>CM071685.1:7484166-10130000 GCA_036553675.1 Solanum okadae | reverse complement strand
AAATCTCTCCTAGCACAAAGAAAAATAATATTTGAAATACAACTACAAGTACAACAGATAGAATATAGATTAAAGCATAATCTATAACGGATAAAGAAGAATTTGCAATAGATGAAAAAAACTATGAAAACCCAGACGGATTAATGATAAAAATAATCTTTTCAAATTTAGGAAGAAGATATAAAAAAAAATAGGTGAAAATATATATCTAATGATAGAAAAGGAAACACTAAAATTAGAAGATAGTTTAACAGGATAAAGTAGCACCCCAATTCGGATGCAATGATAATTTCTATATAAAGAAATATAGAAAACCAGGTAAATATAAAAAATATAAATCTCAGTATAAGTACAAAAGACCTCGAAGAAGATACTACATAAAAAATTCTAATACAAAAAGATCGTTTAGACCAAAGAAAAAAATAACTGAATGCACTTGTTATAATTGTGGGAAACTAGGACATACAGCTAAAGATTGTCAATTACTCAAAAATCCTAAGAAAAAAAAAATATCCAAAATAATAATCGATAATGATGAATATACACAAGTAGAATATATAGACTATGAACTAGAAAGTGATGATTGTATATATGAATTATCTGAAGATCGAAAGGACGAAGAAGAATATAACTTAGAATAATATGCATGACTGAAAAAGACGTACAGATAATAACCCAAGAAGAACATATAACTGATGAATCTACGGAACAAAAATAAATATTTGATATTAATATATTCGAACAAATAAAAGGAAAAGAATTAGATCTAAGTGTAGAAAAAATATTCAAAGTACCATTAATAAAAAACTTATTTAAAAGACAAAAGGAAGAATATTACGTGGTAAGCCAGAAAGAACACATAATAGATTGTAAATACACCAAAGGAAAAGCAAAAATACCAATAATAAAAAAAAGAATAATAAACAAAGAAATACAAGAAATTAAAGTTAAAGACCCAATAAAATATGTACATCTAGGAGGAACAGAAATATTAATAAAAGCATGTTTCAGAGAAGGAATAGATACACCAATAGAAATATACCTAGCAGATGACAGAATAGTAGAACCTATAGAAAAAAGCATAATAAGTGCAGTAAAAGGAAATCTAATATACCAATAAGCGCCAATTATTCAGTAGCAATAAACGATAGAAACATATATAAATCCTTAGTATTATATTGGAAAATGTCAGGAATAGAGTTAGCCCCAGGAAGCAAGATGTAAAAATCTATAAGTACTGACAACAAAACATAAAATAACAGCAAAAAATAAAATAAATAGAATAAAGATAGAAAATCCTTCTGAACAAATTGTTACAGTAATAGATAATAATGACTACAGTTATAAGGAAATAGATATAGAAGAAGATCTAGAAATAGGAAGTGATAGAATAAGCACATCAAAAAGAATGAAAGGAATAAACCACAGTAATGAAACACCACAACCCTCAAGAAAATCAATGTATTATCAAATGATAACAGATATATAACCATGCCATTATTACATAACTGGAATAATAGAACAAAGAAAGTATATAATAATAATAAATACTAGTCAAGAAGAAAATTATATACCAAGAAAGTTAGTTACAGAAGATGAAATAACCTCTAAAGAACAAACGTGCCCAGAATTACCAAAAGAATTATTAAATTTTGAAGAAATAACAGAAAAAAAATAATTATTGGAGGAATAATAATACTAATAAAATTCAAAATTTATCAAGGAGATAACATAATATTAGGAATAAAATGGTTAGAAGAAATCAAACCATATAGTTTAAAAAACACACAATTGACCATAACATATAAAAATAAGAAAGTCATAATAAAAAGAGCAATATGAAAATATATATACTTGCAAAAATAATAGTAAAAAACTACTACAACAGATATTATACCCCTATGCTAGATACAGGAGCAGAAGCTAATATGTGCAAACACAATTGTTTACCAGAAGAAAAATGGGAAATGCTAAAAACACCAATAGTAGTAACATGATTTAATAATGAAGGTAGTATGATAACATATAAAGCAAAAAATATAAAATTACAAATGTGGGATAAAAAATTAACTATAGAAGATATATATAGTTATGAATTTATAAATAAAGATATGCTTTTAGGAATACCATTCTTAGAAAAACTATATCCCCATGTAATAACAAAAACACACTGGTGGTTTACTACACCATGTAAACAAAAGGTGGGAGCAAAAAGAGTAAACAACAAAAATAGAAAAACCACACCATGGATTAAAGGAAGTGAAAAGATTACCCAAAAACTAGAAAATATTAACGAAAGTAATCATAATATCGAATTAATTGTATTTTCTATAGATAAACTAAAAATAATTCAAGAAAA
Organism: Solanum okadae; assembly: GCA_036553675.1. Lineage (NCBI taxonomy): Eukaryota > Viridiplantae > Streptophyta > Magnoliopsida > Solanales > Solanaceae > Solanum > Solanum okadae. The sequence continues at coordinate 10,127,641 of CM071685.1, read as the reverse complement.
GCTAGAACCGTTATATAGTGAAGATCCCTTAAAAGGATGGGGAAAACATAAGACAAAAATAAAAATTGAACTAATTGATGAAAATAGCATTATAACCCAGAAACCATTAAAATATAATTTTGATGATTAAACAGAATTCAAAATGCATATAAAAGAGTTATTAGAAAATAATTATATACATGAAAGTAATAGTAAACATACAAGTCCAGCATTTATAGTAAATAAACATAGTGAACAAAAAAGAGGAAAAAGTCAGATGGTTATTGACTATAGAAATCTAAATGCAAAAACAAAAACATATAATTACCCCATACCAAACAAAGTATTAAAAATAAGACAAGTCCAAGGATACAATTATTTCAGCAAGTTTGACTATAAATCAGAATTTTACCATTTAAAATTGGAAGAAGAATCTAAAAAGTTAACAGCTTTCACAGTACCACAAGGATTCTATGAATGGAATGTATTACCATTTGGATATAAAAATGCACCAGGAAGATACCAACATTTCATGGATAATTATTTTAACCAATTAGAAAATTGTATAGTATACATAGATGATATATTATTATATTCAAGGACTCAAGATGAACATATAAAATTGCTAGAAAAATTCATACACATTATAACATACTCAGGAATAAGTCTAAGTAAGAAGAAGGCAAAAATAATGAAAACACAAATAGAATTTCTAGGAATACAAATAGATAAAAATGGTATAAAAATGCAAACACACATAGTACAAAAGATAATAAATTCTGAAGAACAAATAGATACAAAAAAGAAATTACAATCGTTCCTAGGATTAGTAAACCAAGTGAGAGAATATATACCTAATTTGGCAGAAAACTTAAAACCTTTACATAAAAAATTAAAGAAAGATGTAGAGTATTACTTTGACGGAAAATACCAAGAACAAATAGGAAAAATAAAATTATTATGTAAAAACCTACCTAAATTATGTTTTCCAGATGAAAATAAAGAATTTACATATATAGTAGAATCAGATGCAAGTGAAAAAAGCTACGGAGGAGTATTAAAATATAGATATAATAAAGAAAAGGCAGAACATCATTGCAGGTATTATTCAGGAACATTCACAAACCCCGAAATAAAATGGGAAATAAATAGAAAAAAATTATATTCAATATATAAATGTTTATTAGCTTTTGAACCATATATTGTATATAACAAATTTATTATAAGAACAGATAATACGCAGGTAAAATGGTGGATAACAAGAAAGGTACAAGATTCAGTAACGACCAAAGAGATACGAAGACTAGTACTAAATATATTAAACTTTACATTTACAGTAGAAATAATATGTACTAACAAGAATGTTATTGCAGATTACATCTCAAGACAAATCTACACAGACTGAAAAAGCAAATACTATAGAAGAAATACTCAAAGCTATGAACCTACTTTGTACAAAAGTAGAAAATATTGACAAAGAGCTACAACAAATAAAAAGTCAGCAGCGTGACTATAAAAATGCAGAGCTAAGTCGATCAGAAGACTTAAAAATTCCAGAGCTGCAAGGTGACGTTGGGAAACACCTAAAAACCCATAATGATTTGTTACATGCAGCTACAGGGAGCACATCTGCAGCAAAAGAAGAAAATAAAACCAGATATGTTAATACCAATATGAATAAAATGTTTGAAAAACCATTTATGCCAAATACCCAAAAAGATCCATTATTCATACCACCTCAGCTAAATACCTATAAAGAAAGCCTAGGACAAAACAAAAAAAACCTATAACCATATAACCAGAGCTTACATAGAAAACATCCATAAAATACAGACTTTTCTAAACAAAAATCCAAGGTCCTAAAATACAAAAAATCCCCATGAAGATTATATTACACAAAATCTACAAGGATATAACAAGCTGATTGCACAACCAGGAACAAGTAAAAATTTAGTAGGAACTTGCTACTACAACTACGGATTGTTAAGTACCGTATACACCCAAACAGGAGATGAGATATCAACAATACCAAAGCTACACAAGGCATTTATGCATTATAAAAGGATAACTAAAGGAACACTTTTTTATATAAAATTCTACTCAGCTCCAGCAGAAATATTGTACGATGAAATTAAACCTATCATACAAGTCATAAAAATCGGACTGACTAGAGAAATGATAATACCAGAGAAAATAGAACAGCAAGACGAGATACAAAAAATAGAAATACCAGAATTTTATGCAAGAAAGAGAATTATTGGAATAGCTACTATTTTGAACGAATTGACAACCAATTACATAAATGGAAATTCAGTATGGAGCTATTATGCAAGAGAACAGACTATGCTATACTCAAATTCCAGAGAAATTAGAGAAGCAGATATGGAAGAAATAAGGCAATGGATATTAAGTTTATTAAAACCAGAACAACAACCAACTACAAGGGCAATACGAAGGAATTTTATTTCACCAGAGATAATGACAAAATATTACAAAATTATTGAACACAAATATCCAGATCATCAATGTTCAAACTGCTATGGAGAGGATAATGTAATTCCAGCCTTCCAGCTAGAGTAAAGGAATAAGATAAAAAGCAAGAGATAAAGATCAATAAAGTATGTAAAGTAAAGTTGTTTGTCTTATTATTTGACTATGGTAAAGTTAGTGGAATTAGGAATCTTATGTAGATTAGTACAAGTGTAAAGTGTGTGCGGATGTAAAGTAATAATTAGTAAAGACAAATATGAATAGTATTAGGGACAGATGTAAGTAGAAATAGTAACATCTCTACTTGTATAAATAGAGAGCCATTAGGCACATTTAAGGCAAGACTTTCTCAACGGAAAACAAGCCTCTTTGTAAACAGAAATACTCAATAGAATATCAAGTTTCTAATCTAAGTTATGGATCAAAATATTCTAGATATCACACAGGTATATCTATTTATGAGTATGCATAGCTAAATTTGTTGATTCCTGAATATTATAGCAGATTAAATAAGTTTATATTAGTTATTATATACTAGAATTATTTGAAGCATGTTTTCTAGTTTGTTAACATGAGGAAAGAAGGAAAAACTTTCAAAACTATGCCATCCTAAAGTTGAAACCATAGGAGAAGGAAGCCGTGAGGGGAGTAACCAAAGTTGAGGCACTGTTAGGAAGGAGTACCTTTGAAAGTACGACGTTAATAGTGACAGGAAAACATAGTTGAGAATAATCTAGTGTATAGTAATCTAATATGAATAATATTTATTATGCATATGATATAAGGGAATTATTGATGAAACAGCAGAACATTAATATGACAACTTATCTGCATGATGAAATGATATTAGCCTATGAAACACTAATTTTATATATATTAAAAGATATAGAAATAATTGAATTAAGAAGAATAATATGGAAACAAATATTTGACTTAGAAGACTAGAACTAGTAACCCAAACATGGTAGGAAATAAATGAACTAAATGAAATAGACTTAGAACGAATCAGTATTTGGGATTTCGAATTAGAATACTCAGACTAATGATAAATTACGAATATCTTCAATACTGGCAAGAAACTATTGCAGATATCACTCTATTAGGAAATAAGATAAAAGAAAATATAGAAATATATCAACAAACCCAAGATATACAATACATAGAATACATACTAGAAAATATAAAAGAAATAATTAGACTAATACCCTTAAGAAAAGAATATTATGATAAAGCATTTAATGCCTAAAAATATAAGAGCACCCCCCCCCCCCAAAATTGGTATAAGAGTTATGGATATAAATAATAGAATATAACAAGATGGAAAGCATAGAAGGCAAGGAACAACACAAATATGAATTAATTAGAACAATTATAGAAAAACGGCAAGAGTTAATATATAGACAAGAACGACTTAAATATAATATATACGCAGGAGTATGTCAAAAATCTCTCCTAGCACAAAGAAAAATAATATTTGAAATACAACTACAAGTACAACAGATAGAATATAGATTAAAGCATAATCTATAATGAATAAAGAAGAATTTGCCATAGATGAAAAAACCTATGAAAACCCAGACGAGTTAAAGATAAAAATATTTTTTTCAAATTTAGGAAGATATAAAAAAAATAGGTGAAAATATATATCTAATGATAGAAAAGGAAACAATAAAATTAGAAGATAGTTTAACAGCCATGGTAAGATTAACTAACGAAAATGAAGTAATAGATAGGAAAAAAGAAATAGAAATTATTAGACAACAAGCAAAACTAGAAATACAACAAATAGAAGAAATGAAAAATGATAAGATAATTGCTCTAGAAAAAGAGTTAGCTACACTAAAAGAACTATATGCAATTAAACAAAAAGAAAGGAAACTTGAAACAAACTTGAAAAATGAAACAGAAAAATTTAGGGAAAAATTACAAACTGAAGAAGAACCAGACATAAACAATTGACGATATAAATAAAGATATAAATGAATCAGAAAATGAAGGCCACTCAGAACAAGGTTCAGACATAAGCGAAACATATACAATAATATTAGCAAATATAGATGATATAAAATCTACAGAAATAAACACAGGAGATATTAAAGATACAAAAGCTAGCACATCAGGAGTTAAAAACCCGAAAGAATTAAATCCCAATTATTATTCAGTCAGTTATGAACAATCGGATAGGTATGACAGTATATGGAATAAAAGATTAAATAAAAGATGGACACCAACCCCAACGACTACACAAAATAATAATTCTTTAGATTTACACTGTGTAACAGATATAAATAAAACAATCCAACTATGGATGGGATATTTATCAAAATAATTAATTGATAATAAAATAGAAATGACAAAAGTACCAGAATATATAGAAAGAACGCTCATAGGAACGGTAAAATTATGGTTACAAAACTTAACAGAAGAAATTCTAAAAACACTAAGAAATAATTAAAAAAAATAGATGGTGAAATAGCCACAACTCCAATTGACATATTAAATAAATATGAAATAGCCATAAGAAATGAATTTAGTAGTACAACTACAGAAACGAAAGAGCAAAATAAGGAAAAACAGCTAAACAGAAATTTAATGTTAAAATTAGCAATATGTAATATGTGTTATATAGAAGAATATAAATGTGTATTTAGAGAATACTACTATAAAAGAACATATAACATAGACAAAGGAAAAGAAATATGAAGGTTATATTTTACAAAATTACCAGAACCTTTTAGCTCAAAAATAAAAAAAGATTGGAATGAAGCAGGATTACAAGATACCCTAGGAACAAGAATAAGATACTTGCTAAAATGGTATTCAGAAATATGTGAAAAATATAGAGAAGAAATAAAAATGGAAAAAACTATAATAAAAAATTTAGCATGTTGCAAGGATAAAGTAGCACCCCAATTCGGATGCAATGATAATTTCTATATAAAGAAATATAGAAAACCAGGTAAATATAAAAAATATAAATTTCAGTATAAGTACAAAAGACCTCGAAGAAGATACTACATAAAAAATTCTAATACAAAAAGATCGTTTAGACCAAAGAAAAAAATAACTGAATGCACTTGTTATAATTGTGGGAAACTAGGACATATAGATAAAGATTGTAAATTACCCAAAAATCCTAAGAAAAAACAAATATCCAAAATAATAATCGATAATAATGAATATACACAAATAGAATATATAGACTATGAACTAGAAAGTGATGATAGTATATATGAATTATCCGAAAATGGAAAGGACGAAGAAGAATATAACATAGAATAATATACATGACTCAAAAAGACGTACAGATAATAACCCAAGAAGAACATATAACTGATGAATCTACGGAACAAAAAGTAATATTTGATATTAATATATTCGAACAAATAAAAGGAAAAGAATTAGATCTAAGTGTAGAAAAAATATTCAAAGTACCATTAATAAAAAACTTATTTAAAAGACAAAAGGAAGAATATTACGTGGTTAGCCAGAAAGAACACATAATAGATTGTAAATACACCAAAGGAAAAGCGAAAATACCAATAATAAATAAAAGAATAATAAACAAAGAAATACAAGAAATTAAAGCTAATGACCCAATAAAATATGTACATCTAGGAGGAACAGAAATATTAATAAAAGCATGTTTCAGAGAAGGAATAGATACACCAATAGAAATATACCTAGCAGATGACATAATAGTATAACCTATAGAAAAGAGCATAATAAGTGCAGTAAAAGGAAATCTAATATAACAATAAGCGCCAATTATTCAGTAGCAATAAACGATAAAAACATAGATAAATCATTAGTATTATATTGGAAAATGTCAAGAATAAAGTTAGCCCCAGGTAGCAAGATATTTACAACAAGATGTAAAAATCTATATGTACTAACAACAAAACATAAAATAACAACAAAAAATAAAATAAATAGAATAAAGATAGAAAATCCTTTTGAACAAATTGTTACAGTAATAGATAATAATGACTACAGTTATAAGGAAATGGATATAGAAGAAGATCTAAAAATAGTAAGTGATAGAATAAGCACATCAAAAAGAATAAGAGGAATAAACCATAGTAATGAAACACCACAACCCTCAAGAAAATCAATAGATTATCAAATGACTGTATATAGAACCATACCATTATTACATAACTGGAATAATAGAACAAAGAAAGTATATAATAATAATAATAAATACTGGTCAAGAAGAAAATTATATACCAACAGAGTTAGTTACAGAAGATGAAATAACCTCTAAAGAACAAACATGCCCAGAATTACCAATAGAATTATTAAATTTTGAAGAAATAACAGAAAAAGAAATAATTATTGGAGGAATAATAATACTAATAAAATTCAAAATTTATCAAGGAGACAACATAATATTAGGAATAAAATGGTTAGAAGAAATGAAACCATATAGTTTAGAAAACACACAATTGACCATAACATATAAAAATAAGAAAGTCATAATAAAAAGAGCAATATGAAAATATATATACTTGCAAAAATAATAGTAGAAAACTACTAGAACAAATATTATACCCCTATTCTAGATACAGGAGTAGAAGCTAATATGTGTTTATAGGCTTAGGATTAGACACCCTCTCGTGGTTGGAAAGTTTTTGTTGGGTCATAGGTTGACCATATCCATCGGAGCTAGCATTGGAAAAATCCCCATCACCGGTTATAGGTCTCTTAACTTCCCTATTTTTCTTCCTAAGCTTGGTCTCCTCAACTTGTTGAGCATACACCATTAGATGTGAGATGTCCATATTATCATGAAACATTGTCGCACGACATTCTTCCTCAATAAATTCGGACACTCCGGTCACAGATCGACTCATCTCATCTCTCGGGTTTGCCACTAAGGATGGAGCACACTTGGACAACTTAGTGAATTTTAGGAAATATTCTTGAGCACTCATACCCCCTTGATGAAGGTTGATAAACTCCTCAACTTTGGCTTCCCTCTTCTCTCGGGGATAGAACCTATCAAGAAAAGCTTTCTTAAACACTTCCAAACTTATGGGACCCTCTCTTATATGCCTATTATCCTTCCATTGAGTATACCATACTTGGGCCACATCCTTTAATTGATAGGCGGCTAGTTCGGCTTTCTCACTAGAAGTCACCCCCATTGCATCAACTATCTTGTAGATCTCTTCCACAAACTCTTGTGGATCATAATTCACTTTGGAACCAAAGAACATAGGAGGGTTCATTCTTGTGAGATCTCTCAACCTAGAAGCGATGGTGCTCTGATTAGGGTTTGCCCGGGCCCCAACATCTTTGTTGGCTTGTGCCGTTATAGCTTGGGCTTGAGTGGTCATGACTTGAGCTTGGGTCGCCATGAGTTGAGATAATGTTTAGAGAGCCGCCCTTATTTCAACATTGGTCATAGCCCCTTCATCATTAGGAACTTGAGGAGGAGCTTGGTTAGGAACTTGTGGAGGAACCTCTTGTTCTCCATTGTCTTCCTCATCCCTCCTAACATTAGCCCTACTATTAGCCATAACCTAAAAAACCATAGGGCAAAGGTTAGGAGAAAGACCTACTAGATCTAAACCCTATAGCACTACTTAGAGAATAAAGACGTGGAATTTCTTAAGCATCCAATAGCCTCCTATTCATAAAATGAGGGGCGCTTCACATTAATGAACAAGACTCTACTAGATGTGGTTTGAGACATCTTAAAACCATCCCAAAACCTTATTCTATGATACCAAGTTTGTCACGACCCAGGGGTACCCCCTAGACATAACATGGCGTAGTTGACCCCCGAAGGGGTCATATACAATCCCTTAGCATATCCTGAACATGAGATAATAGAAAATACGGGAAAATTTAAAACGTTTACAATCGAAGTCATTTTTCATAAATGCAAACGGAAGACTTTCTACACTTTGTCTCAAATCATCTAATACAACTTTTTAGAATAAACTCTTGGGACACAGCCCATACAATAGTCTTAACATGAAATAAAAAACATAAAGGTAAGGTAGGTTTTGTCCTCGAAGCTATGAGGACTCACCAAAATCTTCAACTCTTCTAGATCCTTGGAAACCTAGCCTTGAAAGAAACTAAATCTCCTCAACCCTACATTTGATTAGAATGTAGGCAATATGCGTTAGTATAAAATGTACCAAGAATGGAAGCTAGCACAACATCATAAGAGCATCTCGAATGGTTAGTCAACATAAGACATAAGAATAAGAGATAATAACATAATCATCATATTCAATAGCAAAATCTTCAATATAAGCATTATATAAACATAAGTCAACATAAGACATATTTAATGAGCATAGGAGATAAGTCATAATAATATAAGCACAATTGACTCTTGGTCAAAAATACCATAATAGAACCATTATCAACCTCAAAAGCATACATGTGCAAAGCAAGAATAGCATCCCATAATATCCCCCAAGACAAGTTTCCTTTTTTGGTCATCCTAATAATGGTCTATAGGCATAGTTAACTCTTCAACCTTTCTACCATAAGGGTACCATACTCCTAATTAACCTCAAGGCACACTTGTGCAATGCATAAAAGGCATCCCATACTACCCTTCATCCTAAGCATCACCTTGAAGTCATCCTAGTCATATTCACCCTCTTTTGATATCACTATTGGCTTACTTCATGTAGACAAAGGAATTATCACTTCTAGTCAATCCTATCTTCGAAGGCATTTATAGCAACAATCTATCAAGTATCACTCATGTACGACAACACTCATAAGTTAACCTTAAGTCATACTTGTGCAAGGCATTACTAGCATCCCATACTACTACTCATACTAAGTACTTCTTTAGGTCATCATACTCATGTTCCTTAACTAGAGACTTGCCCTCTTTTAAAGCATGGGGACCCTAGGAGACACTTTACTAAGTCTATCTTAGTTCCTTCTTATTTTGAACCCTAAGAGATACTATCCTAGGTACATCTTAGTTCACCATGTTGGAACTATAGGAAATGCTACTCAAAGCATAATCTAAGTTCATTAGACTAGAACTCTTGGAGATGCTACTTAAAGCATAATCTTAGTTCATTATAAAGTTGGACCCTATGAGATACTTCTTTTAGATGTCTAGGTTCCTTATTATTATGGACTCTAGGAGGCACTACTCAAGCATATCTAAGTCCATTTATACTCTTGAACATTATGAGGTCCTTCACTAACTTGCCTTAGTCAATAATTACTTAGAACCCTAGGATATACTATATTAAGTACATCTTAGTTCATTAAGGTTGAACCCTAGGATATACTACCCTAGGTATATCTTAGTTCATAATATTTGAATTCTAGGTGATACTACTTAAAGCATACTCTTAGTTCATTTAGTTTGATCCCTAGGATATGCTCCTTCAAGCATAATCTTAGACCATTACTTACATTGGACTCTAGGAGATGATACTTTATGCATAATCTTAGCCCATGAGGTTTCAACTCTAGGAGATGCTACATTGAGCACAATTTTAGTTCATTAACAATCTTATTTAAGTGGGATATAGCCTTAACTGACATGAGAACATATGAGTTATCACATAATCTCCAATGGTGTTACCCATACCATTAAGGGTTGGTCCACTTGCCAAGGTAGGACCGGTTTGTTAGCTTAGTTGGATCAACTAGCCAACTTTCTACAGGGCATGTAGTTATGGGATACAAAGATTTCTACTAGAAACCCAAACTCCACTAGGTGAGGCTTCCGTCTCATAAGACACACTTGGGTAAATTAATACTCTTCTAGGTGAAAGATCCTAGGTGGGAAGCCCAAACTAAACTAGGTTGGAACCTCCATGAAAGCCCAAACTCAACTAGGTGGGAACCTCCATCTCATTTCAATATCACCTCGGTGCTAGGCATAAATCCCACAAGATAATCATTAAGTCTCTACTTTGACTCAAGTTTATGGAAAGGTTTTCTTGACAACCAATCCATGCTAATACCCTTTTTAGACCATGTCGAGCAGCTATTACCATCCATGACCTAGGTATAAAGGGTTGCTAGCCTTTGGTTCAATTAGTTAGGAGAAGTTCTTCAACCCTAAAACCATTACTATGTGAGAAGTCTTTCATGTTAAGTTCATATTCATACTTAGCATCATGTCTAGAATTCTTCAATAGACAAGGATATCATCATGACCTAAGTGATTCTATCACTTCCTACCATCTATGACTGATAAGGTAATCTAGGTAGGTAAAGGTCTCTCAACACAATTCTATTCATTAGCCTTGGATTCATATGTAGATTTTACTCTCAAAGCCTTAGGATCTAAAGTTGATCATATTAGCTTCTTGCTTAATCCCTAATGATCATCATTCATCACTATGACTCATCATTCTCAATGACTCTACATCATGGAAGCATATTATGAATCTATATTACAAGACATTCAATCACATTCTTTAATACTAGGTGATTCTTGTCATAATTTGCCTTAAAGGTTCAATTTCATCTTTACAAGTCAAGATCAATCATGTTAAATAGAGTCTAGTTCAATTCATGTCTAGGTGTTCCTAATCTTGATCAATTACTACACACAACATTGATTTAGGAAGATCACTCATGAACCTTCAATTTCACCTCTAATGGCATCATCCCACAATTATCACATTCATCAATTTAGATTAGGGTTTACCATGGAAATCACATGAAATCATAAAAATATCATCAAAAAAATCTAATTCAATCATAATTGGATGTTATCCACTAGATTGGAATCACATCCAAACCCTACCCACAATGCAAGCACAACCCTAGCTAGAATTAGGTGTTTGATTTCACAAGTGGGGAAACTATGGGGGCTCCATGGGTGGAAGAACCCATGGATGTTTAAGCTTCACATACCATCAATCAAAGCCCTAAAGAAATCTTGTATCAATGGGGAAAATCGCCCTAAGTTTCTACCATCTTCTCTTCTCTTCTTCTTCTTCTTCTTCTTCTTCTTCTTCTTCTTCTTCTTCTTCTTCTTCTTGTTCTTCTTCTTCTATTCTAGAGAGAATAGATTATTTTAGGGTTTATTTAAGCTTATATGGGTGGTTAAATAACCTATCAACCGACGTTCATTAACCCCTAATTAATAACTAACTTAACCCCTAAACACTCAACTAAAAACTAAAAGCTGAAAACTGCTCATGACTCACGCCCACCCATCCATAGACCGTGGATGGGAATATTGTCTGTGGTTTGGTCTCGTGGTTGGGGTCTGAGGCCTAAATGTTGCAGGCAACTCAGGCCTTGACCTATGCCCACGACCTATGGGGCGTGGACTGATCTACTGGCCGTAGATGGCCATCCGCAGGTCACCAAAATTCTGTTTTGGGGACTGTTTTGGGGTCCTCCACAAGGACCCCTTGGGTGGTCCTTGGGGGGTCGTACCTGGACGTTTAACCCCTATTCTATGTCTGGGAACCATTTCTTTTGATTTTAATCCTCATACGACACTCCAAAACACTTACCAAAGGCTCTATAACTCACTAGTTCAACTCACTAAATTCCGGGGTGTGACACCTACGCCCCATAGGTCCCATCCGTGGTTAACTTCTTAGGGAAGCTTTGGGATTAGGCTTTAGGGTCCCCCTCAAGGGTCCTTGGTTGGTTCTTGGGGAGTCGTACCTTAACGTTTAACCCCCAAACCCTTCATTCTAAGTTCGGGAAGAAAGTTTTACGACTCTAACACTTACGACATGCTCTAGTCAAGCCTACTAGTTTCCGGTGTGTTAGATTGACAGACCACAATTTCATAGAACTCAACCATGAAGGGTGGAGTCGTCTCTGACTTGGAAATGTTCCGAATTAGTCTCATGGACTAAGACAATTCCACTAAAAGTGACAATGCAGAATTAAAAAGAACAGGCATAAAGGGCAATGTTGATATAGTTTCAGAGAATTAAGACTAGCCTGCCGAATTGAACAGTACTGGAGTCACATATTCAAGCATAGAAAGTAATCTTGGACTTACTCGGCAATTCTCCTCATCACCTTGATCAACTAAGACAAGCCCGCTGAACAAGTAATATTCAACCCAATACCTAATTTCATAATTTCAACAACAATATGAAACGATACCCAATTCTTAATGACTCTTACAGTCTACACATATATTTTACCACCGATGGGTACTCAGAAATTCCCCAATATTTACAAAGTACTGCCCAAATTGACGAGTTTCCCTTAAGAAAGTCGTCAGTCTATCCATCATTAGGAAACTAAAGACTTTCGAGGCAACGATGGGTTAATTAGACCTCATTCATACTCAATTAAGGTAAGACTTGGTACAAACAAGGATTCAATTTCAAGGTTTAGCCAACACAATAAATTTTAGCATTTTCAGGCACAAATTCAACTATATAACTCATGGGAACAGTTCAATACGATATATTAAGCACTACCCATACAAATTAGACAACAATATAAAAACAATAACACTAAGCCCATATCAAAAAATTAATTTCTCAAACAAATAACAAGATAGAACTCAGAAACTAAACTCAGAGATGTTAGCAAAGAACAATATTAAGGGGAATAGGTATGGGATCGATATGCAGGAACTTCACCACACTCTAGGCAAGTGAAATCACGGAAAGGAGGCACACAAACACCAAAATAATGGTATGGAATGAAAAGCAAGAAAGGTTTTGTTTTAGAACATGAAGAAACCCTTAGACTATTTAACTCTGACCCACTCAGCGGACTCCGACCAACGTTGTGGAATGCATTCGACAAATTGTCGAAGGAGCTAAAGCTCACCGATAAGACCTAAGAGGATACCAAATCTGAAGGTTGATTCAGTAGACTCGATGGAGTGTGCTTAGTGCACATCGACAGAACGACAATTAGAGATCAGATCTCCTAAGTTGAAAGTACACTTTATTCAATTTTCCAGCCTAGAAGGCGGACATGAAGATGTCCGCACAACACTTTTGGCGGATCGCTCACTAGGTCTTGGCATCACCCAAATTACCTTTCTGAACATTTTTATTTCTTTTCAACTGACACTTACAACACACGTTATTGAAAGCAACAAAATTAAACTTGGGTTTCCTCCTAAGAAAGACCTTATTTAACATCATGGTGCAACACAATTCTTACTCAACAACCATCATTTTTGGGATTTGGGATGGTGTCACTAGGAAAAGTTCCATTTTGCCTTGGATTGAGATGACTGGAGAGTTGACACAACTGTCTTTCAAGTTGTTTGATTGACACCGAACAAGAGGGCACAATTTGAGTTAAGGTAGAGAAGTCATTTTTCAAGTCCTTCAACACCTTATCAGACCCTTCAACCATGTTCAACATCCTTGTAAGTATTTTATCAATGCAATTTTCCTCCAGTCCAGCAGGTTCCTTTGGCCTGGGATGATCATGAGGAGGAATGCACCTATCCTTTTCCGCCTTCCATTCTCTCCAATTTCTAACTCTCTTATATTTCCAAATGTTATCTCGCTCCTTGTTCCAACCTTGGTTCCAACCTCTTCTTTGTAGTTTCGGTGAGAACCCCTCCATTTGGTTTCCCAAGTATTGTACTTCCTTATTGTTCAATGCCTTATACTTGGCATCATCCAAGCATTGCTCACTACATATTCCAACCGCATTCAATCCACCTCCCATGACATGCTTGGACAACAAATCGAATTAGGTCATAATTTTGGACTTGCTTTTATCTCGCTCATGGTCTTTCTCTATATGGTCTTTGCTCGTGTTCAACTTTAGAGAAGAAACTTAATCCTCTCTAGTATGTCGTGCTTAGTTGACTTCGGTAATATCATCTAGCAACATTGTTGCTACCTCATATGGTTGTCGCATTAACCCACCTTGGGCAAGTTGATCAACCAAACCCTTGATAATTGAATAGAAGCTATAATAAAAGTATTGTAGTAGTAAATTGTTTCGGACACCGTGTGTTGGACTTTGTAGAAGTAATTTCCAGAACCTCAACCATGTCTCATGCTGAGGTTAAACTCCAATTCTTTTGAAGTTCTAGATGTTGTCCCTAAGCTTTACCTTTTGCGAAGGAGGAAAGGACCTCTCTGAGAAAGCTCCCAAGAAGTGATGGAATCATTTGGTAATTCCACCAACCATCTTATAGCTTCACACGTCAAAGAGAATGGGAATAATCTCAACCTTATGGACTCTTGTGAGATGCTCTTGAACATGAACGGCCCATATACATCCATAAAACTTTGAAGGTGTTCATGAGGGTCCTCATGAGCTAAACCCCTAAAAAATTCTCTCAATTGGAGGTAACTGGATTGCTCCCGTGGTCTGAATGATGTTCATGTGCATGTCATCCAAGTTACCCTCATTTTCATTCTTCCCATAGTGACTATCGTTGTCACTATCATGATCACTCATATTTTATACATGGAAATTAACAAACCACAATACCAAGTAACAATCTACTACAACTAAATAAATTTACAAACTAATTACTCAAATAAAATTCTTATTCATCATTTCCCTGCAGCAGTACCATTTTTTATAAAGCCCAAACAATTCTCAAAACCATTAAGAGAAAATACGTGGTCGTCTTCAATAAAAATATTCAACTAAGAGTCTGGGTCAAATCTCAAAGAGAGTGATATACTGCTAGGAATTCTATCATGAAATTTAGATTGTAAATCAATTCATTTGTATTAGTTAAGAACAATGGATGGATGATTCCACCAAATTTACAAAAAAGGGTTTTGATATCAAGAGTTGCAATCAAACTAGAACTTTAGAAATTCAATCAATTAGGAAATAATCTAGGGTGCGGGGATTGGAATTGATGTCACATAGGGGTAATTTTGTTGCTCAATAGTGCTAGACAATCATGGATAGGCTTGGTCATCTTCAATGACACTAATATTCTTTTGATATCATAGTACTAATTCATAGAATCTATTTTCGGTCTCATCTATGTGAATTACAAATCAGCCCATGACCTTACAAAATCTCTCTTTCGAGCAAATTTGAGAAAATAGATCCAACCCATAATTTCTCTTTCAAGAAAATCATAGCTATCAAACGTAAATTCATGCATCAGACTAATTACCCGCTCCAATCATTTTCTTTTGAGCATCAACCAAAGATCTAAACTAGGATTCATTTTGCAACATAAACCCATAAATTAACGCCATGCTAATTAGTCCAAATCCATGAATGGACAACAATAAAAAAGAACAAAATACGATACCCACTACATTAAATCAACACCCAACACCATAATTCTACCCCTACAATTGGGGTTTTAGTCGTCCATTACAAAGGTTAAAGAAATTATACCTATCATGAAGGCAACCATGGATGTAAATGAAGCAATTATAATGAACACCCACTTTGATTTCAACTTCAACTTATCAAATTCAATAGTCGAAGTTAAAACCCCAAAACTAAGAATATTTCTTAAGAGTTCTAAAACATATACAAAGTTAGGAATTGAGCTTCTATTCTAAAATTAAAAAATCTCTTATAAGCTTCCTATTTTCTCTCTCCCTTGGACTATTTATAATTTCCTAAAATTCGCAGTGTGACCACTTCAGCGATATTAGTTAGTCTCACCAAGATGATTCAGTGGATTATCGTCTGCTCTTTAGGTTGTCTTTCTTTTGCTTCAGGCTGCAGATGTTTGAACCTCAACTGACAAACTTGATTGAGTCAGCCTTTCACGTTCGGTGAATCATCAATAAACGCCTTTGTTTGCCTTTTAGGCTTTCATTATCTATCAAAGTCCTTTCACCTTTGGCGAGGGTCATTGAGTTTGCCTATCACATTCGGTGAGTGACCTTTCTACTTATTTATTCGCTGACTAGCTTTGAACATCTTTAATTGTCATCATTGTCACTTTAGGTGACGTTAAACCACTTGGGTGATCTACCCTTCTGATTAGGCGACTGCTAGTGTGAAGATTACACTTGTTTCAATGTTTTTTGGCCATTCTTTCAAGTATTCATCCTTGCCTTGTCCATTAACCTTCATAGCTTCAAATCATCAAAATTTCATCAAAAATAGGACATAATTAAGTATTGAGGACACTAACTATTGAACTAAAAAGACCTAAAATGAATGTAAATCTGTAACACTCATCAGTGAGTGAAAAGAACCATTCATGGTACATCATATATCACAATGCCAACAAGATTCTTCTTTTACCCCATATCATCATCACTAGAACTAATTCCTTATATAACAATACACAAAATACACGAAATCCTTCACCAATTCCCATTACACCCAATTACACAATGACATATAAGGTTCAATACACTTAACAAAGGGTCCATAGGTCCACTTAGCTCAAGAAAGCAAACAATTTACACGGCACTTGAGCTTTCACTCTCTGATCGGTCTCCAAATCAACGCAATCAAAGAAAATATGGAATCACAATATATACAAGCACAACAATACCCATATCAATGATTATGAAAATTAGGGCCAAATAGACCCGAAAACCCTTTCTTGAGAATACTTGTTCATTCTAGTCCCCTTTATTAACTGTCTATAATCGATGTACATCCTCATAAGCCCATTCTTCTATTTCACAAATAAGACTGATGCACCCCAAGGTGAAACACTAAGGCAAATAAAACCCTTACACAACATGTCATATAGTTGTGGCAATCTGTAGGTCACCAAAATTTTGAAAGAAAAAGAAAAAGAAGTGTCCTATAAGCTGACTAAACTGAAAGAAAAAAAAGTGTCCTCTGAAATATATGGAGGCTCACTAAAAGCTAACTGGAGTGCCAAATGATCACAACGGAGCGCTTGTTGATGATCCTTATTACCTATATCGTCATAGAAAGATGTAGGTTGAGTGACATCAGTACATTGAATGTACGAGTATGTAATGAAACCGAATGGATAATTCACTAAACTGAGAAGGCTGGAGGAATATTCACCTCAACTCAACTCAATACAAAGCAATAATAAGAGAGGAAAATATTTAAAACTTCATAAATAAAAGATTCTAACTCAAGGATGTATATAAAATATGATAAATTACTCTTACTCTTATTTGGGAGACTCTCAAACCGACAACCATCACTATGAGCTATGTAATGATACAAAATCTCGCCCACGCTGCCAAAACTATCCTATACCTTGTCGACGTATAAAACACCTCAACTAAGAGGATCCACTAGATCTCTAATCGAAAGCAATAAGGAGTCATCTAAAACATATGATCTTTTACCCATTTTGGCTACATGGTTTATGATAAATGTGAGTTGTCCGAACTTATCCGCATATCGGTGCTCACCACTCCCAACACAAAAATACTAATTCTCAAAAGTGTTAAACATACTCTTTCTCAATTTGAGCTAATTTCTAAAAATATCCTCTTAAAAGGGGTAACTACTCTGAATTAACTATGAACTCATGGCTCATTTAGAAATCAAAGTTTCTCCTTTCTCAATATAAAAATGATAAGCTTGGTAATCAATACTTTTCTTAAACTTTAATCAAAATGTCTCTTTAAAGTTTCCTCAAAACTCTTCTTTACTTTCTCAAAAATCAATTTAAAATTAATTGTTTGGTTTAAAAGATTCTCATCAACAACTCAATGAATACTCAAATATTAGGGTTCATGCTAAAAAAATAGACATGAACAATCAACTCAAGAATCTCAATGCATAATATGTAAGAACTCAAGATTCATCAAAAGCAACTCAGAATTTAACAACAAACTCATCTCAAGAATTATCAAAATAAGGATGTAATCCTAGATTATTTTTTACTGATAGAAGTAGATGTAGGGCGTGAGGAAGAACTCAGTCCATCATTATGATAGCCCTACATAGCTTGGAAGAACAAAGTTCTTGGTGAAATCGACAAAATTTGAAGAACGTTTGAAAACCCTAGCTTTTCTCCTCTTGAATCCTTTCTCTAAGTATTTGAAGTATTAAAGAACATAAGAGAATATTTTAACATTATTTAGACCCTTATTAGGTGAAAAAGGGTCATGATTTAGGCTTAGAAGGGGTTGGAAATACTAGACTACTGACTTCAAGTATCAGAATACTACTTCCAGTTCAAGTGTCAATGATCGCGTGTAGTAATATAACCCAAACGAATGGGTTGAGGTCGAGTCCCAAGGGAGCAGTTAGTAGTTGAGAATCAAGTAGAAAAGTAAAATTATGTTCTAGTCAATCATAGCTATAAATATTTACGAGTAAAAGCATACTAAATCAAGAAGTGACACGAATGTCAATTATCAATGGGGGGTTTGTATTCAGCTAATAAACCAAAAATAGCAAAAATATAAAGATGTGAGATAAGGAGACGAGATTCTTGGGATGTGATAGGAATATGGGATAAAATAAACAACCGGGTAAATGCTATTGATAGTAAATTGCTGAACATTTGTAACTAAGCTAAACTTTAGTAAGGGTAAATTTTCTCTCGAACAACTTACCCCGAATAAACTCGGTTTCTCTCGAACACTGAGTTGCAGAAATTAAGCACAGCCTTCGCCTTAGCCCATTCACTCGCTCGAGCTGAATGTGTGGGAGAAGGTCTAGGATTCACTCTCTCGAGCTGAACCCACGATGACCCAATAACCACAGGCTATCGATTTAGTAGTTTTGGTTTTAAAACTTCTCTCTCGAGCAAGCCAAAAACACTAAGTTGAAATCGTATTTGCAACTACAATCCCATTAAGTTCAAGCACAACTACTAAACGAAATAACATTTAAACAGCAAATAGGCTATCAATGAGCAATACCCAATAGTAAATTTAACCCAAATTCACATAATCACACCCCAAGAATTGAGGTATTAGTTAGACATGAAAAAGAGATAGAAATTGATACCTAAAAGTGTTTCCATCAAATGGGTACGATAAATAATGTCTTTAAATACGTCTAAGATGAAGATTCTTTGATGCCCACTTCCAATTTCTTGGAGATGAAAACCTTCAAAGCTTAAGAACAATGTCTCCCAAAATCTCTAAGAACTCAAACTGAAATATTCTAGAAATCAGTAAATAATTCGCTACAACTTGATACTAAACTAAAATTTCAAACAGGTATTTATAGTTGTCAAAGAGTGTGCTGCGAAGGATCACTTGGCGCAATTAGTTGGGATCGCCGATCCACTCGGTGATCTGCCCTTGGTCTAGTTCATCGCCTATCTGCATTGTCCTTCAGCAACTTCAAGCTCTGTAACTTTGGGCGATATGACACTGCCTCGCAGAACCGTTCGGCGACTCGTCGACTGCTCCTTTCTATCGCCTATTTGATTTTGTCCTTCAGGGCTTGGCACACTGGAACATTGGGTGAGACTAAGGCCATTCGGTGACTTGCCCAGTGGTTTAAGCGATCCTCATGCCTTCTTTTCTTCCTTCTTTTGGCTGCCTTGTTCCTTTTTGCTCCATAGTGTCCATGTTTTGTCCCTAAGTTCAAATACCTAAAATTCAAGTATTTATATCAGTTATTGAGACAAAATATTCATTTGAGGACACTAAATCCAATAAAATAAAGCCCTAAATGAGTCCAAATCATGGGCTCATCAACTACCCTTCTGAAAACTGACTTAAAAACCTTCTATGGGTCCATCTATAGTTTGTTGTTTGATCTACAAACCGTAGATCCCATCAGTGGAGTTTATATTGAACTTTTAAGCCTCAAAAGTCCATTTAAGGGTTCAAACGACGACCCGTATTAGTTCTTAAGACCCGTAGAGTAGATCGGTAGGAATTGGGTCTCAAAACTTGACTCATAGTACTTTACCGATGACTTGACAAGATGAGTCGTCTTTCAACCTATGGCCCGTAGATTGGATCTGTCGTTCACACACTGAGAGAACTCTTATATGAAAGTCTCTAGTAAAATGGACATAACTTTTTTGTCTAAACCTTAAATAAGGAAAACATGGTGGCGTTGGAGAGAGGTCTCAAAGACCTTCAATTGATAGGTTATAGGCCACCTAATTCAATATGTTCTAGGATATTTTATCGTTTCAAGATGACCTAAGTAGAATCTTATGTCAAAACTTAATCGAAAATGAAGCTTTCAACTTAACTTTGTGCTAAGAGGTTCTTGTGACCTTAATTGATATCCAAATCCATTCGAACACTAAAGAAATGACCTTTACACAAATGAACAATTGAAAAATCACCCAATGTGATTTTACATGCAAATAAAAAATGGTTCAGGCCTTATAAGATGTTACAATATCTCCCTCCTAGAATAATTCGTCCTTGAATAATGGATGAAGTGAGCATGCAGAGGGTATGGAAATTTTTAACATCCCAATTTAGTTCAACATACACAGAACTCATGAACTCAAAATAGTGAAAGAGGGACTGAATTGAATGAGTTCTTTAGGAAGAGTTAATACCTTGGACAGGAACTAAATCAGAGGAAAAAAGATGATGGTATCTCTTCTTCATATCATCCTCAGCCTCCCATGAAGCCTTCTCAACAAACTAATTTCTCTAAAAGACATTGACTTATGCAACCTCTTTGGTCCTCAACTTGCGAACCTGATGATCAAGAATCTGAATGTGAATCTCCCCATCTGATATGATGTCCTTGATACCAATATTCTATGTAGGCACAACAAGTGAAGGATCTCTATAACACTTCTTTAGCATATATATGTGCAATTTCTAATGGACTGTTGTTAACTCTGACAGTAGCTCCAACTCATAAGCTACATTTCTAACTCTCTTGGATATCCCATAAGAACCAATGTATCAGGGATTGAGCTTTCCCTTCTTACCAAATCTTATAACACCCTTCATAGGCAAAACCTTCAAATAGACCCAATCATTAACCTCAAACTCCAAGTATCTCATTTTAACATCTATATAGGATTTCTGACGACTTTGCCCTGTTTTCAACCTTTCCTGAATAGTCTTCACCTTCTCCATGGCTTGATCAACCAAGTCTTGCCCTATCAACTCAGCTTCACCAACCTCAAAACAACTAATAGGATATCTACATCTTAGTCTATAAAGAGCTTCAAAATGAGCCATCTCGATACTGGAGGTATAACTAGTATTGTAAGAAAACTCTATGAGAGTCAGGTGGTCATCCCAATTACATTTGAAATCCATGACACATGATCTCTACATATCCTCTGGGTATGAATTGCGTGCCTTACTTGGACATTCTTCCAAGGATGAAAAGCAGTACTAAGGTTTACCTTAAAACCCTAACCTCTCTGAAATGACTTCCAAAAATAAGCGTTGAATTGTGTAGCCCTATCTACAATGATGGACAAAGGTAATCCATAAAGTCGGACTGTCTCACAGACGTATAATCTGACATAATCTTATGCTGAATTTGTAGTCTTTACCAACAAGAAATGGGCTGATTTAGTCATCCAATATACAATCACCCAAATCAAATCATGTTGCGTAAGAGATCCTAGAATGCCAGTAATGAAGTCCATATTAATCATCTCTCACTTCCATTTTTGAAGATCTATGTTCTGAGCCATACTGCAAGGCCTTTGGTCTTCTACCTTGACTTCTTGTTAATTTGAGAACTTAGTAAAAAAATCTTCAATGCACCTCTTCATACTATTCCACCAATAGACTTCCCTCAAGTTATGGTACATCTTTGTGGAACCAGGATGGATCGAATATCTGGATTTTTGAGCTTCCACCATGATCCTCTCTTGGATTTCTTCCGCCTTTGGAACACACAATCTACATTGATATCTCAACACACCATCTCCCACTTTTTCAAAAGCCATCACCTTCTTCATCTGAACACTTGCCTTTAGTTAAAGTGAGACAGGGTTTTTGTTTTGTTTCTCTTTCACTTCTGACACTAATGATGATTCATCCCCATTCATCACAACAACTCCACCTTTATTGGAATCTAACAAACAGACTCCCAAACGTGCAAGTCTGTGTACTTTCTTTGCCAATTGTTTCTTGCCTTCCTCAGTATGAACAGTACTCCCCATGGACAAACTTCTCAGAGCATCAGCGACAACATTAGCCTTACTTGGGTGATAGAGGATAATCATATCGTATTCCTTGAGCAACTCTAACTACCTTTTTTGTTTGGGATGCTTTATCACCGGAGAAAGATAAGGGGCATGGTTGGCGTGTCACTGGGTTGGTGGGGGAACCCGTAGGAAGGGGGGACGACCCGCTGAATTAACACAAAAAATCACCAACATGAACACAAACAAAATCATGAATTGCGTATAGAAAGAAAATTAAGCTCCTTCTGACTAAAAATATACTAGAGACTCTTGTGGTCTGTGAACACATACACATGAACACTATAGAAATAATGATGCCATATTTTGAGAGCAAAAACCATTGCTACCAGATCGAGATCATTAGTCAAGTAGTTCCTCTCGTGAATCTTAAGTTGTTTGGAGGAATAGGATATAACCTTACCATTCTGCATCAACATTGTAACACCCCAAAAATTTGAGCTAGGATTGAACAAGGGAAAAGGGCAAAACCCTTGAGGGTTCCATGGGGCGTGAAGGGGACCACGACCTGTCACCCTACTGGTGGTGTTGCACTCAGCCACAGTGGATGACCACAGAGTGCTAAACTGACTAAAATGAAAGGAAATGGGGAGTCCTCTAGAGTGCAATGAGGCTCACCAAAAGCTAACTGGAGTGCCAAATGATCTCAACAGAGCACATGTTGATGATCCTGAACATTTGTATCTGCATCATAGAAATATGCATGTCGGATAACATTAGTACATTGATGCAGGAGTATGCAGTATAACTGAATGAATAATTAACTAAGCTGATAAGACTTGAATAATACTCACTTCAACTCAACCCAATACAAACCATTAATAAGAGAGAAAAATATTTAAAGCTTCATAAATAAAAGATGCTAATTCAAGGATGTATATAAAAATACAATAAATTAGTCTTATTTGGGAGATTCTCTAACCAACAAGCATCATTATGTCATGTGATGATACAACATATCGCCAAATCTCTTCTAGAATGCAATAAGGAGTCATCTAAAAAGTATGATTCTTTACCCAGGTTGACTATATTGTTTACGAGGAATGTGAGTTGTCTGAACTCATCACCATATAGGTGCTCAATAGTACTCCCAATAGGTATATATTCATGCTCAAATGTGTAAAATATACTCTTTTTCAATTTTAGGTAATTGCACAAAATATCCTCTTAAAAGAGGTAACTGCGCTTAATTAACTCTGAACTCATTGCTCATTTAGAAATAAAACTTTCTCTTTTCTCAATGTAAAAATGATAAACTTAGAAATCAATAGTTCCCTTAAACTTTACTCAAAATGTCTCTTTAACTTTCCTCAAAACTCCCCTTTACTTTCTCAGAAATTAATATAAGATAATTGTTCCATTAAAAAATTTCTCGTCAATAACTCAAGAAATACTCAAATAATAGGGGTTATGCTAAAAAATAGACATGAACAATAAACTAAAGAATGTCAATGCATAATAAATAGCAACTCAAGATTTAGGAATAACAACTCAGAATTCAACGACAAACTCATCTCAAGAATTATCAAAATTAAGGATGTAATCCTAGATTATTCATTACTGATAGAAAGTAGATGTAGGACGTGAGGACGAACTCAGTGCATCACTATGATAGCCTTACATACCTGGGAAGAACAAATTTCTTGGTGAAATCGACAACATTCAATGAACGGTAGAAAACCTTAATTTTTCTCCTCTTAAATCCTTGCTTTATGTCTTTGAAGTCTTAAAGAATGTAAAAGAATATTTTAATACTATTCAGACACTTAATTAGGTGAAAAAGAGTCATGGTTTAGACTTAGAAGGGGTGGGAAAAGAGTAAGGTACCCTTCATTAAAACTGACGAAAAAACCTTCTTCTGGTCTATCTAAGATTCGTGGTTTGATCTACGAATCGTATATCACATCCATGGGATTTATTTTTAATTTTTAAGCCTCAAAAGTCCTTTTACGGGTCCAAATGATGGCCCATAGTAGTTTCGTAAGAATGAATCCGTAGGAATTGTGTCTCAAAATTTAACTCCTAGTACTTTACCGATGACTTGACAGGACGGGTTGTCATTTAACCTACAGCCCGTAGGTTTGATCCATCATTCACAGACTCAGAAAACTCTAATATGTAAGTTTCTGGTAAAATGGACATAACTTTTTACTCCAAACTCAAAATAAGGAAAATTTGGTGGGATTGGAAAGAGAACTCAAAGACCTTCAATTTTGTAGGTCATGGTCCACCTAATTATGTCCTGGGATATATGATATTTTGAAGATGACCTAAGTAGAATCTTAAGTGAAAACTTAATAGAAAATGAAGCTTTCAACACAACTTTGTGCTACAGGGTTCTTGTGACCTTAAGTCATATCCAAATCCATTCGAACACTAAAGAAATGACCTTTACATATATGAGTAATTGAAGAATCATCATATACGATTTTACCTGTAAATAAAAATGGTTCGGGCCTTAGCTTAGAATCTTCAGTGTGTTACACTCAAATACTTTTTTCATGACCCAAAACTGAGTGTGATGGAACCTGACTTATCCACCAAGACAGTTCAGCTTAAAACACAACTAAAGAATAAATACCGAAGTAATACAAAATAAAGGACTACCATAGAGTAAATCATGGCAGATAAAGATAATGTAACTCAAAATACCCCTAAGATTGGTTTCACGAGTACAAACCTCTAATTATTGCATTTAATTCAAAATAAATACTAGTCTAAATGTCTTTGTGTCTAGAATTTAACAAAAACATAAAGAGGGAGCAAGGGTATCCGCCAAGATAACAAGCAGCTACCTCACAAAACTCCTAATGTAAGCCCCGGACGAAGATGATAATACGTGATCAAGACAATCTAGGCTTATAACCTACACATCTATAGAAAACAAGGGAGAGAGTATCAAATAAAATGGTACTCAACAAGAAACCCTAACCAGCCCTAAACAAAGCAATAAAAAATACATGCACTTCAAACACACCATCAGAATCTCCACAACTACAATCTGCACACTATAAATCAACCTAGCCTAAAAGTTCTCACTCAATAATAACAGAGCACATATAGAGAATCCCGACTTGAACTTCAACACATAGAGATATATCATCAAAACCTTCAATAATTCGACCACCATGATGACATATCAGTATTCCTGAATAGGAAGAAACAGAGATGAAGTGCAATGTAATGTAGTGCAATGTAGAGTGATGCATGTATGTCCTAATGATACAAACTCGTTGAATCACAGTCCAGGACCCATGTGGGACATATTAGTCCATGCATCTTCCATTGAACGTATGGCTTGATCCCACATTACAGAATTTGCAACGGAGCCTGTGGCCCGCCCCCTATCTCTCATCATTTACACAGTACAATCTCAATAGTGCTATAGAACCAACGAAATAGATTTGTACAAATTCTTGATGAGATGATGGTAACTTACACACTAAAAACCAATCACAAATAATTTTGGCACATCATCATAGTGACTCAACACTACCATTCATGGTACATCATCTTTCCCATTCAACCAGACTCTTCCTTTAACCCATGTCATCAATACTAGAACTTATTCCTTATTTACCAATACACAAAATATACGAAACCCTTCACCAATTCATATTAATCTTAATCACACAATGGCATACAAGATTCAATACACTTAACAAAGGATCAAGATGTCCACTTGCCTCACGAAAGCAAACAATCAACCCAACACTTAAGCCTTCCCTCTCCGATGGGTCTGTAAATAAATGCAATCTAAGCAAACATGGAATCACAATAAGAGTACAATAACAACAACACCCATATGAATGATTTTAAAAATCAGGGCTAAATTGACCCGAAAACCCATTTCCGAGAACTAGGTCTACTTGACCTAAAACCAGTGAAATTTGCAATAACTAACTTCTAATCGAAAAAAACCAAACTACCCTTGAACCTATGAAAATTCAACCAAGACCTCATGTAGGACTAAAATCAAACTGCAAAACCAATGGAATTGTCACAAATCCAATATGAGTGTCCGAACTCTAAACGGTTACCAAAGTTAACTCATTGCCTAATTACACTGAAATTTCCAACTCAAGGGATCAATCCCATGAAAAGACTTCGAAATTTAAAACGACGACACTCCTACACCACATTTGACATTCAGGAGATGATGGAACTAAAGAAATTTCATTTTGAGACTCGTAACTCTAGTTGTTATTAAAAACAACTTTTAACAATACATCAAGCCTCCAAAACTAAAAACTTCCAAAACTCACTATTTTTCAATTAACTTTCAAAACAGACTAACAGATAAAACAAGACTCGGGTTACTACCGTGTGGGGTAAAATGGTATTTTTTTTAAAAAAATTCAAAATGACCTTTAGGCTCATTATAATGACCCACACAAAAAAACTCCTTATAGATATAATCGTTTACATATTTCCCCTTTATTCTTAGTTAAATCAGTTACGCATAATTAAGGCCAAGACAATAATTAATGAGATAGAAGAATGATATAAACCACGTAATAATGTGTCTATCTTATAAGCATGGCAATTTTCCCACGACAAGTAATGGCTTTTATATAGTATCCACGACACAATATTTATCGATGAAGAATCTATAAAAAAAATTAATCTAATTCAGGTTATAACCCGAAGTCTAATAAAGTACCAAAAGATTCACTAAATAATAATGAACAAAAATATGGGTTCAAAAAAGATCTGGATGGATGACAAGTATTCTTAATTTGTGCTATCAATATATGTGCCCTCTCTACCTTGTTACCTAACACACCATAAAAACCATTATTAATGGTATTTCTGAGTGCTATATACTCAATTAGTATCTTGAGGCAAGAGTTTGTATAAATAGAAAAATAACATTACTAATAAACAAAATAAGTAAAACATTGTAAGAAAAGCAATTCAAATTTAATAATAGAGAAAATCACGAAAACTCACTGAAATCATCAATGGAAATGTTAAGCTTCAATTCATTATGTTTGAAAACTATTGCCAATTTCATCATGGTAGGAACTATCCAATCACACCTAAACAAGGCCAAATCGAAAGTAACATACGGAAAATACAATTTTAGGGTTCCTAAATATCTCGAAGGAACCACTTCAAGGCTAACAACCCATAAAAATACTCTCTCTCCCAAATAACAAGGAAAACCTCGTTAAGATATATAATATCTACACTTTCACCTGAATAGCAAGTCCAGCGACAAACAATAAAGAACAGGATATAATAGTTGAAATTTTTTATTGTTCAAATCATCCCATAATACAGGTATCCCAAGGTCATAAAACTAACTTTAAATCATGTTCAAAATAATTTAATCATGTTTCAAGTCAATAGCTTATTCATGAAGGTACAATATCCTTGAAGAATGTTAATAGAAATCTAGCTCAACAAATCTCATTCATAAGGAAAAATACATTCATGTTCATAAATTTTCATGTAGAATGAAGTCCGGAAGGCTCGATGCCTCAATTCTCCCTAATAATGCTCTAAATATGTTTGATGATTCTCAACAATGACTCTGTAATGAATTTTCATAACGATGTTTAGAACATTGGTTTATTTCCATGAATTTTGATTCTTCGTGAAAACTAGGTTTATAAAAAAAATAAAATTCAATACAACGTTCATCCAATATTTATGATGTCTTTCAATAAGTCGCATGAATTTCAATTATTTACCACCTTTTTGTAAATAAGCTAGAGACTTACCTATAGAAGAATCCTCAAAATATCCCTACAATTGCTAAAGTTAAATTACCTCAATTGATGGCGTAGAAGATGATTTGTGTATTAATTCTTATTAAATTGATGTAGCAAGTACGGAGATTTTGTAATAACTCATCTTGACTAATTAGAGGAATTCCTAAGGTGTCTCAAAACCAGGACAAAAACAAAGTGGAATGAAAAACTCAAACCAAATCCAGTTTACATTTTCTTTAAATTCTTAACGTATGGCCACCACATGCTATCCATATGTAGAAATATGTTGCCGCAAGTTGGCCTGTATGTGCATGGGCTCCTAAACCGGTAAAAATTTCAACAA
This sequence comes from Solanum okadae, assembly GCA_036553675.1. Lineage (NCBI taxonomy): Eukaryota > Viridiplantae > Streptophyta > Magnoliopsida > Solanales > Solanaceae > Solanum > Solanum okadae. The sequence goes on along the minus strand of CM071685.1, from coordinate 10,099,146 downwards.
TCACCGACTCCAAATATATATGACGTGACATACGTAAATCTGACATGTGGTCTATATGTATCTTCATATGTGGACCCCTAGGAACCCCAAAAATCCAGTTTTACTACTTTCATGTGTGGACCAACAATGTCCATATACAATTATATGATTGCATGTGGCGTTTGCAGGTTAAATTTCAAAATTCTAAAAATGTTGACTTTCAGTTCTTCAACATTACGACCGAGATGTAAACTTTATGTCCACTAAAGTGGTCTATATGTTGTTCTGCACCTCAAACTTTGTGTTTTTAATCATTTTAAACTTCAATATTTTGTTCACTTAGTGCATGATTGAATAATAACTTTAAGATGTATTATCGCATGATTAATTTTGTTTTGGATAAAAAAAAAATAGGAAATTTAACGGTTCAAACCAAACTCAAATTTATAGTGTAACATTAGGTTTTCCTAGGAAACATTTGTCATTGGAATATGGATCATGGCCTAAAATTTGACTATCTCTCAAGTGTAAAATTTTTGCCAACCTTTCTTTTGTAAAATGAAACTATCCCAATTTTCACAAATCATCTGACAACCCAACAATAACAAAATAGTCCTCACATGGACTCCACAACTAATAATGATCAAATTTAGACACATATTAGATACCTCAACTTAGGATCAACTTAAGGGTGCTTAATGATTTGGTTAAAATCAATTCAAATTGAAAATTGAACCAAATTAATTAAATAAGTCAAATTTTGTATGGTTTGTGTTAAATTTTGAAAAAATTGCTAATATATGATATGTTTTTATACTTTTCAAGATAGCCTTTGTTCATGTGTAATTTACTAATGAATTTTACATCATAAGCTCAATCAAGAAGTCACCCACATGTAAAAATTGTAATTCGGAAGCTAAAAAAATAGATTTATCCTAAAAGCATTTTTTTTTAAAAAAAAAAACATGAGCAAATAAACCTTATGAAAAGGTGGACCAATACTAATTGTTGCTCAAAAGTGAATTTAAGTTTATTAGTAAAATCTAAACTACTTCTCACCTAAAAAAATTTAAAAAAAAATATACTTTATTTTTAAAAAATCAAAATAATTTAATCTTTAAAGATTGGTCATATTAGTAAACTTGATATGGAGCTTCTTTTCATAGTTTTAACGGTATAAGCTCACTAATTAAGGAAATAAGTTAATTGAAGGAATGACTAGGAACAATTAATAAAGTTGTTGGCATCTTTTAGGAGATCATAGTAAGATTAGAAACCATAATTATGTGACTTTGAAAAAAAGTCATAGTTATTTTTTCACTAGTGAAATAATTTGTGCTTCACGCGGCTATATGAAATATTTATAAGATAATAATATATAATATTTATATTTAGGTTAGTATTAAATATATAAGATAAAATTGATATTTCTCTTCATCTATGATATCATATGTTTTTAAATTTTTTTAACATAAAATATATATTTATTTTTATTTTTGAATTTTTTAAGTGCAAACTATTAATATGTATATAGTAGAACAAAATATTTGCCGTTGTGAAGTAAATGGAATAAAAAGTAATATTTTGAAATAACAATATATTGTATTATGTTGAAATATTTTATATGTTTTAATTTCCTCCATCTTTTGTTGGAGTACTAATTTTCTATATGAACTCTGATTTCGTAAAAAAATGATTTTTTTAATTATATCTTTATTATTGCATTTGCTTATTATATTTTTTAAAACATTAATTTAATATTTATAAGAATTATGAAAAATATAAAATGCAAAAGTTATGTAATATTTAATATTAGAAGTTACAAGTAAGATGAACAGACATGAATTATAAATAATTCAAATGTATAATTTTATTAGACTAAATGTATTAATAATTATGCATTGATTTTATTTTTAAAATAAATAAATGAAAATAAGGGGTAAAGATACAAAAAAATGAACAACAAATATAATAATCATTGACTGCATAAGAATTATAAATACATTTCAAACAAAAAAGAAAAGTGACGAAAACAGATTGTTACACACGCAAAAAAAATGTCATCATGAAACTAATATTTTATTTTTTAATTATTTTTTTGCAAATATAATAAAAATGAAACTCCCAATTATCATAATTTTTTTTTTAATTATTGAAATGAGATAATTATATTAATTGTGCTTCATAACAAATAAAAAGTAGAATAGTAAAGGATCAAATGATTAACATTGACAATACATTTAGCTAAATTATTTATACAAACCAAAATTTAAAAAATTCTAGCAAAAGTAACTAAGTTACTAATACAAGTCAAAGTAAAAAAAAAAATCTAGCAAAAACAATCTCTAATTATGCTTCATTTTTTTTCCTTTCAACCATCTTCCTTTGCAAGTAGATCCGCCACCATATTTTGCTCCATAAGTCAAAATCTTCATCATATGCAACTAACTGAATAAAAAAATGAATAAATAAAATATCATTTACCAATTAAAAATATTTATATCAAAGAAAGAAAGAAAGATATTTAAACTATATGTAATATATTTGTATATTATTTTTCAATAGTACTAAAAATATTAAACAATAATCATTTCTTGAAATCTAATAAATATTATAATAAAACTATATTATATTCGGAGAACTGACTATTAGAAAGAACAATTGCATACGGACATACATTGTTAAGAAGTACAAAGACATTTCTTAATCATACTTGCTTGATGAATGATAATACAAACACAAACAAAATATTAAGAAAGCATGTCCAAGTACATAAAAATAAAAAGGAAGATTTGAGAATGAAATATATCTTACCTCCATGTACTTCTTTTTGTTACATGTTAGTTAATTCACAAACAAATATGATGAAGAAGAGAAATGATGATTGAGTTTGTGAATCTTCATGGAAGTAAATATGAATTTTTATAGACAAAATAGAGGAATGAAAAAAAATAAGGACTTGAGAATAAAATATTTATTAACTTCATGTACTTTTTTTTTTTTTTAATTAAATGTTACTTTCATTCACAAACCATATATGAATTTATATAGAAAAAATAGAGGAAATGGAAAAATAAAGACTTTAGAATGAAATATTTCTTACCTTTATGTACTTCTTTTTTGTTACAAACCAAACCAATGTGATGTAGAAGAGAAAGGATAATTTTGAATGTGAATCTTCATGAAACTAATATGAATTTATATGCAAAATAGAGAAATACCATAACACATCATAAACTTACAGATTTAAGTTTGGAGGCTATGGACATAAAAATTATGAGAGTTATGAATATTATTAAAAGTAAAAATTAAAGAAGGGTAAGTCATGGGTAATAACTCCTTATGAATAAATTTAAAAATAAAGAGAAAAATACATAAAATATATAAAAAAATTATTATCATTTCATGATTAGAAGTGAGACAAACAAATAAGAAAAAGGATGTGGAGAGTTTTTGTTGTAAATGTTCCTCCATTAATAAAATATTTATTTGTAATAAATTTAGTAATTTATTTTTACAGTGCAATAATTAATTTTTTTTTTTTAATAAAAGGTGAAAAAAGATAAATTCAAATGGAGGTCATAGAGAGGTGCCACTTCACCTTGTTTATGTTTCTCCTTTATTATATTTATAGATTTATGAAATTTAACATATGATTCACTTTGAATAGACAATAAATTAATAGCAAACCATATATGCTAATTCCAAACCAAATATTTTGTGAAAGAAAACAAAATATGTCATAATTCATATATTGTGTTCAGATTCTATGTATTTATAACATGTTCAGTCAACTTATTTTCTACTATATAAATAGACCATTTATTATTCTGAATTTATAACATTTCTCTCTATCTCATTCATCAATCAAAAAGTGAATACAAATGTCTCTTTTATATTTCTTTTCTGTTTGATTTATTTTAGTTGTTTCTTATATAAATTAATTGTGTAAATAATAAATCTAACATATTAACATTTGTTTTTTGTGTGTTTATTTTATATTATTTTATTGAATATAAAATTAGGGGAAAATGAAAAATTCAGGAAATAAACATGTTGGAGAATCATCAATCTCCCAAAAAAAGACCAAAAAAGCCAAGGCGGTGCTACAGACACACTAACGAACAAGTTCAACAACTTGAAAAGTAAGATCAATTTTATTTATATAAGAAAAAGGTTGAACCTTCATATACGTTAAATTTTTATTTTATTTTTTATTTTTCTTAACTAAAGAGATTATGTTGTTTTCCTAAGAGGCGTGAATGATATAATCACATTTCATTTACTATATAATAATTTGTTTTCTATATTTATTTTTTATGAATTAATTTATTTTGAATTCTTAATTGATTTACTGTGTTGTTTTTTCTTTTGTTATTTAATATGTCCATTAGTATTTTGTAAAAGATCTATATTTTTTATTTTGCTAATCAATTTTTTTTTAAAAATGAAGTTGTTATGAATGATCTACCATGAATATACAACTTTTATAAATGATTCGGTTTGTTCATGATTATTCATTAATAACTTTAGCACAAGGGGATGAGTTTCTTTAAAATTAATTTGTTTCTCAGTTTTGCAAAAAAAATGAAAAATCTATTTCTCATGGTTGATGTCCAACTCTTTGGGGCCTCGACTCATTCGAATTCCAGCAAACATGAGATCTTTTGTTCTTTTTTAGTTTTATGTTTATTTTTAAAAAAAAATCAATAATGGTGGGTTTTTTGGTGACTTTTGAAATGAAGGTTCTTCAAGAAATGTACACATCCAGATGAGGACCAACAAATCCAACTTGGTGTAGAAATAGGGGTAGAACCTAAGAAGATCAAATCTTGGTTTCAATACAAAAGGTCCCAAACAAAGGTACGTTTAATTAATTAGTACTTTTTTGTATAAATATTATCATACTTAATTGATGGCTTATTATTGTTATTATTTACGCACCAAATTACTATCTAATATGTCTTTTTATCATTAAATTATGCAAGAATCTAGAAAAATATTGAGTATTTAAAAGTAGGGTAGACTCCATGGCAAAACCAGTGAATCTCTTACATTAGGCCCCAAAATTTCTTATTCAAGTTTGGTTAAATTATTCGTATGTGTGATTAAATACAAAAAAATTGTACCTTACTATTAATTAGTACATTTACTTTTTCTGTAGTTTTTAATTTTTTTCCCTTCTATTTATTATCAATTCTATTATTAATGATTTCACTTTTCAATTTAAATATGGTTTTCCTAAACCAATTATTTATTTTGTGTTGTTGAATTGATCAATAGATTTGAAAGGAAGTCCTTTTCTTCAATAATATATGAATTTTATCATAGAATTTTAAGTATTTTTATTAAAATTATGTTTTCATTCGGCTTCCAATTCGACTGCGCTGCAACTCGTTAAAACCAAAGTTAGAATCATGTAAATTTTTTGAAATAAATGAAATCCCTAACAAGTTTCGTAGCTTATCAAGGAATTAATAAACAGACAAAATTTTATATATCTATTTGATTTTGAGAATTTAAAGTCAAAGAAAATATGATTTTACAACTAAGAACTAATGATTTTCCTTCTTGAATTCTTTTGATGAATGAAAGAAATCTTGTTACATAGATGGAACTTTAAACTAGTTAAGCCTAGTAAAAATTATTTGAATAAATGAATGAGAAGATTATTAGATTTTTTGGACTTCCGTTGTGCTTAATAACGTATAACAATTTCCAACTCTAGCTAACTAGAATTTTGTTTTTATTAGTTTTTTTCTTGTTATTTTATTAATTATCAGACAAAGTGATTTTTAAAATTATGTCTATATATTTTTAACATCTCAAACATTTAAAAAAATATATTTTAACAAGTTCTCTTAGTAATCAATTTGAGCTACATACTGAGGCTATGTCAGCCGACTTTTAAATATGCTACCTTGAGTGGAGAAAAAATTGACCCCCATGAAATTATGTGTAACCAATTTAGTCAAAATTTAGACATGTAGGATGGATTATATTTTCATTAAAAAATAAAAAATCACCTATGTAGAAATTGATCCTTCTAAATATATATTTCATGTGAGGAAGATAATGTATGTTGTTTAAAATTAGAGCGGGAATTTGAACTTTTAAGCAAAGATGGAGGGAGAAAATAATTTTCACACATTTTATAAAAAGTATAAATAGCACTTTTGGTCCTTCAATTATTATTATATTCTAATCATAACACTTGTAATATCTAACTAAGTACATATACCTTTAATTACTTGAAATGTGCACTTTTGATTCATTTTCTGGTGAATATTTACAAATGTAGTAATTATTAATCACTTCATCATTTATTTACTTGTGTGTTATGTTTCTCCATAATTGATGGTAATATAATTTTGAATGTAGTTCATGCGATATACATCTTACATAAAAGACAAGAAATACACGTTTCGATTAATTGAAAGTTAAATGTAATTTGTCAAATATTTCAATGATCAAACTCAAAATATACTTATATTTTAGGGAAGAAAAATGTATATTATCCCAAGAGACTATTTATTTCATTCTCTTTCTTCATTTAATTAGCTCATAATATTTGATTTTATTTATCAATTTATTTATGTGATTAAATTTCTTATATATATATATATATAGAAATCAAATCACATAACTTTTCGAACAGAAAATGAAGGATTACGTTGTGAGAATATGGCAATGAAAGAGGCAATGCAGAATATTATATGCCCACATTGCGATTCCGAAAGGATAGACAATTTAGAAAATTTGAAAATGAAATATCAAAGGTTGAGAGATGAGGTAAACCTTTATTTTATCCATTTAATTTTTTTGCTTTTTAATTAATTTATTTTCCTTGAAAAAATTACTTATATATAACTGGAGGCAAAGGCAATTTGTTGACCTTGTTTAGAATTACTTTTTCATCTTCCGAAACTTTTCCAATAGTCAAGATTTTTGTTGCCTTTCAACTTCCTTAGAATTCCTTTTCATATTCCTATACATATTTAACGTCTTGGTGTTTCTTTCAACTTATAACTCTAACTTTTTAACATCTTATAAATTACAAAATGGAACTATTAAATCGTCGTTGCACACTCTTTGGTAATATATTCTGCTGGAACAAGAAGATTTCTAGATCACAACTAGTGTTAACTCGTGGAGTAGACAAAGGGCGTGGATATTCTTAGTAAAGTTATTCTCCAGGAGCCTCGAAAGTACAATGCATTTCTCCGCCATTTTCAGTTTTTCCCTTTAAGTTAAGTGGATGCTGTGTATATTTGCAGTTGATGTTTTCATCCGTATAATTGTCCTTAAATTTTTAGATTTACTGGTTTTTTAGTTTGTTGAATAGATTATCATTATGTCGATGCAAATTAGTTTTGTTATAAACTTGTAATGGAGTTTTAGGCTTATGTTTGGCTTTTATCAGTAACTTGTCATTGTTTCAAAAGCTATTATGCATTATCTTGCATTATTTAGTTTTTGCCTATTTTTAATGGTAATTATCTCGTAAAGTCACTCAATTTTGTTAATTTGCTAATAAATTATCTCATTTACTAGGCAAAGCTCAACTTATGTAGTATGTGTAGGAGTCACTACACATATTACTATATTAGAATAATTATCTCTCATGTTTCTTTTTCCCCTGATACCATTAGAATCTTATTTTTCATTGTTTTTATTGCTTGTTTGTGCTTATGAGGTTATCATAAAGTGTATAATACCTACCACTAAGGATTGTGTTACTATGAATAAGATTTCTTCACCCTTATCAATATGTGTTAGATTCAAGCTCTAATAATGAAATAGTTGTGACAAGAAGTGTTTCACCTTTTTGTTTACAAGTTTTACATGACGTCAATCAAAATTTGTGGAGGCACTAATGGGGGGTATTGAATACTAGGTGGAAAATCCCTAGAAAAGTGTTAAATACCTTAACATGGACAAATATTTATTTTCATAAGATTCCCAGATTATACTGGGTTGTATGTATCTTTCAAGAGAAAAATATAAGAGGGGTACTAGGCCTTACCTCGACAAAAAAATGGTTTATTTAAATAATAGCCTCATACATTAGCTTACAAAAAAAATTGATCTATCATATCTGGTTCTTATTCTTCGTGGTTGCCAATTTTCAGTTTTGTATTCTCATTAAATTTTTGGGGAGGTCTTGATATTGAAATAAGAATTTTGATACGATTTTAAAACGATTTTGGCAAATTCATCAGCAACTTGGTCAAATTCTCACAAACAGTTCATCATTTCAACATTGTACTATTGCTTATACTTCTATATTTTTTGTCCCTGTATCATGTTGGTGATGACGAGACAATCCTGTTCTACATCAATATTAGTCGTTAGTCAAACACCAATTAATGACATGTTGAGATGCTAATGCTTCTACTAAATTGTTTTTGGAGCATTATACATAAATAGCAAAATCAATTACCATATTTTCTCCATGGTTCTTCATTATTCCTGCAATATCAACCCTCCTGCTATTATGTAAAAGACTCAACATTTGGGAAGTTTCATCTAGCAATTAGTTTTTTGTAATGACGCCCTAGGTCATTTCTCTGTTGTGCGATATTTTTTATGTTTAGCATTTTTCTATAGCCACCTCAAGTCATTTATGACTTACTAAAACTGACAGTTGGGTCAACTAGTCATTTAATTGGATTCTATACGACTTTAAATGTTTTGGAGCTTTTGAAACCTGAACGGTTGACTTTGGTCAAAACATCAGGAAAATGGCCTCATAATGTTATTCTAATGGTTCCCTTAGCTCTAGAACATTGAGTTTTGTCTAGTTGGACCCTTGGTCTTTGCCCCAAGGCTTCCAGACATTTTTTCGAGCAACCTTGTGGATTTTGGCTAAAATGAAGCATTGAGTGTGGGACCCACTTTTTGTCAAAACGACATTCGTTGAAAGTTTCAACATCTTTGTTGTGTCCAATATCAATATTGCTGAGGTAGGACAGTTCATTTTTGTGCACGAGTTTTCAAACAAATCTCGAGCATCCGAGTAGAGTCTTTTGGGATTTTGCTAAATTTTCTAGTGCCTAATGCTAGTCGCCTAAGTGACCTTGGCACTGCTTAAACGGTGGTCACTTAAGCACCCAAGGACTCGCTTTAGCGGGCCCTGCCAGTAATGGGGTTAGCCGGTTGTAACACCTCGGACTTTGAGAAATGCTAAAAAGGGTAAACAAGCAAGTCCACGAACCCAAAATGGACCATGGACCCTTCACCAGACCTTAAACGTTCCCTTTACGAGACCACAACCCATTTTGGGCATCGTGAAGGACTGTCCAAGGCAGCCAAGGTGAAGGCCACCTTGACGAGCCAATAAATAGCCCATGGTGACTTTTACAGTTCCTGCAAGTCACCCATCAGATTTCGAGTTTTGGGAACGATCATATCTCTCAGCAAAAAATGAATTAGGTGACCCATGACCTATCAAATTAAAGTTCTTTGAGTAATCTTTCCAAGACCACCAAGTTTGCCTTATTTCAAGTTAGGATTAAAAAGTTATGCTCGCTTTAGTGAAGACCTGTCGGGCAGGTGTAACTTGACGATCCACAAGATGGGATGTGAAGCATTAAACAATTGGTGAAACTACCCGTTTTAGGCACCTTTTCATTTTTAAAAGTTGGGGTCGTTTTGGTCTTTCACCTATGTGTTTGATACTTAAACTATGTCGTTTTAACCCCTATTCTAAGCCTAAACTATGTCGTTTTACACAAAATTAAGATCTTAGAAAGTGTTAATCAATTCTTTTACTTTCATTGACACTTCAAGACATTAAAGTAAGGTTCTAAAATCAGAAAAGCTAGGGTTTCAAGCGTTCTTCAAGTTTCTTTGATTTCGCCAAATAACTTCATTCTTCCACGTATGTAAGGCTATTCATAGTGTTTGATTAGTTCATCCTCACGCCCTATATCTTAATTCAATCTGTAACGTTACATCTAAAAGATCTATTCATAGTTCTTGATATTTGAATTTAGTTCTTCAACCATTGATGTTTTGCTTCCCATCTTACATGTGAATCTTATAATGTTGTTCATACTTAGTATCACATGAACCCTATAATTTTGATATAGATTCAGTAAAGTTATGTTTTAAAAGAGAATTAATTGCATGAAAGTTCCTCAGACATTGATTTTGGGCTTGAAAAATAAATTCATGAATATAGATTTTAATAGTGTAGGTTTTGACCAGAATCCTTGAAAAGAGAATCAAAACTTTTCATACGTACTATTTGACAGCTGAGAAAAAGAAAGAGTATTATTGATGATTTTGAAAAGTACTTCAGTAATGTAATAATCCCTTTCTTTGTAATTGAGCAAACTGAAAGGTAAAGTAATTCAATAGTCCATTTCTTTGTAAAGGGTGATTGAGCAAAGTTAAAAGTAAGTAAAGCAATAATCCCTTTATTTGTAAAGGGTGATTGGGCATAAACTTATATTGATTAGTTTGGGAGTAGTATCGAGCACTGAATCAAGTAAGAGTCTATTATAACTCAAAAGCCCCATAAAACTATGTAGCTAGTGTAGGATAGGATAGCACTGATTCTTCATGCCACTCCTTAGTGCCTCTGAGAAGGCCTATTAGATGGATCCATAGTTACAGTAGAATACTATACCCTGAAAAGGTATAGGATGTCCCTTGCAACTTGGGAGAAACGTTGTATCATTGCTACGCTCATAGCAATGGTTTTCAGTTGGAGAAACTCCCCACAAGTAAAGTATATTATTTTCATATTGCTTTTATTGCATATCTTATTGTAAAATTTAATGGGTTTTCACTTCATATGCGTATATTGATTTTGTTGTGTTGCTTTCAATCCTTCACTTAAGTTATTATTTTATTTAGACATATTACATACTCGTACATTCAAATGTACTGATGTCTTTTGACCTGCATCATTTTATGATGCAAACACAGGTGTTTAGGATCATCAACATGTGTTTTCTTGAGTTCACTTTGTGTTTCAGACAACTTTGGTGAGCCTCCTTCCTATATGGAGGATTTCACATTTACATTCCTGTTATTTTTGAGCTGTCGCGGGTATCGTCCCGATATTTATCCTAGCATTAGAGGCTTCATAGATAGTTAGAGTTGAGGAGTTACTTCGTACTTTATTTCCTTTAAAGACTGTTTTGCAAAGTATTTTAAGACACTCCAATTGAATTTATGTTGAAATAAATGTATGTTTTGAGCCTATCATTGCTTGAGTCAGTCTTGCACTAAGTAGTCAGCGAAGCTAAGGGTTCGCTTGGGGATCATCAATGGGTCTCATGTGCCATCCACGTCCAAGGTGTAGGCCAAGGGTGTTACAAACTTGGTATCAGAACACATAGTGCAAGAGTCTTACAATGTCTTTGAAAATGTGTCAGTAGAGTCGTTCTTATTAGTGTGAAGTGTGCCACATCTATAATTAAGATACTATGACATTTAGGAACATTTCACTTTGTTCTTACTCCTATTCGTGTGATAGAGATCAACTCTAAAAAAATTTCTTCTAACTCGTGCTTACGTATGGCTATAATTGAGGATTCTTTCTTGGGGAGCTTCTTTCCCTGAGAGCTAATGGAATTTAAAGTGAAAGAGTTCTTGAATCTAAAATAGGAAGCGATGAGTGCGCAAGAGTACAATATATAGTTTACTCAGCTATACCACTATACATCAGAGATGGTGGCGGATATGAGGAGCAGGATGAGTTTGTTTGTGTTCGGGCTATCCCGCCTCTCTAACAAGGAACGTAAGGCAATTATGTTGATAGAGGACATGGACATAGCTAGACTCATGATTCATATGAAGCAAGTTGAGGAGGATAAGTTAAGGGATTGAGAGGATTTTCGCAACAAGAAGGACAAAACAACAAGTAATGAAACTGGCCAGCAAAAGAACTGGAATAGGTATCGGTCATCTTTTTAGAAGAGGTCATCCAGACCTACTCCATCTTCATCTAGTGCACCTACACCAAGAAACATAAATGATCGTAGGAATCAAAGTTCTATGAATTTCAGAGCTCAGGGTACTCAGTCTCAGGGTAGTGTAGCACAAGGGTTTCAGAGCCCATCATGTGGTTAGTGTGGTAGGACCCATCCACGAGAATGTCATAATGGCTCCAATGGTTGTTTTAAGTGTGGTTAAATGGGTCATTTTATTAGAGAATTCCCTAAGAAGAGGCAGGGTAATGGGGGCAATAGAGCTCAATCTTCTTAAGAAGCTCCAGCAGATAAAAATACCCAAAAATGAGCTATTTTAGGAACATTCAGAGGAACGAATCATCTGTATGCTATAGCTAGTCGCCAGGATCAGGATAACTCACTAGATGTTGTCACTGGTATGTGATGAGTCCACAAATTGGACTCATTTGGGGCTTTATTTTAATAGAAATAGTGTCCTCGAATGCTTTTTTTATCTCAATACCTGATTAAAATGCTTAAGTTTAAGGTATTTGAAGTTTTACTAGAAGCATGGACACTTAGGCACAAAACGGAGTAAAAAGGGCTGAAAAGAACAAGAAATGAAAGTTTGTGGATCACCGAGTCCAACTTGGCGAGTCGCCTAATTGACATGCACTGCCCTTTGTTATAGTACGCGAATCCTTGAAGGAAGTGGATCAAAAGGCAAGGAAAGGAGCAGTTGGAGAGTCGTCAATTAGTTCCGCGAAGCAGTACTGTACCGCACTATGATTCAGAATTTGAGGATGCTGAAGGCAAGACACTGAAGACGATGAGCTGATTAAAAGGCAGATCACCGAGTTCATCGGCAATCTCAACTAATGTCTTTGAACGATCCTCCGCAACACAATCTGTGAAAACTATAAATACTAGTTAGAGTTGTAGTCTTTTGGGGAACATTTTTAGAGTAAAAATTATTATTAGTCTATAGTATTTTTCTCTCAAGTTTGGAGAGGGTTTTGTGGGGACTTGAAGAAAGGAATTCATCTTCCTCAAGTTGGAAATGGGTCTTCTTTATTCTTCTTCCTAAACTTAATTCAAGGTTTAATTTCTTATACCCAGTTGATTTATTTATCATGTTAGGTATTATTTCTTATTTCTTGATGTGTGGCTAAAAAAACCCCATTCTTGGGGTGTGGTTTAGCAAATATGGGTTGATATTCTTGTTGGGTCTTCCTTGCTGATAGGTTAAATGTATTTTAATGGTGATTTCACCTAGTGGTTGTGGTTTAATCTAAAGGGTTTGTAGTTGCAAATAAAAAGTCACCCATGTGTTTTCGGCTTGCTCGAGAGGGAGGTCGCAAAACCACCACCACTAGACTGATGGCCTAAGGAGTGGGTCGACATGAGCTTCAGCCCGAGAGGGTGAGCCCTAGTCCCTTATCCTAACACTCAGCTCGAGAGAGTGAGTGGGGTAGGGCGTAGGCTAGTCTTCATACGGCAAATAGGTGTCCGAGAGGAACACATTTGAAACGGGGTAAGTTGCAGGAGAGGGAACTTATTTCCATTTAAAGTTTAGCCTAGTTACTATTGTCTTCCAAATTTCCTATTGAAAGCATGTACCCAACGATTTATCTCAACTTGTATTGCGGTCACATCCCAAGAACCTTCCGCATACTTGATTTTCTTGTTTATTTTGCTGTTTTATCACTTGTTACAAAACCCCTTTTGATATTTGACACTTTTGTGTCACCCCCTTTAATTTACAATGTATTTTATCGCAAATGTTTTTAGCTACGACTAATTCAAACAAAATTCTAATTGGATACTGATTCTCAAAACCGCTCCCTTGGAACATGACCCTAACCCTTGGTTGGGTTACTATATTATCGACGATTGTAGACACTCATACCGTAGGATAGTGTCGTTGGTCACGATAAGCATCAGTATGCTTCTTTACTTTTGATGTTTATTCCTTTCTTGATCCAGGCGCGAGTTTGTGTTTTGGGACTCCTTATGTAGCCATGAGGTTTGGTTGTTCCCCAAACAACTTTTTGAGCCCTTTAGTGTTTCCACAAATGTTTGTGATTCTATTCTAGCAGAAAGATTCTATCATGATTGTACCATCTTTGTTAATCATAAGGACTCCATGGATGACATAGTTGAGCTAGATATAGTGGACTTTGATGTTATTCTAGGTCTGGACTAGTGTTATGCTTGTTATGCCTTAGTTGATTCTAGAACTCGAGTAACCAAGTTTTAGTTTCCTAATGAGCAAGTTTTAGAGTGGATAAGTAGTTCAGCGGTGCCGAAAGGTCATTTTATTTAATACCATAAGGCTAGAAATTTAGTTTCTAAGGGGTGGATCTATCACTTAGACCGAGTTAATGACTCTAGTTTTGAGACATCGCCTATTCAATTAGTTCTATTTGTGAGTGAGTTTCCTGAGGTTGTTTTTCTAGATGGTCTTCCCAGAGTCACTCCTGAGAGAGAAATAGACTTTTGGAATAGATATTTTTCCCGATACTCAACCCATTTCTATTCCGCCATATAGAATGGCTCCAGTTGAGTTAAAATAGTTAAAAGAGAGGTTATGAGATCTTCTTAATAAGGGTTTCATCTGACCAAGTGTCTCACCTTGGGGCGCTCCGGTCTTATTCGTAAGAAATAAATATGGTTCCCTTAGGATATGTATTGATTACTGTCAGTTGAACAAGGTCACCATAAAGAATAAGTATCCCATTCCGAGAATTGATGAGCTTTTTGACTAACTTTAGGGTACAACTTGTTTCACTAAGATAGACCTCAAATTTGGCTACATCCATTGAAATTTAGAGAAAGCGGCATCTATAAGACAACATTCAGGACCCGTTATAGCCATTGCGATTTCCTTGTTATATCATTTGGTTTGACTCATACTCCTACAATATTCATGAATCTTATGGATAAATTATCTAAGAAGTATCTCGACATGTTCCTTATCGTATTTCTTGATGACATATTGATTTATTCGAGGAATGAGCAGGACTATGCTTGTCATCTCAGAATAGTCCTCTAAACTCTAAAGGATCGGGAGTTATATGTCAACTTTTCTATGTGTGACTTCTAGCTTGAATCTATTGTTTTCTTAGGCCACATTCTGTCTGGCGAAGGTATTCAAGTTGACACTCAATAGTTTGAAGCAGTGCAGAATTGGCCCAGACTCACGTTTCCAACTGACATAAGAAGTTTCTTGGGATTGGCTAGTTACTACAGAAGGTTCGTTGAGGGGTTTTCATCCATTTCGTCCCTGTTGACTAAGTTGACTCATAAAACAACTATGTTTCAATGGTTTGAATCTTATGAGAAAAACTTTCAGGAATTTAAAACAACCTCTATTCCAGTGTTGACCCTAACAGAGGGTACATAGGGTTTTGTTATTTACGGTAATTTGTCAGGATTTGGACTTGGTTGTGTATTGATGCAGAATAGTAGGTTATTACCTATCCCTCCAAACAGCTTAAGATTCACGAAAAGAACTATCCAACTTAGGATCTCAAGTTGGAAGCAGTAGTTTTTTCTGTCAAGATATGGCGCTTTCACCTGGATGTGTTCACCGACCACAAGAGTCTCGAGTATGTTTTCAGTTAGAAAGAGTTAATTCTTCGGCAAAGGAGATGGCTAGAACTACTCAAAGATTATGATATGGGTATTCTATACCATCCAGGTAAGGCTAATGTTGTTACTGATGCCTTGAGAAGGTTGTCCATGGGGAGTAATTCTCATGTCGAGGAAGGTAAGAAATATTTGGCTCAGGAAGTTCATAGACTTGCCCGTCTGGGAGTCTTTTTGTTAGATTCCAGTGAAGGTGGAGTAGTCATGATGAATGGGGCCAAATCCTCATTAATGTCACAAGTGAAGGAGAAATAGGACAATGATCCTATTTTACTAGAGTTGAAGGAAAATGTTGCATAAGCAGAAAGTGACGGTCTTTTCACAAGGGGGAGATGGTGTGTTTAGGTATCAAGGTAAGTTATGTGTTCCATGTGTGGATAAACTCCTAGAAATAATCATGGAAGAATGTCGTAGTTCTCGATATTCGATACATGCAAGTTCCACCAAGATGTACCATTACTTGAGAGAATTCTATTGTTGGAGTGGCATTGTAACACTTTGGTCTTAGAAAGAAATAATTTTAGCAAGAACAATTTTGAAAGAGCTAAATCGGGAATTTTGCAAGTTAGTCTTAAATTATGAGTTTTGGGTCAATTTCAAACGACTATAACTTTCAGTATAAGACGAATTAGGTGGTCCATAAGGTATCAAATGAAAGATCTTCGAGTCCTCGTTCCAACATTGCTAAATTCTGAGTTCGGGGAGATATGCCTTTTTGAGTTTAGCCTGTCCGATTAAGGAAATTCATCTGAATTAAGGAGGGGTACTTTGGTCTTTTCCTTACCCCACTAAGTTCACACGTTTTGTTTACACAAATACAAGGGGTATTTTGATCTAAACTGATTGAGATCAATTTTCACAATTCAAAAACATGCTTAGGGCTTTAGAGAAAAATGCAAGAGGAGAAAAAGGAGAAGTTCAAGAGTTTATTCAAGATTCTTGTGATCTTCACGAAATTTCGCCTAGGATTTGATCCTTACAATGTATGTAAGTTTTAATAGTGATGGGTTCATTCACCCTCACTCCAATCATGAGATTCTTGAGTTAATTTCGTCCATGACAGTCCATGTATTGAGATTCTTCATGAGTTTGTAAAATTTTCTTTCTTAAATCTTTAATAGTGGTATTTGATTAGTTCTTGAGGTGATTTTTATGAATTTGAGAGTTTTTTTAGTAGACTTTCGTATACTTGTGTTGGGTATACGAATCTAAGAGAGTGGGAGAAATCAATCGATTCTAGGTGAATTAGGACCAAAAATTAAAGAATAGAATTCATCGGGTTTTTTTAGCAAGGCATAGGGCAACGTTCCACCAATTATCCTAGGGGGATAGCGCGCCTCACTAGCAGTGTGCCAGAAATGGTGCTTGGTAGTTTAGGGGCTGGAGCCCCGCGCCACTCAATGTGCGAGGGTCACTTTCCCCTATCCGTTTTACATCGTTCGTTCCGTCTAAGTTCTTTTAAAATGTATCCTTGCTCTCTTCCTAATTATAACTATTTATACTACATCTAATCATTGAGAAATCCGTATATCCAAATCATAATTCTTGAATTCACATTTCAAATTCAAGAAAAGATTAAGAGTCAAGTTTGAGAGAACATTTCGAGTTAATTTGGAGAAGTATTTTACAAATTTTAAAACTTGTTTATGACTTGAATACTTGAGTACGATGATGAGGAGAGTTGATTTCATTTTTTAAAATGAATATATGGGAACTAAGTATTCCCAAGAGTAAATGTTTTACATTTAAAATGAGAAGGAAACCTTGATTTCCAAATGAGTTCATGAGGAGTAATAATCTTAATGTTTGAGGATGAAGAAAAGTTTTCAAACATTTGAGCATGAGTTATACTATAGGGAGTAGTATTGAGCACCGATATAGGGACAAGTTCGGACAACTCAAAGTCCTCATAAACCATGTAAGCTAACATGTGTTAAAAGGATCATACTCTTTAGATGATTCCTTATTGCTTTTTAAGCATAGCTTAGAAGATCCACTTAGTTGAGGATGTCTTATACCATGGCAAGGTATTGGACAGTTCTGGCAGTGTAGGTGAGATGTTGTATCATCACATAACTCATAGTGATGGTTGTTAGTTAGAGAATCTCCCAATAACAGTAAAAGAATTACTATTGTATTTTTAAATACATTGAGTTATTA
This sequence comes from Solanum okadae, assembly GCA_036553675.1. NCBI lineage: Eukaryota > Viridiplantae > Streptophyta > Magnoliopsida > Solanales > Solanaceae > Solanum > Solanum okadae. The sequence continues at coordinate 10,081,450 of CM071685.1, read as the reverse complement.
TCTAGTGTTTTAAAAGATTTCTTTATAATGCATCTTTATTGTTGCTTTTATATTAAACTGAGTTAAGTATTTTCTGAGTTGATTATTCCTGAGTTTGAGGTTCTTTGAGTATCTTTGAGTATCCTTGAGTTGAGTTGAGTTGAAATGAGGTGAGTATGTTCTTCCTTTTTATAAATTCAAGCTTATGTCTATGCTTTAGAGTTCCCCTTGCATGCTCGTATATTCATGTACTGACGCCCTTTGCCCTGCATCTTTCATGAGGCAGATACAGGTAACCAGGGTCATCAACAGGCGCACCGTTAATTCCACTCGATGTTCCAGAGTTTCCTTGGTGAGCCTTCTTGCTTTGGAGGGTTCTATATTTACTTTCAGTCCTATTAGGATGTCGTGGGTCTTGTCCCGACTTCCATCATAGCTGTTAGAGGCTTCATAGATAGAAAGTAGTAGTTGAGGAGTCTTTTTCTCATTCACTTGTTGATGTTTTAAAGAATGTGAGTTGCACAATTATGTTCATTTTAGTATATTATGTAAAGTATTTTATTTATGATATCTTATGAATTGAGCTTGTTTTGAGATTTCTATTGTTTAGAAAGTCTTCCGCTGAGTATTGAGCTAGGACAAGGGTTCGCTTGTGGACCAGTGATGGTTCTCGTATCCCGGCCACGTCCAGGGTGTATGCTTGGGCCGTGACAAACTTGGTATCAGAGCACAAAGTTCAAGAGGGTATCTATGAAGCCGTGTATGTAGAGTCATGGTTATCGGTGTGAAGCACGCCACATCTATAATTATGAGGCTATGGCATTTAGGAAATATCTCACTTCTTTCCTACTCTTTTCGTGCGATAGAGTTCAACTATATAAAATTTTCTTTCTAATTTGTTCTTGCGCATATCTTTCAGATCATGCCTCCACGAAGAGCTATACGAGGTCCTCCAGCTAGGAGGAATGTTGATCTCCAGGATCAAGGGGTTCCCAATGCACCAGAAGTGCAATCCCAATGAGAGGTCACTAATGTTGAGTTTCGGGATGCTATCTAGATGTTGAGTCAAGTGGTCACCAACCAAGTTGGGTAACAAAGAGCAAATCGACAGGATATGGCTGATACATCCAGTATCCGAGAGTTCTTGAGGATGAATCCTCCAGATTTCACTAGTTCAAGTGTCACGAAAGATCCGAAGAACTTTGTGGAAGAGTTGCAGAAAGTGTTTGAGGTGATGCATATTGCAGATGTTGAGCGTGTGGAACTAGTTGCATACCAACTCAAGGGTGTTGCTAGAGTCTGGTACGACCAATGGAAGAAGAGTAGAGTTGAAGGGGCAGTTGGTCTGTGTTCGAAGATGCCTTCATGGGGCATTTCTTTTCCTGTGGACTCAGAGAGGCAAAGGTAAGAGAATTTCTTACTCGTAGAAGGAATCCATGAGTGTACATGAGTACAGCCTCAAGTTCAATCAACTGTCCTGATATGCTCCAGAGATGATTGTTGATATGATGAGCAGGGTGAGCTTCTTTATGTCTGGGTTGTCTCGTTTGTCAAGAAAAAAGGTTAAGGGTGTTATCTTGATGGGGGGCATGGACATACCAAGGCTTATGATCCATGTGCATCAGGTTGAGGAGGACAAGTTAAGAGATAGGGAAGAGTTTTGTAGCAAGAAGGCAAACACAATAGGTAATGAGTCCAGGCAGCAGAAGGGTAATGTGAACCGGTAATCTTTTCAACAAAATCTAAATGAACCTGTTCTATTATCTGCTAGTGAACTTGCACCAAAGAACAAAGGTCAGTTCAGAAATCAGAATTCGCAGAACTTCAGAACTCGACATGCTTAGTGTAACACCCTAGAAACTAGTAGGCTAAACTAGAGTTTGACGGGAGGGATAGAGTTGTGAATAACTACCCGTACTTAAAATGAAGGGTTTCAGGTTAGAATGTCAAGGTAGAACCCCTCAAGGACCAACCAAGGTCCTTTGAGGAGGACCTTTGCAAACCTGCCCAAAATAGTAGACCTACGGCTCGACCCACGCCCTGTGGGTGATGGGTCATGGGTCAAGGTCTCAAAAACCAGGCCCCAGTCACCCCAACCATAGTTCACTAGTATGCCACGTGTGTCCATCCACGGCCCGTAGACGTGGTTCCGTGGGTGGTGACTTGGAGACAGATTCAAGGGTTAAGTTAGGGGCACTTTGGGGTGTTCCAGTTTTAAGTGGGTTTAAGTGGTGTCGTTTTAACCTCATCTTGACCAACTATAGAAAGACTTTATACCGCTAAATTCATTGATCCTAGTAATTATTTCAACTCACAAAAAGGAAACCCAATTCCCTCTCAAATATTCTCTCTCTAGAAAGTGAAGAAGAAGAAGAAGAATAAGAAGAAGGGTTAAACTAGGTAAAATCCTCTAATATTCCAAGATTTGTGAGGGCTTTGTATCCAAGGTATGATAGCTTATTCATCCATGGATTCTTGCATCCATGGAGCCCCTTAGAATTCCCACAATTTGATGAAGAATTACCCAATTCAAGTTAGGGTTTCTTTAACATTGTGGGTTATGATGTATGTTGATCCAATTGAGTGGATATTGATTGTTTATGATTAAATTAGTAGTGAATAATGTTATTATGATGAATTTACATGGTTTGGATGCCTAACCCTAGTCTAATTAATGAAATTGAAGTAATGCGGGTTTATGCCTTCAGAAGGGAAATTGAGAATTTAGTGATAATCTTCTAAGGTTTATGATATGTATAGTAATTTCTTGAGAGTAAACGCATATAGACATGAATTGAATTAGATTAAAGCATATAGTATGGATCATGATTCGTAATGCTTGAGACATAGCCTTTATGATGATATATGACTAGAATTGGTTAAGGTTGAAGCATGTGACTAGAATGTCTTGTGATCTAGGTGTGTATAATGATTGTAAGAAGTAAAGCTTTGAGAGTAAGACTTGTAGTTATGAAGGTTGAATTCTAGGGATTTGAGGGTAGAAGCTAATATGATGAACTATGAATGTTAAGGCTTTGGGAGTAAAACTAATATGCATGTTGATTTGAATATGGTATTATTGTGGAAGGACTCTACCCACATGACCTAGAATATGAGTATATGAGATTATGCATGTCCTTATAGAATGTATGTAAATGATTTATGAACACTTTGAGAGTGAAGTGTTAATGAATATGATATTATTGATGTGTTGATTGTAAGGCTACTTTCATGAAGACATAATGAACATGATGTGAAAGGTTTTCTCACATAGAATGATTCTAGGTTGAAAGGTTTGCTCACCTAAAATGAATCAAGCATGTTAGACTAGAATAGCTTGAAGTTGTGACACAAGATCCCTTCATGAATAGCTTGACTTGGTAAGACAAGACCATTTCATGGTAGCTTGAGCAGGAGATCTCATGGTAGCCTTGGATTTATAAATCATCCCTTCCTAAGGTTAGCTTGAACTAGTATCATAGAATGCTTGCATGGTAGCATGACTTGGTGAGGCCAAACCATTTCATTGGTAGCTAGGATGGGGAAATAGTACCCATCCTTGAATAGCTTGGACGTGCATGATAGTATGCTTTCCATGGTAGCTTGGTCTAGCCTAGTAAGGTGATATTCCTTGGTAGCTTAGAAATTATGAATTGTAATCATTTATGTATGATGGCCTAAAGTGGTACTTAGTATGGGTGAGATTATGGGGTCTTATCCATGCATTGCACAAGTATGACTTGAATCTACTTATGAAGTGTTACCCTTATATGTTGTATGCTTAGCTTGGATTGTTTCTATAGTTGCCTTCCTTGATATGTTTGACTAAAGGTGAAGGTTCCCTTGTCTATGAGAATTAAGCTAAGGATCAGATCTAAAGATGGTAAGTATGATTATGATGGCCTAAAAGTGGTACTTAGTATGGGTGAGATTATGGGGTCTTATCCATGCATTGCACAAGTTTGCTTTGAGGTTACTTAAGAAGTAGCTCTCCTATGTCATGAAGATCTAAGGATTTACTATGCTTATGAACATGATGTATTTCTTATGCTTATATCTTATGTTGACAAATGCTTATATTATGTTCTTGTTGATGATTATGCTAGCTATCATATTTAGTTCTTAATTGTACTAACGCATACTCTTGCCTACATTCTTATCAAATGTAGGGTCCGGCGATATTGACTTTCATCCCGGTGGCTAGGTTCCTAGTAGTGCAAGGAGTTGAAGATTTGGTGAGTCCTCATAGCAACGAGGATTTGATCACCTTTCCTTTATTTTCTTTCATTTTATGTTAAAACTTTTGTATGGGCTGTGTCCCAAGGATTTTCATGTTTTAGATGGTTTGAGACAAGTGTTATAGACTTTCGCTCGTTTTTATAAAGACTTCGATTGTATTGGTAAATGTTTTAAATTTTTGTATCATTTCTACTTACTTTATGTTATGATATGCTAAGTGACTTGTTTGAGGCCTCTGAGGTCTTGTACCCCAAGTTATATCTAGGGTGTACCCCTTGGTCGTGACACTTAGTCTCAAGGTAGTGTGGCACAAGGGGCCAACTAACTCCTGCATGTGCTAAGTGTGGTAGGAACCACCCAGGATCATGTCATGATGGCTCCAGTGGTTGCTTCAAGTGTGGTCAGACAGGTCACTTCATGAAAGAGTGCCTTAAGACCAAGCAGGGAAATGGTAATGGGGGTAATAGAGCCCAATCTTCTTCAGTGGCTCTGCCAGACAGAGCTGCACCTAGAGGAGCTACATCAGGGACAAGCGGAGGAACAAACCGTTTGTATGCTATCACCAGACACCAAGAACAAGAGAATTCACCTGATGTTGTCACAAGTATGATCAAAGTCTTCACTTTTGATGTATATGAATACGAAAAACATATGCACTCAATATCATCATTGATCAACCATATATAAAGAAAAGGTGAGAGTTGTTCATAACATGCTAACATCCATGCTTACTCAAATAAGAAATTAAAATCCAATATAATAATCACGAATGAAAAGGCTATCTCCCAAGAACTAGATATTATATATATGATGAGTCAACAAATTGGACTCATTTAGGGCCATATTTTAATAGAATTAGTGTCCTCAAATGCTTCTTTTATCCCAAGATAAAAACTCTTAAGTTTCAGGTATTTGAAGTTTGAGTGGAAGAATGGACACTTAGGCGCAAAAAGGAACAAAAAGGCTGAAAAGAATGAAGAAACAAAAGCCTAAGAATCGCCAAGCACACTTGGCGAATTGCCGAAGAGACGTACTTCGTCCTTTCTTCCAGTACGCGAAGCCCTGAAGGAAGAGGATCAAATCGGTGGTAAAAAAGAGCAGTCAGCACGTCGCCGAATAGTTCTGCGAAGCAGTACAATATCGCCAAATGGTCCAGGATGCAGAGATGCTATAGGCAAGAACAAAAGGCGATGAACCAGATGATGGGTGAATCGCCGAGTCGATTGGCGATCCCACTAACCTTGCCGACCAACGATCTGCCGCATCACTATTTTCTGAAACTATAGATACTAGCTCTCTATTAGTTTTAAACCAGATCTGAAAATTATTGTAATTTTTCACTTTAGCTTTCATATTTTCTCTCAAGTTTGGAGAGGGTTTTGTGGGAGACTTGAAGAAAGGAGTTCATCTTCCCCAAATTGGAAGTGGTCTTCTCTATTCTTCTTCCTTTGTTTAAATCAAGGTTTAATTTCTTATACACATTTCATTTCTCTATCATTTTAGGTATAATTTCTTATTTCTTGATGTGTGGCTAAAAACCCCATTCTTGGGGTGTAATTTAACAAATATGTGTTGATATTATTATTGGGTCTTGCTTGTTGACAGGTTAGATGCATTTTAATAGTGATTTCACCTAGTGGTTGTGGTCTAATTTAATGGGTTTGTAATTGCAAATACAAAACCACCCATGTGTTTTCGGCTTGCTCGAGAGAGAGGTCGCGAAACCAAGACTGCTAGACTGATGGCCTAAGGAGTGGGTCGACATGAGGTTCAGCCTGAGAGGATGAGCCCTAGTCCCATATCCTATCACTCAGCTCGAGAGAGTGAGTGAGTAAGGCATAAACTGGCCTTTATGCGGGAAATGAGTGTCCAAGAGGAACCCATTTGAAACGAGGTAAGTTACCCGAGAGGGAACTTATTTCCATCTAAAGCTTAGCCTAGTCACTATTATCTTGCAAATTTCCTATCGAAAGCACGTACCCAACAATTTATATCAATATATATTGCGGTCACACCCCAAGAAATCCTCCCCATACTTGAATTTTCTATTTATTTTGTTGTTTTAGCTATACTTGTGACAAACCCCCATTGATATTTGACACTTTGGTGTCACCCACTTGAATTTACTTTGTTTTTATTCGATAATTTCTCAAACTACAGCTAACTAGAATGAAATTCTAGCCTAACTACTATTTTCACTACCACTCCCCTGGGACACGACCCCAACATTTAGTTGGGTTACTATATTATAGATGATCGTAGACACTCATACTGTAGGATAGTGTCGTTGGTCACAATAAGCATCAAAATGACGCCGCTGCCGGTGAGTGTTGTCACGTGAAAATGTAGTTAACTAGAGCTTTTTGATCTTTGTTTATTGTTTACTAATCCTCTACCTAGAGCCAAAAGAGGGATGGCCTCGTGAAAATGAGGCAAACCTCACTAACAGAACTTGAGTAAGGAGTTGCGTTGTGCCACGACGTTAAATAAAGCACTTCTTGGGAGGCAACCCAAGGTCGTAAATTTAGGATTTTACTTTTATAAATAATGGTGTGTTGATGTTGCAGATAAACCGAGGAAAGTGTGGAAAATCTCAGGTTGGCGAGCAGAAAGTCCATTCCGCGAGTCACTCAACAGGTCGGCGAGCTCGACTGGATCCGCCGTTTGGCTTAATATAAGAGTTGTACAGAGCCTGTAAAACTCGACGAACTCATAAAGCAACTCGGTGTATCACCAACCTGCTTGGCGATCTCGATGTAGACCTCCAATCTCACCCCCAGAAAATTGAAGATTTTGAAGAAAGGGAGAGATAAATGACCACTCGGCGGACCGCTGAGTGGGTCAGAGAGTTGACTAACATCGCCAAATGGGCAAGAACTGAACGGTTATAAAGTGCAAAAAATCTCAGAATTTTAAATTTTCCCACTCTCCCTTCTTTTAAACTTCTCAAATTCACATCAAGGTAATATTTTGTAGATTATTGCTTGCCTTTAGTATTGTAGTCGATAATTAGTGCTTGGAGTGGATTACATTGCCGCCTAGCATTTTAAAAGTATTTTAATTGGCATCTAAGGTTGGTTTTCTGAACCCCAAATTTATTTTTAGCAATTTTGTACACATTCGCAATGATTTTTTTTTGTTATTTGCATTTGAGGACAAATGTTTTTATTTGTTGTGGGGTGAGGTCCACCTTGTTTTGCTTGTTTCGGATACTTGTGTTTTGGTGTACATTTGGGTTGTCTATTTTTAATTGTGTTTTTAAAATCTGCTTTGCGATTGTTTGAGCTTATGGCTTTCTTTTGGTTTAATTGGAAAATAATTTTGACCCTTCTGATAAATTTTTGCTTTTCGAAAATTTTCGCCACCGCTTGTGTTGATAGTGGATGTTCTCGTACAAATTTAAATCTCGGTTTCGATCAATACCTATGACCTAAATAGTGCTCTCAATCAAACAAACATGAATGTGCGGCTACAGTGAGACCAAATGAAGTTACATAGGCAATATGTGAACTCTTTGCATCTCGTTGTGATTAGCCATGTATCAAATTGATTTCTCTTCTGATGATCATTGCACACTAGCGAAAGTGTGTAGTCTTGTTTGGCTTTAGTAGCAATGCTTTGTGTGATGAGCTTACTTTGAACCATGCATGAATAAACCTAGAATAGGTTAGATGCATTTTAATGGTTATTTCACCTAGTGGTTGTGGTCTAATTTAATGGGTTTGTAATTGCAAATACAAAACCACCTATGTGTTTTCGGCTTGCAAGAGAGAGGTCGCGAAACCAAGACCACTAGACTGATGGCCTAAGGAGTGGGTCAACATGAGGTTCAGCCCGAGAGGGTGAGCCCTAGTCCCATATCCTAACACTCAGCTCGAGAGAGTGAGTGGGGTAAGGCGTAGGCTGGCCTTCATGTGGCAAATGGATGTCTGAGAGGAACCGATTTGAAATGGGGTAAGTTGTTCGAAAGGTAACTTATTTCCATCTAAAGCTTAGCCTAGTAACTATTATCTGCAAATTTCCTATCAAAAACATGTACCCAACGATTTATATCGATATATATTGCGGTCAAACCCCAAGAACTTCTCCCCATACTTGAATTTTCTGTTTATTTTTGTTGTTTTAGCTAAACTTGTGACAAACCCCCATTGATATTTGACACTTTGGTGTCACCCACTTGAATTTACTTTGTTTTTATTCTATAATTTCTCAAACTATAGCTAACTAGAATGAAATTCCAGCCTAACTACTATTTTCACTACCACTCCCTTGGGACACGACCCCAACCCTTGGTTGGGTTACTATATTATCGACGAGCGTAGACACTCATACCGTAGGATAGTGTCGTTGGTCACGATAAGCATCAATAGAACTTCGGGAAATACTTAGGCTTCCCCATATTCATAAAGGCCCCAAGCATTAACGACTTCCCATTTATAATAGATAATCTCCAACAAAAGCTAGCTGGATTGAAGACTAAATTTCTAAACCTAACCGCCGAAAGAATAACTCTAGCAAAGGCTAGTCTCAATACCATTTCAACACATATTATGCATTACATAAAATTCCTAATCAGAATCACCAAAAAAATTGACCAAATCCAAAAGAATTTTAAACTAGATTGGTGAGATTTTAATAGACCCAACTCCACCCAGGCCTCTCTTTTATAAAAAAAAGTACAAAGGGCTAGGAAACCATCCCCTGGGTGGATGTTTTTCCCTTATATCTATAGAGCATTTGGCTTAAAAGAAACAAGAACTATCATGACAACAATTAATCCTAAAATTCCATAATCTCACACCATGGAATACATATCCCTAACCAAACCCAAGACATGCCATGAACAACCTAGTATTGAGTATGTTAGTTGGAAACCCCCAATAACAAATGACTCATCCTTTGAGAAAATGGGTGAATATGAATAGTTGGGGTAATTAGGAATAATATAGGAGCCTGGGTAATAGGACTCACGGGCAATATGTACCATGGAAACCACCGTTACGACAGAACTATATGCATTAAAAATGGCCAATCGACTGCATTGATCATAACCTTACTCTCCTAGAAATCGATATAGATTGCAGAGGTATTATACATGTTCTTACTAACGATAATCCTTCTCTTTCAAATGTTTTGACTGACTGCAGGTATCTGCTACACAAGCTGGGGAACCCCAATACACCATAAATTCAAAGAGGAGAATAAGGTGGAAGATTTTTTTGCAAAAGAAGGGTCTAAGTTAAAGGGGACTAACTCCTATATTTCTTGGACAATTCCTCCTTTATTTGTATTAACAGGTTTAAAAGCAAACAAGAAAGGAACCTCTTTTGTGCGGTGCAGAAGGCCATCATCATCATCAGATGGAAATAACATATATTATATTCCCCTTTAAACAATATTACTAGTAGCAAGCTTTGTCATTCTAATGTGTTGATGCATAACAAGTTGTTATGATATATTTATCCAAAAAATAAATTTGTAATTGACATGCCTAATTTTGATATGAAAGTTTGATGCAAAGAAACACAATTTGAATAAAAATCAATTGCATACGTAATTTCACTTTACATCAAATTTCCATATCGAAATAAGACAAGTCAATTACAAAATTATTCATAATAATAGTAGAGGTAAAATAAGGTATGCAATTATATTAATTTTTATTCAAATTAGATTTTTTTACATTAATAAGTGTCCAAGTAAGTCAATTACAAAATACACACAATAAAAGTGAAGGCTAAATTAGGTATGCAATTGATTTTTATTCAAATTGGATTTTTTTACATCAATAAATTTCCATATCAAACAGGGTTGGTGAATTACCAAATTACACACGATAAAAGTGAAGGTAAAATAAGTTATTCAATTGATATTTATTCTAGTTTTTCTGAACAAGTCTTTTACTAATTTATCATTTGACTATGTGAAGTCAAAAGATAATCTTTCGGATCAACATACAAAAGTCCTAACTAGAGATGGAGTTGAGAGATCATCAAAGAAATCATCATGACCGTAACACTACGTAGCAGATCATAGATCCCAAGAGCTTGGTTCACGAAGATCACACTAATTTGTGACTGATGGTTCAACATTGTTAGTAAACTCAATCCATTCTTCTGATGAAGACAATGTTTAGGAACAAGGATAAAACAATAAGACATTTTGACGAGTTGATTAAACTTGAAGTTTTTTAATGGTTTCTATGTTTGGCATAGTTTACCAGAAACTGTATCTACGCAATACCGCAGTTAGAAATCACCTATGTGAGTGTGAAGTGTATGTCATTTCAAAACAGATGATTTTAAAAGCACATTCTCTATATGCTCATGTAACGATAAAGTGTTCATGGTTGAAACGAACACAACAGTGAGAACCATATATGGTAAAGGATTAATTGTGTTGCATGTAGTTGCCTTGGTATACACCAAAGCTCAATGATTCAAAGATACCAAATCTACCTATCAATGGAATATATTTGACATATGTTCACTACGGAAAGTTAAAAGGGAACCTTGCTTATCTAGATGTAAGTAATCCTTGCTTGTAAAGTACATACTTGTCCATTTATTTTTTGTTAAAGTCATTCAATAATCATACGGGGGATTGTTGGGCTTTAAAAGGCGTGAATGGAAATTGAAGAGTTGTGACTCTTTTGAAGAGTTGTGATTTTTCTTAAGATTTGTGAATTTTTTGAAGGGTTGTGACCTTTTCAAAAAACTATCTTTTCCAAAGGGTTGTGACCTTTTTGATGCACAGTAAGCATCTGTTCACACAACCCTTGGTTGTCTATAAATAGAGGGGCTTTCTCTCATTTTTCAACAACAAAATTTTTGAACTTCTTATTCTGAACAAACAAATGGTGCTTGTTTACTTTACTTCGTTTGAGTTGTTCGTTTGCACCATGATTTTAGGTACCAGTACATCGATAAGTATGATCATTCTATCCTAGGAGGATAGATTCCATTAACCTGAGGTACTTGAGCAGAATATTTTTTTTAAGGACACATTGTGCAGTAAGAGGACATAATTTTCTTCTTTTTGATATTCTTTATGTTTTGTTGCAAATTATATTTTCTTTACTTGTATTAACTTTCTGATTTTGAAAATATACTTTAAAGTTTGTTGTTTATTACAAAGTTTTGCGAAGTTATTGTTCTAAATACTTTAGAAATATAGATAAATAACCATCTGGGTCGTTACAATCCAGATATGTCACGACCAAAAACACTGGGTGTGATGACACCTGCCTTATTCCACTAAGAGAGATAAGTGCAAATAACCTTCGAAAAGGTTAAATGTGGAAGTAAAATAAATAAAGAACTAAACATAATATAAAAATGCCGATCTCATAACTTAGAAAACTACCCCAAAAATTTGGTGTCACGTGTACAAGCCACTAAGTAATACAACAGTTTCAAAAGAAATACAAGTTTGAATGTCTACAATACTACAATAGTAGAAATACATAATCAAGAGTATGCGATGTCTGCCAAGATGACTAGCAGCCACCTCACGAATTCTGAAGGTGTCACGACCCAAAAATGGATGTGATACTTGTCTATTCCCTCCAAGAAAAGTCAGCCTCAACCCAACAAAAAAGAAAGAAATGCAAAAATATAAAGCAAAAATAAGATAAAGCGGAAAAACTTATTCTTTCTATTGAAACACCCAAAATCTAGTGATCACACGTACAAGCCACTACATTCCATAAAGTGTGGAATTCAAGAAATAAATACAACTCTCAATCTTTGTTTCTCAAATAGAACGAAGCTTTTGGGAAAAAGGAAAAGAGGGCCCACCGGGATGACAAACATCTACCTCTAAAGTCCTCCAACGAGCCCTACATAGTGAGAAGAAGAACAATCACGCTAAACCGGCTCGATAACTATACAAGTGTTGAAGTAAGGAGTGAGTACCAACAACACGGTACCCAACAAATAACCTAATAAACAAAGCATTTAGCTATAAATCGAACACCCCTTACACTCCAATCGAACCTCCTCAAACTGCAACCTGCACAGAAATCAACCCAACCTAATAGTTCTACAATACACTACTCATAAGGCCCAATATCCATAGTGCAATAGTCACAATTCAACCATCAAATGAATCAGACAAATCAATCTTAATGTCAAGTAGTTCAGTCACACGCAACAAGTACATCAATCACAATTAGCAACCAGGTCACACATAAGCATCAAATGCATCAAGTCACAATAATCAATCTCTCACCATAATTATTTCCCATAGTCTTTATAAGTACTTGCCAGAAATCACCTGGGCATAACAACATTCGCCGGCACAAGCCTCGTCATAATAGCACTTGCCGGAAAAGATCCCGAGATCATAAATCATCTTAAGTCTCAACATGATAATCAACAATCAATGCACACAAGCAAGATCACACCACATCGAAGAGACAACAAATCATACAATTCAAGTCCACATGTTGCTTTCATGCATTTCATCAATCAATCAACAAGGGTCACAATAAGACAATCTATATCATCATGTTCATCACATAGCCTTTTTCATTTCAAACCTATTTTATTCATTTAGATGTTTGAAGTGGACAATTAAATCCTTCACATCATCTACTTACACCCAACACATAAGTAATAAATGAAGTACATAAATTCTACTAAAATACAAGGTTTAGGAGATCAATTACGTTAAATCACACAATTAATCACTCCAATAGTAGAGTCTTCCCCTTCCAAATCACTTCGAAAGTCACACAATCTATATACAAGCAAATATTGTCAATAAATTACAGGAAACAACATTACCCATATCAATTCTTTGAAAAATGGGTCAATCAACACCAAACCCAATCACGAAAATAAGGTTTGAATTCAAAATTTAGTACTTGAAAATATTACACAAGGCTTTAGGAACTCATTGGGGAAAATCATTTCAAAAAAAGACTTAAAATCAATTCACAATCTCTATTTTAGTTAAGAACTTGAGTTCTTGAAAAAACCTTTGCATTTACCAATCAAAATCCCAAATTTTGATTTTAGAATTAATAAATAACTAAAGGAAAATGATGGTTTTGGATCAATAAAGCTTAACCAAATGATTAAGCACAAGAAAAGCGTTAGAAAATTGCCTCCAGGGGTTCCCCAAGATCAAAAATAGAAAATGGAGCTTAAACCCCAAATATGGCAGGCAAAAACCTTCTCTAGTGTCAGTTAAGGGAACCAGGTCCCTCTTAAGCAAACCCTGCAAAAGTTGGGGGTCTGGATTTTGTGAACTAGGTTCCGCTTATCGACCATCGCTTAAGCGAACCCTGCCAAAAAGTTTAGTCTCACTTTTGTGAACGTGGTTTCATTTAAGTGACCTTCGCTAAAGTGACCCAGGTTTTGCTTAAGTGAAGACCACGTCATTAGAACCATCAGCCAAAACAAAAACATCAAAAGGACCCTCATGATTCGATCGAAACCCCATGCACACAAACGACATATAGAAATCAATGATACTTGACTTTCCGAACTCAATGGAACTGTTGAAAAACAAATCTGAGGTTTCCTAGACTAGACGTCCGTGAAAATCACAAGAAACTAACTCACGCCTAAAAAGCTAAAACAAGCTCGAGACCTCTCAAAAATTAACCAAGACCTCACCTAACCCTAAAATCATACCCTGAATCCAATTAAACTCTTAGAATTCTGATCCGAGCATCCGAACCCTGAATGTTGACCAAAGTCACTCCAAAGGCTAAATTTCCACCATTTCATAACTTAGGATCAGAAATCCTAAAAAAACTCAGGGTTTGAACTGACAACTCTCACAACTTGGATTCCACATTTCGAGACAGATGGAATCAATAAAATTCCATTTCGACACTCGAAACTCTAAGAGACACCAAAAACTACTTTCTTCACAATATTTGCCTTACAAACTAAAAACTTGCAAAAAATTCATCTTTTAACTTCAAGATCAAAACCAACTTTTCAAACTCAATCATAAAAGACTTAGGGTCGATATCGGGAGGGGAAAAATAGTAAATTCATGAAACTTTCAAAAAATGAACGACTAAGTCATTACATTATCCACCACTAAAAACCTTGTTCGTCCTCAAACTTAAAGCAAAAGAAAGTACCTAGAGCTGAGGATTTTTGGCACGCATTCTGAATCTATCTCCCAAGTCGCCTAATTGATTGAACGATGCTTCCACTGTATCATCACTGAAGCATTATCTTTGGTCTCAAGCTCTTGGACCTTCTTATCCAAATTGGCTACAGTCTTTTCCTCAAAAGATAAGTTAAGACCTCACTTAACTAAATCAAGATAAAGTACATGGGACTCATCTGCCATATATTTTCGAAGCATGGACACATGAAATACTGAATGCATAGCTGACAAGCTAGGTTGCAAGGCCAATTTATAACCCACCTCTCCCACATGATTCAAAATCTCAAGGGGTCCAATGAATCTAGGGTTAAGCTTAACCTTCTATCCAAACCTCATCACACCATTCATGGTTGACACCCAAAGCCAAACATGATCATCCAACATGAACACTAGAGCTCGAACTCTCTGATTCACATAACTTTAGGTAGTCAACAGTCTACCCTGGATCATACAAACTTGCTCTATAAAATCTTTAAGAAAGTTTGTATCTAATGAATCCATCTCAGGAAAATTCAACCATCCGATCAGAAATCAACACTATCTGTCATACAATGCCTAGAAAGGGGCAATTTGAATACTAGAATGACAACTTTTATTATAGGCAAACTCTGCTAAGGGAAAATCTCAATCCCATCTAGCACCAAAATCAATAACATAAGCTCGAAGCATGTCCTTTAAGACCTGAATCATCCACTTGGACTTACCATCTGTCTAAGGATCAAAAGTTGTACTTATATCCAACCGAGTACCCACCCCAAGTTTCAATGCCTTATAGAAATGATAAATGAACAAGTAGCCTCGATTAGAGAGTATAGAAACTGGGACTCCATGAAGTCACTCAATCTGAGTGATATAAAGCTGGACTAACTTTTCCACCGTATACTTCACCCGAACCGAAATGAAATGGGTAAACTTGGTCAACCTATCAACAATAACCCAAATTGAGTCATAACCACTCAAGGTGGTAGGTAGTCCCACAACAAAGTCCATTGTGATATGTTCCCACTTTCAATTAGGAATAGGCATCCACTGAGACATACCTTCAAGCCATTGGTGTTCACACTTGACCCTTTGGCAAGTCAGACACCTCGAACAAAATCTGCAATATCCCTTTTCATATAAGACCACCAATAGTGTTTTCTCATATCATGATACATCTTTGTCGCACCCGGTGATGAGTCCACAATTTGGACTCATTTAGGGCTTTATTTTAATAGATTTAGTGTCCTCAAATGCCTAATTTAAGCCAATAACAGATGTAAATCCTTGAATTTTAGGTATTTGGATTGAGGAACAAGGCGTGGACACTATTGAGCAAAAAGGAACAAGGCAACTGAAATAACATAAGAAACAAGGCTTGAGGATCACCTAACCCATTAGGAGAGTTGCCAATCGGCCAGGGTATCGCCTAATGTTCCAGAGTGCCAAGCCCTGAAGGAGAAAATCTAGTCGGCGAGTCACCGAACGGTTCCGCGATGCAGTGTCATATCATCCAAAGTTACAGAACCTGAAGATGTTGAGGGCAAAAGTGAAACGGCGATGAAAATGACCAAAGGGCAGATCACCAATTGGGTCAGCAATCCTGAATAATTGTGCCGACTTAACCTCCCCAACATGCTTTTTGACAACTATAAATACTTGTTCAAATTTTTAGCTTAGACGTGGATTTGGTGAGAGCGATTTTGAGTGTTGAAACAAATTATTTTTCAGTTTTTGAAGTTTGAGAGCTTAGACCTGAGTTTAGAGATAATATTTCCTTAGCTTTGAAGATTTGAAGATTTCCTTTTCTAAGAAATTTGAAGTGGGTGTTGAATATTCTTCATCTTTGACTTTTGTAAAGACAATATCAATCGTACCCAGTTGATGGAAACACAACTTGATAACAATTTTTACCTTTTAACTATGTCTAGCTAAACCCCAATTCTTGGGGTGTGATTATGGGTTGATTTAACTGCTGGGTATTTTTAATTGATAGTTTATTCATTGTTTAAAAGTCATTTTGTTCAGTAATTGTGGTTGAATTTAATGGGTTCTAGTTGCAAATACAATCTTAACTTCGTGTTTTTGGCTTGCTTTAGAGAGAGGTTTTAAAACCAAAATTAGTGAATCGATGGTCTATGAGTATTGGGTTGTCATAGGTTTAGCTCGAGAGAGTGAACCCTAAACCCTTTTCCACACATTCAATTCGAGAGAGTGAATGGACTAAAGAGAAGGCTGTGCTTCATTGCTGCTTATTGGTGTTCTAGAGAAACTAGTTTGATTCGGGGTAAATTGTTCGAGAGAAAGTTTACCCCCACTAAAGTCTAGCTTTTTCATCGATTTGTAGTCGTTTACTATTAATTGCAATTACCCGATTATTTACCTTAGCTCATAATCCAATCACTCCCCAAGAATCCCGTCTCCATATTCATATTTTCGTATTATTTATTATTTTAGCTAATAATACAACCAAAACCCCCTTGATATTTGACACTTGTGTCACCCCAAACTTGAACTATGCTTTTATTCGTAAATGTTTTTAGCTATGATTGACTTGAACATATTCTTACTTGCCTATTGATTGTCAATTATGAACCACTCTCTTGGGACTAGACCCCAACTCACTTAGCTGCGTTATATTACTACTCATGATCGTTGGCACTTAGTATTGGATGAAGTGTCCTGATACGTGAAATAAAAAATGTCACCGCTACCGGGGAGTGGTGTTACTTGAAATTTTTTAGTCAAGTTTAATTCTATTCGTGTTAGTTATAGTGATACTTCCTTAATTTTAAGTTTTGTTTTGCTTGTTTGTGTGTTAAATCAGGAAGTATGAGTGTGAACGGCAACAATGGCAGCCAAGTAGGCTATCAAGATGATATCGGAAACCTCAACGATGTCAACGAGCCTCATGCTAATGACCCCCATCTCATGGGCAGTATTGGTGCCATTCACTTGCCTCCAGCCGAAAGGAATGCGGTGTTCCACATCACGAGTACTATGTTGCAACTCTTGCAACTAAAAGGGCTTTTAAGTGGTTTTACTCATGAGGATTACCATGAGCACATTAAAAACTTCGTGGATGTATGCAGACCATTCTCCTTAAAGAATATCTCCCAAGAATCAGTTTGGTTGAGGTTGTTCCCATTTTGTTTGATGGGAGAAACGTCCAAGTGGCTGGCTAAATTTCCACGTGAATCAATCACTTTGTGCATGGAGTTGGTTACTGCATTTCAAGTGCGATTTTTCCCTCCCTCGAAGATGATGACTCTTCGGGACAACATTCAGAGCTTCAAGCGTCTAGAAGGCAAGCCAATTCTTGAAACTTGGCTACGATTCAAAAAGTTGGTGCTCAATGCCCAACCCATGGCTTGTCTGATAACGTGTTGCTACAGTATTTATACTGGAGTCTTGACTCGGTAAATAAGGGTGTTGCTGACCAACTTTCTCTGGGAGGTTTGATGCAGCAACCTTATGTGATAGCTACTCAGCTCTTGGATGGCATGACTACCATAAACAGGGGGTGGTATACCCGTGAAGACCAGGTCTCCCCTTACGTTTAAATTAACCAAAGAGCAGATGGAGAAAGACCAAGAGAGGGACTAGAACATGGGCAAGATCATGACACAACTTGACATTTTATCTAAAAATGTCATGGGAACTTGTGCTCGAAGTGTCAATGCCATGGGTGTCGGGTGTGCTAATCCGGATGAGTCTAAGTATGAGGCCTTGTATAATGAAGTGGTGAATTTTCTAGCCAACCAATGCGGTGGTTATCATTCAAACTACCCAAGGCAGAGTGATAACCAAGGTTGGAATAGGGATGAAGGTTGGAAAGATTGAGATCGTGAATGGAGGGACCATAATCCAAATTGGAAGGATGGGTAGAAGGATAGGTATGTGCCTCCCCACGAGCGCCAAAAGCCAAAGGATTCGGAAGGTGGTCGGTCTGAGGATATGCTTTCTCGTATCCTCAACAAAGTTGAGGGGTTGGACAAGATCTTGAAAGAGATGAAAGAAGACATGTCAACCTTTAGCCAGATCGTCACCTCCCATTCAATTTCGATCAAGCAGTTGGAGACCCAAATGGGTCATATCTCATCTCATCAAAACTCGAGACAGCAAGGGGGTTTCCTAGTGACACTATGGTCAACCCCAAGAATGAGGTTTGAAGGTGGACTTGCGTCGTGCCATGATGTTAACTAAGGGCTGCTTGGGAGGCAACCCAAGTTTTACTTTCTTTATTTTTAAGTTTGCAATAATGGTTTGTTGAATGTGTAGGACAAAGTGTGGAAAGTGAGTGAAAATTGCAAATAAGCGAGCTAAAGGTCCAGTCGGGGCATCGCCGAAGATGTCGGTGACCCCGACCCAGACCGCTGTTGAACTCAAGAAAATTTTACATTGGAGTCTGTAAAACTCGGCGAGCCTAGGAAATTATTTGAGAGTCGCCAACCAGGTCGGCGATCGCGATCTAGTCCGTCGTTTGGATCCCCACATTAACTGGAGGTCCTGTAAAACTCGGCGAGGTAAGATCCCACTCGGTGTGTCATCGAGTGGGTTGACGAGCAAAACTTATGTCGCCGAGTGGGTGAGAACTGGGTGGTTTTTAAAAGGCCAAAGGTTGAAACATCCAACTCTTACACTTTCCCTCACTTTTTATCTTCCCAAACTCACACCTGCACTCTAGTTTATATATTTTTGCACTTTTAGAGTATTTTAGTCGTTGATTTGTGCTCGAATTTGGATTGCATTGTCACCTAGCAATTCAATCTTATCTTAATCAACATAAAATGTTGGTTTTCCAAACCCCGAGTTTACTTTTATCGAAATTGTTCTCTTATATAACTTATCTTATCGTATTGCCGTGTACTGGGACCTCTCTGATAGGATTAGAATGTTTGAATGCCTATTTTAATTTGATAATCTTGCCGGTATTGTTTTGATTGTTGAAATCCCCTATTTCTGTGCTTTAAAATGATTCAAATTTTGTGGGGTTGTGCTTGCATGTTGTTTAGTTTGGTTGGGTGAAGTCTGAGTAGCCTATATCTATGCCAAATGATGTAATTTGCCCAATGATAGAGTGGGTGACGTCCTTCTTAAGGGCAAAAGTTGTCAATTGGCCAAATTTGGCAAAATCAGGAGAAGTTTGAGTATCTCGTGTTGATGGGTGTTATGGGTTGTGCTTTAATTTAACTAGTGCATGCTTTTATTTTGTTTTCGGGGGTTGCAGGGTTGAATTCAAGAAGTTGGGTTGAAAGTAGGCACTTTGGGTCATTTGGCGAGCTGGGTTGAGCTCGCCGAACCACTCGGCGATTCGCTGAAGGTCCCCATCTCGCCTTTAATTTCATGCTTAATGAGTTGTTAGGCTCTGTAACTGTCGAAGAGAAGCCTGAGGTAATCGAAGGGACTCGACGACTCGCTGAAAGACTTCTTGATCGCCTTTTGTCTACACTCCTGATACTTTTTGCACTGTACCTTTCGGTGGGCTAACCCTTGCTCGCCGAATGCTATCGGTGATTTGCTAATAGGTCTTTCCATCGCCGACTTGCCAAAATTTTAAAGCTAATCCTTTCGGTGAGCCCAACCTATCTCGCTAAAGAGATTCGACGACTTGCCGACTGGTTCGGCGAGTCTGTCTGCAACTATTTTTTTGTGCTTTTGTTTGAAGGCTTTCTAACCTTTTCCTGATGTTTTGCAGATATGGTAAACACAAATATAGATATGTCACCGCGAAAAAGAGTATGGGGTATCACTATCGACGAACGGGGATCAAATCCTTGAAAAAGAGGAAGGCAAGAGCCTCCAACTGGAGGTCAGAGCAAGGGCAAGAGGCCCATTTCTGACAGGGAGACTACTCCCCGAGGCCCCTCTATTCCTTCATGGGCCCGGTGATTCTATGTAGCTGTGCAAACCTTTTTGGCGGACACACCTTTAGCAGCCCCTAGTGGACATACTACTTCTGTTGATGTGACTCCAGGCACTGATGCCCAAGACCAGAGTGATGCACCGGGCACTGATGCCCAGACAGATGGAGCGACTGTGTAGACAAGACCCCCCTTTACATCCCTCTCTGTCTTGTTTTATTTCACTTTTGGGTATTTTCTTGCATTTGAGGACAAATGTTTTTTTGTGGTAGTGTGAGGCCCACCTTTTGTGACTCTCTGGTTTTATTTATATATTGGGTTTTGAGCCATAATTGTGTTTTTACACTATTTTTGTGGATGGTTGAGCTTGTGGTTCTTCATTTTAAATGTAAATGATTTTTGACCCTTTCGAATTTTTTTTGCCACCTTTTGTTTGTGTTGAATGTGGATGTTCTTTTGCAAATCTGAGTATCGGTTTTGATCAATACTGATGACTTGAATAGTGCTCATAATCGAAAATAAATAAATGTGCAGGTACGATGAGGCCAAATGAAGTTGCATTATTAATATGTTAACTCTTTGCATCTCGTTGTGACTAGACAAGCATCAAATTGAGTTTCCTGTGATGAACATTGAACACTAGCGAAAGTGTGGAGTCTTGTTTGACTGTGGTATCAATGCCTTGTGTGATGAGCTTACCGTGAACTGTGTGTAATGACACCTAGAATTTACCCCGTTGGACTGGTTGACTAAGTGATGTGAACTCTTGAGATGATCTTAGGCAACTTTAAAGAGTGTGAACCAATTTGACATTATACCTCTTTTTGTGGCCTACCTTGTGAGTGTGTGAACTCTTTTCGAGCACCCTTTGAGCCTTAACTTTTTTCTTAGAAGAAACTTGATGAAAACATAACCTTTCTTGATCCAATACCCATAATCCTCATGATTTGTGGTTTGTTTGAATAGCCAACTTAGGCCAAAAGCCTAAGTTGGGGGTGTGGTGAAAAGAGAAGGGAAATCAAGGAGTGCAAGAAAGTCCCCTTTTACCCATGTTTTGAGAAAAATGAAACCCCTCCATACAAAAAAAAATGAAAAAGAAGAAAATAATGAAAAAAAACGTTGTGGAATAAAGTTGTGAAAATGCCAAAAGAAATGGGGTTTCCAACAGTCCATGGAAAGTGAATAATGGGATGAATTGTAAGCACGAATGAAAAATGATGAACAAAAGGAAAAAAAATGTTGTTCACACCACATTTCATGAGGACTATAGCCATTGAACCTAAATGACCATACCTTTGCACTCAGCCCCGTTACAAGCCTTGAAAAGACCTTTTTGATCTTGAGTGAGCTGAAACAAATGTTGGTTGGAAAATACGGGTAAACCTATGGGTGAAATCTACATGTGTTCATCTTTGTTAGTGTGACCGTTGCATTTGATTCTAGAACCTTAAATTGTTGAACCATTGTGTGTGAATATGGAATCATTCTTTGTGTGAGGGCATTTGAATACCTTTGTTGAGCTTGAGCTTGAACTTGCATTTGAAGCAAGTATTGTGAGCTTGAGATTGTTTGATATTGGTGAGTCACAACTTGACTCTTTGAGTGCACAATTGATTTGTGCATGAGTAAGTTGAGTCGTTTTGTGTGCATTCTTTATTGAATCTTGTCAAACACTGTTTGAGACATCCTTTTTGAACTGCTGAACTTGAGTTTTACTTGAGGACAAACAAAAGTTTAAGTTGGGGGTGTTGATGAGTCCATGATTTGGACTCATTTAGGGCTTTATTTTAATAGATTTACTGTCATCAAATACATAATTGTGCCAATAACTGATGTAAATCCTTGAATTTTAGGTATTTGGATTGAGAAACAAGGCATGAACACTATTGAGCAAAAAGGAACAAGGCAGCTCAAAGAATGAAGGAAAGAAGGCATGATGATCACCTAACCTATTAGGCGAGTTGCTGAACGGCCAGGGTCTCACCTAATGTTCCAGAATGCGAAGCCCTGAAGGAGAAAAGATAGTCGGCGAGAGAAAAGAGCAGTCGGCGAGTCGCCGAACGGTTTCGCGATGCAGTGCAATATCGCCCAAAGTTATAGAACCTGAAGATGCTGAAGCCAAAAGCAAAATGGCGATGAAAATGACAAAAGGGCGGATCGCCGATATTGGGTCAGCGATCCCAACTAACTGCACCGACTGAACTTCCACAACACACTTTTTGACAACTATAAATACTTGTTTAAATTTTTAGCTTAGACGTGGATTTGGTGAGAGCGATTTTGAGTGTTGAAAAATATTATTTTCCAATTTTTGAAGATTGAGAACTTAGAACTGAGTTTAGAGATAATATTTCCTTAGCTTTGAGGATTTGAAGATTTTCATTTCTAAGAAATTCGAAGTGGGTGTTGAAGATTCTTCATCTTAGACCTTTGTAAAGACAAAATCAATCGTACCCAGTTGTTGGAAATACAACTTGGTAACGATTTTTACCTTTTTACTATGTCTAGCTAAAACCCCAATTCTTGGGGTGTGATGATGTGATTATGGGTTTATTTAACTGCTCGATATTGTTAATATATAGTTTATTCGCTATTTAAAAGTGATTTCGTTGAGTAAATGTGGTTGAATTTAATGGGTTGTAGTTGCAAATACAATCTTAACTTCGTGTTTTTGGCTTGCTCGAGAGAGAGGTTTTAAAACCAAAATTACTAAATCGATGGTTTGTGGGTATTGGGTTGTCATGGGTTCAGCTAGAGAGAGTGAACCCTAAACCCTTTTCCATACATTCAGCTCGAGAGAGTGAATGGACTAAAGCAAAGGTTGTGCTTCATTGCTGCTTAGTGGTGTTCGAGAGAAACCTATTTGAATCAGGGTATATTTTTGGAGAGAAAGTTTACCCCCACTAAAGTCTAGCTTATTCACCGATTTACAGTTGTTTACTATTAATTGCAATTACCCGATTGTTTACCTTAGCCCATAACCAATCACATCCCACGAATCCCGTCTCCATATTCATATTTTCGTATTATTTTTTGTTTTAGTGGATAATACAAACAAAACCCCCTTGATATTTGACACTTGTGTCGCCCCAAACTTAAACTATGCTTTTATTCGTAAATGTTTTTATCTATGATTGACTTGAACATATACTTACTTGCCTATTGATTCTCAATTACGAACAACTCCCTTAGGATTTGACCCCAACTCACTTAGTTGGGTTATATTACTACTCACGATTGTTGGCACTTAGTATTGGATGAAGTGTCCTGATACGTGAAATCACTCGGGTGGATGGATTATCAGGAACAATAGGCCTCCTCAAGAATTAGTCTAATCAACTCACTCACCTTGGGCACACAAATCTTCCCTCAAATATGTAAGACACCATCAGAACCAAGGACGGCCTCCTTCGCTTCCACTATCATCACTTTATCTCGAATGATACATAGTTTCTCGTCATCAAACTAGCGCTCACGAATCTTTTCAACAAAGGAAGAACGAGCCTCAATAATAGCAATCAAACTACCAGTCTCCTTAAAAATTTATAACCAGGCGAGATTATTGGCTAACCTCTGAACATCTCTAGCCAATAATATGTCTTCCACACTAATTGCGGTAAGACTTCCCATGTTACAACTCTTCCCAATCAAAGAATCAACCACCACATTGGCCTTCCCTTGATGATACAAGATGGTGATATGATATTCCTTCAGTAGTTCCAGCCACCTGTGCTGCCTCAAATTTAGATCTCTATTACTTAAAATGTAATGAAGAAATTGATGATCTTTGAAGACCTCATATAATGTCACCATAGCTTAAGCACAAACACTATGGCTTCCATCTCTATGTTATGGGTAGGGTAGTTTTTCTCATGTGTCTTCAACTGCCTAGAGGCATAGGCAATCACCTTACCCTTCTACATTAGACCACCTAATAATTCAACTCCAGAAGCATCCCACTTAATAGTGAAGATCTCCTCACACTCATCAGACCACTTGAAAGTCACACTTTGATGAGTCAATCTGTACAACTCTCCCTACTTAGATTCCACATTCTAAAACTGATGGAATAAACGAAATTCTATTCCAACACTCGAAACTCCAAGAGACTCCAAAAAACACTTTCCTAACAATATTAGCCTTTCAAACTCAAAACTTACAAAATTCTCAACTTTTAACTCCAAGATCAAAACCAATTTTTCAAACTCAATTATAAGAGACTCAGGGTCGATATCGGGAGGGGGAAAATATTAAATTCACAAAACTTTCAAAAAATGACCGACTGGGTCATTACAAAAGGTGGGCCTTAGATGAAGATGCATAAGAGATGATTAAGATGATCCAGGATCGTAACCTACACAAGTGTACAAAGAAATGGATTGAGTACCAAACAACAACGATACTCATTAAATATCCCTAATTGACTCTAGGTAAAGTAATATCAAACACAAGAACCATGACATACCATCCAAACCTCCATTTACTACAACCTGCATAAAAATCAAACCATCTCATCCTTATAGTTTTACAAGTAGTGGAGTAACACTATTCAAGTAATAAACCATTTCTCACACATCATGGTCTACATAGCATAATAACAACCTTTCATATTCAAATAACCATGAACATAACAACCTACTCATAAATGTCAAGGAATGATAATGAGGTGCAATGTAAATATCATATAGAGAGATGCATGTATGTCCTGTTGATACTCAACCACTGCCTAGATCATGGGACCATAGATATTAGTTTGTCAGCCACAACGTGTGACACATCCCTCAAAAATATTAACAACTACAATGCGTGGCACATCCCTAAAAAATGGTATATCCTCTTTGTTTCTCTTTTTCATCAGTTTCGCAAAGTACCATCACAATAGTGCCTCAAACCCAATTGAAATAGACATGTTCCTATGCATAAACTAACTTACACTAAAAGACCAAAATTCCCTCATAAACCTCTAGAAAATGAATGTCCAAACCTTACCTAGGCCTAAAATTACCTTCTGAATCTAATTGAATCGTTGGAAATATAATGTGAGCGCCTGAACTCCAAACATTGAGTGAAGTCATCTATTTGTTGTAATCACTTAAACTTCCAAGTCAAGAGCTTAAATATACATAACTACTTTGAAAGAGTAAACGACAACACTCCTAGAACAAATTTTGCATTCCAGAGATGATGGAACAAACATAATACCATCTTGAGACTTGTAGTTGCGGAGTTGCCTAAAGTCACTTATATCAACTTAAGTGTCTCCAAAACTCTAAAACTTGTTAAATCATAACTTTTCGATCCCGTTATAAAACTAGTCTCATATATTTGGTCCAACATTATGACTCAGGGTAACTATCAAGAGGTATATAACAATAATTTTATATAAAATTCCAACAATAATCTTCTAGGTCATCACAATCTATCTAGTTAAGGTTTTACATATTGCCATTTTTCTATGCTACTGCGGACAACTACAACAAAAATATTAGTCACGGATGGAACTTTGATTTTTAATTTTTAAGCCATAAGAACAAGCATGGTAAATGATAAATCATTGAATTGTAATGTGCCCCTACTATCATTATCATTGGGAAAATGTTGTGGTCCTTTCTTTATTGGGTAAAAATCTAGTTTTGCCTATATGACCAACTATATTTCCCTTTCCTGGGGGTACGTACACACTCAAAATCAATCCATTATGAGTCAGATTTTTTTAACTTGAAAGAATGGACTTCCACTTTCAATTTCCAGTAATACTTTCCTAGAACTATGCCATTATGAGTCATACTTTAATATATGCCACTAAATTACTAGGGTGATTCTATTATGAGTAAGTTTCTAGTTGATTGGGTATACACATATTTCTAAATAAATGAACAAAGTCGATGAAATTGAATACTTTACATGATTGCAAAACAAAGTTATAAGCTTGAAATATCTTTTTTTTCTTTTTTTTTTAGCTTGTAATGTCTTTCAAAGTCATAGTCCTAGGTTTTATTTTCTCGGAGAACAACCTCTACATATTTTTTTGTAGTACTTTCTTGTTTTAGTTTAATCATCAACCATCTGAATCTTAATATTTGAAAGCTCGAATAAATAATTAAATCATGTTTAATTTAGTAAATAGTTAATCATAAGTCTCTGTATATTTGATATCTTATTACTTGCAATCACTTTATTACTTCTATGACTTCTTACACCTGTGTGTACTGTTGGGATCCATCAACTAGCATTATGGATAAAATTATAGCAACAAACTAAATCATCACAAGCAGTGCACAAATAGATTGAAACATAATATTTTATTGACAATATATGATTTTAGCCTTGTACTTGTTGTATTCTGAATACAATAAAATATTAAAAGAAATGGTTTTCTTTTAGCACTAGACACCAATTCATTATGATAGTTCTGGTATTGTGATGAACAGTCGACGATAGTTTAGGTAGGAAATATGAACACATGATGGCTCAGGTATAAAAATCACAAGAAAATGATATTTTAGGTGTGTGTTTTTATCATTAAATCTTATATTTCAAAAGTTGTGTCATGCCATGAACTTACACCGTGGATGTGGCTGGTCCTCGAGAACCATTGCTAGCCCCTAAGAAAACCCTTGGCCTAGCTGATTACTTAGATGTATACTTACTCAAGCAATGAGAGGCTAAAAACAGAATTAAATTCGTTAACCTAAAATACTCAACTCATAAAATCTGAAAAATACTCTATAGAAATATTTATAGTTTGTAAAACAACTTATAAGAAAGTGAATACTGTGAGACACCTCAACTTTGTCTATCTATGAAGCCTCTACAATTAAAGATGAACTTCGGGACAAGACCCACATCATCTCAAAATTCCAAACTAGAAAGTAAATGTGCAGTCCTCTAGAATTCAAGGATGCTAACCAAAATCTAGATGAAGTGTAGATTGATATCAATGAAGCGCTTATTGATGATCAGGAACAATTGTATCTGCACCATAGAAAGATGCAGGTCGAATGACACCAGTCATTGAATCTACGAGTATTGTAATATGGCTGAGTGATACAATAACAGAACTTAGAGGACTACAATAAATAAAATATACTCAACCTAAATGTAAATAAATAAAGGAGTGAAATCATTGAAAGCTTTATAAAACACTTACTCATCTCTAAACTCAACATAATAAGTGATATATTAAAATACACCTTAACTCTATTGGGAGATTCTCTAACCGACAATTATCCCAATGATGTATGTGATGATACAACATCTTACCCACGTTGCTAGAACTGTCCTATACCTTGCTGGGGTATAGAACCTCTCAACTAAGTTGATCCACCAAGAAAAACAATTTCATCTAAAAAGTATGATCATGTACTCATGTTGGCTAGACATGATTTATGAGGATTTTGAGTTGTCTGAACTGATTGATGTGAGGCCAAAAGTATGTATTATAATCATTAGTTGCTTCACATTTATTATTTGTATTTGTCCTCTTTAGCATGTATTTTATGGATTGTGCTAAATAGTGTATTTTATTTGTAGGAGTAAATTTGTGTAAAGATGAAGAAGTTTGGAGCTAAAATGATTGAAAGATGAAATATTATAGAAGCAAATCAAGCAGAAAAATTAATGGCTTAAGTTGAATATTATATTAATAAATATATATATTCAAATGGTTGGTAGAATTAATTCAAATTGGTTTCCTTGATGCAACATGGCAATGGAGAAGAAAACAAGAGCATTGTATTGTGAGGCAGTTCGGTAACACATTCCACGCAGAAACCAATTCCTTTGGTTTTATTTTCCCAGTTTGATTTGGCCTCAGTTATTAGGGTTTTCTACATCTATAAATAGCCCATGAGAATAATTATTAGGAGAGATACTTTGTTAAAAAATATTGTAGAGCAAAGTCAATACTTTTTAGGGTTCTTTTATTCTTTTTCTTTTCTTAGACATAATTAGCTAAAGACCCTTGTTCTATGCTGTGGCTACAGGTAATTGTTGAACATAGATTGTTTTGAATTAATGTTGGTTATCTCTTAAATTATTTTTGTATTCTTATTTTAGTATTTCATGCTTGATCACTGATCTTAGGCATATTTATATGCCAAAGTTGTCTATATTGACCCATGAATTGATTTGATTGAGGAATGATCTTTAGTTGTTAACATGATTTTTGGTATAACTTGTGATAATTGTGCACTAACACACATGATTAGTTGTTTCAGGAGCACTCGAAGGAATTGGAGTTGGCGCAGTAGTTGGCGCGACGCGCCACTGGTGGTACTTCAGAGTCTCCTCAGGTGCGCTGAGAGGCGCGACAAGCCAAGGAGGGGACGTCAGATTCAAGTGAGAGGTGCGCTTAGAGGCGCGACATGTCCACCTTTTGCCGACTTTGCCAAGTTTTAAACATTAAATAAGATTCCTAATTTGAGTAGGATTTGTTCCCAATTTTTCCTACTATTATAAATAGATCCTTAGGGATCCATAATGGGGGTTCAACTTTTGATTTAGCGTGCAAGAGCAAGAATTCAAGTTTATAATAGGTTTTAATCCTTCAACTCTTCTATTTTCTGGAATTTGCATGAACTATTGTAATTTCTTGTTTTCTAATAGCATGAGTGTCAAAATGCCCTAGTTCTGGAGCTGTAGCTATGAATTGATTGTTGACTATTTAAGGTTGTTGAATTAATTTTCTGTTGTCATTACAAGTTACCTCTATATTCTTGTTTTAGTATTTTATGCTTGCACGCCATAAGATAAATTTAGTGTCAAATCTTAAAATTGAGAGAGGAGAGATTAGATAGGCTAGAGAATATAGAGAGCTCGGTCCACCCATTAAATTGAGGTGATTAGTGTTCAGGAGTGACATCTAGACGAACACCTTGCTTGGTTATGCAATAGGATGAAATCTTAATGCTTGCTAGTTTGTCTATTTATCCCCACTCAACGATGTAGTTAGATAGCTAACTGGGGTAGACGATAAGAGGTGTATATCCCGGATTATACTATCAACCCTATAAACCAGTAACTTGACAACTGAAATTAATTCTAAGCCAATAATGTGATACATGATATTTAGTATATGCTGCAGCCCTGTAATTGCTTTTAACTTGCTTGAAACATTATATCAAAGTTGTTCACAATTAGTTACGTTTAATTAGTGCATAATTATTAGTAGATAAACAATAAATCATCAACTCTTGAAAAGGTTACTTTCTACTTCTAGTTGTAGAATTAAGTTAATATAAGTTGATCATAAGTCCTTTGGGAACAATAACTCGTTTCTTTAAGAATCAATATTACTTGCGCAACCACGTACACTTGTGTGTATATTGGGGAGCAACAATCACCATAGAGATAAATATATTGTCTATTCTTGGACCAGGAGACGAAGAGGTAGATAGACCAAGGAATATAAAGAGCTCGATCTCTGTTGCATATCACTTGTTCAGATTCGAGTTCAGTATTGACACCCGGATGAACACCGAGCTTGGTTACTAAACATGATGAAATATAAATGCTTGCCAATTGAGTATGTATATCCCTTCTCAACGATTGGTTAAACAGTCAATTGAAGTATAGGGATTAGAGGTCGGGAGATCATGATCATAAAATTAGCCATGTAAATCAGTAATTTAATAACCGTATTGAATTCATTACATGAGATGTGATACATGAAAGCTTAAGCACGTTGCACCCGTGGAATTTTTAAACCATTATAAGTAATTTTATTGCATTCTTAGTATTTAAATATAAATAAAAAAGTTTTATCACTCTTAAATAAATTATTAGACTAGTATAATTTAGTAAAATAGTTTATTGACAAGTCCTTTGGGTTTGATAATCCGGCTCTTTTATAGCCATTATATTACTTGAGTGACCGCGTACACTTGCGTGTGCAATTGGGAGCAACAAGATTTTGGCGCCACTGCTGGAGACTTAAATATTAATTGTTCTTCTAAGTTATACTTTTTTATTTATTTGTTTAAGTTTTTATCATTATTTTATTATTTTACAAATGCTCGTTTCCTTGAAGAATTTGGAACTCTTATTGATATAGATGATTGAAATAAATTATGGTTGGTTGAGGAGTATTCTTATAATGGACACCAATTGAATATCAAGTATCCTATATGTCAATATCTGGTGGTAAATATGTACATTGAAATAGTTTCCTAACTCTTATTTCCCTCCCCCGAAGAGCTATTATGATTCTTCTGTTATTTGTGATGTTGGCAAGGGTGATGAAGTGACGAATACTAAATAAGAGTCGCGAAATATATTTTTAAAGCAATTTATATGGATGATGGACAAAAAATTTAAAACTCATAGAACTGGAATCAATAATGATGGAACAATAAACAAAAAACATGGAAATACAAGCAATAATGATGGAACTGCAAGCTAAGGTTGATGTTGATGATTAGCAAGTGACATGCCTAGCTAATACTCAATTATATGAAGAGATTGAATCCAACAAGGAAAAAGTTATGAAGAAGCAGAGATAGTGGGCCAGTCTTTGCTATAAGAACATACTCAACTTCTAAAGTTTCAAGAGTCTATCAGTGATTGTCTGACATGCATGACAACCCAACTGATAGAAGGAAGAGTGGAGCTCATGCAAGAAATAGAACAAGTTGGCTCTAATATTCATGACTTTGAGGCTCACTTGAACAAAAAGATTGAAGTTTTTGATACCTAATCACCAATTGTCGTCGATGATGATCAACAAGCAAAAAGAGGAATTTCAACCATTCAATTCTGCATTAGAGTCGATATTGAGAAGGAGTACAAAAGTTAGAATGTTGTAAATAATGCTTCTTTGGAGTTGGGCATATTGGACCTCATTCTAAATATTTTTCAACATTATGCTTGGATGATGACATAAAATTTGAATCATTTGAACTAATGGATGAATGTCTAGATGAAGAACAAGGACCGTACATTCTAAAGTTTCCTGGTCCACGTAGACAAAATGGCATTCCTCACATAAGGGACAAGGAGTGTAAGATGCAACATATATTACTTGGTTCCCTTATCTTTATACCACCTCCCCTAAAGAGGAGCAGAAAAATTGATGCAAAGTTAGGGGTGAAATTCATAAGTTCAAAGTGGAAAGAAAAGTGGTGAACTTTCTTGTGTCGTGTCACGACGTTAAATTAGGTGCTTATTGGGAGGTAACCCAATTTATAGTGTAGCTTCTTATTTTTTTTCCACTATTTTTAGTGTCATTTTTTTTTTGCTTTTACATATTAGGGGAAGTTTGAGAACCCAAAAATTTGAAGCAAATGAGCACGTTTGAGCTTAAGAGTGGGGTGCATACGACCCTTGATGAAAATTGACAATACATGCTACTAGCGAGGCCTCAAAGAGTTTTCCTAACCCTTGTTTTGAATTTTAATTAATTCTTTGGGGACATAGCATCTTTTTAAGTGTGGGTGGAGGAAATAATTCCTAATTTATATTGCTTCATTGTCTTTTTTTTATAGGATGGGTTTCTTGGCTTTTGTTTTTAGTTCTTTCCCCAAGAATAGTCCCTTTGAAACGAGTATCTTTTATTTTATAGAAAGTAAATGTTAATTTTGTATTTATTTTTATTGGAGGGAAAAGAAAACACCCTTTTGAGTTGTGTGATACTTGCTATTTAAGCCTAATTTTTTGTTGTACTTTCTTGTGCATGCTTGATTGCTAATGAAGTTCCACTCTTTGACACCTAGTCTTATGGTTGTGACTTTGTATACAACTTATTTTAATTTGTAGGTTTTATGATCATGTCTGTAACACCTCGGTCTTAGAAAGAGCTTAATCTAGAAAGAACTAAATTGGAAAGAGCTAAATTGAGATTTGTTCAAGTTACTCTTAAATTGTGAGTTTTGGGTCAAATTCGAACGACCATAATTTTCAGAACAAGTTGATTTAGGTTGCCCATGAGATATCAAATCGAAGGTTGTTGACTTCTCTTTCCAATGCCGCCAAGTTTGCTAAATTTCAAGTTTGAGTGAGGGAGATATGCCCGTTTTAGTACAGCCTGTCCAGTGAAGGAAAAATTATCCATTCTAAGGAGGGATATTTTGGTCTTTTCCTTACCCCACTAGGCCTGGACATTTTTTTCACCCTTTTAGTGGTCTAAACTGATTGGAATCAGTTTTAGTCATTCCAAAATAGCTTAGGGTTTTTAGAGAGTTCAAGAGGAGATAAACAAGAACGCTCAAAATTCTTGCAAGCTTTAAGGAATTTCCCCAAGAACATAGTTTCTACAAGGTATGTAAACTTTCATACTGTTGGGTTTGTTCTCCCTCATGCCAATCATGTAAAATTTTCACCCTTGAGAAGTTCTTGAGTTTTATTGATAATGGAGGTCATTGAGTCCTTTAGATGAGGGTTTTTGCGAATGAGTTGAGCCTCTCGATAGAGTTTTGGGTGGGTTTTGATAAACGCTCAACTACACCTCATCCTATAAGACCCATGCCCTCGAGGTACTTCGACTTCCCCTGGTTTGGCCAAATTGTCCAATTGACATTTTTGCCCTTAAGAATGACATCATCCGCTCTATCAAGGGAAAAATTTGATAATTAACACAATTCGGGGTTACTCAGACTTCACCCTTCTAGACCCACAATACTATCAACGCACCCCAAACTATTTAGCAATCAACAACATGGGAAAATACCATTTAAAGCCAAATAATTGAGATTTCAATTATAAACGGGCAACCAAACTAACACACGACAAAAACAACAATAATAAACACAGATAACCACCACAAAACAATAGTTTTCATTCGATTTCAACCAATTATAGAATGGGGTTCAGAAAACCTACCTTAGAAGCTGCAAATTTCAAAAAGCTAGGAAGCAATGTAATCCAAACGACCACCCTAGGCAAAAAATCCCACGAAAAAGTAAGAACAAAAATACAGTAACAAAAATATATAGCAGTTGTGAGAATGCGGAAGTTAAAAAGTAAGAAATGAAAGGATTTTTGAATTTAAAACAGTTTGTCCTTTTAAACTGTTTAGTTCGCGCGCCAGTCGGTGAAGTAAGTCGTGGTCGCCGACCCACTCGGCGATACGCCGAGTGTTACTTTAGACCGCCGAATTTTACAGAGCCTCTAGCAGGCTAGGTAGTACGAACGGCGATCCAAGTCGGGATTGCCAACCTGTTCGGTGAGTCGCCGACTGGATCTTTGGCTCGTAAAATTGCCATTTTCCCAAAATTTCAACTTCTCACTATGCACATTCAACACCCATTATTAAAAAAATAGTAATAAAAGCATTAAAATTTGGGTTGCCTCCCAAGAAGCGCCTTGTTTAACATCGTGGCACGAAGTCGATACGCTTCTCAAGGTTAATTTTCTGGGTTAGCCAATGTATCACTTGGTAGACTCCCCTTTTGCCTTGGGTTCAAATGAGGTGAAATTTGACCCATTTGTGTTTCCAATTGTTTGATGGACACTGAGTGAGAGGATACTATCTGATTGAGCGTGGAGACATCCTCTTTCATCTCATTCAAGACTTTGTTCGACCCTTCTACCTTATTGAGAATGTGTGCAAGCATATCTTCCGTACAGAAGTTTTCTGGGTCAGCCCTTTGCTCTTTAGGCTTTCGACGTTCATGGGGTGGAATGTATCTTTCCTTGTCTGCATCCCTTTCCATCGAATTAGCCCCACGATCACGCCATTCTCAGTAACGGTCTCTCCATGCATCATCCCTTTCTCTATTTTAACATTGATTCCCGCCTGGCCTTGAATAGCTCAGACAGAAACCTCCTCCTTGATTCGCAAGAAAATTTACTTCCTCATTATGTAGAGCCTCAAAGTGTGCTTCCTCGGGGTTTGCTCTACCAATACCAACAACATTTACACTCTTCAACCACTACCCATCACATTTTTAGAAAAGATATCCAGTTGGGTCATCATTTTGGCCATGTTTTGGTCTCTCTCTTGGTCCTTCTCGATCTGCTCTTTTGTACTGTAAAGGTAAAATGAGACACTTGGTCCTCTCGAGTGTACCATGCTCTGTTAATCTTGGTCATGCCATCGAGGAGATTAGATGAATCTCATAAGGTTGTTGCATTATACCCCTGGAACAAGTTGATCAACAACACCTTTTTTCATCGAGTTAAGACTCCTAAGAAGTGTTGTAACAACACGTTGTTTGAAAGTCCGTGAGTCGAACATTGAAGTACCAACTTCTGAAATCTCATCCATGTCTCGTGGATTGGTTCACCCTCCAAGTGTTTGAAGCCTTGAATACTATCTCTTAATGTCATCATCCTTCACGGAGGAAAGAACCATACAAAGAAAGCCATGGTAAGTTCATCCCAAGTAGTGATGGAATTCCTCGGGAAATCTGCTAACGAGTTGGTAGCTTCCCCTATCAAAGAAAATGGGAACAACCGGAGACAAGCTAATTCTTGAGAGATGTTCTTGAATGAGAATGGACCACATACATCTATAAAATTCCTATATATGCTCATGGGGATCCTCATGAGCTAGCCCTCCATATAAACCTTTCATTTGCAAGAGTTGTAGCATTGTGCTCGTGACATGGAAGACAACATTCCCCTCAACAGGAGGGAGACATATTGCACTAACACCACCTAATTGAATCGGATCATTAACATCATTCAAATTTCCTATATCATCGTGCTGGCCTAGTTGGCTACCATTACTTCCGTTGACACTCATCTCGTCTTCTGTTCAAATGAAAACACAACCAACACAAACACAAAACAAAGTAAGTCAATTCAACTACAACACAAAAAGATCACAATTAAAACTTCAATAAGAGAATTCTAAACAACACCACCCCCCGGCAACGGTGCCATTTTTGATAAATGATCAACTACATCTCATCCAATACTAGGTGTAGCCGATCATAATTTAAACCCCAACAAAGAGTTGAGGTCGAACCCACAAGGAGCAGTACACGTTTGAATTCAGTTACAAAGTTACAAATGTGATCTAATTGGTTATAGGAATAGAAATGCTTTTAGGAATTGAAAAAAGAGGCTTAGTGCTAGTGCTAGCGATATTCGAACTCACAAACGCTTAAAGGCTTGACCTTACTAGAAGGTATGCAAGGTTTTATTGTGTATTGTGATATGTCAAGAGTTGGTTTGGGTTGTGTGTTAATGCAGAATGGTAAAGTTATAGCTTATGCTTCCAGACTGCTGAAAGTTCACGAGAAAAATTACCCAACCCATGATCTAGAGTTGGTTGTTGTAGAGTTTGCTTTAAAGATCTGGTGTCATTATCTTTATGGTGTTCATGTGGATGTGTTCACCGATCACAAGAGTCTTCAGTACGTATTTAGTTCGAAAGAGCTTAATCTCAGACAGAAGAGGTGGTTAGAGTCACTCAAGGATTGTGACAGGAATATTCTATATCACCTTGGTAAGGCTAATGTTGTTGATGATGCCTTGAGTAGGTTGTCTATGGGTAGTACTGCCCATGTTGAAGAAGAGAAGAAAGAACTAGTAAAAGATGTGCATATACTTGCATGGTTAGGCGTTCAATTAATGGATTCCACCGAGGGAGTAGTGGTGGTGAATGGGGTTGAATCATCATTGGTGTTAGAAGTGAAAGAAAAGCAAGACCAAGATCCTACTTCGCTTGAATTAAAGGCAAATATTCATGAGAAAAAAGTGATTGAACAAGGGAGAGATGGTGTATCGAGAAATCAATGTAGATTTTGTGTGCTTAGGGTGGATAAACTCCAAAAGAGGACCATGGAGGATGCTCATAGCTCCAGATATTCCATTCATTCGGGTTCCAAAAAAATGTATCATGACTTGCGAGAAGTATATTGCTGGAATAGTATGAAGAAAGGTATTACTGAGTTCGTTGCTAAATGCCCAAATTATCAACAATTTAAAGTAGAGGATCAAAGGCCCGGTGGTATGGCCCAGAAAATAGAGATTCTGTAGTGGAAGTGGGAGATGATCAATATGGATTTTATTACTAGTTTGTTGCGGTCTCGAAGGCAAAAATGATTATATTTGAGTGATTGTTGAAAGAATGACATAATCAGCCCACTTTTGGCCGATATAAACTACCCATTCAACAGAGGATTATGCCAGATTATATATTCAAGATGTAGTAAGACTTCATGGAGTTCATGTTTCGATTATTTTAGATAGAGGTGCATAATTTACTGCATAATTTTGGAAGTCGTTCCACAAAGGTTTGGGTTCAAAGGTGAACTAGAGTACTGCTTTTCATCCTCAGACAGATGGTCAAGAAGAGCGAACTATTCATACTTTAGAAGATATGTTGACAGCCTGTTTGATTGAGTTCAAGGGTAATTGGGATGATCACCTACCTCTTGTTGATTTTGCTTACAACAATAGTTACCACTCTAGCATCCATATGGCTTTGTATGAAGCTCTTTATAGGAAAAGATTCATATCTCCAATTGTATGGTTTGAGGTTTGTGAAGTTTGGTTGATAGGACAAGACTTATTTCATCAAGCTATGGAGAAAGTGAAAGTCATTCAAGAGAGGTTGAAAACAGGGCAGAGTCGTTAGAAATCCTACATCGATGTTAGGAGAAGGGATTTAGAGTTTCAAGTATATGATTGGGTATACTTGAAAGTTTCACCAATGAAGGGTGTTATGATATGTGGTAAGAAGGGAAAGCTTAGTCCCTGGTATATTGGCCCTTACAGAATATAAAAAAGGATTGGTAATGTAGCTTATGAGTTAGAGCTACCATAAGAGTTAGCGGTGGTTCATCCGGTATTTCATGTTTCTATGTTGAAGAAGTGTGTGGGTGATTCTTCACTTATCATACCTACTAAATATATTGGTATCAATGATAACTTGTCTTATGAGGAGATTCTTGTTCAGATTCTAGATCACCAAGTTTTCAAGTTGAGGACCAAGGAAGTAGTATCAGTCAAAGTTCTTTGGAGAAATCAGTTTGTTGAGGAAGCTACTTGGGAAGCTTAGGAGGATATGAAGAAGAGGTACCCACATCTCTTTGAGCCCGGAGAAACTCCAGACCAAGATACTAATTCTCTTCTTAGTACTCTTTAATTGATATGCTTGATGTGTTAGATTTGGTTGTTGGGTGTTTGAACTGAATATTTGACGTTACGCCCTTAGCCTACAATGAATAATCTCATTTGAGGACGAATGTTCCCAAGGGGGAGATATTGTAATGCCTCATTATTTGAAAGAACTAGAATTTGAAAGAAACCGTTTTTGGAAATAATCAAATTTGGAAAGTTTGACAAGTAAAGTTTAGTTTGAATTGTGGGTCAACTTTAAACAACCATAACTCCTAGCTCAGGATGATTTAGGTGTGCTACAAGATACTGTAGGAAATATCTTTGAAATATCTTTCCAATGCCACTGAGTTTGCTCAATTTTAAGTTTGTATGAAGGAGATAGGCCCAGTTGAAGTCGGGTTGTCTAGATAAGGAAAGTCAAAACCGGATTTTAGAGGGGTATTTTGGTATTTTCACTACCCGATTAATTAAATCCATGTTTAGTAAATTATTTGGGGTCTAAACTGAGTTTGTTCAGTTTACACATTTACCAAATCACGGTAGGGCTTTTGTAGAAAGAACTCAAGAGGAGAGAGGAGAAGAAAAGTTCAAGATTCATCAAGGTCTTGCGATTTTGGTTGTGGATTTCACCAATGTTTCAATCCTACGAGGTATGTGAGACTTTCATAGCATTGGGTTCGTTCACCCACGCGCCAATCATTTTATTTCAGTGAAATTCGTTCTAAAAAGTTGAAGTTTGATGATTTTGAATTGTGTTCTTGAATATTGGCTTTCGTTCTTGAGTTAAGTTGGGATTGTTGACTTCTTGAGGAAACGGTGTCGATTTTAGAGTCGTTTATGAATAGATTCTTGTGTACATATATTAGGTATCGAAATCTAAAGTGAATTGGAGAAAAAGAATTGAATTTAGGCGAATTGGGGTTAGAAAACGAAGAAGGAAAAAGTCAGGTGAATCTGGGTACCATGTCCGCGACGCGGACCTGTTCCTCAAAATATGAGATATTCTCTCCTTTTCACAGAGCGGTCACGGACCCTTCTGCCTCAAATTTTATTTTGCGACCAAAAATAAAAATGCATCTCGCGTCGTGGACTTGCTTCCGGACAGTGATTTATTGATCGTTTCTCATGTTTAACTATCTAAAAACACTCCTAACCATCGTGAGAGCTTTCCTATAACAAATCACAATCCTTGAATCCATAAATCCAAATTCAAGAAAAGTTAAGAGCGAAGTCTAGAGAGTTCTAACAGTCCTTTCAAAAAGTCTTTTACAAATGATTTAAACTTGTTTTAAGACTTGATTTTTTAGTTAAGTAAGAGTAACATATGAAGTTCATTTCTTCAAAAAGAATATATGGGAACTAAGTATTCCCAAAAACTAAATGTTTTCACATTTAAACAAGAGAGGAAACACCGATTTCCAAGAGAGACTTTGAGCTAGTTTTTGAATAATTATCTCAAACCACGGAAAGAATTTGTTTTGTTTTTAAACATATGAGCTGAGTATTTTGGGAGTAATATTGAGCACCGATATGGGGACGAGTTCATAATACCTCAAGTCTCCATAAACCATGTAGTCATCGTGGGTAGAAAGGCTCATACTTTTTAGATGATTCCTTAGTGCTTTTTAGCATAGACTAGTGGATCCACTTAGTTGAGGCATTCTATATACCGGCAAGTTATAGGACAGTTCTAGCAGCGTGGGCGAGACGATGTATCATCACATATCTAATAGTAATGGTTGTTGGTTATAGAAGCTCCCACAGAAATATATTACTTTAATATATGATTAAATTGAGTTGCTATTTTCTATATAAATGCTTTATATAAACTACATCTTTATTGTTGTTTGTTTGTGCATTGAGTTGGGTATCCATAAGTTGAGTAAAGCTGAGGTAAGTGTTTCTTTCAAATTTCAGTTCAAGCTTATATCATGATTAGTTTTCCCCTGGCATGCTCGTACATTCAATGTACTGATGCCTTTTGGCATGCATCGGTTAACCAGGATCAACATCTAGCATCTCATTTATCTAGTCGAGCACTCTGAGTCAGTTGGTGATCCTCCTTGCTTTCCGGAGGATCCCTTTGGTTATGTTTTGTTTGATTAATTTAGCTATTTTAGTTGTTAGGATGATCGGGGTCTTGTCCTGACATCGCTATTAGTATCTAAAGGCTTCATAGGCAATTAGATTTGAGTTCTTTAGTCCTGATAGTTTAGTTGTTTGATTTTAAAGACTTCAGTGTAATTTCGGCTAAGTTGAATGTTATTTCTAAACATTCTTAGTTTATCTATTTAAACACTTAATTTAAGATTGTATTTAAGTACTTTTTCCATTGAGTAAGTCTTCCGCTGAGAGTCTACCCAGACCAAGGGTTCGCTTGGGTCCAACAATGGTTCTCGAGTGCCAGTCCCGCCTAGGGTGTAGGTTCGGGGCGTGACATAACCAATGTGTATATATATTCTGTATATGTCATGTTTATTATGTTGTGAATGCTTACATATGTTTCGCTTATTGAAATAGTCGTGTGATCCTACCAGTACACTGTAGTTGTGTACTGATGCATTAGTTACTCATTCTTTGTTGAGTATAGGGCATCTTCAAGCAGCTATTGATAGACCTCAGCTAGGAAATCAGTGATCGAGACCGGATTGCAAGGGTGAGCCAATTCTTTTGGGTTGCCATGGAGTGCTTCATTTCGTTTGGTCCATTTTCTTTGGACTCAAACTATTGTTTAGATAATCTTATGTTTAATTGGGATTGTACCCTTTTTCTAGGTGTTGTTTTCCGCAAATGTTTTGGTAATGGTTTTATTAACTTTCACAGTTTATGGGAACTCCAATTTTGTTTACACATTTAAACCTACTTCTGTATCTTTAAATGCTCTAGTTTTCGTTGAGTTGTGTAGTTGAGTTTTAGTAATGGTTCTCCCACCGGAGGGTTAGTGTGGGTGTCACTCACAACAGACTGGGTAATGACACACATATACCTAGGTTACCTAAGGTTAATCCATTTGTATTCAACATATAGTCGTCATTTATCCCAAGTGACAAACGAAATATCCAAAACACTAAGGGGTCGTTTGGTAGAGCGTATAAGAATAATGCTAAATAGACTGTATCAGTAGTGCTTGTATTAGCCATGCATGTATTAGTTATGCTTACATTACTGATACATAGATTATCTTAATGCATTGTTTGATTAGATGTATAAAAAATAGTACGTATTGCATTAAAAAAGTATTTACCAAGAAACCCTCCACTTTTATGGTGGAAAAGATGTAAAAAGGTTTTGAGGCACAATTGGGTCTTTTATTATGTTAATACATGCATTAAAGCCATTGCATTGCTAATACCCTACAAAATCCATGGTATTAGCAATGCACACCTTAATACACAAATTAGTGTATAGCTAATGCAAGCATTAGTTATACATTAGTTGAAAAAGGCTACCAAACAAAGTACTAGTAATATACAAGACTAATACATGCATTATTTTTCCTAATACACTCTACCAAACGACTCCTAAGTCTTGCACAGTATGAAATGTAGAAAAGCTAAAATATCACTCCAAGATTTAGTGTCATAAGTACAAGAGCTTCTAAAATACAATGTAAGTATGAAACTAAATGACATGTCTAAACATAAAAAATTTCTTGTCTGAATACTAAAACAACACAATATATAAATAAAATAAAGGGAGGCGTGGGTTACGTGTGTATCTATATAATAGTTTAAAATAAGCAACTACAAAAGTGTAAAATTGTTACCAAATTTGCAATGCCTTAAATTAAGTAGACTATTAAAATAACTATATCACAAAAAAATTGTCTTCATAGAAAATGATAAATGGAATAGTATTTACTTTACAACTATTTCTATATAATTTACATTTTAATTTTTTTTGTCTAGAAGTAGTGGATTTTTTAAAAACTTTTACTAATACTCATATAACATTTTAACAATCCCATCAAAAATTAGAAATTACAATGCATACGAAATTGTTAGTATTGCACTAAGAAGGTGTTGTAAAATGTTAGTACAAAGTAACAACAAAGATCACTTTTTATTTATAACAAATAAAATGGGATACGAAACAAGTATCCCCTAAACTATGACCAAAATTCCAGAGATATACCTTAACTAAACTAGGGTTCTTTATCCCTCGAACTAATTTTTTTATAATTTTATACACATTTTGGCTTACATGGAACACTCTGTGACTCCATGGAGTTGAGGTGCATGGGAGATGTTTGGATGCCACGTAGGGCATAAAAGTATACAAAATTGCAAAAAAATGGTTCGGAGGTTAATAGGACCTCAGTGTAGTTAAGATGTGACTCCGAAACTCTAGTTATTGTCTAAGGGGGTACTTGTGCCTTATCCCAAAAAGAAGTTATAAAAGTTATTAAAAATAAATTCGGACTGGTCCTATAAATGTTCTTTTCTTCAGTGATGAATGACGATCTTGTAGTGTTCTGAGATTTTTTTTTTTCATAACAAAAAATTCTACAATTCGAGGTTCTTTCAGGAAATTCTATAATTCTACAATATATAATCGCATAAATTTATATATATGAGTACAAGATTATTCAACATAAACTTGAGAGGACATAAAAATATTATCGCATAAAATTTATATAGAATGAGTAAAGAGATTCAATGTATACCTGGTGAGTTTTTTTTCTATGCAATTGTGAGGGTTTGACATATTTTTGATGTCTTAATAAAAGATTGCTTAATGAGCAGAATTTTATATGAATTAATTATCCGATTTAATTGAAAAATGAAGAAAAACAATGAGTTTGACAACATTTACAAGGCCATAATTGTTGATAAACGAAGGAAAACAAAGAGGTTGGTAACATTTAATTTGTGACGTTTGTATTGCAAAGATATTAAAATATTAGTATTTAATATTCAATTAGATATTTGATCATATATTGATTTATTGTAGGAACAAAATTGTATTCCAATTTTTATGGTTGGAGCGTCCTACTTTTAGAATATATATATATATATATATATATATAATAAGCAATTCTTTGGAACAAGTCTTTCACTAATTTATCTTTAGTAAGTTTTTAATTCTAAAAATATTTTTTCCAAAATAAAACACCAACTTTTTCTAAAGTAATTTTTATTGGTCGTTCCTTTTTTTTTTTTTTTTAAAGAATTAATTTTGATATATAATTTTTGAAAAAATATATATGGTATTTTACTCATTTAGCAGTACACCAACTTCTCTATGTTTTTTTGTCAAATACGTCAATTGCTTATTATCAGTTAATCACATCTAACTAAACATATAACATTTTTTTTATAAAAGCAATTTCCACACTTACACTTACATGTTGTTAATTTATAATTGGTCAATTCCAACAAACTTTTAATATCATTTTAAAGTAGAATGATCTACACTTCGTCCTGCTTGGTTGATCATAATAAAAATTTGTGATAATAAATTATTTTAAATATAATAAAATAGTGTAACACTTTAAATGTAATAGGTGCATTAAAAAAAATAATTAGTATCTTGGTACTAAATAAATTCTTATAGTTTGGCGTTGTTGACAAATTTTATGTCTACAAATTTTCTTATAAAAAGGTTTATTAATAAAGAGAGTTAACATGTAGACTAGATATATTATTTAAAAAAATATGGTCTAGAAAAACATTTAAAGATATATATTTACTACTTTACTTTTTCTATCTTTAAGGCTAATTAGGAATAACTATTGATTCCACAATATATTTTTCAATAAAGTTGGACAAGGGGCTTGTTTTTACTATTATCAATAAAAAAATATTTCTTCAGACTCTATCAATCCCAAAAAACACAATTAAAAAAAGGCCAGGATAAATGGCTGGTCCAAAAAAAAGGCCTATTGCTATATGGACTATTATATTACTAGGGTTTATAATAGAGGGTTCAACATTTCTTTTCTCGACTTCCTCTATCTACTGAATAAGTCAATGGTGATGAGATGCCACAGTATCAATCTGGTTCATGTTCTTCTTTGGATGATTAACATTCATGGCCCTCTTTTTTGTATGTCGTTGTTTCTCATCTTGTAGAAGTAAGATTGGTGTCCTTCTCTTCTTAACTAATTTTTGTATTTGTAACCCTAGATTAAAAGGTGCATCTGTTCATTCCTTTTTCCTATCTAGATGATTAGTTCGCTGGATCGGATTGTTGTATATCTCTAAGAGCCAGCAGAGGGTTTCATCTTGCGTGCCTCTTGGTTAGCTTTATGTTAGTGTTTATCTTCCTTCATTGTTTGATATGAGTCTTGTTTCTTTTTAATTGATGGATCTATGTTTTTCAACTTGATTCAAGTCTAGTTTCTTTTCAATTGATGGATCTGTGTTTTTTCAGCCTATTTTGAGTCTAGCTTATTTTTTATTGATGGATTTATGTTTTTCAGCTTGATTTGAGTCTTGTTTCTTTTTAATTGTTGGATCTATATATTTTTAGCTTGATTTGAGTCTATATTCTTTTTAATTTATGGATTCGTATTATTTTGTACCTTGATTTGAGTCTAGTTTCTTTTTAAATAGTTGATCTGTATTTCTCAGCTTGATTTGAGTCTAATTTCTTTTTGTTTGATGGATCTGTGTTTTTCACCTTGATTTGAGTATTGTTTCTTTTTAATTAATGGAGCTATGTTTTTCAGCTCGATTTAACTCTAGTTTCTTTTACTGATGGATATGTGTGTTTTTCAGCTTGATTTGAGTCTACTTTCTTTTTAATTGATGGATCTGTATTTTTCAGCTTTATTTGAGTCTACTTTTTTTTAATTGTTGGATATGTGTTTTTTCAGCTTGATTTGAGTCTAGTTTCATTTTAATGGATGGATCTATGTTTTTTCAGCCTGATTTGAGTCTAGTTTCTTTTTAATTGATGGATCTATGTTTTTCAGCTTGATTTGAGTCTAGTTTTTTTTTTTAATTGATGGATATGTATTTTTCAACTTAATGTGAGTCTAGTCTCTTTTTAATTGTTGGATCTCTGTTTTTTCAACTTGATTTGAGTGTAGTCTCTTTTTAATTGATGGATCTGTAATTTTTCAATTTGATTTGAATCTAGTTTCTTTTTAATTAATGATTTTGTGTGTTTCATCTTGATTTGAGTCTAGTTTCTTTTTAATTGATGGATTTGTGTTTTTCAGCTTGATTTGAGTCAAATTCTTTTTAATTGAGGATCTGTATTTTTCATCTGAGGCAGGGGTGGAGTGAAACTAGAAGCTCTCAACCTCCGTCCAATAAGAAAAATACTATTTTAATACCTATTAATATTACCATTTTTCTAAATTTTATAAATCAAATCTATGTAAATGACATGAATTTAATGACTTGGTTTAAGTTCAAGGGACTTTCCCTATTATAATTATAGTTGTATACTTTCTTACACTTTCAAACTACAACATAATTAACTAGAGATTCATTCACTTAGTTTTCTTATATTAACAACAAACTCTCTCTTTTGATGTGTAATTTTCTCCAATGAATTTCATGGTAAGAGGAAAAAATAATTTTTTTTGCAATCAACATGCCAATCAAATTGTAACGATATTGAATTTCACTCAAGTATGGAATTATTTATAGATTTTGGTATCTATATTTATATTCATTAGTATCAAGATACGTTCTTCACACGTGTATTCAAAGTTAATTATTACAAACTTTTTATATTGAATATTCAAATATAATCATTTAAAAAAAATGAAATCCAAAACTTTATGAATGATCAGTGTATTTCATTAAACTCGAA
This sequence comes from Solanum okadae, assembly GCA_036553675.1. Lineage (NCBI taxonomy): Eukaryota > Viridiplantae > Streptophyta > Magnoliopsida > Solanales > Solanaceae > Solanum > Solanum okadae. Next base: position 10,036,472 of record CM071685.1, on the reverse strand, counting down.
TAATGAGTTATTATCTGACTTAAAAAATGAACATCTACTCATTAGTTAGATAGGTGCAATTATGTTTAATAAGATTAACTTTGAAAAAATATATTCAAATTTACCTCTCCAGGTGAATATTTTAAAGATTGTCCTCAAATTTTACTTTTATCGTTGAAATCAAATACTATGTTATATACCATAATAATTTTTCCAAATTGGAATTTGTGTTAGAAGTAATAATTCCTCTTGTCTATAATATTCTTTTATTTTTTTTATATAAATTTAAGCATTTTAAAAATAACAAATAGCTTCTACTAATAAAAAATAAAAATAAAAGGCATATGAATTCTTTCTTTACATAAAGTACAAACAATTGCTAAAAGTACAATAAAAATATTGGCATACTGTATTACATGCTAGGGTAATAATATGCATGTATTTTGCTATGTAATGATTTTGCATTTCAACAAATTCAATATCCCTTTTTGATTGAAAGTAGTAAAGTTGCAGCTAATTGGAAGTTGATAGGCTAGATCCAACAAAACAGAAGATGTGAACAACAAAAACTGATAGCAACATCCTCCATCTTAATGGCTAAAGGTCACAAAAGAAAAAAGATTAAGAGCTAGAATGAACTTCAAGCAATTTTGTCTCGCTGCTTGAATGGAGATAATAAGAGACCCTATCCTTCTACCGTTTCAAGCACTCCTCGCCCTAAAGGAACAATGACATGATTATGGAGGTTAACATATGGACGTTAACTAGAAAAAGGACAGACGGAAGAAGCAACAGGGCAAGAATCGCAAAATCAAGGGGTTGCATACGCGGTATACTAACTCTCAGTATATAATCTGGACATGAATCTTCAAGTATCCAGTTAGAAGCTTTGCAAGAATAATAAGCCGCAGTGTCCTCGAGCATTGCAGGTTCAAAATTATTCTCATAATAATCCATTAACTCCATTATAATTTCAACAAATATATGTAGCACATTCTTTAGTAGAGCTTTGTCAATTTTCTCTCCCTCACACTCTTGATCAATCTGGTTAGAGGAATACTGTTGCTCAATAAAAATTAAAAAGAAATGGTAGTGAGAACTCAAAGAAAGATAAAAGGGATACCAGAGATATAACAACAACCCTGACTTTTTTATTCTACTATTGATAGACCTGAAATAGAAAACAGTTGCCAGTAAGATTTAACCTCTGTCCCAATTTATGTGATACTCTTTTCTTTTTAGTCACTCCCCAAAAAAGGGACATCTTTCCATATGTAGTAACAATTTAACTTCAAATTTCTTGTTGTACTTTATAACCACAAAGTTTCTATAGCTTACTTTATACCACAAGTTACAAAATTCAGTATTTTTCTCTTACATTCTGTGCCCAGTCTTGGTCAATAGTTCTATGTTTGTGGCCATATTAATGATCACTTGACCCGCTTCTTATTTTAGTTGAAAATTGTAGTGGTTACTTAGAGGGAACCACTTATTTAAGAACACATTGACGAACTCCGCCCATACGTTGATAGATTTTGTTGGCAAGTTTTGGAGCCAAGTTCGTGTTGCTATAGTGAAGGAGTATTTGAATACCTTAAGTCCATAGCATCATTAGGGATATTATGCATTATGTATCTTGTGCTCGCTATGATACTTCTTGTGCCATGATGTAATGACCCTCGAGGTCATTTTTATGTTTATTCCTTCTTTCCATCATTTAGAAGGTTCCTTTAGGGACCACAAGTCAATTTTGACTTGCTGACACTAACTGTTCGGTTATTTGGTTGTTCGTTTGGGTTTTATGCCCGTTTTCGTGTTTTGGAGCTTTTGAAACTTGAAAAAGTTGATTTCAATCATAAGCTAAGGTAAACAACCTCAATGGTAATTATGACGGTGGCATCAGCTCCGGAGTAGCAAAATTAGGCTAGTAGCAAGGTTGGAATGAGTCCTGAGCCTTTCAGTGTGACTTTGGGGACAATTGGCACTATACCTTCCGAATTTTTACTTAAGTTTGAATTTGGTCAATATTCTTGGTAAATGCACTCGGATGAGAATTCTGTTACCGCGGTTAGTTTTGAAATGCTGAGTTTTGTATGGAACGACCCTTCATGCGCTTCTCGGAGCTTCCGATCTTATTTCGAGCCCTAGTGTGGAAATTGGCTAAAAATGGCATTTGAGTGTGGGACCCATTTTTTGTTGAAATGAACTCGTATGAAAATTTCGACTACACCATTGAGTCCGGAATATCGAATATAGTGGGGTAGAACACCTGGTTTATTTTCATCAGGTCTCTAACAAATTCTGAGAATCCCTTCGGAGACTTCCGAAAAAATATAGCAAAATCTGGTGTTGCTGATGTAACCTCTAGTGACCAGAATTTCGTCTTTTGGCGAGTAGATTTAGCGTTTAGCGACCACAACTGCAGAAAAATCAATTTCAGCCTTATTTTAAAACTTCGATATCTTGAGTTCTAGAGGTCTGTTTTGGGTGATTTGAAGTCCTATATTTTCAAGTTAACGTTGGCTGTGTGGGTGACAGTTTGGAGCGTGTAAAAAAGTCTCTGATTGTTATATATCTGCGGTTTAAGTGGCTTCCCCAAGTCTCTTTTTGTGTAAAGTTTTGCATTTTGGTTAGTTGTTGCATGGAGATGTTCTAAGCCCCGAGAGGTTCTACTTTTTGGAACACAAGCTCAGGGGAGGGTTTAGGTCTTCCTCACTGAGTCAATTCTTGAAATACCAAAGCGGGTCCCATATTTCTTGATTTTGACTCCGAAATTGGTCTGTCTCTAATTTTGATGATTATAGTGTCTAAACGACCGTGCGGATGCAGTGATTTTATATTTGATAGCATGGAAACAATCTGAGGCCATTCAGAAGGGAAAAGCTCTTGTAGAGTGATTTAGAGCGCGAGCAATCGGCCTTCAAGTAGGCTACGACTTCCTTTCCTTTAGATTGAGCCTGATTGTGTAATTGCATGCTGAATTGTGTGAATCTGGGGTGAGCTACTAGTATTTCATCTCTTCTCAAAAACCATGCGGTATGTTTTATATTTCGGGCCTTTTTGGGGTTAGTACCATACTGTCGGAGGGGTTGTTCATCTTTTGATATTTGTGAGTTACCTGTTGGGCTGTTTATTTGTCGTTGCATGAGTAGTATCTAGGTTGCTATTTATTTATGTTGGAATTTATATTTGGCCTTAGTCTAGGATAGACTAGTGCTGCATTAGACCCATGCTTCTGGTTGACTTTGATATATATACGACATTGATCCAGATGGAAAATGTGCTTGTAGACTGGCATAGCAGACTTAGGTCTGATAGTTGAGCCTAACTTTGGGCTTTCTATTGCTTGTGATCCTTCTTGCTTCTCACCCCATTTCCGTGATGCCGATGCATTATCGGAGGCGTAGTATTATCCTAGTTTGGGTATTTTGTGGTCGATTCTGGTGTGAGGTAGTTGGTAGTGGACGTCCATCCACGATGGCTGGGAGTTGATTCACCAGTTTTGATATGGTTGGTAGTGGACGTCGATCCACGATAGCTTGGAATTTGATTTTACCTGTACACTCTGGCTGGCATTGGGCAGGGTCCCCGTGAATGATAGCTGACTCACCAGGCTTACATTAGGCAGGGCCCCGGGGTGATTAGCTGGCTGGGAAGTTGGATATAAGTTACTTTAGGTCCTCTTCAGAGTTGACAGTCTTGCACACTCTATCTTGCTAGGGTAGGGCCCCCGAGTATGTTTGATGGCACACTTGCCCTTCTTGGGCAGGCCCCCAAACTGTTAGCCTATTCGGCAGTTGGACTAGGGATTTTGGAAGGGATTGATATACCCCTGCGCAGCACTCGCCTTGCTGGGTAATGCCCTAGAGTTGCTGGTGGGCTGGGTGGCCCAATGTGGAAGTCATACTATTTGACTGGAGTTGGGTTTCCTTTGGGTTCAGTAATTGTGGCTTCTTTGTGTACTTGTCGGGCTTTAAGGAGTCCATTTGGGTTCTTATATCTTTGTGCTTGAGTGTACCTAGTGGGTCTTATGGGGGACCTAGCTGGGTTTAGGTTAAATATCCTTAGACTGGCTCTCTTATTGTTCTGTTTTTATTTCTGTTGACGTCCATTCGTTGTTAATTCTATCTTTACTTTCTAGTTGTACCTTTCTTATTCAGTCGACCTATGATGCCTACTAGGTACCTGTTGCTTTGGTACTCATGCTACACTCTACATCTATTTTCATTTTGTAGGTCTAAGCACCAACTATTAGTGTTGAGGTCGAGCTTGCAGTAGTCTAGTCTGAAGTTGAGGGTGAGCACATGGCGTTCTACGATTTCTTGTCTCCATTCCGTCTTTTCATTTGATTTGTGGTCCAGTTTTTGGACTTGTACTCTTTCAGTAATTCTATACATGTGACTTCCAGGTTCTGGGAGGTATCTTTTGTTTAAATAGTTTTGGGTTCGCTTCCGCTCTCCTCTTATGTATTCTGTTTATTTATGCTTCGCTTAGTTGAGGATAGTTCCCCCTAAGTCCCATTACTCTCAAGTTTCGAGATAGGGTATGGCTTACGTACTGGCAGGTTGGTAGGAAACATCATGGCTCGAGAAGTCGGGTCATTACAAAATTAGTATCAGAGCCCAGGTTCATCGGTCTCACTTGTACAACGCCAACATCTAGTAGAGTCCTAAGGATCAGCGCGGAGACGTTCGTGACTTATCATCGGGAGGCTACAAGATGTCCTTAGGGAATTTTCCTTTTTTATTATCATTTTCGTGCGTTGTTGTCCAATCGGTTTAATGGAATCTTACAAGTTTAACGGTATCGCAGGATTGCTCGCACGCGTAATAGAGGTTGACCTTGAAGTCGAGGTCGGGCACATCACTAGCCCGAAAAAGGGAAGACTCTGGAGCTAGAGGTGGAGCCTTAGTTAGACCAGATTCCTCCACAGCCGGTGGGTCCGGGACTAGCCCAGCCACCATCCTTACAAGTTTCTGCCCCTGATGTTTAGGATATTCTTACATATATTCTATAGGCTATTGGGGAAATTCAGCAGCAGTAGGCCCCAACACCAGTTCTAGAACCGACTCGAGTACCGTAGGGTCAGGTTGCAGCAGAGGCCTTGGAGTTTCAGCAGCCGCTAGCACCAGCCACCGTTCAGCCAGATGTTTTAGATGGAGTTATGCCACTGAAGGAGCATAAGATGGTCGGGGTGTCTATGAGACAATCGCCGCTGAGTTTTCGGGGTAGTTTGTAAGGATGCCAATGAGTTCCTTACTAGTTTCCGGGAACGACTGCAGATTGTGGGGTTGCTGGAGTCGAGGGGATCATACTTTACAACTTATCAGTTAGATGGGTCATCCAAGAAGTGGTGGGATAGAGTTTTATGTGGATCTTATGGCTTGATTTATCATATGGAGTGTCAAAGATCTGCTTTGATATGAGTTCTCGAGGTTAGAGTAGGGCTCCATGACGGTATCTGAGTATGAGGACAAATTTCATGAGTTATCCCATCATCCCACCATGATCTTGCCCACATGGGAAGAGAGAGTCAAGTGCTTCGTTAGAGCATTGAGGTTTCAGCTGCGTATTAAGTCACATTCTATGATTTCACTAGGTCAATCTTTTCTAGATGTAGTGGACCATTTTTGCATGCTTGAGCAACTTTAGTGGGGATCATCCTAGGCCTAGGGATACTCGGGTCCACGTTCATCAGAGGTTCCAGTCGAGTTAGCCTAGCCACCCATTTCAGGTATCATTGCAGTTATCAGAGGGTGACCATCCCCATCACGATGGTTATAGTGCCAGTCAAAGTTAAGGCCAAGGGGGTTTCAGACGTGTTTATCAGGTCGGGTTGGCCAGCCTCCAGTAGTGGGCAGATCATCGCAAGGTTGCTTCACATGAGGGGAGCTTGGTCATTGATCCAGAGAGTGCTCGAGCTCTTTATTAGCCTTACCAGCTCCTCAAGCAGCAAGACCAGTAGTAGCTATAGTGCCTCCAACTAGAAGAGGAGGTCAACATAAGGGTGTTCGGGAAGGTCCACGGGGAGGCAGGGAAGGTGGCAGAGTGGATGCGCGTGGTAGAGGCGCTCATGGCCATTTCTATGCAGCTCCAGCTACAGTATAGGACAATACGCAGCTGATGTGATCACATGTACAGTTCTCTTATACCATCAGTCTGCTTCAGCCTTTTTTGATTCTGATTCTACTTATTTGTATGTGTCTGCTTATTGTGTTCCTTGGTTGGGGGCGAATCTTGACCCCTTAGTGGTACCATTGCATGTTTCTACCCAGTAGGGGATTCTTTTGTAGTGGATTAGGTTTGTAGATCCTGTATGGTAACTATTCGGGGGCAAGATACCCGGACGAATCTTATTGTTCTTAGTATGGTGGATTTTGATTTGATCTTTGGCATGAACTGGTTGTCCCCTCACCGAGAGGTCTTGGATTGCTATGCCAAGATTTTTACTTTAGCCATGCATGGTATTCCACCAGTGGCGTGGCAGGTTCTCATAGTCGCACGCCAATTGTGGTGTTTTCTTATGTACATGCTCGGAGGCTGGTGGCTGGCAGGTGTTCGTCATATTTGGCTTATGTTAGAGATGTTAGTAGGGACGACCCTACAGTTGATTCAGTACCTATGGTCTAAGAGTTTGTAGATGTGTTTCCTGCCGACCTTCCTGACGTACCCCTAAAGTGGGATATTGATTTTGTCATTGACTTGGAGTTAGGTACTCAACCTATTTCCATCCCACCGTATTATATGGCCCGTGCAATGCTTAAGGAGCTCAGTGTTTAGCTTCAGGATCTCTTGGGTAAGGGATTCATTCGGCCTAGTGTATCTCCTTTGGATGCCCTACTGCTGCTTATGAAGAAGAAGGATGACGCTATGCGTGTATGTATTGATTATAGATAGTTGAATAAGGTGATTGTTAAGAAACTTTATTTTATGCCTCGTATTGATGATCTATTCGACCACCTTCAGGGAGCCATAGTGTTTTCTAAGATTGACTTGAGATCCGGCTACCGTAAGTTTAGGATTAGAGAAGCGGACATCCCTAAGACAACATTTAGGACTCATCATGTACATTTTGAGTTCCTCGTGATGTCTTTTGGGTTGACTAATGCCCCTGTAGCCTTCAAGTATTTGATAACTAATCTATTTAGGTTCTTGAGGATATGTTGTGGGACTGTGTTATGGACTTTGGAGGTCAGTGGGACCATTTATTTCCTTTGGTGGAGTTTGCATACAACAACAACTACCATTCTAGCATTCAGATGGCCCCGTTAGAGGCCTTTTATGGTATTCATTGTCGCACTCCAGTTGGTTGGTTTGAGTTTACGTGAGGTTAATTAAAGATAGGCTCAGGATGGCTCAGAGTAGACATCAGAGTTATGCAGATTGCATGCGTTAACTATTGAGAATTTCCGTTGGTGACCAGGTATTCTCCAAGTATCGCCTATGAAGGGTGTGATGAGATTTGGGAGACGGGGCAAGCTTAGCCCAGGTACATTGGACCTTTAGAGATTTTGAGGACAACTGGTTATGTGGCCTATGAGTTAGCTTTACTCCCAACATTCTTAGCTATTCAACCAGTTTTCCATGTTTTGATGTTGCGACGGTATGTTCCAATTGAGTCTCATCTGCTCCAGTATGATGACTTTGAGTTGGATTATCGCCTTACAAATATTGAGGAGCCAATAGCTATTTTGGCTAGAGATGTGAGGCAGTGATTAACCTTTCAAGGACATTTCATCCAATTCTAAGTGTCAACGATTGCTAGTCATTATAAACCCAACTAAATGAGTTGGGGTCGATCCCACAGAGTAGCTTTCTTTTGAATTCAAATATGAGAGTATGACAGTGACCTTTGTAGTTGAACCAACACCACACTTAAGAGTCTATAAGTTAAACTTCCTGAATAATGTTACCAACCCACTTCAACAATCAACATGAAGAATAAAATAACGAGATAACACTTGGGGGATTTGACTAACCAACTGCTGGATTCAACACAATAGGTGTAAATCATTACCAACAATGTTAATTTGCCGTGGGTAGAATGGACTATAAGTAAAGCAATTTTCTCTTGAACAATTACTTTCTTTATGTTGAATTGTCTCGAACTTCAACACTCTCCATAAGACACCAAACCCACTTTCTCATCAAATCTACTCTTTCAAGCTAGATACAAAGGCTGAATGTCAAGTTTCACTTCCTCAAGTTGAAATCATCATGACCCACTACTAAAGATGCCAAATTATTACTTTGGTTCTATACTTCTCTCTCGAGCAAGCACAAAACTTTGAACTATATTACACTAAATATGCAATAATGAAATTAAACCACAATAATTATTCATACCCACTTTAAATTAACACCCATTTAGTAAAATGCAACAATTGGTCACATCGTCGAACCCCCAAGGTTAGGGTTTTAGCCAATCATAGTAAAGAGATGGAATTCAATTCCTGCCACATTTTCCATAGCTGGGTAAATGAAATTCGAAAGTCAAAATTTAATAATATCTTCTCTATTACAAAACCCAAATGAAAAATCGTGCTAAAATCACATGAAATCAACAATAACAGTGTTTTTGCTCTCTATCTTTTGTTCCTCACAGTTTCTGAATGCTTTTTTTTTTCTTGCAAAAGTCAATTTATACAAGTATGGTGTGTTACTTTTTGGGACCAATCAGTGATGAAAGTCGGGAATCGCCGACCGTTCGGTGACACGCTGATCATCCTTTCATCTCGCCTTCATTCTTCACCTCTTCTTCATCCATCCACTGTAATTTTTAGCAAGCCAGATCAAGATCGCCGTTTCATTCCACGATGCGTCCTTTTGTCTTTTGGCTCGCCATCAGCGCTTTTCTGGATCTTCATCAGTACCTTTGGCGACATGGTCGTCCTTCGCCGATGCGATCGGCGTTGTGCTGACTTAGACTAGTGCTCGCCGAACTTATTCCTACTCCAGCCTTAGAGTTATAAATTTTAGGTGGTAAAGGATCAACTTGGTGATTCATTGATTTATCTCGGCGATCATCAGGTTTATTTTTCCTCTTCTCTTCTTCAACTTGTGTTGTCCTTGTTGCCCATTTCTCTCCTAAGCTTGTTCCTCAATCCATATATTTGAGAATCAAGGATTTTACATCAGTTATTGGGACAAATTAAGCATTTGGGGGCACTTATTCCATAAAAACAAAGCCCTAATTGAGTCTAAATCTCGGACTCATCAACACTCCCAACTTAAACTTTTGCTTGTCCTCAAGTAAAACTCAAGTTCAGTAGTTCATAAAGGATGTCTTAAATAGTGCTACAAAGACTCAATCATGAATGCACACAACAAGATTCAACTTAGTCATGCAAAGATCAATTGTGCTCTCAAAGGTTCAAGTTGTGACTCACCATCATCAAAGATTCTCAAGTTCACTATACTTGCTGCAAATGCAAGTTCAAGATCAAGAAAGGTACTCAAATGCCCTCACACAAGAATGATTCAACATTCACACACAATAGTTCAACAAATAATTCTGTTATCATATACAATTCTCACACTCACAAAGATGAACACATGCATGACTTTGCCCATAGGTTTCCCTTATTTTCCAATCAACAATCGCTTCAGGTCACTCAAGATCAAAAAGGTCTTTTCAAGGGTTGTAACGAGGCAAAGTGTAAATGTATGGTCATTTAGGTTCAATGGCTCCTATCCTCATAAAATGTGGTATAAACATCACTTTCCTTCCTTTTCTTCTACATTTAAACCCATGCTCAAAATTTCACCCCATTATTCATTTCCCATGGAATATTGGACACCACATTTATTTTGCAACTTTCACAACTTTTATTTCTCAACTTTTTCATTTTTTTGGTGGAGGGGCTTCATCTTTCTCAAAACCATGGATAAAGGGAGAATTCTTTGTACTTGTTGATTTATCTTCTCTTTTCACCACACCCCCAACTTAGGCTTTTGGCCTAAGTTGTCTATTCAAACCAACCACACTTCATGAGGATTATGGGTGAATGGACAAAGAGGGGTAAAAATTGCAACAAGTTTCTTCCAAGAAAAGCCTAAGGCTCTAAGGGTGTTTAAGCAAAGTTCACACATCTCAAAAGGTTGGCCACAAAATAGGTATATTGTCAAATTGTTTTACTCTTCAAAATTGTTGCCTAAGATCATTTCAAGAGCTTGCATCACTTAGTCAATCGGACCAATGGGGCAAATTCTAGGTGTCAGCACATAAGGTTCACGGTAAGCTCATCACGCAATGCATTGGTTCCAATATCAAACAAGACTCCAGACTTTCGCTAGTGTGCAATGTTCATCACAAGAGAATCCATTCGATAACTGGCTAGTCACAACGAGATGCAAAAAGTTCACATATTATCTATGCAATTTCATTTGGCCTTCTCTTAGATGCACATTCATCTTTGTTTGATTAAGAGCACTATTTAAGTCATCAATATTGATCATAACCTATACTCAAATTTATAACTTTTTCGAACAAGCAAGGGACTCAATGAATTAAACACACACACCCCCACCAAAAGCATTCAACATTGTCCCCAATGTGAGTATAGAACAGACAATACCAAAAATGAAAAATAAAGATAAACTACTGGTATGTAAATATGTAGAGCAAAGTGACAAGGAATCTTCACTAGGTGCCCATTTGGCGAGAATGTTGAAATAGTCGCCGAACTACTCGGCTAATCAACAAATGGTCTAGCTATCACCCTTATTTACAGTATGCAACACACTTAGAGAGGGGTGAAAAGGTGGGGTTGAAGGAGTTCTCCGAACAGGTCAGCTCTTCGCATAATGGACTTTCTACCCCTCCAAATGACCCATTGGGTCAAGCAGTCAGAACTGGGGGAGAATGGCAGAGAAAATCGGGTCGCTCAATCACTTCGGCGAGTCGTCGAGTGATGCACATTCCTCGGCTAATGTTCTAGTATCTCAGCGCCATCTTTAGAGTCTAGAAGGCAGAATATGTCGGGCTCGCCGAATAGGTTCGGCGATTCGCTAATGGTTTCTGCATCTCACATAATTGCTTGCACCGGCAAAATCAACACATATTATTTGAGTTACTAACACTTGGGTGACCTCCCAAGACGTGCCTTATATAAAATCGTGGAACGATGTGGAAATGCTCTCAAGCATCTTCCAGATACACCACCTCAATTAGAGATATCTCTTGGCATTCGCCAAAGTACAACTTTAAGCGTTGCCCATTTACTTTGAATGCAGGCCCCTCTTTGCCTTCGACTTCAATGGCACCATTTGTGAACACCCATGTTACTCTAGATGGACCTGACAATTTGGATTTTATCTTTCCCGAAAAGAGTGTCAGTCAAGAGTTATATAGTAACACCCAATCTCCTAATCTGAAATCCCTCTTAAAGATCCTAGAATACATGCCACTTGTACATCTTTTCCTTGTGAAGATCTTAACTTTCAAAAGCCCTGAAACTGAATTCGTCCAACTCATTTTGCTGATATACTCTCTCCTTTGAAGTCTTTGCCCAGTCTAGATTTAGAGCTTTCAATGCCCATAATGCTTTCTGTTCTAATTCAACCGGTAAATGACATGATTTTCTGAAGACTAGCTGATACAGTGACATATCGATTGGTGTTTTGTATGCAATGTGATACACCTATAGAGCATTATGAAGCTTTCGAGACCAATCAGTCCTAGTTGCATTCACTGTCTTAGCCATGATACTCTTTATCTTTTGGTTTGACACTTCAACCTGGCCACTCGTTTGGGGATGCTACTTTGTATTTCACTCCATACTTGTTTAATGAAGATGAAAAAAACTTGTTGCCAAAATGGGAGCCCCCATAAAAAATAAAAACCCAAGAAGTACAAAATCTAGCAAAGATGTAGCGCTTTAGGAATTGAACGACACTTCTCCCTTCATTGTTCGGTAGTGAAACAACCTCCACCCATTTAGAAACATAATCTACTACCACCAAAATGTATTTGTTACCAAACGAATTCACAAATGGGCCCATGAAATCTATACCTCAAACATCAAATAGCTCAACTTCTAAAATGGTCTTGAGAGGTAACTCGTGTCTTTTGGACACCCCACCATGTTTTTGACATTGGGTGCACTTCTTAACAAACTCATGAGCATTCTTGTAGAGGGACGACCAGTAGTAACCACTTTGAAGAACTTTAGCAGATGTACGTACACCTCCATGATGACCCCTACCGGTGAAGCGTGACAAGCATGGAGAATTTCAATGGCTTCTTCCTTCGGAACAAATCTCCTAATGATATGGTTAGCACACTTTCTGAATAAATATGGTTCATCCAAAAAGTACTTCTTAACATCGAACAAGAACCTCTTTTGTTGGTAGAAGTTCAGTTCTTCCGGCATTAACGTACACACCACGTAATTAGCAAAATTAGCATACCAAGGAGGTTGTGGGAAAGTTACCGTGAATACCTGTTCATCGGGAAATGCATCATTTATTTCTACCTCCAGCTCGTCATTTTCCTTGACTTCCATTCTTGATAAGTGGTCAGCCACCTGATTTTGACAGCCCCTCCTATCTTTAACTTTAAAGTCAAATTCTTGCAACAATAGCACCCATCTAATAAATCGTGGCTTAGCATCTTTCTTTGCCATAAGATACCGCATGGCAGCATGATCAATATGAACAACCACTTTTGTCACGACCCGGGAGCACCCCCTAGTCGTAACCGGCGTACTCGACCTCTCGGAGAGGTCTAATACAAGCCTCTTAGCATTCATTCATCGCATAGACACTAAAACCATAAGGAATTAAAAACTTTCTTTATCAAGAAAACATTTAAATTTTAAAAAAAAGAATAGCAAGCGGAAGACTTTATACATGATGTCTCAAACCATCTAATACTTTGAATACAACATTGGGATTAAGCCCATACAAAACTTAAGCAATTACTAGAAAGACATAAAAAAAAAGGACATGTAGGGTATTGTCCTCGAATCTATGAGGACTCACCAAGTCTTCATCTTCAACACTTAGAAACCTATAAAATAGCCATGACATGCAATCATCTCCAAATCTCTACACTTTAGTCCAAAAAGGGAAAGAAAGGGGTTAGCACAATTAAGTACTAAGTATGGAAGCCATGCAAAAACATGCTAAAAGGGACGTTTATTGGAGAAACATGCTTTTATGCCATTTGGTAAAACTTCATGAAAAAATACAAGTATAAGAGTCACAATATCCAACCATAACCAACATACAAGTCATTAACCACTTTAGCACATACTCCACACATAACCAATTCCTTCACCTTAAACCATCCACCTCAAGTAACCCTTGGACAACACTTTGTGCAATGTATGAATAGCGTCCCATGCCACCATCCACACTAAATCATCATCCTAAGGCCACCAAATGTGAACTTACCACTTATCATGCTTCATATCACAAGCCATCATGCACAACTAGTACCAATGTACAACACATGAACATAATTGACAAGTAAGCCTTTTCATCATTTCTTGACCTCTATCTCAAGTTACCCAAAGCCACACTTAAGTGAAACATGAAGTGACCGCCCATACAATCTCTTCATATACACCTAAGTGTTCCTAGGGGTTACCATAGATAAGGAAATTTACCATTACAATATAACATACTAAGTCAATGTTTACATATAAAACCATAGCCAATCGTATACATACTCAACATATATTCATATACAACCCATGCTTAACTTTAAAGGAACACATACCATTTCATTACCATAGGACCTCTACCTAATATAACCTTAACACACACTTGAGTAAGACAAGAAGTGACCGCCCATACAACCTCTTCAAGCACACTTAAGTGTTCTTCAAGATTACCTTAGATAAGGACATTTCCTTTACAACATAACATCAATAGACCAACATTCTTTAAGAAACCATTTTTGGAGACATTCAAGCACATAAGGGGACTTTCACATAATAGTCGTTAGACTTAGGGAACTCACTTTAGTATCTTCAAAGCCTACTCGTGCCATGTGTAGATAGCATCCCATACTACTACCTACACGTTGTAGAACCTATCCAATAACTAGAGTGCGCATCCCACATGATGGGAATAGGCATAACCGACATAGACCATACTAGCTAGGTATGGAATCCGGAGTCTATCCTACTCCGTGGAGGTTGTTCTACTTGCCAAAGGTAGAACTAGTAAGCAACCCATGTAGGCACATGGTTTAGGGGATGTCCAAGGAAGTTCATTGTGCCTAATCTCATACTCAACTAGGACACCTTCCTAACCACATCCACTCGGTGCTAGCCTTGTTTCCCATAGAGTATTCAATCACATATGTACTTAGAGAAGGTTCCTTTTCTAGTTCAACCAACTCATAGTACCTCTTCCCAAGAAATGCCCCATTTCTTAGTCATGGCCAATCAAGGTTCATAAGGATAGCTCATTAAATCCCCCTGGAAGGGTGCCTTAGGCCTACCGATCCAAGGTTCATCATTTCACACATGAGAAGGGCTACCACCATTAGGTCTACCGATTTCATGGTTTTACATTTACTTAGGAAAGCTAGACTTATGAAAGGGCACCATTTCTTAGTTTTGCCGATTCAAGTCTTGGCCTAGAATTCCTCTTTTAGCATTTATAGAAAGGGCACCATTTCTTAGTTCTGCCCATTTCACACATTCATGCATTCAAGACTTTAAGTAACAAGGAGGGACACTTTAGTCTACCAACCAAGTCACAACATTTTCATTTAAGGATACTTCATAATCCAACATCATTTCATATATACATCATGAGAAATCATACTTTAACTCACAATGCTATCCACTTTACATAAGATCATCACAAGATCACATAAAACTCATTCACATCATACCTTCACATATAGCTTCACATAAAACTTTACATATAGCTTCATATAGGACTTTACATATAGCCTCATTCATATATAATAATATAACAATACAATAACACTCATATAATGCCCTTCATGGCCTCAATTCACAATAATACAATATTCCAACATTATGCAACAACTTTCCCAATGCCTTCATGGCTACAATTCACAATAATACCACACAAGAACAAGATATAACACTTCCACCAAAGGTGGATTCAACCTACCAACAACAATTAGTTCAATAAAGAGAGTTCAAGCTTTCTTACCATAATTCAAAGCCATAGCCAAAATCACCAAAAAATCCAAGCAATCACCAATACATCACTCATAAGGCTTACCACCCTTAATTCACCCATTATCAACAATTAATCATGAATAAACATTAAACAACACAAGAGATATCAATACAATTCACTTTACACATAATTCCATCAACTTTAAATTTATAGAAATAGACACACTTCATAAACACATTTTGGGGTTTTGTAGAATACAAGGATTCATGGAGTTTTTCATATTAAAACATCAAATAAACATCAATAATATCATAACTTATCATTTGAAATCGTTTCATGCAAGAACCCTTGAGTTTGAGTAGAAATTAGGAATTTTCACAAACTTTGGAAAAGTTGAAAACCATTTGAAATTGGCTCTAGGGTGATAGCTTGCCCTAGATAAAGAACTCCCATACCTTTACTAAGATTCCCCAAGAAATTTGATGAAGAAAACGTCTTGCATCCACAACCCTAGCTCCCACTTCTTCTTCTACTTCTCTTCTTTCTCTTCTTCTCTTCTTCACTCAAGAACCCTAACTCTTACTCTTTTAAAATGGAACAAAAATGATCCACAATCAGCCTAACACCACAATATAACCTCAAAAGAAATGATTTGTGAAAAGACCAAAATGCCCTTAAATTTCCGGACGGACTCCTTGCCAACTGCCCAACTTTCAAAGGGCATAACTCGCTCATACGAACTCGAAATCGAGCAAACTCGGTGGCGTTGGAAAGATCGTTCCAAGGGCTTTCCAAAAATAACTGGAAATACTCCTGTATCATCCTGAGCTAGGAGTTATGACTGCTCAAAGTTGGCCAAAAACTCACTGATTTCCACACTTGGCCGAATTTCCAGATTCTGAATTTTTTTCCAAAAATGACTACTTCCAATTTCAAGCTTCTTCATATTCATTTTAAATTGTCGGATGTTACAACTTTAGTGCCTAGCAAGTATGCCTGAAATTTCTAAAACGCTTATACTACTGCAAGTAATTCTTATTCTATAACTGTGTAGTTACGCTGAACACTATTTAGAGTTTTGCTTGCATAGTAAATGGGGTGAAATAGTTTGTTGAATTTTTGCCCCAACACAACACCTAATGCCGTGCCGCTTGCATCACACATCACTCCGAAGGGTTCTGACCAATCGGGACTAATGATGACCGGAGTGGAGATCAATTTTTCTTTCAAGTACTTGAAGGCCACCATGCATGCATCATCAAAGTGGAATTTCACCTCCTTCTCCAAGAGTTTGCATAGCGGATGTGAAATTTTTGAGAAGTCTTTGATGAACCTCCGGTAAAATCCAGCGTGCCCCAAGAAACTACGAATACCCTTCACCAAAATTGGTGGTGGTAACTTCTCAATCACTTCAATCTTTGCTTTATCAACCTCCATCACTTTTTGCCACGCTTTCTGACCAAGAACAATACCTTCCCTAATCATAAAGAGGCATTTTTCCCAATTTAGGACCAAATTTGTCTCCACACATCTTTGTAGAACTTGTCCCAAGTGTGCTAAGCATGCTTCAAAAGTGTCACCCACAACTAAAAAGTCATCCATGAAGAATTCCATTGAATCCTACACTATATCAGAGAAAATTGATAGCATGCAACGTTGAAATGTTGTCGGAGCATTACATAACCCGAATGACATCCTTTTGAAGGCAAAAGTTCCATATGGACAGGGGAAGGTAGTTTTCTCTTGGTCTTCCGTAGCAATAGAGATTTGATTATACCCGGAGTACCCATCCAAAAGGCAATACCATCTTCTGAAAGGCGATCAAGCATTTTATCCATGAAAGGCATGGAAAAGTGATCTTTTTCTGACCACGAGTTGAACTTTTGGTAATCCATGCATACTCGCTATCCGGTCACCGGTCGCATAGGCACAAGTTCTCCCTTTTCATTTGGTACTATTGTGATGCCTCCTTTTTTTGGTAGAGATTATACTAGACTTACCCATTTGCTATCCGCAATAGGGTAGATTACACCTGCATCCAACCACTTTATTATCTCCTTTTTTAATACCTATTGCATTGGTGGGTTCAATCTTGCTGATGTTCGATACTCGGTTTACAATCACTATCAAACTGCATTTTGTGACTGGAAATGCTAAGGGGGATGCCTACTATGTCAGCGACAGCCCAACCTATAGCTTTGATATGCTTTCTCAACACCTCGAGGAGCAATTTTACTTGCCATTCAAGAAAATCAGCTGCAATGATCATGGGTAAAGTGTTATTTGGCTCCAAGAAAGCATATCAGAGATGGGAGGGAAGTACTTTCAACTCCAGATTTGATGGTTCTTCTGTTGATGGCTTTGCGAGAGGACTTTCTCGATTTTTTAGATCAATGTCCAGCTTTAGTGGAGTCTTATAATAATTCCCCATGCCTAAGAATGCAGCTACTACTTCTTCGTAGCCTTGAACTTTGAACTCATCATAGTTACCAAGCACGACTTCAAGTGGTTCACTCGTACACATCAAATGGCTCACACTAGCCACCGCCTCATAAATAATATGAATAGTAGAGACCACATTAATATCGCTTGGGTGCCTCATTGACTTACAAACATTAAAGGTTACTTCATCTTTGTTCGCTCGGAACTTGAGTTCTCCGCTTTCAACATCCACCAACGCTCTCCCGGTTGCCAAGAATGGTCTTCCCAATATGATCGGAATTTCAATATCTATCTCACAATCGAGAATAACAAAATCAGCCAGGAAAATGAATTGGTCAACCTTTACTAATATGTCATATAGTATCCCCACAGGGTGCTTGATAGATCGATCCGCCATCAAAAGCCTCATTGTTGTGGACTTTCGTTCACCCAATTGAAGTTGCTTATAGATTGCATATGGCATTAGGTTTATACTTCCTCCCAAACCACATAGAGCCTTGGCAAATTTGATCATACCGATAGTTCAAGGAATGGTGAAGGCTCTGGGATCTTCCTTTTTTTTATTTTCTCATTAGTCATAATTGCACTACAACTATGCGAGACTTCATTTTTTTCAAAGTCCAAGCTTCTTTTCTTGGTGACTAACTCTTTCATGAACTTGGCATAACGCGGCATCTCCAACAATGCCTCCATTGGAGGGAGATTAATCAATACTGCCTTGAACACTGATAAACAATTCTTAAACTTCTTATTCTCATTCTTCTTCTTGAAGCGTTGGGGAAATGGAGGAGTTATTTTGGGTAAAGGTTGCACATCTTTTGGGATTGGATTGTGTTTCTCCACATCTTTTTGTGGCCCTTTGGCAATGCTTTGATGGATGGGTATTCTTCCCCCTCCATACCTTTGTCTTCTTCATCATTGCCTGTCATATCGCCTATCACTACCTTCCCACTATGAGTAACCACAACCAGACCTCTATCACCATTTTCTTTCATCATATTTGGCTCCAATTGCATGGAAAGTAAATTCAACTGACTTTCAAGCAGCTTAATTGCATCTGCATGAGAGTTCACTGTGGTACTCAATGATGAAAAATCAGCCTTCATTCTTTTTAAAAAATCATCTGAACCTTCAACTTTGTCAAGGATGCGAGATAACAAGTCATTCACCCGGGGACTACTTGCACTCTCTTTCGACTTTGGACTCTCACTCGATTGAGTGTGGTCTTCTTTATGATCTTCCGCTCTTCTCCAATAGTCACTTTGCTCAGCTCATCCTTGTTGATATCTTCTTTGCTCTTCCTCTTTGTGAAAGTTCCAACCTTGATTCCCACCTCGCTGTAAATACCGTGGATGGAAACCCTTCTCATATCTCTTTGAATTCCAACCATGATTCTCCCCCGGTTTTGAATAACTCGAGGAAGAACCCTACTCAACTCTAAACACTCCATTTGCCCCCTTATGCTTCTTCACATTCTCTTACACATGCTCTTGTAGTAACTCCATTTGAGCCAACATCTTCTTGATATTCTCATCCCTTACTCTTTCATTATCAAGTTGCTCTTGAGTCATTCTAAAACAAAAAGGTGAAACTTGATCTTCTCTAGTGTACCATAGTTGATTTGTTTTAGTCATATCATCAAGAAGAAATGAAGCCATCTCAAATGATTGCAACATTATTCCCCCTCGAACAAATTGGTCAGCTACTCCTTTATTTAACCTAATCAAGACTTCGGTAAAAATATTGGAGTAGCAAATCGTTTGGTGTCCCACGAGTTGGGCATTGAAGAAGGAGTTTCTAGAACCTCAACTACGTTTCATGGATGGGTTCATCTTCCAATCGCTTAAAAAATTGAATGTTATCTATGAGTTTCATCATCCTCGATGGAGGAAAAAATCTTGTATTAAATTCCATGATAAGCTTATCCCATGATGTGATGGAATTCTTTGGTAGCTCAGCCAACCACATGCTAGCCTCTCCTGTCAGAGATAGTGGAAATAATCTGAGTCAGATTGATTCTTGTGTCACATTCTTGAATGAAAACGAGCTGCACACATCTACGAAATTCCTCACATGCTCATGTGGATCTTTGTGAGCCAGCCCACCATAAAGTCCCTTCATTTGGATGAGATGAAGGGTTGTGCTTGTGCTTCAAACATCACATTCTCATCAGCTATTGATAAGCAAATTGCACTCATTTCTCCGATTTGGGTTGGGTTATACGCACCATTAATATCATCGATACTGTCTCGGTGACCTGCTATGCTACCATTCACCTCTTCCTCACTCATTCTTACTTCCATTCAACCCAATTAACGCCAATGCAATGCAGTGTAACTTGATTCAACTACAGACAACAAATTCACAATCGTAACTTCGATAAAAGAACTCTAAATAATGTTAATCCCCAGCAGAGGCGTCATGTAGATTAACGTTTCAAGGACACTTAATCCAATTCTAAGTGTCAACAATCTCTAGTCAATATAAACCCAACTAAATGAGTGAGGCCGATCTCACAGAGAGTAGCTTTCTTTAGAATTCGAATATGAGAATATTACAATGACCTTTGCAGCTGAACCAACACCACACTTGAGAGTCTATACGTTAAACTTCCTGAATGATGTTACCATCCCACTTCAACAATCGACATGGATCAATCAAATAACGAGATAACACTTAGGGGATTTGACTAACCAACTGCCGAATTCAACATAATGGGTGTAAATCATTACCAACAATGTTAATTCGTCATGGGTAGAATGGACTATAAGTAAAGCAGTTTTCTGTCGAACAATTACTTTATTTTTGTTGAATTCTCTCGAACTTCAACACTCTCCATAAGACGCCCAATCCACTTTCTCATCAAATCTACTCTTTCAAGCTAGATATAAAGGTTGAATCTCACGTTTCACTTCCTAAAGCTGAAACCATCATGATCCACTACTAAGGATGCCAAATATTAATTTGGTTTTATACTTCTCTCTTGAGCAAGCACAAAACTCTAAACTATAATACACTAAATATGCAATAGTGAAATTAAACCACAATAATAATTCACACCAACTTCAAATTAGAACCAAAATTCAGTAATTAATAACACCCATTTAGTTAAAGGCAATAATTGGGCACATTGTCAAACCCCCAAGGTTAGGGTTTTAGCCAATCATAGTAAAGAGATGGAATTCAAAACCTGCCATGTTTTCCATAGCTGGGTAAATGAAATTTGAAAGTCAAAATTTAACAATATCTTCTCTATTACAAAACCAAAATGAAAAACCTTGCTAAAAGCACTTGAAATCAATAATAGCAGTGTTTTTGCTCTAGATCTTTTGTTCATCATAGTTTCTAAATGCTTTATCTCCCTTGCAAAAGTCAATTTATACATGTCTGGTGTGTGAATTTATGGGAGCATTTGGTGAGAAAAGTTGGGAATCGCCGACCGTTCAGCGACATGTCGATCGTCCTTTCATCTCGCCTTCATTCTTCACCTCTTCTTCATCCATCCACTATAATTTTGGGTGAGCCAGATCAGGATCACCGTTTCATTCCTCGATATGCCCTTTTGTATTTTGGCTCGACCATCAGCGTTTTTCTGGATCTTTATCAGTACCCTTGGCGACATGGTCGTCCTTCGCCAATGAGATCAACGTTGCGCAACTGAGACTACTGCTCGCCGAACTTATTCGTAGTCCCGCCATAGAGTTCTGTAATTTTAGATGGTAAAGGAGCAGCTTGGCAATTTGCTGAGTTATATCCGCTATCATCAGGCTTGTTTTTCCTCTTCTCTTCTTCAGCTTTTGTTGTCCTTGTTGCCCATTTCTGTCCTAGCTTTGTTCCTTAATCCATATATCTGAGAATCAAGGGTTTTACAATGTTTATTGGCAGAAATTAAGCATTTGAGGAAACTAATTCCATAAAAACAAAGCCCTAAATGAGTCCAAATCTCAGACTCATCAGGCAGCTGAGGTCTAGAGCCATTCCTTTGGTGAAGGTCTGTTGCTGGTATAGGCCAATCGAGGAGGCTATATGGGAGACTGAGCGGGAGATGTGGGAGTAGTTCCCCAGTTTATTTAACCCCTCAGGTACTTCATGACTTTTACTTTCACGAACGAAAGTCGTTTTAGTATTAGATGTTGTAGTGATCCTCCATGTCATTTCTATGTTTATGCCTTTTTTTTGTCTTTTAGAGCATTCCTGTAGCGACAACAAGTCATTTATGACTTGCTGGCACTGACTGTTCGATCGCCTGGTCATTCCTTTGGGTTTTATGCCCTTTTTCCTGTTTTGGAGCTTTTATAATATGAAAAGTTGATTTCAGTCATAACCTAAGGTAAACAACCTCAGATGGGAATTCTTAGAACTGCATCAACTCCGGAGCGACCAATTTAGGCTAGTAGCATGGTTGGCAAGAGCCCTGAGGCTTTCCTTGTTACATTGGGGCCAGTTGGCGCTTAGCCTTTGAATTTTTGCTTAAGTTTGACTTTGGTCAACATTCTTGGTAAATGCGCTCGAATGAGAATTTCTTTAGCGCGGTTAGTTCTAGAATGTCGAGTTTGGTCTACAACGAACCTTTGTGCGCTTTTAAGGGCTTCCGGCCTTATTCTGAGGCTCATTGTGGAAATTGGTTATAATGACATTTGGGTGTGGGGCCCACTTTTTGTCAAAATAACTTCGTATGGAAAATCCAAATGTGCCATTAAGTCCGCAATGTCGAATTTAGTGGGGTAGCACATCTGGTCTATTTTCATCGGGTCCCAAACGAATTTCGAGGGTCCATTCTGAGACGTTAAAATAAAATATAGCAAAACCTAGTGCAGATATTTAGCGACTATAATTTAGTCTTTTGGCGACTAGATTTAGCTTTTTGTGACAAGAACTGCTGCTATTGATATAGCAAAAAATCAGATTCAACCTCATTTTGAAACTTTTATATCTCGAGTTGTAGAGCTCTGTTTTTGGTAATTCGAAGTCCGGTGTGTTCGTGTTTGTGTTGGATATGTGGGTGAGTGTCCGAAACATGTCGGAAAGTCTTCGATTGTGGTGTATCTGCATTGTAAGTGACTGCCCCAAGTCTCTTTTTGTTTAAAGTTTTGCACTTTGGTTTGGTGTTGCATGGAGCTGCTCCCAGACCCGTGAGGTGCCCCATTTTGGAACAGAAGCTCGGGTGAGGGTGTAGAACCTCTTCTAGGAGTCAAAGTTGACTTTGTAATTGGTCTATCTTCGATTTTGATGATTTTAGTGTCTAAACAACCGTCCTGATGTTATGATTATATATTTGATAGCGTGGCAACAATCGAAGGCCGTTCAGAAGGGAAAAGCTTTGCTAAAGTGATTTGGAGAGCGCCCGGTCGGCCTTCAAGAAGGCTACGACTTCTTTTCTGTTTGATTGAGCTTGACTGTGTAATTGCATGCTGAATTGTGTGAATATGAGGTGGGCTGCTAGTATTTCTCTTCTTCTCAGAAACAATGTTGTAGGGTTTATTTTTTGGGTCATTTTGAGGTTAGTACCATGCTGTCGGAGGGGTTGTTTATCTGTGGGTATTTGTGAATTACATGTTGGGCTGCTTAGTTGTCGTTGCATACGTAGTATCTAGTTGGATGTTGTTAGATTTTATCTTTGGCCTTAGTGTAGTATAGATAAGTGTTGCCTTACACCCATGCACCTGGTTGACTTTTGTATGTATCCGACATCGATTTAGATGGAGTAGGTCCTTGTAGACCGGCATGGCAGACTTGGGTCTGATAGTTGGGTAGCATTGGGCTTTTTATTGCTTGTGATCCTTCTGGCTTCTCTCCCCATTTATGTGATGCCTATCTATTAACGGAGGAATAGTATTTTCCTAGTTTGGGTGTGATGTGGTCGATTCTGGGTGAGGTAGTTGGTAGTGGATGTCGATCCACGATGGCTTGGTGTTGATGCACCCATTTTGATGTTTTTGTAGTGGATGTTGATCTAGGATAGTTTGGAATTTGATATCCTCTACGGAGTTGATTTTACCCGCACACTCTGGCATGCATTGGGTAGGAACCCCGGGAGTTATAGCTGACTTACCTGGCTGGCTTTGGGCAGGGCCCCAGGGTTATTTTCTTGCTGGGTAGTTGGATATCACCTACTTTAAGTCCTCATCGAAGTTGATAGGCCCGCACACTCTTTCTGGCTAGGGCAGGTCCCCTAGGAGTGTTAGATGACATAATTGGCTTGCTTGGGCAGTCCCCAAGAGTGTTAGCCTATTCGACAGTTGGATTAGGGATTTTTGAGGCGATTCATATACCCCCGTGTGGCAGTAGCCTTGCTATGTATTTCCCTGGAGTTCCTGGCGGGCTGAGTGGCTCGATGTGGAAGTAAGACTTGTTGACTCGGTTGGAGTTGTTGGTTGTGTCGGTGCAGAGTTGGGGTTTCTTTGGGTTCCATATTTGTGGCTTCTCTGTGTACTTATCGGGTTTATGGGAGTCTGTTCAGGTTCTAGATTGTTTGTGCTTGAGTGTACCTAGCGGTCTTTTGCGGTGCCTCGATGAGTTATGGTTAAATATCCTTAGACTAACTCTCTGTTTGTTCTTCTGTTATTTTTGTTGACCTCTAGTCATGTTTGATTCTATCTTTTCCGTCTGTTATTACCTTTCTTGCTCAGTTGACCTATGAATCATGCTGGGTACTTGTTGCTTTGGTACTCATGCTACATTCTTCATCTATTTTTGTGATGCAGGTCCGAGAACTAGCTATCAGCGTTGAGGTCGAGCCAACAACAGTGTGTTGTGTAGACGAGGGTAAGCGCACGGTGCTCTAGGATTTCTTGTCTGCATATTTACATTTTGACTTGCCTTTTGCTTTTTGAGACAGTCTTGTTTCTTTGGTCCACTTTTGGGACTTGTACTCTCTCAGTAGTTCTGTTTAAGTGACTTCTAGGTTCTGGGAGATATATTTTTTATATATAGGTTTTGGTTCTCTTCCTCCTTCCTCTTATGTGTTCTGTTTATTTATTCTTCGCTTAGTTGAAGATTGTTCCCCCACAGTCCTGAAACTCTCAAGTTCCAGGATAGGGTTTGGCTTGCCTTTTGGCGGGTTGGTAGGAGCCATCATGGTTCGAGAAATCGGGTAGTGACACATGATTAACCTTTGTCATATCTAAAACAATCAAACATTTGATGTTTGGTTTTCAGACGGTATTCTCCGGTAATTACACCAAAATTTTATCCGCTTAAGATACACGTACATGATGTAATGCGATCATATTCAAATATAATAATCAAAGCAAGGTTTGGGCCGAATCACACTAGGAAAAAGAAAAAAATAGTCTACTACTGGGACAAATACCAAATTTAAGGGTCGATTTCTATTCGATAAAGATTGAACAGATTTTAAATAAATAAAGCTCAAATAACAGTAGTTAGATAAATAGTGCCAAAATGGGCTATGTTGTTTGTTGGTTTTCATGGAATTACAAATATTCAAGTTCTTGATATGCATTCAGTCCATGCAGTATAACTTAATCATTTCCCAAAAGTTGAACGATTATCTCATTATGATGTTTCCACAACTATATGAGTTATTTAAACAAGACCAACTGATTATGTCAAGTAATACTATTATGACTAATGAGAATTTATCAAACGAGGGTGAGCGGTTTGAGTTCATTAGAAAAATTCTTCTACCAAAACCTCATCAACTTTTCCAAAAAAAACTAAGATATTAGCGTGTAATTTAATTTTTTCAATCTACAGCAAACTAATTATGAACCAGAAGAATTTTACATATTACTACACTAATATCATGTAATGCACAAAAACATACCTTATGATATTTACAACTGTAGGAAACTTCACAACCTCAGTACAAGATTTAGATACTCATATGAAAGTGAAACAATGAGAAACATAATTTTAAATAATTCATAAACTTACTTTGAATACAATTAACAACCTAATAGTATGTAGTTTCCTTAAGGAGAGTCCTTATATGATTATCTCCTTTTCTACATCTTGTACTTATTCCCTAGCCATAAATAGCCTACTAGCTTGAACCTGTTCCTATATTCTTTGGGTGAACCTGGTTCTCATTAAATCATTCTCATCATCAACATACTACGTCATAAAACAAACATCAGGGATGACAATGGGAAACTAGTATGGTGTGTGGAACTCATAAACAAGGTGGTTTAAGAGAGATTTTTATGTGCGATGGGGAATGAAACCATTTGTTTGCATTCAAAACCAAGACAAGGTGGAAGGTGACTTAAATGTAAAATTAAATAAATTCAAAACAAGGTGGAAGGTGACCCAAATAGAATCACGTTGTCTTCGGGTGTGAGGGAAACCGACGATAAAGTCCATGTTTATATCTTCCCACTTCCAAGTGGGAATACCTATATCTTGGGATAAGCCTCCCGGCCTTTGATGCTCGACCTTAACTTGTTGAAAATTAGGACACTTGGCCACAAATCCCACAATATCTTTCTTCATCCCATTCCACTAATAGAGTTCTCGTAGATCACGGTACATCATGGTGGCTCCCGAGTGAATAGAATACCGATAACTATTGGCTTCCTCTAAAATTTGTTCCCTCAAGTTATCAACATTCAGAACACATAAACGACCTTAATACCTAAGGACCCCATTTCCCCTTTGGGAGAAAGCCACTATAGACTTCTTAAGTACCGCCTCTTTCAATTAAAATAATATAGGATCAAGACCTTTTTTAAACTTCTTATCCTTCACAAAGAACGATTCAGAACCATTATGGACCATGGAACCACCCTTGGTGGAATCCACTAGTTGAACACCTAGTCGGGCCAACCTATGCACATTGCGAACCAACTCTTTCTTTTCATCATCAACATGAGACACACTACGCATCAAAAATCGGCTAAGAGCATCCACTACCACATTTGCTTTACCGGGGTGATAAAGGACACTCATGTAATAATCTTTCATTAATTCTAACCACCTTCTTTGACGAAGATTCAAGTCCTTTTGACTAAACACACATTGTACACTTTTATGATCGGTGAAAATATCCAGATGGACCCCATACAATTAATTCCTCCAAATTTTTAAGGCAAACATAACCGTTGCCAACTCAAGGTCATGGGTAGGATAATTATTCTCATGGATTTTAAGTTTCCTTGAAGCATAGGCAATCACCTTACCACTTTACATGAGCACACATCCCAACCCAACTCTAGAGGCATCACAATACTCCACGAAACCATCCGTACATTTCAGTAAGGTCAACACTACAATGGAAGTAAGTTTATCTTTAACTCTTGGAAACTTTTCTCACAAGCTTCCGACAACACAAACTTAGCCTTCTTTTGAGTAAAAGCCATCAAAGGAGAAGTAGTGGAAAAAAATCCCTCAACAAACCTTCTATACTAACTGTATAAACCAAAAAAGCTTTTAATGTCGGAAGGATTTAGAGGTCTAGGCCAACTCTTGACCGCATCCATCTTCTCTGGATCTACCTAAATACCCTCACTTGACACAATATGACCAAGAAAACCTACGGACCATTACAAAAATTCACACTTGCTAAACTTTGCAAGAAGTTGTTGGTTCTTAAGAACATGCAACACAATTCTCAAATGGTCCACATGTTCATTATCACTCTGAATAGATCAAAATATCATCAATAAACACAATTAGGAACATATCAAGGTATTGTCTAAACAACTTATTCAACAAATCCATAAACGCCGCCGGAGCATTGGTTAAACCAAATGACATCACTAGAAATTCATATTGATCATATCGAGTTCGGAAAGCCATCTTAGGGATATTAACCCCTCATCATCAATTCCTGATAACCCGAACAAAGATCAATCTTGGAGAAATAACTAGCCCCTTGAAGTTTGTTAAATAAGTGATCAATTCTTGGAAGAGGATGCTTGTTCTTAACGGTCACTTTATTCAATTGACGATAATCAATGCACATTCAGGGAGAGCCATCTTTCTTTATAACAAACAACACGGGAGCACCCCACGGAGAGATACTCGGTCGAATGAAACCATTATCCAAAAAATCCCTTAATTGTTCCTTCAACTCTTTTAACTCGGCCAGAGCCATCCTATGATGAGAAACACCGGGCAAATAATCGGGGAAAACTTTCGAGAACCGACTCAAGAGAAGGGGTTTTATAATCTACACCCCCCACCTTAACGACATGGTAAAAACAACCTTTCGAGATCATCTTTCTAGCTTTAAGGTATGATACAAATTGACCTCTAGGCATAGAATTTACCCCTTTCAACTCTAAGATAGGCTAATTCAGAAATTGGAACATAATTACCCTAGTTCTACAATCATTAGAGGTGGAACATGCATGTAACCAATCCATACCAAGAATCACATAAAAGTCAAACATGTCAAGCTCTACAAAGTCAACAAGAGTAACTCTATGGGATAAGGAAATGGGACATCTTCTATAAACCCTATTAGCCACCATAGAATCACCAACAAGAGTAGAGACAAAAAAAAGGTTATAATAACACTTCCAGAGGAACATCAAACCTTCTTGACACATAGGGCGGCACAAAAGATAAAGTAGCACCGGGATCTAACAAGACATACACATCAAGAAGAAACACTTCTAACATACCGGTCACTACATCCAGGGAACTCTCTTGGACACCTCGGGTTTGAAGAGCATAGAAGCGGTTTTTCTTTGGAGCATTGGAGTTTGAACCGCTAAGAGGAGCTTGCTTGCTTTCTCTTTCTTTAACCGAAATTGTTGGACAATCTCTCATTTTGTGTCCACTCTTCCCATAACTGAAGTATCCATCGGTGCCGGCTAGGCATTTACCATCATATTTCATTCCACATTTGGCACATGTAGATCTAGCAAAAGAAGAACAACCTCCATTTCCTCGTTGAGATTTTGGGTTAGACACCCTATCCTTATTGAACCTAGGAGGAGTATTTGAGGAACCTTGACGAGAAAACCTTTGTCAAAATTTGGGACGACCATGTCCATTAAATTTGGCATTAGAGAAATTCCCATCACCGGTCTTAGCCCTTTTTACCTCCCTAGACTTCTCCTTTAGTTTCTCATCCTCAATTTGTTATGCATAGACCATGAGATAAGAGATGTCCATGTCACCAATGAGCATGGCAGTGCGATAATCTTTCACCACCGTATTGGATATACCCGTCACAAACATATTCATCCTAGCCCTTGCATCCGAAACCATATATGGAGCATACTTAGACAATCTTTCACCACCATGGCAGTACGACAATCTTTCACCACCATATTGGACATACCCGTCACAAACTTATTCATCCTAGCCCTTGCATCCACAACCATAGATGGAGCATACTTAGACAATTGATTGACCTTTTGGGCATACTCCTTCACACTAATACTTCCTTTATGTAGATTAACGAACTCTTGGGACTTTGCTTCCCTCATCTCTAAGGGAAAGAACCTATCCAAAAATGCTGATTTAAATATTTCCCAATCTACGAGACCCGCTCCCACCGGCCTTGCCTTCTTCCTCTGATCGTACCATACTTGAGGAACTCTTTTTAGTTGGTAAGCAGCCAATTTCTCCTTCTCTTGTGGAGACACTGCCATAATACATAGTACCTTGTAGAACTCATCGACAAACTCTTGAGGGTCCTCCTCAACTTTGGAGACATAAAATTTAGGAGGGTTCATTCTCATAAAATCCCTCACTCTTGAAGCACCGGAGCTACAACTTCTCTATTGGCTTGAGTCACCAAAGCTTGAGCCCATATTTGAAAAGCCAACCTAACCTTCGTATTTGTCATTTTCTCACCCAAAGGATCAACCAAAGCTTGATGAGTTTGATGAGGAGCTCTTTGTTCCACATTGTCACCCTTCATCCTTCTAGTATTCCTTCTAGTATTCATATCCTGAATAACATATGGCAAAGATTAGGAGAGACATCTTATAGAGTTAAACTCTATGTCATGACTTAGAGTAATGAAAAAGTGAAGTTTCCTAATCATCTTGTAGTCTCTCATTCATAAATGTTCCGCGCTTCACACTCATGAACAACACTCTACTAGACGTGGCTTATGAGACATCATCCTAGAATCACTCTAAATCTTGTTCTCTAATTACTAAATTTGTCATGACCCAGGGATAGCCCCTAGATGTAACATGGCGTATAGAACCCTGAAGGAATCCATACAAGCCACTTAGTCCTCATAACATACACAATATAACAATTAGAGTTAAAACACAATTCAAGTCTAAAATTTTAATAAATGAAAGCAGAAATCTAGACACTAAGTGTTAATATTGCCATCTATTACAATCTTTCAATGAAATAGGCCCTAGCCAATACAACATGTCCAAAAAGGAAAAGTACATAAAAGGAACAACAACATAGGAAAAAATTGTCCTCAAACAATTAGGACTCCCTAACAAGCTTGGATGATACTCAATTCCAAGTTCTAGCCACTAGAATGATCATGTCGAAAACCGGACCTACACTTGGGAAAATGTAGGCAAAGTAGGCGTTAGTACAAAAATGCACCAAGTATGATAGCCATGCATAAAAACATTGAAGACATGCTAAAAGGGACATTTTATTTGAAAGCATGTAGTTTACGAAGTTTAAACATCATCATAGAGATAGTGGAAAAGCATAAGTCATAACCATAGTCAATACATACATCATCATAGCATAAGAGAAACACTTCATAAACACCATCAAAGCATATTTGTGCAATGCATGGATAAGACCCTATAAATCTCACCCATGTAAAGTAAACCTCGTTAGGACAAGATCCATATTCATAACCTTGAAAACCTTGAAAGATCATATAAAATATTCTTGAGTAACCATAGTTCATAATTCATATTATTGTTCTTGTTGTTGTGGGAATAAGCCTTACCCGACATGAGACCATGTGAGCTATACATGATCCCCCAGTAAACACACCGAAAAAGGGTGTCCTACTAGCCTAAGGTAGAACCATGGTTTGCTAGCATAGGTGGATCCACTAGCTAAATGACCTACGGGAGCACGTAGTTTACGAAATAAGTAGATTATTACTAGAAACCCGACCTCAACTAACGGGAGAGCTTCCATCTCATGCGACCTCTTCAAGAAACCTAACATCTACTAACGGGAGAGCTTTTATCTCATTGTCAATATCGACTGGGTGCTAAGCATGATTCCCACGGAATACTTATTAAGTCTAACTTAATTCATATCTCATGGAAGGATGTCCTTGACAACTAATATGAGATGGTTCATTAGGATTGCTCATTAGATCATGTGTGAGGAAACCTTTGACTGTCCATGTCTACATGTATATCTAAGATTCAATTAGGTGAGAAAGACTTTCAACCATAGAATCATCATTACGTGAGAAAATCATTCACATCATGTTAGTTATGAGTTCATGAGAATAGCCTTTCAATCACACAACAACTAGATCACAATCATAGACACTTCACTCTCAAAGTGTTCTTAAAGCATATACAAAAACATCATAAATCATGCATAATATCATATTTTACCCTTTCAAGGGTCAAAGCTCGTATCAAATCAAAAAATCTAGAATTCACTACAATAGACTTGGATATCAACATAATTAAAGTCACCCAATCACTACATTTATAATCTCATAACATTCTTCTTTCATCAACAAACCCACATCACAAGATCATAATTGGGAAATATGTGGATTTCATGGGTTCTTGGGGATTACAACCTAAAAACCGTAAGGAATCATCAATTCATACATAATGTAACATAATTCAAGCATTAGAATCATTCAAACCCTAGTTTTTGGGGATTTCTATATTTGAAATTGGGCTTTTTAAAGGACTCCATGGATGAAATATTTCCATGGATGAAGGATTACCATACCTTATCAATGAATCCCAATGAATTTGATGCGAAGAACCCTTCTCCTTGAACCCTATCTCTAACTTCCTTCTTCTTCTTGTTCTAGAGAGAGAATATTTGGTGAGGTTGAAGTTTTTGGAATTGATTTGGGTTTCAAGAATAACGAGTTGAATTACTTAATTTAGGGGTCTAAAATCCTTATATAGGTGGTCTAAATTAGGCTAAAATAACACCACCTAATATTAATTAAAATAGGAAAGATCCAAAATACCCCTAAGCTTAACCTCCAAAACTACTCTGAGGTCACCATCCATGAGACCACACTGACGGGCTGTGGTTGGAACCACGATGTGTGCTGGTGAACCATGGTTTGGGTTTTGGGCGTCTAAATTTTGGGGTTGGACCTACGACTCCACCAATGAGATGTGGACCCGCCCACGGGGCATGGGTCCTGCCGTGGTTCACTATTTTTAGGCAGTTTCCAGTGGTCCTCCTCAAGCGCCCATGGTTGGTCCTTGAGGGGTAGTACCTAGACGTTATAACACTAAATCCTCTATTTTAAGTATGGGGAGTTACATCCATGACTCTAACCCTCACATTAAGCTCTAGTTTAGCTACTAATTTTTGGGGTGTTACACTTGTCCTAATGTTTTTCTGTAATAGTAAAGGCTTAATAAATATACAAAGTTGAGTAGTTTCAGTATATATCTTCCTTGAGCTTTTTGTACAAACTCTAAGCTCATCTATTAAATATTGTTCAGAATATTTTAAAGTTTAGTATTTGAGTTATTGAATTATTTTAGTTTTAAGCTTTTATACGCTTGAATTAGTCTTCCGCTTGTAGTCAGCAAGGATGAGGGTTTGCTCGGGGACCAGAAATAGTTATTGACTGTCGGCCACATCCAGGGTATTGACTCGGGTTGTGACAAACTTGGTATCAGTGCACAAATTTCAACTGTCCTAAGGTGTCTATGAAGTTGTGTCAGTAGGATCTTATTTATGGTTGTGAGGCCCCCACTTCTATAAATAAGTCACTACAAACATTTAGGAAAAGTTTCCCTTCTTTCATACTCTAAATTGTGAAATGTCATAGAGACTTATTCTAACTCACGTGTTTGCATATCCATTCGACTACCCTTCATGCTAGAGGTGGTTCAAAAGAAAAAATAGTTTTTTTATCGATGAGTTGCTCTTAGCAAAGTGTTGAGGAAGTCATGAGACTCTAGAGGGGCATGAGAGAAGAGTGGGAGTGAGTTAATTGTTGAGTTTGAGAAAATGCACTCATATTCATGTGAATCATGAATTTGAGCTAAAAGCGAGTTGTACTCCCTTCTCTTAGCCCCATTTCAGCTGAGATCCTTATGAGGAAGTATGTTTAGAGCTTGGGTAGTATTCTCATCCAAAAAGGTAGCATTAGTTACAAAATTATGAGCAGTAGCTGTGATAGTGCCCAGAGTTAGAGGAAAGTATGCAGAGGCTCATTAATCAAAGGAAAAGAGATAGTGATGGGGCAAATTATGTTAATGCAATCATGCACCCAGTTAGTTATACGTGATGTGTTCCTTTATGAGTGGAATAAGAAATAATAATGTTGAAGAGAGTTCGTGATAGAACGAATAGGAATAGTTACTAGTCATGATTAGATAGAATATATTTTAACCAAAATAGAGTTGATGTCGATGTGCCATCGTGTTAGAGGAGACTAACTATATGTTTTGAATAAGAGAACAAATATTCATATAGTGATAGACCTAAGCAAGGCATATGATTTGTTTGAGAGGTTCATAATGTTCCAAAGCTTATAAAACCGAATAAATAATGAGGTATAATAAGTGAGCAAATAGTACTTAAGTTGTGAATATGTCCATAGCTTCCAAGTGTCAGCTTTTAGACCTAAGGGGGAGATGATAAGATGAGAAATCATGTCAAGTATTGACAATAAGATAGTAATGAGCTCAAAAAAGTATGGGAAATATCTTTTCAAAGATCTTTTAGTAGTGGAGTGATGTTAGAAGAAGAATGTTAATGTTCTCATCGTGATAGGGATGGTGTGATTATTCGATCTAAGTTTATAAATGAGGAGGAAGAGGAGGATGAGGCTTTACTATGAAAAATAGTTAAATGAGATCCCTTAGTTGGTCCCGAATAGTAAAGGGGGAATTTTTGGATGTTATGGTAGGGATGTTGAGAGAATGAGAACTTCTTCAGGAGTTGGTTAGTAAGAGTCCATTGAGTTGTTAGAATACTAAGCTTGAACATGGTGTTGTTAAACATGAGGTAGTTCTTAATATGAGCCCAATGTTGATTAAATAAGGCGGTAAAGAGTAATGTTCTTGGGATGAGACTCCCTAGAGAGAGGTATAAAAACCGAACCTTAGGATTTGGGTTAAGCTTGAATATAGTAAAAGCGTGTTGTTAGACTTAACATTTGGTAAGAGAAGTCATGTACCCTTGAGGGAACTATGAACTACAACCAATGAGGTATGGTATAAGGAAAGAAGAGCGTATTTGAGGAGTGTTGCTAAGCTTAATATTTAGCAGTCATATTACCCCAGGTCTGGTATTCCTATTCTTACTTCTTTCCCAGATTTCCATTGTTTCCGATAAGGTTACTTCAGAGAGAGTGTGACTATGTTCACACTAACATTGTTCTTGATTTAGGTGCTATAGAAAGGTCCCAACTTTTGGTACGAATCAGTCCAGCCTGTGCTAGTAAGAAAGTTAATGAGTCAGAAGAGATAGTGAGAGTAACCCCATTCCATAACCATTCAACCTGTCATTCGAGGACAATGATCCCAAAAGGGATATACTGTAACAGCCTAGAAAATTTTTGAACTACGACTCGAGCCCTTCTTCGTTGTGGTAGAATTTTACCAAGGAATTTAAAATTTATTAAGTATTAAGGTCAGGTAACTAGATATAACACCACTAGTTCCAAAAAGAATTAAAGAGAATTCATTCCTCAGTTGTTTTAAGTCTTCAGTCAACTTCGAACGACCATAACTTTCAGTATAGGATGAGTCAGGAGACCCACAATATGTCAAATGATATATCTCTAAGTCCTCTTTCCAACACCACCAAGTTTGCTAATTTTCAAGCTCGTATGAGGGAGATATGCCCTTTTGAAGTCAGGTTGTCCATTTAAGGAAAGTTACCCAAAATTAGGAGGAGTATTTTAGTGTTTTCCTTACCCCCACTTATTCTAAATGTGAATTACACCCAATTAAGTGTCTAAATTGATTAAAATCAGTTTCATTAATCCCCAAAAGCTTTTAGGGTTTTTGAGAGAAGATTTAAGAGGAGAAAAAGTTCAATGTTTGAAGCGTTCGTTCAAGAAATTCAAGATTTTGCCAAGAACCTAGTTCTTTGAGGCATGTAATCTTCCATACTATTGAGTTTGTTCGCCCACACGCAAATCATGAGTTGCTTTTGCGAATCTATCCTTAAATATTGAGCAATTTAATTTGTTGATGAGTTCTTGATAAGTGTTCTTGAAGTTTCCCTATCGATTAAGTTTTGATGTAAGATTCTACTTGGGTCAATATCAAATGACCATATATTTCGTAGAATATAAAGTCTTACGTGGCCCATAACCTATCAAATTAAAGGTCTTTGAATCTACTTTCCAGCGCCACCAATTTCATATCAATCCAATTTCTGAGTATAAATGTTATGACCATTTTAGTAACCTGATATAGTTCTATTACGAATTAGCCAACGGGAAAACATTAAAAAGGGTCTTTTTGTCTTTTTACCTTCAAGAAAACCCTAAAAGAATTTCTTGACTAATAAAATGATCAAAACAATCATATTTTCATCTTTTAATCCGTCATTCTCTTCTCTCTCAAACCCTAGGGCAAAACCATAAGGAAAAATCAAAGAAGAAGATCCATTCAAGATTCTTCTCCAAGGTAAGTCTTTCTCCACGAATTCCATTCTTTTCAACTCAAATTACTCCATACAATTATGAATCACTAATGAAAATAATAACTCTTGGCCATAGAGATTTCAAGAAACTAATTCAAGAATCTCAACAAAGTTTTTCTTGATCGTTTACCTTCAAACTAGATTTTCAAGGCTTTTATTCAAGTTCTTCTTCATGATTCTTCATAATTATTCAAGAATCTTCAAGAACCTTGTTCTTCCAGGTATGTAAGGCTATCATAATATTGAACTAGTTAGTCCTCACACGCTACATCTAATTTCAGATTAGTAAAAGAGTAATATAGGATTATTTCCCTAGATTTGAGTATTCTTGAAATAAGTTGCTTTGAGTTCTTAAGTTCATGTTTCTTTTAAATATTCTATTCCTAATATTAAGTTCATATATTGTCATTGAGATCCTTGAGTTGATTTGTTCATGTTTATATTTCAGCATGAACCCTATTTTGAGTTATAAATCTTGAGAGGTTTTTCAAAACCAACACTTGAGTTTTAAATTGAGTTTTGAGGAAGTAAGTATGAGAATGAGAAGAGTCATATACATAAGTTCCATATTGTTATTTAGAACCTTGAGTCGAGTCGTTCATCCCTATAAATTATGCATGAACTCCATCAATTGAGTATCTTTGAGAGGAGTAGTATCTTCAAGTTCTGTGTCTTCATTATTGTGTTCCTAATCATTTTGGGATTATATTCCTAATCATGGGGCTACTACCTGCTACCCATGAAGGTCCCTGAGTTGAGTAGCTCATGCCCATAATTTTGCATGAACCATATGAGTATAGTAGTCTCGAGATGAGTAGTATTATTGAGTCCTTCAGTGCAGAAGTTGTTGAGATTGAGTATTGAGTTCTATATATATCGTTATTGGAAACCGTGAATTGAGTCGTTCACGTCCATAATCCGGCATGAACCCAATTTTTAGAAGTCTTTTACAATCACTTTAAACTTGTTTTAAGACTAGAGCACTTGAGTTTAAAAGAAGAGTAGAGTTGAGTTCATTTTTTCCAAATGAATATATGGGAACTAAGTATTCCCAAGAGTAAATGTGTTTATATTTAAGCAGGGAGGAAACACTAATTTCCAACAGAGTTTTCAAAAGATGATTAGTATGACAATTGAGTATATCCTCAATGTTTAAGCAATATGGTATCTAGCTATGTCATCAATGTTTAAGCAGTATAGTATCTAGTTATGCCATAAATGTTTAAGCATATGGTATCTGGATATACCATCAATGTTTATGCAGTATGACTTCCCAAGATCACACTAAAATATGATTTTGATATATTTTTGAGAAAGAGTTTTCAAGTATAAATTGAGTAAGAGTATAAGGGGACTATATATTCCTAGTGGTATCAATTTTTACATTGATAAAAAAGACACTGAGATTTCTAAATATGTTATGAGTTCAAAAGATATTTCAAGAGCAGTTACCACTTTTAAGAGGATAGTTTGAGCTATTATCTCAAACCATAGGAAGAGTATGTTTTTAAACATATGAGCATGAGTATATATTGTGTAGTATTGAGCACCGATATGGGAAAGAGTTCAGACAACTTACAGCCCCCATAAACCATGTATGTCAACATGGGTAAAGGGTCATACATTTTAGATGACTCCTTATTGCATTTTAAGCATAGCTTAGTGGATCCACTTAGTAGTAGGTTCTACACCCCAACAAAGTATATGACAGTTTTGGCAGTGTGGGCTAGACGTTGTATCATCACATAGCTCATAGTGATGGTTTTCGGTTACAGAATCTCCCAAATAGTTATATTGTATTTTTTTATACAAATTGATTTACTATTGTATTCTTCAATACAATTGAGTTATTATCTATTGTTTTAAAAGTTTTCCATATATTGCATCTTGTATTGTGGCTTTACCATCTTGAGTTGAGTATCTTGAGTTGAGTACCTTTTAGTTGAGTATCATATCTTTGAGTTGAGTTTAGTTGAGTGAGTTGAGAAGAGGTAAGTATGTTTCCTTTTTATCAAGTTCAAGCTTATGTTTATGCTTTAAAATTCTCCTTACATGCTCATACATTCCATGTACTGGGCCATTTGGCCTGCATAGTTTCAAGATGCAGATAAATGTATCAAGGATCATCAACAGGAGTTTCGTTGAGGTAATGTGATATTCCAGTTAGCTTTGGTGAGCCTTCTTATATTCTAGATGATTTCACCTTTACCTTATAGTTAGTAGTTTTGAGATGTCGTGGGTCTTTTCCTGATATCTTTCTGTAATAGTAGAGGCTTAATAGATAGACAAAGTTAAGTAGTTTTTAGTATGTTTCTTCCTTGAGTAGTTTGTACAAACTCTGAGCTTATCTATTGAGTAATGTTCAGATATTATAAAGTTGAGTATTTGAGTTATTGAATTTATTTTAGTTTTAAGCTTTTGTATGTTTGAGTTA
Source organism: Solanum okadae (assembly GCA_036553675.1). Taxonomy (NCBI): domain Eukaryota; kingdom Viridiplantae; phylum Streptophyta; class Magnoliopsida; order Solanales; family Solanaceae; genus Solanum; species Solanum okadae. The sequence continues at coordinate 9,998,752 of CM071685.1, read as the reverse complement.
GTCTTCAGCTTGTAGTTAGCCAGGATGAGGGTTTGCTTGAGGACCAGAAATGGTTCTCGATTGCCGGCAACGTGTAGGGTGTAGACTCAGGTCGTGACAACATGAGTTTATTTCTAAGGGTGTGTTTGGTATGAAGGAAAATCTTTTTAACAAAATATTTTCTTGACAAAAACAAACTGGTTTCTTATTTGTTTTCTAGTGTTTGGTAAGTATATTAAAATAAATTATCTCAAGAATGTTTATATATATATATCTAATCTACCAAAATATTATGTGGGTGAGTAGTGGGGGTTCAGTGATGGCATAGGTGGGATGGTCAAGGGGTAGGGGTTGGAGGCATTGGGTAGATGGAGAGGATATACTGAACATATTTTACTAATTAAACAGATTTGCTAGAATTTTTATACAATTAGGTTACCTATAAGTAAATAAGTTTAAATTTTATGTATAATTGCCATAGAATATTATAGAATTAAGTTAATCTAGGATAATGGGATAAGACACAAATACCTCTTAGACTATGACCGAAATCTTAGACACACACCTAAACTTAACTAGAGACCCATTACCCCATAAACTAATTTAAAATGAAATAAATTCATCACAAACTCTGACATGTCATAAAGAATGTGCTCACTCTTTTGAAGGGAAATGATGAGTGCACAAATTAGACACATGTTATTTTTTTATTGGTAAATTTATAATTAATTAGTACACATATTTATTGTTATTAAAACTTATATATATTTAATAATTTTTATTTCTTTCTTTGTAAAATATTTATTTTAATTTCTTTTCACTTTAATTTTTTTAATTAATTTATTGTATTTTCACTTTAATTTCTTTAATTTTTTATGTTTTATTTGATTTTCTTCACTTATTTTGGAATACGTTCAAAATTAACTTATTATAAATACAAGACATTTAGAATTATATTTGAAATCAAATTAAAACGAAAGACAAAGAAAATAAAACCAATAGAAAAATAAAAGAGAAAAAACAATGAATTTAGGTTAAAAAAAAGTTTTCATACAAGGTAAAAAAAATTTGTATGAAATTAATTTAAATAAAAGATAAATAAAATAAAAATATGTTTTTAAAAAAAATTATAAATTCAATTTTTTTTATAAATTAAGATAATAATTCTATAAATATTTATTTATTTATAATAAAAAAGTAGAAAAAATATTTGTACACCTGACGGGAGAGTGTGTTCAAACACAACCAACTTGTGTGGTTGAAGGTGCCACGTCAACATAAAAGGTGCACAAAATACAAAAAAAATGAGTTCAGGGGCTAATATGTAACACTCCAAATTTTTTTAACTTAAAACCTGAACTATTCTTCATTGACATATAAGGCCATATCAACTGATTCTTAAATTGACCATATGTGGAAAGGTAAATTCTTTAGTATGAAAATGAATTTGGATATCAGTTATGGCCACTAGAAACTTCTAGCACAAAATTGAGTTGAAAGTTTCCTTACCAATTAAGTTCTGATGTAAGATTCTACTTGAGTCAACTTCAAACAACCATATCTCGTAGAACATAAAGAGTTACGTGGCCCATAACATATCAAATTAAAAGGCATTTGAATCTTCTTTCCCATATCATCAATTTTGCGTCAATTTGAGTTTTGAGTAAAAAGTTATGACCATTTTAGTAACCTGATACAGTGCAGTGACGAATTAGCCGACGGGAAAACATTAAAATAGTCGTTTTTGTCTTTTTACCTCTAAGTAAACGAATTTCTTGATAATTAAAAAAACCAAAACAATCAGACTTTCATATTGTGATCCATTATTTCTTCTCTTTCAAACCACAAGGAAAAGAAATTCAAGATTCTTTAAATCTTTTTCAAGATTCTTGTCCAAAGTAAGTCTTTCTCCAATAATTATATTCTTTCCAACTTAAATTCCTCTATACAATTATGAATCACTAATGAGAATCATAATTCTTCGCCATAGAGATTTCAAGAAACTAATTCAAGAATCCCAAGAAATGTTTTTTTGATTGTTCTTCTTCAAGACAGGGTTTCAAGGCTTGTAATCAAGTTCTTTTTTCGAGATTCTTCAAGAACCTTGTTCTTCCAGTTATGCAAGGCTATCATAGTATTTGACTAGTTCGTCCTCACACCCTACATTAACTTTCAAATATGTAAAAGAGAAATCTAGTATTCTACCCCTAGATTTGAGTATTCTTGAGATGAGTTGATTTTGAGTTCTCGAGTTCCTGTTTCTTATTGAAATTCTATTCTTTATTTTTAATTTCTATATGTTATGCATTAAGATTCTTGAGTTGATTCATTCATGTCTATATTTCAACATGAGCCCTATGAATTGAATATTCTTGAGATGAGTAGTGTCCTTGAGTTCTTGCGTTCTTGAGTTTTGAGTACTGAGTTTCCATATTGCTATTAAGACCCTCAAGTAGAGTCGTTCATGTCTATAATTCCGCATGAACCTTATGAATTGAGTTATAATTTTTTAGATGGTTTTTAAAGCGTACATTTGAGTTTTAAAACTGATTTTTTGTGAAAGTAAAATGAGTTTTGAGAAAGCTTTTTTATAACATGATTAGTATGACAATAGAGTATGTCATCACTGTTTAAGCAGTATGGTATCTAAATAAAGCATCAATACTTATGCAGTATGACTTCCTGATTCTTCAATAATCATATCATACTATGATTTCGATAAATTTTTGAGAAAGAGTTTTTAAGTATGAATTGAGTAATAGTATAAGCGAACTAGGTATTCCCAAAGATATCATATTTTACATTGATAAAAGAGAAACTTTGATTTCTAAATGAGTTATGAGTTCAAAGATATTTCAAGAGTAGTTACCTCTTTTAAGAGGATAGTTTGAGCAATTATCTTAAACCAGAGGAAGTCTATTTTTTCTAACATTGAGCATAAAGTTATAACACATATTTTTGTAGTAGTATTGAGCACCGAATTGGGTTAAAGTCTTTTATGATTTGGAAGTCCCATAGAACTACGTAGCCAACGTAGGATAGGATAGCATTGATTATTCATGCGACTCCTCACAACCTCTGAGAAGGCCAATTAGATGAATCCATAGTCACGATATCATGCTATATCTTGGCAAAGTATAGGATGTCCCTAGCAACATGATGTGAAACGTTGTATCATTGTCAGGCTCATGGTAGTAGTTTTCGGTTAGAGAAACTCTCCACAAGTAAAGTATATTATTTTCATGTTTCTTCCATTATATATTTTATTGTAAAGCTTAAATGGTTTTCTCCTCATGTTCATGCATAGTTCAGTATTTATCTATATCTATTGTAGTCCTTTTATTCATTTATTTGTTATTCAACTATATTACATACTCGTACATTAAATATAGTAATTTCATTCGACATGCATCTTTTAATGATGAAGAAACAAGTTTTTAGAATCCTCAACAAGAGTCTGTTGAGATCACTTCATCCGCTTTTGAGTAAGACCTCATTGCTTCTAGAGGACTCCAATTTTATGAGTTGTCAATAGTAGTTCTCTTGAAGAATCATGGGTCTTGTCCCAACTCTCATATTTATACAGTAGAGACTTCATAGATTGATAGTTTATGATAGTCTTTAACTTTCAGATATTTCATTTAAAACTTATATTTTATACACAGTATATTCAACGATGTTTTGAGATTCAGTAAACTGTTTTACACATTTCTTTCAATTTGATGCTTATGTATGCTAGACTTAGTCTTCCACTTGTAGTCAGCCAAGATGAGGGTTCTCTTGAGGTCCAGCAATGGTTCTGGACTGCCATCCACGTCCAGGGTGTAGGATTAGGTAATGACAAACTTAGTATCATAGAACATAGTTCAATTATCCTAGGGTCTGTATGAAGCCGTGCCAAGTAGGATCTTAATTATAATTGGGAGGGCCCCACTTCTATAAACGAGGGACTACAGACATTTAGGAAAAGTTTCCCTTCTTTCATACTCTAAATCATGCAGTAGAATTTTCATAAGGAATTTATTCTAATTCGTGCATTTCTCATATCCATTCGAGTTTTCATACTCAAGGTGTAACACCCCAACTTTTTGAAACGTATAAATTGACTCGTATCTTTGTGGAAAGACCTGGAGGGTGGGTAATAAATTAAGAATGAAGTCTTATGTGATATTTTAAGTGTTCAAATGTTGTATCTCAAGTTTTGAAGTTAGGTAAGTGGAAAAATAAAATTTGGCGAAAGTTACCGTAAATTCCTTTTGAAAAATTTGTCTGAAATTTGGGTCAAATGTCTCGTAGGTTTTCTCCCAATCTATTAAAAGTTATGGTCCCCGCGACCTATAAAATCGAAGGTCTATGAGTCTAGTTTTCAATGCATCAACCTGTTTGTTCATACGACTTTAGAATGTAGAGATATTCACATTTTTGCAAGACTGCGCAAGAAGGCAGGTGAGGTGGGTCCCCAAGGTCGGTGAAACTTTATATATATCATCTTCTTCGACTTTTCTTCATTTTTCATTCATTTTCTTTAGTGTAGAACCAGGAAATTCACAAAACCTACAAAACCCACTTTTATGACAAGCCAAGTTACTGATTTTCGTGACTTAAGTCCTTGACAAAAGTTGTTCTATGCGTTGAGGTCATCAACATGGTAGAATGTGTTTTATCGGATTTTTGTTGTATCTTCTATTTTTTTGTGTTGATTATGATCCTGCCTTGTTGTAGTATCAAGGGGGTTGTGATTAAAGTTATTAGGACACGTGAATTTAGCAAAAAAGGTATGTTAAGGCTATTCCCTACTTACGGCATGTTCCTTAAAGCTTACAAGAAATGTATTTGTGTTTGTATCCTTTATATACTTGTAGCCGTGATTGTTGATTGTTGGCTGCTCGAGTTGATATAATCCTTCCTTGTCGGGATTCTTATTCAGTTAGTAGTGTCCCTATGTTGGACACGACTTAAAGACTATTTGTATAGGTTGCTTATAACTAAATAGCTCACTTTTAGCGATTCGATTGTTATTGTTGCCCTTAGGGCTATTGTGGTTAGCTGCAGGAATGTGATCTATGACTAGAAGAGCTATGTTCTGCCTACAAGGCTATATGGATGCTTAAAAGGGCTATGAGTTGCCTACGAGGCTATATTGATGCCTAGAAGGGCTATGAGTTGCCTACAGAGCTATATTGACGCCTAAGAAGGCTATGTGCTTCCTATAGGGTGATGTTGTTGCCAAAGAGGGCTATGAGTTATCTATAAGCTATGTTGAGGCCTAAGAGACCTATGTTCTGCCTACGGGGCTATATTAATGCCTAAGAGGGCTATGTGACTTCCTACGGGGCTAGGGCACTACCGATAGGGGTATATAGGCTGAGTGGCACCTTCCGGGCTTATGGGGACCTGAGTAGGTGGTTTTGTGTGATGTTCGTACCTGCCGAGCATATGGGGCTTGGTTAGGTCGTTCATTTATTATTTTTAATAAGTTTAGATTTAGGAGCACGTTAGTACACCTATCTTATCCTTGATTTATTTATCAAATTATTCCAGTATATCAAGATATCTTATCATAGTATATTGCCTTTCATACTCTGTACATTATTTTGTACCGATGCCCCATTGCCTTGGGGGTGCTGCATTCATGCATGTAGGTCCTGACAGACGACTGAGTAGACCTCCTCAGTAGCACGATTAGCTTTTATCCGGTTGGTTAGCTCCTTTCCTCCGAAGTTGCCAGAGTTGGGAGGTTTGTTACCTTTTGTTGTATATATCTTTATGGGTAGGCTGGGGCCCTATCCCGCTAATCTTTACTACTCTTAGAGGCTTGCAGACTTGTTTGGAGGGTGTATAGCTATGTAATGGACATACTGGCCTATGTTGTTGGTTTGCGGAAGTTTGTGAGCTGTTTGTTGTATTGTATTGATATATACCTACTTTTGGTTTTGGTATAGATATCATGGCGGCCTCGACGGCCCAATCAACACTTATGTTCTAGTTGGCTATTTATTATATCATCTCATGGGAGTATTTGCTCGCACTGTTATTGTGGAGCTATAGTGCTTAGCGATTTATGTCATCCTGTGAGACGCCTAGGTTAGAAATTTTGCATTTCAGGTTCTTGGATAGTGACATCTACAAAGGATACACTGCCTAAATTTTGGTAAATCCTAAGGACTGAACTACATGACTCAGATTTTTCATTCGAGGACAAATGTTTCTAAGGGAGGATGGATGTAACACCCCGACTTTTCAAAATGTATAAATTGACTCATATCTTCGTGGTAAGACCAGGAGAGTGGGTAATAAATTAAGAATGATGTGTTATGTGATATTTTAAGTGTTCAAGTGTATATCTCAAGTTTTGAAGTTAGGTAAGTGGCAAAATAAAAGTTGGCGAAAGTTAGCGTAAATTCCATTTGAAAGATTTGTCTGAAATTTGGGCCAAATATCTCAGACAATTTCTCAAATTTATTAAGAGCTATGGTCCCCGCGACCTATGAAATCTAAGGTCTACAAGTCTAGTTTCAAACTCATCAACCCGTTTGTTCGTACTACTTCAGAATGGAGACATATTAACGTTTTTGCAAGATTCCGTAAACAGGCAGGTGAGGTGAGTCCCCTAGGTCGGTGCAACTTTATATATATCATCTTCTTCGACTCTTCTTCATTTTTACTTGATTTTCCTTAATGAAGAACCAGAAAACTCACAAAACCTACAAAACCCACTTCTAGGACAAGCCAAGTTACTGATTTTCGTGACTTAAGTCCTCGACAAAAGTTGTTCTACACATTGAGCTCGTCAACATGGTATAATTTGTTTTATCAATTTCCTAGCATATCGTACTTTGGTGTGTGGACAGTAGGGGTTTGGGAATATTTTAAAGTTTTGAGGTGTATTACAAACATATAATCAAGGTAAGACCCTTCTTTCATTGACTCTAGCTCTGATAAGTCGAAAATAACAATTTGCGATGGAAATACATATCTTTAGTCAGAATTTTGTTTTATCTTCTATTTTTTTGTGTTGATTATGATCCTGCCTTGTTGTAGTATCAAGGTGGTTGTGATTAAAGTTTTTAGGACACGTGAATTCAGCGAAAAAAGGTATGTTAAGGCTATTCCCTACTTACGGCATGTTCCTTAAGGCTTAGAAGCAATGTATTTAGGTTGTTATCCTTGATATACTTGTAGCCGTGATTGTTGATTGTTGGTTGCTTGAGTTGATATAATCCTCCCTTGTCGGGATTCTTATTCAGTTAGTAGCGTCCCTATGTTGGACACGACATAGAGGATATTTGTATAGGTTGCTTATAACTAAATTGCTTGCTTTTAGTGACTGGATTGCTATTGTTGCCCTTGGGGCTATTTTGGTTAGCTGCAGGAATGTGATCTACGCCTAGAAGGGCTATGTTCTGCCTACAAGGCTATATGGATGCCTAAAAGGGATATGAGTTTCGTACGGGGCTATATTGATGCTTAGAATGGCTATGAGTTGCCTATAGGGCTATATTGACGCATAAGAAGGCTATGTGCTTCCTACAGGGTCATGTTGTTGCCCAAGAGGGCTATGACTTGTCTATAAGCTATGTTGATGCCTCAGAGAGCTATGTTCTGCCTAAAGGGCTATATTAATGCCTAAGAGGGCTATGTGACTGCCTACGGGGTTAGGGGACTACCGATAGGGGTATATAGGCTCAGTGGCACGTTTTGGGCTTATGAGGGCCTGAATAGGTGGTTTTGTGTCCTCTTTGTACCTGCCGAGCTTATAGGATCTTGGTTAGGTCGTTCTTTTATTATTTTTAATAAGTTTAGATTTAGGAGCATGTCAGTACACTTATCTTATCCTTGATTATTTATCAGAATAATCCAGTATATCATGATACCTCATCATAGTCTATTGCCTTTCCTACTCTCTACATTATTTTGTACTGAAGTCCCATTGCCTTGGGGGCGCTGCATTCATGCATGCAGGTCCTGACAGATGACCGAGTAGACCTCATCAACATCACGATTGACTTTTATTCGGTTGGCTAGCCCCTTTCCTCCGGAGCTGCCAAAGTTGGGAGGTTTGTTACCTTTTGTTGTATATATCTTTATGGGTAGGCTGGGGCCTTGTCCCGCTAATCTTTACTACTTCTAGAGGCTTGAAGAGTTGTGTGTGGGGAGTATAGCTACGTTATGGCCATACTGGCCTATGTTGTTGGTTTGCTGAAGCTTGTGAGTTGTCTGATGTATTGTATTGATATATACCTGCTTTTAGTTTTGGTATAGATATCATGGTGGCCTCGATGGCCCAATTAGGACTTCTGTGCTAGTTGGCTATTTATTTATATCATCTCCTAGGAGTAGCTGTTTCTTTTATAGATCAGCTGACAGGGGCTTGTCGGCCGAGGGCATAGTTTTAAGTCGAGATATACTTGTTTGTTTTCTTTATTGTGTGTGGCTGCCATGCGCTAGTAGCCAAGACACCATTGAAGTTGGACATTGATCTAAAAAATCAAGAAATTCCTCTCGCAAAGCCATCAACAGAAGAACCACCAAATCTGGAATTGAAAGTGATTCCATCCCATCTCCGATATGCATTCTTGTGGGCAAATAACACCTTCCCGGTGATCATTGCAGCTAACTTGCTTGAATGATAGGTAAAATTGCTCCTTGAGGTGTTGAGAAGGCATATCAAATATATAGGATGGACTATCGTTGACATAGTAGGCATTCCTCCCGGCATTTGCACTCATAAAATTCAACTTGATAGTGATTGTAGGCTAAGTGTTGAACATCAATGGAGATTGAACCCACCGATGCAAGAGATAGTGAAAAAGGAGATAATTAAGTGGTTGGATAAATGTGTTATCTACCCTATCGCGGATAACAAATGGTTAAGTCCGGTACAATGTGTACCAATAAGGGAGGCATCACAGTAGTCCCAAATGAAAAGGGGGAGCTTGTATCTATTAGACCGGTGATAGGATGGAAAGTGAGCATCGATTACCAACAGTTAAATTTGTGGACTGAAAAGGATCACTTTCCCATGCCTTTCTTGGATAAAATGCTTGATTGACTCTCAAAGAGAGGCTGGTATTGCTTTTTGGATGGGTATTCCGGGTATAACCAAATCTCCATTGCTCCAGAAGATCAAGAGAAAACCAACTCGCCTGACCATATGGTACTTTTGCTTTCAAACGGATGGCGTTCGGGTTATGTAATGCTCCATCCACGTTTCAATATTGCATGTTATTTATTTTTGTTGACACGATGGAAAATTCAATGGAGGTATTCATGGATAACTTCTCGATTTTAGGTGGCACTTTTGAAGCATGTTTATCATACTTAGGACAAGTTCTTCAAAGATATGTGGAGATAAATTTAGTCCTAAATTGGGAAAATGCCACTTCATGGTTAAAGAAGGTATAGTTCATGGTCAAAAAGTGTCGCAAAAGGGGCTGGAGGTTGATAAAGCAGAGATTGAAGTGATTGACAAGGTACCACCACCAATTTTGGTGAAGGGTGTTCGTAGTTTCTTGGGACATGCCGGTTTTTACTGGAGGTTCATCCAAGACTTCTCAAAGATTACAGATCTTCTAAGCAAACTCTTGGAGAAAGAAGTAAAATTCTACTTTGATGATGCTTGCTTGGTGGTTTTCAAGTGCTTGAAAGAAATATTGGTCTCCACCCCGGTTATCATTAGTCATGATTGGTCAGAATCCTTCGTAGTAATGTGTGATGCAAGTAGCATTGCATTAGGAGTTGTATTGGGGCAAAAATGCAACAAACTATTTCACCCTATTTACTACGCAAGCAAAACACTAAACAGTGCTCAACGCAACTATACAGTTATAGAACAAGAGTTACTTGCAGTAGTTTATGCGTTTGAGAAGTCCCGGGCCTACCTGCTAGGTACTAAATTGATTGTTCACATTGATCGTGTTGCATTGCGTTATCTGATGGCAAAGAAGGATGCCAAGCCAAGATTGGTAAGATTGGTGCTACTATTGCAAGAATTCAACTTTGAAGACAAAGATAGGACAGGTTGTGAAAATCAGGTGGCTGACCACTTATCAAGATTGGAAGGCAAGGAAAATGACGAGCTGGAGATCAACATAAATGATTTTTTTCCCGATGAACAAGTATTCACGATAACTCTCAAACAACTTCCTTGGTATGCTAATTTTGCCAATTATGTAGTGCATGGATTAATGCCAGACGAATTGCACTTTTACCAACAAAAGAAGTTCTTGTTCGATGTTAAGAAGTACTTTTGGGATGAACCATATTTATTCAGGGAGTGTGTAGACCATATCATTAGGAGATATGTTCCGGAAGAAGAAGCCATCGAAATTCTCCATGCTTGTCATGCTTCACCAGTTGGGGGTCTTCATGGTGGTGTAGGTACAACTGCTAAAGTCCTTGAAAGTGGCTACTAATGCCCGTCCCTCTACAAAGATTCCCATGAGTTTGTTAAGAAGTGCACTCAATGTCAGAAACAAGGTAGAGTGTCCAAAAGACACAAGTTGCCTCTTACACCCATTTTAGAAGTTGAGCTATTTGATGTTTGGGGAATATATTTCATGGGCCCATTTGTGAGTTCATTTGGTAATAAGTACATCTTGGTGGCCATAGATTAGGTTTCTAAATAGGTGGAAGCTATTGCACTTCCAAACAATGAAAGGAAAAGTGTTGTTCAATTCCTAAAACGCTACATCTTTTCTAGATTTGGTACTCTGCAGGCTATTATTAGTAATGGGGGATCCCACTTTTGAAACAAGTGGTTCTTAGCTGCATTGAGTAAGTCTGGAGTGAAACAGAAAGTAGCAACTCCGTATCATCCCCAATCGAGCGGCCAAGTTAAAGTGTCAAACCGGGAGATCAAAAGCATCTGGCCAAGATAGTGAATACTAATAGGACAGATTGGTCTCGAAAGCTTGACGATGCTTTATGGGCGTATCGTACCGCATATAAAAGATAAATCGGTATGTCTCCGTATTAGCTGGATTTTGGTAAATATTGTCATCTACCAGTTGATTTGGAACACAAAGCATTATGGGCATTGAAAGATCTAAATCTGGACTGGATGAAAACTTCAAAGGAGAGAGTAGAGCAGTTAAATGAGTTGGTTGAATTCAGGTTCAAGGGTTACGAAAGTTCAACCATCTACAAGGAAAAGATGAAGAAATGGCATGATTCTAAAATCCTTAATAGGGAGTTCAGAGTGGGAGACTGAGTGTTGCTATATAACTCTCGACTTCGACTCTTTTCGGGAAAGCTAAAGTCCAAATGGTCAGGGCTATTTAGAGTGACACGAGTGTTCACAATTGGGGCCATCGAAGTTGAAGGTCAAGAAGGACCTGCATTCAAAGTGAATGGGTAACGCTTGAAGTTATACTTTGGCGAGCGCCTAGAAGATGGTGTACCTGGAAGATGCTTGAGAGCATTTCCATGTTGTTCCACGATGTTACCCAAGGTGCTTTTTGGGATGGAACCCAGGTGTTAGTGTTTTAAATAATGTGTGTTGATTTTGCAGGTGCAAGTTATGTGCGAGAAAAAGATACTATTGGTGAATCGCCAAATCCATTCGGTGAGCACGACATACTCCGCCTTATGGACTTAAAAAATGGAGATGAGATACTGTAACATTCAGTGGGAGACCTTCATCATTCGGTGAATCGCCGATGAGCTTAGGTGATGTAAATTTTTCCGCCCTTTTACTTTAGCGCTGATAGATTAACCCGATAATCGTTCCACGATGTTACAAGACCATTATGTGAAGCACTGACCTTTTCGGTGATCTCCTTCATCTCCACCGATTTTCCCCCTTCTAAGAGCGTCACACACTCGAACTAGAGCGATATCCAGACCATTGGGCGCACCGCCGAAGCATTCAACGACTGTTTTATTTTCTCGCCAACTGGGCTCTTAGTGAAGATTTATCGTCACCTTGCTTTGCATGTTTACATACCAGAATTTTATCTTTATTTGTTAGCTTTTATTTTTATTCTTATTTTAGTTGTAGGAGTGTCCATTTTCTACTCACATTGAGGACAATGTTGAATACTTTTGATCGGGTTGTGTGCTTAGTGAGTTTCTTTGTGTGCTTGGGCGACCCTTATTAAAAATGCCACCTCTTGTGTGTTTCAATTGTAGTTGTTATTATGCAAATTTAAGTATCGGTTACGATCAATACCGATGACTTGAATAGTGTTCTCAATCGAACAAACATGTAGTGTGCAACTAAGATGAGACCCAATGAAGTTGCATAGGTAGTATGTGAACTTTTTGCATCTCATTATGACTAGCCAGTTATTGAATTGAGTCTTTTGTGATGAACAATGCACACTAGCGAAAGTGTGGAGTCTTGTTTGACATCGGTGTCAATGCCTTCTATGATGAACTTACCATGAACCATGTGTGATGACACGTAGAATTTTCCCCACTAGTCCAGCTGACTAAGCCATGCATGCTCTTGAAATGATCTTAGGCAACAATTCTAAAGAGTGAAACAATTTGAAATTATACCTCTTTTGTGGCCTACCTTGTGAGTGTGTGAACTCCCTTTGAGCACCCTTTGAGCCTTACCCTTTTCTTGGAAGAAACTTGATACAATTGTTACCTTTCTTTATCCCTTCACCCTTAATCCTCATGAGGTGTGGTTTGTTTGAAGAGCTAACTTAGGCCAAAAGCCTACGTTGGAGGCGTCGTGAAAAGAGATGGTAAATCATGAAATGTGAAGAAATTCCCCTCTACCCATGGTTTTGAAAAATATGGAACCCCTCCATACAAAAACAGGAGAAGAAGAAGAAAAGAAAAGAAAGAGAATGAAAAAGTTGTGAAATAAAGTTGCAAAAAAAAAGAAATGGGGTCTCTGTGTTCCATGGAAAATGAATAATGGCGTGAATTTTGAACATGAATGAAATATTTGAAGAAAAGGGAAGAAAGTGTTGTTCAAAGAACATTTTATGAGCATAGCAGCCACTGAGCCTAATGACAATCCCTTTACACTCAGCCCCATTACAAGCCTTGAAAAGATCTCTTTGATCTTGAGTGAGCTAACACAATTGTTGGTTGGATAATACGGGCAAACCTATGGGTGAAATCTTGCATGTGTTTATGTTATTTGAGTGTAAGAGTTGTTGTGATTTCGGAGCTCTAAAGAGTTGAACCATTTGTGTAAATATGGAATCATCTTTGTGTGAGGGCATTTGAGTACCTTTGTTGAGCTTGAACTTGCATTCGAAGCAAGTATTGTAAGCTTGAGAATCTTTGATAATGGTAAGTCGTAACTTGAATCTTTGAGTGCACAATTGATCCTTGTATGAGTAAGTTGAGTGTCATTGTGTGCATTCATGATTGAGTCTTGTGTAGCACTGTTTGAGACATCCTTTTTGAACTACTGAACTTGAGTTTTACTTGAGGACAAGCAAAATTTTAAGGTGGGGGTGTTGATGAGTCCAAGATTTAGACTCATTTAGGGCTTTATTTATACTGATTTAGTGTCCTCGAATGCTCATTTTGTTCCAACAACTGATGTGGAACTCTCGATCTGTAGATATATGGATTGAGGAACAAAGTTAGGACAAAAATGGGCAATAGAGATAACACAAGCGAAAAAGAGAAGGGAAAAACAAGCCTGATGATCGCTGATGTCACTCGGTGATTCTCCAACTTGCCACACTATCGCCTAAAGTTATAGAATGTTGAGGATGGATGAGGGTAACTTCGGGGAGCAGCAGTCCACTCGGCGCATCACCGATCACATTGACGATGGATGACCAGGTCACCAAAATTGCTGATAGAGTTCCAGATAGGTGCTGATGGGTGAGATGAAGGGAAAAAAGGCGTATCGCGGAACTACTCGACGATCCTGATCTAGCTCGCTGAAAGTTACAGTGGTTGGACTTAGAAGATGTGAAAAATGAGGGCGAGATGAAGGAAAGTTGGTGAGTCGCTGAACGATCGGAGAAGCCTGACTTACCTCGCCGATTGATCCCAAACAACCACGCATCATACTTGCATAAATTGATTTTATCACGAGAGCGAAAAGTAATCAAAACGTGAGGAACAAAAGATTCAGAAAAAAACACAATAATTGGGGATTTCAAGTGATTTTAGCAAGGGTTTTCTTGGAGATTTTGTAATAGCAAAGATTTTAGTAAATTTTAAGTTTTGAATTTCATTTACCCATCTATGGAAAATGTGGCAGGTATTGATTTTCATCTTTTCACCATGATTGGATAAAACCCTAACCTTGGGGGTTTGACAATGAGACCAATTGTTGCATTCTACTAAATGGGTGTTGTCGATTAGTGATTGTTGGTGTTAATCTAAAGTGGGTCTAAATTATTATGGTGGTTTAACTTCATTATTGCATCTTTGGTGTGATAGATTTAAGAGTTTAATGCTTGCTCGAGAGAGAAGTACAAAACCAACGTAGTATTTTGGCATCCTTAGTAGTGGGTCTAGACGGTTTCAACTTGAGAAAGTGAAACCCAAGACCCAACCTTTGTATCTTACTCGAAAGAGTGGATATTATGAGAACGTGGGCTGGTTAGCTTATGAATAGTGTTGAGGTTCGAGAGAACTCAACGGAAATAAGGCAATTGTTCGAGAGAAAATTGCTTTACTTATAGTGCAATCTACCCGCGATAAATTAGCATTATCGATAATGATATACACCCATTCAGTTGAATTCCGTAGTTGGTTAGTCAATCCCCCATGTGTTTTCTAGTTATGTGATTATTTCTTGTTGTTAAATTGAAGTGGGTTGGTAACAATATCTTGAAATTTGATTGTGAAACTCTTAAGTGTTGTGTTGCTTAGCTGCAAAGGTCATTGTCATACTTTCGTATTTGAATTCAAAGGAAAGTACTCTCTGTGGGGTTCAACCTTTACTCATTTAGTTGGGTTATTATACTGACTAGCGATCGTTGACACTTAGAATTGGATGAAGTATCTTTGAAACATTAATTAAGGCGTTGGATAGAAAAGAAGGAGTAGTCATGAGGTGATAGATCTAAGGTAGTCTTTTGATTTTTGAGGGAGAGCCCATAATATTCAAAGTGTTATTCAACTAATTAGGCAATGATGTATAGTGAATGAGTAAATAGTACTTAATTTGTGAATTGGAATATGGCAGTAATATGTAAGGATGTAGGCAGGGAGATAAATATTGACTACTTGTCATGTGGTTTTAGTGGGCGAGTGTTTATAAGATTTTATCTAGTAGTTGTAAGTTTGTATGGTAAGTGAGAAATCATATTAATATCCGAGTTTATTAAGAAACATTAAGCTTTAATTTTAGATGACCGTCGTGATTAAAAGAATTTCAACATGAGGGTAGGGTATTGATGTTTGTCTTGAGATCTAGTCTGGTAGACTTGACATAAAGTAGGTGAGGATTTGAGATGTTAGCTGCAATGAAGTTAAGTGGTACAAGTGAGAGATCCTAACTTTTAGATAAAGGTAGTAAAGTGTGCCTAAGTCGTAAGAGTAACAATAGCATTCACAGTTGTACCGAGATTGTATGTAAATCAAACGAGGTTCTAATTAAGTTAATGATTTTCAATTTGTTCCTAGATTATATATTTGAGCTGTCAATGCGGAATAGGCTGAGGTAAACATTATTTTCTTCTCCTTAAGAGTTAAATGAAACCACCTTATAAGCCAATGAGAAGAGGTTAATAGAAGCATCTTAGAAAGAGGTTCAAGAAGAGTACCTTCTTATGGAGAGTTCCGTAGCCATGAGATAATCCTTTCCTAGTAGTAAAGGGAATGTAGACCAGTTTAGAGATGAGGGAATAGGTCCATTATTTTCAAGTGTCAGTTTTAGACTTAAGGGGGATATGATAAAATGAGAAATCAAGTCATGTGTTGAGAATGAGATAGTTATGTCTTCCGAAAGATTTGTAGAGGTACATCCCGCCATTCATACTATAGCGTATTCCTCAAAGTTTAGTCATTTCAACATCATCATGATGTTTCTTATATCAGAATTGTGTTCATGACCTATGCTCATACACTTTAGAGAGATTTACATCTATGCTTAATTTTCGTAATGAGGAGTAAAGACTTTAGCTCATTGATCTCAATCTTACTCCATAAAGCTATGGATATCAATCTCATGCTATGAACCTATTCATATATGCAATCACGTCTCACAAATATGTTCAGTCTCACAAATCCATGAATTACTCTCAATGGCTAGCAAGATAATGTTATGTAATGCATATTCTTATATCAGAATTCTCGAATGAATCCTGCTTATGATTATTCTCCCTAAATTTCTTTCAATGAGCCTTTTTAGTTTTGAGAATGGTGTGGTTGATATTAGTTTTGTGATGATAGAGAAAATGATTGCTATTCTCTTATTGTGATAGTGATGGTGTGTTTATTCCATCTAAGGTTATAAATGTAGATAAATAATGAGATAAGGTTTTACGATTAGTAATAAGTAAGTTTCCTAGTAGTAATACATGCAATTTCAGTTGGTATAAGTGATGAGAGAATGAGGAATTCTTTTAAGGATTGGTTAGTATGAGTCTATGGAGTGGTTACAGTACTAGACTTGAATTTGGTGTTGGTAGCATGTAGATGAATGCATGTTGCATTAGGTGGTTCTTGATTTAGACTTGAGGTTTGTTGAATGTTGTGGTAAGCAGTAATATTTGTGGGATGAGATTTTCTATAGAGGTATATAACCTGAATCTTGTTATTTAGATTTAAATAATCACCATATGTTAATTACTTCGTGATTTCGAGTTAAGCTTGAATATAGTAAGAGCATACAGTTAGACTCAGACCTTCGTAAGAGTACTCATATACCCTTGTGGGAGCTATGAGGTGCAACCAATAAGGTGTGGTAGTACGAAAGAAGAGCATAGCTGACAAATATTCTAAGCATCAAAGCTACAAGTCATAGCACTTAAGGCATAGTGTTCCTATTCTTACCTTGTGCCCAGATATCCTTGACTTATATCAACTAGCTTAAGATAGAGTGTAAACTTGCTCAAACTCATATGGTTCTTGATTTATGTCCTATAGACATATACCTTTGTGGGAGCTCACTGTATGATTTTGTTCCGCCTATGTTAGTTGGAAAGTTCAAAAGTCAGAAAGATAGTAAGGGTAACTCCTTTCCCTTCCATCCTCATTCTAACCATCATCCGAGGACAAATGATCCGAAGGGGGGGATATTGCAACACACAAAAAATTGTAGAGTTAAGACTCGAACTATTCTTCATTTACATGTAAAGTCGTATTGGGTGATTCTTAAATTGACCATATATGTAAAAAGGAAAATTCTTTAGTTTGGGAATGCATTTGGATATCAATTATGACCATTAGAACTTCCTACCACAAAGTTTAGTTGAAAGTTTCCTTACCGATTAAGTTTTGATGTAAGATTCTACATGGGTGAGCTTCAAACAACTATATCTCTTAAAATATAAAAAGTCATGTGACTCATAACCTATCAAATTAAAGGTATTTGAATCATCTTTCCAATGTCACCAATTCTGCATCAATCCGAGTTTTGAGTAAAGAGTTATGACCATTTTCGTAACCTAATATAGTGCAATGACGAATTAGCCAACGGGAAAACATTAAAAATGGTCGTTTTTATCTATTTACCTATAAGAAAACCCTAAAATAATTTCTTCACTAATTACAGACCCAACACCATCAAATTTTCATCTGTTAATCCATCATTCTTTTCTCTCTCAAACCCTCAGGCAAAACCCGAAGGAAAAATCAAAGTATAAGACTCCATTGAAGATTCGTTGAATCTTTTTCAAGATTTTTCTCCAATGTAAGTGTAACACCTAGGTGTTAAAAAGGCCTAATTTTAGAAAGAACTAAAATAGATATAGCTAATTTGAGATTTCTGTGTATTAGTCTTCAATGGTAAGTTTTGAGGTCAAGTTCAAATGACCATAACTTTCACCACACGATGAGTTAGGTGGCCCATGAGATGTCAAATGTAAGATCTTTGAGTCCTCTTTCCAACGCCACTAGTTTTTTTTCATAAATTACAATTTTGTATGAGGGAGATATTCATGTTTGACTACAGCCTATCCAATTAAGGAAATCCATCTAAATTAAGTAGGGGTATTTTTGTCTTTTCCTTACCCCACTAGGCTAACTCATTTTTAGTAATATTTTAGGGGTCTAAACTGATCTACTGACTTAGATAGTTTTCAAAATTCCTAAACACGCCTAGGATTTTAGAGAGAAGTTCAAGAGGAGTAAAAGAAGAAGTCCAAGCATTCGTCCAAGACTCTTGCGATCGTTGAGGAGTTTTTGCCTAGGATTTGATCCTTACGAGCTATGTAAGCTTTCAAAGTTATGGGTTCGATCACCTTTATGACAATCATGAGTTTCTTGATTAAATTTCGTCCTTGAAAAATCCATCTGTTGAGTTTCTTGAAGTTTCATCCTTAAATATATATTATTGGGGTTCAATGAGTTCTTGAGGTGAATGTTATGAGTTTGGGGGTTGTAATTGAGTAGATTTTCATTTACTTATGTTTGTGTAACACCCCGAATTTAAAATGAGGAAAATAGCCTCTTTTGGGAAAACTGCATGTGCTGACCAACGGTGGCCAACCATGAACTGTGGTTGGGACCACAGACCGTAGGTGGTTCCATGGTTGGGCTCCTCAGGAAATCCCCTAGGTCAGGCTGATGACGAGACCCATGTATTGTGGGTCCATCGAAGGTCTATTGTTCCAGCAACCACTGTTGGCCTAAAAGTCTCTGACAGCGAACCACGACTAACTAGGATGAACCGTAGGTCAGACGATGGTCCGTTGGTCGGGGTTCTATAGTTAGTAGTTGACAGTTATTTTCAGGGGCAGTTGGGTCTTTTCCTAATTAATTAGTTTCTATACTAAGTCGTTTTGCCAATATTTAGAACCCCTATATAAGCCTTTTACCGCCAAATTCACCCCATTTAATTAATTCTTCTTAAATCCTTAAAGAAAACCAACTCCTCTCAAATATCCTCTCTCTAAAACATGAAGAAGATTTCACCTAGGGTTTCAAGATAAGGATCCAAATTCTCCATTGAAGATAGGCAATTGGACTTGAGGTATGGTAGCTTTCATCCGTGGGTTCCTTCCACCCATGGAGTTCCAAAATTCCTCTATTTCAAATGGTAGGATTCCCCAATTAGCTAGGGTTTTCCTCAAACATCATGGGTTCTTTTGATTATTGATCTTAATGATTGAATTATGTTTAAATATGCATGAATTAATGATTTACAATGCTTTTATGATATTTCCCCCTATGAACCCATGTAAACCCCCATGTTTTCCAAATTGTGATCTTATTGAGGTGGGTTGTTGATTGTGAAAGATGAGTTTTATGATCTAAAGCATGAAGTAATAGAATTACTTGAATTTATGATAAAATCCCTATCTAATGCTAGAATTCTAGATTTGGTGATTGGAAGTAGCTTTGAACCTTGAAAGGGTAAAGTATGAGTTTATGCATGATCTTATGAAACCTATGTAAATGCTTTGAGGGTGCTTTGAAAGTAAAGTACAAATGTTATTGTTGTTGTGCTGTTGAAAGGATATTCTCATAAAACACTTACAACCATGATGTGAAAGGTTTTCTCACATAGAAATGATTCTTAGGTTGAAAGGCTATTCTCATCTAATTGAATCAATGAATAAGAGCTATCCTAATGAACTAAGATGATTGGAAAAATGACATGCCTTTCCATGGATAATGAGAATATATAAGAAAATACTATTCCATGGGAATTAAGCTTAGCATCGAGTGGATATTGACTTTGAGATGGAAGCTCACCCGTGAGTAGAGGCCGAGTTTCTAAGAGAAGTCTCATGAGATGGAAGCTGACCTATGAGTAGAGGTTGGGTTTCTAGTAGCAATCTCCTTATCCCATAACTATGTGCCCCATAGGTTGATTATGTTGTGGATCCACTTAAGCTAGATGTTCATGGTTCTACCTTAGGCAAGTAGAACACCCCCTTTCGGTGTGGGAGACACCGGTGATAATGTTTTAGCTGATATGGTCTCTATGTCTATTAAGGCTAATTATCCCACATCAAGATGATTAATGAACCGAGGTTACTTTAAGAAGTATCTCATATGTGTTCAAAGACTTAAAGATGATTGAGCTTGCTTTGACCAAGATGTTATGACCTATGTTTTCCAACTATTTCTACTATGATGTTTACACTTGTTGAATTGCATATCTATAAATGAAATGTCCTTTTTACCATGTTTTAAAAATTTTATGCATATTTATCATACTTGATGCATTTTTAAACTAACGCTTACTCTTTCCTACATTCTCTCAAATGTAGGGGTTCGACATACAGGGTTTCCATTCTAGTGGCTAGAGCTTGGACTTTGATCTCTTTCCGAGCATGGTGAGTCCTCATGGTGTGAGGACATACTTTCGTTATTGTAGTTTCACTTTCGTATTTCTTTTTTGAACATGATGTATGGGCTAGTCCCACATTCATTGGATTGTAATAGATGTCTATGTTGAGACATGAGCTAGACTTCCGCTTTTCTATAAAGATATTTTGGACTTAAATGTTGGTTTACACTTTATTATTCAAATACTTTATGATATGAGGACTAAGTGACTAGTATGGAGTCCTTCAAGGTTATGTACGCCATGTGAATTAGGTAAAAAATCGAGAAGAAAAATTTGTCAGATTATTTTGAAAAAGGGCTGGGGCGCCGTACCTCCGATGCGCCAGCAGGGCTGGTGTGGGGCCCTAGTAGTGCTCCAGAAACCACCCTCAGTAAAAAGAGGCCTGGCACGATACGCCACCCCAATGCCTGAAGTGTCAGGCCACTTTTCTTCTTTGTTTTCATTCTGCACTTGTTCCCTTGAGTCGAGCTTTATTTCCTTTCTTAATCCTAATTATTTAAACCTTTATTAATAATCGAGAGATCTTATATATCATAAACCATAACTCTTGAATTCATATTTCAAATTCAAGAAAAAATTAAGATTCATGTTTGAGAGAATATTTTGAGTCATTTTGGTAAGTCTTTAGCAAACTTTCAAGAATTGTTTTAAGACTTGAGCACTTGAGTATGAGGATGAGGAGAGTTGATTTTCATTTTTCAAAATAAATATATGGGAACTACGTATTCCCAAGAGTAAATGTTTTACATTTAAAATGAGACGAAGTTTTGATTTCCAAATGAGTTCATCAATAGTTTTTGAGCATAGTCTCTTTTAAGAGAATCTTTTGAGTAATAATCTCAAAGTTTGAGGATGAGGAAATGTTTTTAAACATATGAGCATGAAGTATACTCTTGGGAGTAGTATGAAGCACTGATATGGGAACGAGTTTAGACAACTCAAAGTCCTCATAAACCATATATGCCAACAAGGGTAAATGATCATACTTCTCAGATGATTCCTTATTGATTTTAAGCATAGCTTAGAGAATCCACTTAGTTGAGTACGTCTTATACTCCAGCATGGTATATGAAGGTTCTTGCAGCGTGGGCGAGATGTCATATCATCACATAGAGTAGATTGTTGTTGGTTAGAGAATCTCCCAAATAAAGAGTAAAAGAGTTATTATTGTATTTTTGAATACATTGAGTTATTAGCTACAGTTTTAAAAGCTTTCTTTATAATACATCTTTATTGTTGCTTTTATATTATACTGAGTTGAGTATTTCTGAGATTGAGTATCCTTGCGCTAAGTTGAGTTGAGATAAGGCGAGTATGTTCTTCCTTTTTAACATTTGAATCATATGTCTCTACTTTAGAGTTCCCCTTGCATGCTCATACATTCAATGTACTTATGCCATTTTTCCTACATCTTTTTATGATGCAGATACATAAGTTCAGGGTTATCAACCGGTGCACCATTGATACCCCTTGCAGTTTGGGAGTTGCTTTGGTCAGCCTCCTTGCTTTCAGATGTTTCCCATTTACTTTTAAGTCGTATTAGGATGACATGGGTTTTGTTTTGACTTCCATCATAGTTGTTGGAGGCTTCATAGATATGCAGTAGTGTTTTGAGAAGTTTTTTCATTTCCATTGGTAAATTTTTAAGACTTGAGTTGCCTCTTTTGCCAATTTAATGTTTTCTTTAAAATATTTTGAGTTAGTTATTATTAGACTTTTGAGAAACCTTTCCTTCTGAATTCATCAAATGTTGAGTAAGTCTTCTGCTGAGAGTTGAATCAAGCCAAGGGTTTGCTTGGGGCCAGTAATAATTCTCGATTGTCGGCCACGTTCAGGGTGTAGGCTCGGGGCGTGACAATATGTCTTTCTCTAAGAATTCCATTCTTTCCAACTTAAATTCCTCCATACAATTATGAATCACTAATGAGAATCATAACTCTTGGCCATAGAGATTTCAAGAAACTAATTCAAGAATCTCAAGAAAGGTTCTCCTAATTCTTCTCCTTCAAGCTACGGTTTCAAAGCTCCTAATCAAGTTATTTTTCAAGATTCTTCAAGAACCTTGTTCTTTCAAGTATGTAAGGCTATCATAGTGTTGACTAATTCGTCCTCACGCCCTACATCTACCTTCAAATAAAAAAAGAAGAGAAATCTAGGATTCTACCTATAGATTTTAATATCCTTGAGATGAGTTGATTTTGCGTTCTCAAGTTCCTGCTTCTTGTTGAAATTCTATTTCTAATTTTTGAATTGTTATATGTTATTCATTAAGATTATTTAGTTGATTCATTCATGTCTATATTTCAACATGAACCCTATGAATTGAGTATTCTTGAGTTCTTGCGTTCTTGAATTCTAAGTACTGAGTTTCTATATTTCTATTAAGAACCATGAGTTGAGTCGTTGATGTCCACAATTCTGCATGAACCCTATGAATTGAGTTATCAATTTTGAGAAGCTTTGTAAAGCCAACATTTGAGTTTTTGAGAAATTAAAAAATGAGTTTTGAGAAAAAGTTTTTAAAATATGATTAGTATGACAGTCGAGTATGCCATCAATGTTTAAGCAGTATGGTATCCAGATATATCATCAATAATTATGTACTATGACTTCCAGAGTCATCAATGATCATATCACAATATGACTTTTATATATTATTGGGTAAGAGTTTTCATGTATGAATTGAGTAAGAGTATAAGGGAACTAAATATTTCCAAAGGTATTAGATTTTACATTGATAAAAGAGAACATTTGATTTCTAAATGAGTTATGAGTTCAAAGATACTTCAAGAGCATTTACCTCTTTTAAGAGGATAGTTTGAGAAATTATCTCACACCAGAGAAAGTCTTTGTTTTTAATCATTAAGCATAAGTTATATCACTTATTTTAGGAGTAATATCGAGCATCGAATTGGGTTAGAGTCTTTTATCATTCGGGAGTCCCACAGAACTATGTAGCCATCATAGGATAGGATAGAATTAACTCTTCATACGAATCCTCACAGCCTCTGAGAAGGCCAATTAGATGGATCCATAGTCATGATATCATCCTATACCTCGGCAAACTATTGGATGGCCTTAGTGATGAGTCTGAGATTTCAACTCATTTAGAACTTTGTTTTCATAGTTTAAGTGTCCTTAATGCGTAATTTATGCTCTAAACTGATGTTAAAGTGTTGATTTGCAGCAATGAAGGCTAAGGAGCAAGGCAAGGACATTGCCATGGACAAAGGAGTGAAAACGCTGAAGAAGTTGAAGTAAGGCAATACTGATGATCGCCTAGACCACTCGGTGAGTCGTCGATTAGCTCTTTAGCTCACCTAAAGTTCCAGCATGCCAGCCTTGGGAAAGAACCTCCTTGATGAAGTAAATGGACAGTCGGCGGACCGCCGAACAGCTCGGAGACATCAACCTCGATCTCCTAAAGTCACAGATCCCTGAGGATTAAGAAATGCTTAATTGAAGTGGGTTTAATAGAAAATTGTGTATTAATCTATGAATTGCAGTTGCAAATGCAATTCCAACTTAGTGTTTTTGGGCTTTCTTGGGAAAGATGTTTTAGAGTCTAGGTTTTCAATTAAATATTGTAGTTTTTGAGTGGATGTGCATTCAGCTCAACAGAGTGATGAGTCCGAGATTTGGACTCATTTAGTGCTTTGTTTTGATAGTTTTAGTGTCCTAAAATGCCAAATTTATGCTATAAACTGATGTTAAAGCCTTTATTTTAAGGTATCTGGACTAAAGAGTAAAGCAAGGATACTAACATGCAAAAAGAGACAAATGAAGCTGAAGAAGTGTAGAAAAGCAATTCTGGTGATCGCAAAGACCACTCGGCAAACCGCCGAGTTACACTTCAGACCGCCTAAAGTTCCAATGTGCCAATCCTGATGGAAGAAACCAAGTTGGCGACAGAAATTGGCAGTCGGTGAATCATCGATCGATTCTGCGATGATAAAATGGATCCCCCAAGTTTAGAGGATTTGAGAATTCTGAGAACCACTGCGAAAAGGCAATTGAAGAGAGCAAAGGGCGGATCGCCGAACCACTCGGCAATCCTGACTTACCTCGCCCAATGGCTTTTCAGGCCAAATTTTGTGAAACTATAAGATGGATTTTAAATTTAATTTTCAGGAGTTCTCTTTTAGATATTACACTTCCCATTCTAGACTTAGAGTTTTCTCTAGATTTTGGAGTTCGAATTGTACAGTTTTGGAGGATTTGTGAGCAGGTTTTTAAATTTCATTCTTAGAAATCATTGTAAATTATTGGAGACTCTTACCCAGATCATGGCTAATGCATTTGGTAACCATTTCTCTATTTTATGATGTATGGTTAAAACCCTAATTCTTGGGTGTGATTATGGGTTGAATTAACTTATGGGTATTGATTATTACTAACATAAATGCTATGTTGAAGTGATTGTAATCATTAGCTATGATTTAATCTATAATTTGTAGTTTCAAATGCAGTTCTAACTTTTTGTTCATAACTTGCTTGAGAGAGAGGTTTTTGAACCAAATCTTTTGATTAATGATTTGTAGGTATTGGGTTGATGTGGGTTCAGCTCGAAAGAGTGAATCCTGAACATAATCCTACCTATCTTGCTCGAGAGAGATGATGTATTAAGGTTTTGGGTAGTTCTTATTTGTTAAGCTTGTTGTTGTTCAATAGAAATCACATGAAGCAAAGTAGTTGTTCGAGAGAAAGCAATTTTAATCATAGTCCAACTTACCCACTGATATTTAACTATTTATTAGTAGTTTCAATTTACCATATAGCCAAATTTGCCGATAATCAATCACATCCCAAGAATTGCTCTCTAAATTGTTATTTCATTATTGTCTGATTGTGTTGTACCTGATAATTGCAAACCAAAAATCCCCATCTGACATTTGTTGGCACCCCCTTTAGACTTGTGTTCATGTCTTTTTTGATAATTTCTATTCATAAAACTATTTAGACCACATTTGTACTTCATAACTGAATTCGAACACCTACCACTCCCTGTGGGTTCGACCCCAACTCCTTGTTATGTTTTATTCTTCTTAACGATTGTTTGCACCTAGAATTGGATGAGGTGTACTTGAAACGTTAATCAAAATGGCGCCGCTGCCGGGGAGTGGTATTGTTTGAATTTCTGTTATTGAAGTTGATTTGTGATCTTCTTGGTTGTAGTTGAATCTACTTACTTTAGTTTTTTCTTTGTGTTGCTTGTTTCGAACAGAGGAAGAGATGAGCGTAAATGGGAGTAATTGTAGCCAAGTGCCATGACGATATTGGGAACCTCAATGATGTAAATGACCTAAATGTGAATGATCCAATTCCATTGGGTGGTGTGGGTGCAATACATCTACCTCCAATTGAAGGGTATGTCGTCTTCGATGTTACAAGCATAATGCTACAGGTGCTCCAAATGAAAGGATTATATGGAGGATTGGCTCATGAAGACCCATATGAGAATATTGGAAACTTCGTGGACATTTGTGGTCCGTTCTAATTCAAGAACTTATCACAAGAATCAGTCTGTCTCAGGTTGTTCCCATTCTCTTGGATGGGTGAGGCTAGTAAATGGTTGGCTGAGTTACCAAAGGACTCCATCACCTTTTGGGATGAGCTTACTACAACATTCCATGTGAGATTCTTCCCTCCGTCAAGGATGATGACACTTAGGTATAGTATCCAAGGTTTCAAATGCCTGGAACGTCAACCTATCCATGAGACGTGGCTAAGGTTTGAGAAGTTGGTACTTCAATGTCCAACCCATGAACAGCCAAATCATATTTCAGCAGTACTTCTATAGGAGCCTTCATTTGGTGAACAAAGGAGTTGTTTATCAACTTGTTCTCAGTGGTATAATGCAATAGCCCTATAAAGTAGTGTCTCAGCTTCTTGATGGTATGACCAAGATCAATAGGGCATGGTACACTCCTGAAGACCAAGTCTTTTCTCTCACTTTTAGAATCACAAAAGAGCAGATCGAAAAGGATGAAAAGAGAGAACAAAACATGGCAAAAATGATGACCCAGCTGGATCTATTGGTGAAAAATGTTATGGGTAGTGGTATGAAGGGTGTTAAAGCTATGGGTGTTGGTGGAGTAAACCTCAAAGAAGCTCACTTTGAAGCGTTGTAGAATGAGGAAGTGAACTTCATAGCTAATCAAGGAGGAGGTTATCAAGCAAACTATCCAACGCCGGGTGGAAATCCAGGTTATAATAGAGATGAGGGATGGAGAGACCGTGATAGGGATAGGCATGACTGTAACTCCACTTGGAAGGAAAGAGAGGGTGACAAGGATAACTGTGTCCCACCCATGGGCGACAAAGGCCCAAGAAGTCTGAAATTGTCCTTACGGAAGACATGCTCTAACGTATTCTTAACAAAGTTGAAAGGTCGGACAAAGTGTTATAAGAGATGAAGAAGGATGCACTTAATCAGATGGTCACCTCCTATTCCATTTCCATCAAACAGTTAGAGACCCAAATGGGTCAAATTTCTTCTCATTTGAACAGAAGGCCAAAAGGGGGCTTGCCAAGTGATACCTTGGAGAACCCAAAGAATGATCCCTGAAAGGGTATTTTCGTTGTTCCACGATGTTAATTAAGGCACTTATAAGGAGGCAACCCATGTTTTTAATACTTTAGTTCTTGATTTTGAATAATGGTGTTGATTGTACAGGTTGAAAAGTAATAAGTGTTGGAAAATAGATAGTTTGGCGAGACAAAGTCCAGTCGACGACTCACCGAATAGGTCGGCGAGCCCCGATTTGGACCACCTTTGGAACCACCAAGTTTGAATGTAATTTTGAGGAGTTCCCTCCCATATATTACATTTCCCATTCTAGACTTAGAATTTTCTCTAGATTTTTGAGTTCGAATTGTACAATTTTGGAGGATTTGCAAGTGGGTTTTTAAATTTCATTCTTGGAAATCATTGTATAGGCTTGGAGACTCTTACCCAGATCATGGCTAATGCATTTGGTAACCATTTTTCTATTTTTATGATGTGTGGTTAAAACACCGATTATCTAGGTGTGCTTATGTTCTTATGGGTTGAATTAGCTTATGAGTATTGATTATCACTAATTTAAATGCTATATTCAAGTGATTTTAATAATTAGCTATGTATTAATCTATGAATTGTAGTTGCAAATGCAGTTCTAACTTTGAGTTCTTAGCTTGCTTTAGAGAGTTGTTTTTGAACCAAAGCTTTTGATTATTGATTTGTAGGTATTGCCTTGATGTGGGTTCAGCTCGAAAGAGTGAATCCTAAACCAAATCCTACCCATCTTGCTCTAGAGAGAGGATGTATTAAGGTTGTGGGCTATTCTTATTTGTTAAGCTTGTTGATGATGGAGAGAAATCACTTGAAGTGAAGTACTTGTTTGCGAGAAAGCTATTTCAATCATAGTCCAGCTTACCCCCTGATATTTAGCTATTTATTAGTTGTTTCAATTACCCATATAGCGAAATTGGCCTATAATAAATCACATCCCAAGAATTACTCTCTATATTGTTATTTCATTGTTGTTTGATTATCTGTAGCTGATAATTGCAAACCAAAAACCCCCATCTGACATTTTTTGTCACCCCCTTTAGACTTTTTTACATGTATTTTTCTATAATTTCTATTCCTATAACTATTTAGACCACACTTGTACTTCCTAATTGGATTTGAACACGTACCGCTCCCTGTGGGTTCGACCCCAACTCTTCGTTTCGTTTTATACTGCTTAACGATTGTTTGCACCTAGAATTAGATAAGGTGTACTTGAAACGTTAATTAGAGAGTGAATCCTAAACTAGATTTTACCTATCTAGCTCGAGATAGTAGATAAATTAATGTTTTGGGCTGTTTATACTGTTAAGCTTGTCGAGGTTCTAAAGAACTTGCTTAAATCGTAATTGTTGTTCTGGAGAAAGATATTACATCTATAGTCTAGCCTACCTACTGAGATTTAGCTATGATAAGTAAATTTCAATTACCCATATAGCGAAATTAGACTATAATCGATCATATCCCCGGTAATTCTTCTTTACTTGTTGATTCCCCTATTTTAGTTATTGTTGTAGTAACTAATTGACAAACCAATCCCCCCATCTGACATTCGTTGTCAACCCCTTCAATTTATGTAAATGTTTTTTATAAATTCTATTCCTACACCGATTACATCACTTTCGTAACTTAGTGAATGAGTTTGAACTTTTACCGCCCCATGTGGGTTCGAGCCCAACTCTTCGTTGGGTTTTATACTAGATTGTGATCGCCTACACCTAGTATTGGATGAGGTTTATTTGAGTATTTATCAAAACTGGTGCCGCTGCCAGGGAGTGGTGTTTAGAATTCTCTTATTGAAGTTTGAATTATGATCTTTTTGTGATGTAGTTGAACCGACTTACTTTGTTTTGTGTTGACTGTGTTGGAACAGAGGACGAGATAAGTGTAAACGGAAGTAACCGTAGCAAACTGCGCCACCAAGACGATATTGGAAATATGAATGATGTTAATGACCCGATTCAATTGGGTGGTGTTAGTGCCCTACGGGTACCACCTGTTGAGGGGAATGCTGTCTTCTACGTGACTAGAAAGATGTTGCAACTCTCGCAAATAAACGGATTATATGGAGAATTAGCTTATGAGGATCCCTATGAGCATATTCAGAATTTTGTAGAGGTTTGTGGTCCCTTCTCATTCAAGAACATCTCTCAAGAGTCAATTTGTCTCCGATTGTTCCCTTTTTCTTTAATGAGAGAAGCTACCAAGTGGTTAGGTGATCTACCGAGGAATTGTTTGTATGGTTCTTTCCTCTTTCAAGGATGATGACGTGAAGAGATAATATCCCGAGCTTCAAATGTTTGGAGGGTGAACCAATACATGAGACGTGGCTGAGATTTCAGAAGTTGCTTCTTTAATGTCTGACTCACGGGCTGCCAAACAAGATGTTGTTACAACACTGCTATAGGACTCTTCACTAGGAGAAGAAAGGTGTTGCTGATCAACTTGTTCTAGGCGGTACAATGCAACAGCCTTTTGAAATTGCATCAAATCTCCTCAATGGGATGACCAAAATTAACAAAGAATGGTAAACTCGAGAGGACCAGGTGTCTCCTCTAAATTTTAGGATGACAAATGAGCAGATCGAAAAGGACAATGAGTGAGACCAAAATATGGCCAAATTAATGACCCAACTGGATATTTTGTCGAAAAATGTGATGGGTAGTGGGTTGAAAAGTGTAAAGGTTGTTGGTGTTGGTGGAGAAAACATTGAGGAGGCACATTTTAAGGGTCTATATAATGAGGAAGTAAATTTTCTTGCAAATCAATAAGGAGGTTTCCGTCCTAGATATCCAAGGTCGGGTGGGAATCAAGGTTGGAATAAAGAAAGAGATAATGGATAGACAGACCGTGATAGAGAATGGCGCGATCGTAGTGCAACTTGGAAGGAAAGGGATGGTGACAAGGAACAATTCATTCTACCCCATGAACTACAGAAGCCTAAGGAGCAAAGAGTTGACCCGAAAAACTTCTGCACGGAAGACATGCTTGTACACATTTTCGATAAGGTAGAAGGGTCGGACTAAGTTTTAAAAGAAATGAAAGAAAATGTCTCCACACTCAATTAGATGGTCACCTCTCACTCAATGTCCATCAAACAATTGGAAACATAAATGGGTCAAAGCTCATCACATTTGAACCCAAGGCCAAAAGGTGGTCTACAAAGTGATACATTGGCTAACACAAAAAACAAACCTTGAAACCGTATCCACGTCGTGCCACAATGTTAAATAAGGTGCTGCTTGGAAGGAAACCCAAGTTTTAATGATTTTATTATTGTTGTTTGAATAACGGGTGTTGAATATGGAGGTTGAGAAGTTCAAATTTTAAGAAAATGACAATTAGGGTAGTCAATAATACTCGGCGAGCTAAAGGGAGACTCGGCGCACCACCGAGTGGGTCAGCGACATAAGTCATGGTCGTTACTCGCCACGCAAACTTAAGAGTTTTAAAAGGCCAAACCATTATAAATTCAAAAATCCCTTCACATTCATAATATTTTGTACTCCCACCACCGATCATATTTTTGTTCTCGTACTATCATTTTTACTTTTATTTGGGATCTTTTGCTCAGGATGGACTTTAGGATTACATTGCTACCTAGCTTTTCAAATTTTTGGCAATCTAAGGTTAGTTTTCTGAATCCCACTCTATAATTTGTTGAAATCAAATGCAATTGTCATTTTGTGATTTTTATTTGTGCTTAATGCAGTTGCGTTTATCGTGTGTTAGTTTGGTTGCTCGTATTTAATTGAAATTGTAATTATTTGGCCTTAAATGGTAGTTTTCCGTGTCATTGATTGTTAAAACTGTTCGGTTGCATTTAAAATGTTGTGGGTATAGCGGGGAGAAGTCTGAGTAACCCTGACTTATACTAATTGTCGATTTTTGCCCAATAATGGAGTGGTTGACGTCATTCTTAAGGTAAATGACATAAATTGGCAAATTTTGGCCAAATTGGGGGAAGTTTCTAAGAGGATGGATCTTATGGGTCTTCAGTGAATTGCATGTTGTGAGTGTTTTATTATCTTTTCATGGGTTGCGGGATTGATTTTGAAGTAAGGAGTACAAATCTAGCACGTTGGGTTATTAGACTAGCTGGGTCTAGCTCACCGAGTTGTTTTGCGGTTCGCCTAACGTCCCCTAGATTGGCTTTTAATTCTCTAATTTATGTGTTTGAGTTCTATAACTTTCGGTCATATGCATGTGCTCATCGAGTACACTCGGTGACTTGCCGAAAGTCCCTTCTAATCGCCTTTCTGCCCTACAAATCCTTGAAATTATTATGTAACTTTGGGTGAGCTACTTCTAGTTCACCAAATGGTTTCGGCGATGCACCAAATTACCCAGGGCATCGTCGACCTGTGCCTATTTTAGATTATTTTTGTTATAGAACTTTCAGCGAGCCCATCTGGACTCGCCAAAGGTGTTCGGCGAGTCTTTCTGTAACTACTATCCTATAGTTTTTTTTATTTTTGCAACAACATCTAACGTTTTGAACATTGTTTTGCAGTTATGGCTAGACCCAATGTTGCTGGTAGAAATCAACTGCCCTTAAAGCAGGCACGTGGAATTCTTATTAATGAGGAGGATGCTGCCTCTCGGACCCCGACATCTAAACTTCCTCCAACATGGGGATATTGCAAGGGCAAGTGCCCTGTGAAGCTGACGCCAACAGAGGTGAGCTCCGACAGTGAGAGAAAATAATTCAATGTACCTCACTCCCTCTGACAATGAGGGTGGTTCTTAAGATAGTTCTCCATCCTCGAACTCTGAGACAGAAGATGATTAGTTATTAGAGGGTAGGAGAGAAGAGCTACACTTCAAGTCTCTAAATTATCTGTCTAGAATCCCGGTGACTCCGATGCCTACTCCTCCTCCTCAAGATCCAACTCCAGCTCGAGAGCAAACGGTTGTGCAAGCTCCACCTGTTCAGGTTCCTCCTCCTTGGTCACTCAAAAGACTAAAGGCCGAGGGTTGAATGACGATTTTGGAAGATAAGAACTTGTCTACAGATGGTGTGGTGGACAAGTATCTTGAGGTGTGGAACACCATGAAGTTACACAAATTTGAGATTTTCACTAAACCCCGGGGTCCCTTACATTTCTACTTGGGTCCGGGAGTTTTATTCGACATATGGAGAGTTGGTGCCAAATAGGAAGAAGAAAGAAACTTTATTTAAGCCGATTGACTTCATGGTTGTGCGGCGGTAGAAAGTGAAATGTAGATGTGCAGATATACAGGAGGTACTTGGGTGTTCATTGGACACCATGCACGACTACATTGACTTTGTCAAGAAGAAAACCATTGAGGATCTTAAGGGTTGGTTGGCACCCCTCCTCTCCAATGTCACTCCGAGGTTGATTGAGGTAGGTACACATATCCAGAAAAAGGGCCTGAATTTAGCTACTCGCTACTGGTACGAGTTTATTAGTAGCACTATCATGCCTTCCCAGAATGAGTCGATCCTTTGACATC
Source organism: Solanum okadae (assembly GCA_036553675.1). NCBI lineage: Eukaryota > Viridiplantae > Streptophyta > Magnoliopsida > Solanales > Solanaceae > Solanum > Solanum okadae. The sequence goes on along the minus strand of CM071685.1, from coordinate 9,966,344 downwards.
CTTTGGCTTCTTATCTTGGTTCTATCATAGCTCGACAGAGGCTGAACATGGGGTTGCTCATCGAGCAAGAGATTTCCATGACGACCAAGAAGAGTCAGACCTCACTGCCTTTCCCTATTTTGATCACCGCGTTATGCAGGTGGGCCCGTGTTCTGAGTAATGAAATGAAGGATGTGGAGGTGACACCCACCTCTTTTACTGACATCTGACGCATTGAGATCGATTACTTGAGAGATGAGGCTAATAGAAGGAGGGCTACACCAGCGGATACGCCCCCGGTAGTTGACATTGATATGTTGCCGATCGAGGAAATCATGCCTTCTCGTGCTACTAAGACTACAAGTACCTCTGGCCCTTATACTTTTGATATGCCTAGTTCTTTAGCTTCACCCCTCGCTCTACTTCTGCTGATGTTGCTGCTACTACATCCCAACCCCCTATCACCCATGCCATGCTTTATAAGATGGGCTATCTGGCCCAATACGGTGATATGTGTGCCTCCTGAGTAGACTCTGTCGTGCCAGGGTTGATAGAGAGGACGATTGCCTCCTCCCTAGCTTCTATTACAGCTACGTTGAAGGAGTATATATCATTGATTGAGGGCTACAAGTTGCCATTGGATACCCTTTCGGTGAAGGTTGATGATTTTGAGAAGAGCCAAGATGTTACTGTTGTTGTGACGGCCTTGAAGGCTGATTTTACTGGGCTGAGGAGATATGTGGACGAGCTGAAGTCCACTAATTTGTTGATGTTGTTAAAGATAATGGAGATTTTTGAGATGCAAGTACTACTATTCCAGCAATTTCTTAGGTTCCTCCAGCTACTTTCAGAGAAGATATTAGGGCTGATGATGCAGATGTCGAGTTCGAGGCAGAGACATATGAGAAGCAGCTGGGTGTTAGAGATAAGGATAAATATGATGATTTGGTGGACCTTGATGGGGCCAACATGGAGACAGCCTTGTAGGCATCGCTCCAAGGTACATCTATGGTGGGCTCTAATGGAAAAAAGGATGCTTTGGAGCAGGGTATTGATGCCCAGACAACAGAAGTGGTTGATATGCAGACTTCACTCCAGGCTTAGCCTGACAGGATGACTCTTTTGCCTCCCTTTCTTTTTTTTTTACTTTACGATTGTTTCTTTGCATTTGAGGACAACTGCGATTTTTGTTAGCGAGATGAGGTATTTCCATACCTACCCCTATTGCGCTATTTTTTGTGAATATTGGTTAATGTTGTGCGGTTGTATTGAAATTGTACTTGATGACACCTAGTATTTGCCTCGGTAGTCCGATTGATTGATTGATGCAAGCGATTGAAATGATCTTAGGCAAAAGTTTTAAAGAGTGAACCAAATTGATAACATATCTCTTGTGGCCACCTTGTGAGAAGTGTAAACTTTTCTTGGCACCTTTTGAGGCAATCATTTTCTATTGATGAAAATTGATAAACTTTGACCTCTTTGTCCCATTACCTATAACTTTCATGAAGTATTGTTTTTTGAATAACCATCTTAGGCCAAAAGCCTAAGTTGGAGTTTTGGTGAAAAAGAAGGAAAATCAAGACTTGTGAAAAATCCCCCCTTTGAAGCATAGTTCGAAAAAGATGGAACCCTTTCATTTAAAAAAAAAGAAACAATAGAAATGTTGAAAAAAACTAAAAAGAAGACAAGCTTGTGAAATAAAGTGTGTGAAAAAAGTAAAAGAAATGGTGTATCTGATGAGTCATATTTATTTGACTAATGGGGTGGATTATGAACATGTTTGAATGAGAAAGAGAAGGAGAAAATGTGATTTTCAGGCCATACTTCATGAAGGCATAAGCCACTAAGCCAAAATGACCATACATTTACGCTCAGTCCCATTACTAGCCCTGAAAAGACATTTGTGATCTTGAGTGAGCTGAAACGAATGTTGATGGAAAATAAGGGCAAACCTATGGGTGGAATTATGCATGTGTTCATTTTTGTGAGTGTGAGAGTTGTATGTGATTCTGTTATCTTATATTGTGGGGGAATTTTGTGTGAGCATGGAATCATCCTTATGAAGGCATTTATACACTTTTGTTGAGATTGAACTTGCATTTGAAGCAAGCATTGTGAGCTTGAGTATACTAGATAATGATGAGTAACAATTTGAAACTTACAGTGCACAACTGAACATTTTATGTGTAGTTTGAACATCTTGTGTGCATTTATGTTGAGTCTTGAGTAGCACTATTTGCAAACATCCTTGTTGAACTAATTGATCCTGAGTTTTACTTAAGGACAAGCAATATTTTAAGTTTGGGGTGTTGATGAGTCTAAGATTTCGACTCATTTATGTATATATTTTCATAGTTTAAGTGTCCCCAATGCGTAATTTATGCTTTAAACTGTTCTTAAAGTGTTGATTTGCAGCAATGAAGTCCAATAAGCAAGGCAAGGATAGTGCCAGGCAAAAAGGAGTGAAAAAGCTGAAGAAGTTGAAGGAAGGAAATTCTAGTGATCGCCAAAACCACTTGGCGAGCCGCCGAGTAGCTCTTTAGCTCGTCAAATGTTCCAGCATGCCAGCCTTGGTAAAGAAACTACTTGGCGAAGGAAATGGACAATCAGCGAATCGCCAAATGGCTCGGCAACATTGACCTCGATCGCCCAAAGTAACAGAACCCTGAGGATTAAGAGCCAAGGAAAACTGATGAGGTAATAGTTCAATTGTCGCATTGCCGACTTTGTAGGCGACCCTCGACTTTCCTCGCCTAATAGCCCTACATGCCTAAATATGGGAAATTATTAATTAAATTTCAAAAAGAAAGAAAAGAGTTATGCACCTTTTGGAAAGAATCTTCTTATCTCCATTATTAACGTGAGTATTTATCTCTATTGTAGAACCTTGTTGAAGGAGTTTGAAAGAGATTTCGAATAAGGTTTTTAAATTAATTCAATTTGAAGCATTGTAGAGACTTGAAGACCATTACCCAGCTCATGGATAACATTATTGGTAATTGTTTCTTCCTTTTTATGATATGTATATATAACCCAATTCTTTGGGTGTGATCATGTGATTATTGGCATAATTAACTTATGGGTATTGTTGTTTACTAATTTAAATGCTTAATTGAAGTGGGTTTAATCGATAGCAGTGTATTAATCTATGAATTGTAGTTGCAAATGCAATTCTAACTAAGTGTTATGGCCTTGCTTGAGAAAGATGTTTTAGAGCTAAGGTTTTCGATTAATGATTGTAGTTATTGAGTTGATGTGGGTTCACGTCGAGAGAGTGAATCCTAAACTTAATTCTACCTATCTAGCTCGAGAGTATAGATTAATGAAGGTTTTGCGCTGTTCATATTGTTAAGCTTGTCAGAGAACTTAGTTGAATCGTAATAGTAATTCGAGAGAAAGCGACTGCATCTATAGTCTATCCAACCTACTGATATTTAGCTATTATTAGTAAATTTCAATTACCCATATAGGGAAATCAGCATATAATCGATCACGTCCCCAATAATTCCTCTCTACTTGTTGATTCCCCTGTTTTAGTTATTGTCCTAGTAGCTAATTGACAAACCAATCCCCCATCTGACATTTGTTGTCAACCCCTTCGATTTATCTATATGTTTTTGATAAATTCTATTCCTACAACCGATTAGATCACTTTCATAGCTTCGTAACTAAATTCAAACTTGTACTGCTCCTTATGGGTTCGACCCCAACTTTTCGTTGGATTTTATACTAGACTACGATCACCTACACCTAGTATGGAATGGTTGTAGTTGAGCATTTATCACACGGCAATGTGAGGAGAAACGATGTATCATTGCCACACTCATGGTAATGGTTTTCAGGTAGAGAAACTCCCCACAACTAAAGTATATTATTTTCATGTTGCTTTCATTGAATATTTTATTGTAAAGCTTAAATGATTTTCCATTAATGTTCTTGTATTTATTCAGTTGAATATATATCTATATTTATTACAGTACTTTCAATTAGTTATTTGTTATTCAGCTATATTACATACTAGTACATTCCATGTAATGATGTCATTCGACCTGCATCTTTCAATGATGCATATACATGTTCTTAGGATCCTTAGCAAGAGTCTGTTGAGATCTTTTCATCCGCTTTTGAGTAAGACCTCCTTGCTTCCGTAGGACTCAAATTTTATGAGTTGTTAATAGTTGTTCTCTTGAAGAGTCATGGATCTTGTCCAAAATCTCATCTTTGTGTAGTAGAGGCTTCATAGATAGACATTTTAAGAGAGTCTTTTAGTTTCAGATATTTAATTTAAAACTTATGTTACATATTGAGTATATTCAGTGATGTTTTGAAATTCAGTAAACTGCTTTTAAGTGTTTCTTTCAATTTAATGCTTATGTATGTTAGAGTTATTCTTCCACTTGTAGTCAACTAGGATGAGGGTTCGCTTGAGGGCCAACAATGGTTTTGGAGTGTCGGCCACGTCAAGGGTGTAGGCTTGGGTCATGACATTATAGGACCTTGGTTAAGTTTAAGTGTGTCCTTGGAATTTCGCTCATAGTTTAGGGGGTACTTATGACTTGTCCCTAGAATAGCTGTAAGTAATTTTCTATGGTTTATATTATGATAAAAATTGTATGTAACTAATAATGTTCAACTTTATGTGTTCTCTTTTTAGAACTCACATTGTGTATCCCTTTATTGTGGTATGCCATTGTACCAACATGTTATAGCTTTAATGAAGAAGATGTAATCTTAATCAATTTGAGTTATTGTGAGATTGATAAGATCTATTCACTTTTAATTAATTAAGGGTTTCAAATTAGGGCTCTAAAAAAACCTTTAAGAAACAATTTCTCCTTAAATGCTTCCTACATAGAGTAAATTAAAATTAATCTACCTCTCTATAGGCCTTGATTAACATTAAGTGAGAAAAGAATAAAAACTCTCACAAGTTTCCCTTATTTACTGTAAATTGGAAGAGTCCTCATAGATTAGCTGTAAGGTTTATCGATTTGTTCTTTGACAAGTGTAACCAACATTATGATTAATTGGAGGTTAGGATTATGTTACCCTTCTTTATACTTCTTTGTTAATATAATTAATATATGAGTCTAGAAGGGGTGAATATTTGATTTGGTATTTTCAAAATTCGATTTTCTTAATCAGTAATTGAGTGTAGATACATAATACATAATTCTCAAGGTTTGGTTCGGTAAATCAAACTTTGGTACAATAAATAAAACTTTGATATAGTAATTCGGTAATTATGTATTGAAAATACGTTATTTTGGCAAGATATATAATTTGTCAAACAATTGAAATGTTAGATTTTAAAGATATCATGTATAGATGTTAGATCTTTACAATCGAGCCTAGTTCAATTCGTTAATTATGGAATAATTGTATTATATTTCTATGGGTATAAAGCAATAAAATAGTAATAGCTAATGTTCAAGCTTATCTATGATAAGGCCTGGGGTGTTGCTCAGACCCTGACCCCTCACAAAGGTCGTTAAATAAAATAAAAAAAAACTTACCTATTTTTGAGAAGTCACATTATGGATTTCTTTATTGTGGTTATGCCATTGTTTAAACAAGTTATAGTTTTTATGAAGAATATTTATTCTTAATCAGTATGAATTGATCAATAAGGGTGATAGTGATATGAATAAGATCACTTCACCTATAATTACTCAAATGTTTAGAACTTGAAACTTAAAATATCATGTGAATGAGAAGTTTCTCGTTAAATGGACCTTACATAACATGAATTTAAATTAATTGACCCCTCTCGGACCCCGATTAGTGTATGGAACATTGAGTGAGAAAAATAAATAAATAACAATTTCACATCTCCCTTATTTATTTACATTAATATCTAATTGTAGCAAATTTTTTTGCGCTCATCCATAAGGGGTATTTTAAGGCCCATTAGGGTAAGTAATATAACCTAATATTTCCTATATAAAGTATCATATGGTGTGTAATTAAAAAAAGATGTTAATTCTGATAGATAGAAAATGAAAATATTTTGTGTGGCTTATTCTCTCTCCATAATAGAATACGGTTTAGACTATGGAACATGAATTTCTTTGAAACATCGTGACAATCACTGCCGACCAATAATTCCTACTAAGTCTTTTGTTATCGCTATGAGAAGAACAAATAAGTTTTTGTATATATGATTTACATATATCTAACATAGATTAGATTTATATGATATATGTAATCCTTCACTCATATCATAGATATAGATTGGTTTTCTAGTCGGTAAATATAGAACTGTGTTATTGAGTATAATAAATTATTTATTTTGACATGAATTTAGCAAAAGTTTTGAATCAATATTTGTTTAACTAAAAAAAATCTGCAATTAGTTTTCAGAAATGAAATTTTTTTTTCACAAGAGGATCTGCAAATATTCAAACAAATTTTATTTATTTTTTTGTAATAGATCTAAAAACAAAGAGAGTCTTTTTTTGCTAAACAGACGCGAATACAAAAATCATGTTTTTTAACAAATCTGAAAACCAAAAAATATATTTTCTACACAGATCAATTTTTTTTTTTTGCAAGATATCTAAAAATGAAAAAAAAAACGTTTTTCCCACAAAAAAGATCTAAATACAAAAAAACATGTTTTTTTAACAGATCTGAAAATGAAAAAAGGGAAAACAAGAATTTCTACACAGATCTAAATATCTGAAAAAGTGTTTTCTTTTAGATAAAAACATATAAAAGTTGTTCCACAAATCTAAAATAAGTTATGATTTTTTTTGCAAGAGATCTAAAAATGAGAAAAAAAATTCACTAAACAAATCAGAATACAAACAACATGTTCTTTTTTGAACAAAAGTGAAAACATAAAAAAAATTCTACACTGATCTGAATATTCGAAAAAAAAATAAATTCTTTGAGGCAAAATTATCAAAAAGTTGTTCCAAGAATCTAGACAAAAAGAAAATAAAGATATTTTTTAATTTATCTATTAATTGTGTGGCAGTGAAGAAAAAGAAAGAATAAAAGAGAAAATATGTTTTCTCATTTTTTTAATCAAATCCTAAAATCAAAAAGTTTTTTTTCTATCTGCTACAACAGATCTAATATTGAAAAAATATGTTGAACTTTTCTTCTTTGAGACCATGATTAAACAATAGCATTGAAAATAAAGAAGTTCTCTGATCCTAAAAATTAAACAAAAGGGTTGCAACCATTTTTTTCTAGAGGAAACAACATCAAAACACACTATTATTGCTGCCTAATTATATTGAGAAATAACAGCTTTCCTAATTGATTTTTTTGCTAGAGGAACAAATATATATATCTCACATACATGCAAGTCAAATTAGGTGTAATTTATTCGGATACACTCTATCCAAGTGTGTTTGCAAGTATTCGAGATACAATGTCCCGATTTCGAGGAATATGAGTGAGTATCCAAGAGAACTTTTTTATTAGAATTTCTTAAGTTAAAATAATGGAGAGGTTTGACCAAAGTCAACATCTGGAGATAAGGAACTCATATTCAAGTTCTGACATTTTTGAGATGTTTAGAGATGATTTATTCTTTTGTCGAATGTTTTGCATCGACCCTAAAGCGCTCGAGAATGGTTTGGATCATTGATTGAGTTTCTAGTTATGTTTACATAGAGCACAATCAATAATTGATCAAGATGACTCAAATTGGTGATTCGATGATTTCAATAGGTTCAAACTGTATTTTCTGATTAGTTTGCATATGCGATTTCAAATGAATTTTGAACAATCGATTTGAATTCAAATTAAATTATAAATTAAGAATTGGCATCTATTAAACAATTGACTAAACAAACTTGAATTCAAGATTTTATTTTTCGGATGTGTTTGTATGACGATTTTGGACTTGTCCACAAATTTTGGTTTAATTTTGATGAGTTTCAAACAAGTTTGAATAATGTTTTAGCCATAACATTATAATGACTTCAAGGTCTGTTTTTAGTTCTAGAGATCCAAAATTTTATTCAAAGACTTCCAAAAAATTGAGGATGATTTGTAGGACCGATATGGAGTGTTTGAGTAATTCTAAAAGGTTGTGGTTAGGTTTTTCTCATAAAATATGAAATAAATTTTTAACAAGCAAAACTGGTATTTGATTGGGAAGATGAGCTTGGAATTGAGTTTCAACTAAACAACTACGAACAAGAATCTACAAGTTTCAATGTCATATGAGAGGGTTATTATTATTTTAGTATAAATTAATGTTGCAGATTTTCTGGTGCAACATAATTGAGAATATCAAATGCATATCCTTGATATAACACAATAAAATATTGCTCCAAGTTATTTTATTTGAGGGAACTTTTGGGACATCAAAACGTGACTTCTGAGAGAAAAATCAATGGGTAATCATCGGATATCATCAAGATATGGTTTCTGACATCATCACTAAGTTTTACATGAATCTATGCTACACTAAAATTTAATATTTGTGACTTCTCGAGAGAGTTTTGCTAAATTAATTACATGTTGTTTAGGCAGATTCACGAAAGATTCTTGATTCTTGCATCGAGAGATTTCCATTGATTTATGATTTTTTTCTACTTTCAACAATGTTAATTAGGACTTCTATGTTATACCCTATATTGGTAAATTAGCAAGTTATCTATGATTTGGGCGATTAGGTGATTGTCAACTTGGTTTCAAAGCCAATATGTTATGTCTAAATTAATTTTAAAAGATAATTATTATTTTGACCATGAGAACTTGGAGCTTTTATTTTGGGACCGGGATAGTAGTATAGAAAAATGGATGTCTATGGATCTCTATACTTACGTAGATATCATATTTGACATCATAAGTCTCTTTCGGAGGATCAATGAAGGGAAAAGTCATAATTTTGCACTTTGTGATTAAGACTTAATGTAAGTTAAGACTTTCTAGGCCCTTATTTAAAGTGTTTGTGTTGGTAATTACTTAATTAAGGGGTAATGAGGTTTCCATATGAGTGAGATGATGAAAATTTAAGCAGGTACCAACTCCATGTTATAGAAAATTAATACCTTATTTGTTGACTTTTAATTGCGTGACTCTGTGAGACTAATTTTTGACTTGTTGACTAAGTGGGATTCATATTTAATCACTTGATTGTTCTTTACGTCATCAAGTCCTATATATTGATTGAGAGTTGGCTTTGATTTTGCCCTATGTTACTTATTATATAAAAAATGATGATTTAACTATCAATTGATGATTTTTTCATAAAATGAACATGATCCGTGTTATATTGGCTAAACCGTGACTCATATTTTTTCAGTTTATCTTTCACTTGCTTTTGTTTATTGATATGGATCAAGTTTGAGATGTTTATGTTGGATAGTGATTCTTGTGCCGGAACATTTCATAGACTAACGTAATTATGCTGATTTTGGTGTTACTGGTGCTACTTCGTTAAAAAACCCCACATTTGGAATTTGATGGATATCATGCTTAATCCCTTTGCACATCCGAGAGGTAAATATGTTTTTCTAATTGATGTTCGGGCTAAATCATGCAGTATATCGACATGTTCAATTTTAACTTGTGTTGTATGCTAGCGATATTTTCAAAAATAGAGGTATCCTTTCTAGTGTCATCTGTCTCTTTGATCTTGTATCTCTTGCACGAAGAACAACTTGGAATAATATGGCTTCAACCACTTGCACTTTACCATACTCAAGCTGAATCCTATTTTGATACTGATTATAATTTTGCATATGTAAACTTGACTGCATCTTCCTTGTTTGTTGCGATTTGATGCTCTGTTAATTAAAGCACACTCAGTCTAGGACCATACATCTTTGTCTCCTTATTCGAGTCATCCAATAATTTTGCATTTTTGTAAAAGCAGACTTTAGTTGAACCGAGCAACCCTTGTTTATAAGTTAATTTCATTTGAGAAAAAGTATGTACAAATGAATCTTGGAGTTGCTTATGTTTCTCATTCCATAAAGAATATTTTGGAATCATTGGTGGAACTAAAGATTCACATTCTATTATGACTGCACTAGCTTCCTTGTTCTCTGTGGTTTGATGATCTTGTGAGAGAAGAACACTGGCCAGAGAGGACATGCTTGTCTCTTCATCAAAGTCCTCAAATAATTTTGGATTCTCTTGAAGTAGGCCCTCAAGGATTGCTTGGTTCATCCAGAGTCCACCTTCAAGAGAATTTTTATTTATTAGAGGACTTGGATAAGGAGACAAGAATATGTCCTCCGCGTCCTAGTGTGCTTCACTCACAAGATCACCAAACCATAAAGAACAACAAAGTTAGAGCAATCATAATAAAACATGAATCTTTAGTTCCATCGATGATTTAGGAATATTCTTTGAGGAATGAGAAATAGAAGCAAGTCCAAGATTCATTTGCACCTACTTTTTGTCACATGAAATTAGCATATCAACAAGGGTTCTCGGTTCATGCAGTGTCCACTTTCCCGAGAATCCAAAATTATTGGAGGATGTGAATAATGATACAATCATGTATCTTCTTACACCGAGTGTGCTCCAGTCAACATACCATTAAATTGCAAATAACAAGGAAGATACGGTCAAGTCTAAGTATGCATAATGTTATTCAGTACCAAAGCTAGATTCAACTTGGGTGTGATCAAGTGTGAGTTTGTGATGTAATAATACGCTACATAAATAATTGAAGATAGTTATACCTAAAGCTTCATGTTGCTACTTCGTTTTGTAGCTCGATTGCCTCCCGCATGCCTTCTTAGTAGGGTTTTCTGAATGAGCAGTAACCAAATTCACCACTGAATAAATTTAAGATAATGGAGTAGGAAAGTCCCAAACAATCAATAGAAGACTTCCTCAACCAACCTCTGTTCTTTATATTCAACAACAACAATTGATCTAGAAGAGTGATAAAAAGTTAGGGGCTACTTCTGGAAGGTGTTGGTATTGCTTGTGTTACTACTTCTTAATACCCCCACAGTTAGATTTGGATGAACGCAACCCTTAATCCATGTGCACATTAGAGAGGTGAATTGTTTTACTTATTCATCTCTGGGATAAATCATGCATTTTTTTCATAGCATGATCTACAAAACTCTAATTAACCTGTATATTTTTAAAAATTCTCTAATATGCATATTATGTGTTGTATATTGTTGTTCTGCAACAGGCTAGAGTTTAAAATTTCTTACAAGAGGAAAAGGAAGAGATCAATTTACTTGTGTATTTATTTTTTGTCGCCTCCATTTCTTAAAAAATAAAGAGTCTAAGATCTATATCTTACCCATAGTAAAACTTCTTGACTTTACTAAATGATATGAATTTGTTACCTTGGTTGCATGACATTGCATGTAAGGTAATAACTTCTCACAGCAAGGACCACAACCATGGGCAATTCGTATTATATCTAAAATCTTATGAAATATCAAACTCGAGCACTTTGCAATTGGTGGTGACATATGAGGTTTGTATGTATTTTAGCTTAAATTTGCTGACCCTTTCTGTTGCCTTTTTACTGAGATATTTGTGGTAGCATATAAGTAGTCAATGTATATGTTGCAATCTTTTTATTAGAGTTTTTTGATTGTGTGATATGTTTAGTATGTTCAAGTTTCATACTTGTACTGTTATGTATTATGTTTCCTCCCAAAATTATGATCAACTATTTATGCCATGCGGACATATTTTATCACTCTTTCTAGCCTAGTGGATGTATGTGAATTTCTATCTCAATGTTAGTATTCAGATTCTAAGTTGAGTCTATTGGTGGTCAATATAAGCCGGGTTCCAATCATGTGGTGTTAAATATTATTTTACTTTTCTATTACCTAGTCCTTTTTCTGTTAGTAGTGTTTTTCTCATAAATATGATGAATGTACTCGAAGTTGGATGAAACACAATAAACCCTTCAACAACTTGTTTTAAGCCCATATCGCAACAAACTGACTTAGTTGTGGCTTCTTTTTCCCTATTATGGTCTTTCTGTTGTTTTGGTTATTTCCCTTTAGTTATTTTACTTAGGTATAAATTAGTAGTAGTTGATTAATACCTTCTGATTATTTTATGCTGACATAAAAAAAATAAGTGCAACTACAATATTGTTTTGGGTAGTTTTGATAACTAAAGTTAATTGGAACAAGTGTTTTTCCAACTACCTCTGTCCTTGCATTTTAGGAAAACTCAAGACTCCAGTACAAGTGCTATGCTAATTACCTCTGTCGTTTCATTCATGTTCTTTTTTTCTTTAAATTTTGGATAAACCAATAGAAAGATTTTGTCTGTGATATGGTTCAAACTTTGAACCGTGATGAGTGTAATTTTCACTTCATGTGCTACTCTCATATCCTTAGTGATGCTCTCAAGTAGTTGATTAATGATGCTTCCTTTATTATTATAAGTTTCTCATCCTTTAATATAATTTCGTTGAAGTAATGTCTAAAATTTATGAACTCCAAGTTAGAGAAAAACTTGTCTAAGCGAGGGTGTGTTCGACATGGAGGATAATGTTTCCAATTTTATTTTCAACTTTCTTCTTGTTTAGGTCTTAATCCAAATGTAAAAACTTGTTTTGTTAATAGTTAATTTGATATATCTTATGTTTCTAGCTCATAATAGAGTATACAGAAGTATTCTTACTTCTATTTTGCTACAAATTTAAGACCTTATTGATTACATAATCGAATAGTTCAATGATCACATCTTATATTTTTCCAGTAGGCACGTACCTAGCTGTATTTGTAAAATCGTCTGCATTAGATCTTGTTACTAAACTAGGTGCGATTTCAACCTTAGTTTCCACAATTCATAACTTCATTCATTGTTATTCCACTCTCTTGAGTTCAATAGAACTTGTATAAATTGGGAAGGATTTAAGTTTTATATATTGATAACATAAAGAATTTAACTTGCATACACAAATAGTGTGGCAGTTTAAGAAAAAAATTTAAGCTTTGAGTATATGTCATGATGACATCTACTACATCCCTCTTGATAAACACTCAACACAACACAATTAAACAGTTCTTTTATTGTGGAAACTACTACTCTTTTATTACTTTCAAGAACAATTCAAGATTATAACTTAACAAAAAAAGTAACTAACTCTAGTACCTTCTTTAACGATAAACTATAATTGAGGACTCTACTCTCCAGGAAGCCAAACCCACTTCCTGTTACAATTCTCACACCTCTCTTTCTCGCACTTGAAACCCTAATTCATAAGAACTTATTCTACAATGAAACAAAGCAAACTCAACTTTAGAAGGAAAACCTAAGTCTAGTTCTTCTTTCTTATAGCCTCTTTATCACTCACGTCGCTTTGTCTTTGTAGGAAAATTTTCTCAATTTATGATTGTAGATAGCCAATCTTATCTTCTTTGATTTTTTCCTTTTGAAAAAGTGGAATACTCCTTAGTTGACCTCTATAGGGAAAGAAATTAGTTTTACCTAGAAATGACAAACTTTTTCCTCATATGACATATTTAGCTCCTTCCGTTTCCACCTTGGATTCATATGCCTTATTCTTCTCCTTATTTGAATTGGATTGCTGTTTGAAATACGTTTCCTATTTCATATGTGTTTGTGCAATCTTTTCCCGCTCCTTTTTATTTAAAGTCCAGTATATGCATGTGAACCTGGTTATTGTTGTCATCATCAAAAGTAATTTGAAAATGTTTGCAAGTCATCACCTCTAGTAAACTACCCAGGATCAGGAGGACCCGCAACTGTAATTCTAAAGTCAAAGCCTATCAACTAACAACAAAACAATAACAGAGAAAAAAATATAGTCCAACAATAACCTAACTGGACCCCTATAAGCCCAGAAGGTACAAATAACTAACATAACTCAACTGACCACCATAAATCAGAGGGTCCAATCAACAAACAAGTATACTAGTGATAGAAAATGCATATAGATGAAGAGAATGCAATAGGACCATCAATAACCATCTATAACAAAATGTATAGACCTACTTCCCTACAATGCGGGTGAGGTATGACCCATGAAACTCCTTCATCCGATACTATGGTATTGACGGCCAGAGGGGCTCATAGTGGACGCTGGTAGTCCATATACACTGCTTGGGCCTGAATCCAGTTCTTACGACATGTCGATTCTGTAGAGGATCATAAGTAGCGAAAATCATGCAAAAAAATGCGTTGACGCACCAGCTGTTCAAGTAAAATATGAGCACATCCCAGATGCCTTCAATATCTCAAGTATGAAAGTAGGACGTCCCTAACACACCGTAATATAAAAAAACAAATAAATTGAGTGGTCCAGGTGATACGACTCTAGTTAAAACCATTTTAGAATAAAATTTGAGTAAAAAAATTATTTCATCATGAATGATAAATATGTCAATGCATAAACCGGGATCATACCACAAAACTCATAAGAATAAAAAAATAATGCATGTCATTACCAATATCCAAACAACAAATAAATATCATGTCAATAATACCATGCTACGATAGACGAAGAGTACTAACTTGGGATTTAATTGGTCCTTGCATACAAACTCAAGACCATCAATAAAATCAACTTCAATACGAGTACAATAAGCCTACGTCTAAACAACAAGTGAATGGGTCAAGAAGAGCCTTCAAATCAATAAAGGGGGAACATTTCAAGGGACGATGCCCTAACCCAATCATACTACTCAGTACGTGAAAGAGAAAAATGAGAGCCAACCTACGGCTACGATGAGGAACAAAGGTCATAAGAACTAACACAAGGAAGAAGACCTATTGCAAGCCTTATAGGGAGCAAATCAATACTACAAGGCGATAAAACACAAGCTAAGACATCGAAAGTGAAACCTATTCTAAGTCCACAACATATAAAGCCTAAGAAAGATCATCTACACCACAAGCAAAGCTACCAGCTTAAACTAAGGTTTCAAATATCCACACTAAGTCCAAGACTTTTATGGAATCAAGAAAAGAGAGGATAACAAGTGTAAATTTAAATAACTAACAAATACAATCCAACCTTACATGAAATCTATTGTATGCATTATCTAAGAAGAGTAATCAAGAAAGTAGACTGAGGCCTACATCGAAGCCAATCAATCACAAAGCCTCTAAGTTGATGGTTTTATTCATTTAGCTACTTTCAAACATCTATTGAGATAATTAGTTATTGACACCTTGTGAGTTAATCTTTACAATTGAGCTGCTATTTTACTTGAGTAAGTCTTCTACTGAGTTCTCAAATAGGCCAAGGGTTTGCTTGGGGAATAATTATGGTTCTCGAGTGTCGGCCACGTCCATAGTGTAGACTTGGGGTATGACAAAACTTGGTATCAGAGCATAGAGTTCAAAAGTCCTTGGTGTCTATGGAGAAATGTCTGTAGAATCCTTGTTATCGGTGTGAAGTGCACAACATCTATAATTAGGAGGCCACAATATTAAGGAAACATATCACCTCTTTCTTACTCTCTTTGGTGCGATAGAGTTCAACTCTATAAAAGTTTCTCTCTAATCCGTTCTTGCGTGCATCTTTTCAGATCATGTCTCCATGAAGAGTTGTTCAAGGTCGTCTTGAAAGAAGAAATGTTGATCCTCAAGATCAAGGGGTACCCAATGTACCAATAGTGCAACCACTTCAAAGAGAGGTCATCAATGTTGAGTTTTGAGATGCTATACGGATGTTGAGTCAAGTTTTCTCCAATCAAGCTGGTCAACAAAGAGTGGTTCGTGAGGATTTGGAAGATACATCAAGGATCCGTGAGTTATAAAGAATGAATCATCCTGAATTCACAATGTCAAATGTCACTAAGGATCCAGAGAACTTTGTGAAGGAGGTCCAAAAGGTATTTGAGGTTATGCATGTTGTTGATGGTGAGCATGTAAGGTTAGGTTTTTACCAGCTCAGGGGTGTTTCTAGGATTTGGTATGAACAGTGGAAGAAGAGTTGGGGGTTAAGGGAACCACTTGTGAGTGTGACTGTCTTTGAAAGTGCATTCACATGGTGTTTCTTTCCCTGCAAACTAAGGGAAGCAAAGGTAAGAGAATTTCTCAATCTTAAACAGGAGGCCATGAGTGTGCATGAGTACAGTCTCAAGTTCACTCAACTATCCCATTATGCTATGGAGATGGTGGAAAATATAAGAAGCATGATGAATCTATTTGTATCTGGGTTGCCTAACTTGTCAAGTAAGTAGGGCAAGACAACTATGTTGATAGGATATGGACATAGGCAAGCTTATGATCCTTGTGCAGCAGGTTGACGAAGATAAGATGAAGCATAGAGAGGAGTTGCATAATAAGAGGGCTAAGACAACAAGTCATGAGTCTGGACAATATAAGACAAGTAATATGAATTGGTCATCTTTTCAGCAAAGGCCAACCAGACCTACACCATCATCTTGTAGTGCACCTGCACCAAGGAAATAAGTTGAGTTTAGGAACTAGAACTCCTAGTATTCCATAGCTAGACCTATTCAATATTAGGGTAGTGTGGCACATAGAGATTATTGGACTTCTACATGTGCTAAGTGTGGTAGAAACCATCCAGAAGCGTGTCATGATAGTTCCAATAGTTGTTTCAAGTGTTGACACATAGGTCACCTCATGAAAGAGTTCCCTAAGAATAGCTAGTATATTGGGGCAATACAACCCAATCTTCTTCAACGGCTCCCATAGATAGACTTTCTCCAAGAGGAGCTACTTAAGGGATAGGCGGAGAAACAAGCTGTATGTATGCTATAACCTGTCGCCAAGAATAGGAGAATTAACAAGATGTAGTCACTGGTATGATCAATGTCTTTACTTTTGATGTGGATGCATTACTTGATCCAGGAGCAAGTCTATATTTTGTGACTTGGAATATATCTATGAGGTTCGATATCCTCCCCGAACAACTTCTCTAGCCCTTCATGGTTCCACACTTGTTGGTGAGTCTATTGTAGTTGAGAGAGTTTATCGTGATTGTGCCATCTCTATCAATCACAAGGACACCATGGCTGACTTAGTCGAGTTAGACATGGTGGACGTTGTTTTTATTCTAGGTATGGAATGGCTTCATGGTTGTTATACCTCAGTTGATTGCAGAACTCAAGCAGTCATGTTTCAGTTTCCTAATGAGCTTGTTATAGAATGGAGGAGTAGTTTAGCATTGCCTAAGGGTCATTTCATTTCATCCCATAAGGCTAGAAAGCTACTCTATTAAGGATGCATGTATCACTTAGTCTGAGTTAATGACTCTAATGTTGAGATACCACCTATTCAATCATTTATCATTGTTAGTGAGTTTCTTGAGATCTTTCCAGATGATCTCCCCAAAGTCCCTCCTAAGAGGGAAATAGACTTTGGCATATACATTCTTCCTAATACTCGAGCTATCTCTATTCCTCCATATAGAATTGATTCAGCTGAGTTAAAAGAGTTAAACGAGAAGTTGAAAGATCTTCTTGATAAAGGTTTTATTCTACCTAGTGTCTCACCTTAGGGCGCTCCAGTCTTATTTGTGAGGAACAAATATGGTTCTCTTAGGATGTTTATTAATAACCGCCATTTGAACAAGGTCACTATAAAAAGTAAGTACCTCGTTCTAAGAATTGATGATCTTTCTTATCAAATCTAAGGATCCACTTGATTTTCTAAGATAGACATCACATATGGCTATCATCAGTTGAGAGTGAGAGAAAGTGATATCCCAAAGACAACATTTATTACACATTATGGTCATTATGAGTTTCTTGTTATGTTCTTTGGCTTGACCAATGCTCCTGCAATGTTTATGTATCTTATGAATAGGGTATTTAAGCGATATCTCGACATGTTTGTTATTGTATTCATTGATGACATTTTGATTTATTCGAGGGATGAGGAAAATCATGCTAGTTATATCAGGATAGTTCTCCAAACTCTCAAGGACATAGAGTTGTATGCTAAATTTTCTAAGTTTGTGTTTTGGCTTGAATCCATGGCATTCTTAGGCCACATTGTATCGGAGGAAGGAATTTGAGTTCACAATAAAAAGATTGAAGTAGTGAAGAACTGGCCCAGACCCACATCTTGAACTGTTATAAAGAGTTTCTTGGGATTGACTTGTTACTATTTTAGATTTGACAAGGGGTTTTCTTCTATTTCGTCGCCATTGAAAAACTTTACTAAGAAGACATTAAAGTTTCAATGGTTTGCATCTTATGCGTCTAGAGTTGGACTTAGTTGTGTATTGATGAAGAATGGTAAGGTTATAGCCTATGCCTCCAGAAAACATAAGATTCATGAGAAGAATTACCCAATTCATGAGAAGAATTATCTCTATGGTGTTTATGTATATGTGTTCACCAATCACAAGGGTCTACAATATGTTTTTAGTCAAAAAGAGTTTAATCTCAAATAGAGGAGGTGTTAAGTGTTACTAAGGATTACGATATGAGCATCCTCCATCACCCAGATATGGATAATGTTGTTGTTGATGCTTTGAGAAGTTATCAATGAGAAGTACTCCCCATGTTGAGGAAGGCAACAAAGAATTGGCCAAATATGTGCACAAGCTTGCACGATTGGGAGTCCAGTTGTTAGATTCCAATGAACGTGGACTGATGGTGA
The DNA here is from genome assembly GCA_036553675.1 of Solanum okadae. NCBI lineage: Eukaryota > Viridiplantae > Streptophyta > Magnoliopsida > Solanales > Solanaceae > Solanum > Solanum okadae. The sequence continues at coordinate 9,947,840 of CM071685.1, read as the reverse complement.
TTAATGGGGATAAATCATCACTAGCATGTGAAGTGAAGGAAAAATAACACAAAGACCATGTTCTACTTGAATTAAAGGTGAATGTTCATTAGCAAAAGGTGATGGCTTTTGAACAAGGGGGAGATGGTATGCTGAGGTACCAAGGTATAGTGTGTGTGCCAAAAGTGGGTAAGCTCCAAGAGAGAATCATAGAGAAAGCTCATAGATCCAGATATTCGATCCATCTCGGGTCCACAAAGATGTATCGTGACTTGATATGAGTCTATTGGTGAAGTAGTATGAAAAGGTATATTGCAGATTTCATAGCTAAGTGCCCAAATTGAAAACAAGTGAAGGTAGAGCACCAAAAGCAAGGTGGTGTGGCCCAGAATATAGATATTCTGGAATGGAAGTGAGAGATAATCAATATGGATTTCATTACAGGCTTTTTGTGATCTCGCATGCGGCATGAATTAATTTGGGTGATTGTAGATCAGATGACTAAATCAGCCCATTTCTTGCTCATAAAGACTACCAATTCTTGATTTAGGTGAGTGTGGATCAGATGACTAAATCAGCCCATTTCTTGTCGGTAAAAACTACCAATTTAGTTGAAGATTATGTTTGATTATACATCCAAGAGATATTCCAACAGCATGGAGTTCCTATGTCTATCATTATAGATGGAGGTGCAAAATTCATATCTCAGTTTTGGAAGTCTTTTCCGAAAGTTTTGGGTTCGAAGGTAAAATTGAGTACTGCTTTTCATTCTCAGACTGATGGTCAAGAAGAGCGCATGATTCAGATGTTAGAGGATTTGTTAAGGGAATGTGTCTAAGACTTTAATGGTAATTGGGATGATCACTTGTCTCTAATAGAGTTTGCTTACTACAATAGTTATCACTCCAGTATATAGATGGCTCCTTATGAGGCTCTTTATGGGAGAAGATGTAGATCTCCTATTGGTTGGTTCGTGGATGGTGAGCTGAGTTGATAGGAGCAGATTTGGTTCATCAAGCCATGGAGAAGGTGAAGATTATTTAGGAAGGTTAAAGACAGCGCAAAGTCATCAAAAATCATATAAAAATGCTAGAAGGAGAGACTTAGCTAGCGTTTGACCATAAATTTCCAAATATTCTTGGCAAATATTATTTGGGTGAAATTTCACCATGTGTTTGGCCATAGTATTTGGAAAACATATTTCACTCTTTTAAAAAATATGATTTATATCCATAAGTTTTAAAAACTATCAAAACTAATCATAAGTTTGTATTACAAGTCAATTGGAACTTCATTGCAACAAATAACAAGTAGTGTGTGTGACACTGGAGCAATGTGGTAGTTTGGAGTGAGTGCAACAAGCATCATTCCATACATTGTGAAGTAGACAAAGCACATGACTTTGTTACCTTGAGCCGATTGTTCATCATTTTTCATCAACAACCATATAATCAATTTCATATATAGTCATTGAATATTTCATCACTACTTTGGTGTACATGTAAAAAATTATGGAATACAACGCAAATAACTACTATAGAGGGTGTTTTTATAAAAGATAAAAGTTTGGTGTAAAATTTTAATTTTTAAAAAATCCCAAATAATGAGATTTGGCCCAAATACAAGAAAAAACTAGTATTTGGGAATTTAGGATATTTGCCAAAAATATTTGCCAAATAATAACAAATTGTATGAACAAACACTATTTGCCAAATATTACTTGAGAAATCTGTGGCCAAACGGGTCCTTAGAGTTTGAGGTAGATAATTGGGTTTACTTGAAGGTTTCACCCATGTAGGGTGTTATGAGATTCGACAAGAAGGGGAAACTTAGTACCCGGTATATTGTTCCTTATCGGATACCCAATAGAGTTGGCAATGTAGTTTATGAATAGGAGCTACTATCAGACTTAGCTGCAGTCCAGACGGTGTTTCACATTTCTATGTTAATGAAGTGTATGGGCAATCCTTCTGTCATTATGCCTACTAATAATATTGGTATTAAGGACAACCTACCTTATGATGAGGTGCCTATTCAGATTCTTGATCGTTAGTTTTGGAAGTTGAGGACCAAGGAGGTTGCATTGGTAAAGGTCTTATGAAGGAATCAATTTGTAGTGGAAGTGACTTGGGAGGCTGAGGAGGATATGAATAAGATATACCCACAACTCTTTCCTTCTGCAGAAATTCCAAATCAAGGTACTAATCCTTTCTAAAGTACTCTTTAAGTTAATATGCCGAGTTATGTAAATTGCAGGTGGTGTAATTGAGTTGGGGTGTTAGATTTTTCCCCTTTCCCTTTTGGATTAGTGCGATCTCATTCGAGGACAAATGTTCCCAAGGGGGAGATATTGTAACATCTTGTACTTCGAAAAGTCAACTAGAGATTCGTACAAGAAAAAAAATTTAATTTTGTGTTTTAGGTCAACTTCAAACAACCATAACTTTCAGCACAAAATGAGTTAGGTGACCCATGTGTATGAAATCGAAGATCTTTGAGTGTTCTTTCCAACGCCGCCAAGTGTACTAAATTTCTAGTTCGGGTGAAGTAGTTATGCCAGTTTGAGTGCAACCTACTAGTTAAAGCATTTCAACCATTTTAAGGAAGGGTATTTTTGTCTTTTTTTTACCACCACTAGGCCTAGACATTTTTATCACCCAAATAGGGGTCTAAACTGATTGAGATTAGTTTCCATTAATTCCTAAACACTTATGGTTGAGAGAAGGGTTTCAAGAGGTGAATAAGAAGAAGGTTTCAAGCGTTCATTCGAGTTTTGAGGATTTTCACTAAGAACTTAGTTTTCTGAGAAGTTTTACATTATTACATCTTTTAAGAGGATCTTTTGAGTAATTGCCTCAATTGATAAAGAGTTATGTTTTTAAACATTTGGAGTTATATATATTATTGGGAGTAGTATTGATATTCGATATCAACATGAGTTAAGAAAACTCAAAATCCTCATAAACCATGTATGGCAACATGGTAAAGGGTGATACTTTTTAGATGATTCTTTATCATTTTTAAGCATATCATAATGGGTCCACTTAGTTGAGGTGTTCTACACCCCGATAAGGTATAGGATAGTTTGGGCAGCGTGCACAAGGCGTTGTATCATCAAGTAGCTTATAGTGATGGTTGTCGGTTAGATAATCTCCCAAATAAGAGTAAAGTGCTTATTTATTGTATTTTATACATATTGAGTTGATATTTACTATTTTAAAAGCTTTATATATTGCATCATTTATTGTTAGTTTCACTTTTTAGTTGAGATGAGGTGAGTATATCTTCCTAGAGTATCAGTTTATGTGTCTTTTACTTTTAGTTTTCCCATACATGCTTGTATATTCAATGTACTGATGTCATTCGACTTCCATAATTTAAAGATGCAGATACTGGTGTTCATGGTCATCAACAGGCGCTCCGTTGATCCAATTGCATTGCAGCTAGTTTTCGTGATGCCTCTTATTTTCCGGAGGACTTCACATTATTGTTTTGTTGTTTATACGTTGTCAGGGTATTGTACTGACATCCATTGTATTATTAAAAGCCTCATTGACAGTAGTAGATGAGGAATCCTTTTTCCCATTTCCCTTGTTAATGTTTTAAAGACTTTGAGTTGATTGTTTTGTTCGTTGAGATACTTTCAGACATTTATTAAGTTAATCAGTTATTGAGGCATATGAGTTAATCTTTGCAATTGAGCTCCAATTTTACCTAAGTCTATTGCTGAGTTGTGAGCCAGGAAAATGGTTCGCTTGGGACCAGTGATTGTTCTAGAGTGCTGGCTACGACCAGGGTGTAGACCCAGGATGTGCCACTTATTATTTCAAGGAACCAGTGCTAAATATTTGGTCACAAGAATGAGGGTCAAAACCACTACTACAAAAGTTAGAAAGTACTGAATTTAGGAGTCAAAAGATATCATCTTCATAACGATATACCATGAATTGAAACCCACCATTAGAGTCACAAAGGACTAAATCTAGCTAGAAATTTGAGTCCAACTCAAAAGAATCTACAAAGGCCAAAAGCCACAACCGGATCACACAGGGGCCATAACGTAAGAAGATTATGGATTTAATCTATTAATATAAAAAATGCAATCAAAATAGGATCTGCATTGTTGTACCCAAGTCTGCTACATAAGTCTAAAAGGAGCTAGAACCATCTGAGCCGACACCAAAGGATTTTCTATGCCAAAGACCACCAAATAGAAGTTTTATGGCAATCACTAGACTAAACCTAGACAAAGGCAGACAATAATCAGAAATAACCATATAACATCCATAAATCATCAACATGGCATGATAGAAATCAAAGGCATGGTAAAACATGCTTAATTCCCCTAAACTACCTGAGAATGAAAACTAGGGCAATAATTCTATCAACTAAACATGAATCATACTACAAACCCTCCCAAAACTAGCTAAAAACCATGTTAATACTATTACAAGAACAATATAAGATTGGCAAGGAATAGCCTACTTTGATGTCAATTGTGTGAACCCCAAAATCTACTTAATCAAAGATTTACCCTTCCAAACCACCTCCTATCACTACAATAATATCAAATTAATGATCACTATGTTAATAAGGTCGAAAAAATACCCATATTGTATAATAAATTCACGCACCCAAAATTGGGTGAAAAATGGGTCCATGTTCCCCGCATGGGAATTAAAAATTAAACACCATCAACAGGTCCTTATAGGCTCAAGGAACTTTTCTCGATAAATTGGGCACATTCCGAGCCCAAATAATGCAAAAATTGCCTTCACAAGCATGAGGGTAAAAACCACTATTTAAATGATAGAAAGGGGGGTCAGAACAAGAATGTAACGTAATAACAAGTACACAATGCTCCCTCAATAGATCTAACTTGAAGAGCCAGCAATTACCAGCAAATCACACAAGAATTTAGCTCAAACGCAACTCAATTGATGAAGAAATCCCCTTTTGAAATGTGAACATATGAGCTAAATTGGGCTGATATCATTTTCTTGAGATGAAATTCTTCATCACTATCCTAACGCCTAGGGTAGAACACATGACCTTATAAAAGTGAGACCATCATGATCATTGAGGTCAAACCTTGCAATCATTCTGGTTCATCCACTCAGCTTGCATATCGTGACCGCGAAAAAGGCCTTAGGACTCTGATGAGTAGGTACATTGTCCTTCATAGTCACCGAGGTCTTCATCGTGACCTCGATGAAGGATTTAACCTACACCAGATGTTGTTGTGTGAAATATGTCACAAAGTTTAACACTTCTGTAACAGGGTGCTCAAGATTCATTTGGAGACCATACATGCAACAAACTATGCTACCCCCACCAAATTCAATAATCAGGACTCAGTGGAGATGTCAAAAGTTCCAATGGAGGTCATCACAAGAAAAGTGAGTCCCACACACAAAGCTCCATTTTAGTTAAAATCCATAAGGTAGCTTGAAAGAAGTTCAGAAACCTTGACACCAGACTAAAGGTACTTCTACACAAAACTCGATGTTTTCTAGTTAATGTACAATCAAAATAATATTTTGAGGTGGTTAACATGATGATTTGACAAAATTCAACCGATCAAACTTCAGAACGCAAAAACTTGCATAAAAACCAAATGAAAGACCCGAACTATCAGTTCCAACAAGTCATAAATTACTTGGGCGTTGCTATAAGGAAGCCCTACATTCCAAAAATACAATATATGGAGAAAATGACCAAATGGGTCATTAAAATATCCACTACTAAAAGAACCTTTTTTTCCTTGATAGTAAAGGGTGAAGGTTTGAATTGGCAGGAAGGTTGAACTTCCATCCCGTGCTCGGTCTACCATAGAGATTCCTTAACTCTACGATGTCTCCACTGAACCGTAACAACAAGAATATCTCCCGAACACAATCGCCTCACATTTCTAGCCAAAATAACATTTGGCTCCTCCACTAAGGTCAAATGATTATCCAACTAACTGAGTCATACCGGAGCACATGAAGCTCGTAAGGAAAATAAAATTGAATAATAGACGCATGAAAAATTGGATGAATAGCTGAAAATACATGAGATAAATAAGAAACATCACAAATAAATTGGAGAATCTCAAATGGCCCTATGTACCTGGGATAAGCTTACCCCGCCTCCCAAATCTCAACACGCCTTTCATATAGAAACCCTTGTCACTTGTTATGAGTAGACCAATGGTGAATGAACTGGGTATGAAATTTTTTTGGGTGGTGACTTGAAAATTTAGATTGGGCCGGTCTTAGATTAACATTGAGTAAGATAAGGTCTAGGGAATTCAGATAAAAGATTAAGGATAATGTCTAAGTGTGGATTGGTTATTCTTTTCTCTAAGACATGAAGTATCCAATGTTGCTTTTCAAAAATGAATTTTGGTCAATAGAAGTTCTGATATCGAATATGACGTGGACAATTATTTTAGAACGTCAAGGGTTAAGTGTGTGTTGTGAAATGGGGGATTTGGGGAAGAATTTTGAGCTTCTATCGTCATGAAAGCTACTATAGCGGGAGAAATCCTTTTATGGTGGGGCCTCTATAGTGGGCTAGTGGCTGCTATAACAACTCTATTGTTATATCACGCAAAAAAGTCCCAAAAAGCTCATTATTCTACAACTTTATTATTGGGAAAAAGGGTGATTATGAGATATTTTTCTCAATTTTCCACCATTCTCTTTGGTAAAGGTAATTTAATAGTCCCCCTAACTCAGAATTTGATTGTTAAGCCTTAGAATCTATAATGGTAATCTTAGGGAAGGGTTTTTTATTAAAATTAATGTTGAGAAAAGCCCTTGATGAGTAGAATTATCATGGGAATAGGCTGGGGGTTAGAATTGTAGTACAACACAAAGATCATGTACAAGTCCCAAAGTTATACAAAATATATATCCCTATATGCAAATGTGATCTTCCTCAAGGCTTTCAAAATCTCCATCATCAATGGCCAGTTTCAAGCATAATCGCGAACAGCCCCTACGATAGAAACAACTATCGCTAAGCATATAACTTAGTGGTGTACAAACTATTGGTTTGGAGCCCTTAAATTCACCAAGTTATCATTCTCAAGTCAAGGGCAGCACGATCTAAACAAAATCAGTAAATCAAGTAAACAATTTACACGGAGTATCAAGTTCAATATATAAAGGTCTAAATGTCAAGAATGCTCATAGCACAACTTTTCAAGAGATTCAGAAACAAGGATCACCCAATATATACATCATGTCGTTAGACCAAGAACAAGTATGTATCAAGACGGATCAAAACCCAATAATCAAGAGGATCAAGAAGCATATTAAAAAAATGGCTTCCTAGTTCATACTTAAAATGGACAACTTCCATGCTTAACACGAACTAAAAATCCAGAGTCAAGATGGCAAATGATCTGAACCAAGAGGCATGCCAAATAGTGACAAAGTCACAGCCACAAGAAGGACAAGGTCCCTACAAGACTGCTAAGTGATCAAATAATCTGTACAAGTGGGAGAGTTACATAAGCGTCTTTAATGTATTAAAGAATACCAATACGATAATGCAAAGTGACAAGCGGTAACCAAGGTGCCAAGATAAATTTTAGATATACTAGCAGGTAAAAAGAGTACAAGTATAAATTTATACACAAACCTCAGTTCTTTAGCACAAAAACAGTCCAACAAAACTCCACGAGTCAAACCGTAGACCTAGCAGCGTATCAAAGTCTTCAACTTGTACACGAGGATATACAACCTTAAAAATTGAATTCAATAACTTATTTACTTTCTAGCAGATCAATAATGATGACGTAAAATAGGGTTATCATCACAAGTAAGCCTAACTTATACAAATATGACTATGCTCCCAAACAGTAAATTCTGGCCATCCTAGTGCATCATGTCACAACTAAGATTTGAAATGGCAAACGGAAAAACTGGACTGTATACTCTGCATGAAAGATGTAGGTACCTCTATTAAGGTTGCAAACAATAAAGAATCACCATAAAATGTATTTTGGATAAAAAGATATATTCAAAACACTAACAGTTGTCCATACAGGATTTCAAACTTCAGAATCTGGATAGAACTTGTCCTATGATGCGTCCCATATTTCGAATCCATAACAACTAAATTAGAGTTTAACAAAAATATAAGAGTTGTATATATAAGAATTATATTTCTAAATAATATTTATTCACAGTAAACAAAGTTCTATAGAACGAGATATGCTTAATCTACTAAACGCTACCCAACTCAAAAACAGGTTTTACCATTTACCAAAGAGAAGAGTGTAACTCGATTTCCAGCCAAAAGGACCAAGATTTTCTCTTGTGATCTTGAATAACAACATGTTAGATAATGTTCTAAGGGACTTATACTTCAGGTGATACGAAATTTCCTAAGAGTAGGTGTCAAAATATAGTAACACAAGAGGTTCTTATCATATACACAGCTGTCCATAAAAGTTTGCTGCCAAAATACTTGTGTTCTGCCCAAATGCATACATATACACCTATATATATATATCCTTCACCTCCTTTTAAAGATATACATATTTCTAATTAAAACATTACGCAAATACACCCATACAATACATTAAATTACGATGACAAATATTTTAAGCAAGGTTGCAAATATAACATTATTTCAAGTTCCCAAAATGAGAATTAAACATATTGTAATAATTATGTAGTGGTTTATCAACATGAGACTCTTCTCTTTCCCATGTTGCTTCTTTTCCTGAATAGTTCCTCCAAAGTACCTTTACTAAGGGAATTATCTTGTTTCTAAGTTTCTTTACTTCTCGAGCTTGAATTAGAATAGGTTCTTCATTAGACGTCAAGTCAGGATTAACCTCAATAGATTCGACTGGAAGGACATGAGATGGATCAGAACGATATCTTCTAAGCATAGAAACATGGAAGACATTGTGGATCTTGTCTAACTCAGGTGGCAAAGCCAATTTATATGCAACTGGTCCAACCCTTTCAAGTATCTCATAAGGTCCAATAAATCCGGGACTAAGCTTTCCTTTCTGGCCAAATCTCATTATCTTTTTCCATGGAGACACCATTAAGAATACTTTATCTCCAACTTGATATTCAATGTCATGCCTTTTAAGATCAGCATATGACTTTAGTCTATCCGAAGAAATCTTTAGACGATCTTTGATAATTTTTACCTTGTCCTCTATTTGTTGCACAATTTCAGGACCAACAAGTTTTCTTTTACCAACTTCACTCTAACAAAGAGGGGTCCGGCATGTTCTTCCGTATAAGGCTTCATAGTGAGGCATTCCAATACTCGATTGGTAACTATTATTGTAAGAAAATTCAATCAAAGCCAAGTGTTTTGTCCCAACTACCCTCAAACTCCATAATGCAAGCTTGAAGCATATCCTCCAAAATTTGTATCACTCGTTCCGACTGGCCATCTGTTTGAGGATGGAACGAAGTGCTAAATTTCAATTTAGTACCCAAAACTTCCTGCAAGCTGCCCCAAAATCTAGATGTAAACCTTGGGTCTCGATCAGATACAATACATACAGGTATCCCATGTAGTCTTACAATCTCATTAATGTACAATTCGGCTAAACATTCAAGTGAGTAATCCATCCTAATTGCTAAGAAGTGAGCACTTTTGGTTAGCCTGTCTACATTTACCCACATTGCATCATGGTTCCTTTGAGTGCGAGGAAGTCCTGAAATAAAGTCCATTGTTATTCTCTCCCATTTCCTTTCTGGCATCGACAAGGGTTGTCGTAAACCAACTGTGACTTGATGTTCTGCCTTTACTTGTTGACAAACCAAACATTTAGAGATGAACTCCGCAATGTCTCTCTTCATACCATTCCACCAATAATGTTTTTTTGTTGGTCTGGTACATCTTTGTACCTCCAGGATACATTGCATATGATGCATTATGTTCTTCATTCAATATTTCTCTCCTCAATTTGTCATCATTAGGGACGCATAACCTGTTTTGATAAAATAAGCCACCATCCTCCGTAAATGTAAAATCAAGTTTTTTTCCCCTTTGAACTTCTCTTGTCAATTTTACAAGTTTTTCATCTAACTTTTGTACTTCTTTCACTTGTTCAAGTAATATTGGCTTTACTTGCAAATTAGCAATAACTGAACCATTTGAATCAAGTGTAAAACAAACATTCAAGGCTCTTGACTCAAGGAGCAAGGGTAAAGGACTCAAAGAAATGCTTGCGAAGGATTTCCGACTTAAGGCATCTACAACTACATTGGCTTTACCTGGATGATAATCAATCGTGCAGTCATAAGCCTTGATGAGGTCAAGCCATCTACGTTGTCGAAGGTTTAGCTCCTTTTGAGTACCCAAGTACTTTAAGCTCTTGTGATAAGTGAATATATGACATTTCTCTCCATACAAATAATGTCGCCATATTTTTAAAACAAACACTATAGCAGCAAGTTCAAGATCATGAGTAGGATAATTCAATTCATGCGGTTTTAATTTTCAAGAGGCATAAGAAATAACTTTCCCTTCTTGCATCAAAATGTATCCTAGACCATTGTGAGAAGCATCACTGTAAACTACATATTCTATCCCTTCAATCGGTAGAGTAAGTATAGGAGCTTGAGTAAACAAGGATTTGAGAGTTTCAAAGCTCTCTTGACAGTTGTCATCCCAAATAAACTTTACTTCCTTATGCAAGAGCTTAGTCAAAGGGGAGGCGATAATGGAGAAGCCTTTCACAAATCTTCTATAATCTGCTGCTAAGCCCAAGAAACTTCTTACCTCGGTTGGACTTTTAGGAGGTCTCCATTCAACAACTGCTTGTATCTTACTAGGATCCACCTTCACATCTTCTGTTGATACAACATGTCCTAGAAAAGCTACTTCATCAAGCCAAAATTCACACTTGGAAAGTTTAGCATAAAGCTCTTGTTCCCTCAAAATTTGCAAAATAATCTGGAGGTATTTATTATGGTCTTCATTACTTCTGGAAAATATTAAAATATCATCTATAAAAACAACCACAAACTGATCAAGATAAGGTTTGAATACTCGATTCATTAGATCCATAAATACCGCAGGAGCATTTGTCAATCCGAATGGCATCACAAAAAATTCATAATGACCTTACCGAGTTCTTAAAGTAATTTTAGGAATATCATTCTCTCTAACCCGCAGTTGGTGATATCCAGACCTTAAATCATTTTTTGAGAATACTTTAGCACCCTTAAGTTGGTCAAACAAATCATCGATCCTTGCCAGCCTATATCTATTCTTTATTGTTATTTTGTTCAATTGTCTATAGTCAATACAAAGCCTAAGAGTTCCATCTTTCTTCTTTACGAAAAAAATAGGGGCTCCCCAATAAGAAACACTAGGTCGAATAAAACCTTTTTCAAGAAGTTCTTGCAGTTGAGATTTCAATTCTCTTAATTTTGCTGGAGCCATTCTATAAGGAATGATAGAAATAGGAGTAGATCCAGGGATAAGCTCGATTGGAAATTCAACCTCTCTTTTCGGGGGGAATCTCGGAAGGTTTGCTGGAAATACTTCTGGAAAATCACATACAGTAGGTACGTCTTTGATACAAGGACCCTTCAATTGTATATCAACTATGTGAGCAAGGTATGCCCCACAACCTTGACGCATCAACTTTCTTGCGAAGGCCGCAGAAATAACACCGAATGAAATTTATAAAGCCAATCCATCCCGATAATAACATCAAAATCGTAGAAGGGCATTTCAATCAAATCAATAGGAAAGACTAGGTTTTGAGTCACAAAGGGATAATCTTGGTAAACTCGATTACACACAACTTGATAACCCAAAGGACTTTCAACAAGCACATTATAATCGAGTCTCACAGATTTCACATTTCCAGGAAGAACAAGTGATGAACAAATTAGAACCAGGATCAAACAATGTAAACACACATAAGCCAAATAAGTGAAATTTACTGACAACCACGTCTTAGCCATCTTGATCATCCTTCTGCCTCATGGCATAAGCGCGTGTAGTAGCCTTTCGCCGACTAGCTTGATTAACTCCACTTGTACCTGTTGCTTCGGTGTTTTTAGGTTTTGCACCTCTATTAGTTTGAGAAGGATTAGCAGAAGGCTTATGAACTGAGCCTTCAGTTTTAAAGGAAGGAGCATTACTAGGATTAGGACAATCTTTCACTTTATGATCAAAGCTCCCACAATTGAAACATGCACACCAAAAGCTCTCCTGCAAGTGCCATAATGATTCTTTCCACATTGTGGACAAGTAGGAATGCTAAGCTTGCCTTGGCCATAATTTGGAGTGCTAGCTGTAGAAACTTCTGATTTGTTTTGCCTTTGTTGAGGTGGCCTGTTATCACTACCAGCCTTAGAATTATCAAACCTTCCCCTTTTCTATTATCAAACTAGTAGAAATCTGTTTTTCATTTCTACTAGTTTCTTCTTTATCAAGTCGTTCCCAAGTAAAACCAGTAGCACTAACTTACAACATTTCTCATGTTGCAGGATCGCCACATTCTTCCTAATGGAATCATTTAAACCGTCTTCAAATTTCCTGCACTTGTCTTTTTCCTCTTTAATAATACCACCAGCATAGCGAGTGAGCCTTAGAAACTTCTGTTCGTATTCAGCAATAGACATGCCTCGTTGCCTTAGATTCAAAAACTCTTTTTTGTTTGCATCACAATAAGCAGGCGTGACATACTTCATATGAAATTCCTTAAGAAAATCATCTGAAGCAAGAATAGAAGGTTTTACCTTGGCATTCGGAACACTTACCCGCCAATAATAAGCATCCTTTTGTAATAGTGAAATAGCATACTTAAATTTGGCAACATCTGAACACTCCAACTGCTCAAATACCCTCTCCATGCAATCATGCCATTGTTCAGGATCTGTGGGATTAACAGGGCTTTCAAACTCCACTCCACCCATTTTCCGCATTTTCTCAAAGTTAATCCTGTGGGGATAATGCATCGATTCAGCCATATGGTGGAAGAATTCAGCCATTTTTTGAAAATGAGGATTCATGGTTTGAGTACCATGACTCATATGAGGATGTGGACCAGCTCTTACACCCTGATGGTTTCCCACTTCAGAACCATTAGTGTGGGGAACATACTGATTCGAGATATGTTCTCCAACCCCCTCCAGTTCATGAGGTTGGGAAACAGAGGCACCCGAACCTTCGCGAGCAGCTCCCATAGGTCGATCAGAAGAATTGGCCATAACTTAATTCCTTCAAAAGGGAAGATCACATTGCATTAGGGATATGTACTAGATGCATATGCATTGTACATGCGATGCAATTATCATAAACCATATAAGCGAACAAATAATCTAAATAGAACCCTTTTTGAAAGTAAACAACTATATTAGTAATTCAGAACAAAAGTCCTAGAACCACAAACCTAGGCACTGATACCAACACTTGTAGCAATCCTTTCAAAACGATACCACCACTTAAAGAAGAAATTTAATTAAATACTTGCAACATTTTAAACCAATTAATGAGGGCATACTGATTTTATTGTAATAGGGGGATTAGATTCATAACGAACTCCAAAAAAAAAAAAACATTTAAGCAATTAACCGACCAGATCTTCATGCATATGTTAACCTCACACTCGAGGGTGAAATAACAAGAATATTACAAGCTTTCGAGTACTGAAATTAGCCGGCTCATGCTTCACACAACTTTCAAGACATATAGCAAATTAGTATATTACAAGACTTGGGTTTACACACACCAAAAAGATAAAACCATATAACTATACTTATATTACAACCCATGGCGACTTCACCAAATCAGCCCTCAAAATCTCCTGTAAATATACATCACAAAGATCATGTACAAGTCCCAAAGTTATACAAAATATATATGCCTATATGCAAATGTGATCTTCCTTAAGGCTTTCAAAATCTCCATCATCAATGGCCAGCTTCAAGCATCATCGCGAACGGCCCCTACGATAGAAACAACTATCGCTAAGCATATAACTTAGTGGTGTACAAACTATAGGTTTGGATCCCTTAAATTCACCAAGTTATCATTCTCAAGTCAAGGGCAGCACGATCTAAACAAAATCAGTAAATCAAGTAAACAAATACAGGGAGTATCAAGTTCAATATATAAAGGTCTAAATGTCAAGAATGCTCATAGCACAACTTTTCAAGAGATTCAAAACCAAGGATCACCCAATAAATACATCATATCGTCACCCCAAGCACGAGCAGGTATGAAGAAGGGCCAAAACCCAATTATCAAGAGAACCAAGAACCATATTAAAAAAAATGGCTTCCTAGTTCGTACATAAAATGGACAACTTCCATTCTTAAGACGAACTACAAATCCAGAGTCAAGATGGCAAATGATCTGAACCAAGAGGCATGCCAAGAGTGACAGTCACAACCACAAGAAGGACAAGGTCCCAACAAGAGTGCTAAGTAATCAAACAATTCGTACAAGTGGACGAGTTACATAAGCGTCTTTAATGTATTAAAGAATACCAATACGACAATGCAAAGTGACAAGAGGTAACAAAGGTACCAAGATAACTTTCAGATATACTAGTAGGTAAAAAGAGTACAAGTATAAGTTTATACACAAACCTCAGTTCTTTAGCACAAAAACAGTCCAACAACCAAGAATCACCACAAAATGTATTTTGGATAAAAAGATATACTGAAAACAGTAACAGTTGTCCATACAGGATTTCAAACTTTAGAATCTGGACAGAAATTGTCCTATGATGCGTCTCATATTTCGAATCCATAACAACTAAATTAGAGTTTAACATAAACATAAGAGTTGTACATATACGAATTATCTTTCCAAATCATATTTATTTACAGTAAACAAAATTCTATAGAACGAGATATGCTTAATCTACTAAACTCTACTTACCAAAGAGAAGAGTGTAACTCGATTTCCAGCCAAAAGGATGAAGATTTTCTCTTGTGATCTTGAAGAACAACAAGTTAGATAATGATCTAAGGGACTTATACTTCAGGTGAGACGAATTTCCTAAGAGGAGGTGTTAAAATATAGTAACACAAGAGGTGCTTCTCATATACATAGTTGTCCATAAAAGTTGGCTGCCCAAATACTTGTGTGCTGCCCAAATGCATACATATACACCTATATATATATATCCTTCACCTCCTCTTAAAGCTATACATATTTCTAATTAAAACATTACGCAAATACCCCCATAAAATCCATTAAATTACGAAGACAAATATTTTAAGCAAGGTTGCAAATATAACATTATTTCAAGTTCCCAAAATGAGAATTAAACATATTGTAATAATTAAGAAGTGGTTTATCGACAAGTGACTCTTGTTAGCATTTTTGGGGTGTTACATACCGCTCAACCTGTAACGTTACGTTATGTTACGATACATCTCAGCGGTGCCTGGATGGATAGAATATCTGGAATCATGGGTCTCGCAATAGACCAGCTAAATTAAATCCCCAACTCTCGAACACACAACCGGTCGACAAACCTCAAAACCCCATCTGAATCTAAAGTTGCCTGCCCTATTTTACCTCCCAAGACTCCATCTCTAAGTGCCACCAGAGACTCATTCTCCAACTGTTGACTACAGAGCTGATCAAGCAGGGTTGACTTAACTCCCACATAAGCTAACACCCAACTAGAACCTCAAACATCAAGCCTAATCATCTGATTGGCTAAGGACTGAATGTTCAACGCCAAAGGTTGCTTCGAAATAGAAAGGAAGGCTAGACTACCCATACTCCTTGCCTTCCGGCTCAAGCTGTCCTCTACTACATTTGGCTTACCCGGATTGTAAAGAATAGAGAGGCATAGTCCTTCAGGAGCTCAATCTAACGACGCTGCCTTGAATTAAGATCCCTCTGGGTCATAATGTACTAAAGGCTCCTGCGATAAATGTTGATTTCGTAATGAACTCCATATAGGTAATGCCTCCAGATCTTAAGTGCGGAAACTACCGCCGCCAACTCCAAGTCATGATTAGGGTAGTTGCGCTCAGACAACTTAAGTTGTCATGATGTATAAACAATAATCGAGATCTATTGCATCAACACACAACTCAAACCAATTCTAGATGTGTCACACTATACCGTGAAGCCCTCGCCATCAATTGGAAGAGTCAATATAGAAGCAGTGGTAAGCAATTCCTTAAGCATCAGACAACTCCTCTAGCATTTCTCCTACCACACAAAGGGAATATCCTAGCGAGTCAACTCAGTTAATGAATCTGCTATAATAGAGAAACCCTCGACAAATTACCTATAATATCCTGCCAATTCAACGAAGCTCCAAATCTCAGTCACATAGTGGACCTGGCCCAACCACGAATATCCTCAATCTTCACTGGATCCACCATTATGTTTTCCTTGGAAATCACGTGCCCCAAGAATGCTACAGACTCAAGCCAAACTGCGGACATTGAGAACTTGGAATACAACTGATGATCTATCAAAGTCTGGAGCACTATTTTCAAATGTTGCTCATGCTCACTACGGCTTTGAAAGTATACCAAGATATCATCAATGAAAACTATGAAGAAGGAGTCCAAATATGGCATGAATACACGATTCATCAAATCCATGAAGGCTGCAGGGGAACTAATCAACCCAAAAGTCATCACCAAGAACTGAAAATGGTTATAACGAGTCCTAGATGTTGTCTTAGGGATGTCCACTGCTCTAATCCTCAATTGATAGTAGTCGGATCTCAAGTAAATCTTAGAAATACTGCAGCTCCTTGCTGCTGGTCGAATAGATCATCAATATGAGGCATAGAATAACGGTTCTTCAATGACACCTTATTTAACTTTGTGTAATCAATACACATCCGCAGAGTACCATCCTTCTTCTTCACAAATAGGTCTTGGCATCCTAAGGTGATTCACTAGGACAAATGAATACCTAACCCAAGAGATCCTGAAGCTAAACACTGAGCTCATGGAGCACTGCGGGGGCCATACTGTACAGTGGAATTGAAATAGGATGATTACCCGACTCCAAATCAATGGCAAAATTAATATCCTACTCTAGGGGTTAGCAAAGAAGGTTTGCAGGAAACACATCTGCAAACTCTCATACCATTGGCACTGAATCATCTTTAGGGCCCTACCTACTTACATGTCTAACATAAGACAAATATATGCCAAACACCCGCAAGCCACTACCCTCCGAGTTTGTACATACGAAATCACCCCAACCATCGTACGACTATGAGAACCCTACCATACCACCGGTGAAATAACAGGCTTGACTTGAATAACAATTTTGACATAGCAATCCAAGACCGCTCGGTGAGGGGATAACCAGTCCATGCCTAAGATCAAATCAAAATCGACCATACTATGCACAATAATATCTACCCGGGTATCGTGTACATGAATAGTCAACACATAGGATATACAAACCTGATCAACTACTACACAATCCACTACAACGGTTAAAACACGAAATGGTACCACTAAAGGCTCAGAATTCATCCCCAACAGAGCAACATAATAAGTAGACACATACAAATAGGTAGGACCAGGATCAAATAAGGTTGAAGCACACTGATGGCATAAGAGAACTGTACTAATAATGACATCATCTGAGTCCTCGGTCTCTCCTCAAACTCGAGCTACATAGAAAAGGTCCTGGGTGCCTCTACCACACGCATCCACTCTGCCACCTGCCCTCCCTCTTGGAGGACCTCCCGAAATACCCTAATGCTGACCTCATCTTCTAACTAGATGGGCTATTGCTACTACCGGTCTCGCTGCATACAGAGCTGGAAAGGGTGATCTAGAGCTAGGGCACTCTTTTGACCAATACTCAACCTCCCCAAACATGAAACAACCCTGTAAAGATCTTCCCGCTACTAGAGGCTAGCCGCCCTGACGTGACGAACCTGTCTGAAACCCACCTCGACCTTGACTTAAACCGACATTATAACCACCAGATGGTGTTGGTCACCCTCGAATAACTACACCGATGCCTGAATCGGGCATCTAGGTTGACCTAGCTGGAACGTCTAATGAACCCAGTTTTGAGTATCCCTATGCCTAGGACGGGCCCAACTAAAGGTGTCATCCTGTTCGGCCCTCTTGCTGCTGCTCCCGTGGGCCTCGTGATAGAGCTGCTCAAGCGTACGGGCATGGTACACTATATCCATAAAATAGCGGCCCCCTGACACAATACACTATGACTCATGATGCAATTGCAACCTCAACCCTCTAATGAAGCACTTAACTCTCTCCTTCTTTGTGGGTAAGATCATGGTGGTATGACGGGATGACTCATAAAATATAGCCTCATACTCTGATACCTCCATGGAGCCTTTCTCTAACCTCGACAACTCATCATGGAGTCAATATCTTACGCTCAATTGGATAAATCTAGCTAGAAAAGTCTTAGAAAACTCTTTCCACATCACTGGCGGGGATCAAGCTGGTCTGATTTAATGAAAGAGCACCACCACTACCTAGTTAACCCATCTAACTGATAAGCTGTCAAGTCGGCTACCCTCGACTCCACCAACCTCAAAGTTTGCAGTCGCTCACGCCAAGTAGTAGGAACCAGAGTCAAAGCCAGAATTAGAAATTTGGCGGTTCTAAATCTTAGGAGAATATAGAAAAATATTGCAAAGCACTTTGAAAAGAATTTTCACCGTAATTTCTTACCACTGAGTTGTCAATCAATTTTGTTAGGGGTTCACAAGTGTATATATATATATATATATATATATTAGATTTCTAAAATAAATTAGGATCTACTAAAAAGTTAGTGGGTTCGTCTGAACCTACGATGCCCTACCTAGCTCCACCTCTAGTAGGATCTCCAGGGCATCATAACTAACTGCCCCAGAATACCTCGGTGGCCATAGTCTTAGAAATACCCCAAGAATACTTTGCTCCATCAGTGGCATAACTTCATCTAAAATATCAAGGTGAATGGCGGGCGGTTGTTGAACCCTTGGGGCTATTTCTGCATGCTGACCCTACGTTACTGGAACCAGCTGTAAAACTTGTTCTGAGCCATGCTGCTATTGAATACCCCCAATAGCCTCTAGGATCTACGTAAGAATAGCCTAAATATCAGTAATGACAACTGGTGCAGGTGGTGACTAGGCTGGTCACGACCCTACCCATTGGGGAGGAATCTGGTCTAACTGAGTCTCACCTCAAGCTTCAAAGTCCTTTCTCTCTCTCGGAAGGGAGCTGTTGTCCGACCTCGACCGCGAGGTCGACCTCTATTGTGTGTTCTAGCCATCCTATGATACAGTGAAACAAGTAATATTCCATGAAACCACCCGGACAACAATGTGTGAAAATGATACCTAATAGAAAAACTCTTTAAGGACATCATGTAGCCTACTGAAGATATGTCACGACCGTCTCCGCACCGATTCATAGTAGTCTACTATATGTTTGCTTTGTACAAGTGAGACCGACGAACCTGGGGCTCCGATACCAGCTTTTTCACTAACCGATTTCTAAAGCCATGATGGCGCCTACCAACCCGCCAGTAGGGAAGTCAAATCCTATCCCAGGATTGGAGAGTAATTGGACTGAGCGGGAACTGCCGTCAACTAAATGAAGCATAAATAAAAAAACACATAAGAAGAAGGCGTAAGCGAACCCAAAAATATATATACAAAGGATATCTACATGAACTTGGAAGTCACATGTACAAAATTACTGAAAGAGTACAAGTCCCAAAATGGACCACAAAAACAAGACTACCTCAAAAAGAAATAGGCAAGTCAAAGTGTAAATACGAAATGGAGATAGGAAATCCCAGAATGCCTTGTGCTCACCCTCGTCTCAAGAACAGACCATTGAAGGCTCGACCTCAACACTGATATGGTTCTCAAACCAGCATCATGAAACAGATGTAGAGTGTAGCATGAGTTACAAAGCTATAGGTACCATGTAGGCATTATAGGCTTAGTGAGAAAGAAAGGTAAAAATAGACGGAAAAAATAGAATCAAATATGAACATAGGTCAACAAATATAAGAGTAGAGCAATTAGAGAGCAAGTCTAAGGATATTTAACTAAACCCAATTAGGCGCCTCATAAGACCCGTTTGGTACACTCAAGCACACCCAAACAGGAACCCAAACAGAATCCTATAAGCTTGACAAGTACACAAAGAAGCAAAAACTATGGAATCCAAAGGAAACCAAACTCCAAATCGGCACAACCAACAACTCGTACCCAATCAACAAGTTTGACTTCCACCTCGGGCCAACCAGCCCGGCAACAACTCTGGGAATTACCCTGGAAGGTGAATTTTGTGCGGGGGTATATCGATCCCCTCAAAAATCCCTAATCTAACTACTTAATTGTCACTTCGGGGGCCTTGCCCACGCCAACCAAGTGTGCCATCTAACACTCCCAATGGTCCTGCCATAGCAACACAGAGTGCACGGGCCTATCAACTCCGAGGAGGACCTCAAGTAACTTATATCAAACTACCCAGCTAGCTATTCACCTCGGGGGCCCTGCCTAATTCTAGCCAGGTAAGTTAGCTATCACTCCCGGGGGCCCTGCCCAACGCCAGCCAGAGTGTGCGGGTAAAATCAACTACGTAGAGGATCTCAAATTCCAAGCTATCGTGGATCGACGCCCACTACCAACGACATCAAAACGGGCAAATCAACTCCAAGCCATCGTGGATCAATGTCCACGGCCAACTACCTTAAACTAGAATCTACCGAACAACACCCAAACTAGGATAATGCATCGGCATCACAAAAATGAGAAGAGAAGCCAGGAGGATCACAACAAAAAAAAAGCCCAAAGCTAGGCTGAAGTATTAGACCCAAGTATGTTATGCCGGTCTACAAGGACCTAGTCCATCCGAATTGACATCGGATACATACAAAAGTAAAGCAGGTGCATGAGTCTTAGGCAACACTAGTGTATCCTAGATTAAGGCCAAAGATAAATTCCAGCATAAATAAATAGACAATTAGATACTCATGCAACGACAAAAAAAAGCCCAACAGGAAATTCAAAAATATACACAGATAAACAGCCCCCCCAAAAACATGGCACTAACCCTGAAACAGCCCGAAAATCATCCCTACAACAACAATCAGAGAATTATCCCTACAACATGGTTTCTGAGAAGAAGAGAATAAATACTAGGAGCAACCCTAAATTCACAGAAATCGGAATACAATTACACAATCAGGCTCAATCTAATTGAATGGAAGTCGTAGCCTACTTGAAGGCCGACCGTGTATGCCTCAAATCACTCTGTCGGAGCTTTTCCCTTTCAAACAGCCTCAGATTTCTTCCATGCTATCAAATATACAATCACAACATCATCATGGTCGTTTAGACACTAAAATGATCAAAATCAGAGACAACCCAATTTCATATTTAAATTTAGAAAATGTAGGAACCACTCAAAAATTTCAAGAATTGACTCCGTAAAAAGGTCCTAAACCCTATGTCACACACTGATCCTACACCCTAGACGTGACTGACACTCAAGAACCATTCTTGGCCCGAAGCGAAACCTTGACCTGGTTCAATACTTAGCGGAAGACTTACTCGACAAACAATGAACTCAAATACAAGCATTAACTCATATGTGCCAAATGAATAGCTCTAAATATATAAGAATATTCAACTAGGCAGAAATAGGCAACTCAAGTCTTTACAACATTTAAGAAAGAAATGAAAAGACTCCTCAACTGCTATTTTCTATGAAGCCTCTAATACTATGAGGGATATCGGGAAAAGACCCGTGCTCATCCTAACAAAACTAAAATAATCAATAAAGAATCCTCTGGAAGTAAGAAGACTCACCAAACAACTCTTGAACTGCAAGTGGTATCAATGAAATCTCTGTTAATAACCCTAATGTAACACCCCGGAAACTAGTAGAGTAAACTAGGGCCTTATGCTAGGGTTTAGAGTTTGAAGTATGTTGAGTAGAGTCGTAGATGAGACTTCCCGTACATAGAATGAAGGGTTTAGTAGTTGAAAGTCAAGGTACGTGTTAGACCCCGTAATTTAGAAGACCACCCAAGGTTTGGTATAGGGTTGCAAGGGCAAAGTCCAAGGCCAAGAGGCAAAGACTAAGCCAAAGGCCAAGGATGCCTAACCTAGGCCAAGGATGCCTAACCTTGGCCAAGGCTGCCTAAACTTGGACAAGTACTGCCCTAGGGTTAAGGACCACCTTCACGACCAGTGGTATTGACCACGGTCCATGAAGGGGTCTGTGAAGACCCCTTAGGCTTGTGGGAGATGAAGCCTTGAGACTTAGCTACTGTCCAAGGGACCACGAGCCACTTCACGGCAAGTGGTCATGACCACGACTCCTGGTCATGCCTTAGGTTTGAGGGAGTTTGGAAAGTTGAGGGGAGCCACTGGTCAAGGGACCATGGGCCATGGTGCCCTTGACGGCACGTGAACATGGGCGTGGCCCCTGGCAATGGGTTGCCTAGTGAGGGTTTAATTAGTGAATTCATTTTAAGTTAGTATTAAGTGGGGGTCATTTTATATGAGTTTTATTCCCCTATTTAAGGTATTTTAAGTCATTACCCTCAATATTTAAGTCACTTTTCACAAAACCCCAAATCACTCCTCTCTTGAATATTTCTCTCTCTAGAAATACCTCTATTGCAGAAGAAGCTAGGGCTTGAAGCTAAGGTCAAGATCCAAGGCTCCATTGTTGAAGGCTTGTTCTAGGGCTTTGATAAAGGTATGTTTAGCTTATTCATCTATGGGTTCTTCCACCCATATATCCCACCTAGAAATCCCCTAATTGTAAAATCAAAAAACCCAATTTTAGCTAGGGTTCTTTTTACATTGTGGGTAGGGCTCAAGTATGATTCCAATCTTGTTGATAATGCCCAATTGTGAATGTATTGACATTGTATTATGATATTATGATGAATTTATCTTATTTCTATGGTTAACCCTAGTTTACTTGATGATTTTCATATATTGTGGGTCTATGCCATTAGAGGTGAAATTGAAGGTTCATAAGTGATCCTCTTAAATCAATGTCATGTGTAGTAATTGATCAAATTTAGGATCATATAATCATGAATTGAACTAGGCTTTATTGAATATGAAGGATCTTAATTGTAAAGTTGAATTTGAACCTTTATGACCAATTGTGAATAAAATCACCTAGTAATGAAAGAAGTAATTGAAATACATTGAAATCTTGGTATAATGATGAGATTAAGAAATACATCTTGAGGGAAAGGCTTGTGATTGATGAGTCCACAAATTGGTCTCATTTAGGGATATATTTTGATAGAATTTGTGTCCTTAAATGCATATTTTATCTCAATATATGTTGAAAACCCTTAAGTTTGAGGTATTTGTAGTTTGAGGGAATGCATGGACACTACTTAGCAAAAATAGAATAAAGGCAGCTGAAAGAACGAAGAAATGAAGATCTGAGAATCGCCGAACCCATTCGGCGAGTCGCCAAAAGTTCTTATCCTTGCCTTTTGTTCTAGTGTGTTGGTCCTTGAAGGAAAGGATCAAATCGGCGGTGAAAAGGAACAGTCGGCGTATAATCTAGTAGTTCCGCGAAGCAGTACTATGTCGCCCAATGATCCAAAATACGACGATGCTGAAGAATAGAGCAAGACGCTGATAAAACCTACCAAAGGGCGGATCGCCGATCTGGACGAACGACGCCGAATAGTCCACTGCAGAATAGATTTTTGAAAAGTATAAATACTCGTTGAGAGTTGTAGCTTAACAGTAGATTTTTAATATATACTTTTTAACGTTGAGTTTTGAGTTCTAAGTTGGAGAGGGTTTTGAAGAACTTGAAGATTCAAAGAGTTTCAACTCCAACAATTTGGGTTTGGGTCTTTTGGATTCTTCAGTCTTGGCTTGTTTTGAGACTAAAATCTTCATACCCATTTGAATGCAAACTCATTTTAGTATGAATTTCTCTCTCTTTTACATGTCTAGCTAAAATCCCAATTCTTGCGGTGTGATTTTGTGAATATGGGTTAGATTAATTATTGGGTCTTGCTTGTTGATAGTTTACTTGTTGTTTAAATGTGATTTCGTTTAGTAGTTGTGTTGGAACTTATTGAAATTGTAGTTGCGAATACTATTTTAGCTTTGTGTTTTCGGCTTGCTCGAGTGAGTGGTCGTAAAACTAAGACTACTAAATTGATGGTAGGTGTGAGTGGGTCGACATGAGGATCAGGTCAAGAGAGTGAACCCTAGTCCTTCTCCCACACACTCAGATCGAGAAAGTGAGTGGGCTAAGGCAGAGGCTGTTCTTCATGCAGCAAGTTGGTGTCTGAGAGGAACCCATTGTACTCGGGGTAAGTTGTTCGAGAGAAAGCTTACCCCCACTATAGTCTAGCCTAGTCACAAATATTCAACAAAATTACTTTCAAAAGCATGTACCCACTGATCTAGCCTAGCCCGTATTCCTATCACATCCCAAGAATCGTCTCTCCATGATTAGTACTCTTTGCATTTTTGTTGTTTTTGCTTACTTTTCACAAACCCTCATTGATAATTGATGCTTGCGTCACCCCTTAGATTTAGCATGTTTATATTCGATAATGTTTTTAGCTATGAGTAATTAGAACTTAATTTTATTTTTCTAATAATTCTCAAGCTCACTTCTTTGGGACTCGACCCCAACCCTTGGTTGGGTTACTATACTATTGTACGATCGTAGACATTTGCATTGGAAGTTGTGTCTTGATTATGCAAACATCAAATTGGCACCGCTGCCCGAGAGTGGTGTGACTTGCGAATTCTTAGTGTAGTAAATTTTTTGTTCTTCTTAGTTATAGTTCACTTACTTAATTTTTAGTTTTGTTCTATTGTTTGTGTTGAAAACAGAAAACATGAGTGTTACTGGCAACAACGAAATCTAGGTGGGACACCAAGACGACATCGTAAATCTCAACGATGTCCAAGAGCCCAACATGAATGACCCCCATCTCATGGGAGGTATTGGGGACATCCGTTTACCTCAAGCAGAGGGAAATACAATGTTCCACATAACGAGCACTATACTACAACTCTTGCAACTAAATGAACTTTTCAGTGGATTGGCTTATGAGGATCCTCACGAACATCTTCGAATCTTCGTAGATGTGTACGGACCATTTTCTTTCAAAAACATCTCTCAGGAGTCAGTTCGGTTAGGCTATTCCCTTTCTCATTGATGGGAGAGGCGTGCAAGTGGTTGACGGAGTTGCCTCGTGAATCCATCACTTTTTGGGAGGAATTGGTAACCGCTTTTAATGTGCGATTTTTCCCTCATTCAAAGATGATGAATCTTCGGGATAGTATCCAAAGCTTTAAGCATTTGGAGGGCTAGTCAATCTATGAGACTTGGCTGTGATTTAAAAAGTTGGTGCCACAATGCCCGGCTTATGGTCTGGCGGACGATGTCTTACTACATTACTTTTACCGAAGCCACGATTCGGTAAACAAAGGTGTCGCTGATCAACTTTCACCTGCAGGCCTAATGCAGCAACCTTATGCAGTAGCAGCCCAACTCTTAGATGGCAGGACTACCATCAACAGGGCATGGTACACTCGTGAAGACCAAGTCTCACCTCTCAGATTCAAGCTATCAAAGGAGAAGATGGAAAAAGATAATGAGAGCGACCAAAACATGGCCAAGATCATGACACAACTTGACATTTTATCTAAAAATGTCATGGGGGTTCCCATAGTGTCAATGATGTGGGGGTTGGATGTGCAAATCCTGAGGAGGTTAAATTTGAAGCCTTGTGTAATAAGGAAGTGAACTTCCTAGCCAACCAAAACTATGGTTATCATTCAAACTACCCAAGGCAGGGTGGTAACCAAGGTTGGGTTAGAGATGAAGGATGGAAGGATCGTGAATGGAGAGACCGAAATCCTAATTTGAAGGATGGGGAAAAGGACATGTATGTGCCTCTTCACAAGCGGGAAAGCCAAAGAATTCAGAGGGTGGTAAGTTTGAGGATATGCTATCTCGTATCTACAAAAAAGTTAAAGGGTCAGAGAAGATCTTGAAAGAGACGAAAGAGGATGTGTCGACCCTTAGCCAAATTGTTACCTCTCATTCAATATAAATTAAGAAACTGGAGACCCAAATGGGTCAGATGTCGTCTCACCTAAATTCGAGACAGAAAGGGGACTTTCCTTGTGATACTATGGTCAACCCCAAAAATGAGGTTTATAGGTCGACTTGCGTTGTTCCACGATGTTAACTAAGGTGTTGTTTTGGAGGTAACCCATTTATTGCTTTATTTTTCTTTGATAAAATAATGGTGGGTTGATTATGCAGATGAAAGTGTGGAGAGTGAACGAACAGTGCAAATTGGCGAGTTATAGGTCCAGTCAGTGAATCATCGAAG
Organism: Solanum okadae; assembly: GCA_036553675.1. Lineage (NCBI taxonomy): Eukaryota > Viridiplantae > Streptophyta > Magnoliopsida > Solanales > Solanaceae > Solanum > Solanum okadae. The sequence continues at coordinate 9,921,524 of CM071685.1, read as the reverse complement.
GGTTTGGTGACCCCGAACTAGAGCACCGTTACACGCAAAACCAATTTTTATTGGAGTCTATAAAACTCGGTGACCTCAGGAAATTATTGGCGAATCACCGATCATGTCGGCGATCTCAACGGAGACCCTGTTTGGACTCCAACAATACTTAGAGGTTCTGTAAAATTCAGCGAGGCAAATGACTACTTGGCGTTATGCTGAATAGTTCGGCGGTCGGGACTAATGTCGCCAAATGGGCAAAAAACTGGACTGTTTTTCAAGTCAAAGGTTTAAAAGTTTCAAACTCATTCCCCCTTTTCCCTCACTTTTTCATCTTCTCAAACTCACATTTGCACTCTAGTTCTACATTTCTTGCATTTTTGGAGTATTTTTAGTATCGAATTGTGCTACGAGTTTGATTACATTGCTTCTTAGCATCTCAACATCCATTTGATCGGCATAAATGGTTGGTATTTCAAACCCCACATTCATTTCGTCGAAATTGTACTCATTTGCAATATGTTAACAACATTTGAGAACAAATACTTTTTAATTGTGGTGGGGTGAGGCACACCTTTTGTGTGCTATTTGTGACTCGTGTTTTTGTGTATATATTTGGGCTATTATGCTTTAAAATTATGTTTTATGAAAGCATTGAGCTTGTGGCTCCACTTGTTTTAATTGAAAATGATTTTGACCCTTTCGAAAAAATTACCCAAATTATTGGCCACCTCTTGTGTGCACATGAATGTGGTTGTTCCTTAGCAAATTTGAGTCTTGGTTTTGTTCAATATCGACAACTCAAATAGTGCTCATAATTGAACGAACATGAATGTGCGGCTACGATGAGGCCAAATGAAGTTGCATAGACAATATGTGAACTTTTTGCATCTCGTTGTAATTAGCCATGTATCAAATTGATTCTCTTGTGATGACCGTTGCACACTCGCAAAAGTCTAGAGTCTTGTTTGACTTTAGTGTCGATGCCTACTACGATGAGCTTACCTGTGACCTATGCATGACGGATACTAGAATTTGCCCCGTTGGTTCGGTTGACTAAGTAAGGATATCTCTTGATATGATCTTAGCCAACTTCGAAGAATGTAAGCAAATTTGACATATACCTCTTTTGTGACCTACCTTGGGAGTGTGTGAACCTCTTTTGAACACCCCTTGAGCCTTACCTTTCTTTGGAAGAAACTTGATGAAAACTAGACCTCTCTTAATCCACTACCTATAAGCCTCTTGATTTGTGGTTGATTGAATAGCCAATTTAGGCCAAAAGCCTAAGTTGGGGGTGTGCTGAAAAGAAAAGGGAGAGTCAAGAAGTGCAATGAAAGTTTCCTTTAAAACATGGTGTTGAGAAAAATGGAATCCCTCCATATATTTAAAAAAAGAATGAAAGATAAAGTTGCAGAATAAAGTACAAAAGTAATGGGGTCCCAAAAAATCCATGGAAAGGGAATAATAGGATGACTTATGACCACTAAAGAAAATGATGAAAAAAAAAGGAAAGGAAGTGTTGTGAGCACCACATATCATGATGATGAAAGTCACTGAGCCTAAATGACCATACCTTTGCAATTAGCCCTATTACAAGCCTTGAAAAGACCTTTTTGATCTTTAGTGAGCTGAAACAAATGTTGATCAGAAAATACGGGCAAACCTATGGGTGAAAGTATGCATCGTGTTCATCTTTGAGATTGTGAGCGTTGCATTTGATTCTGAAGCTTTAAATCGTAAACCATTGTGTGTGTGAATATGGAATCATTCCTTGTGTGAGGGCGTTTGAAAACTTTGATTGAGCTTGAACTTGCATTTGAAGGAAGTATTGTGAGCATGAGATTCTTTGATATTGGTGAGTCACAACTTAAATCTTTAACTGCACATTTAATCTTTGCATAAGTAAATTGAGTCTTGTTGTGTTCATTCATGATTGAGTCTTCTGTAGCACTATTCGAGACACCCTTTTTGAATGGTTGAACTTGAGTTTGCTTGAGGACAAGCAAAAGTTTAAGTTGGGGGTTTTGATGAGTCCACAAATTGGACTCATTTAGGGCTATATTTTGATAGAATTAGTTTCCTTAAATGCATATTTTATCTCAATATCTGATGAAAACCCTTAAGTTTCAGGTATTTGGAGTTTGTGGGAAAGCATGGACACTACTTAGCAAAAATGGAACAAAGGCAGCTGAAAGAACGAAGAAATGAAGATCTGAGAATCGCCGAACCCATTCGGCGAGTTGCCAAAAGGTCTTATCCTCGCCTTTTGTTCCAGTGTACTAAGCTCTGAAGGAAAGAATCAAATCGGCGGTGCAAAATGGCAGTCACTGTATTGCCAAGCAGTTCTGCGAAGCAGTACAATATCGCCCAATTATCCAAAAGATGACGATGCTGAAGGATAGAGCAATACGTCGATGGAACCTACCAAAGGGCGGATTGCTGAGTTGATCGAAGATCTCGACTAATGCTGCCGAATGATCCGTTGCAGCATAGATTTTTGAAAACTATAAATACTCTTTGAGAGTTGTGGCTTAACATCAAATTTTAATATATACTTTTTAACATAGAGTTTTAAGTTCTAAGTTGGAGAGGGTTTTGAAGAACTTAAAGATTCAAAGGGTATCAACTCCAACAACTGGGTTTGGGTCTTTTAGATTCTTCAGTCTTGGCTTGTTTTGAGACTAAAATCTTCATACTCATTTGAATGCAAACTCATTTTGGTATAAATTTCTCACTATTTTACATGTCTAGCTAAAACCCCAATTCTTGGGGTGTGATTTTGTTAATATGGGTTAGATTAATTATTGGGTCTTGCTTGTTGATAGTTTATTTGTTGTTTAGATGTGATTTCGTTTAGTAGTTGTGTTGGAACTTAATGAAATTGTAGTTGCAAATACGATTTCACCTTTGTGTTTTTAGATTGCTCGAAAGAGAGGTCGTAAAACTAAGACTATTAAATTGATGACCGGTGGGAGTGGGTCGACATGAGGTTCAGCTTAAGAGACTGAACCCTAGTCCTTCTCTCACACACTCAGCTCAAGAGAGTGAGTGGGCAAAGGTGGAGGTTGTTCTTCATGCGGCAAGTGGGTGTTCGAGAGGAACCCATTTGATTCGAGGTAAGTTGTTCGAGAGAAAGCTTATCCCCACTATAGTCTAGCCTAGTCACAAATATTCAACAAAATTACTATCAAAAGCATGTACCCAAAGATCTAGTCTAACCCGTATTCCTATCACATCCCAAGAATCCTCTCTCCTTGATTAGTACTCTTTACATTTTTGTTGTTTTTGCTTACCTGTCACAAACCCCCATTGATAATTGACGGTTGTGTCACCCTTTTGATTTAGCATGTTTATATTCAATAATGTTTTTAGCTATGACTAATTAGAACTTAATTTTATTTTTCTATTAATTCTCAAGCCCACTCCCTTGGGACTCGACCCCAACCCTTGGTTGTGTTACTATACTATTGTACGATCATAGACACTTGCATTGGAAGTTGTGTCCTTATTACGCAAACATTATTGATCATAATAGTTAGGGCTTTAGAGTGAAGCCAATATGATTAACTATTTATGCTAAGGCTTTGAGAGTACAGTCTAAATGTGAATATAAGCATGATAAATAGAGTTTTAGTGGAGGATCTTTACCTACCTAATCTACCTAATAAAGGCTTGAATATGTGAAGTGGTAGATTCACTTAATTCATGATGATACCAATGTCTAATGTAGAATTCTAGATATGGTTTTATGCATGAATATGATATGACATGAAAGGTTCTCTCACATAGAATCATTGTAGGTTGAAAGGTTTTCTCACCTGAAATGAATCTCAGACCTAGGACTATTAAATGTGATAAGGCTTGTGGTGATTCCCCTATATGACCTTTGCGTGATAGGAATGTGGGGAGTTTGAGGTGATTACCCTTTTATATATGTGTGACTCCCAAGGCAAGATGTGCTTACCCGTTAGCCTTTAAGGTGGTCATGGAGGTGATTACCTATGATCCTTATGTGTTAATGTGGAGGCGAATACCTATATTACACATTAAAATTAATATAGAGGTGAATACCTACATTACACATTAAAATTGATATGGAGGTGAATACCTACATTACACATTAAAATTGATATGGAGGCGAATACCTATATAACCTTACAATTGATATGGAGGCGAATACCTATATCACCTTAATAATGATATGGAGGCAAATACCTATATCACCTTAAAATGGACATGGAGGTGAATACCTATGATTCATTAACTTGTATGACTTGTGGAGACTCCCCTTATGTTTATGATTTATTAGTATGTGTGACAAGAGGTGATTACCCTTGTTTGTATGATTCCATGGTATATGTGGTTTGAAGTGATTCCCCTTGTCCTTCATGAGGAAATAAACATTTATGCCATGAGGTTACTCCCCCTTGCATTTGTGAACAAGAGCATGACTAGTTTGGATAGTAGGTCTAGATACCTCTCCACTTCATGCATGATTAAGAGGGGATTACCATTGTCTTTATGATGTTAAGAAATGATGAACATGAATGATGAACCTAGAGTGTCTACCTTAGCCTGGGTAGGGTTATGGGGTCTTGTCCATGCATGGCACAAGCCTGCCTTAAGGTCACTCATGAGGTGTTTCTCTTATATGATGTATGCTAGATAGGATTGTGCCATAGTTGCCTTCCTTGACATGATATGATTGACTAAAGGTGATAGTTCCCTTGTCTATATGAAGTAAATTAAAGAATGAGACCAAATGAAGAGTAAGTAAGCTTATGGTGACTTCAAGGTTATGCTTGGTGTGAATGGTATTATGTGATGTCCTTCATGCATTTCACAAGTGTGCTTTGAGGTTACTTAAGAGTTTAGTACTCATATTATATGAAACCCTAACACTTGACCGTGTATATAGGCAATTATTAAGATGACCAAAAAGGGATACTTGTCTTGGGTGGTATTATGGGATGCTATTCATGCTTTGCACTTGTATGCTTTTGAGGTTACTTAAGAATGGTGCTATTATGGGTTAGATGACTAAGAGTCAATTATGATTATTATGATTATGATTTATCTCCTATGCTCATTTATTATGTCTTATGTTGACTTATGATTTTATGATGCTTATGTTGGAGATTATGTTATGATTATGTTATTATCTCTTATGTTGACTAACCATCTTGAGATGTTCGTGCTAGTTTTCATACTTGGTACATTTTGTACTAACGCATATTGACTACATTCTAATCAAATGTAGGGTTTCGGAGATTTAGTTGTTTGAAGGCTAGGTTCCTAAGGTGCAAGAAGAGTTGAAGGATTGGTGGGTCCTCATAGCTTCGAGGCCAAACCCATTATGTTCCCTTTATGTCATTTCTTTATGTTTTAGACTTTTGTATTGGCGGCATCCCAAGACTTTTATTCAAGAGTTTAATAGATGGTTTGAGACAAAGGTTTAGTAAAGACTTACCCTTGCTTAAGAAAATGTTTTCGATTTTATGGTTTTAAAGAAGTTATAAATTTTCCATACTTTTCTAGTATGTTATGTTATGATTATGCTAAGGGCTTGTATGAGACTCCTTCGGGGTCAAGTATGCCATGTTACGTCTATGGGATACCCTTGGGTCGTGACACCTAAACTCCTGTATCTGCATCAAGAAATGATACGGGCCAAATGGCATTTGTACATTGAATGTACAATCATGTAAGGGGAACAGTGAACATAACAAAAAGGGTTGAACTTGGAGAGAAGGAAACATACTCACCTCAACTCTACTCAACTCAACCTTAACTCATGGATACTCAACTAAATATAGTATAAAGACAACAATAAAGATGTTGTTTATATAAACCATTTAAAACAGTAGATAACAACTCAATGTATTTAAAAATACAAAAATAACTCAGTTTGTATGTAAAGATACAAAATAACTCAATTTGGGAGATTCTGTAACTTACAACCATTACTATGAGCTATGTGATGATACATTGTCTAGCCAATGTTGCAAGAAGTGTCATATACCTTGCCGGATAATAAAGACATCCATAACTAAGTGGATCCACTAAGCTTTGCCCAAAGACACTTAGGATTCATCTAAAAAGTATGATCATGTACTAGTGTTGGCATACATGGTTTATGAGGAATGTGAGTTATCTTAACTCATCCCCAAATCGATGCTCAATACTACTCTCAATAATATAACTCAGCTCATATGCTTTAAAAAATTTCCTCATCCTCAAGCTTTGTGATTATTAGTCAAAAGATCTCTTAAAAGAGATCATACTCAAAATCTCCTCGTGAACTCATTTGGAAATCAATGTTTCCTCTCATTTTAATGTAAAACCATTTACTCTTGGGAATACATAGTTCTCATATATTAATTTTTAAAAATGAAACTCAACTCTCTGCATCCTTATACTAAAGTACTCAAGTCTTAAAACAAGTTTTTTAAGAAAAGTTACCAAAGACTTCTCAAAATGACTCGAAAAGACTCTCAAGCCTTTATTCTTAACTCTACCTTAAATTTGAATTATGAATTCAAGGGTTATATTTAATTTATTAAAGATCTCTCGATGTTTAGATGTAGTTTAGAGTAGTTAGATTCAAAAGGAAGTAAAGGTACACTTTAAAAGAACTTAGACAGAGCAAACAATGAAAAAATGGTAGGGGCAGGATACCCGCGAAAAACTGGCGCTAGTCACCAATAACTAAAATTTAGAGACTCAAATGTAGCGCACTTCTGGGGCGCCACCCCAGCCCTATTGGCGCATATGAGGTGCGCCACCCCAACCCTTCCCCAGAACATTCCGACAAATTCTCTTCTTTAATTTTTTGCCCTAATTCACAGTAATGAAAGCGAAGAAGCAAGGCGAGGACATTACCAGCCATAAAGGATCAAATAAAGTTGAACAAGTCGAATAAAAGTAGTTTGCTGATCGCCAAGGCCACTCGGAGAGCCGCCGAGTGGCTCTTCAGCTCGCCAAAAGTTCCAGCATACTACCCTTGTGGAAATACAAACTTGGCGATGGACATGGACAGTGTGGGAACTACCGAATGGATTAGCGACCTCGATCTTCATCTCCTAAAGTCACAGAACCCTGAAGTTAAAGAGCCAAGTCAGACCGGCGATGGAATGAAATTATTGGCGCATTGCTAGCTTGGTTGGCGGTGCTCGACTAACTTTACCTAGTGGTCCTAAAGGACAAAATTTTAGTAAATATAAATTAAATTTCAAAAAGGCAGAAAAAAAATCCAGTCATTTCTTGCGTAATATTTCTATTATAGAACTTTGAGCTTTCGTTTGAGTCTTGTTTTTTTAGTTTAAGGAGTTTTCTAGTGGATTTTGAGTTGGGTTTTCGATATTGAATATTTTGTATCATTGTAAAGACGTTCATTCCAATACCCAGACTATGGAGAACATAATTGGTATTGATTTCTTCCTTTTTATGATGTGTCGCTAAAACCCCTTATCTTGGGGGTGTGATCATGTGCTTATTTGCTCTAACTAGCTTATGGGTATTGTTGTTTGCTGATTAGTATGTTGATTTGAAGTGTGTTTAAGTGATCGCTTTGTATTAATCTATAAATTGCAATTGCAAATGTAGTTTTACTTTAGTGTTCTAGGCTTTCTTGAGAAAGAGGTTTTTAGAACTAATGTTATCGATTGATGATTGTAGTGATTGGGTTGTTGTGAGTCCAGCTCGAGAGAGGGAATCTTAACTTGATTCTACCTATCTAGCTCGAGAGAGTGGATAAATTGAGGTATTGGGCTGTTTTTAGAACTCGCTTGAATCGTAATAGTTGTTCGAGAGAAAGCTATTGCATCTATAGCCTATCCTATTCACTAAAATTCAAAAAATATTAGTAAATTTAAATTACCCATATAGAGAAATTAGCCTTTAATCGATGACATCGCCAAGTATCCCTAATCTACTTGATACTCCCCTGTTTTTCTAATTGTTGTAGTTGTTAATTCACAAACCTAATCTCTCCTAATCCCCCCATCTAACATTCGTTGTCAACCCCTTCGATTTATCTAAATACTTTTTATAATTTATTCTCCGACAATTGATTAAACCACTACTATAACTTCGTAACTGAATTCTAACTTGTATCACTCGATGTCGGATTGACCCCAACTTTTTGTTGGGTTTATACTAGATTACAACCACCTCACCTAGTATTGGATGAGGTATAGTTGATCGTTTATCAAAAAAAAATGGCACCGCTGCCAGGGAGTGGTGTTTAGAATTCTATTATTGAAGTTTAGATTGTAATCTTTTTGTGTTGTAGTTGAATCAACTTACCTTGTTTTGTGTTTGTTGTTGGCTCTTTGTGAACAAAAGACGAGATGAGTGTAAACGGAAGTAGTGGCAGCCAACTTTGCTACCAAGATGACATCGGAAATCTAAATGATGTCAATGACCCGATTCAATTAGGTGGCGTAGGTGTTATACATTTACCTCCTATTGAGGGAAATATTGTCTTCCACGTGACTAGCACGATGTTTCAACTCTTGATGTTTCAAATCTTCCAAATGAAAGGATTATTCGGAGGGTTAGCTCATGAGGATCCCTATGATCATATTCCGAACATTGTGTAATTATGGTGCATTCTCTTTCTAAAATATCTCAACAGAGTCAGTCTGTCTCCGATTATTCCCTTTCTCTTTGAAGGGAGAAGCAAGCAACTGGTTAGATAATTTACCGAGAGATTCAATTACCACTTGGGATTAACTTACTGAGGCATTCTACATAATGTTCTTCCCTCCTTTAAAGATGATGGCATTGAGGGACAATATTCAGGGCTTCAAACATTTAAAAGGTTTGTTAATCCATGTGACGTGGCTTACATTTCAGAAGTTTCTACTTTAATGTCTGACTCACAGGCTGCAAAACAGCGTGTTGTTAGAACACTTCTACCAAAGTCTAGACTCGATGAACAAAGATGTGGCTGATCAACTTGTCCGAGGAGGTATTAAACTGCATCATTTTGAGGTAGTGTCAACTATCCTTGATGGGATGAATAAGTTAAATTGAGGATGGTATACACGGGAGGATCAAGTGTCTCCTTTGACTTTTAGGATGACAAAGGAGCATATAGAAAAACACCAAGAATGAGACCAAAACATGGCAAAAATGATGACCCAATCAGAACTTTTGTCAAAAAAAGTGATGAGTAGTGATGCAAGGACCGTTAATGTTTTTTGTGCTAGTGGGGTGAACCTTAATGATGCATACTTTGAGGCTGTATATAATGAGGAAGTAAGTTCCTTGCATATCAAAGAGGAGGTTTCCGTCCAAATTATCCAAGGTCGGGCATGAACCAAGGATGGAATACAGAGTGAGTGATTGATGAAGAGACGGTGAAAGGGAATGGTGTGACCATTGGACTAATTTGAAGGAACGGGATGGTGACAAGGAAATATAGTTTCCACCATGAGTGTCAAAAGCCAAAGGGGCAAAGGGCTGACTTGGAGAACTTTTACAAGGAAGATTTTCTTGCACGCATTCTCAATAAAGTGGAAGGATCAGACAAGGTTCTTAAAGAAATGAAAGAGGACGTCTCCACACTCAGCCAAACGCTCATTTCTCACTCAGTGTCCATCAAACAACTTGAAACACAAATGGGTCAAATCTTTTCTTATTTGAACCCAAGGCCAAAAGGGGGTCTACCAAGTGATACCTTGGCAAAGCTGAAAAATAACCTTGAAAGAGTATCCACGTCCTTCCACGACGTTAAATATGATGTTTACTGGGAGGCAACCCAAGCTTTTATGCTTTAATTACTATTGTTCAAATTATGGGTATAGAATGTGCAGGTTGAAAGTTGAAATTTCGAACAAATGAGCAGTTGGGCGAGCTGAAGGTCCAGTCGGCGACTCACTGGGTAGGTCGGCGAGGCTGACTTGGACCGCCGTTTGAACCACCTAGCTTGTTGGATGTTCTATAAAACTAGGTAGACTAAAGTGCCACTCGACGCATCGCTGAGTGTGTCGGTGACGTAAGTCGTGATCGCTGACTGGCACGCGAACTAAAGATTCATTAAGGCCAAAACATTTTAAGTACAAAGAACTCCCTCATTTCATACTTTTTGACTTCCAAAAATTCACAACCTCACTTTTTCTTACTTTCGTACTAGTTTTCTTGCTATTTGTTTTGGATCAATAACTTGGGGAGGATATTTGGATTCGTTGCTTGCCTATCTTTATAATTTTTTGGCACATAAGGTTGGTTTTCTGAACCCCGGCCTTACATTTGGATTAAATCAAATTCTTGGTCATTATATTGTTGTTCTATGTGCATAACTGTTGATTTGTTGAATGTGTGGTGTTATGTCTGCCCATATTTAGTTTTAAACATGTTAATTGGCTTTCAATCGTTAAATCTTGTGTCTAAGCTTGTTAAATTTATTGGGTTGTGTTGAATATCATGTGGGTCTAGTGGAGGTGAAGTCTCAGTAATCTCGAATTTTTCAAATTGTCAGATTTCGCCCAATGATAGAGCGGTTGACATCATTCTCAAGGGTAAAAGACGTCTATTGGCCAATTTTGGCCAAATTAGGGGAAGTCTTAGTACCTCGTGAGCATGGGTAGTATGGGTCTGAACCTAATTTTATGAAATTGTGGGTTAATTTTGATTTCGTGGGTTGCGGGTTAGTTTTTGAAGGTTGGGCTGGAAATTTCGCAGGTTGAACTATTCAGTGAGTTGGGTCAAGCCCGCCTAGTTGTTCGATGGTTCACTTAAAGATCCCTCAATCGCCTTTTTACTCTCCATGTTTGAGGTCTATGTTTTGGAACTTTCAGCAATATGCCTAATCTCGGTAAGTTGATGAGGCGACTAGCCGAAAGTCCCTTCTTATCACCTTTCTGCGCCCCAATTTTTTGAAAATATTCTGTAACATTGGGCGAGCTACTTCTAGTTCACCGAATGGAGTCCCCAATCCATCGAATTGTGTTAAACATTGCTGACATGTGCTTATTTTAGAATGTTTTTGTTCTGAAACTTTCAGCGAGCACGAATATGCTCGCAAAAGGGGTTCGGTGACTCACCGAATCGTTCAGTGAATCTTTCTGTGCAGTTTTAAAACTTTGAAAAATAAATTCGAATTGCATCTAACATGTGTGGTTTTATTTTGCAGAAATGGCTAAACCCAAAGTCGAAGGAAGAAATGAACCACCCCGAAAGCGTGCTAGAACGACTCGATCCTCCTACATTCGAAGGAAGTGTGTCTAGGTTGTATCGTGGATCAAGAGAAGCTTAATTTGGGTCTGCTCATTAAGCAAGAGATGGCCATGAGGGCGAAGCAGAGTCATGCCTCTCTTCTCATTCCTATTATGATCAGCGAGTTGTGCAGGTGGGCCCGTGTCCCCATGATTGAGAAAACAAAAGTGGATGTGACTCCCACTTCCTTTATTGATATCCTACGGATAGAGACTGAGTATATGCAGGATGAGGCCAATATGAGGAGAGTTGCAATGGTAGATACGTCTCTGGTAGTTGATGTTGACATGTGTCTACTAAGGCAATACTTCATCCTTAGGCCAGTGAGCCTACATGTACATCTATCCCTTCTACTTCTGCACCTCCTAGTTCATCTATTGTACCCCCTCCCTCTATTGCTGCTGCTTCTACTTCCTCCCAAAACCCTATCACCTAGGCCATATTATATAAGATGGGTCATCTAGCTCAATTTTCCGATGTGCGTGCTTCTCTGGTTGAGGCTGTTGTGCCTAGGTTGAAGGAGCGGGCGTTTGAGGTTGCGTTGGCCCCAATTAGGGTTGAGATGAGAGAGCATAGGGAGCTGATTTATGGCCACCGACTTGCACTAGATGCCCTTTCTGTGAGGGTAGAGGCTTGTGAGCAGAGTCGGGATAAACCAATGTGACGACCTTGAAGGCCGATGCTACTGGTTAAGGAGAGACGTGGACGAGCCTAAGTCCACACATTTGTTGATGTTGTTTGACATTGTTCAGATTCACGAGATCCCAAGTGCTGATGTCCCTACTAGTTCACAGGTTCCTCCGGCTACTATGGCCAGAGATGTTGATAAAGAGGACACAATTATTGAGTCTTAGCTAATACGTGTGATGAGGAGCTCGGTGTTAGAGATGGAACAATGTATGATGACTTTGTGGATATTAAAGGAGCCATGGTTGAGACAATTGTGGAGGCATCATTCAGAGATACTTCGATGGTAGGCTACAGTGAAGCCAAGGATGTTGATGTGCCAGGAACTGATGCCTAGACAAATGGAGTCACAGAGAAGCAGAATTCACAAAGGCTTAGCCTGGAATGAGAATTTTTTGACTCCCTTTTTGTTTTTATCTTGTTTTGTTTCTATATTTCATTGCATTTGACGGCCACTGCTAAAGTAGTTTGGCGGGGTGAGGTATTACATACCTACCTTTTGGGTTGTTTTGTTTGGTGAATGTTGGATGTTATTTTGTGATTTTATATGGTTTTGATCCATGCTATTTGTCCTTCATTGTGAATTGCAAATGGTTTTGAACCGATTTTTAAAATTTTCCACCTCTTGATGTGTTTGAGTGTCAGTTGTGATCAATACCGATGACTTGAGTAGTGCTCTCAATTAAGCGATATGAATATGTAGCTATAATGAAAATCTTATCACTTGAACCCAATTAGAGCGTTAAATCAGTCTTTGTTCTTACCTAACATATATCATATCCTTGGTTCTCCGAAGGTACAATATCACAACCCAGGCCAAAAGCCTAAGTTGAGGGTGATTGCAATCTGAACAGAAAGAAAAAGGGAAAAAGAAGGTTCAACCAGTGAGCTAAGTATATATCAAAATTGCATATAAAAAAGGGAAAAGAACAGAAAAAGAAGAAAAGAAAAAGGGAAAGAAAATAATAGCAACTGGGTCGGGCTAAAATAAAGAAAAAGAGGGAATCACTCAGAAAAGAGTATGTGAAAACGAAACTTTGGAAAACCAAGGGATTAGTCACTCACGAAACCAAATACCCATTCCCTAGCCCCGAGCCTATGTTACATGAAAATAAAGTCCCAGAGTTGCCCGAAGAGGAGCGAATCCCCACTCTCATTGAGTTCAAGGCCCAATCAATAATAAAGACTCGCCCAGTGATCCTATTCTGGGTGTTTGAAAGATAAAGCGTAGAAAGCAAGGGCAAGCTTATGGTAGTTTGTTGTTAGTGTTAGAAGTTCATTGAGAGCGTGAGAGTAGTACTCAGTCCCTACCATTATGAGAGAGGGACTTCTTTGGTGTGAGGACACAGTGGTTGCATTTGAAAGTAGACTGTGTGAGCTAATAATTCGCATGTATAAGCATGATTGACTGTGAGTAATGAGATGTCATGTATTGATCCTTACATGTTAGATTCAGAGGTTTGGGATACAAATTGTACTTGAAATAGTTGTTGCGTAGTGTCATAAGTTTTGAAATGAATTGAGGGCTGATTGTATTTGTTTTTCTCATCACTTGAGGACAAGTAATGGTTCGAAGTTGAGGGTGTTGATGTGCCGCGAAATCGTGGCACATTTTATGCTTAATAACTATGAACTAATACTGGAATTAAGTGAAATTTTGGATTATTTGATGGGTTTGTTAAATGTGTAGGCAGAATCTGGGTTCTATAGAAAAGTAGAAAAAGAAGAAGAACTGATGTTGACCAAGTTAAGTTCACGGCCAACTTCAAGGATCGTTAAATTCATTTCGTTCCTTGGTTGAGATCGTGAATGTGAGGCAGTGTTAGGACTTGAGAAGATGAAGATTAGGAATAACCAAGTGAAGACCATGGATGGTTCTACGAGCAATAGTCCTCACCACGGACCGTGGTACCTTCCGTGAAGCAGAACTAGTGTGCAAACAAGAAAGAGTTGAAAGAAGGTTGAAACCCGAGTGAAGACCATAGGCGACTTCACGGGCCGTGATCCTCATTACGAACCGTGGTAGCTCTTGTGGTGCATTTTCCAGCAACCATGTTTGAAGACCCACTTTTGGGAAGCTCCAAGGCAAGACGACGGAGGGCTTCACGGAGCGTGATGCCCTTGACGGGTCGTGGTAGTGGCCATGAAAAGGCCCAACAACTCAGTCCTATTTCGATTAAGACTCATTTTAAACATTATATTTTGAATTACTTTAGGCCATTTTTAAGATTATTATTCATTATCTTACCTTTCACGACGAAGAACACAGGATTACTCTTAGCTTTCAATTTTTAGATTTTTGATTATTGCTATCAGTTGGAAATTCGGATGCAGACTATCAGATTATCAAAGTGAATGTTGATTTGCTAATTACTTTCGAAAGTCTTTCTCAATATGTTTTCATCCCTAATTACTGATTGTTTACTTGAAAGCATGAGTAGCTAAATACCATGACTGGGTTGTGGGATCCATGATGAAGTACTAGTTACGATTCCGTAAAAAGAGGAAAGGGCAGCCTGTTTTTAGATTCTGTAGTTTTTAGATTTCGATATAATTGTCATCTAGTGAGTGCACATATTAGATGAGCCTGTATCTGGTATTTGTTCGAGAGGAAAATACTAGTTAGGAAAAAGCTGAACTAGATTATCCAATTGGAGTTAAGACTTGAGTTCGAGAGAAAAGAACTTTACCACCATATCATTTTAAATGAGGGACAATGTTAGTAACACTATAGGGTCGAGAGAAAATGAGTGATAATTATCTGATTTGACTGAGAAGTGTCAGATAAATTTAAATCAAAATGATTTTGTAAACATTGATTTGCTTGATGCTCAATTACGGAAGAACACTTGAACTACTGTTATGGTGAACACAGTCCCGGTTTCTCTTAAATAACTGAACAAACCTTACAACGAAATGGTTTATTAGTCGCAAATCTAAATTTTGACTGCAAGTTTGGTAACTGCAGGTTTTAAAATTAACAAACATTTCCACCAAACCCAATTTACTTTCCGTTGTTATTTGTTTAGGAGATAATAACAACTTTCGAATAAACGCGACAGTGAAACCTTATCTGTAAAGAAAATCTTCGTGGGATCGACCTTAACTCTAGTTGAGTTCTGAAAATTTGATACGTCCAAACTTACACTTCAAATAAGAAGTCTAAATTGTCGATGTCAATTTATAGAACTCAACAAGAGTTGAGGTCGATCTCACAAAAAAATTCTTTACAAATAAGGTTTCACTGTCGCGTTTATTAGAATTTTGTTATTATTTCCTAAACAAATAACAACGGAAAGTAAATTGGGTTTGGTGGAAATGTGTGTTAATTTTGAAACCTGTAGTTATCAAACTTTTAGTCAAAATTTAGATTCGCGTTTAACAGACTATTTCGGTGTAAGGTTGATTCAGTTAATTAAGAAAAACTAGGATTGTGTTCACCATAACATTAGTTCAAGTGTTCTTCTGTAAGTGAGCATCTGGCAAATCAATGTTTACAAAATCATTTTGAGTTAAATTTATCTGACACTTCTCAGTCAAATCAGATAATTATCACTCATTTTCTCTCGACCCTAGAGTGTTACTAACATTGACCCTCACTTAAAATGATATGGTGTTAAAGATCTTTTTTTCTCGAACTCGAGCTTTAACTCCAATTGGATAATATAGTTTAGGTTTTTCCTAACTGGTATTTTTCTCTCGAACAAATACCAGATACAGAATCATCTAATGTGTGCACTCACTAGATAACAATGATATCAAAAGCTAAAAACTACAGATGTAAACACGTACTGCCCTTTACTCATTTTATAGAATCATAACTAGAGCTTCGTCATGGATTCCACAACCCCAGTCGTGGTGTTTAGCTACTCATGCTTTCACATAAACAATTAGTAATTAGGGATGAAAACATATTGAGAAAGACTTACGAAAGTAATTAGCAAATAAACAATCACTTCGAAAATCTGATAGTCTGAATCAGTATTTCCAACTGATAGCAACAATCAAAAATCTGAAAATCGAAAGCTAAGAGTAATATTGTGTTCTTCATCGCAAAATGTAAGTTACTGAATAATAATCTTAAAAATGAACTAAAGTAATTTAAAATAAATTGCTTAAAAGTTAGTCCTAATCGAATTAGTACTGAGTTATTGGGCCTTTTCACGGCCACTACCACGACCCGTAAAGGGCTTCACGCTCCGTGAACCCTCTGTGGTCTTGCCTTGGAGCTTCCCGAAAGTGGGTCTTCAAACTTGGTCACTGGAAAATGCACAATGAGGGCACCATTGTCATAGTGAGGACCACAGCTCGTGAAGTCGCCCGTGTTCTTCACTTGGATTTCAAACTTCTTTCAATACTTTCTTGCTTTAACCCTGGTTGACCTTCACGGCATGTACCACAGTCCGTAGTGAGGACTACGACCGGTAGAACCCTCTGTTATCTTTACTTGGTTATTCCTGCTTTTCATCTTCTCCAGCACCAGAACTGCCTTAGTTTCACGAGCTCAAACACAAACCGTATTGAAGTTAACGGTCCATGAAGTTGGCCGTGAACTTCACTTGGTCAACATTAGTTCTGCTTCTTTTTCTACTTTTCTAAACATCCTAGATTCTGCCTACACATTTAACAAACCCATCAAATAATCCAAAATTTCACTTAATTCCGGTATAGTTCATAGTTATTAAGCATCAAATGTGCAGCAATTTCGCAGTATATCAACACCCTCAACATAGAACGATTACTTGTCCTCAAGTGATGAGGAAAACAAATACAACGAGCCCTCAATTCATTTCCATATTTATGACACTACGCAACAACTATTTCAAGTACAATTTGGATCCCAAACCTCTGAATCTAACATGCAAGGATCAATACATGACATCTCATTACTCATAGTCAATCCTGCTTATACCTGTAAATTATCGGATCACACAACCTACTTTCAAATGCAACCACTGTGTCCTCACACCAATGAACTTCTAACACTAACAACAAACTACCATAGGCTCACCCTTGCTTTCTATGCTTTATCTTTCAAACACCCGGAATAAGATCACTGCAGGACTTTATTTGCTTGTAACATAGGCTCGGGGCTAGGGAATGGATATTTGGTTTCCTAAGTACTAATCCCTTGGTTTTCCAAAGTTTTGTTTTCACATACTCTTTTGTGAGTGATTTCCTCTTTTTCTTTATTTCAACCCGACCCAATAGATATTATTTTCTTTTCCTTTTTCTTTTCTTCTTTTTCTTCTTTTTCTGTTCTTTTCTCTCTTTTTTTCATATGCAATTTTGATATGTAGTTAGCTCACTGGTTGAACCTTCTTTTTCCCTTTTTTCTTTCTATTCGGATTGCAATCACCCTCAACTTATGCTTTTGGCCTGAGTTGTGATATCGTACCTTCGGAGAACCAAGGATATGATATATGTTGGGTAAGAAGAAAGACTAATTTAAGTCTCAAATTGGGTTCAAGTGATAAGTTTTTCATTTGGTTCTTTTATTTTTGTCTTTTTACTAGTCTATCAAAAATTGCCTACTGATCCTTTCCAATCTGGTTATTCTCAAACTCAAGGAAGACTAATTAGGCAAGCTCTAGTTTCCTCTCCTAGTGTTCGACTTCAGTCAAAACTTACACACAGACTACACATGATTGCATTTTTTTGTAGTTTCTTCGTTAACCAATTAATTGGTCAGATTAGCCACGTTCAACATATCTATTTCTAAGATGTCAGCTAAAGATCCTAATAGTCAGACTCAGATTCAGATCCTCAATTTTCCCAGATTAATTGTTGCACAGCTCAACACACAAAACACCCAAAACAGTAATACATTGAGATAACCTCCATATTTCTAACAACAATGGTAGGTTTCTCACTACCCCCTGCCCAAATATAAAGGATTTTTCCCTTAAAGTTGATACAAAACAATAAAACACACAGTCTATGAGGATGGGTCATACCTACGACGCTCTAGGCACTGGTCGCCGGATCAACATTGGCACCATTATCAATGGGTGCACTCTTAGAATTCGGGACTTGATCAGTTTGGTCCTGACTAGCTGGAGCAGGTTCTCCACTACCAGAAGCACTAACTAAGGATGCATCTCGTTGTTGCTGTTCAAGGGCTTCTTTTTCCCGATCTTTCCTATTTTGATGTCCTACGAGCTCTCTTTTGTTTCCTTCTTGCCTCTCTGGTTGGGTCAGTAGGGGTCTCCTCATCAAGTTCTCCAGCTTTGTATTTTCTCTTACCGCACATACTTGTGGGGAGTTCTCCCCAAAGATCATCAATTGATTGAGTGGAGGGTGCCTGATTTAGCATTTGCATTAAAGATTAAGACAATATCACAGTGGGTACCTGTACCAGATTTTTAGCCAGTTTAGCAATATGATTTCTCATCTTGGCCAGCTATGATTTGAACTCTTCAGTATCTACTGACCCAGTAGCGTGGAATCGATCTTGGACAAGGTTCTCTAAACAATCTAATCTGTATTTTAAGACAGCTAACTCTTTCTTTACCTCCTCGTTGATCTCTTTTTTTGCAGCTAACACCTTCGTCTCTATCAGATGAGGCAACCGGAGGAGAATCTGGTCTACCAATGTCCTGGTCTGGCCCTGATCTGCAACCAATTTCTCAAGAAAAAGCATAGGGATAGTGGCAAAGGTACCTAGAGCCTGGGAAGCTGAAGCTGGAGGTGGTGGTGCCTCTGTGGAAGGTTTTGATGACTCTCCCTATTCTGGACCTCAATCTGCATGTGGGATGTCAATTGTGACATATGGAACAACAGCTAAAGTACTCACAGCGGCAGACTTCGCGTCAAAGAGATTGTTCGCGACATCCTTGATTTTAGAAACCTTGATGAGTCTGAATGCCTCACCCCATCTGTCAACCAGGTTATTCCGAGGAATATTTGCTCCTTGACCTAATTTCCCTATCAGAAAGGGAAAAGGAAGTGCATCTCTCTCATTTAGCGCCCTGCCTCTCATCTCGGTCGCTATTATTCATCCTGCATTGACTGGGTAACCAACCATAGACTGGTTAGCAACGAGGCCAGGGAAGGTGACAAAGTGTTATCATTAGCTGTCAGTCGCAATTGTGCTCAGACAACAGCCCACAAAACCTTGGATGGAAAAGACAGCGAAGCTTTGGTGGTGAGTGTTGTGGTTGTGGTGACCCAAACTGCATTTTCCCCATCTATGGAAATCTGCTTCGTAATCTAGCTTAAAACAATTTCTCGAGAATTCTGATCTTCCATCGTAGCATCACAGGTGACCTCATGATGTTTGCCCTCGAAAAGGCCAACTGAAGCTGGTGCAGAATATTTCGGGCCGTACAATATTCTTTGAATCGAAGACTCAAAAATATCTATTGATTTGCCCCTAACTATGATTGAGTTGAGTGGACCCCAGGTAATAGCCATGTCTTTTTGTCCACATTTCGTGGTCTTTATATCCGCATCAAAATTTATTAATGTAGATAAGTGTGCAAAAAGGAGACACATAAATTTTTACCAAGTGTTGTTCACGGAAGGCTTCACGGCCTGTCGAGTTCACCATGGTTCGTGATACTGCCTGTGAATTTAGTCTGAGGGATGAGTTGACTTTAAGTGTGGTCCACGATCGGTTTTACGGCCCGTGGTGGCTTCGACGTTCCATAAGACCTGTCATGATCTTACACTTGGCCAGTGTTCTATTGTCTTCTTCCCTCACACAATAAAATACGATTCTTACAACCCTAACAACCATTTCTAGCACAGATTCAAAATTAACACACATTTACACATCACCCAGTTTACTAAACACATCGAATCCTCACCAACTAGAACAATCATGAATTCAACTCCGTATTATCATACCCACAGACAAACATCAATTGAAAAAACCCAATTCACTTAACCGCGACAACCGTTCAATAACAAATATGTCATGACAGCACCTACACCTACTCAAATAGCCTCAATCAATGTAGTTAGGACTAACTTCTATCAAGGAATTTCAGTTATAGTAACTTAAAAATTGAACTTACTTGCACTATAGAAACAAACACTTGTCGCCCAAAAATGAGAGAGCAACAGCCTAGAATTGTGATTCTTGAGGAATTTAGAAATAGGGCGTATATTTTGTGATGAACTTGGAATCGATTGATGATGGAGTTAATTTTATTCTTTAAAGAACCGTTATGGAAGAGAAAAGAGGCGGAAAATCTGACCCTTTGGCATTTGGCATCAAATAAATATGTTTTAATTTTGAGTTGGGTTACGCACGGGTCGGGTTGGGTAATTGGTGTTATTGGGTAGTTGATTACGGGCCGTGAAGTTTCCCGTGAAAGGCATCACGGTCTGTGAACCAGTCCGTGACAGTGACTTGGCAAAGAAACTTACCTGAGGCAGACGACCGATAGTGAAGTTGCCCGTGAAGGGAATCACGGTCCATGAAACTTTCCTTGATGTTGACTTGGAACTGAAATATGTACCTGAGGTTCACGTGAGGCTAGACGGTTCGTACAACCTTTTTCATGCAATTTTGCGGTAGCTTCCTTTGGTTGGTCCTCAAGTTGATGGACCGTGAAAGTGCCTGCGAAGGGCACTGCGGTCCGTGAGACTATCCGTGAAGTTCAGTCTGCACCAGGTTTTACTTTTTTTACCTGTTCTCTCCTGCACACATCAACACATAGTGACTCCATAAAAATAAAGAAAAATAAGGAAAAAGGGAAGAAATAATTGGTACAATTACATCTTGGGTTTCCTACCAAGAAGCGCACAATTAAACGTCGCTGCGCGACGCAGGTTACTAGATTACTCAGACTTCATCAAGCTTGCATTCCTCTACAATCTTCACATCCTCAAGAACACCCAAATATGCCTTGATTCTCTGGCCATTAGCTTTGAACCTTTCACCTTTATCATTTTCCAGTTCAATAGCACCAGATTGAAACACCTGTGCGACCTTAAAAGGTCCAAACCATTTGGATCTCAACTTGCATGGAAACAGGCGAAGTCTGGAGTTGAAGAGTAAAACCAAGTCACCAAGGGTGAAGCTGCTTTTCTCAATATGCTTATCATCATATAGCTTCATCCTGTCCTTATACAGTGCCGACCTCTCATAGGCTTTTAGACGGAACTTATCCATCTCAGTGATCTGATCCAATTTCAAGTTTGTAGTTTCACTCCAATTAAGGTTTAGCTTTTTCAACCCCAGAGTGCTATATGCTCAAGCTCAACCGGAAAATGACATGCCTTTCCAAACACCAATTTTTATGGAGACATACAAAGTGGTGTCATGAAATCTATCTGATATGCCCATAGAGTATCATCTAGCTTCCTTGCCCAATCTGTATTGTTGGTATTCACTATCTTTGCCAAGATTACCTTGATTTGGACACCTCTACTTGTCACTGGTCTGTGGGTGATAAGGCGTAGCAACCTTGGGTTGTTTCACCCCATACTTGGTCAGAAGCACATTAAACACCTTGTTGCAGAACTGAGAACCACTATCACTGATAATGGGTCTGGGTGTTCCAAACCTTGAGAAGATGTTCTTTTTCACTCTTTCCATCGTTCTCATGTTGAGCAACAACTTAAACCCATTTGGACACATAGTCAACCGCAACCATTATGTATTTCTACCCATCTGAACTCACAAAGGGCCCCAGGAAATCAATACCCCGCATATCAAACAATTCCACCTCCAGAATAGGTGTCATGGGTAATTTATGGCACCAAGAGATGGCTCCTTCCTGCTGGCATACATCACAACTCCTTACTATGTCCACTGCATCTTGATGAATTGTGGGCCGCTAGTACCCACACTTAAGTATCTTGTGGGCAGTTCGAGCACCACAATGATGACCACCAACTGGGGATCAGTGACTGGCCTCCAAAACATGTAACTTTTCGGCTTCCAAAACACATCGCCTAATTATGTTGTCAGCACACAGCCTGTATAGATATAGTTCATCCGAAAAGTACATGCCTACATCATGTAGGAACCTTTTCCTTTGCTAATATGCCAGCCCTTCAGGCATCACATCACTAACTAGAAAATTAGCATAGTCAACAAACCAAGGAATAAGGAGAAGAGTAGCAGCTAATACCTGCTAAGTCGGGAATGTATCATCTATCTCAAGCTCAATTTCATCCTTCTTTGTAGCCTCCAACTAAGACAGGTGATCAGCTACCTTATTCTCATAACCTCTCTTGTTTTTCACTTCAAAGTCGAACTCTTAGAGACGCAGCACCCAACGGATCAGCCTAGGTTTGTCATCTTTCTTTGCCATGAGATATCTCAAAACAGCATGGTATGTATGACCTATCACGTTAGTGCCAAACAGGTAAGCTCTGAACTTTTCAAATGCATACACTACATCCAATGGTTCCTGCTCAGTGACTGTGTAGTTTTCTTGTGTCCCATTTAGAGACTTACTAGAATAGTAAATCGGATGGAGCATCTTGTTGAACTTCTGTCCCAACATAACTCCTAACGCAACCCCGCTAGTATCACACATCATCTCAAATGGCTCCGCCCAGTCTGGGCCAATAATCACTGGTGCTGAAATCATCTTTTGTTTTAGGCACTCAAAAGCTTTGAGACATGCATCATCAAAGAAAAATTTCACCTCCTTCTCCAAAAGCTTGCACATAGGATGTGTAATTTATAGAAGTCCTTGATAAAATGCCTATAGAATCCGGCATGTCCTAGGAAGCTTAGAACACCCTTCACACAGATCGGCGGAGGTAACTTTTCAATCACTTCAATCTTGGCCTTGTCGATCTCGATCCCTTTCTGTGATACCAGGGTGTCCAAGAATGCCTTCCTTTACCATGAAATTGCACTTCTCCTAATTCAACACCAGGTTGGCCACCTCACATCTCTATAAGCCCTACTAAGATTCAACAAACAATCATCAAAAGTATCACCTACTACAGAGAAATCATCCATAAATACCTATAAAGTGTCTTCCACCATGTCAGATAAAATGGACATCATACACCTTTGGAATGTTGTTGGTGCGTTACAAATTCCAAATGGCATGCGTTTAAATGCAAAGGTGCCATAAGGACATGTGAAGGTGGTGTTTTCCTCATCTTCAGGAGCAATTGATATCTGGTTGTAGCTAGAGTATCCATCTAAGAACAATACCACCCTTTACTTGCCAACCTATCAAACATCTGGTCCATGGAAGGCATGGGGAAATGATCCCTCAAAGTCCACTTGTTGAGCTTTCTGTAGTCCATACACACTCTCCATCTAGTGACTGGTCTTTGTGGGACTAATTCATTTTTGGCATTTGACACCACAGTCATACCACCCTTCTTAGGCACACATTGCACTGGACTGACCTAGTGACTGTCAGAAATGGGATAAACCACCCCAATATCTAACTACTTGATTATCTCATTCTTAACCACCTCTTGCATAGGTGGGTTTAGCCTCTGCTGGTGTTTAATGATTGGGCTGCAATCCTCCTCAAGCTAAATCTTGTTGGTGCATATACCCGGAAGTATTCCAATTAAATCAGCAATGGTCGACCTAATGGCACTTTTGTACCTTCTCAACACTGTGATCACCTCCTTCACCTGCTCTTTATTTCAATCTACGGCCAAGATCACAGGTAAAGTGTTATTAGAACCCAAAAATACGTACCTGAGGTGACTGGGTAGTTGTTTCAATTCCAACTTCGGTGTCTCCTCGATGGATAATTTTGCTGGAGGGCTTGGCCTGATTTTAAAGTCCAAGTCCAATTTCTTTGGAGCATATGAGTGTGCTCCCACACCCTGCAAAGCATTCACGATCTCTACATAGTCAGACCGAAAAGCAACATCAAAGTTCATCAGCACTGCTACTAAGGTTTCAACAACCATCCTCTCTTCTATGGGTACCCTCATGTCTTCATCAACAACCACCTCTATTGCATATACCACATTCATATCATTGGGTTTCTTCATTGACCTGCAAATTTTTAACTTTACTGAGTCCTTGTTAAGTATGAACTTCAGCTCACCTCTCTCAACATCTATCAAGGCTCTCCATGTTGCCAAAAATGGTCTTCCCAAAATGATGGGGACCTCAAAGTCCACCTTGCAATCCAAGATCATGAAGTCAGCCAGAAAAATGAAAGTGTCCACCTTCACAAGTACATCACATAAGACTCCCACAGGTTGCTTAACTGACCTATAAGCCATCATCAACCTCATTCTTGTCGGTCTTGGAACTCTTAATCCCAGTTTCTTGTAGATGGCTAGTGCCATCAAGTTGATGCTGGCTCCTAGATCACACAACGCTTTTACAAGGTTGATTGACTCGATGGTGTATAGAATAGTGAACGCATTTGGGTCTTTTTTTTTCTGAACCAAAGATCTGGTAGCAATGGCGCTGCAATGGTGAACATCATTAGTAAAATCAAGACTTACAACTCTTTTCTTTGTAACCAAGTCCTTCATGAACTTGGCATATCCTAGCATCCGCTCCAGAGCTTCCACCAATGGAATGTTTACTGAAAGCTGCTTCAACATCGTAATGAATTTTGTAAACATCCCATCTTCAGCTTTCTTTCTAAGTCTTTGGGGAAATGAAGAGGTGGTCTGGAAAACTGCTGTAAAGGCAGGTTTTCCTCGATCTCTTTCTCTTTTCCTCTCGCGGGTTGTGATTTGTGCTAAACCTCATCCGAGTCATTTACCTGTACAGTTTAATGCCCATCTCTGCCAGCTTGCTCCAAGACATGTTCACGTTTGGTACCTGCAGACATAGGGTTAGTAAAAATTTTACCACTCTTGGTGGCAATTGCCATGCAGTGCCCATCCTTCTTGGGATTCTGAATGGTGTCACTCGGTAGTGATCCATTCTTCCTCTAATTCAGTGAGGCTGAGAGTTGCCCCAACTGCTGCTCAATTTGTTTAATGGAGGTGGTGGGAGAGTCCACCAAATGACTCATGCTTGAAAAATCATCTATCATTTCTTTTACCCCTGCATCAGTTTATTCAAACTTCTGGGGTACTTTAGCCATCATATCTTCCAGCTTAGATCCTCTGGAACTACCACCTGCTCGATATCTATTTCCTGGGGGCATTTAAACACCAGTGCGATCATTCCTATACCCATCTTTGTTTTTCCAGTTTCCTTCATCTTTATTTGATAGCCTATCATACTAACCATCCCTATCATAGTTCCGACCTGAATTTCCAGGATTGTAACCCTGATTTCTAGAGTTATAATTCTGGAAACCCCCTTGGTTCCCCAAGTAGTTAGCTTCCTCATCAAGGTAAAGATCCTGATCCTCATACCTTTTTTGTTGTCCCATCACATTCACCTTATCAAACTTGGCGACAATGTGCTTTGTGAGCAGATCTATTTGAGTCCTCATATGTGCCATGTCTTGGTCCCCTTCTTCTCTCTTCATCTATGAATCTGAAAGCTCAAATGTATACCCAAGCTCTTATACCTCTACATCTCTACTTTACCATGCTCTGTTATTCTTTGAGATTTCATCCAATAGCTGCATGCTCTCCGCAAATGACTTCCTAATAAATGAGCCTCCACAAACTGCATCAACAACAGGTTTAGTAACATAATTTAGAGACCTAAAAAGGCTTATTTAAGATGCCTTTCGGTAAGATCATGGTTGGGGCATTTCTTCAGCTTTTGGTTGAACCACCACCAAGTATCATGCATTGCCTCTCCAGGTAGCTCCTTATGTGTAATAATCTTGTCCTTCATCTATAGCTCTTTTGATTCTGGGAACAATTGTTCCAGGAAAGCTTCCTTCAACTTGTTCCAAGTTAGGATGGAGTCATCTGGCATCTCATTCAACCGGTTAGTCACCTCTCCAGTAAGAGACAATGGAAACAGCCTCAACCTCATTACTGTTTGGTTGACCCCAGTAATCTCTTGTGTCTTACAGATTGCCACAAAATTTATCAAGTGCTGACTTGAATCATCACCGGCAGCACATCTAAACATACCTTTCAGGTTCAACAATTGGATAATGGTGTTGGTGATTATGAACTTAACACCTGGGGGTAGTGAAGGTAACACTATGGATCTAGTGGCTCCAGCTCTATCCAAGCCAGCATCATCTTCTTTATACATCATATGAGTTGGATGCTAAGCTCTACCCCTTGGGGCTATTGGTTGGCGCTGGGGATGGACTACTCCTTCCACCCCTCTGTTCTCATCTACTACCCTAGGTTGATTGATTCCGGCGTTTCGCTGGACAATTAGCCTAGGTTGATTAATTCCTTAAGTTTGATGTACATTCCTTGCAACATGCTCTCAGCTTCTAGTGCCAGTATGTGTCTCTGAGGCTCTAGTTCTTGTGCATTAACCATCTTTCGAAGAGTTCCCTAAAATTCAAGGTCGTAAGGAAATAATGGGGCTCATTTGCTTTTAGTGTTGGGCATGCACAATCTGACTCTCCTGAAAAAGACACAAACACAAACCAAAACGTAAAATTAAGAAATATAAGTAAATCGAATAAAATCTAGTAAAACACCTCTGAATTGAAATTCCCTAGTAGCAGCGCCAAAATTTGATACGCCCAAACTTACACTTCAAATAAGAAGTGTAAAGGGTCGATCTCTATTTACAGAACTCAACTAGAACTGAGATCGATCGCACAAAGAATTTCTTTACATATAAGTTTTCACTGTCGTGTTTATTCGAATGTTGTTATTATCTCCTGAACAAATAACAACGAAAAGTAAATTGAGTTTGATGGAAATGTGTGTTAATTTTGAAACTTGCAGTTACCAAACTTGTAGTCAAAATCTAGATTCATGAATAACATACTATTTCGTTGTAAGGTTGATTCAGTAAATTAAGAGAAACCAGGATTGTGTTCACCATAACATTAGTTCAAGTGTTCTTCCGTAATTGAGCATCAAGCAAATCAATGTTTACAAAATCATTGTGAGTTAAATTTATCTGACACTGCTCAGTCAAATAAAATAATTATCACGCATTTTCTCTCGACCCTAGAGTGTTACTAACATTAACCCTCACTTAAATGATATGGTGTTAAAGACCTTTTTCTCGAACTCAAGCTTTAACTCCAATTGGATAATTTAGTTCAACTTTTTCCTAACTGGTATTTTTCTCTCGAACAAATACCAGATACATGCTCATCTAATGCGTGCACTGCCTAGATGACAATGATATCGAAATCTAAAAACTACAGAATGTAAACATTCACTACCCTTTACTCGTTTTACATAATCGTAACTAGAACTTTGTCATAGATCCCACAACCCCAGTCGTGGTATTTAGCTACTTATGCTTTCACGCAAAAAATTAGTAATTAGGGATGAAAACATATTGGGAAAGACTTATGAAAGTAATTACCAAATCAATATTCACTTTGATAATCTGATAGTCTTAATCCAAATTTCCAACTGATAGCAATAATCAAAAATCCAAAAATCATAAGTTAAGAGTAATATTGTGTTCTTCATCGTGAAACGTAAGCTAATGAATAATACTCTTAAAAATAACCTAAAGTAATTCAAAATAGAATGTTTCAAATGAGTCCTAATCGAATTAGGATTGAGTTGTCCTTCGTTTTAACGGCCACTACGACGACCCGTCAAGGGCTTAACGCTCCGTGAAGCTCTCCGTGGTCTTGCCTTGGAGCTTCCCGAAAGTGGGTCTTCAAACTTGGTCACTGGAAAAGGCACCACGAGAGCTACCACGATCCATAGTGAGGACCATGACCCGTGAAGTCGCCCGTGATCTTCACTTGGGTTGCAACGTTCTTTTAACTCTTTCTTGCTTTCACACTAGTTCAGCTTCACGGTACGTATAACGGTCCGTGGTGAGGACTACGGCCCGTAGAACCCTTAGTGGTCTTCACTTAGTTATTCCTGCTCTTTATCTTCTCAAGGCACAACACTACCTCACTTTCACGAGCTCAACCATGGACCGTAATGAAGTTAACGGTCCATGAAGTTGGCCGTGAACTTCACTTAATCAACATCAATTCTGCTTATTTTTCTACCTTTCTATACAACCCAGTTTCTACCTACACATTTAACAAAGCCATCAAATAATCCAAAATATCACTTAATTCCAGTATTAGTTCATAGTTATTAAGCATTAAATGTGCTACGATTCCGCGGTACATTAATGATGCAAATTGACTTAAATAGGTCATATGTGAACTCCTAGCATCTCGTTGTGACTAGCCGATTGTTGAATAGATCTCTTGTGATAATCATTTCATGTTAGATGACACTTGTAGAGTCTTGTTTGATGATTATGTCAAATGCCATGAGTGGTGAGGTTTTCTTGAACTATGTGCTTGATGACACCTACAACTTGCCCCATTATTCCAATTGATTGATTGAGGCAAGCGATTGAAATGATCTTAGGCACAATTTGTGACAAATGAACCTAACATTGATATTATGCCTCTTTGTGGAAACCTTGTGAGAGTGTGAGCCTAGCTTTACACTTTTTGAGCCTATCCTTACTTTTGGAAAAAACTTGAACAACTTTGACCTCTTTTTCCCATCACCTTTAACCTTCATGAAGAATTGGTTCGTTTATATAGCCAACTTAGGACAAAAGCCTAAGTTGGGGGTGTGGTGAAAAAGAAGGAAAATCAATAAATGTAAAAATCCACCTTTGAAGGTTCAACGATGAAAAAGATGGAACCCCTCCATGTAAAAAAATGAGAAGAAAAAATAAATAAAAAAGATTGAAAAAGAGAAGAGTTTGTGAAATAAAGTTGTGAAAAGAGTGAAAGAAATAGGGTATCCGATGAGTCATGCTTAAATAAGTAATAGGGTGAATTGTGAACATTCTTAAAGGATGAAAGAGAAGGAGAAAAAGTAAATTGCATGCCATACTTCATGAATGTGGAAGTCACGAAATGAAAATGACCATACCCTTACACTCAACCCCGTTACAAGCCTTGAAAGTCCTTTCTGACCTTGAGTGAGCTGAAAATAATGTTGATTGGAAAATAAGGGCAAGCCTATGGGTCGAGTCATGCATGTGTTCATCTTTGGGAGTGTGAGAATTGCATTTGATTCTAAAATTTTAAATTGTTGATGAACTTTTTGTGAGCATGGAATCATTCTTGGTGTGAGGGCATTTGAATGCTTTTGTTGAGCTTGAACTTGCATTAGAAACAAGCATTGTGAACTTCAGTCTATTTGATAATGGTTAGTCATAATTTGAATCTTAGAGTGCACAATTGAACATTTCATGCGATATTTGAACCTCTTATGTCCATTTGTGTTGAGTCTTGAGTAGCATTGTCTGTAGACATCCTTATTGAACTGATTGATCTTGAGTTTTACTTTAGGATAAGCCAAAGTTTATGTTGGGGGTGTTGATGAGTCTGAGATTTTGACTCATTTAAGGCATTGTTTTCATAGTTTTATTGTCCTCGGTACCTAATTTATGCTCTAAGCTGATGTCAAAGTGTTAATTTGTAGCAATGAAGGCGAAGGAAGAAAGGCAAAGACATTACCGGGTAAAAAGGAGCAAAAAAAGTTAAAGAAGTCGAAGAAAGGCAGTTTTGATGATCGCCAAGACCACTCAGTGAGCCGCCGAATGGCTCTTTAAATCGTAAAAACTTATAGCATGCCACCCCTGTGGAAACACCAACTTGGCGATGGACGTGGACAACTGCCAAACCGATGAATGGATAGGCGACCTCAATCCTTATCTCCTAAACTCACAGAACTGTGAAGTAAAACAACCAAGACAGACCGGCGATGGAATGGAGCTATTGGCGCATCAATGACTTGGTCGGCGATGCTCGACTAACCTCGTCTAGTTATCCTAAAGGCCAAAATCTGAGAAACTATAAATTAAATTTCAAAAAGGCAGAAAAAAATCCAGTCATTTCTTGAGTAATTTTTCCATATAGAGGAACTTTGAAATTTCGTTTGAGACTTGGTTTTACTTAGTTTAAGGATTTTTCTAGTTGATTTTGAGTTGGGTTTTAGATATTGAACATTTTCAATCACTGTAAAGACATTGATTGCAATACCCAGATTATGGAGAACATAATTGGTATTGATTTCTTCCTTTTTAGGATGTGTGGCAAAACCCCATTTCTTGGGGGTGTGATCATGTGATTATTTTCTCTAATTACCTTATGAGTATAGTTGTTTGCTTATTTACATGTTAATTTGAAATGTGTTAAATTGATTGATATGTATTAATCCATGAATTATAATTGCAAATGCAGTTCTACTTTAGTTTTCTAGGATTGCTTGGGAAAGGGGTTTTTAGAACTAAGGTTATCGATTGATTATTGTAGTAATTGGGTTGTTGTGGGTCCAGCTCGAGAATGTGGATAAATTGAGGTATTGTGCAGTTTTTAGTGTTACGCTCATCGAGGTTAGGGAGAACACCCTTAATCGTAATATATATTTGAGAGAAAACAATTCCATCTATAGCCTAGTCTACTCAGTAAGATTCGGCATTTGTTAGTAAATTTCAATCACCCATATAGCGAAATTAGCCTTTAATCGATCACATCCCCAAGTATACCTTATCTACATGATACTCCCATGTTTTTCTAATCGTTGTAGTTGTTAATTGACAAACCTAATCCCACCTAATCCGCCCATCTGACATTTGTTGTCAACCCTATTGATTTATCTAAATGCTTTCAATAATTTCTATTCCTACAATTTATTAGATCACATTTATAACTTCGTAACTGAATTCTAACATGTATCACTCCTTCTGGAATTAACCGTAACTCTTTATTGGGTTTATACTAGATTGCGACCGCCTACACCTAGTATTGGATGAGGTGTAGTTGAGATTTATCATCATATACACAGTTTGCTCCTTCGGTTGTCCCTAAAGCAGTTCCTCTAGGTGTAGCTCTGTCTGGCCGAGCCGTTGAAGAAAATTGGGCACTATTTCCCCCATTACCATTACCTTGCCTTTTCTGAGGACACTCTCTCATGAAGTGAACTGTCTGATCACACTTGAAGCAAACAGTGGAGCCATCGCGATACGCTTCTTGGTGGTTCCTACCACACTTAGCATTTGTAGGAGTCCAATTACCTCTGTGTACCACAGTACCTTGAGATTGTGCATGTCTAGCTATGAAGGTACGGGGATTTTGATTCTTGAACTCACCTTAGTTATTTGTTGTAGGTGCACTAGAAGATGATAGAGCGGGTCCATTTGGGTTTTGTTGTAAGGATGACCAGTTCACATTAATCTTCTGCTACCTGGACTCATTTCCTATTTTCTTAGCGTTCTTATTTCAGAACTCTTCTCTCTCTCTCAGATTGTCTTCCTCAACTCGCTGCACATGGATAATCAGCCTTGCAATGACCATGTCCTCTACAATATCGTAGCATTACCCTCTTTGCTTGACAGAAGAGACAAACCAAACACAAACATGCTCATCCTGATGTTCATGTAAACAACCATCTCCTGAGCATAATGGAAAAGTTGGGTTAACTAGAGGTTATACTCATGCACACTAATGGATTCTTTCTTAAGAGTGAGGAATTCTCTTACCTTTGCCTCTCTCAGCTCATATGGAAAGAAACGCCCCATAAAGGTACCTTTAAACACAGCCTAACTCACAATTTGTTTTCCGTCGGCTATACTCTTCTTTCATTGGTGAGACCAGATCCTAACAACGCCCTTGAGTTGGTATGCCGCTAGTTCCACACGCTCAGCATCAACAACATGCATAACCTCAGGCACCTTCTGCAACTCTTCCATAAAGTTTTTTTGATCCTCAATGAAACTTGAATCGGTGATGTCTAGAGGGTTAATCCTTACGATCTCACGGATCCTGGATGTATAAGCCATATCATGTCGATTCCCTCTTTGTTTCTCAACTTGGTTGGTCACAACTTGACACAACATCTGGATAGCATTTGGGAACTCAGCATTAATGACTGATGAGTCCAATTTGTGGATGCATCTAGGGCTATATTTTAATAGAAATTGTGCCCTCAAATGCTTATTTTATCTCAATATCGGATGAAAACATGGACACTATGTTGCACAAAGGACTGAAAATGCTGAAGAGAACGAAAAAGCGAATGTCTGAGGATCACCGAGTCCACTTCGCGAGTCGTCGAAGGGTCTTACTTCGCCTTTTGTTCTAGTGTGCTGATCCTTGAAGGAAAGGATCAAGTCGGTAGAAAAATGGAGCAGTTGGCGCATCACCGAGAAGTTTTGCGAAGTAGTACCATGTCGTCCAATTACCCAGAGAACGACGATGATGAAGGCCAGTGCAAGATGACGATGAACTACATCAAAGGGTGAATCGGCGGGTTGATCGGCGATTCTGACTAACGACGCCGAATGAGCCGCTGTAGCACAAATTTGTGATAACTATAAATACTATTTAGAGTTTTAGTTTTAAGTGTGGAACCATTATTATAATTTTTACATAGAGTAGTACTTTTGGATATTTTTTGTTTATGTTTGAGAGGGTTTTGAAGACTTGAAGAAGAGGAGGGTTTCATCTTCTAGATTTGGAGTTGGGTCTCTTGGATTCTTCATTCTTGGCCTATAACAAAACTTAAATCTTCATACCCATTAGAATGCAAGTTCATTTAGGTATGAATTTCTATCTCTTGATGTGTGGCTAAAAACCCCAATTCTTGGGGTGTGATTTAGTGAATATGTGTTAAGATAATTGTTGGGTCTTGCTTGATGATAGTCTATTTGTAGTTTAAATATGATTTCGTTTAGTGGTTGTTGATGGATTTAATGAATTTGTAGTTGCAATTACAAGTTTATTTCGGTGTTTTCGGGTTGCTCGAGAGAGAGGTCGTAAAACTAAAACCACTAAATTGATGGCCTGGTCCACATGAGGTTCAGCTCAACAGAGTGAACCCTAGTCCCATATCCACACACTCACCTAGAGAGAGCGAGTGGGTTAAGGCGGAGGCTGGTCTTCACGCGGCAAATGGGTGTCCGAGACGAACGCATTTGAAACGGGTTGAGTTGCTCGAGAGAGAGCTTATCCCCTTTAAAGTCTAGCCTAGTCACAATTATTTTATGAATCTTCCATCGAAAGAATGTACCCAATAATCTAGATTAACCCGTATTCCCGTCACATCCGAAGGATCCCCTCTTATTATTTAGAAATCCTTGTTTATTTTGTTGTTTTTACTTACTAGAGACAAACCCCCCCTCCTTGTTAATTGACACTCTTGTGTCCCCCGTCTTTAATTTACAATGGTTTTACTCATTAATATAAGCTACGACTAGTTAAAATAAATTTTATTTTTCTATTAATTCTCAAAATTACTATGTTGGGACGATCCCAACCCCTGGTTGGTTTATTATACTATTGTACAATCGTACACTTGCATTGGCAGTTGTGTGCTTGATTACGCAAACATCAGTGACCTCTCCTTGGGGTTGCACTTCTGGTGCATTGGGGACCCCTTGATCCTGAGGATGAACATTCCTCCTAGCAGGACGACCTCGAACAGATCTTCGTGGAGGCATGATTTGAAAGATATGCGCAAGCACAAATTAGAAAGATAGTTTATAGAGTTAAACTCTATCGCACGAAAAGAGTATGAAAGAAGTGAGATAATTCCTAAATGTCTCAGCCTCCTAATTACAGATGTGGCGATGCGTGGGAAGCATCGAGAGTCACGTTTACCTCCACTTCTGGTACACACCTTCTAATTATGTGATCTGCTCTTTCACGAAATAAATAAGGTTCCTCCCAAAAATACATCTTCACATCGAACAAGAACCTCTTTCGTTAGTAGGAATTCAACCCATTGGGAAGAATTCTACACATAACATAATTTACAAAATCAGCTTACCAAGGTGGGTTTCCATGAGATACAACCATTACTGACTCATCGGGAAACACTTCTTCAATATCCCTCTCACCGGAAACAACAACATTAGTTTATAGACTTGACAAGTGATCCGCCACTTGATTCCTACACCTTTTTGTGTCTTTGAACTCAAAATCAAAATCTTGAAACAACAATACCCATCAAATATATGTTTGCACCATGTTCTATATGCACCACCACCTTAGTGCCCAACAAATACGATGTAAACTTTTTGAAAGTGTACACTTCAGTTTGCAATTCTTGCTCAGTGACAGTGTAATTCCATTCATGTAACCGGATTCGGGGAAGGCTAGAAATGAGTGAAGCAGGAAAGTCACAGGCCCAAAACAGGACCATGGGACCGTCCACGGAGCCCTATACGAGCAGTGAAGGGGACCACAAACCGTTTTGGTGCTCGTGAAGTCTTTCCAGAAGTTGCCCGAAAAGGTTCCCCTCCCACGGACACTTAGACAACTCGTTGTGAGCATCACTGACCGTTAGAGTGGTCGTGAAGAGTGTAAAGGAAGCAAGGGTCCTCCCCTATCTATTGTTCAAGGGCCACGAGCATCACACGGACCGCGAAATCCTCCGTGAAGGGTTTTCATTAGAATTAGAGTTTAGGATCCACTTAAAACGATCATAATTTTTATCACAAAATGAATTAGGTGGCCCATGACCTATCAAATTAAAGTTCTCTAAGGTATCTCAGTAATCTTTCCAATGACATCGTGTTTGCCTAATTTTCATCCATAGTGAAAAGTTATTCCCGAAATAGCAAAGCACTATTAGGGAGAATTTCTTTACGACCCATTTGATGGGCCCTGGTGGTCATGACGACCCAATTTGGCCTCGATCATGCCAATTCGGAAGTTTTCAGTCAGGGGCTTTTGGGTCTTTTCCCTCCAATTGTTTTAACTCAATAGTAAATCATTTTTCCTTCTACCCAAAGCCCTATATAATGATTCTAAACACCCAAATCACCCAAAATAAATTCATTCTCTTAAATATCCAAAAGTTGATCAAGCTCTTAGTTGAAAGAGGTATTAGAGTTAAAACTATTAGTTGATGATTGTAGCGATTGTGTTGTTGCGGATTTAGCTTGAAAAAGTGGGTATAAATTCTATTTTACAAATCTAGCTTGAAAAGGTAGATTGATTAAGGTATTGGGCTGCTAA
The DNA here is from genome assembly GCA_036553675.1 of Solanum okadae. Lineage (NCBI taxonomy): Eukaryota > Viridiplantae > Streptophyta > Magnoliopsida > Solanales > Solanaceae > Solanum > Solanum okadae. The sequence goes on along the minus strand of CM071685.1, from coordinate 9,886,662 downwards.
TTTTTGTTGCTTGTCGAGGTTTGGAAAGAACTCGCTCGATTCATGTTAGTTGATTTAGAAATTGATACTGCACCTAAAGCCTAACCTACCCATTGAGGTTCAACAACTTTTAGCAAATAATAATCACCCATTTAGTGAAATTGGAATTCAATTAATCACACTCCCAAGAAACTCTCTCTACTTGTTTACTCCTGGTCGTTTGTAGTTGTTAATTGTTATCCCAAATCCCTAATTTAACATTAATTGTAAACCCCTTGTCATTTATTTTATTGTTGCAAAAACATTTACACTTATCTTGGGATATAAATGATTAGAACACCAGTCTACTTTGTAATCAAATTCCTTACCGTATTACTCATCTTGGGATCGACCGCAACTCCTAGTTGGGTTTATACTTGTTAGTAACCGCCTACACTTAGAATCGGATGAAGTGTAGTTGAGCGCTATCAGTTAACTCCTTTCATTGGTACACATTGCATAGGACTCACCCACTTGCTATGCGCAATAGGGTAGATAACACTCGCATCAAGCCACTTTATGATTTCTTTCTTCACCACTTCTTGCATTGGAGTGTTTAACCTCCTTCCATTCTCAACACTTGGCTTGCATTCACTATCCAACTAGATTTTTATGAGTACAAATCCCGGGAAAAATTCCCACAATTTTTGGAATCCTCCATCCGATGGCCTTAACGTATCGTTTCAACACACTTACAAGTCAATGTACTTGCTATTCAAGCAAATTTGCAGAGATAATCACGGGAAAGGTTTTGTTTGCTCCCAAGAATACATACCGAAGGTGAGGTGGGAGAACCTTCAACTCAAGCTTTGGTTGTTCTTCAGTGGATGGTTTGGCGGGAGGACATTCCCGATTTTTTAGATCAATATCGAGCTTCAATGGGTTTTTAGAATAAGAACCCAAACCCGATAGAGTAGCCACTACCTCATCATAATCTTGAATTTCTTCACCATCATAGTTCAAAAGGAAGGCAACTAGGGACTCACCCTCACAAGAAATTTCACTCACACTAGAAATTGCTTGGTCAATTACATCAATGATTGATACCACATGAATGTAACCAGGTTGCTTCATCGATTTGCACACATTCAAATTAACTTCCTCATCACTTACACGAAACTTTAACTCACTCCTTTCAACATCCACAAGAGCTCTTTCGGTATCCATGAATAACCTACCTAGTATAATATGTACTTCGGTGTTAATCTCGCAATCAAGAATAACAAAGTTGGCCAAAAATATGAACCTATCCACTTTCACCAAAATATCATAAAGAATGCCCAAAGGATGCTTGATAGATCGGTAAGCCATGAGAAAACGCATCGTTGTTGAGTTAAGCTCACCTAACCCAAGTTGTTTAAAAATAGCACAAGGCATCAAGTTAATACTTACCCTCAAATAACACAATGCTTTGGCAAGTTGAAACATCCCAATAGTGCATGGAATAGTAAATGCCCCTGGACCAGCCTTCTTGACAACCAAATTGCTCGTTATAATGGCACTACAACTATAAGACACCTCAAATGTTTCAAAATCTATAGTCCTCTTTTTGGGAACCAATTTTTTGATGAACTTCGCATAGCCTAACATTTCCAACAATGGTTCCACTAAAGGAAGATTTATAGACATAGATTTGAAAAAAGAGAGAAATTTTTGGAACTTTGCATCTTCATCCCTTTTTTCAATCTTTAAGGGAATGGTAGGTTTACTTTAGGAACATGTTTTGCACGTATCAATGAAGAAACAACTCCCTCATTTGATGTTTGTACCTCACCTGTGAAAACTTTCTTAGGAACCTCATCAATCTCTTAGGACGTTTCATTATTCGATTCTTCGCCGCACCACTCTATATCAGTGGCATCATTCCTTTCTTTACTAGAATTTGCCTTGCCATCAATTTTCACATCATTAGCCACTAATATACAACTCTGAGTCAACATTTCCATTAATTGGTCATGATTAATCTTTGAACTAAGCACATTATCATTAGCAAGATTCTCTTGTAGTTTCAAATTTAATTGAGCTGAAAGTTGACTCATTTGGGATTCAAGTTGCTTTATGGAGGTCGAGTTAGAGGTTACCGTCTAATTTAAAAATGATAATTCCACTTTCATTTCATGAAGAACTTCATTTTATCCTTCTACTTCGTTTAGAATACAAGCCATCAGATCCTCGGTCCTAAAGATTTTAGAATCTTCCTTCGACTTTAGACTATCATAAGTGTGCACATAGCTAGCGTCATCATTATCTTCTCTCCTTCAATATGTGTCCCGATCAAACCAATCTTGGTCTTGATCTCTCCATCCATTCTCACAAATTATGTTCAAATCTTGATTCCAGCCCAGCCTTAAAAAGCTCAAACAATAGCCCTCTGCTAGTCTTGGTACAAAATGTACCTCTTCATTTTCAAATTTTTCATTAACTGGATTTATAGCATCATAAGCAACCCTATGGCATGCTTTGTCAAGAACGTCTTTTGTGTCATCATCTTGGCCATGTTTTCACCACGCTCTTGATTTTTCTCAAAGTGCTCCTTGGTTAGCTCAAAATTTAGAGGATACACTTGATCATCCCTCGTATACCATGCACGATTAATTATACCACCTCTAATAAGTGGAGCAGCTACACCTTTGTTGATTTGGTCAAGGCTCTAGTAAAAATATTGCAGGAGTACATTATCAGTTAACCCATGAGATGGACATTGGAGCAGATACTTTTGGAACCTCAACCATATCACATGGATCGGTTCACCATCGACTCGCTTGAAGATCTGATATATCCCTAAACTTAACCATCTTCGAAGGAGGGAAAAACCTTTCGTAAATTACATCTGTGACCTCCTCCTAAGAAGTAATTGCATCCTTAGGTAATTTGGTAAACCAACTCCTTGCTTCCCCCATTAGAGAAAAGGGGAATAAATGGAGTCGGACTGACTCTTGAGTTATGTACTTGAAAGAAAATGGCCCACACACATCCACAAAGTTTTGAATATGGTCATGAGGGTCCTCATGATCAAGTCCTCCAACTAGACCCTTCATTTGAAAAAGCTCCAACATTGTGATAGTCACATCAAACACCGCATTGCCCACTATTGGAGGCAATCGAATAGCACCCGCACTTCCCAATTGATCCTCATTGACATCATGCATATTCCCAATGTCGTCATCGTTCCCAAGTTGACTGGCATTGCACCCATTCAGACTCATCTCTTCACCTGTTTTAGAGCAGCCAACAAGAAGACAAATAAGATAATTCAACGACGGTAAAATCAGTTCACGACTATACATCAATAAAAGAATTATAAACACCAATCCCCGGCAATGTTGCCATTTTTGATAACCCTCAATTACACTTCATCTAATTCTAAGTGTAGGCAGTTGCTAATAAGTATAAACCAAACTAAGAGTTGGGGTCAATCCCACAGAGAGTGGTACAGTGAAGAATTTAATTAAGAAGTAAAGTTATGTCCTAATCATTTGTAGAGGTGACATTTTCGTAACATTAAAATAAAATAAAAAGTTTCAACAATTAATATCAAATGGGGGGATTCCGTTAACCAATTAAGTATAGATTGGACCTTTGAAATATGATAAGTTGAATGTTAATTTTACATAATGGGTGATTACTAGTTGCTCAAAGTTGTTGAATCTCAATGGGTAGGCTAGGGTTTGAGTGCATAGCAATTTCTCAATCAACTATTGTGTTTCAAGTGAGTTCTTTCGAACCACAACGACCATAACACAACCAAACAACCCAATTTCATAATTAATCAACTCTTACAAGTTGGATTCGTAAAGACACTATCAAACCCACTTTCTCAAGTGAGATTTTAAAGATGCAATCAATACATTTATTAATCAATGATTTTACTCTACCACCTCTTTCTCAAGCAAGCATAGAGAACTAAGCTAGAATTCCATTTGCAATTGCAATTCCACAATTAAACATGAACAATTAAATGAACCCACTTCAAAACAACATTAAAATAAGCAACTAACAATATCCATTAGCTAATTGATGCATTAAATACATAATCACACCCCCCAGGGTAAGGGGTTTTAGCTAAGCATATTGAAAAGCAAGAAATCGTTACCAACAAGGTTTTCCATTTGATTTTCTAACGATCTTCAAACCTTGAATGTTGAAATTGAAGCTAAAGCAATTACTATCTCAAAATCTAAATCTGGAGAACTCAAAATGTGAAGACAATGTCCTAGAATGTAAAAACTCAAAAACCCATAGGTAAATAGTGTGGGAACTCCTTTTCTTCTTTCAGAAATAGTATTTATACATTCCCAAAATTTCATCACGGAGTCAACTCTGTGAAGTAAGTCAGGCTCACCGACTATTTTGGAAATCCACTGAGTTGCTCCTCTTCTCGCCCTTTGATTTGTCTCTTTCATCAAATTATATTGGAACTTTTTGTGCGCTTGATCGCCATCGCCGATCCTTTCGGCATGTTGCCGAAATGCTTGATTTCTCACCAAGTTGGTTTTATCCATAGGTAGTTTTTCAGGAACTTTATGAGAGTTGAAGGTCCACTCGGTGACTCGCCGAGTTAATGTGGCGAGTTCCAACTTTGCTTTCCTTCAACTTTTTCAGCTTTTTCGCTCCTTTTTGCATCATTATGTCCTTGCCTAACTCGTAAACCTTCATTGTTGAACTTCAATATACTAACATCAGTTATGAGCGTAAAATAGACATAAAGGACACAAAATCCTTGAATAATAAGCCCTGAACTAGTCAAAATTCATGACTCATCACCCAAGGAAGGCTAATGTGGTAGTAGAAACCTTGAACCAGAAGGCAATGATTATGAGGAGTTTCGCTTTCTTAGATGTGAATGTGCGACCTATGGCCTTGGACATTGGGCAAAGTATTTTCTTTTGTGGAAGATAGATTTTCCTTTATGGAGTAGATTCAGGCACAACATTTGAGGATCCACATTTGAGAATGATTCGAGACAAGGTTATTAACGGCAAGGCTAGGAAGGTGACTTTAGATCTGGATAGCATATTGATGAATGAGGGTCCTATTTCTGTTCCTAGAGTTTGTGAGTTTGTTAGTTAGTTCTTCAGAAGTCTCATTGTTCCAGATATTCTATTCATATTGTTGCTGCAAATATGTATCGTAACTAAGGCTACATTATTTATGATATGGGATGAAGAGAGACATTGCAGAATTCGTGTCTAGGTGCTTGAAGTTTCAGCAAGTGAAGTACGAGCACAAGAGACCAAATGTTATGACTCTGCGGCTACCCATCCTGTAGTTGAAGTGGGAGTGTATAGCTATGCACCTTTTTGTAGAATTACCACATAACTTCAAAGGTTTTAATTCTATTTGGGTCTTCGTTGATCAATTAACCAAGCCAACTCACTTTTTACTGATTTAGATTGCTTACGCATTAGAGAGATTGGGTCAGTTCTACCATAGAGAGAGTGCCCATTTGAATGGGGTTCCAGAATCTATCATTTCAGACCACGGTACTTAATTCACTTCACATTTCAAGAGGCCTAACAAGAGGGAGTTGAGTAGCCGGTTGAGCTCAGTACGACCTTCCACCCTCATATCAATGGTCATTCTAAGAGGACTATTCAAGTTTTGGAGGAAATGCTACATGCTTGGGTTATTGATTTTTGGTGGCCAGTGTTTTAGTTGTTCGCTTTGGCACAGTTCGCATATAATAGTAGCTACCATTTGAGAATTCATATTGCAACATTTGAGTCATTATATGGTAGGATATGTCGTTCCTAGTAGGATTGTTTGATGCGTTGGATATAAGTCAATGGGGTTCTATTTTATTGAGAGATTCTATTGATAGTGTTTCTGTGATCGAGGAAAGACTTCATACTGCCTAGACTAAGCAGAAGACGGTGCAGATTGGAGGCTAAGACCTTTAGAGTTCATGGTTAGTGATGGTGTGTTCCTACGGGTGTCACCAATGAAGGGCCTGATGAGGTTTGTGAGGATGGGCAAGCTTTTCCCAAGGTTCATCGTTCCCTTTCAAATTCTAGGGTTAGTAAGAGAGATAGCTTATGAGATATCCTTATCTCTAGCTATTTCGAGTGTCCCTCCATTGTTTCATATCTCTATGTTAAGAAAGAGTGCTCCGAATGAGTCTCACGTGCTTTAGTGGATGTCAGTTTAGCTTGATGAGACTTTCAGTTTTGAGGAGGGACTTATGACCATTCTAGACAGGCAAGTTAGGTTGTTGCGGTCTAAGGAGATCCCATGAGGTTCAGTCGAGGTATCGACCCGTCAAGGAGCCTACTTGGGAGATTGATATTGATACACGGACCTGACATCCTCATAGTTTTGACTCTTAATGTATTGCCTTTCTTTCACTTTTGCGGACAAAATTCCTTTTAGTGGTATTTATTGTATTGGCCCTCGAGGTCTTTTTTGTTTTTATGCATACTTTTCTTATTTTCACCTCCCTATAGATTCCTTTTAACTTTTGTGTGGTGCTGAGTTTGGTGGCATGCTTCCCGAGGTGGTCAGTTATGTTAGGTGTGAGATTTTCAGTTTTGGAAGCTTTAAGCTTGAAAGGGTTGTTTTAAGTCAATATCTAGAGATTCTAGAGTCAAAAGAAAATTTTGTCAGTTCCATCATCTCTAAAACGGTCATTTTGGTCTAGGGTGATGATTGTTGTAGGTTTTGAGGATTCCATTTGGAGATGGTGAGATTAGGCATTTTAGCTATTATGTTTTTTATTAAGTGTAGTTTGGGTCAACTTTGTTTGTAAACATGCTCGGAATCAAATTTTGTCAGGACGATTAATTTTGAAATGCTAGGTTTTGTCTAGAACAACCTTTGTTTTGGGTCTCGAGGCTGCCGAGAGGATTTGGTTGTGTTTGGAATTTTATTTGTTAATTTTTTGTAAGTTTTGACTTTGGTCAACATTTTTACAATATGACCTCGTCTGGTGGTTTCGTCGCTTCCGTTACGTCTTGAATGTAAAACGAGTTTTGAACATTCAAAGGAGAAATTCATTTCCTTGAATTTTGCTGGTTGAACATTGGTTCCTTCTTCGCGAATGCAGATTTTTCATCTGGTTCACAGAGCTCAGAATCTCAAACCTCCACGTTCACATGCTCCTCAACGCATTCACAGAGGGTTGATCCTCTTGCCTTCACATTCATAGGCAGGATGTCATATTCACGAAGTGGTGGCTACCTAAATTACCATATTTGCAGACCTCACTCCGCATTCATGACCAAGGTATCCGCGATAGCGAAGGAAAAAATTGATGGCAGTTCAGTCTTTTAAAAGACAAACTTACCATCTATTTTGGCCATTTCCTACTTAGTGTTCTTGCGATTTTAAGAGAATATCTGTTCTGTTTGGAGTGATTCTTGTTAGAGAACATTTATGAAGTTTTTGGCCACGTCTAAGTTTGACAATTACCCCATATCCTATTTTATTCATTGTTAGACTCCAATTTAGCTAAAATTTTGGAGGGCTGGTTAGGTTTGATTAATGCTTCGATCATGTCCAGTATCGGGGAACAACTCCCTTGCATAGGGTGGAACCTCCTAACGGAATAAACTTTGTGACTCTCTGCACGGGTCCCACTTTTTGCATTTTTGGGTTTCTTGTCTTTTCTGAGTTGTTTTATACTATTGGTATTGTTGTGTTTCTTTTGGTGTTCCCTTGGTGTTGTTTCTAGCTTGGCATCACTCGGAGGTTCTTTAGAAGGGAAGAGTGCTCGAGTTATAGTTCATGTGCGGTTTTCCACCTCGAGGTAAGTTATGACTTCTTCTTTTTTATTTGTCTTAGTTAGATTAATAATATTTGGGTAGCATTGCGTTATTTAGGTTGAACTTTTAGGTTTTGTTGAGCTTGATTGATCCTAGGATAGTTATGGCCATAGGTTGGGTTGTTTAGCTTAAGCTTTAGTAAGAGAAGCATTAGTTTAGGTTATTCTTGTGTGACTATCTTTAGACATTGCTTGTAGGTGGCGTGAAACATAAGATTTTATTGTGTTTGATTGATTTGGTTGGTTTGATTTGTGGTATGGATCCTTGAGTTGTGATTTTGGTTTTTTATTATTAAACTATTGGGCTCGAGGTCTTATGCTTGGATTGGTAGGATTGTTAGATTAGTACTCTCGTGGTGTGATAGGTATTCCTTCTAATTCTCTGTGTATGATCTGATTTGTTTGTGATAATATTTTTGTGGGTTATACATGGATAAGTGTTTACGGAAATGACTTGGTTATGGGGAAAAATAATTCAGCTTAATGAGTTTTAAGTCCTAGAGACCCGTTTGGCTTGAAAGTTGTAAAAAGTACACTTTTACTTGATTGATCGCATCTTCTGACTATTTCAACTCTTATGAGCTTGATGTATAATAATGGGTAGCCCGTTGGCATAGGTCCGGGCTACAGTCTATCTTTTATTTTTATATTGCTGATAAACGCTATGTATCACCCTGGGCAGCTCGTTGATATACATATTTGAGTTATTGGTAAGCTTGATGTGCCATCACGGGCAGCCCATAGATACATCCATCCTGGTTTTTGGCATTCGATAAGTTTGAGGTATCATTCCAGGTTGCTCGATGTCGCTTCCGGGCTACTCTTCTCTCTTACTTTATGTTTTATATTGTATCATTATGACAGTTGACCTTGAATCTATTGATTGTTGTGTGTTATGGGTGTAGCTTGTGACTGAATCTTTATTTTATCTGTTTGTCCTTTGTTGTGTTCCACCTATTTGCCTCCCTTGACTTGATCATGCCTAATCCTCTGATCACAACTGGTGAATGATTCTTTACAAATAGAACCGGAGGCAATATTGGTTGAACATACATACATTGTCACTCTCCTTGATTCCCCCTTCTTGGGTATGCCAAACAACATATTTTCTTCTCCTAATGTCAAAAATCTTATGATAAGTGGTTACAAAAATTGAAAGAAATTTTCATAGATTGAGGTGTGTCAACGACACTATCCTTAAGAATATGTCACTTGATATAGGTGTATCTGTAGAATTTAATAAGCTCTTCTAGTATAAGACTGGGAGCACTGAAACTAACAAATATCCATTAAGAAAAAAAACCCAAAACACTATAATATAGCATTATGAATATTTTGTATTGATCTCTACCAAAGAGAAGAACTTGTGTTGATTTATAGACAAGAGAATTCATCAAATGGGATGGCTAAAGTACTCTTAACATTTGTTGAATACAATCAAGAGGAAGAATAATGACAATGTACTGTAGTATAATGAGTACATAATGGTCATAAATTGGTAACTACTAAAAGAGAAACAAAGGGTCAGTTATATGATATTAGAGATAAAATCTTAGGTAGTCACTCAACTATAAATGAATTTAAGTGTGTTTACCATCTTTTCTTCACGGGAAGATCGTTCAAAGATTTCGTAATCATCTTAGTAATTCCCAGAGTTTCCTTGGATAACGAGACTTGAGGGTGATTATTTTTCAGCATAGAAGAAGTTGTAGTCATTCCATCTTGGTTTTTGGAGATTAAGGTCTCTCTCCTTCTTCCTCCTCCTCTTTCTCCTCCATCCTGAATAGTGGTGAGGAGGTGGATTTTTAAGTACAATCATCTTGCAAGATGGGTTTGTTCTTTTGGATTGTAGATTACTCCATTGAGAAAATCAGATCCTACTTTGATAGACTCCAAACAACTAGAGTCAAATTTGAGATAAATTGTCATTTTATGGAAAATTTGTCAAAGTAGCCCAACCCGAAAAAAGAGGTTCAATATTTACAAGGGAAAAAGCCCAAAAGTAGCCGAACCCGGAAAAAGAAATAGGAAACCAATAAATCAAAGAAAAAAACACAAAAGGAAAGGTCGCAAATATTTGGACAATTCCCAATAAAACAAAAACCTTTGTTGACTCGTAGCTGCTCCAATATGGTCGGAGAAATTGGCCTCTCCAATGAAGGTGCTGATGAGTAGAGGATAGAAGATAGTTCAAACACCTTAAATATATAAACATAGATCAAAATGGATCCGAGTTTGGACAAATTTCACTGAAGGTACTCGAAAACTCTCACAAATGCCATAACATGAGGTCAGTTGAAGACTTTTTCAACCTACATTGATTAGTTTTATACCAAAAAATAAAGTTAGTGAACAAAACTTTCTCCTCTAGCATCTTTGTGCATTGTTATACTTTGAGTTAATTCATCCATGACCTTCTTTGTAGGTTGAGCCCAGAGAGGCAGATATCACTGCATAAAGAGGCCACATATGAGTTCTATCTCGATATAAAACAGTCTAATGCATGTACATCATCTCATGAAAGTGTGCAGGTACTGCCATCACTATTTGATATTTCTTTGTCATCGATGTCCAGTTTTTCTTGTTTGTCTCAATTATGCTTGTGTATTGAAATCCTTGTTTTGGATGTTTCTAATTCTAGGAGTTGGTATTTCAGTTTTATCTAGGTGTAATATTGCTTTCCCTTTTGGTGGTAAATCTTGGAAATATTAAAAAATAATATTTTTGTGCCTACAAAACGAAAAATATGTGTTAGTTAAATAATTTGCAAGAGTGTTGCCTTCACTAAGGATGTGGTCCATTAGAACTGAAGTTACTCCCAAACCAAAAGACTCAACACTTATCTATTTCCCAGTATCTGAGTTACACTTGTAGGACCCTTATAATTTGGAAAATCTCTAGTACACCATCTTACAATCAATAAGTGGTGTACATTAAGTTATAAAAATCTCTAGTACACCATCTTATAATCAATAAGAGGCTTCTTGTTCTTAATGGTCACTTTATTAAATTCACGATAATCAATGCACGTTCGGAGACACCCATCTTTCTTTCTAACAAACAACACGGGAGGACCCCATGGAGAGATACTTGGTCAGATGAAACCCTTATCTAACAAATCCTTTAATTATTCCTCCAACTCTTTTCACTCGGACGGAGCCACTCTATAAGGAGGAATAGATATAGGTTGTGCATCCAGAAGAAGGTCAATACCAAAATCTATTTCCCACTCGAGAGGAACACCGAGCAAATCATAGGGAAAAACTTTTGGGAAGTCATTAACCATGGGAACCGACTCAAGGGAAGGGGTTTCAGAATCTACATCCCACACCCTAACGACATGGTAAAAGCAACCTTTCAAGATTATCTTTCTAGCTTTAAGGTAGGACAAAAATTGACCTCTAGGCATATAATTTCCCCCTTTCCACTCTACGATAGGCTCATTTGGAAATTGGAACCTAACCATCTAAGTTCCACAATAAATAGAGGTGTTACATGCATGTAACCTATCCATACCAAGAATCACATCAAAGTCTAACATGTCACGCTCTACCAAGTCAAAAAGATTAACTCTATGGGATAAGGAAATGCGACATCTTCTATAAACACTCTTAGCCACCACAGAATCACCAACATGAGTAGAGACAAAGAAAGGTTCTGATACCACTTCCGAAGGAACATCAACCCTCCTTGCCACATAAGGCGTCACAAAAGATAAAGTAGCATCGGAATCTAACAAGGCATACACATCAAGAAGAAAGACTTTTAACATATCGGTCACTACATCCGGAGGACTCTGTTGGTCAACTCGGGGTTTGAGAGCATAAAATTGGTTTTGCTTCAAAGCATTGGAGTTTGAATCGCTTGGAGGAGCTTGCTTGCCCTCTCTTCCTTTAACCGCAAGTGTTGGAAAATCACTCATTTTGTATCCACTCTTCCCGCAACTAAAGCATCCATAGGTGCTGACTAGGCACTTACCATCATGTTTCTTCCCACCTTAGGTAGATGTAGATCTAGCCAAAGAAGAACCACCTCCACTTCCTCCTTGGGGTTTAGGGTTAGACACCCTTTCCTTAGTTTACCTAGGAGGAATATTTGAGGAACTTTGACTGGAAAACCTTTGTCAAAATTTGGGACGACCATGTCCATCAAATTTGGCATTAGAGAAATTCCCATCACTGGTCCTAACCCTTTTTACCTCCCTAGACTTCTCCTTGAGTTTCTCTTCCTCAATTTGTTGTGCATGGACCATGAGACGAGAGATATCCATGCCACCAATGAGCATGACAGTATGGTACTCTTTCACCACCATATCAGATATACTTGTCACGAACTTCTTCATCCTAGCCCTTGCATCCGCAACCATAGATGGAGCATACTTAGACAATTGAGTGAACTTTAGGGCATACTCTTTTACACTCATACTTCTTTGAGGTAGGTTAATGAACTTTTGTGCCTTTGCTTCCCTCATCTCTAAGGGAAAGAACCTATCCTGAAACACCGATTTAAACATTTCCCACTCTACGAGACCCGCTCCCACCAGCCTTGCCTATTTCCGCTGATCATACCATACTTGAGCAACCCCTTTTAGTTGGTAAGCGGTCAATTCTGCCTTTTCTTGTAGAGTCACCCCAACAGTAGCAAGTACCTTGTAGACCTCGTCAACAAACTCTTGACGGTCCTCCTAAACTTTAGACTCATAAAATTCAGGAGGGTTCATTCTCATAAAATCCCTCACTCTTGATGCCTCCAAATTCACATTAGGATTCACCTGAGCTACAACCTCTCTATTGGCTTGAATCGCTAAAGTTGGAGCCAACATTTGAAAAGGGGACCTAACCTCCACATTTGTCATATTCTCAGCCAAAGGATCAATCGAAGCTTGATGATCTTGAGGAGGAGCTCCTTGTTCCACAATTTCACCCTCCATCCTTCTAGAATTCCTTCTAGTATTCATATCCTAAAGAACATAGGGCAAGGATTAGGAGAAAGATCTTATGAAGTTAAACTCTATGGCACGACTAAGAGTAATGAAAAAGTGAAGTTTCCTAATCATCTTGTACCCTCTCATTCATAAATGTGGCACGCTTCACACTTATGAACAATTTGACTACGGTAATTTTGGCAACACTTATAAAGCATTCTCTTTAGTATTATAGGCTATACTTTATAAGCGTTTCCACATCATGATATAATTAGCAATGCAAATTTATACATATGACTACACTTTTAAAGTGTGATATTTTTATAATTTTTAAAACAACAATTTACAAGTGTGGCCTTATTATTTTCCTATATTTTTCATCAAAATAATGTATTCCCCCCAATATATTTAACTCTCTCTCCAATTTCTAATTGACAAAAAATAACCTCAATATAAACATAACTCTAAAAACGTTTTGCCCCAAATTAAAATGCTCTCGTAGTTGCTCTTTGCTATATCACTACTCAAAAGTTAAACCCGACCTTCTCTCCTTCTCATTTCCACCCCAAAAATTCTCCATTGTAACTTTATCGATGTTTGGTTGTGATTTCCTTAATTGTTCTTCTTATGGGAGAGAATAGAGAAACAATTAGAAGAATTCCAGATCTGGAGGAATCGGAGACTCTACATGCTGTGGCGATGGAGATAGATTCAACCACTTAGCTCATATATATTAGTCTTCTTCTCGATATCATTCTCGCCCTATTGTATATCAGTTTTTGCTAGAATTTTGCATGAACGTCAGTAATTTTGAACTATGGTTTTCATTCTTTTGCTCTATTTGTTGGTCCTGGTGTTAATTACTGATTTTGATATATTCATTCTACTTCTGAAGTTATTAAATTTATACTTTGTTTTCATTCTACTTATGGAGTTTTTGAATTTTTACTTTGTTTACCTTTTAGGCTTCTTAATTGTAGTTGTTTGTTAATTTTGACGAATTTGATTGTTTGATCACACGCCTCTTATAAGAATTCATGTGCATCGGTGTAGGTTCTATTTTATTTAACTGATATGCCCATCATTGAATAGCTCAAGAGTTACATTATTTATTACTACTAGAAAATAATTGTAAGCAATATGTCATAACATTAAAAATGACTTTTGATATAATTTAAGTTTCCAATCTTGTATATTTCTATTGTGTAATATCATTGTCTAATACCTAAGAATAATCCACGATAGAAAACAAAATAGCTGGTAGAAAACAATGAAAAACCTGCACAAATATAGTAAAAGTTTTCTTGCAAAATTTATTAAGAAGAAGCCAACATTTAGACGGTATAAGGAGATTTTTTATGTGCATCTAATGCAGTCAAGTTGTTTGACAACATGCTTGAAGAATTGAAGTAACTGAATTTTATTTATTACTTTTCTTACTTCTTTTCATAGGAATTCTGTCACTCAAGTATGAACTTAATTATGAGAACATATAGTTGCATCTATCCTAAAAATAAAAATATATATAGTTAGACTTTGAATATAGTTGGTGTTAGGCTATGCAGTTGTTAAAATGTATTATATTGTTCACCATCATATTTTGATCATTTCTCAGTTGCTTTCCAATGAGCAACATATTTGCTGGCCAACACTGATCTAAAGTTAGGCTGACTATCTTCCTCTTAAAGTATAATTGTTAGCAATTGAACATGCCATCAGGTGGGATCATTGCATAGAGGTGGATTCTTCAGAACTTAGTCATTCTTTAGTTATGTAGTTTAAATATATAGAAGAGTTTTATCCAAATATATACAAGCCTTTGTTGATTCACTCCATTTTTGAGAATATGAGCAACTTGATTATACTTATTCATGACTTTTGAGAGCTACCAAATGAAGTAAGAGGTAAAATGAAGATATCCTAATTTGAGTTAAGAATAAAAGAAGCCTGAAAGTAGATTTAAAGATGTGGTGTGATTATTCTTTAGTCCTCTGTTTCTACTTTCTGGAAATTGAAAGGAGGGAAAACTCCATTTATAATCCTTTAACATACTTTATGCATTTACATTTTGAGAAAGTTATGGCTTAATCAAGAGTTAATTTTTGCAAAACATTGGACATGTCCAATCTTGAAAATCTTGAATAGGGTAGGCATTGCATACCTCTTATACATGTGTTTTGTTATTTGTTATTAACATACTAGGTAGGGGTCATTCCTAAACCCCCCCCCCCCAATCTTGAAAGTGTCTTTAAGGGAAAAAAAACCCATTCATTGAGCATTTTAAGAATTTAAATCAACAAATACCTTTAATATAATTTGGAATTGTGAAGAGTTGTATAGTTCAATATCATCATTTCGGTCCTATCCAAGCA
The DNA here is from genome assembly GCA_036553675.1 of Solanum okadae. NCBI lineage: Eukaryota > Viridiplantae > Streptophyta > Magnoliopsida > Solanales > Solanaceae > Solanum > Solanum okadae. The sequence continues at coordinate 9,871,589 of CM071685.1, read as the reverse complement.
AAGGATATGTTGTGACTATCTTTGGAGTGTGCTGGAAACATAATCGGTTACATTTGATGTGGTCATTTTATTACAGATGTTAATAAATGCTGATGTTACTGAATCCATCGAGTGAAACAGCCGAGTGATAATTTTGCCATTTCAGTAGTTTCATCAGGAATGTGGCTCATGGTTTTTCCATCAATTATTGTCACTATTTTTATAGAGTCTGATATACAATTGTTCAAATTTTGAATGTACAACAAGAGTAGCTACTGTTTTTCCAGGTAACATACTTTTTTTTGTTCGGCCTGGGAGAGTTGCATGGTTAGTTATGTATCCTGTTTGTTTGCTGAATGTGGATGAATATATCTTTGGTGTTGTTTTGTTTATTTGTTTGATTTTGTAGTTTGTATGTCCTCTAAAACCAGAAAATTGGGTACACACAAATCTGAGTCAGTTAAGTATCCTGTTTGTTGTTCTCTTTTCCAATGTTTTCAAGCAAGTAAGTTTTATTAAATAATATACATTTGTAGGTTACTTCTTCCGGAGTAATGGACTATTCTAACCTTAAAAAACCTCCTTCCATCACGTGTATTTAAGAGTTCAAATAAGGGAGATAAATGAGAAAAAAACATGGCAGCAACTTTAGAATATGTGTTTAGTTCCGAACATTATAAGTCTATGTAATTGTTTCATTCCGTTCACTACTTTATCAATTATTTTGGGTGTTAATGCCTGTTTTTTTTGTCTCAGGTATGCCTTTTATTAAAGACTACACTTTTCCCTTGATTTTTGTATAAATTGTATCCTGGTTTTAGCTAATGCATACAACAATACACTTGACAAATTAGTATCAAACCTATATTGGGTAACTCCCCTAATCCTTCTAACCAAACTGCCCCATAGAGGATAAAATGAAGTAAGGTTGATTGGTATGGTTTAGTCATGTTTTATTTAGACTTTCATGTTCACTAGTATTCCTTAGATGTGACAATGGAATATTTGAAAATAATCGAAAGGAATACAGAAATCACATGAATTTAGCTATAGAGCCAAATACATTATTAGTAAAGTATACATAAAAGTGAGTTGAGCTAAGTATTAATATTTAGTTCTAATTTCTAAAGAACCTTAATTTGCCTTAAATTATTTAGTAATGATATGAAATTGACCTGAATAGAGCTTAATTGATACAGAGTGCTCATGTAGCTTGCTCCTTCTAATTTGAGATTAGAGCATAGTTCATTGATTGTCTACTTTGACGGACCAACTAACTTTTACTATTTATAAATAGTTAGTACCGATAAAATGTAACATGAGATTTGCGATTTTATTAGATATAAACTTGATAGAGATGAAATGATAAATCTATGTAGATAGAAAAAATCTATGAAGAAAGAAAAAGTTCACATATATAATTTTAGTTCAAAGGAAAATTCTTGTTGTTTCTAGTAAATTAAATTACACTAGCTTCTGTTGGTTATTGTTCATATCTGCAAATTGTTGTTATGCACAATTCCCTCAAGACTAGTGTTTTTTCTTTTATTGCTTTCTTATATTGTTACTAGAATGTAATTTTAATATTTCCACCTTATTCATTTTTTTTCCGAATATAAATAAACCCTTGCTTACAATCATTCTCATGTCCCATTTCTCTGTATAAGTTGTCGAATGTTCCCCTGTAGCATGCCTCTTCCATTAGCTTGATTAGTACTTCTGTTTAACTTTTGTTTTTGCATGAAACAAGTAACTCACAAGTTAACTGCATATTGCAGCCTTTTCTCTTTGAAAATGCAAATAACTGTTTTGCAATTAGTACCCAAAAATGTGGGTGTTGTGTGATACAGTCATGCGTACAATTTGTTGGTGGAGAACTCAGAAATTGCATAATTAATAAGATATTTACAAATGCAGTGCAACCATTAGAAGATGAATATGGGTATGGCTTGTTTTTTTTTCTTATGCTTATTTAATGTGTGGAGGTGATGTTTCTATATAGGTCTAATTGCTTTTACGTTTCATTTCATGTAGCAACTATGTGGTGCAACATCTTTTGGGACTGAAGTTACCAAGAGTTATAGATATTTTAATTGATAGGCTTCAAGGAAACTTTTTGACTCTCTCATGCAATAAGTACGCTAGTAATGTTATTGAGAAAATTATCCTCGATTCAAGAGAAGAGCACTCCACTAGAATTATCACCGAGCTGCTCAGTAATCCAAGTGGTTCAATGCTATTGATGAACCCTTATGGTAACTTTGTCATCCAGTCATCACTGCAAAGAGCAAAGGTAAGTTTAGTTCACTAAATTCCTTGGTCTTTAAGCCAGCTTATATTGTATAAGCAAACAAAATGAGCCATCTGGAGCTGCTAATTCAGCTTGGACTGAAATGACCATCTAGGATTTCTCTTTTCTCTATATGCTTGCATGGTAAAAACAGTCTCAAACCATAGGCGTGGCTATTTTGACCTATTTGGACTGGATATTGCAAAAGGTAATATGAACTGAACCGCAGAATTAGCTACGGCTGGTACCTATACATACCGTTGAAAATAGAGAAGGTTATTGTTATTGGTGGTGGTTTAATGGGCTTTGGTATTGCCACAACCCTTATACTCAGTTCTATACAAGTCATTCTCAAAGAAATTAACTTTGACTATCTGCAAAAGTCACTCAAATCAATAGACGATACCTTTCCCATTTTCGCAATGTCTTTTTCATAATACACATATATAAGTTGTAAAAATTTACACTTTTTGGTGGCAAAGTGAAGCTTTGCTGTTAATAAATTGGTGTGCTGCTGCCTTGGATGTAATGAGTAAATATCATTAATGAGTGAATATTATCTGAGAACTAATTTATTGATTTAGAAATATGGTTGTATCTGAAATGACCGAAAACGTCACATAGTTGTATCTTAGCTTAGGTTTACTTTTACACTTAATTAGTTGCCAAAACTTAAGTTGATAACTTTGTAACCTATCAATAATGTTGTTGAAAGAATTTAGATACATTCCAATCCAAGCACATGACAGAGCTGGTTTGTGTACCAGTAATGTAGTGTCAGTGATTGTTTGGGAATGGAAATAGTAATGTAGTTTCAGTGATTGTTGGCCCTGAGCTGGCCTCAACACTTATTATTTTTATTTCAAAGGTGGTTATGCATCTAATTTCTATTTTTTCTTTAAAATAATATAGAATCTTTTTTTGATAATCGAGAAATCTCTGTTGTTGTTGCTGCTAATGAGGTTCATTTGAGCAGCTTTTGTGTGTCAAAAAGTGATGGAAATGGAGACAACTTAAGCATTGTTGCTTCAGCCATGGCTCCAAGTTTGAGTTCTACTGGTTCCACAACTACAAGTACTACACAAATACTTAGTGATTTTTCATTGGAGTTTTATGACAAGAGAGAGTATCTAAAAAATAAATATAAATGTCACTTGTGCTTAGTAATGCAATGATAACAAGCTTGAATAATTTGTGTCATTTATGTTATAACGAGCAGAAGCTACGCATGAGTAGTTTGTAGGGCTAGGCATTCGGTAATTTGGTTCGGTTTTGGTTTTTTGTTTTGTTTTCGGTTCTTTTACCATGTGTACCGAACACCGAATAAAATTATTTCAATTCGGTTCTGTTTTTATTATTTTGGTTTGATTTATGTTATTTTGGTTCGGTTTATGTTATTTCAGTTAGGTTTTGTTAGTTCGGCTTTTGAAGAAATAAACAAAATAATCAAATGGATGAAGAAATCTTGAGGCTGCTCTGATGGTCGCAGTTGTTGCTGCTGGAGTGCTGCTCCGATGGTCGGTTGCCGACTGCTACTGGTCGGTTGGAGGCTGATGCTGGTCAGCTGGCGGTTACGACTGGTTGGCTGCTACCTGCTGGCCCTCTATTGGTTGGCCGGTCGTTGGTCGACGTGACGATGCCTGAAGTGGAAAAGTGTTAAGGGTTAAGGGATGGTGAAAGGCTGAAAGTGGAGCCTAAGAAAAATGAAAACTAAAGTGAAAAATAAAGGTGGTCAATGGTCACTGACCTAATTCAAAATTGTGCATATATTTATTATTTAATAATTACTATTAATAATTAATATATTATTAATATATTTTTGTAAGTCGAAATACCGAATAATACAAAAGTCATGTACCGAAAACTGAACCGAAATACCTAAAAATACAAAAATTTATACCAAACCGAAAACCGAAATACCAAAAAATTGGTTCGGTTCGGTATTTTGGTTTTTCGGCATTTATGCCCAACCCTAGTAGTTCGAATATCTTTTGAGAAAAAGATTGTATTGTAGGAGTGTCGTGGAGGATGAAGGCTCTTAATGTTGTTGTTACTTCTCAATGTCTGACATGTTTTTGTTTCCCATTTCTCTTAATGCTATTGCTACTTGTCCTTCTTATTTGAATTTTTGAGCGTGCAGGTGCTCGGGATGACAAGGGGAATCCTTCATGAACTGTTGCAGTGGCAACACTCACGATGATATGTTACTTGCCAAACTTGAGACTGTCAATACTGGTTCTAGTGAACCTTGTTCTTCAGTGGTCAGTTTCATAATATTCTGCCAGATTCCTTGTCTAGTAAATGTAGGGATAGAAAAAATTCTTGATGCACCTGTTCACTGTTTCTCCCTGCTATTTTGCAGTTTGTTTTCAATATGGATCGGGGACTTCCTGTGTGGTCAGAGTGGCTATTTTTTAACATAGTCAATGATCGTGCTAGAAAAGGATTGTTATTAGGTCCTATGGGATTTCTCCTAAGGTACATTCTCCATCTTTTATGATGATTAGCTCGAAAGATGCTGAATTTGTTTTTTCTTCCTTCAACTGTATCTCTTAAAAGTTCTTGTAACTTAAATTGCTGACTATTGTGAGTCTTTTCACAGCTTCTCTGGTGGTCATGTGGTCGGTAATTTTCCGCCTCATGAAGCATTTTTTCTTGGTGGAACCAATAGTTTTCCTGGTATGAACATGTGGTCTGATGGTGAACATGATCAAACTTCCTCTTCTAAATCCTGATTAGCATCTAGCTGTAGTTTTTCAAAATATTTTTCTTGCCTAATTCATAGTTGCTTTAACATTTTGCTGATTAGAAGAGCTATTATGCAAAATGTTAATTTATAGCTGCTTTAATATTGGATTTAAAAAGATTTGTTTTGCCTGATTTCAAAAGATTATTTTTGCCTGATTAACATTGGAAAGGAGGTTGTTGATTAACATAGGTCAATTTTCAATGTCAACTTGTTGTTTCGTTAGTTTTGGAGAGCTTTGTTGTGACTTTATTTTGATGACTCAATGTTAGATTTGTTAGTTTTGGAGAGCTTCAGTTTATGGTGGCGCTATTGTGACTTTATTGTTATGAATTGGTTTGGCTTATTGTGAATTTAAGCATATTAAATACATGATTTATTTCACTAACTTATAATTTTATTTTGAATGTGCAGAAAAATGCCGGTAATTGAATTTGAATTGTGGCCAAAAGTAAACTCGAACTATTGTAGTGAACGATGAAGAGTTTTGGTACTATTGTCATATATGTTTGAATGCATTTGGTTTTGTGGAATTTATTGACAGTAGAGATATTTAAGCAATAACTTTCTAAGTATTGGTTGTACAAGACATGTTTCTCAAAGTTTATTTGAAATATATAGCTTCGATTTAATTATTAGTTAATTTTGTGCTTTAGGTCACTTGTATATTTAATTATGTGATTATTGAATATATGCAAATAAAAATTATTATTTTTAAAAATAAAAAATTGTGGCTACAAAATTCTACACAACATTGCCACACTTCAAAAGTGTTGTTGTAGGACGTCCAATGTTATCTTGTACATAAGAAAAGTTACACTTTATAAGTGTTGATCTAGATGAGCTATAAAAGGCAACACTTTTTAAGTGTGACCAATAACAAAGCAAAGGCAACGTTTTTAAGTGTAGTATAATAAAAAAAAGGTGTCGCTAATGCATCACTACAAAGTGTGCCCTTATACCTCTTTGGCTACACTTTATAAGTGTAGCTGAGCTGTGATGGCGACATTTAAAAAGTGTTGCCTAATGTCAAAGGTTACGCTTCTTTAGGCCACCCCCTAAAAAGTGTTGCTTAAAGTCCAAAAGTTTAGCCTTTTATCAAAGGCCACACTTTTTGCTAGTTTGGCTACACTTTACTAGGGTGGCCGTAGGCCTAAAATGGTGTAGTGATCCTCACATCAAGAGTGATACCATGCCCACACAAAGCTCATCAAGATTTAAGAATTAAGGAATCAAAATCAACTCTCACATCCTAAAACATAAACAGATGCATGATTCTACTCATACTTGCCCGTATTTTCCAATCAACTTGACATTCAGCTCAATCAAGATCACTAAGGTCTTTCAAGTCTTGTAACGGGAAGAGGGTAAATGTATGATCATTTTAGCTTAGTGACTTATACCTTCATGAAGCATGTCTTGCATTTACCTTCTTCCTTTTGTCTTTCACTCTCTTTTTAATTTTCACAATCCTCCCTATGTCCTTAAAGCAGTAGACACCCCTTTTGTTTTACCATGCATAAGCTTTATTGCACATTATTTTCCCAACTTTTTCTTCTTTTTCTTTTCTCTTTTATTTTTTTTATATGGGGGGTTCCATCTTTATGACACAATTCTTCAAGAGGAAATTTTTCACAAACTTCTTGGCTTTCCTTACTTTTCACCACACCCCCAATTTAGGCTTTTGTCTTAAGTTGGCTCATTCAAATGGACCAATGCCTTATGAGGGTTTTAGGTGGGGAGGAAAGAGGTCAAATGTGTCCATGTTTCATCCAAAGAAAAGGTTTGACTCAAATAGTGTCAAGCGAGGTTCTCACTCTCACAAAGTGGTCACAAAGAGGTATAATATCAATTTTGTTCACGCTTAAAAATATGTTCCTAAGATCATCTCTATCATTCACATACATTAGTCAATTGGACCAACGAGGAAAGTTCTAGGTATCACCAAGCTCATATTTCAAGACAATCTGACCACACGAGGCATTCAAACCAATCATCAATCAAGATTATACAAATTTATCTCACGTGCAACGATCAACAAAAGACTCATATCAACAATCGGATAATCACAATGAGATGCTATAAGTTCACAGATGACTTATGCAACTCAAATTTTCCCTCATTAGAATTGCACAAACATATCGTTAAATCAAAAGCTCTACTCAAGTCATCGGTATTGAATGCAAACGACACTCAAATATGGAAGAGAACAACCACATTCACAAACACAAATAAAATAGCGAGAGAATTTTAGTTCGGATCAAAAAAAGATATTCACATTAAAAACCAACAGCCACAAAGATAAGGATCAAAAACACGATAAATACAACCCAAGGGGGTAGGCATGAAGATACCTCACCCCACAAAAAAATTTAACCTTACCCTCAATGCGTCTCAAAAGTAAAACGAGAAGAGAGTCAAGATCCCCCTGTTAGGCTAAGCCTTCGGTAAATGTTGCACATCTGGGACTCTCTCAATTGAGGCATCATTGCTCGACTCATATCCATCCGCAGTCGTTGCTCCACTAGAGACAATCATTAAGGTGTCCTGAAGAAAATCCTCAATGGTTTTTTGCACCATCGCACACTAGAGGTCCTTCAAGTCTGTAATGACCCGTAAAACGAATAAGTGAAACTAAAGCCTAACATGTGTGTCTTTGAGTTGATGTGAGGTTTGAGGGTGTAAAATATTGTCCTTAACTATGGTTGAGGGGTTTAGGGGTTAAACGTCAAGGTACAACTCCCAAAGGACCACTCTAGGGGTCCTTGAGGAGGACCCTAAAGCCTAACTCTCAAGACCCTAAGAAACCAAGACGTTGTCCAAAAAGCTGGACCTTCAGATGGGACCTACGCTCAGTAGGTCAAACCACGACTCATGGTCTTGATCCGTAGGTCAAGGCCTTCAAAACCAAGCCACATCCCTAAAACACGCTTGACCAGGATGGGGTGTGACCCAGGCCACATCCCCAAACCACGCTTCACCTGTGTTGCTGGTTTGGTTCGGCCAAGGTGAAGGTCTTTTGGTAAAATCATTTTAAGTTGAGTTTAGTTGGGCGATGGTTATTTTAGGTTAATTAAATTATTTTAAGAGTATTAAAAGTATTAAATTATATTTTTCAACTCATTATTTGAAAACACTCCAAAGTTAGAAACCTCTTTTCTGAGAAGTTCTTCTCTAGAAACCTCCATTGGAGGTGAAGACTTCAAGTTTCCAAGGTCAAGACTTCAAGTTTTTCAAGGGATTTTCGTGGGATTCTTCCATAAAAGTTATGGTGGTCTTCATTCTTGACTTAGTTTCTTTCAAGGAGCTAATCTCAAAAGTGATTTCAAATCTCCAATGTTTACCCAAAAACCCTATATTTCAATTTATGCATGGGTTCGATTCTAAATGATTTCCAAAGGCTTTATTGCATTTATTTATGATTGAGATGTGGATTCAAAGATGAATTAAGATGATTTTTTCCTAGAACCCAAGTTTTCCCTCAAATTCCTATGTTGTGATTTGCGGTTGGGATTTTATTGATTATGAAGTATGTGGGTTGTTTATGTGTATATGGATATAGAATGTTGAAATTATGTTATTACTCTTGCCAAATTGTATTGATCTAAGGTGCGTGGGTGAATGATATCCATGATCCTTGAAGGGCAAGTTGTGATCAAATTACATATTGTAGTAGAATTGTGCTTGATCTATTGATCCACTTGAAAGGTTGAGGTATTTACTTACTATGTATAATGAGGTATTGAACTGAATGATATCTTCCTTTTACCTCTATATGTGAAGGATCTATGTATGATCATGATGTAAAGTATATGTGTGTGATTTAAATGAATGTATAATTATCATGTTTAGAATGTAATTGTGTTTTTGATTGAAAGCATATTCTCAATTAGCACACATGAATGATGATGATGGAATGTGAAGGGTTTTCTTCTATGAATTGTAATCTTGAATTGGTAGGCTTATGCATCCTATTCGTGTATAAATGAATGTAAAGGTGATTGTGATATCTCGAATTGGTATGCTTAGGCATCCTTTCTTGTATAATGAATGTATCTTGACGTAATTTCTTAATGTCTTGAATTGGTAGACCTAATGTTGGTAGCCTTTCATGAATGAATGAATGATAATGTATTCTAGGCTAAACCTTGGATCGGTATACCTAATGGTGGTGGCCCTTCATATAGATTCTAGGAACTAATGTAATGTTAAAACTTTGAAGTGGTAGACCTAATATTGGTGGCCCTTTAATGTGTGAAATGATGAACCTTGTATCGGTAGACCTAGTGATTGGTGGCCCTTCATGGAAAGTCAATGAGCTATCCTAAATGTACCTTGAATCAGTAGACCTAATGGTGGTGGCCCTTTGTTATGTAATGTACCCTGGGTCGGTAGGCCTAATGTTGGTGGCCCTCTCAAGTACAACAATGTAATGTGAATAAAGTACTCTATAGGAATGGACGCTAAGCACCGAGTGGATATGGTAAGATGGTGACTCTCCCAATGTTAGGTTAGAGTCCAATGAACATCTTTCTTATCCCATAACTATGTGCCCACATAGGTAAAACACACTTAGTTCTACCTTAAGTCTTGCAATTCATCTTGTAATTGCAATTTTTCTTTAAATTTAATTATCTCATTCGCTAATTTTGTTTTTTGTTCTTTTTCTTTTTGTTTAATTTCATACATTTCTTTTAATATTGCTAGGTTTTTTTCTAGCTCTATTATTTTAGTATTTTTTACTTCTTCTAATTGTTGTACTTCCTTTTTTGCTTGTTGTTTTATTTTTTCAATTTCTGTTTTTCTATCTATTTCTTCATTTTCTTTTGTTATTCTTATCATAGCAGTTAAACTATCTTCTAGTTTTATCGTTTCTTTCTCTAACATTAAACTTATATTGTCACCTATTTTCTTATATCTTCTTCCTAGATTAGAAAATATTATCTTTATTTTTAATCCGTCATAATTTTCATATGTTTTTTTCATCTATTGCGTATTCTTCTTTATTCATTTATAAATTATGTTATAGTTTATATTCTAAGTTATTTATTTGTATTTCTAGATATAAAATAGTCTTTTTGTGCTATTATAGATTTGTGACAAATTTCTGCGAATATATTATTGTTAAGTCTATTTTGCCTATGTTCTAATTCTTGTCGTTTTGCTATAATTATTTCATTAAGTTTTTGTCTATAGTCGTTATTCTTGTTATTCATTGTATTTTTAAGTATTGAATATATTTATATTCTATATTTGAACTCCTAGCATGTACTTGTGTCTGGCCGATTATCGAGATAATCTCTTGTGATGATCGTTGCACGCTAGCTGAGAAAGTGTGGAGTCCTGTTTGATAATTGTATGAAATGCCATGTGTGGTGAGGTCTTCTTGAATATTGTGCTTGATGTTGCCTAGAACATGCCACGTTAGTCTAATTGATTGATTGAAACAAGCAATTGAAATGATCATATGCAAAATTTGTGAAGAGTGAGCCTAATTTGATAGTATACCTCTTTGTGACTACCTTGTGAGCAGTGTGAACCTAGCTTGGCACCCTTTGAATCTATCATTTTCTTTGGAAAAAACTTGAACAACTTTCACCTCTTTGTCCCATCACCTATAACCTTCATGAAGTTTTGCTTCGTTTGAATAGCCAACTTAGGCAAAAATCCTAAGTTGGGGGTGTGGTTTAACCAACTTAGCCAACTTTCATTCTGTTTTCATTCCTTTCTTATTTTCTCTTCTTTTTTTACATGGAGGGGTTCCATTTTTTTCAAAACCATTACTCAAAGGGGGGATTTTTCACACTTCTTTATTTTCCTTCTCTTTCCACACATCTCACAAGGTGGGCTACAAAATTGGTATATTGTCAAATTGTTTCACTCTTCAAAATTGTTGCCTAAGTGATGAGTCAGAGATTTGGACTCATTTAGGGCTTGATTTATATAGATTTAGTGTCCTCAAATGCTTAATTTGTGCCATAAACGGATGTTAAATCCTTAATTTTCAAATACATAGATTGAGGAACAAAGCATGGACACTAACAGGAAAAAAGGAACAAAACAACTAAAGAAATGAAGAAAGGCAAGCCTGGTGATCGCCAAGGGCACTTGGCAAATCACCGAGTGGCTATCTGACCGCCGAATGTTCTAGTGTGCCAAGCCCTGAAGGAACGAACCAAGTCACCAACAAAAAGGAGCAGTTGGCGGATCACCGAATAATTCTGCAAAGCCAAGATAGATCTCCCCATGTTAAAGACCTTGAGGATGCTAAATGCCAAGGCGAAAAGGCGATGGAAGAGGTCAAAGGGAGGCTCGCCGAGTGGTTCGGCGAGCTCGACATACTTCACTGAATGGCCATTCATAGCTTATTTTTGGTAACTACAAATAAGATTTTGAACATTTAGTTTAGTATCTTAAAGTATCTTGAAAAAGCTGGAGACAGCTGGACAATACGCAATTAGTTTAAAACAGTTTTCTCTACAGTTTTTCTTAGTTTTTGACGAACCTTACAGATTCAATTTTGTGATTTTGGAAGTGGGTTTCGAATATTCTGCATATTGAGCGTTGTAAAGATTAAATCTTGCTTACAGTTGATTGATAATTGATTTGGTAATCATTTTTACCCTTTTATTTTGTTTGGTTAAAACCCAATTCTTGGGTGTGATCATGTCATTATGGGTTGAATTAGTTTATGCATATTGTTAAATTACTAGTTTAAATGCTATTTTGAAGTGAGTTCAATCATTAATTGTGGGTTAATTTATGAGTTGTAGTTGCAAATTCAAATCTACCTTTGTGTTCTTGGCTTGCGAGAGAGAGAGGTTTTAAGACTAATATTATTGATTGATGATTTATGGGTATTGGGTTGATCAGGGCTTAGCTCGAGACAGTGAATCCTAAATCTAATCCCACCCATCTAGCTCGAAAGAGTGGATGTATTAAGGTGTGGGTTCTTCTTTATTGTCATGCTTGTTGATATTCAAAAGAAATTAGCTAATTTGGGGTAGTTGTTCGAGAGAAAAATGTCTCCCTTATAGTTTAGCCTACTCATTGATATTTAGCTATTTACTAATTGTTGCAATTACCCACGAGAATCTATCTCCCTATTGGTACTTCAAATTGTTTGTGACTGCTTGTAGTTGATAAATTAAAACCAAAAGCCCCATTTGACATTCATGACACCCTTTTACTTGATAAATGTCTTTCCTCGATAATTTCTATTCCTATGACTGATTAGAACGCATTAGCACTTCCTACTTGAATTTGAAACACGTACCTTTTCATGTGGGATTCGACCCCAATTCATTTAGTTGGGTTTTATACTGACTTACGATCGTTGACTCCTAGAATTGGATGAGGTGTGCATGAATGATGAAAATCACTAAGATCAATTCACGTGCTTGCATCACTTAGGCAACAAGACCAACGGGGCAAATTGTAGATGTCATCACACACAATGTTCAAGGTAATTTCATCACACAAGGTATTGACACCAATAACAAACAAGACTCCAAACTTTCTAGTTAGTGTGCAATGCTCATCACAAGTGACTCATTCGATAATTGGCTAGTCACAATGAGATGCTAAAAGTTCACACATTGTCTATGCAACTTCATTGGCCTCATAGTAGCCGCACATTGATTTCATTCAATTAAGAGCGCTATTCAAGTCATCGGTATTGATCATAACCGATACTCAAATTAGCACAAGAACAACAACAAACACAAACAGTAGAGGTGGCACAAATTTTAAAAAGAGGTCAAAACCATTTCCCTTCAAAACAAGGAACCACAAGCTCAAGAATTCACAAGATTACGATCAAAACACTAATATAACATATATATACATCACAAAACCCAATATTCAACAGTAAAACGAAATCACAAGAGGTAGGTATTGAAATACCTCACCCCACCTACAAAATCAAAATGGTGTCGCTATCGGGGAGTAGTGTTTTTTGAAATTCTTTGGGTGAAGTTGAATTGTGTTCTTGTTAGTTATAGTTGAATCTACTTACTTTTATTTTTGGTTTTTGTGTTGCTTGTTAAAACAAACGAGGAAATCAGATTTAACGGAAGTAATGGTAGCCAAGTGGGCCACCAAAATGATGTAATGTTACGATCCAAGTGTACCCCCTAGACGTAACACGGCATACAAAACTCCGAAGAGTCTTATAAAAGCCTATTAGCACATCATAGCATAATAACATGGGAATTTTTGCAGAAATTTTAAACTTTTCTTTACAATCGAAATCCTTTATAAAAATGAAGAGGTAGTCTATGACACTACGTCTCAAACCATCTACAACACTTGACTGACACTATGGGCACAACCCATACAAAAGCTCTAAAAGTAAAACAAACGACATAAAAGTAATAAAGGGGTTTGTCATCGAAACTATGAGGATTCACCAAGTCTTCAACTCCATGCTCTTTAGAAACCTATCTTCCACAAATGATACTCAAGTCTCCAAACCCTACACTTCGTAAAGTTTTAGAAAAAATATGGGTTAGCATAATTAAATAATAAGTATGATAGCCATGTATGAAAAACCTTTAAAACATGCTAAAAGAGACATTTTTGTTTAATGCATGCACTTTACTAGTTTAAAACCATCATTTCGGAAATAGTGTGAAAACCCAATCATAAGCATAAAAAAACATCATGAAGTGACATAGGCCATAGCATGGTAGACATCAATCACAACTAGTGAACATAAGGAATATCATTAGGAACATACACATAGTAAATGACATCTAGTGTTAACATATCATGTGAGCAACACTTCATGAGCCACCTTAAGGAAAGGTTGTGCAAGGCATAGGTAAAACCCCATAATCCCACCTACACTAGGCAAGTCACTGTAGATCCTCATTCATGTTTACCCTCTTTTAAACTCATCCTTAGCCTATCTTTCATATACTAGGTAACAATCACTATTAGTCAACCACATCAATAATAGCAACTCATGCAAACAATCAAAGTTAACATGCAACATTAGAAGTAACCTTGACATCAAATGCAATTACTACTTAAACACAAGCACATTCATTACATGAGTCATCTTGACACATAGGAACATACCATAACTACTCTCAAAGCCTACTTGTGCAATGCATAGATGACATCCCATACTACTACCCACACTTCATAGAACCTCTTCAGTAACGATAGCACATCCTAGACTTGATCTTGTGGAAAATCTCCTTAACCGACATAGACCAAGTGAGCTTACATGGAATCCGGTTTCATTCCCCACACCGAAAAGAGGTGTCCTACTTGCCTAAGGTAGAAATAAATGTATTAACTTGGAAGATAAATCCAATGGCTAAAATACCTACTGAGCACGTAGTTATGGGATAAGGAGATTGTTACTAGAAACCCACCCTTTCTAGCGGGGGAGCTTTCATCTCATGAGATACATTTTCGAAATCCATCCTTTCTAGCGGGGGTATTTCCATCTCATTTTCAATATCCACTCGGTGCTAGGCATAACTTCCCGCGAATACATAATTAGTCTTGAATTGAATTTACAAGCATGAAGGAGTATCTTACCCTCCATCCAATAGAATTCATAAGGATAGCTCATAGATTCATTAGGTGAGAATGGGCTTTTAACCTAAGATCTTCATGATAGATGCAATTAGGTGAGAACTAACTTTCAACCTAGAATCTTTAATATGTGAGGAAAACTTTCACATTATACTCATTATGTGTTTATGAGAATGAACTTTCTATCAATACAACAATATATCATAATCATGGAATCATCATGTCTAAGTGTGTGTGTGAATGAGAATATACTGTCAACTACACCACAATTACAACAAAGTCATGATCCCTTTACTTTCTCAAAAGATGGTTTTACATCTTGAACACACTTTCACTAAGCATGTAGAATATCATATATTGTCCCATCAAGGACCAAAGATGAAATTTACTCAACACATCTAGCATTCATTATCATAAACATAGACATAGTCTTAGTTCAAGTAATCTAGTCATTGAATGCATAATCTCAAACGCTCATAATATAGGTCATGTTGGTGAACTCTTTCTACAATAACACCACATACAATTCAACACACAACAACTTAGAGTATGATCATGTTCATAAAAAATACACATAAAGCCACACTTAAGCATAAGTATCATGTGTTAGCCCTCTTGGATCAAGGATCACAATCAACCCATCTCATTTAGGATAACTACAATTAATATGGAAAATAACATGATTTGATTAACTGGAATAATACAATATAATCCCACAACATTCATCTTACTACTAATCTCCCTTAACAAAAAGTCACAATTTTGGGACATGGGGGTTCATAAGTTCTTGGGGGAAATTCAACATCAAAATCATAGGAACTCCTTAAGTAATACATCATTCAAGAAATATATACATTATATCAGCAATTATACAACATTCTACTAAAGTAATTCAACACCCCAACTTTAAGATTCAATTTGAGAATTTAGCAAAATTCATGGATTCTTTGAAGATTTTATCATAAAAATATCATAAATCAGTAATTAAAGCATAATATAAACCAATTGAAAATGTTTTGAGAAGAATCCATGACTTGGAGTAAAAGCCCTAGTTTTGGAGAATTTTCTAACTTTAGAATTGAAAATGGAAGGGTTTCATTGATGAAAATTTAACCATGAATCAACAGTACCATACCTCATTAGAAGAATCTTCATGAATTTTAGTTCTTGAGCCCTAGACCTTGATCTCTTGCTCTCCAATGGAGGTTATTAGTGAGAGGATTTTTGGGGGTAAAGTTTGTTATGATTTGGAGTCTTAGGGATTATGAAGTAAATAGGTTAGTTAATGCTTTAAAAAACCTTATATAAGTTTAATAAAATGAATTAAAACGACTCCACAATAATATAATTAAAATAGGAATTTACCTAAAGACCCCTAAACTTAACAGATTTGGACTGCTTGCAGGGGTGATCTACGCCACCACCTACGGGGCGTAGGTCAGCTCACGTCCCGTACCATTGGGTAGTTGGTTGAACCTGCAGCTCCTAATTTGACCCCTGGAACCATAAACCACTCCCACAGAGAGTGGACCACCCTACGGGGTGTAGGTCCCCACTGTGTGTCACGCCTTTTTGGGCAGATTTTTGGAACATGGCAACCTTGGGGTTTAGACTTTAGGGTCCCCCTCAATGACCCTTGGTTGGTCCTTGGGGGGTCGTACCTTGACGTCTAACCCCTAAACACCTCAACCTATGCTCGGGATCCATTTTACAACATTAACTCACACCTCAAACTCAAAAACCCTCACGTAAGTCTCTAGTGACACCTACTAATTTTAGGGGGCGTAACAATATCTCTCCCTTGGGAACATTCGTCCTCGAATGACACTTCTACACACATCTTGAAAGTAAAACGCAAGACTAACAACCCATTATGCATGAAACATCAAAATGTGCAAAACCTACGAATGCAGTATTTAAAACAAGCACTATTCAGAAGAGGCAACTTCACTCAATCTCAAACATGATCAATGCAATACAAGGGAGTATGAATTACTTTTATCAACCCAATATGCATGAAACTCAATAATTCTCATTTTCATTGGAGGAACTCACTTCTCCAACTAAAATAATGCTCAACATGACATCATGGAGCAAATATGTTATTTCTGTCAAAAGCATACTAAAGCATGTTCACACATCTCATGAAGTAAAAATAGGCAACTCATACCAAATGTACAACAACATGAGGAACATAAATCATGAAAGCTCATTTTCCTATTAAAACATGAATTTCTCCCAGAACATGCATAATTTGAAGGAAACCATGGAAAGCACATAATTCACACATGACTTTCAAGACAAAGAACTTATGGAACACACACAACATCCAACACTTCACACTTATGAAACAAGTCAAGGGAAAACTTAACCTCTCAACCTAAAGGAGGAATAGAAGGAAATATAAGGGTATCGGGACATCTCATTGGCCCCTTTGCCTCCCAAGTAGCACCCTCACCTACAACCTTCACCCAAAAGATCATTTCTTCACACCTTCATGAGAACAACTTCCTCACTCTTCTATTTCTTAACATCTCGGTCTAAGACCTCTACCGGAACTTCTAAGTTAACAAGATTCTCATTTGGGAACTCTAGCTCACAAGCATCCTTACCACTCACTATTTAAAACCTCATATGAGCCTACCAATGCAGGACTAAACTTCTCAAGCTCACTATACCTCTCAAGGTGGGAATATCAATTCAATCCTAATCATGAACAACAAAAAACACCTAACGACCTTGCTATCTAAGCACATTATCTCCCCCTTGGGAGTAAGCCTATATAGACTCTTCTAAACCTTATCTCTTTCAACTGTAAGGTTGGATCAAGCCATCACTCAACTTTCACATTCCTCACACAAGGTGATTCTAAACCATGGTGAATTACACTTCTACCCTCCCTTTTTAGGAGGCTACTCACTCATCATCTCTAGGCATCACTAAAACACCACTATTTATCAACTCATCCAACACACCCTAAATCTCATCATGACTTAGTCGGGTTCTACCAACAAACACACTCATGACCATAATACAACCTATTCATACTAAAGGTAACATCACAATCTATCAAGTCACATAGCCATAATTGGCATCACTACAAACCTTTTCACCCTTGATCCTTGTAACATGAGACCTTCAAGTGGTCACACCCTAGAGACCATTGGATAAGGAATAGGAGAAAGACCTTATAGAGTTAAGCTCTATGGTATGACATGGAGAATGAAGAAGTGAGATTTTCCTAACATCTAATAGCCTCCTTTTCATAAATTTGGCGCGCTTCACACTATGAAAAATCCTTACTAGATGTGGTTTGAGACATCCAAAAACCATTCAAAAACATTGTGCTCTAATACCAAGTTTGTTACGACCCGAGGGTAACCCCTAGACGTAACACGGCGTAAAAAACTCTGAAGAGTATTTATTATACAAGCTTCTTAGTACATCATAGCATAATAACATGGGAATTTTTGTGGAAATTTAAAACTTTTCTTTACAATCGAAGTCATTTATAAAATTTAAGAGGGAGTCTATGACACTACGTCTCAAACCATCTACAACACTTGAATGACACTTTGGGGGCACAACGCATAAAAAAGCTCAAAACTAAAACAAATGACATAAAGGTAAGAAAGGGGTTTGTCCTCGAAGCTATGAGGATTCACCAAGTCTTCAACTCCGTGATCCTTTGAAACCTATCTTCCACAAATGGTACTCAAGTCTCCAAACCCTACACTTTGTAAAAGTTTAGAACAAATATGGGTTGGCACAATTAAGTACTAAGTATGATTGCCATGCATGAAAAACCTTTGAAAACATGCTAGAAGGGACATTTTTGTTAAATGCATGCACTTTGCTACTTTAAAACCATAATTTGGAAAATAGTGTAAAAACGCAATGATAAGAATAAAAAAACATCATGAAGTAACATAGGCCATAGCATGGTAGACATCAATCACAACTAGCGAACATAAGGAATATCATTAGGAACGTATACATAGTCAATGACATCTAATGTTAACATATCATGTGAGCAACACTTCCTGATCCACCTTAAGGCAAGCTTGTGCAAGTCATAGGTAAGACCCATAATCCCACCTATACTAGGCAAGTAACTTTAGATCCTCATTCATGTTTACACTCTTTTAAACTCATCCTTAACCTATTTGTCATAGACTAGGTAACATTCACTTTTAGTCAACCACATCAATAATTGCAACTTATGGCAACAATCCAAGTTAACATGCAATATTACAAGTAACCTTGACATCAAATGCAATTACCACTTAAACACAAGTACATTCATTACATGAGTCATCTTGACACATAGGAACCTACCAAAACTACTCTCAAATCCTACTTTTGCAGTGCATGGATGACATCCCATACTACCACCCACACCTCATAGAACATGTTGAATAACCATAGCACATCCTAGACTTGACCTTGTGGGAATTAGCCTTAACCGACACAGACCATGTGAGCTTACATGGAATCCGGTGTCATGCCCTACACTGAAAATAGGTGTCCTTCTTGCCTAAGGTAGAACAAAATGTATTAGCTTGGAATTTGAATCCAATGGAAAAATGACCTACGGGGGCACATAGTTATGGGATAAGGATATTGCTACTAGAAACCCGCTTTCTAGTAGGGGGAGCTTCCATCTCATGAGATACATTATAGAAATCCATCCTTTCTAGCAGGGGTATTTTCATCTCATTTTCAATATCCACTCGGTGCTAGGCCTAACTTCCCACGAATACATGATTAGTCTTGAATTGAATTTAGAAGCATGAAGGAGTATCTTACCCTCCATCCAACACAATTCATAAGGATAGCTCATAGATTCATTAGCTGAGAATGGACTTTCAACCTAAGATCTTCATGATAGATTGAATTAGGTGAGAACTAACTAGCAACCTAGAATCTTCAATATATGAGGAAACCTTTCACATTATACTCATTATGTGTTTATGAGAATGAACTTTCAATCAACACAATAATATCATTAGAATCATGGAAACATCATGTCTAAGTGTGTGTGAGTGAGAATATACTTTCAACTACACCATAATTACAACAAAGTCATGATCCCTTTTGATGTTTATCGTGACCAACGACACTATCCTATGGTATGAGTGTCTACGATCGTCGATAATATAATAACCCAACCAAGGGTTGGGGTCGTGTCCAAAGGGAGCGGTTTTGAGAATTGATAGCAAAATAGAATTTACATTCTAACTAGTCATAGCTAAAGACATTTGCGATAACAAACATAGTAAATAAATGGGGGCTTCACGAAAGTGTCAAATATCAAATGGGGGTTTCGTAACAAGTGATAAAACAACAAAATAAACAAGAAAATCATGTTTGGGGAAAGGTCCTTGAGATGTGACCTCAATACAAGTTGAGATAAATTGTTGGGTACATGCTTTCAATAGGAAATTTGCAAGATAATAGTGACTAGGCTAAGCTTTAAATGGAAATAAGTTCCCTCTTGGGCAACTTACCCCGTTTCAAAGCGTTCCTCTCGGACACCCATTTGCCGCATTAAGTCCAGCCTACGCCTTACCCCACTAACTCTCTCGAGCTGGGTGTTAGGATATGGGACTAAGGCTCACCCTCTCGGGCTGAACCTCATGTCGACCCACTCCTTAGGCCATCGGTTTAGTGGTTTCGGTTTTGCGACCTCCCTCTCGGGCAAGCCGAAAACACATGGGTGGCTTTGTATTTGCAACTACAAACCATTTAGATTAAACCATAAACACTAGGTGAAATCATCATTAAGACACATCTAACCTATGAGCAAGCAAGACCCAACAAGAATATCAACCCATATTTGCTAAATCACACCAGAAGAATGAGGTTTTTAGCCACACATCAAGAAATAAGAAAATATACCTAACATGATAATGAAATCAACTGGGTATAAGAAATTAAACCTTAAATTAACCAAAGGAAAATGAATAGAGAAGACCCACTTCCAACTGGGGGAAGAAGTCTCCACAAAAACCCTCTCCAAACTTGAGGGAAAAATATATGCTAAAATCTGTTCTAAAGTAATAATAATAATAATAATAATCATTCCACACCAAATGTTCCACACTAAGATTACAACTCTAACTAGTATTTATAGTTTTCACAGATTGTGTTGCGGAGGATTTTTCAGCGACATTAGTAGAGATCGCCGATGAACTCGACGATCTGCCCTTTGGTCAGCTTATTGCCTTCAGTGTCTTGCTTTCAGCATCCTCGCATTATGGATCATTGGGTGGTATAGTACCTCTTTGCGGAACTGATCGGCAACTCGCCGACTGCTCCTTTCCTCGCCTTTTGATCCACTTCCTTCAAGGCTTTATGTACTGGAACGAAGGGCAGTTCATGTCTTTTCGGTGACTCGCCAAGTTGAACTCGGCGGTCCGGAGGATTCCACTTCTTGTTCTTTTCAGCCCTATTTGCTCCATTTTCAGCCCTATTTGCTCCATTTTCAGCCCTATTTGCAACACATTTTCCCTAAGCATGTATAATATCATATATTGTCCCATCAAGGACCAAATACCAAATTTGCTCAACAAATCTAGCATTCATTATTAGACATGGACATAGTCTGAGTTCAAGTAATCTATTCATTGAATGCATAATCTCAAACACTCATAATATAGGTCATGTTAGTGGAGTCTTTCTACAATAACACCATATACAATTCAACACACAACAACTTAGAGTATGATCTCATAAAATATACACATAAAGCCACACTTTAGCATAAGTATCATGTGTTACCCCTCTTGGATCAAGGAACACAATCAACCCATCTCATTTAGGATAACTACAATTAATGTGGAAAACAACATGATTTGATTAACTCATCTAATACAATATAATCCCACAACATTCATCTTACTACAAATCTCCCTCAACACAAAGTCACAATTTGGGGACATGGGGGTTCATAAGTTCATGGGGGAAATTCAACATCAAAATCATAGAAATTCCTTAAGTAATACTTAATTCAAGTAATCAATACATTTTATCCACAATTATACAACATTCTGGTAAAGTATTTCAACACCCCAACTTTAAGATCCAATTTGAGAATTTAGTAAAATTCATGGATTCATTGAAGATTTTATCATAAAAACATCATAAATTAGTAATTAAACCATAATATAAACCAATTGAATTGTTTGAAAATGTTTTGAGAAGAATCCATGACTTGGAGTAAAAGCCCTAGTTTTGGAGAATTTTCTAACTTTAGAATTGAAAATTGAAGGGCTTCATGGATGAAAAGTTAACCATGAATCAACACTACCATACCTCATTAGAAGAATCTTCATGAATTTGACTAAAATAGACGAGTTCTTGAACCCTAGATCTTGATCTCTTACTCTCCAATGGAGGTTCTTAGTGAGAAGATATTTGGGGGTTAAGTTTGTTATAATTTGGAGTCTTAGGGATTATGAAGTAAATAGGTTAGTTAATACTTAAAACACCTTATATATGTTTAATAAAATGAATTAAAATGACTCCACATTATTATAATTAAAATAGGAAAATACCTATAGACCCCTAAACTTAACAAATTTTGACAGCTTGCAGTGGTGACCTACGGCCACCATCTACCGAGCGTAGGTCACCTCACATCCCGTACTGGTGGGGCGTAGGTTGAACCTGCAGCTCCTAAATTTCCCCTTGAGCCACGATCCACTCCCATTGAGCGTGGACCACCCTACGTGGCCTAGGTCCCCTCCGCGGGTCACTCCTTTTTGTGCAGATTTTTTGAACTTGGAAGTTTGGGGTTTAGACTATAGGGTACCCCTCAAGGACCCTTGATTTGTCCTTGGGGGGTTGTATCTTGACGTCTTACCCCTAAACACCTCAACCTAGGCTCAGGGAACCATTTTACAACATTAACTCACACCTCAAACTCAAAAACCCTCACGTAAGGCTCTAGTGACACCTACTAATTTTAGGGGGCGTAGAAACCTCAACGATGTCAATGACCCAGCCCAAACAGGTGGTGTTGGGGCCATTCATTTCCCTCCAGTTGAAGGGAATGTTTTGTTTCACATGACAAGCAATATGCTTCAGCTCCTTCAAGTTAAGGGTTTGTTTGGATATCTAGATCATGAGGATCCCCATGAGAATATTAGTAACTTTGTTGATGTCTATGTACCGTTCACATTTATAAACAGATCACAGGAATCGGTCCAGCTGAGGTTGTTCCCATCTTCTCTTATGGGTGAGGCAAGCAAATGGTTGGCTAAGTTGCCTAGAGATTCTATCACTTCTTGGATAGGGCTGGTCTTAGTGTTCCAAGTGTGATTTTTTCTCGCCATCTAAGATGATGATACGTAGGGATGGTATCCAAAGTTTCAAGCGATTGGAGGATGAGCCAATCCATGAGACGTGGTTGAAGTTTAAGAAGCTGGTGCTGTAGTGCCTAGCTCATGGACATCCAGCTAAGTTGCTTCTAGAATTTTTCTATAGAGGTCTTGATCAGGTAAACAGAAGAGTGGCCGACTAACTCTCTACAGGTGGTATAATGCCACAACCTTAAGCAATAGCATCCCAACTCCTTTATTGCATGACCAAGACAAATAGGGCGTGGTACACTCGCAAAGACCAAGTCTCTCCTCTCACTTATAGAATGATGAAAGAACAAATCATAAAGGAACAAAGGAGATACCAAAACATGGCCAACATGATGACCCTACGGATACCTTGGCCAAAAATATTGTGGCATATGAAGCGCTATGTAATAAGGAACTAAACTTCATATCCAATCAAGGAGAAATTTATAGTGCAAAATAGTCAAAGCTGGGAGGCAACCAAGGAGGGAATAGAGAGGGGGAGAAGGATAGATATGTCCCTCCCTTTGAGCTTCGAAAGCCCAAGGATACATAGAGTGGTCGGATAGTAGATATGCTTTCACACATTCTAAATAAAGTCGAAGAGTTCAACAATGTTTTGAAAAAGTTAAAGGAGGATGTTACGACTCTTAAACAGACGGTAACTTCTCACTCCATCTCGATCAAGCAGCTAGAGACTCAAATGGGTCAAATTTCGTCTCATCTAAACCCAAGACTAAAAGGGGGGCTGCCTAGTGATACTATCGAAACCCCAAGAATGAAGCTTTAATAGGTACTTGCATAGTGCCACGATGTTCACTAAGGCGCTTCTTGGGAGTCAACCCAAGTTTTTAATGTTTTATGTTTTCTTTTAAATAATAGGTGTTGATTGTGAAGGTTGAAAAGTGGCATGTGTGTGAGAATGCGCTGGTTGGTGAGTCAAAATTCTAGTCGGCTACTCGCCGAAGATGTCGACGAGCCCGACTTGGACTGTTGTTTGACCCACAAAAATTTGAAGTGGAAGTCTGTAAAACTCGGTGGGCCAATGGCTGAATCGGCGAATCGCCAACCAGGTCGGCGAGCCTGATTTGTCCTTCGTTTGGACCCTCTAAATTAACTGGAGCTCTTGTAAAACTCAGAGAGGTAAGTCACTACTCGGCGCATTGCCGAGTGGTTCGGCATGGTCGACTAATAGCGACGAAAAGACCAAGACCTAAAAGGTTTTAAAAGGCCAAATGGTTTAAATTTTGAAAATCTTTCGCATTCTCTTATTTCGAACCTCGTACTTTCTCACCCTCTGTCACACCCCTAACTAGAAAGGGGCAGACATCAAGGATATACACCAACTCCTGCTAAATATCTTACTAGTCTCATGCCAAACTTGTAGATTCATAAGCAGCGGAATATATATGAAGACATATACTATAACATACATAACAAAACGGCCCGTTGGGCTATTTTACAATGAAAACAAAACTAAGTCTACGAAGCCTCTAAAGAGTATGCCTCTGAGAATCTGATGACTAGTCGGGACAGGGCCCCGACAAACCCATTCTGATATATCAATATACGTAGCAAAATATAGGCTCTAAATATCTGATAGAACCAGGTAGAGGTGGACCTTACCAATTGTTAAACTGGAAGTCTCCAGTCTACTGAAAATGCTTGTTGTCCCGAGTACCTGAGCCTATAGTGATACAAATGAAATGCCAAAATAATAGGGACGTCAGTACATACAAAACATGTACTGGTATGTAAAGCAAACTGAATAACAAGTAGACATCAAATATCATGATAGGCAAATCTGAGCATGTGCATGCAGGAGAAATAATTCGTAACTGGAATTGTGACCAACCTTAAGGGTTCTGTTCGAACGTTTAATGGCTTAGTCATTTATATGTATATATAGTCCCTATAATTTTCCTAAGTGATATCTTTACTTCATTATATCGCTTTTTTGCTCTTTGTAAAGCTAACTATCAGGGAATCCCATGATGGCCTACTAACGGCGATTAGTGAACCGTGTATGGCATTTGTAGCCCACTGTCACGACCATGCGTGAAATCTCATAGTCTGGTAACGAGGTCTTTCAAGGTACACCCCTAGGGCTCCTGTATGGTCTGCCCATAGGCCTGTATCAATCAGGTGAATCCACGACTGGAAATTCCAGCTAACTATATCTGAATTCTGTGAGTAGCATCGCACGTAGTAGCCCTAAATATACCCACCCTACGCTGCATAGTAGTCTATAATCTCAAATGTTTGCAATTATTTATAATAATTAATTCAATAATCACATAGCTCATGATACAATTCGTGATTACATTATTTACCTTGAGAATCATATATCTTGTGACCTATCCACTTACGAACAGTCTATGGCTGGCTGCTTTCTTTAAATTTATGCAACATGTACACCGCTAACTTCTAAGAGTTCCAACTGTAGATAAATGTAGTTGTGTGAAACATATTGTTTCCTTGAAGAGTACTATAACTCTATAGGATTAGGACTCAACATGAGAGGGTTTACAAAATAGGATTAATTTCTTTCAAATATCATAGAATCTATAGTGACATTTATCGGAAGAACGTGCGAGTTTAGGTCGTGCCTTAAGGGCAAAAGAGGTTTTAGCTTAACATACCTTAATTCCGGACTTACTATTTTACATCATCAAACTCCTTTGCTGACAACTTTATCTTTAACATAAAGTAATAAAAGGATAGTATAAGAAACTAATCAAGAGTCACAACAATGCCAAAAACACAATAAGGGTTCGCGAGCGACAATCTCAACAATTACCATAGATGAGTGGTGTATCACCACACCCTTTTATTTCTCTACTTCCCAAGTAGGATTATGACTTATTTACATGTTCAGTATTACTCCTCATCCTTTAACCAAAAAGAACCAACCCCTTTAATCATCCACACATAATATAAAAGTAAAACTCATGGCCTCCGATACCAGTTCCTTGTTAACGATATCAAATTTCTTTATAAGCTCATAGTTTAAGTTGGTAGAGAAGTAATGCCATAAATTAAAAGAAGAGGAGTTCATATAACCAGCAACAACATATTCTTAGCGACTTAGGACTTTAATCAAACACTTAGTGAGTGACAAACTTTCATGAATTATAATAGCCGCATTCTCTATATCTTGCCTTCCATTTTAATGTAACCAACTTACTTCCCCAATACAATAACATTAACTTCTCATTTGGTCAAAACAACAGCCAACACAACCTTCTACAAACTCCCTCCTCACCAAAACATCAAATACAATGGTTAAAACATGGACTCACGTCTTTCTTTCACTATCCCATGAGTCCTACCCGCAAATTATACTTAAAGCATCCTTGGAATACTATTTATGAAGATAGAAGAGGATTCATACCTATATATCAAAGAAAAACATCCCATGCCCTTCTTTATTCTCCAAGAACAATAGTTTTTCCTTCAAGAAAACATTTAACTATGTATATCTATAGGTCTATGTAGAGGAAAACACTTGATTCTTGAAGAAACCAACTTACCTTAAGCTTTGGTGGATTAAAGATGAGAAAACTTGAAGAAATAACTTGAAACTAGTCCTTACACATTCTTGAGTATATGAGAAAGTATATCCCAGACTTCTATTATAAAAACAACAAGTTTGGCCGACTTTCTCTAAAGTACCACAAGTCCCGCAGTGATTGGGCAGTGCGCGCGTCTAACATAGAATGAACACAACTTTTTACTCCAATATCGTTTTAACGAGCTATTTGTTTTGAATGAAACTATACTCAAATACCTTCAATTGGATAGGTTGTAGGCCCTCTAACTCGTTATATATTAGGAGATATGATCGTTCAAATTCAGATGAGAAATGAGATCATTTGTAGTATTTCTCCACAATGAACCTTTAAACTTTAATCTTTTCTTTAAAGGTAAATCAAGAAGTGTGAAAAATTCCCCTTTGAGTTATTGTATTGAAAAAAAAACAAAAAAAAAATGGAACCTGTCCATATAAAAAAAAGGAAAAGAAAAGAAAAAGAAAAAGAATGAAAAAGTTGTGAAATAAGTGACGAAATTTGCAAAAGAAATGGGGTATCCAGAAGTCCATTTGAATGTGATTAATGGGGTGAATTATGAACATGATCAAAATGTTTAAGAAAAGGAAGAAAGTGATGTTCAGACTACATTTTATGAGGGTTGCAGCCACAGAGCCTAAATGACCATACCTTTTCACTTAGCGCTATTACAAGAATTGAAAAGACCGTTTGATCTTTCGTGAGCTGAAACGAATGTTGATTGGAAAATAAGGGAAAACCTATGGTTGTCATCATGCATGTGTTCATCTTTGTTAGTGTGAGAGTAGTATGGAGTTGTAAGGAACATTTTAGTTCAATGCATGCACTTTACTAAGTTAAAGCATCATTTTGCAGATAATGGAAAAGAATAAGTCATAAGCATATTCAACATATAGACCATCATAACATAATGGAAATATACCATAGACCTTCAAAACATACTTGTGCAATGCATGAATAAGATACCATAATCCCACCCATACTAAGTAAAGTTTCTTGAGTAGCTATATTTCATAATTCATAATTTGTTCATACTATCATAGTGGGATAAGACTTAACCGACCTAGATCATGTGAGCTTAACATGGAATCTTGTGTATAACTAACCTCGAAAAGGGGTTGTCCAACTTGACTAAGGTAGAACCATACTCTTAGCATAGGTGGATCCACTAGCTAAAGACCTATGAGGGTACATAGTTTATAGGATAAGGGGATTGCTACCAAAATACCCAGCTTCTACTAACTTGAGGTCTTCCATCCCAATATATTGCTCCTATAAAGACGTCCTCTACTAACATGAGGGATTCCATCTAATATCACTATCCACTTGGTGCTAACCATTAATGACCATGGAGTTCATAACAAGTCTTGACTTAACTTCAAAACTATGGAAGAATGTCTTGACACTCAATCCAACATCAGTCATACTAAATCTCATAGATATGATAGGTGAGACTACTCTTCCAACATTAGAATCACTATATGTGACAAACCTTTCACTTCATATCATATTCATGCATAAATGTGTACGTGACAACAATCATCCAACAACACAACAACTAAATCATAAGCATATTCACTTTACTCTCAAAGTGTTCTAAAAACATATACATAAGCCTCATAATCATGCATAATTCTCATGTTTGCCCTTCAAGGACCATAGATCACATTCAATCAACACATATAAAATTACTACATTAGACATGGATAATAACATGATTCAATTACTACAATTACTATAAGCATAACCTCATAATACTCTTCTTTCTACAATTCACCCACATCACAAGGTTATAATTTGGAAATATGGGGATTTTATGGATTCTTGGGAGATTTAATCATAAAACTATAATGAATCATCAATTCAATCATAATATCAGTAATTAAATCAATAGAATCATTTTTGGAAAGGAATCCATGACTTGAATTAAAATCCTAACTTTTGGGGAAATTACTATCTTTCAAATTGAGTTTGGAGGGACTCTATGGATGAAGACTATCCATGGATGAAGGACTACACTACCTTAGCTTTGAATCCCCAAAGAAATTGAGTAGAAAACTTGCTCCTTCAAGCCCTAGCTTAACTTTCTTTCGTCTTCTTCCTTAGAGTTCTTGAGAGAGAATTTCTTTTGGAGAGGATGAAGATCTGGGTTTTCTTTAGAATTCTACGGAAAGTGACTTAATTGAGGAAATTTTGAGCATAAAAAGATTATATACTTTACTAGGGAAGGAGTAAAAGTATGTAGTACCGAATTAGGAAAATATGAAAATAACCCTATGACTCCCAACTTAAAAACTGCAGATCTGCACACTGAAGATCGCAAAGGGCAATTGGTGACTCGCAAAGTGACCCCTTAGCTCGCCGAAATTTACAGTAAGCCAACTTGGGGGATGATTCAACATAGGCTACGGGAGAGTTGACTTCGTCGACTCGCTGATGGGAGCGGCGAGCCTGACTTAGCTCGCCTAAAGTTACAGAATGCAAGACATGAGGGACCAATCCAAAAAGGCGAGGAGGTTCCACTTGTTAGAACGCCTAGTCGACTAAGAAGTGAATATTTTACCTGTTGTAAAAATGGGGTGTTACATTATCTCCCCCTTGGGAACATTTATCCTCGAATGACTATCTAGACACCCTATGGAGGTAAAGTCTCAAGACTAGCATATCTAGACCCCCTTGATGTATGCAACATCAAAAAAATAATGCATAATTCAAAGGAGGAAACTTCAACTCCATCTAAAACATAATCAATGCAACAGAATGAAGTAGGAACTAAATCTAACAACCCATTATGCATGAAACTCATCATTTCTCATATTCATAGAAGGAACTACCTTCTCCAACTAAAAGCATGCTCAACACAATATCAATGTTTGGGTCATCCCAATTACCCTTGAAATTTATAATGCATGCCCTTAACATTTCTTCTAATGTTTGGATGGTACGCTCCACTTGCACATCGTTTGGGGATGTAAAACCATGCTAAGCTTAACTTTAGTACCAAGCCCTCTTTTGAATGACTTTTGAAAGCCTGATGTAAATTGAGTAAACCGATCCAAAATTATAGATGAAGGAACCCCATGTAACTTCACTATCTCATTTATATACAACCTGGCATAGTCTTCCACCAAATGAGAAACCTTGACGGGAATACAGTGGGCTGATTTTGTCATCCTATCTATAATGACCCAAATAAAATCATGTTGCCTTCGAGTCCGAGGCAAACACACGATAAAGTCCATATTCACATCTTCCCATTTCCAAGAGGGAATACTTATATTTTGGGACAACCCTCCATGCCTCTACTGCTCAACTTAACTTGTTGACAATTGGGACATTTGGCTACAAATCTCGCAGTATCTCTCTTTATTCCATTCCATAATTAGACTTCCCGTAGATCACGATACATCTTCGTGGCTCCCGAATTAATAGAATATCGAGAACTATAAGCATCCTCTAAAATTTTCTCCCTCAAACCATCAACATCCGTAATTCATAATCGACCTTGGTACCTAAGTACCCCATCTCCCCCTTTGGAGAAAACTCAACGGACTTCTTGAGTACCGACTCTATCAACTCAACTAATAAAGGATATACATCTTGTTTAGACTTCACATCCATCACAAAGGACGACTTGGAACCATTATGGACCATGACACCTCCCTTGGTGGAATCAACTAGTTGGACACCTAGTCGGGCCAATCTATGCACCTCATGAACCAATTCTTTATTTTCATCCTCTACATAAGCCACACTACCCATGGATAATCTACAAAGTGCATCCGTTATAACATTAGCTATAATGGGGTGGTAAAGGACACTCATGTCATAATCCTTCAAAAGCTTTAACAACCTTCTTTGTCGGAGATTCAAGTCTTTTTGACGAAACACATATTGAAGACTATTGTGATCGGTGAAAACATCCACATGGACCCCATACAAGTAATGTCTCCATATTTTCAAGGCAAATACTACCACCTCTATTTGAAGATCATGGGTAGGATAATTCTTCTCATGTACTTTAAGTTGCCTTGAAGCATAGGCAATCACTTTCCCATTTTGTGTGAGGACACATCCCAACCCCACTCTAGAGGCATCACAATATACCACAAAACCATCTATACCTTCCGATAAGGTCAACACCGAAGTGGACGTAAGTCTATTTTTCAATTCTTGGAAATTTTTCTCACAAGCTTCCGACCACTCAAACTTAGCCTTTTTTTGAGTCGAAGCCATCAACGGAGAAACAATGGAGAAAAACACCTCAACAAACCTCCTATAGTAATCGGCCAAACCCAAAAAACTTCTAATGTCGGAAGGGTTAGAGGTCTAGGCAAACTCTTGACCGCATCCCTCTTCTTAGGATATACCTCAATATACTTGCTTGACACAATATGACTAAGGAAAGATATAGACCTTAACCAAAATTCACACTTGCTAAACTTTGCAAAAAGTTGTTGGTCCTTAAGAACTTGCAACACAATCCTCAAATGGTCTACATATTCATTCTCACTCTTTGAATAGATCAAGATATCATCGATAAACACAATCACAAACATGTCTAGGTATTGCCTAAACACTCTATTGATCAGATCCATAAATGTCTCCGATGCATTTGTCAACTCAAATGACATGACCACATATTCATAGTTACCTTACCGGGTCCAAAAGGTCGTGTTTAGAATATCGACACCTCTCACCCTTTATTAATGATAACCCGAATGAAGATCAATCTTGAAGAAATAGCTAGCCCCTTGAAGTTTATCAAACAAGTCATCGATTCTTGGAAGGGGATATTGATTCCGAATGGTCACTTTGTTCAATTGACAATAGTCAATGCACATTCTAAGAGACCCATCCTTCTTTCTAACAAACAACACCGGAGCATTCCATGGAGAGATACTCAGTCGAATAAAACACTTATCTAGCAAATCCTTTAGTTGCTCTTTCAACTCGACTGGAGCCATTCTATAAGGAGGAATGGCGATAGGTTGCGTATCAAGTAAAAGGTCAATACCCAAATCTATTTCTCGCTCAGGAGGAATACCAGGGGAATCATCATGGAAAACGTTTGGGAATTCATTCACTACCGTAACCGACTTTAGAGATGAGGTTTCAGACTCAATATCCATTACCCTTACAAGATGGAAAATGCACCCTTTGGAGATCTTTTTTCTAGCTTTGAGGCAATAGAAAAATTGACCTCTAGGGATATAATTTCCCCTCTTCCACTCTAAAATAGGCTCACTTGGAAATTGGAATCTAACCACCCGAGTCCTACAATCTATAGGGGCATAACATGCATGTAATCAATCCATACCAAAAATGACATCAAAGTCTAAAACATCTAACTCTATCAAATCCACCAAAGTAACTCTATGGGACAAGGAAATGGGACAACTTCTATAGACTCTTTTTGCCACCACCGAGTCACCAACTGGGGTAGAAACAAAAAAAGGTTCTACTAAAACTTCGAGGAGTATTTCAAACTTCATGGACACAAAATGTATCACAAAGGATAATGTGGCACCGAGATATAACAAGACATATATAGCAATAGAAAAGACTTTTAACATACCGGTCAGGACATTCGGGGAGCTCTCTTGGTCACCTCGGGATTGAAGAGCATAAAAGTGGTTTTGCTTTTGGGCATTAGAGTTTGAACCTCTTGGAGGAGCTTGCTTGCCTTCTCTCCCCTTGGCCATGAGTATTGGGCAATCTCTCATCTTATGGCTACTCTTTCCACAACCATAGCACCCATCTGACCCAACTAGGCATTTGCCATCATGTTTTCTACCATATTTTACACAATTAGTCCTAGCAACATAAGAACCACCCCTATTACCTCCTTGAGGTTTAGGGGTTAAAACTCTATCCTTTTTAACCCTTGGAGCACTAAAGAAGCCTTGGTTGGAAAACCCTTGTTTGAACCTATGTCGACCTTATGCATCAGACTTAGCATTGAAGAAATTCCTATCACCGGTTCTTGCTCTTTTCACCTCCCTACTCTTGTCTTGGAGTTTCTCATCCTCCATTTTTTGGGCATACACCATAAGACGTGAGATATCCCTATCATCATGATGCATTGCCAAACGATATTCTTTTCTTACCAATCTAGACACACCCGTCAAATACCTACTCATCATATCCCTTGATTCCGCCACTAAAATCGTAGCACTCTTCGACAATTGGGTAAATTTAGAGAATACTCTTGAAAACTCATACCTCCTTGACGAAGGTTAATGAATTCTTCCACCTTAGCTTCCCTCAACTCTCGAGGAAAGAGCCTATCAAGTTACGCCAATTTGAACACTTCGTACTCTAGTGGACCCGCTCCTACCGGCCTATTGTTCTTCCATTGAGTATACAATACTTGAGCCAAACTCTTCAATTGGTAAGAGACTAAATCCACTTTCTCTACCAAAGTCACCCCCATGGTATCAATTATTTTATAAACCTCTTCCACAAATTCATGAGGATTCTCTCCAACTTTTGAACGAAGAAACTCGGGAGGGTTCATTCGTGCAAAATCCCTTAATCTAGAAGCTGTAGAATTCATATTAGGATTGACCAAATCTACAACTTCTCTATTGGTTTGAGCCGTCATGACTTGTGCCAACATTTGGATAGTAGACCTAAACTCCGCATAGGTCACATTCTCAACCACGGGATCAACCAGAGCTTGGTTAACTTGAGGAACTTGATTACCTTGAAGATTTTCCTCATTCACATTGCCACCCTCCATTCTTCTAGTGTTAGCCCTTCGTGTATTCATATCCTGAAGAAACAAGAGAAGGATTAGGAGAGAGACTTTTATAGAGTTAAACTCTAAGGAATGACTTAAGAGTAATGAAAGAAGTGAAATTTCCTAAACATCTTATAGCCTCTCATTCATGAATGTGGCGCGCTTCACATCCATGAATGAGACTCTAATAGACGTGCTTATGAGACATCATTCTAAACCTTGCGCTTTGATAACCAAGTTTGTCGCGACCCATGGGTACCCACTAGACTTTACAAGGCACATAGGACCCCGAAAGGCACCATGTAAGCCACTTAGCATGTTATAACATAAAGAAATAGAATAATAGGAGTAAAAACACATTTCAAGTCCTAATATCTTGATAAAGGAAAGCGGATGTGTAGACTTGTCTCAATTAGCCATGTATTACAATAGTTCAAATGAAAAGGGACATTGCCCATACAACATATTCCCTCAAAATGAATCTCCCGTCCTCGAATCATGAGGACTCACCACAATCAAGGAGAATTGTCGAATCCACTCTTGAACCAAATGATAATCACCTTAAGAATCGAACCCTACACTTGGGAAAAATGTAGGATAATATGGGTTAGTACAAAAATGCACTAAGTATGATAGCCATAAATAAAATCATGAAAACATGCTAAAAAGGAATATTTTAGATGAATGAATGCAATTTACTAAGTTAAACCATCATTTTGAAGATAATGGAACAAAATAAGTCATAAGCATTTTCAACAAAGAGACCATCATAACATAATGGAAATATACCATAAATACCCTCAAAGCATACTTGTGCAATGCATGAAAAAGATCCCATAATCCCACCCATACTAAGTGAAGCTTCTTGGGTAGATATAGTTCATAATTAATAATTTATGCATACTATCATAGTGGGATAATCCTTAACCGACATAGACCATCTGAGCTTAACATGGAATCCAGTGTCCACCCCACACCGAAAAGAGTTTGTACTACTTGCCTAAGGTAGAACGATACTCTTAGCTTAGGTGGTTCCACTAACTAAGGACCTATGAGGCCACACAGTTTATGGGATAAGGGTATTGCTACTAAAAAACCCGACCTCTACTAACGTGAAGAATTCCATGTCATATAACTATCCACTCAGTGCTAAGCATTAATACCGACGGAGTTCATACGAAGTCTTTATTTAAGTTCATAATTATGGAAGAATGTCTTGACACTCATTACAACATAAGTCATATTGAATCTAATAGATTCAATAGGTGAGACCAGTCATCCAACTTTAGAATCACTACATGTGACAAACCTTTCACATGATATCATGTTCATGCATATGTGTGTACATGAGGATAATCATCCAACAACACAACAACTAGATCATAATAATATTCACCTTACTTTCAAAGTTTTATAAAAGCATATACATAAACCTCACAATCATGCATAATTCTCATGCTTTGCCCTTCAAGGACCATAGATCACATTCAATCAACACATCTAGAATTACTAGATGAGACATGGATAATAACATGATTCAATTAATATAATAACTATAAGCATAATGTCAAACAATTCACCCACATCACAAGATCATAATTTGGGAATATGGGGGATTCATGGATTCTTAGGAGATTTCATCATAAAACAATAATAAATCATCAATTCAATCATAATATCAAGTAATTAAATCAATAGAATCATTTTAAAAAAGGAATCCATGACTTGGAGTAAAACCCTAACTTTTGGGGAAATTACTATCTTTGAAGTTGAGTTTGGAGGGACTCCATGGATGAAGACTATCCATGGATGAAGGACTGCCATACCTTAGCTTTGAATCTCGGAACAAATTGAGTAGAAAACTTGCTCTTCAAGCCCTTAGCTTCACCTTCCTTCTTCTTCATCCTTGGAATTCTAGAGAGAGAATTTATTTTGGAGAGGATGAAGTTTTGGGTTTTCTTTTAGATTCTACGGAAAGTGACTTAATTGAGGAAATTTTGAGCATAAAAAGCTTATATGCTTTAATAGGGAAGGAGTAAAATGATGCAGTACCAAATTAGGAAAATAAAAAAATACCTTTAAGACTCCAACTTATAGACTACAAATCTGCACGCTAAATCTCGCCAAAGGGCTCTTGGTGACTCTCCAAATGACCCCTTAGCTCACCAAATTTTACAGTTAGCCAACTTGGGGGATGAGTCAACTTAGGTGATGGGGGAGTAATCTTCGGCGATTCGCTGATCGGAATGGCAAGACCGACTTAGCTCGCCAAAAGTTACAAAATACAGGACATCAGGGACCAAGCGAAAAAGCCTAGTAGGTTCCTCTTGGCGGATCACCAAGTCGACTAGGCAGATCACCTAGTCAACTAAGAAGTGAATATTTTACCTTTTCTAAATCCGGGGTGTTAGAACAAGCAAAAGTTTAAAGTGGGGGTGTTCATGAGTCTAAGATTTCAACTTATTTTGAGCTTTGTTTTCATAGTTTTATTGTCCTCAGTGCCAAATTCCTGCTCTAAAGTAATGTTAAAGTGTTTATTTGTGGAAATGAAGGCTAAAGAGCAAGGCAAGGCCATTACTCAGTAAAAAGGAGTGAAAAAATTGATGAAGTTGAAAAAAGGCAATCTTGGTGATTGCCAAGATCACTCAGCAAGCCGCCGAGTGGCTCTTTAGTTCGCTAAAAGTTCCACCATGCAAGCCTTGAGGAAGAACCTACTTAGTAATGGAAATAGACAGTCAGCGCACTACCGACCGGATTGACGTCTTCGATCCATCTAGCCTAAAATTATAGGACCTCGAGGACAAAAGGCCAAAGTAGACCGGCGATGGAATGGAGCAAAGGCTGCATCTCCAACTTGATCATCGATGCTCGACATAGTTTGCCTAATGATCTTGAAGGCTAAAATTTTGGAAACTATAAATTGAAATTTGAAAATAATAATCAAAGTTCAATTATTTGGGAATCCAGCCTAGAAACTAGTGTTTTGGAGTTTTCCATTGTAGAACTTAGAGCTTTTGAGACTAGGTTTTGAGGATTTTCAATTTGGTTTCTGAGTTACGTTGATTTGAAGCTTTGTATAACTTGACGACCATTACCAGCTCATAGCTAACATAATAAGTAATTGTTTCTTCCTTTTTATGATGTGTTGCTAAAACCCCAATTCTTGGGGTGTGATCATGTGATTATTAGTTCAAATTAGCTTATGGGTATTGTTTTTTACTAATTAAAATGATTAATTAAAGTAGGTTTAATTGATAGTTGTGTATTAATCTGTGAATTTATGTAAATTCAATTATATGTTAGTGTTTTAGGCTTGTAGAGAAAGAGGTTTAGAACTAAGGTTTTCAATTGATGATTGTAGTTATTGGGGTGTTGTGGGTTCAACTCGAGAGACTGAATACGAATTTCGATTCTACCTATCTAGATCAAGAGAGTAGATAAATTAATGTATTGGGTCTTTTATAGTGTGAAGCTTGTCGAGGTTTGAGAGAACTCACTTGAATCGTAATAGTCGTTCGAGAGAAAGCTATTGAATCTTTAATCTAGCCTACCCACTGAGATTCGACAATTGTAAGTAAATTACAATTACCCATATAGCGAAATTTGCCTATATTCGATCACATCCCCAATAATTCCTCTCTACTTATTGTTTCCCCTATTTTCGCAATTGTTTTAGTTTTTAATTGACAAATGAATTCCCTCATTTTACATTCGTGTCACCCTTTTTGATTAATCTAAATTGTATCAATTATTTTTATTCCTATAACCAATTAGACCACATTTATAACTTCATAACTAAATTCAAACTTGTACCGCTCCCTGTAGGTTCAACTCCAACTCATTTGTTGGGTTTTACACTACATTATGGTCACCTACACCTATTATTGAATGATGTGTAGTTGAGCGTTTATCATAAACTTAGTTGATTTCATTTCTTTAACTCTTTATATTCAGTTGAGTTTATGCTATATCTTTTGCAGTCCTTTTATTCAGTTATTTCACATCGGCTATATTACATACTCGTGCATTCAATGTACTGATGCCATTTGACTTGCTTCTTTTATGATGTAAATATAGGTGTTCAGGATCATATCAGAAGTATTGTTTAGATCATTTGGAACTTGAATGAGCTTTTGGTGAGCCTCCTTGCATTATGGAGGACTCCTATTTTCCTTTCAGTTTACTCTTTTTAGGGTTCTGGCTCTTGTCCTGACATCTACATTGAACTATAAAGACCTCATAGATAATTAGAATTGATGAGTCTCTCAGTATGTTTCTTTCTATTTCGAGATCTTGGAAGCTATCACTTATACTTTATTAATCATTTCCAGACCTTTATTTGAGTTGAGTTTAATTATACATTTAAAGTTTCATATTAGCTTGAGTAAGTCTTCCGCATAGTAGTAAGCAAGGAAAGGGTTTTCTTGGGAACCAACAATAGTTCTCGAGTGTCGTCCACGTCCAGGGAGTAGGCTCGGGGAATGAAAAATTTTATATCAGAGCATAGATTTAAAGAGTCCTACGGATTTATAAAGGCATGTCTGTAGAGTCCTTCTTATAGATTTGAAGCAAACCACATCTATAATTTGGAGAGTACGACATTTAGGAACGTTTTACTTTCTTCTTACAAAGTTTAACACTATAAAAGTTTCATCTAACTCGTGCTTGCGCATGTCTTTTCAGACCATACCTTCATGAAAATTCATTTGAGGACGTCCTGCTAAGAGAAATGCTAATCCTCTATGTAAAGATGCTTCTAATGCAACAAAAGTGAAGCCCCCTGAAGGAGACATTTATGGTGAGTTCAAGAATGATATTCAGATGCTCACTCAGGTTGTGGCCGATGAGGTTGGTGAACAGGGAGCGGGACGTTAAGATGTAACTGATGTATCTAGAATTCGTGATTTCTTGAGAATGAATCACTCGGAGTTCACTAGGTCGCAGGTCATTGAGGATCTAGGGAACTTCATGGAAGAGCTGTAGAAAGTGTTTGAGGTAATGCGGGTTACCTATACAGAGTGTATGGAGTTAGCCTCATTTAAGCTCAAAAGTGTTGCTAGGATATGGTTTGATTAGTTGAAGAAGAATAGGGCATAGTGGGCAACACTTTTCATTTGGTCTGTGTTTGAGGGTGCTTTCTTGGGGTCTATATTTCCCTGAGAATTAAGGGATGTTAAACTGAGAGAGTTCCTGGATCTAAAATTGGAAGCAATGAGTGGCAGATATGAGGAGAATGATGAATTTGTTCATGTTCAGGTAATCCTACCTATCCATCAAGAAAGGTAAGGAAGCTATGTAAATTAGGGACATGAACATAGCAAGACTTATTATTCATGTGCAATAGGTTGAGAGGGATAGGTTAAAGCGTAGAGAACAGTTTTGTAACAAGAGGGCCAAGATAACAAATAATTAGATTGGCCAACAAAAAATAGGGAATGGGCATCGGTCATCTTTTCAACAAAGTTCATCCCAACCTGCTACTTCTTGAGCTAGTGCAGTTGCACCAAGAAACATGAATGATCACATGAATCAGAGTTCTCAAAATTTTGGAGCTGAGGGCACTCAGTCTCAGGGAAGTGTGGCACAACATTTCGAAGCAAATAGTACACTAAGTGTGGTAGGGCCTATAAACCGACAGGGACAAATCAACACAAATGAGGGATAAAGTAATGATTTTTTAAATGGAGATTCTTAAAGAGAATCAAATTGACTAAACCACATCAAACAAAGAATTAAAAATAAAATGAAGTAGGGTGGAATTCAAACCTCTGAGAAATAATAAAGCTTTTCGTTTGGTTGCCTTTCTATGAGCTCGTTGCTTTGTTCTATTGTTTCGTTTGAGATGGTGAGTTGGAGAAGATGAAAGGGTAAATGAATTGTTGTTTATGGTATTCTGAAACTTTAAGTCTCGCTGAATACATGCAAAAACAACAAAAAATTGAATACGGGGGCGGGGGAAAGAAAGAGGTCTGTTTTCTTTTGCTCCGGTTTTTCAGATATTTGAGATCCTCACTGGTTTCAATGGTTGTAGCGAGCAAAAGGAGAAAAAAAGGATGGGGTTTTGCCGCAGATCAGGTTGTTTGTTATTGGTTGTTTATTTGGGTTTCGAGTCGAAAAAAAGGATGAGAAGGAGAAATGGGTTTTGAGTGATTTCTCTGGTGGTCGCTGGTTGGTTACAAGGTCTGGTAACTTCTGAACAGAGGTGGTTGTGAGTTTGTTGACTGCCGGAAAAAGGAGAAAATTAATGGGCTTTTGGGTGGTGTACTCACCGGATTTCGGTGAAACTCCGGAGACTTGCCAGAAAACAATGAACAATTAAAGAATATAAAAAATCTGTAAATTACACCCCTAAAAATCTTATCCACCACTACTAACTTAGTGACCAAGAAATATGTTAAAAATAAAATGGAAAACAATGTAAGTACAATACCATTATCTTACAACTGTTGGTCGAAACCACTAGTTAATAAATATTTGTGTATGAAATCTTATCCATATTTAAATGAATTTCTAGATGAATATTAAAAAATGTAACGAATAAAATGAATATTAAAAAATGTAATGAACGTAACCAATGACATGTAAAAAATACAATTTAACAGAAATAATGATTTAATCAAAATGAACAAATATTTGAACGTAGTCAACCGACAGTGACAAAAAATAATGTAATTGAAATTAACAAATAAAAAATCCTGAAATTTTGACAAATAAGGATAAATGTCGATAAACTTATTTAAAATTATAAAAAAAATGTATTTTCAACTACCAAATACATAAAACTTAAAAGTTACGAATTTTGGAAATGTTAGGCCAAAATTGGGTGTCAACAACATGGTTTATGGGGGCTATGTGTTATTTAAACTATACCATATATTTGTGCACAATACTACTCCCAAAATTATTATTTTTTCTAAAATGTATAAAAATATACTATTTCTCTGTTTGAGATTTTTTCTCAAACTATTCACTTAAAAGAGGTAGTTTCTCTTAAATATATCTGAAACTCTTGCTCATTTAGAAAAAAACACTTTTCTCTTTGCTCGATGTAAAAAAATACATTTTGGATTGAGATAATTACTAAAAATGGGGCCTATTTAAGAGGTAACTGCTCTTTACTTAATCTTTCTAAAAAGTCTTTGAACTTTTCTCCAAAAAAGTCTACTCTTTTTCTTCATGTAAAAATGAAACAATTGGGAAATACTTAGTTCCCTTATACTCTTTCTGAAACATCTCTTTACTTTCTCAAACTTCAGTTTAAACAATAATGTTTTGTTTAAAAGATTCTCAATAAGATTTTAATGAATACTCAAGAATGGGGTTCATGCTGAAAAATTAATATGCATGAATCAACTCAAGGATCTCTATAACAATATACAAAACTCAAGAACTCAACAATACTACTCATCTCAAGAATACTTAACTCATAGGACTTATGCTTAACTATAGACTTGAACAACTCAACTCATGGATCTCTAG
The DNA here is from genome assembly GCA_036553675.1 of Solanum okadae. Classification (NCBI taxonomy): domain Eukaryota; kingdom Viridiplantae; phylum Streptophyta; class Magnoliopsida; order Solanales; family Solanaceae; genus Solanum; species Solanum okadae. Next base: position 9,830,878 of record CM071685.1, on the reverse strand, counting down.
GCATAACATAAAACAATTCAATTATTACTCAAAATCAACTCATCTCAAGAATTCTTAAATCCAAAGATAAAAACATAGATTACTCTTTGTCAAAATTTAATGTAGGTTTAGTGCCTAATGACGAACTAATCAAACATTATGATAGGCTTACATAATTGGAAAAAGGATGCTTTATTACGAAATTGACGAAACTCAAAGAGTATTTGAGCCCTAGCTTTTCTCCTCTTGGAACGTTGTTGTAATTTCTTGAAGTGTTAATGAACGTAAAAGAATTGATTAACACTTTTTAAGCCCTTAATTTGTTGTAAAACAACATGATTTAGGCTTAGATTATGGGTTAAAACGACGTAGTTTAAGTACCAAATGCATAGGGGAAATACAAAAATGATCCCATCTTTTAAAACTGAAAAGATGCCTTAAATGAAAGGTTTCACAGACCGGGAAAGGCTTCACGGTCCATGAAAAACTTCAAGGGCCATCTATCTAGTCATCAAGCTTCACTTTCCCGACAGTTCTTAACTGAAACGAGAATAACATTTTACTCCAAACTAGAAATGAGGCAAAGTTTGTGGTGTTCGAATGAGGAGTCAAAGACCTTTAATTAATAGGTCATGAGCTACCTAATTCATTATGTCCTAATGGATATGATCATTCGAAGTTGAAATTAAACGTAATAATTGATGGGTGACTTGTACGGACCCCAAACGGACCGTACAAGTCACCACGGGCCGTCTAGGGTCTCGTATGGGTGACTCAAACCTTAGAAGCCTTGGAAGGTCGTCCATTATCCCCTAAATGGGTCGTGGACCCCGAAACGGGCTGTCTAGGGTACTGTCAAGGGTTCATAGTCCATTTTGTGTCGGTGGGCTTGTTTATTACCCCTCTTTAGTCCTTTTCAAAGTTTGTGGTGTTACAATAATGTTGGATAATATCTGAACATCTCTAGTCAAAGATCTCTCCTCGATACATATACCGACAAAACATCCCATGCAAAACGTCTTCCTACTCAAAGCATCATCCACCACATTGGCCTTCCCTAGATGAAACAAGATGGTGATGTCAGACTAGTTTTTTAGCTCAAGCCATCTGTACTGCCTCAAGTTTAGATCTCTCTGACTTAAGATATATTGAAGACTCCAATGATCTGTGAGAACCTCACAATTAAATCCATATAGATAATGTCTCCATATATTAAGCACAAACATTATGGCTTCCAACTCTAAATCATGGGTAGGGTTGTTTCTCTCATGGGCCTTCAACTGCCTTGAAGTGTAGGCAATCAACTTATCCTTCTATATTAGAACACTGCCTAACCCGATAATATAAGCATTAAAATAAATAGTGAAATCCACACTTTTTTTTGGGTAAAGTCAAACCAGGAGCAAACATCAACAAGGTATTCAACTTTTGGAAGCTCTCTTCAAGGGAGATGTAATAGTAGAGAAGCGCTAAACAAATAGTCGATAATCGCCCGCAGGTCCCACCAAAGTCTGGATGTTAATAATAGATGTATGTCTGGCCCAACCCTTCACTACTTCAATCTTGGTTAGATGAACCCCAATACCCTCTTTGGACACCACGTGTTCCAAAAATGCCACAAAATAAAGCCAAAACATGAACTTCGAGAACTTTGCATAAATATTCTCATCCTTTAATCTCTAGAGTACAATCCTCAAATGCCGATCATGATACTACTATGGAGTACACCAATATATCATTAATAAATACTATTAGAAACGTATCTAGATAACGTCAAAACACCCCATTCATCAACTCCATGAACATTGCAGGGGCATTAGTCAAATCGAACAACATCACAAGAAACTCATATATTGACCATAACGAGTACTGAAAGTTGTCTTAGGGATATCTGATGCCCTAATCTTAAGCTACAAATAACCGGATCTTAAATCAATCTTACGGAACAGAGATGCACCTTGAAGCTTATCAAACAGATCATCAATATAGGGAAGAGGATACTTGTTCTTCACTATCACTTTGTTGTATTGTTGATAACCATTACAATTCCTCATGGATCCATATTTCTTCCTCACAAACAACATAACATATCTCAATGGAGAAAAACTACAGCAAATAAACCCCTTACTCAATAAATCCTGCAATTAATCCTTCAATTCCTTAAACTCAACTTGATCGATACGATGGGATTGGTGCCCGACTCAATTCAATAGCAAAGTCAATATCTATATCCAAAGTAACACATGAAAGATAACTAAAAAAATACATTTGTAAACTTTTGAACCACGAGCACAGAGTCCATGGGAGGTGGCTCAACAGTAGTATCTCGAGTGAAATCCAAGTAGGACAAACACCCTCTATCAACCAATATCTGAGCTTTAATGAAGGAGATAACCTTGCTAGGGTAAGAACCACTAGCACCCGTCCACTCAACTCTTGGAACACCAAGAATCGTTAAGTTGATCATCTTAGCATAATAGTTGAGGATATCATTATGTAGAGAAAGACAAACCACACCCAAGATAATATTGAAGTCTACCATTCCCATAATGATCATGTCTACCCAAGTATCATAACTATCTAAAGAAACAAGATATGATAGATATACTCGATCAACCACTAATGATTCACCCGATGGTTTAGAAATAAGAATAGGCACAAACATGCAATCAAACAACACATCAAACTCAACAACAAAATAGGTAGACATATATGAGAAATTAGAACCTAGATCAAACATTATAGATGCATGTTGATGGTAAACTAGGATGATACCTATGATCAAATAATTAGAAGTCTCAACCATAGGATTCCCTGCAAAAGCATTACACTAGCCATCTCGGATGCCTGCAGTTTAAGTAGAATCTCTACCTCTACTCTGAGGAACATGAGTACCCTTACCAATAGTCCTGCCACGTGGAACACTCCAAAAACTAGAGCTTAACATGAAGGTAAGAGTCATAAATGTACCGCCCCGTACCTAAAAATATAGGGTTTTGTGTAAGAAAGTCAAGGTACGACCCCCAAAGATCAACCATGGGTCCTTGAGGAGAACCCTTAGAAGGCTGCCTGACAGTTACCCATAGAGGGGACTCACACCTTGTGGATCAGCCCATGCCCAGTGAGAGAGGACTAAGAAAACATGTTCCAGTACCTAAAACCATGGTTCACCAGCACGCCATATGGATAAATCCATGGACTGTGGTCCTGGGGTCAAGGGTGAGGCTTGAAACTACCTTTTGGTAGTTACACTTGGGGGCATTATGGGATTCACGGTTTTAATTAATATTAAGTCACGTCATTTTACACTAAATTAGACTAACTATATATCATTTTTAAGTCACCAAATTAAGTCATCTTCCTCATAATTCAAAAAACCCAAATCAAAACAATCTTTTCCCGCAAAAATATCTCTGTAGAACTTCAAGAAAGAAGAAGATGAAAGTGGAAGCTAGGGTTGAAAGAGCAAGCTTTTCTACTCAAATTCATTGGAATTCATAGCTAAGGTATAGTAGTATTTCATTTATGGAGTCCCTCCAAACTCAATTTCAAATCTAGTAATTACCCCAAAAGATAGGATTTGATTGCAAGTAATGGAATCCTTTTCAAAAATGATTCTATTGATTTAATTACTTTATACTATGATGGAGTTGATGATTTATTATAGGTTTATTTTGAAATCGCCCAATAATCCATGAAATACCCATATTCCCAATTTATGACCTTGTGATGTGGGTGAATTGATGAAAGGAGGATATTATGTGATTATGCTTGTAGTACTTGAGTTATTTGAATCATGTTATCATCCATGTCTAATGTAGTAAATATAGACGTGTTGATTGAATGTGATTATTGATCCTTCAAGGCTAAATTATGATGATATGCATGATTATGAGATTGATTTATGTATATGCTTTAAGAACACTTTGAGAGTGAAGTGTCCATGCTAATGATAATGTTGTTGTGTAGATTGAAAGGCTACTCTTATGAACACATAATGAACATTATGTGAAATGTTTTCTCACATAATGATTATTCTAAGGTTGAAAGGCTATTATAACCTATTGAATCTATGAGCTATCTTATGAATTACGTTGGATTGAGTGTCAAGGCATTCTTCCATGAATATGAACTTAAATCAAGACTTAATATGTACTCCATGGAAATTATGTTTACCATCGAGTGGTTATTGAATATGAGATCAAAGCTCCCTCGCTAGAAAGGACAGGTTTCTAGAAAGTATCTCGTGAGATGGAAGCTCCTCCGCCAGAAAGGCTGGGTTTCTAGTAGCAATCTCCCTTTTTCCATAAACTACGTGTAACCGTAGCTTACTTATCTAAATGGATCTAGCTAAAGCTAAGAGTATGGTTCTACCTTAGGTAAGTAGGACACCCCTTTCCGTGTGGGTGACACTGGATTCCATGCTAAGCTCACATGGTCTATGTCGATTAAGGCTTATTCCCACTATGACAAGATTATGCATTATGAACTATGGCTACTCAAGAAGCTTTACTTAGTATGGGTGGGATTATGGGATCTTATTCATGCATAGCACAAGTATGGTTTGAAGGTACTTATGGTATGTTTCTCTTATGCTATGATGATATATGTAATGCATATGCTATGATCTATTCTTTTCCATTATTTCCAAAATGATGCTTTAACTTAGTAAATTGCATGAATTCAACTAAAATGCTCCTTTTTAGCATGTTTTCAAATTTTTTATGTATGACTATCACACTTAGTGCATTTTTGTACTAACCCATATTTTCCTACATTTTCACCAAGTGTAGGGTCCGGTTCTCAAGGTGGTCCCCATTGTGGCTAGAGCTTGGATTCGATCTTTTCTTCTAGCTTGTTGGTGAGTCCTCATGATTCGAGGAGGGATGCTATCTTCGTAGTTCCTTTTCTTGTATTTGATTTCGGATTATGTTGCATGGGTTGTGACCCAATTTGATTCGAGTATTCTAATAGATGCCTAAACGCATTTCCATTCCTAGAGGTAAATTTGTCTCTTGTCTTCAAGATAGGAAGATGATATCCAAAGGGTGTATTTACCATCTTGTTAGTGTGAGGGATGTTGAATATCAAACCCCTTCTCTAGAGTCGATTCCGGTAGTGAATGAGTTCTCAAAAGTTTTCCCCGATGATTTACCCAGAATTCTCTCAACCGGGAAATAGATTTTGGTGTTGACCTATTACCGTATACGCAACCTATCTTCATTCCTCCCTATAGAATGGCTCCAGCGGAGTTAAAAGAGTTGAATGAACAATGGAAGTATTTGTTATACAAGGGTTTTATCCAACCAAGTATCTCTCCATGTGGTGCTCATGTGTTGTTTGTTAGAAAGAAGGATGGGTCTCTTACAATGTCCATTGATTATAGCCAATTGAATAAAGTGACCATCAAGAATAAATATCAACTTTCGAGAATTGATGATTTACTTTACCAACTTCAAGGGGCTAGCTATTTCTTCGTTTGGATTATCACCAATTGAGGGTGAAAGGGGTTGATATTCCAATGACAACCTTTAGAACCTTGAATGGTCACTATGAATTTGTGATTATATCATTTGGGTTGGCAAACGCTCTGGCGACATTTATGGACTTGATGAATAAAGTGTATAGGCAACACCTAGACAAGTTTGTGATTGTGTTTATCGATGATATTTTGATATATTCAATGAGTGAGAATGAACATGTGGACCATTTGAGAATTGTGTTGCAAGTTCTTAAGGACCAACAATTATTTGCAATGTTTAGCAAGCGTTAATTTTGGTAAAGGTCTGTAGCTTTCCTTGGTCATATTGTGTCAAGCAAGGATATTGAGGTACATCCTAAGAGGATGGATGCGGTCAAGAGTTGGACTCGACCTCTAACTCCTTCCGACATTAGAAGCTTTTTGGATTTGACCGGTTACTATAGGAGGTTTGTTGAGAGGTTTTCCTCCATCGCGTATTCATTGATGGCTTTGACTCAAAAGAAAGCTAAGTTTGAGTTGTCGGAAACTTGTGAGAAAAGCTTTCAAGAGTTGAAAGATAGACTTACATTCGCTCCAGTCTTGACCTTACCGGAAGGTAGGGATGGTTTCGTGGTATATTATGATGCCTCTAGAGTAGGGTTGAGATGTGTCCTTATGCAAAATAGTAAAGTGATTGCATATGCTTCAAGACAACATAAAGTCCATGAGAATAATTATCCGACCCATGATCTTGAATTAGCGGCGGTTGTGTTTTCCTTGAAAATATGGAGACATTACTTGTATGAGGTCCATATGGATGATTTCACCGATTACTTGAATCTTCATCAACGAAGGTGGTTAGAACTCTTGAAGTATTATGACATGAGTTTCCTTTACCACCCTGGCAAAGCTAATGTGGTAGCGGATGCACTAATTACATTATCCACAGGTAGTGGGGCTCATATAGAGGATTAAAAGAAAGAATTGGTTCGACAGGTGCATATGTTGGCTCATCTAGGTGTTCAACTAGTGGATTCCACAAAGGGTGGCCCCATGGTCCATAATGGTTCTGAATCATCCTTTGTGATGGATGTGAAGTGTAAACAAGACCTTGATCCTTTATTAGTTTAGTTGAAAGAGTCACTACTAAAAAAGTCCGTAGAGGCTTTATCCCAACGGGTAAATGGGGTGCTTAGGTACCAAGTTCAGTTATATGTTTCGGATGTTGATGATTTGAGGGAAAAAATTCTAGAGGAAGCTCATAGTTCTCGGTATTCTATTCATCCGGGAGTCACCAAGATGTACCGTGATCTACGGGAAGTCTATTGGTGGAATGGTATGAAGACAGATATTGCAGGATTTGTAGCCAAATGTCCTAATTGTCAACAAGTTATGGGTTGAGAATCAAAGGCCAGGAGGCTTGTCCCAAAATATAGGTATTCCCACTTCCAAGTGGGAAGATGTGAATATGAACTTTATAGATCGGATGACAATAACAAGCCACTTTATTCCCGTCAAGGTTTCTCATTCGGCAGAAAACTATGCCAAATTCTATATAAGTGAGATAGTGATGTTTCATGGGGTCTCTTTATCTATTATTTCAGATCGGGGTACTGAATTTACTTCACACTTTTAGAAAACATTCCAAAAAGGGCTTGGTACTAAAGTTAAGCTTAGCATGGATTTTTATCGCCAAACCGTTAGGGAAGCGGAGAATACCATCCAATCATCGGAAGATATGTTAAGGGAATTTGTTATAGATTTCAAGGATAATGGGGATGACCACTTGCCATTAATAGAGGTTGGCTACAATAATAACTATCACTCAAGTATTGGTATGGCTCCTTTTGAACCCATGTATGGTAGGAGTGTAGGTCTTCAGTTGGTTGGCTTGAAGTGGATGAAGTTCCTTTGATAGGTCCTGAGGTAGTTTATGAATCCATTGATAAAGTTCAGCTTATTAGAGAGAGATTGAGAATGACTCAAAGTAGATAAAAGTCTTACACCGATGTGAGAAGAAGGGATCTAGAATTTGAAGTTAATGATTGTGTCTATTTGAAATTCTCACCCATGAAGGGTGTGATGAGATTTCACAAGAAAGGGAAACTTAGTCCCCGTTATTTAGGCCCATACCAAAATTTGAAATGTATTGGGAAGGTTTCCTATGAGTTGGACTTGCCAAATGAGTTGGCCCCGGTTCATTCGATATTTCATGTTTTTATGCTTACAAAGTGTATTGGAGATCCGACATCCATTATTCCCTTAAAAGGGTTTGGAGTTGACGAATTCATATGAAGAAGTTCCGGTAGAGATCCTAGACCGGCAAGTCAAGAGATTAAGAAACAAGGAAATAGGTTTCTTGAAGATTTTATGGAGAAATCATTTAATTTAGGGTGCTACATGGGAGGCCAGGGCCGATATGAAGTATCGATATCCTCATCTCTTTCCTTCTAGTCATGTTCAAGCTTGAGGTAAGTAGTTTATTTTGAGTTAAAGTGTTTTGGAGTCATGTTTGTTATAAGTCTTTTTCCCATGATTTACTTATGTTATGCATTTTCTTGATGAAATTGATGTTTAGTAAGAATATAATTTTTCATGATTGATGTGTGCCTCATGTTGTTGTGCATTTAGTATGAATTGCATATTTGACTTCATGAGATTAGTTGATGAATATGATTGAGTATACTTTTGAGGATAATTGGATATTGGCTCCATGATATTTTGTTGAGCATGCTTTTAGTTGGAGAAGGTAGTTCCTAATATGAATATGAAAAATATTGAGTTTCATGCATAATTGGTTGTTAGATGTAGTTCCTACTTCCTTTTGTTGCATTGATGATGTCTGAGATGGTGTTGAAGTTTCCTCCTTTATATTGTGCATTATTTTGATGTTTTATGCATGTTGGGGTACTAGTTTTAAGTCGTTAATTCTTTAAGGTGTCTAGTTCATCATTAGAGGATTAATGTTACTAAGAGGGAGATATTGAAACACTCTGGAAACTAATAGGCTAAACAAGAGCTTAACATTAGAGTTAGAGTCATAAACGTACTTCCCTGCACCTAACAATATAGTGTTTCGTCTTAGAACGGCAAGGTACGACCTCCAAGGATCAACCACGGGTCCTTGAGGAGAACCCTTAAAAGGCTGTGTGGCAGTGACCCACGGAGGGGACTCACGCCTTGTGAGTCAGCCTACACACAGTGGGTGAGGCGTCATGGGTCAAGGCCTCAGAAAATAGGTTCCAGTACCTCAACCCACGGTTCACCAGCAGGCGATGGTTCACTTAGGGACATTATGGGGATTCCTGGTTTTAATTAATATTAAGTGATGTCATTTTACACTAAATTAGACTAACTATATAAGGTTTTGAAGTCACCAAATTAAGTCATCTTCCTCATAATTCCAAAATCCCAAATCAAAACCAACTTTCCCCCCAAAATTCTCTCTCTAGAACTTCAAGGAAGAAGAAGAAGAAAGTTGAAGCTAGGGTTGAAGGATCAAGATTTCTACTCAAATTCGTGAGAATTCATAGATAAGGTATGGTAGTCCTTCATCCATGAATAGTCTTCATCCATAGATTCCCTCCATACTCAATTTCAAAACTAGTAGTTCCCCCAAAAGCTAGGGTTTGACTCCATGTCATGGAATCCTTTTCAAAAACGTTTCTATAGATTTAATTAGCTTATACTATGATCGAATTGATGATTTATTATAGTTTTATTTTGAAATCCCCCAAGAATCCATGGAATACCCATATTCCCAATATATGACCTTGTGATATGGGTGGATTGATGAAAGGAGGATATTATGAGATTATGCTTGTAGTACTTGAGTCATTTGAATCATTTTATCATCCATCTCTAATGTAGTAATTCTAGATGTGTTGATTGAATGTGATCATTCATCCTTGAAGTGTAAATTATGATGTTATGCATGATTATGAGATTTATGTATATGCTTTAAGAACACTATGAGAGTGAATGTTCCGTGATTATGATAATGGGGCTGTGTTGATTGAAAGGCTATTCTCATGAATACATAATGATGATTTTAAGGAATAAAGGCTATTTTCACCTATTCAATATATGAGCTATCTTATGAATTATTTTGGATTGAGTGTCAAAGAATTTTTCCATGAATATGAACATAAGTCAAGATTTAATATGTACTCCGTAGGTATTATGCTTAGCACCGAGTTGATATTGAATATGAGATCGAAGCTCCCCCACTAGAAAGGGTGGGTTTCTAGAAAGTATCTCTTGAAATGGAAGCTCCCCCATTAGAAACGACGAGTTTCTAGTAGCAATCTCCCTTATACCATAAACTACGTGCCCCCGTAGGTTACTTAGCTAAATGGATCCACCAAATGCTAAGAGTATCGTTCTACCTTAGGCAAGTAGGACACCCTTTTTCAGTGTGGGTGACACAGATTCCATGCTAAGCTTACATGGACTATGTCCGTTAAGGCTTATTCCCACTATGACAAGAATATGAATTATGAACTACGGCTACTCAAGAAGCTTTACTTAGTATGGGTGGGATTGTGGGATCTAATTGATGCATTGAGCAAGTATTCTTTGAGGGTACTCATGGTATGATTCTCTTATGCTATGATGATCTATGTAGTGAATATGCTATGATCTATGCTTTTCCATTATTTCCAAAATGATGCTTTTCCATGGTAAATTGCATGCATTAAACTAAACTGTCCCTTGTAGCATGTTTCCAAGGTTTTTAAGCATGACTATCATACTTATTGCATTTTTGTACTAACCCATATTTTCCTACATTTTCCCCAAGTGTAGGGTCTGGTTCTCAAGGTTTTCCCCATTCTGTCTAAAACTTAGATTTGATCATTTCTCCTAGCTTGTTGGTGAATCCTCATAATTCGAGGACGGATGTTATTTTTATAGTTCCTTTTCTTGTATTTGATATTCGGACTATGTTGTATAAGTTGTGACCCAATTTGATTCAAGTATTGTAATAGATGGCTAATTGAGACAAGTCTAGACTTCCGTTTTCCTTTATGAAAATTTTGGACTTAAATTGCATTTTTACTTTCGTTGTTTTAATGCTTTATGTTATGATATGCTAAGTGGCTTACATCGGGCCTTTCAGGGTTTTATGTGACTTGTTACGTCTAGGGGGTACCCTTGGGTTGTGACACCACCACTATAGGATTAAACTCTGCATCGACCCCTGGCTCGAGTTGCTGAATAAGGATACGTCGATCCTGAATGAGTATGTAGAGGACAACGACTCATCATATGACCTATATCCACACAAATAAATCAAGATCTCGGCATAGATAAGTGTTGCTGCGAACTAGAAAAAGTACCATAGCTACCTCGGCTCAAACCATATAATCATCGGGTTGACTGTCCACTCTCAGCTACTGGTATAGAAGCATGAAACGACGCACAAAACTTAAAGGAACTACTACCTTTATGTGAACCTGTTCCTCCAGATAAGGCACCAAAAAACTGAATAGAAGAACAACACCTCTTGGGCTCCCAAAACTTCTCAAAAGCCATAAACTCTGCCTCCTTGGTGGTGCTAACAATGGACATAATGAAAGCCCTCTCTATAGTTTCCCCAAACACATAAGATCTAATGGAGAAAGTCAATCCTCTAGCAAACAAACGAACTATGTCTTTCTCATCTGGCATATAGTTCTAGCATGTCTAGAAATCTCGTAGAAAGGGGACTCATACATGGTCATAGATAAACTTCCCTGAACCAAGCTCTCAAATATCAAACGACTATCCTCTCCCACGCTCCACGAAATGAAGCAGTTCTGGAAAGAACTAGAAAACACATCCCACTTTACCGGAGGAGATCCCACTGGTCTAGACCTCACAAAAGTCCTCTACCACTCCGTGGTGTGACCACGAAGATGAGGGCAACACACTGAACACCACAAGCATCCACCATACCTACAAATTCAAACATCTCATGTCACAAAGTAAAGAACTTAGGATAATCCTCGCTCTTACCACCCTGAAACTAGGGTGGTTTCATCTTTTGAAACCTCTCATAATATTGTTGATCACCACTTGTCAAGAAAACCTCAGGAGAAATCATGAAGCTGATGCAGGAAATACTAATGGCTGGCCCACCTGAACATGAACACCTGGCGTCTACTACTGACTTGGGGTCTTTGCCTCTGAAGAGAGGTTCTCTAAGACACCAAGAATCCTCAAAAAAGTCTCCTGAAGTAACAGATCTCAAAACTCAGGAGGAACCTGATCCTCAGCAAGTTCAACCTATGGCTCATGAGAAGTCTCTCTGGATCTACTTGATGTTGTTGCCAACCCACGAGCACTACCTCTATCCTATTCTACTGCACGAGCAGAACCTCTCGCTCAGGCCCTACCTCTACACCTAACTAGGGTCACCAAAATTGCCTCGGGGGTTACCCTACCTATAGCTCTGGAAATAAAAGCTCTAGTCCTCGAGATCTGCTAAAACATCACGCGGCAACTCCGCACCAAAAAAGGTAACCACTCACGACAAGAAAGGATGAATAAAAGGAATTTTCCTAATAATCTTTGTAGCCTCTTAAAGATAAGCACAGACATCTCCATACCGATCTTCAAGACTCTACTTAGTATTGTCTTCCACACACGTGAGACAGATGAACTCGGGGATCTCATACTATTTTTCACGAACTAAAAATGGACATGATGACACTTATTTTTCAACTAAGACAAGTTAGCCTCAACCCAATGTGAATTAAAGTAAAGCAAAAAATAGTAAAAACAAGAACAAGATAACGCAAAAAACTTATTGTTCTATTTAAATCCACAAAATCTGGTTGTTACATCTACAACCCACTAAAACATAAGTGTGGAATTCAGATATAAATTCAAGTATCAAGCTTTGTTTCTCAAATAGAACAAAGTGTAAGGAAAGGAAAAAGAGGGCCCACAGAATGACAAGAAGCTACCTCTACTGTCACGACCTAAGGGTACCCTCTAGACGTAACATGGCACATAACACCCCTAAAGGCACTATGTAAGACACTTAGAATATCATCACATAAGTAAAGAACAATGAAGAGTAAAAACACATTTGAAGTCTTAAGAAGTTTTCATAAAACCAAAGTGGAAGTCTAGACAGTCTCATTTAGCCATCTATTACAATCGAAGTCTCGAATAGGGTGACAACCATTACAATAGAAATCTGAAAGTCTAATACAATGAAAGGATAAGAACAACAAGATAGCACTCGTCCTCGGATCCATGAGAACTCACCACAAGCTAAGAGAATAGTCGATCCAAGCTTGTATCAAAGGAAGAACACCTCAAACACCATAACCTACACTTTGTGGAAAAATGTAGAAGAAATATGGGTTAGTACGAAAATGCACCAAGTATGATAGCCATGCATAAAATACGTGAAACACGCTAAAAAGGGACATTTTATTGAAAACTATGCACTTTACCAAGTTTAAGATTCATAATGAAGATTACTGTAAAAGCATAAGATACAATCATATTCAACACATTAATCATCTTATCATAATGGAAACAAACCATAAATACCCTCAAAGCATCCTTGTGCAATGTATCAATAATATCCCATAATCCTACCCACCTTAAGCAGAGCTTATTAAGTAACTATAGTACATAACTCAAATTCTATTTCATAATATCATAGTGGGATTAGCTTTAATTAAGATAAACCATGATAACTTAATCATGGAATTCTGTGTCTACCCCAAATCGAAAATGAGTTGGCCTACTTGCGTAAGGTAGAACTCAACTATTAGATTAGGTGGATCCTCTAGCTAAAAGGCCTAGGAGGGCACATAGTTTATGGGATAAGGGGATTGCTACTAGAAAACCTAGCCTCTACTAACATGAAGACATACATCCCAAAAGATTATTCAAGAAACCCGACCTCTAGTATCGCGACGACTTTCATCTCATATCACTATCCACTCGGTGCTAAGCATCATTCCAATTGAGTTAATATTAAGTCTTGACTTAAATTGATAATTATGGAAAAATGTCTTGACATTCAATCTAACAAATTTATGCTAAAGCTCCTAGATTCAATAGGTGAGACTAGTTTTCAAACCTTAGAATCATTGTATGTGACAAACCTTTCAAATTGTATGATATTCATACCGAAGTGTGTACATGAGGATAATCATCCAATCAACACAACAATTATATTATAATATATGCACTTTACACTGAAAACAATCTAATTGTATACACACAAGTCTCATACAAATACCTAATTCTCATGTTTTGCACTTCAAGGGCTATAGATCACATTCTACCAATCTATCTAAAATAACTACATTAGATATCGATGGTAGCATGTTTCAACTAACTAAATTACTACGAGTACTATTTCATAGTTACTACAATTTACCTAAATCACAAGTCATAAATTAGGGTTATGGGGGTTTCATGGATTCATGGGATATGTTTTCGTAAAAACTATAGAAATCAACATTTTAATCATAATATATGATAATTAAATGAATAAAAACATTTTTAGGGAGAATCCATGGCTTAGAGTGAAAACCCTTGGTTTTGGAGACTTTTCTACTTTGAAATTGAGAGTTTGAGGACTTCATGAATGAAAGCTAACCATGAATCAAAGACTACCATACCTTAAATGAATAAATCCAACAAAATCGTGTGAGAATATTTTGGAGAGGATTTGATTGTTAATTGGGGATATATGAATTATGATCTTACATGGGTTATTTTAGGTGGGAAAATTACTTATATAGGTGTTTAAAATAGGCTTAAAATGACACCACCTAAACATTAATTAATAGGGAAATTCCCAAAAGACACCTAACCTTAATTGCCAAAAGAAGTTTCATATATGACCTATGACTGGGGACCCACAGACTGTGGGTGGGACCACGGCCCATGCTGGTGAACCGTAGGACATGGATTGGGGCTTGATTTTGAGGGGCTTGACCCACGACTCCCACCTACAGGGCGAGGGTGGACCTATTGATGAGTCATAGATTTGGACTCATTTAGTGCTTATTTACAATGATTTAATGTCCTCAAATGCTTATTTTGTGTCAATAACTGATGCAAAACCCTTGATTTCCAGGTACATGGATTGAGGAACTAAGCATTGACACTAACTTGCAAAAAAGAAACAAAGCGAGCTGAAATAACAAAGAAATTCAAGCTTGGTGCTCGCCAAGTCCCTTTGGCAAGTCGCCGAATGACCTCTTGACCGCCTAAAGTTGTTGTGTGCCAAGCCCTGAAGAAGAAAACCAAGTTAGCGAGAGAAAGGAGTAGTCGACAGATCACCTAGTGGTTCTGCAATGCAGTGTTGGATCTCCCAAGGTTATAGAACTTGAGGAATCTGAAGGCCAAGGAAGAAAGGTGAAGACACTGACCAAAGGGCAGATCGCCAAGCTGATCGGCGAGCCTGGCTTACTGCGTCGAGTGGTCTTTCGCAGCATATTTTCGGTGACTATAAATATATTTTTAAACATTAAGTTTAGTATCAAATTTTTATTTTGAACATTAATGAGAGTAATTTTAGATTGAACTCTGAGTATTGAGACAAGTTTTCTTTAACTTGGAAGAATTGAAGTTTTCCATTTTTGAGAAATTACAAGTGGGTCTTTGAGATTCTTCAATTTAGACCTTTGTAATAATGAAATTAATCTTACCCAGTTGATGGAAACTTAGTTTGGTAACAATTTCTATCTTTTTATGATGTCTAGCTAAAACCCAATTCTTGGGTTGTGATTATGTGATTATGGGCTGCTTTAGTTTATGGGTATTGCTAATTGTTAGTTTAAATGTTGTTTAGAAGTGATTTCAATCATTAATTGTGGTGTAATTTAAGCAATTGTAGTTGCAAATGCAGTTCTACCTTTGTGGTTTTTGCTTGCTAGAGAGAGAGGTTTAAAACAAAGATTATTGATTGATGGACTGTGGGTATTGGGTTGTCATGAGTTCAGCTCGAGAGAGTGAATCCTAAACCCTTTTCCACACATTTAGCTCGAGAGAGTGAATGGACTAAAGTGTATGTTGTTCTTATTTGCATGCTTATTGATGTTTGATAGAAATCAACCTGATTCGGGTTAAATTGTTCGAGAGAATGTTTATCCTCTCTAAAGTCTAGCTTATTCATATGATTTACAACTATTTTCTAATAGTTGCATTTACCTATTTCTGTATAATAGCCTATAATCGAATAACATCTCAAGAACCTATGTCATTATTGCTACTTTCGTGATATTTACTGTTCTTGTAGTTGATAGTTAAAACAAAAAACCCTATTATTTTACATTTGTGTCACCCCCTGATTTTGATTATATCTTTATTTGATAATGACTATTCATATGATTGACTTATGTCTTTATTCGATAATGATTATTCATATGATTGACTTGAGCATATTTGTACTTTCCTATTCACTCTTAAACACATACCACTCCCTGTGGGACTCGACCCCAACTCATTTAGTTGGGTTTTATACTGACTAACGATCGTTGACACTTAGAATAAGATGAATTATCTTTGATATCGTTATACAATCAAAGTGGCGCCGCTACCGGGGATTGGTGTTGGTTATGATTCTTTAGTTAAATTGAATGTTGTTCTTTTTAGTTATAGTTGAATCTACTTATTTTTAGTTTTGGTTTGTTGTTTTTTGTGTTTGAATAGAAGAAATGAGCATCCTGTACCAATGGTGACCAAATGGACCACCCTCTGTTGAGATTGAAGATTCTTAGGGATAACATCCTAACTTTCAAGCAATTGAAGTGTGAGATTCTCAATGATTTGTCGCCAAGATTTAAGGCACTATTACAGCAATGCTCAACTCATGGAATTCCAGAAAAGATTCTAGTGGAATGCTTCTACAGAGATCTTGGTCTCGAACATAGACGAGTGGCTGACATACTCTCTCACATTCCCTTACTTTTCAACTTTCCAAACTCACACATGTACTATATTTTCCTATATTCTTGTGTTTTTATCATGTATTAGTCATCGATTGTGTGTTCAGAGTTCGATTCTTTGCCGCCTAGCTTTACAACCTATTTATTCAGCTTCTAAGGTTGGTTTTCCGAACACCAAATTCATATTTTGCGATTTTACTCATTTGCAATTGATTTTATCTTAGTGAAGTGTGATGGGACTCTCTGATCGTAACAGTATTCTTGATTGCTTATTTTAATTCGAATATCTTGCCTAAATTGTCGATAACGTTGATTTACGAAATTTTACATGCCTTAAAATTCATCAAAATTGTTGGGTGTTGCTTTGTTGATATTGGGTCTAGTTGGGTGAAGTCTAAGTAACCCACATTCATGCCAAATGACGTGTTTTGCCCAATGATGGAGCGTTTGACATCATTCCTAAGGGCAAAAGTAATCAAATGACCAATTTTGGCCAAACCGGGAAAAGTCTGAGTATCCCGGGGACATAGGTATAATGGCTATAGGTTTAATTGAATGAGTGCATGTTTTGATTTGTTTTTGGGGGCTGCAGGGTTGAATTTAGAAGTTGGGGTTGAAAATAGGCACGTTCGGCAGTTTGGCGAGCTGCGTCGAGCTCTCCGTACCACTCGACGGTTTGATGAATCCTCATTGAACACCTTTAATTTCATGCTAATATTTGGTGTTTAGGTTTTGTAACTTTCAGTGAAAAGCCTGAGTTAGCCGGGTGATCTTGGCGTTTGTTTTTGTTGATCGCCCTTTCTGCACCCCTAACCCCTAAAATACACCGTAACTTTCGGCGGGCTAGTCCTTGCTCTCCGAAAGCTGTTGTTGATTCTCCGAACGGCCCTTCCCATCGCCGACATGCTAATTTTTCTGGGAAATTTTGAGCCAAGACTTTCGGTGAGCCCGATCTGGCTCTCCAAAGTGATTCGGCGACTTGCCGACAGGTTCGGCGAGTCTATCTGCAACTATTTTCAGCAACTTTGTTTGAACTATTTCTAACTCTTTTTGATGATTTTGTATATATGGATAGAACCAATCTTGATACGCCTCCCTGTAAAAGAGCACGGGGCATAACTATAAATGAAGAAGGATCCAACCCTCCTAAAAAGGCAGAACACAGCCTCCAAAGGGAGGCAAGGGCAAAGGGAAGAAGCCAGCATCCGAGGTTCCGGACCACAACAACGAGGGAGAGGCCTATCACTCCCAAGATGTATTAAATGAACTGTAGGAAGACCAGCAATTACAGTCCTGGAGAGCGGAGATCCGTGAAAGATCTTGTCCTGACTCAACGAAAGTCCCAACATCCACCCCAACAGTACCTAAAGTGCCAGCTCTGGCACCTTCTACGGTGGTACTCTAGTGCTACTAGTTATTCCTCATCCCCGATTGCTTAATAGATTTAAAGTCGATAGGTTGCGGACAATTTTAGAGGAGAAGTTGCTATCAGCAGTTCACCAGGACCCGAGGCCCATACATTCCTGCATGGGTCAAGAAATATTATAAAATATACAATGAGCTGGTCCCTAAGGGGAGGAAGAAGGCTAGCGCCTTCAGATCGATGAAGTTGGTTTTGGTCCGAGGAAAGGAAGTAGGGTGCAACAGTGAGTACATTAACAATGTACTCAATAGGGCCCTAGGTGCTACATTTGCTTATAAGGGCTTGCCTATTACTTAGTCCCTAGATGATTTAAAGGGCTGATTTGCACCTTTGATTTCTGATACCACCTAGAGGTGGCTCGAGGCAGGAAGCCCCATTGGGAAGAACAACATGAATATTGTTGCTCGAGTCTGGTTTGAATTCATCAGCAGCACCATCTTGTCTTCCTAGAACGATACCATCCTACGGCATCCCAAGGTGGCTTGACTTGGGTTGATCATATCCAAGAGAAACATCAACATGGGACTCCTTATAAAGCAAGAGATGGCCAATAGGGCCAAACAACACCAGACCTCCCTTCCATTCCCAGTGTTGATTATAGAACTGTGCCGGCAGACTGCAGTTCCTCGGAATGCGACTAGAGATATTTATGTTACTCTTTCATCCACCACTAACATCCCACGTATAGAGGCCGAGTACACTCGAAAGGAGGCAGATACGAGGAAAGTGGCTCCGGTAGACACATCCCCAGAGATCGAGATAGAAATGATTCCTGCAGAGACATCGTTGCCTACTCTAGCCTACAGGCCATCAGGTACATCTGCTCCCACTTCTTCCTCCTAGGATCCTGGTACCTCTACTTCTTCCCAGCCGACCATGATCACTCAAGCCATGGTCCTAAAGATGGGCCTCTTAGCCCATTCGATTGATGTGACGGCTACCCGACCAAAAATTGCAGTCCCATGGATGATTTAGAGTGCCATTCTTGCTGCACTGACCCCCCTCAGGACTTTTATTTATTATTTGACTGCGAGAGTCGAGACTTGTGAGAGGCGACATGAGGAGTCTTCTGAAGTGACGACTTTGAGGACTGAGATGGCAGATCTGAGAAAGGATGTGGACTATTTGAAGTCCACTGACTTCGCCTCATTATTCGACGCAGATGATGATGTTGATGCCCCGATAACTTCTGAGATTCCTCCGGCCACCACCAGAGACATACGTCCGGATGATAGGGTAGCTGATGAGTCAGAGGCAGAGACCGACGAGCAGTAGATAGAGGTGAGGGATGAGAGAATATATGGAGACCTGCCAAATCTGGAGAAGACGAATGTATAGATGGTGATCTAGACATCGCTGACCGAGACATCCATGGCTGGCCCTAGTGGATCGAGTGCTGCTGCTATTATACCGAGCATTGATGCCCTAACAGATGGAGTGACTTCTTAGACAGGATCTTCTTTACCTCTCACTGTCCGTTTTTATTGATTTTTGGATATTTTTCTTGCATTTGAGGACAAATAGTTTTTGTTTTGAGGTGGGGTGAGGTATTTCCATAGCTACCTTTTGTGAATATTACTTTTGTCTATATGTTGGGTTTTGTGCTATATATTGTGTTTTGGCATTGTGTTGTGGATATTTGAGCTTGTGGCTCCTTGTTTTTATTGTAAATGGTTTTTGACCCTTTTTGAAAATTTTGTTCCACTTCTTGATTGTGTTTGAATGTTGTTGTTCTTTTGCAAATTTGAGTATCGGTCTTGATCAATACCGATGACTTAAATACTGCTCATAATCGAAAAAATGAATGTGCGGCTATGATGAAGCCAAATGACATTGCATAGACATTATGTGAATTGTTTGCATGTTGTTATGACTAGTTGATTATCGAATTGAGTCTCTTATGATGAACATTGCACACTAGCCAAAGTGTGAAGTCTTGTTTGACATCGGTGTCAATGCCTTGTGTGTTGAGCTTACCATGCACCATGTGTGATGACACCTAGTATTTTCCTTGTTGGTTCGGTTGACCAAGTGATGCAAGCTCTTGCAATGATCTTAGGCAACAATTTTAAAGAGTGAAACAATCTGACACTATACCTCTGTTGTGTCCTACCTTGTGAGAGTTTGAATTCTCTTTGAGTACCCTTTGAGCCTTACCCTTTTCTTGAAGAAACTTCATGCAATTGTGACCTTTCTTTATACCTTCACCTTTAATCCTCATGAGATGTAGTTTGTTTGAATAGCCAACTTAGGCCAAAACCCTATTTTGGGGGTGTGGTGAAAAGAGAAGGCAAATCAAGAAATATGAAGAAATTCCCCTCTATCCATGGTTTTGAAAAAGATGGAACCCCTCCATACAAAAAAAAAAGAGAAGAGGAAGAAAAGAAAAGAAAGAGAATGAAAAAGTTGTGTAATAAAGTTGCAAAAAGAAATGGGGTGTTCGGTGCTCCATGGAAAATGAATAATGGGGTAAATTTTGAACATGAATGAAATTGTTGAAGAAAAGGGAAAAAAGTGTTGTTCATACCACATTTCATGAGGATAGCAGCCAATGAGCCTAAATGACCATAACTTTACACTCAGCCCCGTTACAAGCCTTGAAAAGACTTTTTTGATCTTGAGTGAACTGAAAATTTTATTGGTTGGAAAATAATGGGCAATCCTATGGGTGTAGTCATGCATGTTTTCATCTTTTTGAGTGTGAGAGTTGTTGTGATTCCGGAGCTATAACTTGTTGAACAGTTGTGTGAATACGGAATCATTCTTTGTGTGAGGGCATTTAAGTACCTTTCTTGAGCTTGAGCTTGCATTTTAAAAAAGTATTGTGAGCTTGAGATTCTTTGATAATGGTGAGTCACAACTTGAATCTTTGAGTGCACAATTGATCCTTGCATGAGTAAGTTGAGTCTTGTTGTGTGCATTCATGATTGTGTCTTTTGTAGCACTGTTCGAGATATTCTTTTGGAACTACTGAATTTGAGTTTTACTTAACGACAAACAAAAGTTTAAGTTGGGGGTGTTGATGAGTACTAGATTCAGACTCACTTAGGGCTTATTTATAATGATTTAGTGACCTCAAGTGCTTATTTTGTGCAAATAACTAATGCAAAACCCTTGATTTCCAGGTACATGGATTGAGAAACAAAGCATGGACACTAACTTGCAAAAAAGGAACAAAGCGAACTAAAAAAAGAAAGAAATTAAAGCATGGTGATTGCCAAGTCCGTTTGGTGAGTCGCCGAATGACCTCGCCCTGAAGAAGAAAACCAAGTTGGTGAGAGAAAGGAGCGGTCGGTGGATCACTGAGTGGTTCCGCGATGCATTGTTGGATCACCCAAAGTTACAGAACATAAGGAAGCTGAAGGCCAAGGCAGAAAGGTGAAGAAATAGACCAAAGGGCGGATCACCGAGCTGATCAGCGAGCCCGACTTACTGCGCTGAATGGTCTTTCGCAACAAATTTTGGTCACTATAAATACATTTTCAAACATTAAGTTTAGTATAAAATTTTTATTTTTAACATTCATTAGAGTAATTTTACACTGAACTCTTAGTATTGAGACAAGTTTTCCTTAGCTTTGAAGAATTGAATTTTTCCATTTATGAGAAATTGGAAGTGGGTCTTTCAGATTCTTCAATTTATACCTTTGTAAAGATGATATTAATCTTACCCAGTTGATGGAAACTCAGTTTGGTAACAATTTCTATCTTTTTATGATGTCTAGCTAAAACCCCAATTCTTGGAGTGTGATT
Source organism: Solanum okadae (assembly GCA_036553675.1). Taxonomy (NCBI): domain Eukaryota; kingdom Viridiplantae; phylum Streptophyta; class Magnoliopsida; order Solanales; family Solanaceae; genus Solanum; species Solanum okadae. The sequence continues at coordinate 9,809,356 of CM071685.1, read as the reverse complement.
ATGTGATTATGTGATTATAGGCTGCTTTAGTTTATGGGTATTGCTAATTGTTAGTTTAAATGTTGTTTAGAAGTGATTTCAATCATTAATTGTGATTTAATTTAACGTATTGTAGTTGCAAATGCAGTTCTACCTTTGTGTTTTTGGCTTGCTCCAGAGAGAGGTTTTAATACCAAGATTATTGATTGATGTTCTCTGGGTATTGGGTTGTCATGGGTTCAGCTCGAGAGAGTGAATCCTAAACCCTTTTCCACACATTCAGCTCAACAGAGTGAATGGACTAAAGCATAGGTTGTTCTTATTTGCATGCTTGTCGATGTTCGAGAGAAATCAACCTGATTCGGGGTAAATTGTTTGAGAGAAAGTTTATCCCCTCTAAAGTACATCTTTTTCACTGATTTATAGCTATTTTTTAACAGTTGCAATTACCCAATTTGTCTATATTAGCCAATAACCAAATTAGATCCGAAGAATCGGTCTCATTATTGCCACTTTCGTGTTATTTACTGTTGTTGTAGCTAATGGTTAAAACCAAAACACCCTGTTATTTGACATTCCTGTTATTCCCTGATTTTGATTATGTCTTTATTCGATAATGTTTATTCCTATGATTGACTTGAGCATATTCGTACTTTCCTATTGACTCTTAAACACATACAATTCCATGTGGGACTCAACCCCAACTCATTTAGTTGGGTTATATACTGACTAACGATCGTTGACGCTTAGAATCGAAGGAAGTGTCTTTGATAACATTATTCAATCACCTACGAGGTGTAGGTTGCCCTCGTGGATCACTGCCCAGGAAGCCTTCTAGGTCTTTTCCTAAAGGACCCATGGTTGGTCTTTGGGGTTTAGGCCTTGACATTTTAACTCTAAAACATGAAATTTTAAGGTACATGGAGGTATTTTTAAGGCTCTAATCCTAGCGTCAACCTCTAACATAGCCTACTAGTTTTAGGTTAGACTCTAGTTTAGTCTACCATTTTCAGGAATGTTACAATATCTCCCCCTTGGGAACATTGGTCCTCGAATGATGATCTAGAAACCAAACTAGAAGGACCCATGGTTGGTCTTTGGGGTTTAGGCCTTGACATTTTAACTTTAAAACATGAAATTTTAAGGTACATGTAGGTATTTTCAAGGCTCTAATCCTAGCGTCAACCTCTAACATAGCCTACTAGTTTTAGGTTAGGCTCTAGTTTAGTCTACCATTTTCAGGAATGTTACAATATCTCCCCTTGGGAACATTGGTCCTTGAATGATGATCTAGAAACCAAACTAATTTAGAGACTCAAGACTAGCAGCCCATCATGCATGAAACATCAAAATAATATACTATTCAAAGGAGGAAACATCACTCCATCTGAAAACATAATAAATGCAATACGAGGGAGTAGGAACTACACCTTAGAACTCAATATGCATGAAACTCAATATTTTTCATATTCATAGGAGGAACTACTCTCTCCAACTAAAATAATGCTCAACACAACATCATGGAGCCAATATGCCAATACTCTCAAATGCATACTAAAGCATGCTCATCAACATATCTCATGAAGTCAAATAGGATACTCATACTAAATGCACATAAACATGAGGAACATAAATCATGGAAACTCATTTTTTTCTTACTAAACATGAATTTAATTAAGAACACGCATAACATAAGGAAATCATGGAAAAACTCATATAACACACATGACTCCAAAAACACTAAACTCCAGAGGAACTACATAACATAAGATTGATTAAGAGTACAATGAAAGAGATGAGGATATCGGGACTTCATATCGGCCTCGGCCTCGGCTTCCCAACTAGCACCCTCAACTAAATGATTTCTCCCTAAACCCCTCACGGAAGCTACTTCTTTGTTTCTCAGTCTCTTGACTTGCCGATCAAGGATCTCTACCGAAACTTCTTCATAGGAAAGGCTTTCATCAACTCCTAACCCTTCTAAAGGAATAATTGACCCCGGGTCCCCAATACACTTTTTAAGAATAGAAACATGAGATACCGGGTGAAACGGGGCCAACTCATTTGTCAAGTCTAACTCATAGGCAACTTTCCCAATACACTTCAAAATTTGATGGGCCTACATGCCAGGGACTAAGTTTCCCCTTTTTACCAAACCTCATCACATCCTTCATAGGGGATATTTTCAAATAGACCCAATCACGAACTTCAAATTCTAGGTCCCTTCTCCTCAGATCAACATAAGACTTTTATCTACTTTGAGCCGTTCTCAACCTCTCTCTGATGAGCCAAACTTTCTCAATAACCTCATAAACCGATTCGGGACCAATGAGAGCAATCTCACCTACTTCAAACCAACCAATCGTAGATCTACATATCCTACGATACAAGGCTTCAAGAGGAGCCATACCGATACTTGAATTGTGAGTATTATTGTAGGCAAACTCTATCAATGGCAAGTGGTTATCCCAATTACCTTTGAAATCTATAACACACGCTCTCAACATGTCTTCTAAAGTTTGAATGGTACGTTCTGCTTGACCATCCATTTGAGAGTGGAAAGCGGTGCTAATCTTCACCTTTGTAACAAGCCCTTTTTGGAATGACTTCCAAAACTGTGAAGTAAATTAAGTACCCCAATCCGAAATGATGGATAAAGAAACTCCATGTAACTTCACTATCTCTCTTATGTACAACTTGGCATAGTCTTCCGCCGAGTGAGATACCTTAACAGGAATAAAGTGGGCTGATTTTTTCATTCTATCTGCAATGACCCAAATAGAATCATGTTGCTTTCGAGTACGAGGCAAACCCACAATAAAATCCATATTCACCCCTTCCCACTTCCAAGTGGGAATTGGTATATCTTGCAAAAAGCCTCCCGGCCTTCGGTGCAATTTATTGGCAATTAGGACATTTGGCTAGAAATTCTGCAGTATCCCTTTTGATACCATTGCACCAATAGACTTCCCGTAGATCACGGTACATATTGGTGGCTCCCGAATGAATAGAATATCTAGAACCATGAGCCTCTTCTAAAACTCTCCCTCAAACCATCAACATCCAGAACACATAAACGAAATTGGTACCTAAGTACCACCTCTCTCCCTTGGGAGAAATCCTCGACGGACATCTTGAGTACCGATACTTTCAATTCCATTAATATGGGATCAAGGTCTTGTTTCGACTTAACATCTACCAAAAAGACTGATTCAGAGACATTATGAATAGTTACACAACCCTTAGGGGAATCTACTAGTTGGACACCCAACCAGGCCAACCTATCCACATTATGAACTAACTCTGTCTTTTCGTCCACTAAATGAGTCACACTACTATGGACAATTGACTAAGAGCATTCACCAACACATTAGCTTTGCCAGGGTAATAGAGGACGCTCATATCATAATCCTTCAAAAGTTCTAACCACCTTCTTTGTTGGAGATTTAAGTCCTTTTTGGCTAAACACATATTAAAGACTTGTGTGATCGGTGAAGACATCTACATAGACCCCATACAAGTAATACCTCCATATTTTCAAAGCAAATACTACCACCGCTAATTCAAGATCATTGGCCAGATGATTCTTCTCATGAACCTTACGTTGCCTTGAAGCATAGGTAATCACCTTACAATGTTGCATGAGCACACATCCCAACCCCACTCTAGAGGCGTCACAATATACAACAAAACCATTAGTGCCCTCCGGTAAGGTCAAGATCGGAGAGGAAGTAAGTCTATCTTTCAACTCTTGGAAGCTTTTCTCACAAGTCTCCGACCACTCAAATTTAGCCTTCTTTTAAGTCAAAGCCGTCAATGGAGAAGCAAAGGAAGAAAAACCCTCAACAAACCTCCTATTGTAGCCGGCCAAACCCAAGAAGCTTCAGATGTCGGAAGGAGTTAGATGTGTAGGCAAACTCTTGACCACATCTGTCTTATTAGGATCTACCTCAATACCCATGCTTCACATAATATTACCAAGGAAAGCTACAGACCTCAACAAAAATTCACACAATTTTGCAAAAAGTTGTTGGTCCTTAGGAACTTGCAATACAATTCTCAAATGATCAACATGCTCATTCTCACTCCTTGATTAAATAAAGATATCATCAATAAACACTATCACAAACATATCAAGATATTCTCGTAACAATCTATTCAGTAATTCAATAAATACCCAGGGGCATTTGTCAACCCAAATGACATAACCACAAATCCATAGTGACCATACTGGGTCCTAAAGGTCGTCTTGGGAATATCCACCCTCTCACCATTAGTTAGTGATAATCCAAACGAAGATCAATTTTAGAGAAATATCTAGCCCCTTGGAGTTGATCAAATAAGTCATCTATTCTCGAAAGGGGATACTTATTCTTTATGGTCACTTTTATTCAATTGACGATAATCAATGCACATTCTAAGAGACCCATCTTTCTTTTTAACAAACAATAATGGAGTACCCTAAGGAGAGATACATGGACGAATAAAACCCTTTTCAAGCAAATCCCTTAATTGTTCCTTCAACTCTTTAAACTTGTTCGGAGATAAGGAGGAATGGAGATAGGTTGTGTATCTGGCAAAAGATCAATGCCAAAATCTATTTCCTGCTAGGAAGGAACACTGGGCAAATCGTCGGGAAAAACTTCCAGAAACTCATTCACTACTGGAACCAACTCTAGAGAAGGGGTTTCAGACTCAATATCCATAACCCTAACAAGATGGTAAATGCACCTTTGGAGATCATTTTCCTAGCTTTCAGGCAGGAAACAAATTGACCTCTAGGGATAGAATTTTACCCCTTCCACTCTAAAATGGGCTCATTTGGGAATTGGAATTTGACCAGCCAGGTCCTACAATCTATAGAGGCATAACATGCATGCAATCAATCCATACCCAAAATCACATCAAAATCTAACATGTCTAACTCCACCAAATCCACCAAGGTAACTTTATGAGACAAGGAAATAGGACAACTCCTATAGAATCTTTTTGCCACTACCGAGTCACCAACTGAGGTACAAACCGAAAAAGGCTCTACTAACACTTCGGGGAGTATTTCAAACTTCATAGCTACAAAAGTTGCAGCAAAGGACATAGCGGAACCAGGGTCTAACAAAGCATTTACATCAAGTTAAAAGAGTTGTAAAATATTGGTCACCTCATTCTGCGAGCTCTCTTAGTAACCTAGGGATTGAAGAGCATAAAAGCGTTTTTGCTTTCTGGCATTGGAGTTGGAACTGCTTGGAGGAGTTTGTTTGCCTTCTCTCCCCTTGGTCATGAGTACCGGGCAATATCTTATCTTGTGGCCACTCTTTCCACACCCATAGCACCCATCTAAGCCAACTAATCATTTGCCTTCACGCTTTCTACCACATTTTGCACAATTAGGCCTAGCAACATATGAACCACCATTATTGCCTCCTTGACGTTTAGGGTTGGAAACCCTATTCTTGTCGACCTTTGGAGTACTAGGGGAGCCTTTATTGGATAATCTTTTCTTGAACCTTTGACGACCTTTTCCATCGGACTTAGCATTGGAGAAATTCCCATCCCCAGTTCTAGCTCTTTTAACCTCCCTATTGTTGCCTTGAAGTTTCTCATTCTCTATTTGTTGGGCATACGCCATAAGACATGAGATATCCATGTCATGTAAGAGTATTGTCGTACGGCATTCGTTTCTTACCAACTTGGATATACCCGTCACATACATACTCATTTCGTCCATTGGATTTACTAGCATAGCTGGAGCATACTTGGACAATTCAGTAAAATTTAGAAAATATTCTTGAATACTCATTCCTCCTTGACGAAGGTTGATAACTTCCTCCACCTTAACTTCCCTCATCTCTCAGGGAAAGAACCTATCAAAAAATTCCTTCTAGAAAACCTCATAATCTATGGGACCCGCTCCTACCGGCCTATTCGTCTTCCACTGAGTATACCATACTTGGGCCACATCCTTCAATTGATAGGAGGCTAGCTCTGCTTTGTCAAATGAAGTCACTCCCATAGCATCAATTATCTTGGTAACCTCCTCCACAAATTCTTAAGGATGTTCTCCCACTTTGGTACCAAAAAACATGGAAAGGTTCATCCTTGTAAAATCCCTCAATATAGAAGCCGTGGAATTCAGATTAGTGTTCATAGGACCAATGACCTCTCTATTGGCTTGAGTTCTCACAACTTGAACCAGCAATTGGATAGTAGACCTAAACTCCGCATGAGTCACATTTTCCATTACGGGATCAACCAGAGCTTGTTTTACTTGAGGAGCTTGATTACCTTGAGGAACTCCTTGATTCACATTCTCTTCTTCCACCCTTCTCGCATTAGCCCTTCATGTATTCATTTCCTGAAGACACAAGAGAACGATTAAAAAGAAGACTTTATAGAGTTAAACTCTATGACACGACTTAAGAGTAATGAAGAAAGTGTAGTTTCCTAACATTTTATAGGCTCTCATTCATAAATGTGGCGTTCTTCACACTCTTGAACAAGACTCTACTAGACGTGGCTTATAAGACATCATCCAAGAATCATTCTAAACCTTTTGCTCTAAAACCAAGTTTGTCACGACCCAAGGTACCCCCTAGATGTAACATGATACAAAACACCCCTAAAGGCACTATGTAAGCCGCTTAGAATATTATCACGTAGGTAAAGAACAATGAAGAGTAACAACACATTTCAAGTCTTAAGAAGTTTTCATAAAAGCAAAGCGGAAGTCTAGACATAGTCTCATTTAGCCATCTATTACAATTGAAGTCTCAAATAGGGTCCCAGCCCTGACAATATAAATCTAAAAGTCTAATAAAATTAAAGGAAAGGAACAACAAGTTAACACTCATACTCGGATCCTTGAGAACTCACCACAAGCTAAGAGAATTGTTGATCCAAGCTTGTATCAAAGGAAGAACAACTCAGACACCAGAACCTACACTTTGTTGAAAAATGTAGAAGAAATATGGGTTAGTACGAAAATGCACAAAGTATGATATCCATGCTTAAAATCAGTGAAACATGCTAAAAAGGGATACTTTTATTGAAAATTATGCACTTTACCAAGTTTAAGATTCATAATGAAGATTAGTATAAAAGCATAAGATAAAATCATATTCAACACATTAATCATCATATCATAATGGCAACAAACTATAAATACCCTCAAATTATCCTTGTGCAATGTATGAATAAGATACAATAATCCTACCCACACTAAGGAGAGCTTCTTATGTAACTATAGTTCATAACTCAAATTCTAGTTCATAATATCATAGCGGGATTAGCTTTGACCGACATAGACCATGAGAGCTTAATCATGGAATCCAATGTCTACCCCACACCGAAAAAGGGTTATCCTACTTTCCTTAGGTAGAACTCAACTATTAGCATAGATGGATCCTCTAGCTAAAAGACCTATGAGGGCACATATTTTATGGGATAAGGGGGTTGCTAATAGAAAACTCAGCCTCTACTAACGTGAGGGCTTCCATTCCAAGAAGATATTGTTCCTAGAAACCCGACCACTACTATCGTGCGGCCTTCCATCTCATATCACTATCCACTCGGTGCTAAGCATCATTTCCAATGATTTTATATTAAGTCCTGACTTAAATTGATAATTATGGAAAAATGTCTTGACATTCAATCCAACAAACTCATGCTAAAGATCTGGATTCAATAGGTTAGACTAGTCTTCAAACCTTAAAATCACTATATGTGACAAACCTTTCACATTGTATGATATTCATACCTAAGTGTGTACATGAGGATAATCATCCAATCAACACAACAATTAGATTATAATATATGCACTTTACTCTCAAAGCAATCTAATTGTATATACACAAGTCTCATACACAGCTAATTCTCATGTTTTTCCCTTCAAGGGCTATAGATCACATTCAATCAATCTATCTAGAATTACTACATTAGATATAGATTGTAGCATAATTTAATTAACTAAAGTACTACAAGTACTATTTCATAGTTACTACAATTCACCCAAATCACAAGTCATAAATTAGGGTTATGGGAGTTTCATGGATTAATGGGATATTTTCTCATTAAAACTATATAAATCAACAATTTAATCATAATACATGATAATTAAATCAATTAAAACGTTTTTAGGGAGAATCCATGGCTTGGATTGAAAACCCTAGGTTTTGGAAACTTTTCTACTTTGAAATTGAGAGTTTGAGAACTTCATGGATGAAAGATAACCATTAATCAAAGACTACCATACCTTAGATGAAGAAATCCAACAAAATTTTGTCAGAAACTCTCATCATTCAATCCCTAACTTGATCTTCTTCTTTGTAGTTCTAACATATGATTTTGAGGAGAATTTGATTTTTATTTGGGGATATATAAATTATGATCTTAGATGGGTTATTTTAGGTGGAAATAATGCTTATATAGGTGTTTAAAATAGGCTTAAAAGGACACCACATAACCATTAATTAAAAGGGAAATTCCCAAAAGACCGCTAACCTTATCTGCCAAAAGGTAGTTTCAGGTGTAACCTACGACTGGGGACCATGGACCGTGGGTGGGACCAGAGCTCGTGCTGATGAACCGTAGGTCATGGAATGGGGCTTTATATTTAGGGTCTTGACCCACGACCCACAACCCCGACCTACGGGGTATGGGTGAACCTACGGGGCGTAGGTTGCCCTCGTGGGTCACTTCCCCAACAACCTTCTGGGTCTTTTCCTCAAGGACCCTTGGTTAGTCCTTGGGGTTTAGGCCTTGACATTTTAACTATAAAACATGAAATTTTAAGGTACGGGGAGGTATTTTCAAGGCTCTAATCCTAATGTAATGCCCTAACATAGCCTAGTAGTTTTAAGTTAGGCTCTAGTTTAGTCTACCATTTTCCAGAATGTTACATCTACAAGACCTTGACGAGCCTCGAGATCAATCGAAGAAGAATGAGATCACATGGCTCAGTTACACGTAACAAGCACATCAATTACTATTCACAAGTGAATCACGCATAAGCATCAAGTATATCAAGTCATAACGATTATCACTAGCTGGAATGATTTACCATGGGCTATAACATTCGCTGGCAAAGACCTTGGCACAGTAAAATTCACTAGCAAAGACCTCGGCATCGTAACACTCACCGACTGATGAGTCCAAGATTTGAACTCATTTAGGGCTTTATTTGTATAGATTTAGTGTCCTCAAATGCTTAATTTGTACACATAACTGATGTAAAAATCTTGATTTCCAGATATATGCTATATGAAAGCGACCAAAGGGTAACTCGCCGAGTGGTTCGGCAAGCCCGACTTACTTCGCCAAGTGGCTCTTCGCAACATAGTTTTGACGACTATAAAACCATTTTTGAACATATAGTTTAGTATGAATTACTCTTTAGAACAATTTATTATTAAGTTTTTAGCTCTGGAGACAAGTTTTCTCTAGTTTTTCCTAAGCTATGTAGAATTGAAGTTTTTCACTTTCAAGATTTTGGAAGTTGGTCTTGGAGATTCTTCAAATCGTAACATTGTAAAGACTAAATCAATCTTACCCAGTTGATGGAAACTCAATTTGGTAACGACTTTTATCTTGTTATGATGTCTAGCAAAATCCCAATTCTTGGGGTGTGATTATGTGATTATGGATGATTTAGTTTATGGTATTGCTAATTGTTAGTTTAAATGATATTTAGAAGTGAGTTCAATCATTAATTATGGTTTAATTTAAGAATTGTAGTAGCAAATGTAGTTCTTCCCTTGTGTTTTTTTTGCTTGCGATAGAGAGAGGTTTTAAAACCATGCTTATTGATTAATGGTCAATGGGTATTGGGTTGACCTGCATTCAGCTCGTGAGAGTGAACCCTTAACCCAATTCCACACATTCAACTTGAAAGAGTGAATGGACTAAGGTGTGGGCTACTCTTATTTTGCTTGCTTGTTGATGTCTGAGAGAAATCCACTTGATTCGGGGTAAATTGTTAGAGAGAAAGTTTATCTCGTCTATAGCCTAGCTTATTCACTAATATGTAGTTATTTTCTGATAGTTGAAATTACCCATTTGTCTATATTAGCCTATAATTGAATCACATCCGAAGAACGCATCTCATTATTGTTATTTCATTTTGCTTACCATTGTTCGTAGTTTATAATTTCAAACCAAAACCCCCCATTTGACATTTGTGCCACCCCCTGATTTGAATGATGTTTTTATTCAAAAATTTCTATTCCTATGATTGATTTGAACATGTTTATGCTTTCCTATTTAATATTAAACATGTACTGCTCCCTATGAAAATCGATCCCAACACACTTAGTTGGGTTTTATACTGATTAACGAATGTTGACGCTTAGAATTGAATGAAGTGTCTTCAAAACGTCATTAATCAAAATGGCGCCATTGCCGAAGAGTAGTGTTGATTGAGATTCATTTGGTGAAGTTGAATTTTGTTCTTTTTAGTCATAGTTGAATATACTTACTTTTAGTTTTGGTTTGTGTGTTGCTATTTTAAAACAAAGGAAATGAGTCTCAATGGAAACAATAGTAGCCAAGTGGGCCAACAAGATGACATCGGGAATCTCAATGTTGTCAATGAGCCGAATGCTAATGACCATAATCTTATGGGTGGAGTTGGTGCCATTCGCTTGCCTCCGACTGAAGCGAACACGGTGTTCAACATTACAAGTACCATGTTGCAACTCTTGCAATTGAAAGATTTGTTTGGTGGGTTGGCTCATGAGGATCTCCATTAAGTATATAAGAAACTTTGTTGATGTTTGCGGGTCGTTCTCCTTCAAGAACATATCCCAAGAGTAAGTCCGGTTGAGGTTGTTCCCATTTTCCTTAATGGGAGAAGCATGTAAGTGGTTGGCTGAATTGCCCAGCTCATGGTTTAACCGACAACATTTTGCTGCAATACTTTTACCAAAGCCTTGATTCGGTTAACAAGGGAGTAGCTGACCAACTTTCTTCGGGAGGTTTGATGCAACAACCTTACATTATAGCAGACCAGCTCTTGGATGGTTGACCAAAATTAACCGGGCATGGTACACTCGTGAGGATCAGGTCTCCCCTCTCACTTTTAAAGTGTCAAAGGAGTAGCTTTAGAAAGATCAAGAGAGGGACCAAAACATGGAAAAGATCATGACTCAACTTGACATTTTTGTCCAAACACGTCATGGGAGCTGGTGCTAGAAGTCTAAATGTTGTTAGTGTTGGGTGTATAAATCCCAATGAGGCCATGTTTGAAGCGCGATATAACGTGGAGGTGAACTTCCTAACCAACTAAGGAGGTGGATATCATGCCAACTACACGAGGCAGGGTGGTAACCAAGGCTAGAACAAGGATGACAGCTGGATAGATCGTGACAGAGAGTGGATGGATCGTAACCCCACTTGGAAGAAAAGAGATGGGGAGAAAGATAGGTATGTTCCTCCCCACGAGCGTCAAAAGCCCAAAGATTTTGAGAGTGGCAGGTCTAGGGATATGTACTCTCGTATTCTCAACAAGGTTGAAGGGTCTGATAAACTCTTGAAAGAGATGAATGAATATTTATCGACCCTTAACCAGATGGTTGCCTCTCATTCCGTCTTTATCAAATAGTTGGAGAACCAAATCGGTAAAATTTCTTTTCATCTAAACCCGAGACAACAAGGGGGGTTGCCTAGTGACACTCTGGCAAACCCAAAGAATGAAGTTTGAGTGAGGACTTGTGTCGTGCCACGACGTTAACTACGACGCTTCTTGTCAGGCAACCGAAGTTTTTATTTCTTTCTTTACTTTTTTTGTAATAACGTGTTTTGATTGTGCATGTGCAAAAGTGGAATGTGTCTAAAAAGTGCAGGTTGGCGAGCAAACTATCCAGTCGGCGACTCGCCAAAGTGGTCGGCGAGCACGACTTGGACCGCCAATGGACTCAAGAAATCAGAACATGAAGTCTGTAAAACTCTCTAGGCCCATGAACTATTCGGTGGATCGCCGAACATGTCGGCTATACTGACTTAGTCTACCGTTTGGACCCCCTAATTAACTGGAGGTCCTATAAAACTCGACAAGGTAAGTACCCACTCGGCGTATCGCTGAGTGGTTCGACGAAAAAGTTTAATGTCGCCGAAAGGGCGAGAACTAGACGGTTCCTAAAATGCCAAAGGTTTAAATTTCAAACACCTTCACATTCCCTCACTCTTTAACTTCCTATAATCACACCCGCAATCTATATTTCATATATTCCCGTATGTTCTTGCTTTTTGGTCGTTGATCCTATGTTTGGAGTTGGACACTTTGCCACCTAGAATTTCAATTAATATATTTGGCATCAAAGGTTGGTTTTCCCAACCCAAACTCATAAATTCACGGTTAAACTCAATTGCATTGTTATAAATTGTTTTGAAGTTTGTTGGGCATCTATAAATCCATATTTCTATGCTTGTTTGCCAATTCTAATTTTGATATCGTGCCTAAAATGATTAATTGTTGATTTCTCAAATTTCGTGATTTAAATTAAAATATATCTAAATTGTTGGGTTGTGCTTAATTGTTGTTAGGTCTTGTCGGGTGAAGTTTGAGTAACTCATATTTGTGCTAAATGACCTGCTTTGCATAATGATTGAGCGTTTGATGTCATTCTTAGGTGATAAATTAGTCAAATGGATAATTTTAGATTAATCGGGGGAACTCTGAATACTCCGGTGGCATGGGTATTATGGGTCTAGGATTAATTGAACAAGTGTATGGTTTGATTTTATTTTCGGGGGCTACGGGGATGATTTTGGAAGTTGTGCTAGAAAGTAGGCACGTTGGGAAGTATGGCGAGCTTGGTCGAGCTCGCCGAACCACTCAGCGGTTCGCCGAATCTCCCTTGATCGCCTTTAATTTCTTGGTTTTTGTTGATTTTGGTTCTGTAACTTTTGGCGAGAAGCCTAAGTTCGCCGAGTGGACTCGGTGACTTACCGAAAGTCTTCTTTGATCGTCCTTGCTGCACCTCTAACCCCTAAAATACATCGTAATTTTTGGCGGGCTAATCTTTTATCGCTGAATGATGTCGACGATTCACCGAAGGGGCCTTCCCATCGCCGATAGGTCATTTTTCTGGAAACATATGAAGTCAATCCTTTCGGTGAGCCCGATCTAGCTCGCCAAAGTGATTCGGCGAGTCTGTCTTTTCTGTGATTTTTCTTCAAATGTTTCTAAATTTCTATGATGTTTTTGAAGAGATGGCTAGAACTAATTTGGACATGCCTCCCCGCAAAAGAGCACAAGGTATAGTCATCAATAAGGGGGCAACTACCCCTTATAAAAAGAGAAAGAAAGAACCTCAAAAGGGAGGAAAAGGCATGGGAAAGAATCTCGTATCTGAGGTTTCGGAGCACATCTTCGGTAGTGAAGGAGATTCCTTTGACTCCCAAGCTGCATTTTCTGAGCCGAATGATGACCAAACTCTACAGTCCCGGTGGGCAGAGATTCATGCTAGGTCTCGCCCAGATGCGTCAAGAGTTCCAGAGGCCACCCGTCCTACAACTGATACAATGCTAGCTCTGACACCGACTGTGGTTCCAATGCCACCTGTACAGGGTCCTCCTCCCCAGCTACTCAATAGATGAAAGACCAATGGGTTGAGCATGATTATTGAGGAGAAGCTGCTATCCACACATGGCTTAGTGGTCAAATATTCAAATGTGTTGGATACCTTCAAATTTCACAGGTTTGTGTAGTTCACCAGGACCCGAGGCCCTTACATTCCTACATGGGTCTAGGAGTTTAACTCAACTTACGATGAATTGGTACCCAAAGGCAAGAAAAAGTCCAGTACTTTAAGATCTGTAGGGTCTATCATGCTACAGGGGACAGTAGTGAGATTCAACCGCGATGACATTAACGTTGTATTTGATAGAGGGTCAGTTTATGACTACCCTAATGTGGCTATCACTACAACACCCTTAGATGATCTCAAGGGCTGGCTCGCCCCCCTTATCTCCGACACCACCCCGAGGTGGATAAGAAGGAGTTGAATGTCATTGCGCGATATTGGTTTGGATTCATAATCAGCTCCATTATGCCGTCATAGAATAAGTCCATTCTCCACCATTCAAAGGCAGCCTACCTTGAGTCAATCATATCCCGAAGGAGCATCGACTTGGGACTCATTATAGAGGAGATTGACATAAGGGCCAAGCAGAGCCAGACATCCCTTCCATTCCCAGTCTTCATTATAGAGATGTGATGGCGTGTTGGAGTTCCTCGTGACGAGAATAATGATATCGAGGTAACTCCTACATCTTCCATTGACATCCGGCGTATAGAGGGCTAGTACACTAGAGAAAAGTCAGATAGGATAAAAGTAGCTATATTTGATGCATCCCCAGAGATCGATGTTGAGACGATACCTGCAGAGGCATCTTTGCCTACTCCGGCGTCCAAGCCCTCCGGTACACCTGCTTCCACTTCTTCTCCTAGGCTCTTGATGCTTCTCCTACTTCCAAGCCCACCAAGATTACTCAGGCCATGATCCTGAACATGAGGCACTTAGCCCATTCTACGGATGTGAGGGCTACCCGATTAGAGGCTGATGTACCGTCGATGATAGAGGGTGCTGTCCTAGATGCATTTACACCTCTCCGAGCATATATTGACACTCTCACTGCGAGAGTAGACACTAGTGAGAGTAGATAGGGGGCCACTTCAAAGGTGACAACTTTAAAAGTTGTGGTTGGAGATCTGAGGAAGGATGTGGACTACTTGAAGTCCACTTACTTCACTTCACTATTAGAGGCAATATATGATGTGGATGCCCCTGCTGCGGATCGATGATGTGGCAGCTGATGAGTTAGAGGCTGAAACCGATGAGGAGCAGATTTAGGTGCTAGAGGAGACCATCTATGGAGACCTTCCAGATCTGGAGGAGACGATTTTACAGTCGGTGATTCAGACATCGCTGACTGAGACGTCCATTGCAGGCCCTAGTGCTACCGGTAGTGCTGATGTTGCATTGGACATTGTTGCCCCGACAGATGGAGTGACTGTGTAGACATGACCCCTCTTTACCTCCCTCTCTGTTGTTTTTATTATTATTTTTTAGTATTTTGTTGCATTTGAGGAAAAATTGCTTTTATTTATGGTGGGGTGAGGTATTTACATACCTACCTCTTGTGATTATTTTTTTTGTTTCTATATTGGGTTTTTGTGCGGTATATTGAGTTTTGACACTGTTTTGTGGATGTTTGAGCTTATGGCTCCTTGTTTTAAATGCAAATGGTTTTTGACCCTTCTGGAAAAAAATTACCACCTCTTATTGTGTTTTATTGTGGCTGTTTTTGAGCAAATTTGAGTGGCTGTTATGGTTAATAACGATGACTTGAATAGTTCTCTTAATAAAAAAAGAACTTGCGACTACGATGAGACCAAATGAAGTTGCATAGAAAATAACTGAACTTTTCCATCTCATTGTGACTAGCCGATTACTAAATGAAGTCTCTTGTTATGAACCTTGCACACTAGCGAAACTGTGGAGTCTTGTTTGATATTGGTGTCAATGCCTTATGTTATGAGATTACCATGAACCTTGTGTGATGACACCAAGAATTTTCCCCATTGGTCCGGTTGACTAAGTGATTCAAGCTCTTGAAATGATCTTAGGCAACAATCTTGAAGAGTGAACCAATTTGGACAATATACCTCTTTTGTGGCCATCCTTGTGAGTGTGTGAACTTTGCTTGAAACCCTTTTTGAGCCTTATCATTTCCTTGGAATAAACTTGATGAAATTGTAACCCCTCTTTATTCAATCACCCAAATCCTCATGAAGTTTTCTTTTTTTGAAAAGCCAACTTAGGCCAAAAGCCTAAGTTGGGGGTGTGGTGAAAAGAAAAGGTAAATCAAGAAGTGTCTTAAACTTGACACTTGTGTCACCCCCTGATTAGAATGATGTTTTTATTCAAAGCTTTCTACTCCTATTATTGATTTTAACATGTTCATGTTATCCTATGAATCTTAAACATGTAACGCTCCTTGTGGGATTCGACCCCAACTCACTTAGTTGGGTTTTATACTGATTAACGATCGTTGACGCTTAGAATTTGATGAAGTGTCTTTGAAACATCATTAATCAATGACAAATACCTCAACATAGTAGCACTCGCTGACAAACACCTCGGCATAATAACACCAGCAAAAACCTTAGCATCAGAACTCTCGCCGACAATGATCTCGGCATCACTACACTCACCAGCAAAGATCTCGGCATAACAACTCAGCGCATGTCTCATCACGGTGTTCAACAATCAAAACAAACAAGCAATATCACACCATGTAGAAGAGACAACAATGTGCACATTTCAAGTCGACATTCATACTTTCAACCCCCTTTTACTCATAATCATGTACATCAGATAACCTTTATAATTTCAACCCCCTTTTACTCATTTAGATATAATAGGAGGACAATTAAACCCTTCTCCTCATCCTCATTACTCCCAACAAGAAATCAACAAAGGAAGCATATGAATTCAACTAGAATGCAAGGTTTAGGAAGTCACTTCCCTTAGATTAGTCAATGATGCGCCCTTTTGCCTATTTGGTCGCCCATCTACATTTATCTGGATCTCCATCGGTACTTTCGGTGACATGGTCATCCTTCGTCGATGCAGTCGGCATCACGCTTAATGGAATTGTTGTTCGCCGAAGTTCCTCCTATTTCAGGCTTAGTGTTCTGTACATTTAGGCGAGAAAGGAGCAACTTGGGGATCTGCCGAGTTATCTCGGTGATCATCAGGCTGATTTTCCTTTCTCATTTTCAGCTTGTGTTGCCCTTGTTGCCTATTTATGTCCTAGCTTTTTTCCTCAATCCATATATCTGAAAATAAAGGATTTATCATCAGTTATTGACACGAATTAAGCATTTGAGGACATTAAATTTGTGTAAACAAAGCCCTAAATGAGTCCAAATCATGGAGTCATCATACAATCCTGTTGTATGCTAGTATTGGAAGAGATTCAAATTTAGGAATTGAATGGGACTTCCCATTTCTACCCCAGTTCTTATCGAATTTCCAGCTCTTCTACCCCCCAAAAATTTAACCCTTTTTTCCCAGATATAAACCCCTTCATTCTTTATTCTAAAAGCTTGGAAAAAAGTTAGAAAATTTTACAGAGAAAAGAAATTCTTAAGCTACAAAGGTTATCTCAGAAATACAGTTAAGAATCCCTTTCTTTTCCTTTTTCCTTGTTCGTTGGTTGCTGGAATTTGCAAAATTTCATTAGAGTTTTTCTGTGGTTGTGGAAGCTCGTCTTTACTCGTTCTCGTCTCAAGTTCGCTCTCACAAGAAGGTAAAACACTCTCTTTTTAATTCTGTTCATTTGACCTTTAGTTGTGCTTCATTTCTTTTCATTATGCGTTTCACTGAGACCTCTCATTTTGGGTCAAAATTTTGTTTGATGTTTGGTTCACCGAAGTATGGATATGCATATTTAGTGTTTCATTTATTTTTCTTCGGATTGCTGTTAGTTTTTCTTGTGATATCTTCGAATGTTAAAGCTTTTTGACTCTTAGGTCATCTCCTTGTGTTTATCTGATTGTGCTTTATTAAATATGTTAGTTTGTTTTGATATGTTTTTGTTCAATCTCGGTATAGTTCACTATCTTTTTCAGTTCATAGTTTTGTTAGTTTATCCCCTTCTTTTCATGTTAATCCTCATTTGAGTTGTGTTGTTTCTTTTCGTTCGAGTCAAGTTGGTTGTCTCTTTTAAGACTATTTTAAAGGAGTTTTAAAATATCGTTCAACTTTGTGTTTATCATGGATATATTACCATGAATACAATGATTTTTGTTTGAAGCGTAGGTTTTGCATTTCACTATTTATTGATGGGTCTTTGGTCATTCAATGGTCTGTCGTTTTCTAATAAAGCTAGCTTCGTGAAACATCTTGCATTGGCTCGTCTTAATCTTGTGATGTTTACTTGCTCAATCCAATTTCAATTATACTTTACAATTTTGAGGTTTGTCGGCATGAATATGGTTCAATATAATGTTTCTCTATTAAAGTCAAGTTGGTAGGAAGCAATATGCAGTTAATAAAAGGGCATGAAATATTTATGTTTATTCCATCTTGTTCACTGAAAAGAGTGTGTATCTATCATAATATTTAATCCCCCCTTATCTTTCATGTCTAAAACTTACACAAAATCTTAGTACCTTGTTATTTTTGTTTACTAGTTTGCTCATGTTTAAAGCGTTTGGTTCCATTGCATCAACACATAGGTTGGATATTGCCTTTCTCTTGGGGGGATAAAGCTTTGTTTCATCTTTTCCTCATTGTTTGTGGTCTGCTATATGTTTGAAGGGAAATCTTTTTAAATGTTAGGGCTTAATTTACTTTACACTAGTTGTTGCCTCAATCTTTGCTGCTTCAACTCATTTTTCTTACTTTCATGTGTTGTATTTTTTTATTTAATTATATCAACTCCCACCTTAATCTATGCCTCAATACATGTGCCTTATTTTATCTCTCTGAATATTTGACATGTCTTATTTGAGAGAGTGTTTCCTTCTCTAGTGTTTACTTGACTACTTTTTGTCTTGTTTAGGAAAGCTCAAGTTTGTTTCATTTTAAACTTATTGATCTAGATGTCTCATGATTGTTGTGATGGGTCATTTTTGGTATTTGTATTACTTTATTATTGTTGAAATTAATTTAAGGTTAATTTTTATTGGCTGAAAGTTTATGCGATTTCGTTGTTAATCCTATTGTAAAAATAGATGCTAATGTTCTTCTTTCATATTCTTTTTGCAAGAAATATGCCCGAGTTCACCATGAACTCTCGTATTATCTCCTTGCATTTTGAGAGAGCCATAAAGGTTCATATACCGCCTTTATTGAATCGGACAGCCGTAAAAATCAAAGAATAAGTCCATGAATTTGGCGTACAGGTATTCAGAACAGTTATATGGGATTGTACACACTAGCATACATCTAGTGTATACGAAAAGTAAGAAATTGGGGAAAAAAGGCCACATTTATTTTTAAAGTTGTATTTTGTTAATTTTGGGCCTAAGCCCCCTTGCTTTTTTAATTATGATTATTTCGACAGTTTAGGATAAGTGGAATTGGGGCAAATGTTAAAAAAAAGTCATTTCAAAATTAGTTTCAGACATGTACGAAATGCGAGAATTGGGGCTAAAGCCCAATAGAGAAATCAACTCACTTTAGTCTCTTTAGGATAGTAGCAAACTGGCTATAGGTCCAACGTTACACCCAAGTGCTGGCCCAAGCGGACAGATCCAGACATGGGCCCAAATTTTTTTTCCCTATCAATTTAACTGCTATTATGTGTTTGTTTGTTAAATTGATTCTACGGTTTCAAATATTCAATTCCCCAAAGGACTTCATTTTGAGTTAATACTTATATTTTTTCTAAAATTAAATAAGATTATCTATTTTCTACTTCACCCTATTTAGAATATTTGCAAGTTATTTACTCAAGTAATATTTCTCCAATATATCTCATCCGCTTAAAAATATTTCTATGTTTTCAACTATTTATTTCTGCAACTTTGCATGCTTATCTTTGCCATTGAATAATTAGCAAAATAGTTAATTATCAGATAACCACGTGTTAGCGGATGTTTTAGATGCCTTTAAAATCTTTCTAAATTATTAATATGAACCCCAAACCGCCCTTCAAATATTTTCATTAGATTTTCTGTTTTAATCTTTTGAAAATTAATTTCTTAGTTTTTCTTTAAAAATTAAGTGGCGATTCTTAAAGCCATCATTTCTTTCATTTTTTTAAATAAAACACAATGGCGACTCCACTGGGAATTGAATGGGTTCTAACCATAAAATTAACTTATTTGGCTATTTGTTTATATTGCTTAATTGTTTAAATTCTTGTAGATTATAAATTGTGGCATTCATGGCATCAATCTCACCAAAACGACAAATAGTTTTCAATCGGAAAAAAGTCAGTTACGTGGAATTCCATGGATGTCCTTCAAAAAAGCACCTTAGAATTTTTTTGAAGTGATAAATGAATAGTTGACTTGTTGTCATCAAACGTCGTTTATTATACTTCACCCCGCAGTTTGTCCAACTCGGGTAACCAGATCTTGTCTATACCAATTCTAGTCAACTTAGATTACAACGAAACCAAATACAAACTTAAGCATTAGCATAAGACGGCTTAACATCCAAGGCGTATTAAGTCCATTAGTAAAACAGCCAAAAAGCGTGTCCAAGGTCTATGACCTAACGACATATCATATTATTTGATATTTGAAAGATATATGTGTAGAAACTTGATTGTTACCTATTTGGGGGTGGAGGAATTTTAACCAGGTCTTATTTTATAGGTATGGCTCAATTTCCTAACTTTGACATGGTCGTGAAGGCCCAGATTTGCTTAAATTATGGTACTATGATCCTAATGTGTTTCATAGAAGGGACCTCAACAAATATATAGCGGCACTAACAGAGCTCATTGACATGGTTAGATGGCTCGAACTGATATAAGTCCTCACCGGTTATTGGGATAATGAGAAAATGGTGTTCCGATTAGGAACCATGGATATCACCCTGATTGAGGAAATTCGGGATGGTATAGATACCGTAGGTACAAGGATAGAAACAAGAGCAAGAAGATAGGAAGACATCCTAATCCCTAACAAGCCTATTGTCGAGGACATTGTAATGTACCTCAGATTATGAAAGCAATACGCCCATTGGGTTCAAGGGTCAAGCATTGTTTTCAGGGATCTCTATATCAGATTTAGTCAAGAAAGCTTTTATGTAAATTATAACCAAAAGTTCAAGACTACTTTCAGAGTATAGGACGAAATCAGACCCCTGGAGTTTACTATTACATTGTACGGTCCTATGGATTTTTACCAAGGCCCGAACATCAGTATCAACACCCGGATAATCATGCTTCCAAAAACTCTGTTCCACAGGCATGAGAACCAAGGCAAGTGAAGTATTATTCCATCGCACATGTCATCCTATCTGACATGTACTGCGCCTTGGGAAAGTGTAATGAAGGGCATCATTACTTTTAAAGGTGTTCACCTCCTCCTGCAATGGTGGATAATAATCCACTTGCTGAAATAACACGGGACTCAACAACTTCATACCCTCAATAAACACAATGCTCTTAAGCATTTTAACAAGATGATGTACTGGGGGGACTTCAATAACAGGAAAAAAGTATACAATGGTCTCTGATTTTCTCCAAGTTAAAGGAGCACGATATCCAATTGATGTTCCACCAGTGCATCTCGAAAGAGGTTGTAGTGTGAGGTGACAAACAGATTGTACATCCTCTACCAGATATTCGGGCTATCCGCCCATATGCACCTATCTAGTTCCTAAGGCATTTTGGGAGAAAATAAAAATTACCCCCGAACGGATATTATCGGGTCTATCTGTGCGATCATGGGGATGATAGAGTCCATAATGTTATAGAAATGTTGAGAGAACTGAAGCAAGTAGTGCGAATGGATGAAACAATCATTGTGGCAGACCGATTCAATATCGGATACGTCAAAACATACAAAGCTTGGCTGAAAAATGATTTGCAACGCCTTTCCTTTAATGTTCGAAACATTTATCATAGTTTGGAGGATAAAGAGTTTGAGGCTCTAATCGAATCGAAAGAAGTAAAAAAAGAAGCTCGGAAAATGCATAATGAATTACTCCAGAAGTAAAAGAAGGATACATACGCCCTCGAGAGTGTAACCGAAGAATTACAAAGCTTTAGGAGCGATCTGGGGGAGTTCAACTCATGGAGAATTATAAAGCTGTATAAGCTTTGTGGTGGATGTGATGTCTAAACAAGATCTTGATCCTTTATTGGTGGAGCTGAAGAAGTCCGTCGAGGCTTTCTCCCAAGGGGGA
The DNA here is from genome assembly GCA_036553675.1 of Solanum okadae. Classification (NCBI taxonomy): domain Eukaryota; kingdom Viridiplantae; phylum Streptophyta; class Magnoliopsida; order Solanales; family Solanaceae; genus Solanum; species Solanum okadae. The sequence goes on along the minus strand of CM071685.1, from coordinate 9,787,505 downwards.
GATGGGGTACTTAGGTACCAAGGTCAATTATGCATTCCAGATGTTGATGGTTTGAGAGAGAAAATTTTGAAGGAAGCTCATAGTTCTCGGTATTCTATTCATCTCGGAGCCACCAAGATGTACCGTGATCTATGGGAAGTCTATTGGTGGAATGGTATGAAAAAGGATATTGCGGGATTTTTAGACAAATGACCTAATTATCAACAAGTGAAGGTTGAACACCAAAGGCCGGGAGGCTTTTTACATGATATACCAATTCCCACTTGGAAGTGGGAAGAGGTAAATATGTATTTTATTGTGGCTTTTCCTCGTATTCGAAGGCAACACGATTCTATTTGGGTCATTGTTGATAGGATGACAAAATCAGCCCACTTTATCTATTATTTCAGATCGGGGTGCTCAATTTACTTCATTCCTTTTGAAGTCATTCCAAATAGGGCATGTTATTAAGGTCAAGCTTAGCACAACTTTTCATCCCCAAACGGATGCTCAAGCAGAACGTATCATTCAGATCTTAGAGGTCTTGTTGATTGCATGTGTCATAGATTTTAAAGGTAATTGGTATGACCACTTACCATTAATAGAGTTTGCCTACAATAATAATTACCACTCAAGTATTGGTATGGCTCCTTTTGAAGCCTTGTATGTTGCAAGATGTAGGTCTCCGGAAGGTTGGTTTGAGGTTGGCGAAATTTCTCTTATTGTCCTCGAATTAGTCTATGAGGCTATTGAGAAGGTCCAGCTCATTAGAGATAGGTTGAGAACAGCCCAATGTCGGCAAAAGTCTTATGCCGATGTTAGAAGAAGGGATTTAGAATTTGAAATTAATTATTGGATCTATTTGAAAGTCTCACCAAAGAAAGGGGTGATGAGGTTTGGCAAGAAGGGGAGACTTAGTCCCCGGTATGTGGGCCATATCAAATTTTGAAGCGTATTGGGAAAGTTGCCTATGAATTGGTCTTGTCAAGTGAGTTGACTCCGGTTCATCCGGTATTTCATGTTTCCATGCTTAAGATGTGTATTGGAGATCCAACATCGATTATCCCTTTAAAAGGTTTAAGAGTTGATGAGTCTCTCTCATATGAAGAAGTTCTAGTACGAATCCTAGACCGGCAAGTCAAGAGGTTAAGAAATAAGGAGATAGCTTCCATGAAAGTGTTATGGAGAAATCATCTAGTTGAGGGTGCTACTTGGCAGGCCAAGGCCGATATGAAGTCCCGATACCCTCATCTCTTTCCTTCTACTCCTATTCAAGCTTGAGGTAATTAGCTCCTCTAAAGTTTTAGTGTTTTGGAGGACATGAGGGTTATATGAGTTTTTACATGATTTCATTATGTTGTGCACGGTCTTGATGAAATTCATGTTTAGTAAGAAAATGAATTTTCATGATTTATTATGAGTTGTCTAGTTGACTTCATGAGATGTGCTAGTGAACATGCTTGAGTATACTTTTGAGAGTAATTGCATATTAGCTCCATGATGTTGTGTTAAGCATTGTTTTAGATGGAGAGGTAGTTCCTATTATTGGGTTTTTAGATGTAGTTCCTACTCCCTTGTATCACATTGACTATGATTAGAGATGGAGTTGATGTTTCCTCCTTTGAATGGTACATTATTTTGATGTTTCATGAATGATGGGCTGCTAGACTTGAGTCTTTATTTTCGTAAGGTGTCTAGATCGTCATTCGAGGATGAATGTTCTTAAGTATAAAATAATGTAACACTCTGGAAAATAGTAGATTAAACTAGAGCCTAAACGTGAGGGTTAACGTCAAGAGTTATGCACAAGGGCCAATGGAATTGGGTGAAGGCAATTGGCAAGAGGGCCAAGGCTGCCAAAATGCACCTAACCACTGCCCACCATGACCACGAGGGCCTTCATGACCCGTGGTGGACACCATGACCCATTGTGCAACCCGTGGTTGGTGGGGCAGTTAGCTCACAAGGTTGCGCCCCAAGGGAGGCTCCCCTTCACAGCTCGTGGTGAAGACCACGGACTGTGGGAAGGCTCGTGAGGTTACCTTCACCACTTGGGAGGCTTGAAAAGTTTATGGAGATACTGGTCAAGGGACGACGGGCCGTGGTACCCTTGATGGGTCATGAAGCTTGGCCATGGTGCCCGGCACCTCGCTTAAAGTGAGGGCTATTTTTGGGTTTCCACATTTAAGTACAAATAAAGTGGAGTCATTTTGGGTGAATTTAGGTGTACTATATAAGTATTTTAAAGTCAAAATACACCCATTACTTCATATTTTCCAAACACCCAAATCAAAACCCCAAAGTTCATCTCCTTCACAATATATCTCTCTCTAAAACTCAAGGAAGAAGAAGAGTAAAAATTGGACCTAGGGCTTGTAGAATGAAGTCTATTTAACTAAATTTCGTTGAAGATTCATTACTAATGTATGGTAGTCTTTCATCCTTGGATAATTTCCATCCAAGGAGTCTCTCCAAATTCAATTTCAAATCCAGTGAATCCCCTAAAGTTAGGGTTTGTCTTCAATCTTGTATTAATGGTTGATTTATGATGGATTATGATTGAATTGATGATTTATTGTTGATTTATGATGAATTCCTCCAAGAACCCATGAAATCCCTAATTTCCCAAAGTTGGATCTCATGATGTGAATGTTTGATTCAAAAAGGATTGATATGAGATTATGCTTATTATAGTTGGGATACTTGAATCATGATATCATTCATGTATATTTTAGTAATTGTTGATATGTTGATGGCTTATGGCGTTGAAAGTCAAGATATATGAATTTTTCATGATTATGAGGGCTATGTAAGGGCTATGAGAACACTTTGAGAGTAAGGTGAATATGATAATGATCTACTTGTTGTTGCATTGAGTTGTTACCCTCATGAACACATTTATGTATGAGTATTCTGAAAGGTTTGTCACATATGATTATTCTAAGGTTGGTAGACTAGTCTCAACTAATGAACCTATGAGCTTTAGCATTGGTTGTGTTGGTTTGAGTGTCTAGACATTCTTCAATAATTATAAATTTAGGTCAAGACTTAATATGAACTCAATAGGAATTATGCTTAGCACCGAGGGGATAGTGTCAATGAGATGGAAGCTCCTCCGTTAGTAGAGGGTGGGTTTCTAGAAGAAGTCTCATGATATGGAAGATCCTTCGTTAGTAAAGGGAAAGTTTGTAGTAGCAATTGATATACCGTGAGTTTACGGTATTTCTAATACATTTCACTTACAAGTTGTGTGTGTCTAGGGCCTTTTTATATTGGTTTTTATGTGTGTTATTATGTTTTGTAGGAAAGGTGTTCAGGCGCGAAAGTTTAGAGACAGCTGAAGAAAATGCAGAAAAAGGGTATCCACGGAGGTCATCTACGGACCGTAGGTCCATTCACGGTCCGTAGGTGAGGACCGTAGATCAGCAGGAAAGTATTGAGGACAAATCAGGGAAATCTGACCAAGTGTGGAACCACGGTGGCCATTGACGGTCCGTAGATTGATATACGGACCGTACTGTCGATCCGTAGATTGAGACTGCGAGGGTTCAAGTACCTGATTTTTGAAGATGCTAAGTATGGAGCTACGGAATGTATTGACGGACCGTAGGTCAATCTACGGTCCGTACTGTTGGTCCGTCGTTTGCTTCAGAGAAGATGATCTTTTTGGAAGCTGAAATATTTTCTAAGTCCCGAGTGACGGAAGGGACTTACGGACCGTAGATCGATCGACGGTCCGTAAGTCAGTCTCGTGAATCGAAGACGCGTACCTGAACAAAACTTTCCTTAATTTGTTTCCCTTTTTATTTAGGATTTGTTTCCTATAAATAGGGCATGTAAACCTCGTTTTTGGGGGTTAGACATTATTATTCTATTCTTGCTTTATAACTTTGGAGATTAATTTGCAACCCTAGCAATTAGTGATTTCTGAAGTTCGTTTTAAAGATTTTGGCTTTGCAATTCAAGGAAATTTTCTGGAGTTATTATTCTTTTTAAGTAAGTTCATGATTTCTTCATCTACAATTATGAATTGTGTTCTTGCTAAGATGAGTAACTAAATCCACAACTAGGGTTGTGGGAACCATGATCGATTAACAAAGTATGAATAGTAAATAAGCAATTCTTGAATAGTATTTTGCATGTATTGATAATTCTTTCGTTTAGAAGTCTTTTTAACGAGTGCACGCGTTAGAACTCGCCTTGTTACTACTTGCCGGACCAAGGAGGTAATTAACAAGAAAAGAATTATCAACATAGATTTAGTGTGATACTATCTAATAGGCTAGTGTCGATTGGTGCGAAGTAACAACTAAGCCAAACATCGATTATGATGTCTAATATGAGGTAAAGGTAAGGGTTAGTAACTTACACACACGTAGCCGGACCAAGGTGCGGGGTGAAATTCTCTAGATGCCGGACCAAGGATTTAGAGATATCTAACTTATCACTTTGCATGTAAGATACTAGAAAAGGATTGCTATTACTAGGATTACTGCGTTATGAGATTATGGGGAACACGTATACCCTAGTTATTTCTCTTATCTTGATAACAACCAAAGTTGAGTTTAATTATTGATTACTTATTAAGTTTTTACTATTTGTTTCACACAAGCACAAACCCCCCTTTTTATTATCTGTTTCTGGAAATAATTTGACTAATTGAATATAATTGTTGGTTAAAAGTAAAGTCTAAACCATTTTCCTCGTGGGATCGACCTCAACCTACAAGTTGGGTTCTTTACTTGATAACGATCGCTTATGCTTCTGAAAGGAAGTGTAATTTGAGCGTATCAAATTTTGGCGCCGCTGCCGGGGAATTCTGGCTTTTAGATTTAGTTTTAACTACAATATTGAACGTTAGTCAAATATTTCCTAATTTTACTTTTTTTTCTTTGTTTTTGTCTCTCTCAGGTTCCGACCCTAGTGTATGCCAAATACACGGAGCCAAGGCGAACCACTCACTCCATACGATCCAGAGTTGAACAGAACTTTGCGAAGAATGAACAATCAAGGACTTCCAGTTCATCCTATCGGAGGAAATCTAGATGAAGCAATTGAGTTACAGCAACCAAGAGTAGTTGGTGGGGAAAACCGTGGTGTAGCTGAAAATCAATTGGGAGATGCAGCGAGAGTGCATGACCCACAACCACATGACAACTATCGGGGCAACATCGATATAGCAGACTCTGATGGACCCATTGTCCTACCTCTTCTACCTCCAGGGCACACATTTGTGGTGACTAGTAGTTTGATGCAGATGCTTACAGCAAGAGGCTTATTTTCAGGATCGCCATCGGAGGATCCACATGCTCACTTAGCCAAGCTCAGGGTGGTTTGCAAAAGTTGTGTAGGTAGACCAGACTTGGATATGAGCGTCATTGGGTTACGAGTGTTCCCTCTGTCACTGACAGGTGATGCTGCAGTATGGTTCACTGAGCTTCCTTATAACTCAATATTCACATGGGACCAATTGGCGGAAGTGTTTAAAGCAAAGTACTATCCGGTGTCTAAGAAGCTCAATCACAAAGATAGGGTCAATAATTTTGTAGCATTACCTGGGGAGTCTGTGAGCAGCTCGTGGGACAGATTCACTGCATTCGTGAGAGGTGTTCCAAATCACCGTATTGATGAAGAGTCGCTGAAGGAATATTTCTATAAAGGACAGGATGATAACAATAAAGCCGTTCTTGACACTATTGCTGGAGGTTCATATGGTGATTGTACATATGCACAGATTTCTGAAAAACTGGAGAGGATCTCTCGCAACAATAAAGCATGGAGCACTAGGAGGTCAGATACTGGGAGAAACACATTTGCCGTTCATAATGCAACTGTTAACTCTGCAGATGATATCCGTGAGGAGATGGCTCAGATGAGGACAGAGTTGGGGTTAGTATTGAAGCATGTGAGTGGAGGAGCAGAAAAGGTGAATGCTGTAAACTACTTAACTAGAACTCCACCACCATATGAGGAGTGTTACTATGAAGAGGACACTTATGCGGTGAACGATCAGACGGGGGGTTTCCGACCAAACGCCCAAGGATCCAACACGGAAAATTGGCGCCAAGGTCAAGGGAACCAAGGTCGGAACTATGGAAATTACAACCGAGAGGGTCACTATGTCCGAGATGGGAACTTCAATCGCGACAACAACTACAACAGGAACAACTACGGCAACAGAAATGATCGGGTTGGACCCTATGTTCCCCCTCAAAATCGGGAATCTGGTGCTAGGGAAGCTGGAGGTAATATGACGCGTATCGAAGATATGCTGCATAAGATGATGAGAATGTGAAAGAGATGAGAAACGACTTATCTGGTATTGGTCAAAAGGTTGACGCCCATGCAGTGTCAATAAAGCATCTAGAGCAACAAATGACGCAGTTGTCTACTACAGTGAACCCGCGCCAACCTGGCACTCTTCCAAGCAATACCATCCAGAATCCAAAGAATGATGGACATTGTATGGCAATTACCACTCGAGGAGGTAAGCAAACCATAGATCCACCTATGCCGTCCATGGTGGAAGTTGAGAAGAGAAAAGAAGATGATGTGGTGAAAGTTAGAGAGGAGTCAGAGGTTGTGACAGAACAAGAAGTGGAGATACCTCAGAAAGTGGTTCCCATACCTAGACCTCCACCACCTTTTCCGCAGAGGTTAGTGAAGAAGACTGAAGATGGTAAATATCGCAGGTTTATCATTATGTTGAAGCAGCTTTCTATCAATGTTCCTTTGATAGAAGCCTTGGAGCAAATGCCTGGATATGCAAAATTCATGAAAGATATGGTAACAAAGAAAAGGTCTGTGAGTTTTGAAGATGATGATAGATTGCAGCATTGTAGTGCTATTGCTACAAGATCTCTGGTACAGAAGAAGGAAGACCCTGGTGCTTTCACGATCCCATGTACTATAGGGTTATTACACTTTGCTAAGGCATTGTGTGATCTTGGTGCTAGCATCAACCTCATGCCTTTATCTGTTTACAAGAAGTTGGGTCTAAGGGATCCAAAACCCACTGCAATGCGGTTACTGATGGCTGATCGGACTGTGAAGAGGCCCATAGGTGTGCTCCATGATGTGCTAGTGAAAGTAGAGTCTTTCATCTTTCCTGCAGATTTTGTGATCCTTGACTGTGAGGTTGATTTTGAGGTTCCCATCATCCTTGGGAGACCATTTCTTGCCACAGGTCGTGCGTTGGTTGATATGGAAAAGGGACAGATGAAGTTCAGACTGAACAATGAAGAAGCAACTTTCAATATCTGTAGATCCATGAAGCAGAATGGTGAGCTACAAACAGTATCTGCTATAACTTACAGAGTGGAGAGTGGGTCAGAGGTGCAAATTGAAGAGCGGTTAGGTGTTGAGGCACTAGCAGCAGTCATGATGAATTTTGGTAGTGATGGTAGTGACGAGTATGATGAGTTGGTAGCCGCACTTGATAAGTGTGAATACCGGTCCAAACCAAAGAAGTATGAGCTAGACATGAAGAATCGCGAATCCCCACCCACAAGACCATCTATTGTGGAGGCACCGAAATTAGAGCTTAAAGCTCTACCACCGCACTTGAGGTATGTATATTTAGGAGAAGAGAATACTTTGCCAGTCATCATTGCAGCAGATTTGAATGCAAGGCAAGTAGAGTGTTTGGTGACTGTATTAAAGAAGTTCAAGCGAGCGATTGGGTGGACTATTGCAGATATTATTGGGATTCCCCCGGGTATCTGTTCTCACAAAATCCAACTCATGCCAGATCATAAGCCCAGTGTCGAGCACCAGAGAAGATTAAATCCACCTATGCAAGAGGTACTCAAAAAGGAGATCATCAAGTGGCTGGATGCGGGAGTTATTTATCCCATCTCAGATAGTAATTGGGTATGTCCTGTGCAGTGTGTACCAAAGAAAGGTGGTATGACTGTGGTTCCAAATGAACGAAACGAGCTTGTTCCAATGCGGCCTGTCACGGGATGGAGAGTTTGCATGGATTATCGGAAGCTGAATGCGTGGACAGAGAAAGATCACTTTCCTATGCCATTCATGGACCAGATGTTAGATAGGCTTGCAGGCAAGGGTTGGTATTGTTTTCTTGATGGTTATTCGGGCTACAATCAAATCTCCATAGCTCCGGAAGACCAAGAGAAGACCACCTTCACTTGCCCATATGGGACTTTCGCTTTCAAGCGGATGCCATTCGGATTGTGCAATGCTCCAGCGACCTTTCAGAGATGTATGATGTCGATATTTTCTGATATGGTGGAGGACACTATTGAGGTGTTCATGGATGATTTTTCAGTGGTAGGTGATTCGTTTGATCACTGTCTAAAACATTTGGCCGAGGTGCTCAAAAGATGTAAAGACTGCAACTTAGTGCTGAATTGGGAGAAATGTCATTTCATGGTAAAAGAAGGTATAGTGTTGGGTCATCGAATCTCAGAGAAAGGTATTGAGGTTGATAGAGCTAAAGTCGAGGTAATAGAAAAGCTTCCACCACCTATCTCTGTAAAAGGTGTTAGAAGTTTTCTTGGGCATGCAGGTTTTTATAGGAGATTCATCAAAGATTTCTCAAAAATTGCACATCCCTTGTGCAAACTACTCGAGAAGGAGAATAAGTTCTGCTTTGATGATGCTTGTCTTAGAGCATTTGGAGAGTTGAAGGAAAAGTTGGTTACAGCACCTATCATTATTTCACCAGATTGGGAACAACCGTTTGAGGTAATGTGTGATGCGAGTGGAGTGGCGCTTGGTGTAGTATTGGGTCAAAGGCGTGAGAAAATTCTTCACCCTATTTACTATGCTAGCAAAGCTCTGAATGTGGCCCAGAAGAATTATACAGTGACCGAACAAGAACTTTTTGCGGTGGTTTTTGCATTCGAAAAATTTCGTTCCTACTTGCTTGGTACTAAGGTCATTGTGCATACTGACCATTCTGCATTGAGGTATTTGATGGCGAAAAAGGATGCCAAACCACGATTGATTAGATGGGTATTGCTGCTGCAAGAGTTTGATTTTGTGGTAAAAGATAGAAAGGGAACCGAAAATCAAGTTGCCGACCACTTGTCCAGATTAGAGGAAGAGGCTATGCTAGAGCTTGGAGATAGGGCTAAAATTAATGATGCTTTTCCAGATGAACAGGTATTGGCTGCTTCTAATGATTTAATTCCTTGGTTCGCAGACTTTGCTAATTATTTGGCAAGCGACATTGTGCCACCCGATTTGTCTTTTCACCAAAGAAAGAAATTTATGCATGATGTGAAGAAATTCTTTTGGGATGAACCTTATTTGTATCGTAGTTGTGCTGATGGAATTATTCGTCGTTGTGTGCCTGAGGTTGAAATGCTGAGTGTACTCGAAGCATGCCATTCATCACCCGTTGGTGGGCATCATAGTGGTATTCGGACTGCACATAAGATTTTGCAGTGTGGGTACTATTGGCCTACCATCCACCAAGATGCTCATGATTTTGCCAAGTCTTGTGATCGGTGCCAAAGAGATGGAGGGATTTCAAAGAGGCAAGAGCTCCCTATGAATCCCATATTGGTGATCGAATTGTTTGATGTATGGGGCATTGATTTCATGGGCCCATTTGTGAGTTCATATGGGATGAAGTATATTCTGGTCGCAGTTGATTATGTATCGAAGTGGGTGGAAGCAGTAGCACTCCCCAACAACGAAGGTAAAAGTGTCACCGCATTCTTGAAAAAGAATATCTTCTCCAGATTTGGTACACCAAGGGCTATTATTAGCGATGGAGGCTCTCACTTTTGTAATAAGTTGTTCAAAACACTACTTGAGAAATATGGTGTCTGTCACAATGTAGCCACTCCTTATCATCCACAAACTAGCGGTCAAGTTGAGGTGTCCAACAGAGAAATAAAGCAGATATTGGCGAAGACTGTGAACGCCAATCGAACTGATTGGTCGAGGAAGCTTGATGATGCTCTATGGGCATATCGCACTGCATACAAGACCCCCATAGGTATGTCGCCTTACCAACTTGTATATGGGAAGTCTTGTCATTTACCAGTAGAGTTAGAGCACAAAGCTATGTGGGCAATGAAGAAGTTAAATTTGGATTGGGGCACCGCATCTAATCAAAGGATGAACGAATTGAACGTGCTTGATGAGTTTCGCCTAAAAGCTTATGAAAGTTCAGCCTTATACAAAGAGAAGATGAAGAGGTATCATGATCAAAGAATTGAAAAGCGAGAATTTGTGGTTGGCGATCGTGTGCTGCTATTCAACTCTAGGTTGCGCTTGTTTCCAGGCAAACTCAAGTCCAAGTGGACTGGGCCATTTTTGCTCACAAAAGTGCTCTCGCATGGAGCGGTTGAGCTTGAAAATAAGGATGGAACAAGGTTTTTGGTAAACGGGCAAAGGATAAAGATCTATCTGGGAAATGCTGAAACGGTGCAAGAAGTGATTGAGGCCTGCAATCTTGATGAAGTCTGAATAATCAAGATACCTGCGTCGTGCCGCGACATTAAATCAAGCGCTGCTTGGGAGGCAACCCAAGATGTAAAATCTAGCCAACAATAGGGTCCTGTTTTACATTATGTAGTTTAGCTTTCTTTGATTACTTGTGTTTTTAGTAGGTAGGGGTTTCAGTATTTTAGTTCTTAGTGTTGGCTAGAAGTAATATAGGGTCCGTGTCTAAAAAGTGTCCAGAAAATAAAAAAAATTAGCCTATTGGTTGTTTCATGTGCAGGTACATCACGCAAGAAATCTACAGAAAAAGGTCTGGTGCAGAGGTCTACGGACCCCATCGACGGTCCGTCGATTGATCCACGGACCGTCAATGGTATCCGTAGATCCCAGGTAAGTCCCTAACACTGTCCTAGTATAATTGTGATCTACGGTCCTGATCTACGGACCGTAGATCGACTCACGGACCGTAGACGGGGTCTCGTGAGTCCACACCCTAGAGTTGAATGACCCGACCCAGACCCCCATTACTTAAAACCCCCATTGTTTCAAATCATTTCCCTTCCCTCCATTGCTCCCACAACCGTTTCTCCCACTCTTTAAACTCCCCAAATCACTCCATAACCACCACATAATATCCTACCTTCCATATATTTCCCAAAACCCTTTCCATTCCTAAATCAACCCACTCCATAATCTGATAAAAGGGTCCGGTGTTTGGTCAGTGACGAATAGGTGACTCCTTGGTCTTGCTAAATCATAGTTCCATCACGCAACCACCCCACTCCTTGTTGCTTGTAAGGTAATAGACTTTCTCTTCACTTTGACTTTCAATTCATAGATTGAATATGGAGTGTCGGGAGTGGGTCTTGACCTTGAGTAATTGTTAGATGAAATTGTATAATAAACTTGAATAGTACAATGCCTTTGGAATGATAGATAGTGATTGTATAGCATAAATTGTGATGTGAGTTTATGTGATCGTAATTACTATATGCTGGTTTCGACTTAGGGTTCCATATCTAGTCGAAATTGTTGGGTATAATAATCGGTAGGGATTTTTAAGAATGACGAACTAGCATATTTCAATTGTGTACATGCATGATTAGTTTGTGTTAATGTTGAAACCAAATGCCACAAATGTATGATACCTGGCACTGATTGCTTCCACGATACCCCGTTTACGGACCGTAGATGGGGTTCATCATTAGATGCACCTGAAATTTACACAAAGTGTAAAACTACGGATGTGGATTACGGTCCGTAGATCCATCTACGGACCGTTCTGCACTTCCGTGGTTTTCATCTGCGACCTATATTTCAGACACCCTGATCCACGGAGTAGATCCACGGACCGTAGATCAGTCTACGGACCGTAGGTCCCCTCCGTGGATGACTTCTGTAGCATCTGTCATTTTTTTTTTGTGGACTTAGTTTGGGGGTCTTTACCAACTCTAAATAAGTTCTTTTGCTACTCATGGTTAGTTTTGGCACTAATCACATTCCTGCAGGTACGATGGCACCCAATAAGATGGTCACCTACTCGAAACGGGGCAAGTCCAAATCGGTTGCCCCTAGCTTCCGGTTGATTGATGAGGACACCGAGAACGACTCTGACCCTGCATATGTGCCCCTCAACCCAAGGACTTCTCGCGCAGAACCCAGGAGCATCCCCCGGAAGGTGATCCCCGACGTAGTCACTGTCTCCCAGTCTGATGAGGAGCACACACTGATTGGGTCACCAACTGGGGCTGCTTCCAGTTCGGAGGGACCTATGTCCGGATCCGAGTCTACCCATGCCTCAGGCTCCCAGTCTGCCCACTCGTCACAATCAGGGTCTGTCCAAGCTACAGGGTCCAACGCCAAATCGTCCACAGGGTCTAGGGAGAATGACCAAGCAGCCTCGTCTGATTAGGCAACTAGTTCAGAGGCCATTCCTGCACCAAGGAATGATGAACCCGCTCCGGTAGCAGGGGAGCTGAACAGGTGGTGTGTCGAGGGTCAATGGCAAATCTATCGGGATGCTAAAATGGTGAATGACAAACAAAAAATGGCTCGATTAATTCAAGAGGAGCGCAGAGTCCTCACGGGGAGCTTGCATACTGTGCCAGATATTCACCGGCTATTCAAACTTCACAAGTGTGACTGGATGGCTCAAGACCCAGGGACGTATAGCGAGGAGATTGTCCGGGAGTTCTATGCTTCCTATGTAGCCACTCTCCGCGGGTCCATTTCCAAGCGGTCAAAGCCGTTAGCTCAGGCTCCGCTCACTTCCACCATGGTTCGAGGGTGTCCGGTGGACATATCACCTGCCACCATTAGTCGTTTTCTCTATGGTCCTACCACGGGCCACGCTTGGTCTCCTAACACTTCAGAGTTCGATTACCGCTGGAACATCGTGCGGATTGGTGCCTTCCAGAGGAATGCTGACCAGCGGGAGGCTGTGATACTATGGCTGGCCCGGTACATTGCTGCAGATGGCGAGCGAGCGGAATGGGTTGCTGCTCCACGGTTGGGCATCCGGAAGGCCACACTGAACTTCGTCGCAAAATTCTTCTAGCTGTTGGTGCGCAACAGAGTGTCGCCCACAAAAGCTGACAATCAGGTCACTTGGGACAGAGCGGTGATGGTTGCTGCATTGGTTGCGGGAGTAGAGATCGACTTTGCCCGAATGCTGCTGGCAGAGATCCACGAGAGAGCTTTCAGGACCTCCACTACTTACCCTTTCCCCTGTTTGATATTTCACTTGTGCAGGGACTCTGGAGTGCCGATCTGGCATTGTGACAGGCTAGTCCACCCTACAGGGGCATTGGACATCGGCCTTATTCGGGATGACGCGAATGTGGCAGCACCTCGCAGAGAGCCCCAGACTGAGGTACCCCCCTTAAGCTCCGATCTTGCAGACACTGTGGGGCAGGCACAAGGCGGTGACCCCATGATCCCAGACCACATCGACACTGTCCCAGGCTCTTCGTCTCAGGCAGCTAGTGTTGCTCCTAGTTCTTCCCGGTCCACACCACCGTTAGGAGCGACGGTTGTCCCGATGGCTAGAGTACAAAAGTTAGAGGCACAGATGGCCACACTGCTGCATCATATCCAGCCTTGGATGCAAAAGTCAATTGCCGAGTCTGAGGCTAGATTGGAGCGCAGGATGGAGGGGATGATGGACCGTAAGGTCCTGGCGGTAAATAAGCGGCTTGACGCCTTTGAGTTGCGAGTTCTCGAGCGAGCAGTTCCGGCCACAGACTTATCGGCTTTGCAGGCTGACATAGCCAGCCTCCGGACTGATGTTGATGCCATTCTTGTTGTGCCTTCAGTTGAGCCTCAGGCTGCCCCTACTGCGCTGGCTGATGATACAGTGCTAGATGCTCTATTCAGTGGCATCGCCGAGGAGGGCCCTGCACCGACACATGCAAAGGGGAAGCGACACCGTTCTCATCGCACGGAGGAAGAGAAAGCCCAGAAACGACAGCGTCGACAGGAGAAGGAGGCTAGGAGGGCATCGATTGCAGACGAGGAGTTGCGCCAGCAGAGGGTGCGTGAGAGAGCTGCAGGTGCATCGAGCTCTGCCCCAGTTACAGAGGTTCAGCCTATTTTGAGGGGTGTTGTGAGCACCACTGATGGTGCGGAGCAGTTGATAGCGAGCACTACTGAGAGTGCTAGGATTGTTGAGGTGGACACTCCTGAGGGTGCTCCCACTGATGTTCCAGAGGGCTCCGGGAAACCGGACGCCCCTGCTTGTTGATGATTCGCCGGCGCTTTGCGCCACAGGTTTGCTTCACTCAAATCCATTCACTTTTACTGTCTATGTATGCATTGTGGACAATTGCATCTATTTTTGTTGGGGGTGGGGTAAATGGATCGTGAGTGATAGGGTGAAGTCTGAGTAACCCAACTCATGAATCCTCTCGTGGGGTTTTCTTGCCTGTGTTCTTTTACCCCAAGAGACTGTTTAATTTTTGTTGAACCGGCATGTCTTAGGATTGTGGATATAGAAGCATGATACAGAATGAAGCATGATGGCTAAGAAAAATGATACCCGTCAGATTCTGGGTTGTATGCTAGAAGTAGGCTACGATTAGTTGACTGTGTTGTCTCTGAATATGACATAGTAACAATCAACTTGATTGCATGATTAAACCTGAAACTTGAACTGGGTAATCTAATAATCTGATAATGAAACTATGTGCCAAGAGTGGGTGAGAATCATTGACTATTCAAACAGTTTTGTGCAAAACTAGAACTTGCCCGGTTAGTCCTGCTAAGACAATTCAATCTAGAGGATAGGAAGTGATCATAGGCCGTTGTTTTGAAAAATCCACAAATTGCCTAGAAGGACTTAACCAAATGAAATAACTGTTCCCTTTGATCCAACTTTGAGCCTAAAAATAAACTATTTCTTTCTAAAACCCCGAACTCACTTTCCCATAATCTACTATGTTGGCCCCAGTCCCTCCTTGGACATGTGCACTTTGACTTAGGCCAAAAGCCTAAGTTGAGGGTAGCTAATGTACAAAATAACTGAAATCTTGGCCCTGACCTGACATCGGGTATTGTGAACCTCAACTAACGGAAAATCCATAAGTTGAGGGTGGCTATGAAAGAGGAAACTGAAAGAAAAATGGGGATATATAAAAAAAAAAAAAAAGTGAATTACTCAAAAAGAAATTGAGCTACAAAGTTTAAAGTCACTTCCGTGAGGGAAGAAAATCAAGGGAAAGCGGTAAAGCAATAATATGACAAAAATAGGGCAAAAAGAGCTTAAAAGCCTAGTGTAATGACAAGGAGGGCAGAAAGTCACTAAACAGTACCCAAATGTACCACACCTGACCCTGAGCCTACGTTACAAGCCAATAAAGTCCTATAGTGATCCTGGAGTCTAGTTTGAAGAGTCTGAGCAGTGAAAATAAGGGCAAGCTTATGGCAAGAAGCACTAACTGTAGTTGAAATTACTTCTGAGCGTGAGTGTTGAATAAATCCTTGCACCATGAATGAAATCAAATTTTTGCTAAAAGAGGATTTCGTTTGAAGTAAGGGCACTAGTTCCATTGTTAGAAAGTTGGTACCTGGCTGACAGTGAGAAGGTGTCTGTTTTGTGTCAGTAGGTTGGTCTGTGTCATGATTTGATCCACATGAGTTGGCTTATCGAGTCTATGAGAAAGAATGTGCACCCGAACAATGAGGAGGTAGAGAGTCATGTGATTGCTTAAGTTAGAAAAGCTTGCTTCTATACAAGTGTCGTTTAGAGTCCTAGTGCGTCGCTTGAGGACAAACAACGAATTTAAGTTGAGGGTGTTGATATACCGTGAGTTTACGGTATTTCTAATACATTTCACTTACAAGTTGTGTGTGTCTAGGGCCTTTTTATATTGGTTTTTATGTGTGTTATTATGTTTTGCAGGAAAGGTGTTCAGGCGCGAAAGTTTAGAGACAGCTGAAGAAAATGCAGAAAAAGGGCATCCACGGAGGTCATCTACGGACCGTAGGTCCATTCACGGTCCGTAGGTGAGGACCGTAGATCAGCAGGAAAGTATTGAGGACAAATCAGGGAAATCTGACCAAGTGTGGAACCACGGTGGCCATTGACGGTCCGTAGATTGATCTACGGACCGTACTGTCGATCCGTAGATTGAGACTGCGAGGGTTCAAGTACCTGATTTTTGAAGATGCTAAGTATGGAGCTACGGAATGTATTGACGGACCGTAGGTCAATCTACGGTCCGTACTGTTGGTCCGTCGTTTGCTTCAGAGAAGATGATCTTTTTGGAAGCTGAAATATTTTCTAAGTCCCGAGTGACGGAAGGGACTTACGGACCGTAGATCGATCGACGGTCCGTAAGTCAGTCTCGTGAATCGAAGACGCGTACCTGAACAAAACTTTCCTTAATTTGTTTCCCTTTTTATTTAGGATTTGTTTTCTATAAATAGGGCATGTAAACCTCGTTTTTGGGGGTTAGACATTATTATTCTATTCTTGCTTTATAACTTTGGAGATTAATTTGCAACCCTAGCAATTAGTGATTTCTGAAGTTCGTTTTAAAGATTTTGGCTTTGCAATTCAAGGAAATTTTCTGGAGTTATTATTCTTTTTAAGTAAGTTCATGATTTCTTCATCTACAATTATGAATTGTGTTCTTGCTAAGATGAGTAACTAAATCCACAACTAGGGTTGTGGGAACCATGATCGATTAACAAAGTATGAATAGTAAATAAGCAATTCTTGAATAGTATTTTGCATGTATTGATAATTCTTTCGTTTAGAAGTCTTTTTAACGAGTGCACGCGTTAGAACTCGCCTTGTTACTACTTGCCGGACCAAGGAGGTAATTAACAAGAAAAGAATTATCAACATAGATTTAGTGTGATACTATCTAATAGGCTAGTGTCGATTGGTGCGAAGTAACAACTAAGCCAAACATCGATTATGATGTCTAATATGAGGTAAAGGTAAGGGTTAGTAACTTACACACACGTAGCCGGACCAAGGTGCGGGGTGAAATTCTCTAGATGCCGGACCAAGGATTTAGAGATATCTAACTTATCACTTTGCATGTAAGATACTAGAAAAGGATTGCTATTACTAGGATTACTGCGTTATGAGATTATGGGGAACACGTATACCCTAGTTATTTCTCTTATCTTGATAACAACCAAAGTTGAGTTTAATTATTGATTACTTATTAAGTTTTTACTATTTGTTTCACACAAGCACAAACCCCCCTTTTTATTATCTGTTTCTGGAAATAATTTGACTAATTGAATATAATTGTTGGTTAAAAGTAAAGTCTAAACCATTTTCCTCGTGGGATCGACCTCAACCTACAAGTTGGGTTCTTTACTTGATAACGATCGCTTATGCTTCTGAAAGGAAGTGTAATTTGAGCGTATCAGCAATCTCCATATCCTATTAACTATGTGCTCACATAGGTCTATAGCTAGTGGATCCACTTATGCTTAGACTATTGTTTTACCTTAGGCAACTAGAACAACCCCTATTCGGTTTGGGGTACACATCGGATTCCATGTTAGATCACATAGTCTATGTCGGTTAAGGCTTAATCCCTAAATATGTTAATATGAACAAGAAGATTATTTATAAACCATAGCTACTCAAGAGGCCTTACTTAGTATGGGTAGGAGTATGGGATCTTACTCATGCATTGCACAAGTAGACTTTGAGGGTACTTATGATATGTTGACATTATGAAATGATGATTTATGCATTATGATATGGTTTATGACTTATGGTATTCCAATGTATTCATGATGAGTTTAAACTTAGTAAATTGCATGGTTTTCAACCAAAATGTCCCTTTTAGCATGTTCCAATGATTTGTTGCATGGCTATCATACTTGGTGCAATTTTTGCACTAACCCATATATCTTCTACATTTTTCCACAAAGTGTAGGTTTCGACGTTTGAGGTAACCTTTCTTTGATACAAGCTTGGGTCGACTATTCTCTTAGCTTGTGGTGAGTCCTCATGGATTCGAAGGCGAGTGATATCTTATTGTTCCTTTTCTTTCATTGTAATAGACTTTTGGATTTCTATTGTAAGGGTTGTGACCCATTTGACACTTCGATTGTAATAGATTGTTTTATGAGACAAGTCTAGACTTACGCATGGTTTTATGAAAACATTTCTTAAGACTCGAAATGTGTTTTTACTCTCTATTGTTCTTTACTTATGTTATGATATGGAAAGTGGCTTACATTGTTCCGTTCAACGTCTTATGTGTCATGTTACGTCTAGGGGATACCCTTGACTTGTGATACCCATGAACCGTAGGTGGTGTCCATGGTTGGCCACCTGCAACCCCTCCCCAGAATCCCAAAAAATTCATCCAAGGCATGACGCACTGCCGAACCCATGGACCGTAGGTCAGATCATAGGCCATGGTCTTGGTCTATGGATCGTGAACCTCAGCAGCCCCTTTATGAAGCTAGTCGATTCCTGACCAAGATGGACCGTAGGTCAGTTGACTATATGTCGGTCATGTTCGTCGATTCGCCCCGACAAATTTTAAGTCAAGGGTCGTTGGGTCTTTTCCCCTATGTGTTGGACACCTAAACTACTTCGTTTAACCCCTAAACTACGTCATTTTGATAAGTTCAGGCCTACTAACTAAATCAGAACCTACCCTCAGCGATTCATTCTCCCAAAAATCGATCAAACCAGTCAAAAGAAGAGAGAAAACATCGACCAAACTCTCTCCAAAAACGCAACAAGTTTCCGTTAGTTTCAGCCCCAAAATTAAAGCATTTCTCCATGGAAATCGTCACCAGTTATGTGGGATTTCACTAGTGAGTTCCTTTCGCCCATTAGATTCCTAGAATTTAGTTACACTTTGCATTCCCGTCATATTTTTTAGACATAGGGTTTCTAGAACTTCAGATTATTGTTTTGATATAGCTTTTAGAGTTATCCTAATCAAAATATTACATTTTCGTAACTATATTTCTTAATTCTTGCATGAAACACAGAACCCTAGCTAGGATAGATAAACAGATATACATTCCTCAGTTTTAAAATGTTTCATTATCTGTATTAAATGTTTCATTTTCAGTTAGCATGTTAGAATATCAATCTATTCAGTATATTTTAGTGATGTTGTATTGTATACATTTCCAGTTGGGAGTTGACTTAATACCGAGTTAGACTAGGGTCTGTCACCCTCATAGTCCCAGAACTACATTCCCCCGTGGGTTAAGTCCCTTATGTGGGCATCATATTTAGTGATCATGTCAGTTATGCCTTTAAACCCCTGGCAAGGTATATTGGGTCCTCTCGATTGGCGTATACATCGTACTCCATGTTTAGCTCACGGGGTTTTATGTTGGTTAATAGTAGCTCCCACAGTCAGATTCTAGTTCATTGATTGAGTTAACAGTTATATTTCAGTAATCAGTTTTAATGTGTTATGAACTTGTTCATTGCATTAAGTTTAGCTCATGTTCAGTATATTCTTCATGTTCATTTTATATCATTGAGCAGTATGCTTCATTCAGTTATGTATATATTGTTCAGCTTTATCCTATCCGGCATGCTCAATACCTGACAAATAATGATGCATACTCTGCGTTACATCTTCTCGTAATGTAGGTTTAGGTCCTCAGCATTCAAATGGTGTGTACATCGGTTCATTGTCTGTATTAAGTATTATCGGAGGTGGGTCCTCATTCTTCGAGGATGATATAGATGTTTTCTTTTACTTTTAGTCTTTCAGTTTTAGTTTTGTTAGAGTTACTTGGGGGCATGTCCCAGCATCTCTAGTTAGTTAGAGGCTTATTTCTAACATAGTTAGATTTAGTTTTAGCTCTTGGAGTTTGCTCTTTCAGTTGTCATTAAACTTAAAGCTTATATATTTAGATAGTATTGGGGATTCCCCATTTCAGTTTACATCATGTTTTAAGCTTCTGCAATGTATTTCTAATTTCAAATTTATCTAGTATGCTATGATATGCCAGCTTAGGGTTAGCTTGGGGTCACTCGTAATCCTAGGTCTAGTGTTTATGACAAAGGAGTAACATCGGGCTGTGATAAATAATGTATCAGAGAACAAGGTTTAAGAGTCCTAGGATTTCTGAAAAGCTTCACTAAGTAGAGTCCATTTATGGTGTGAAGCGCGCCACAGTTATGATGGGGAGGTTACAAAGTGATATTGGAAAAACTCACTTTCTTATTATTCTTATCATGTGTGGGTATGATCACTTTTCTATCTCGAAGTTATGCATTTTAGATCATGCCTCCTCGTACAACTTACACAATGAATACTAATGACCGCTACGCTAACGCAGCTCCTCCACTCCAAGATCATGAGGTTTCGAATGCAGAGTTTTGGAATGCTATTCATCTGTTGGCTCAGAGTGTAGCCAACCAGAACAACCAAGATGTTCCAGATACTACAAATACTAGTGGTTGATCAGTGGTAGCTAGGGTCCGTGATTTCGCTAGGATAAATCCACCTGAATTTTTAGGGTCGTAGGTTAGTGAAGACCCCTAGATTTTTATTGATGAAATCAAGAAGATCTTTGGTGTGATGCAAGTGATTGGAAATAATAGGGTATAATTGGTGTCCTACTAGCTCAAGGATGCAGCTAATAATATGGTACAATTTGTGTCCTACCAGCTCAAGGATGTAGCTAACATTTGGTTCACTCATTGGAAAGAAAACAGGGGTAAAAATACAACTCATGTGACTTGGGAATATTTTACCGGAGCTTTATTGGATAGGTTCTTTCGAAGAGAATTGAGAGAGGTTAAAGCTGAGGAGTTCATGAATTTGAGGCAAGGTTTTATGTCAGTCTAAGACTACAGACTTAAGTTCACCCAACTCTCTAGGTATGCCCCATATATGGTTGTCGATCTAGGGCACAAATTAGTAAGTTCCTATTTGGGGTATCTGACTTGATAAACACAAAGTGCAGAAATGCTATGTTGTTGGAGAATATGAGTATCTCTAGGCTCAGGACTCATATTCAGCGGGTTGAGGGGTATAAGCTTAGGGAATAGGCTAAGGATAACAAGAAGACTAGGACATGAAACTATGATTGCTCTCAGTGAAAATCGGGTTGTCAAAATCGCTTGTAGTTTTAGCAAAGGTCTTCAGCTCCAGCACCTTCTTCAACCAGTGCTCCATCCCCCAGGTTATGACATGATAAAAAATGTAGGGTATGAGGCTCTAAGTCTCAGGGGAGTGTTTCAGGTAGTAGAACCTACCCAACTTGTCCAAAGTGTGGTAAGAACCATCCGGGCGAGTGTCTTGCAGGAAAGGATGGATGTTTTGGGTATGGTCAGACTAGTCACAAGTTGAGAGATTACCCTTCTTCCAAAAAGGGACAATGAGGTAGCAATAGTAGGGCTCAGTCTACAGCTCCAGCACCCCAGTAGGTCCCTCAACTCAACATGTTTCATCATCTGGTACAAGTGGCGGTCAGCGCCATAACAGGTTGTATGCCTTCCAGGCTCACCAAGACAACAAAGATTCTCCTTATGTAGGTCACTGGTACGTTCCGAGTCTTTCATTTAGATGTTATACATTGTTAGATCCCAAGGCAACTCATTTCTTTGTAACTCCATCTATAGTAATATATTTTGATGTCAGTCCTGAAACGGTTTCAGAACCCTTCTCAGTCTCTACTCTAGTTGGGGACCCAGTTATAGCTAGATATGAATTTAGAAATTGCCCTATCACAATATCTCATATTGTCACCTCAGCAGTTCTTGTAAATTTAGAAATGGTTGACTTTGATATCATTCTAGGCATAGATTGGCTACATTCCTACTATGCCTCAGTTGATTGTAGAACTAGGCTCATTCGTTTTTAGTTGTGCAGTAAACCAGTCTTAGAGTGGAAGACTAGTAGATTAGTGCCTATAGGTCGATTTATTTCCTACCTTAACGACAAAAAAATTATCTCTAAAGGGTATCTATCACTTATTTTGGGTTAAGGATTAAGACTCAGAAACCCCAACTCTTCAGTTAGTTCCAATAGTAAATGAGTTCCCAGATGTGTTTCCAGAAGTTCTTCCTGGAATTCCTTCCAAAAGGGAAATTAACTTCGGAATCGATCTCCTTCTAGAGACCCAGCCTATTTCTGTTCCTCCTTACAGAATGTCTCCATCTGAGCTTAAGGAATTGAAAGAACAATTGAAAGACCTTTTAGATAAGGGCTTCACCAGACCTAGTATTTCTCGATGGGGTGCACCAGTGTTGTTCGTGAAAATGAAAGATGGTTCTCTTAGGAAGTTCATTGAATATCGGTAGTTGAACCAAGTCACAATAAAGAATAAGTATCATATCCCCAGGATTGATGACTTGTTCGATTAACTTTAGCTGGCTAGCAATTTTCTGAAGATAGACCTCAGATCCGGTTATCATCAACTAAGAGTCAGAGATACTGACATTCCAAAAACAACCTTTAATACTCGGTATGGTCATTCTGAATTTGTAGTTATGTCATTTGGACTAACCAACGCTCCTGCAACTTTCATGAATTTGATAAATAGGGTGTTCAAGCAGTATTTGTACTTGTTCATTATCATCTTGATTGATGATATCCTCATTGTAATGACCTGGAAAATGATAGGTTAAATTAGAGCCTAAATGTGAGGGTTAACGTCGAGGGTTAAGAGCAAGGACTAAGGGTTTTGGGTGAAAGCCATGGTTAGGGAACCTAGGCTGCCCAAAAAAAGGCCTAGCTACTGCCTACCAAGACCATGAGGGTCTTCACGACCCGTGGTGCTACCCGTGGTTTGCATGGAAGTGTGACCTAGAAAGCTACCAAAGCCAGGCTCCCCTTCACGAGCCACTTCACGTCTCACGGTCATAACCACGGGCATTGGGAAGGCTAGTGGGATTGCCTTAGCTTTGTGGGAGTTGTGCAATGTTGAGGGAGCTACTTCTTCAAAGACCACAGGAACCACCACGAGCTGTGGTGCCCTTGACGGTCTGTATAGATGGTCGTGAAGACCAGTTAGACTCTTGAGAGGGCAAGGCATGGAAGCTTTGACATTACCTCCATGACCACGACCATCACCACGACTCATGGTCTTGGCCACGGATCGTGGGAGGTCTCGTGGATTTGCCTTAGTACCTTGAGGTCTTGGAAAGTATGAGGGGCAGACTGATCAAGGGACCACGGGCACCACCACGAGCTGTGGTGCCTTAGAAGACCCATTTAGATGGGTAAGGTCCCTGACGGGGTTGCCTAAGTTGAGGAGTTTTATGTAATTTCATATTAATTGTAATGTGTGGGGTAGATTTTAATTGTTTTATATCACTAGTATATATAGTTTTAAGTCTTAAAATAATTCATTTACTTCTTATTTCTCAACAACCCAAATCAAATTAAAAGAGTTCCTCCTTTCAAAAATTCTCTCTAGAAGTTCCCAAAGAAAAAGAAAAAGAAGAAGAAGAAGTGGGAGCTAGAGTTTGTGGATTCAAGTTGTTCTTCCTCAAATTTGTTGGGGATTCACAAGCAACATTTGGTGTTCCTTTATCTATGAGTATCTTTCACCCCTAGGGTTTTACTCTAACTCATGGGTTCCTTCTTCAAACGCTTTCAAATGGTTATTCATGACAAATTATGATTGTATTAGTGTTTAATTGATGATTTACGATCCAAATACTCTCTGAAGAAATGAAATTCCTCAATTCCTAAATTGTACCTTTATGAACTGGGTTTGTTGATTATGAAAGCATGTGAATGGAATTTGTCTAATTTTCTTTAGGTTAATGAATTGTATCATTATCCATGCCTAAATTGTAGTAAATTATTAGTGTTCATTATTTGAGATTCATGGCCTTGAAGGGAAAAGTGTGAAGAATTGAAGTATGATTATGATGTAATGTATATGAATGTGAACCTAATGAAGTTAATGTGATCATGTCTTGAATGTAATGGTGTTATTATTGAAAGGCTATTTCTCAATTTGACACTTAAGAATGTTGATGAAGGAATGTGAAGGGTTCTTCATGGTAATGTATATCTTGAATTGGTAGGCTTATGCATCATTTTCTTGTATAACTGAAAGTAATGTGGATGGATGTATGTTGAATTGGTAGGCTTAAATCATTCTTCTCTTGTATTGATGAATGAGACCTTGAATATAATATCATCTCTTCAGTTGGTAGGCTTAGGCATCCTCTTCTTAAATAATGAATGCGTCTTGACTTGATGAATATGAATCGTTATGCCAAAGGCATTCCTTCCATAAATGAATGATGAAGTATTCTAGGCTATGTCTTGAATCGGTAGACCTAGTGTTGGTATCCCATCATAATGAATCTAGAAACTAATGTGATGATAAACCTTGAATTGGTAGATCTGTTGGTAGCCCTTTCGTGTGTGAAATGATGAACCTTGTATCGGTAGACCCAATGTTGATGGATGCATTCTTGGAAAGTCAAAGAGCTATCCTTAATTTATCTTAAATCGGTAAACCTAGTGTTGGTGGCCCTTTAATGTGTAATGTACTTTGGGTTGGTAGCCTAATGTTTGTGGCCCTCTCAAGTACAATAATGTGAATGAAAATGAAACACTCTATGGGAATGGAGGCTAAGCACCGAGTTGATATGGAAGATGGAAACTATCCAAATGTTAGGCTAGGGTTCCAATGAACATCTTTCTATCCCATAACTATGTGCCCACATAGGATATTAGCTAGTGGTTTCTACCTACACTAAACTGTTATCGGTCCTACCTTAGGAAAGTAGACCACCTCTTTACGGTATGGCGCTATATGACACCGGATTCCATGGTTTTCTCTCATGGTCTATGTCAGTTAATGCCTATTCCCATCATGTGAGATGTGCACTATGGTTTCCTGAGATGTTCTATGAAGTGTGGGTGGTAGTGTGGGATGTCATCCATGCATTGCACGAGTAGGCGTTGATAGGGCTATAGTGAGTTCTCTAATGACTTAATGACTAATGAATGAAACTAATGAAGAATGATGACTTATATTCTTAATGTGATGATGCATACTATACTTGGATTGTATTAGGAGTTACTTCCTTGTCATGAATTATGAAACGCTTATGTCTCTTATGTATGGGTATTGTTTAAAGATGGAAAGGATGAATGGTAAGTTCACTTTTGGTGACCTTGATGTGTTACTTAGTGTGGATGGTGGTATGGGACACTTTTCATATATTGCACATAGTATAGCATGGGGTTGCTTGAGGTGAGGCATAATCTAATGAAATGTCTTCTATTGTGGATTATGTTCTAATGTGAAGAAATGACTTGTATGTTGGTTATGTTTGTATACTATGCCTCCTATACTTATGTTCATGAAGATTTGTCAAATTGGCATAAAGCATGACTTCCAAATAAAATATCTATTTTAAGCATGTTTTTGCATGGTCATCATACTTAGTTCATTTTTGTGTTCTAACCCATATTTCTGTTATTTTACTACAAGTGTAGGTTCCGGCAAGTGAGTTGCTATCCCTCTAGTTCCAGTAATTGGATTGAGTTCTTCCAAGGCGATTGGTATGTCCTCATATGTTTGAGGACACATGCTTATATGTTTCTTTCTCTCTTGTAATAGACATTTGTTAGACTTTCTATTGTAAAGGGTTGAGACCCTACTTTCATTTCAAGATGTTGTTTTAGATGGCCATGTGAGATAATAGACTCACGTTGTTTTAAATGAGTATTTTATATTGTATGGATTTACATAAGTTTTAATTCCGTACCATTTTCCTTATTTCGAATGTTATGAATGTTATAATGCTTGTATGAGACTTTTTGGAGTCTTGTATGCAGTGTCGCTTCCGGGGTTTAGGCTCGGGTCATGAACAAACATGGTATCAGAGCATAAGATTTTGGAAATGGTTCTTAGGATTGATGTCTCACAAGCCACTTCTAGTAGAGTCGTGTTCGTCGGTGTGAGTGGCGACACATCTATTAGTGAGAGGCCATAGGATGTTAGGAAGTTACACTTCTTTCATTATTCTTGAAGTCATGCCTTTGAGTTTAGATGGATAAGTATCCTTTTACTAGTCCCTCTCTTGTATTTATAGGATTTAAATACAAGGGAGAACCCAATAAGGAAGGAAGAGGAGATTGTGAATGAGGGAGTTCCTCCCCAAGGTCTTCAAGGTGACCAAGTTCGTCTAGGAAATAAAGGAAATCAAGTTCAGGTGGATCCCCCGGCCATGACCAATGAGAAAGTTAGGTCAGCTCTTTTGATGAAGGCTCAAGCCATAACTACTCAAGCCCAAGCCATGACGGCTCAAGCAAATAGGGTTGTTGAGGCTAATGTGAACCCCAATGTGAGTACTATGGTTTCTAGGTTGAGAGACTTTGCGAGGATGAATCCTTTGGTATTTCTTGGTTCAAGGTTGGAGAGGATCCCCAAGAGTTTTTGGATGAGGTGTATAAGGTAGTTAATGCCATGGGGGTGACTTCTTTTGAGAAAGTGGAACTTGCCTCCAATCATTTGAAGGATGTGGCCCAAATTTGGTTGTCTCAATAGAAGGGTAATAGGCCGGTAGGAGCGAGGCGTATATAGTGGGAATTGTTTAAGGAAGCATTCCTTTGAAGGTTTTTTCCCCATGAGAAAAGGGAGGTTAAGACGGAGGAGTTTATCAATCTTAGGCAAGGTAACATGAATGTTCAAGAGTACTCTTTGAAATTTACCCAATTGTCTAAGTATGCCCAATCTTTGGTGTCAAACCCTAGGGATGAGATTAGTCGATTTGTAATGGGAGCTTCCGACCTAGTTGAGAAAGAGTGTCGTATGGTGATGCTCCATGATGACATGAACATTTCTAGACTCGTGTTGTATGCTCAATCTATTGAGAAGTCCAAACTTAAGAGGAAGAATAGGGAGTTGAAGAGGTCTAGGCTCGATGAGCAAGGTCAACCCAGGTTCAAAAAGAGAGCTCAAAACCAAGATTCTGCAAGAACTCATAAGGTTAACCAAGATAAAGGTGGTGGGGCTTCATTTTATAAACCTACCTGCACCACTTGTGGAAAGAAGCATTTTGGGAAGTGCCTAGCTGGTACTAATGGGTGCTATGGTTGTGGGAAGAATGATCACTAAGTGAGAAATCGTCCTACCCTTACGGCCAAAGAAAAGGAGGCCAAACAAGCTTCTCTTAGTGGCTCGGATCCTTATGCTACAAAGAATAGTCATTTCTATGCACTTCGGGCTAGAGATGTCAAAGAAGCTCTTCTGGATGAAGGCACCGGTATGTGATAGTTCCTTATAGTTGTGAATGTTATGTTGAGGTTCCTATGTTATTTCCATGTTTGCCTTAGTATGGGTTTACTCTTAAGGGGGAGTTGGTATGTTGAATAGTAAGGTTGTGGAGGATTCTAATATCCTTATCACTTTCTTCTATTCTTATTCAAGCTTGAGAACAAGAGTTCTTTGTAGCTTGTTTCATGTTTTGGAGTCATGTGTGAGAATGTGTTTCCATGTTCTCCTTGTGTCATGCGTGTTTCCATGAAATTTATGTTTAATGAGAAAATGAGCTTTTTGATTTATGTGTTCCTCATGTTGATTTACATCTATAATGACTTGCCTAAATGCTTCATGAGTTGACTTGTTGAATATGAATATACTTAAATGTATTTTGAGAAGAGTTGCATAATTTGACTTATGATGTTGTAATGAGCATGGTGTGATTTGGAGAAGGAAATTCCTCCAATGAAATGAGAAATGTTGATGTCTAAGTGCATAATTAGTTTGTAAATGTAGTTCCTACTTCATTGTGTTGCATTGAGCTTATTGATGTGGAGTTGATGTTTCCTCCTATGATTTTATGCATTGTATTGATGTTGCATGCATGATGGGTTGCTAGTCTTGAGTCATTATCCCTTAAAGTGTTTAAAGTGTTTAAAGTATCATTCGAGGATGAATGTTCCTAAGGGGGGGATAATGTAACAACCCGGAAAATGATAGGCTGAACTAAAACCTACACGTGAGGGCTAACGTCGAGGGTTAAGGGTTTTGGGTGAAGGCCATGGTTAGGGAACCTAGGCTTCCTAAAACTAGGCGTAGCTACTGCTTACTAAGAGCATGAGGGTCGTCACGACCCGTGGTACCACCCGTGGTTGGCATGGTAGTGTGCCCTAAAATGGTGCCAAAGCCAAGGCTCCCCTTCACGACCCACTTCACGGCTCGTGGTCATGACCACGGGCCATAGGAAGGCTCGTGGGATTGCCTTGGCTTTGTGGGAGTTGTACAAAGTTGAGGGAGGTACTGCCTCAAAGACCACGGGAACCACAATGATCCGTGATGCCCTTGACGGTCCTTATAGATGGTCGTAAAGACCAATTAGACTCTTGAGAGGGCAAGGCATGGAAGCCTTGCCACTGCCTCCAAGACCATGACCATCACCACGACTCGTGGTCTTGTCCACGGATTGTGGGTGGTCTCGTGGACTTGACTTAGGCCCTTGAGGGCATGGAAAGTTGGAGGGGCACACTGGTCAAGGGACCACGAGTACCACTACGAGCCGTGGTGCCCTATACGACCTGTGTAGATGGGTGTGGTCCCCCTGATGGGGCTTCTCAAGTTGTGGAGTTTTATGTAATTTCATATTAATTAATTAATGTGTGGGGTCAATTTTACTTGTTTTATATCACTAGTATATATAGTTTTAAGTCTTAAAACAATTCATTTACTCCTTATTTCTCAAAAACACAAATCAAATAAAAAGAGTTCCTCCTTTCAAAAATTCTCTGTCTACAAGTTCTTAAAGAAGAAGAAGAAGAAGTGGGAGCTAGGGTTTGTGGATTGAAGGTGTTCTTCCTCAAATTTCTTGGGGATTCACAAGCAATGTTTGGTGATCCTTCATCTAGTAGTTTTCATCCCAAGAGTCCATTCAAAAGTAGATTTCAAAGTTTTCAAGTTTCTCAAAACCTAGGGTTTTAATTCTAATTCATGGGTTCCTTCTTCAAATGTTTTCAAATGGTTATTTATGACAAATTATGATTGTATTAGTATTTAATTGATAATTTATGATCAAAATACTCTATGAACCCATGAAATTCCTGAATTCCTATATTGTGCCTTTATGAAGTGGGTTTGTTGATTATTAAAGAATATGAATCCAATTTGTCTAAATTGATTTAGGTTATTGAATTATATCCTTATCCATGCCTAAATTGTAGTAAATTATTGGTGTGTTTATGATTTGAGATTCATGACCTTGGAGGGCAAAGTGTGAAGAATTGAAGTATGATTATGATAATATGTAAATCAATGCGAACCTAAAGAAGTTAATGTAATTATGTATTGAATGTAATTGTGTTATTATTGAAAGGCTCTTTCTGAATTTGACACTTATGAATGTTGATGATGGAATGTTACGGGTTCTTTATGATAATGTATATCTTGAATTGGTAAGCTTATGCATCATTTTCTTGTATAAATGAAAGTAATGTGGATTGATGTATCCTGAATGGGTAGGCATAAAGGATGCTTTTCTTCTATTGATGAATGTGACCTTGAATGTATTATCATGTCTTGAATTGGTAGGCTTAGGTATCCTCTTCTTAAATAATGAATGTATCTTGACTTGATGAATATGGATCGATTGGCCAATGGCATTCCTTCCATAAATGAATGATGAAGAATTCTACGCTATGTCTAGAATTGGTAGACCTAGTATTGGTAGCCCTTCATGATGAGTCTAGAAACTAATGTGATGAAAAACCTTGAAACGGTTTACCTAGTGTTGGTAGCACTTTCATGTTTAAAATGATGAACCTTGTATCGATAGACCCAATGTTGATGGAATGTTTTCTTGGAAAGTCAATGACCTATCTTTAATGTACCTTGAATCGGTAGACCTAGTGTTGGTGGCCCTTTTATGTGTAATGTACTTTTGGTCGGTACGCCTAATGTTGGTGGCCCTCTCAAGTACAATAATGTTAATGAAAATAAAACACTCTAAGGGAATAGAGGATAAGTACCGAGTGCATATGGTAAGACGGGAACTTTCCCAATGTTAGGCTAGGGTTCCAACGAACATCTTCCTATCCCATAACTATATTCCCACATATGATATTATCTAGTGGTTTCTACCTACGCTAAAATATTACCGGTCCTACCTTAGGCAAGTAGACCACCTCTTTATGGTGTGGGGCTATATGACACCGCATTCCATAGTTTGCTCTCATGGTCTATCTCGGTTAATGCCTATTCCGATCATGTGAGATGTGCACTATGGTTTCTTGAGAAGTTCTATGAAGTGTTAGCAGTAGTATGGAATGTCATCCATGCATTGCACGAGTAGGCTTTGATAGGGCTATAGTGAGTTCTTTATTATCTTGATGACTAATGAATGAAAGTGCTCTTAATGAAGCTAATGAAGAATGTTGACTTATATTCTTACTGTGATGATGCATGCTATACTTGGATTGTATTATGAGTTACTTCCTTGTCATGACTTATGAAAGGTTTATGTCTCTTATGTATGGCTATTGTACATAGATGGAAAAGATGAATGTTAAGTTCACTTTTGGTGGCCTTGATGTGGTACTTAGTGTGGATGGTAGTATTGGACGCTATTCATACATTGCACATAGTATAGCTTGGGGTTGCTTGAGGTGAAAGCTTAATGTAATGAAATGTCTTATATTGTTGATTATGTTCTAATGTGAAGAAATGACTTGTATGTTGGTTATGTTTGTATATTATTTCTCTTATATTTATGTTCATCAAGATTTCTCAATTTGGCATAAAAGCATGACCTTCAAATAAAATGTCTGTTTTAAGCATGTTTTTGCATGGTCACCATACTTAGTACATTTTTGTGTGCTAACCCATATTTCTCTTATTTTACTACAAGTGTAGGTTCCGGCAAGTGAATTGATATCCCTCTAGTTCAAGTTCTTTGATTGAGTTCTTCCAAGGCGATTGGTATGTCCTCATATGTTCGAGGACACATGCTTAGATGTTTCTTTCTTTCATTTAATAGACATTTGTTAGACTTTCGGTTGTAAAGGGGCGAGACCCAACTTTTGTTTCAAGATATTGTTTTAGATGACCATATGAGACAATAGACATCTGTTGTATTAAATGAGTATTTTTGATTGTGTGGATTTAAATAAGTTTTAATTTCATACCATTTTCCTTATATCGAATTTTATGAATGCTATGAGGCTTGTCTGACACTTTTCAGAGTCTTGTACGCTCGTCACTTCTGGGGTATAGGCTCAGATCGTGACACTCATTTACTCTAAGAATGAGAAGGAACATGCGATTCATTTGAGGGTTGTTCTACAAACTCTAAATGATATCCAGTTATTCGTTAAGTTCAGCAAATGTGAGTTTTTGTTACAATAAGTTTCTTTCCTTGGGGATATTGTGTCTAGCGAAGGGATCCGAGTGGATTCTTAGAAAATAGAGGCATTCAAAAATTCGCGACGAAAATATAGAAATTCAGAAATCTATTTTTACTTCATTAAAGAGTCCATTTAAGTGAGGGGTATTTAGGGTACTTTAGGGGATGTGTATATAATGATTTTTAAGTCAATTTACCTCACTTTTATCACTCAAACACAAAACCCCAAAGATCTAAACCTAAAGTTCCTCCTTCTCTCTACTCTCTTCTCAAGAACTCCATTGAAGAAGATTGGAGCTTCAAGAAGAAGACCAACTCTCCAAGGTATCAACTCGGATATTCGTGGTTAATTCGTCAATATGGTATGGTTGCTTATCAGTAATGGGATTCCTTTCCCCAAGAGGCCCCTTCAAGATGAATTTCAAAATCTCTAATTTCTAAGTTTCAATCCAAAAACGTGGGTCTTCTTTCTAAAGTGAAATTGATGTTATAAACTAACTTTGATTGATGTTATATGAAAAATTATGGATGAATTTATGTTGTATTGGTGGTTTCTTGAATAATTCCCCATGAGACCCATATTTTTCCTTCTTTTCCTAATTCTACCCCTAGTTTGTGTTGTATATTGATTGAAGGCTATGAATTGAATGTGATGTTATGTAATTCATGTTTGTATGATGATTCTACCATAGGTTATGTATAATTTCAATGAAATTAGGGTTGAGTCTTTGAATGAAGCCTTGAAGGCTATGAAGGGAATATGTCAATTGCTTATATTAATGTTGATTATGTTATTACTTCATGAATAACCTTGTATTATGTATTGGTTATGAATTGCTTGGTAATTGAAGTATGGATGTCCCACGAAGGGAAAGAAGGTATGAAGGCTGGTTCTTATTTGAACTCCAGTATGAAAGGTGAATTACTTAGATTGTAATGATGCTATACCTAATGTGTTATTGTGGTGTTGATGACCTAGTTTCCTCATCCTTAACCCTCTACACTTGAATTAGCTTTGAAGTATGTATGTATATTATGGTATGATTGCTATATGATTGAAAGGTAGTTCTCATGATTGTACTGTAATGTAAAGTGAAAGGTTTACTCACTTGCTAAGTGTCTCTAAAGTGAGATATTATGGTAAGATGTCTACATAAGAGTCTAATAAAGGCTAATGTGAACTTATGTGATGACTAAAGATGATTACTAAAGGGAATTAGATGCTTAGCACCGAAAGGGCATGTAAATGAGATGGGGGTCTCACGTTTAGTAAGTCCGGCTCCCCACATGGGTTTCCTCACATTCAGCATGTCCGGATTACCTAATGTATGTGTGGTCTCATGAGATGGGAACCCCCACGTTTAGTAAGTTAGGGTTTCTAGAAGCAATCTCCTTGACCCTTAACTATGTGCCCACATAGGACTCTAGCTTAGTGGATCCACCTATATAGCTATGTACGAATTGTTCCACCATAGGCAAGTGTTAACCCTCTCTTTTCAGTGTGGGAGTAGAACACCGGATTCCATGTAGATCTCATCGACCATGTCGGTTATTGCAATATTTCCCTAATGTAAAAGTAAATAAATGTATGAAAGGTGTGAACTCTTACTAGGGCTTTCTTAAAGGTTTCTACATAGTGTAAGGGAGGGTATGTGACTTCTCTTGCACATTGCACTTGTGGGATTCTAAGAGATGGTTGTAGTAGTGTTTTCTTATGATTATGACTATTATGATTTATGTATGTTGAAGCTATGTTATGTATGATCATTATGAATGTGGTAAGTAATGATGAAATATGATCTTATGAATATATGCATGAAGTAGTTTGATTAATGTGATACTTGTCTTTGAATAGGGTTATGGGGTTCTATTCTTTGCATTGCACTAGTATTGCTTGGGTTGTCTACATGTTGGGATGATATTAGGTTGGTTTGGACTATGATACTTAATTTGTGTGCATGTTGGATTTACTTGGCAAAAAGCATGTTTTGAATAAAATGTCCTTTTATGCATGTTTCAATGGTTTTTATGCATAGTAGTCATACTTAGTACGTGTGTTGTACTAACCCATATCTTCTTCCTTTTCCCAAACATTTAGGTTCGGGCCGTTGAGGATTCAAGCTTACTTCTCAAGACACTTGGAGTTGCTTCCCCAAGTTGGTGAGTCCTGAAGTCCGAGGACAAGACCCTACGATCTAGTTTCTAATTTTAGTTCTTTGCTTATGTTGAAAGACATTGTTGTACTTCCTATTTGCAAGACTTCTTATTGATGTAAGGGCTCAGTTCCATTTTCGATACTTCTATGTCTAGATGGTGCATTGTGACGAAGTTAGATTCTATTTTTCATATATGAAGTGAAGTTGAACTTCAAATGTAAAATTTTTACATTTTCCGTGATTTCATTCTATGATACATGTTATGATGAATGGTAAGGGCTTGTATAAGACCTCTTCGAGGTCGAATATACACCGGTAACGACTAGGGGGTGCTCTCGGGTCTTTACAATATTCAACTAGTTTATTCTTTATTCAAGGACGAATGTTCCCAACGGGAAGATAATGTAACACCCCTTATGCTAAAATGACCAAAATACAGATTTTATGAAGTTGCACGTGCCACCAATGGAGGCCACCTAAGAACCATTGGGTGACCCATGGACCGTAGGTGGGGTCTATGTTTGCCACCTGCAACCCCCTTCTAGAATCCCAGAAAATTCAGCTAAGGCATGACCCACAACCATACCCACGAACCGTAGGTTAGACCACAAGTTGTGGTTCAGGTCCGTGAGTCGTGACCCTCAGTTGCCCCTCTCTGAAGTAAGTCGAGACTCAGTAGGTCAGCAGACGGTCTATCAGTCAAGCCCGTCGACTCATATGACAGCTTTTAAGTCATATATCATTTGTTCTCTTCTAATATGTGTTAGGCACCTAAACTACGTTGTTTAACCTCTAAACTACGTCATTATGATCAGTTTAAGCCTAGTAACTAAATCAGAACTTACCCTAAGCAATTCATTCTCCCAAAAATCGATCAAACCAAGCTAAAGAAGAGAGAAAATATCGACCAAACCCTTTCCAAGAATGCAGTTAGTTTCCCTCAGATCAATCCCCGAAATCGATAGATTTCTCCGTGGAATTCGTTACCAGGTATGTGGGATTTCACTACTGGGTTCCTTTCATCCATTAGGTCCCTAGAATTCAGCCAACTTCTTTATTCCCATAATATTGTTTAGACTTAGGGTTTATTGAGCTTTAGATTATTGCTGTGATTTAGCTTTTACAGTAATGCTAATCAAATTATTACGTTTACGTAACTGTGTTGCTTAATTCTTCCATGACTTTCAGAATCCTAGTACTATAAATTCGTTTAGTTCATGAATTACACTAGCTAGGACATATATACATGCCTCTATTTTAAAATGTTTCCTTATCAGTATTAACATTTCATTTTAAGTTAGCTTGTCAATATATCGAGCTATTCAGTGTATTTCATTTATGTTGTATTAAATACATTTTCAGTTGGATGTAGGCTTAATACCGAATTGGACTAGGGTCACTCACTCTCAGAGTCCCAGAACTACGTGTCCCCATAGGTTAACTCCCCTCTGTGGTCATCATATTTAGCGATCCCGCCAATCATGCCGTTATACCCCTGGCAAGGTATATTGGGTCCTCTTGATAGGGCGTATACATCAGACACTACATTTAGCTCACGTGGTTTTATGTCGGTTAATAGTAGCTCCCACAGTCAAATTCTAGTGCATTGACTAGGTAACAAGTTATATTTCAGTATGTTATGAACATGGTCATTGCATTGAGTTTAGTTCATGTTCAGTATATTCTTCATGTTCATCTTATATCATTGATCAATATGCTTTATTTAGTTATGTATATATTTTCATCTTTATCCTATCCCACATGCTTAGTACCTTTCAATTACTGAAGCATAATCTACACTACATCTTCTTGTGATGTAGGTTCAAGTCGTCACCATTCAGATCGCATGTAGATTGATTCCCGATCTGTATTCAGCATTATCACTGGTGAGTCCTCATTCTTCTAGGGCGATAGACATGTTTTCTTTTACATTAAGTCTTTCAGTTTCAGTTTTGGTAGAGTTAGCCGGGGGCATGTGCCAACATCTCTAGTTAGGTAAAGGTTTATTTCAGACATAGTTAGATTCAGTTTTAGCTTGGACTTTGATCTTTCGATTGTCATTAAACTCACAGTTTATATATTCAGATAGTATTGGGTATTCCACTTTTAAGTTTACATCATGTTTTAAGCTTCCGCATAATATTTCTCATTTAAAACATATCTAGTATGCTATCATATGTTGGCTTAGGGTTAGCTTGGGGTCATTCGTGATCCTAGGTTCTATGTTTACGTCAAGGGGGTAGCCTTAGGGCGTGACACTACCTCACTCGATCAAAATTCCCTGAGTCTTGAGTTTCTCAGCCAAAAATAAATTCCACTACCAAATCTTAAACATTAGTCTATCATCTCACGAAAGGTTAATATGTCGCTAAGATTGATAGAAGCCAGAACGTATAGGTTAAGCTGACTGAGGAATAACTTATTTTGAAACTACATCGGATCAACCAGGAGATCCGAGAAATTGAGCAAAGGGCAATAGAAGTGGAATTTGCCACTACAGTCGCACAAGCCAAAAGGACAAAGAAATAGTTGCTACGTTGAAGAAGAAAGAAAACGTAACACTAGAGATTCAGAGGCCACGTGAAAAATACCCTTTCTTTGATAAAAAAGTTAACGTCACCACCCTAGAAAACCCTCAGCTTGAAGTTGCTGAAGAAGAACCCGAGGAAGAAGTTAATAACCTTACTCCTTTCTAAAGACGTTTGAAAGAAGGAGATGAGAAAATCACCATCCGGGTATATCGTCAGAACCATAGCGTGGGGACACAGGTCATTTCATGTTCTCTTATTTACGAGACTCTCAACGCCTTAGGCATTCAGAAAGACCCTGAAGGGACCACTTCAATGGTTGAACATGAAATCACACATAAGACATGTGTCTATCATACAGACCAAAAGGGGCATACAATAGAGGAATGGGTGGAACTGAAGACCGTGATCCGCGACTTGATCAACAACGGGAAAATGAGTTGTCTGTTGGGTCATTACACTCTCCTTACTTCTGATAAACTGTAGCCTTGTATGCCGGTCATAGATCATAATTTTTTTGGTTGTCACTACTTCACACCTTTTAAATATATGTGGAAGACTATCTACTATAAGCTGGTTCGAGGTGAGATCTTGACCCCTACCAAAAGGAATGTCGAAATGGTCTCTGCCTTTGGAGGTGAGATTTTTTTAGCTTGCCCTTATCACAGCATTGGTATCACAACATTGAATAGTGTCTTGTATTCTGCTATGATGTAGAGTCACTAATCAACAAAGAAAGGATCCATGTCAAGTTTCCCACTTATTATCATGCGGCAGAAAGAATACTTTGACTAGTCAGAAGAAGAAGCCTTGACAAAGGCACAATTTATGTTTAGAAGTCTTATGGCATGTTTTCACTTTCCTCGTGATCAAGAAGTGAATGAATAAAAACCAAAAGTCCCTTAGTATTCGAACTACATAGAGCTTGATTTCTCATTTGTAGATATGTAGGCAGCCTTTCAAGGCTCGGCCCCTATCCTTTTTTAATTTTCTTTACCCTTACATTCTACAAGGAAATGTTGAGTTCAAATCAACAGATGCCAAGAGATGTAGCAAGAAGACCATAGCTCAACGCAAGTCAGCCTTCCTGAATGACTAGTCTCAAAACAAAATGAGCAAATTTCTACTTATTTAAGTTAGTCCCTCTTACTCATGGGTTAACATGTCCTTAAACGAAGTAACTCTTATGTGTTTATATGCTTCTATGTGATATTATACATTATCTGTCCTAAACTAAAACTAACAGTATCACATGTGAATTTCTTTCATTTTACAGATACTTAGAACTGATCTGTGATGATAAGCTAGCTAAACACTCTTATTTTACAAGATAAAATTCTCCTAAAGATTTATTCCTCGGTCAAAATTCTTGGAAAGTAAAGTCAACAATAGGCGATAAAATTAATGATATTTGCTTGACTGGGGTTATCATATCTCAGCCCTCTGCTACTGAACATAATAAGTTGAATATGCAAATGATGCAACAGATTGCAAATTTAAAAGTTGAGGTGTAGAGGAAGCAAGGTCTACCAAATCCAATTTTTGCTGTCAACTCTCTAGGTGAGGGAAGGCCTCTACTTCATTTCCCTCCTCCAAATTCAAGTACAGAACAAGTTCAAAACCCACACAGTAACCCCGCTCAAAATCCCCTCATCATTGATCTAACTGCCTCAAACCTCCATCACGCCTCCGCTTCCTACGAAACGCCACCTTCCCTTAAAAATACCAACCTTAAAACCTTCCCTCCTTCTAAAATTCCAATTCGCAAGCTTTCCCTTCCTGCAAAACCAAAATGTCAATAATCTGCTAACCTTCCCCGATCACCAAAATCAGCATACCAACCCCCATACTTTACCCCAAAATTACAAAGCACCCCAAAATGCCAGAATCTTCTATTGCTCAACCCTTGCTTCCGAAACCCACTTTTAAAATGCCAATCCATCATGAGCCTTATGCCAACTATTCCGAACTTGATCATTATGAGGAACAAGAGAAAGAGTGGAAGGCCAAAAAAGTGTCGTACGAAATGATTCATGCATCGCGGGAAAGAAGCAAGGAATGAAGTCATGTATTGCGGGAAAGAAGTCATGCATCGTAGGGAAAGATTCATGTATCGCAGGAAAGAAGCCATGCATCGTGTCGAAAGATTCATGTATCATGGGAAAAAAGTCATGCATCCTAGAGAAAAAAGTCATGTATCGCAAGAAAGATCCATACATCGCGAGAAAGAAGTAGGGAAAGAAGTCAAGTGTCGAAGGGAAAGATTCATGCATTGTGGGAAAGAAGTCATGCATTGCAGGAAAAGATTCATACATTGCGGGGAAAAAGACATTCATCACAGGAAAATAAGTCATGAAGTGAGGAAATGATTCATGCATTGCGGGAAAAAAGCAGAGGAAGAAGTCATGCATCGCGGGAAAGAAGTTATGTATCGTGGGAAAGAAGTCATGCATCCCAAGGAAAGAAGTGATGCATCGCTAGAAAAAGATTCATGCATCGCGAGAAATAATTCATGCATCGCAGGGAAAAAATTCATGCATCGCAGGAAAAGATTCATGCATCACGGGAAAAAAGCCATGCATCACATGTAAAGATTAATATATCGTGCGAAAAAAGTCATGCATCATGGGAAAGATTCATGCATCGTGGGAAAGAAATCATGCATCGTAGAAAAAGATTCATGCATCGTGGGAAAGAAGCTATGCATCAAGAGAAAATCATTCATCACAAGAAAATCAACATCGGCTGCATCATTTTCATTGCAAGAAAAACATCAAGATATCCATCAACAACGTCAAGAGAACTATCAACATAATATATCAGCCTATTTTATTACGTCGACATCAAAGGAAGAGTACATTGAAGATTATATTGCAAATATGAAATACAAGTTTTATTTGCTTTATGTCAAACTGGAGGAAGATAACGTCAAATGTTCAAGGAGAGAAATCAAGTGCCAACATGGTAAAAGATGCTATCTCCCTATTTGAAATGCATTTTATGCTAATTAATTTTATCTTAGTCTTTTTCGAGAACATCCCAAGAGGATGAATTCTCAAAGAGAACCACAGGTGCGGATGACAACAAAAAGGATGCAACACAACACTTTTTCTTAGCAGCGAACTTGGACATAGTCCAAAGTGGAGTGCCAAACTCTTAGGACGCAAGCTGAGGAATGACTTTCACCACAATAAAACCACACCTCTGCTAGAAGGCATGTGGATTTTCTTAGGTCTATCGGTTTTAGTTTTGCGTCCAGAAAGTTTTGGTGCTCACCAGAAGCAGCTTTCCAATCTGAGTGATAATACGCCAAGAGCTTTGGAAATTATGTTTGTGTAAGTTCTTAATTATGGGTGTGAAGCGCACCACACTATTGGCTAAGAGGTTGCTAGCCTCATTTTCATACTAGACATACTTTGTAACTTTTCCAGAACCAAAGGTTATCTTGCATAATATATTTTCTTTTCAACTGATCGAGTCAAACTACAAGAAGCCTAATTCCCTAAGTTGAGGGATATGTAGGCGGACTCAGTGTTGAAAACTCGGTTATATTCCAACATTCTCTCTTAAATCTTATTCTCGAGCATCCTGATTTCTTCATAATTCAATATCTGAATAGCTTTCGAATTCATTTAGAATCAATCGTGCATCAAATCAAGCGTATCGAACTACAAGTGGTGTGAATTCTCATTTAACCTGAGTTATGTAGGAAACCCATTTGCGGGGTTCGATCGTAATTCCTAAAATCCATACCAAAGTCCTTTTTCTAAAGGATGAAGATGTGGTCGGTCAAAATTGGGTTAGTTAATTTCATTTTCCTCAAATTTCTTTCATCAATCCAAGTCAAGCGAGGGACAATTGTTGACACCCAATTTTGTCCATCCACAATATAAACTAATCACTTTGCTTCTTAAATCCCAAATGATTTGAAATAATAGATTTTATAAATCTCAATTTTTTTAGAGTTATTTCCTAGTGATTTTAGTGATTTATACTTTTTAAATAATAAATATGATTTTTATATAATTATGTCTATAATAACTATATTTTATAAATATTCAAAAATCATATCAAAAATATTTTGTTTTAGTTAAATATTTTGTTAATTAGTTTAATTATTCAATGGATTATATTTTTAATTAATTAGTTAATAATTAAGTTCATTACTTAATTTCATTGAAATTAAGAACCTTATTAATTAATCTATATTAATTCGGTTGGTTTAAATTTTGGCCAAATTCACCGATTGAATTTAATTTGGCTATATTTGAAAATCATTTGGCTTTGTTTTAATCGCAAATTTTGCCATTTCCTTTACCTCATCCTAAAGACCAAAGTTGGGCCATGCATTTCCCAGTTTGCTTTAGCCCGTTTCCTTTACCAAGACCCAATTCACTTTTCAAATTCAGCAATGGCGCAATTCTCAATCAAATCCCAACCCACTCTTTCCATTCCAAGTAAAACCCAACCCAACCCCTTTCTTTTCAACAAAGAAACTCGGTTTCAACTACAACGTTCTCAAATGTTAACCCAGTACACGACGTCTCTTCCAACAACAACAACAATACACATAAAAGCATATGGCGTCTCACCAAAACAATAACAACGGTAACAATTCTCTAAGCAGAAGAAGGACACGAGGTCCTTGCGCCAATGATTCCAATAAAATAAAGCAATAAAAACATCAAATCACGCGGCGAATTACACGGCAAAACATCAGCTTTTTGATGCGTCTCTTTGCTCTCGTACCTTCCAGCAGAAAGTGGTCACAGTTTCGTCCTTGCTAGGCGTGAGAATGCGCTACATCAAAATATAGGATGAACGGATCGATCAAGGCCATCCAGTGTACCTCCCTTCATGCAGATATTGTTAGAATTTTGGTGAAATTTCGTACAACCCAGTTGTATGCTCGTCTTGGAAGAGATTCAATTTTGGGAATTGAATTCCCAATTCTACCCCAGTTCTTAAAAAAATTCCAGCCCTTCTCCCCAAAAAAGCCGAACCCTTTTTTTCCCTATATATACCCCTTCATTCTTTATTCAAAAGGGTTGGAAAAAAAGTTGGAAAATTTTACAGAGAAAATAAATTCTTAAGCTACAAAGTTTATCTTAGAAATACACTTAAAAATCCCTTTCTTTTCCTTTTTCATTGTTCGTTGGTTGCTGAAATTTGCAGAATTTCATTAGAGTCCTTCTGTGGTCGTGGATGCTCGTTCTCATCTGGTTAGGCGTTTAACTGAGACCACTCAATCTGGGTAGAAATGTTGTTTGATGTTTGGTTCGCTGAAGTATGGATAGGCATATTTAGTATTCATTTCTTTTTCTTCGAACTATTTTTTGTTTTTCTTGTGATTTCTTCGAATGTTAAAGCTTTTAGATTCTTAGTTCATATATTTGTGTTTATCTGATTGTGCTTTACAAAATAGGTTAGTTTGTTTTGATAAATTTTGGTTCAATCTCGTTATAGTTTATTATCATTTTCAGTTCATAGTTCTGTTTGTTTTTGCCTTTCTTTTCATGGTAATCCTCGTTTGAGTTGTGTTGTTTCTTTTCGTTTGAGTGAAGCTGGTCGTCTCTTTTAAGACCATTTTAAAGGAGTGTTGAAATAGTGTTACACTTTGTGTTTCTCATGAATATCTTGCCATGAATAGGCTGATTTTAATTTGAAGCATAGGTTTTGCATTTCACTGGTTATTGATGGGTCTTTGGTCATTCAATGGTAAGTCATTTTTTGATAAATCTATGTTTGTGAAACAACTTTCGTTGGCTTGTATTAATCCAGAGATGTTTACTTGATCAAACCAATTTCAAATATGGTCTATAGGTTGAGGTTTGTCGGCTAGAATGAATTTGTTCCAATATAATGCTTCTCTATTAAAGTCAAGTTGGTAGGAAGCAATATGCAGTTGTTAAAAGGGCATGAACTATTTGTCTTTATTCCACCTTTTTCATTGAAACGAGTGTCTATCAGTCATAGTATTTAATCCTCTATTCTATTTCATGTCTAAAACTACTGCAAAATCTTAGTACCTTGTTATTTTTGTTTACTGGTTTGCTCATGTTTAAAGGGTTTGGTTTTGTTGCATAAATAATGAGGTTGGATACTACCTTTTTCTTGGGGGCATAAAGCTTTGTTTCATCTTTTCCTCATTGTTTGTTGTTTGCTATATGTTTGAAGAGGAATATTTTTAAATGTGAGGGCTTTATTTACTTTACACTAGTTGTTGCCTCACTCTTTACAATTTAAACACATTTTTCTTACTTTCATATGTTGCATTTCTGATTTAATGATATCAACTCCCACCTTGATCTATACCTCAATTCATCTGCCTTATTTTATCTCTCTGATTATTGACATGTCTTATTTGAGAGAGTGTTTCCTTCTCTACTATTTACTTGTCTATCTGTCTTGTCTTGGGTAGCTCATGTTTGTTTGATTTTAAACTTATTTGATCTAAATGTCTCTTGATTGTTGAGATGGATCATTTCAGGTATGTGTATTACTTTATTGTTGTTAAAATTCGTTTAAAGTCAATTTTTATTAGTTAAAAGTTTATGCGGTTTTGTTGTTACTCCTATTGTAAAATTAGATGCTAATGTGCTTCTTTCGTGTTCTTTTTGCATGAAATATGCCCGAGTTCGACATAAACTCTCATATTCTCACCTTGCATTTTGAGAGAGCCATAAAGGCTCAAATCCCACCTTTATTGAATCACACAACCGCGAAATTGAAGAATAAGTCCATGAATTCGAGGTACAGGTGTTCGAAACAGATATACGAGATTGTATACACTAGCTTACATCTAGTGTATACGAAAAGTGGGAAATTGGGCCAAAAATCCAACATTTATTTTCAAAGTTGTGTTTTGTTTATTTGCCTAAGCTCCCTTGCTATTTTTACTATGATTATTTTGATAGTTTAGGACATGTGGAATTGGGCAAAAGGTCCAAAAAGAATATCATTTCAAAATTAGTTTAGGACAGGTACCAAATGCA
Organism: Solanum okadae; assembly: GCA_036553675.1. Taxonomy (NCBI): domain Eukaryota; kingdom Viridiplantae; phylum Streptophyta; class Magnoliopsida; order Solanales; family Solanaceae; genus Solanum; species Solanum okadae. The sequence continues at coordinate 9,744,616 of CM071685.1, read as the reverse complement.
AGAATTGGGCCTAAAGCCCAAAAGAGAAATCAACTCACTTTAGTCTCTTTAGGATAGGTGCAAATGGGCCATAGGTCTAAAGTTAAATTTAGGCCCAAGTGCTGGCCCAGACGGATAGATCCATACTTGGGCCCATATTTTATTTCCCTATCTATTTAACTGCTATTATGTGTTTATTTGTTAAATTGATTTTAAGGTTTCAAAAATTCAATTTTCTACCTCACCCTCTTTAGAATATTTGCAAGTTATTTACTTTCGTAATATTTCTCCACTATTTCCCCTACCCTTAAAAATATTTCTATGTTTTAACCTCTTTATTTTCTTAATTTAGTCAAGAATGTTTATCTTTGCCATTGAATAATAAGACAAATATTTAATTACCGGCTAACTGTGAGTTAGCGGATGTTTTAGATGCATTTAAAACCTTTCTAAAACATTAATATGAACCCCAAACCCCCCTTTAAATGTTTTCATTAGATTTTCAGTTTTAATCTCTTGAAAATTAGTTTTCTTCATTTTTATTCTAAAATTAAGTGGTGACTCTTAAAACCATCGTTTCTTTCATTTATTTATTTTTTAAATATTGTCCTCGAACCCTCGGCCTTAAGGGGTCGTTTGGTGTGAGGGATAAAAATAAATAGTGATGGGATAAGAAAATAGTGATGAGATAAAAATTTTGTAACTTGTTTGGTTTCCATTTTGGGATAAATTATCCCACCATTTATATCATATTTATGGGATAAGTTATCACATAAACATGGTGGGATAAGTTATCCCATGATAGCTAACCCAGGATAACTATTCCTGGGATAACTTGTTTTGAACAAAATGACCCCTAAGTCTATTGAGTGACTGGGGAGGAAGACCCTACACTAGTGGTGCCTGGACCACTGTCTGAGCTGGAGCTGGACACTACATCAAAAATGATCTTTAGCAGCAATTAATTAGCAATTGCCACTAAATAGTTTTTTTACCTGAAATTAGCACTCTTTGTATATGTCCCTAAAAGCTTTAGTGACATTGGATCTAATGGCACTTAACTAATGCCGGTAAAGACTTTAGCACTCTTTGTTAATATGTTTATTTCTTGCCGCTAAAAGTTGCTTTTGTTGTAGTGGAACTCAAGGACTAAGCGTCGGTGGTACCGAGATCCTAAAAGGATCATTTAAGGACTTAGAGCATAGCTCCGCTCTCTTATCCTGTAATAGCTGATCATCTTCCCGCTCGGAGATAAAGGTCGGAGAACTATTCTCATAATCACCCCCATTATCAAATATGGTTAGGTATGTGGCATAGATACCCTCACTTTAGGTGTTTGGCTTTGTAGGTGTAGGCTGCACATGGCCCTTGCTCTTTCCCTTTCACCCTCTTGGAGGAAGCTTTGTAGTTGGGGCTCATGAGGCAGTAGCCTCCTCATCTATGACAATACCACGTGCCCGATTTCGAGGCGGTTGATTCCTACCAGCTACTTTGGGTCTAGCCATACCTGGAAAGCAATGTTGAAACCGTTACAAATAGTTGAGAAAAAAAGTAAAAATACAAGATAGCAGTTGCAGAAAGACTCGGTGAACCATCCGGCGAGTCACCGAACACCTTTGGCGAGCCAAGTCGAGCTCGCCAAAAGTTCCACAACAAAAATACTAAATATTTGAAGTAGGTCGGCAATGTCTAGGGCCAGTCGGCGAATCACCGACACCATTTGGCGAACTAGAAGTAGCTTGCTGAATGATACAGAACAAATTAAGAGATTATGGAAGTAAAAGGGCAATCACGAAGTACTTTCGGCGAGTCGCCAGTGAACTTGGCGAGCACAAACATATCACTGAATGTTACATAATTCAAACTCAAAATTTAAAGAATTAAATGGGAATCTAGGGGACGTTAGGCAAATCGCCGAACCACTCGGCCAACTCGATCCAGCTCACCGAATAGCCCAATGTGCCAGATTTGTATCTCGCACTTCAAAATCAAGCCTGCAGCCCACAAAAACAAAATTTAACACACATAGAGGAAATTCAGTCAAGACCCATTAGACCAAAGACCACAGGGTACTCAGACTTGGCCCGATTAGGCCAAAATTGGCTAATTAACATTTTTTGCCCTTAAGAATGACGTCAACTGCACTATCATTGGGCAAAATTTGATAATTAGCAAAATTTGGGGTTAGTCAGACTTCATCCTGCTAGACCAACAACAATTTCAACGCAACCCACAATTTTAACAAGCTACTACTCGGGAATTCATTATCTAAGGACAAATAAATGTGATTTCAATTAAATAGAGGCAAGTAAACGAACACACGATAAGCATGACAACATAAAACGCAAATAACAACCACAAAACGAATATTCCATTTGACTTCAACCAATTATAGAGCGGGGTTCAAAAAAATAACCTTAATTTGCCGAGAATTTGAAAAGCTAGGTAGCAATCTAATCTTAAAGTCCACTTCGAGTAAAAGATCCCAAATAAAAGCAAAAATGATAGTACGAGAACAAAAATATGATCGATTGTGAAAGGCAGTTAAAAAGTAAGCAAATGAAGAGATTTTGAATTTAAAACGGTTTGTCCTTTCAAAACTCTTTAGTTCACGCGCTAGTAGGCGAAGTAAGTTGTGGTCGCTGACCTACTCGACACTTGTCGAGTGGGTCTTTAGTCCACCGAGTTTTACAGAACCTCTAGCAAGTTAGGTAGTTCCAACGACGATCCATGTCGGGCTCGCCGACTAGATCTTTGACTCTCCTAACTGCCATTTTCCGTAAATTTCAACTTTTCAACTTGTACATTCAACACCCGTTATTCAAACAACAGTAATATAAGCATGAAAGCTTGGGATTCCTCCCAAGAAATGCCTTATTTAACGTAGTGGCACGACGTGGATAGGCTTTCAAGGTTCATTTTTTGGGTCAGATTGATTGTGGAGACATCTTGTTTCATTTCTTTTGTAACTTTGTCCGCCCATTCAAACTTATTGAGAATGTGTGCAAGTATGTCTTCCGTACGAAAGTTTTCCGGTTAAGTCCTTTGCTCTTTGGACTTCTGACGTTCATGGGGAGGGATGTATCTTTCCTTGTCGCCATCCCTTTCCTTCCAATTAGCCCCACGGTCACGCCTTTCTCAGTCATGGTCTCTTTGACCGTCATCCCTTTCTCTATTCAAACATTGATTCCTAGCCATCCTTGAATAGCTCGGATGGAAACGTCCTCCTTGATTAGTAAGAATGTTTACTTCCTCGTTATATAGAGCCTCAAAGTGTGATTCCTTGGGGTTTGTTGCACCAACACCAATGGCATTTACACTCTTCAACCCACTACCTGCAGCTAGGTCATCATTTTGTTCGTATTTTTGTCTCTCTCTTGGTCCTTCTCGATGTGCTCTTTTGGCATTCTAAAGGTGAGAGGAGACACTCGCTCCTCTCGAGTGTACCATGCTCTGTTAATCTTGGTCATGCCATCGAGGAGATTAGATTCTATTTCAAAAGGTAGTTGCATTATACCCCCTGGAACAAGTTGATCAGCAACACCTTTGTTCACTGAGTCAAGACTCCTATAGAAGTGTTGTAACAACGCGTCATTTGGAAGTCCGTGACTTGGACATTGAAGTACCAACTTCTAAAATCTCAACTAGGTCTCGTGGATTGGTTCACCATCCAAGCATTTGAAGCTTTGGATATTATCTCTTAATGTCATCATCCTTGAAGGAGGAAAGAACCTTACAAAGAAAGCCACGGTAAGTTCATCCCATGTGGTAATGGAACTCCTCGAAAATTCAACTAAACACTTGGAAGCCTCCCCTTTCAAAGAAAATGGGAACAACCAACAACCAGAGACTGACTGATTCTTGAGAGATGTTCTTGAATGAGAATGGACCACATACATCTACAAAATTCTGAATATGCTCATGGGAATTCTCATGAGCTAGCCCTCCATACAATCTTTTAATTTGCAAGAGTATTAGCATTGTGCTAGTTACATGGAAGAGAACATTCCCCTCAACAAGAGGTAGACGTATAACACCAACACCAGCCAATTGAATCGGGTCATTAACATCATTTCGATTTTTGTTATCATCTTGGTGGCCAATTTGGCTACCACTACTCCCGTTCACGCACATCTCTTATTTTGTTCAAACACAACCAACACAAACACAAAACAAAGTAAAGTGATTCAACTACAACACAGGAAGATCATAATATAAACTTAAATAATGGAATTTTTAACACCACTCCCCGGCATCGACACCATTTTCGATAAACGTTCAACTACACCTCATCCAATACTAGGTGTAGGCTATCGTAACTGTTACGCCCCCTAAAATTATAAGACTAAGCTAGAGCCTAATGAGTGTCTAATTGGGGTTTAGTGTAAAGCTAAGAGTCGTAAAATAACCTTCGGTAGTGAAAATAAATGTTTTTGGGTGTAAACGTCAAGGTACAACCGCCCCTCTCCCTCAAGGATCAACCAAGGGTCCTTGAGGAGGACCATGAGGCTGCCAAAAAAGTTGTCAAAAATAGCTTGACCTACGGATGGGCACCCACGAGCCGTGGGTTGACCCACGCCCCGTAGGTGGGGGTCGTAGGTCAAGTCCTTGACCTCCCCTATTTTTCAAGCCCCATACATGGACCTACGGACTTGCAAGATTGTCAGTAGGTCCACCTACGGTCTGTAGGTCATCAAGTTGTGGGTGGCACCTAAAAGTAGCCTAGTTTCAGCCAAGGCAAGGGTAATTAAGTAGTTTCTTAAATTAGTTAATTAAATATAGGGTCATTTTATATGTATTTTAATATATATATATAAGACTTTTAAGTCTTTAACTAACTACAAACACTTCATAAAAATCTCAACTACCCAAATCAAAATCAAACCTCTCCAAAATCTTCTCTCTAAAATCTCCATTGAAGAAGAAAATGAAGTCAAGGTCTAGGGCTCAAGAACTCATTTTTTCTACCCAAATTCGTGAGGAATCTTCAATTAAGGTATGGAAGTTTTGATTCATAGTTAGCTTTTCATCCATGAAGTCCTTAAACTCTCAATCTTTACAAAGTAGAAAAGTCTCCAAAACCTAGGGTTTTCACTCCAAGCCATGGATTCTTCTTAAAAACGTTTTCAATGATTTAATTGTCTTACATTATTATTGAATTACTGATTTAAGATGGTTTTATTATAAAATCTCCCATGAATCCATGAATTCCCCATAACACTATTTTATGACTTGGGAATTGGCTGAATTGTAGTAACTATGAAATAGTACTTGTAGTAGTTTAGTTATTTGTTTCATGTGCCATCTATATATAATGTAGTGATTATATATTGATTGGTTGAATGTGATCTATAGCCTTAAGGGAAATACATGAGAACTAGCTCTATATATGAGACTTGTGTGTATTCAATTAGATTGCTTTGAGAGTAAAGTGCTTATATTATGATCTAATTGTGGTGTTGATTGGATGATTATCCTTATGTACACACTTAGGTATGAATGCCATACAATGTGAAGGGTTTGTCACATGTAGTGATTCTAAGGGTTGAAGACGAGTGTACCCTAATGAATCTGGGAGCTTTAGCATGAGCTTGTTGGATTAAGTGTCAAGACACCTTTCCATGAGTATCAATATAAGTTAACACTTATTATAAAATCAATGGGAATTATTCTTAGCACCGAGTGGATAGTGTTATGAGATGGGAGTCCTCACGATTGTAGAGGTCGGGTTTCTAGGCACAATCTTTTGGGATGGAAGCCATTACGTTAGTAGATGTCGGGTTTATAGTAGCAATCCCCTTATCCCATAAACTATGTGTCCTCATAATTTTTTTATCTAGTGGATCCACCTAAGCTAATAGTTGAGTTCTACCTTAGGCAAGTAAGATATCCTTTTTCGGTGTGGGGTAGACATTGGATTCCATAATGAAGCTCTCATGGTCTATGTCAGTTAAAGTTAATCCCACTATGATAGTATGAATTAGAATTTGAGTTATGAACTATAATCACTTGATGAGATTTCCTTAGTGTGGATAGGAGTATGGGATCTTGTTCATAAATTTCACAAGGATACTTTGAGGGTTCTTATGGTTTGTTTCCATTATGATATGATGATCAATATGTTGAATATGTTTGTATCTTACATTTTGGCACTTATCTTTCATGATGATTCTTAACTTGGTGAAATGCATAGTTTTCAATTAAAATGTCCCTTTTTAGCATGTTTAAAGGTTTTCATGCATAGCTACCATACTTCGTGCATTCTTGTACTAACCAATATTTCTTCTACATATATTCTACATAGTGTAGGTTCCGGTGTTTGAGGTTATTCCTTCTAGTGCAAAGCTTGGATTGACTATTCTCCAGAGCTAGTGGTATGTCCTCATTGATCGAGGACAAGTGTTATATAGTTGTTTCATTTCTTTTATTGTACTAGACTTCTCAGATTTCCTATTGTAAGGGCTGTGACCCTATTTTTGAGTCTTCGAATGTAGTAGATGGTTATATGAGACTATGTCTAAACTTCCGCTTTGCTTTTATGAAATCTTGTTAAAGACTTGAAAATGTGTTTTATTACTCCTTATTATTCTTTACTTAAGTGATGATATGCTAAGTGGCTTATATAGCGCCTTTAAGGGTGTTATGATCCATGTTACGTCTAGGGGGTACCCTTGGTTCATAACAGTAATCTAGTATAACACCCAACGAAGAGTTGGGGTCGAACCCAAAGGGAGCGGTACAAGTTCGAATTCAGTTACGAAGTTACATATGTTTTTTAATCAGTTATAGGAATAGAAATTATCGCAAACATTTAGATAGATAAAAGGGTTGACAAAAAATTTCAGATGGGGGATCGATTTGTCAATTAGCAAATAAAACAATTATCAAAACACAGGAATCAACAAGCAGTGAGGAATTCTCGAGGATGAGGCCTCACACGGGTAAAGTTCGGTATTCCTTTGTCGATGGCTGACCCAGCTCTTTCCTTTCACCGGTCGGTAAGTGCATCCTATTTCTATTAAGTGGGGCGTCAGTTTCTAAATAAAAAGGAGGCGCCATTCCCGCTAAAGAAAAAGCTCGATGGCTAATTTTGATATATGGGTAATTGAAATTCAATAACTATTGCTAAATATCAGTGTGTAGGCTACACTATAGATTCAATAGCTTTCTCTCGAAAAACTATTATTATTCAAGCAAGTTCTCTCGAATGTCTACATGCTTAATAATGTAAACAACCCAAAACCTTAATTTATCTACTCTCTCAAGCTAGATAGGTAGAATCGAGTGTAGGATTCACTCTCTCAATTTGAACCCACATCAACCCAATCACTAAAATCATTAATCGAAAACCTTTGTTCTAAAACATCTTTCTCACGCAAGCACAGAACACTGATTTATAAATGCATTTGAAACTACAATTCATAGATTAAACGAACTTCAATTAACCATTAAAATCAGAAAACAACAATACCCATATGATAAATAAACAAATAATCACATGATCACACCCCAAGAATTGGGGTCTTAGCTACACATCATAAAAAGGAAGAAATAATTACCAACTATATTAGCCATATGCTAGGTAATGGTTAACAAGTCTCTACAATTCTTCAAATCGAATTGAATAAAAAACCCAATTGAAAATCCCCAAAACCAAGTCTCAAAAGTGTCAAAGTCTACAAGTGAAAACTCAGGAGAACTAGATTTAGTTTCAACAATGCTTGGATTCTTTTTGATTATTTTCAAATTTCCATTTTTTACTTTCCCAAATTTTCACCTTTAGGGCCATTAGGAGAAATAAGTCGTGCATCTCCAACCAGGTCGGTGACGCGCCCTTTGGTCTAGTCCATCACCTGTTTGCCTTGGCTCTTGGTCCTCAGTGTTATGTGACTTTAGGCAATTGAGGTCGATGTCCCCAAGTCATTTGACGTTCCGCTGACTATCCATTTATGTCGCCAAGTATGTTCTTCCCCAAGGCTGGCATGCTTGAACTTAGGCGAGCTAAAGAGCCACTCGGTGGCTCGCCAAGTGTTCTTGGCAATCATTATGATTTCCTTCCTTCAATTTCTTCAGCTTTTTCACTTCTTTTTGCCCGGTAACATCCTTGCTAGCTCCCTAGTCTTCATTGCTGCAAATTAGCACTTGAACATCAATTTAGAGCATAAATTAGGCATTGAGGACAATTATACTATGAAAACAAAGCCTTAAATGAGTCAAAATCTCAGACTCATCAATGGAATTGACAGATAATATATAGGGATTCAAACGATTGGATGGTGAACAAATCCACGAGACATTGTTGAGGTATCTGAAGTTGTTACTCCAATTCCCAACTCATGGACTCCCAAACAACTTGTTGTTACAACATTTCTACCAAAGTCTAGATTCAGTCAATAGAGGTGTGGTGGACCAGCTTTTCCAAAGAGGAATTATGGAGTAACCTTTTGAAATAGATTCGACGTTCCTTGATGGAATGATGAAGATAAATCATTCTTGGTATACTAGGGAAGATAAACTGTCTCCTTTGACTTTTAGGATGAAAAAGGAACAAATAGAAAAGGACAAATAGCGGGATGAAAACACGGCTAGAATGATGACTCAAATGGATCTTTTGACATAACATGTCATGGGTAGTGGTTCTAAGGCTGCGAACGCAGTTAGAGTTACTGAAGTAAATCCCAATGATGCGCACTTTGAAGCTTTGTACAATGAAGAAGTAAACTTTCTATCAAATCAGGGATGAGGTTTCTACAAAATTTATCCAAGGCAAGGCGGGAACCAAGGTTGGAATAGAGAAAGTAATGAAGGTTGGAAGGATCGTGATAGGGAGTGGCATGACCGTGGTACAAATCGGAGGGAGCAAGACGGTGATAAAGAGAGATATGTACCTCCCCATCACTGTCAAAAGTCAAAAGAGCAAAGGGCTTACCCAGAATTTTTTTTGCACTAAAGATATGCTTGCGCAGATTCTCAATAAACTGGAAGCGTCGGACAAAGTGTTCAAAGAAATGAAAGAGGATGTTTCAACTCTAAACCAGACGGTCACTTCTCACTCGCTGTCCATTAAACAACTTGAAATTCACATGGGCCAAATCTCATTTTATTTAAACCTGTGGCAAAAAGGGTGTCTACCAAGTGATTCCTTGGTTAACCCAAAAAATGAACCTTGAAAGCATATACCCATCGTGCCATGACATTAAATAAGGGACTTATTGGGAGGTATCCCAGGTTTTTGAGCTTTTAATATTGTTGTTTGAATAACAGGTATTGAATGCATAGGTTGAAAATTTGAAATTTCGAGAAAACGAGCACTTCGGGGAGCCCAGGAACCTAACGGTGACTAGACGAATAGGTTGGCGAGTTCGATCTGGATCACATGTTCGACCAAGAAAATGGTTGGAGGTTCTGTAACCTTTGGTGGTCAAAAGAGGCATTCAATACATCGCTGAATGGTCAGCATCATAAGTGAGCGTTGCCAACAGGAGTGCGAAATAAAGGGTCATGAAGGGCTGAACCACTTTAAATTCAAAAAAACCTCCCTCATTTCATATTTTCCAACTTTTGCACTATCACAACCACATTTTATATTTCCATACTTGCTCTTCTTGCATTCTTCTGTGGGATCAATTGCTCGGAGGGAGATTTTGCGCATTGTTGCTTTGAATTTCTAGCCTAGTGTTCAATTGTCTACTATTGAGTTTGGTTATCCGAACAACGCCTTTAAATATATGTGTAGTCAAATGCATGTTCGCAGTCTAATTAATTTGGTTGCGTATTATTGGTGGTTTGAATGGTCGTGTTAGTGTAACACCTCAAATTTGAGAAAAGAGAAAAATGCAGCTTTCCAAAATCTAGTGTCAGAACAAACGAAAACCACCCATGTACCGTAGGTGGGGTAAGTGGTTCAGTACCAAACTAAGGGGAATTTCATAATCTAAAGATGCCACCTACGATTGTGAACCACAATCCGTTGATTGACTTATACACCATATGTTGGTTCCGTCATCGGGGTACAGAGTTTGATGGGCTCTGATTCCAACTACGGTTGACCAGCATGGTCCGTGGTTGGACCTACGGACCGTAGGTCTAACCATAGGTGAGGGACAACAGCCAATTGGAGGGAATTGGTTGTTGGGTGAACTTCAAATTCTAGTTCATACTTCAAACTTCAACTCAAATGAGAGGAGTTATGACTTTAAGAACCTTTGTGTGGCTACTGAAATGAGTGGGGATACTAGGCCCTCATGTTAGCCTCTACTTCCCATCTGGCTTCTTCTATATTCTGACTTCTCCAAAGTACCTTGATTGATGCTATGTCTTTTGTCCTCAACTCCCTGACATGTCGGTCCAATATCGCCACTGGAATTTCCTCATAAGATAAGTGTTCGGAGAATTCCATACCTTATATGGGAATAACCTGTGTAGGATCTCCCAAGCATTTGTGCAACATCGACACATGGAAGACCGAGTGTACTGCAGCTAACTCTCGAGGCAAATCCACCTTATAGGATACCTGGCCAACTCTACGTATAACTTTATATGGCCCAATATACCTTGGGATCAACTTACCTTCCCTCCCAAATCTCATAACACCCTTCATAGGGGATACCTTTCAGAATACCCAGTCATCAACCTGGACCTCTATGTCTCTACGGCGTCCGACTGCATATGATTTTTGTTGGCTCTGAGCCGTTTGAAGTCAATCTTTTATCAACTTTACATTTTCAACGGCTTGGTGAACAAGGTCTGGTCCTAATACTTGAGTTTCACCTACTTCAAACCAACCAATAGGCAATCCGCACCGACGCCCATAGAGGCCTTCAAATGGAGCCATGCCAATGCTTGAATGATATCTACTATTGTAGGCAAATTTTATCAAGGGCATATGATCATGCCAATTACCTTTAATATCTAAAACACATGCTCTCAGTATATCTTCGAGTTTTTGAATAGTGTGTTCGGTTTGGCCATCTGTTTGGGGGTGAAATGTTGTGCTAAGGTTCACCTGTATGCCCAAACTTCTCTGGAATGATCTCTAGAAATGTGTCGTAAATTGGGCACCCTTAACTGAAATAATAGATAGTAGAATCCCATGCAATTGAACAACTTCCCTTACAAATAACTTGGCATATTCTTCGTTTGTGCTGCTAGATTTAATTGGCAAGAAGTGGGCTGATTTTGTCAACCGAATAATGATCACCCAAATGGAATCATATCTCTTAAAAAAGAAAGACAAACCTATAATAAATCCATATTAACAGCCTCCCATTTCCATATTGGAATGTCCATAGTCTGAGCTAGGACCCCGGGCCTCTGATGTTCTGCTTTAACTTGTTGGCAATTGGATCATTGTGCCACGTATTCCGCAATATTCCTTTTCAGGTCATTCCACCACTAGACCTCCTTAAGGTCATGATACATCTTTGTGGAGACTGGATGAATTGAGTATCGGGAACAATGTGCTTCATCCATTATTTCAGCCTTGACCTAGCAATATTTGGAACACACAGTCTACCTTGGCATCTCAAGGTGCCATCTTCTGCTAAATTGAATGCAGTAATTTGGTGCTCACGAATCCCTTCTCGATACTGTAAAAATAGTGGATCGTCATACTGTTTCTCTTTCACCAATGCAACTAATGATGATTCGGTAGTATTCTGCACGATTACACCTCCATCTTCGGCTTCAAAAAATTGGACTCCTAGGCTAGCTAATTTGTGAACATCTCGTACCACTTCATGTTGTACACTTGGTAAATGTACTAGACTTCCCATAGATAGTCGACTAAGAGCATATGCTACCACGTTAGCTTTACCTGGGTGGTAGAGGATGTTCACGTCATTGTCCTTCAACCACTCTAGCCACCTTCTGTTCCTGATATTCAATCTTTTTTCTTGAAAATATATTGAAAACTCTTATGATCTGCAAAAATATCAACATGTATGCCATACAAATAGTGTTGCCAAATCTTAAGCATAAATACCACTGCAGCAAGCTCCAAATCATGAGTGGGGTAGTTTTGTTCGTGTTTCTACAATTGTCGAGAAGCGTATGCTATCACCTTCCCTTGCTGCATTAAGACGCACCCTTGGACAATGCCTGAAGCATCACAATAAACTACATACCCATATGTACCCTCTGGTAAGGCCAATATTGGAGCCTTAGTCAATCTATCTTTCAGCTCTTGGAAGCTTTTCTCACATAGATCGGACCACTGGAACTTCACCGCCTTCTGCGTCAACTTAGTCAATGGTACATAAATAGAAAAGAATCCCTCAACAAACATGCAATAATATTCAGCAAGTCCTAAGAAACTATGCAACTCCGTTGGAGTAGTTGGTCGAGGACAACTCTTTACAACCTCAATCTTTTGGGAGTCTACTATAATGCCTTCACTAGAGACCACATGCCCAAGAAAAGCCACAGATTTCATCCAGAATTCACATCTTGAGAACTTGGCATATAGTTGGTGCTCTCTAAGTGTTTATAGGATAATTGTCAAGTGATTTGCATGTTCTTTGGCATCACGTGAATATATCAAGATGTCATATATAAATACAATCACATACATATCAAGAAAGGGCTTGAAAACCCTATTTATCATATACATAAAGGCTGCTGGAGCATTTGTTAGTACAAATGACATGACAAGGAACTCAAAGTGTCCATATCTTGTTCGGAAGGCTAGTTTGGGAATATCTAATTCTCGCATCTTCAGCTGATGATATCCGGATCTCCAGTCAATCTTTGAAAAGCAATTAGCTCCTTGTAATTGATCAAATAGATCATCTATCCTTGGAAGGGGATATTTGTTCTTTATCGTCACTTTATTAAGCTATTTGTAATCTATACACATCCGTATCGTTCCATCCTTCTTGCGTACAAATAGTACTGGAGAACCCTAAGGTGATATACTGGGGCAAATGATACCTTTGTGAAGCAATTCTTTCAGCGGCTCGTTTAGCTCTTTCAATTCTAATGGTGCAATTCTATAAGGTGTAATGGATATAGGCTTGGTACTGAGATCTACGTCAATACCGAAATCAATCTCTCTAATTGGAGGTAGTCCAGGAAGTTCGTCAGGAAACACAACTGGATATTCCTTCACAACGGGCATAGAGTGAAGAGTTTCCCTGTGTTTCTCATCTTGAAGGTCTCTTACATGGACAAGGTGATATAAACACCCTTTGTCTATAAAATTTTGTGTCTTAAAATAGGAAATAAACCTTCCTCTAGGCATCATAGCATTACCTTTCCACTGTAGAACTGGCTCTCCCGGGAAATGGAATCAAGCAACTTTGGCTTGGCAATCAAATGTTAAATAACAAGATGACAACCAATCCATGCCCATAATGACATCAAAATCAACCATTTCTAGCTCTATCAAATTTGCCAATGTGTCACGGCCACATATTGTTACTTGGCACCCGTAATAGATCCTTTTACCTATAATAAAGTTTCCCACTTGAGTCGATATTGCAAATGGCTCATGTAATAACTCTTGCTCAAGTGCAAATTTCTGAGCAACAAATGGAAAAGCATATGATAGGGTAGCCCCTGGGTCTATCAATGCATATACATCATAAGAGAAAATAGATAAGGTACCTGTAACCACATCTAGGGATGCCTCTGAATACTGACGACCTGCTAGTGCATATATTAGATTTGGGCCAGCTCCATAACCAGATTCTCTACCCCTGCCTGTATCTCTCCCTACTGGTGGTTGAGGGCACGTGATAAAGAAGGCATTGATGCTGGCAATACTCCTGCAGAGCCAGTATATTATGGCCTATCACCTCTACCCTCCACTCATAGTTTTGTAAAATCATGTATCTTATGACCCTCAACTCCACACCCATAGCAAGCGATAGATCAATATGGACACTCTCCCAAGTGAGATCGACCACAGAGCCTGCAAGTAAGTCGAGGAGGTAGTCCTCAACTAGAACCTCTCTAATAGTAGAGATTAGGTTCCCTCGAGGTCTGAGTCTGCTCCTGCCTAGGTTTCGATGATTCAGCTGGGGGCACTAGCGGGTAAGTGGTCTACTGATTGAGCCTTGCTGGGAGAACCTCTACTAGAGTAAGCTCTAGCATCTCCTTGAAATATTCCAGCACTCCTAGCCCTCTTATTTTGTTTCCTATCTCTCTCAGCCCTACAATTTTGTATGCGGTCCTCTGTTTGCTGAGCATGTGCCATAAGTCTTGTAATATCTATATATTTATTTAATGCAGCAACGGTGCAAGAGCCAATCAAATGATCCCCAAGTCCACCAATGAAGCGATGCATCCTTGAATTTTGCATGCTAACCATCTCAGGAGAAAATCTAGCAAACTGAGTGAATCGCAAGCAATACTCCCTAACGCTACGATTATTTTGTCGAAAGTTTAAAAATTCATCAACCCTCACTTCCCTAAGCTTTAGTGGAAGAAATTGCTTCATAAAGGCCTTAGAGAACTACTTCCAAACTGTTGGAGGAGCAGTTTGTCCCCTAGAGTCCACCCACATCTCGTACGAAGCAATGGCGACATCTTTCAGCAGATAGGAGGCTAATTAAACTTCCTAAGTCTCAGAGATATGCATGACCCTGAAAATTCTGTTGATCTCATCTATAAACCTTTATGGGTCCTCTGTCACCCTAGATCCTGTGAATAATAGGGGATTCATATGGAGGAAATCACGTTCTCTAGATCCATCTGCCTCTTCCTGAACCGTACTAGGTGTTGCTGCATTTTGTCTTTGGACTTGAGTAGCTACCAACTGAGTGAGCAACTGTACTGCCCCTCCAAGATCTTGCTCTGAGGCATCTGGTGGCGGTATAGGCGGTAAATGAACTACCGTTGGTACTACTGAAGGTGTAGGAACTCATGTAGCTCCTTCTGGCATGGTAATATGAGGACCGTGAAGCATTGGACATGGCAAGCTCTGCTGACCACTGGTTTGATCACCTACTAGTTGGGATTGCTCTAAAATGTATGCCTCTTGAGTAGTACTAGCAATGGACCTTGAGCCTTCTTTATCCTTGTTCGTACTAGACATGATCTGAATAACAAACGAAAAAAAGAGTGTGAGTCAGAATTAACTTTCTATGACTTAGTTGTATCGCACAATCTAGATTATGAAAGAAAGTCAAATTCCTAAATGCCCATGTAGTCCCTAAATTACAAATATGGCGCGCAACACATTTATCAGAAAGGTTCTACGAGACACAGCTTCATAGACTCCCTGGGATACTTGAACATTGTGCTCTGATACCAAGTTTGCCACACTCCTAACTAGAAAGGGACAGACATCAAGGATATACACAAGCTCCTGCTAAGTATCTTACTAATCTCTTGCCAAAGCTGTAGATTCATAAGCAGCGAAACCTATATGAAGACACATACTAAAACATACATAGCAAAACGGCCTGTTGGGCAACTTTACAATGGAAACAAGACTAAGTCTACGAAGCCTCTAATGAGAATGCCTTTGAGAATCTGATAATTAGTCGGGACAGTGCCTCGACATACCCATTCTGATATATCTATATATGTAGCAAAATATAGGCTCTAAATATCTGATAGCTCCAGGTAGAGGTGGACCTTACTAACTGCTAAACTGGAAGTCTCTAGTCTACTGAAAATGCTTGTTGTTCTGAGTACTTGAGCCTGTAGTGATACAAATGAAACGCCAAAATAATAGGGACGTCAGTACATACAAAACATGTATTAGTATGTAAAGCAAACTGAATAATAAGTAGACATCAGATATCATGATAGGCAAATCTTAGCATGTGTATGCAGGAGACATAATTCGTAACTGGAATTGTGACAAACCTCAAGGGTCCTCATCAAACGTTTCATGGCTTAGTCATTTATATATATATATATATATATATATATATAATCCCTATAATTTGCCTAAGTAATATATTTACTTCATTATATCGCTTATGTGCTCTTTGTAAAGCTAATTGTCAAGGAATCAAATGATGGCCTACTGATGGCGATTAGTGAACTCTGTATGGCATCTGTATCCCACTGTCACGACCACGAGTGAAATCTCATAGTCTGGTAACGAGGTCTACCAAGGTACCCCCCATGGTTCCTGTATGGTATGCCCGCAGGCCTGTATCAGTGAGGTGAATCCACGACGGAAAATTCCAACTAACTATATCTTAATTCGGTGCACAGAGTAGTATCGCACGTAGTAGCCCTAAATATGCCCACCCTACTCTGCAGAGTAGTCTATAATATCAACTGCTTGCAATTATTTATAATAATTAATTCATTAATCACATAGCTCGTGATACAATTCGTGATTACATTCTTTAGCTTGAGAATCATATATCTTGTGACCTATGCACTTATGCACAGTCTGTGGATGGCAGCTTTCTTTAAATTTATGCAACATGTACATTGGTAACTTCTAAGAGTTCCAACTGTAGATAAATGTAGTTGTGCGAAACCTATTGCTTCCTTGAAATGTACTATAACACTATAGGTTTTGGACTCAGCATGCGAGGGTTTATAAAATAGGATAACTTTCTTTAAAGTATCATAGAATCTATAGTGACATTTATCGGAAGATCATGCGAGTTTGGGTCGTGCCTTAAGGGCAAAAGAGGTTTTAGGTTTACATACCTTAATTTGGGACTTACTATCTTACGTCATCAAACTACTTTGCTGACAACTTTATCTATAACATAAAATCATATAATGATAGTATAAGAAACTAATCAAGAGTCACAACAATGCCAAAAACACAATGATGGTTCGCGAGCGACAATCTCAACAATTACCATAGATGAGTGGTGTATCACCAAACCCTTCTCTTTCTCTACATCCCAAGTAGGCTTATGACTTATTTACATGTTCTGTATTACACCTCATCCTTTAACAATAAAGGACCAACCCCCTTAATCATCCACACTTAACATAAAAGTAAAACTCATGGCCTCCGTTCACCATCCCACCGGTTCCTTGTTAACGATGTCAAATTCCTTTATATGATCATAGTTTATTTTTGTAGAGAACTAATGCCAATAATTAAAATAATAGGACTTGATATAACCAGCTACAACATATTCTTAGCGACTTAGGTATTTCATCAAACACTTGGTGAGCGACAAACTTTCCTGAAATATAATAGTTGGGTTCTCTATACGTCACCTTCCGTTATAATGTAACCAGCTTACTTCCCCAATACAATACCATTGACCCCTCATTTTGTCAAAACAACAGCAAGCACAACTTTCTACAAACTTCCTCCTCACCAGAACATCAAATACAATTGGTAAAACATGGACTCACAGCTTCCTATCACCGTCCCAAGAGTCCTACCTAAAAATTATACTTAAAGCATCCTTGGAATACTATTAATGAAGATAGAAGAGGATTCATACCTATATACCAAAGAAAAGCAGCACCAGCCCTTGTTTATTCACAAAGAACAATACTTTTTCCTTCAAGATAACATTTAGCTTAGTATATTTATAGGTCTATGGAGAGGAAGACACTTGATTCTTGAAGAAACCAACTTACCGTAAGCTTTGGTGGATTGAAGATGAGAAAACTTGAAGAAATAACTTGGAACTATTCCTTATACGTTCTTGAGTATATGAGAAAGTATATCCCAAACTTCTAATATAAAAAAAACAAGTTTGGCCGACTTTCTCTAAAGTGCCACATGTCCCGCAGTGATTGGATAGTGTGCACGTCTGTCACAGAATAAACATAACATTTTAATGTGATATCGTTTAAATGAGCGGTTAGTTTTTCTAGAAACTAGACTCAAATACCTTCAATTGGATAGGTTGTAGGCCCTCTAACTCATTATATATTAGGAGATATGCTCATTCAAAGTCAGATGAGAAATGAGATCATTTGTAGTATTCCTCCACAATGAACCTTTAAACTTTAATCTTTTCTTTAATGATCTCTCTGATCTAAAACTTTTGTTTAACCCTTCAAATGACTAAATATAAGGGTTACATGGTATGCTTAGCCATTTTCAATGATATACTTCCCCCGATATCACATCTATGCATTGGTGTTTACAAGTCGCAAATGTATTTTAAGTTATGGGATATTGCATTATCCCCCCTTTGGATCATTCATCCTCGAATGAATTTAAAAAATTGGTAGAGTTTCCATTGTAAATAGGCTTATCCAAAACCTGTCATCCAACAAAAATACACACACAATGCTTTACAGAGCATCACCACGGAATAATATGCAACGGACATTCACTAGGCTCTGCTTGGCCTTATACCTATTGAAACTACACTAACTAATATAATATACCTTATATTGTGGATATTTAAACTCTGAGGAACATGTGGTGTCTGTATCAAGTGCCTGAACATATAACATATAATAAAAAACTACTACAAAGTACAGGCAGAACAAATACTTAAATGAGAGGAGTTGTGACTTTAAGAACCTTTGTGTGGCTACTGAAACAAGTGGGGATACTTGGCCCTTATGTCAGCCTCTGCTTCCCATGTGGCTTCTTCTATATTCTAACTTCTCCAAAGTACCATGACTGATGCTACGTCTTTTGTCCTCAACTTCCTGATATGTCCGTCCAATATTGCCACTGGGACTTCCTCATAAAATAAGTGTTTTGAGAATTCCATACCTTCTATAGGAATGACCTGTGAAGAATCTCTCAAGCATTTGCGCAACATCGACATATGGAAAATTGGGTGTACTACAGCTAACTCTCAAGGCAAATCAACCGCATAGGCTACCTGGCCAACTCTACGTATAACTTTATATGGCCCAATATGACTGGGGATCAACTTACCGTTCCTCCCAAATTTCATAACCCCCTTAATAAGGGATACCTTCAAGAATACCTAGTCATCAACCTGGAACTCTATGTCTCTACGGCGTACATCTGCATACGATTTTTGTCGACTCTGAGACGTTTTTTCAGTTGCTCTTTTATCAACTTGACTTTTTCGACGTCTCGGTGAACAAGGTCTGGTCCTACTATTTGAATTTCACCTACTTCAAACCAACCAATAGGTGATCTGCACCGACGCCCATAGAGTGCTTCAAACGGAGCCATGCCAATTCTTGAATGATAACTATTATTGTAGGCAAATTCTATCAAGGGCATATGATCATCCCAATTACCTTTAAAGTCTAAAACACATCATCTCAATATATCTTTAAGTGTTTGAATAGTGCGTTCGGCTGGGCTGTCTGTTTTCATGTGAAATGCAGTGCTACGGTTCACCTGTGTTCCCAAACTACTCTGGAATGATCTCCAGAAATGTGCCGTAAATTGGGCACCCATTTCTAAAATAATAGATAGTAGAGTCCCATGCAAGCGAACAACTTCCCTTACATATATCTTGGCATATTCTTCGGATGTGCTGCTGGATTTAACTGGCAAGAAGTGGGCTGATTTCGTCAACCAATCAATGATCACCCAAATTGAATCATATCTCTTAAAAGAGAAAGGAAAACCTCTATTGAAATCCATATTAATAGCCTCCCATTTCCATATTGGAATGTCCATAGTCTGAGCTAGACCACCGGGCCTCTGATGTTATGTTTTAACTTATTGGCAATTGGAGCATTGTGCCATGTATTCCGCAATATTCCTTTTCATGTCATTCCACCAATAGACCTCCTTAAGGTCATGATACATCTTTGTGGAGCCTAGATGAGTTGAGTATCGGGAACAATATCCTTCATCCATGATTTTCTACCTTAACCCATTTTTATTTGGAACACACAGTCTACCTTGACATCTTCTGCTAAATTGAATGTAGTAATTAGGTTCTCACGAAACCCTTTCTCGATAGTGTAGAAATATTGGATCGTCATATTGTTTCTCTTTCACCAATGCCACTAATGATGATTCGGCAGTATTCTGCACAATTACGCCTCCATATTCGGCTTCAAGAAATAGAACTCCCAGGCTGGCTAATTTGTGAACATCTCGTACTACTTCCTGTTGTACACATGGCAAATGTACAAGACTTCCCATAGATAGTCGACTAAGAGCATCTGCTACCACGTTAGCTTTACCTGGGTGGTAGAGGTTGTTCACATCATAGTCCTTCAACAACTCTAGCCACCTTCTCTGCTTGAAATTCAAATCTTTTTGCTTGAAAAGATATTGGAGACTCTTATGATCTATAAAAATATTTAACATGCACCCTATACAAATAGTGTCGCCAAATCTTAAGCGCAAATAGCACTGCAGCAAGCTCCAAATTATGAGTGGGGTAGTTTTGTTCGTGTTTCTTCAATTGTCGAGAAGCGTATGCTATCACCTTCCCTTGTTGCATTAAGACGCACCCTAGGCCAATGCCTGAAGCATCAAAATAAACTACATACCATTTTGTACCCTCTGGTAAGGCCAATACTGGCGCCTTAGTCAATCTATCTTTCTGCTCTTAGAAGCTTTTCTCACATGCATCGGACCATTGGAACTTCATTGCATTTTGTGTCAACTTAGTCAATGGTGCAGAAATAGAGGAGAATCCATCTACAAACGTGCGGTAATAACCAGGAAGTCCCCAGAAATATGTAACTCCGTCGGAGTAGTAGGTGGAGGCCAACTCTTACAACCTCAATCATTTGGGAGTCTACTATAATGCCTTCAGAACACCTGGACATGAAAAGAAACAGAGTTCATCCAGAATTTACATTTCGAGAACTTGGCATATAGTTGGTGCTCTTTGAGTGTTTGTAGGACAGCTCTCAAGTGATTTGCATGTTCTCTGGCATCAGGTGAATATATCAAGATGTCATTTATAAATACAATCACATACATATCAAGAAAGGGTTTGAAAACCCTATTCATCATATCCATAATGGCTGCTAGAGCATTTGCTAGTCTAAATGACATGACAAGGAACTCAAAGTATCCATATATTTTTCAGAAGGTTGTTTTGGGAATATCTACTTCTCGAATCTTCAGCTGATGAAATACGGATCTCAAGTCAATCTTTGGAAAGAAATTAGCTCCTTGCAATTGATCAAATCGATCATCTATCCTTGGAAGGGTATATTTGTTCTTTATCATCACTTTACTAAGCTGTCTATAATCTATACACATCTGCATCTTTCCATCATTCTTGCGTACAAATAGTACTCTAGCACCCCAAGGCTATCTGCTAGGGTGAATAAAACTTTTGTCAAGCAAATCTTTCAGCTGCTCCTTTAGCTCTTTCAATTCTCATGGTGCCATTCTCTAAGGTGGAATGGATATAGGTTGGGTACCGGGATCTACGTCACTACCAAAATCAATCTTTCTAATTGGAAGTAGTCCAGGAAGTTCGTCAGGAAACACATCTGGCTATTCCTTCACAACGGGCATAGAGTAAAGAATGGCCATCTGTTTCTCAGCTTGAAGGGCTCTTACATGGACAAGGTGATATAAAAACCTTTTGTCTATAAACTATTGTGCCTTAAGATCAGAAATAAACCTTCCTCTAGGAATCATAACATTACCCTTCCACTCTAGGACTGGCTCACTTGGGAAATGGAATTGAGCATATTTGGCTCAGCAATGAACTGTTGCATAACAAGATGACAACCATTCCATGCCCATAATGACATCAAAATCAACCATTTCTAGCTCTATCAAATTTGCAAATGTGTCACAGCCACATATTGTTACTAGGCACATGTAATAGATCCTTTTAGCTATAACAGAGTCTCTTACCGGAGTCGGTATTGCAAATGGCTCATGATGTAAGCTCTACTCCAAATTTCTTAGCAACAAATGGAGTAACATATGATAGGGTAGCCTCTAGGTCTATCAATGCATATACATCATAAGAGAAGATACATAAGGTACTTGTAAACACATCTAGGGATGCCTCTGAATCGTGATGACCTGCTAGTGCATACATCCAATTTGGGCCAGCTCCAGAACCAGATCCTCTACCCCTGTATGTACCTCTCCCTGCTAGTGGTTGAGGTCCACGTGATGAAGAAGGGATTGATGCTGACAATACTCCTGTAGAGACAGTATATTGTGGCCTATCACCTCTACCCTCCACTCAAAGCTTCAGACAATTATGTATCTTATGACCCTCCACTCCACACCCACAGCGAGCGGTAGATCCATATCGATAATCTCCCAAGTGAGATCAGCCACAGTGCCTGCAAGTAGGTCGAGGTGGTAGTCCTCGACTAGATCCTCTCGGATAGTGGGGATTAAGTGCTCTCGAGGTCTGAGTCTACTCCTACCCGGGACTCGATGACTGAGCTGGGGCACTAGCAGTTTAGCGATCTACTGATTGAGCCTGTCTGGGAGGACCTCCTCTACAGTAAGCTCTAGCATCTCCCTGAAATATTCTAGCACTCATAGCCCTCTTATTTTGTTCCCTATCACTCTCAGCCCTACGATTTTGTATGCAGCCTTCCTGTTTGCTGAGCATGTGCAATAAGTCTTGCAATATCCATATCCCGATTTAATGCAGCAATAGGGCAAGAGCTAATCAAATGATCCCCAAGTCCACCAATGAAGCGATGCATCCTTGCATTTTGGGTGCTAACCATCTCAGAGCAAATCTAGCCAACTGAGTGAATTACATGCAATACTTCCTGACGCTAAGGTTATTCTGTCAAAAGTTTAAAAATTTATCAACCCTCGCTTCCCTAAGCTCTAGTGGAAGAAAGTGCTCCATAAAGGCCTTAGAGAACTCCTTACAAGCTGCTGGAAGAGCATTTTCTCTCCTAGAGTCCACCCACATCTCTTACGAAGCAATGGCGACATCTTTTAGCTGATAGGAGGCTAATTCAACTGCCTCAGTCTCAGAGATATGCATGACCCTAAGAATTCTGTTGATCTCATCTATAAACCATTGTGGGTCCTGTGTGACCCTAGATCTTGTGAATACTGGGGGATTCAAATGGAGGAAATCACGTACTCTGGATCCAGCTGCCTCTTCCTGAACCTCACTAGGTGTGGCTGGATTTTTTCTTTGGACTTGAGAGGTTACCAACTGAGTGATCAACTGCATTTCCCCTCTATGATCCTGCTATGATGCACCCTGTGGCGGTACAGGCGGTAAATTAACTACTGTTGGTACTACTGGAGATGTAGGAACTCCTGTAACTCTTTTTGTCATGGGAATCTGAGGACGTTGAAGCATAGGACATGGCAAGCTCTGCTGACCACTGGTTTGATCACCTACTAGTTTGGACTGCTCTAAATTAGATGCCACCTGAGTAGTACTAGCAATGGACCTCGAGCCTTCTTTATCCTTTCACGTACTAAACATGATCTGAATCACAAATTAAAAAAGAGTTTGAGTCAGAATTAACTTTCTATGACTTAGCTGTATAGCACGATCTAGATTATGAAAGAAGGTCAAATTCCTAAATACCCATGTAGTCCCTAAATTATAAATATAGCGGGCAACACATTTAAAAGAAAGGTCCTACTAGACACGACTTCATAGACTCCCTGGGACACTTGAACCTTGTGCTCTGATATTAAATTTGTCACACCCCTAACTAGAAAGGGGCAGACATCAAGGATATACAAAAGCTCCTGCTAAATATCTTACTAATCTCATTCCAAAGTTGTAGATTCATAAGCAGCGAAACCTATATGAAGACACATACTAAAACATAGATAACAAAAGGGCATGTTGTGCTACTTTTCAATGGAAACAAGACAAAGTCTACGAGCCTCTAAAGAGTATGCCTCTGAGAATCTTATAACTAGTCGGGATAGCGCCCCGACATACCCATTCTAATATATGTACATACGTAGCATAATATAGGCTCTAAATATATGATAGCTCCAGGAAGAGGTAGAGCTTACCAACTGTTAAACTGGAAGTCTCTAGCCTACTGAGTACCTGAGCCTGTAGTGATACAAATAAAATGCCAAAATAACAGGGACTTCACTACATACAAAACATGTTCTGGTACATAAAGCAAACTGAATAACAAGTAGACATCAAGTATCATGATAGGAAAATCTGAGCATGTGTATGCAGGAGACATAAGCCGTAACTGGAATTGTGACCAGCCTCAAGGGTCTTCATCAAACGTTTCATGACATAGTCATTTATATATATATATAATCCCTATGATTTGCCTAAGTGATATCTTTGCTTCATTATATCGCTTCTTTGCTCTTTGTAAAGCTAACTATCACGGAATCACATGATGGCCTACTGACGGAGATTAGTGAACCCTGCATGGCATCTGTAGCCCACTGTCACGACCACGCGTTAAATCTCATAGTCTGGTAATGAGGTCTATCAAGGTACCCCCCCCCCCCAAGGGCTCATGTATGGTCTGCCCACAGGCCTGTATCAGTCAGGTGAATCCACGACGGGAAATTCCAGCCGACTATATCTTAATTCTATGCCCATAGTAGGGTCGCACGTAGTAACCCTAAATATACCCACCTTACGCTGAAGAGTAGTCTATAATCTCAACAGTTTGCAATTATTTATAATAATTAATTCATTAATCACATAGCTCGTGATACAATTCGTGATTACATTCTTTAGCTTGAGAATCATATATCTTGTGACCTATGCAGTTATGAACCGTCTGTGGCTCGCTGCTTTCTTTAAATATATGCAACATGTAAACCGCTAACTTCTAAGAGTTCCAACTGTAGATAAACGTAGTTGTGTGAAACATGTTGATTCCTTGAAGAGTACTATAACTCTCTAGGTTTAGGACTCAAAATGAGAGGGTTTATAAAATAGGATAACTTTCTTTCAAGTATCATAGAATCTATAGTGACATTTATCGGAAGAACATGTGAGTTTAGGTCGTGCCTTAAGGGTAAAAGAGGTTTTAGCTTTACATACCTTAATTTGGGACTTACCGTGTTACGTCATCAAACTCCTTTGCTTACAACTTTATCTATAACATAAAATCATAAAAGGATAGTATAAGAAACTAATCAAGAGTCACAACAATGTCAAAAACACAATAATGGTTTTCGAGCGAGAGTCTCAACAATTACCATAGAGGATTGGTGTATCACCACAACCTTCTGTTTCTCAACTTCTCAAGTAGGCTTATGACTTATTTACATGTTCAATATTACTCCTCATCCTTTAACCATAAAAAACCTGCCCCCTTAATCATCCACACTTAACATAAAAGTAAAACTCATGGCCTCTGATCACCATCCCACCGGTTCCTTGTTAACAGTGTCAAATTCCTTTATAAGCTCCTCGCCTTCCATTCTAATGTAAGCAGCTTACTTCCCCAATACAATACCATTGACCCCTCATTTGGTCAAAACAACAGCCAACACAACCTTCTACAAAGTCCCTCCTCACAAAAAAACATCAAATATGATGGGTAAAACATGGACTCACGGCTTCCTATCATCGTCCCGTTTGTCCTTCCCGCAAATAATACTTAAAGCATCCTTGGAATACTATTTATGAAGATAGAAGAGGATTCATACCTATATACCAAAGAAAACAGACCCTTCCCTTGTTTATTCTCCAAGAACAATACTTTTTCCTTCAAGAAAACATTTAGCTAAGTATATCTATAGGTCTATGGAGAAGAAGACACTTGATTCTTGAAGAAACTAACTTACCTTAAGCTTTGGTGGATTGAAGATGAGAAAAACTTGAAGAAATAACTTGAAACTAGTCCTTACACGTTCTTGAGTATATGAGAAAGTATATCCCAAACTTCTAATATTTAAACAACAAGTTTGACCGACTTTCTCTAAAGTGCCACATTTCCCGCAGTGATTGGGCAGTGCGCGCGTCTGTCATAGAATGAACATAACTTTTTACTCCGATATTGTTTTAACGAGAAGTTTGTTTTTCTACAAACTAGACTCAAATACCTTCAATTGGATACGTTGTAGGCCCTCTAAATCGTTATATATTAGGAGATATGCTCGTTCAAAGTCAGATGAGAAATGAGATCATTTGTAGTATTCCTCCACAATGAACCTTTAAACTTTAATCCTTTCTTTAATGATCTCTTTGACCTAAAACTTTTGTTTAACCCTTCAAATGACTAAATATAAGGGTTACATGGAATGATTAACCATTTTCAATGATATACCTCCCCCGATATCACA
Organism: Solanum okadae; assembly: GCA_036553675.1. Lineage (NCBI taxonomy): Eukaryota > Viridiplantae > Streptophyta > Magnoliopsida > Solanales > Solanaceae > Solanum > Solanum okadae. The sequence goes on along the minus strand of CM071685.1, from coordinate 9,718,593 downwards.
TCTATGCATTGGTGTTTACGGGTAGCAAATGTATTTAAGTTACGGGATATTACACCGTCACTGTAGATTTTCCATATTTCCCCATTTTTATCACTTTTTTTGGTTGATCTCATGCTCGGATTTGGATTACATTGCCACCTAGCATATCAAATTATATAATTCAGCAATCAGGTTGGTTTTTCTGAACCCCGAACTCTTGATTAGTGGTTGGACTTGAATGAATTCGATAAATATGTGTTGTTGTTTGTTGGGTCTATATTTAAATTGTGATTGTGTGCTGGACTGATTATCTAGTGTTTCGAAATTGTGCCTAATTGCTTAAAATGATGATTCCCCAAGTTTTGTGCGTTAAAATTCATTGTAAATTAATGGGTTGCGATTATTTTATGTTGGGTGAAGTCTAATTAATCCACAATTGTGCTAAATGATGTACTTTTCCTAATGATGGAGCGTTTGACGTCAATCTTAAGGGCATAAGTCGTAAAATGGCCAATTTTGGCCAAATCGGGGGAAATCTGAGTATCCCGGAGGCATGAGTCGATTGGGTCTGGACCTAATTGCATAGTGTGTGAGTTTGATTTTAATTTTGAGGGATGTGAACTTGATTTCGGGAATAGGACTTGAAATTTGCCACGTTGGGCTATTTGGCGAGCTGGGTCAAGATCGTCGAACTATTCGGTGGTTCGCCAATGTCCCCCTTGTTCACCTTTAATTTCTCAATTTGGCTTAGTTATAGTCTGTAACTTTTGGCCGGAATCTTGAGTCTTTCTGTTGCTTGCTTTCTGCAAATTTTCTTGAACTATTTATAAATCTTTTCGATGTGTTTTGCAGATATAGCTAGGACCAATTGGGACGAAAGTGGAATGTCGCCCAGCTAACGAGCACGGGGAATTGTGATCCATGAGGGAGCAACTGCTTCCTCTATAAAAGGCAAGAAAAGACCTTCGAAGGGAGGCAAGGGCAAGGGCAAAGCGCCCGTAGCTGAGAGACCGGAGCACAACTCCGGTAGTGATGGGGATTCTTTCATTTCTCAGGCCTCATTCTACAAGCCTGAGGATGACCAACAACTTCAGAACCAACGAGCTAAGATTCATGCTAGAGTTCGTCAAGATCCATCTAGAATCTAGAGTCTACTTCTGGTGCTGCTGATAAGTACCAGCTTCGACACAAACGATGGTTTCAGCACCACCAGTTCAGGGTCTTTTCCCTGGTTACTTAACAGGCTAAAGTTCAAGAGATTGAGGACCATTCTGGAGGAAAATATACTATCCACGGATGGTATGGTGGATAGGTACTCTTTGATTTGGGAAAATCTCCGGTTCTACAAATTTGACATATTCACCAGGCCCCGTGGCTCATACATCCCCATATGGGTAAGAGACTTCAACACCACATATGGTGATCTAGTACCCCAGGGAAAGAAGAAGGCTAGTCCATTCAAACCGGTGCCGTCTGTAATGCTACGGGGGAGAACAATGGGATCTAGCAGCGATGATATCAATGCTGCACTTGTCAAAGATACAGGATTTGAGCATAATTATGAAGGCATGACTACAACACATACTCTGGATGACCTAAAGGGCTGGCTAGCTCCCCTCATTTCTGATATCACCTCGAGGTGGATTGAGGCAGGAACCCATATTAAGAAGAAGGACGTTGCTCGGAATTGGTTTGGGTTCATCAGCAGTTCTATCATGCCCTCATAGAATGAGTCCATCCTCTGTAACACAAAGGCGACCTGTCTCAGATCGATTATAGCAAGGAAGAGGCTAAACCTAGGTTGATTAAAAAATAGGAGATGGCCATGAGGGCCAAGCAGTGCTATACATCCCTCCATTTCCCAGTACTTATAACAGATTTGGGTCGGTGGGGTGGTGTTCCTCTTGACGAGAAGAGGTATATTGAGATTACACCCACATCCTCCACCGATATCCGGCGCATAGAGACAGAGTACACACGGGATGAGGCAAATAGGAAGAGAGCAGCTCCGGTAGATACATCCCCGGAGGTTGATGTTGATTCTATACCTACAGAGGTATCCTTGCCCACTCCGGCCTCCGGGCCTTCAGGTACATATACTTCCACTTCTTCCTAGGATCCAGGTTCTACCATTACCTCCCAGCCTTCTACTTCAGGTACCAATGCCTCAAGGACTCTGATCACTCAGGCCATGCTCCTCAAAATGGGGCTACTAGCCCATTATGCAGATGTTCGAGTTTCCGGGCTAGAGTCTAAGGTGCCTTGGATGATTGACAGAGACATCCAGATCTATAATTTTTGAGACACCGAGCAATGATGCCCCGATAGACAGAGCGACTGAGTAGACAAGATCATATTTACCTCTCTTTTTGTTTTTATTGATTTTTGTGTTGTTAGTTTTATTTGAGGGTAACTATTTTTCTTTTGTGAAAGGGGTGAGGTATTTCAATACCTACCTCTTGTGTTATGATTTTTGCTTGTGAATTTTGGGTTTTATGATCTAAAAGTGTGTTTTGATAATTTTGTTCTTGTCTTGTGGATATTTGAGCTTGTGGCTCCTTATTTTTGAATAGAAATCGTTTTTAACCTATTTTGAAAAAAATGTACCACCTCTTTTGTGTGGGATTGTGGTTGTTCTTGTTCGAATTTGAGTATCGATTATGATCAATACTGATGACTTAATTAGTGCTCTTAATTGAACGAAATGAATGTGCGGCTACGATATGGCCAAATGAAGTTGCATAGACAATGTGTGAACTGTTTGCATCTCGGTGTGACTAGCCGGTTATCGAATGAGTGTCTTGTGATGAAAATTGCATAGTGGCTAGAAAGTGTGGAGTCTCGTTTGATATTGGTGCCAATGCCTTGTTTGATGAGCTTACCTTGAATATTATGTGTGATGACTCCTAGAATTTACCGTGTTTGTCTGGTTGACTAAATGATGCAAGCTCTTGAAATGATCTTAGGAAACAATTTTAAAGAATGAAACAATTTGACAATATACCTCTTTTGAGGCCAACCTTGTGAGATGTGTGAACCTTGTTTGAACCCCTTTGAGCCTTACCCTTTCTTTGGAAGAAACTTGAACAAATGTAACCCCTCTTTATCCATTAAACCATAACTCTCATGAAGTGTGCTTTGTTTGAATAGCCAACATAGGCCAAAAGCCTAAGTTGGGGGTGTGGTGAAAAGAGAAGGTAAATCAAGAAGTGTGAAAAATTCCCCTTTCAGTTATTGTTTTTTTTTTTAAAAATGGAACCCCTCCATATAAAAAAAAAGGAGAAGAAAAGAAAAAGAAAAAGAATGAAAAAGTCGTGAAATAAGTGACGAAATTTACAAAAGAAATGGGGTATCCAGAAGTCCATTTGAAAGTGATTAATGGGGTGAATTATGAACATGATCAAAATGTTTAAGAAAAGGAAGAAAGTCATGTTCAGACTACATTTTATGAGGGTTGCAGCCACTGAGCCTAAGTGACCATACCTTTTCACTCAGCGTCGTTACAATAATTGAAAAGACCGTTTGATCTTGAGTGAGCTGAAACGATTGTTGATTGGAAAATAAGGGCAAACCTATGGTTGTCATCATGCATGTGTTCATCTTTGTTAGTGTGAGAGTAGTATGGAGTCGTAAGGAACATTTTAGTTGAATGCATGCACTTTTCTAAGTTAAAGCATCATTTTGCAGATAATGGAAAAGCATAAGTCATAAGCATATTCAACATATAGACCATCATAACATAATGGAAATATACCAGAAGGACCTTCAAAACATACTTGTGCAATGCATGAATAAGATAACATAATCCCACCCATACTAAGTAAAGCTTCTTGAGTAGCTATATTTCATAATTCATAATGTGTTCATACTATCATAGTGGGATAAGACTTAACCAACCTAGACCATTTGAGCTTAACATGGAATCTTGTGTATAACTAACCTCGAAAAGGGGTTGTCCTACTTGTCTTAGGTAGAACCATACTCTTAGCTTAGGTGGATCCACTAGCTAAAGACCTATGAGGGTACATAGTTTATAGGATAAGGGGATTGCTACCAGAATAACCAGCCTCTACTAACGTGAGGGCTTCCATCCCAATAGATTGCTCCTAGAAGACGTCCTCTACTAACGTGAGGGCTTCCATCTAATATCACTATCCACTCGGTGCTAAACATTAATGACCATGGAGTTCATATTAAGTCTTGACTTAAGTTCAAAACTATGGAAGAATGTCTTGACACTCAATCCAACATTAGTCATACTAAAACTCATAGATTCGATAGGTGAGACTAGTCTTCCAACCTTAGAATCACTACATGTGACAAACCTTTCACATCATATAATATTAATGCATAAGTGTGTACATGAGAATAATCATCCAACAACACAACAACTAGATCATAAGCATATTCACTTTACTCTCAAAGTGTTCTAAAAGCATATACATAAGCCGCACAATCATGCATAATTCTCATGTTTGCCCTTCAAGAACCATAGATCACATTCAATCAACAGATCTAAAATTACTACATTAGACATGGATAATAACATGATTCAATTACTACAATTACTATAAGCATAATCTCATAATACTCTTTTTTCTACAATTCACCCACATCACAAGGTGATAATTTGGAAATATGTGGATTTCATGGATTCTTGGGAGATTTCATCATAAAACTATAATGAATCATCAATTCAATCATAATATCAATAATTAAATCAATAGAATCATTTTTGAAAAGGAATCGATGACTTGGAATAAAACCCTAACTTTTGGGGAAAATACTATCTTTCAAATTGAGTTTGGAGGGACTCTATGGATGAAGGACTACACTACCTTAACTTTGAATCCCCAAAGAAATTGAGTAGAATCTTGCTCCTTCAAGACCTAGCTTCACCTTCTTTCATCTTCTTCCTTAGAGTTCTTGAGAGAGAATTTCTTTAGGAGAGGATGAAGATATGGGTTTTCTTTAGAATTCTGCGGAAAGTGACTTAATTGAGGGAATTTTGAGCATAAAAAGATTATATACTTTATTAGGGAAGGAGTAAAATTATGTAGTAAAAAATTAGGAAAATAACAAAAGACCCCTATGACTCCCAACTTAAAAACTGCAGATCTGCACGCTGAAGCTCGCAAAGGGCACTTGGCGACTCGCAAAGTGACCCCTTAGCTCACTGAATTTTATAGTAAGCCGACTTAGGGGATGATTCAACTTAGGCTATGGGAGAGTAGACTTCGTTGACTCGCTGATGGGAACGGCGAGCCTGACTTAGCTCGCCTAAAGTTACACAATGCAGGACATGAGGGACCAAGCCAAAAAGGCAAGGAAGTTCCACTTGGCAGATCGCCTAGTCGAGTAAGAAGTGAATATTTTACCTGTTGTAAAAACGGGGTGTTACATTATCTCCACCTTGGGAACATTTATCCTCGAATGACGAACTAGACACCCTATGGAGGTAAAGTCTCAAGACTAGCAGCCCATCATGTATGCAACATCAAAAAAACAATACATAATTCAAAGGAGGAAACTTCAACTCCATCTAAAACATAATCAATGCAACAAAGGAAGTAGGAACTACATATAAGAGAGTTACTAAGGGAAATTTATTCTATGTGAAATTTTATACGGCAACAGCAGAGATATTATACGAGAAAATAAAACCTCCGATACAAGTCGTAAAGATAGGACTAACAAAAAATATGATAATACCGGAAGATATAGAACAGCAACCAGAGATACAAAAAAGCAAGATACCCAGTTTTTATGCCAATAAAAGAATAATTGGTATATCAATCATTATACAAGAGCTAGCAAATAATTATTTAAACCGAAACGCTATATGGAGTTATTATTCTAGAGATAAGTTAATGATTTATTCCAATTAAAGAGAACTAAGAAAAGCAGATAAGGATGAAGTCTAGAGATGGATTTTATCATTACTTAAACCAGAAGAACGACCTACAACACGAGCACTAAAGACAGGATTTATTTCAGCAGAGTTATTATCCAGATATTGTAAATTAATTGGACACAAATATCCAAATCACATATGTTCAAAATGCAATGGAGAAGATAATGTAATCCCCGACGTTCGGCTGGAATGATTAAATGAGATAGAGACGGAAAAAGATAAGAAGAAGAAGAAGATAAAGTCGTAAGCGATAAGGAAGAAGACATAGTCATGAAGAAGAAGATAAAGTCGTAAGAGATAAGGCAGAAGACATAGTCATGAAGAAGAAGATAAAGTCGTAAGAGATAAAGACATAGTCATGAAAAGTCTTAAAGTAAATAATGGAAAGATAAAGTAAAGACAAAGTTTTTTGACTTATTGTGTAAATCATTGTAAAGTGTAGTAATTGTATAAGTGTAGTAAGTGGACAAGTGTATGGTGTGTCATAAGTAGTAGGTATGGTGTGTCATACTATATTATTAGGCACATTATTATAATATATAGGTACATTATTAAGTAGTGTGTACGTGTAGTATTGTAAAAGGTGGTAAAAGTAGCAAATCCTTTCTATATAAAGGAAGACATATGTAAAGAAAGAGGCAGGCAATGCCTAACTTAATAAACATTTTCTTGAAAACACTCTCTCCCCTAAGTTATAAAAATACTTAAAAGTTAATATGGAAAAATCTGTAATCCAATCAGATATTTTAGATAGCATCGCTAAGCAAAAGGCAAATGTATATTGTTCAAAAAATATGCGGAACTAATTTCATATATTCTTGAATATCATATATATTCTTGAATAAATTTATGTTAGTTATTATGTATTAGAATTATTTGAATCATGATTTCTAGTTTATTAGCACACTGGAAACAGGGAGAAAACTTCTATACTATGCCATCCTAATGTTGAAACCGGTAGGCGAGGAAAGTCGTTTAGGGAGTAAACAAAGTTGAGGCGCTGATAAGAAGGAAGTATCCGTTAAAGTACGATGCTAGTAGTGACAGAAAAACATGATAAAGATAATCTAGTTCATAATGATCTAATATAAATTTAATCAATTATGAATATGATAGGAAGGAATAATTTGAAATAAAAAAATTTGCATGATAAAGAACATGACTACTTACGTTCATAATGAAATGATAAAAAACTACGAAACTTTAATATTATATATATTTAAAGATATAAAAATAATTGAATTAAGAAGGATCATATGGGAAAAAAATATATAATGATAACGAATCGGAAGATATATTAAACCAACAATGGTATGAAATAGACTTACATGATTTAGACTACGAAAGAATAAAATGGTTCGATTTAGAAATAAATTCAGACTAAAATGAACTATGAATATTTACAATATTGAACAGAATCTATGAAAGATATAAAATTATTAGAACAATTAATGGAGGAAAATTTATATATGTACCAAAGAACCCAAGATATGTTATATCTAGAATATATCATAAATAATATTAATGAAATATTCAGATTAAAACAACTATAGAAAGAATATTACAATAAATATTATTATATTTTACCATGAATTTCACACCTAATATTAAAGAAATATCAAGATTAAGACACTTAGCAAAAGAATACTACAATCAAATCTTTAAAATAAAATACTCACCTACCACACTACCACTTCTATGAATTCCTCAACTACGAGTTCCACACCGAAAAATGGTATCAGAGCTATGGATACTTAACTCATAGGATTTATGCTTAAATATAGACTTAAACAACTCAACTCAAGGATCTCTATGCATAACAAAAAACAATTCAATTATTACTCAAAATCAACTCATCTCAAGAATTCTTAAATCCAAAGATAAAAACATAGATTACTCTTTGTCTAAATTGAATATAAGTTTAGTGCCTGACGACGAACTAAACAAACATTATGATAGGCTTACATATCTGGAAGAAGGATGCTTTATTACGAAATCGACGAAACTCAAAGAACATTTGAGCCCTAGCTTTTCTCCTCTTGGAACCTTGCTGTAATTTCTTGAAGTGTTAATGAACGTAAAATAATTGATTAACACGTTTTAAGCCCTTAATTTGTTGTAAAACAACATGATCTAGGCTTAGAATAAGGGTTCAAACGACGTAGTATAAATACCAAATGCATAGGGGAAATACAAAAATGATCCTAGCTTTGAAAACTGAAAAGATGCCTTAAATGACAGGTTTCACAGACCGGGAAAGGCTTCACGGTCCATGAAATATTTCAAGGGCCATCTATCTAGTCATCAAGCTTCACTTTCCCAACAGTTCTTAACTAAAACGAGCATAACATTTTACTCCAAACTAGAAATGAGGTAAATTTTGTGGCATTCGAATGAGGAGTCAAAGACCTTTAATTAATAGGTCATGAGCTACCTAATTCATTATGTCGTAATTGATATGATCATTCGAAGTTGAAATTAAACTTACTAATTGATAGGTGACTTGTACGGACCCCAAACGGACCATACAAGTCACCACGGGCCGTCTAAGGTCTCGTATGGGTGACTCAAACCTTAGAAGCCTTGGAAGGTTGTCCACTATCCCCTAAATGGGTTGTCGACCCCGGAACGGGCTGTCTAGGGTACTATCAAGGGTTCAAAGTCCATTTTGAGTCGGTGGACTTGTTTGTTACCCCACTTTAGTCCTTTTCAAAGTCTGCGGTGTTATAATAATGTTGGATAATATATGAACATCTCTAGTAAATGATCTCTCCTTGATACTTATACCGACAAGACATCCCATGCAAATAGTCTTCCTACTCAAAGCATCATCCACCACATTGGCCTTCCCTAGATGAAACAAGATGGTGATGTCAGACTATTTTTTTAGCTCAAGCCATTTGTACTGCCTCAAGTTTAGATCTCTTTGACTGAAGATATATTGAAGACTCCAATGATCTGTGAAAACCTCACAATGAAATCCATATAGATAACGTCTCCATATATTAAGCACAAACACTATGGCTGCCAACTCTAATCATGGGTAGGGTTGTTTCTCTCATGGACCTTCAACTGCCTTGAAGTGTAGGCCATCAACTTATCCTTCTATATTAGAACAATGCCTAACCCGATAATATAAGCATTAAAATAAATAGTTAAATCCACACTTTTTTTGGGTAAAGTCAAAACAGCAGCGAACATCAACAAGGTATTCAATTTTTGGAAGCTCTCTTCATGGGAGATGTAATAGTAGAGAAGCGCTAAACAAATAGTCAGTAATCGCCTGCAAGTCCCACTAAAGTCTGGATCTTAATAATCGATGTAGGTCTGGCCCAGAGTCCATGGGAGGTGGCTCAGCAGTAGTATCTCGAGTGAAATCCAAGTAGGACAAACACCCTCTATCAACCAATATCTGAGCTTTAATGAAGGAGATAACCTTGCTAGGGTAAGAACCACTAGCACCCATCCACTCAACTCTTGGAACACCAAGAATCATTAAGTTCACCATCTTAGCATAATAGTTGAGGATATCATTATGTAGAGGAAGACAAACCATACCCGAGATAATATTGAAGTCTACCATTCCTATAATGATCATGTCTTCCCAACTATCATAACCAACTAAAGAAACAAGATATGATAGATATACTAGATCAACCACTAATGATTCACCCGATGGTTTAGAAATAAGAATAGGCACAAACATGCAATCAAACAGCATATCAAACTCAACAACAAAATAGGTAGACATATATGAGAAAGTAGAACCTAGATCAAACATTATAGACGCAGGTTGATGGTAAACTAGGACGATACCTATGATCAAATCATCAGAAGTCTCAACCATAGTGTTCCCTGCAAAAGCTTTACACTAGCCATCTCAGATGCCTACAGTTTAAGTAGAACCTCTACCCCTACTCTGTGGAGCATGAGTTCCCTTACGAATAGTCCTGCCACGTGCAACACTCTGAAAACTGGAGCTTAACATGAAGGTAAGAGTCGTAAATGTACCTCCCCGTACCTAAAAATATAGGGTTTCGTGTTAGAAAGTCAAGGTACGACCCCAAAGATCAACCATGTGTCCTTGAGGAGAACCCTTAGAAGGCTGCCTGACAGTTACCCATAGAGGGGACTCACGCCTTGTGGGTCAGCCCACACCCAATGAGTGAGGGGTCGTGGATCAAGGCCTAAGAAAACAGGTTCGAGTACCTAAACCTATGGTTCACCAACACGCCATGTGGGTAAATTCATGGACTGTGGTCGTGGGGTCAAGGGTGAGGCTTGAAACTGCCTTTTGGCAGTTACACTTAGGGGCATTATGGGATTCACGGCTTTAATAAATATTAAGTGACATCATTTTACACTAAATTAGACTAAATATATAGCTTTTTTAAGACGCCAAATTAAGTCATCTTCCTCATAATTCAAAAAACCCAAATCAAAACAATCTTTTCCCGCAAAAATATCTCTGTAGAACTTCAAGGAAGAAGAAGACGAAAGTGGAAGCTAGGGTTGAAAGAGCAAATTTTTCTACTCAAATTCATTGGAATTCATAGCTAAGGTATGGTAGTATTTTATCCATGGAGTCCCCCCAAACTCAATTTCAAAACTAGTAATTCCCCCAAAAGATAGGATTTGACTCGAAGTCATGGAATCCTCTTCAAAAATGATTCTATTGATTTAATTACTTTATATTATGATGGAATTGATGATTTATTATATTTTTATTTTGAAATCGCCCAATAATCCATGAAATACCCATATTCCAAATGTATGACCTTGTGATGTGGGTGAATTGATAAAAGGAGGATATTATGATATTATGCTTGTAGTACTTGAGTTATTTGAATCATGTTATCATCCATGTCTAATGTAGTAATTCTAGACGTGTTGATTTAATGTGATTCTTGATCCTTAAAGGGTAAATTATGATGATATGCATGATTATGAGATTTATGTATATGCTTTAAGAACACTTTGAGAGTGAAGTGTCCATGATAATGATAATGTTGTTGTGTAGATTGAAAGGCTATTCTGACGAACACATAATGAACATTATGTGAAACGTTTTCTCACATAATGATGATTCTAAGGTTGAAAGGCTATTATAACCTATTGAATCTATGAGCTATCTTATGAATTACGTTGGATTGAGTGTCAAGGCATTCTTCCATGAATATGAAATTAAGTCAAGACTTAATATGTACTCCATGGAAATTATGTTTAGCACCGAGTGGTTATTAAATATGAGATTGAAGCTCCCCCGCTAGAAAGGGCGGGATTCTAGAAAGTATCTCGTGATATGGAAGCTCCCCCGCTAGAAAGGCTGGGTTTCTAGTAGCAATCTCCCTTTTGCCATAAACTACGTGTAATCGTAGCTTACTTAGCTAAATGGATCCAGCTAAAGCTACGAGTATGGTTCTACCTTAGGCAAGTAGGACACCCCTTTCTGTGTGGGTTACACCGGATTCCATGCTAAGCTCACTTGGTCCATGTCGATTAAGGCTTATTCCCACTATGACAAGATTATGCATTATGAACTATGGCTACTCAAGAAGCTTCAGTTAGTATGGGTGGGATTATGGGATCTTATTTATGCATAGCACAAGTATGGTTTGAGGGTACTTATGGTATGTTTCTCTTATGCTATGATGATATATGTAATGCATATGCTATGATCTATTCTTTTCCATTATTTCCAAAATGATGCTTTAACTTAGTAAATTGCATGAATTCAACTAAAATGCTCCTTTTTAGCATGTTTTCAAATTTTTTATGTATGACTATCACACTTAGTGCATTTTTGTACTAACCCATATTTTCCTACATTTTCACCAAGTGTAGGGTCCGGTTCTCAAGGTGGTCCCCATTGTGGCTAGAGCTTGGATTCGATCTTTTCTTCTAGCTTGTTGGTGAGTCCTCATGATTCGAGGAGGGATGCTATCTTCGTAGTTCCTTTTCTTGTATTTGATTTCGGATTATGTTGCATGGGTTGTGACACAATTTGGTTCGAGTATTGTAATAGATGCCTAAATGTATTTCTATTCCTAGAGGTAAATTCGTCTCTTGTCTTAAAGCTAGGAAGATGATATCCAAAGGGTGAATTTACCATCTTGTTAGGGTGAGGGATGTTGAATATCAATCCCCTACTCTAGAATCGGTTCTGGTAGTGAATGAATTCCCGAAAGTTTTCCCTGATGATTTACCCGGAATTATCTCGAGCGGGAAATAGATTTTGGTGTTGACCTTTTACCGGATACGCAACCTATCTCCATTCCTCCATATAGAATGGCTCCGGCGGAGTTAAAAGAGTTGAATGAACAATTGAAGTATTTGTTATACAAGGGTTTTATCCAACCAAGTATCTCTCCATGGGGTGCTCACGTGTTATTTGTTAGAAAGAAGGATGGGTCTCTTAGAATGTGCATCGATTATAGCGAATTGAATAAAGTGACCATCAAGAATAAATATCAACTTTCGAGAATTAATGATTTGCTTTACCAACTTCAAGGGGCTAGCTATTTCTTTGTTTGGGTTATCACCAATTGATGGTGAAAGGGGTTGTTATTCCAAAGACAACCTTTAGAACCTAGAATGGTCACTATGAATTTGAGGTTATATCATTTGGGTTGGCAAACGCTCTGGCGACATTTATGGACTTGATGAATAAAGTGTTTAGGCAACACCTAGACAAGTTTGTGACTGTGTTTATCGATGATATTTTGATATATTCAAGGAGTGAGAATGAACATGTGGACCATTTGAGAATTGTGTTGCAAGTTCTTAAGGACCACAATTATTTGCAAAGTTTAGCAAGCGTTAATTTTGGTAAAGGTCTGTAGCTTTCCTTGGTCATATTGTGTCAAGCAAGGATATTGAGGTAGATCCTAAGAGGACGGATGCGGTCAAGAGTTGGCCTAGACCTCTAACTCCTTCCGACATTAGAAGCTTTTTGGGTTTGACCCGTTACTATAGGAGGTTTGTTGAGAGGTTTTCCTCCATGGCTTATTCATTGATGGATTTGACTCAAAAGAAAGCTAAGTTTGAGTTGTCGGAAGCTTGTGATAAAATCTTTCAAGAGTTGAAAGATAGACTTACATTTACTCCGGTCTTGACCTTACCGGAAGGTAGGGATGATTTCGTGGTATATTGTGATGCCTCTAGAGTAGGGTTGAGATGTGTCCTTATGCAAAACAGTAAAGTGATTGCCTATGCTTCAAGACAACATAAAGTCCATGAGAATAATTATCCGATCCGTGATCTTGAATTAGCGGCGGTTGTGTTTGCCTTGAAAATATGGAGACATTACTTGTATGGGGTCCATATGGATGTTTTCACCGATCACAAAAGTCTTCAATATGTATTTAACCAAAAGGACTTGAATCTTCATCAACGAAGGTGGTTAGAACTCTTGAAGTATTATGACATGAGTCACCTTTACCACCCTGGCAAAGCTAATGTGGTAGCGGATGCACTAAGTAAATTATCCATGGGTAGTGGGGCTCATGTAGAGGATTAAAAGAAAGAATTGGTTCGACAGGTGCATATGTTGGCTCCTCTAGGTGTTCAACTAGTGGATTCCACCAAGGGTGGCCCCATGGTCCATAATGGTTCTGAATCATCCTTTGTGATGGATGTGAAGTGTAAATGAGACCTTGATCCTTTATTAGTTTAGTTGAAAGAGTCACTACTCAAAAAGTTCGTAGAGGCTTTATCCCAACGGGGAAATGGGGTGCTTAGATACCAAGTTCGGTTATATGTTCTGGATGTTGATGGTTTGAGGGAAAAAATTCTAGAGGAAGCTCATAGTTCTCGGTATTCTATTCATCCGGGAGCCACAAAGATGTACCATGATCTACGGGAAGTCTATTGGTGGAATGGTATGAAGACAGATACTGTAGGATTTGTGGCCAAATGTCCTACTTGTCAACAAGTTATGAGTTGAGAATCAAAGACCGGGAGGCTTGTCCCAAAATATAGGTATTCCCACTTGGAAGTGGGAAGATGTGAATATGGACTTTATTGTGGGTTCGCCTCCAACCCAAAGGCAACATGATTTTATTTGGGTCATAATAGATCGAATGACAATAACAACCCACTTTATTCCCGTCAAGGTTTCTCATTCGGCGGAAAACTATGCCAAATTCTATATAAGTGAGATAGTGAAGTTTCATGGGGTGTCTTTATCTATTATTTCAGATCGGGGTACTGAATTTACTTCACACTTTTAGAAGTCATTCCAAAAAGGGCTTGGTACTAAAGTTAAGCTTAGCAGAGATTTTCATCGCCAAACCGTTGGGCAAGGGGAGAATACCATCCAATCATTGGAAGATATGTTAAGGGCATTTGTTATAGATCTCAAAGATAATGGGGATGACCACTTGCCATTAATAGAGGTTGCCTACAATAATAACTATCACTCAAGTAGCGGTATGGCTCCTTTTAAAGCCCTGTATGGTAAGAGTGTAGGTCTTCAGTTGGTTGGCTTGAAGTGGATGAAGTTCCTTTGATAGGTCCTGAGGTAGATTATAAATCCATTGAGAAAGTTCGGCTTATTAGAGAGAGGTTGAGAATGACTCAAAGTAGATAAAAGTCTTACACCGATGTGAGAAGAAGGGATCTAGAATTTGAAGTTAATGATTGGGTCTATTTGAAAAATCTCACCCATGAAGGGTGTGATGAGATTTCGCAAGAAAGGGAAACTTAGTCCCCGGTATGTAGGCCCATACCAAAATTTGAAACATATTGGGAAGGTTTCCTATGAGTTGGACTTACCAAATGAGTTGGCCCTGGTTCATCCAGTATTTCATATTTTTATGCTTACGAAGTGTATTGGAGATCCGACATCCATTATTCCCCTAGAAGGGTTCGGAATTGACGAAAACCTTTCATATGGAGAAGTTCCGGTAGAGATCCTAGACCGGCAAGTCAAGAGATTAAGAAACAAGGAAATAGCTTTCTTGAAGATTTTATGGAGAAATCATTTAGTTTAGGGTGCTACATAGGAGCCCGAGGCTGATATGATGAAATGACCCAAAAATTTCTTTAAAATGTGCTTCGGAAGTTACCGGAAACTTGTTTAGCTATATCTAGAAAAAAATTCATTTCGTTTTTCGAAAATCCGACTTCATATTCATGTTTAGGGGGTCAAATTGAGTGGGAGATGGGTCTAAACCAAATTTTAGAGCAACCGTATCAAAATCCGAAATTTCCAAGTGAAGCCTTTTTCGAGGGTCTACTTTGGAAGGTCATATCTCCTAGCACACAAATAATTGGGTGGCCCATAACATATCCATGGAAATCCCTTTGAGTTAGCTACCTAACGCACTTCGTTTCACCTCATTCGGAGTTCGGACAAAGAAGTTATGCCCAGTTTCGTAAAATCTGTCCGGCAGGAAATGCAATTTCCAGTGAGCGTTTTTACTGTTCACCCGCCTCATTTTTTTTCTAAGTGTTGGACCATTTTTCCAAAGGGCATATGTTATTTCCTATATACCATTAGTTCAATTCTCATCTCTAAAACATTTCCCAAAACACCTCTCCCATACTTAGACACATTTTCTCTCAAGTTCTCTCAAGAACCCTAATCCAAAACCTTCCTCAAGATTGAAGAGACTCTTGCTCCAAGTTCCAAGCTTCCATTGAAGACACTCTCAAGACCTTCATAAAAACTCAAGGTATGTGGTGTTGAACTTATGGGTCCTTCCACCATAGTGCCTAGACTCTATTCTACTCACTAATTCATGGTTTAAGTTAAGATTCATAAATTAGTCTTGTTCTTTGTAATAATTTCCTGCACATTGAATTTTAAACATGAAAAGTGATTGTTTTGAGCATGTTGTGATTCTAGAACTTGAATCTAAATTTGGAATGGATGTGGAGATTTTCATGTGGTATTGTGGGTGTTAAAAGGTGTTGTTGTAGGTTGTTCACTGGTTTGGCTGCATAATTACTACCCTATTTTCCATGCTCTTTGATTCCATTACATGCCTTCAAGGTGTTTGACAAAATGTCCAACTATGGAGAATTGATGAATCGATGCTTTAAAGCTTGAGTTATGAGATGTATGGAAATCCAGAGATGTGTTGATGACAAACTAAGCTTGTGTATATGTTCATTCCATACGTGAGATTGCATTAGAGCCTAATGGGAATTTCCTATATAAAGTGTTGCATGACCATGCCCGGTCCGAGGGAAAAGAACCGGACAACCATGTGAGAGGTTTATATCTCACCACCTAGGATGCTTGGGGTGTGACCAACATCAACAATGTGAGAGGTTTATATCTCACCACCTAGGATGCTTGGGGTGTGACCAACATCAACCATGTGAGGGGTTTATACCTTGCCACCAGGGTGTCCGGGTGTGAACGGCATCCCCCATCCTAAGTTGGGGTTATAGATTGGTTGGATCATGCATACACATATGATATCTACTATTAGTATAGATTTACTTAAACATGTTTTGACTTCACTTTGATCATGCATCCTCATATTGTTATTCATAATGCCTATGAAACTATTTCTTGTATTTCAATTGTGTCCTTGTCTATTGTTGTGTTGCACCCCACATACTTAGTACATTCCAAGTACTAACGCATATTTTGCCTACATGATGTCCCCATGTAGGGACCGGAGCTACTCTTGATCCTTCTCTCCATTCACGTGGCTAGTACGGTGCTTATCCGAGTTTGTTGGTGAGTCCTCAATGATTCGAGGGCTATGTTATGTTTCCTACTCCTATATTTTGAGACTTTAGCTTGCAATTGTATTTTGACTATGAGGGGAGCCAGTAGTATGTCATGGCCCCCGTCCTATCTATGTATGTAGAGGTGTGCGTTGGACAAGTATTTTGTAAATGAGCTTGACTCTTGTTCTATGATGTCATTTTGAAATGGTTTGCCCTTAGTCCCTATTTTCCCGTTAATTAATGTTGAATGTACTTCCGCGACCGATGAAGTGTGATGACAAGTTTGAGAGGCTTGTTTGGGGTTCCTTCGGGTTCCTCATTCGCCATGTCACGTCTAGGCCCTAGGCTTGGGTCATGACATATGAAGTATCAATATCCTCATCTCTTTCCTTCTAGTCATGTTCAAGCTTGAGGTAAGTAGTTTCTCTTGAGGTTTAGTGTTCTGTAGTCATGGGTGTTATAAGTCTTTTTCCCATGATTTACTTATGTTATGCATTTTCTTGATGAAATACATGTTTAGTAAGAATATAAGTTTTCATGATTGATGTTTGCCTCATGTTGTTGTGCATTTATTATGAATTGCATATTTGACTTCATGAGATTAGTTGATGAACATGATTGAGTATGCTTTTGAGGATAATTGGATATTGGCTCCATGATATTTTGTTGAGCATGCTTTTAGTTGGAGAAGGCAGTACCTAATATGAATATGAAAAATATTGAGTTTCATGCATAATTGGTTGTTAGATGTAGTTCGTACTTCCTTTTGTTGCTTTGAATATGTTTGAGATGGAGTTGAAGTTTCCTCCTTTATATTGTGCATTATTTTGATGTTTTATGCGTGTTGGGGTACTAGTTTTAAGTCGTTAATTCTTTAAGGTGTCTAGTTCGTCATTCGAGGATGAATGTTACTAAGGGGGAGATATTGAAACACTCCGGAAACTAATAGGCTAAACTAGAGCTTAACATTAGAGTTAGAGTCATAAACGTACCTCCCTGCACCTAAAAATATAGTGTTTTGTCTTAGAACGTCAAGGTACGACCTCCAAGGATCAACCATGGGTCCTTGAGGAGAACCCTTAGAAGGCTGCCTGGAAGTGACCCACGGAGGGGACTCACGCCTTGTGAATCAGCCCACGCACAGTGGTTGAGGCGTCATAGGTCAAGTCCTCAGAAAATAGGTTCCAGTACCTCAACCCACGGTTTACCAACAGGCGATGGTTCACCAGCACGCCACGTGGGTCCATCAACGGGCCGTGGTCGTGGGGTCATAGGTGAGGCCTGAAGCTGCCTTTTGGCAGTTACACTTAGGAACATTATGGGGATTCCTGGTTTTAATTAATATTAATTGATGTCGTTTTACACTAAATTAGACTAACTATATAAGGTTTTGAAGTCACCAATTAAGTCATCTTCCTCATAATTCCAAAATCCCAAATCAAAACCGACTTTTCCCCCAAAATTCTCTCTCTAGAACTTCAAGGAAGAAGAAGAAGAAGAAAGTTGAAGCTAGGGTTGAAGGATCAAGATTTTCTACTCAAATTCGTGAGAATTCATAGATAAGGTATGGTAGTCCTTCATCCATGAATAGTCTTCATCCATGGATTCCCTCCAAACTCAATTACAAAACTAGTAGTTCCCCCAAAAGCTAGGGTTTGACTCCATGTCATGGAATCCTTTTCAAAAACGTTTCTTTTGATTTAATTAGCATAAATTATGATTGAATTGATGATTTATTATAGTTTTATTTTGAAAACCCCAAGAATCCATGGAATACCCATATTCCCAATATATGACCTTGTGTTGTGGGTGGATTGATGAAAGGAGGATATTATGAGATTATGCTTGTAGTACTTGAGTCATTTGAATCATGTTATCATCCATCTCTAATGTAGTAATTCTATATGTGTTGATTGAATGTGATCATTCATCCTTGAAGAGTAAATTATGATGTTATGCATGATTATGAGATTTATATATGCTTTAAGAACACTATGAGAGTGAATGTTCCCTGATTATGCTAATGGTGTTGTGTTGATTGATAGGCTATTCTCATGAACACATAATGATGATTTTAAGGAATAAAGGCTATTTTCACCTATTTAATCTATGAGCTATCTTATGAATTATGTTGCATTGAGTGTCAAAGCATTCTTCCATGAATATGAACATAAGTCAAGACTTAATATGTACTCTGTGGGAATTATGCTTAGCACCTAGTTGATATTGAATATGAGATCGAAGCTCCCCCACTAGAAAGGGTGGATTTCTAGAAAGTATCTCTTGAGAGAGAAGCTCCCCCGTTAGAAACGATGGGTTTCTAGTATCAATCTCCCTTATGCCATCAACTACGTGCCCCCGTAGGTTACTTAGCTAAATGAATCCACCAAATGCTATGAGTATGGTTCTACCTTAGGCAAGTAGGACACCCTTTTTCAGTGTGGGTGACACCAATTCCATGCTAAGCTTACATTGACTATGTCCGTTAAGCCTTATTCCCACTATGACAAGAATATGAATTATGAACTATGGCTACTAAAGAAGCTTTACTTAGTATAGGTGGGAGTGTGGGATCTAATTCATGCATTGAGCAAGTATTCTTTGAGGGTACTCATGGTATGATTCTCTTATGCTATGATGATCTATGTAATGAATATGCTATGATCTATGCTTTTACATTATTTCCAAAATGATGCTTTACCATGGTAAATTGCATGCATTAAACTAAAATGTCCCTTGTAGCATGTTTCCAAGGTTTTTAAGCATGTCTATCATACTTATTGCATTTTTGTACTAACCCATATTTTCCTACATTTTTCCCAAGTGTAGGGTCCGGTTCTCAAGGTTGTCCCCATTCTGGCTAGAGCTTGGATTTGGTCATTTCTCCTAGCTTGTTAGTGACTCCTCATAATTTGAGGACGGATGTTATATTTATAGTTCCTTTTCTTGTATTTGACATTCAGATTACGTTGTATAAGTTGTGACCCAATTTGATTCAATATTGTAATAGATGGCTAATTGACACAAGTCTAGACTTCCGTTTTCCTTTATGAAAATTTTGGACTTAAATTGCATTTTTACTTTCGTTGTTTTAATGCTTTATGTTATGATATGTTAAATGGCTTACATGGGGCCTTTCAGGGTTCTATGTGACTTGTTACGTCTAAGGGGTACCCTTGGGTTGTGACACAACCAATATAGGATTAAACTCTGCATCGACCCCTGGCTCGAGGTGCTGAATCCCTAACTTAAGTAGTTGAATAAGAATACTTCGATCCTTAATGAGTATGTAGAGGACAACGACTCATCATATGACCTATATCCACACAAATAAATCAAGATCTCGGCACAGATAAGTGCTGCTGCGAGCTAGAAAAAGTACCATAGCTACCTCGACTAGAACCATATAATAATCGGGTTGACTGTCCACTCTCAGCTACTGGTATAGAAGCATGAAACGGCCTACAAAACTTAAAGGAACCACTACCTCTATGTGAACATGTTCCTCTAGATAAGGCACCGAAAAACTGACTAGAAGAACGACTCCTCTTGGGCTCCCGAAACTTCTCAAAAGTCATAAACTTTACCTCGTTGGTGGTGCTAACAATGGACTTAATGAAAGGCCCCTCTATAGTTCCCCTAAACACATAAGATTTGATGGAGAAGGTCAATCCTCTAGCAAACAAACAAACTATGTCTACCTCATCTGGCATAATAGTTGTAGCATGTCTAGAAATCTTGCAAAAAGTGGACTCATACATGGTCATAGATAAACTTCCCTGAACCAAGCTCT
Source organism: Solanum okadae (assembly GCA_036553675.1). NCBI lineage: Eukaryota > Viridiplantae > Streptophyta > Magnoliopsida > Solanales > Solanaceae > Solanum > Solanum okadae. The sequence goes on along the minus strand of CM071685.1, from coordinate 9,698,218 downwards.
CAAATATCACACGACTATCCTCTCTCACACTCCACGAAATGAAGTAGTTCTGGAAAGAACTAGAAAACACATCCCACTTTACCGGAGGAGATCCCACTGGTCTAGACCTCACAAAATTCCTCTACCACTTTGTGGTGTGACCACGAAGCTGAGGGCAACACACTGAACACCACAAGCATCCACCATACCTACAAACTCAAGCATCTCATGTCACAAAGTCAAGAACTTATGATAATCCTTGCTCTTACCATCCTGAAACTAGGGTGGTTTCATATTTTGAAACCTATCATAATATTGTTGATCACCAGTTGTCAAGATAACCTCACGAGAAATCATGAAGTTGATGCAGTAAATACTAATGGCTAGCCCACCTGAAAATAAACACCTGGCGTCTACTACTGACTTGGGGTCTTTGCCTCCGAAGAGAGGTTCTCTAACACACCAAGAATCCTCAAAAAAGTCTCCTGAAGTAACAGATCTCAAAACTCAGGAGGAACCTGATCCTTAGCAACTTCAACCTATGGCTCATGAGAAGTCTCTCTCGATCTACCTGACATCGTTGCCAACCCACGAGCACTACCTCTATCCTATTCTACTCCATGGGCAGAACCTCTCGCTCAGGCCCTACCTCTACACCTAACTGGGGTCGCCAAAATTGCCTCGGGGGCTGCCCCACCTATAGCTCTGGAAATAGAATCTCTGGTCCTTGACATCTACTTAAACAACACGCGGCAACACGACACCAAAGAAGGTAACCACGCATGACAAGAAAGGATGAATAAAAAGAATTTTCCTAATAATCTTTGTAGCCTCTTAAAGATAAGCACATACATCTCCGTACCGATCTTCAAGACTCTACATAGTATTGTCTCCTACACATGTAAGACCTATGAACCTGCGGATCTCATACTATTTTGTCACGAACTAAAAAGGGACATGATGACACTTATTTTTCAACTAAGACAAGTCAGCCTCAACCCAATGTGAATTAAAGGAAAGCAAAAAATAGTAAAAACAAGAACAAGATAACGCAAAAAACTTATTGTTCTATTAAAATCCACAAAATTTGGTTGTTACATGTACAACCCACTAAAACATAAGTGTGGAATTCAGATATAAATTCAAGTATCAAGATTTGTTTCTCAAATAGAACAAAGTGTAAGGAAAGGAAAAAGAGGGCCCACCGAATGACCAGAAGCTACCTCTACTGTCATGACCCAAGGGTACCCTCTAGATGTAACATGGCACATAACACCCCTAAAGGCACTATGTAAGACACTTAGAATATCATCACATAAGTAAAGAACAATGAAGAGTAAAAACACATTTGAAGTCTTAAGAAGTTTTCATAAAACCAAAGTGGAAGTCTAGACATAGTCTCATTTAGCCATCTATTACAATTGAAGTCTCGAATAGGGTCACAACCATTATAATAGAAATCTGAAAGTCTAATACAATGAAAGGATAGGATCAACAAGATAACACTCGTCCTCGGATCCATGAGAACTCACCACAAGCTAAGAGAATAGTCGATCCAAGCTTGTATCAAAGGAAGAACACCTCAGACACCAGAACCTACACTTTGTGGAAAAATGTAGAAGAAATATGTGTTAGTACGAAAATGCACCAAGTATGATAGCCATGCATAAAATACGTGAAACATGCTAAAAAGGGACATTTTATTGAAAACAATGCACTTTACGAAGTTAAAGATTCATAATGAAGATTATTGCAAAAGCATAAGATACAATCATATTCAACACATTAATCATCATATCATAATGGAAACAAACTATAAATACCCTCAAAGCATCCTTGTGAAATGTATGAATAATATCCCATAATCCTACCCACCTTAAGCAGAGCTTATTAAGTAACTATAGTTCATAACTCAAATTCTACTTCATAATATCATGGTGGGATTAGCTTTAATTGACATAAACCATGATAGCTTAATCATGGAATTCTGTGTCTACCCCAAACCAAAAATGGGTTGTCCTACTTGCCTAAGGTAGAACTCAACTATTAGACTAGGTGGTTCCTCTAGCTAAAAGGCCTAGGAGGGCACATAGTTTATGGGATAAGGGGATTTCTACTAGATAACCTAGCATCTACTAACGTGAAGGCATCCATCTCAAAAGATTGTTCAAAGAAACCCCGCCTCTAGTATTGCGAGGGCTTCCATCTCATATCACTATCCACTCAGTGGTAAGCATCATTCCAATTGAGTTTATATTAAGTCTTGACCTAAATTGATAATTATGGAAAAATGTCTTGACATTCAATCTAACAAACTTATGCTAACGCTCCTAGATTCAATAGGTTAGACTAGTTTTCAAACCTTAGAATCACTATATGTGACAAACCTTTCAAATAGTATGATATTCATACCTAAGTGTGTACATGAGGATAATCATCCAATCAACACAACAATTATATTATAATACATGCACTTTAGACTGAAAGCAATCTAATTGTATACACACAAGTCTCATACAAATACCTAATTGTCATGTTTTACCCTTCAAGGGCTATAGATCACATTCTACCAATCTATCTAAAATTACTACATTAGATATCGATGGTAGCATGATTCAACTAACTAAACTACTACAAGTACTATTTCATAGTTACTACAATTCACCCAAATCACAAGTCATAAATTAGGGTGATGGGGGTTTCAGGGATTCATGGGATATTTTTTCGTAAAAACTATAGAAATCAACAATTTAATCATAATATATGATAATTAAATCAATAAAAATATTTTTAGGGAGAATCCATGGCTTCGAGTGAAAACCCTAGGTTTTGGAGACTTTTCTACTTTGAAATTGAGAGTTTGAGGACTTCATGGATGAAAGCTAACCATGAATCAAAGACTACCATACCTTAAATGAAGAAATCTAACAAAATTGTGTGAAAATATTTTGGAGAGGATTTGATTGTTATTTGGGGATATATGAATTATGATCTTATATGGGTTATTTTTTGTGGGAAAATTACTTATATAGGTGTTTAAATTTGGCTTAAAAAGACACCACATAAACATTAATTAAAAGGGAAATTCCCAAAAGACCCCTAACCTTAACTGCCAAAAGACAGTTTCATATCTGACCTAAGACTGGGGACCCACAGATAGTGGGTGGGACCATGGCCCATGCTGGTGAACCGTAGGTCATGAATTGGGGCTTGATTTTGAGGGGCTTGACCCACGACTCCCACCTACGGGGCGAGGGTGGACCTACTGATGAGTCCTAGATTTGGACTCATTTAGTGCTTATTATAATGATTTAATGTCCTCAAATGCTTATTTTGTGTCAATAACTGATGCAAAACCCTTGATTTCCAGGTACATGGATTGAGGAACAAAGCATTGACACTAACTTGCAAAAAAGAAACAAAGCGAGCTGAAAGAACAAAGAAATTAAAGCTTGGTGCTCGCCAAGTCCCTTTGGCAAGTCGCCGAATGACCTCTTGACCGCCTAAGGTTGTAGTGTGCCAAGCCCTGAAGGAGAAAACCAAGTTGGCGAGAGAAAGGAGCAGTCGGCAGACCGCCTAGTGGTTCCGCGATGCAGTGTTGGATCTCCCAAGGTTATAGAACTTGAGGAATCTAAAGGCCAAGGAAGAAAGGAGAAGACACTGACCAAAGGGCAGATCGGCGATCCCGGCTTACTGCATTGAGTGGTCTTTCGCAACATATTTTCAGTGACTATAAATACATTTTTTAACATTAAGTTTAGTATCAAATTTTTATTCTGAGCATTCATGAGAGTAATTTTACATTGAACTCTGAGTATTGAGACAAGTTTTCATTAGCTTGGAAGAATTGAAGTTTTCCATTTTTTGAGAAATTGGAAGTGGGTATTTGAGATTCTTCAATTTAGACCTTTGTAATAACGAAATTAATCTTACCCAGTTGATAGAAACTTAGTTTGGTAACAATTTCTACTTTTTTATGATGTCTAGGAAAAACCCCAATTCTTGGAGTGTGATTATGTGATTATGGGCTGCTTTAGTTTATGGGCATTGCTAATTGTTAGTTTAAATGTTGTTTAGAAGTGATTTCAATCATTAATTGTGGTTTAATTTAAGGAATTGTAGTTGCAAATGCAGTTCTACCTTTGTGTTTTTTGCTTACTCGAGAGAGAGGTTTTAAAACAAAGATTATTGATTGATAGTCTGTGGGTATTGGGTTTTCATGGGTTCAGCTCGAGAGAGTGAATCCTAAACCCTTTTCCACACATTTAGCTTGAGAGAGTGAATGGACTAAAGTGTAGGTTGTTCTTATTTGCATGCTTATCGATGTTTTACAGAAATCAACCTGATTCGGGGTAAATTGTTTGAGAGAATGTTTATCCCCTCTAAAGTCTACCTTATTCACTGATTTACAACTATTTTCTAATAGTTGCAATAACCCATTTGTCTATAATAGCCTATAATCGAATAACATCCCAAGAACCTGTCTCATTATTGCTACTTTCGTGTTATTTACTGTTCTTGTAGCTGATAGTTAAAACAAAAAACCCTATTATTTTACATTTGTGTCACCTCCTGATTTGGATTATGTATTTATTCGATAATGATTATTCCTATGATTGACTTGAGCATATTTGTACTTTCCTATTCACTCTTAAACACATACCACTCCCTGTGGGACTCGACCCAACTCATTTAGTTGGGTTATATACTGACTAACGATCGTTGACGCTTAGAATTGGATGCAGTGTCTTTGATAACGTTATACAATCAAAGTGGCGCCGCTACCGGGGATTGGTGTTGGTTATGATTCTTTAGTTAAATTGAATTTTGTTCTTTTTAGTTATAGTTGAATCTACTTATTTTTAGTTTTGGTTTGTTGTTTTTGTGTTTGAATAGAAGAAATGAGCATCCTGTACCAATGGTGACCAAATGGACCACCCTCTGTTGAGATTGAATATTCTTAGGGATAGCATCCTAAATTTCAAGCAATTGAAGTGTGAGATTCTCCATGATTTGTGGCCAAGATTTAAGGCATTATTGCAGCAATGCTCAACTCATGGAATTCCAGAAAGATGCTAGTGGAATGCTTCTACAGAGATTTTTGTCTCGAACATAGACGGGTGGCTGACATACTCTATCCGAGTATTCTGCTACGACTACCATATGAGGCAACAACCAAACTCCTTGATGTAATAATTCAAACCCACAAAGAAACAACAAAAGACCAAGAATTAGCCACATCAGTGAACCAGTTGGATTTATTGGCTAAGAAAGTCATGGAAATGGAAGAAATGTACAAAAAGAAAGATAGGTACATCCCCCCTCATAAGCGCAAAAAGTCCAAGGAGCATGAGGGTGGGCAGATTGAAGATGTCCTCTCACTCATTCACCACAAAGTCTAAGAGAATGACAGAGTGTTGAAGGGGATAAAACAGAATATCTTAATGGTGAACCAGATGACAACCTCTCATTCCATCTTTATTCAGTTGCTAAAGTCCCAAATGGACCAAGTGTTGTCTTGTCTCTACCCAAAGCAACAAACAAGGTTGCCTTGTGACAATGAGGCAAACTCCAAGAATAAAACCTAAGTGGGAACTTGTGTCGTGCCACAACATTAACAAAGGCGCTTCTTGGGTGGCAAACTAAGTGTTTATCGCTTTATTTTCGTTTTAGAAATAATCGTACGTTGATTTTGTAGGTTGAAGTGTAGAATGTATTTGAAAAGTGTAGATTGGAGAATTGAAAATCTAGTCGGCGACTCACTGAAGAGGTCGGCGAGCCCGACATGGACCACCGTTGGATTGAAGGAATTTTTAAATTGCAGTTTGTAAAACTCGGCGAGCCTAGGAACAGATTGACGGATCGCCGACCAGGTCGGCGATCACTATTTTGTCCGCCATTTGGACCCCCACATTAACTGGAGGTCCTGTAAAACGCGGCGAGGTAAGTTCCCACTCAGTGTGTCGCCGTGTGGGTCAGCGAGCAAAACTTATGTCGTCGAATGGGCGAGAACTAGACGGTTTTAAAGGCTAAAAAGTTCAAAATCTTTCACATTCTCTTACTTTTCAACTTTCCAAACTCATACACGTAATATATTTTCCTATATTCTTGTGTTTTTATCACATATTAGTCATCGATTGTGTGTTCAGAGTTTGATTCTTCGCCGCCTAGCTTTACAACCTATTTATTCAGCTTCTGAGGCTGGTTTTCCGAACACCAAATTCATATTTTGCGATTTTACTCATTTGCAATTGATTTTATCTTAGTGAAGTGTGATGGGCCTCTCTGATCGTAATAGTATTCTTGATTGCTTATTTTAATTCGAATATTTTGTCGAAATTGTCGATAACGTTGATTTACCAAATTTCACATGCCTTAAAATTGATCAAAATTGTTGGGTGTTATTTTGTTGATGTTCGGTCTAGTTGAGTGAAGTGTGAGTAACCCACATTCATGCCGAATGACATGTTTTGCCCTAGGATGAAGCGTTTGACATCATTCCTAAGGGCAAAAGTAATCAAATGACCAAATTTGGTCAAACCGGGAAAAGTCTGAGTATCCCGGGGGCATGGGTGTAATGGCTATAAGTTTAATTGAATGGGTGCATGTTTTGATTTTGTTTTTGGTGGCTGCGGGGTCGAATTTAGAAGTTGAGGTTGAGAATAGGCACGTTCGGCCGTTTGGCGAGCTGCGTCAAGCTCTCCGAACCACTCGGCGGTTTGCCAAATCCCCCTTGAACACCTTTAATTTCATGCTAATATTTGGTGTTTAGGTTTTGTAACTTTCAGTGAGAAGCCTGAGTTAGACGAGTGCTCTAGGCGACTGTCTTTCTTTATTGCCCTTTCTGCACCCCTAACCCCAAAATGATTCGGTGACTCGCCAACCGGTTCAGTGAGTCTATCTGCAACTATTTTCAGCAAATTTGTTTGAACTATTTCTAACTCTTTTTGATGATTTTGTACATATGGCTAGAACCAACCTTGATACGCCTCCCCATAAAAGAGCACGGGGCATAACTATAAATTAAGGAGGATCCAACCTTCCTAAAAAAGGAATAACAGAGCCTCCAAAGGGAGGCAATGGCAAAGGGAAGAAGCTAGCATCTGAGGTTCCGGACCACAACAGCGAGGGAGAGGCCTTTCACTCCCAAGCTGTATTAAATGAACCGTAGGATGACCAGCCATTACAGTCCTAGAGAGCGGAGATCTGTGATAGATCCTTACTCAACGAGAGTCCCAGCAGCCACCCCAACAGTACCTAAAGTGCCAGCTCTGGCACCTTCTATGGCTCCAGTGCCACCAGTGATTCCTCCTCCCCGATTTCTTAATAGATTTAAAGTCAATGGGTTGCGGACAATTTTAGAGCAGAAGCTGCTATCAACAGAGGGCCTTGAGGGTACATACTCCTCTATGAGGGACACACTTCATTTTCACCGGTTCAAGCAGTTCACCAGTCCCCGAGGCCCATACATTCCTACATGGGTCCAGAAATATTATACAGTATACAGAGAGTTGGTGCCTAAGGGGAGGAAGAAGGCTAGCGCCTTCAGATCGGTGAAGTCGGTCATGGTCCGAGGAAAGGAAGTAAGGTGCAACAGTGAGTACATTAACAATGTACTTAACAGAGCCCTAGGTGCTACATTTGCTTATGAGGGCTTGCCTGTTACTCAGTCCCTAGATGATTTAAAGGGCTCGCTTGCACCTTTGATTTCTGATACCACCTAAAGGTGGCTTGAGGTAAGAGGCCCCATTGAGAAGAACAACCTGAATATTGTTGCTCGATTCTGGTTTGAATTCATCAACAGCACCATCCTGCCTTCCTAGAATGATACTATCCTCCGGCATCCCAAGGTGGCTTGCCTTGGGTCGATCATTTCCAAAAGGACCATGAACATGGGACACCTTATAGAGCAAGAGATGGCCATTAGGACCAAACAGCACCAGACCTCCCTACCATTCCCGGTGCTGATTATAGAACTGTGCCGGCAGACTGGAATTCCTCGGAATGCGACTAGAGATATTTATGTTACTCTTTCATCCGCCACTAACATCCGGCATATAGAGGCCGAGTACACTCGGGAGGAGGCAGATAGAAGGAGAGTGGCTCTGGTAGACACATCCTCGGAGATCGAGACGATTCCTGCAGAGTCATCCTTGCCTACTTTGGCCCATAGGCCATCAGGTACATCTGCTCCCACTTCCTCCTCCTAGGATCCTGGTACCTCTACTTCTTCCCAGCCGACCATGATCACTCAAGCCATGCTCCTAAAGATGGGACACTTAGCCCATTCGACTTATGTGAGGGCTACCCGACCAAATGTTGCAGTCACATGGATGATTGAGAGTGTCATTCTTGCTGCACTGACCCCCCTCAAGACTTCTATTTATTATTTGACTGCAAGAGTCGAGACTTGTAAGCGGCGACATGGAGAGTCTTCTGAGGTAACGGCTTTGAGGACTGAGATGGCAGATCTGAGAAAGGACGTGGACTATTCTGAAGTCCACTGACTTCACCTCATGAGGGTGCAAAGGGGTATCAAGGACGGGAAGGTTAGTAAATTTTAAGTTAAAACGTTTAGGGTCCTTAGTTCTTTATCAAAGTTTACCCTACATTATTCTATTCCTTTCCTAGAAACTATATACGATTATTAAACCTAAGTTTACCTCTATTAAGTCATTCTCCCTAGAATTAAAAGAAAACCCATCTTCATCCTCTCCATAGAATATTTCTCTCTCTAAGAAGAAGCTCCATTGAAGAAGAAGATAGAGATTGAAGCTTGGGTCAAGAACAAAGTCCATTGTTGAGATCTTGTGCTAGACCTTTGATTAAAGGTATGTTTAGCTTATCATCTATGGGTTCTTCCACCCATAGAGTCCCCTAGAATTTCCCCTAATTTGTGAAGAAGAACCCCAATCAAGTTAGGGTTACTTCCAATGTATGGGTTTTAGGTGGATATGATTCCAAACGGTTGGATACTACTCATATATGAATAATTAAGTGTTGATTCATGATATTATGAATATTTTATATGAATTCCTTGGTTAACCCTAATTTTCAAAGTATGTCGGTTTATGTTTTTGGATGAGAAATTGATGGTTCATGCTAGATTCTCTTGAGTTATTATCATGTATAGAACTTATTGAAACATGGAAATATGAAATCATGAATTGAACTAGGCTTATGCAGGTATGTTAGAACATGAATTGAGATGATCGAAATTGGGACTTTATGATGAGTTAGGCTTAGAATTACCTATGACTAAGGCTTGTGAGTAGTGTGTATTGTGATCTAGACTAGTATGTTGATTGTGGAGTAAAGCTTGAATGTAGGGCTTGAAGTCATAATGTTGATCACTAGGGCTTAAAGAGTAAGTCTAATATGATGAGATAGCTTGCATGTATGTAGAATGAGAAAGGTCTTCTCACATAGAATGATTGTAGATTGAAAAGCTAATTACCTAAAATAAATCATTATTGTTAGAATAGAATAGATTGAAGTTGAGTCTTATGATTCCTTCATGTATAGTTGAATTATGTAGCTTGGGATGGTAGATCTCATGGTACCTTGTGATGGTAGATCTCATGGTAGCTTGGGATGGTAGATGTCATGGTAGCTTGGGATGGTGCATCTCATGGTAGCTTGGTATTGAGAAATTAAGCTCTCCTAAAGTTAGGTTGAACTAGCATTGGTATAATTCTTTTCATGGTAGCTTGCACTAGTATAGGCATGTTAGCCTAGGATTGAGGATCTACACTCTCCTATAGGTAGCTTGAATTAGAATTGTTAGAATGCTTTCATGGTAGCTTGACTTGGTTAGACCAAGACCATTTCATAGTAGCTTGGGATTGAGACACCATACTCTCCTAAGGATAGCTTAGGGTTGAGGATTCAGACTCCCCTATGGGTAGCTTGCATCCTACTGAATGTTTGCAGGGTATCTAGGTTGGTAAACTTGTATCCTTCCTAGGATAGTTTGGATTACCTGGTATGGTGTTTTTCCATGGTAGTAGGTCGAGCATAGTAGTATGTTATTCTTTAATGGTCTAGAATGATGAATAGTGATAATTTAGTCAGTTAACCAAAAGGAGTACTTAGTGTTATGGTAGTATGGGATGCCATTCATACATGGCACAAGTATGACTTGAAGCTACTTATGAAGTGTCCTCTTATGTGATGTATGCCTAGCTTGGATTGTTGATGTAGTTCCTTTCCATGATATGATTGACTTAAGTTGATAGTTCCTTGTCAATATGAGGTAGGTCTATATTGACACCTATAAATGGTAAATATGAATAGGATGACTTCAAGATATTCTTAGTGTATGTGGTATTATGGGATGCCCCACATGTATTGAACAAGTGTGCCTTGAGGTTACTTAGGGCAATAGTACTCTTATGAAATGAAACACCTAGGTCTTGACTATGAAGGTGGACTATGACAAAGAATGACCAAAGAGAGTTACTTAGCTTGGATAGTATTATGGGATGCTATATTTGCCTTGCACAAGTATGCTTGGAGGTGGCGTGTGAAGTAGTTCTCTTGAATATGAAAAACTAATGGTTGAGGTATGAAGTTATGAATGTCTCTTGTTGACTTGTGATGACATGATTCTTATGTTGGAGTTTATGCTATGATTATGTTATTATCTATTATGATTATGTCTTATGTTGACTAACCATTTTGAGATGTTTTATGTTGGTATGTTAGCTTTCATACTTGGTACATTTTGTACTAATGCATATTGCCTACATTCTAAACAAATGTAGGGTGTTGGAGATTGAGTTTCTTTGGAAGCTAGGTTTTTAAGGCGTTTAAAGACTTGAAGAATTGGTGAGTCCTCATAGCTTCGAGGACAAACCCACTATGTTCCTTTTATGTCATTTCCTATGTTTTAGACTTTCTATGGGCTGCCTCCCAACACTTTTTTTCATGTTACTCATAGATGGTTTGAGACAAATGCTTTAGTAAAGACTTCTGCTTGCTTATGAAATTGTTTTAGATTGTTTGAAAGAAAGTTTCAATTTTTTCCTACTTTTCTATGATCTTATGTTATGATGATGCTAAGGGCTTGTATTAGACCCCTTCGGGGTTAAGTACTCCGTGTTACGTCTAGGAGGTACCCCTGGGTCGTGACAATCTTCATGTGCCAGCTCTCCATAGAGTCCTATCATTTCCAAGAGTTGTAGCATTGTGCTAGTGACATGGAATACCACATTCCCCTAGACAGTAGGTAGACGTATAGCACCAACACCACCCAATTTAATCATGTCATTAACATCATTCAGATTTCCAATATCATCTTGGTGGCCAATTTGGCTGCTATTACTCTTGTTCACGCTCGTTTCTTCCTCTATTTAAACAAGCCAACAAAAACAAACCAAGTAAGTAGATTCAATTACAACACAAAAAGATCACAACTCAAACTTCAAAAATAGAATTCTAAAAACCAATCTCTGGCAGCGGCGCCATTTTTGATAAACGCTCAACAACACTTCATCCAATAATAGGTGTGGGCGATCGTAATCTAGTATAAAATCCAACTAAGAGTTGGGGTCGATCCCACAGGGAGCGGTACAAGTTCGAATTCAGTTATGAAGTTACAAATGTAATATAATTAGTTGTAGGAATATAAATTATCATAAACTTTTAGTTAAATCGAAAGGGGTGACAACAAATGTCAGATTGGGGAATTGATTTGTCAATCAACAACTAAAAAAAATACGAAAATAGGAGGTTTCAACAATGTTGAGAGAGATTCTCGGGATGTGATCGATTATAGGCTAATTTTATTATATGTGTAATTGAAATTTACTAACAATTTCTAAATTTCTAGCATGATATCATAAGAGCATAACATAAGGGTTAGTCAACATAAGTCATATGCCATAATCATAAGAGATACTTCATAAAACATAAACTATTAGCATAAGAGACAATAACATACTCATAGGCATAATCTCCAACATAGGCATAATATAATCATTAGTCAACCCTTAGTCCTTCATATCATAAGAAAACTACTTCTCAAGTAACCTCAAAGCATACTTGTGCAATCCATGGATGAGATCCCATAATCCCACCCACACTAAGTACCACTTTTAGGTCATCAGAATCATACTTACCATCTGTGGATCTCATCCTTAGCTTACTTGTCATGGACAAGGGAATCTTCACCTTTAGTCAAACATATCAAAGAAGGCAACTATAGTAAAAACAAAGCTAAGCATATATCATATAGGCAAATCTCATATTAGAACATACTTACAATACTTCCTTGAAGTAATCTAGTTCCATCATAAAAAAATGCTATTTCAATTAGGGACTAGTCCCTCTTTAGTTATTCTTGTTATTCATGGAAGAATACCTTTTTACTAGTCCAACACAATTCATTACTCATGAAAGGTTATAATTTACCTATTAAAGGCTACCAAGGAAAAGTATTATTACTCAATCCAAGCGAGGAATACAACATATAAGAGAAATGTTTTATAAGTAGCTTCAAGTCATACTTGTGCAATGCATGGATAAAACCCCATAATCCTCCCCATATTAAGTACCACTTTAGGCTATCATACTTGAATGATTACTATTTATCATTTATAGACTACCAAAGAATAGCACCCTATTAGGCTAGACGAAACTACCAAGAAATAGACACCATATTGGAGTAGACAAGCTACCATGGAATAGTCACCATATTGGACTAGACTATGCTACCAAAGGAATAGCACCTTACTAGGTTAGACCATGCTACAAAAGGAATTGCACCATACTAGGCCAGACCATGTTACCATGGAAGGCATACTATCATGCAATTCCAAGCAACACAAGAAAGGGTATTATTTCACCATCCTAGCTACCAATGAAATGGTTTGGCCCAACCAAGTCATGCTACCATCCAAGCATTCTATGAATACTAGTGCAAGCTACCCTTAGGAAGAGTATGATTTCTGAATCTAAGGATACCATGAGGTCTTATACTCAAGCTACCATGAAATGGTCTTCCCTTACCAAGACAAGATTTTCTTGAAGGGATCTTATGTCACAACTTCAAGCTATTCTAGTCTAGCATGCTTTGATTCATTTTAGGTGAGTAAGCCTTTCAACCTAGAATCATTCTATGTGAGAGAACCTTTCATCTCCTAGCATATTCATTCCTAAGTGTGTATATGAGAATATCCTTTCAACAACACAACAACATATCATAATCATAGACACTTCACTCTCAAAGTGTTCATAAAGTATTTACATAGGTTCTATAAGAACATGCATAATCTCATACATTCATAATCTAGGTCATGTGATTAAAGTCCTTCCACAATAATTCTATCTAGTAGTCTACCATTATCATACAAGCTTCATTCTTAAAGCCTGAACATACATAATTCATCATATTGGCTTTATTTTCAAAATTGTAGTAATCAGCATTCATGACTACAAGATTTAATCTCAAAGCTTTACTTCTCACAATTGTCATACATATCTAGATTACAATGTATTCTAATCACATACGTCATTCTTAAGCAATTGTAGTCATCTATCAATATAAAGGTTCAATCTCAAGCCTTACTAGTCATGATCCATCGCATATACATTATTCTAATTCAATTCATGTCTACATGCTTTTATTCTTGAACAATTACTATACATATCATCAATTCTAGAAGATAATCTATAAATCCTCAATTTCCCTTCACACGGCATACACCCACATTACTTCAATTTCCTCAATTTGACTACGGTTAGCCATGGAAAACATGTAATATCATCATAATAACATGATTCACTACTAAATTAATCATAAAGAAGCAATATCCACTCAATTGGATTCATACTCAACATAACCTACAATATTGGAAGGAACCCTAACTTGAATTGGGGATTTCATCTTCACAATTGTGTAATAACTAGGGAACTCCATAGATGGAAGAATGTATGGATGAATAAGCTATCATACCTTGGTTATAAATCCCTACAAATCTTGCAACAATGGAGTCTTGACTTGACCTAGTTTGATTCTCTTCTTCTTCTTTTTCACTTTCTAGAGAGAGAATTTCTTGGAGGGAATTGGGTACTTTTTGGTGAGTTGAAATAATGACTAGGATCAATGAATTTAGGGGTCTAAAATATTTATTTAGGTGGTCTAAGTAAGGTTAAAATGACATCACTTAACCCCTAATTAATTTCAGAAAGTTCCATAATGCCCCCACTTAACCGACTCAAGCTTGATCACTGCCTCACCCACGAGACCACACCCACGGGCTGTGAGTGGACCCAGAGGGATGCTGGTCATCCATGGGTGGTTTTCTGCAGCTCATATTTTGGGACCCTAATGCACGTCCCCTCACCCACGGGGTATGGGCCCCCTGCGAGGCATGGGTCCCTTTCGTGAGTGGACTATTTTTGGGGAAATTTGCTAGAGTCATCCTCAAGGACCCTTGGCTGGTCCTTGGTGAGTCGTACCTTGATGTTCTACTCTGAAACCATTCATTCTAAGTATGGGAAGTCATATCTATGACTCTAACCCTCATGTCAAGCTCTAGTTTAGCCTACTAGTTTCTGAGTTTTACAATATCTCCCCCTTGGGAATATTCATCCTCAAATGACGTTCTAGGCACTTCCTAAGGTAAATAATCTAGACTAGCAACCCATCATGCATGCGACACATCTAGATGCACACAACTAAGGAGGAAAACTTCTTCTCCTAGCTAAACGTACTCAATGCAACATAAGGAAGTAGGCACTACATCTAACAACCTAAAATGCATGAAATTCTACATCTACTGATATTCAAGGAGGAACTATCATATCCAAGCTAAAACATGTTCAACATATACTCTTGGAGCCTATATGCAATCTATACTCATAAATTTTTTCCAAGTAGGAATCTCTCAACTCCAAGCTAGGACATGCTCATCTATTAATCTCATGAAAATTTTATAGGCAACTATACTCAATGCACTACAACATGAGGAAAATAATTCACATAAGTTATTTCTATCAAGACCTAAGAGTTTTCAAGAACATGCACCCCATAAGGGAATCATGGAAACATCTAAAACACACATGACTTCACATAAGGCACCAACCATGAGGAACTCATCATTTAAATTTTAAAGGAGGAATACAAGGAAAAGGATGAGGATATCGAGACTTCTTAATGGCCCTCTGATTTGACCAAGATTTGGATTGATTTAGGGCTTTTATTATATCGATTTAGTGTCCTCAAATCCTTAATTGGTGCCATAAATTGATGTTAAATCCTTTATTTTCAGGTATATGGATTGAGGAACAAAGTTAGGACACTAACAGGCAAAAAGGAATGAAACAAGCTGAAGAAATGAAGAAAGGAAAGCCTAGTGATCGCGAAGAGCACTTGGGGAATCGTCGAGTGGCTAGCTTGACCACCTAAAATTCCAGTGTGCCAGCCCTGAGGGAAGAAACCAAGTTGACGACAAAATGAGCAGTCAGTGAGTCACCGAAAAATTTCGTGAAGCAAAGATAGATCGCCCAAAGTTAGTAAGCTCAAGGATATTGAATGCCAAGGGGAAAAGGTGATGGAAGAGGTCAAAGGGCAGCTCGACGAGTGGTTCGGCGAGCCAGATTTACTTCGCCAAACAGCCCTTTGTGGTTTATTTTTGGCGTCTATAAATTAGATTTTGAACATTTTATTTAGAGTTTTATTAGAGAACTTAGTGTGGAAAAAGACAGAATTAGTTTAGAATAGTTTTCCCTTAAGTTTTTCATAGCTTTTGGAGAATTTTAGAGATTCAATTTGAAGATTTTAGAAGTGGTTTTCAAATATTCGACAAATTGAGCATTGTAAAGACTAAATCTATCTTACCCAGTTGATGGATAATCGATACGGTAATCGTTTTTGCCCTTTTAGGATGTTAGGCTAACACCCCAATTCTTGGGGTGTGATCATGTGATAATGGGTCTAACTTGTTTATAGGTATTGTTAATTACTAGTTTAAATGCTATTTTGAAGTTAGTTTAATCATTAATTGTTGTTTAATTTATGAATTATAGTAGCAAATGCAGCTCTATCTTTGTGTTCTTGGCTTGCTCGAGAGAGAGGTTTTAGATCTAAAATTATTGATTAATGATTTGTGGGTATTAGGTTGATCTGGGTTTAGCTCGAGAGAGCGAATGCTAAACCCATTCCTACCCATCTAGCTTGAAAGAGAGGATGAATTAAGGTGTGGGCGGTTCTTTATTGTCATGCTTGTTGATGTTCAAAAGAAACCACCTGATTTGGGGTAGTTGTTCGAGCGAAAGCTATCTCCCTTATAGTCTAGCCTACTCACTGATTTTTAGTTGTTTGCTAGTAGATTCAATTACTCATATATCTATATTTGTCTATAATCGATCACATCCCGAGAATCCTTCTCCCTATTGTTATTTTGAAGTTTTTGTGACTGCTTGTAATTGATAATTAAAACCAAAAGCCCCATCTGACATTCGTGTCACCCCTTTAATTTGATGAATGTCTGTTTCGATAATTTCTATCCCTATGGCTGACTAGACCGTGTTTGCACTTCCTATTTGAATATAAATTACGTAACACTCCCTGTGGGATTCGACCACAACTCATTTAGTCACTCCGCCTCCGAAGTAGCACACTCAACTAAAACCCTTACTAAACGACCACTCCTCAACATTTTTATGGAAGCAACTTTCTTACTCTTCTATTTCTTAACTTGCCGGTTTAAGATCCCTACTGGTATTTCTAAATTAGAGAAATTTTTATTAATTCACAATTCTTCTTAAGGAACTTGTGAATGTCGGATCTTCAACACCTTTCTATATCCAAGAGACATGGAAAACCGGATACACCGGTGCCACTCATTAAGTAACTCTAGTTCTCAAGTAGCCCTACCAACTCCACTCAAGATCTCATATGAGCCTACAAAATGGGGACTAAACTTCCCAAACTCACTACACCTCTCAAGGTGAGAATTTTCAAGCCAACCCATATCATGAACATCAAGAACACTCAATGACCTTGCTATCTAAGAACATCATGTCCCCCTTGGGAATTATCCTATACTGACTTTCTAAGCACAATTAGTTCAATTCAACTAAGGTTGGATTATGTCATCACTAAGATTTCACATCCATCACACAAGATGATTCTAACCCATGGTGAATTTCACTACTACTTTTAAGAGGAGTCTATTCACTCAAAACATCTAGAACCATTCTAAACCTTGTGCTCCGATTACCATGTTTGTCACGACTCAAGGGTACACCCTAGATGTAACATGTCACATAGAACCCCAAAGGACTCAATGTAAGCCACTTAGCATAGCATAACATAAGATAATAGAACATTGCTGGAATTTAAAACTTTTTTCAATACAATTGATGTCTCATAATACAAAGTGAAAGTCTTTAACTTTTTTTCTCAAACCATCTAAAACAACTTTGAATAACTCTTGGGCACAGCCCATAGAATAGTCTAAAACATAAATGAAATGGTGGATTTATCCTCAATGTTATAAGGGCTCACCAATCATTAACTTCTTTCTCTCTAAGAACCTAGCCACGGAAATGGAACTAAAGATCGCCAGACTCTACATTAGATAAGAATGTAGGCAAGAGTTTGCGTTAGTACAAAATGAACTAAATATGATAGCTAGCATAACATAATAAGAGCATAACATAAGGGTTAGTCAACATAAGTCATATGACATAATCATAAGAGATACCACATATTCATAAGAATAGTCCATACTTATATCCTCATAACATAAGAGAAACGTCATAATTAACCTTCAAGTCATACTTGTGCAATTCATAAATGAGATCCCATAATCCCACCCATGCTAAGTACAACTTTTAGGACATCATACCTCTTTATCATCTTTTGATCTCATACTTAGCTTATTTCTCATAGACAAGTAAATCTTTAACCTTTAGTCAAGCATATAAAGGAAGGCAACTATAGCAACAATCCAACATAAGCATACATCATTTAAGAGAAACACTTAATGGAAACCTCAAGTCATATTTATGCAATATATGGATAAGACCCCATAATCTCACCCACACTATGTACTACTCTAGGTCATCAAAATCATACTTCTTGGTTGGGGACTAGTCCCACTTTTAAAACATTAGAACACTAGGAGTGCTTCTTCAAGCACATCTTAGTTCCTCTTGTTTACTTTTGAACACTATGAGATACTTCTTCAAGCATGTTTTCGTTCATTAGTAGCTTGAACCCCTTTGAGATGCTTCTTCACGCATGTCTTAGCTCATTCGTATTTCAACACTTGAAGATGCTTTCTCAAGCATATCTTAGCTCATTATTGGTTTGAACACTATGATATACTTCTTCAAGTATGTCTTAGTTCATTAATGCTTTCGAACACTAGGAGATACTTCTTCAATTATGTCTTAGTTCATTGGTATTTGAACACTTGGAGATTCTCAAGCATGTCTTAGTTCATTATTATTGTGAACAATATGAGATACTTTTTCAAGTATGTATTAGTTCATTAATGCTTTCCAACACTAGGAGATACTTCATAAAGTATGTCTTAGTTCATTTGATAAAGAGATTTCTACTAGAAACCCGAACTCCACAAGGTGAAGGTTTCCATCACATGAGACCTAATTTGGGAAAACTCGCACCCTACTATGTGAGAGTTCCACCTTAGTTTGAAAGACCGGACTGAACTAGGTGTGAGGATCCTTTAATTTGGAAGCCTGAACCCGACTATGTGTGAGCCTCCATCTCATTGTCAATATCTATTTGGGGCCAAGCATACACCCCTTAGATTAGTTATTAAGCCTTACTCAACTCATGACTAATGGAGGGATGTCCTTGGAAACCAATCAATGTTTCAAGTGATTCTATCACTTTATGCATTCAAACATTCATAAGGTAGATAAGGTGGGTAAAGTCCTTCCACAACAATGATATCTACTAGTCTACCATTTTCATATAGGCTTCACTCTCAAAGCCATTACATGAATAATTCAACATAATATCTTTACTCTCAAAGCACTAGAATTCTACATTCAGGACTACAAGCCTTACTCTCAAAGCTTTACTTCTTACAATCATCATGCATACCTTGATTACAAGGCATTCTAATCACATGATTCATTCTAAAGTGATTCTAATCATCTATCATCATAAAGGTTCAATCTCAAACCTTACTAGTCATGATCCATCATATATACATTAATCTAATTCAATTCATATCTTTATATGTTAATCTCAAGCAATTACTACACATATCATCAACCGTAGAAGATTATCTCTAAATCCTCAATTTCCCTCTTCAAGGCTATACCCACATTACTTCAATTTCATCAATTAGACTAGGGTTAGGCCTAGAAAATAGGTACTTTCATCATAATAACATGATTCACTACTAATTGAATCATAAACAATGAATATCCACTCAATTGGATTCATAGTCAACCTAACCCACAATATTTGAAGGAACCCTAACTTGAATTAGGGATTTAATCTTCACAATTGGGGGAATTCTATGGGACTCCATGGTTGTATGAATCCATGGAAGAATAATCTATCATACCTTGTATAAAATCCCTCACAAATCATGGAATATTGAAGGAATTTGACCTAGATTGACCATTATTCTTCTTCTTCTTTCTTCTTCTTTCTAGAGAGAGGATTTTTGGGAGAGAATTGGGTTTCTTTTGGGGGTCTTTAAATAATGACTAGAATAAATGAATTTAGGGGTATAAAGGCTTTATATAGGTGGTATAAGTAAGGTAAAAATGACACCACTTAACCCCTAATTAATTCCGCAAAGTTCCATCAAGTTCTCACTTTACCGCCTATGCCAACACATTGTCTCACTCACGAGACCAGGACCACAGGATATGGGTGGACCCACAAGGTGTGTTGGTTAAGTGTGTGTAGTGGTATGTGGCCTGTTTTGGGACCGTGACCCACGACCCCCTCACCCACAGGGCGTGGGTCCCTTTCATGGGTCATTATTTTGGGCCAGAATTTTGGGTCCTCCTCAAGGACCCTTGGTTGGTCCTTGGGGGGTCGTACCTTGACGTTCTAACCTGAAACCCTTCATTTTAAGTATGGGGAGTTATATCTATGACTCTAACCCTCACGTCAAACTCTAGTTTATCCTACTAGTTTCTGAGGTGTTACACATTTCCCTATGATGGAAAGTCCTTCTTGAGGGTTTACAATCCACTTGAGGAGCCTACATTTTGTATGGTTTAGGGTAGTTTCCTAAACCCCTTTATTTACTATTGATTTGAGTGTGATCTTGTTAATTGTACATCTTATGAGGGTAGGAGTTATTTGTTGATAGAAGGTGAAGTTTATTTTAAATTCGCCATGATGTCTTTGTGTGTTCCTTCTTGAAATGTAATGTGTGCTAGGATCCTTGAACCTAGATGTGATCTTACTTATAGGAACACCTTAGATGTCCCTAGTGTGCATGACACCTTTCTCTATTTCGTATTTCCATATGATGATATTCATGCTTGTGTGGGTAGCATATTTTATGTTCATAGTAGTATCAATAGGAATAATGGGAGTCTTCTTGACTCGATGCCATATTTTCCCTTCCCATTTGACCCCGCTTTTGGTCTAAATTATGATCGGTATGGTAGTAACACCTTCTTTCTTTCATGTGATTCTTACTTGGTGTTATTGCTTGATCCAATGTTCTCGAATGAGGTATGTTTTCCAATTTGTGTGGGGAATACTTTTGTACTTGACCCCTCTCATGAATTGGGAATAAATACATTCTTGGAGTTAGGTTGTGCATTGGATGGAATCTTATTTTGGGTTAACATTGTTTATGCCTTCACACTTAGGTATGAGAATGTTCATGTGCTACTTGACTTAAAAGGGGAATTGTGTTTGTTTGAATGTGGAACCAATGAGGGTTTACATGTGTTGTTGCTTAATTATATTGGTTGTTTCTCTCTACCTCTTTGTCAAAGTTTTTTAAGTAGCCAACTATCCATTGTTTTGATGGGTTACAAACCCTTTCTTGATCATTTTGATGCTTTGTTAGATGTTAAGTTTGTGCATCCTTGGCATGGTAATAGAATAATTATTTCTAACGCTAACCCTCATGCCATGTGGATCTTGTTGTTATTTTCTTTCCCTATGGTTTTGCAAGGTTTGGATTCGAGGATAAATCCTTTTCAAGAAGGGGAGAATTATGCAATCCAGATTGCCTCAAGGCCATTAACTCCATACCAAGCTTGGGGTGACAACAAATGTCAAATGGGGGGCTTTGGTTTGCAATTATCAGCTATAACGCAATCAAACAACAATGACATAACAATATACACAGGAATTCTCGGGATGTGATTGATTATAGGCAAATTTTGCTATATGTGTAATTGAAACTACAAATAAATAGCTAAATATCAGGGTGTAGGCTAAGCTATGAGTGAAATAGCTTTCGCTCGAACAACTACTTCGATTCAAGTGATTTTTCTCAAACATCAACAAGCTAAACAAATAAGAACAGCCCATAACCTTAATACATCCTCTCTCTCTCGCAATTTGGGAAGTATTTGGTTTGGGATACACTCTTTCAAGCTGAACCCATATTAACCCAATACCTACAAACCATTAATCAGAAGCTTTAGTTCAAAAACCTCTTTCTCAAGCAAGCTAAGAACTCAAAGTTAGAATTGCATTTGCAACTACAATTCATAGATAAAAACATAGCTAATGATTAAATCCACTTCAATATAGCATTTAAATTAGTAATGATCAATACCCATAAGCTGATTCAACCCATAATCACAAAATAACACCCCAAGAATTGGGGTTTTAGCCACACATCATAAAAACAAAGAAACGGTTACCAAATGCATTAGCCATGATCTAGGTACGAGTCTCCAAGCCTTTACAATGCTTTCTAAGAATTAAATTCAAAGACCCACTTGCAAATCCTCCGAAATTATACAATTCGAACTCAAAGATCTAGAGAAAACTCTAAGTCTAGAATGGGAACTGTAATATCTGGAAGAGAACTCCTCAAAATTACATTTAAAATCCATTTTATGGTTTCACAAAATTTGGCCTGAAAAGGCATTAGGCAAGTTAAGTCAGGCTCGCCGAGTGCTTCGATGATCCGCCCTTTGCTCTCTTCCATCGCCTTTTCGCATTGGTTCTCAGAATCCTCAAGGCTCGTAACTTTGGTCGATCCATTTTGTCATCGCACAACTGATCGACGATTCACCGACTGCCCATTTTTGTCACCGACTTGGTTTCTTCCCTCAGGGCTAGCACACTGGAAATTTAGGTGGTCTAAAGAGCCACTCGATGGTTCACCAAGTGTTCTTGGCGATCACCATGATTGCTTTTCTTCACTTCTTCAGCTTGTTTTGTTCCTTTTCTCCTGTTAGTGTCCTTGCTTTGCTCCTTAGTCCACATACATGTAAATCAAGGCTTTAACATCAGTTTATAGCATAAATTAGCAATTTGAGGATACTCAAACTATCAAAACAAATCCCTAAATGAGTCCAAATCTCGGACTCATCAACACCCCCAACTTAAACTTTTGCTTGTCCTCAAGTAAAACATAAGATAAGTAGTTCAATAAGGATGTCTACAAATAGTGTTGCATCAGACTCAACATAAATGCACACAACAAGGGCTCGTCAAAAGTACCAGTGCAAACTTTTCGACAATCAAGACAGGTCGGCGATTCGCCGACACTATTCGTCGACCTAGAAGTGGCTCGCCGAAAGTTACAGTGTATTTTAGGGGTTAGGGCCACAGAAGGGCGATGAAGAATGCCTTTCAGCGCGTCGTTGAGTGAACTCGGTGAGCTCAGACTTCTCGCCAAATGTTACAGAACAAACTCAACAAAAATTGGAAATTCAAGGTGATCTGAGGGGGACTTTGGCGATCCACCGAACCACTCAACGTGCTCGAATTAGCTCGCTAAACGGCCCAACGTGCAAGTTTTCAACCCCATTTCCCAAAATCAATCATGCAGCCCCCGAATTAAAAATTAAACACATATAAAATTCAATTAACACTAGACCCATACTACCCATGCCCTCTGGGTACTAAGACTTCCCCCGATTTGGCCAAAATTGGCAATTTGATAACTCTTGTCCTTAAGAATGACGTCAAGCGCTCCATCATTGGGCAAATTACGTCATTTAGAACAATTTGAGGTTACTTAGACTTCACCCTACTAGACCCAACACATTCACAGTGCAAACCAACATTTTAGACTCAATTTTACAAGAAAGAACACGAGAATCAATTAATTTAAAGCACTTTGGCACATATTTCAATTCATTACAGGCAAACAAACACTTAAACACAATTATAACCAACTACCCAACAACAATCAACAACAAATTTACCTATACATTTGATTTAAACCACAAACTTAAAGTACGGGGTTCAGAAAACAAACCTTTATGCCAAATTTAAATTTTTAATAGCGAGGACGCAAAGTTCCACAATTCTAACAACGATTTTAAACGAAATGCGGGTCAGAACAAAGAAATAAGGAAGATCAAATTTTGGGTGAGAGTATACGGGAGTTAAAATAAGAGAAGATTAAGGATTTTGAAATTTTAAACCATTTGGCCTTTAAAACCTTTCAGTTCGCAGAATCTTCGACAGAGTAAGTCGTTCTTGCCGAAATTCTCGACGATGCGCCGAGTGGTATTTTACCTCACCGAGTTTTACAGAGTTCCCCTTCAACTTGGTGGTTCCAATGGGGGTCTAAATCAGGGCTCGCCGACCTGTTCAGCGTGTTGTCGACTGGACTTTGGCTTGCCAAACTACCCATTTTCAAACACTTTTCAACCTGCACAATCATTACCCATTATTCAAAATAAAAAACTAAAGCATTAAAAACCTGGGTTGCCTCCCAAGAAGCTCCTTAGTTAACATTGTGGAACAACAAATATACCCTTTCAGGGATCATTCATCTGGTTCACCAAGGTATCACTTGGCAAGTCCCCTTTTGGCCTTGGATTTAAATGAGAAGAAATTTGACCCATTTGGGTCTCCAACTGCTTGATTGAAATAGAATGGGAGGTGACCGTTTGATTAAGTGTAGAGACAACCTCTTTTATCTCTTTTAACACTTTGTCCGACCGTTCAACTTTGTTGAGAATACGTGAGAGCATGTCTTCCGTACGGACATTTTCAGACTCCTTGGGCTTTTGTCGCTAATGGGGTGGGACGTACCTGTCCTTATGACCCTCTCTTTGCTTCCAAGTGGCTTTACTATAAGGTGAATCCCTATCACGGTATGTCCATCCCTCATCTCTATTCCAACCCACATTTCCACCCGGCCTTGGATAGTTTGCACGATAACCTCCTCCTTGATTAGCTTGGAAGTTCACTTCCTCATTGTACAATGCTTCAAACTGAGCTTCTTCGGGGTTTACTCCACCAACACTCACATCATTAACAATCTTCATACCAGTACCTATAACATTTTTTGCCAATAGATCCAGCTGGGTCATCATTTTGGTCTTTTTCTTGATCCTTTTCGATCTACTGTTTTGTCATTATAAAAGTGAGAGGAGAGAATTAGTCTTCACAAGTGTACCCAACCCTATTGATATTGGTCATACCATCAAGAAGATGAGACACTACTTCGTAGGGTTATTTCATTATACCACCAGGAACAAGTTGATCAGTAACTCCTTTGTTCACTGAATCAAGGCTCCTATAGAAGTATTGCTAAAATATATGATTTGGAAGCCCGTGGGTTGGACATTGAAGCACCAACTTCTTAAACCTCAGCCACGTCTCATGGATGGGTTCACTTTCTAAGCGTTTGAAGTCTAGATACTATCCCTAAGTGTCATCATCCTTGGCGGGGGAAAGAATCTCACATGGAGTGTTGTAGTAAGCTCAT
Organism: Solanum okadae; assembly: GCA_036553675.1. Taxonomy (NCBI): domain Eukaryota; kingdom Viridiplantae; phylum Streptophyta; class Magnoliopsida; order Solanales; family Solanaceae; genus Solanum; species Solanum okadae. The sequence continues at coordinate 9,673,361 of CM071685.1, read as the reverse complement.
GCCAAGAGGTGATGGAGTCCCTTGTCAACTCAGCCAACCATTTACTAGTCTCACCCATCAAAGAGAATGGGCATAAATTGGGACAGACTGATTCTTGTGATATGTTCTTGAATAAGAACGGACCACAAACCTCCATGCAGTTCCGAATATGCTCATTTGGGTCTTCGTGAGCCAATCTTCCATATAATCCTTTCATTTGGAGGAGTTGTAGTATTGAGCTTGTAACATGGAAGACGACATTCCCTTTAATTAGCGGTAGACGTATTGCACCCACACCACCCAATGGAATTTGGTCATTCACATTCGGGTCATTTATATCATTGAGATTCCCAATATTGTCTTGGTGTCCCACTTGGCTATTTACGCTCATATCTTCCTCTGTTCGACACAAGCAACACAAACCAAAAACTAAAGTAAGTAGATTCAACTACATCCAGAAAGATCACAATTCTACTTCAATAAAAGAATTTCAAACCACACCACTCCCCGACAGCGGTGCCATTTTGATTAATGTTTCAAGTACACCTCATCCAATTCTAGGTGCAAATAATCATTAAGCAGTATAAAATCCAATGAAGATTTGGGGTTGAACCCACATGAAACGCCTGTTAAAATTCATTTATGAAGTATAAATGTGGTCTAATTAATTATAGGGATAGAAATTATTGAAAAAGACAAGAAAACAAGTAAAAGGGGATGACAACAAATGTCATATGGGGGGTTTTGGTTTGTAATTATCAGCTATAATTCAATCAAACAACAACCAAATAACAATATAGAGAGGAATTCCCAGGATGTGATTGATTATAGGCAAATTTCACTATATGGGTAATTGAAACTACTAATAAATACCTAAATATCAGTGGGTAGGCTGGGCTTTGAGTGAAATATATTTCTCTCAAACAACTACTTTGATTCAAGTGTTTTATCTCGAACATCAATAAGCTTAACAAATAAGAACAACCCACAACTTTAATACATCCTCTCTCTCAAGCAAGATGGGTAGTATTTGTTTAGGGATTCACTCTTTCGAGCTGAACCCACATTAACCCAATACCCACAAACCATTATTAGAAGCTTTGGTTCAAAAACTTCTTTCTCAAGCAAGCTAAGAATTGAAAGATAGAACTGCATTTGCAACTACAATTCATAGATAAAAACACAGCTACTGATGAAACCCACTTCAATATAGCATTTAAATTAGTAATAATCAATACCCATAAGCTAATTCAACCAATAATCACATAACCACACCCCAGGAATTCAGATTTTAGCCACAAATCATAAAAACAGAGAAACCGTTACCCAATGCAGTAGCGATGATCTAGGTACGAGTCTCCAAGCCTTTACAATGCTTTCTAAGAATGAGTAAAGACCAACTTGCAAATCCTCCAAAATTGTACAATTCAAACTCAAAGATCTAGAGAAAACTGTAAGTCTAGAATGGGAATTATAATATCTTGGAGAGAACTCCTCAAAATTACATTTAAAATCAAATTTATGGTTTCACAAAATTTGGCCTGAAAATCCATTAGGCGAGGTAAGTCAGGCTCGCCGAGTGGTTCGGCGATCCGCCCTTTGCTCTCTTCCATCGCCTTTTCACATTGGTTCTCAGCATCCTTAAGTCTTGTAACTTTGGGCTAACCATTTTGTCATCGTGTAACCGATTGGCGATTCGCCGAGTACCCATTTCTCTCGCCAACTTGTCTTCTTCCCTCAAGGCTGGCATATTGGAACTTTAGGTGGTCTGAAGAGCTACTCGGCAATTCGTCGAGTGGTTTTGACGATCACCAGGATTGCTTTTCTCTACTTCTTCAGCTTGTTTTGTTCCTTTTTGTCTGTTAGTGTCCTTGCTTTGCGCCTTAGTCCACATACCTGAAAATCAAGACTTTAACATCAGTTTATAGCATAAATTAGGCATTTGAGGATACTAAAACTATCAAAACAAAGCCCTAAATGAGTCCGAATCTCGGACTCATCAGCGAGTAGGAACTAGTCGACGCATCACCTAATGTTCCAGAACGTGGCTACAGTTGGAACCAAGCAGGAACCACTGCCAAACATAATAGGCGGATCACTGTGTCATTAGATGAGCCCGACTTGGCTTGCTCATTGGTCACTTTAGGTCACTTTTTGGGTCCTTTTATGTAATAAAGTACTAAAACTATAAATAGACAGCTTAGGGTCATTTTAGGGTAGACTATTTTGAAAATGAATGATTGATGAATTGGATCTCCTTTGAGAGACTTCAGAGCTTGGTAAAGCTTTTGTTGAACTTTGTTTAGAAACGAGAGTTACTTGGAGATTCAATTTCCTTGAGATCTTCGTAAGAGATTTGGTTCTTGACTCAGGTTAATCGATTGAGGTTTTTAAGTTTAATATACCTTTAGGTTACTTTTGATTTCCTTTTCTTGTGTCAATCTATTTATCATGATTAGGTGCTTGTTTAGGGATTGTAATTTGAGGTTTTAGGATTTAATACATCCTTTAATTGTCAATTGTTCCTTTTTTTGTATCTCTTCTTCTTTCTTTTGTTTTTGCATTTTATCGATATTCCAAAAGTAAGAAGATTTGAATATGGAATTTAGTGTTGGTTTACCCCACATGTGGTGGCAACATGACTCGATATGGGTTGCTGAGGATCGTATGATGAAATCGGTAGAATTCATCCCCATCAAGGTTTCTTATTCAGCGAAAGACTGATACCCTCAAATTACACCTCCCTAAAGAAGCATAAGCGATCGTTATCAAGTAAAGAACCCAACTTGTAGGTTGGGGTCGATCCCATGAGGAAAATGGTTTAGACTTCACTTTAACCAACAATTATATTCGTTTAGTCAAATTACTTCCAGAAACAAGTAATTAAATGGGGGATTTGTGAAATAAAGTGTAAGAATTCAGTAAACAAAAAGTCTATTTTGGTTGTTATCAAGATGAGAGAATTAACTAGGGTATATGTGTTCCCCACAAGCTCATAACGCAGTAATCCTAGTAATAGCAATCCTTTCCAAGTGTACTACATGCAAAGTGGTAAGCTAGGTATATCTAAATCCTTGGTCCGGTATCTAGAGAATTTCACCCCGCACCTTGGTCCGGCTACGTGTGTATAATTTACTAAACCTACCTTTACCTCATATTAGATATCACATCGATGTTTGGCTTAGTTATTACTTCGCACCAATCGACACTAGACTATTAGATAGCATCACACTAAATCTATGTTGATATTTCTTTTCTTGTTGATCACCTCCTTGGTCCGGCAAGTAGCAACAAGGCGAGTTCTAACATTGTGAACCATTAAAAAGACTTTTAAATGAAAGAATTATCAATGCATGCAAAGCACTATTCAATCATTGCTTATTTACTATTCATACTTTGTGAATCCATCATGGTTCCCACAACCCTAGTTGTGGAGTTTAGTTACCCATAATCATATGAACACAATTCATTGTTTTAGATGAAAGAACTATGAACTTACGTAAGAAGAATAATAAACCTAGAAATTCAACTTGAATTGCAACACCAAAATCTTCAAAACGAACTTAGGAAATCAAGAATTGCTAGGTTTGCAACAACAAAATCTCAAGTCACAAAATAGAACTAAAGTAATAAAGTCTAACCCCCAAAAAAAAGGTTTGGATACCGTATTTATATAAAACAAATCCTAAATAAAAGGGAAACAAAATAAGGAAATAAAACTGCAGGACGCGTCTCTATTCAACGAGGTTGACCTACGGTCCGTAAGTCGAATGACGGTCCGTAGGTCTCTTCTATGGCTCCATACTTAGCCGATTTGAAATCTTAACAAATCTACCTCTCTCAGTCAGCTTCCACGAACCAGCAGCACGGTCCGTCAAGGAGACGACGGACCGTCAGTCACCTCTATCACTCTACACTTAGATTATTTCAACTCATGTACTGGAACCACTCCTCTGATCACTTCTACTGAGATACAGGATGGACCGTAAGTCATTCGACAGTCCGTCAGTCCCCACCGTTGTTCCACACTTGGTCAGATTTTCATGAACTTCAATTTTGCCATGCCTGGTCGTCCCACAACCCTCATCTACGGGGAATCACTCATCCTACGGTCCGTAGGTGCCTCCGTAGGTGACTATTTTCAGCATTAGCCTCAGCTACATCTTCATCTTTTCACGCCTAAGTTTATTTCCTGAAATTACAACAAAAAACACATAAAACTAACACAAAATGCCTTAGACATTCACAAATCCTAAGTGAAACGTATCAATAGTACTGTAAAATCACGGTACATCAACACCCTCAACTTAAAATCATTGTTTGTCCTCAGGCAACACATTATGACTCTAAACGACACTTGTACATAAGCAAACAATTTCAGCCCAAGCAATCACATGGCTCTTCACCTCGACTCTTATTTTAAGTGCGACTTTGTTCTCTTAGACTCAAACAAGCTAATTTGTGCGGATCCAAACATGACAATGACTGACCAAGCAACACAAACCTCCACAGTTTTACTATCACTAAGGTACCAATTTTTCCGATATTATAATTAGTGCCCTTACTTCAAACGAACTCCTTCCTCACACACTGAATGTTATTCTTAGTACATGGAGTTATTCAACACTCACACTCAGAAACAATTACAAGTACAGTTGGTGCTCAATGCCATAGGCTTGCCCTTATTTTCATTGCTTAGACTCTCCAAACTAGACTCTAGGAGAACTATAGGGCTTTCTTGGCTTGTAACATAGGCTTAGGGTCAGGTGTGGTACATTTGGGTACTTTTAGTGTGTTTCTACCCTCCTTGACATTACTTTATGCTTTCGACCTCTTTTTGCCTTATCTTTCGACATCCTACCTTTCTCATTTTTTTTATTCTTTTCAACCACAGATGCGACTTCCACTTTGTAGCTCTTGTACTTTTCAATTTCATTTTTTTCTTGCGTTTTATTCTTCTTGCTTTATTTTCACCAAAGCCGCATCCTCTTTCTAGTTTTCTTTTCTTTTCAACACCAAACCCTTTTCCTACCCATCTTTCTTTTGGTTTCCGCTTTCATAGCCACCATTGACTTATGGATTTTCCATGAATTGAGGTGCACAATACCCGATGTCGGATCACAGTCAAGAATGAGGTCACGTTTGCAGTAGCCACCCTCAACTTAGGATTTTGTCCTAAGTTGAGGTACACATATCCAAGGAAGGACCTGGGCCAAAAATTAGATTTTGGGAAGGTGAGTTAGGAATTTAGAAATAAATGGTCTATTTTGGGCTCAAAGTATTTGGATCAAAGGGAATATTCTTTTCATTTGGTCACTCTTTTTAGGCAATTTAGTAAACTATTTAGAACAAGGGTCTATGATCGTTTTCTGGCATCTAGAGTAAATTAACTTAGCAGGACCAACCAGGTAAGTTCTAGATTAGAACACAACTGTTTGAACAATCAATCATTCTCTCACTCACTTGGCACATAGTTACATTATCAGATTGTCGGATTACCCAGTTTAAGTTAAGCGTAGGTCATGCAGTTGGTTCATTCTTATGTCATCTTCAGAGCCAACATATTCAACTTATTTTATCCTATAAATTCTAGCACACATAACAAAACTTGGACGGGTATCATTTTTCATAAGCCATCATGTTTCATTCTTTTTCAAGCTTCTACACATACAACCCTAACACATGCCGGTTCAACAGAAATTAAGCAGTCTCTTGGGTAAAAAGAACACAGGCAAGAAAACCGCAAGAGAGGATTATGAGTTGGGTTACTCAGACTTTACCCTATCACTCACAATCCATTTACCCCGCCCCTAACAAAAAATTGCAATTGTCCCAATGCAAAAAAACAATAAACCCAAAAATGGATTTGGGTGAAGCAAACCTGTGGCGCATAGCGCCGATGCCTCATCAACAAGCGGGTAGGTCCGATTCCCCGACCTCTGCAACAGCAGTAGTGGGGTCACCCAAAGTAGTGCTCGCATCTTCAGTTACAACACCCTCAGTAGTGCTATCTGTCAGTCTCACCACACCCTCAGGAGTGGGTAAAGAACTCGACGCTCCATCCATCATCTCATGGGCTCCCTACTCCCGTAACCGCTCATCTACGATGGAAGTTTTTATCATCGCTCTGTCTAACTTGCGTTGTTTCCTACTGGCCTTTTCCGCCTGCGTGCGCTCGGGGTGTCGACTAGATCGGTGCATCTTTCAATGGGCATGTGCTCGCTGCTCCTCCATCCCATCTCTACTAAACAGTTCACCCTGAACCGTATCATCACCAAGTGCAGAAGGTGCAGCCTAAGGCTCAACAGCGAGTGTAGAAAAAATGGCATCCACATCAGTCCGGAGGTCAGCTATATCTGTACAGAGGGCAGTCGCATCAGTGGTGGGGGCAGGCCTCTCCAACACTCCCACCTCAAAGGCATCTAAGTGTGCGTGAACAACTTGGACCTTTTGGTCCACCATCGCCGCTATCCTCTTTTCCTCTTGCTCATCAGACTCGGCAATCAATTTCCTCATCCATGGCTTCAGGTGATGTAGCAGGGTGCCCATCTGACCCTCCAACTTCTGGACTTGAGCTGATGGTATCATAGTAGTTCCAGTGAGTAGGGTGGCTCGAGTTGAGCTCGGAGCCTGACTGTCCGTCTGAGAAGAGGAAGATGGGTGCTCATCAGTCGAAGCTGTAGTGGGGGGCCCATCTCCATGCATCTTCCCCACAGTGTGTATTAGATCCTTGCCCATAGGTACATCGACTCGAGGCCCTCTGCATGTTGCTGCCACATTCGCATCATCCTGAATCAACCCAATGTCAAGGGTCCCAGTCGCATGCACCAATTTATTACGATGCCAAATAGGCACTCTTGTATCCCTGCAAAGCTGAAAGATCATACAGGGGAAAGGGTAGGTGGTGGTGGTCTTGAAATCCCTCTCATGCAATTCTCCCAGTAGCAGGCGGGGGAAATTATGTCCAATCCGACAACCAGTGTAGCCACCATGACCGTTCTATCCCATGTGACCATATTATCGGCCATTGTTGGTGACAATCTATTTCGGACCAATAGCCAATAGAACTTGGATGCCAAAGTGAGGGTGGCCTTCCGAATACCCAACCAAGGCGCAGCAACCCATTCCGCTCTCTCTCCATCCAAAGCCAGATGCTGAGTTAGCCATGATATAACCGTCTCCCTTTTATCCACATTTCGGCCGAAGGCTCCTGTCCGCATAATTTCCCAACGATAGTCAAATTCAGCGGTGGAGTTCGCCCATGTGTGGTGAGGGTTAGGTCCATAAATTAACCGGCTGATGGTGGTGTGGGATAAGTTCATCGAGACACCTCGGACCATAGTGGATGTGAGGTGGTATTGTGCTGCGGGCTTGGCGTTCTTATTAATTCGCCCTGAGAGAGTGACAGCATATGAAGCGTAAAACTCCCACACAATCTCCTCGCTATAAGTACCCGGATCACGAGCCATCCACTCGCACTTGTGCCTTTGGAAAATCTAGTGTATATCTGGCATTATATGGAGGCTCCCAGTGAGAACTTTGCGCTCCTCTGTAATTGTACGGGCCATCTTTTCCTTGGCATATTTCATCTTGGCGTCACGGTAAATTTGCCACTGCCCCTCAACGCACCACCTGTTCGGCTCTCCGTCTACATGATCCGGTTGGTCATTTTGAGGGATGTGAATCTTGTCAGAGTGAGATGTTTCATCAGACGAGGTAGCCGCTTCATGTGCACTTGAACTGGTGGTGGACCCGAACCCAGACCCGGCAGCAGAGTTGAACTCAGAACCAGACCCAGACCTAGTTGGTGACCCGATCAGTGTATCCTCCTCATCAGACTGGGAGGCAGTGACTACGTCGGGGAGTACCTTCTTGGACTGGTTCCGAACGGTCCGGGCAGGTGTGGGTGAATAATTCGGGTCTCGTTGACTGTCAGTATCCTCATCAATAAGTCATAAGGATAGCGCCACTGATTTTGACCGGACCCTGTTGATGACAACTTTCTTGTTTGGTATCATGGTACCTGCAGAGGAGATGTTAGTACCCACCATAAAAAAAATGAAAAAAATTACAATAAGCTACAGTGGTAACTGACGGAGGGAACCGATGGTCTGTGGACCTGCTCCGTAAGTCAGAAGTAACCAGGGCATAGTCACAGATGGAAACGACGGAGAAGCAGAATGGTCCATGGGTCATTCCACGGACCATAGACCACCTCCGTCGTGTCACACTTGGAAAATTTCCCAAGTGCCCCTGCCACGGACCTGATCAACGGTCCGTAGACTGAACGACGGTCTGTGGATAGGGTCTCGTGGGTGGGTCTGGGCCAATTTTATGCATCAGTGCTTATCATCTAGACATACAATAGGATCAACAACAACACTAAGCAAGTCTAATCATGCATTTCATCACTCCACATGCTAGTTCGTCATTCTCAGGGGTCCAATAATTCAGTTAAGAACGCCATTCATACAAGTTATGGAACCTTAAGTCGAAACTTACATTTAGACTCATAGTTCTACTGGTTTTAAGTTAGAATTACCTACAATCACTGACCATCATCCCAAAGGCGTCTAAATTTCATATTTAACATGCATTTAGGGATGATTAGCTACCGAAGGTCAAGACCCACTCCCGACTTACCCTATTCAAGTTATGAATCGTAATTCAAAGTGAGGGGACAGTCAGTTACCTTACAGGAAATGCGGAGTGGTGTGATTGCGTGCCGAAACTTAGACTCCGACTAAATTTGACCCAAAGTTGTACCATACCCGGACACCAGATTCTCTTGATGATGGGAATTTTCGAGAAAGATGGGAAGGGTGTGAGTATGTGGATTTTGGGGGTGAATTTCTTTGGGAGATCTGATGGAGAGTGGTGTGAGGGAGTGAATTTTTGGACTTTGGGGTGTGGGGGTTCAGATGAGGGTTTTGGAAAGAGTAGGAAATGTTTGAAACTTAAGGGTTTTTAAATAGAGGAAGTATGGGTTGGGTCGGGCAGACTAGGGTTTCGACCTACGAGACGCTGCTTACAGTCCGTAGGTCAATCTACGGTCCGTAGGTCAAGACCGTAGATCACCTCAACACATAGAAAAATTTAGGGTCTTACATGGGGTCGACGGACGCCATTCATGGTTCGTGGAGTGAATGACAGACCATCGATAGGGTTCATAGACCGCTGCACCAAACATTTTCTGCAGATTCTGCTTCTTCCCCCTGCACATGTAGCCACCATTAGCCCTTTCTTTTTACATTTTCTGGACACTTTTTAGACACAAACCCTATGCTATGTCTAGCCAACACTAAAACAAAACTAAAACAAGCGTCTAAATGAGTACAGAGGAGTAACTACTAAACGACCTATTGTTGGCTAGATTTTACATCTTGGGTTACCTCTCAAGAAGCGTTTAATTTAACGTCGCGGCACGATGCAGGCCTCTTTATTACTCAGTCTTCATCAAGATGATAGGCCTCAACAAACTTCTTGCACACTTTCTGCATTTTTCAAATAGATCTTGATCATTTGCCCGTTAACCATGAACCTTGTTCCTTCACTGTTCTTAAGCTCAACCACTCCATGGGGGAGCACTTTTGTGAGAAAAAATGGCCCGGTCTATTTGGATTTGAGTTTGCTCGGAAACAAGTGCAACCTAGAGTTGAATAGAAGCAAAAGATCACCCACAACAAATTCTCGCTTTTCAATTCTTTGATCATGATACCTCTTCATCTTCTCCTTGTACAAGGCTGAACTTTCATAAGCTTTTAAGAGAAACTCATCAAGCATTTCAAGTCATTCATTCTTGATTAGATGTGGCACCCCAATCCAAATTTAGCTTTTTCATCGTCCACAAAGCCTTATGCTCTAGCTCTACCGGTAAATGGCAAGACTTCCCATATACAAGTTTGTAAGGAGACATACCTATGGGGGTCTTGTATGTAGTGTAATAGGCTCATAGAGCATCATGAAGCTTCCTTGACCAATCCGTTCTATTAGCATTCACAGTCTTCGCCAAATTATGTTTGATCTCTCTGTAAGACATTTCAACTTGCCCGCTTGTCTGTGGATGGTAAGGAGTGGCTACATTGTGGCGGACATCATACTTCTCAAGTAGCGCCTTGAACAACTTATTACAAAAGTGGGAACCTCCATCACTGATAATCGCCCTCGGGGTACCAAATCTGGAGAAGATATTCTTTTTCAAAAATGCGATGACACTTTTACCTTCATTGTTGTGGAGCGCAACTGCTTCCACCCACTTCGATACATAATCAACCGCAACAAGAATATACTTCATCCCATGTGAACTCAGAAATGGACCCATAAAATCAATGCCCCATACATCAAAACAACTTTATCACCAATATAGGATTCATAGGAAGCGCTTACCTCTTTGAAATCCCTCTTTCTCTTTGGCAATGATCACAAGACTTGGCGAAATCATGAGCATCTTGGTGGATGGTAGGCCAGTAGTACCCACACTGCAAAATCTTATGCGCAATACGAATACCACTATGATGCCCTCCAACAGGCGATGAATGGCATGCTTCAAGTACACTCAACATCTCAACCTCGGGCACACTGCGACGAATAATCCCATCAGCACAACTACGATAAAAGTAAGGCTCATCCCAAAAGAATTTCTTCACATCATGCATAAACTCTTTCCTTTGGTGAAAAGACAAGTCTAGGGGCACCAAATCACTTTCCAAATAATTAGCAAACTCTGCAAACCAAGGAATCATATCATGAGAAGCAGCCAATACATGTTCATCTGGAAAAGTATCATTAATTTCAGCCCTATCACCAAGCTTTAGCATAACCTCTTTCTCTAATCTGGACAAGTGATCGGCAACTTGATTTTCGGCCCCCTTTCTATCGTTTACCACAAAACCAAACTCTTGCAGCAACAATACCCATCCAATCAACCTCGGTTTTGCATCCTTGTTCGCCATCAAATACCTCAATACAGAATGGTCAGTATGCACTATGACCGTAGTACCAAGTAGGTAGGATCAAAAATTTTCGAATGCGAAAACCACCGTAGGAAGATCTTGTTTAGTCACAGTATAATTCTTCTGGACCACATTTAGAGCTTTGCTAGGATAGTAAATAGGATGGAGAATTTTCTCGCGCCTCTGTCCCAATACCACACCAAGTGCTACTCTACTCGCATCACACATTACCTCAAACGGTTGTCCTCAATTCGGTGAAATAATGATAGGTGCAGTAACTAACTTCTCCTTCAACTCTCCAAATGCTCTTAGACAAGTATCATCAAAATGGAACTTACTCTCCTTCTCGAGCAATTTGCACAAAGGATGTGCTATTTTTGAGAAATCTTTGATGAACCTTTTATAAAAACTTGCATGCCCAAGAAAACTCCTAACACCTTTTACAGAGATAGGTGGAGGAAGTTTTTCTATTAACTCAACTTTCTCTTTAACTACCTCAATTCCCTTCTCAGAAATTTGATGACCTAGAACTATCCCTTCTTTCACCATAAAGTGGCACTTCTCCCAATTCAGTACCAGATTGCAATCTTCAAACCTTTTAAGTACCTCAGCCAAATGATTCAGACATCGATCAAAAGAGTCACCTACCACAGAGAAATCATCCATAAATACCTCAATAGTGTCCTCCACCATATCAGAAAATATTGACATCATATAACGCTGGAAGGTCGCTAGAGCATTGCACAACCAAAGGGAATCCATTTAAAGGTGAAAGTCCCATAAGGGCAAGTGAAGGTGATCTTCTCTTGGTCCTCCGGAGCCATAGAAATCTGATTGTAGCCCGAATAACTATCAAGAAAATAATACCAACCCTTACCAACAAGTTTATCCAACATCTGATCCATTAATGTCATAGGGAAATGGTCATTTTCTGTCAAAGCATTTAACTTACGATAGTCCATACAGACTCTCCATCCAGTCACGGGCCGCATCGGAATAAGCTTGTTTCTCTCATTAGGAACCACAGTAATCCCACCTTTCTTGGGCACACATTGAACAGGACATACCCAACTACTATCTCCAATGGGATAGATAACACCAGCATCCAACCACTTGATGATATCCTTTTTAACAACCTCTTGCATAGGCGGATTTAATCTTCTTTGGTGCTCAATACTAGGTTTGTTATCTAGCATGAGTTGGATTTTGTGGGAACAAATACTGGGAGGAATCTTAATAATATCTGCAATAGTCCACCCAATAGCTCACTTGAACCTCTTTAACATAGTCACCAAGCACTCTACTTGTCTTGCATTTAAATCTACCGCAATGATGATCGGCAAAGTATTATCTCTACCCAAGAATACATACCTCAAATACGGTGGTAGAGCCTTAAGCTCCAATTTTGGTGCCTCTACAATAGATGGTCTCGCGGGTGGAGACCCATGATTCTTCATGTCTAACTCATACTTCTTTGGTTTTGACCGATATTTACACCTATCGAGTGCAGCTACCAACTCATCATACTCTTCAATACCATCACTATCGAAATTCATCATAATTGTTGCTAGTGCCTCAACACCGAGTCACTCTTTAATTTGCACTTCTATTCCTCTCTTAACTCTGTAAGTTATGGCAGTACCGTTTGGAGCTCACCACTCTGCTTCATGGACCTACAAATACTGAAAGTTGCTTCTTCATTGTTCAGTCTGAACTTCATCTGCCCCTTCTCCATATCAACCAACGCACGACTTGTGGCAAGGAATGGTCTCCCAAGGATGATGGAAACCTCAAAATCAACCTCACAGTCAAGAATCACAAAATCCACCGAAAAGATGAACAACTCCACTTTAACTAGAACGTCATGGAGTACACCAATGGGCCTTTTCACGGTTTGATCGGCCATAAGTAACCACATCGTAATAGGCTTTGGATCCCCTAGACCCAACTTCTTATAAATAGACAATGGCATGAGGTTGATGCTAGCACCAAGCTCACACAATGCCTTAGCAAAGTGTAACAACCCTATAGTACATAGAATCGTGAAAGCACCAGGATCTTCCTTCTTCTGCACAAGAGACCTTGTAGCAATAGCGCTACAATGCTGCAATCTATCATCATCTTCAAAACTCACAGACCTTTTCTTTGTCACCATATCTTTCATAAACTTCCCATACCCAGACATTTGCTCCAAGGCTTCTATCAATGGAACGTTGATGGAAAGATGCTTCAAGATAGTAATAAACCTGCAATATTTACCATCTTCAATCTTCTTCACTAACCTCTGTGGAAAAGGTGGTGGAGGTCTAGGTATGGGGACCACTTTCTGAGATATCTCTGCTTCTTTCTCTGTCGCACTCTCAGACTCTTCTCTAACCTCCATCACATCATCTTCTTTTCTAATCTCAACATCCACCACAGACAGCATAGGTGGTTCAATGGTTTGCTTACCCCCTCGAGTAGTAACTGCCATACAATGACCATCATTCTTTGGATTTTAGATGGTGTTGCTAGGAAGAGTGTCAGGTTGACGTGGGTTCACTGTAGTAGACAACTGAGTCATCTACTGCTCTAGATGCTTTATTGACATTGCATGGGCATCAACCTTTTGACCAATAAAAGACAAGTCGTTTCTCATCTCCTTCACATTCTCATCAGTCGCATCAAACCTTCTCATCATCTTCTACATCATATCTTCAATACGCGCCATATTGCCTCCAGCTTCCCTAGTACTAGATTTCCAATTTTTTTTGGGGGAACTTAAGGTCCAACCCGATCGTTTTTGTTTCCATAGTTGTTTCGGTTGTAGTTGTTGTCGCGATTGAAGTTCCCATCCTAGACATATTGACCCTCTCGGTTATAATTGTCATAGTTCCAAACTTGGTTTCCTTGACCTTGCCGCCAATTTTCTGTGTTGGATCCTTGGGCATTTGGTTGGAAACCCCTCGTCTGATCATTCACCGCATAAGCATCCTCTTCATAGTAACACTCTTCAACGGGTGGTGGAGTTCTAGTCAAGTAGTTCACAGCATTTACCTATTTCACACCACCGCTCACATTCTTCAATACCAACCCTAACTCGGTCCTCATCTGAGCCATCTCCTCACGAATCTCATCCGTAGACTGGTTGTTTGTAGCATGAACGACAAATGTGTTTCTCCCAGTATCCGACCTTCTAGTGCTCCATGCTTTATTGTTGGGAGAGATCTTCTCCAGTTTTTCTGCAATATGTGCGTATGTGCACTCACCATATGAACCTCGAGCAATAGTATCAAGCACTGCTTTACTGTTTTCATCCTGACCTCGATAGAAATATTCCTTCAGCGACTCATCAGCAATACGCTAATTCGGGACACCTCTTATGAAAGCAGTGAATCTATCCCAAGATCTACTCACAGACTATCCAGGTAATGCCACAAAATTGTTGACCTTATCATTGTGATTGGGCTTCTTGGACACTGGATAATACCTTGCTAAGAACACATCCTTGAGTTGGTTCCATGTATAGATTGAGTTATAAGGAAGCTCAGTGAACCATACAATAGCATCGCCTGCTAGTGATAGAGGGAACACTCGCAATCCGATGACATCCATATCTAAGTCTGGTCGACCTACACAGCTCTTGCAAAACACTCTTAGCTTGGCTATGTGAGCATGTAGGTCCTCCGATGGCAACCCCGAGAACAAGCCCATTGTTGTAAGCATCTGCATCAAGCTATTGGTCACTACAAATATTGACGTTGCCCCTATAGTTGTCATGCATTTGTGTGCCTGGTGGACCATGCACCCTCACTGCATCTCCCAATTGATTTTCAGCTAGAACCTAGTTGTCTCCACCAACTACCCTCAGAGGTTGCAACTCAACTTCATCACCTAGATTGTCTTCGATAGGATTAACTTGAACTACTTGATTGTTCATTCTTCGCAAAGTTCGGTTCAACTCTGGATCGTAAGGAGTAAGTGGTTCACCCTAGCTCCGTGTACCTGGCATACACTAGAGTCAGAACCTGAGAGAGACAAAAACAAAAAAAAGTAAAATTAGGAAATATTTGACTAAAGTTCAATAATGTAGTTAAAATAAATCTAAAAGCCAAATTCCCCAGCAGCGGAGCCAAAATTTGATACGCACAAATTACACCTCCCTAAAGGAGCATAAGCGATCGTTATCAAGTAAAGAACCCAACTTGTAGGTTGGGGTCGATCCCACGAGGAAAATGGTTTAGACCTCACTTTAACCAATAATTATATTCGTTTAGTCAAATTACTTCCAGAAACCAGTAATTAAAGGGGGGATTTGTAAAACAAATTGTAAGAATTCAGTAAGTAATCAATAAACAAAAGTCAATTTTTGTTGTTATCAAAGATGAGAGAATTAACTAGGGTATACGTGTTCCCCACAAGCTCGAAACGCAGTAATCCTAGTAATAGCAATCCTTTCATAGTGTACTACATGCAAAGTGGTAAGCTAGGTATCTCTAAATCCTTGATCCGGCATCTAGAGAATTTCACCCCGCACCTTGGTCCGGCTACGTGTGTATAGTTTACTAAACCTTACCTTCACCTCATATTAGAGATCACATCGATGTTTGGCTTAGTTATTACTTCGCACCAATCGACACTAGACTATTAGATAGCATCACACAAAATATATGTTGATAATTCTTTTCTTGTTGATTACCTTCCTGGTCTAGAAAGTAGCAACAATGCGAGTTCTAACATTGCGCATAGTTAAAAAGACTTTTAAACGAAAGAATTATCAATTCTTGCAAAGCACTATTCAAGAATTGTTTATTTACTATTCATACTTTGTTAATCGTTCATGGTTCCCACAACCCTAGTTGTGGAGTTTACTTACCCATAATCATATGAACACAATTCATTGTTTTAGATGAAAGAATTATGAACTTACATAAGAAGAATAATAAACCCAGAACTTCAACTTGAATTGCAATACCAAAATCTTCAAAATGAACTTAGGAAATCAAGAATTGCTAGGTTTGCAACAATAAAATCCCAAGTCACAAAATAGAACGTAATAAAGTCTAACCCCCAAAAACGAGGTTTGCATACCCTATTTATAGAAAACAAATCCAAAAATAAAAGGGAAACAAAATAAGGAAATAAAAATGTAGGACGCGTCTCCATTCCATGAGGCTGACGTACGGTCCGTAAGTCAAATGACGATCAACTTCCACGAACCAGCAGCACGGTCCGTCAAGGAGACGACAGACCATCAATCACCTATGTCTCTCTATACTTAGATTATTTCAACTCATGTACTGGAACAACTCCTCTGATCACTTCTACGGAGCTGCAAGATGGACCGTAAGTCATTCGATGGTCAGTCAGTCCCCACCGTGGTTCCACACTTGGTCAGATTTCCATGAGCTTCAATCTTACCATGCCTGGTCGTCCCACGACCCTCATCTACGGGGCGTCACTCATCCTACGGTCCTTAGGTGACTATTTTTCAGCATTAGCCTCAGCTACATCTTCATCTTTTCACGCCTGAGTTTATTTCCTGAAATTACAACAAAAAACACATAAAACTAACACAAAATGCCTTAGACATTCACAAATCCTAAGTGAGCGTATCAATAGTACCGTAAACTCACGGTACATCAAATACTATGCCAAGTTGTACTTGAGGGAAATGGTTAGGTTTTATGGAGTGCCCTTATCCATTATATCAGATCGGGGTACCCATTTACTTCTCAATTACATAAGTCTTTCCAAAAGGGCATTGGTACTCGTGTTAAGATTAGTATGACCTTTCACCCTCAAACTAATGGGCAAGTGGAGCGTACTATCCAAACTTTGGATGATATGTTGAGAGCTTGTGTGATTGACTTCAAGTGCAATTGGGACGATCATTTCCCTTTGATTGAGTTTGCTTACAAAAATATCTGTCATTCCAACATTCGTACGGCTCCATTTGGGGCTCTTTATGGTAAGAGGTTTAAATATCCTATAGGGTTGTTTGAAGTAAGTGAAATTGCCTTGATACGTCTTTAGTTTGGAAATAAGGAAATGGAGAAAGTTCGGCTTATTAAAGAAAGGTGAAAGACAACTAAAAGACAACAAAAGTCCTATGTCGATGTAAGAAGTAGAGACTTTGATTTTGATGTACATGACTGGGCCTACTTTAAAATTTTACCCATGAAGTGTGTGATGACGTTTGGGAAGAAAGGGAAGATAATTCCATGTTATGTATACCTATATTAGGTTTAGAGGTGTATTGGTAAAGTTGCTTATGAACTTGATCTGCCTAATGATTTAGCATCGGTACATCCAGTTTTCCATGTATCCTTGTTGAAGAAATGTGTTGTAGATCCGACATCCATTGTTCCTTGGGAAGGTTTGGGAGTTAAGAGAATCTTTCTTATGAAGATGTTTCGGTAGAGATTTTGGACCGGCAAGTTAAGAAGCATAGAAATAAGGAAGTTGCATCTGTGAAAGTATTATAGTGGAATCAAGGAGTTGAGGGTGCTACTTGGGAGGCCGACTGATATTGAAATCCTGTTATTCTTATCTCTTTCCCTCCGACCCTATTTTAGCTTGAGGTATCTTTTTCCTCATGGTTCACTCTTGTGGTTTCATGTGTCTTAGTTATTCTCGTGTTTCTTCGTGTATGCATGCTAAAAAATAAGGTAAATTCGTTGTTTTGTTCATGATTATATGTATTTGAGAAAGATTTGCATGTATACCCTAAGTAATTATGTTTTGAATATGTTTGAGCTTAGAGTTGATGTTCCTCCTTGTTTATGTGTTATTGATTAAGTTGTATTCTTGTTGGACTGTTAGATTTTTTTTACCCTCCTTACGATGTCTTCAGTTCCATTCGACGAAGAATGTTCCCACGAGGGAGATATTGTAACACGTCGAATTTGGAAAACAAGGAAAAACACGATTTTGGACTGGTCTCTATGTCTATGGGTCCCATCTACGGACAGTAGTAGATTCTACGGGCTGTAGATGGAAACCGTAGTAACTGGGGAAAAATAAAATTTTGAAAACAAGTCTCAGTAACTTTTTTACGGTTCACCAGGAGTGTCTGTCAACCTTTGTACGAGTCATAGATAGGTCTTGTAGGTGACCCTAGACTTAGTAAAATTTTAAAGCTTAAAGTTTGTTTCTACGGTTAGCATGTACTGTCCATAGGAAGACCTACGAGCTCTACATCGGTTCCATTGAATGTTGGCCAAATTAAGAATCTTTAATAACTTTCTATGGTTGACCAGTAAGATCCGTACCGTAGGTCCAAATCCTAGATGGTGGTCGGCAGTTATTTTGAAGGGCTTTTTAGTGTTTTCACTAATTGGTTAATGCCTAAACTATGACATTTTGACTTCTACCCTGAACCCTATATAATGATTTTAAGCCCTTAAATTAATCACTTTCAACTCATTATCCAAAATTCCTTAAAACTATCCGAAGTGATCCTCCTAAATTCCCTCAAGTCTAAGGAAGAAGAAAAAGTACTAGGGTTAAACCAAAATTCTCCAATCCTCCAATATTTCTGGGTTTTTGACATCAAGTTATGATAGTATTCACCTATGGAGTCCTTTCCTCTAATTTTACAAGTTAGAATCTCCAATTGAAGTTTGGGTTTTATTCAATCTCATGAGTTCTTTTAAATTATGATCCAATTGTTTGTTTTCTATCTTTTTATGCATGAATTGAAGTAATTACATATTTTAAGTTTATTTCACATGAACCCATGCATGAACCACGATTTGTAGACTAATATCCTTCAATGAAGCTTATGAACTATGAAAGATGAAATTAGGAAGATATGCATATTTTCTTTATGAAATTGATAAATGCTTTAAGGTTGCTTAGTAAAGTATGGATGTTGTTGTTGTTGTTCTAAAAGGATTTCGCACATACCACTCAAAACATAATTGTGAAAGGGTTTTCTCACAAAAAATATTCATAAGGTTGAAGGTTTTCTCACCTAAGTTGAATAAAAATTAAGGAGCTATTCTAAATAAACTCTAGCTTGGATTGACTACTTAATTTTGCCTTCATAGGTATCTCACAAGTGTTTTATAAGATGTTTAGCTTGCATTGACCATGATTATGACTTATGTTTTCTAATATGTTATATTATGATTTAGCTGATACCATTTTTCGGTGCGGAATTCATCTTATTGGTAGGTGAGGGGTTCATGACATTTTTGGTAGTGTAGTAGGTGTAGAATTCATGACATTTTTGGTAGGTGGTAGTGTGGTAGGTGGTAGTGTGGTAGGTGAGTTATTTATTTTAAAGATTTTATTATAATATTCTTTTGTTAAGTGTCTTAAACTTGATATCTCTTTAATATTATTTATGATATATTCTAGGTATAACATATCTTGGGTTCTTTGGTACATATATAAATTTTCCTCCATTAATTGTTCTAATAGTTTTATGTCTTCCATAGATTCTATCTAATATTGCAAATACTCGTAGTTCATTTTAATCTGAATTTATTTCTAAATCATACCATTCTATTCTTTCGTAGTCTAAATCATGTAGGTCTATTTCATACCATTCTTGATTTAATGTATCTTCTGATTCGTAATCATTAAATATTTTTTCCCATATTATTCTTCTTAATTCAATTATTTCTATATTTTTAAGTACATATAAGATTAAAGTTTCGTAGTTTTTTATCATTTCATCATGCATGTATGTAGTCATGTTCTTTATTATGCAGGTTTTTTATTTCAAATTATTCCTTCCTATCATATTCATAATTGATTAAATTCATATTAGATTATTATGAACTAGATTATCTTTATCATGTTTCTTTGTCACTACTAGCATCGTACTTTAGCGGATACTTCCTTCTTATCAGCGCCTCAACTTTGTTTACTCCCCTAAACGGCTTTCCTTGCCTACCGATTTCAACATTAGGATGGCATAGTATAGAAGTTTTCTCCCTGTTTCCAGTGTGCTAATAAACTAGAAATCATGATTCAAATAATTCTAATACATAATAACTAACATAAATTTATTCAATCATATATATGATATTCAGGAATATATGAAATTAGTTCCGCATATTTTTTGAACAATATACCTTTGCCTCTTGCTTAGCCATGCTATCTGAAATATCTTATTGGATTTCAGATTTATCCATTAACTTTTAAGTATTTAGTATCTTAAGAGAGTTTTTGAAAGGAGAGGATTTTTATTTAGGCGTTGCCTGCCTTTCATATTACATATGCGTCCCCTTATATAGAAATGAGACGACTACTACTTTACAATTCCTATCTTATCTCTACAGTAGTGCACAATAATGTGCACGTACTATACTACTTTATGACTAATATCTATCTACCTTATGACACATCATGACATGCCATACTTATTTTATGACTTTTACTACTTACTTTAATGTCCACCTACTATTATTACTATTCCTACTTTACACCTTGCAAAATTACATTACATCTATCTATCTATTCACGTTTCTTTTGTCTGCCATCTTGTATCTTATCTTCTTTTTATCTTGTCCATATCTTATTTTGTCTGTCTACTTCTTATCTTCATCATCTTCTTTTACTCTAAATCGACATCTGAAATTATGTTATCTTCTCCGTTGCATTTTGAACATATGTGGTCAGGATATTTGTGACCAATTAGCTTGCAATATCTGGTTAATAACTCGGCCGAAATAAATCCTGCTTTTAGTGCTCTCGTTGTAGGTCGTTCTTCTGGCTTAAGTAATGACAAAATTCATCTCTAGACTTCATCCATATCTGTTTTCCTTAGCTCCCTAGAATTGGAATAAATCATTAGCTGATCTCTTGCATAGTAGCTCCATATAGTGTTTCCATTTAAATAATTATTTGCTAGCTCCTGTATGATAGTTGATATACCAATTATTCTTTTGTTGGCATAAAAACTTGGTATCTCTATTTTGCATATCTCTTCTTGTTGTCCGATGTCTTCGGGTATAATCATATCTTTAGTTAGTCCTATCTTGATAACCTGTATTGGAGGTTTTATTTCCTCATATAATATCTCCGCTGGTGCTGTATAGAATTTTATATAAAATAAATTTCCTTTTGTAACTCTATTGTATGTGACGAATGCCTTGTATAGTTCTGGTATTCCACTAACTTCTTCTCCATCGTATGTGTATACGGTATTTAACAGTCCGTAGTTGTAACATGTTCTTACTAAATTAGAGTTAGTTTTTGGCCGTGCAATTAACTTGTTATATCCTTATAACTTTTGTGTCAAATAATCTTGGTTTGGTTCTTTTGTAGTTGATATGGGGTTGCGGTTTAAATAAGTTTGGATTTTATGTATATTTTCGATATAGGTTCGTGTGATGTAGTTATATGTCTTTTTCTCATTTTGGTTTTGCAAACTATCTGCGTATGTAGATGTTTGTGGCTCTATGGACATATGTCTAGGTGTCCTTTGGGTAAATGGTTTTGCGAATAGCTGGTTTAAGTTCGCATGTTTATGTTGTTTATCGCTAACTTATTTGCTTGTACCTGCAGCTGTATTTAAACAAACATTATGGGTTTTAAGGAGTTTCCCATCGTCTCCTTTTAGCTCTGGATTTTTTCCATCTTCCGATCGATGTAGCTCCGCATTTTTATAGTCATGCTGCTGACTAGCTTTAGACTTCAGATTATCTTCATTAGTCTTTAGCTTTTGTATCTCGTTGTCCATACTATCCACTTTTGTACAAAGTGTAGTAATAGCTTTTAGTATCTTTTCGATTGTATCTTCTTCCTCAGTCTCAGTCTGAGTAGCTTTGTCGAAATAGGTAATCTGCAATAACATTCTTATTAGTTTTTATTACTTCAATTGTAAATGTAAAATTTAATATATTTAATATCAATCTCCTTATTTCTTTTGTTGTTATCGAATCTTGTATTTTTCTTGTTAGCCACCATTTTACTTGTGTATTAGCTGTTCTTATAATAAATTAGTTATATACAATACATGGTTCAAATGATAATAAACACTTATACACTGAATATAATTCTTTTCTATTTATTTCCCATTTTATTTCTGTATAATTAAATGTTCCTGAATAATACATACAATGATGTTCTATCGTATTGCCATCATATCTGTATTTTAATATTCCTCCATAACTTTTTTCACTAGCATCTGATTCTACTATATAAGTAAATTTTTTGTTTTCATCCGGAAAATATAGTTTAGGTAAGTTTTTACATAATAATTTTACCTTTTGTATTTGTATTTGGTCTTTTTTATCAAACTGATATTCTATATCATTCTTTAATTTTTGCTGTAATGGTTTTAAATTCTTTGCTAATTTTGGTATGTATTCTCTTACTTGATTTACTAGTCCTAAGAACGATTGTAATTTCTTTTTATGTGTCTAGTTGTTCATTTGAGTTAATTATTTTTTGGACTATATGTATTTGCATTTTTATTCCGTTTTTATCAATTTGTATTCCTAAGAATTCTATTTGATTTTTCATTATATCTGCTTTCTTTTTACTTAGACTTATATCTGAATATTCTATGATGTGTATAAATTTTTCCAATAATCTTATATGTTCATCTTGTATTTTGGAATATAATAATATATCATCAATGTACACTACACAATTTTCTATTTGTTTAAAGTAATTGTCCATAAAGTGTTGATATCTACCTGATGCGTTTTTATATCCAAATGGTAATACATTCCATTCATAAAATCCTTGTGGTACACTGAATGTTGTTAGTTTTTTAGATTCTTCTTCTAGTTTTAAGTGATAAAATCGTGATTTACAATCAAATTTGCTAAAATAATTATATCCTTGTATTTGTCTTATCTTTAGTATTTTATTTGGTATCGGATAATTATATGTTTTGGTTTTTGCATTTAAATTTCTATAATCAATAACCATTATGTTTTTTCCTCTTTTTTGTTCACTATGTTTATTTATGATAAATGTCGGGCTTGTGTGCTTACTATTGCTTTCTTGTATATATCCTTTTTCTAGTAATTCATTTATATGTATCTTAAATTCGGTTAAATCATTAAAATTATACTTTAATGATTTTTGGGTTATTATACTATTATCATCAATTAACTCAATTTTTACTTTTGTTTTATGTTTCTCCCATCCTTGTAGAGGATCCTCACTATATAATAATTCTAACTTATCTTGAATTATTTTTACTTTATCTATAGAGAATATAATTAATTCTATTTTAGGGTCTTCTTCTTTTATATATTCTAATTTTTGGTAATTTTTTCACTTCCTTTTATCCATTCTGTTGTTTTTCGTTTTTTATTATTTACTCTTTTTGCTCTTATTTTTTGTTTACACAGTGTTGTGAACCACCAGTGTGTTTTTGTTATTATATGTGGGTATAATTTTTCTAAAAATGGCATTCCTAATAACATATCTTTTGTAGTTAATTCAAAGTTATATATTTCCTCTATAGTTAGTATCTTATTTCATATTTGTACTTTTATATTTTTTTCCTTATATGTGATCATGCTTCCTTCATTATTAAATCCCGTTACTACTATCGGTGTTTTTTAATTTTTCCCATTTATCTTCTGGTAAACAATTGCATTTACATATATTAGATTATGCTCTCGTATCTATCATTGGTGTATAATATCTGTTGTAATATCCCTCTATTATTATATTTGCAAGTATGTATATTTTCATACTAAGGTTCTTTTTATTATTACTCTTTTATTTTCATAATTTATTGTTAACTGTTTGTCTTCTAGATTATATGGTTTTACTTGTTCTAACCATTTTATTCCTAAAATGATATTTTTATTTCCTTGATATATTTTAAATTTTATCACTATTGGTACTCCTCCAATGATTATTTCCTTTTTTGTAGTTTCTTCGGTATACATTAATGCTTTTGGTAGTTCGGGGCATGATTGCTCAATAGTTATTATTTCATCTTCCGTCACTAATTCTCTTGTAATATAGTTTTCTTCTCGTCCTGTATCTATTAATATTAAATATTTTCGTTGTTCCATTATTCCCGTTATGTAGTAATGATGTGGTTTTATTTCTTCTTCCATTTATTTTTGTGGGGTTTTCTCTATTCTTCTTGAGGTACTCATTTTTTATGAAAGTTGGGGTATTTCATTGTTTATTCTTTTTGATGTACTTAGTCTTTCTTTTACTATTTCTAAATCTTCTTCTATACCAATTTCATTATAACTATAATCATTCTTGTCTATGACTGTGACTATTCTTTCAAAAGGATCTTCTATTTTTATTTTTTTTATTTTATTTTTTGCTGTTATTTTATGTTTTGTCGTTAAAACATATAAGTTTTTACATCTAGCTGTAAATATTTTACTTCCCGAGGCTAGTTCTATTCCTGACATTCTCCAATATAATACTAACGATTTATCTATATTTCTGTCATTTATTGCTACTGAGTAATTAGCACTTATTATAAATTTAAATTTTTGGTAAATGAGGTTACCTTTTACCGCACTTATTATACTTTTTTCTATGGGTTGTATAATTATATCATCTACTAAGTATATTTCTATGGGTGTATCTATTCCATCTCTAAAACATGTTTTTATTAGTATTTCTATTCCTCCTAAATGTACATATTTAATTGGATTTTTAGCCTTAATATCTTGTATTTCTTTATTTATTATTCGTTTATTTATTATTGGTATTTTGGCCTTTCCTTTAGTGTATTTGCAATCTATGATATGTTTTCTTTGACTTACTACATAATATTCTTCTTTTTTGTCGTTTAAACCAGTTTCTTATTGTTGGTATTTGGAATATTTTTGCTACGCTTAGGTCTAATTCTTTTCCTTTTATTTGTTCAAATATATTATTATCAAATATTAGTTTTTGTTCTGCCGATTCTTCATCTTGATATTTTTCTTTAGTTATTATTTGTATATCTTTTTCAGTCATTGATATCGTATTCATTATCTGATTCTATTACTGGATTATTTTCCATTTCGTTTTCCGATAATTCATGTATACTATCATTTCTTTCTAATTCATAATCTACGTACTCTATTTGTGTATATTTTTCACCGTCTATTATTATTTCTGATATTTATTTTTTCTTTGGATTCTTAGGTAATTTACAATATCTAGCTATATGTCCTAATTTTTCACAATTATAACAAGTACATTCCGTTAGTTTTCTTTTTGGTCTATATGGTCTTTTGGTTTTGTAGTTTTTTACATAGTACCTTCTTCTTGGTTTTTATATTTATATTTTTATCTATATTTTTTACTATATTTCTTTCTATTTTTATAATACATATCCGTACAACCAAATTGAGGTGTTGTTTTATTTTTGCAACATGCCAAGTTTTTTACTAATATTTTTTCCATTTTTATTTCTTCTTTATGTTTTTCACATAGTTCCATAAACCATCGTTGCAAGAATTTTATTCTAGCTCGTAAGGTATCTGTTAATTCTGCTTCATTCCAACTTTTTATTATTTTTGAATTAAAAGGTTCTGGTAATTTTGTAAAATATAATTTTCTTATTTCTTTACTTTCTTCTATGCTATATGTTTCTTTATAATAGTATTCTCTAAATGCACATGTATATTCATCTATGTGACACATATTACATATTGCTAATTTTGTCATTAGATTTCGATTTATGATTTTTTCTTTATTTTGTTCTTCTACCTCTGTTGTCAAACTACTAAATTCATTTCTTATAGCTATTTCGTATTTATATAGTATTTCCATAGATGTAGTAGCTATTCCTCCATCGAATTTTTTATTACTTCTTAAAGTTGTTAAACTTTCACTTTTTAAATTTTGTAGCCATAATTTTACTATTCCTATAAGTGTTCTTTCTATGTATCCTGGTGCCTCTGTTATTATTATCTTGTTATCTATTGATTGTTTTGATATGTATCCTATCCATAATTGGATTGTTTTATTTATATCTGCTACACAGTCTAAATCTAAAAAATCATGTTGTCCAGTTATTGGTTTAGGCGTCCATTTTTTACTTAATTTTTTATCCCATGTAGTTTTTCTTTATCATATTGTTCATAATTTTCATTATAATATTTTGGATTAAAATTTTTTGGGATTTTTACTCCTGATGTGCTAGGTTTGTCGTCCATGTCTACGTCTTCTGTATTTACTTCTAAATTATTTGTATTATCTATGTTTGCTAAAAGTTTCGTATATGTTTCGCTTGTTTCCGAATGTTGTTCTAGATTATTGTCGTTTATTTCATCAATTCTTATTTCAGGTAGATTATCTTGGCTATTTTCTTCTTTTTCTTGTAATTCATCTTGTAATTGCAATTTTTCTTTAAATTTAATTATCTCATTTGTTAATTTTGTTTTTTGTTCTTTTTCTTTTTGTTTAATTTCATACATTTCTTTTAATATTGCTAACTTTTTTTCTAGCTTATTATTTTAGTATTTTTTACTTCTTCTAATAGTTGTACTTCCTTTTTGCTTGTTGTTTTATTTTTTCAATTTCTGTTTTTCTATCTATTTCTTCATTTTCTTTTGTTATTCTTATCATAGCAGTTAAACTATCTTCTAGTTTTATCGTTTCTTTTTCTAACATTAAACTTATATTGTCACCTATTTTCTTATATCTTCTTCCTAGATTAGAAAATATTATCTTTATTTTTAATCCGTCATAATTTTCATATGTTTTTTCATCTATTGCGTATTCTTCTTTATTCATTTATAAATTATGTTGTAGTTTATATTCTAAGTTATTTATGTGTATTTCTAGATATAAAATAGTCTTTCTTTGTGCTATTATAGATATGTGACAAATTCCTGCGAATATATTATTGTTAAGTCTATTTTGCCTATGTTCTAATTCTTGTGTTTTTGCTATAATTATTTCATTAAGTTTTTGTCTATATTCGTTATTCTCGTTATTCATTGTATTTTTAAATATTGAATATATTTATATTCTATTTTAGATATATTATCTATTAATTGATCTAATTTTTCATTATCAGTCTTTGTGATATTAAGTTGTTTATATTCCGGATATAATTTGTTTAATTTTCTTCTTATTTTTCTTAATTTTCTACTCGTATGTTTCTTACCATGTTTCTTATTATCCATAGCTCTGATTATATAGCAAAAAACGTTAAGTTTCAAGAACAAGTTTTAAAAAAATAAAAACATACATTTACGCATGCAAGAAATAATCACATGTTATACAAAATTTCTCTTTAAATTTAATGATATAAAAATTCACAACCTATTTCATATTATAATGTCAAAATTAACACACATAAATTTGAGCAACTTCATAACATTGGAATAACATTTTGTATAGTCATAAAAATCAAATTATACAATAAAAATTAAATGGTACCTCTTGCGAAAATTCAATTCATGATAAGGAAACAATCCTAATAAGGAACCACGAACTCGAAACCACGAAAGTGAACCTCGACCTCAGCTTTTGTTTGTGAGTGAAAGAAAAATACAAATAAAATGTGAGTATGTTTGCTATTTTTCCTTTTTTTTGGCTGATTTTTTTTTTCTTGGTTTTGTGCGTGTCTGTGATGCCTTTTTTTTTTTTTTTTGTTTTCTCGTGTACGTACGTCTTTGGTATATAGTAGTGTATGTGCAGAATATCTGTCTTTTTTTTTTTTTTTTTTTGTATGTTTCTGTGTGTGTGTTAATATAGGGGATGTGGGTGTAGTGTGTGCTGTGGGTCGTGTGTAGTGTGAGGTGTGAGGGAGGGCAGGTTGAGGAGAATGGGGTAAAGGGATAAGGTAAATGGGGGTAATGGGATAAGGTAAATGTGTGTATGGGTAGTTTAGGTTAATATTTTTTAATTAAATTTATAATAATAATAGAAAATATTAGTCAACTATTTTAAATTAATAAAAATCAAATAGCTAGTCTAAAAATAAGAAACACTAGCTTATTTATTAAATTTAAAATTAAGAGAAACATATTTTTTTTTAAATGTTATTTTGTTTAAAACAAAATTTGCACTAATAATTAAACACTATGTTTTAGTTTTCAAATATTTTAAAATCAACTTTCTGAAATAAGATAAAATCAAAAAATATCTAATTTAGATTTACAATAAATAAAGAATTGTGTAAAATCTTATGTTCGGTCAAAAATTATGTGTCTACATTTTGCCCCTCTTTGATTGGAAATACGAAGAGTTTTCAGACAAAGAAATAGACAATGTGACAAATTTTGACCGGACTCTTATTTGAAAGATAAAATTTATGCGAGGACATCCTACATATCCCGGTTATAAGGGAATCAGGTCAAATGTAGTTCAAGAAGATGAAGTGATGATTTGGAAGTTAAGTGAGGTTTCATCAAGGCTCCAGATCGGCTCCTATCCTTACATAAAAATGAAAGCTAATAGTTACAAAGGTAATTAAAAGTACAAGTCCCTATCTATGCAACTTCTTTTGAGTCTTCACTTGAGTCTTAACTTTCATATATCACCTTGATTTTTTGGGTGAGTATCTTGATCTTGAATTGGATTCTAGTCTTAACTTGCCATTTAGAGTGACTTTTTGGCACTCTTCAAGATGACAATTTGAAAATGTTCTTGAATGCCTGCTTGTTTTGTTGATCAGTAGCTGAATAGAAGCAAGTGTTAGGAGGTCAGGTTGCTACATGCATTGAAGAAGCTGATTTTGGTTATCATGGGGATTGATCAATCTAAAAAGAGTTGAAATTTTGTTCTTGAATTTCAATCCATGTTTCATTTGAAGAAACCTGAAAACCATCACAAACAAAATAAATAAACATTTTTTTTGCCGCAGTTATCACTTGAATTTTTTTGTGAATTATTAGCAAATGTAAATTTTTAAAAATAAACTCCAACTATGAAGTGTTTATCCTAGGAGAAAATAAAAATAAAGGTCTCAGACTAGGAAATGTTTATCCTAGGAGAAAAAATAAAAAATAACAATCTCAGACTAGGAAGTGTTTATTCTAGGAGAAAAAAAATAACGGTCTCAGACTAGGAAGTGTTTATCCTAGGAGAAAAAATAAAAAATAACAATCTCAGACTAGGAAGTGTTTATTCTAGGAGAAAAAAAATAACGGTCTCAGACTAGGAAGTGTTTATCCTAGGAGAAAATAAAAAAATAACGTCTCAGACTAGGAAGTGTTTATCCTAGGAGAAAATAAAAAAATAACGTCTCAGACTAGGAAGTGTTTATCCTAGGAGAAAATAAAAATAACGATCTCAGACTAGGAAGTGTTTATCCTAAGAGAAAATAAAAAATAACGTCTAAGACTAGGAAGTGTTTATCCTAAGAGAAAATAAAAGACAACGTCTAAGACTAGGAAGTATTTATCCTAGGAGAAAATAAAAATAACAGTCTCAGACTAGGAAGTGTTTATCCTAGGAGAAAATAAAAAATAACATCTCAGACTAAGAAGTGTTTATCCTAGGAGAAAATAAAAAATAACAGTCTCAGACTAGGAAGTGTTTATCCTAGGAGAAAATTAAAAAAAGGTCTCAGACTAGAAAGTATTTATCCTAGAAAAAAATCAAAAATAACAATTTCAAACTAGGAAGTGAGGAAGTGTTCATCCTAGGAGAAAATAAAAAAACTATCTCAAACTAGGAAGTGTTTATCCTAGGAGAAATAAAAATAATGGTCTCAGACAAGGAAGTGTTTATCCTAGGAGAAAATAACTAAATCCCATTATGTAGGAGGATCCTGCTAATCCCATTATGAGGAGGGTCCTGCTAATCTAAATCTCATTATGTAGGAGGGTCCTACTAATCCCATTATGAGGAGGGTCCTACTAATCCCATTATGTAGGAGGTCCTGTTAATCGAAGTCCCATTATGAGGAGGGTCCTGCTAAACTAAATAATATTATGAGGAGGGTCCTGCTAATCTAAGTCCCATTATGAGGAGGGTCCTTCTAGTCCCGTTATGAGGAAGGTCCTTCTAGTCTCATTATGAGGAGGGTCCTGCTAAACATAGTCATCAAATAGAATCACCACAATATATTTTTTTTACCCCAGTTTTGCTCCAGAAAAATATTATTTAAGCTATTAGCATAAATGAAAATACTTGTACCAATAGAAAAATGCAAGACATATATGCAATTAGGGTATTTATTCCTTTGAAATAAATGATGATAGGGTGTTTGTTCTCTCAAATACCATTAGGGTGTTTGTTCCCTAAGGTCAAAATATAACTAGGGTGTTTGTTCCCTAAAAAAATGCAAGATTAAAGGGTGTTTCTTTCCTAAATGCCTCAAGGTTGTTTGTTCCCTAAGGTCACAATGCAACTAGCGTATTCGTTCCCCAAAAATAAAAAATGATGCTTATAGGGTGTTTATTACCTAAGGTCAAAATGCAAATAGGGTGTTTCTTTCCTAGTAATGAAAGTGCTTTTTTTAACAAATAAAAATATGCCCCAATTTTTAATTGAGGAACTTTGAAACTCTTTTTAATTTATCATTTTTTGATTTATTTTTTAAAAAAATAAAATGATCCAATTTCATTCCTTCAAGGATATAAAATTTTATTTTGTGAGACCGAACCCATTGTAGGACTGCCTATATATCTTGTATGACAAGAATCAGGTCAAACATAGTTCATAATAAATCAAAAATTATTTTTCTTTTTCTTGATTTTTCCTACAAAAGACATCTTTTGAGAAACGAATTTGTTCATGGTTGACAATGTTTTGCCTTTAGTTAGTACCAAGAATTATTATTATGAGTATGAATCACATTCAACTACTTTTAGGCAAACTTCAGGTCAACTTTGAGTAATCCCTATAGTTTCAAACGGTATCTCAAACAATCTTAAGTATTAACAAGGTCAGTCCATCTTGCATAAATGAAGGGACTAGAACTATTCACATCCTCAAGTTTCAAGTGCTATTGCAACAAATGAAAGTCCTACTACACACAATAGAATAATTTAGATCGTAGGACATTTTGAAAGTCACTCACACTCAGAAGGATGTTCAATGCATGAGATTGAGATATCATATGCTTGGCCCTCATCTAAGTATTCACTAATGTGAGAACATAAAAAGTAGATCAAATAGGACTTGTCATTGGCTTGTAATGTAGGGTTAGGGAAATGTAGAATATTCATTTGGGATAAAGTGACTATTTCCTCCTTAAAATTTACACAATGCTCTCAATATTTTTCATTTTCGCATTTGACCTTCGATTTTCTTGCAAGTTTCTCCTAATTTATTTTCTTCTTCATTTTTTTTTTCATTTTCCTGTCCTTGTCGTTGAAGGTTTTTATTTCATTTTTCGTTCTAGCTTTTCTTTGTCATTTTTTGGACCTTCATATATTTGACCTTTTCACTGTGCTACCTAACATATAGAATCGATAGTGCGCTCAAGGAGGTGAGACCAATGAATAGTGCATTTATGCATTCCAAAAGATATATGTTTAGATGTGGTTATTCAAATAAAATGTTTCAGGCTCAAAATGAAAATTTTATGGATAACATGTCATTTGGTTGGCTTGAAAGGCACAATCAGATCAAAGAAAGTCTATAATCCTCCCAACTTAAATGTTGCTCAAAATTTCGCCTCAACCAACATTCAGGCCAATTTCTAGATCAACAAACTCATGCCTTTGAATTTTATATCTAAACCTCACCACACAATGCACCTGAAACAACGAGGTCGAATTGGTTTATCCTTAAATTTAAGCAAAACAGTTTCTCAAGTATTATATAAATATATCAAGAGGTACCAAAAGAAGTCTATAAGTCATAACAAAGTTGGTCTGTCTTGCCAAATAGTTTAACACTTTATTATTTTTTCTTATGCACACTCCTAAGTATGTTGGTACCAACCAAGTCAAGAGTTTTTTTAAATTATTTTTTAAATTAAATAAATAAAAATCCTTTTAAAGAAATATTGTACCCTAAGCAATATTTTTTTTAATTTTAAAAATAAGAAAGAGAAACATTTTTATTTGAACCTTGAATAAAAAAATATCATTTTTTTGCCCCAGTTTTGTGATGAGGACTTTTTAGATTTTTCTTTTTGGTTGTACCGAACCTCAAAATAAGGCTGCCTACGTATCTTGTCGAAGCAAGAATCGGGTCAAACGTAGTTCAAAAATATGAGTAAAAACATTTTTGTTTTTTTTAAAGGAAAAATCTTTTTTTTAGAATGGATAAACAAATTATTTCTTTTTTTTTAAAATAAGGATCAAGATTTTTTTTTTTGAATTTTTAAATTAGGATCACTGAACCCGAGAAAGGTTGCCTATGTATCTCATCGAGGTGAGAATCAGGTGTGCGTAGTTCGTCCAGATTGGATAGTTAAACAATTTATTTTTAATTAATCTATTTTTTTTTTGAACGATTGGAAATTTGTTGACAAATACAACTATATTCTTTGTTCAAACTGGTATAAGCACTTTTGAAGTTTCTTTTTGTGAACTATACATAATAAAAGAAAACTTTTTTTTTTGTTGTTGTAAGTTTTGTTTAGAAGTGAATAAACTTTTCTTTTTGTAAGAAATGCAAAAAAAGAAAAGAAAACTTCTTAAATAAGAAAATCTTTTTTTTTGTAATTTGTTTTGTTTTCTATGTTTTTTTTTTAAATGTAAAAATCTAAAAAAAAAATCATTTCATTGATCACCATCGATTTTGATTATATGCAAAGACCTTCCAAATATATACATTTTTAGATAGCGTATAAAATAATTTAGGTGGTCAAATAAAATTAGGGTATCTATCCAAGACAAATCCGACTTCTATGTCGAATCTCATTAAGTCAAAAGTAAATTATTCAAATAAGTAAAACCTACAAGGGATAATCATAACTGGTTTCAGTTCTACTAACATTAAACTTGATGGAGAAAGGTATTTAGACTGGATGTAAAATGAGTGGACAACTCGAGTTGGGAGTAGCAACGTACCGGTAACAACGCTTTCCGGCTTTGTGCATGGATACTCCCCATCCTAAACATGTGTGACTAAAAACCTTCACCATGGACCATAGATCCACAGGCTATCTTGACAGAATTGTGGTGCGCAGTCGCAATTCCCTTAATGGTATTATTGAAGACTCAGAGGGGTGCGCAAGAGAAGACATGTATATATAGTTCAAATAATATCAAAGCAGTAAATAAGTAGACATTTAGCATATTAGGCCAACAAATACAATATCCAAAAGAAAAGTAAATAATAAAGTCATATACAAGTCAATATTTACAAGCTTGAATTCTAGTTATCCCTAGCAGAGTCGCCATCTGTCATACCCCTATTTTCCCTCAAATTTTATGTTTTGAAGAAAAAAGAGTTTTTTCAATTAAAGTGACATTTTGAAAGGGATTATTTTATTTCAGAGTCATCACTGGGAATTGAGTTTTGGTGTTCTAAGTCACATTATTTGAACCCGTATTCCAAAGGAAGTTGACTCTAATTTTTATTGGTCTGCGAACTAGAGGTCTAGGTAAAAAATTCTGTTGACCGAGAGGAAGGTGTAAGGCACCCCTCGAGTCTCGTGGTTCTAGCACGGTCGCTTTATTAACTTATATCTGGCTTGACTTAATTTTGGATATATTGTACTTGTGGTTTTTATAAAATGCTTATTACCCACCTTCTTTGATTTAATTTATTTTAAACCATTAAAACTGCCTTATTTTATTATGTGTGATGTTAGTAGGAGGGCATTCCAATCTTTTCACGAATTATTGATTTATTTATATGTCATGTCTAAAATTTGGGTAATGCTTTTCAAATGGTAAAACTTGCTTATTATTATTATCGGCCTAGTTATGTTCTTAATAATTCAATTTAAAGATATTGAATTATAAATTATTATTTTTTAAAAAAAAAATTGAGTTCTTTTTATAAAGTCGAAAAACTTAAATTATTTTTATTAAAATTAAATCTTTATGACTCACTAATGCATAATTAAACAACCAAATATTAATTACATAGATTTACATAAGGTCATTAATTAAATACTCTAAAAAGAATCATCAACCAAATGAAATGCAAGGAAAGTTGCAAATTATATTTTTTCATTTTTTTATTTTTATGTTTCTAAAAAAGTACACAATATTAAATTTTATTTTTATGTTTTTAAAAAAGTACACAATACTATTAAGCAAACAAAGTGTAAAAGTAACTTAATTCATTATAACTAAATCTTATCCGAATATCAATTAATTCTATAGCAAAAATTATTAAGTTTCAAGAACAAGTTTTAAAAAAATAAAAACAGACATTTACGCATGCAAGAAATAATCACATGTTATACACAATTTCTCTTTAAATTTAATGATATAAAAATTCACAACCTATTTGATATTAAAATGTCAAAATTAACACACATAAATTTGAGCAACTTCATAACATTGAAATCACATTTTGTATAGTCATAAAAATCAAATTATACAATAAAAATTAAATGGTACCTCTTGCGAAAATTTAATTCACGAAAAGGAAACAATCCTAATAAGGAATCACGAATTCGAAACCACGAAAGTGAACCTCGACCTCAGCTTTTGTTTGTGAGTGAAAGAAAAATATAAATAAAATGTGAGTATATTTGCTGATTTTTTTTCTCGGTTTTGTGCGTGTCTGTGATGCCTTTTTTTTTTTGTTTTCTCGTGTACGTACGTCTTTGTGATATAGTAGTGTATGTGCAGAATATCTGTCTTTCTCTTTTTTTTTGTATGTTTCTGTGTGTGTGTTAATATAGGGGATGTGGGTGTAGTGTGTGCTGTGGGTCGTGTGTAGTGTGAGGTGTGAGGGAGGGCAGGTTGAGGAGAATGGGGTAAAGGGATAAGGTAAATGGGGGTAATGGGATAAGGTAAATGTGTGTATGGATAGTTTAGGTTAATATTTTTTAATTAAATATAATTAAAATTATAATAATTAAAAATATTAGTCAACTATTTTGAATTAATAAAAATCAAATAGCTAGTCAAAAAATAAGAAACACTAGCTTATTTATTAAATTTAAAATTAAGAGAAACATATATTTTTATAAATGGTATTTTCTTTAAAACAAAACTTGCACTAATAATGCAACACTATGTTTTAGTTTTCAAATATTTTAAAATCAACTTTCTAAAATAAGATAAAATCAAAATATCTAATTTAGATTTACAATAAATAAAGGATATAAATTAAAATAATATAAATTTCAACTGGCGTTTGAAGATCTAATGCCAGTTGAAGTTTGAAGATCTTGTTTACTTGATAATGCATTTGTGACATATATAATACTTTAATTTAAATACAAATACTTACCAAAATATAAATATATATTTGCATTAATGAAAATATTTATCTCATAAAATTAACTATTAAATAAATAATATAAATTTAAATAATACAAACTTCAACTGGCGTTTTTACAACTCATATGAACTTTTCTTCGTATAAAATACCGAAATATTAAGAAATAGTAAAAAAGTAAAACAAAATGGCAATGTTTATATAGTAATTACTATTTTGAAGAAAACTTCATGAGAGTCTAAATCACATAAGTAGCATTGATAAATAAAGTCATTCTTTTATCTTGAGCATCAAAAATAAATTGTGACAATTCTCTAAATTTTGGAAAAGATATTCAAAAGCATACATCTACATCAAAAGAGAAATTGTTAACAAAAACATACCCTCTTAGAATAGAATGACTTACTTCATAAGAATAGTGGTACATCATATTCCATTAAATTTCGAACTCTCTCAACGACAATAAATCACACAAAAAATTTAAAATGCAAGAAGAAGAGTATACGATTAAAAAAATCGTGGTTGAAAAATAAGAGGGAACGCCTCTATTTATAGTCAACAAAGGGTAGTATGAACAAATATTTTTTTGTTTCTTATATAAAAAGTCATGACCTTTTCGAGAAGTCACAACCCTTTGGAAAAGTCACAACTTATTGAAAAAGTCACAACTCTTTGGAAAAGTCACAACTCATCGAAAAATCACAACCCTTTGAAAAAAGTCACAACTTATCAAATAAGTCACAACTCAATGAAAAAAGTCACAACCTAAGTTAGGCATATTAAAATAATTTAACATTCAAGTTAGGAGTTCATGCTTTTAAAGTAATATAGAATAGACAATATTTGCTTTGTATTTTTCTTGTCATCTAACCAAATGTACTTTGCATGTGTATTCCACGTTAAATTGTTCAGATGTCATATGAACATGTGAAGGAAAAACTACATTTTATATATTCAGATATTTTCACATTGATTGTGAGTTTTATTCTCTTTTTAAAAAACTTGGAACATTTTAAAATAATATATTTTGAAGTTTGACGATCTTGTTAACTTGATAATACATTTGTGACATATAAAATACCTTAATTATCTCATAAAATTAATTATTATATAAATAATAAAAATTAAAATAATACAAACTTCAATTGGCGTTATTACAAGTCATATGAACTTTTCTTCATCTAAAATACTGAATTATTAAGAAATAGTAAAAAATAAATAAAGTCATTCATTTGTCTTGAGCATCAAAAATAAATTGTGACAATTCTTTAAATTTTGGGAAAGATATCCAGAAGCATACATCTACATCAGAAGAGAAAGAGTTAGCAAAAACAAATAAATTTAGACTACATTATGTTAACTTCATATATTGCAACTAACCTACTAATGTACATATTAAGCAAAAAAATAATTAATATATTATTAAAATTATTTTTCTCAAGTACTTGAGGTTATGAAATATACCTCTTAGGATAGAACGACTTACTTCATCAGAATAGTTGTACCTCATATTCTGCTAAACTTGGAACTCGCTCAACGACAATAAATCACACAAAAAAAATAAAAATGCAGGAAGAAGAGGAGTAGTAGATTAAAAAAATTGTGGTTGAAAAAATGAGAGGAAGCCCCTTTATTTATAGTCAACAAAGGGTAGTATGAACAAATGTTTTTTGTGTCTTAACTGAAAAGTCATGATCTTTTCGAGAAGTCACAACTCTTTGGAAAAGTCACAACTTATTGAAAAAGTCTCAACTCCTTGAAAAAGTTACAACTTATTGAAAAAGCCACAACTCTTTGGAAAAGTCACAACTCATAGAAAAATAACAATCTTTTGAAAAATTCACAACTTATCGAAAAAAGTCACAATTCGTCGAAAAAGTCACAACCTAAGTTATGGATATTAAATTAATTTAACATTCAAGTAAGGAGTTCATGATTTTAAAGTAATATAAAATAGACAATATTTGCTTTGTATTTTTCTTGTCATCTAACCAGATGTGCTTTGCATGTGTATTCCACGTTAAATTGTTTAGACGTCATATGAACATGTTAAGAGGAGAACTACATTTTATATATTCACATATTTTCACATTGGTTGTGAGTTTTTTTTTTAAAAAAAAAAACTCGGAACATTTTAAAATAATATATTTTAAAGTTAGAAGATCTTGTTAACTTGATAACACATTTGTGACATATATAATACTTTAATTTAAATACAAATATATACCCAAATATACATATATATTTGCATTAATGAAAATAGTTATCTCATAAACTTAACTATTAAATAAGCAATAAAAATTAAAATAATACAAACTTCAACTGACATTATTACAAGTTCTATGAATTTTTCTTCATCTAAAATACTGAAATATTAAGAAACAGTAAAAACTAAAACGAAAGGGCAATGTTTATATAGTAATTACTATTTTGAAGCAAACTTCATGAAAGTCTAAATCACATAAGTAGCATTGATAAATAAAGTTATTCTTTTGTCTTAAGCATAAAAAACAAATCGTGACAATTCTCCAAAATTTGAAAAAGATATTTGTAACGACCTGTTCCCGTCGTTATAGAAAAGGCAACGGGGAAAAATTTTGGGCCGGAAAAGGATTTTGTAGTAACTTGGGATTTTCCAACCTAATCCAGATTTTGATGAAATCGGTGTCATTAAGGTATAGGGAAATCTGGTAACAATCGGATGATTTAATTATGATTTTAATTACATGAGTAGATAGCTAAGACGTTAAGGAATCTGTACGACTTTACGGAGTTGAATTCGAGCGAGTAAAACTCCCAGAATTAATCTTAACGTGAACGGGTAGTTTCTGAGTGTCGTTGGTCGAAGGTGTGTTGTGAAATGGGGTTTTGGAATTCTTAAAATTGCTCACTATTTCTGTACAAGCCGCTAAGGCGGGATTTATGCCGCCAGGACGGGGACGCTGTAGCAGGGTCAAGACTGCTGTGGCGGGGCAGACGAGACTTAAAGTCGGAAATAAACCCCAAAAACATTTTATTCTGCAATTTTTGAACTTGAGAGCTAAGGAATGAACCCATGGGTTTTCTTGATAGTTTTTCACCATTCTTGAGGTTAAAGGTAAGATTTTAACTCCTCGAATCCTCTTTTAGATCCTTGGAATGTAATCTAATGGGTAATTATCGATGAGGAAGGGTTTTGATCTGGAAATTATGATGAAGAAAGCCCTAATCTGGGTATGGGGATCATGGGTATGATCTACGGTTGATAGAATTGTTAGTAATTCGGGTAATTAGTTAGTGTTTATTGATTTCTGTATTATATTAATTGTTTGTAGACCAAGAACAAGCGGAACGAATCCAAAAAGGGAAGAATCAAGTTTCTTAGGGGATTCAAGCTTGTTTCGAGATAGGTAATGGTTGTGATTTCATGATTGTGTGATATATGTTTGTTCTTGCTTTATTATAATACGTGTATGTATGCGAGTTTTGCATTATTGATCACATTGGTTGTTAATGAGATAGATGAATGATGAATGCCATGAATCATGACTTGATTGTATGATTTTGAGAATATACTTGTGATTGTGATTGTGGCTTGTTGAATGGATCGGGGTTACATTCCGACACACTAACTTGGATCGGTTTCCACGTTCCAACATAAACATGGGATCGGTTGCCACGTTCTGGCATAAACATTGGATCGGGTACCAGGTTCCAGTATGCTAACAGTTTTGGTTTGGGTTCCAAGAGAGGACCAATGAGTTAATTTAATTGTGTATCTTGAGAATGTGAAATTATACGTTGTTCGTAAATGATGATGCTATTGTATATGTTCGGTGTATGCATGTTATTATAATGTTGTATTAACTTATGTATGTTGCACTTAGTGGGATAGACGCGTGATCCTACCAGTAAACTGTGGTTGTGTACTGATACTACACTTGCTCTTTCTTTGTTGCATACGAGGCATCTTCAAGCGGCAATTGACAGACCTCGCTTAGAAGATCGGTGATCGTCGATCGAATTCAAAGGTGAGCCAGTTCTTCCAGGCTGCCATGAGTTCTCTTTCTATCTATGTCCACATTTCGGACTTAGATTTTCTAGTTAGTTATTGTACATTAGTACATTAGTTTGGGGTTGTAACCCTTCTTGTTTAGACTGTTTGATCTTGTTAGAGTTTTGGTACATTGACTTTCAGGTTCTAGGGATATCTTCCGCATTTGTTTAGTTGTTAGACTTTTGTTTGGAGTTTATGGGAACTCCCTATTTCCTTTTCTTAGCATTTAACTTGCTTCCATAATTTAAATGCCTTATTATTTTGATTAAGTTGGTTTGCTAATTAGTATTAATGGTTCTCTCACCGGAGAGTTATTGTGGGTGCCAATCACGATGGTGTGGGTCATGACAAAGTTGGTATTAGAGCCTAGGTGGTATGACTGTGGCTGCTTATGAGCCTAAGTTCCTTGCTTTGTCTAGATATGCGACTCAATTGGTAACTACGGAAGAAGAGAGGATTTGTCTGTTTGTTATGGGATTGAATTTTGAGTTACATGTATTATCTGTTCATATGACCTCTGCAGGGAAAAACTCTAATGAGGTAACAAACTTTGTTAAGAAAGTGGAGGGGGTGAAGGCGAGACGGTTAGGCCAAGGCATTGGCTAAGAAAGCCATAAATTCAGGCAACTTTCAGGGATCTTACTCTAGAGGTTCAGGAAGGCCAACACTTGCAACCAAGTCAATTCAGCCCACTATGCCCGCCTCGACAGGTAATTACTCGGGAACTCCACCTCATAATTTGGTTCAAGATAGCCAGGGAGTCGCACCTTTGGTGGGCAGCAGGCCATCATTTGATCGTACTTGCTATAAATTTGGAGAACCTAGGCATATGAGGAGAGATTGTCCCTACCCACACATGATAGATTTCGTGCAGCAACAGTCTAGAGCAGTGATACCCGCGGGAAATGGTAATGATGGTCGAGGGCGTCCACAAAGTGGGCAATGAGGTAATCAGCAAGGCTGTGGAGGTAGAGGAAATGGTAACGCAGGCAGGGCATGCAACCAGGCAGGGCATGCAACCAGGCAGGGAAGTCACTCGACAAGAGGATAAGGTTCAGTGTTACGCCTTTCTGGGCAAGAATGAGGCAGAGGCGTTTGATGCAGTGATCACATGTACTATTCTTATTTGTGACCGGATTGTTAATGTGTTATTTGATCCAGGTTCTACTTATTCTTATGTGTCCGTGCGATTTGCCGCATCATTTGCTGTGATTTGTGATATACTTGATGCCCCTATCCATGTTTCTACCCAGTTGGAAAGTCTGTCATAGTCACCCATGTCTATCCTGCTTGTCCTATTTTGTTTATGGGTACACTTGGGATGATTTGGTGATTTTAGATATAAATGACTTTGATATAATCTTATGCATGACTTGGTTGTCCCTCTATTATGTTGTGCTTAATTGTAATACTAAGTCTGTAACTCTAGAAATTTCGAGAAGGGAAAAATTAGAGTGGCAAGGGTGTACAAGCCTAAGAAAGCTAAGATCATATCCTTCATTAGGGCTTGAGACTGGTAGGGCAGGGTTATTTGGTTTATTTGGCTCATATTCGAGATGTTGAGGTTGAGTCTCCATCTATTGAGTCTATTCTTGTAGTGTCAGAATTTAGAGAAGTGTTTCCTACTGATTTGCCTACTATGCCTCCGGATAGGGATATAGATTTCTGCATTGATTTAGAACCTGGTACTCGCCCCATTTATATTCCTCCTTATCGCATGGCCCCGACATAATAAAGAGAGCTGAAGGCTCAAATCCAAGAGGTTCTTGATAAATGATTTATTCATCCTAGTGCTTCCACATGGGGTGCTCCAGTTTTGTTGTTAAGTAAAAGGATGGTAGTATGAAGATGTGTATAGATTACTGGCAATTGAATAGGGTCACCATTCGAAACAAGTACCCATTTCTGCGGATATATGAACTTTTTGGCTCTCTAGTTATTATCATCGATTTGTGAAGAAATTCGCTTCTAGTGTCACTCACTTGACAAATTTGACCAAAAAGGAGATACCATTTGAATGGACTGAAAAATGTGAGGAGAGCTTCCAAAAGCTCAAGACTCTTTTGACCACTGTACCCATTCTATCATTACCGGTTGCAGGTAAGTATTTTATTGTTTATTTTGATGCTTCACATTCTGGTTTGGGTGCTGTGTTGATGCAAGATAAGAATGTTATAGCTTATTGATCGTGTCAATTAAAGGTGCATGAGAGGAATTACCCAACACATGATTTGGAGTTGGCAGCGGTAGTGTTCTCTCTTAAGATCTAGCAACATTACCTTTATGGTGTTAAGTGTGAGGTGTTTACTGATCATTGTAGTTTGTAGCATGTGTTCACTCAAAAGGATCTAAAACTGAGACAGCAGAGGTGGATAAAGTTACTCAAGGATTATGATGTGACCATTCAATACCATCCGGGTAAGGCTAATGAAGTGGCAGACGCTTTGAGTTGAAAAGCGGTGAGTATGGGTACTCTAGCTTGCTTGAGTGTAACTAAGCGACCCTTGGCTAAGGAAATTCAGACCTTGGAGTCTAAGTTCATGCAGTTGGGCATCTCAGAGAAGGGTGGGGTTCTAGCTAGCATCGAAGTTAGGGCCACTTTCATTAAGGAGATCAAGGTCAAACAATTTGAAGATGAAAATTTGAATGAACTCAAGAAGAAGACTGTGATTGGTAAAGCACAATATCCCACTCTTGATGTGGAAGGTGTGCTCAATGTTAAAGGAAGGATTTGTGTTCCTTTAGTTGATGACTTGATTCAGAAATTCTTGATAGAATCCCATGGTTCGCGATATTCCATTCATCCGGGTGTGACCAAGATGTATCGAGATTTGAAGCGAATTTATTGGTGGCTGGGCATGATGAAAGATATAGCGGAGTTTGTGGCTAAGTGTCAAAATTGCCAACAAGTGAAGTGCGAACACCAAAGGCCTGCAGGATTGCTTTGAAGAATACCAATTTCGGAATGGAAGTGGGAGAAGATAGCCATGGATTTTGTGGTGGGTCTTCCTAAGACTTTGAGAAAGTTTGATTCTATTTGGGTAGTGGTTGATAGATTGACCAAGTCAGCCCATTTTATTTTGGTAAGGATAGATTATAATGCTGAATGATTGTCTAAGGTTTATGTGAAAGAGATAGTGAGGTTGCATGGGGTGCCCCTTTCTATCATCTCAGACCATGGTACGCAGTTAACCTCCAAGTTTTGGAGGAAGTTACATGATGAATTGGGTGCACAACTTACTTTTAGTACAACCTTCCATCTACAGACGGACAGGCAGTCTGAGAGGACTATTCAAGTGTTAGAAGACATGTTGAGGGCATGTGTGAT
This sequence comes from Solanum okadae, assembly GCA_036553675.1. Taxonomy (NCBI): domain Eukaryota; kingdom Viridiplantae; phylum Streptophyta; class Magnoliopsida; order Solanales; family Solanaceae; genus Solanum; species Solanum okadae. The sequence continues at coordinate 9,630,880 of CM071685.1, read as the reverse complement.
TGATTTTTGAGGGCATTGGGATATGTTCTTACCTTTGTGTGAGTTCTTATGTAATAATAATTATTACTCTAGCATTGATATGACACTGTTTTGAGGCATTATATGGGAGGGGAAGTCGATCACCCATATGATGGTTAGAGGCTAGAGATGTGAAACCTTTGGGAGTCAATTTGGTGAAGGATGCTCAAGATAAGGTTATGAGTATTCAAGATAAGTTTCTAGCAGCACAGAGTAGACAGAAGAAGTATGCGGATTACAAGGTAAGGGATATGACATTTGAGACTGGTGAAAATTGTCACGACTCGGGAGTACCCCCTAGACGTAACACGGCTTACTCGACCCCGAATGGGTCTTATACAAGCCCTTAGAATAATCATAGTCATAAGATCATAGAAAAATAATGCGGATTTTAAAACTTTTCTTTAAAATCGAAGTCTTTTATAAAAATGATAGAGTCTATACATTATGTCTCAAACCATCTATTTTACATAGACAAAACTCTTAAGTACAATCTTAGGGACGTAGCCCTAACATAAGTCTAAAACATAAAGTGAAGACATAAAGGACATATGGTCAAGCCCTCGAATACAACGAGGACTCACCAATCTTCTTCTTCTTAATCTCCTATGGTCCTAGCTACAAGAATGGAATCCAATATCTCCAAAGCCTACACTTACAGAAAATATAGAAAGATGGGGTTAGCACAAGAAAAACTAAGTATGGAAGCCATGCACAAAACTCATTAAAACATGCATAAAAGGGACATTATCTTTGAAACCATGCCATATGCCACTTTTGAACATCATCTTTGAAATAGTTGGAGAATGCAACTTATAAAGAAACTCACATACAATTCATCATAGCATAAGAGATAGCATCATAATCACAAAAATAATCTCTAACATAAGCATAATGCATATACCAATCTTCACAAGACATAGTTCGTACACATAGTCCAACCAAACATATAAGCAACCCAAAGCCACAGTAGTGCAATGCAAAGGCAAGGTCCCATAACCCTACCAAATGCTAAGTATCACATTTAGGCCACCAACAACATACATATCTTACTTTGCCTTATTCGTAACCAACATACATAAGTAAGGAGTCATTCATGTTCATAACATATAACAAGTGAAGTCAACCTTACCATTCATACATACCTTTCATACATAATCCATATCATGCATACATAATTCATATACCTTCATAGTATAAGGAACCCACAACACAACCCCTTTATAAGTCTACTTGTGCAATGCATAAGTGAAGTCTCATACCCCCACTCACACTAAGTAAGGCTCATTAAGAAGTCATAAGCATAGTTCATATTCATATTCATATTCATACTTTATATAAAACATACATTCAACTCATAATCATCATATCATAAAAGAGATATATCATGTCCCTTCTTAAAGCCCACTTGTACAATGCACGAATGAAGTCCCATAGCCCTATTCATACTAAGTAGAACCTCTTGAGGAAACATAGAACATGCTCATGTTCTCATCATAATTCATATTCTTATCATTTAGGGAGATTTAGCCTTAACCGACATATACCATGTGAGGTACATGGAATCTGGTGTTCTACCCCCACACCGAAAAGAGGTGTCCTACTTGTCTAAGGTAGAACGTACATAATAGCTTATAGGTGGATCCACTAGCTATATACCTATGTGGGTACATAGTTAAGGGATATTGAGATTGCTATTAGAAACCCTAACTACTAACGTGGGGGCTTCCATCTCATGAGACACCGTATTGGGAACCTAATTACTAGCGTGAAGGAACCCATCTCATACTCATATCCGCTCGGTGCTAAGCATAATTCCCTTTAAAAATCATATTAAGTCTTTACTTAAGTTCATATCCATGAAAGAATGCACTCGGCACTCAAACCAACATACATCGTAATAGCTCATAGACTCATTAGGTGAGACTGTCCTTTCAACCTTAGTATCATCAACATGTGAGTAAACCTTGCACATCATATTCATAGTGTGTTCATGAGAATGGCCTTTCATACAACACAACAATACTATCATAGTCATAATATATCATACATTATAAAGTGTAAGGGTATGGGGAGAACTACCTTTCAACAATACCACAATTACGCAATAATCATAAGATCTTCACTTTCTAATTGAATCATAAGTAACACCTTAGTCACATCATAATATATTCATGCATGTGTGTGTGTGATTGTCCTTCTAATGGCACAACAATAACATTATCATAGTAGACACTTTATCCTCAAAGTATTCGTAAGACATGTACATAATATCATAATCATACATACACCTCATATCTTGCATTCAAGGGTCATGTTAAGTCAACATATCTAGCATTCATCATATGAGACATAAATATAGTCATAACTCAAGTACAACATACATTCCATGCATAGACTCATATACTCATATTAGAGGTCACGTAGATGAAGTCCTTTCACAACAATGCCATATACAATTTAACATACATAATAGCTTCATTCTCTAAGCCTTAGCATTCTTAACTTATTCATATTAGCTTTTACCCTTAAAGCCTTAGGAGTCATCTTCATACTACAAGACTTACTCTCAACCAATGCCTCACATAATCATCATATATACCTAACTATTAAGGTAACCTAACCACATGCCTCATTCTTGATCAATTATAGTCGTATAGGAAACATATAAACTCAATCCCAACACTACACAAACATGATCCATCATATAAGCCCTAATAAAGTTACTTCATGTCTACAAGCTTTACTTATAAGCAATTCATGTCTAGATGATCTAATCTAAGGCAATTCATCAAGAAGTTCATCATTCTTAGAAGGCTACATCTAAACCCACAATTTGCCTTTTTCATGACATAGCCCTAGGCCTCACCAATTTACCTTAGAATCTTAGGTTAATCAAATATACATGTAGAATCATACTTAGATCATGCAATTACATCATAATCAACTCACATCAAATTAATTAGACCACCTTGCAAAACCATCACATAATGTGAAGAAGAACCATAGCTAGGATTGGGGATCTCATGGATTCTTGAAGGAGTTGAGTTAAAATCATTTAAAATCAATCATACATTCGTAAACAAACATAATTAAACCTTTAAAAGAAATTTTAAAATGAATCCATGGAGTTGAGTTGAAACCCTAGCTAATTGAGTTTCTAGAATTGAGATAAAAGCTTTGGAAAGGGCTCCTTGGGTGATAGCTTCCCAAGGATGAAGAACTCCCATACCTTTGGTGTAGAATCATATAAAATTCATATTGAAAATCTCCTTCCTTCAAGCTTTCCTTGATCTCCTTCTTTGTTCTTCAATGGAGGTTCTAGAGAAGATTCTTGGAGAGGGAGATAGTTGGGTTTTAATTTGGGGTCATGGGTTAAAATGAATTAATGAGGTGTTTAATACCTTAAAATACTTTATATATATGTAATAAACCCATATTAAACGATCCCTAATGAAAAAAACTTAGAAATGATTTCCTAAATTAACCACCCTTTGGCCGTGTCTAAGGCAGCCTACAGGTACAAACCACGAGACCCCCATCCACAGACCATGGATGGGATCACTCCCCGCACTGTGGGGTCGTGGTTTGAGTCTGCAAAATCACTTTTGGGACCTTGACCCATGGAGGACATCCACGGGGTGTGGATGGACCTACGGTTCCGTGGTTCACCATTTTCTTGACAACTTTTTGGTTCTTGGCAGCCTTGGGGGTTTAGACTTTAGGGTCCCCCTCAAGGACCCTTGGTTGGTCTTTGGGGGGTCGTACCTTGACGTTTAACCCCTAGACACCTCAACCTAAGCTCGGGAAGTCAATATACAACCTAAAGCCAAGCATCAAACTCAAAATCTCACACGTAACGCTCTAGTTTCACCTACTAGTTTCCATTAAACTTTAGCTAGGTCTTACTAGTTTTTACGGGGTGTTACATTATCCCCCACTTGGGAACATTCGTCCTCGAATGACATTTTAAACATTTTAAGGACATAAAGACTCAAGACTAGTAGCCCATCATGCATGAAAATATCATAACAATGCACAACACTAGGAGGAAACATCATCTCCACCTCCAACATATTCCAAGCAACTCAAGCAAGTAGGAACTATAACTACCAACCCACTACGCATGAAATGCAACATATCTCATGTTCATAGGAGGAACTACCTTTTGCTAGTCATAACATGCTCAACATACTCTCATGGAGCTCATATGCAATCATTCTTCAAAGAAACATTTCATTTAAGGAGGAATTCTCAACTCCTAACTAAAACATGCTCATATTACCTTCTCATGAAGTACCATAGGCAACTCTTACTCAAAGCACTACAACATGAGGGAAACAATGCACATACACTCATTTTCTTTCAAAACATAAGTTTTCAGGAATATGCATCATATAAAGAAGTCATGGCAACACATGGTCACACAACAACAATGTTAGCTAGGCATACCATCCCCCTCTTTAGGAGTGAGCCTATACCAACACTTCTAAACATCATCAATCACATAATCAGAGGAGGACTTACATTTTTCCACTAAAAGCAAGCTCAACATAACATTATAGAGCCAATGTGCTATTTCATCATAATCTTAACAAAGTATGTTCATCAAATCATCTCATAAAGTCAAATATGCCATTTCCATACTCAAAATGCACACTAACTCGAGGAGCATGCAAATCATGAAAAAAAACCTATTTTATTCAAAACAAGAATTTTCTTCAAGAATATGCACAACATAAAGAGGTCATGGAAATTTTCTAAAACACGCATGACTCCAAAACATAATACAAGCCTAAAAAGCAACTTTTGATCTCAAGCATGAGTAGGAATAGAAGAAAAGGATGAGGATATCAAGACTCTCAATCAATATGCTATCTAAGCACATGATCTCCCCCCCTTAGGAGTAAGCCCCCTTTTTACTAAAACCTCAAATACTACTCTTTTCTAACAAACTCAAGCATTACCAAGGCTCATTATAATCTTACTGGGTTCTAAAGCTAATAGAGGTCTAATAAACATGCATCCAAACCCTACCAAGGTTAACAAGAGTAACTCTAAGGGACAAGGGAATCATAGGAAACATATGACATCCAAGACTCCACAATAAAGAAATGAGTCAAGGAGGACTTATCATCTAAAGCTAGAGGAGGAATAGAAGGGAACATAAGGATATTGGGACATCTCATTGGCCCTTGGCCTCCCAAATAAGCACTTTCAACTAAAACCCTTACTAACATGCCACTTCTCAACATTTTCATGGAAGCACTTTCTTACTCTTCTATTTCTTAACTTGCCAGTCTAAGATCCCAATTGGTACTTCTAGATTAGAGAGGTTCTCATGCAACTCTTGCCCACAAGCAACCTTACCAACACCACTCAAAGTCTCATATGAGCCTACCAAACTGGGGTTAAACTTCTCAAACTCACTACACCTCTTAAGGTGAGATTATCAGGCAAGCCTAACTCATGAACATCAAGGACACTCAATGACCCTTACATCTAAGCACATTATCCCCTACTTGGGAGCAAGCCTATAAAAACTCTTTACAACATCCATTCCTTTAATTCTAAGGTCGGAGCAAGTCATAACTAAACATTGATACTCAACTCACAAGGTGATTCTAAACCATGGATAATTACACTTCTATCCTCTTTTAAAGAAGTCTACTCACTCAACATCTATAGGCACCACTTAAGCACCACTATTCCACCAATCTATCAACCTACCTCAAAACTCATCATGACTAAGCCAGGTTCTCCCAACAACTAACATAACCTCACAATCACCTTACTAGGTAGGCACACTATCTCCCCCTTAGGATTAGGCCTACTCAAATTCTTATAAACCTCTTTCATAGCATAAAGGCAACAATGAAGCATCATTCATACCAAAGACAACATCACAATCTATCATCTCAAATTTATCAAGTTACAAAGCCATAATTGGCATCTCAACCAACCTTTCTCCCTCACTCCTTGTAGCATAAATCCTTCTAATATTCACATCCTAAACACCATCGGATAAGGGATAAGAGAGAGAGCTTATAGATCTAGGGCACGACTTAGAGAATGAAGAAGTGAAGTTTTCCTAACATCCAATAGGCTACTATTCATAAAATGTGGTGCGCTTCACGTTTATGAACAAGACTCTACTAGATGTGGTTTGAGAGATCCTAAAATTATCCCAAAACCTTATGCTCTGATACCAAGTTTGTCACGACCCGGGAGTACCCCCTAGATGTAACACAGCTTACTCGACCCCGAATAGGTCTTATACAAGCCCTTAGAATAGCCATAGTCATAAGATCATAGAAAAATAGTGCGGAATTTAAAACTTTTCTTTACAATCGAAGTCTTTTATAAAAATGATAGAGACTATACACTATGTCTCAAACCATCTATTTTACTTAGACAAAACTCTTAAATACAATCTTAGGGATGTAGCCCTTACATAAGTCTAAAACATAAAGTGAAGACATAAAGGACATATGGTCAAGCCCTCGAATACAATGAGGACTCACCAATCTTTTTCTTCTTGATCTCCTATGGTCCTAGCTACGAGGATGGAATCCAATATCTCCAAAGCCTACACTTATAGAAAATGTAGAAAGATGGGGTTAGCACAAAAAGTACTAAGTATGGAAGCCATGCATAAAAATAATTAAAACATGCATAAAAGGGACATTTTCTTTGAAACCATGCCATATGCCACTTTTGAACATCATATTTGAAATAGTTGGAGAATTCAACTTATAAAGAAACTCACATACAATTCATCATAGCATAAGAGATATCATCATAATCACAAGCATAATCTCTAACCATATACCAATCTTCACAAGACATAGTTCGTACACATAGTCCAACCAAACACATAAGCAACCCAAAGCCACACTAGTGCAATGCAAAGGCAAGGTCCCATAACCCTACCAAATCCTTAGTATCACATTTAGGCCACCAACAACATACGTATCTTACTTTGCCTTATTCATAACAAACATACATAAGTAAGGAGTCATAAATGTTCATAACTTATAACAAGTGAAGTCAACCTTAACATTCAAACATACCTTTCATACATAATCCCTATCATGCATACATAATTCATATACCTTCATAGTATAAGGAACCCACACCACAACCCCTTTATAAGTCTACTTGTGCAATGCATAAGTGAAGTCCCATAACCCCACTCACACTAAGTAAGGCCCAATAAGAAGTCATAAGCATAGTTCATATTCATATTCATACTTCATATAAAGCATGCATTCAACTCATAATCATCATAGCATAAAAAAGACATATCATGCCCCCTCTCAAAGCCTACTTGTGTAATGCACGAATGAAGTCCCATACCCCCCATTCATACTAAGTAGAACCTCTTGAGGAAACATAGAACATTCTCATGTTCTCATCATAATTCATATTCTTATCATTTAGGGAGAGTTAGCCTTAACCGACATAGACCATGTGAGCAACATGGAATCTGGTGTTCTACCCCCACACCGAAAAAAGGTGTCCTACTTGCCTAAGGTAGAATATACATACACTACTAAAAATCTGCTAAAAAAAGATGAAAGTAAAAGCGACGGACGGCGTCGCTCCATAAAGCGACGCCATTAGCCACACTGTTCGTCGCTTTTTAATAAAAATATTTTTTAAATTTTTTTAAAAAAAAGTGACGGACGGCATCGCTCAGTCCATCGCTTTTTATCACAGATTTTTGCCCCAAATATATATATAATCAATAATTTATTATTTTTTATAGATAGAGATGCAGTCTGTCAATTTTTATAAAAAATAATTATTTATAAATTTAAAAAAGCCACGTCGTCCGTCGCTTTTTATTAATTTTAATTGTTTAAATATTTTTTAAATAAGCGACGGACAACATCTTTATGTTCGCTGCTTCTTGGTCAAAATATATGGTCAAATATTTTAACAAAGCGACAGTCAATGTCTCTTAGTCTGTCGCTTTTTGGTCAAAATATTGGTCAAACGTTTAAAAAAAAGCGACGGACATAGAGACGTTGTCCGTCACTTTTTATTAGATATCTAAAAATAGATCCGTGATTTTCCCCCATTTCTCCATTTCCCCATAACTCAAGTACAATATCCATTCCATGAATAGAGTCATATACTCATATTAGAGGTCATGTAGATGAAGTCCTTTCACAACAATGCCATATACAATTTAACATACATAGTGGCTTCCTTCTCTAAGCCTTAGCATTCTTAACTTATCCATATTAGCTTTTACCCTTAAAGCCTTTCATACAACACAACAATACTATCATAGTCACAGCATATCATACATTATAAAGTGTAAGGGTATGGGGAGAACTACCTTTCAACAATACCACAATTGCGCAATAATCATAAGATCTTCACTTTCTAATTGAATCATAAGTAACACCTTAGTCACATCATAATCATATTCATGCACGTGTGTGTGTGATTGTCCTTCCAATGGCAAAACAATAACATTATCATAGTAGACACTTTATCCTCAAAGTATTCGTAAGACATGCACATAATATCATAATCATACATACACCTCATATCTTGCATTCAAGGGTCATGTTAAGTCAACATATCTAGCATTCATCATATGAGACATAAATATAGTCATTACTCAAGTACAACATACATTCCATGCATAGACTCATATACTCATATTAGAGGTTAAGTAGATGAAGTTCTTTCACAACAATGCCATATACAATTTAACATACATAATAGCTTCATTCTCTAAGCCTTAGCATTCTTAACTTATTCATATTAGCCTTTACCCTTAAAGCCTTAGGAGTCATCTTCATACTATAAGCCATACTCTCAACCAATGCCTTACATGATCATCATATATACCTAACAATTAAGGTAACCTAACCACATGCCTCATTCTTGATCAATTATAGTCGTATAGGAAACATATAAACTCAATCCCAACACTACACAAACATGATCCATTATATAAGCCCTAAACAAGTTAGTTCATTTCTACAAGCTTTACTTATAAGCAATTCATGTCTAGGTGATCTAATCTAAGGCAATTCATCAAGAAGTTCATCATTCTTAGAAGGTTAGATCTAAACCCACAATTTGCCTTTTTAATGACATAGCCCTAGGCCTCATCAATTCACCTTAGAATCTTAGGTTAATCAAATATACATGTAGAATCATACTTAGATCATGCAACTACAGCATAATCAACTCATATCAAATTAATTAGACCAACTTGCAAAAACATGACATAATGTAAAGAAGAACCACAACTAGGATTGGGGATCTCATCGATTCTTGAAGGAGTTGAGTTAAAATCATATAAAATCAATCATACATTCGTAAACAAACATAATTCAACCATTAAAAGAAACTTTAAAATGAATCCATGGAGTTGAGTTGAAACCCTAGCTAATTAAGTTTCTAGAATTGAGATAAAAGCTTTTGAAAGGGCTCCTTAGGTAATAGCTTTCCAAGTATGAAGAACTCCCATACCTTAGGTATAGAATCCTATCAAATTCGTACTGAAAAGCTCCTTCCTTCAAACTTTCCTTGATCTCATTCTTTGTTCTTCAATGGAGGTTCTAGAGAGAAGATTCTTAGAGAGGGAGGTAGTTGGGTTTTGATTTGGGGTCTTGGGTTATAATGAATTAATGAGGTGTTTAATACCTTAAAATACTTTATATATATGAAATAAACCCTTAATAAATGACCCCTAATGAAATCAACTTAAAAATGAATTTCCTAAACTAACCACCCTTTGGCCGTGTCTGAGGCAGCCTATAGGTGCAAACCACGAGACCCCCATCCACGGACCGTGGATGGGATCACTCCCCGTACTATGGGGTAGTGATTTGACTTTGCAACATCACCTTTGGGACCCTGATCCACGGAGGCCATCCACGGTGTGTGGATGGACCTACTAGGCGTAGGTCCCATCCGTGGTTCACCATTTTCTTGACAGCTTTTTGGTTCTAGGTAGACTTGGGGGTTTAGACTTTAGGGTCCCCCTCAAGGACCCTTCGTTGGTCTTAGGGGGGGGGTCGTACCTTGACGTTTAACCCCTAGACACCTCAAGGCAAGTATCAAACTCGAAAGCTCACATGTAACGCTCTAGTTTCACCTACTAGTTTCCATTAACTTTTAGCTAAGTCTTACTAGTTTTTACGGGGTGTTACAAGAATGTTCTTCTTAAAGTATCACCAATGAAATGTGTGATGAGATTTGGTAAGAAGGGCAAGCTAAGTCTACGATACATTGGTTCCTTTGAGGTTCTTGAATGTGTAGGGCCCGTGGTCTATAAATTAACTTTACCTCCTAACCTATTGGGAGTTCATCCGGTATTTCATCTGTCCATGTTGAAGAGATATCATGGTGACAGAGATTACATCATTAAGTGGGACTCAATTGTGTTAGACAAGGACGTACAATATGAGGAGGAACCGATTGCAATCCTTGATCGTGATGTGTGCAAGTTGAGGACCTAGGAGATTAAGTTTGTAAAAGTTCAATGGAAGCATCGTCTAGTTGAGAAATCTACTTGGGAAACCGAGAAGGACATGCCAGACAAGTATCCCCAATTGTTCGTCGATTTAGGTACTACTCCATTCTTTCGTAAGCCTATTTTTCCTAAATTTGTCACTCGGGGACTAGTGATGGGTAAATTGGTATCTATTGTAACTACATGTTCCCGTCATTATAGAAAAGCCAACAGGGAAAAAATTTGGGCTGGAAAACTTTTTTGTAGTAACTTGGGATATTCCAACCTAGTCCAGATTTGGACGAAATCGGAGTCATTAAGGTCTAGGGAAATCTGGTAACAATTGGTTGATTTAATTATGATTTTAATTATATAAGTAGATAGCTAAGATGTTAAGGAACCCGTATGACTTTATGGAGTTGAATTCGGGCGAGTAAAACTCTCAGAATTGATCTTAGCGTGAACAGGTAGTTTTTGAGTATCGTTGGTTGAAGGTGTGTTGTGAAATGGGGTTTTGGAATTCTTAAAATTGCTCATTGTTTCCGTGAAAGGCTACGACGGGATTTCTTCCGCCAGGGCGGGTCCGCTGCAGCGGGGTGAGGAATGTTATGGAGGGATAAACGCGACTTAAAGTCAGAAATAAATCCCAAAAATGATTTATGCTGCAATTTTCAAACTTGAGAGCTAAGGAATGAACCCAGGGGTTTTCTTGACAGTTTTTCACCATTCTTGAGGCTAAAGGTAATATTTTAACTCCACAAATCCATTTTTTTATCCGCGGAACGTAATCTAATGGGTAATTATCGATGAATTAGGGTTTTGATCTAAAATTATGATGAAGAAAGCCCTAATCTGGGTATGGGGATCATGGGTATGATCTAAGGTTGATAAAATTGATAGTAATTTGGGTAATTAGTTATTGTTTATTGATTCCCGTATTATATTAATTGTTTGTAGACCAAGAACAAGCGGAACGAATCAGGAAAGGGAAGAATCAAGTTTCTTAGGGGATTAAAGCTTGTTTCGAGGTAGGTGATGGTTGTGATTGCATGATTGTGTGATATATGTTTGTTATTGCTTTATTATAATACGTGTATGTATGTGAATGTTGCACTATTGATCACATTAGTTTTAAATAAGATAGATGAATGATGAATGCCATGAATCATGACTTGATTATATGATTTTGAGAATATACTTATTGTGATTGTGGGTTGTTGAATGGATCGGGTGTTGCGTTCTGACACACTATCGGTTACCACGTTCCGGCATAAATGTCACACCCCAAACTCAAGGGGCGCAACTGGCTCCTAATGCCAAAACTCAGGCCTGAGCCAACCCTGCTGAACCATTTGTTACTAGCGCATGGCAGACACACGCAATCAAGAAAACAAACTAGTATATCCCGGATTAAAACTAAGCCCTCGATCGGTAAGGCCCCTGTCAACATATATATAAAAGAAACAGCTACTCCCAAGAGTTCATATAAAGAAATAGCCAACTAGCACAGAAGTTCCGACTGGGTCATCGAGGCCACCATGATATCTATACAAAAACTGGAAGCAAGTATATATCAAGACAATACATCAAACAGCTAACAAGCTTCAGCAAACTAACAAAACTAGGCTAGCATGGCCATAACCTAGCTCTACACCCCACACACTAATCTGAAAGCCTCAAAGAGTAGTAAAGATTGGCGGGACAGGGCCCCAGCCTACCCATAAAAATATACACAACAAAAGCTAACAAACCTCCAAACTCTGGCAGCTCCGGAGGAAAGGGGCTAGCCAATCGAATATAAGTCAATTCTGCTATTGAGGAGGTCTACTCGATTGTCTGTCAGGACCTGCATGCATGAATGTAACGCCCCTAGGCAATGGGGCGTCAGTACAAAATAATGTACATAATATGAAAGGTTGTAAACTAAATGAGCAAGTATCATAATATACCAAAAGCACTCAGGTAAGGAAATCAAATTTAGATAAGCATGCCAACCCACTACTGAATCTAATAAAATACAATAATGATCAAACACAACCTAACCAAGCCCCCATAAGCCCGGTAGGTACAAACAACATACCACCTACTTAGGCCCCCATAAATCCAGAAGGTGCCAAATCAATCTACATAACCTTATCGGTAGTCCCTTGTCTTTGTAAGAAGTCACATAGCCCTCTTTGGCAACGATATAGCCCCGTAGGCAGCGCATAGCCCTCTTAGGCAACATCATAGCTATGTTGGCTGCACGTAGCCCTCTTTTGCATCACATAGCCCTGTAGGCAATACATAGCCTTTTTTGGCGTCAAAATAGCCCCGTAGGCAACACATAACACTCTTTGGCATCAATATAACCCGGTGGGTAACACATAGCCTTCTTTGGCAATAACATAGTCCTATTAGACAACATCATAGCCCCCATAGGCAGTTCATATCTCAACAACTAACCACAATAGCCCCACGGGCGACAACAAACAATTAAATAGGCTGAAGGCAAGCAATTTAGCTATACAAAATATATATGAGTAATGTCCAAGTTGTTCCTAACTTAGGGTTGTTTTGAATAGATTATGAGTCCCTAAAATGAGGGTTTATAACCACTCAATCAGCCAACCTGTAACGTCCCATATTTTGCATATACTAGTTCTATGTGAGTAGTGAGGGTTTGAAATAGGTTTGACAATATTCGAAAGAGGTTTGAGGCTAAATAGAGTAAGTAAAGTATAATTTGTCATAGTAATCAACCTACTTGCTTAAGCTACTAATTCGGATGTCTTACGTAATTAAGTTACTTACGTACATGTGTAGCTTACATAAAAAGGATGACATAGGTTCTTAATGGTAGATTAACTGCTGACCTACTTAAATAAGTGGTAAGTAGGTGATGCACCTACTTAGGAAATATGTGGACTGCATTTTAAAAGAAAAGGGCAACTAGGTGATGCAGCTACTTAAAGAACTTGTGAGGGAGTGATGTACCTGCTTACTTAAAGTGAGGGACTAGATATTTCTACATATTTCTTAATGTAAAAACGTCCATAAAGGACCCTTAAGAGAATGAAATTCATTTCATATATCTCTCACTTGTTCTACAACAATTTACTCCCAAAAAGAAACCCTAGAAGCTCCAAAGTGCTGGTGTGTAAGTTCATCATTAAAAATCTGAGAAAACCCTTTATTTTTCAAGTACAAGTTGGTGTAACATCTCCCATCTTTCTTAAGAGGAGAAACTGATTTCACCTTAAGGTAAGGCTACTGCCATATGTTAATTTTTTTAAAGTTTGGATTCGTCGGAATATGGTCTGCTGATTTAGTAATCCTTCATTATTCTCAGGATAATTTGGAAAAGACAACCTAAACCTTGAAGTTAGCAAGTGAGGTTGTTGTCCAACAAGGTGAGTTATTGAAATTTTCATCCCTCTTTTGTGCTTGAATTGGTTAGGGGATTTGGTATGTGTTAATGAGCTGAGAATTGTTCCTTTTACATGGTGTGAGATTGGAGAATGTTCTGGTTGATTGTGCATGTTGGGACAGCCATGGAGGGGAGTCCCCTTTACCTCAATTGTTAGCTCATTTGAGCATTTTAAATGTAATGTTAGTTGGATGCTCAAGGGACAGTGGTCGGAAACCATGAGTTCATATTGCTACTGCCACATTCTGATGTTTAGAGACTGATTTGGGTATAGTAACATAAGGAGGCATGTGCAGAAGTCATGAGAACTTATTAAAGGATAAAACAGTAAAGGGTGCAGTAACGTACCATCTAATTGGGCGTTGCATGAGCTTGCTGCCTGCAACCCCTTTGTATACTGTTTTGCATATGTTATAAAGTCCGAGGAGTTTCAAGGGACCTTATTAGAAGGTCGTATTGTATATGACGTTATTAAAGGAGAAGGGGTGGAATGCATACCATCGGTTTGATAAGTATGGGTTTGCTGCCTGATTACTGTTTGCTAAGTTTAAGTAGCCCAATCTGTTGGTTAGCTACTAATATTAGTTGTGTTACTTATTTCATTGTAGATTAATAATCGGAAAGGAAGAAGGTTAATTCGTTGTACTATCCGAGTGGTACAACAAGGTATGTAAGGCTATTCGATTCTATATTCTTTGGCATGAACTCTGCTTGTGTCACTACCAACAAGTGAGCTTCTTAAGTGCTCTTTCAAGTAAAAGACGCATAGTGGCAGCGTACAATCCCAAACACAGCTAACAATATTTCCCCTCTCCTTAGTGTGTCGAATTGCTTCAATATATGTGCATCTTTACTTTTCCAAGTATTGGTATGAGAAAAGGGTAATTTCAGCAGTAGCTTTGTGATTCCTCCTGTCAATCAAATAAGGTCCATTGTGTCATTTGAGCTCTTATGTAATTCATTAGTGTTACATTTCCATCTTGTGTTATTGTTACTGCCCTAAGTGCATATTCACATGTTTCCTACTACTAATCCACAGTTCTAATGCTCAAAAATAATTATGACCACCAAAGTAACAATCTTAAAGATTAAAGAAACTATCTGAAGCGGTATATGTGTAAGGGTGGCAGCCCAGGGGCAAAAGCCTAGCATGGGTCGATCCCAATTTGTGTATAAGGGTGGTAGCCTAGGGGCGAAAGCCTAGCATGGGTCGATCCCAAATTTATATATTTGAGGACAGCATCCCAGGGGTTAAAATTCCTAGCATGGGTCATCCTCTTTTACCACTGATCAGTTGGTTATTTATATCACATGTTTTACAGAGATCACAATGTAAAGAAAATTACAGAAAAGAATATAATGTACATGATCCCACAACAGCAACAAGGGTGGTCTTTTAATATGATCTATGCATTTACATATTGATACTTGATTTCAATTGAGCTCTTGTTTACATATGTTATTGCCTTACATATTCAGTACATTCTTCGTACTGACGTCCCTCTCGGGGGATGCTGCATTTCATGCTGCAGCCACAGGTACTCCAGCTAGTAGACCTCCCCAGTAGGAGCACAGGACACTAAGCTGCTATTGGTGAGCTCCAAGTTGATTCGGGGCTTAACCGAGTCTTTGGCATCTATTTTGTTACCGTATAGTAGTTAAGGGTAAGGCGCGCCCTGTCTCGACCTAAACTAAGGTTGTCTATCTTGTAGAGGCTTTGTAGACAAATGTATAAAGTTTGATTGTGTTTTGTCTCTTAACAATTGTGGCCTCAACGGCCAAGTGTTGTACATAAATTTTGGGCCTGTCTATGTCAGTCTTTTATCACTACAGGGCATATAAGCTTGTCATAGCTTCATAGTTATCATAGTTAAATGTATGGTAAGTGCAGGTTGTAAGTTGGTTCTCCCGGGCCATTTAGGCATCGGGTGTCTGTCCATCTTAATCAGATCTGAGGTGTGACACAACCACTCATAATTACATCTACAACATAACTAACATTAACTACTATATTATATCACTCCCAAGCTCTAAGGAAACATGTCAAACGAAGGGAGTAGCCTTAACATACCTTTTTCTTTAAAATTTATGCTCAAAACACCTTTGTCCACACCACTACAAAACTAAAGAAAAAGGTAAAATCAATTAGTAATTAAGGATAAAAATTACTATGACAATTCGACAATCGATACGGATTCCTATCGTAAACTACAATCCAAGACCTATGGTATCCGTAAACAGATAAAAGGTGATTTCTACCTTTCTTTAAATGACCAAAACACTAGAATACAATCACTCCACTGAAAAAAACCCTGCTGCCATAACCTCAATGGAGCTACACCGCTCAATTCACCGTGAAAATTATACCAAAACGACGAGCTCGCAACGTAGGGCAATTTTCGATAAAAGGCCAAGAAGAGATCATGAACACACAAGGTTGATTTGAGGAGTATTTCTCTAATTTTCGTGGGTTTCTCACAATTTGAAATGACGAAAAATGAAGAAGATGCTATCTTATAAGCTTCCACCAACTTAGGGGACCCACCTCATGTGCCTGCTTGTGCAGTCTCACAAAAACGTGAATATCTCTCTATTCTGAAGTCATATGAACAAACTATTTGATGCGTTGGAAACTAGACTCGTAGACCTTCGATTTAATGGGTCGTAGGACCCATAACTCGATATAGATTGGGAGAAAACTTCCGAAATATTTGACCCAAATTTTAGAGAAATCTTTAAAAGGAACTTACGATAACTTTCGCCCACTTTTATTTTGCAACTTACCTTAATTCAAAACTTGAGATACAACCCTTGAACACTTAAAATATGACATACCACATAATTTTTAATTTCTTACTCACCCTCTTTGTCTTTCCATGAATGTATGAATTAATTTTGACGTTTAGAAAAGTCGGGGTGTTACAATAAACATTGGATTGGGTAACACGTTCTGGTATGCTAACAGTTTGAGTTTGGGTTCCATGAGAGGACCAATGAGTTGATGTAATTGTGTATCTTGAGAACGTGAAATTGTACGTTGTTCTTAAATGATGATGATATTGTATATGTTCGGTGTATGCATGTTATTATTATGTTGTATTCACTTATGTATGTTGCACTTAGTGGGATAGCTGCGTGATCCGACCAGTACACTGTGGTTGTGTACTGATACTGCACTTACTATTTCTTTGTTGTGTACAGGGCCTCTTTAGGTGGCTATTGACAGACCTCGCTTAGAAGATCAGTGATCGTCGATCGAATTCAAGGGTGAGCCAGGTCTTTCAGGCTGCCATGAGTTATCTTTCTGTCGATGTCCACATTTCAGACTTAGATTTTCTAGTTACTTATAAGTACATTAGTTTAGGGTTGTAACCCTTCTTGTGTAGACTTTTGGCTCTTGTTAGAGTTTTGGTACATTGACTTTTAGGTTCTAGGCATATCTTCCACATTTGTTTAGTTGTTAGACTATTGTTTAGAGTTTGTGGGAACTTCCTATTTCCTTTTCTTAGCATTTAACTTTCTTCTGTAATTTAAATGTCTTAGTATTTTGATTAAGTTAGTTAGCTAATTATTATTAATGGTTCTCCCACCGGAGAGTTAGTGTGGGTGTCAATCACGATTGTCTAGGTCGTGACAATATTCATAAGCATACATCTACATAAGAAGAGAAATTGTTAACAAAAACAAATGAATTGACACTACATCATGTTAACTTCATATGTTGGAACATTACCTACTAATGTATATATTAAGCAAAAAAATAATTATTATATCATCAAAATTATTTTTCTCAAGTACTCGAGGTTATGAAATATATCCTCTTAGGATAGAACGACTTACTTCATTAGAATAGTGGTACCTCATATTTTGCTAAACATCGAACTCTCTCAACGACAATAAATCACACAATAAATTCCAAAATTCAAGAAGAAGAAGAATAGAAGATTAAAAGAATTGTGGATGAAAAATGAGAGGAAGCCCCTCTATTTATAGTCAACAAAGGGTAGTATGAACAAATATTTTTTGTGTCTTATCTGAAAAGTCATGACCTTTTTGAGAAGTCACAACCCTTTGGAAAAGTCACAACTTGATAAAAAAGTCACAACTCTTTGAAAAAGTCACAAATTATTGAAAAAGTCACCACTGATCGAAAAATTACAACCCTTCGAAAAAAGTCACAACTTATCGAAAAAGTAACACATATTACATATTGCTAATTTTGTCATTAGATTACGATTTATGATTTTTTCTTTATTTTGTTCTTCTACCTCTGTTGTTATACTACTAAATTCATTTCTTATAGCTATTTCCTACTTAAATCTATAATAGTACAAAGAAAGACTATTTTATATCTAGAAATACAAATAAATAACTTAGAATATAAACTACAACATAATTTATAAATGAATAAAGAAGAATACGCAAAAGATGAAAAAACATATGAAAATTATGACGGATTAAAAATAAAGATAATATTTTCTAATCTAGGAAGAAGATATAAGAAAATAGGTGACAATATAAGTTTAATGTTAGAAAAAGAAACGGTAAAACTAGAAGATAGTTTAACTACTATGATAAGAATAACAAAAGAAAATGAAGAAATAGATAGAAAAACAGAGATTGAAAAACATAAAACAACAAGCAAAAAAAGAAGTACAACAATTAGAAGAAGTAAAAAATACTAAAATAATAGAGCTAGAAAAAGAGCTAGCAATATTAAAAGAAATGTATGAAATTAAACAAAAAGAAAAAAAAAAACAAAATTAGCAAATGAGATAATTAAATTTAAAGAAAAATTGCAATTACAAGATGAAGTACAAGAAAAAGAATAACATTCAAGTTAGGAGTTTATGATTTTAAAGTAATATAAATAGATTTCATTGCTCATTGTGTTATGTTGGTTATTATTTAAATGTTGCATATCACCATATATTGTTATTGTTAGCTTTATATGATTGTTCTTTGCTATTGTTTTTATACTATATATATTATTGGTTCTCTATGATATTGTGTTTTGAAAGATTGTTAAAAATGATCAATGAGAAAATTTCTCCGTCGCTTTTGGAGGCCTTCTCATTTTAAAAAACTGAAATTTAGTTAAGTTCATATTCTCTATTTGTTAAAATTGTCCGATAAAGAAATTACCGTCGCTACCTTTTTCTTTAATTTTATCTCTTCTAATGAGTTTCATTTTTATTTTTTCAAGAACATCCAAGAGGATGAATTCTCAATTAATCCATGGTGTGGACTACGTCAAACAAGGGCGCAACACAACGTGGAGCCTTTTGGAAGCAAGATGAGGATCGACTTCCACCACATTCCAACCACACTTTTATATGAAGGTCATGTGTTCGGCCGAAATTGTAATTGTCAATTTTCTTTGTCCATGATTTCTTTCATCTATCATATCAAACAAAAGGGACAACTATTGACACCCAATTTTGGTCTAACATTTTCAAAATTCGTAATTTCTATGTTTTATTTATTCAACAGTTCAAAATATATTTTTTATAATTTTAAATAGGTTTATCAATATTTATCCTAATTTCTCAAAACTTTGGAATTTTTTATTAGTTAATTTTAATTACATTATTGTTTGTCTCAATCAATTGAATATGTTGTGAATATCGCGTCTTTGATTAAATCATTATTTTATGTCTCATTGCATTTTTTACACGTCATTTATTTTATTTGTTACATTTGTTAATATTTATTTTATTAGTTATTTTTATTAATATTAATTTTTTGTGTTTTTAGCGCAGTCTAGATATACATTTAAATATGGATAAGATTGCATACACATGTAGCTTATTAATCGGTGATTTCAGCCCACAGTTTTAAAATAATGATATTGTATTTGGTTTTCATTTTTCTATATAAAAAATTTCTTAGTCATTAAGTTAGTGCTTATGGATAAAATTTTAGGGGTAATTTTCAGATTTGTTAATATTCAAAAAGTTCTCTTTTATTGTTCCTCATTTTTTCCGGCAAGCCGCCGGAATTGTGCAAGTCCACCACCTAAAACCCCTCTTCATCATGTTCTCCGGCTAAACATTTTCCGACCAACAACCTTCTTCTTTCCCCCCTGCCACGAACCAGATGCACATCATTGAACTCAAAACTTTGGCAAAACTTGATGAATAAACAAGCTCCAAGCTCCGACCAGTTCCAACCAGCAAATAATGAGCTTCAAAGCTCACATAACAACAACCCAGTGAGCTCCAAGCTCCATTTCCGGCAAGTCTCCAAGCTCATCTTCTCCAAAGAACCAACATGGTAATCTCCTATTTTGATTTA
Organism: Solanum okadae; assembly: GCA_036553675.1. Taxonomy (NCBI): domain Eukaryota; kingdom Viridiplantae; phylum Streptophyta; class Magnoliopsida; order Solanales; family Solanaceae; genus Solanum; species Solanum okadae. Next base: position 9,610,670 of record CM071685.1, on the reverse strand, counting down.
CATTCTCTACACTCTTTTCAAGGCGAAACCCCAAGAATTTCAGTGACTCAGTGAACTCCAAGATTTGCTCCACCAGTGAATGACCATTAAGAGTGAGCAAACACCCTTATTTTCCGATTAGCTCATTAGGAACGTCCATTTCTCTAATTTATGTTTGATTTCATTTGATTTTTTTATTTTTTTTAGCTACAGCCTGTGTTACAGCATAATGGTGTTTTAATATTTATAAAATTGTTTTATAACTCTTGTGTTGTCTAGTCATAGTGAACTAATTTTCAATTTATTGTCTAGTTATAGTGATTTAGTTTGTGATCCATTTTCTATAAGTGACACATGTAGTGGATAAATTGTTAATTAATGCCTCTTGATATTATATTCTGATTATGTTAAATACGTTGTTTGCTAGGATTTATTATTCTTTTCTATTCATTTTTGTCCTTTTGTCCATTATTGTTATTATTATTTTTGTTTATATTTTCAGGTTTTAAGTTGATAAAATGGTAGTAATATTTAGAGATTGTTTTGTGATTAATTAGAGTAATATTGGTGTTATGTTAGAATTGGTCAATGAGAAAATCTCTCCGTCGATTTTGGAGGCCTCCCTTATTTTAAAAGAAGGAAATTTAGTTTAAGTTTATATATGTTTTATGCTAGAATGGACCAATGAAGAAATTACTGTTGATTTTCAAGGCCTTCCAGTTTATTAAGACGGATTTTCATTTTGAAGTTATTATTTAATTCATTTGTTTTATTCATAGTGTTTTTACATGTACCCAGAGTTGCTTACCATTGAAGCTCTTTGAATGAAGTTCGAAATATATCATTTATTCATGATTTTGTATATATATCGATGTTAGGCAAACTTTTGGCCGTCTCTTATATTATTTTATTTCATTACTTGTGTATATTGCATGTTTATTACACTTGTATATTGTTTTTATCTCTTCCTCAATTTGGAAAAAATGAATTCAATCGGGACCACATCTTTGGATTTCGAAAGATGTCTAACACTTTTCCTTCGTAATAACTTGAATCTCTTACCTAGATTTTATTGATTATGTAGAGATTATTTTATTAATTATTCAGTTGGTTTCCTACTTTTTCTAAAATTAGGTGGAAGCTCCATTAAATTTCTTAAAATTCTTTTAAATTGATTATTTTTTGAGTTACTACGACCTTTTTCCCTACTTGAATAAAGTAGGGATGTAAAAGCATGTCATACTTTTTAGATGAATCTTTAGTGCCTTCAGGTAGAGCTTACTGGATCCACTTAGTTGAGGTGTCCTATATGCCGACACGATATAGAACTTCTGGTAACATGGACAAGACATTTTATCATCACGTAACTCATAGTGATGGTTGTCAATTAGAGAACCCCCAATAGAGTTAAAGTGTAATTTTATGTATCACTCATTATGTTAGAGTTCAGAGATAGCAAAGTGTCTTGTAAACTAATGAGTTTGAGATTTCAACTCATTCAGGGCATTGTTTTCATAGTTTTAGTGTCCTCAATGCCTAATTCATGCTCTAAACTAATGTTAACATGTTGATTTGCAGCAATGAAGGCTAACAAGCAAGGCAGGGATAATACCGGCCACAAAGGAGCGAAATAGCTGAATAAGTTGAAGAAAGGAAATCCTGATGATTGCCAAGACCACTCGGAGAGCCGGTGAGTGGGTCTTTAGCTAGACAAAAGTTCCAGCATGCCAGCCCTGAGAAGAATCTACTTGGCGATAGAAATAGACAGTCGGCGCACCGCCTACTGGATCGGCGACTTCGATCCAGCTCGCCTAAAGTTACAGAACCATGAAGACAAAAAGCCAAGGCAGATCGACGATGGAATGGAGCAAAGGAAGTCGGCGACGCTCGACTTACTTCGCCTAATGGTCTTGAAGGCCAAAATTTGGGACACTCTAAATTGAAATTTGAAAAGAAAAATAAGAGTTGGATTATTGGGGAATCAAGTCTTGAAACTAGTTTTCCTGAGTTTTCCATAGTAGAACTTAGAGCTTTTGAGACTTGCTTTTGAGGATTTTCAATTGAGTTTTTGAATTAATTTGATTTGAAGCATTGTAGAGACTTGGGAAACATTACCCAGTTCATGGAAAACATAATTGGTAATTGTTTCTTCCTTTTTATGATGTGCGGCTAAAACCCTAATTTTGGGGTGTGATCATGTGATTATTGGTTCAAATTAGCTTATGGGTATTGTTGTTTACTGATTTGAATGCTTTATTGAAGGGGGTTTAATTGATAGTTTTGTATTAATCTATGATTGTAGTTGCAAAATGAATGCTATGTTAGTGTTCTGGCTTGCTTGAGAAAGAGGTTTAGAACTAAGGTTTTCAATTGATGCTTGTAGTTATTGGGGTGTTATGGGTTCAGCTCGAGAGAGTGAATCCTAACTTTGATTCTACATATATAGCTCGAGAGAGTGAATCCTAACTTTTATTCTACCTATCTAGCTCGATAGAGTAGATAAATTAAGGTATTTGGCTATTTATAGTGTTAAGCTTGTCGAGGTTTGAGAGAACTGGTATGAATCATAATAGTTGTTCGAGACAAAGCTATTACATTTTTAGTCTAGCCTACCGACTGAAATTCAACAATTGTTAGTAAATTACAATTACCCATATAGAGAAATTAGCCTATAATTTATCACATCCCAAAGAATTCTTCTGTACTTATTGTTTCCCCTATTTTCGCATTTATTTTAGTTGTTAATTGACAAACCAATTCCCCCATCTGACATTCGTTTCACCCTTTTGGATTTTATTTCTAAAACCAATTAGACCACATTTATAACTTCATAACTTTATTCAAACCTATACCGATCTCTGTGGGTTCGACCCCAACTCATTTGTTGGGTTTTATACTACATTACGATCGCCTACACCTAGTATTGGATGAGGTGTAGTTGAGCGTTTATCAAAAATGGCGCTACTGCCTAGGAGTGGTGTTTATAATTCTATTATTGAACTTTAAATTGTGACCTTCGTGTTATGTAGTTGAATTGACTTATTTTGATTTGTGTTCATTGTTGGCTTTGTTTGAATAGTGGACGAGATGAGTGTGAACGAAAGTAACGGTAGCCAACTTGGCAACTAAGATGAAATTAGAAATCTTAATAATGTCAATGACCCGATTCAATTGGGTGGTGTTGGTGCTATACATTTACCTCCTGTTGAGGGGAATACTGTGTTCCACGTGACTAGCACGTTATTGTAACTCTTGAAAATTATAGGATTATATGGAGGGCTAGCTCATGAGGATCCCCATGAGAATATTCAGAATTTCGTAGACATATGTGGTCCATTCTCATTCAATAACATCTCTCAAGAATCAGTTTGTCTCCGATTGTTTCCTTTTTCTTTGATGGGAGAAGCTACCAAGTGGTTAGCTAATCTACCAAGGAACTCCATTACCACTTGGGATTAACTTACTATGGCATTCTTTGTAAGCTTCTTTCCTCCTTCAATGATGATGGCATTACGAGATAATATTCAGGGCTTCAAACATTTCAAGGGTAAACCAATCCATGGGATGTGGCTGAGATTTCAAAAGTTGTTACATCAATGTCAGACTCACGAGCATCCAAACAACGTGTTGTTACAACACTTCTACCGGAGTTTAGACTCGGTGAACAAAGGTGTGGCTAATCAACTTGTCCCGAGGGCTATAATGCAACAACCTTTCTAAATCACATATAATCTCCTCGATGGGATAACCAAGATTAACAGAGCATGGTACACTCAGGAGGACCAGGTGTCTCCTCTAACTCTTAGGATGACAAAAGATTAGATCGAGAAGGATCAAGAGCGAGACCAAAACTGAAACGACCCCAAAAAAAAAATGCCCGAAAATGCGCTTCGAAAACACCTAAAATTGTAATTTCCATATATCTCAAAATCCGTGCATCATTTTGGAAATTCGACTTCATATTCTTATTCAGGGGGTCAAATTGAGTGGGAAATGAGTCTAACCCGAATTTTAGAACAACCGTATCAAAATTCGAAAATCGCAAAAAATGCGATTTTGAGGGTCAACTTTAAAGGGGCATATCTCTCAGCACACAAGGATTTGGAAGGAGCTCAAACTATCAAAATTAAAGCTCTGTGAGTTAGCTTTCCAACGCAATTTGTTTCACCTCATTCCGAGTTAGGATGAAGGAGTTATGACCATTTTCGTAAAACCTGTCCGGCAGAAAATGCAAATTCCAGTAGCCGAAAACACTGTTCACCCGCCTCATTTTTTTTCTAAGTGTTGGGACGTTTTTTTATAAAAAGGGGACATATCCATACTTAGTCATTTAACTTCAAAACATCCAAAAACTCTCTCTAAACCCTCTCCAAAAATTCCACCAAGATCATCAACCAAATTCAAGGATCCCAAGCTTTAATTCCGGATTCAAGATTCAATCTCAAGCAATTCTCCATTCCAATCTTCATCAAGAATTCTCCAAAGTTGAGGTATGTGGGTTGATTGTGGAAACCTTCCTTTCCACAAGTCCAACCATTTATCCTCTATTTTACTTCAAGTTTATGGGTCCTTATGATCATTTATGAACTCTTGAATTATGGAATTACTACTACACATCCTATTATGGTCTATTTTTGTATATTATCATGAAATGGAATTATTATATGATGTTTATGGTTTTCATGCCTCCATGATCAAATTATGAAGGTTGTTATATATGTATATATATATGTATGTTGTTGGTGGGCTGTTTTATATGGATTTTGAAATTGGTTGGACTTAGTACTCTTGAAATACATGATTTTATTTACATGAACAAGTAGCCCACCATATGTTTGATAAAATGCCATTTATAGAATTCTTATGAAATGGAAGGTCCAACGTACGTCCTATGAGTCGGATGAATATATAAGTATTGAAATGATGATGAAATGGATACATGTATATGATTTTCTCTATATAGTGTGTGAGTCGACCAAGCCTAGCTCGGGGGGTTGTAGTCCCGGGTAACCGTATCAAGGGGTTGGTACCTTGGTTGCCTAGTACGGGGGGTAGTAGGCCCGTATAACCGTATCAAGGGGTTGGTACCTTGGTTGCCTAGTACGGGGGGTAGTAGGCCCGTATAACCATATCGAGGGATTTGTACCTTGGTCCCTAGCTCGGGGGGTGGTAGGCCCGTGTAACCACATTGAGGGGTTTGTACCTCTTTCGCCTCTCCAGGGGGGTGGTAGGCCTTGGAAATACTATATTGATGGTCACTCACTACACATATACTATGCCCTACCAAATATGATTTTTATATAAGCATCATTATACATATCATCTCATTAATATGCTATCTATCGGGTACGATTATGCATTTTGCCTATGATGTCCATCCCTTGTTGCATTGCATTGCATCCCATATACTTAGTACATTCAAACGTACTAACACATACTCTATGCCTACATGATGTCACCATGTAGGGACCGGAGCACCGCTTGACCCTCGTCCTCCACGTGGCTAATACGATTTTCTATCAAGGTTATTGGTGAGTCCTCCATTCCGGGGACGTTGCTTATGATCTTTTGCTATGTATAAGACTTTTCCTTTTAGTTATGTTTTGACTATGAGGGTGAGCCCAGTTGTTTGTCTTGGCCCCCGCTAAAGTACCTATGTTTAGAGGTGGTGTTGGACAAGTTGTGTATTATGTTTGAGCTTGATTCATCTATGGTATTTATGTATCATTTCTTCTTTTTTTCTTGCTCCCTTAGTCCCGATTTCCCCCTTGATTATGCTTATCGCTTATGGTCATTTTAATTGCTTCCGCGACCAATGATGTGTAAGATACGCTATGAGGCTTGTTTGGGGTTCCTTCGGGTTCCCCATTCGCCGGTCACGTCTAGGCCCTAGGCTTGGGTCGTGACAAAAACATGGCCAAAATGATGAACTAGGTGGATATTTTAGGGAAAAATGTGTAGGGTAGTGGGTCTAGAGCTGTGATTGTTGTTAGGGTTAGTGGAGAAAACCCCAAGAATGCACACTTTAAGGATTTATATAATGAAGAAGTGATTTTCCTTGCAAATCAAGAAGGAGGTTTCCGTTTGAGCTATCCAAGGTCGGGCGGGAATCAAGGTTAGACTAGAGAAAGGGATGATGGATGGAGAGACCGTGATAGAGAATGGCTTGATCGTGTGACTGCTTTGAAGGAACTGGATGGTAAAAAGGACAAATACGTTCCACCCCATGAGCGTTAAAAGACAAAAGAGACAAGAGCTGACGCAGAGAACTTTCACACGGAAGACATGCTTGTACGCATTCTCAATAGAGAAGAAGGGTCGGACAAAGGTTTATAAGAAATGAAAGAGGATGTCTCTACACTGAATCAAACGGTCACCTATCACTTAGTATCCATCAAGCAATTGGAAACGCAAAGGGGTCAAATCTCATCTCATTTGAACCAAAGACCAAAAGGGGGTTTACCAACTGATACTTTGGCTAACCCGAAAATAAACATTGATAAGCGTATCCACGTTGTTCCACGACGTTAAATAAGACGCATCTTAGGAGGAAACCAAAGTGTTTAAGCTTTTATTGTTATTGTTTGAATAATAGGTGTTCAATGTGTAGGTTGAAAAGGTGAAATTTTGGGAAATGGCAATTAGGCAAGCCAAGAGTCCGGTCGGCAACTCGCCGAACAGGTCGGCGAGCCTGACCTGGATCGCTGTTTGAACCACCTAGTTTGCTAGGAGTTCTATAAAACACGACAGGCTAAAGCACCACTCTATGCATCGTCGATTGGGTCTGCGATATATGTTGTGGTTGCCGACTGGCGTGTGAACTGAAGAGTATTAAAGGCCAAACTGTTTTAAATTCAAAATCCCTTTCTTTTTTATACTTTTCAACTCCTAAATTTTCACAAACGATTTTACTTTATTCTGTATTGGAATTTTATTACATTTTAGTGTGGAATTTACGACTCGGGGAGGATTTTGGATTCGTTGCTTGCCAACAACTACAAATAGTCGGCATAAAAGGTTGGTTTTCCGATCCCCGCTCTACATTTGCTTGTAATTGAATGCATGATCAATTTGTAGTTTTTGTTTATTTTTTGATCGTATGGTAGTTTAGTTGTCCGTATTTAGTTCAAATCGTGATTAATTTGCCTTAGATAGTGAATTCCCGTGTCTATGATGGTTTAAATTTATAGGTTGTGTTGAAATTGTTATGGGTTTAGTGGAGTGAAGTCTGAGTAACCCCGAATTGGGCTAATTGTCAATTTTTGCCCAATGATTGAGAGGTTGATGTAATTCTTCAGGAAAAAAGATGTCTATTGGCCAATTTGGTCAAATCGGGGGAAGTCTGAGTACCCCGTGGGCATGGGTCTTATGGGGCTTGATTGAATTGCATGAAAGTTAGTTTAATTTTGTTTTCGTGGGATGTGGTTTGATTTTGAAGTTCTAGGTACAAATCTGTTAGGTTGGGCTATTCGGCGTGCTGGGTCGAGCGGTTCTGCGGTTCGCCTAACGTAGCCTAGATCACTTTTTAATCTTATATTTTGTGAGCCTGAATTCTGTATCTTTTGGTGATATGATTGAGCTTGCCAAGTTCACTCAGTGACTTGCCGAAAGTAACTTCTGATCGCCTTATACGCCCCTAATTTCTAAAATTGTTCTATAACTGTTGGAAAACTACCTATAACTCACTGAATGGAGTCGGGGATTCGCTGATTTACCCTGGACATTGACGACCAACTTTTATTTTTGAGTAATTTTACTTTGGAACTTTCGGAGAGCCCAACGTTACTCACCAAAGGGGTTCGACGACTCACTGAATGGCTTGACGAGTATTTTGTTGAAATTTTTCATACTTTGCTTTTGCTTCGAATTGCATCTAACGTGTGTTATTTTATGTTGTAAAAATGTCTAGACCCAAAGTAGCAGGAAGGAATCAACCGCCCTAAAAGCGGGCACATGGGATTGTGATAGATGAGAAGGCTGTTGTCATGGACCCAGACTACTAAACTTTCTCGAAGAAGGGAAAATGGCAAGGGATGGGTCCTGTACAGCCGACACCTCTGGAGGAGAGCTCCGACAGTGAGGGTATTTACTCTACATACTTACTCCCTCCAACAGTGAGGGACAGTCTGAGGATAGTTCTTCGGCATGCATTTCTAAGCCAAAAGATTACCAACTCCTACAATCTAGGAGAGCGGAGCTACGCTCTAAGGCGATGCTTGATCCGTCTAAGATCCCAGTGCCTCCTATGCCTCCTCCAGCTCCTACTCCAGCTCCAGAGCAACAATGGTACAGGCTCCACAGTTCAGGGTCCTCCTCCCTAGTAACTCTACAGATGAAAGGCCGAGGGTTCGAGGATGATTTTGGAAGTAAAGCGGTTTTCCATCGATGGTGTAGTTGACAGATATTCTGAAGTGTGGGACACCCTGAAGTTCTACAAATTTGAGGTTTTTACAAAATCATGGGGCCCTTACAACCCTACTTGGGTCTGGGAGTTGTACTTTTTTTATGGGGACCAAGTCCCTAAAGGAAAGAAAAAGCCCAACATGATTAAATTAGATAATGGGGTGATGGTTCGAGGCCAGAAGGTGAAGTGTAGCAGCTTGGATATAAATGCGGTACTTGGCCGTTTGCTGTATTAAATGTATGATTACCCTGACTTGGTCAAGAAGAAGACCCTAGAAGATCTAAAGGGTTGGCTAGCACCCGTCCTTTCATATGTTACTCCTAGGTGGATCGAGGCAGGCACACTCATCGAGAAAGACCTAAACGTTGCTGCTAGATATTGGTTTAGGTTCATTAGCAGCATTTCTAGTGCTGATCACCGAGCTCTGCTGATGGGCTCGAGTTCCCAGGGTTACAGATGTGGAGGTGACACCCAACTCTTCTACTAACATTCGACGTATCAAAGTTGAGTATTTGAGGGATGATGCCGACAATAGGAGGGTTGCATCGGTGGATAAATCCTTGGAGGTTGATGTTGATATGTTGCCGACTAAGGAAATCATGCCCCCTAAGGCCAGTGGGCCTACAGGTACATCTAGTCCCTATACTTATGACACTCATAGTTCTACTACTGCTCTACCTGCCTTTTCTTCTACTGTTATTGCTTCCTACTCACCCCTATCACTTAGGCTATGTTATATAAGATCGACCATCTTGCTCATTCTGTAGATGTGCGTGCCTCATGGGTAGAGGCCGTTCTACTTGGGCTGATAGAGCAGACGGTTGTTGATGCCTTGTCCCCAATTAGGGCTGAGATGAGAGAGCATCGGAAAATGATTGATGGCCACGGGTTGGCTCTTGATGCCTTTACTTTGAGGGTTGAGGGTTGTGAAAAGAGCCAAGGTGCTACTGATGCTGTGAAGGCCTTGAAGGCCGATGTTGTTGGGTTGCACAAGGATTTGGACGAGCTAAAGTCCACAATTTATTGGTTTTGTTTGGCACAGTTGAGATTCCTGACATTTCGAGCACCGATATTCCATCCATTTTCTGAGGTACCTTTGGTTGCTATGATCAGAGATATTGCTAGGGCTGAAGCTGTAGATGTTAAACCTGAGGCGGAGACTGATGAGGAGGAGCTTGGTGTCCGTGACTACGCCATATATGATGATTTGGCAGACCTTGAGGGTGACATAATTGAGATTGATATGCAAGCATCCCTTAGAGAGACGTCAATGGTGAGCTCTAATGGAGCCAAGGATATTGCACAGCCGGGCAATGATGCGCTGACTGAAAGAGTAACAGACATGCAAACTTCACCTCAGGCTTAGCCTGGCAGGATGATTTTCTTTACTCCATTTATGCTACTTTTTGGAAAAATTTAATTATTTATTTTCATTTGAGGACTACTGTTATTTTTGTTTGGCAGGATGAGGTATTTTCACACCTACCCCTGTTGGGCTATTTTTGTGGATATTGTTGTGTTGATGGTTTTGGTTTTGTGAATGCTGGATCTTATCTTATGTTTATATATATATATATATATATATATTGTGTAAATGGTCCACTGTTCATATTGTGTAAATTGTTTTGAACCGATTTTAAAATTTTTGCCACTTCCCAATGTGAGTGAGTGTGGCCGTTCTCTTGCAAATTTGACTGTCGAGTGTGGTCAATACCGATGAGTTGAATAGTTCTGTCAATTGAACGATATGAGTGTGTGGGTATGATAAGGCAAACTGAGTTACATAGGTCATGTGTGAACTCCTAGCATCTTGTTGTGACTAGCCGGTAGTTGAGTTAATCTATTGTAATGATCGTTGAACGCTAGCTGAAAAAGTGTGGAGTCTTGTTTGATAATTGTATCAAATGCAATGTATGGTGAGATTGTCTTGAATATTGTGCATGATGTCACCTAGAACTTGCCCCGTTAGTCCAATTGATTTATTGAAGCAAGCGATTGAAATGATCTTACACAAATTTTGTGAAGAGTGAACCTAATTTGATAGTATACCTCTTTTTTTTTTTATCTTGAGTGAGCGAAAATAATGCTGATTGGAAAATAAGGGCAAGACTATGGGTAAAATCATGCATGTGTTCATGTTTAGGAGTGTGAGAGTTGTATTTGATTTCGATATTATAAAGTGTTGATGAATGTTATGTGAGCATGGAATCATTCTTGATGTGAGGGCATTTGAATGCTTTTGTTGAGGTTGAACTTCCATTTGAGGCAAGCATTGTGAGCTTGAGTCTATTTGATATTGGTTAGTCATAATTTGAAATTTAGAGTGCACAACTGAATGTTTTATGTGTAGTGTGAACCTCTTGTGTGCATTTGTGTTGAGTCTTTAATAGCACTAATTGTAGACATCCTAGTTGAACTGATTGATCTTGGGTTTTAATTAAGGACAAGAAAAATATTAAGTTGGTGGTGTTGATGAGTCTTAGATTTCGACTCATTTCGAGCTTTGTTTTCATAGTTTTAGTGTCCTCAATGCCTAATTCATGTTCTAAACTAATGTTAAAGTGTTGATTTGAGGCACTGAAGGCTAAAGAGAAAGGAAAGGACATTACCGGCAAAAAGGAGTGAAAAAGTTGAAGAAAGGCAATCCTGGTGATCGCCAAAACCACTAGGCGAGCCGCCAAGTGGCTTTTTAGCTCGCCAACAGATCCAGCATGCCAGCCCTGGGAAAGAACTTACTTGGCGTTGGAAATAGATAGTCGGCGCACTGCCGACCGGATCGACGACTTCGATCCAGCTCCCCTAAAGTTACAAACCCTGAGGACAAAAAGCCAAGGCAGACCAGCGATGGAAAGGAGAAAAGAGTGCATCGCCCACTTGGTCATTAATGCTCGACTTACTTCGCCTTATGGTCTTGAATGCCAAAATATGGGAAACTATAAATTGAAATTTGAAAAGAATAATCAGAGTTTGATTATTGGGGAATCCAGTCTTGAAATTAGTTTTCCATTGTAGAACATAGAGATTTTGAGACTTGGTTTTGAGGATTTTCAATTGGGTTTTTGACTTAAGTTGATTTGAATAGTCTTAGAGGCTTGAGAACCATTACCCAGTTCATGGCTAACATAATTGGTAGTTGTTTCTTTCTTTTTATGATGTGTGGCTAAAACTGCATTTCTTGGGGGTGTGATCATGTGATTATTGGTTCAAATTAGCTTATGGGTATTGTTGTTTACTTATTTAAATGCTTAATTAAATTTGGTTTCATTGATAGTTGTGCATTAATATATGAATTGTCGTTGCAAATTCAATTCTGTCTTAGTGTTCTGGGCTTGTTTGAGAAAGACTTATAGAACTAAGGTTTTCAATTGATGATTGTAGTTATTGGGGTGTTGTGGGTTCAGCTCGAGAGAGTGAAACCTAACTTCGATTCGAACTATCTAGATTGAGAGAGTAGATAAATTGAGGTATTGGGCTGTTTATAGTGTTAAGCTTGTCGAGGGTCGAGAGAACTAACTTGAATCGTAATAGTTGTTCGAGAGAAAGATATTGCATGTTTAGTCTAGCATACCCACTGTGATTAAGTGATTGTTAGTAAATTACAATTACCCATATAGCTAAATTAGTATATAATCGATCACATCCCCAAGAATTCCTCTCTACTTATTGTTTCCCCTGTTTTCGCAATTGTTTTAGTTGTTAATTGACAAACCACTTCCCCAGGTCACCCCTTTTGATTTATCTAATTTTTTTCGATAATTTTTATTCCTATAACCGATTAGACCAAATTTATAACTTCATAACTAAATTCGAACATGTACCGTTCCCTATGGGTTCGACACCAACTCATATGTTGAGTTTTATACTAGATTACGATCGCCTACACCTAGTATTGGATGAGGTGTAGTTGAGATATTATCATAAACTTAAATGATTTCATTCCTTTAATTCAATATATTCTGTTAAGTTTATACGATATCTTTTGCAGTCCTTTTATTTAGTTATTTCACATCGGGTATATTACATACTCGTACATTGAATGTACTAATGTCATTCGACCTGCTTCTTATATGATTCAAATACAGGTGTTCAGGATCATATCAGAAGCTTTGTTTAGATCATTTGGCACTTGAGTTAGCTTTTGGTGAGCCTCCTTGCATTCTGGAGGACTCCCCTTTTCCTTTCCGTTTAGTCATTTTAGGGTTGTGGCTCTTGTCCCGACATCTATTTTTAACTATAGAGGCCTCATAGATAGTTAGAGTTGATGAGTCTCTGAGTATGTTCTTTTCTATTTCGAGATCTTGGAAGCTATTACTTATATTTTATTAATTATTTCCAAACATTTATTTGAGTTGAGTTTAATTATGCATTTAAAGTTTCCTATTTGTTTGAGTAAGTCTTCCACTTGGTAGTAAGCCAGGCCAAGGGTTCTCTTAGGGACCAACAATAGTTCTCAAATACTGGCCATATCTAGGGTGTAGGCTCGGAGTATGACAAACTTGGTATCAGAGCATAGAGTTCAAGAGTGCTAAGGGTCTATAAAGACGTGTCTGTAGAGTCTTTCTTATCGATGTGAATCACACCGCATCTACAATTTGGAGAATACGACATTTAGGAACATTTTACTTTCTTCTTACTCTTGTTCGTGTATAGAGTTTAATTCTATAAAAGTTTCGTCTCACTCGTGTCTTTTCAGACCATACCTTCATGAAGATTCATTTGAGGACGTCCTGCTAAGAGATATCCTAATCCTCAGTGTCAAGAAGCTCCCAATGCAACAGAAGTGCACCCATATCAAGGAAAAGTCATTGATGGCGAGTTCAAGAATAATATTCAGATGCTCACTCAGGTTGTGGCCGACGAGGTTGTTCAACTAGGAGCGGGTCTTCAAGATGTAACTTAAGCATCTAGAATTCATGATTTCTTGAGAATGAATCCCCCGGAGTTCACTAGGACGAAGATCATTGAGGATCCGAAGAGCTTCATAGAAGACCTCTAGAAAGTGTTTGAGGTCATGCGTGTTGCCTATATAGAGCGTGTGGAGTTAGCCTCATATTAGCTCAAAAGTGTTGCTAGGATATGGTTTGATTAGTTGAACAAGAATAGGGCACATGGGGAAACACTTTTGATTTGGTCTGTGTTTGAGGGTGCTTTCTTGGGGTGTATCTTTCCCCGAGATCTAAGGGAAGTTAAAGTGAGATAGTTCATGAATCTAAAATAGGAAGCGATGAGTGGTGGATATGAGGAGAAGGATGAGTTTGTTCGTGTCTGGGCTATCCCACCTATCCAACAAGGAAGGTAAGGCAGCTATATAAATAGGGGACATGGATATAACAAGGCTCATGATTCATATGCAACAGGATGAGGGGAATAAGTTAAAGGGTTGAGAAGAGTTTCGCAACAAGAGAGCCAAGATAACAAATAATAAGATTTTCCAGCAAAAAATAGGAAATGGACATCAGTCATCTTTACAAAAGAGGTCATCTGGACCTGCTCCTTCTTCAGCTAGTGCACATGCACCAAGAAACATGAATGATCACAGAAATTAGAGTTCTCAGAATTTTGGAGCTGAGGGTACTAAGACTCAGGGAAATGTGGCCTAGGGTATCGAAGCAAACCTTACACTACGTGTGGTAGGACCTATCAACCGACATAGACAAATCAACAGAAAGGAGGAACATACTGATTTTTTTCAATGGAGATTCTTAAAGAGAATCAAATTGACTGAACCACATTTAACAAAGAATTAAAAATAAAATGAAGTAGGGAGGAGTTCAAACCTTTGAGAAACACTAAGGCTCTTGGTTTTGTTACTTTGTTATGAGCATATTTGTTTGTTTTGTTGCTCCGTTCGAGATGGTGAGTCAAAGAAGATGAGAGGGTAAAAGAGTTGTTGTTTGTTGTATTTTGAAACTTGAAACCTCGCCGAATACATGCATAAATAAGAAAAAATTGAAAGGGGGAAAGGGAAGGGGTCTGGTTTTTATTTTGTTCTGGTTCATTGGATATTTGAGATCCTCACCGGTGTCACTAGTTGTAACAAGCAAAAGGAGAAAACGGGGATGGGGTTTTGCCGAAGATCTGGTAGTTTGTTGCTGGTTATGTGTTTGGGTTTTGAGTCGGAAAAAGGGAGGAGAAGGAGAAATGCGTTTTGGGTGATTTCTCCGGTGGTCGCTGGTTGGTTGAGAGGTCTGGTAATTGGTGAACGGAGGTGGTTTTGAGTTTTGTGACTGCCGGAAAAGGAGAAAATTAATGGGGTTTTGGGTGGTGGACTCGCCAGATTCTGGCGGAACTCCGACGACTTGCCAAAAAACAATGAACAATTAAAGAATATAAAAAATCTGTAAATTACACCCCTAAAAATCTTATCCACCACAACTAACTTAGTGACCAAGAAATAACTTAAATAGAAAATCGAAAACCATCTATAGTACGATACCATTATCATAAAAATGTGGGCCGAAACCACTAGTTAATAACATATTCATGTATGAAATCTTATCCATATTTGAATGAATTTCTAGACTGTGAAAAATATCAAAATGAATATTAAAAAATGTAACGAATAAAATGAATATTAAAAAATGTAATGAATGTAACCAATGACATGTAAAAACTGCAATTTAACATAACTAATGATTTAATCAAAATGAACAAATATTTGAACGTAGTCAACTGGCAGTGACAAAAAATAATGTAATTAAAATTAACAAATATAAAATCCTAAAATTTTGACAAATATTGATAAATATCGATAAACTTATTTAAAATTATAAAAAAAATATATTTTGAACTACTGAATACATAAAACTTAAAAGTTACGTATTTTGAAAATGTTAGGCCAAAATTGGGTGTCAACAACATGGTTTATGGGGGCGATGAGTTATCTAAACTCTCCCCCATATTAGAATATAAACTGTGATTTACCCCCAAAAAATAATAATTATGCTACCTAACATTTAAATTATAATGTAGTTGGTTGGTATGCTATCTTTCTTGTTTTTTCAATCAATTGTTTGCAAATCATGACTCATTGATTCCCCTAAGATAATGATACTTTATTAGGTTACGTTCCACGTTTATTATTATTAATTAATTAATAATTCATTTTCCTTGTTTTTTCTTAGTCAATATTGAAATTTGTACAACTTAGTCGAAAAAGATTTTGAAAAATGTTACTTTTAATCTTAATAAAAATAAACGGAACTTAAACTGATCCTATTATGAATAGAACGAAGAAAGAGTTATATTCTATTTGTACTGATTATAATTGTAATTTTACAATGCATCACTTGATTGTAATTAAGGTTCAAATCTTATTATTTCCTTTCCATTTTTCTAAAAAAAACACGCGCAAACTCCACATTAGAAAAAAAATACATATATAGGGAGGTTATATTTTTAAATTAATTTTTTTATAAGTTGTTATTGAATTTGACTTGTGAGTTGTGATATCAAGTTACCATAGAAGTATTGAAAATACCCTTAAATTTTGCGTGAACTATTAGTTTCATCCTTGAACTATTAACAACCTTAAAGATATCGTCTACTTGACTAATTGAACTTAATTACATCCATGATCTTGCATCATGAGTGAAATACACCCCTAAATTCTTGTCAAATTTAGGGGTGTTTTTGACACTTCGCTCGATTTTATGTATTTTTTTCTCAAATGTACAAAAAGATACTATTTCTCTAGTTTGAGATATTTGCTCAAACTATCCTCTTAAAAGAGGTAATTTCTCTGAAGTATCTTTGTAACTCATAGGTCATTTAGAAAAACACTTTTCTCTTTGCTCGATGTAAAAAATGCATTTTGGATTGAGATAATTACTCATAAAGGGGCCTCTTTAAGAGGTAACTTCTCTGTACTTAATCTTTCTGAAAAGTTTTTTAGCTTTTCTGCAAAAAAAGTCTACTCTTTTTCTCATGTAAAAATGAAACATTTGGGAAATACTTAGTTCCTTTATACTCTTTCTCAAACTTCTCTTTACTTCCTCAAACCTCAGTTTAAACAATAATGTTTTGTTTAAAATATTCTCAATAAGAATTCAATGAATACTCAAGATGCGTTTCATGCTGAATAATAGATATGAATGAATCAACTCTTGGAACTCTATAACAATATACAAAACTCAAGAAATCAACGATACTGCTAATCTCAAGAACAGTTTACTCATAGGATTTATACTTAAATATATACTTGAACAACTCAACTCAAGGATCTCTATGCATAACATATAACAATTCAATTATTACTCAAAATCAACTCATCTCAAGAATACTCGAATCCAAAGATAACAACCTAGATTACTCTGTGTCTGAATTGAAAGTAGGTGTAGGGAATGATGACCAACTAAAAAAAAATTATGATAGCCTTACATACCAGGAAGAAGGATAATTTTTTGCGAAATCGACGAAACTCGAAGAACAATTGAGTCCTAGCTTTTTTCCTCTTGGAACCTTGTTGTACTGTCTTGAAGTGTTAATGAACGTAAAAGAATTGATTAACACTTTTAAAGCCCTTAATTTGGTGTAAAACATCATGATTTAGGCTTAGAATAGGGGTTAAAACGACGTACCAAAAGCATAGGGGAAACACAAAAATGACCACAACTTTTAAAACTAAAAAGATGCGTTAAAAGAGAGGTTTCAAGGACCAGGACAGGCTTCATAGTCCATGAAACATTTAAAGGGACCGTCTATTCGGTCATCAAGCTTCACCTTCCCGATAGTGCTTAACAAAACGAGCATAACATTTTAGTCCAAACTCGAAATCAGGCAAAGTTTGTAACGTTGGAAGGAAGACTCAAAGACCTTTAATTTAATAGGTCATGAGCTACTTAATTCATTACGTGTTAATGAATATGATCATTCGAAATTCATCTTAAACTAAAAAATTGATGGATGACTTGTATGGACCCCTAAATGGACTATTGATAAGTCCACAAATTGGACTCATTTGGGGCTTTATTTTAATAGAAAGAGTGTCCTCGAATGCTTATTTTTATCTAAATACCTGATCAAAATGCTTAAGTTTCAGGTATTTGAAGTTTTACTAGAAGCATGGACACTTAGGCACAAAACGGAGCAACAAGGGATGAAAAGAACAAGGAATGAAAGTCTGCAGATCGTTGAGTCCAACTTGGTGAGTCGCCGAATTGACATGCACTGCCCTTTGTTCCAATACGCAAAGCCCTGAAGGAAGTGGATCAAAAGGCGAGGAAAAGAGCAGTCGGCGAGTCACCGATTAGTTTCGCGAAGCAGTATTGTGCCGCCCAATGATCCAGAATATGAGGATGCTATAGGCAAGACACTGAAGTTGATGAGCTGATTAAAGGGCGGATCGTCGAGTTCATCGGCGATCTCGACTAATGTCGCCGAACGATCCTCCGCAACACAATTTGTGAAAACTATAAATACTAGTTAGAGTTGTAGTCTTTTGAGGAACAATTTCAGAGTTAAAATTATTATTAGTCTATAGTATTTTTCGGTATTTTTCTCTCAAGTTTGGAGAGGGTTTTGTGGAGACTTGAAGAAAGGAGTTCATCTTCCCCAAGTTGGAAGTGGGTCTTCTTTATTCTTATTCCATAGCTTAATTCAAGGTTTAATTTCTTATACCAAGTTGATTTCTTTATCATGTTAGGTATAATTTCTTATTTATTGATGTCTGGCTAAAAAAACCCCATTCTTGGGGTGTGATTTAGTAAATATGGGTTGATATTCTTGTTGGGTCTTGCTTGCTGATAGGTTAGATGTATTTTAATGGTGATTTCACCTAGTGGTTATGGTTTAATCTAAAGGGTTTGTAGTTGCAAATACAAAGCCACCCATGTGTTTTCGACTTTCCCGAGAGGGAGGTCGCGAAACCAAAACCACTAGACTGATGGCCTAAGAAGTGGGTCGACATGAGGTTCAGCTCGAAAGGGTGAGCTCTAGTCCCATATCATAACACTCAGCTTGAGAGAGTGAGTAGGGTAAGGCGTAGGCTGGTCTTCATACGACAAATAGGTATCCGAGAGGAACGCATTTGAAATGGGGTAAGTTGCCCAAGAGGGAACTTATTTCCGTTTAAAGCCTAGCCTAGTCACTATTGTCTTGCAAATTTCTTATTGAAAGCATGTACCCAACGATATATCTCAACTTGTATTGCGGTCACATCCCAAGAACCTTCCCTATACTTGATCTTCTCGTTTATTTTTCTGTTTTATCATTTGTTACAAAACCCCTTTTGATATTTGATACTTCTGTGTCACCCCTTTAATTTACAATGTATTTAATCGCAAATGTTTTTTAGCTACGATTAATTCAAACGAAATTCTAATTGGCTACTGAATATCAAAACCTTTCCCTTGGGACATGACCCCAACCCTTGGTTGGGTTACTCTATTATAGACGATCGTAGACACTCATACCGTAGGATAGTGTCGTTGGTCACAATAAGCATCAAAATGGCGCCACTGCCGGGGAGTGGTGTAACTTGAGATTTTTTTTAGCTTAATAGAATTTCTATTCTTACTAGTTGTAGTTTACTAACTTAACTTTTAGTTGTGTTTTATTGATTGTGGAAACATTCCAGAAAGCATGAGTGTCAACGGTAGTGACGAGAGCCAGGTGGGCCATCAGGAAGACATCGAAAATCTCCATGACGTCTAAGAACCAAATCTCAATGATCCGCATCTCATGGGAGGTGTTGGAGCTATTCGTCTGCCCCCAACAGAAGGAAACGCAGTATTCCACATAACAAGCACCATGTTGCAAAATCTGCAACTAAAGGGGCTTTTCAATGGATTAGCTCATGAGGACCCACACGAACATCTTCGAAACTTCGATAGACATGTGTGGACCATTCTCATTCAAAAACATTTCTCAGGAATCAGTTTGATTGAGGGTATTTCCTTTCTCATTGATGGGTGAGGCGTGCAAGTGGTTAGTCGAGTTGCCACGTAACTCAATCACTTCGTGGGAGGAGTTGGTGAATACATTCAATGAGCGATTTTTCACTCCCTCAAAGATGAAGACTATCCGGGATAACATCTAAATCTCTAAGCGTCTGAACGACGAACCACTGCATGAAACCTGGCTCAGATTTAAAAAAATGGTGCAATAATGCCCAACACATGGTCTTCCTGACATTGTGCTACTTCAATACTTCTATCGGAGTCTAGACTTGGTAAAAAAGGGTGTCGCTTTCTATCGGAGTCTAGACTCGGTAAAAAAGGGTGTCGCTGACCAACTCTCACACGGAGGCTTAATGCAACAAACATACACAGTGGCAGTTCAACTCCTTGATGGTATGACAACCATCAACAGGGTGTGGTACACCCGTGGAGATCAAGTCTCACCGATCACATTTCAGCTATTTAAGGAGCAGGTTGAAAAAGACAATGAGAGAGATCAAAATATGGACAAGATCATGACAAAACTTGATATTCTATCCAAAAATGTCATGGAAAGTGGTACCCGTGGTGTCAATGTTGTAGGGGTCGAGTGTACAATTCCTGAAGAAGAAAGTTTCGACGCCTTGTATAATGAAGAGGTAAACTTCCTAGCCAACCAAGGTGGCGGTTATCGATCAAACTACCCAAGGTAGGGTTGAAATCAAGGTTGGGTTAGAGATGAATGATGGAAGGATAGAGAATGGAGAGACCAAAATCCTAATTGGAAAGATGGGGAGAAAGACAGATATGTGCCCACCCATGAACGCGAAAAGCCAAAGGACTCGGAGGGTAGTAGGTTTGAGGATATGCTCTCGCACATCCTCAACAAAGTTGAAGGGTCGGACAAAATGCTGAAAGGAATGAAAGAGGATGCTTCCACCCTTAGCCAGACCGTTACCTCCCATTCAGTTTCAATCAAGCAGTTGGAGACCCAAATGGGTCATATCTCATCTCACCTAAATCCGAGACAGCAAGGGGGCTTGCATAGTGACACTATGGCTAACCCCAAGAGTGAGAGTTGAAAGTGTACTAGCGTCGTGCCACGACGTTAACTAGGGCATTGTTTGGGAGGCAACCCAAAACCCTTTATTGCTTTGTTTTACTTTGAGAAAATAATGGTGTGTAGTTTGTACAGGTTGGAGCAAGGGAGGCGAATGAAATAACATTTGGAGGCAAACAACGGGTTCAGTTGGCGGATCACCAATGACATCGGCGAACATTATTCTTTCCGCCGAGTAATTCAAGGCAATGTTAACTGGGATTTTGAAAATCTCGGTGTTCAGTAGAAAATTAATGGTGAATCAATAACCATGTCGGCGATTGCAATATAGACCGCTGTTGGGATCCTCACATGAGCTGCGTCTTGTTACATTTGGCCAAGAGACTAGACACTTGGCGCTTCGCCGAGTGAATGAGCGTACCCAATGTACATCACCGAATGGGCAGAAACTGGACGATATCTGCAAGCCTTAGATTTAAATATTCTGATTCATTCATTTTCTCTCATTTCTTCATCCTACCAAACCCGCACCTGCACTTTAGTTTTATATTCCTTACAAGTCTAAATTATTGTAAGTGTCAAATTGTGCGCGGAGTTGGATCTCATTGCTACCTCTCACTTCATTAGCACTGGATTCGGCACTAAAGGTTGGTGATTCAAACCCTGCGTTTAATTTAGTAAAATTGTATTCATTTGCATAGTGTTGATATTGTCATGTCTTGGCTAAATCTCCGCGTTGATGGCATTTCATACATCATTGAATCCCATTCAGTAATCTTTGCGTAATTGGTAGAATCCAAATCAACTGTGCTCTAATTTGAATTAATTTACTGCGGGGGTATGATACTATTATGGGTTTTATTGTGAGTTTGTACTATATGGAGTTGAGTTTCTTTGACCAGGGTTGCGAGGTTGAGGCTGGAAATCGCGTAGAGCATAGGCGTGTTGAGTTAGTTGGCGAGCTGTTGGTGCTGTAGACCTAGCTCGCTAAATCACTCGGCTATTCGCCTAACTGCTCTTATTTTCTTTCATTAACAGCAAATTTGGGTTATTTAATCTATAAGAATCGGCGATAAACCTTCTATCGCTGAAATTTTTTGACGACGTGCCTAGAGGCCATTTAATTCACCCTTCCTGCCTGCACTCTTAGTTTCTTTATGCACGAATTCCAATAACTAACTTAAGTGAGTGAGCATGTCACCAACTAGTGCAGAAGGAAGAGACATGCCACCTCGACATGTAAGAGCAAGGAATTTCAAAAGAGACGAAAAGATAGCAAAACTGACCAAAGAAAGAAGGAAGAGTAAGAAAGCAAGTACCAGTGGGAGGATTCCCATTGATCCCACCATTCCTTCATGGAGACGCAGATTATACACAACCGCAACATAGAGAACTTCAAAGCATACTCCTCCACACTCATATTACCTTGCCTAAGATTAATGAACTCCTCAATTTTGCACTCCCTCCCAAGAATGCTTCCTTAAACTCCTCCCATTCTATAGGACCCACTTTCTTCGGCCTATTTGCCTTCCATTGAGTGTACCAAATTTGTGCCACCTCCTTCAATTTGTTTAAAGCCAATTCCGCTTTCTTTCTAGATGACACGCCCATGGCATCTACTATCTCGTAGATTTCATCCAAGAATCCTTGGGGATCTTCTCCCATTCTAAAGCCAAGAAAGATAGGAGGATTCGCCCTCACGAAGTCTCTCAATCTTGAGGCTGCGGTACTCTCATTAGCATTCACCCTAGGCCCCACATCTTGGTTAGCTTGAGTTGTCATGGCTTGAGCTAGAGTTAGAAAAGCCACCCTAATCTCTTTATTAGTCATAGCCGGGGGAACCTCCGAAACCTCATTCTCTTGTTCACCTATAGGGACTTAGCCACCTTGAAGACCTTGAGGAACTTCCTCAATTCCAATTTCCTCTTTCGCTCTCCTCGGGTTAGCCCTCGTATTCATTTCCTATAAACACAAGGGAAGGATTAGGAAAAGGACACTTATAGACCAAACTCTAAGGCACGACATCAAGATTAATAAAAGCAACGAAACTTCTACCGCCCTATAGCCTCTCGCCCATTGATGTGTCGCGACTCATACCGATGAACAAGACTCTACTTGATGTGGCATATGAGATTTTGAATCCTAAGGGACAATTTCCAAAACCGTATGCTATGATACCAAGTTTGTCACAACCTGAGAGAACCCCTAAGTCGTAACATGCGTATTTGACCTCTTGGAGGTCTAATACTAGCCCTAGCAATCAATCATCGCATTCGGTAATAAAAAACGTAAATAATAAAAACACTTTTTAAAATAAATCCATAATACTCATAAAACCTTTCAAACGTAGAGAAGTAGAATTTCTAAGTCTCATGTACCATCTTAGACACAAATAGAACATCTTAGGGGCACAACCCTTCACAACAATAGAAAATATAAGTCTTATACAATGTCTAAATGGAAATACTAGAAAGGTAACAACTATGTCCTCGAATATATGAGGATATACCAAGCTTCTTGAGAAGAGTAAATATCCCAAGCTTCCTCAAAAGATTTCCTCACTTTCAACCACCTACACTTGTACCAATAGAGAAATATGGAATTAGTACAATAAGTACTAAGTATGATGACCATGGAAGAAAACATGCACAATGGACATTTACAAGGACTGTATGCTTTTAAGACCTTCTTTAACAAACCTTTACATTCACAAGGATAAACCCACATTTTAAGTCACCATTCACAAATAAGACCATATTCACATCATTTACAACTCAATTAACACAAGTGTACAATACTTATATAAGATAGCAAAGTAATTCCTTCATTACCATTTAAGCCTTTATCTCAAGTCACCCTAAGCCACACTTAGGTGAATAATGAAGTGACCACCTATACAATCTCTTTATATACACCTAAGTGTTCCTAAGAGTTACCATAGACAAGGGTTTTATCATTACATTATAACATACTAAGTCAACATTCTTTATAAAACCATTTAAGAGACACACAAGCATCTAGGAGACAATCACATAATAGCCCTAAGGCTTAGGGAACCCACTTTAGCATCTTCTAAGCCTACTAGTGCCATGTGTAGATAGCATTCCATAATACTACCTACATGTTGTAGAACCTATCCAATACTATAGTGCACATCCCACATGTTGGAAACAGGCCTTAACTGACTTAGACCACAATAGCAAGGTATGGAATCCGGAGTCTATCCTACTCCGTGGAGGATGTTCTACTCGCCAAGGGTAGAACTAAAAGCAACCCATGTTGGCACATGGTTTAAGAGATGTCCAAGGATGTTCATTGTGCCTAATCTCATGCCCAACTAGGCCACCATCCTAACCACATCCACTCGGTGCTTAGCCTTGGTTTCAATAGAGTATTCAATCACATATGTACTAGAGAGGGTTCCTTTTCTAGTTCAATCTAGGTTCATAAGGATATATCATTTGACCTTCTTCGATAAGGATTCTTATGCCGTTTCGGCTCCATCCATCTCTAAATCTACCATTTCACTCAAGAAGGGAACATCACCCTAAGGCCCATCCTTCAGAGATATACATTTACTTAGGAAAGCTAGACTCATTAAAAAGGCATTATGCTTAAGTCTACCAATTCAAGTCTTGGGCTAGAATTCCTCTTTTAGCATTTATAGGAAGAGCTCCATTACTATGTTATAGCCCAACCAAACATTCATATATATAATCAAGGTTTCATAACACAAGACAAGATACTCAAGTCTAGCATATGAGCTACATCCTCATCTTAAAAGGACTCATCATAGTCCATCATCACCACATATTGCCATTTCAAGGGAAACATGCTTTCACATTAACATACTAACACTTTATACAATATCACATTAATAGCATTAGAACATCTTCACATTATATCTTTACACAAACTTTACATATAACTTCATATAGGACTTTACATATAGCCTCATATGTGTATAATAATACAACAATATAATAACATTCATATAATGCCGTTCATGGCCTCAATTCACGATAATACAACATTCCAACATTATACAACAACTTCACCAATGCCTTCATGGCTACAACTATTAATAATACCCACGAGCCGTAGATTGATCTATGAGCCGTTGTTTGGGGTCGTGGATCATGCTGCCCTGGCAGCTTCTTGGCCAAAGATGGGGTCCTCCTCAAGGGCCCCTTGGATGGTCCTTGGGGATTTGTACCCAGATGTCTAACCCCTACACATGACCAACTACACATAGGAACCATCAACACGTGATTTCATTCTCAAGCAACACATCAAACTTTGACGACACAACACTAGGATACACTAGCTCCCAAGACTAGTTTCCGAACGTCATGGTCATCTCTTGACGTTTGACTTCTAAACTCTTTAAACTAAACATTTAAGGCCTAAACTCATCATTTAAGCAAGTTAACCAATACTAAAACACATGTGAAGCTCTAGTTCATACTATTCCATTTTAGGGTTGTTACACAATAACACCTGACAACTGCTAGTAACTTGGGGTCTATGCCTCTAGAGACCAAAGCCCACGGGGTACTCAGACTTCCCCTGATTTGGCAAAAATTGGCTCATTGACGTCTTTTACCCTTAAGAATGACGTCAACTGCTCTATCAATGGGCAAAGTTCAAAATTTAGAAAAAATTGGGGTTATTCAGACTTCATCCCGCTAGACCCACAACAATTTCAATGCAACCCAACAATTTTAACAAGCTGCTACTCGGGAATTCATTATCTAATGCCAAATTATTATAATTTCAATTAAATAGAGGCAACCAAACTAACACACAATAAGAATGACAACGTTGAACGCAGATAACAACCACAAAATGACGATTGCAATATATTTTAACCAGTTATTGAGCGGGGTTCGGAAAACAAACGTTAAATTGCCGAGAATTTGGAAAGCTAGGTAGAAATGTAATCCTACAGTCCACCTCGAGCAAATGATCCCAAATAAAAGCAAAAATGATAGTACGAGAATAAAAATTTGATCGGTTGTGAGAGTGCGGATGTTCAAAAGTAAAAAATAAAGATATTTTGAATTTAAAACGGTTTGGCCTTTTAAAACTCTTCAGTTCACACATCAGTCGGGTAAGTATGTTGTGGCTGCCAACCCACTTGGTAATGTGCCGAGTGGTACATTAGCCCGCCGAGTTTTACAGAATATCTAACAAGCTAGGTGGTTCCAACGGTGATCCAAGTCGGGCTCGCCGACTAGTTTTTTGGCACACCTAACTATCATTTCCCCAAAATTTTAACTTTTCAAGCTGCACATGCAACACTTGTTGTTCAAACAACAATACTAAATGTATTAAAGCTAGGGTGGCCTCCCAAGAAGCGCCATAATTAACGTCATGGTATGATGTTGATACGCTTTCATGGTTCATTTTCGGTTTAGCCAAAGTATCACTTGGTAAACCCCATTTTTGCATTAGGTTCAAATGAGATGAAATTTGACCCATTTGCGTTTCCAATTGTTTGATGGATAGTGAGTGAGAGGTGGCCATCTAATTGAGTGTGGAGAAGTCCTCTTTCATTTCTTTGAAAATTTTGTCCGACCTTTCCACCTTATTGAGAATGTGTGCAAGCATGTCTTCCGTATGGAAGTTTTCCGGGGCAGCCCTTTCCTTTTTTGGCTTTTGACTTTCCAATTAGACCCACGGTCACGTCATTCGCTGCCACGATATCTCTATTCATCATCCCTTTCTCTATTCCAACTTTGATTTCCACCCGGCCTTGGATAGTTCGGATGGAAACCTCCTCCTTGATTTTCAAGAAAATTCACTTCCTTATTATATAGAGCCTCAAAGTGTGCTTCCTTGGGGTTTTTTTCACCAACACCAACGTCATTTGCACTCTTAAACCCAGTACCCATCAGATTTTTCGACAAGATATGCCGTTGGGTCATCATTTTGGCCATATTTTTGTCTCTCTCTTGGTCCTTCTGGATTTGCTCTTTTGTCATTATAAAGGTGAGAGGAAACACTTGGTCCTCTCGAGTGTACCATGCTCTGTTAATCTTTGTCATGCCATAGATGAGATTAGATCCTATTTCGAAAGGTTGTTGCATTATACTCCCTGGAACAAGTTGATCAGCAACACATTTGTTCACCGAGTCAAGACACTATAGAAGTGTTTTAACAACACGTAATTTTGAAGTCCATGAGTCGGATATTGAAGTACCAACTTCTCAAAATCTCAGCCACATCTCGTGGATTGGTTCACATTCCAAGTGTTTTAAGACTTGAATACTATCTCTTAATGTCATTGTCCTTGAAGGAGGAAAGAACTTTACAAAGAAAGCCACGGTAAGTTCATCCCAAGTATTAATGAAATTCCTCGGTAGTTCAACTAACCACTTGGTAGCTTCCCCCCTCAAAGAAAATGGGAACAACTAGAGAAAAAATGATTCTTGAGAGTTGTTCTTTAATAAGAACGGACCACATACATCTACAAAATTCCAAATATATGCTCATGGGAATCCTCATGAGCTAGCCCTCCATATAATTGTTTCATTGGCAAGAGCTGTAGTATTGTGCTAGTGACATGGAAGGCAACATTCCCCTCAACTTGAGGTAGACGTATAGCACCAACACCACCCAATTGAATCGGGTCATTAACATCATTTAGATTTCTGATATCATCTTGGTGGCCAATTTGGGTTCCATCACTCCCGTTCACGCTCTTCTCTTCTTCTATTCAAACACAACCAACACAAACACAAAACAAAGTAAGTCGATTCAACTACAACACAAGAGATCACAATCTAAACTTTAATAATAGAATTCTAAACACCACTCATCGGCAGCGAAACTATTTTTGATAAACGCACAACTAAACTTCATCCAATACTAGGTGTAGGAGATCGTAATCTAGTATAAAATCCAACGAAGAGTTGGGGTCGAACCCAAAGGAAGCGGTACAAGTTCGAATTTAGTTACGAAGTTACAAATGTGGTCTAATCAGTTATAGGAATAGAAATTATCGCAAACATTTAGATAAATCAAAAGGATTGACAACAAAGGTTAGATGGGGGGGATTGACTTCCCAATTAGCTACTAAAACAATTATCAAAATAGAGGAATCAACAAGTAAAGAGGAATTCTCGGGGATGTGATCGATTATATGCTAATTTTGCTATATGGGTAATTGAAATTTACTAACAATTGCTAAATCTCATTAGGTAGGCTAGACTATAGATGCAATAGCTTTCTCTCGAACAACTATTATGATTCAAGCAAGTTCTCTCGAACCTCGACATTATTAATAATGTAAACAACCCAAAACCATAATTTATCTACTCTCTCGAGCTGGATAGGTAGAATATAGTCTAAGATTAAATCTCTTGAGCTGAATCCACATCAACCCAATAACTACAATAATTAATCGAAAACCTTGGTTCTAAAACCTCTTTCTCAAGCAAGCCTAGAACACTATTTTAGAATTGCATTTGCAACTACAATTCATAGATTGAAACACAACTATCAATTAAACCCAGTTCAATTAAGAATTAAAATCAGTAAACAACAATACCCATAAGATAATTAAACCAATAATCACCTTATCACACCTCAAGAATTGGGGTTTTAGCTACACATCATAAAAAGGAATAAACATTTACCAACTATATTAGCCATAAGTTGGGTAATGGTTTCCAAGTTTCTACAATGCTTCAAATCCAATTAAATCAAAAATCCAATTGAAAATCATCAAAACCAAGTCTCAAAAGCTTCAAACTCTACAGTGGAAAACTCAGGAGAACTGGATTTAGTTTCTACAATGCTTGGATTCTATTATGATCTTTTACAAATTTCAATTTATACTTTCCCAAATTTTGGGCTCCAGGGCCATTAGGCGAAATATGTTGTGCATAACCACCGAAGTCGGCAACACTCCCTTTGCTCCATTCCATAGCCGATTTACCCGTGCTTTGTGTCCTCAGGGTTATGTTGCTTTAGGCTATCGAGGTCGATGTCGCCGAGTCATTCGGCGGTCTACCGACTGTCCATTTGTCGCCAAGTAGGTTCTTCCCCAGTGTTTGCACGCTGGAACTTTAGGTGAGCTAAAGAGCCACTCGACGGATCGCTTAGTGGTCTTGGCGATCACCATGATTTCCTTCCTTAAATTTCTTTAGCTTTTTTGCTTTTTTTTTCCCGGTAATGTCCCTGCCTTGCTCTTTAGCCTTCATTGCTACAAATAAAAACTTTAACATCAATTTAGAGCATAAATTAGGCATTGAGGACACTTATACTATGAAACCAAAGCCCTGAATGAGTCAAAATCTTATACTCATCAATAGCATTGAGAGATAATATTCATAGATTCAATCGATTGGATGGTACACCAATCTACGAGACATGGCTGAGGTTTTAGAAGTTTTTACTCAAATACCCAACGCAGGGACTCCCAAACAATGTGTTGTTACAACATTTCTATCGGAGTCTATATTCTGTCAACAAAGGTGTGGTTAACCAGCTTGTCCAATAAGGAATTATGCAGCAAACCTTTTGAAAAGGAACAAATAGAAAAGGACCAAGAGTAGGATGAAAACATGGCTAAAATGATGACCCAAATGGATCTTTTGACAAAACATTTATGGGTAGTGGTTCTAAGGGTGTGAACGTTGTTGGAGTTAGTGGAGTAAATCCCGATAATACGTACTTTGAAGCTTTGTACAATGAAAAAGTACACTTTCTATCAAATCAGTGATGAGGTTTTTACCAAAATTATTCAAGTTTATGCGAGAATCAAGGTTGGAATAGAGAGCGTGATCAAGGGTGAAAGGACCGTGATAGGGAGTTGTGTGACTGTGGTACAAATTGGAGGGAGGAAGATAGTTATAAAGAGATCTATGTACCTCCCCATCAACGTCGAAAGCCAAAAGAGCAAAGGGCTGACCCGTAAAAAAATTTCACTAAAGAAATGCTTGCACGAATTCTCAATAAAGTAGAAGGGTCGGACTAAGTGCTCAAAGAAATGAAAGAGGACGTCTCAACTCTAAACCAAAAGGTCACTTCTCACTCGGTGTCCATTAAACAATTTTTGCCACACATCATAAAAAGTAAGAAATTAATACTAACTATGTTCTCCATCAGCTGGGTAGTAATATCTTTATCTTTACAATGCTCCAATTTAGCTTCAAATCCAAAACTCAATGAAAATCTACTAGCAAACTCTTGAAAATTAAGAAAAACAATGTTTCAATCAAAAGCTCAGAGTCTAATAATGGCAGGATCTTCTTTTCTCTTTTTGAAAATCAATTTATACTTTCCCAGATTTTGGTCTTTGAGATCACTCGCCGGATTTAGTCGAGCATCACCGACCAAGCCGGTGATGCGCCGTTTTGTCTTAACTCTTCATCCTATAGGCCCAGTAACTTTAGGTGATCAAATTCTTTATCGCCAATCCATTTGGTGGTTCGCCGAAGGTCAAAATCCATGGCCAATTTGGTTTCTCCCCAGGGCTAGCACCCTGGAACATTTAGCAAGCTGAAGTAATGCTCGGCAATTCGTCGTGTGGCTTTGGCGATTATCAGCTTTCACTATCTTCAGCCTTTTTCATCTTTTTTGCCTGACAATGTCCTTTCCTTGCTCTTTTTCCTTTATATATATGCATTAAAATTTAAACATCAATTTAGAGCATAAAATAGGCATCGAGGACACTAATTCTATGAATAACAAGCCCTAAATGAGTTAAAATCCCAGACTCATTAGTGGGTTACGTCCCAACCACTTCTTCTGATGTATTATATTATCTTATCAAGACTATGCTTAGACATCCACGCTTATTTCAAACTTCCTTATGATATAACCTTTCCTACTTGAATTTATCATATTTTCAATTATATTGTGTTGCATGTATGTCATGTGGGTTTTGTAGGACCTCTTGGGATCTTCACTGGGATAAATCCTCCAAAGTTTCATGGGTCAAAAGTGGATAAGGATCTTTAAGAGTTCATCGATGATGTATATAAGATAGTTGGAATTATGGGAGTGTCAACCATGGAAAAAGCGGAATTGGCCACTTATAAACTCAAAGGTGTTGCTCAAGTTTGGTTCAACAATGGAAGGAATAGAAGACTACTAATGCGGGTCCTCTTGTTTGGGAAAATTTAAAGGGGATTTTCTTTATCGATTCTTTCCTCTTGAGATGAGATAAGCAAAGGTTCTTGATTTAATTCTTCCCTCTTGGCTATGTATGCTCTCTCTAGCAAGGATGAGTAAATTCATGTCAGGTATTTCCAATTTGGTTGTCAAAGAATGCCTAACCACCATATTGATTAAGTATATGGATGTCACACGTTTGATGATTCATTCCCTACAAAATTGAAGAGGGAAATATCAAGGAAAGGGAAAGAGAGTTCAAGAATCAAGGATCGATGATGGTGAATTTTCCAATTCTAGGTCTCGTAGACATGGACTTCCTCAATTATAGAAAAAGTTTTCCAGTCAAAGTTCAGCCACTGCTCCGACCTTTAAGTTCAACAGGGATAGGACGTCTAACCATAAACCTCAAGGAGGTAATAGTGGTGGAAATTGTATAACTGTTTGCACTAGGTGTTGCAAGAAACATGATGGAAAATGTTTAATAGGTACGAATGGTTGCTTTGGTTATGGAAAGAGTGGTCACAAAGTGAAGGATTGTCCATTGCAAGCTAGTAAGGGTAAGGATGGTAGGCAACCTCAGCCTAGTGGTTCCAATTTGAGTGCTCCTTGTTAGAATAGATTTTAAGCCTATCAAACTTGATAGGATCATGAGGGTTCTCTGGATATTCTGACGCTATGTTGAAAGTCATTCATTTTGATGTATAATTGTTACTTGATTCTGGTGCTACGTTATCATTTATTACTCCTTATGTGTCCATGAGATTTGATATAGGTTATAAAGTCCTTTCTAATCCCTTTCATGTCTCCAATCTCATTCCTGATTCTACTGTTGCTAAGAGAGTTTATAGAAATTATCCTATTCCCGTTTCTCATAGAGTCACTCATGTTGATCTTCTAGAACTTGATATGTTAGATTTTGATATTTTTCTTGAGGTGGATTGACTTCATGCATGTTATGCTTCCATAGATTGTAAGACTCGATTGGTGACATTCAAGGTTCTGAACGAACCTATCATGTCATGCAAACGGGGAAATTATGTTCTTAAGGGTTAGTTCATATCTTGCTTAAAGGCTAGGAAAATGATTTATAAGGGTTGCATTTATCATCTTTTTTGGGTTAGGGATACAGATTCTAAAACACCTACTTTTGAATCAGTTTCACTTGCAAATAAGTGTCCAGAAGTGTTCCCCAAGTATCTTTCTAGTATTACTCCTGAAGGGGAAATAGACTTCGACATTGAATTTCTCCCAAATACGGAGCCTATCTTTTATTCCATCCTTTCATAAGGCCTCAAAAGAACTTAAGGAGTTAAATGACCAATTGAAGGATTTTTTAAATAAGGGTTTTATTAGATTGAGTATCTCTCTATGGGGTGCTCCGGTATTGTTTGTTAGAAAGAAGAATGATTCCCCCCAAATGTGCATTGACTATCAACAATTGAATAAGGTTACCATAGAGAATAAGTATATTATTGCAATGATTGATCATTTTATTGATCAACTCAAAGGTGCGAGTTATTTCTCAAAATTGACCTTCAGTCGGTTTATCATCAATTTAGGGTGAAGCTAAATGACATTCCAAATATGACTTTCCATACCCGGTATAGTCACTATGAGTTTTTTGTGATGTCCTTTGATTTGACTAATGCCCCAGCAGTGTTCATAGATTCAATGAATAGGGTCTTTAAGTAATATCTTGACATGTTCGCGATGGTGTTTATTGATGAAATTTTTTATTTACTCACAAAGTGAGGATGAACATGTTGATCATTTGAGGATTGTGTTGCAAATTCTCAAGGATCGGAAACTGTATGCTATGTTTAGCAAATGTGAATTTTGGTTAAGGTCCATTCCTATCCTTCGCCATATTGTCTCTACTGAAAGTATTCAAGTTGATCCGAAAAATTGAGACAGTTATGAATTGTCCTAGACCTTTGTCTGCTTTAGATATACAGAGTTTCTTGGGTTTGGCCGGTTATTTTAGAAGGTTTATAGATGGATTTTCCTCTATTGCTTCTCCTTTGACGACATTGACACAAAAGAAGGTGAAATTCCTATGGTCAGAAGCGTGTGAGAAGAGTTTCCAAGAATTTAAAGATAGACTCACTTCAACCCCTATATTGACATTAATAGAAGGATCGGATGACTTTATAGTGTA
The DNA here is from genome assembly GCA_036553675.1 of Solanum okadae. Classification (NCBI taxonomy): domain Eukaryota; kingdom Viridiplantae; phylum Streptophyta; class Magnoliopsida; order Solanales; family Solanaceae; genus Solanum; species Solanum okadae. Next base: position 9,578,064 of record CM071685.1, on the reverse strand, counting down.
TTATGATGCTTCAGGATTGGACTTAGTTGTGTTTTGATGAAATATGGGAAAGTCATTACGTATTCTTGAAGACAATTAAAGGATCACAAAAAGAACTATCCAACTCATGATTTAGAGTAAGCAGTTGTAGTGTTTGCTCTAAAGATGAAGCGGCATTACCTATATAGTGTTCATGTAGATGTGTTTACCAATCACAAGAGTTTGAAATATATATTCACTCAAATGGACTTGAACCTTCACCAAGGGAGATGACTTGAGTTATATAAAGACTACGACATTAGTGTCCACTATCATCCGGGTAAAGTGAATGTGGTAAAGGATGGTCTTAGTATACTATCAATAGGTAGTGTCGCTTTTGTAGAGGACGATAAGAAATAGTTAGCTAGAGATTTTCATTGGTTAGCCCGATTGGGTGTTCGTTTAGTTGATTTTAATGATGGTGGAATCATTGTTCAAAATGGTTCAGAATCATATTTTGTATCAAATTTGAAGTTGGGGCATTATCTTGATCTGGTACTAGTTGAGTTGAAGAAGTCCATTTTCGAAAAAACCACTGAACCTTTCTCCCAAGGGGGATATGGGGTCCTTCGATAACAAGGTTGGCTATGTGTTTCGAATGTTGATGTATTGAGAAATCAAATTTTGACAGAAGCTCACAGTTCTCGATATTCTATTTACATTGGAGTCACAAAAATTTACCATGATTTACGGGAAGTCTATTGGTCAAATGGGATGAAAAGGATATTTCAAGATTTGTGGCTAAATGTCTGAATTGTCAACAAGTGAAGGTTGAGTATCAAAAGTCGGGTGGTTTTGCTCAAAACATTAGTACTCCTATATAGAAGTGGAAAGATTTGCATATGGACTTCATTACAGGTTTACCTTGCACTCGTCGTCAGTTTGATTCAATTTGGGTTATTGTGAACCGAATGAAAAAAAATGGCTTACTTTCTTCCCGTTGAGACTTTATTTTAGCCTCATGGGGGTTTTATACATACATAATAAAGGGCAAGAAATCGTTACCAAATATGTTTTCCATCAGCTTGGGCAACAATCCACAAGTCTTCAAAATACTCAAATTGAATTCACAATGAAATAAACCCTAAATCTTTACTCAAAAAGTCAAAGAACAATTTTTTGAATGTTAGGGATCAAAAACCCAGAACTGGACAAATGTGGGAACTCTTTTCTCCTTTTAAAATTTGTATTTATACGTTCCAGAATTTCAGCTTCGGAGTCATTCGGTGAAATAAGTCGAGCTTCACCAACCTGCTTGGCGACGCGCTGAATGCTCCTTCCCATCGTCTTTTTGGCTTGGCTTTTTACCCTTTCTTTGCTGTAATATTAGGCGACCGAGGTCGGGCTTGCCGACATGTTCGGTGACGTGCCAAATGCTCCCCTTCTCGCCTTTTTGGCTTGCCTTTTCACCAATTACTCTATAACTTTTGGCTGGCTACATTGGTATCGCTGAAATACCCATCTGATCACCAAGTTGGTGTTGTCCATGGGCTGGCCTGCTGGCACTTTAGGTGTCACGACCCGAGATCACCCCCTAGTCGTAACCGGCGTACTCGACCTCGAAGAGGTCTAATACAAGCCTCTTAGCATTCATTCATCGCATAGTCACTAAAACCATAAGGAATTAAAAACTTTCTTTACCAAGAAAACATTTCAAAAAAAAACAATAGCAAGCGGAAGACTTTCTAGACTTTATACATGATGTCTCAAAACCATCTAATACTTTAGAGTACGAAATTCGGGACTAATCCCATACACAACTTCATGTTACTAAAAAGACATAAAAGAACATATGGGGTATTGTCCTCGAATATATGAGGACTCACCAAGTCTTCATCTTCAACACTTAGAAACCTATCAAGTAGCCATGACATGTCACCATCTCCAAATCCCTACACTTTAGTCAAAAAGGGAAAGAAAGGGGTTAGCACAATTAAGTACTAAGTATGGAGGCCATGCAAAAACATGCTAAAAGGGACGTTTATTGGAGAAACATGCTTTTATGCCATTTGGTAAAACTTCATGAAAAAATACTAGTATAAGAGTCACAATATCCAACCATAACCAACATACAAGTCATTAACCACTTTAACACATACTCCACACATAACCCATTCCTTCACCTTAAACCATCCACCTCAAGTAACCCTTAGACGACACTTTGTGCAATGTATGGATAGCGTCCCGTACCACCATCCACACTAAAGCATCATCCTAAGGCCACCAAATGTGAACTTACCACTTATCATGCTTCATATCACAAGCCATCATGCACAACTAGTACAAATGTACAACACATGAACATAATTGACAAGTAAGACTTTTCATCATTTCTTGACCTCTATCTCAAGTTACCCAAAGCCACACTTAAATGAAACATGAAGTGACCGCCCATACAATCTCTTCATATACACCTAAGTGTTCCTAGGGGTTACCATAGATAAGGAAATTTACCATTACAATATAACATACTAAGTCAATGTTTACATATAAAACCATAGCCAACCGTATACATACTCAACATATATTCATATACAACCCATGCTTAACTTTAAAGGAACACATGCCATTTCATTACCATAGGACCTCTACCTAATATAACCTTAAGACACACTTGAGTAAGACAAGAAGTGACCGCCCATACAACCACTTCAAGCACACTTAAGTGTTCCTCAAGATTACCTTAGATAAGGACATTTCCTTTACAACATAACATCAATAGACCAACATTCTTTAAGAAACCATTTTGGAGACATTCAAGCACATAAGGGGACTTTCACATAATAGTCGTTAGACTTAGGGAACTCACTTTAGTATCTTTAAAGCCTACTCGTGCCATGTGTAGATAGCATCCCATACTACTACCTACACGTTGTAGAACCTATGCAATAACTAGAGTGCACATCCCACATGATGGGAATAGGCATTAACCGACATAGACCATGCGAGCTAGACATGGAATCCGGTGTCATAAAACCCTACACCGTGGAAGGTGTTCTACTTGCCAAGGGTAGAACTAGGACACATCCCATGCAGGCACATGGTTTAGGGAATATCCAAAGATGTTCATTGTACTCTTGCCTCATACTCGGGAGAGCTACCATCTTAACCATATCCACTCGGTGCTTAGCCTTAGTTCCCATAGAGTAATTTCATTCACATGTATGTGCTAGAGAGGGCACCATCATTAGGTCTACCGACCCATAGCACATCTACCAAGAAGGGCACCACAAGGATCTACCGATCCAGGTTCATTAAGGATAGCTCATTAAATCCCCCTGGAAGGGTGCCTTAGGCCTACCGATTTTTCATTAAGGGTGCCTTAAGCCTACCGGTCCAAGGTTCATCATTAACCTTCATGGAAAGGTGTCGTAGGCCTACCGATTCCAAGGTTCATTATTATCATGAGTGGAAGGGTGCTACTAGCCTACCGATCCGAGGATTCAACAACCAACAATATAATCATTTAAACAAGAAAAGGATGCACAAGCTCTACCAATTCGAGATATGCACTACATTGGAAAATCCTTCATATTCTATCATTTCACTCAAGAAGGGAACATCGCCCTAAGGCTGAAACGACCCCAAAAATGCCCGAAAATGTGCTTCGAAAACACCTAGAATTGTAATTTCCATATATCTCAAAATCCGTGCATCATTTCGGAAATTCGACTTCATATTCTTATTCAGGGGGTCAAATTGAGTGGGAAATGAGTCTAACCCGAATTTTAGAACAACCGTATCAAAATTCGAAAATCGCAAAAAAATGTGATTTTGAGGGTCAACTTTAAAGGGGCATATCTCTCAGCACACAAGGAACTGGAAGGAGCTCAAACTATCAAAATTAAATCTCTGTGAGTTAGCTTTCCAACGCAATTTGTTTCACCTCATTCCGAGTTAGGATGAAGGAGTTATGACCATTTTCGTAAAACCTGTCCGGCAGAAAATGCAAATTCCAGTAGCCGAAAACACTGTTCACCCGCTTCAATTTTTTTTCTAAGTGTTGGGACGTTTTTTTTATAAAAAGGGGACATATCCATACTTAGTCATTTAACTTCAAAACATCCAAAAACTCTCTCTAAACCCTCTCCAAAAATTCCACCAAGATCATCAACCAAATTCAAGGATCCCAAGCTTTAATTCCGGATTCAAGATTCAATCTCAAGCAATTCTCCATTCCAATCTTCATCAAGAATTCTCCAAAGTTGAGGTATGTGGGTTGATTGTGGAAACCTTCCTTTCCACAAGTCCAACCATTTATCCTCTATTTTACTTCAAGTTTATGGGTCCTTATGATCATTTATGAACTCTTGAATTATTGAATTACTACTACACATCCTATTATGGTCTATTTTTGTATATTATCATGAAATGGAATTATTATATGATGTTTATGGTTTTCATGCCTCCATGATCAAATTATGAAGGTTGTTATATATGTATATATATATGTATGTTGTTGGTGGGCTGTTTTATATGGATTTTGAAATTGGTTGTACTTAGTACTCTTGAAACACATGATTTTATTTACATGAACAAGTAGCCCACCATATGTTTGATAAAATGCCATTTATAGAATTCTTATGAAATGGAAGGTCCAATGTACGTCCTATGAGTCGGATGATTACATAAGTATTGAAATGATGATGAAATGGATACATGTATATGATTTTCTCTATATAGTGTGTGAGTCGACCAAGCCTAGCTCGGGGGGTTGTAGGCCCGGGTAACCGTATCAAGGGGTTGGTACCTTGGTTGCCTAGTACGGGGGGTAGTAGGCCCGTATAACCGTATCGAGGGGTTAGTACCTTGGTTGCCTAGTACGGGGGGTAGTAGGCCCGTATAACCATATCGAGGGGTTTGTACCTTGGTCCCTAGCTCGGGGGGTGGTAGGCCCGGGTAACCACATTGAGGGGTTTGTACCTCTTTCGCCTCTCCAAGGGGTTGGTAGGCCTTGGAAATACTATATTGATGGTCACTCACTACACATATACTATGCCCTACTAAATATGATTTTTATATAAGCATCATTATACATATCATCTCATTAATATGCTATCTATCGGGTACGATTATGCATTTTGCCTATGATGTCCATCCCTTGTTGCATTGCATTGCATCCCATATACTTAGTACATTCAAACGTACTAACGCATACTCTATGCCTACATGATGTCACCATGTAGGGACCGGAGCACCGCTTGACCCTCGTCCTCCGCGTGGCTAATACGATTTTCTATCAAGGTTATTGGTGAGTCCTCCATTCCGGGGACGTTGCTTATGATCTTTTGCTATGTATAAGACTTTTCCTTTTAGTTATGTTTTGACTATGAGGGTGAGCCCAGTTGTTTGTCTTGGCCCCCGCTAAAGTACCTATGTTTAGAGGTGGTGTTGGACAAGTTGTGTATTATGTTTGAGCTTGATTCATCTATGGTATTTATGTATCATTTTTTATTTTATTTTTTTCTTGCTCCCTTAGTCCCGATTTCCTCCTTGATTATGCTTATCGCTTATGGTCATTTTAATTGCTTCCGCGACCAATGATGTGTAAGATACGCTATGAGGTTTGTTTGGGGTTCCTTCGGGTTCCCCATTCGCCGGTCACGTCTAGGCCCTAGGCTTGGGTCGTGACAAAGGCCCATCCTTCAAGGTTATACATTTACATAGGAAATCTAGACTTATGAAAGGGCACTATTTCTTAGTTCTGCCAATTCAAGTCTTGGCCTAGAATTCCTCTTTTAGCATTTATAGAAAGGGCACCATTTCTTAGTTCTGCCCACTTCACACATTCATGCATTCAAGACTTTAAGTAACAAGGAGAGACACTTTAGTCTACCAACCAAGTCACAACATTATCATCTAAGGATACTTCATAATCCAACATCATTTCATAAATACATCATGAGAAACATCATACTTTATATCACAATGCTATCCACTTTACATAGGATCATCACAAGATCACTTAAACTCATTCACATCATACCTTCACACATATAGCTTCACATAAAACTTCACATATAGCTTCATACAGGACTTTACATATAGCCTCATTTATATATAACAATATAACAATACAATAACACTCATATAATTCCCTTCATGGCCTCAATTCACAATAATACAATATTCCAACATTATGCAACAACTTCCCCAATGCTTTCATGGCTACAATTCACAATAATACCACACAAGAACAAGATATAACACTTCCACCAAAGGTGGATTCAACCTACCAACAACAATTAATTCAATAAAGAGAGTTCAAGCTTTCTTACCATAATTCAAAGCCATAGCCAAAATCACCAAAAATCCAAGCAATCACCAATACATCATTCATAAGGCTTACCACCCTTAATTCACCCATTATCAACAATTAATCATGAATAAACATTAAACAACACAAGAGATATCAATACAATTCACTTTACACATAATTCCATCAACTTTGAATTTATAGAAATAGACCCACTTCATAAACACATTTTGGGGTTTTGTAGAATACAAGGATTCATGGAGTTTTTCATCTTAAAACATCAATAATATCATAACTTATCATTTGAAATCGTTTCATGCAAGAACCCTTGAGTTTGAGTAGAAATTAGGCTTTTTCACAAACTTTGGAAAAGTTGAAAACCATTTGAAATTGGCTCTAGGGTGATAGCTTGCCCTAGATAAAGAACTCCCATACCTTTACTAAGATTCCCCAAGAAATTTGATGAAGAAAACGTCTTGCATCCACAACCCTAGCTCCCACTTCTTCTTCTTCTTCTCTTCTTCTCTTCTTCACTCAAGAACCCTTACTCTTACTCTTTTAAAATGGAACAAAAATGATCCACAATCAGCCTAACACAACAATATAACCTCAAAAGAAATGATTTGTGAAAAGACCAAAATGCCCTTAAATTTCCGGACGGACTCCTTGCCAACTGCCCAACTTTCAAAAGGCATAACTCGCTCATACGAACTCGAAATCGAGCAAACTTGGTGGCGTTGGAAAGATTGTTCCAAGGTATTTCCAAAAATAACTGGAACTACTCCTGGATCATCCTGAGCTAGGAGTTATGACTGCTCAAAGTTGGCCAAAAACTCACTGATTTCCACACTTGGCCGAATTTCCAAATTCTGAATTTTTTTCCAAAAATGACTACTTCCAATTTCAAGCTTCTTCATATTCATTTTAAATTGTCGGATGTTACATTAGGTTAGTTAAAGGTCTACTCGGTGAGTCGCCGAGTAGCTTTGGCGAGTACCTACTTTGTTTTGCTTCAGTTTTTTCGCTCTTTCTTGCTCAGTAATGTCCTTGTCTTGTTATTTTGCCTTTCTTACTGCAAATTAGCAGTTTAACATAGTTTAGAGCCTAAAATAGGCATTTAGTACACTAAAACTTTGAATATTAAGCCCTAAATGAGTTGAAATCCCCGACTCACCATGTGTGCAACCATTTTGGCACCATTTGAGCTTAAACCATGTATTGCCAACCATATTGAAACCACTTGAGCCAAATTATCCCTACCTTCTCACCCATAATCCTTTGTAGCTTCTAGATGAGATTATCATTCAATTAAATGCCAAACTAAGTGTATCTTTGTTATGGAGCGTTTTACTAGTATCTTTGTTAGGGAGCGTTTTACTTCATGAAGGTTTTCAGGTGCACAGAGAATCCATCTACGGAATCGTATTGTTGCACTTCATCTCAATACATATTCAAAATCCATATAGAGAAGCCTGAATCTCAGAACTATTGTCAGTGCAGAAATAGATGACTTCGGCATAAGCTACTTTTTTGGAGGTAGCAGTAAAGTTTAATATAGTTCAATAAGCTTGAGATCAACAACTTTGAACAAGTAAGCCTACTGTCAAATAGATTTAGCTTCCAGCATCATTTGCTACGCCAATCATGTAGTTGCGTCTATTTTACACACATTGTTCCATGATTACATCCACTTTTAGCATCTTATTCTACTTAGATTTGAATGATATCTCCAAACAAAATGAAAGGGAACCTAGAAATCAAGTAGCTCAAAAGAGTAATAAAAAGACAGCAGGGCAGACATGAAAGTAGACGGGAGAAGAACCACAAGCCAAGCCTTGTAGGAAATTGTACCAAATGCAGGGTAGGATCCTTAGGACGACATTCTTGTGGCGAATTTCAACAACAATTTATATTCTTTATTTGAAATGGTGAATTAACTTTCATGATCCATATATCATGACATGGTTTTTCTACCCAATTGTTATAAAGATTTCAAAAAGATTCCACTTTGAATAGCCAAGTGAAAGGAAAAGGAAGATGAAATGAGACTCAACTTTGAAGTGTGTAACAAAAAGAAGTAACCTCTCCTTATATTAAAATATAGAAGATGTATTGTGATGAACAACATTTGAAAAATTGAAATGAAAATGAGAGATTAAGATGAAATGAAAGGGTGTTCCCAATAAAATGTTTAAAAAATGAATTCATTGATCCAAATTGACCATACCTTAACCCTCAGCCCCATTAAAAGCATCAAAGACCCTTGATATCTTGCATAAATTGGGTTGTGTAATGATTGAAAAATATGTGCAAACCTATGGGATGGAGCTTGCATGTATTCCTCTTTTGCGAGAGTGAGAGTTGTATTGACTCCATACATATTTATTGATTTTCTTTGTGAGAGTGTGGAATCATTCTTGATTTGAAGACACTTGAATGCATTTGTTGAAACATGGTCTTGCATTAGAAAAGAGGCTATAGTGAGCTTGAGCTTTGTTTGATACCGGCTAGTTATCCTTTGAAGCTTCCTGATAATGATTGAGTGTAGCATGTTCTTGAGAGTAGTCTTGTAATGACACTTGCATTTTAGCTCTCATTAAGAACTTTTGTAGACACCCTTTTTGAGCTAATTGTGTTCTTGATTTACTTGAGGACGAGCAAAAGTGAAAGTTGGGGTGTTGATGAGTGGTAGTTACACTCATTTGACGCATGTTTAGCTCAATAATTTGTGTCCTTAATGCCTAATTTTGTCCTATTCTAATGATATTTTGATTATTTGCAGGTATAAAGGCTAAGAGACAAGACAAGGATGAAAGTGTGAAAGAAGGGCTGAAACATGAAAAAAGTGCAAACTCCACATTGGTGATCACCTAACATAGAGGGCGGATCACCCAATGGGTATGACCTCACCCAAGTTGACTGTGCATAACAATTGAATTAATTGAGTCGGGTTGGCATACTAAAAGAGGAACGGCGACTCGCCAAATGCAAAGAGCGAACAAGGTGACCAACGACGAAGGTGATAGTACTTGGAAAAAGATTAAAGGCTTGTAAGGAAAACAAATGTGGTACTCGATGACATGCCAAATGTGAAATACAGACTTGAACGAGCTCGCGGACTAAGGTTCAAACACCAGAAGACTAAAGAAAGAGAAAGGGAAGTTGAAGAGCAGTTGGTGATTCACATAATGTGATCGGCGAGCCTCACTAAATGTCACCCAATGGGTCTTGCATTGAGTCTTGGGCCAAATTTTGGGAAACTATAAACTGCCTAAAGGAGAGAGAAAGAAAGGGTCTAAAATTAGTGAGAGAGTTATGAATCTTTTAGAGAGAGACTCTTTTACTTTGTGAAGAACACTTTTATTTTTTGAGGTTTTCAACTTTTGCTCTTGAAATTAACAATTTGAAGAGGAAATTCAAAGTGGGTATTGCTTGTAATTGTTAACTTCATGTTACCCATGTCTGCTTTAATGCAAGGTATAATTTCTTTACACTTTGTGATGGGTGCTTAAAATCCTAAAGTCTAGGGGTGCATTTATGGGGTTGGGTGTAGATTTAATGTAGTGGGTATAGTGTTATGATCTAGTTTGTTGTTGTTTGTACATGGACTTGGGCTAATGAGCATGGAGTTAACTTATGGGTTAACATTGCAAACTTAATTGCTACTTTCGATCTCCAATTGATGCCCGAAAGAGATTATTAGAGTGGATAATTAGTTGAATACTAGCAATTTAATTTTGATGTTTATAGTTTTCTTGAAAAATAGAGATTATGGGTCGGATCTATTTTTCCTATTTCTGCATCGAGGGACAGAATAGAGTAAGGTATTGGGTTTTTAAGTTTTGCACATAAATGAGACCGAAAGGAGATTTTATGAACTGATACTATGAGATCCAAATAAGATTATTGTCATTGAAGATGACCTAGCATATCCATGAATGTTCATCACTATAGAGCAACAAATTACCCCTATGTGATATCGATTTCTAATCCCCGCACCCCTAGATTTCTTGCTACTTTTTTTATTTTTTGAAATTCTAGTTTAATTGTGACTGTTGATAACCAAACTCTTTTTGTAAATTTGGTAGAATCATCCACCCACTTGTTCTTATTACTACAAATGAATGAATTTACATTCCAAATGTCTTGATAGAATTCTCCGCGCTATATCATTCTCAGTGGGATTCCACCCCAACTTTTAGTTGGGTATTTTTATTGACAACAACCGCTTACTCTTTTGATTGGTTTTGAAGAGTAGTTTGAGTGTTATAATCCACCAGAGCTAAATGAGGTACCCTATTGAGTCGGGCGACATGTGGGAGCACTAGGATGAGTCTGTCGAATTACATTTCTACCTTTGCTTGCAATCGATGGGCAATCTCTCAATCTATGATCAGTCTTTCCACATCTGAAACAACTACATGTACCAGCCATACACTTTCCCAGATGGTTCATCCACACTTCTGACAAGTAGGGAAGGAACATCCACTAGAAACACTACCATGTGACTTAGAGCTTGGAGCCCAATCATAGTAAACTTAGGCACCGAAGCACTATCTGTGAAGACCCAAAGTATACCCTAGGAGTAAGATGGCGTATAGAACCCCGAAAGGGCCTACACAAGTCACTTATCATACATCATACAAGATAATAAAAATAAATATTTCAAGTTTATCAATCTTATATAATAAAAGAGTTTGACAAAGCAAAAGTCTAACATAGTCTCAACAAGCCATCTAAATATCAAACGGAGTGGTTGGGACATAAACCCATACACAACATACATCATACGGAAACTCTAAAGATATAAAAGCAAGTAAATGTGTCTCGGTCCTCAGAGCATGAGGACTCACCAACTCTTCAATCCAACAGAATGATTAACTAGCCACGAGTGTAAGGGGTAGGAGCGTTGGACCCTACATTAATGAGATAATGTCCGCACAAGTATGCATTAGTACATGGAGTGTACTAAGTATAGGGCAATATGCTAAATAACCATGATAGCATGAAGAACTTAAAGGCTTAAAGAATCAACAACATTTAAATCATAAGATTGGTCAATGCATTTGAAAATAAGAGACATTGGACAGCTTTGAAGAATGGGATTCTAATTGCAAGAAGCAGCAACATAAAAATCATAATATATTAGGTTTAACCGACAAAAAGACCATGAGAGATATGTCATGGAATCTCGTATATCCCTCATACCGAAAGAAGGGGATTTTACTTGCTAAAGGTAGAATTCATACACATCATCTTTTGCTAAAGTGGATCCACTAGTTAGGCCATATAAGACGATCCTATGGGGACACGTATTTAGGGACTAGAAGTTGCTACTACAGACTTTTCTACTTGAGTCTCCACCTCAAAGACCTCTCGATGCTTAATCTAAATCCCAACAGAATAGAGAAAAATCAAATATCATTATAACATAGGAAATGAAATGATCAATTCTAATCCACATGTTAAATATCAAAACATAGAATAGCTCTTTAAATTACAATTCAAGCATAAGTGAGAAAACCTTTTACCAATGTGAATCCATATGTGAGAAACACCTTTCACAATCATGATCATATTTGTATATGAGAAAAATCTTACAAAAAAATTGATTCTTTCATCTAAAATCATCCTAGCATCATAAACATCATTTTCATAAGCATGCATAATCTTTCAAAATTTATAGCTCATGGGTTCATAGGTTCTTCATAGGTTCATAGTTGAAAAATCAGGAATCATGCATGAGTCCATATGGTTTTAACTAAATATCATGTAATTACATTAAATCATGCAATGGAAGATCAAAACAACAATTTGAATCATAATTGGATGAAATTCCACGGAAAATTAAGAAGAACCCTAATTTGACCGATTGGATTTGAATTGAGAAATTGAAAACATTAGGGACCCCATTGAGGAATGGACTCCATGGGTGAATACCCACATACCTTGCTACTCAAAGACCAAGATTAATGGTGAATTGAAGACCTTGAAGTGAAGCCTAACTTCTTCTTCTTCCTTGGGTAAAGAGGGAATTTAGGAGAATGAATTTTGTTGAGTTATTGGGAAATAGGAGAATGTGTTTAAAGTGGGTAGATTTAGGACTTAAAGTCTTTATATAGGGCTTGGTATGAAGGCCAAAATGACATAGAATAGGCTTAAAATATATAAGGAAAGGAACCAAAAGCCCCTAAGAAATAACCATTGGCTGGTCTACGGGTCTGACCTACGAATCATAGAACTTTCTATGGTCCGTACTGGTCAACCTTAGACCAAGTACTAGGACCTTCATATTTACCCAATTTTGATAGAACACTTCTAATGTCTGTAGGACTTCCTTTGGTCCGTAGACTCTAATAGTAGAACTCAACTTGAACCCCAAAATTTCACTAAGTCTGGATTTCTTCTACGGAACCCATCTATGACCTGTAGACCAGACAACTAACTGTCTGGGTCAACCATAGGATGAGGTACTGGACTTGATTTTTTTTAAAATTATTTTCCCCTTTCTACAAGACTGGTTTATGACCCAAAATAACTTTCTACGAACCGTAAACTTGTCTTGTAAACCTGAACTAGTAGCCAAAATTCATGCAATCTATTTCCTTTTCAAAATACAAGGTGTTACTACATCTCCCCCTTGGGAACATTCATCCTCGAATGGAACTCAAGGAAACATAAAGAGGGTGGGTATGAGATCTAATAACCCAACATTAATACAATCACATAAATGAACATAATCAAAGAGGAAATCAACTCCAAGCTAAAACATACTCAAATATAATTTCATTAAACATATATACATGCATAAGAAATCATGAGAATGACTAAGACACATGAATCTGCAAGAATGAACCACGAGGAACTTAATATCTCAAGCTAGAATGGGATCGGAGGGAAAGATATGAGGATATTATGACATCATATTGACCTCAGCCTCCCAAGTAGCACCCTAAACCATTTGATTCCTCCACAACACCTTTACAGATGCAAATTCTTTGTTCTCAACTTTCTAACTTGCCGGTTTGAAATCTCAACTAGAACTTCTTCGTAAGATAGACTTTCCTTTATACCAAGACTATCCAATGGTACAATAGATGTCAAATCATCGATACACTTCTTCAATAAGGACATAAGGAAACTAGATGCATCGACGATAAATCGGAGGGCAAGTCTACTGCATAAGTTACCATTCGTAATCCAAGGAAACTTGACTAGGCGCCACATCAGTGATCCAAACTATTATTAAACATTTGTCTCAATTTATCTTTTAGCTTAAATATTTCGTTATACTCACTCTTCTTAACTTACTTATAGGTGAGTTGACTTGTATGTAGCAATAGTCGACTATCAGTTTAAGAAAAGATTATGATTCACTCACCACCACCCCTCTTGAGTTTCACCAACTTGGAAGAGTTTCACTGCCACACACAATCTCTAGTACAACAAATTTATCTTTATGGACACTATGTCACACTCCCTATCACAATCAATACTTAAACTTAAAAATTAAGACTAAAGGGTCATGTGTAACACCTCAGATTTTGAAAAATGAAGAAAAGAAATTTTTGGATTGCAATCTGGTTCTACGGGTCTCAATTATGAATTTTAGAAGCTTCTACGGAAAGGGGGAATATTTTCTTAAATTCAAGTCCCAGTACCTTTTCGACAATTAACCAGTACGGTATGTTAGTCTTTGTACGAGTCGTATATAGGTCTCGTAGGTGAGTTCCATACTTAGTGATATTTTGAGGGTTAAGTTGGGTTCTAAATTAGGGTCTACAGATTGTAAAAGGTTCTATGGACCGTAGACCAATCTCGTCAAAGTTGGTTCAATTTTAACAAGTTTTGGTACTTCACTACGGTTGACCATTATGGTCCATAGAAAGTCCTATGGATCGTAGGTCCAAACCGTAGGGAAGGTTGGCAGTTATTTTTAAGGGATTCTTAAGTCTTTTTTCGAATTGATTAATGTCTAAACTAAGTCATTTTGGTCCTAGTTGTAAGCCCTATATAAGTCTTTTAGACCCTAAAACTTCCCATCCTAAATTAGTCCCCTAAATTCTTAAATTCTCTCCAAGATCACCCCTAAAATATTCATAAGAACTAAGGAAGGATAAACCTAGGGTTTGGCTTCAAGAACTCAAATTCACCATAGAAATTGGTCTTTGAACTCTAAGGTATGTTAATATTCACCTATGGAGTTCTTTCCTTCATAGGGTTCCTAAAATATCCAATTTTTGTAAAGATAGATTCTCAATTCAAGTTAGGGTTTTATTCAATCTTCATGGGTTCTTTTCAATTTTAATCAAATAGATTGTCTTCTATCTATTTATGCATGAATTGAAGTAATTACATGTTTTGGAGTTAAGTTCATATGAACCCATGCATGATCCATGAATTTTAGACTATGAACACATGATTGAGCTTCTGAACTATGGAAGACGAATTTATGAAGATATGCATGTTCTTTCCTTGGAATTGACATAAATGATCTAAGGTTGCTTTGAGAGTAAAGCATCGATGTTGTTGTTGTTATTGTTGTGCAAGGTCATTCTCACATAAAGGATTCATATGGTTGAAATGTTTTCTCACCTAAGTTGAACCAAGATTTAGGAGCTATTCTAAATGAACTCTAGCTTGGATGGGTTACTTTATTGTGTATTTCCATGGGTAATAAGATAAATATGATTAATGATTATTTTGCAAGATTTACTCTTAGCACTAAGAGGATATTGAGATGGGAACTCTCCCATTAGTAGAGGTCGGATTTCTAGTAGCAATATCTCTATCTCATAACTATGTTCCACCATAGGGTTGTCTTACATAGACAAAAGATAGTGGATCCACTTTAGCTCAAATGTATGGTTCTTACCTTGGCAAGTAAGGACATCTCTATTCGGTGTGGGATAGACACTAGATTCCATATTATAGCTCACATGGTCTATGTCGGTTATATGGTACACTTCCCACAATAATGAACTAAGATTACTTTCTAAAGTATCTCATAACTGTTTTAAATACGTTTAGCTTGCATTGACCATGATTATGGCTTATGTTTTCTAACTTGTTATCCTACGATAAAGCTTGGTCGTTGTGTCATGTAAAGTCCTTTTTAGCATGATTTATAACTCTCATTCATTGTTATCATACTTAGTACATTTCATGTACTAATGCATACTTGTGCTCACATTGTTTCACTAATGTAGGGTCTGATGCTCCTACCTCTCATACTTGTGGCTAGTTGAATCTATTGGCTTTTAAAGATTGGTCAGTCCTCATGTTTCGAGGACCAAGACACTTTTATGACTGTCTTTATTTTCAGTTGTTCAGTAGGTGATGTATGGGTTACATCCCGTTCACTTTTCTTATGATGTATTAGATGGCTTCTTGAAACCTATGTAAACTTTCGCTTTTTTAAACTCTTTATTGATATAAGATTGTTCTTGAAATCATTATTTCTATTATCTTGTATGATGTGTACTAAGTGCTTTGTGTATGACCTCTCGGGGTTCTATACGTCATGTTACACCTAGAATGTACTTTGGATCGTGCCATCATGGTTCGCTCATGTGATTTGACCTGAAGCAACCGACCAAGAAGAGATAAGTATCCATAAAATTTGAGTTGTAGAGAAATTACTACACATACAAAAGGGAAAAAACGTGCAAAAGTGGGAGTTAATTTTCTCCTAAAACCAGCTAAGTCTCTTCTTCAAACAAGAAGCCAATATACGCAACATGAACAAATCTTTTTACAAATAAAATTCTTCCATAAACTCACAAGACTGAAGAAAGAAAGCCACTAGATAATTAGAATTGGTGTAATTACTAGGATAATAGTGATAACGATCAAGGAAGGAAAGGAATGAAGAAAGAAAGGATATGTGGATTAATACTCAAGTTATTGAAATTATGGGCAACAAGGGACTAAAACCCTCACCTCCCAATTGACTTCAACAACCTAAATTCAACCCAAGGAAGAATAATCAAATGAAACCAAGAATCACAAAGGGGTAACACTTTGATTAATCAAACAAAAGAAGTCAACAAGCAATCCCAAAAGTTCAGCCTAATTACTCACTAATTACTCACTAAGAAGATACTATAATTTGAGAGTCAATATTCAATATAGTCTAAGTCTTCCCAAAATAAAAGAGACTACTATTTATACTAAAAAAATAAACAAGACACTTTTTGACAATTTTACCCTTAATGAGATAAGGGCCTTGTTTGGTTGCCTTCTTTTGTGAATTCTTGAATTCATGAAATGGTCATTTCCACACATGGCCTCTTTCCTTATTCCTTCTCATTTTGATGTACCTTACACACATTGTATGTTCTTCTTTGGTGACCTTCAAGCTCCTCTAATGCTTCCCTTTTCATGAACATTGCTTGTAGGCCTTGGAGATCCTTTGCTTGACTCCGTGTGAATGGTCTTGAGAGGTATATGCCACTCATGTTAGTGTCATCCATGCTGCCCATGTTATCATCCTCCCCTCCTTGAAAATGATTTGTCCTCGAATCCAAAGGATCACCTACAACACAAGGAGACAAATCACTAACATTGAAAACATTATGAACATTATACTCACTTGGTAGGTCAATCATGTAAGCATTGTCATTGATTCTCTTGAGTACTTTGAAGGGTCCATCCCCTCTTGGTCTTAGCTTCCCTTTTCGTACTTGTGGAAACCTCTCCTTTCGGAAATGCACCCACACCCAATCATCTGGATTGAAGATCACTTCCTTTCTCCCTCGATTCTTTCGAATGGCCACCTTTGAATTGTTCTTTTCAATGGCCTCTTTGACCTTGGCATGAATGTTCATCATCTCCTTTGCCCTTTTCTTGGCATCTAGGCTCACAACAACATCTCTAGACAAAGGAATCATGGTTAATGGAAACAAAGGTTTAAAACCATAACATGCCTCAAATGGAGACATTCCAATAGAGAGTGGAAAGACCGATTATATGCAAATTCACTCAAGGGTAAACGGTCTTCCCAAGTAGTTGGGGTTCCTCTAATCATGCATCGAAGCATGCTTCCAAGAGTTCGGTTGACTACTTCAGTTTGTCCATCCGTTTGAGGATGGCAAGAAGTAGAGAACTTAAGTTTGGTACCAAGTGTACCCCATAGACTCTTCCAAAAATGACTAAGAAACTTGCCTATCACTAACAATGGTTTGAGGGACTCCATGCAATTTAAGCACATTGATAACAAACAAAGATGCTACATGGGATGCATCATCACATTTATGGCAGGGAATAAAATGAGCCATTTTAGAAAATCTATCCACTACCACAAATATACTATCATGTCCTCTTTTAGTCCTAGGAAGTCCCAACACAAAGTCCATAGAAATATCCATCCATGGACCATTTGGAGTAGGATGAGGAGTATACTTACCTTGGGGCCTAGTCGTGGATTTGGCTTGCTTGCATTCTAGACATTGTCCACAAATCCTCTCCACATCATGCTTCATCTTGGGCCAAAAGAACTGCTCCTTAAGAATATCAAGTGTTTTTGGTACCCCAAAGTGTCCCATCAAACCCACCACTATGAGCCTCCTTGACAAATAACTCTCTCCATGAGCTCATGGGCACACATGCTCAGCCATCTTTGAACAAAAAACCATAAACCAATTGGTACCTATCAACTCGCTTCCCTTGACTAAGATTATCAAAGGTATCTTTGAAGTCGGAATCCATAAAATAGAATCCCTTTAAGCTTTCAAACCCCATCATTCTAGAAACCAAGGTATTGACCAATACAAACCTTCGTGATAGAGCATCCGCTACCACATTTTCCTTGCCTTGCTTGTAGTTGATCATATATGGAAAGGTTTCAATGAATTCAACCCACTTAGCATGTCACTGGTTCAACTTGGATTGCCCCTTGAGATGCTTCACAGACTCATGATCGGTCCTTATCACGAACTCTTTGTGCCACAAGTAGTGTTGCCAATGAGCCAACACTCGCACAAGTGCATACAATTCCTTGTCATAAGTTTAGTACTTGAGTGTAGCTCCCTTTAACTTTTCACTAAAGAAAGCTAATGGTTTTCCTTCTTGCATCAACACACCACCTATACCAACACCTGAAGCATCACATTCAATTTCAAAGGCCTTGTCAAAGTTGGGTAGTTGGAGCAAGGGTGCAGAACTCAACATCAATTTCAAGGCTTGAAAAGACTTCTCCTGCTCCTCACCCCATACGAAAGGTACATCTTTCTTGATTAGTTCAGTCAAAGGAGCAGCAATTGAACTAAAGCCCTTCACAAATCGCCGATAAAAACTTGCTAACCCATGAAAACTTCTTACCTCAGTTGCACTAGTTGGGGTCGGCCAAGTCTTGATGGACTCCACCTTCTCGTCATCAACCTCAATCCCATTTGCATTAACCACAAAACCCAAAAACACAACTTTATCAACACAAAATGAACATTTCTTGAAATTAGCAAAGAGACGCTCTCGTAGTAGGACATCAAACACTTGTTTCAAATGGGATACATGTTCCTCCATTGTCTTACTATACACAAGTATGTCATCAAAATACACCACAACAAACTTGTTGATAAAAGGTTTGAGAACATGGTTCATCA
This sequence comes from Solanum okadae, assembly GCA_036553675.1. Lineage (NCBI taxonomy): Eukaryota > Viridiplantae > Streptophyta > Magnoliopsida > Solanales > Solanaceae > Solanum > Solanum okadae. Next base: position 9,559,188 of record CM071685.1, on the reverse strand, counting down.
ATCTCATGAAAGTGCTTGGGGCATTCGTCAATCCAAATGGCATCACAAGCCATTCATACAGCCCAAACTTTGTCTTGAAGGCCGTCTTTCACTCATCACCCGATTTCATACAAATTTGATGATACCCACTTCGAAGGTCAATCTTGGAGAAAATAATAGAACCACATAGCTCATCAAGTCGAGGAATGGGATGTCGATACTTCACCGTGATCTTATTTACGGCTCTACAATCAATACACATTCTCCAAGTGCCATCCTTTTTGGGAACAAGAATTACCGGTATGGCACAAGGACTTAGGCTTTCTTTAATCAACCCCTTCTCAAGAAGCTCTTCCACTTGCCTTGATAGCTCTTTGGTTTCTGCCGGGTTACTCCTATAAGCTGGAAGATTGGGGATTTGTGAACTCGGTATAAAATCTATTTGGTGATCGATTCCCCTCAAGGGTGGTAATCCAGCGGGCATCTCATCTGGAAATAGCTCATCATAGCCCTGCAAAAGAGAAGAAATAATACTAGGCAAAGTGCTAGTATCTTGGTTAGCATGTAACAAAAGGTTGGTGTTGACAAGGCACACTAGAAAGCATTCCTCATCCACACCCTTTAAACACTTGCTTGGCTTTGCTATCATGCACATGTTCTTATTATTTTTAACCAAGGCACTCCCCTCATTTGGAACGATGGTGGAACTTTCACCTTCACCTTTTGCCACCTCGTCTTTTATACTCTCATGAAGCTCCTTCATAGCCCGATAGTCCTCACTCACTTGATATGGAGTAAGAGGTGCAAGCACATACTTTTTACCTTCAATCACAAAAGTGTATTTGTTGGATCTCCCTTGGTGCACAACATCTCTATCAAATTTCCAAGGTCTCCCCAACAGTAGGTGACATGCCAACATGGGAACCACATCACAAACCAATTCTTCATTGTACTTTCCCACACTAAACCGAATACTTGCTTGTTTGAGGACCTTTATCTCTCCACTCTCGTTGAGCCATTGTAGCTTATAAGGATTGGGATGCTTGCTGGTTTGTATTTTCATACGCTCCACCAAGGAACTACTCACCACATTAGTGCAACTCCCGCTATCAATGATTAAAGAACACACTTTATCTTGGATTTTGCACCTAGCATGAAATAGATTCTCCCTTTGGTCAAGTTCTTCTTTTGCAAGGGCTCTCATAATTCTTCTCACAACACATGAAAGATTGACATTCATGTTCAAGTCTTCATCATCATCAAGCAAAGACTTTCCCTTCTTTATGAAGCAAGCAAAATTCACCCTCTCGTCCAACCTTTCTTTTTCATCCCCTGAAGCACCTTCCTCTCCTTCACCCCTATCTCCCTCTCCCTCTCCCTCATTTTTTTCTTCACCCTCATCTTCATCTTCAGTCTTATATCCATCACGAACAGCAAAAATTGTTCTCCTATTTGGAGACTCACTAGCATCATGTCCCCTCCCTTGGCATCTAAAGCATTGAATTGTAGAGGGTCGAGGAAAGTTAGGTTTAACATAGTTACCTCCTTGTGGTTGCTCACTTGCCTTGGATTTGTAATCAAGCTTGACTTGGGCAACTTGACCTCCACCTTTAGGTTACTCCCTAGAGGATGTCTTCTTCCAATTATCTCTACCTTTTCTCCATGTGGAAGTTAAAGAACTTTTGGCCTTGTATGACTTTTTTTCTTTCAAATCTGCTTCTACCTTTGAGGCATCATGGAAAGTCGCTTCAAGAGTCTCATAGTGCTTAAGCTTCAAAGGCTTCAAGATATCATACCTCAAGTTTGCCACGAATCGTATCACCGTACATTCCATATTCTCTTCAATTTTAGACTTCATCCGCAAGTTCTCAAACTCATCATAATATTCTTCCACAGTTTTGGTGCCTTGCCTCAACATGTACACCTTCTTGAGCACCTCTTGGTAGTAGTTTGGAGTGAAGTATCTCAACTACATAAGTGCAATCAACTCTTGCCAAGTAGGTAACTCATAGTTATGATGGCTTTCCCTTTCCCTCCTCTTGGACTCCCACCAGGTTGATGTGTACCCCTCAAATTGCATGAAAGCATACTTCGCCTTCAAAGTTTCTGAGATATTATTTGTGAGAAAGATCCGCTCACTTTGAATTTTCCATTCCAAGAACTAATCAGGGTCACTACTTCCTTTGAACCTTGGAAGTGTGACCTTGATAGTGTTCAAGCCCCTATCTTGATGATCATTCCTCTCCCTAAACCTATTTCCTTTATTTCCCATCCTATCGCCTCTATATCCCATCCTATCTCCTCTATATCCCATTCTATCTCCTCTATTCCCATATTCTTGATCTCACATGCCTTGGTCCCACCCCAAGTCCCGAGGTCGTACTCCTTCCCTTCGTACTCCATTTACATCCCTACCCCTAAGCTCCCAAAACTCATCATTATTGAACTCCTAATGAATTTCATCATAGAGAGGATTTTGGTATTGGTAGTCTTGGTAGGGCATTTGTGGTGCATTTTGTGGATGTGATGTGGGTTCATGAAAAGATGCATTTGAATCATTTTGAAATGGTGTTTGGTATTGGACTTGGTTGGCCACAAAAGGAAGATTCTCCTGTGGCGGGTGATAGGGTTGTGGATTTGGATGTGGCATAGGCTGTCTTAGGTGGTTTGGAGGGTTAGGAGTTTGGAAAGTGGGGTGTTGGTAGTTTTGGGTTCGGCTTTGTGGAGGAGAACATAAATTATGAGCATGTCCCGGAGCAAGGGTGGTGGAATGCACCGATGCCCTCCTTATCTCCTCATATTTGGGTTGAATTGCTTTCCTTCTATTCTCATATTCCACCCGTACCAACCTTTCCTCCATACCTCCCATCCTTCCATTCCTTTCCACTACTTGCTTAGAGATGTTGGTGAGAACCTCCATGATGTTCTCCGAGCTCTCCCCAATTGGACTTGTATTAGACATGATACCTACAAAACTCAACACACGAGATTAGTAGAAAAGCCTCACGTCACTCGTATGTAGCTCTCAACTCACCTTCTATGGCGTCGTCTCAAAATTGATAGTGAACTAGCTCCGTTCAATCAACTCAAGATCACCTATCCTTTGTGATGGAGTGGATTCTTGCGACTCTTGAAAGAAGGACGACCCAAAAAAAAGAAAAAAAAACTAACATACTTGAATCAAGAAGGTTATCAACGAATTAAGATGAGAAAAGTAGGATAAAGAAGCACCAAAAGATTCGGACTCAAAATAAACCAAGTAACAAAAGTAGAAGAATTACTTGTTGTTACTTAATTTAAAGGATCGAAGAAATTATTTGATGATTAAAACTAGTTAACAAGTAATCAAAGATACTAATTAAATGTTAAATAGTTGGAAACTGGCAAAAAAATGAGTTTAGAAGAAGAAGTGAATTTGGACACTTACAAAAAAAAATTAAGCCTCAAAGAAGTCCATCACTTGTAAGACTTTGATTGGATGATTTGATGATTAAAACTAGTTAACAAGTAATTAAAGATGTTAATTAATTGTTAAATAGTTGAGGAATTGAAGGGAAAAATGGTAGAAAAAGAATCACGAAGTTTGGACACTTAGAAAAATTTCTAGGTCCAAAAATTTTCCATACTTGAAATATTTTTGGGGTCTTAAAAAAAACCTGCAGGTTTTGGTCTCTGAAACTGACGCACACGCGCATCAGGTGCAACTGGGCGTCGCTGGCAGGTTGTCTGTTGCGCTGGCTGTTGATGTGTCGGTCCACGTGGAACTTTTTTTTTTTTTTTTCAGATTTCGTTTTTATTTTTCTTTCTTTCTTTTTTCCAAAATTCCACTAATGGACCCCAAAAAAACACATTTGACCAACTTTGACTTGAAAGGTTGGATCAAATGTACTTTCTTCTTTCTTTCTTCTTCTTCAAGAGCAAGTTTAAGACACCAAGAACACATAGAACACCAAGAACACACACTAAACCCCAATACACTCAAATCAACTCAAAATTGGCTCAAAATTTAAGATTTTCTTCCCTTCAACTAAGAGAACAAAGCCCATTAATTATTAACCTCCAATTTCTCTTCAATCAAAAGACTCATTTTCAAAATTTGAAAAGTTTGAAAAGCTTGAAACCCTTCAATGGTAACTTCACTTCTACAACTCCAAATTGAACAAAATTTGAAACCTAGACTCAAAAAACACTAGGGAACAAGGATCTAGTGTCAAAAACAATAAATCAAAACAAAAAAAATCAGATTTTTTTTTTTGACAATTTTTTTGGACTCTTTTTTTAAACCAAGACTAGATTTGTAAGAACAAATCTAAACCTAGGCTTTGATACCAAATGATAACGATCAAGGAAGGAAAGGAATGAAGAAAGAAAGGATATGTGAATTAATACTCAAGTTATTGAAATTATGGGCAACAAGGGACTAAAACCCTCACCTCCCAATTGACTTCAACAACCTAAATTCAACCCAAGGAAGAATAATCAAATGAAACCAAGAATCACAAAGGGGTAACACTTTGATTAATCAAACACAAGAAGTTAACAAGCAATCCCAAGAGTTCACCCTAATTACTCACTACTTACTCACTAAGAAGATACTATAATTTGAGAGTCAATATTCAATATAGTCTAAGTCTTCCCAAAATAAAAGAGACTACTATTTATACTAAAAAAATAAACAAGACACTTTTTGACAATTTTACCCTTAATGAGATAAGGGCCTTGTTTGATTGCCTTTTTTTGTGAATTCTTGAATTCATGAAATGGTCATTTCCACACATGGCCTCTTTCCTTCTTCCTTCTCATTTTGATGTACCTGACACACATTGTATGTTCTTCTTTGGTGACCTTCAAGCTCCTCTAATGCTTCCCTTTTCATGAACATTGCTTGTAGGCCTTGGAGATCCTTTGCTTGACTCCGTGTGAATGGTCTTGAGGGGTATATGCCACTCATGTTAGTGTCATCCATGCTGCCCATGTTATCAAATAGTTACCACCCTAGTAATATCACACTTTAGTAATTATATTGACCTTTTTGTTTGTCATAGTGTAATTACAAATGTATTGTTTGGTTGCATAAATTACAATCATAAGGTTATATTTAATTTTATGAATAAAAGTTAATCATCTAAAAATTAAAATTTTATATTAGACAAATGGGAGACTTCAACTAATCTAATACAGTACACCTATGATCGGGAAATTATAAATAATAGTGAATCAAATATTTTAAATATATTATCTTTTGAAAATGTATTAATCAACAAACATATGTTCTTAACTAATATTTTTTAAAAAAAAATTATTTGTGTTTTTCAAATTAGTATATATTAATTAAATTAATAATAAAAACTAAAAGTACAACATTTCTATGATGCGAGCATCATAAAATACATGTTTACAAAAAGATTAATATTATAAATATAATGTCATAAATTATGAAAATATTTGACCAAAGGATAATCTATAGAATCTAACTTAAATATAAATGACTTGCAATGTAAAGTATAAAGTCAACACTACTAGAACAAACGAAATTGAAAATATAAGATCAGTTCTAAATTTGAAAAGAAATTTAATGTAATACTTTTATGTCAAATTTCAACATAACATATATAAATGTTATTTGAAATAAAAAAAGAAAAATGTAAATCTATAACCTTATTTAATAATGAATTTTTCTTCAATTAAAAAATTAGAATACTAGCAAAAATATGCTAATGAAAAAGATAAACATAGAATAAATAAATAAAATAGATAAAATACAAAAAAATTGCATGGAATCAAAAGAAGTAAAGGTTAAGAATAGGAAATGAAATATAAATAATAAAAAATAAAAATAGATTTTTTGAAGAACAAAAATAAAAAAGAATTTAAAATAATAGAACTTATAATAAATTTAAAAAAATAATAAAAAGAAGAAATTAAAAGGTAATTAGATTGTAATTACACCATGTAATTATCAGTTATTCACAAATTACAAACCCTCCCTGAGAATTAGAGAGTGCAGCTACCCTCGCTGACAATAACACTAAATAACGTGTTGACCAAGCAATTGCATGACCAACCAAATATGATTGATAGTATAATTACACCAAATTCAATTATTAGAATGACTTTCCAAACATGCCCTAACAAGAATTTAGTTGGGGACAAGTACTTTGTTTCCCAAAGAGAAGAAGAACATGTTTTGATTAGCTTATTTAAGTGTTTTTAAGGCAAAATAATTTTAAATAACTTTTATTATATTTATGTAAAATAAAAAATATTTTAAAATTTAAAAGGTAAAAATAGACCAAAAATTATAAATTACAATTACTAACTTATGACTATAAGCTCGTCCAAATAAGTTTTGTAATCTAACTTGGGCAATTATTTGTTTTGAAACTAAGCATATGCTCTATAAAAGTAAACTAATTACAAACATATACCCTTTTACATTTATGCCCCTAAATAACTACAATAAATACCCCTTTTCCTTGTAACTTTAGTCATTTAGGTCATTGTTAATACTTTTGTTTTTTATTTTTCTACTTTTTTTTTTTCTTTTTATGTTTCTTTGTTCATTTAAATTTCTTAAAATTATTTTGTCCTTTATTTCTTTTAAGCTATAATCTAATTTATACTAAATATTTATTTCATACACTTCCTTTCTTCTTCTTTTATTCTCTCGTTTATTTCTTCATTTGTTTTTTTTCTCTATTTCTTTTTTTCTCATTTTTTTATATTTATGTATTTTTGTTCATTTATTTTTTCCAAGTTACTTTATCTTGTATTTTCTTTTTACTCAATAATCTAATTCATGCTCATTTTTATTTTATATACTGCCTTTTTTTCTTTTATTTTTTTATTTTTTCTCATATATATCTTTATTTATTTATTTATTTTCTCTATTTCATTGTTTCCTTCTTTTATTTTTCTCATTTTTCCCCTCTTTTCTTTTATTGGTTCCTATTATTATTATTTTTCATTTTTATTCTTTATTTTTTATTTTGTTTATTTTATGTTCCTTTGCTTTTCTTTTCTCCTTTTTTTTCTAATTATTTTTTATTCTTTAATTATTTTCTTCCCTTTTCATTCATTTTTTTTTCTCAAATCATAATATTCTTTATTTTTTCACCAAAATTTAATTTCATATTTTTGGTCCTTTTTTATTTTATTTTTCTATTTCAGTTAATTTTCTTTTCATTTTTTTATTTGCTTGGTCTGTAATGATACTATCACTGTTAGAGCATTCAAAACGGGCCTAGCCCGTGGGGACGGCCCAACCCAACCCATTATTGGAGTAGGGTTGAGATAGATTTTTCAAGCCTATTTCAAACTAGTGCTTATATCTCCAGTCCATATAAGCACTTGGCCCTTGAGGCTTTAGCGGGGTCGGGTTCAGCCCATGGGCCAAAACTTTTTATTTAAGGGTAACTAACAATAATCTCACTAGTATATAATTTAATTACTTAAATACACACTATGTTGTAATATTATGAATCTTAGTAGAATTTGGTACGTTCAGATACATATATCTCGGAATAAATAGACTCAAAATCAAGTTCATTTGTTCTCGATACACTCTATCCAAGTAGATTCACATGTATCTAGGATACAAGACAAATATCACGTACTCACCTCCCTCTCATCTTGCTTGTCACTCTCTTATCTCGCACGCGTATCTGATATGCGAGATACATGTTAACTACACTAGATTTTTTGCTAATGTTATTGAAACAACGCCATTGTTTGCCATATTCGACCCTTTTTGACAGCTCTAATCACAATCTATTTATACACTTTCATGGTATCATTGATGTATGCTTCAATATGTTAGTGAAACCTCCATGATACGATCACATTATATTTATATACTAATATGGTATCATTGAGATTTGATTCAATCCGTATTGATACCATCCACAGTATATCTATATATATTCATGGTATAATTGATGTGTCTTTCAATCATTTAGTGACACCTCCATGATACCATCATATATTGACATAGTATCATTAAATATTGTTTCATAGAATTAGTAACACTTCTCAGATCATGTATGATACCATTAGAATACTTGAATATACTATTGTGGTAGCACAAGAGTTTTATTTCTTCGTTCATTGACAATACTACTCATTTATTAATGATACTTTAACATTATATACATATATCGTTAAGGTATCATTAAGATTTCATAGATTCATTCATATACAACCAACATATAGAATGTGTTGGTATTATTAACTAATAAACAGTCTTTCAAGGGAGAAACTCATACTTATCAATGATATCATCATAACTATCACATACAAACATGGTATCATTAAGGACTATTTTATAGAATTTGTAACACTCTTCAGATCAAGTATGATACCATCATTATATATAAGTATACTATTGTGGTAGCACTAAGGTATCATTCATTCATTTATTTACAAAACTAATAGTTCCTTAATGAAACCATAACAGTATGAGCAGAGGAACTCGTAGTTTCTCAATAATACCATCACAAAATAACATATACTGGCATGTTATCATTAGGAATTGTTTCAAATAAATAGTACCATTCCTCAAATTATGTATGATACCATCACAACATATCTATATATGTTCATGGTTAATTGAGGTTTACTCTAGTCCTTCGATGAAACCTTCATGATACTATGACAATATATCTATATACTTTCATTGTATCATTGATGTTTACTTCAATTTTTCAATGAAACTTTCATATGTCATCAAAATATATCAATTTATTATCATGGTATCATTCATGAGGATTGCTTCAATCCTGTTTTGAGACCTTCATGAAGTCGTTGTATTGTAGTTATGCACATACTTTTATGGTATCATTGAGGTTTGCTTAAGTCCCTAATAAAACCAGTCACAATAAATTTATATACTCTCATGGTATCATAAAGGTTTGATCTAGTCCTTTAATGAGACATTCCTTAGTCATGATTAATTATTTATTGTTGTGATTTATTTATTATTTTATTTTTATTAATCTAAAAATAATTAAATAATAATAATTTTATATTTTTCTATCTTAGATTTTGATAAGCAAGCTGGTTAACTATGCTATTTTTCTAATTTATTTATTATTGTAGTTTAGTTATTTTGTTATATTTTTAATTAATCTAAAATTAGACCATTAATATTTGAAATTCTTATATTAATTTTATTTTCTTAAAAAGGGAAATGCATAAGTACCCCCCAACCTATGTCCAAAATCCCAGAGACACACCTAACCTTTACTAAGGTCTTATTATCCCCCCCCCCCCCAACCCCTGAACTTATTTTATATATAATTTTCTACCCCTTTTCGACCTACGTGGCACTATCTTGTGGGCCCAGTGCGTGTTGATAATTTTTTCAAGGATAGCGCCACGTAGGTCGAAAAGGGGTAGAAAATTATATATAAAATAAGTTCAGGGGGGTAATAGGACCTTAGTAAAGGTTAGGTGTGTCTCAGGGATTTTGGGCATAGGCTGGAGGGGTACTTATGCATTTTCCCTCTTAAAAAGGTAAAAATATCTATAGAGAGAAAAAATTAAAGAAGATAAACTAACAAAAAAAGAAGAAAGAAAGAATAATAAAAATATTATCAAATGATATCTCTAATAATGGATAAAATGAAAAAAAATGAGAAAAAATAAAAGAGAAAATTAAAATAATATATGAGAAAGAATAAAATTAATGAACAAAAAAAATTATTTTATTTTTCTAAAAAGGTAAACTAATAAAAAAATAAAAGTAACGAAAATGTTACCAAATGGCATCTCTAATAAACGGTAATATTAATATAACAATAAAAATCATAAATGAGAAAAGAATGAAAGAGAGAAATAAATAATAAATATAAGAAAAGCACAAAAGTAATTTATTTTATTTTCTTTTAAAGGTAATAAATATAGAAAGAGAGAAAAAAGAAGATAAACTAACCAAGAAAGAAAGAATACAAATATTATCAAATAGTATTTCTAATAATGGATAAAAAAATTAATTATAAAATACAAAATAAAATAAAAATAATAAATGAGAAAGAACACATATAATTAATGATAGGACAAAAACAAAAATAATTAATAATAAGACACAATACTTGACCAAAGTGAATTGAATACTACTATATTATAAAAGAGAGTTTATGATAGGGACATTTGAATGTCCCATCATAAACTCCATATATAATATTCTATATATATATATAATATAATAAATCTTTTTTTCTACTATATAATATATATAATATATTTTTATTTTCTAAGGGAGTTTATATAATATATATAATATATACATAAACTCCCTTTTATTATATAGTAGAAAATAAATATAATATATATATATATATATATAATATAATATAATATAATATATAATAAATATAATATAATAAATCATTTACAAATGACTTAAAATATTTAATATTTAAAATTCTACCATAAAATGGGTTGACTCTCAAAATTCTATCCGGGTCACATATATTGAGACAGAAAAAATTACATATATCATTTTAAAATTACCAAAAAAGTATTAAAAATAATAATAATTAACAACTTAAAATATCTGGAAGACATTTTAAAAGGGTTAATTTTGTAATTTTATCCATATCACATAAATTAGGAAGTTATTTGAAAGTTACATAAAAATATTATAAATCACAATAATTAATAACTTAAAAAAAAAATTTAAAAAAATTGCAAATTTGGATGACTCTTCAAATTTCATTTGTGTCACATAAATTGAGACAACAAAAATAGCATATATTGCGTCCTTTTTAATTTATTTGTCTTAATTTTTTTTTTATATTTACAAATTGTGTAAAAATACTATAAATCATGATAATTGACAACATAAAATATGTTTTCAAAAAGATACAAAAAATTGCACTGATTCTTGAAGTTAATCTATCGTAAAAATACTATAAATCATGATAATTGACAACATAAAATATTTCAAAAAAATATACATATAAAAAATTTCGATTGATTCTTGAAATTAATCTATCGTTCAAATTTATGTATAAAATACAATAAATCGTGATAATTGACAACTTAAAATATTTATTAAAAATGCACAAAAAAAGAAATTGACTGATTTTTAAAATTAATCTATCAATGTCACATAAAATGAGACAAAAGTAGTAATATGTATTATTTAATGTCAAATTACTGAAAACTACGTAAAATGTATTGTAAATCTTAACAATTAACAACATTTGATTAACTCTTGAAATTTTATCTATGCTACTTACATTGAGACAAATGGAGTAATATATATTAAGTATTTAAAAATTACGTAAAAATATTATAAATTACATTATTAACAACTTAGAATATTTAAAAATCATATTAAATTTAAATAACTCACTATATTTTATCTGTGTCACATACATTAGGACAAAAAGTAATTGTTATTGGGCCCGTGCGTAAGAGAGTTTATGCCCAAGTATAATATATAATATTCAATGACTCTCCAAATTTCATTTGTGTCACATAAATTGAAACAACAAAAATAACATATATTGGGTCCATTTTAATTTATTTGTCTTATTTTTTTAAATTTTTTATATTTAAAAATTGAGTAAAAATACTATAAATCATGATAATTGACAACATAAAATATGTTTTGAAAAAGATACAAAAAATTCCATTGATTCTTGAAGTTAATCTATCGTAAAAATACTATAAATCATGATAATTGACAACATAAAATATGTTTTGAAAAAGATACAAAATATTCCATTGATTCTTGAAGTTAATCTATCGTTAAAAATTATGTATAAAATACAATAAATCGTGATAATTGACAACTTAAAATATTTATTAAAAAAACAGAAAAAAATTTGACTGATTCTTAAAATTAAATCGTGATAATGACAACATAAAATTGTTCAAAAATGTTGTATGTGGGTAGTCTTATTGTGCCTTGAATAGCGTCAAAGAAAGTACAGGTTTGTGATAAAAAAACTTATCATTTATCCACGCAAATAATCGCTTCAAAAACTTCGTTATTAGCCCCAAAACATATCATTTATGTTATTGGGCCCGTGCATAGCACGGGCAACAAAATCTAGTCTAAATATAAATAGGAGTGGGATGAAATTAGGCTTAAACTAAAAGGGGTATGAACTGTAATTTCTTTCTGACCGAATGACATTCCTGAATTACTTTAGATTTGACTATAAAATTATAATTTTGAAAAATGTAATAGGCAAATGACTATAATTAATCATAAGGGTATATTAGGAATTAAATGTAAAATTATCCATTGATTTTATAAAGTGGAATAGACCAAGGCAGTAATTCTAAATTATGTATTTTTGTTGTGTTTTTTGTTTGGGTGGTGAGTTGAACAATTCTATTGGAGAATACGTGGCATTTAAATATGTTTTTTTTTTTTTTTTAGAATTGAAAGAAGTGGATAAAATTTGAGAAAGTTTGGAGCCACAAGTGAGCGATAAAGAGATTGTAGAACAGAGAATGTTGGGTAGATGATTGATGGCTGCAAGGATAACATTCCGGCCACCAGAGTTCACCAAAAAACACCATAAACCCCTCATTTCTCTTACTAAAAGAATACCAACTTGTATATATTGCACAACCACAACAAAACCTGAAATTGACCTAGAGTTCATTGGCGTACGTACGTGCATAAGAATATTTATGCCTTTCAACTTGTTTGTTTTGTTAATCAATATTACTTTGTTGCAGCCAAAACCAGATGAAAATGGCAACTACCCAATGGATAAAACAAAAGCAGTAAGTGGTGAGAAGCTGCTGAGGAACATCATGTCAGAGAATAAGATAGAGTTGTATGCTGCATATGTGAGTGACTTCACTTTTATTTTCTTCTTTTACTTTAATCTCACTCTACTACTAATTCATACCTGCAAATACAAAAACTAAATTTCATTTCATGAGTCCACGTTAAAATTATAACTTGGAATTGGCCGATCGAACAAAAGTAAAGTCAAGAGACGAATAAAAACTCTATCATAGAAATATCTTTTTTCCCGAGTAAAAGTTGCAGGCAGAGCATAAGTTGTGTGTCTGGACAACACATTAAGTCGGAAGACAACATTAGAACCAATTCAATTTCAGAACCAAGCTAAAAATAAGAACCCGACAGCTGACATTATAAAACCAAACAGTTACCATGTGCAGCTACTCCTAATTTTCTTATTGAGATACGACACGACATGGTAACCAGTAACATGTTCAATTATTCCTAATTTTTTCATTGAGCCTAAAACAGGAGATGGTGACTATCAGTTGTCACAAACGCTAGGACCATAAAAAAGAATTAGGTGTACATATGCAGTTGTATGTTCAATTTCTACTGTAAATTTGTTAGAAAAATTATTGAATATAAGCTTGGAGGGGAGAGCAAATCAACCCTTACCGAGAAGGTTCAAATCTTGAGATATGAATTTGCAAGTTACAGATAAGAAGTTGTAAACAAAGGCTAAGATCGATCATCAAGCAGCCTATTACAACACTTGCAAGTATTTAAAAGTATAATCAATTCAGGTGTGGTGTAAGTGATATATGTTATAATACTCGATTAGAACTTTGAGAAAGCTCTCAACACTGAACAGTACTTTAGGGAGTGAGGACAATGATAAAAGATCTGCAAAAGCAAATTATGGAGAGTTTAACGAATACAAGAGCACTCTGAATCTTCAGAATTGAAATAAAAATAACTATCTTAAAGGAGGAGGATCTAGCTTCAGGGAATATAAGACAACTTTTAACAGATTCCTACCTTCGGTTAAAATATGTCTCCGCTCACACCTGAATGACTTATCTCCTTAAAATTGTTTCTCAGACTTACTCTGCGTTGGCCATTTCTAATAATTGGTATAGATAGAGTAATAGAATTTAATCAAAATTTCTGCCTCCTATCGAAGACAACATATACCACTACCAACATGAAGGAAACCAACTCCGGGAAAAAGCCCCTATTGTATGAGGCTGGTGAGATCTGAATCATTAATTTCTGTCTCCTATCAAAGACCACATATACCATTAGCAACACGCGGATGTATCACCTACTTCATTGGAAGAGTTCTATCCCTCAACAGGAGCAAGAAAGGACTGGTTAGGCCCCTTCTATTCCGTTCTTTTTTCGTAGTGCATTGGAAACACTTAGCTTATCCTTATCTCTTTGACATAGTTATCTGAAGCACCCCATAGTGTTGATTACAAATCAACTTCTTCTTTCTCTAAGCTGTAGAAAAACTATTCATATCACCTTATTATAACTGGTCTCTCATGGTTTAACGAATAAGAAGACTAATATATGATATGTTTTTTTACCAATTGGCTAGCCACTTGTTCTTATCAAATATAAACACGACAATAGTCTAACGTATAAAGTAATTCATGCCATGTTTCCATGATAAAACACCAGCCTTTACTACTTTAGAATCTTCCTAAGAAATTACAATGTAGTAACAGCCATTTTAGATATTAAACATGAAAAGATGCATTCATAAGTAGGCAAGCACAAAGGATACTTAATGTCTATGCTTCTTCATGTGTTTATAACTGCTTTAAAGAATAGGAAGGAATATATATTTGAGATAAAAGGCGTGAAGATTAATTGATTGTGTAGGAGGGACATAATGTGCGACATGAGATTTACAACTAATGAAACACATAACTTATAAATCATGTGGATCAACTGTTAAGACTATGAAACAAAATTATGAATTAGTCGTTGTCTAATTTAGAATCTTCACCAGACAATCAAAATAGGAGCATGATTTTGGAATCGTTTTAGTAATATAAATATTAATATTCCCATCTATGGTACTGTAATTCAGAGCACTGCTACAGAAGTAACAGAGAAGGTTTCAACTTTCTAGCGAAAATTGTAGTACATCAAATTATTTGCTCTATGTATTTGTGGTTCAAAATGGATCTGATATTTGGCAAACTACACATCAATAAACTATTACGCAAGTTGGTTCTATATGCATGAGTGACATCTTTCTGTACCTCCAAAAGGTTAAAATAGATAGACCTTTCTTAGCTCAAATACACATCAACACGTATAGTCATCTTGTATTATACTGCAAAGGTGAGAATAATATTCAGTTTTCTACCAAAAACATGGATTTAAGAAGTTGAGTGTGCATTTTCAATGCAATAGTTGCCAATACTTGTTTTTCGATGACATGGAGTATTTGTCAATATTGTCGCTATAAAATAGTTGATATCAAGTAAGTAAATATAAACTGAACTTGAAATAGTACAAAATTGTATCATATATAGTATATAGAATGATAATTAGGAAATCAAGGTGATAATCCCATCGGAACACACAGAACTTTGTAACAAACAAGAGCAAATATCAGATATACTTATCAGAGGGAAAAGTTAACCAAAAATCAGTAGTTGAGAGCATAGTATAAAAATTTAGCATCATGGTGCTCCATCAACTTCCTTATAATTTTTGAAAACATTGTCACCGGCATACCATAAGAAAATATTAGAGATGCAAATGTATCAAACATCAGATTAATTATACAAAATATTTAATTGACAACCAAATCCTTCATAACTGTACTATTCTATGTAGCAGAATTAAGTGAATGATTTTCAACCAATTAAAGAATCTCCAAAAAGTATTAATTTATGAAATAGGTCTAACTACAGTGACGCTTGGCAAAACTTACACGAATACACAGTTATAAGCATGATTAACATAGTATGTACCACTTGAAGAACTTAAGGATTAATAAAAGAATCTCATGAATGATAACCCAAAAAAAATGAAATCAGTCAGAACGTCAGAGTTGATTCATCTGAATGCCTCAGCCCAACGCAAAGAAAGGATGTGTACCTTTTTATTCGAAGGGGGAAATCTTTGAGGAATTGGAATGAAACGTCTGTCTCTGAATTTGGGCACAAAATGAATCTGTTGTTTCCATAAGGGAAGTTTTTCAAGTGGAAGATGAATATGCAACGCGTGGATCGTATTCCGTGGACGTTGAACCACGTGGCAAAGATACCGAGCTACCCTTTTGGTTGTCCGAAAAAACTCACCCTTATTAAGAATGATGATAACCGTAAAATAAATCTATATTTTAAATATTGTTTTCCTAAAAATATATAGAGCTGCTAGCTAATCATAATTGTATTTCCGACTAAAATGACCAGGGAAGTCGGATGACCAGGAAAGCTAACTAAGCAAATTTAGATAACTATTCAAAAACAAAACAAAGTTGAGTGACTTTAATGGTTAACTACTATAAGTTTTGAGTAACCATTCATGAATTCAACAAAATTGCTTGGGGCTAGGTCAATCACAATAGCATTGTCTTCTTTCAATCTATAGATATAGACTAGTATGATGTAGATAGTAATGAAATTTTTGTAAATAATTAGGTGATTGAAATTGTATTTCATTTGTTACAAGCTTTGTTCATTTTACGCCAGGACTCAACAATTACTAATCAACATCTTTTAAAATGTTTATAAGAATGTACAGATGCTTTATCAAAGATCAACAACTGCTTGAATACATCATCATCTTCTCCTCTATGATTTGTTTGCATAAGAATATGTTATAGCAAAGAAAGTAATGGTTTGAAATTTGAACATATAGGAAATATAATGCTGCGGAATTTCAAGAAAATAAAAGATTCAGCTTTTTTCAATCTATATGTTTTATTGTTGCACCTGTTTTTGATCTTGAACAGTACTGCGTCTACCTTTTGGCAGGGAAAGGTGATGAATTGTGGAGGCGGTGGAAGCTGTGGTACTTGTATTGTGGAGGTATAAGTCTGTTGTTAGTAATCAGACATAATCAGCATTCTTTAGAAATTCTTTTTTCTTTTCACTAGACATTGAAATATGAAATACATCAACAGTTGGTAGCAGTATATCGACCATTTAACACACATTCATTAACTTGTAATAACCTACATAAACCATATCTTTGCTTAGAGTTACAACTTCGATACACTGTAAGTACAACGATAAATAAGGGAGGGAAATATATATATATATATATATATATATATATATAAAGCTTCCATTGAAGTGTCACTTCTTCTTCTTCTAAGAGAAGTTGGTGTCGTGGGTAGCAACTCCAACAACTCCAGACCTTCAAGTCGAGGATTATGCTCAAAGTTGGTCAGTAAATATGCTCAAATGGACCAGAAGTGGGAATTGTAAATCGAGACATCCACAACTTTCAGGCTAGAAACGTTCTCTTGGGATTGGTCCTGTTAGCTTGTTAGAAATTTTTTTCTGTGGATGACATACATTTAGGAAAGTTCATTGATTACATAAGTATCTAAACAAA
Source organism: Solanum okadae (assembly GCA_036553675.1). Lineage (NCBI taxonomy): Eukaryota > Viridiplantae > Streptophyta > Magnoliopsida > Solanales > Solanaceae > Solanum > Solanum okadae. The sequence continues at coordinate 9,541,901 of CM071685.1, read as the reverse complement.
ATTATTTGTTGGTTCTATTGGTTGAGACTTAGTATTTTACGGTTTTTCTCTTACATCTTAGATGGATAGTGCATCAATCTATACTGCATCACATTTTAATTAGATGTTAGAATACAATTGGTCCATACATCACGATTTGACGTATCTGCTGAACGGTTGGTAGTGAGCTTAGATGTTACCTTATAATAGCTGGCTAAACTTGTTAGTCTTAGAGATATTAACTGTATAACTTCCCATATTTGTTCTTTCTATGATGCATACCAAATTTCTTCCTTGTGACACAGATTATACAAGGAAAGGATGTACTGAATGAGAAAACAAATACAGAACTCCGGTACCTAAAGAAGGCATGGGATCTACAAGCCTCTACTTTTAACTTCTCTTCTGTCACATTGTTAACTTTTCTGATTTGTACGTTATAACACCTAGTTGTTACCAATTTAGAGTAAAAACTCTCTGTTGTTGTGAAGATAATGGTTAATAATACATATTGTGCAGAGTTGCTCATTCAGTTTTCATAATTGTGCAGAAACCTGAGTCATGGAGATTGGCTTGCCAAACTATAGTTGGAAATAAGGAAAACTCTGGGAAGGTATCAAAATTATATATTTAGCCAACAATTTATTATACTATGAAATGTTGTTGAATCCATGAAACAAGTAAAAATGAACCGTTGTCTCATAAGGTACTGGTGTTCCTATAATATGTACAGGTAGTGGTACAGAGGTTTCCTCAATGGAAGAAGTGATGGTAGATGAACTGTGAACAGAGAGAGTATAAATCTCCGGAAACTAGGTAAATCACCTGCGCTGGTGAACTACCTAAATAAGTTTATTCGTGATTATTCGATTTTGTTTTCAAGTGAGTACACTGTCAAGAATATTTTATTATCCAAAGATGAATTGTAATAGTTTTTGTCCTACAACCAAAAAGATTTAATTCCAACTCTTAATACATTTTATTGTTAATTCTTCGTTTTACTCTTAACTTTTTCATTATCTTAGACATGAATCCACAGATAATAGATCCATTAAAAGAGAATAAGATATTTTTTTATTTATCTGTTCAAAATATATAAACATTTTATTCATCAATTTCGGGTGTTTTCTCTTATACAAGGTGTCTGCATACACAATACAAATGTTATGTATCTTATTGAATTAGTTGTTTACTTGATAAATTTAATAGAAACTCAAAAGCACATCTCTTGGACTTTGATAAATAAATATGAAGGATAAATTATTTGAATTAAATGATGTCTCAGCAATTCCTCTTATTTCAAGTCTTTCACTGTCGATGATACACATTATCATCATCATCATATATTATTATAAGTGGGAAGCTCCAAAGTAAAAAAGTTGAATTACCATTTTACCCTTATGCTAAATTCAAATGTTATTAAAATATTTAATTAATTAAATAGTAAATAGTAGAATTTCTATAATATTTTTAGTTGGTAAAAATGTGAGTAAATTAAATAGAAAATAAAAATAAAAATAACAGCTATCCTTTTAAATAGATACATGCATGTGTTTCATCTTCCAAATTAATTTATGTTCTTAATTAATATCTGTCTTTAATTTTTGTAATACTTGACCTTTCAACTTTCTAAGTGAATCTTCATATTCCAAAGCTATATTTTTTCCTATAAATACAAGTCTTTCGATAGTATTTTCATAGAAAGATTTATATGTGATACAATTTTTGTGTGGAAGATTAGTGAAGCTTTAATCAAGTGAAGAAAATTTCAAGACAAAAGGATTTGTGTCAAGATTACAAGGCATAATGTGATTATAGGGATGAATAACACTTTAATTACTAGAATATCGGAGCTTGATGTATTTGTTTTTTTACTTATTTGCCGAGATTAGAACTATGATAAGACCACTCCATTTATGTAGTTGAATGTCACTTTCGTTAACTTGTCTTCCAAAACTTTTAACTCTTTTTTTATGGTCAAAGGTTGAATGTTTATTACTATAGCTTTGTTTCAATTTGCATTATCAATAAAAAGCAGGGAAAAGATTGTCTTAGAATTTTTCTATTTTTGTTGGTAGCCTTGTGCTAAACTTGCTCCTACATATGGTATTTTTTTTCTCTGTATTTGTAATTTCATTTTTAAAATGTATTTGATTGAAGGGTGTATTTTTTGCTATAGAAAATAAAACAAATAGAATCATAAAAATAGTGTATAAGGCATGTAAAAACAAACAATTATTGCATACAAGATATTCTAATTTCAAATTATTAATAATTACATTTTTTGCACCTTAAATTTTAAATATTTGTAAAAAATTATTCTTACATGTGCTTGTGGAAAAAATCTATATTTTTTAGATAATTTTTATTAAAATTGTCCATGAGATCCAAATCCTAAGTCAAAAAAATGATACACCAAAATGCTTAAGAAGTTAGAAGATCTTTTAACCTCTGACCAAATATTGCTCCTATTATATTTTTAAACAAAAAATGTAAAATATATTTTAACAAACTTTTAATTGTAAAAATATTAATATTGTCATTTTGGCTCTCCACTAAATTAAAATCTGATTTATTTAATTAAAAATTAATATTTTAATTATATAATGGCAGAATTTAAATACCAATCGTTGCACTTTAATTCTTTAGTTATTTCCTTATAATTAAGTTTCCTTATTCATAAATTTGAATTACTTAATTGCATTCTACTTAATGAGAAGGAGAATTTCATCTTTTACTAATTAATGTCAAACATTTTATCTTCTTGAAATGTGTATCCAGTAACTATTGATTTAATTTCTACATTTTTACTCTATTCTATGAAACAAGAGAGACATATTAAGGAAGAATTTCAATATTTTTACTCTATTCTATGAGACAAGAAAGACATTTTAAGGAAGTTAATCATAAGGTAGTGTGCCTCTATGTTTGTTTTTGCTACTTTATTTTGTCTTTTAAAACAAATATAAAACTTATATATCAAAATTATAATAAGGGGAGGACTAAATGCAAAAAAAATAATTCTTCTATGAATTAACTATACACTACAAACATTTATCATTTTACTTTGGGAAAAGGGTCTGAAAAATACTCCAACTTTGGCCGAAATTGTTGTTACGATACCAAACTTTGGAAAGGACTTACCCCCCTGTACTATTTAATAGTGTATTTTAAACATATATACCTTTAAAATACAATATTAAATAGTACAGGGGGGTAAGTCCTTTCCAAAGTTTTGTATCGTAACAACAATTTCGACCAAAGTTGAAGTATTTTTCAGACCCTTTTCCCTTTTACTTTTCATATTTTTATTGTAACTCAAATACTATTTTAAAAGAAATTATGTGATTTTCTAATAGTTCATATTCATCGTTATGGAGTGCACGTGCAACACACGTGCCCATATACTAGTATATATATATATATATATAAAAGAGAGTCTTAGGCCTGCCTATGTGACACCCTTAGAATTCAGGAATTTACTTTTATGTTTCCTTCTTACTTTTTGATTTTTTACCTCTATTTTGTTTTAACCTTTAAACTCGTTTCTTCAACTCTTGTATCCCTTCAAATTATTAATATATTCCTTCAGTTGCGTCTCTTCAAGAACTACCTATAAAAATTAGACAAATCATACTCATTGTTGTATCTTCTTGTTCATGACAAATTTCATCCCTAATTTCTGTGGAACTTCGCCAATTCCTTGGAAGTCCACTCCGGATCTTCACGAAAAAAAACTAAATAAAACAAAACTATAATTTCTTTGTAGTTTATTCCTTCATTCAATATGTCAAAACAAAAATTGTTTCAACTAGTCGATTCTTAAGCAACTTATCACAACGATGACAATTTTTTGGTTCGTACCTACTTCGTTTTGTGGGATTTTTCCTTCTGTCATTACTATGTCCGACAACTTACATTAGTGTTGTATTCAATAATCTTTAAAATTTTATCTTCTATGGATTTGTATTGAATTAATTTTGTGTTTTTTGTTATGAAAACTTTTTACGCTTTCTTGATGGAATCAGAATTGAGGAAGAGACAACAAGGTGAGAGAATAAATTTCGCTGCAACTTGATAAGGTTCTTGTACCTTTTAATATATTGGAAGTTGAAATGTTGTTGTATTAATCATATCTCCAAAATATTGTAAAGTTTGGCCCATGTGGAAAAGTTACAATCCTTTAGTAAAGTTAAAATCTTTTGAAAAACTCACAATCAATTGGAAAAGTCACAATCATTCAATGTGAAAAGGTGTCTACTTTAATATTTTTTTATAATATAAATAAATATAGTATGAAATATTTTGGATTTGGGCTAAAACTTTTGGTATTAGTACTTATCCAGCTTATTTGAAATAATCAATAAATCGGACCAATGGTCCATAAAGTTGTTTTTAAAAAATATAGTATGAAATATAAAATATGTACTAAATTGGGTGTTATAAAAAAGAAGATTAGAAAACTTAGAAATGTGTGGTTTAAACAAGTGAGAGATCCCCTATATATAGTCAACAAAGGGTAGTATGAACAAGTGCTTATTGTATCTTATCATAGAAGTCACAATCTTTCGGAATAGTCACAACTCTTTGAAAAAGTCACAACTCCTTGGAAAAATAACAACCCTTCGAAAAAGTCAAAATTTTTTGGAAAAGTCACAATCCTTCAATGTAAAAAGGTGTTTTCTTTTAATATATTTTATATTTTATACTATAATATGAATAAATATAGAATATGTACTAAACTTAGTGTTTTAAGAAGAAGAGGAAGAAGAATGGAAAACTTAGAAAATTCGTAGTTTAAAAATGTGAGGGAACTCTTCTATGTAAAACCAACAAAGGTAGTAATTACATGTCTTTAGAGTGCCTTATGAGAATAGACAACTCTTCAGAAAAGTCACAACTTTCAGAAAGGTATCAACTCATCCAAGAAGTCATAACTCATTAGAAAAGACACAATCCTTAAAAAAGGTTGCAACTCTTCAGAAAAGTCACAACTATTTGGAATAGTTGGAACCCTTTGAAAAGATTGCAACTCTCGGTAAGTCACAATTTTTTAGAAGAGCCACAACCTTTTGAAAAAATCTCAACTCTTTCAAAAAGGTTCAACCCTTCAATGTGGAAAGGTGTATGCTTTTAATATATATTTTATAATATAAATATATATAAAATTGTAATATAATAAAAAATATAAAAGATATACTAAATTGGATGTTTTAAGTTCGAGATATTATAATTATTTAACATTCAACTTAGGGAATTCATGCTTTTAAAGTTGTATAGATGCCCTAAGGCCTAGATCGAGTGGCAAAAGGTGGAGGATGTGTGACTTAGATCGCAGGTTCAAGCCCCACACCACGCAAAGTAAAACCTGGTATTTAAATGGAGAAGGGTAGAGGGGCGCGCCCATTATCCATCAAGTGTAGAAGATAGTGATTGATACAAAGAATGGGTCATAGACGGATTTTTCGTTATAAAAAAAAAGTAGTATAGATAGATATTGAAGATATGTGTGTGTGTGTTTATATATATATATATATCCAAAGACGAATTGCAATAGTTTATTAGTCCTACAGCTAAAAAGATTTAATTCTAACTCTTAATACATTTTATTATTAATTCTTCGTTTTACTCTAACTTTTTCATTATCTTAGACGTGGATCCACAAATAATAGATCCATTAAAAGAGAATAAGATATTTTTTTAATTTTCCATTCGCTATATTTATCTGTTCAAAAATAAATATAAATATTTTATTCATCAATTTCAGGTGTTTTCTCTTATACAAGGTGTTTGCATACACAATATAAATGTTATGTATCTTATTGAATTAGTTGTGTACTTGATAAATTTAATAAAAACTCAAAACCACATTTCTTGGGCTTTGATAAAATATATATGAAGAATAAATTATTTGAATTGAATGATGTCTCAGCAAGTCCTCTTATTTAAAGTCTTTCATTGTCGATGATACACAATATATATATATATATATATATATATATATATATATATATATATATATATATATAAAGAGTCCTAGGTCCGCCTATGTGACACCCTTAGAAGTCAGGAATTTACTTTTATGTTTCCTTCTTACTTTTTGATTTTTTACCTCTATTTTGTTTTAACCTTTAAACTCGTTTCTTTAACTCGTGTATCCCTTCAAATTATTGTATTCCTTCAGTTGCGTCTCTTCAAGAACTACCTATAAAAAATAGACAAACCATACTCATTGTTGTATCTTCTTGTTCATGATAAATTTCATCCCTAATTTCTATGAAACTTCACCAATTCCTTGAAAGTCCACTTCGGATCTTCACAAAAAAAAAAAAAAAAACAAAACTATAATTTCCTTGTAGGTTTTTCCTTCATTCAACATGTCAAAACAAAAACCGTTATAACTAGGCAATTCTTAAGCAACTGATCACAACCATGACAATTTTTTAGTTCGAACCTACTTTGTTTTGTGGGATTTTTCCTCCTGCCATTACTATGTCCGACAACTTGCGTTAGTGTTTTATTCAATTATCTTTAAACATTTATCTTTTATGAATTTGTATTGAACTAATTTTGTGTTTTTTGTTATGAAATTTTTTTTCGCATTCTTGATGGAATCAGAATTGAGGAAGAGACAATAAAGAGAGAATAAATTTCGCTGCAACTTGATAAGGTACTTGTACCTTTTAATATATTTTGAAAGTTGAAATGTTGTTGTATTAATTATATCTCCAAAATGTTATAAAGTTTCGCTGCTATGCAAAAGTAGCAATCCTTCGAAAAAGTTACAACTCTTTGAAAAACTCTCAATTATTTGAAAAAGTCACAATCATTCAATATGAAAAGGTGTCTACTTTTAATATTTTTTATAATATAAATAAATATAGTATGGAATATTTTGTAGGATTTGGACTAATACTTTTGGGATTAATACTTATCCAACATATTTGAAATAATCAATAAATCGGACTAATGGTCCATAAAGTTGTTTTAAAAAAATATAGTATGAAATATAAAATATGTACTAAATCGGGTGTTAAAAAGAAGAAGATTAGAAAACTTAGAAATTTGTGGTTTAAAAATGTAACATCCGGCAATTTGAAATAACTATGAAGAGGCTTAGAATTGGAAATAGTCATTTCTGGAAGGAATTAAAAATCTGGAAAATTTGGTTAAGTATGAGAAAAAGTGAGTTTTTGGCCAACTTTGAACATTTATAACTCCTAGCTCAAGATGAGTTAGGTGTAGTTCTAGTTATGTTTGCAAAGTTCGTGGAATGGTTTTTCCAACGCCATCTAGTTTGCCCGATTCCGAGTTCATATGAGGGAGTCAAGCCCTTTGGAAGTTGGGCTGTTGGCAGGGCAGTTAACCCGATTTTTGTAAGGGTATTTTGGTCTTTTCCCTAGCCTTTTCTTTTGGATATATATTAAGGTTTTAGACTGATTTTAAATCAGTTTTTCCTTTTTAGAGTGAGAGTTAGGGTTCTTGAAAGAAAAGGAGAGAAGAGGAGAAAGGAGAAGAAGAAGCAAACTTCGTAGAGATCGTCGTGGATTTCATCGGGGGTGATCCCTATTAAGGTATGTGAGATCATAGTGTCCGAGAAAAGATTTGGTTGTGTTTGTTGAAGTTGTTGGTTGTGGTTGCTGAAGTTGTGGTTTTGTTGTTGAAGTTTCTTGTTGATTTGGGACATGTTTCCGGTTGTGTTTGTGAGTTGAAATCTATTGTATGTTGAGGGGTTTATGATTCTAAGTGTTTGGGGCTGGATCCATTGAAGTTAAGGAGGTTTAGAGTTGGAAAAGTGAAGGAGAAAAGTCAAGTCTTCGGGGAAAAGGGCTGGGGCATCGCGCCAGCCAGCGCTCCCCAAAAGGGGCTTTGAAGCCCAGCCCTTCGGGCGGCACGTCTCTCAGAGCGCCCAGCAGGCCCCTCTGATGTTTGAGGGCTGGCGCCCCGCGCCTCTCAGAGCGCCAAGGACGCCAACCTTTCCCATTCCTTCCCCACCTTTTTCATACATGTTCCTTGGTAATGTACCAATGTTTTATAGTTGTTTTCAACACTCTAAGGTACGTTTAAACCTCCCGAACTCATCCATAAACATAAGATCATTACCCTTGAATCCATAATCCAATTCAAGGAAATTTGGATCAAAGTCAAGTGAAGTTAGAGTCAATCTTAGAAGTTAACAAGTAAGTCCAAGCAAGTCTTTAAAGTTGTTCAAGAGTCTTTATTGAACGTTTTAACTTCATTTTAAGGCTCAAGTTTCAAGTCAAGCAAAGAGTATAGAGTTTCAAGTTAAGTCAAGATTATAAAGTTGAGTTCATTTCTCAAAAGTTATTAGGGAACTAAGTATTTCCAAAGAAGTTTTAAAGAAATGTTTTCACATTTAAACAAGATTGGAAATTGAGATTTCCAAAGAGCCTTTGGGCTAGTTTTCCAGAAAAAGAGTTATCGCTTTCTAAATGAAGAAAGAGAGGAAACTGAGATTTCCAAGATAGCCTTTGTGCTAAGTTTTTGAGTAATTATCTCAAATCAGCAGGAAGACATATGTTTTAAAAACATAAGAGCCAGTACATTTTTGGGAGTAGTCTCGAGCACCGAATTGGGGGAGCGTTCAAAGAACCCACAGCCCCCATAGAACCATGTAGCCATCATGGGTAGAAGAGATTCATACTTTTTAGATGAATCCTTTTCAGATTAGACTAGTGGATCCAGTAGGCAGTTTAGGTCCTATACCTTTGGCCGGGTATAGGATGCTTTGGTAGCGTGAGGTTGATCGTTGTATCATCACTATAGCTCTTATGTATCAGGTTGTCAGTTAGAGAAACTCCCACAAAAGTTATTGTATCTTTGTATACACACAAAAGTTATTGTATTTTTATATACATCAGTTCATTTGTATTTCTATATACATCTCAGGCTTATTGTATCTTTGTATACACACAGAGTTTATAGCATGTTTTAAACAATCTTTTTTTATATCGCACTTGTTTTAAATTGCCTTATATTGAAAGAAGTTAGTCAGGTTGAGTTGGGTTGAGCCAGGTAAGTTTTTCCGTTTATTCCAGATTTTGCTTCTAGCCTTTGTTGCTTCGTTTTCCAGCTCACATACTCGTACATTCAATGTACTGATGCCAGTTGGCCTGCATCTTATGACGATGCAGACACAGGTACCTAAGATCAGCATCCAGCACGCCATTGATCCAGTTGAGCACTCTAGAGTTAGTGATAACAACATGGATAGCATGGATCGCGTAAAAGCATTAGAGGAACTTGATGGTCACAAAATCAAGAAGTACAATGTGTGGAAGGTCCATCTAAGTGAAGAGAAAGAAGAAAGAGGCCATTTGTGCAAATGGTCATCTCATAATTTCAAGAATTCACAAAAGAAGACAACCAAACAAGGCCCTTACCTTATTAAGGGTAAAATTGTCAAATAAGTGTCTTCTTTATTTTATTAGTATAAATAGTAATCTCTTTTATTTTGTAAGATTTAGACTATATGGATTTTGAATGTGAAATGAACAAACTCTTTAAAGAGTGTAGTTTAAGGGTGGAATCCCTTTAGGATAGCCTAGCTTAGTGTAGCTTAATCTAGATTAGTGATGGGTGGATTCTCATTGTTGATTTAGGACTTCTTTAACCTTGATTTCACTTGAGATTGCTCATTTGTGGTTTTCAATTTGAGTTGTTTCTTTTCGAATTCAAGTTTCTCTTCTTCCTTGGTTGATTGTTTATTCAATTGCCTTTCTTTCTTCTCTTCTCATCTCTTATTTCTCATCTATCTTACTTTTGTGTTGTTTCATTCCCGATTTGATTTCAATTGGTTTCATCCCCAATTGGAACCCTTATCATTTGGTATCAGAGCCTAGGTTTAGATTTGTAAGAACAAATCTAGTCTTGGTTTAAAAGAAGAAAAAAAAAAGTCCAAAAATCGTCAAAAAAAATAAATTGAATTTTTTAAATTTTGATGTGTTTTTTGACACTAGATCCTTGTTCCCTAGTGTTTTTTGAGTCTAGGTTTCAAATTTTGTTCAATTTGGAGTTGTAGAAGTGAAGTTACCATTGAAGGGTTTCAAGCTTTTCAAACTTTTCAAATTTTAAAAGTGGGTCTTTTGATTGAGGCGAAATTGGAGATTAATAATTAGTGGGCTTTGTTCTCTTAGTTGAAGGGAAGAAAATCCTAAATTTTGAGCCAATTTCGAGTTGATTTGAGTGTATTGGGGTTTAGTGTGTGTTCTTGGTGTCTTCAAGTTGTTCTTGAAGAAGAAGAAAGGAGAAAGTACATTTGATCCAACTTTTCAAGTCAAAGTTGGTCAAAAGTGTTTTTTTTGGGGTCCATTAGTGGAATATTTAAAAAAAAAAAAAAAAAAAAACGAAATCTGAGAAAAAAAAAAAAAAAAAAATTAAAAAAAAAATTCCACGTGGACCGACACATCAGCAGCCAGCGACGCCCAGTCGCACCTGACGCGCGTGTGCGTCAGTTTCAGAGGCCAAAACCTGCAGGTTTTTTTTAAGACCCCAAAAATATTCTAAGTATGGAAGTTTTTTGGACCTAGAAACTTTTCTAAGTGTCCAAACTTCGTGATTCTTTTTTCTACCATTTTCCCTTCAATTCCTCAACTATTTAACAATTAATTAACATCTTTAATTACTTGTTAACTAGTTTTAATCATCAAATCATTTCTTTGATCCTTCAAATTAAGTAACAAGGAGTAACTCTTCTACTTTTGTTACTTGGTTTATTTTGAGTCCGAATCTTTTGGTGCTTCTTTATTCTATTTTCTCATCTTAATTCGTTGATAACCTTCTTGATTCAAGTCCATTAGTTTTTTTTTTGGGTCGTCCTTCTTTCAAGAGTCACAAGAATCCACTCCACCACAAAGAATTAGTGATCTAGTGATTTGATTGGGCAAAGGTAGTTCTCTATCAACTTTGGGAAGACACTTTAGGAAGGTGAGTGTGAGATCAAATAAGAGAGGTGTGAGGAATTTTGCCACTAACCTTGTTTGCTAAGTTTTGTAGGTACCCAAGGTGATTACAAAGGAGAATGTCATCCGTAACTTCTGAATATTGTGGAGATGATATTGGTGAATACGCTTGTAGCAATATGAGCTATGAGCATGGTGAAAATGAGTTTTGTGAGGGCTATGATGGTCCTTAGAGCATGGTAATGGGGCTCTTGTTTATGATGGTGATTCTTATGAGGGATATGATGGTCCATGGGATAATGAACAACATGGTGGTGAGAACTACTACTTCGGAGATGATTTTGAGATGAATGGAACTTATGACTCTTGTAATGATGTTGAAGGGATGGAAGAACCTTATGGTGAATATCATTGTGGAGATGAAGGTTCTCATGCTACGCACCATGGTTATGATGGTGATGTGAGGTACAGTTCTTTCTCTCATAGGTCTTATAAATCCTTTGAGCACAATATAGATAGAAATGGAGGTTGTGAGGTTGAATTTACTACCTCGTCTTGTGCTACTTCCTATCCTAAGAAAGAAGGCATAGATGTTTGGGTGGGATCATTTCAAAGTCGCCGTGTGGACCATAGAAGAAGTACATTCCCTACTTCTTGAAATATGCTAACTTATTCTTCTCATCCTAGTTCCAATGTTTCTTGTTCTCCGTATGGTGATGAGGTTGAAGGTAGAGGGGGAGGAACACTAAGCCGTGAAGTAGTAGAGTTAAGAGAATCTTTTACAACGTTGAGGGAAGATTTTGATGATTTCTTGCGAATGTTTGAAAAGGTTACGTCTATGGTACAAAAGAGGCAAGTTATTCATCATGAAGATACGCCTAAGGAGTTACCCTTGGAAGAAAAAAAAGATACTCCTTGTAAGGTTGGCACTAAGGAGTTGCACAAGGGAGTCAAAACACCCACTCCTTGTGCACCAAAATGGAGGTTGAACTTGAAGGGATCTTCTAACCCTTCAAAAGGAATCCTTGGCACTTGCCCTAACTCCCATCAAATTGAGAGACAAAAGATTGAGAGGAGTAAGGATGTGAAAAGTGACAACTCTAGAGTGGAAAAAGGAGAGGTTGGGTGGAGTGTTGTGAGAGGGTTGTCACATTTTTCTCCTAACTCATGTAACTTTACTTTCTCTAGTTGTTTGAAAATTTGTGCAGGTATCCTTGGAAGCAAGCCTAGTGAGGCACCTCAAAATGTGAAGAATCATGAGGTTCTTGAAAGCTTCCAAAATGAGAGAATGTGCTCTATTGTTGATAGCCAAGGTGACGACACTTCTTCCTATGAGCTACAAGGTAACAATGCTAACGCCTACACTTCCTTGAACTTGGAACATCATTGTGTGGCTAGTAGCTCGTTGAGTATAAATAATAGCTTGTCTTTATGTGAGCATAGTGAGTCTTTACCTTGTGATGTTCTTGATAGCACTTTCTTGTGTGATGATAATATCCTTGTTGTGAGTGATCAAGCACTGGTTGATCCTTTTGATGACCGAATTGACTCTTCTAGTAAGGTCAATTTGTGTCCACCTAGTGTTGGCACTTGTAGCTTGAATGAGGGTACATTGTCCTGCAATGAAAGTGATGCTACACTAGTTGATCCTATTGATGACCAAGTTGATTCTTTTGGAAAGATCAATTTGTGTCCACCTAGTGTTGGCATTAATGATTTGAATGAATCCTTAGACCATAGCACCATTTCTTGTTTTTCTCATGTGATTCTTGAGGTTGAATGTTTGTTAAAGAATAATCTCTTGTTTGATTATGACATGACTCTTGAGAGTGTGCATAGTGAAATGCCTTATAATGTTGGAAGTGTAGCCACTCTAAGCGGCTATCAATTGTTTGAGAATCCACTATGGTGTGATGACACACTTTCCAAAGATGGAAATCTCTTTTGTGAAGATGATAGTACAATTATTGGAGAGGGTAGTGTTAAGATGAAAGGGGACGCTTATGTGTTAAATGCTACTTCATCCTTGTGTGTTCCAATTCTTCATATTAATTGTGCTTCTCTAGTATATAAAGTGGAGGCCAAACTTGGAAACAACTTGATTGAAGTTCATTTATGTGACACCTTTCTCTACTACTTGTTTGCATATGATGATGTTAGCACTTTTGAGTGGAGTACTATGATATTGGAAGATAAGGGTGCTAACCGGGTTAATAAAGGTGTGCTTGATCCATGTTCATGGATTTCCTTTCCATTTGACCCCGGTAATGAGTTGAATTGTGGCATTTGTTTAGTGATGCTTGGTCAAGATGACAAGAACAATTTGGAGGAATTTGTTGGCGCCTTTCCCTATGATGGAACGTTATTCTTGAGGGTTTACAATTTACTTGAGGGGCCTACGTTGTGCATGGGGAAGGGTAGTTTTCTAACCCTCTTTCTTTACTATCTCTTTGCGTATGATCTTGTTGATTGTGCATCTTTTGGGGATAAGAGTTATTTGTCAAGAGAGGGGGAAGTTTATCTTAAATTCGTCATGTTATCTTTGTGTGTTCCATCTTGTGATGTAATGAGTGCTAGGATCCTTAAACCTAGTTTTAATCTTACATATAGGAACACCTTAGATGACCCTTATGTGCATAACACATTTCTCTACCATCTCTTTGCATATGATGAGTCTCATATTTGTCTTAAATGGGCATTGCATTTCGGTCGAGGTATCATTGAGGTCTATACTTGTTTGTATGACCCCATTATGTGGACCTATTATCATTTTGAACCCGGTGAGCATTTGAACTTGTAGTAATGTTATATTTTGGGTGGTATTATCCTTTTGATGTGAGGAATAGCCAATTTCCTTGTTCTCCAACTGTGGGCTTAATAGTCCTTATAATAGAGGATACTTGGTTGCTCCTTGAGATTGTGTCAACTTGGTGTAATCTTTTTTGTGCTAACCATTATACTAACCCTCATGCTATGAGGATATATTTGTTGTTTGTCCTTTTCATGGTTTTGCAATCTTTAGATTCAAGGACGAATCCTTTTCAAGAAGGGGAGGATGATAACAACATGGATAGCATGGATCGCGTAAAAGCATTAGAGGAACTTGATGGTCACAAAATCAAGAAGTACAATGTGTGGAAGGTCCATCTAAGTGAAGAGAAAGAAGAAAGAGGCCATTTGTGCAAATGGTCATCTCATAATTTCAAGAATTCACAAAAGAAGACAACCAAACAAGGCCCTTACCTCATTAAGGGTAAAATTGTCAAATAAGTGTCTTCTTTATTTTATTAGTATAAATAGTAATCTCTTTTATTTTGTAAGATTTAGACTATATGGATTTTGAATGTGAAATGAACAAACTCTTTAAAGAGTGTAGTTTAAGGGTGGAATCCCTTTAGGATAGCCTAGCTTAGTGTAGCTTAATCTAGATTAGTGATGGGTGGATTCTCATTGTTGATTTAGGACTTCTTTAACCTTGATTTCACTTGAGATTGCTCATTTGTGGTTTTCAATTTGAGTTGTTTCTTTTCGAATTCAAGTTTCTCTTCTTCCTTGGTTGATTGTTTATTCAATTGCCTTTCTTTCTTCTCTTCTCATCTCTTATTTCTCATCTATCTTACTTTTGTGTTGTTTCATTCCCGATTTGATTTCAATTGGTTTCATCCCCAATTGGAACCCTTATCATTTGGTATTGAGCCTCTTTGCATTCCGGAGGACTCTGTTATTTTGTGTTCCTAGTGTTTGCTTTATTAGGATGTTGCGGGGTCTGTCCCAACATCCATCTCAGTGTTATAGAGGCTTCATAGACAGTCGTTAGTTAGTTAATTTTGAGTCTCTCATCTATGTTTATATGTAAATATTCTATTTTGGGACTCGAGTTACCTTTTTGGCCAGATTTTATCAGTTAAGTTGTTTTATGTCCTTGCATTGCATGGAGTTATTTTGTTGAGTTAGGTTTCTGTTGAGTTAAGAAAGCCAGGCCAAGGGTTCGCTTGGGCCAACAATGGTCTCCGACTGCCGGCCACGTCCAGGGTGTAGGCTCGGGGCGTGACAAACTTTGTATCAAAGCCCAGAGTTCAAGAGTCCTAGGGAGTTTATGAAGCCGTGTCTGTAGAGTCCTAGTTATCGGTGTTAAGCGCGCCACATCTATAATTGGGAGGCTGCAACATTTAGGAAGATTTCTCATTTATTTCACACTCATGCTCGTGCGTTAGAGTTGATCTCTAAAAAGTTTCTTTCTAATCCGTGCTTGTACGTGTTTTCAGATAATCATGCCTCCACGAAGAGTTGGCAAAGGGCGTCTTCCTAGACGTTATGTTGAGGAGCAAGAGTTACCTTAAGCCCTGGGAGTGCAACATCAAGGGGAAGTTTCTAATGCCGAGTTCAGAGAGGCAATTACAATTTTACGTCAAGCAGTAACTAATCAGATTGGTCAGCAAATGGGAGCTCGACATGAAGGAGCTTAGACGTCAAGGATTCGTGAGTTCTTGGGGTTGAATCCTCCGAATTTCATGGGTTCGAGCATTACTGAGGATCCAGAAAACTTCATTGAGGAGTTGAATAAGATTTTTGATGTGATGCATGTGGCAGATATTGAGCGGGTTGAACTAGTTGCGTATCAATTGAAGGATGTTGCTAGAACTTGGTTCGACCAGTGGAAAGGGGGCAGAGCAGAGAATGCACCACCTGCGAGTTGGGCCTGTTTTGAGGAAGCTTTCTTGGGGCATTTCTTTCCTCGAGAATTGAAAGAGGCCAAGGTACGTGAGTTCCTCACACTTAAGCAGGAGTCTTTGAGTGTTCATGAGTACAGTTTGAAGTTCACACAATTATCCTGTTATGCTCCGGAGATGGTTGCGGACATGAGGAGTAGAATGAGTTTGTTTGTAGCTTGGTTGTCTCGTTGGTCGAGTAAGGAAGGTAGGGCTGCAATGCTTATTGAGGACATGGACATATCAAGGTTGATTGTCTATGTGCAGCAGGTTGAGGAAGAGAAACTGAGGGACAGGGAAGAGTTCAGAAATAAGAGCGCTAAGACCGGTAGTGAGTCCGGGCAGCAGAAAGGTAATGTGAACTGTTCATCCTTTCAGCAAAGGCAAAAGGGACCTGCTCCATCATCTACTAGAACACCTGCACCCAGATACAGAGGTGAATATAATGGCCAGAATTCGAAGGACTTCAAGGCTAGACCAGCACAATCTTCGGGCAGTGTGGCGCAAGGGGGTAGTAAGCCTCCTGCCTGCGCCAAGTGTGGTAGGAACCACTCAGGTATTTGTCGAGAGGGCTCCATTGGTTGTTTCAAGTGTGGACAGAATGGACATTTCATGCGAGAGTGTCCAAAGAACAGGTAGGGTAATGGGGGCAATAGAGCACAGTCTTCTTTAGTTGTTCCACCAGACAGGACGACACTTAGAGGAGCTACTTCTAGTACAGGGGGAGGAGCAAACCGCCTCTATGCAATCACCAGTCGCCATGAGCAAGAGAACTCTCCAAATGTCATCACAGTATGATCAAAGTCTTCTTTTTTTATGTGTATGCTTTGCTAGACCCAGGAGCAAGTTTATCTTTTGTAACTCCTTATGTTGCAAATAAGTTTGATGTTCTTCCTGAAAGACTTTGTGCACCCTTTTGTGTTTCTACACCTGTTGGGGAGTCTATTCTAGCAGAAAGAGTTTATCGTGATTGTCCTATTTCTATCAATCACAAGAGCACCGTGGCTGATTTGGTTGAGTTAGACATGGTAGATTTCGATGTCATTTTAGGTATGGATTGGCTCCATGCATGTTATTCATCATTAGACTGTAGAACTCAAGTGGTCAAGTTTCAGTTTCTGAATGAGCCAGTTATAGAGTGGAGTTGTAGTTCAGCAGGGCCTAAGGGTCATTTCATTTCGTACCTTAGGGAGAGAAAGTTAGTTTCAAGGGGTTGTATCTATCACTTAGTCCGAGTTAATGACTCTAGTGTTGAAATACCTCTTTTTCAGTCAGTTCCTATAGTAAGAGAGTTTCCAGAAGGTTTTCCAGATGATCTACCCGGAATTCCTCTTGAGAGAGAAATAGATTTCGGTATAGAACTCAGTCCAGATACTCGTCCTATCTCTATTCCACCTTATAGAATGGCACCAACAGAGTTGAAAGAGTTGAAAGAGCAGTTGAAAGATCTCTTAGATAAGGGTTTCATTCGACCAAGTGTCTCACCTTGGGGCGCTCCGATCTTGTTTGTGAGAAAGAAAGATGGTTCCCTTAGAATATGTATAGATTACTGCCAGTTGAATAAGGTTACCATCAAGAATAATTACCCTCTTCTGAGGATTAATGATCTTTTCGATCAGCTTCAGGGTGCCACTTGTTTTTCGAATATTGACCTCAGATCAGGCTATCACCAGTTAAGAGTAAGGGAATGTGGTATTCCAAAGACAACATTCAGGACTATATATGGTCATTATGAGTTTTTGGTCATGTCCTTTGGTTTGACCAATGCACCGGCAGCTTTCATGGACTTGATGAATAGAGTCTTCAAACCTTATTTAGATATGTTTGTTATCGTCTTCATTGACGACATACTAATCTATTCAAGGAATGAAGAAGGTCATGCTAGTCATCTTAGAATAGTTCTTTAGACTTTGAAAGATAAGGAGTTGTATGCCAAGTTCTCTAAGTGTGAGTTTTCGCTTGAGTCGGTGGCATTCCTTGCCCACATTGTGTCTTGTGATGGAATTAAAGTTGATACTCGAAAAATTGAGGCAATGCAAAATTGGCCTAGACCCACATCTCCAACTAATATTAGGAGTTTCTTGGGTTTAGCTGGCTATTATAGAAGGTTTGTTGAGGGGTTCTTGTCTATTGCATCTCCTTTGACCAAGTTAACTCAGAAGACAGTGAAATTTCAATGGTCTGAAGCTTGTGAGAAAAGCTTTCAGGAATTGAAAAAGAGGTTGATTACAGCCCCAATTTTGACCTTACCAGAAGGTACTCAAGGTTTTGTGGTGTATTGTGATGCATCTAGAGTTGGTTTGGGTTGTGTCTTAATGCAGAATGGCAAGGTTATAGCTTATGCCTCCAGACAGTTGAAAATTCATGAGAAGAACTACCCAACCCCTGACTTAGAGTTGGCTGTTGTAGTGTTCGCTTTGAAGATATGGCGTCATTACTTGTATGGTGTGCATGTTGACATATTCACTGATCACAAGAGTCTTTAATATGTGCTTACTCAGAAAGAGATTAATCTCAGACAGAGGAGGTGGTTAGAATTACTCAAGGATTATGAACTGAGTATTCTTTATCACCCAGGTAAGGCTAATGTTGTTGCTGATTCTTTAAGCAGGTTGTCTATGGGTAGCACCGCCCATATGGAAGAAGGAAAGAGAGAGTTAGCAAAAGATGTGCACAGACTGGCACTCCTGAGAGTCAGACTTATAGATTCCGCACAAGGAGGAATAGAAGTGACGAGCAGGGCGGAGTCATCATAAGTGTCAGAAGTGAAAGAGAAACAAGATCAAGATCCCATTTTGCTTGAGTTGAAGGAAAATGTCCAAAAGCAAAGAGTATTAGCTTTTGAACAAGAGGGAGAGGGTGTATTGAGATATCAAGAAAGATTGTGTGTACCTATGGTGGATGGACTCCAAGAGAGGATTATGGAAGAAGCTCATAGTTCCAGATATTCTATTCATCCGGGTTCCACAAAGATGTATCGTGACTTGAGAGAAGTTTATTGGTGGAATCGCATGAAGAAGAGCATTACTGAATTTGTTACTAAATGTCCAAATTGCCAGCAAGTGAAAGTTGAACACCAAAGGCCCGTTGGTTTAGCTAAGAGGATAGAACTTCCAGAATGGAAGTGGGATATGATTAATATGGATTTCATCACAGGGTTGCCAAGGTCTCGTAGGCAGCATGATTCTATTTGGGTAATTGTCGACATAATGACAAAGTCGGCTCATTTTCTACCCGTGAAGACTACCCTTTCAGCAGAAGATTATGCCAAATTGTATATTCAAGAGATAGTGAGACTTCATGGAGTCCCAATCTCCATTATTTCAGATAGGGGTGCACAATTTACTGCACAGTTCTGGAAATCTTTTCAAAAAGGCTTAGGTTCAAAGGTGAACTTAAGTACTGCCTTTCATCCTCAGACTGATGGGCAATCAGAGCGCACTATTCAGACTTTAGAAGATATGTTGAGGGCTTGCATGATCAATTTCAAAGGTAATTGGGATGATCACCTACCTCTCATTAAGTTTGCCTACAACAATAGTTATCACTCTAGCATCCAAATGGCTCCATACGAAGCTCTTTATGGGAGAAGATGTAGATCTCCTATTGGATGGTTTGAAGTTGGTGAAGCAGGGTTGATAGGACCAGATTTAGTTCACCAAGCTATAGATAAAGTGAAAGTGATTCAAGAGAGGTTGAAGATGGCACAGAGTCACCAGAAATCCTACACTGATGTTAGGAGAAGGGCGTTAGAGTTTGAAGTAGATGATTGGGTATATTTGAAAGTTTCACCCATGAAGGGGGTTATGAGGTTTGGTAAGAAGGGGAAACTTAGTCCCCGGTATATTGGACCTTACCACATAGCCAAGAGGATTGGCAATGTTGCTTATGAGTTGGAGTTACCACAGGGACTAGCAGTGGTCCATCCGGTATTTCATATCTCTATGTTGAAGAAGTGCATAGGTGATCCTTCATTGATCCTACCGACTGAAAGTGTTAGGATCAAGGATAGCTTATCTTATGAGGAGATTCCTGTTCAGATTTTAGATCGCCAAGTTCGTAGGTTGAGAACGAAAGATGTAGCATCAGTCAAGGTCCTTTGGAGGAACCAATTTGTTGAGGAAACTACTTGGGAAGCCAAAGAGGACATGAAGAAGAGGTACCCATATCTCTTTGAATCCGGAGGAAATGCAGATCAATGTACTAATTTCCTTCTTAGTGCTCTTTAAATTGTAGTGAGCATGTTGTTGTTTGCATGATTGCTTTTTGGGTGTCTGAAATTGATGTTACACCCTTAGTCTTGTAAGAGTAATATCATTCAAGGACAAATGTTCCCAAGGGGGAGATATTGTAACATCCGGCAATTTGAAATAACTATGAAGAGGCTTAGAATTGGAAATAGTCATTTTTGGAAGGAATTAAAAATCTGGAAATTTGGTTAAGTATGGGAAAAAGTGAGTTTTTGGCCAACTTTGAACAGTTATAAATCCTAGATCAGGATGAGTTAGGTGTAGTTCTAGTTATGTTTGCAAAGTTCGTGGAATGGTGTTTCCAACGCCGCCGACTTTGCCCGATTCTGAGTTCGTATGAGGGAGTTATGCCCTTTGGAAGTTGGGTTGTTGGCAGGGCAGTTAACCCGATTTTTGTAAGGGTATTTTGGTCTTTTTCCTAGCCATTTCTTTTGGATATATATTAAGGTTTTAGACTGATTTTAAATTTGTTTTTCCTTTTTAAAGTGAGAGTTAGGGTTCTTGATAGAAAAGGAGAGAAAAGGAGAAAGGAGAAGAAGAAGCAAACTTCGTAGAGATCGTCGTGGATTTCATCGGGGGTGATCCCTATTAAGGTATGTGAGATCATAGTGTTGGGTTGGTTCTTTCCCCCACACACCAATTTCATTTTAATTTTTGAGAAAATATTTGGTTGTGTTTGTTGAAGTTGTTGGTTGTGGTTGTTGAAGTTGTGGTTTTGTTGTTGAAGTTTCTTGTTGATTTGGGACATGTTTCCGGTTGTGTTTGTGAGTTGAAATCTATTGTATGTTGAGGGGTTTATGATTCTAAGTGTTTGGGGCTGGATTCATTGAAATTAAGGAGGTTTAGAGTTGGAAAAATGAAGGAGAAAAGTCAAGTTTTCGGGGAAAAGGGTTGGGGCATCGCGCCAGCCAGCGCGCCCCAAAAGAGGCTTTGAAGCCCAGCCCTTCGGGCGGCACGTCTCTCAGAGCGCCCAGCAAGCCCCTCTGAAGTTTGAGGGCTGGCGCCCCGCGCCTCTCAGAGCGCCAAGGACGCCAACCTTTCCCATTCCTTCCCCACCTTTTTCATACATGTTCCTTGGTAATGTACCAATATTTTATAGTTGTTTTCAACACTCTAAGGTACGTTTAAACCTCCTGAACTCATCCATAAACATAAGATCATTACCCTTGAATCCATAATCCAATTCAAGGAAAGTTTGGATCAAAGTCAAGTGAAGTTAGAGTCAATCTTAGAAATTAAGAAGTAAGTCCAAGCAAGTCTTTAAAGTTGTTCAAGAGTCTTTATTGAACGTTTTAACTTCATTTTAAGGCTCAAGTTTCAAGTCAAGCAAAGAGTATAGAATTCAAGTTAAGTCAAGAGTATAAAGTTGAGTTCATTTCTCAAAAGTTATTAGGGAACTAAGTATTTCCAAAGAAGTTTTAAAGAAATGTTTTCACATTTAAACAAGATTGGAAACTGAGATTTCCAAAGAGCCTTCGGGCTAGTTTTCCAGATAAAGAGTTATCGCTTTCTAAATGAAGCAAGAGAGGAAACTGAGATTCCAAGATAGCCTTTGAGATAAGTTTTTGAGTAATTATCTCAAATCAGCAGGAAGGCATATGTTTTAAAAACATAAGAGCCAGTACATTTTTGGGAGTAGTATCGAGCACCGAATTGGGAACCCACAGCGCCCAGAGAACCATGTAGCCATTATGGGTAGAAGAGGTTCATACTTTTTAGATGAATCCTTTTCAGATTAGACTAGTGGATCCAGTAGGCAGTTCAGGTCTTATACCTTTGGCCGGGTATAGGATGCTTTGGCAGCGTGAGGTTGATCGTTGTATCATCACTATAGCTCTTATGTGATGGTTGTCGGTTAGAGAAACTCCCACAGAAGTTATTGTATCTTTGTATACACACAGAAGTTATTGTATTTTTATATACATCAGTTCATTTGTATTTCTATATACATCTCAGGCTTATTGTATCTTTGTATACACACGGAGTGTATAGCATGTTTTAAACAACCTTTCTTTATATCACACTTGTTTTAAATTCCCTTATATTGAAAGAAGTCAGTTAGGTTGAGTTGGATTGAGCTAGGTAAGCTTTTCCGTTTATTCCAGATTTTGCTTCTAGCCTTTGTTGCTTAGTTTTCCAGCTCGCATACTCGTACATTCAATGTACTGATGCCAGTTGGCCTGCATCTTATGACAATGCAGACATAGGTACCCAGGATCAGCATCCAGCACGCCGTTGATCCAGTTGAGCACTCTAGAGTCAGTGGTGAGCCTCTTTGCATTCCGGAGGACTCTGTTATTTTGTGTTCCTAGTTTTTGCTTTATTAGGATGTTGCGGGGTCTGTCCCAACATCCATCTCAGTATTATAGAGGCTTCATAGACAGTCAGTCAGTTAGTTAGTTTTGAGTCTCTCATATATGTATATATGTAAATATTCTATTTTGGGACTCGATTTGCCTTTTTGGCCAGATTTTATCAGTTAAGTTGTTTTAAGTCCTTGCATTGCATGGAGTTATTCTGTTGAGTTATGTTTCCGCTGAGTTAAGAAAGCCAGGCCAAGGGTTCGCTTGGGGCCAGGAATGGTGTCCGAGTGCCGGCCATGTCCAGGGTGTAGGATCGGGGCGTGACAAAATATGTGAGAGATCCCCCTTATATATAGCCAATAAAGGATAGTATGAACAAGTGCTTATTGTGCTTTATCATAAAAGTCACAATTGTTCGGAATAGTCACAACTCTTTAAAAAAGTCACAATCTTTCAGAAAGGTAACAACTCCTTGGAAAAGTAATAACCCTTCAGAAAAGTCGCAATTATTTGAAAAAGTCACTATCCTTTAATGGAAAAAGGTCTTTTCTTTTAATATATTTTATATTTTATACTATAATATCAATAAATATCGAATATGTACTAAACTTAGTGTTTTAAGAAGAAGAGGAAGAAGAATGGAAAACGTAAAAAAATCTCAGTTTAAAAATGTGAGTGGACTCTTCTATTTATTGCCAACAAAGGTAGTAAAAACATGTATTTAGCGTGCCTTATCAGAAAAAGGCACAACTCTTCAGGAAAGTCAAAACTTTCAGTAAGGTCACAACTCTTCAGGAAAGTCAAAACTTTCAGAAAGGTCACAACTCATCCAAGAAGTCAGAACTCTTTAGAAAAGTCACGACCCTAAAAAAAGTTACAACTCTTCAAAAAAGTCACAACCATTTGGAATAGTTGGAACCCTTTTGAAAAGTCAAAATCCTTTGAAAAGATCGCAACTCATCGAGAAGTCACAAATTTTTGGAAAAGTCACAACCTTTGAAAATTTTTCAATTCTTTCAAAAAGGTTCAACCCTTCAACGTGAAAAAGTGTATGCTTTTAATATATTTTATAATATAAATATATAAATAAATGTAATATAATAAAAAATATAAAATATATACTAAATTGGATGTTTTATGTGGGGAATATTAATAATTTAACATTCAACTTAGGAAATTCATGCTTTTAAAGTTGTATAGATGCCCTAAAGCCTAGCTCGAGTGGCAAAAGGTGGAGGATTTGTTGCTTAGATCGCAGGTTCAAGCCCCACACCACACAAGATAAAGCCTTGTATTTAAGTGGAGAAGGGTAGAGGGGTGGACCCATTATCCACCGAGTGTAGAAGGTTGTGATTGATCCATAGAGCGGGTCACAGACATATTTTTCGGTTATCAAAAAAAGTAGTATAGATAGATATAGAAGATACATGTGTGTGTGTCTATATATATAGAGAGAGAAAGATAAATGTTTTCACGTATTTTTCATATATGCTTCTTAACCTTCACATTCTTTATTCAAAAAGTTTAAATGTTTCAATTACTACTTTTCTATTCTTTTTTAGTGGTCAATACAGAAAAATGTTGGGGAGTCTCAATTATTGAAACTACTACTGCTACTTGTTACCTTTCTCGATTCTCCTAATTACTTGCAATTATTTTTATATCCTATATTTTTTCCAGTTGTTGCCCTCAAGAATAACAAACATGTGACTTGGTTTGTTCATAATTCTTTAGTTGTTCTTTTTTTTTAAAAATATTGTATTTCCAAATATTTTCAGTTTCTAAAATATGATTTAAATTTTTTTAAAAAGCTTAATGAGATCTTTTTATGATATAGTAGCTCTAATATAATCAAGGAGCACACATTTGAGAATACGAGAGGCTGATATCTCTCACATGATAAATTTATTATGACATATTTAGGGGTGTTTATGGACAATACATGGAAGAGCTGTAAGGAAAACTAGTTGGTACTAGCTAAAGAATGAACATAATAAGCCATCAAATTGAGTATCTTAGTTGCATGCACATAAATCAAACAATAGAGAAAGTGATAATTGACAAATATATGAAAAATCATTCAATAATGAGAAGCCAATTATATCAAGGACAAATATTATAATTGAAAATATGTAGAAGATAGAATTCATTAAACAATAAGAATTTTATAATCTTTCATGTTCTTAATATATGTGACAATATCAAATTTCTAATATTCGAATATTAAGAAATAATTATTCATAATCTTAATTAGGTCATGGATTACCGTGCGAAGCGCGAGCAAAATTATCTAGTTAATGTGTATAAAAAATGGAATATGACTATTTATTCAATACTTTGTCATATCGCATTATTGATCCATTGAGAATAAATTCACCAGATTTTTCAGAATGGTTAGTTAAATACTCAAAATTATTTTCAATAGATTCAAAAAGGAACCATTCAAAACTCGATCAAATAATTTGTTTTATTTTTTATTTTGTCTTCCCCTTCTATGTCCTCTCAAAATTCTTCTTGTATTTCTTTTGTAAACTCTCAAAACTATTGGCACAAAGTAGTGGAATGTCTAAGTTGACTTATTATTCAAATAAGTTAACTTAAAGAACAACAATTAGAGGCTGTAACATTCATGATATATAACTTATTATTATCGTGTTCAAAATACACATAAAAATATTTTTTTCATAAATGCCTAGAGAAGCTACTAAAACAAGTTTTAGGCAAAACACCCATAGCCTTGAAGTCCTTATTTTAGTAACTCAAATGGACCCAAAAAGTCTTGGGTACATAAAAATATATTTAATTATTTTGTACGAGTTGCACAAAGAAATGATTCGGGTACAGTGGATTGCCGATAACACTAAACTATGTCTTGCGTTTAAGACATAGGCAATTGTGTGCAAAAAAAAAATACCTTACTTATGAGGTTAGGATCTAATTACAAGGATCGACAATAGACTATGTGAGTTACATATTTGTGTGAATCCAATACAAACTAGCGTAGAGTTCGTAAATATATATTACCCTTATTTATAAGACAACAAGGGTTGGGACTAACACAACAATAAATAGTTGTACCCAACACGTGTACTGTAAAGCTGGAATTTTTGACCAAAATAAGCTATTTTTAAAACCAATTCACCAAACTAATACGCTTTTTAAATTTTTTACAAAAGTAGTATAAACGTACTTCATGGTAACGTTTTAGGTTTTTTTTATTTTAAAAATTCAACGGACAGAAAAGCTGACAGGTCTGACGACGTTAAATGAATAAACGTTACTATGAGTAACGTTTTAGGTGTAAAACGTTACTATGAGTAACGTTTTAGGTGTAAAACGTTACTCACAATAACGTTTTAAGTGTAAAACGTTACCCACATAATTTTTTTTAAAAAGTGAATTGTGGTCACGTGGACCTTTTATTCATTTATATCTACAAATGTCACCATCCAAACAAAACAAAAATACCAAAAGAAAATACAGAAGGAACTTTCCAAAATATCTACAACTATGGTGGTTTTGAGAAATCTTCTTCTTTCACTTCATCTCAGCCCCTTCAGCTTCTTTCCAGGTATGTGTCCAAGTCCATTTCCAAGATTTTGCAGCTACGAATCGAGCTCCCTGACGTTCTTGTTCCTCTCTTTGCAGCGAGGTAGTCACCCTTGGTGGCGATTGACCGGAATACCAACGACCCCAACATCACTCAGATCCAGCTCACTGGTGACTCGGGAGTTCTCAGTAAGCAATTTAATCTTTGTTGTGTTGTACTCCACCATGTCTTGTATCATGCCTTCTTTTCCTTAACTGTTATTGTTGCAACTAGACGGAGAGATCATCAATTTTATCTTTGAATCCCTATATGAATGTTATATTTTATTCATGTGTATGCTCTGTTCACTGATTCTTGATTGGCCTAGTTCAGGTCAAAACCTAATTTCGTGGATAAACTGTAGCTCTTCTATTTCAAAATCAATTTTGGGGATTTCTTGTTATATTGAGTTTCACGATAAATTATGGCTATAAATCTTTCGAAAAGCTTGGAATCAAGTTAGTTTTTCTGTGTTAGAGCCTTGAGGTATGTTTTTTTTCCTTACAAAATAGTAGAAGGAATGCTTGAATTTTAGAATTTCTATCTTCTCGAATTTACATCGTTTTGGTTATATAGAATAATCACTCAAGAAATTCTGATTTGTATGTTGTGTTTTCAATTTTGAATTGATGCATCTTGTTGATGCAAAGAGAAACAATGAAAAAAATGTTCACATGAAAATGGAATGGAAGACTATAACAGGTTGACCTGCAATCTGTCTCTACTAAAATTGAGTTCATTTTCCAAATTTTTAATGAAACATTAGGTGACAGTACATTTATTTTGATTTGCTTGTTATATTTTGAACTAACATTAATATTTAATTTACTTTTATGTGTTTTTCATTTTAATAGATACATATATGACTGGTTATAGTGCATACCAATTGGATCCCGGTCCACTTGAACCATCAGTATTAACTCAACAACTTACCCATAGGTCACGGGATATATGGGATGGAAATGTTAATATGATTTTAAATACGAGGAGGTGCGATGGAAAATTTTGGGACCTTGTAAAGAAATATCCGATTCATCCACGAGTCTTAGAAGTAATTGAATTATCAGGATTATATGGTGTTTATAGATCAAATCGACCTAGTATTGATCGTAGCTTGATCACTTCACTAGTAGAGAGATGGCGTCCTGAGACTCATACGTTTCACTTTAGGACGGGTGAGGCGACAATCACCTTGCAAGATGTAGAAGTGTTGTATGGCTTACCTGTGAATGGTGATCCAGTACTTGGTGATGAGTCGATAAGGACCATAAGGGATTGGCAAAATATTTGTCAAAGATTGTTAGGTTTTATTCCACGTCCTCAAGACTTCAACCGTAGTAGCCTCAAAGTAACTGCACTTAATGCACATATGCTCGAGCAACTACAGTTACCTGACTTGGCAACACAAGATATGATCAATCAAATGGCTAGATGTTACATGTTTTGGATGATTGCTGGTATGATGATGGCAGATACATCTGGCAACTATTTAAAGCTTATGTTCCTTCCTATGCTCGAGGATCTCAATGTAGTTAGCTCTTATAGTTGGGGTAGTGCAACCTGAGCATGCTTGTATCGCTTTCTCTGTAAGGCCTCACAGAGTAACCAAAACGAGATAGCTGGATTTCTACCACTACTCCAGGTATACTTAACAACTACATCAATTATTTATAAATATTTCTTCTAGTTTATAATCTCATAATTATATATTTATATATTATGTTTAGATTTGGGCATGGGAGAGAGTTACTGTCCTCAAACCTCAGGTAATAGCACAAAGGGACATCGAAAATAATTTTCTTGCTGGTTTACCTAGGGGTCCACGTGCTACTAGATGGTTTGCACATTTTAGTTGGACTGATACCACTAAGCATGTGTTGAAAGTTTTTAGGGATGCACTTGATTCCATGACAGAGGATCATGTATGATGGTATACATATTTTTTTTTAAATTTTTATGTATATATTGTAGGTGAAACTCATTTCTTTTCTCTTTATATAGTTTATTTGGGAACCATATTCGGATGACTTAATTGAGAATCATCCTGACTATTGTCGAATTGGACGAGACATATGGCGTGTTAGAGCTCCAATTTTTTGTTGGGATCTCGTCGAGGTTCACTTTCCTGATAGAGTTATGAGACAATTTGGATTGAAACAAACGATACCAACTCCATTTCTATTTGACGCCACACATTTTCACCATGATCGTAGGGGCAGACCAAATACAAATTGGAAGTTGGAGCATGCACAATGGTTGCCTTTTTGGAACCAATGACTTCAATATATTTGTGATGCACCATTCAATCGTGAACCACTTCGATATGATGACCCTTACCTTATTTGGTTCAGACGCATTACTCGTCTTGTTATCGGTAATCCTACTCAGCGTCCTCAACAACAAGAAGGTTATGTACCAAATTCAACGGCATATGAAACAATGGTATGTATTAGATTCCGTGTGTTTGTGATTTATCTTTTGAGGATATATCAATGGCAGGGTAAATATTACTTCTTCTCGAAAATTTTGACTTGGAAATTGTTACCTATGTTTTTTCTTAGAAAATATTATATAGGTGCTTTAGATTGATCTTTGTTTGAGCATCTGTTAAAAAAAAGAATCGAAAATGCTTGTTAGAAAAAAAAATTGATCTTTGTGTAGGTGCGTCATATTCATTCCATGGTTGATAGAGCGAGAGCACTTGGTGATCAGCCATCAATGGAGGATTTATACATATTTCGTGCAATGGTCCGAAATGAAGGAGAAAAATGCTTGACATATGTGCACGAGGCTGATAGGATTAATGTACAAGCCGATTATAGAAGAGATGAGGTACATGATGATCATTTACATTCCCATGTTCGTAGGCGAGGAAAAGGTGGTGTTGCTGGTAGGATGGCTCGTGCTGTTGAGAAAGGACGAGCGCCTATTGAAATGGACAAATCAGTCTCCGAAGATGATCACACAACTTCTAATATTGGTTCCATTTCAAGGGGCCAAACTCAGGAGTTCACTCCTGGGGCATCAGGTATGACATATCAACCAACAAATATTGATATTGTCTCATACACGACGTCACAAATATTAAGGAATCCAAGTCTTTCGTCACTTGAGAATGTATTTGGTGGTTCTCGGCCTCAACATTTTGAGAATGCCCCCAACTTTAATTCATCACCTGGGATGCCAATGTCCATTGAGACCCCTGATATTGTTAATCATTTAGAGGACTCCAACAATAATATAGAAAGTAATGAGTTGGATGATTCCAACAATGAAGTGGAGAATGCAAATGAATATGGTGAATCATCAGTGAAGGAGAAGCGTACGATTTTTCCTAAGCGTTGTGGGACTAGTACTATTAACATCTTTATATTATTTTTTGACATAAATGCTCCTCTTTTTAGTTGAATAATTGAAAATTACCCTTGCTTGTCAGGGAGTCACTATCTTCGCCAGCATGGCAAAAAGAAACAAGCAAAGAGAAACAAAGACCTGTAATTGAGAGGCTTCATTGTACTCGTCCTCCCCCTCCTCTCTCTTCTCCCTTGGGTTTGCAGATCCATCTCTCTCCTCTTTTCCTTTGCTATTTCTCGAAACACCGCAGGTATTATGCATTCTCTGTTTCTTTACTGTGTGAATTTTTTTTTCCTTGTAGCTGTTAGATACAGTTGAAGAATAATATATTACATTTTATTTATGCTTTAACTAGTGATATATTCTCTTAAGTCAATCATTGTAGCTTTCATTTGCTAAGAACTGTTTAGGTGTGTTTAATTTATATATATAAAACATATTTTAATATATATAGTATATTATTAACCGAATAGCATTTTCTCAATCCCCTCTTATATCATTTAAATCTTAGCCTATTCTATTCCAATTTTTTGGGGGATTTTTGTGGGTTGTGGCTGGTCTATAGAGAATGCTGCTGATTCAGCTACTGCAGTGTATATTGTGACCCTGAAAAAAGCTCATTTTAATGAAGAACTCAACTTGAAGAATCAATACCACTCAAGAAATGGTGGGTCACAGAGAGTTAATAGATTTGACAAACCAAGGTATTATTTTTAACTGGATATATAGTGTCATGTTAAGAATTCATACAACTATTTTGGGATTGAAGCGTAGTAGTTGTTACATTCATAAATCTCCTCAATAGTTCAATGTTGCTCTAGATGAATGGTTTTTTTTTTTTGTGGTTAGCCCACTTTCGTTTGTTTAATTTCTGCTACAGTATTATTTTAGTTGTAACTTGGGAAACTTTTATAAAGGTTGTCTTAATTTCTTTACTGTGTGAATTTTTTTTTCCTTGTAGCTGTTAGATACAGTTGAAGAATAATATATTACATTTTATTTATGCTTTAACTAGTGATATATTCTCTTAAGTCAATCATTGTAGCTTTCATTTGCTGAGAACTGTTCAAGATTTATGGGTTTTGGGACATGTTCTACAGTGAGATATTTAGTTTGTCTCCTGAGTATTCCATTATGTTGTAGACCTACTTTGGGTCCTGATTATATTCTTTGTTCCAGTACAATGATCTCCCCTGCGAGCTTGTGCAAAGCTATTTGGACGAAGTAAATGACATCAATTTCTGGCGTTGGATTTCAATTTTGGAGTTTCTACTCGAGAGTTGTGTGTCCCGGCATTTGTTGGACCATGAAGTATTGAAAGAGTAAGAAGTGAAAAATCATGTAAATCAATCTTGTATTAGTTGTGTGTCCAATTATATAATATCAAACATTTCGAGTTGTTTGAAGTATTAGCAATCTGAGCATTTCTAAGTTAAGTTTGTTTTTTCCTCTACATTTCTAAGTTTATGCAGTAGATAACTTTATGCACTAATAATTTTTCCTCTATTAGCAATCTGTAAATCTGTAAATCTGTAAATCTGTAAAATCTGTAAATCTGTAAATCTGTAAATCTGTAAAATCTGTAAATCTGTAAATTTGTAAAATCTGTAAATCTGTAAATCTGTAAATCTATAAATCTGGAAATTAACACTAATAATTTTTCCTCTATTAGCAATCTGGAAATCTGTAAATCTGGAAACTAACACTAATAATTTTTTCTCTATTAGCAATCTGGAAATTAACACTAATAAATTTTTCCTCTATTAGCAATCTGGAAATTAACACTAATAATTTTTTCTCTATTAGCAATCTGGAAATTAACACTAATAATTTTTCCTCTATTATCAATCTGAAAATCTGGAAAAATTTATGCACTAATAACATAATTGCAAAAGATTAATGATTATTTGAGTTACATTAAAGTAGATAACTGAAAGGAAATTAACACAATTAGACATCGACCCATAACTATTCACTTAAATTTAATTACGATTAGGACATCGACGCCTATCATGTCCAGTCTGCCTACATAATCCACAATCTCGCTCATACACTGTAGAACTACGATCCATTTCATTAGGTATTCTAGTTGTCCTTGGCCGATTAGGACGACGATAGAATTCATTACTTCTCATTGTAAAACTTGGAGATGGCCAATATGCCTCATGACCAATAGGTGAGAATGACCCAGAATATGTTGCAACATAACTCTCTATTGTGAAATGCTTGCTAACAAAATTTCTAGCTAGCCCTCCCATTCTATCAGTTACCTTCATGACATGTGAACATGGGAAGTGCAAATTAACCCATTTTCCACAATCACATTTTCTTTCATTCAGTGAAACACAATGAGGATTACCACCAGTACCATCAACTTGTATAGATCTAACCTCGTATACCCCTGTGGGTATATTCCAATAAAAAACAAAGTGCCTTTTTGAACTTTCATAGTTCTTCTCCCACTTTATTTTGAACCTCCTAGTCCATAATTCATTTTGTTCTGCAAGTTGGTGCGCTATTTGAGACCTACGGGTATACCGTTCAATAGTTTGCTCCAATGAAAGTCTAACCATAGCAGTGACAGGCAAACCTCGTGCTTTTTTCAACACTCCATTGAACGACTCTGAAAGATTTGTTGTCAACACTCCCCATCTTTTTCCACCATCATGGCTAACAGTCCATTTGTCCAAGGGAATTTCCATGAGGTATTCATGTGCTTCGACATTTTCTTCTCTAATTTGCCATATCAAGGATTCAAACTTCCTTACTTGATGAGCTGAAGCAGCCCTCCACATCAATCTGCTGAGGTCCTTGTTTGGAAATTTAGATTGAAAGTTGCTCTTCAGATGCCTTATGCAAAATCGATGGAAGGCTCGAGGCTCTTGAAATCGCCGCAACTCCTGCAAACTAGTCAAGATTCCTTTTGCCCTATCAGATATAACACATACATCTTGTCTACTTTTTATCACATGTGCACTCAAATTTCTAAAAAACCACTTCCATGCCTCTTTTGACTCTTTGTCTACAATAGCAAACGCTAAAGGAAGAATGTTATCATTTCCATCAATTCCAACAGCAATTAATAATTTGATCTCATACCTTCCATAAATATGAGTTCCATCTACTGAAATAACAGGGCGACATGTTTGGAATCCATCTATGCATGGCTTGAAAGCCCAAAATACAAATTTAAAAGTTTTTACCTCTGATGAACTCATCGACTCTTCGTGTTTCCATTCCACAATTGTTCCATGGTTAAAGTGTTGAAAAGCTACAAAAAATTTAGGTAGGTCACTAAATGATTTCTCAAAGTCACCATACACCAATTCAAATGCGCGTTGACGTCCAAGCCACGCTTTTCTGTATGTCACTTGATGACCAAATTTTTCATGAACCTTTGAAATGACATCTACCACCAAGTACTTAGGATTTTTTCTAATTTGATTTAGAAACAGTGATGCAATCAAATTGGTATTTAGATTGGCGTGACCACTAGAAAGCCCTTCAGTCTCACATCTATGATTTTCAACATATTTTCCTATCTTCCAAAGGTTATCTCCAACTTTTCGACCTCGAAGAAACCACAAGCAACCCAATAAACTATAAAACTTACATCTCACAACCCATAGACTTTTGGTAGATGTTACCACCTTGAACTCCTTATTTTTGTGCAAACTCCAAATCGTTACCGCCCGTTTCAACTTTTCTTTACTACTAAAAAACATACCTTTTTTCAAATCCTTTTTTGCTTCCTCAGACCAAATTGAACAATATTCCATCTCAGATTCACATGTAGACATGAAAATGTCTTCCTCATTCTCTAATGTCCTGAAATAGGGTATGTCATGATTTTGTATTTCAGACACGCCTTGTTTATGATTATGAAGATTTACACCATTCTGAGAAAAATCTCTAATATCATCGATATCTTCATCAGGTTCACTTTCATTACCATCTTTTGGAGGTTCATCTTCCTCCGAACTTTCATCACTAATTTCAGCATTTACATCATTATATAGATCAACATTGGTCTCATTATCTCTGTAAAAAAATATTAGTTAAATTCTAGCAAAATTATAAATATAGAAGCTTGTTTTAAAAGCGATAATTTATACTCTAAAAGGTTATTTCTTCTATCAATAAGAGATAATTTATGTATACTGACAATAAAATTATCTTATTAAATTGTTACACTAAAATTCAGTAAAATATAGATTTGTTATTTTACCTGGCCTCATAATCTCTGTGACTATTATCAATATGCATTTGACTACTTGACCCTTCACCAAATGATCGATGACCATGCATCGACAATTGTTGGAATGGTGGTTGAACAACCGGTTCTACAAAATGAGGTTGATTGGCCGTGGTAAAGCCATAATTTTGGGCCAATAAATTCATGTGATAACCATGATGACCACTAACTTGAAATACAACATTTTGATCTGTT
This sequence comes from Solanum okadae, assembly GCA_036553675.1. Classification (NCBI taxonomy): domain Eukaryota; kingdom Viridiplantae; phylum Streptophyta; class Magnoliopsida; order Solanales; family Solanaceae; genus Solanum; species Solanum okadae. The sequence goes on along the minus strand of CM071685.1, from coordinate 9,508,345 downwards.
GATTTGGACTTTACATACATCTCCAAGACATTTATATCAATCTTATCCGCAAATTTTTGAGGTATGAAAAGGAATTGTAACAAAGATTGGTCATTCTCAATTTTAAACTCAATGAACCTTGTATTGTTACCTTGAATTGAACATGGATATTTTCCAGAAATATCCATATGAATATTTTCACTATTTGTTCCCATTTTCTCATGCAACAATCCAACCAATTCAACATAGTTAGTTGAAGTAGACATACTAATAATCATTCTAGCACATTCAGTATACCTAAATCCGTTCATATCCGTAATTATTTCGCCACCCCAATACAAAGCAACCATCACATTATGTTCAAAGCTCGTCATCTTTATCCTACACATAAAAATAAGATATTTTTTAAAAATAATATTAATAAATTAGAAAAATAATTTTAAAGCTATAGTAAGAACTTAACATAATATGATAAATTTGACTTATTTAATTCATACCTGATGAAGTTTTGTGAATATTATTTTAACAATGGGCAACACAAGTGAAAGTTTTGATGAATATTGTTGGAATATGCAAAAAATTCCTTACAACAACATTTATTTTATAATCACATGTGTTGTAACTAACAGTCACGTTTTTAAGGTAAAACGTTACTCATAGTAACGTTTTACAGCTAAATTTGCAGGATTCGATTCTAAATTTGCAGGAGTCGAAGGCCCGTGATTGGATTCTTTAGAAACGTTACTATGAGTAACATTTTAAATTTGCAGGATTTCATTCTGAATTTACAGGATTGGATGTGATTGGATTCTCAATAAACGTTATTGTGAGTAACGTTTTACACCTAAAACGTTACTCACAGTTACGTTTTAGGTGTAAAACGTTACTATGAGTAGCGTTTTAAATTTGCAGGATTTCATTCTGAATTTACAGGATTGGATGTGATTGGATTCTCAATAAACGTTATTGTGAGTAACGTTTTACACCTAAAACGTTACTCATAGTAACGTTTATTCATTTAACGTCGTCAGATCCGTCAGCTTTTCTGTCCGTTGAATTTTTAAAATAAAAAAAACCTAAAACGTTACCATGAAGTACGTTTATACTACTTTTGTAAAAAATTAAAAAAGCGTATTAGTTTGGTGAATTGGTTTTAAAAATAGCTTATTTTGGTCAAAATATCGTAAAGCTGTGCTGGATTAAAATTGCATCTATTTCTTTGGTCTTTTCCATTCAACACGTGTAATTGCACTACTGTTTTCATCAAACCACGTGTACCCTCAAGGCCTCACCATCACCCCTCAAAGAGCAAAACTGAGTCTCAGTGCTTCGATGATTCAGATTTCGAAGGTTTGTGGTTTCTCTTTCTCTTATCCTCTTCTATTGACTATTGATATTTTTGAATCTCTTCATTCCACGTGCTTTCAATTTTAGGGTTCTGCACTAATAAATTTTGGTATGAATTTTGGGCTTCTTCATCTCGGACTCTCTAAATTTTTTTCATTTTAATTGGGATTTTATCTTCTATTGGCCTTGATAAATGGATTAAATTTATTTAGAGATTTTTTAATTTGATAATTGAATGTTGTTGTCCAGTTATTGACAAAATTCAGCCCAGTAGAGAAGCTGAGTTTGGTGTCAAATGGATTCAATGGAGATTTCAATCATCGATATTCCTCTTGGGGTAAGTTCACAGTTTCCTGTTCATACTCTGAATTAGGAAACATCAGCTTATATTATTTTGCTTTGTAGAATAATTTTGCCCTAAATTCCTCTTCACGACATGAAATCGAGAATGTACTTTTTTAATACTTCATCTCATTGCATGTTATAAATATGTGTTTTTGTTCCATTTGAAAGTCCCAAGAGACATCAAATTTTCTGATGGATATGAAATATCTATTTTATATATTTTACTCTTTGGATTATCTTTTTTTTTTGTACAAATTCCTGCGAAATTTAAGAGTTATATCAATTATAACAGGTCACAATCTCATGTCTCATACTCTAGAAATACAGAAACAAAGAAATTTCAGGATTGAACTACCAAAAGAAAATAGAATGAACTATTTCGACTACATCATCGGAAACAACGTCTCTATCTCTCAAGGTAAGGGTAAAATTGAGTATATTATTGTTGTAGACTTTTAGTACATCGTTTATTCTTTGATTGTCTTTTATCTTGCGGCTTTGTGATTTGTGAACTTCCCCGTAGATGGAGAAAATATTGAACTCTATACTCTCTGAATCTCTCACTTGCCGGCAATTTTTAGCGAATTAGGATGAATTCTAACTATGCTTCACTATTATGTTTGCCTTGCTTTTGTTATTCAAGTTTCTATCATATTGCTCACTTCAAATTTTTCAGATTCAACTTTACTTTGAGGAATATAGATTGGGTTTTTCTTGGTCTTGCTTTATTATGAAGAATTAATCACAATTTGATATGGATATTTTAGTTTTTTTATATAGTTTCTAGCTAAGATTGCTACATGCGTGTTAGTAACTATCCGATTTGCAGATGTTTTATCTTTGATGAATGTTGTCTTTTGTAACTAATTAATTAGTGTAATTTTAGATGTCTTGAAAAAAATCTAAGCTATCAAAGATGGCATAAATTTAAAGTTCATTGTGCATCCAAGTTGTTTGATAATATGCCTCACTTAACTTATTTGAAGTTTTATGTTGTCATTTTCCTTATCAGGTTGTGGCAGGATTATCTTTATCGTGAAGTCAGTTTGAGAAGAAAGTCAATTTATTTTGTCTTAGTAATTCTGGGGCTATTGTTTAAGACTTGGGGCACTAAACACACAAGGTATTATCATCAATTATTTTCTTATTGATATTCTTTTCGTTTTGTTTTGATCAACAATGTCACTTTGAGTACATTTTGTATATTTATTAGTATTTTATTTTCAACTTCTGGCATTTGGCTTGCTGGCTTACTGATCTACTTTTTCTTTGAATAAACAAGTAGCAGTACTGCCTGTTTTTCTACATATTAAAAAAAGATTATTGTAATAATTTAATTATAAGATATCTCATGTTACAGCCTTACAGGTAACAAGATAGATATTTCTGCATCTTTATGTCATATTGTGCATACATCCAACAAAACTATAATGCAAAGAGGCTATTATTCATAATGCATATTGATACCATTGAACATTCTGTTCTTTAATACCATTGAACATTCTGTTCTTTATAATACAATTGAACATTCTATTCTTTATTTAGAATTTTTCCAAAATTTCTAGAAAAAATTGACTCCGGCTCACTAAATAAAACTTTTTATACATTTTTCAATAAAGTTTGTGCACCTTTATTGCCTTCTTTAAATGGAAGTGTTTTTGTAATTAGATTGTCAAAGTTCAAGTGCTTTTATTTCTTTTAACAAATGAATTGCTGAATTTCTATGGGGATTAGAAAATAACGCAGGTGACATTGTTGAAATTAAATCACGACTGTCCACCTATAAATTTCTGCTAATGTTAATGGGAAGAAATTGCCTTCAGATTCATCAATGAATATATCTATATTCACGCAAACTTCTTTGTGCGCATATATTCAAACATATCGTATTTTTCCATTGCTTGATAATTGCAATAAGATAACTTCACTTATGATGTCGATAAATTATATGTGAAATCAAGGATGTTCAGCCCTTTGTTTGAATACAAGCTAATTGGATCATAAGGTTGGTACTTTATGTACTGATATTGATATTCTTGCAGCAGGCATTTTGTGCGGCTTTGGAATCTGCTGCCCATTTAGGGATGGTAAGTATTGATACTTTTAACAATGGAGAGGAGGAGTTTTTGGAGAGCAAATCTGAGGGAATTCAAACAACAATCTTTGGGTTAATAAGTATTCGAAAAGTTTAAAATTTGAGGAGGAGAGCAAGATCAAACCTGAGTTTGCTTTCTCAGTTATCACAACAGAAAATGACAAAAGACACTGGTAAAATTAATTCTTTCTCCTCTTTAGGACATGTCTACTTCAACTAATGCCACAGTAGTGTTGTAATTTGTAAATATGGTGAAAATAAGTTGATATGTGTGATATGATCTATATTATGGATGGAGACGGGTCTAGCATTTATGTTTGATAGGTCGAGTCTTCAAGATTTTTAGCATTAAACTCACACTTTAAAGTTATAGTGTTTTGAGGGGCTTGCTAATTTCTTAAATCATTAGAAGTCGAGTTAATATTTTCTCACCTGAAAAATTCTCGACATCCAGAGACTTTGTCAAAATCGATGAAGAAGGCTAGGGTTCAAACTTTAATACATCAACTGTACTTCTAAAGTGCCACCAAAATTGTAATCGGCAATGAAGTGCCACCGTGGAGTCTCTGGTGGTAAAAAATGACGAGTTTCAATCTGAATTGGTATCATTCACGGCCCAATCACCCTGTTTTTCGATGAACCTACCTCTGGTCTAGATTCCACCCGTGCTTTCATGGTAATAAAAGTTCTTCATCCTTTATTTCGGGCTACCTCGCTGACATAAGATTTACATTACATATATTTTATAAGATTATTTTTGGTGCTGGTCATCTTTAGTGTGACTATGTTGCTCGGACTCTTCAAAAATGCCAACGGGTGCGTGTCGAATTCGCCAAAAGTAGTGTATTTTTGAAGAATCCGAGATGCGTGCGGCATCAAAAGTGAAGAGTCCGCGCAACTAAGAGCGTGAGAGCTCTTTGTTTTGATGAGATTCTTAGGAATCGTGCACGGGTTACTGTACTCACTTAGTTCTCCATCTGTAAGGTATATGTTAGGTCCTACTTTGGATTTCCATTAATTTTTCTATTCTTTTGAGTTGTTTCTGTGGTGTGACACTAATTCTTGGATGATGCTGATTAAAGTGGTGTCGTAGTGCCGATAGAAATTAAATTCAATTTTGTAGTTTCCGACGCTCTCACCTTATTTTAAGCTTCACTTTTGAACATTCTGAAAGAGAAAATAAAGTAACAAATCATAGCCTCCATTTTACATCGGGTTACTTGGCCCCGCCTTGATCGTTGCAAGTAAGAAACATTCTCTTATTGTGAATGCATTTTATTTTGCTCATTGCTCTAAGCTCAATAGATATCTATGTTTGCTTACTTCATTTATTTACTTCTCAAATATAATTAAAGCTTTTACATTTTCTATTCCCACTTAGTATAAGTGATACTATCTGAGAGTCATACTATTGGCTCGGAAAATTGACATTTAAATTCCCTAATAATGCAAAATATCTATTACGATGCTTATGCAGCGTGGCTCCTTAGTTTTTTTTTGTCTTGGAATTACTATCAACTTCTTTAGTGGTGAGATGCCAGAAAAAAGTTAAAAAATTATGATTCATCGACATTTAAGTGACTGCTTGATTTCTTTCTTTACAATAAATTATGTGATTTTCGTTGTGTTGGTCTACTAAATTTGGACTGTGGAATAGGTGATAGTTAAAGTGAATGTATTGGCTATATCCTTGCAAAAAACACTTAAAGTGGTTCCTTATATAGCTTCCTTATGGACTTCTGGTTAATTAAAATATTGCTATGATAACTGCAGGTTTTTGCCAATCCTGAAACATTGATTGGTTTCCATCCAAATGTTGGTGCACCTTAGTTGGTAAGCTGGGGTTCTCATCAAAATAAAATTGTATGATTTATAGCTTTTGTTGGCGAAATGAGTCACTTCTGGGAGTTCTGCTCTACCAAGTGCTCTTGGAAAGTTCTTCTTTTCTTTTGGTGTATTTATTTAGTCTTAGTTAGTTGTAATGATGTTTTAGAACTGATTGATATACATAGTAATGATTTAATGGGTAGACGTCTCGTGGACTTAACTCAAGCTTATGTCTTTCTCACATGTATATGAGAATATTACTTTCTTACCCCTGTTAATTCTCTGTCATTTTGCTAAATGTAATAAACCTATTTAAGTACTTAAGGTTATGAAATATTCTCTCTTAGGATAGAACGACTTACTTCATCCGGATAGTGGTACCTCATATTCCACTAAACTTTGAACTCACTCAAACGGAAATAAATTACACAAAAAAAATTAAAATGCAAGAAGAAGAACAGTAGAAGATTAGAAAAAATTATGGTTGGTAAATGAAAGGAAGTCCCTCTATTTATAGTCAACAAAGGGTAGTTTGAACAAATATTTTTTGTGTCTTATGTGAAAGATCATGAATGAAAAATTTTATTAGTTAAATGCAGTTATGTATATATTTATTTCAATTTGATCAAGTTCAATCATGAAATTAGTCTTATCTCACTAATATTACCTTACATACAATATTTGTTTTGTATTTTTCTTGTCATCTAACCAAATGTGCTTTGCATGTTTATTCTACGTTAAATTGTTTAGATGTCATATGAACATGTGAAGAGAACAACTACATTTTATATATTCACATATTTTCACATTTGCTGTGAGTTTTTTTTATAAAAAAAAGTACTCGGAACATTATAAAATAATATATTTTAAAATTAGAAGATCTCATTAACTTGATAGTACATTTGTGACATATATAATACTTTAATTTAAATACAATTACCTACCGAAATATAAATATATATATTTGCATTAATGAAAATATTTATCTCATAAAATTAGCTACTAAATAAATAATAAAAATTAAACTAATACAAACTTCAATTAGCATTTTTACAAGTCATATCAACATTTCTTCGTCTAAAATACTGAAATATTGAGAAATAGAAAATAAGTAAAATAAAAAGGCAATGTTTATATAGTAATAACTATTTTGAAGCAAACTTTCTGGGAGTCTAAATCACATAAGTAACATTGAAAAATAAAGTCATTCTTTTGTCTTGACCATCAACAATGAATCGTGACAATTCTCTAAATTTTGGAAAATAATTTTCAGAAGCATATATGATATATCTACATGACATGAAAAATTGTTAACAAAAATAAATGCATTTAGACTACATCATGTTAACTTCATATATTGGAACATTACACGCTAATGTTTATATTAAGCAAAAAATAATTATTATATCATCAAAATTATATTATTTTCATCAAGTACTCGAGGTTATGAAATATACCCTCTTAGGATAGAACGACTTACTTCATCCGGATGGTGGTACCTCATATTCCGCTAAACTTTGAACTCACTCAAACGGAAATAAATTACACAAAAAAAATTAAAATGCAAGAAGAAGAACAGTAGAAGATTAGAAAAAATTGTGGTTGGAAAATGAAAGGAAGTCCCTCTATTTATAGTCAACAAAGGGTAGTTTGAACAAATATTTTTTGTGTATTATGTGAAAGATCATGAACGAAAATTTTTATTAGTTAAATGCAGTTATGTATATATTTATTTGAATTTGATTAGGTTTAATCATGAAATTAGTCTTATCTCACTAATATTATCTTACAGATAATATTTGTTTTGTATTTTTCTTGTCATCTAACCAGATATGTTTTGCATGTGTATTCTACGTTAAATTGTTTAGATGTCATATGAACATGTGAAGAGAACAACTACATTTTATATATTCACATATTTTCACATTTGCTGTGAGTTTGTTTTATAAAAAAAATGTACTCGGAACATTATAAAATAATATATTTTCAAATTAGAAGACCTCATTAACTTGATAGTACATTTGTGACATATATAATACTTTAATTTAAATACAACTATCTACCGAAATATAAATATATATTTCCATTAATGAAAATATTCATCTCATAAAATTAGCTACTAAATAAATAATAAAAATTAAACTAATACAAACTTCAATTGACGTTATTACAAGTCATATCAACATTTCTTCGTCTAAAATACTGAAATATTGAGAAATAGAAAATAAGTAAAACAAAAAGGCAATGTTTATATAGTAATAACTATTTTGAAGCAAACTTCCTGGGAGTCTAAATCACATAAGTAACATTGATAAATAAAGTCATTCTTTTGTCTTGACCATCAATAATGAATCGTGACAATTCTCTAAATTTTGGAAAATAATTTTCAGTAGCATATATCTACATCACAAGAGAAATTGTTAACAAAAATAAATGCATTTAGACTACATCATGTTAACTTTATATATTGGAACATTACACACTAATGTTTATATTATGCAAAAAATAATTATTATATCATCAAAATTATATTATTTTCATCAAGTACTCGAGGTTATGAAATATACCCTCTTAGGATAGAACGACTTACTTCATCCGGATAGTGGTACCTCATATTCCGCTAAACTTTGAACTCACTCAAACGGCAATAAATTACACAAAAAAAATTAAAATGCAAGAAGAAGAAGAGTAGAAGATTAGAAAAAATTGTGGTTGGAAAATGAAAGGAAGTCCCTCTATTTATAGTCAACAAAGGGTAGTTTGAACAAATATTTTTTGTGTCTTATGTGAAAGATCATGAATGAAAAAATTTATTATTTAAATGCAGTTATGTATATATTTATTTCAATTTGATTAGGTTCAATCATGTAATTAGTCTTATCTCACTAATATTATCTTACATACAATATTTGTTTTGTATTTTTCTTGTCATCTAACCTAATATGTTTTGAATGTGTATTCTACGTTAAATTGTTTAGATGTCATATGAACATGTGAAGAGAACAACTACATTTTATATATTCACATATTTTCACATTTGTTGTGAGTTTTTCTTTATACAAAAAAGTACTCGGAACATTATAAAATAATATATTTTCAAATTAGAAGATCTCGTTAACTTGATAGTACTTTTGTGACATATATAATACTTTAATTTAAATACAAATATCTACCCAAATATAAATATATATTTGCATTAGTGAAAGTATTTATCTCATAAAATTAGCTATTAAATAAATAATAAAAATTAAACTAATACAAACTTCAATTGGCGTTATTACAAGTCATATAAAATTTTCTTCGTCTAAAATACTGAAATATTCAGAAATAGAAAATAAGTAAAACAAAAAGGCTATGTTTATATAGTAATAACTATTTTGAAGCAAACTTCCTGGGAGTCTAAATCACATAAGTAACATTGATAAATAAAGTTATTCTTCTGTCTTGAGCATTAAAAACAAATCGTGACAATTCTCTAAATTTTGGAAAATAATTTTCGAAAGCCACAAGAGAAATTGTTAACAAAAACAAATGTATTTAGATTTCATCATGTTAACTTCATATATTGGAACATTACACACTAATGCTTATATTAAGCAAAAAATAATTATTATATCATCAAAATTATATTATTTTTCTCAAGTACTCGAGATTATGAAATATACCTTCTTAGGATAGAATGACTTACTTCATCCGGATAGTGGTACCTCATATTCCGCTAAACTTTACACTCACTCAAACGGCAATAAATTACACAAAAAATTTAAAATTGCAAGAAGAAGAAGAGTAGAAGACTAGAAAAAATTGTGGTTGGAAAATGAGAGGAAGTCCCTCTATTTATAGTTAACAAAGAGTAGTATGAACAAATGTTTTTTGTGTCTTATGTGAAAGATCATGAACTTTCCGAGAAGTCGCAACACTTTGAAAAAGTTACAACTTATTGAAAAAGACAACTCTTTGTAATAGTCACAACTCTTTGGAAACGTCACAACTTATTGAAAAAGTCACAACTCTTTGGAAAAGTCACAACTCATTGAAAAAGTCACAACTCTTTGGAAAAGTCTCAACTCATTGAAAAATCACAATCCTTTGAAAAAAGTCACAACTTATCGGAAAAGTCACAACTCATCGGAAATGTCACAACTTAAGTGAGGGATATTATAGTAATTTAACATTCAAGTTAGAAGTTCATGCTTTTAAGGTAATATAGATAGAATCGATATATTGGGGGGGGGGGATTTAGGGAACAATTAGAAACGATCAATTGAAAAAACAATAGCTAGGAGATAACACAAAAGAGTATTTATTACCAAGATTGATAACGACTAGGGGTGTGTGCACTACGATGGAATTTTAGTCCCCTAGTTTGTTCATATATACCTCTGTTTGATCTAACTCTTTCCTTAATTCTTTCTCAATTTGAGAATAGATCATACTTTCTACTATATCCCTTTTGCGTAAGTTATGATAATCGTTCGGATTTGGCTGTTAAGGCAAGGCTTGCCCAATATCAAATATGAAAAAATATTGTAAAACGAGGGCAAAATTTAAATGATGGCATGACGCCAAAAAGAAAAAGGATAGTTGCAGGTCAAAATTTGAAATAAGGAGATATTATTTGTGTTATTAAAGTTGTGGATTGGACTTGAAAGTTTCTCTCTGAAATGGACACAAGGATATTGCAAAATCCATAACACTGGGGAAATTAATCTTTGGGCTTTGACATTTCCTATTTCAAAAGGAATAAAGAGGAAATTAATTATATGTCATGCCATTGATGTGTGGATTATAGTATTCTACTGTATTGTGCATTGAACTAAAGGAAATGGTTGCTCTCTCCCTTATTTGGTTATCAAATTTTCATTTAACATGAATTATATGCCCTTATTTGGTCAACTGATCACTCTAAAATTGACAGGGCCTCACGTAGAAATGTCAATATGGGATGGGCTAGCCCATGCGAATGCGCCCACTAATAATTTTGATGGATCATACAATAGTCAGCCCAATTCATTACCACGTGGGTTGTTGTTTGCGGTGGCCCAACCCACTTTTTTAAAAATATAATCTTATAATTTTCATAAATTTTAAATAAAATGCTAACATGAATATTTACATTATGATATTAGATGGTTTTACAACTTGCTAACCAATTCCCAAATCAACAAATAAAATAATCCTAATAATACATATTAAGTTTGACTTGTTGGACACAAAGCTTTTGCAAAACTGAATAACTTTTACATGATATATACAACTCAAACCAAATAGAGATATTAATAAGAAAACTAAAAAGTTACGGACTAACAATACAATTAGCTAAATAAAAATACTAACTTAATTTTGTTCCAAACATATCACGATAAAACACAGAGAGAATAAAGATAGACAATAGTTCATCCACTAAAATGTGGTAAATTCAAATTGTACAATTCTAAGATTAGATTCTAATTGGTTTACTGTAGAAGAAAACAATCTAAAGTAATTTTAACAGTAATATCATTTAAAATCTGGTTGTAGACATTGAAATTTTGCCGACTCTACAAGACGTGTTCAATTTGAATTGGGATTCTATTAGAATTCTTGGAGGCTACTCAACCCTATACCCTAGTTTATGCCTATATAAAGAGTACTAAATTCTCTTAAGAAGCATCTCAAAATATCCCATAAACTCTTGGTAAAGATAAATCAAGTCCAAATTGATTATCACATGGATAGTGTTTGGTCTAGAATGTATTCAATATTCTCTTAAAATATCAAATGTATATTTCTTGGATTCTTTCGAATTTCAAGATCCTTACCAAAAAAACACCAAATATTACTTGATTGGATAGACTATTCCTAACTCATATCCTTAAATGAAAAATTAGCATGATTAAACTATTTCTAGCTCTAATCTAACGACTAATTTCATCAAATCCTCACAATGAAGTCTTACCCAATCCCATTTTGTTTTTTCAAGCCAAAACAGTTTAGAGAGTTAAACCAATGTTTGCGAAGCCAATGCATTTTAGATTAAAACTTTATGATACCAATAGATCCATACTTAACAACCAATTTTAGAACCAATTAATCAACACCTATTGAATTTTTTACCCATATCTAGAACTTACACACATATCTATAAATTTAGTTACTCATGAATGAAGAAATGGAATATATATCCAAATAAGAGTACTTCATTTCAAGCAAAAATGGACAGACAATGGTGAGATCCAATCTTACCAAGGTACACAAATATGAGTTTGCTTTCTTAGCGGGTAAGAAAGTTCTTAGCTATTTTTTATCACTACAAATTCCAAAAAAGAAGACTATACAATATTCTCAATCAGGAAGAAGATAATAGTACATAATCATACAAATCTTTATTCTATACTTAAACCTTCCTAAGAAAACACTTTATCCTTCAAATACATTTTTTCCTTGAACTTTTAGAATTGATTTGAGCTAGACCAGCAAAATTGTGACATGGACTTGTTAAATTTCAATCACAGTACTGCTTAAACCTTTAGTTCTACTACCACACTTGCACTTGGATCAGCAGAACACTGATCATGAATTTTTCAGCGCCAGTTATTCGCCCGTGCTTGATTCTATTTAATTCTAGTAAAGCTGGTGAGATGCCAGTTGGCTTCTCTGAGCTGCCGGTTCCTTCGCCGGTATGCTTAAGTTGTTTTAAAATCGAAATCATTCAAACTTCATTTTTCTACAAAATACATGCACATAAGAGAACTAGGACCTAAAATCCCGGCAATTAACATTAAAATATAGTAATAATTGATGAATATAAGATCAATAAGTTGATAAAATACCAACTCATCAAATCCCCAAATTTGAACTGTTGGTTGTCCTCAAGCATAACTATTGGCACAAAGTAGTTGAAAAATCTTAATTGACTTATTATCCAAATAAATCGATTGAAAGTTCAACAATTAGAGGCTGTAGCATTCATGATATAACTTAATATTATTGTGTTCAAAATAGACATAAGTTTTTGTTTTTTTCATAAAGGCATACAGAAGCTACTGAAATAAGTTTTAGGGCAAATACCCATGGCTTGTCCTTAAAAATGGATGAATCAATCAATCAAAACTAACAATTATGTTTAGCCTCAATTTCATTAACTTATTTAATTATCTAGTTGTTGATTCACAGGATTAATAATATGATCATGATCTTCTAACCTCTAACCGCCTACCACAACTGACAGTCTAACTATATCGTTGAACATGGATAGATTGCATCACTTATGGAACATTACGTTCTTTTGTTGTATTTGAACCAATCACGCCACATAGGTATATCCCTATCCTAGATGCAAATCAATTCTAGTTTTAGCAATAAAAGATCATGCTCCTTCTATTTCGGTTCCATCCCTCTATTCCTCTCCCAAGTTCAAAAGTATACAATAGGTTTATTCTAATGGTGATCAAACATTAAAATAGTAATATAAGAATATAAGGACTACTAATATGATAAACACATATGTAGAATCACTAAACAATCATTTATAAGTTACCATAGCTAGAAGTTTAAATTCACATAGATATGGAACAATTACAACAAATCATTGACATAAAAGATGTAAAAATAATAAAAGAGAAAAAAAGATGAAATCAAAGTTTTTCGGCCTCTACGACGGCTCTTCATTTTTTCCAGGTCAAAGGTTATTTTCTATAAGGATAAATTACCTATATACACATCTTTATTTTCCATAATTTCCATCATTCCCTACCATTTTAAAATATTTTCAAAATCCCTTATTTTTTTTCAATTCTCAAGTCAAACGGATACATAAGTATTTCAGCCTTAACACATGATTTCCTTCCCTTTTTCACTCCTTTAATCTCTCCCTAATTTCACTCTACAATCTTATCAGTTACAATTTTCATATCAATTTGATTTTCAAAAGGATTCTCTACAATCTTATCAGTTACAATTTTCAAAAGGATTCTCTATAATCTTATTAGTTACAATTTTCATATCAATTTGAATTTTTTTCCCTCATTTTTTCTTGTTCATCTTTTTCTAATATATATGTATTCAGATTTTTAATGGATCTAGTTGTTTTTGTTTCTTAAATTAATATATAATGTCTTCGTTTCAACATTATGATACATTATAATTTCATTATGTACAATGTATCGTGTTCAAATTACTAAATTATCTCACGGTTATAGTTTGGGATACATTAACTAGATTTTTAATGGATCTAGTTAATTTTGTTTCTTAAATTAATGTATAATGCCTTTGTTTCAACACTATGATACATTACAATTTTATCATACACAGTGTATCGTGTTCAAATATTAATTTTGATACTTGATATAAAACTTCTACTAAATGTATCATTGTCATGTATCTAGGTGTTGCTATATATCGGATACACAACATTCTATTCTTGCATGAACAAATACACAATTTTTTAGACATGATACATAAATTCGAATTTACGCTAATTGTATCTGATACGTAGCAACTACCAGATACATAAATAGTAATGTATTGATAAATCTATCCATCTTAGAAATAAAATTCAAAAAACGATTACACAAAATTATAAAAGGTATGAATGATCCATCAAAGGTATGGATCTCTTTAGAGTTTATGTTTGTTGTATCAATCCATAACGGATACATTGAAAATCAAAACTCTTGATTCGTCACCTCAACGATGTATCAGATCTCCAAATTTTTCCTCAACTCATCGATCTTTAATTTAGCTGCAATGGTTGATTTGAGATTCACAAATCAATATTTTGGCCAACAACCATTTCATCACTTTTGTATCATTCATACCTCACCTCACTTTCTCAGATTCCGAAAGGATTTGCTTCAGATTCCGGAAGGAAATTCCTACTTTCTTAGATTCTGGAAGGATTTCCTTCTACTATATATCGGATTTTCAGGTTTTCCTCATCTCATCGATCTACTGCAATGGTGGATTTCAGATTCATAAAAGATATTATTTGCCCAACAATTATTCATTATGTATCTTATCAAATTTTCGATAAATTTGAATCTGATTTGAATGATTATTCAATGAACATGAGACGATGAATAGAGAAAAAAAATGAATTTTGAATTTGTTGATTCTAGAAGGATTTGCTTCTGATTGAATTGTTTGAAGCTAGGAGGATTTGGAAGAGAATTGAGAGAAGAAAATTTGAATTTTGAAATAATTGAAGCAGTTACTATTTGAGAAAGATTGACAACAAATTGATTAGCGTGATTTGGGGAACTCACATTCAAAATTGATTACCTTTCCTTTAAAAGTGTAACTGAATTTGTTTTAATGTATCAGAATTAATGTATCCGACTTGTTTGTTATGTATCCAGATAACACTGATTTTGAGGAATTTTTGTAAATTGGAAAAGCGTAGGGATACAATGTAATTTAGGTCTTTACACTATGGGATTTAGGTAAGTTATACTTTTCTATATCATATCCTCCTCCCTTCAAGAATTATTCCTATAGACTATTTATAAATATAAAAAAAACCTTAAATAAAATAATCGAGTTCTAAATAAATTGAGAAACCCAAATCCAAAGAAATTGGGTCTCCGCGTCACAGTGCCGACAGCCGCTCAACAATCAACAATTTGCTGCTCTTGTCTTCATATTGGAACACGTGTCAAATGTGCATATTTCAATTTAAATTTAATCTATTACGTTGTCTGCTTGATTTCCTTTATAATCTTTCATCTTTAATTCATTTTGAGTCTAAATCTTTTATATTCACATCATTTTTATCCTACAAAAAAAAACAGTATTAAGCACAATTCATAAAATCCAGACGCAAAAAGGACAAGTAAAATATTAAATATGAGGCAAATAGTGATGAAAACTATGTATTTTTTAGCTCACATTTCATTCTATAATCTATCATCTTTAATTCGTTTTGGCTCCAAATCTTTTCGTATTCACATCATTTTAATCTTACAAATAAAATACACTATTAAGCACAATTCATAAAATCCATGCTAAAAAGGACAAATAAAAATATTAAATGTGAGACAAATAGTGATTAAAAATAAGTATTTTTAGCTTACAACAACACCTATCACGACCAAAAGTATACCCTGGACGTGACATGACCTATAAGACCCCAAAATGTCCTACACAAACCATTTGTCATACATAAGATACAATATAATTGAACATACGAGAAATTAAAGTAGGAAAGCTCATATCATAAAGGAGTTTGAAATAAACGCAGAAGTAATCATAGTCTTGACAAGTCGATCTATTACATCAAAAGAAGTAGTCGGGGCAAAAAACATACACCATGTACAACATCCTAAAAATAAAGACATAGGAAAACATGGTAAAGATGACATGGTCCTCAGAACATAGGACTTACTAGGTGTTCGGCGATCAATAGTCAACTAGCCATGATCGGGGAGAGGAGAAGCGCCAAACCCTATATTATAACACAATGTAGGCACGAATGTGTATTAATACATGAAATGTACTAAGTATGAGGATATACATAAAACATGAGACATAATCATAAAGGGACATCAGGGAAAACATGATATGCATGACCAAACAAAACTTCTTGAAAAGTATTTAAGGAAGAACCGTAAATCATGAACATGGTCAATGCATCTTGAAACATGATAAAAAACTTCATAAAAACCTTTGAAGTAACTTAGTTCGTTTTGTGGGATATTGGATTTAAATGAAAATAGACCATGTGAGCTATAACATAGAATCTAATGTAACACCTACACAAAGAAGGGAAAGTCTAATTGCCAAGGTAAAACGCCGTACGATTCATTCATATGCTATTTATGGAGCCACTTTCTAGGTCTTTTAAGAAAAATCCTGCAAGGGCACGTAGTTAGGAACTAGAGGTTGCTACTAAAGACTACTCTATTTGAGCCTCCACTGCAAAATACTCTCAATGCTAATTTAATTCCCAATGGAATAGATAAATTCAATCATCAAAACATGACATTAGGAAAGACAATAATCATAATACCAATTAAAATCATGAAGTCTTATAAGAGTAACTCCTTTAAACCATGATTCATGCATGTGGGAGAAATCCTTTCACCTATCATGATTATCTAAGTATGTGAGAAATTCTTTCACCTATCATGATTATCTATGTATGTGAGAAAACCCTTCACATATTTATGATGCTTATCTCAAAAGTTACCCTAGATCATAAACATCTTTCTCATTAGAAGATACATAACTCTCATAATTCATATTTGATGAGTGATGGATTTGCACTCATTTCTTGCTCTTTTTTTTTGTGATTTTGTGGTACTCAAGTAGAGAAAGAGGCTAATTATTCATTGAATTATGTTTATTTCGGGTGGAGGAAAAATGATGCACAAAAGTGTAAAAGGAGCTGAACCTGGCAGAAATTGATCCTTAGATCTCACACCTACAAGCTGTTGTATGCTTTTACGAACAATCAACCAAAGTCAACTAGTTTCTTAAGCGATGATGTAGGGTTCGCTTCTGCGAACTGGTCAAGAAAGGTAGAATTCTCTTAAGCGACAAGATGTTCGCTTTGACATCTGCTTTTACAAACTCCCAATCGCTTTTACGGAGACCGCCTATCGAGACATGGCCAAAATTGGAAATTCTCAAGCATTGAATCCAAATTCAGAAAATAGGGCTAGAGGGGAGCATCATTCATCATCCAAACTGAAAATCTAGATAGAGATTATTGAAGAGAGAAAAACTCATCTTCTTAGTTGAGAGTAATTTCTTGTTGTTCTTAATTTTGGACTGAGACGTTGAAGATAAGTTGCCTCATAATTCATCTTTTGGTTTGAAGATTGTGTTTCTAATGATAATATCGTTTATCCTATCTTCTTTCCCTTACTTTGTATAACATGAATTGTGGGTGTAATTGCTACTTGAGGTTGCGATTTTGTTCTAGAGATAGGCAATTCCATTTGGTCTTTGATTCCTCATCCTATTGCTTTTGTATTTGATTGCATTCTTCACATTCATGAATTAGGTTGAATATATTCTCCATGTTTGAATTTATTAATTGAGAGTGCCCGTTCTATCGTCCGAGCTTTGTAGGTTGCTTGAAAATAGAATCCGTGGAGTGGCACATGTGATGTTAATCCCATTCTAGCTTTAAATCTTGATTTTGAGATCGAAAGGAGAAAATCTAAGGTTTCGTTGTTAAGTGAAAGGCTTGCTTGAAAGAGATGTCTAAGTTAAGGTAGTTGGTTGCTTTGTTGAGTTACATTATTGAGACTGAAAGTAGATGTCATGAAATAGTCCTTTGAGAACGAAAGGAGATTAGGATTAACCTATGATTACCTAGACTACCCATGAGTGAATGAGTATGTGTTGAGATTGCAATGGATCGTAGAGTGAGAAGCCTGAATATTTCAATTCCCGATTAGCCCTTAGTTTGTTCTTTTCCCAACACCTTCGTTTGTGTTACTAAACCATTTTCTTAATTTGACAATTGTGTATATATTGTTGTGTTTAGATTCAAGCTTGTAGCTATTAGTTCTCTATTTTTTCAATCGCCGACAAGTTGTTCACTGTGGGATTCGACCCCGAGCCTTAGTTGGATATTTTTATTGACGATGACCACCTACTCTTTTGATTGTTTTTCAGGAGTAGTTTGAGCATTATAAATAATAACTCCTATGCTGGGGAACAATTAGGCGTATTATTTCTAATGTACTTATTTCTCTCTAGATTGTGAATAAGGTTGTTTATTTTCTTTGGATTTTTGTGATCATGAAATATTTGGGATTGGTATTGCCCTACACCAGCACTTGTCCTTGTGATGAAACAAATGTGATAAATCAATTGAGGCTTAGGGTCGTGTATGAAAAGCTCATTTGGGGGAAGAATGCCCTACACCTACTCTCCTTTGTGATGAAAAGTCATCAAAAAGTGCACCTAGCTCGGTGCTATGACATGGTCGACTTTGAGTTTAGGCTTTCTACTCTATGGGCTAAGGTGAGAATAACTGTGAGGGTGAAAACTCTTCATTGTCCAATGGCCGAAAAGATCAAAGAAGGTCTCACAACTTGTACCTTGCTTGGTGTGATGAGACGATCCAACTCATGTTCGGGATTGAATTGTTTAACGCCAATGCAAGATAAAATATTGAGGTGGATATAAAAGATATCTTGATCTTGTGCAACAAACCCAAAATAATAACAATCCAAAAAGCCGAAATAAATAGCATGATACTAGAGTTGCAAGAAAAAGCCAAATAGATCATAATTGGCATCTTTAGTTCAAGTGAAATTGAGGGTGTCACACTATTGAAGGCCAACAATCCTGAAAGGCAATGTTCTGGTGGCCTAACAACCCTCTTATCCTCAGGCTTGCCAAAGGTTCCAAAATGGAAGAATGATACTCCCTTCGCCCAATTTTATATGTCATCCCTTTTTATAAATAGCTGGACCACAATACTTGTCATTTTATAATATTTATGCATAAATTACCATATTTTGCCTATTATAACCTTGATAGAGTAGTTAATTAATCTTGAAAATGTATTCATCATTTATTATAAAGTTGACTTAAGAAAACATTAAATAAGAGTAGAAGGGTAAAGTTACATTATTTCTTAATGCAAGTGCAAATTAAAAATGTGACATATAAAATGGGATGGAGGGAGTACAAAGTTGTGTAATAGATACAAGTCTTCAAAGTGGAGAGATCGGGTGAAATGTGTGATTCTCTCTTGCACTCCCCATGCTCTTCGGAGTGAATATGATCTAAAGTTGGGGAGAAGGTTCGTTGCCTCAAAGTGGAAACAAGGGTGATGCACACGACGTTGCGCCGCGACATTAAATTGTGCGCTTGATGAGAGGCAACCCATCCATTTTCAAATTAGTTTATTTTTGAGTTTTTGATTTTAGATTAGGTTTAATTTTTGTTTGTGACTAAGCCTCATGATTTTAGAGTTTTTGAAACTAATTTAAACAGGTTTGGAGGCGTGAATCTTGGAGGAAATGAAATTGGATGTTAAGACCCCATCAAAATATGACTTGGGAAGCTTTTTGGGCACCCAGGCGCACCAAATGAGACTAGGCAAAACTCCTAATACCCCCCATCCCCGCCCCCGGGTTTGCTAAAGTGCACAGTGAGCAGCTTGCCAAAAGGGTCTCAGAAGTCGCAAAAGCAAGCAATAGTTTGCTTAAGCAAAGTCTGCAAAAGCGACCCCTTCTCGCAAAAGAGTGTTCGCTTAAGCGGAGTGGCACTCACTTAAGAAAACCCCGTGTTTAATGAAAGGTCGCCAAAGTGACCAATAATCTCTTAAGAAATGGTAAGAGTTTAAAAAGGCAGTGGATAGAAGCCAAACAAGCAAAACACCTAAAATAAAAGGTACAACTTCTTGTTATCTCACTCAGTTGTCTCAAATTATTCTAAAACTCTTGGTCTTCATTTTGCAAATGAAATCCTGTATGTCTCTCTCACTCTTACTCTATTGAATTGGTAAATTTCATTTGAACATTTGATTTTGCCTTGATTGAATGTTGGGGTGGGGGGGGGGGGTATTATGTGGGTAGTAACTTCTCTAACTTAGGGGGTTTAAAATTATGAATGTGTTGGCTGTATTCTTTGCTTAATTTGTTAAATGCATGTGTGTGACTAATTTAAAGTATTTGGGGAAGTCTTTAGCATCCATTTCATGATATAATTGTTGAAAACATATTGGGAACCATGTGTTTGATAAAATGCCCAAAAGAACTCAAAAATAATTTTTGAAACTTGTTGTGCCAAAATGATTGAGTTTCTTGATTGCTTATTTGGTTGTTGTTGATTTTACATTGCTGGAGAGTTAAAATTTTGTGCTAAATTGAGAAGTGAAGTTGGTTGTTCATGTAAAAGGGGGGTGGCTGTTCGTAAAAGCAAACTCGCCATTGCAAAAGCGATGTTTGCTTAAGAGATCTCCCTTTCCTTCTGCGATTTCCGCATAAATAACCTTCTTGTCATTTTTGCGATGTTTGCTTAAGAGAAAATGACTTTGCTTTTGCAATATTTGAGACTATTTTTCTGCAAGGGTTAAGTTTTTTAGTATGTTTATTTTTGGTTCCAAATTAATTTCCAACCCTTTTCTTTGACTTCTACCTATTAAATAGCATTGTTTAACACATGATTCTCACACTTGTATGTTATTGTGACTTACAGAATTTTACAAAGTCAAGAATGACACATGAACTCAGTTTTGAGGAGGAAGTATTGGTCGAATATGACGAACATCGGTTTGTCTCTCACCAAGCACAAGATATTTATTATGCTTATGTAACAACCCGCCTTAGAAAGAACTATTTTGGGAAAGAGTAAATTTGGAAATTTTGGCAAGTTATGCTAAGTATAGGTTTTGGGTCAACTTCAAACGACCATAACTTTCGGTACATGATGTGTTAGGTATCCTACAAGATACCAAATGAAAGGTCTTGGAATCTTCTTTCCAACGCCACCGAGTTTGCTAATTTTTGGGCTCGTATGAGGGATATATGCCCGTTTGAAGTTGGGCTGTCAAATTAAGGAAAGTTACCCAGATTTAAGAGGGGTATTTTGGTCTTTT
Organism: Solanum okadae; assembly: GCA_036553675.1. Taxonomy (NCBI): domain Eukaryota; kingdom Viridiplantae; phylum Streptophyta; class Magnoliopsida; order Solanales; family Solanaceae; genus Solanum; species Solanum okadae. The sequence goes on along the minus strand of CM071685.1, from coordinate 9,487,208 downwards.
CCTTACCTTATTAGATTTTTTTCGTTTTTAATAATTAATTAGGGGTCTAAAATGAATTGGTTCAGTTTACACAATTACAATTCACGCTAGAATTTTTAGAAAAGAGTTCAAGAAGAGAAAAGAGGAGAAAAGAGGAGAAAGGTCAAGATTTCGTCAATTTCTTGAGGTTTCATCGCGGATTTCTCCAAGGGTTAATTCCTAACGAGGTTTGTGAGTTAACATAACATTGGGTTCGTTCACCCATGCGCGAAATTACGTTCTTGAAAGTAAAGAATTTGAGTTCTTGATGAGTTTTGTTGAAGTTTCCTTCATTATCTTGATTGTTGAGATTTTGATGTGTTCTTGAGATAATCTCATGAGTTTAAGGTTGTTTTTGAGTATATTCTTGTATACTATTGTTGGGTATTCAAATCTAAATAATTGGGGAAGAAACCATTCGATTCTAGGTGAATCGGGGTTAGAAAATGAGTAAGAAAGTTTGTCGGTTTTCTGGGCAGAGGTCTGGCGCACCGCGCCAGAAATAGGGGTCTATGGTTTTGGCTCTGGGGCTCCGCACCACTGAGTGTGCCCCAACCAGCCTTCTGTAGTTCAGGCTCTGGCCCCCTGCGCCACTCAGTACGCCAGGGTCGCCAGGTCCTCTACCTTTTCCCACTTCTTTTCGTTTGAGTTCCCTCGAATCGTACCTATGTTTTCTAGTTGATTTCTACACTCTAAGGTACTCTAAACATCATGATATCACCCATAAACATGAATCATAACCTTGAATTCACAAATTCAAATTCAAGGAAAGTCAAGAGCCAAGTCTAGAGAGTTTTTGTAACACCCCGACTTTTTGAAACATCTAAATTAACTCGTACCTTCGTGGAAATAAAAATAGGGTGAGTAATACATTAAGAATGATGTGGTATGCCATATTTTAAGTGTTCAATGGTTGTATCTCATGTTTTGAAATAAGGTAAGTCGCAAAATAAAAGTTGGCGAAAGTTATCGTAAGTGTAACACCCCGAAAATTCTATGACTTAAGTTAGAGCCTCACCTTATGAATAATGAATTAAAAATAGTAAAAATGATGTTTCTAAACCTAAATTAATGCAATTGACTTGGTTTGGAAGAGTAAAAGTCTAAATGTCAAAGAAACGACCACGACGTCCGAAAACTAGAGAAGAATGTGTTCTAGTGTATCCTTAGGTTTTGGGCAAGTTTGGGTGTGTCGTATGATGGTATAATCTTGTAAAAAGGTTTAAATTAGGTAAATATATGTTTTTAGGGTCAAAACATTCAAATACGACACCCCGGGGCCACCCTAAGGGGCCCCGAGGAGGACCCCAACCTTGGCCAAGCAAGCTGCCAAGGCAGCTTGCAAATAGCACTTGGAGGGAATAGCTCCGAGTAGCGGACTAGCTCCCCCAAGGAGAAAAAAGTTAGTTCGCGACTCGATCATGTCACGGACTCTACTGTCTCGAAATTTAATTCCAAATATCTTCAGGGAACAGCTCCGCGTCACGGACTTGTTCCGCGATGAAAATGCAGAACTTCATAAATCGATTTTTACTTCATTAAAGAGTCCAACTAAGTGAGGGGTATTTAGGGTACGTGTATATAATCATTTTAAGTCAATTTACCTCACTTTTATCACTCAAACACAAAACCCCAAAGATCTAAACCTAAAGTTCCTCCTTCTCTCTACTCTCTCTCTCTTCTCAAGAACTCCATTGAAGAAGATTGGAGCTTCAAGAAGAAGACCAACTCTCCAAGGTTTCAACTCAGATTTTCGTGGTTAATTCATCAATAAGGTATGGTTGCTTATAACTCTTGGGATTCCTTTCCCCAAGAGGCCCCTTCAAGAGGAATTTCAAAATCTCCAATTTCTAGGTTTCAATCCAAAAATGTGGGTCTTCTTTCTAAAGTGAAATTGATGTTATAAACTGACTTTGATTGATGTTATATGAATAATTATGGATGAATTTATGTTGTATTGGTGGTTTCTTGAAGAATTCCCCATGAGATCCATGTTTCTCTTTCTTTTCCTAATTCTAATCCTAGTTTGTGTTGGATATTGATTGAAGGTTATGAATTGAATGTGATGTTATGTAAATTCACGTTTGTATGATGATTCTACCCTAGGTTATGTATAATTTCTTTGAAATTAGGGTTGAGTCTTTGAAAGAAGCCTTGAAGGCTATGAAGGGAATATGTCAATTGCTTATATTGATGTTGATTATGTTATTACTTCATGAATTACCTTGTATTATGTATTGGTTATGAATTAATTGGTAATTGAAGTATGGATGTCCCGAGAAGGGCAAAAAGGTATGAAGGTTGGTTCTTCTTTGAACTCAAGTATGAAAGGTGAATTACTTAGATTGTAATGATGCTATACCTAATGTGTTGTTGTGGTGTTGATGACTTAGTTTCCTCATATTTAACCCTCTACACTTGAATTAGCTATGAAGTATGTATGTATGTTATGGTATGATTGCTATATGATTGAAAGTTAGTCCTCATGATTATAGTGTAATGTAAAGTGAAAGGTTTACTCACTTGCTACGTGTTTCTAAAGTGAAAGGATTGTTACTCACTTATGAACACATATGAGCTATTATGGTAAGATGTCTACATAAGAGTCTAGTAAAGGCTAATGTGAACTTATGTAATGACTAAAGATGATTACAAAAGGGAATTAAATTCTTAGCACCAAAAGGGCATGTAAATGAGATCGGGGTCTCACGTTTAGTAAGTCCATCTCCCCACATGGGTTTCCTCACGTTTAGCAAGTCCGGATTACCCACGGTATGTGTTGTCTCATGAGATGAAAACCCCCACGTTTAGTAAGTTAGGGTTTCTAGAAGCAATCTCCTTGACCCTTAACTATGTGCCCACATAGGACTCTAGCTTAGTGGATCCACCTAGATAGCTATGTACGAATGGTTACACCTTAGGCAAGTGTTAACCCTCTCTTTTCGGTGTGGGAGTAGAACACCAGATTCCATGTAGCTCTCATGGTCTATGTCGGTTATTGCAATATTTCCCTAATGTAAAAGTAAATGAAGGTATGAAAGGAATGAACTCTTACTAGGGCTTTCTTAAGGGTTTCTACATAGTGTAAGGGAGGGTTTGGGACTTCTCTTGCACATTGCACTTGTGGGATCCTAAGAGATGGTTGTAGTAGTGTTCTCTTATGATTATGATGATTATGACTTATGTATGTTGAAGCTATGTTATGTATGATCATTATAAATATGGTAAGTTATGATGAGATATGATCTTAAGAATGTATGCATGAAGTAGGTTGCTTAATGTGATACTTGGCTTTGGATAGGGTTATGGGGTCCTACTCTTTGCATTGCACTAGTATTGCTTGGGTTGTCTACATGTTGGGATGATATTATGTTGGATTGGACTATGATGCTTACTTTTTGTGCATATTGGATTTACTTGGTAAAAAACATGTTTTGACTAAATGTCCTTTTATGCATGTTTCAATGGTTGTTATGCATAGTATCCATACTTAGTACGTGTGCTGTACTAACCCATATTTTCTCCCTTTTCCCAAACTTTTAGGTTCGAGTCGTTGAGGATTCAAGATTACTTCTCAAGACACTTGGCGTTGCTTCCCCAAGTTGGTGAGTCCTCAAGCCCGAGGACAAGACCCTATGATCTAGCTTTTATGTTTAGTTCTTTGCTTATGTTGCAAGACATTGTTGTACTTTACTATTTCAAGACTTTTTATAGATGTAAGGGCTAAGTCCCATTTTCGATACTTCTATGTCTAAATGGTACATTGTGACGAAGTTAGATTCTGTTTTCATATATGAATTGAACTTGAATTTCCAAAGTAAAAGTTTTAAATTTTTCATGCTTTTTTTCTATTATACATGCTATGACGAATGCTAAGGGCTTGTATAAGACCTCTTCGAGGTCGAATACGCCGGTAACGACTAGGGGGTGCTCTCGGGTCGTTATAGTAAGTTCCTTTTTAAAGATTTCTCTTAAATTTGGGTCAAATGTCTCGGAAGTTTTCTCCCAATCTATAAAGATTTATGGGGCCCACGATCCATTAAATCAAAAGTCTACGAGTCTAGTTTCCAATGCATCAAACGATTTGTTCATACGACTTAAGAATAGAGAGATATTCGCATTTTCGCGAGACTGCGCAAGCAGGCATGTGAAAGTGGGTCCCCTAGGTCGGTGGAAGCTTATAAGATATCATCTTCTTCTTTTCTCTTCATTCAAACTCGTAAGAAACCCACGAAAATCAGAGAAATTCTCCTCAAATCATCCTTGTGTGTTCATGATCTCTTCTTGGCTCCTTATCGAAAATTGCCCTTCTTCCCGAGCTCGTCGTTTTGGTAAAGTTTTCATAGTGAATTGATCGGTGTAGCTCCGTGGAGGTTGTGGCAGCAGGGTTTTTTTCAGTGGTTTGATTTTATTTAAGTGTTCTGGGCGTGTAAAGAAAGGTAGGAACCATCTTTTATTAGTTTGTGGATACCTTAGGTCTTGGATAGTAATTTACGATCGGAATCCGTATCGATTGTCGTAGTAGTTCTTGTCCTTAATTACTGATTGATTTTACCTTTTTTTTAGTGTTGTAGTGGTGTGGACAGAGGTATTTTCAGCATAAATTATAAAGGAAAAGGTATGTTAAGGTTATTCCCTTCGCTTGGCATGTTTCCTTAGAACTTGGGAGTGATATAGTAGGGTAGTTAATGTTGGTGCTCTTGTAGATGTAATTGTGAATGGTTGGCTGATTGAGTGGTTATAAACCCTCCTTATAGGGACTCATAATCTGTGAAGAACGACCCACAGTTAGGAACGACTTGGAAACTGTATATATATATATTGTTTATAGCTAAATTGCTCGCCTTTAGCTTATTCAATTGTTTGTTGTCGCCCTTGGGGTTATTGTTGTTAGTTGTTGAGCTATGAATTGCCTATAGGGGCTATGATGTTCTTTAATAGAACTATGTTATTGCCTAAGAGGGCTATATTTTGGCCACAGGGATATATTGATGCCAAAGAGTGTTATGTGTTGCCTACGGGGTTATTTTGACGCCAAAGAGGGCAATGTGTTGTCTACAGGGCTATGTGAAACAAAAGAGGGCTACGTGCAGCCCACAGAGCTATGATGTTGCCTAAGAGGGATATGCACTGCCTACGGGGCTATATCTTTGCCAAAAAGGGCTATGTGACTTTTTACAAACACAAGGGGCTACCGATAGGGTTATGTATATTGATTTGGCACCTTCTAGGCTTATGGGGGCCTAGGTAGGTGGTATGTTGTTTGCACCTACCAAGCTTATGGTGGTTTTGTTAGGTTGCTGTTTGATCATTATTGTATTTTTTTGAGATTCAGTAGTGGGTTAGCATGCTTATTTGAATTTGATTTCCTTACCTGATTGCTTTTGGTATATTATGATACTTGCTCATTTAGTCTATTGCCTTTCATACTCTGTACATTATTTGGTACTGACGCCCCATTGCCTAGGGGAGCTGTATTCATGTATGCAGAACCTGACAGACGACCCAGTAAACCTCCTCAACAGCAGGATTGACTTCTATCTGGTTGCCTAGCCCCTTTCCTCCGAAGCTGCCAGAGTTGGGAGGTTTGCTAGCTTTTTCTGTATATATTTTTATGGGTAGGCTGGGTCTCTGTGCTGCCAATCTTTACTACTCTTAGAGGCTTGCAGACTAGTGTGTGGGGTGTACAACTACGTTATGGCCATGCTGGCCTAGTTTATTGGTTTGCTAATGCTTGTTAGCTGTTTGATGTATTGTATTGATATATACCTGCTTTCAGTTTCGCTATAGAGATCATGGTGGCCTCGACGTTCCAATCAGGACTTCTGTGCTAGTTGGCTATTTCTTTATATGAACTTTTAGGAGTAGCTGTTTCTTTTATAGATCTGGTGACAAGGGACTTGCCGGCCGAGGGTTTAATTTTAAGCCGAGATATACTTGTTTGTTTTCTTGATTGTTTGTGGCTTCCATGCGCTAGTAGCAAATGGTTCAGCAGGGTCGGCTCGGACCTGAGTTCTGGTATTAGGAGCCAGTTGCCCTCCTTGAGTTTATGGATTGATAAACTTGGTATCAGAGCAACGTCGTATCCTAGGGAGTCTGCAGGCCGTGTCTAGTAGTGTCTTGTTTATAAATGTGTTGTGCACCACATTCGATAAGCAAGAAGCTACCGGGCATATTAGAATTACTATCCTTCTTTTGCTCACGTCGTGCTATAGAGCGGTGTTTTAAGGGTTGAGGTTTCTGGCTTATAATTGATATTTGTATGCAGATAGAGATGACTGACACCAGACATACCACAACTAGCCAGGGGTGAGATACAGCTGCAGGCGAGGGTACTGGCAAGGTACCACAGGTGGAGGTAGTCTATTGTGAGACCCATGGGGATACATCTTCTGAGCCCCCTATAGCTTATCCACCGCTTGAGGAGCCTCCGAGGGCTACATGACCCCCGACTCCACCAGCATTACCACTTCTAGTTCCTCCTATTCCATCTGACCAAGATTTCAAGAGTGCAGTATGTATATTAGCATAGTTAGTAGCTGCACAGCGCCAGATGTTGCCAGACCTTCTGAAGGGCCCGAAAGTTTGAGAGTTCATGAATTTCTTGCCTTGAATCCTTCATAGTTTACAGGGACAGATCACAGAGAGGACCCTCAACACTTTGTTGATCAGCTTCATAGGATCTTCAGAGTCATGCATGCCTCAGCGACTGAGTCAGTTGAGTTAGCAGCATCTCGATGTGTGATGTTGCAGTATTTTGGTCCAAAAACTGGGAGAGATCTTGGGGAATAGATGCATCTCTAACCACTTGGGATAGCTTTGCAGAAGCTTTCATTGATCCCTATTTGCCTCGAGAGATTAAGGATGGCCGGGTGACCAGTTTCTGAACCTCCGACAGGGCAGCATGAGTGTCCGAGAGTACGAGCTAAGATTTGATTCATTGGCAAGATATGCACCAACAGTTGTTGATACGATGCATGACAGGGTGCGTAGATTTGTAGGAGGGCTTGACTCAGACTATATCGACGCTTGTTCTACAGCTGCACTAAATGATAATATTGATATCTCGTGAATTCAGGCCTTTGCACAAGGCATAGAGGATTGCCGACAGCTATAGTATATGAGTGAGAGGGTCGAGAGAGAGAGACAGCAGAGGGATAGGCTAGCTGGTTCACATGGAGATTTTCAGGGTGGTCCCAGACCTCGATATTCTATTTGGCCACCTAAACCTCCACCATAGTAGTTCCAGGGTACTAGATTTGATCGTCAGGGACAGTCAGGCCCAGGTGAGGGTTCACGAGCGTTAGGCTCTCAGCAGCAGAGAGGTTCAGGCCAGGCCAGGCTATGACAACACCGCCGTGTTGCACTACATGTGGTAGGATGCATTCCAGGAGGTGTAGGCAGGGTTCCACAGGTTGTTATTCTTGTGGACAACAGGGGCATGGGTGGAGGAACTGCTTGACCATAGCTCAGGGTGGTATAGGTCAGTCGATCGAGTTAGTAGTAGGTTCCTCCTCATTAGCACAATCTACAGGGAGTGGACCCCAGACTTCAGCAGGTAGAGGCAGAGGCGGAGGCATAGAGGGAGCATCTAGTTCTAGTAGTGGCCAGAACCATACATATTCACTAGCCAGCCGACAGGTCTCCGAGTCATCACCAAATGTTGTGACAGGTGCATTAATTGTTTGCTCTCCTTGTGTTTATGCTTTGATAGATCCTGGATCTACTCTATCTTATGTTACCCCATTTATTGCGGGGAAGTTATGTATAGTAGCAGAGTCATTAGATTAACCGTTTACTGTATCTACATAGTTGGTGAGTCTATTATTGCCAGGAGAGTATATCGAGGTTGCACGGTAGAAATTATCGATCGTCAGACCTCTGTAAACCTGGTAGTGTTAGAGATGGTCGATTTTGACGTCATTATGGGTATGGACTGGTTAGTGTCTTGGTATGCTAATGTTGAGTATTGAACAAAGATTGTTAGATTCCACTTTCCAGTAAAGAAAGTTTTGGAATGGAAAGGCGATACAACAACGCCGAAAGGTAGGTTTATTTCCTATCTTAAGGCGATGAGGATGATTACTAAGGGTTGTATTTTTCATCTCGTTCGCGTTCATTATATAGATGCAGAACCACCGACTCTTCAGTCTATTCTAGTAGTTAATGAGTTTCTAGATGTATTTCCAAACGAGCTCCCTGGTATCCCTCCAGAGCGAGAAATTGATTTTGCTATCGATATGCTACCAGGTACACAACCCATATCTATCCCTCCTTATAGAATGGCTCCTACTGAGCTAAAGGAGTTGAAGGGGCAGTTGAAAGACTTGCTGGATAAAGGCTTTATCTAGCCTAGTGCTTCACTATGGGGTGCGCCAGTGTTATTCGTGTGGAAGAAAGATGGATCACTAAGAATGTGTATCGATTATTGACAGCTGAATAAGGTGACTATAAAAAATAAGTATCTTCTTCCGAGGATCGATGACTTGTTTGATCAGTTACGAGGTGCTGAGTGCTTCTCAAAGATTGATTTAAGATCAGGGTACCACCAGATACGAGTTCGGGAGAAATACGTTCCAAAGACAGCTTTTAGAACCAGATATGGACACTTTGAGTTCTTGATAATGTCTTTTGGATTAACTAATGTCCCAACAGTGTTCATGGACCTGATGAATAGTATATTCAGGCCATATCTAGACTTGTTTATGATTGTATTTATTGATGATATTTTGGTGTATTCACATTCAAAAGCTGAGCATGCAAATCATCTGCGAGCAGTCCTTCAGGTTCTTCGAGACCGAGAACTTTATGCAAAGCTTTTTAAGTGTGAGTTCTGGTTGAACTCTATAGCTTTCTTAGGCCATATTGTATCAGATGCAGGCATTACAGTTGATACACAAAATATTGAGGTCGTAAATATTTGGCCTAGACCTATGACTCCGACTGAGGTTCGTAGTTTCTTAGTGCTAGCTGGGTACTACAAAAGGTTTGTAGAGGGATTTTCTTCACTTTCAGCACCATTAACGAAGCTGACTCAAAAAATAGCTAAGTTCTAGTGGACTGAGGCTTGCGAGCATAGTTTGCAGGAGCTGAAGGTAGGTTGACATCAACATCAGTTCTAGCATTGCCAGAGGGTTCAGAAGGCTATGCGGTGTACTATGATGCTTATGGTATTGGGTTGGGATGTGTTCTAACGCAACATGGTAGAGTTATCGCATATGCTTCAAGGCATTTGAGGATGTATGAGAAGAACTATCCAACCCACGATTTAGAGTTGACTGCAGTTGTGCATGCGTTAAAGATCTGGAGACACTATTTGTATGGCGTTCATGTTGACATCTTCACAAATCATAAAAGCCTTCAATATATCTTTAGACAAAAAGAGTTAAATCTGCGTTAGCGTCGATAGCTTGAGTTACTAAAAGACTACGATGTGGATATTTTATATCATCCACGAAAGGAGAATATGGTTGCCGATGCCCTCAGTCTAAGATCTATAGGTAGTTTATCCTATTTAGGTGTTGAGAATCGTGACCTAGCACAAGAGCTTCATCAGTTAGCTAGCTTGGGATTCAGATTGTTAGAGACAGATGATAGTGGGATCATAATTCAGGACACAACTGTATCATCTCTAGTTGTAGAGGTAAAATCACGGCAACAGGAGGATCCTAGCTTAGAGCAGCTCAGAGTCAAGGCTCAGGATCAACTATCTTTAGCATTTGATATAGCAGAAGATGGAGCCCTCAGATATAGTGGTTGATTGTGTGTTCCGGATATTGTAGGGCTTCGACATTAGATTAAGGAAGAGGCATATCATTCCTGTTATTCTATTCAACCTGGTTCGAAGAAGATGTACCATGATATTAAGGAGATCTATTGGTGGCATGGGATGAAGAAGGACGTTGCTGAGTTTGTGGCATAATGTCCTAATTACCAACAGGTGAAGGTTGAGCACCAAAAGCCCACTGGGCTAGTCCAGGAGATTGCCATTCCTTTATGGAAGTGGGAAGAATTTAATATGGATTTTATTATAGGGTTACCTCGATCGCATCGTAAGTTTGACTCTATTTGGGTAATTGTTGATAGACTAACAAAATTAGCCCACTTCTTACTAGTCAAGACTACTTTCACAACTGAAGATTATGCAGGGCTTTACATCAGAGAGATTGTTTGTTTGCACGACGTCCCAATAACTATTATCTCGAATAGAGGAGCACAATTTACTGCTAACTTCTGGAAGTCTTTCCAGAAAGGATTAGGGATGCAAGTTAATCTCAGTACCGCCTTTCACCATCAGACAAATGGCAAGCTGAACACACCATTTTAACACTTGAGGACATGCTACGAGCATCATGCTGGACTTTAATGGAAGTTGGGATGACTACTTACCTCTTATTGAGTTCACATACAATAATAGTTATCATTCTAGCATCGGGATGGCACCTTATGAGTCTTTGTATGGGCGAAAATGTAGATCCCCCATTGGATGGTTCGAGGTAGGTGAGTCAGGGTTGATTGGACCTGACCTAGTATATCAAACAGTGGATCAGGTTAAGCTCATTCAAGAAAGGTTGCTAACAGCTCAAAGCCGACAGAAGTCATACTCAGATGTGTGATGAAGGGACTTAGAGTTTTGTGTCGATGACTGGGTATTCTTAAAAATATCGCCTATGAAAGGTGTTATGAGATTTGGCAAGAAAGGCAAGCCTAGTCCAAGATTCATTGGACCATATTAGATCCTTTGGAGGGTAGAACAAGTGTCTTATGAGTTAGAATTGCCTTCGGGGCTAGAATATGTTCATCCAATTTTCCATGTATTGATGCTACGAAAGTGCGTAGGAGATCCTTATCGGGTTGTCCTAGTTGAGGATGTTTAGATCACAGAGGATTTTTCCTACGAGGAAACTCTAGTTGCCATATTAGATCGATAGGTCCGTAAATTGAGGACCAAGGAGGTGTCTTCGGTTAAAGTATTGTGGAGAAACAAGAATAGAGAAGAGGTGTCCTAGGAAGATGAGGATGTCATGAGGTCCAAATATCCTCACTTGTTTCATACCCCAGGGTAATATCATATCAATTTATATTAGTGAAGTAAGGTAAGATACCTATCTAATTTTTTATATTATTGCTTATTATTATGGTTGTTGTCGTTGTATTTTTGCTTGCACTATTATTGTGGAACTATAGTGTTTAGCTATTTATGCCGTCCTGTGAGCCGCCTAGGTTAGAATTTTTGTGTTTCAGGTTATGGATAGTCACATTCACAAAGGATACTTTGCCTATACTTTGGAAATTCCTAAGGACATAACCGTGTGACTCAGATTTTTCATTCGAGGATGAATGTTTCTAAGGGGGGAAGGATGTAACACCCCGATTTTTCAAAATGTCTAAATTAAATCGAACCTTCGTGGAAAGACAAAGAGGGTGATTAATACATTAAGAATGATGTGGTATGTCATATTTTAAGTGTTCAAGGGTTGTATCTCAAGTTTTAAATTAAGGTAAGTCGCAAAATAAAAGTTGGCAAAAGTTATCGTAAGTTCTTTTTTAAAGATTTTTCTTAAATTTGGGTCAAATGTCTTGGAAGTTTTCTCCCAATCTATAAATATTTATGGGGCCCACGATCCATTAAATCAAAGGTGTACGAGTTTAGTTTATAACGGATCAAATAGTTTGTTCATACGACTTCAGAATAGAGAGATATTCACATTTTTGCGAGACTGCACAAGTAGGCACGTGAGGTAGGTCCTCTAGGTTAGTGGAAGCCTATAAGATATCATCTTCTTCTTTTTTCTTCATTCAAACTCGTAAGGAACCCACGAAAATCAGAGAAATTCTCCTCAAATCATCCTTGTGTGTTCATGATCTATTCTTGGCTCCTTATAAAAAAATTGCGCTACTTCGCGAGCTCGTCGTTTTGGTATAGTTTTCATGGTGAATTGATTGGTGTAGCTCCGTGGAGGTTGTGGCAGCAGGATTTTTTCAATGGTTTGATTTTATTCAAGTGTTTTGGGCGTGTAAAGAAAGGTAGGAACCATATTTTATTAGTTTATGGATACCTTAGGTCTTGGATAATAATTTACGATATGAATCCGTATCGATTGTCGTAGTAGTTCTTGTCCTTAATTTCTGATTGATTTTACCTTTCTTTTAGTGTTGTAGTGGTGCGGACAGAGGTATTTTCAACATAAATTATAAAGGAAAAGGTATGTTAAGGTTATTCCCTTCGTTCAGCATGTTTCCTTAGAGCTTGGGGGTGATATAGTTGGGTAGTTACTGTTGGTGATCTTGTAGATGTAATTGTGAATGGTTGACTGATTGATTGGTTATAAACCCTCATTATAGGGACTCATAATATGTTAAGAACGACCCTCAGTTAGGAACGATTTGGAAACTATATATATATATATATATATATATATATTGTTTATAGCTAAATTGCTCGCCTTTAGCTTATTCAATTGTTTGTTGTTGCCCTTGGGGCTATTGCGTTTAGCTGTTGAGCTATGAACTGCCTATGGGGGATATGTTGTTGTCTAATAGGACTATGTTATTGCCTAAGAGGGCTATGTGTTGCCCATGGGGATATATTGATGCCAAAGAGTGTTATGTGTTACCTACGGGGTTATTTTGACGCCAAAGAGGGCTATGTGTTGCCTACAGGGCTATGTAGGGTTACGTGCAGCCCACAGAGCTATGATGTTGCCTAAGAGGGCTATGCGCTGCCTACAGGGCTATATCGTTGCCAAAAAGGCTATGTGACTTCTTACAACACAAGGGGCTACCGATAGGGTTATGTAGATTGATTTGGTACCTTCTGGGCTTATGGGGGCCTAGGTAGGTGGTAGGTTGTTTGTACCTACCGAGCTTATGGGGGCTTGGTTAGGTTGCTGCTTGATCAGTATTGTATTTTTTTGAGATTCAGTTGTGGGTTAGCATGCTTATCTAAATTTGATCTCCTTACCTGATAGCTTTTGGTATATTATGATACTTGCTCATTTAGTCTATAGCCTTTCATACTCTATACATTATTTTGTACTGACGCCCCATTGCCTTGGGGCACTGTATTCATGTATGCAAGACCAGACAAATGACCCAGTATACCTCCTCAACAACATGATTGACTTTTATCTGGTTGGCTAGACCATTTCCCAAAGAGTAAATGTTTTCACATTTAAACAAGAGAGGAAACACCGATTTCCAAGAGAGCCTTTGAGCTAGTTTTTATGGAATAATCTCAAACCACAGAAAGAGTTATACTTTTAAACATATGAGCTAGTCACATTTTGGGAGTAGTATTGAGCACCAATATGGGGAGTTGTTTGAGTTCGGATAATTCAAAGTCTCCATAAACCGTGTAGACAACATGGCTAGAAAAGGGTCATACTTTTTAGGTGATTCCTTAATGCTTTTAGCATAGACTAGTGGATCCACTTAGTAGTTAGGTTCTATACCCCCGGCAAGGTATAGGACGACCCTGGAAGCGTGAGGCAAGACGATGTATCATCACATAGCTCATAGTAATGGTTGTTGGTTAGAGATACTCCCACAGAGATATTTTGTATTCTTATATACACATAGTTACTTGTATTTTCATATACAAACAAGGTTGTTGTTGTATTTTTCAATACACTGAGTTGTTATCTACATATTTTAAAGCTTTTATTTATATTGCATTTATATTACTACTTTATATTGAAATGAGTTGAGTTGAGTTGAGACCAGGTAAGTTCCTTCAATTTCCTTTCAAGCTTATTTCTTGTTTTATAATTCCCCTCGCCCTCGCATGCCTGTACATTCAATGTACTGACGCCATTTAGCCTACATCATTTTATGATATAGATATAGATAACCAAGATTAGCATCTAATGCTTCGTTGATCAAATTGAGCTTCAGATTCGTTGGTGAGCCTTCTTGCTTCCAGAGGATCTCCTCTTTACTTTCTTTCTCATTTTAGTTTATTAGGATGTCGTGGGTCTTGACCCGACATCCATATAAGTTGTTAGAGGCTTCATAGACAGTTAGATATTGTTAGGTCATGTGTCTTTTCTATTTTTAGTATTTAATGTTTAAAGACTTGAGTTGCCACTTTGGCTAGTTGAATGTTTATTTAACACATTTTAAGTTATCTTTGAGTTACAGTTTACTTTTAAAGTGATTTTATTATAAGTTTGTCTTCCACTAAGAGTTAAGCCAGGCTAAAGGTTCGCTTAGGGCCAATAATGGTTCTCGAGTGCCTATCCCGCCCAGGGTATAGGCCCGAGGCGTGACAAATTTGGTATCAGAGCACAGAGTTCTAGAGTTCTAGTGAGTCTATGAATTCGTGTCTATAGAATCCTAGTTATCAGTGTGAAGAACGCCACATCTATAATTAGGAGGCTGCGACATTAGGAACTATCTCACTTCTTTCATACTGATTTCGTGCGATAGAGTTTATATCTAAAAAGTTTCTTCTAATTCGTGCTTGCGCGTATCTTTCAGACCATGCCTCTACGAAGAACTGTTTGAGGTCATCCTGCTAGGAGGAATGTCGAGGTACAAGGGGCACCTAATGTACCGGAAGTGCAACCCCAAGGAGAGGTCACCCATGGTGAGTTGCGGGAAGCTATTTGGATGTTGAGTCAAGCTGTGACAAATCAAGTTAAACACAGAGAGAATCGACAGGAAGTGGCTTATACTTTTAGGATCCATGAGTTCTTAAGGATGAATCCTCCAAGCTTCTCTGGTTCAAATGTCACTGAGGTTTCGGGAAACTTTGTAAAGGAAATGCAAAAAATGTTTGAAGTTTGCACGTAGCTGATGCTGAGTGAGTGGAACTAGCTGCATACCACCTGAAGAGTGTTGCTAGGATCTGGCTTGACCAATGAAAGAAGGGTAGAGCTGAGGGTGGACCGATTTTGAGCTGGGCTGTGTTCGAAAGTTCTTTCATGGGGCATTTCTTTCCCTGTGAACTAAGAAAAGGAAAGGTATGAGAATTCCTCACTCTTAAGCAAGAATCTATGAGTGTTCATGATTATAGTCTTAAGTTCACCCAACTTTCCCGCTATGCTCCGAAGATGGTTGCTGGCATGAGGAGCAAGATGAGTCTGTTTGTTGCTGGGTTGTCTCGTCTGTCAAGTAAGGAGGGCAATGCAGCTATGCTGATAAGACAGATGGACATAGCAAGGCTGATGATCCACGTGAAGCAGGTTGAGGATGACAAGCTTAGGGACAGAGAAGAGTTTAGAAACAAGAAGGCTAAGACATCAGAAAATGAGTCTGGGTAGCAAAAGGTAATGAGAACCAGTCTTCTTTCCAACTTAAGCAAAAGGGACTTGCTCCATCATCTGCTAGTGCACCTTCACTAAGGAACAAAGGTGAGTTCAACAATCAGAGTTTGCAAAATATCTGAGCTAGACCTGCGCAGTCTCAAGGTAGTGTGGCAAAAAGAGGTAATGGGACTCCTGCATGTACTAAGTTTGGTAGGACCCACTCAGGAGTGTGTCATGATGGCTCCACTAGTTGCTTCAAGTGTGGTCAGAATGGTCATTTCATGAAAGAGTGCCCTAAGAACAGACAATGTAATGGTAATGGGGCAACATGGCCCGATCTTCAGTTGCTCTATCATCTGCATCTAGAGGACCTAATTCAGGGGCAGACAGAGGAGCGAACTATCTGTATGCTATTACTAGTCGCCAAAAGCAAGAAGATTCACCAGATGTTGTCACTCGTATGATCAGAGTCTTTAATTTTGATGTTTATGTTTTTCTAGATCCATGTCACGACCCAAGGGTACCCCCTAGATGTAACATGGCACACAGAACCCCGTAAGGCTCAATGTAAGCCACTTAGCATATCATAACATAAGAAAATAGAAAAGTATGGAAATTTAAAACATTTTTCAATACAATCAAAGTTTCATAAAATGAAGCGGAAGTATTTAACATTGTCTCAAACCATCTAATACATGAAAGCCTTTGGGACACAGCCCATACAATAGCTCTAAACATAAAATGAAATATAAATGACATAGTGGTCAAGCCCTCAAATTCTATGAGGACTCACCATCACTTCTCTTCTTGATCTACTATGAACCTAGCCACGAGGATGGAAGTCAATATCGCCAGACCCTATATTTGATGATAAGAATGTAGGCAAAAGTATGCGTTAGTACAATAATATACTAAATATGTTGGCTAACATAAATCATTAACATAAGCATATAAGAGGTATTAGTCAACATAAAACATCTACCATAATGATAAGAGATAATAACATAAGTCATAAGTAAAAGATACATCATCATAAGACATAGGCTATATTAGGGTAGACAATAATCATAACTTGTTAGCATGGGAAATACATCATAGTCATAGGCATAGTCAATGCATATAGTTCAACATGACATAAGAGGAACACTTCATAAGTCACCTCAAGGCAAGCTTGTGCAATGCATGGACAAGACCCCATAATCCCACCCATGCTAAGCAAGTCACTTTAGGTCCTCATTCATATTTATCATCTTTTGATCTTATCCTTAGATTATTTCTCATAGACAACGGAACATTCACCTTTAGTCAAACATATTAAGGAAAGCAACTTATAGCAACAATCCAAGTTAAGCACACATCATAAGCATATTGATTACATAAATCATCATAACATAAAAGTAACATACCACAATTACCCTCAAAGTATACTTGTGCAATGCATGACTAAGATCCCATATTCTCACCCATACTAAGTAAAGCTTCTTGAGTAGCCATAGTTCATACTAGACTTGACCTTGTGGGAATTAGCCTTAACTGACATAGACCATGTGAGCTTACATGGAATCCAGTGTTACCCACACCGATAAAGGTTGTCCTACTTGCCTAAGGTAAGACCATCATGTGTTAGCCTTTATGTGGATCCAATAGTTGAATAACCTACGGAGGCACATAGTTTATTGGATAAGGAGATTGTTACTAGAAACCCAACCTTGCTTAACGAGGGAGCATCCATCTCATGAGATTTCTTCGAGAAACCTAACCTTACTTAACGGGAAAGCTTCCATCTCATATTCAATATCCACTCTATGCTAAGCATAATTCCCATGGAGTACTTATTAAGTCCTAACTTGTTTCATTAGGATAGCTCATTAGATCATGCGTGAGAATAACCTTTCACCGTCCATATCTACATGTAACATTAGATTCAATTAGGTGAGAATTACCTTTCAACCTAGAACCTCCATTATCTGAGAAAACCTTTCAAATTATGTTCATTATGTGTTCATGAGAATTGCCTTTCAATCATCACAACAAAATTATCATAATCATACATAGGTATGTATATGAGAATAGCCTTTCAACAACACAACAACACAACAACTAGATCATGAGCATATTCACTTTATTCTCAAAGTGTTCTTAAAGCATGTACATAACCTTTATAAAACATGCATAGTATCATATCTTGCCCTTTCAAGGACCAAAGCTCATATCAAGTCAACACATCTAGAATGACTACATTAGACAATGATATATCACAATTCAAGTAATCAAGTCACTTCATGCATAATCTCATATATTCATAATATAGGTCATGTGGGTAAAGTCCTTCCACAATCATACCATATGCAATTCAACATACATAGTAGCTTCACTCTCAAAGCCTTAACAATCATCATTCATATTAGCTTTTACCCTCTAGGCTTTATAAATCACACTCATACAAGCCTTACTCTCAAGCAATACCTCACATGGTCATCATATGTAACTAAATCTCAAGATAATCCAACCACATGCTTCATTCTTAAGCAATTCTAGTCATATATCATCATATTAACTCAATCTCAACACTACTAATTATGATTCATCATACAAGCCTAATCTCATCAATTCACGTCTACAAACTTTACTTTAAAGTAATTAATATCTAGGTGTTTTAATCTCAAGCAATTCATGAAGTAATTCATCAATCTTATAAGGTCACCTCTAAGCCCTCAATTTCTTTTTTCATGGCATAAAACCAAACTATATCAATTTCACCTTAGAATCTTAGATTAATAAAAATACATGTATAATAATACTGAAAACATGTAATTTCATCATGAACAATCATAAACAACACTATCCACTTAATTGGATCAACATAAAACAATACCCACAATGTAGGAAAAAACCCTAACTATAATTGCGATTCATCTTCAAAATTGGCGGAACTATGGGGTTTCATGGATGGAAGGATTCCATGAATGAATAGGCCATCATACATTGATTAGAAAGCCTAGCAAGCTTGAAACAATGGAGGAATTTGACCTAGCTTGACCCTCCTCCTCTTTTTGTTCTTCTTCCTCTTCCTCCTCCTCCTCCTCCTTCTCCTTATCCTTCTCCTTCTCCTCCTCATCCTACTCCTCCTCCTACTACTTCTCCTTCTCCTCCTCCTCCTCCTCCTCCTTCTTCTCATTCTCCTCCTTCTCCTTCTCCTTCTTCTCCTCCTTCTCCTTCTCCTTCCACTTCTGCTTCTGCTTCTCCTTCTGCTTCTTCTTCTTCTTCTTCTCCTTCTCCTTCTCCTTCTCCTTCTTCTTCTTCTCCTTCTTCTTCTTCTTCTTCTTCTTCTTCTTCTCCTCCTCCTCCTCCTCCTACTCCTTCTTCTCCTTCTCCTCCTTCTTCTTCTTCTCCTTTTCCTTCACCTTCTTCTCCTTCTTCTCCTTCTTCTCCTCCTCCTCCTTCTCCTCATTCTTCTTCTCCTTCTTCTTCTTCTCCTTATTCTCCTCCTCCTCCCCCTCCTCCTCCTCCTCCTCCTCCCCCTCCCCCTCCTCCCCCTCCCCCTCCCCCTCCCCCTCCCCCTCCTTCTCCTTCTCCTTCTCCTTCTCCTTCTCCTTCTCCTTCTTCTTCTTCTTCTTCTTCTTCTTCTTCTTCTTCTTCTTCTTCTTCTTCTTCTTCTTCTTTCTAGAGAGCGAATTTCTTGGAGGGAATTGGGTTTCTTTTAGGTGAATTGAAATAATGATTTTGGGAATCACTTAATTAAATGTCTAAAATCTTTATAAAAGTCACCTAAACTCTAATAAAACTACACCACTTAATAACTAGTTAATTATGGAAAGACCCCTTAGCCCCCAACTTAACCGTTTCAAACTTGCCTACTGCCTCACCCACGAGACCATGCCTATGGGCCGTGGATCCACCCATGGTCCATGTTGGTCAAACGTGGATGGGGTTCTGAGGCAGTGTTGTTGGGGCGTTGACCCACAAGGCGTGGACCCCTCTATGGGTCGTGAATTCCTTCGTGGGTGCACAACCTTGGGCAACCTCTCTTGGGCAATTTGCTAGGGTCTTCCTCAGGGACCCTTGGTTGGTCCTTGGGGAGTTGTACCTTGACGTTCTAACCCTTAATCCTTCTTTTTAAGTACGAGAAGCCATATCTACGATTGTAACCCTCACGTCAAGTTCTAGTTTAGCCTACTAGTTTTTCCTTAGTGTTACAATCCAAGAGCGAGTCTTTTTTGTGACTCCTTATGTTGCGATGAATTTTGATATTCTTCCTGAGAAACTTCTTAAGCCCTTGAGTGTTTCTATTCTTGTTGGTGAATCTATTCTAGTTGAGAGAGTTTATCATGGTTAGACCATTTCCATCAATCACAAGGACACCATGGTTGACTTAGGTTAGTTAGATATGGTAGATTTTGATGTCATTCTAGGTATGGACTGGCTTCATTCCTGTTATTCCTCAGTTGATTGTTGAACTCAAGTAGTTAAGTTTTAGTTTCCTAATGATACGGTTATTGAGTGTTATGATATTTGGTAAGAAGGGGAAGCGTAGTCCCCGGTATATTGGTCCTTTTAGAATATCCAAAAGGATTGGTAATGTAGCTTATGAGTTAGAGCTACTGCAAGAGTTAGCATCAGTTCATCCAGTGTTTCACATTTCCATGTTGAAGAAGTGTATGGGCGATCCTTCACTGACTATACTGACTGAAAATATTGGTATTAAGGATAGCTTATCTTATCAGGAGATTCCAATTCAGAGTTTAGACCGCTGGATTTGCAAGTTGAGAACCAAGGAGGTAGCATCAATCAAGGTATTATGGAGAAATTAGTTTATTGAGGAAGCTACTTGGGAAGCTGAGGAAGATATGAAGAAGATATATCCACATCTCTTTGAGTCCAGAGAAATTCCAGATCAAAGTACTAATTCTCTTCTTAGTACTTTTTAATTGATATACTAAATTTGTTAAATTTGCTTGTTGGATGTTTTAACTGAATGTTAGATGTTACACCCTTCATCTACTTAGAGTGATCTCATTCGAGAATGAATGTTCCCAAGGAGAAGATATTGTAACATCCCACCTTAGGAAGAACTAGAATTAGAAAGAACTATTTTGGGAAAGAGTAAATTTGGAAATTTTGGCAAGTTATGTTATGTATAAGTTTTGGGTCAACTTCAAACGACCATAACTTTCAATACATGATGTGTTAGGTGGCCGAAAAGATACCAAATGAAAGGTCTTGGAATCCTCTTTTCAATGCCACTGAGTTTGCTAACTTTGGAGCTCGTATGAGGGAGATATGCCCGTTTGAAGTCGGGCTGTCCATTTAAGGAATGTTACCCGGATTTAAGAGGGGTATGTTGGTCTTTTCCTTACCCTATTAGATTTATTTCGGTTTTAGTAATTAATTAGGGGTCTAAAATGAATTGATTCGGTTTACGCAATTACAATTCACGCTGGGGTTTTTAGAAAAGAGTTCAAGAAGAGAAAAGAGGAGAAAGGTCACGATTTTGTCAAGTTCTTGAGGTTTTGTTGCGATTTCACCAAGGGTTAATCCCTAATGAGGTACGTGAGTTCATATAGCATTGGGTTCGTTCACCAATGCACCAATCATTATTTAATTCAGAAAAATTACGTTCTTGAAAGTAAATAATTTGAGTTCTTGATGGGTTTTGTTGAAGTTTCTTTCATTATCTTGATTGTTGAGATTTTGATGTGTTCTTGAGATAATCACATGAGTTTTAATGTTGTTTTTGAGTAGATTCTTGTATACTATTGTTGGGTATTCGAATCTAAGTGATTGGGGGAAGAAACCATTCTATTCTAGGTGAATTAGGGTTAGAAAATGATTAAGAAAATTGATCGATTTTCTGGGCAGGGGTCTGGCGCACCGCGCCACTCAGTGCGCCAGCAAGAGGGGTCTGTGGTTTTGGCTCTGGGGCGCCATGCCACTTAGTGCGCCCCAACCAATCTTCTGTAGCCCAAGCTCCAGCGCCTTGCGCAACTCAGTACGCTAGGGTCGCCAAGTCCTTTACCCTTTCCCACTTATTTTGGTTTGAGTTCCCTCGAATCGTACCTATGTTTTCTAGTTGATTTCTAAACTCTAAGGTACATCTAAACATCATGATATCATCCATAAACATGAATCATAACCTTGAATCCATAAATTCAAATTCAAGGAAACTTAAGAGCCAAGTCTAGAGAGTTCTTAGAGTCATTTCCAAAAGTCTTTTACAATTGTTTTAAACTTGTTTTTAGACTTGAGCATTGAGTTGACTAAGATTAAGAGTGAAGTTCATTTTCTTCAAAATATTATATGGGAACTAAGTATTCCCAAAGAGTAAATGTTTTCATATTTAAACAAGAGAGGAAACACCGATTTCTAAGAGAGCCTTTGAGCTAGTTTTTGAGTAATAATCTCAAACCATAGAAAGAGTTATGTTTTTAAACATATGAGCTAGTTGCATTTTGGTAGTAGTATTGAGCATCGATATGAGGACTAGTTTGAGTTCAGATAATTCAAAGTCTCCATAAACCGTGTAACGAACATGGGCAGAAAAGGGTCATACTTTTTAGATGATTTCTTAATGCTTTTAGCATAGACTAGTGGATCCACTTAGTAGTTAGACTCTATACCCGCGAAAAGTATAGGACAACCCTGGTAGCATGAGGCAAGACGATGTATCATGTCATAGCTCATAGTAATGGTTGTAAGTTAGAAAAACTCCCCCAGAGATATTTTGTATTCTTATATACAAAGAGTTACTTGTATTTTCATATACAAACCTATTTATTGTTGTATTTTTCAATACACTGAGTTGTTATCTACATGTTTTTAAAGCTTTTCTTTATATTGTATTTAGTTTACTGCTTTGTATTGAAATGAGTTGAGACCAGGTAAGTTCCTTCAGTTCCCTTTCAAGCTTATGTCTTGTTTTAGAATTCCCCTTGCATGCTCGTACATTCAATGTACTGACGCCATTTGGCCTGCATCATTTAATGATGCAGGTACAGGTAACCAGGATCAACATCCAGCACTTCGTTAATCTAGTTGAGCTTCAAAGTTGTTGGTGAGCCTCCTTGCTTCTAGAGGATCACCTTTTATTTGCTTTATCATTTTAGTTTATTAGGATGTCGTGGGTCTTGTCCCAACGTCCATCTCAGTTGTTAGATGCTTCATAGACAGTTAGATATTGTTAGTTCATGAGTCTTTTCCATTTTCAATATCTAATGTTTAAATACTTGAGTTGCCACTTTGGCTACTTGAATGTTTATTTATAATACATTCTAAGTTATCTTTGAGTTACAATTTGCTTTTAAATTGCTTTTATTATAAGTAAGTCTTTCGCTAAGATATAAGTTAGGCCAAGGGTTCGCTTGGGACAATAATGGTTCTCGAGTGCCAGTCCTACCCAGGGTATAGGCACGGGGCATGACAACTTATTTGATAAAGAAGAAGCTATTTTCAGAGAGAGGCATATCACTTGAAAAAGTTGAGGAAATGCCTCTCAATTTTACCAAAGGTAGATAGTATCCGGTTGGATATGCTTTGCAGTTAAACCTTGCAAGGCAAATGAACAATGGATGAGGAAATTTTATGCCAACCTCATGGAGACAGGCATAAATTCAAGGTTGATCACCATTTGAGACAAGGTTGTCAACTATGGTCTAGAGGCAATCAATGCCATATATGGGCAGCACGATCATGATATTAAGGCTTTCATGACCAAGGATTGTGAGTCATGTGCTTGGCTAGCTTCAAAGATTTGTCTAATAAAAAATGTTCCATGGGACATCACAAAGGACATGATGCCATGTTAAGATTTACCACCTAAAGAAAGGACATGGATGGTGATTGTATGCAACCGCATCTCCCCAAGAGGTAACATTAGCAATATTCGAGTGTTGCGGGCACAAATAGTGGCATGTGTGTACATGATGATGTCCAATTGAATATAAGACATTTCATCGTGAATGAGTTTTGGGAATTCAAAATGCATGACATCCTATTCCTTGTTGTTCCTTCTTTTATCACGGAGCTATGTAACCGGGCTGAAGTGGAGGTGCTTTCGGGTGAAACATTGATGCACCCCAAAAATCCAATCTTTCCACTTAAGATATGCGATGAGGGAATGGTGGTAAAAAGCAAGAAGAGGAAGGTTTAGTCCAGAAAGTCCATTCATGTGGATGATGATTCTCCTGCACCTCCGGTTGTTGTCCCTTTTGAGTCATTGGAAAGTGAGTCGTGTATTGTTAAAGAGATAGTGACGAGGTTACCTTAAGGTCCGGGTGAGTCGACTTCTCGGCCATATCCTATATGGCTCAAAGTAAGTTTGGTGCCTACTTGAAAAATCAAAGGGAGCAAAAAGCATAACTTATAAATTTGGAGAAGGCCTACGCTGGTTTGGCTAAGTCATATGGTGAGTTAAGCATCATACACAGTAAGATAAAGTAGCGGGAGAAGAGTAGAGACAAGTTCTTTACTCAGATATGGAAACGGGTAAAATACCTTTGGAAAGTTTTGAAGGCGACTGAGCCACCTCAGATTTCTAGGCCCGATGGAGATGGAGATGAGCCCGATACATGGAGTGATGATGGTGGAGATGAGGGTAGTGAGGCCACTGATACTGATTGAGAAAATTGAGGCAGCCCAGGGAGCCCTTCACATGCTTTTTTTGAGTTTCATAGTTGTGCTATGAGGACACAACATCATTTTTAGTTGGGGGTGATTCCCTTTGGGTTGTTTTATCTTGCTTTGATTGATATTTTGGATTGATTTTTAGATGTTTTCTTTTATTGTGTGGGTTGATTTTGTTATTATGTTTTTATTTTTATATAGTAGCATTTTTTTTTTAATTTCTTGTTGAAGAAATAAATTGTGATGGTAGTGTTTCATCTTGTATGCCTTGAAGCATGAGTACCCGTAGCTTGTGAGTTGGAGGCCCTTGTGAATTCTCAATGAAAAGGCTTGGATTTGCCCAATGGTAGATCATGTGATGTCATTTGTAAGGGAAAATTGTCATTTTGTTGAGTGTTGTTGGCTTGGTGGAGCCTTGATGTGAGGTTGTGACTTTTTTTGTACCAATAGATTTAGTCAAGCCTTGTGACTAGTGGAATGAGCAACCCTCCAATTTTTATCTGAAAATGGATGACTTGTGACAATGTTGTGACTCTTTTTGCGACTCCAATATATGATGTGGTCATGTGAAAAATAACTCTTTTTTTGTTGACTAGGAAGCTCTAATTTATTATTCTTGAATAGTGTTCATGCTATGTGTGGTGAGTTTTTGTGAATAATGCCTTGTGTTTACTAGAATTTCCCCGGTTAGTCTTGAAGTATTGATTTTGATGGAATTTGGTTGAAGAGATTCTTTTAGGCTTTCTTTGATTGTCCTTGAAATCCACTTAGCCTAAAGGTCTCATATTTGCACTAAACATATCCTTACTTATCCTCTTTGAGTCTTATCATTTTTATTGACAACCGCATTACAAGCCTTTTCCTTTTTGAAAAGTAACCTTCTTTTAAACCATTCCCTCCTTGAACTTGAGAATGGTGAAAGTTGTGGCAAAAAGCCTAAGTTAGGGGTGTTATGGAAAGATTATAGATGGATGCTTACCACATGAGCGCTTGATATAAAAAACGGAAAAAAGGAGTGTCTAAGAATGGAGGAAAAAATTTCAAAGAAAGAAAAGTGGTGAAAAAGAATGAAATTTTTTGAACAAATGAGTCTGGAATCCTCCAAAAGTTTAAAATGGTTGCATGTGGGGAATCTAGAATGAGAGTACAAAGGGAAAAATAAGAAAATTATGTGACGTATGCATTGAGTTGAAAAATGAAGAAAAAGTGGAAAATTGTTGATTGAAAAGTTGTTGTTTAGTGTTCAAGGAGAGGGTAGTCACTTGTACCTAAATGAGATCTTAACCTTCCCTAAGCCTATATTGCAAGCTTAACAAAGTCCTTTGAGATCTCCAACCGAATGAAGGTCAGTCAGTGTTGTTTGAAAATATGGGCAAGCCTATGGTGTGGCACTTCTATAAATGAGATGATTTGTTGTGAGTGTGAGTGTTTGCATTGGTGTCCCTTGTATTGTGAATAATTGTGTGTGTTTTTTGGGATATTTCTTTTCGTGTGAGAGCATGAATACTTGGAAGAATTGGTGAAGTTGATAGATTCCAAAATTTGAGTCAAGGGAAGTTGTTAGTTTACTAGTAATTGTGAGTCATTTTTTGAGGATTCTTATTATCACTTGACCATCCTTGAAAATCATTGAGTTTTGATATTGTGCTTGAACTTGAGGGATTGTTGCGATTGGAAATCGCTTGCTTACTTGCTAATTATTAGTACCAACCAAAGTCATGACCATGACCTTTAGCTAAAGTACAAGAGTATTGTGCTTAAATTGTGTGCCTCTTATGTTTTTGGATTTTGTTTTCCTTGAGGACAAACAAAGTTTTAAGTTGGAGGTGTTGATGAGTTGTGGATTCGCACTTATTCGCAGTTCTTTTCTTGTGATTTGAGGTAATAAAGTAGAGGAAGAGGTTAATTATCCTTTGAGTTTTTATTTTTATTTTGAGGTGTTTGTTGTTAGGAAGAAAATTGATGCACAAAAGTAGAAAATGAGCTGAACCTACTAGAAATTGATTCCTAGATCTCGCACCTGCGAGCTGGCGTTCACTTTTGCGAATAGTTAACCAAGTTCAACTGGTCTCTTAAGCGATGATGCATGGTTCGTTTCTATGAACTAGTCAAGAAAGGTGGATTTTTCTTTAGCAACATCCGCTTTTGTGATTTCCCAGCCAATTTTTCAGAAACCGCCTATCCAGACATGGATGTATTTTGAAATTCTCAAGCATTGGATCCAAATTCAGAAAATGGGGCAAGCGGGGAGCATCATTCATCATCAATTCACAAAATATTGAGAGAGATTATTAAAGAGAGAAAAACTCATCTTCTTAGTTGAGAGTGAATTTCTTGTTGTTCTTAATTTTCGGTTGAGGCATTGAAGGCAAGTTACCTTATAATTCATCTTTTGGTTTGAAGATTGTGTTTCTTATGCTAATATTTTTTATCATGTCTTCTTTTCCTTGATTTGTATTGTATGAATTATTAGTGTAATTTCTAATGGAGGTTGAGGTTTTGTGCTAGAAATAGGCAATTTCACTCGTTCTTTGATTACTCATCGTATTGTTTTTGTATTTGATTCCATGCTTAACATTCATGAGTTGGGTTTAATATTTTCTTCATGTTTGAATTTATGAATTTTGAGTACATGCTTTATTCTAGCGTCCGATCTTTGTGGGTTGCTTGAAAATAGAATCCGGGGAGTGGAAATTTGATTGATACTAACATTTTGGCTTTGAATCTTGAATTTAAGACTGAAAGGAGAAAATCTAAGGTTTCAGTGTTAAGTGCAATGCTTGCTTGAATGAGAAGTCTTAAGTTAAGGTAGTGGGTTTCTTTGTTGAATCGCATGATTGAGAGTGAAAAAAGATGTCATGAAATAGTCCTTTGAGACCGAAAGAAGATTAAGATTAACCTATGATGACCTAGCCTAACCATGAGTGAATGAGTATTTCTTGAGATTGCAATGGATAGTTGAGAGAATGTTGTAGCCCGAATTTTTCAATTCCCGATTACACCTTGCTAGATTTTTCTTTGTCTAAGGCCTTCATTTGTGTTACTAAATCAGTTTCTTAATTTGACAATTTTGTGCTGAGGTTCAATCTTGTAGCTATTAGTTCTCTATCTTTTCAATCACCGACGAATTGCTTTCTATGGGATCCGACTTGACTCTTTGTTGGTATTTTGATTGTTGATGATCTCCTACTCTTTTGATTAGTTTTGAGGAGTAGTTTGAGCGTTATCAATATTCACTTTCATAACTGCATGGGTTTATTCAAAAATTCACAGTCAAAATTATAAATAGTGCATGGGTCCTATAGATATTAAATTGAAATCATGTATTTTAATCAAAACATACATAGGAAGATTGAAATTGAACAATTAAATCAACATCAATTAAGTCCCATGGAGATTAAATGAAACCCTAAGTAATATAGGTGAAATTGAATTGGAAATTTAGAAATCCTTTGGGATCCATTGGATGAATGAAATTCAATGGTGAAATCTCACATACTTTGATGATCTAAGCCCAAAATAAAGGGAGGAAAAATGAGACTTGATTATTGACTCCTAGTTTTCTTCTTGAAACTTGAGAGAATTTGGAGAAGATGAACTTGGATGGGAATTGGGGAATTGGGGAATTGAGAGAATGAAAGGCTTTGGGTAGATTTAAGAGTTTAACAGTAGTTATAGGTCTTTAATTTAGGGCCAAAACGACATAATATAGGTATTAAATGCATAGGAAATAGACTCAACCATCGTTAAGAATTAACTACTAGAGTGACCTACGTTTTAGACCGACGATCCGTAGGACTTTCTATGGCCCGTACTAGTCAACCGTAGATCCAACTTTAGAAATCCAAAATTTCTTAACTTCCCATGAGACTTTCCTACAGTCTATCAATGTTTTCGTGGCTCGTAAAACTCAAGTTCCAGTCCAAAATTTTCTCTAAATGTTAGATCCCTCTACGAAACCCATTTGTGCCTCATAGTCCTTTTGACGATCCGTTATGTTCACTCATAGGTCGAAATTCAGACACTTGAAATTCCGAAGCTAAACTCCAAGTCTATTACTACCTTTCAACGGCCCGTAGGACTTCCTATAGTTCATACATAGGACTCATAGAACATGCTTCACTGTAGTTTTCTGCACTTTTTCCTTCCTTCTGATGAGTGGTAGATTTCCACTCATTTGAGTCCTTTTGACAATCTGTTATGTTCACTCATAGGTCGAAATTCAGAAACTTGAAATTCCGAAACTAAACTCCAAGTCTGTTACTACCTTTCAACGGCCCGTAGGACTTCCTATAGTTCATACAGAGGACTCATAGAACATGCTTCACTGTAGTTTTCTGCACTTTTTCCTTCCTTCTGATGAGTGGTAGATTTCCACTCATTTGAGGCCTTTTTAGTTAAAAAATTAGTGTCCTCAATGTCTCTTTATGTCCTATTCTTATGATATCTTGAAGCTATGAAGGATACAAGACAAAACAAGAATGAATCTTTGAAAAAGGGACCAAAATATTGAAAGGAGTATAAACTCCCAATCGGTAGTCGCCTAACCAAAAGGGCGGATCGTCCATTAGGTCAGACCTCTTTCAAAGTTTCAGTGGAATGTTTGAAAATTTTAAAGGCAGGTCAGCGAACCAAAGTGGAAATAGCGATTCTCCAAAATCATTAGGTGAGAAAGAAGTTCCATCGCCAAAGGTGATAGACTCTTGAGTTAAAATGAAGGTTGAATGGGCAAACAAGGTGATAAATCGACGATTCACCAAATGGGAAAGGTTGACTTGATCAAGTTCGCCAACTAAAGTTCAATTACCTGAAGCATAAAATGAATGAAGGGTGAGCTAAAGAACAAATGAAGACCCACCGAATTAGAAAGATGAGCCCAACTAACGTCGCCGAAAGCATTGCACATGGAATTTTGTACTAACTTTTTGGTAAACTATAAATAGTCCAAAGGATAGAAAATGTACCTGGGTATCTTTCCATAATTCAATGATATTCTATTGCACTTTTGACTTAATAATTGAAGATTGAATGTGAAGTGATTGTCAAAGATTCTTTCGTATCATCAACACATTAATGGTTGAGAAAATCATTGGTATAATATCTTTCCTCTTTGTGATGCTTGGCTAAAACCCTAATCTGCTCCAAAGAGAGATTTTAGTAAGGTATTGGATTGATTTGTGATTCACATAGATGAGATTGAAAGGAGATTCTATGATATGATGCTTTGAGATAATTTATTTTATGTCATTGAAGATTACCCAACTTATCCACGTTTGTCTAGCATTATTGAGCCAACACTTGTACCCTTGATTGACATCGATACCAATTCGTACACCCCTAGATCATCTCTTACCTGATTGAATTATTGCTTTTAGTCAAATTGTGATAATTGATATCAAAACTCTTTTAGTAAATTTTGTGGAATCATCCACCCATTTGTTCTAATTACTACAATTAATTGGTTTGCATATTAATTTCTTAATTACATTCATATCATTAACTCACTCCTTATAGAATTCGACCCTAATTCTTTATTGGATATTTTTTATTGCTAATGACTGCTTACTCTTCTGATTGTTTTGTGGGTAATTTGAGCGTTATAAAAAATCGTGCCACTGTCGGGGAGTGGTAGCTAAGAATTCAAGTTCTAAAGTTAGTTTGTAAACTTATTGGGTTATAGTAGATTGTTGTTTTGTGTTGTTGTTTAGCCCAATTTACAGGTAGAAACATGAGAAAAAATGAAAGTGATGATTCTAGTCACTCTGACTATAATGATCATATGCGGACATGAATGACATCGATGTTTATGTCGTTGAAAACAATGGAGCAATTCAGTTACCTGCTACTATGGGGAGAGCAAAATTACACGTAACTAGAATTATGTTACAACTACTCCAAATGAGAGGAATGTTTGGGGGCCTTGATCATGTAGACCCTATGAATATCTCCAAAACTTTGTGGATATTCGTGGGCTGTTCGTCTTCAAGAACATCTCACAAGAATCTATTTGGCTGAGGTTATTTTCATTCTCCTTAACAGGGAAGCTACTAGATGGTTGGGTGAAATACCCTATGATTCTATCACTTCATGGGAGGAATTAACCGAAGCATTCCTTGAGAGATTTTTCCATCCCTCGAAAATGGTAAAGCTTAGAGACAACATCTAAAACATTAAAAGAGTGGAAGGTAACCTCTTCACAAACCTGGTTTTGGTTTAAAAAGTTGTTGCTATAATTTCTAACCCATGGTGTTCAGGACAATTTGCTGCTGGAATACTTTTATTGCCGCCTTGACTCGATCAACAAAGGTTTTGTTGATCAACTTATCCAAGGTGGGTAGATGCGACAACCATTTGATAGAGCAACAATGTTGCTTGATGATATGATCAAGATAAACCGAGCATGGCATATAAGAGAGGATCAAGTACCTCTTCTATAATAGAGTATGTGTAAGGAACAAATAGAGAGGTACCATGAGCATGATGAAAGCATGACCAAGATGATCACTCAACTCAATTTTTTTATCCAAACATGTCATGGGAGGTGGACTCAAAATGTTAAACGCAATTGGAGAAAGTAGTGGGAAGTTCCCGAAAGATGCCAAATTTAAGGCATTGTACAATGAAGAAGTAAATTACATGGGAAATCAAATAGGGGGTTCTCATCAAAACTACCTAAGACCGGTGAGAAACAAGGTTGGAACAAATGACGATACAATGGCGGGAGAGTTTGGAAAGATTGGGGTGGTAATTGAAGAGATGAGAAAGCTAAAAAATATTAATACATCCCACCTTATGATCATCCCAATCCAAAAGAACAAGCTACACTGGTGGGAAACCGAACTAATGATATGCTAATAAGGAACTTCAACAAGGTTGAAGGGTCTAATAAAGTGTTGAAGGATTTAAAAAATGATTTATCCACTTTGACTAAAACGGTTACTTATCATTCCGTGTTAATCAAGTAGCTGGAGACTCAAATGTTCCTGATCGCTTCCCATCTAAATCCAAGGACAAAGGGAACATTGTCTAGTGATACCATCCCCAACCCCAAAAATGGGTGTTGGTGAGTAAAAACTATGTCATGCCATTACGTTAAATAAGGTGATTCTTGTAGGCAACCCAAGTTTATTTTATTGCTTTCGATAACGTGTGCTGTAAGTGTAGGTTGAGATTACCTCAAAAAGTTGAAAAAGGATGCATTGGGCGATGCAAGTATCCAATTGGTGATGTGTGAAAATGGTTGGGCAAATATTTTCATGATCACCTTCTAAGCCAAGAATTTTTTAAATTGGTATAGTCAACTTCGGTGTACAAGGACCTATTCGGCTGTTCACCGAAATACATTATGCAAACTACATCGGGTTCGCCGAGTTGAACTTCAGGTTTGGTATTTGTTCTGGAATTATCGGCGAACTTAAGCTCCTTCAACGATTCACCAAATATGTTCAGCAACGTTAGTGATAGACCGCCCAATGCGCCTAACATAAAAATGCTAAGAGTCTTTTCAAACTTTAAAAGGCTCCATTTGATATTTTTGTGCATGTTTTCTTCCTAAAATCTCGATCCTTTGCTTAAATATTCTTCCATGACATCTTTTGGTAAATAGGGAGTAGGTTAATGTACATCTTTTTGATCGAGAATCTACCATTGTGGATCATTAGTGCTAGCCTGCTCTTTGGATCAACTTGCAAGTGTTGTGCATTCAAGATGCTTTTCCGAACCTCAACAATATTTTTCAACACCCAAGTAGCATTCGTTGGGATAGAGCATACTTCCACAGATTGCCCTTTCATATAATATACCTGCAACCATTTTATCCACAATCTCTCCTTCTCTTCTGTTACTGCCCACAGTAGCTTAAGAATAGCTGCTTGATTCCAAAGTGCCATATTTATTATGTTCTGGCCTGCAACTTTAGGACTGCATAACTTTGCCCAAGATATTAAGGATTTCTTGGAATTCAGAGTATTACCTGTCCATAAGTAGGTTCTACAAATACTCTCTATCATCTTCAAAATTCTTTTAGGCAACAGAAAAATATGTCCCCAATATGTTTGAATGCCAAAAATAACTGATCTATTTAATTGAGTCCTTCCAGCGTAGGACAACAATTTAGCTGACCAACATCTGATTCTTGCAGCTATCTTTCCAACTATTGGTAAACATTGTGCCACAGTTAGTTTCTTTGAGGATAGTGGAACCCCCAAATATTTAAATGGTAGCTCACCTTCTTGATAGCCAAGCTGACCTAGAATTTCCTATTTCACCCTAGGTTTCACCCCAGTCATATATATACAACTTTTTCTGTGTTAGCTTGCAGCCCTGAAACTTTAGAAAATCTTGTGAAAGCATCATGTAGTATCTGAATAGACTTCACCTCAGCTTTACAAAAGAGCAACAGTTCATCTGCAAAACAAACATGAGTGATCCCCAACGTTTTACACCTCGGATAATACTGGTAACCAATGCTTTTATCCAATTGATAGAGTTCCCTATGGAGGTATTCCATAGCAAGCACAAGAAGGTAAGGAGACATAGGGTCCCGTTGTCTGATGCCTTTCTTACCCTCAAAAGGTGTTGTGAGTCCTCCAAACAATAATAATGAGTATGATACTGAAGTAATGCAAGCCATCACCCACTTTATGAATAAGTAAGAAAATCCCAACTATGCCATGATTGATTCTAAGAAGCACCATTCAATGGAATCATAAGCATTCCTTAGGTCTACCTTCATAACACATCGAGGAGATAACCCTTTCCTAGTGTACCACTTTAGGATTTCATGACTAATCAATACATTATCAATAATACTCCTTCCCTCTATGAAAGTAGACTATGCAGGACTAACAACATGATCAACCACTAGCTTTATTCTGTTCGTTAAGATTTTTGTAATGATCTTATAGAATGTGGTGCAACAAGCTATAGGCCTGTAGTCTTTTACCTGGGCAGGATTAGGGACTTTAGGGATTAGAGTAACTGCTGTACCACTAAAGGCTTTAAGCATTTTACCCGGATGAAAGAATTCTTGGATAGCATGAACCACATCTAGTTTTACTATTGTCTAGTTCTTCACAAAAAACTCAATTGGAAATCCATCAATCCCTGGAGACTTATCAGTCGGCATACTCTTGATGGAAAGCATGATCTCTTCTTCAGTTACAGGGACCACTAGCCTACACTTTTGTTCATATGTTAGACAAGGCCCCTCTCTAATGAATTCAACATTAGGACATGGTAGATTTTCAGCTCTTGCTCCCATTAGTTTTGAATAAAATCTAATAAATTCTGCTTCCACCATTTGAGGGTCCTGCACCTTTGTATCTGCATTATCATAAACTGAAGTAATGGAGTTTTTGCTCTCTCTGATCTTCACCTGAGCATGAAAAATCTTTGTATTAGCATCTCCACTTTTTATCCAGTTTGCTCTAGATTTTTGCTGCAAGACTAGAGTCTCGACATCACTCCATTTCCTGATTTCTTCTAGCAGTTGTTTCTCCATTTCTATTAGTCTTGGACACAGGGGATTTATAACTAAGCTGCTCTTAGTAAGTTCTAACTGATGTCTTACCTGTATCAATTTCTGACCATAAGATGCCATGTAGGAATTCAAATTCTTTAATCCTAACTTCACATATTTCAGTTTTTGCCACAATCGTACCATTGATGTCCCTCGAGTCTGCTTTTGCCAACTTTCATCAACTAGCCTACCAAAATCTGGACGATGTAGCATTGTTTTGAACAACTTGAATGGCTTAGGATTTGAATAAGGAGGAGGGCACACTTGTATCCGAATAGGGGAATGATCAGAAATACCAGCTCCTAGGTAATCAGCCTCCACATGACCATGAGTTGTCATCCAGTGGAGGTTACGAAATGCCCAATCTATTTTTGAGTAAACTCTACTACTATCCTGCTGTTTATTAGAAAACGTATAATGACACCCTATGGATTTCAGTGCTATAAGCTCCAACGTGTCTATGCAGTCTTGGAAGTCTTGAGTTTCACCTGGCAACACAGGGGAACCCAACCTATCTCCTGATGATAGAACATTGTTAAAGTCTCCCGCTATAATCCAGCACTCTTGAATTAGTCTACCCATCTTAATCAGTTCTAATCAAAGTTGAGCTCTGGTAGGACTGTCATTCTTGGCATACACAACTGTGAGTTTACTCTTAAAATCACTACCACTATCACTGAGAGAACAATGGACGAATTGCTCAGTTAGCTTCTCCACTTGTATTTGAGCTGAATTCTTCCAAATTAACCAAATTCTGCCATTCCTTCCCAATGGATAGTTGCAGCAATGTTTCTAGTCAGTACCCAATTTATTTATAATGTTTTGTGCCTTGTTCTCTTTTACTCTAGTTTCAATGACTCCTACCACGTCCACCTTATTATTAATCAGAAAGAGCCTAACCTTTTTCTGTTTGAAGGGCTGATTCAGCCCCCGAACATTCCACGTAACGACTCTCATGGTGGGTGAAGACCCATGAGGTCGTCTGTGCTTGTGGATGCCTCCATGGCAAGGCTTTGAAAGCTATTAAGGACTGGGATATTCGATCGTTGATGAGTTCACAAATTGGACTCATTTAGGGTTTTATTTTAGTGAAATAATGTCCTTGAATGCTTGTTTTACCTCAATACATGATTAAAATGTTGAAGTTTCAGGTATTTGAAGTTTTAGTGGAAGCATGGATACTTAGGCGCAAAACGACGCAAATAGGGCTGAAAATAACAAGAAATGGAATCCTGCGGATCGCCGAGTTTAACTTGGCGAGTCACCGAAAATACATGAGCCGCCCTTCGCTCCAGTACTCGAAGCCTTGAAGGAAGTGGATCAATAGGCGAGGAAATGAGCAGTCGGTGGGTTGCCGATCAGTTCCGTGAAGCAGTACTGTACCGCCCAATGATCCAGAATGCAAGGATGCAAAAGGCAAGACATTCAAGGCGATGAGCTGACAAAAAGGCGGATCGCCGAGTTCATCGGTGATCTCGACTAATTCGCCAAACAATCCTCCGCAGCACAATCTGTGAAAACTATAAATACTATTTAGAATTAGAGATATAAGGAACATAATATTATTATTACTTTTTTAATTCAGAACATATTCTAGCTAATATTTTTCTCTGAAGTTTGGAGGGGATTTTGTGGAGACTTGAAGAAAGGAGTTCTTCTTCCCCAAGTTGGAACTGGGTCTTCTCTAATAACTTTCCTTTGCTTAATTCAAGATTTAATTTCTTATACCCAGTTGATTTCATTATCATGTTAGGTATAATTTCTTATTTCTTGATGTGTGTCTAAAAACCCCCATTCTTAGGGTGTGATTTAGCAAATATGGGTTGATATTCTTGTTGGGTCTTGCTTTCTGATAGGTTAGATGTATTTTAATGGTGATTTCACCTAGTGGTTTTGGTTTAATCTAAAGGGTTTGTAGTTGCAAATACAAAGTCACCCATGTGTTTTCAACATGCCCGAGAGGGAGGTCGCGAAACCAAAACCACTAGACTGATGGTCTAAGGAGTGGGTCGACATGAGGTTCAGCCCTAGAGGGTGAGCCCTAGTCCCATATCCTAACACTCAGCTCGAGAGAGTGAGTGGGGTAAGGCGTAGGCTAGTCTTTATGCGGTAAATGGGTGTCCGAGAGGAACGCATTTGAAACGGGGTAAGTTTTTTGAGAGGGAACTTATTTCCATTTAAAGCTTAGACTAGTCACTATTATTTTGCAAATCTCCGATCGAAAGAATGTACCCAACAGTTTATCTCTACTTGTATTGTGGTCACATCCCAAGAACCTTTCCCCATACTTGATTTTCTTGTTTATTTTGCTGTTTTAGTACTTGTTACAAAACCCCCTTTTGATATTTGGCACTTTTGTGTCACCTCTTTTGCATTTTACAATGTCTTTTATCGCAAATGTCTTTAACTACGACTAACTTGAATGAAATTCTAATTGGTTATTAATTCTCAAAACTGCTCCCTTGGGACACGACCCCAACCCTCGGTTGGGTTACTATATTATTGATGATCGTAGACACTCGTATCGTAGGATAGCATCGTTGGTCACGATTAGCATCAAAATGGCGCCACTGCTGGGGAGTGGTGTTATTTGAGAATTTTTAGTTCGCTAGAATTTCTGTCTTTTTAATCATAGATTATTAACTTTACTCTTAGTTTTGTTTTTCTTTGAGTTTTTGATTGTATGTAATCCCAAGGATAATTGGCTAGAATCTCTATTTTTCTGTAGTTTTAGCTTTACTAATCTTAGTTGTAGTTTTGCGTTTCTTGTTTGAGCATCACAGCAGGGAACAAACAATGGATGATCATTATGGATACCATATGAATCGCCCTCTGTTGAAACTACTGGCCCTCAGGGACAACCTCTTAACATTTAAACAGGTAGGGGATGAAACAATTTAGGACATGTGGCTGAAGTTTCAAGTAGTGCTGCAACCATGTCCCTCTCACGGGATGACAGATAAGGCACTACTTGAGTGCTTCTATAAGGGTCTTAGACCTGAGAATAGAAGCATACCTGATCAGATTTTTGAGGGGGGCATGCTATACCAGCACTATGAAGTTGTCGAAAAACTCCTCGATGGCATAGTAGCAACTAGCAAAAAAGCCAAAAAGAAGCAGGAGCGGGAGGTACTCATTACCCAGTTGGAGGATCTGTCCAACCGAGTCACATAATTGGAAGTACAAACCATGGGTAAAGAAAAGCACCACTCCATCCGTGAGTGTAGTCATGGGAAGAAGCAGGGAGGTGTGCAAGGAGATGAAGCTCTTTCACTCATTCAAAAGAAAATGAAGGCACAAGAGGAGATGTTGAATGAGATGAAGGAAATTATCACAATGCTAAATGAAGCATCAGCCTCTCACTCCATGCCATCCAGCTGCAGGATGCTCAAATCGGCCATTTGATATTAGGCCACTACCCACCATTCACCGAGGATTCGCCTAATTACAACATGAGCGAATCCAAGGATGAAGAATAACTGCTGACTTGTGTCGTGCCTCGACGTTAACTAAGGTGCTGTTTGGGAGGCAACCCAAAACCCTTTTTTGCTTTATTTTACCATAAGAAAATAATGGTGTGTTGTTTGTATAGGTTGAAACGAGGGAGATGATTGAAAGAGGATATGGAGAAAATCAACAAGACCAGTTGGCGGATCACTGAAAAGATTTGCGAACACAAAGTATTGTCAGCCAAAACCCTATGCACTTCAGCGGTCTCGAAAAGAGTTGTGGCGCATTGCCGACCATGTCAGCGATCGCATCGAAGACCGCCATTGGAATCTTCACAGGAGATGCAGATCCAGTGACATTTGGCGTGTCACCGAATAACTAGGCAAACTCGATTTATATCGCAGAGTAGGCAAGAATTGGATGGTTTTTGCAAGCCACAGGTTTAAAAGTCCTATGTCACTCATTTTCTCTCATTTCTTCGACCTACCAAATTCACTATTTATTACACTTTTGGAATATTGTGGTTCATTCATTTTTGCGCGGATTTGGATTGCATTGCTGCCTAGAGCTTCATTAGCAACTATTCAACATCAAAGGTTAGCAGTGTGAACATCGCATGTTAAAAGTATTATAATTGTACTCATTTGCATAATGATGAAAGTGTTAAACCTCTAGTGAGTCTCTGAGGTTACATATATTTTCGATTGTGAAGTGGTATCTGTTGTACGCTTTGAGTTAAATTGTAGCATGATGGGAATAGAAGTTTCTATGTATTTTCACTAAAATTGAGTTATATATGCGTGGTTACATTAACTGGGGGTCGCTGGGTGAAAATTGAAAGGCGGGGTTGATAATGGACGAAATGAGCTGATCGCCGAAATGAGAAAATGTCGCTGAATTGTTCGGCAGTTCACCTAACAGTTCCATCTCGTTATTTTCTTCTACTTTTATGTACTGATTGAACTGTAACTCTCGGTGATCAGTTTGGTTCGCATAACACACTCGGCGGATCATCGAAAGAGCCCCTGTTCGCCTTTCACCCTCCCTTGTGTATCATGGGTTCATCAATTTACGCACATAGAAACCCCAGTTTTGCTCTTATTTGTATTACTATTTAACTTATCCTTGAAGTCGTTGCAGAAATGGCTAGACCAAAAGTTGCAGGGAAGGGTGACCCCCTAGGCATGTAGGAGCTCGAGAATTTAGAAAAGAGGAAAAGAGAGCAGAGATGCCCAGGCAAAGAAAGTACACCAAGGAAGCTAGGAAAAAGAGACGAATTCCTTTCGATCTTAATGTCCGCCTATGTGATCAGAGCCTAGTTAATGCAATGCATGCCTTTAGAGCAGCTCAGGAGCTAGATTAGATGATTGGAGCAAATCTTGCTGCATAGGCTCAGGCAAAGGCAAACAGTGGAGACCAAAATGACAATGCTCCAGGGAGCATCGTAGTACTTTAGAAAGATGCACTGGGCAATAATGTCCAAACAGATGGAGCGACTGCTTAAACTGGATCCCCTCTTTACCTGTCTCTCTGTTTTTCTTTATCTGCCCTTTTGGATACTTATTACTTGCATTTGAGGACAAACACTTTTTATTTGTGGTGGGGTGAGGCCCACACCTTTTGTGTTGACAGCCATGTTTTGTTCTGTATATATTTGTTTGTTTGCTTTAAGTTGTGTTTTAAATACTTCTTTTCTGTGGATGTTTGTGCTTATGGCTCCTGTTGTTTTACTTGCAAAATAATTTTGATCCTTTTGAAAAATTGTCGCCACCTCTTGTGTTGAAAGTGGCTGTTCTTTTGCAAAAATTTAAGTCTCGGTTTTGATCAGTACCGATGACTTAAATAGTGCTCTCAATTGAACAAACATGAATGCATGGCTACGACGAGGCCAAATGAAGTTACATAGACAATATGTGCACTCTTTGCATCTCTTTGTTACTAGCCATTTATCGAATTGATTTTTTTGTGAGGACCGTTGCACGCTAGCGAATGTGTCTAGTCTTGTTTGACCGAAGTATCGATGCCTGGGTGATTAGCTTACTTTGAACCATGTATGAATAAACCTAGAATTTTCCCGGTTAGTCTGATTGATTTAGAAAGGTGTACTCTTGAGATGATCTTAGACAATTTTAAAGAGTGTGAGCCAATTTGACATATACCTCTTTTTGTGACCTACCTATGAGCGTGTGAAACTCTCTTGAACACCCCTTGAGCCTTACCTTTCTTTGGAAGAACCTTGATAAACCCTAGACCTCACTTGATCCACTACCTATAATCCTCCTGATTGGTGGTTTAGTGAATAGCCAACTTAGGACAAAAAGCCTAAGTTAGGGGTGTGGTGAAAAGGAAAAGAAGAAGTCAAGAAGTGCTATAAAAAGTGTTCCTTAACCCATAGTGTTGCAGAATAATGGAACCCCTATATAAAAAAAATAAAATATAATAATTTGTTGAATAAAGTACAGAAGAATTTTGGGTTCCAATGTAATTCATGGAAGGTGAATAAAAGGGTGACTTTGAAGCACTAGACAAAGAATTGATAAAGGAGAGGAAGGGAATGTCTTGAGAATACCGCATCTCACGAGGAAAAAATCACTAAGCCTAAATGATCATACCTTTGCACACAACCCCGTCACAAGCCTTAGAAAGACCTTTTTGATCTGGAGTAAGCCAAATCAAAAGTCCATTGGAAAATAAGGGCAAACCTATTGGTGAAAACATGCATTGTGGTCCTCTTTTTGAGTGTGAGCGTTGTATCTGATTCCTATTGGTGAAAACATGCATTGGTGAAAACATGCATTGTGGAATCATTCTTTGTGCGAGGGCATTTAGATACTTTTGTTGAGCTTGAACTTGCACAAGTAGCAAGCATTACGAGCATGAGAATCTTTGGTGATGGTGTATCACAATTTAAATCTTTAAGTACACAATTGATCCTTGCATAAGTGAATTGAGTCTTGTTGTGTGCATTCATGATTTAGTCTTGTGTAGCACTGTTTGAGGCACCCTTTTTGAACGACTGAACTTGAGTTTGCTTGAGGACAAGCAAAAGTTTAAGTTAGGGGTGTTGATGAAAATAGTGTCCTTGAATGCTTGTTTTACCTTAATACCTGATTAAAATGCTAAAGTTCAGGTATTTGAAGTTTTAGTGGAAGCATGGACACTTAGGCGCAAAACGGAGCAAATAGGGTCACCGAAACTACATGAGCCGCTCTTCGTTCCAGTTCGCGAAGCCTTGAAGGAAGTGGATCAAAAGGCGAGGAAAGGAGCAGTCGGCGGGTCGCCGATCAGTTCTGCGAAGCAGTACTATACCGCCAAATGATCCAGAATGCAAAAGGCAAGACACTGAAGGCGAAGAGCTGACCAAAAGACGAATCGTCGAGTTCATCGGTGATCTCGACTAATGTCACCGAACAATCCTCTGCAGCGCAATCTGTGAAAACTATAAATACTATTTAGAATTAGAGATATAAGGAACATAATATTATTATTAATTTTTTAATTCAGAACATATTCTAGATAATATTTTTCTCTCAAGTTTGGAGAGGGTTTTGTGGAGACTTGAAGAACGGAGTTCTTCTTCTCCAAGTTGGAAGTGGGTCTTGTCTATTAACTTTCCTTTGCTTAATTCAAGGTTTATTTTCTTATACCCAGTTGATTTCATTATCGTGTTAGGTATAATTTCTTATTTCTTGATGTGGCTAAAAAACCCCATTCTTGGGGTGTGATTTAGCAAATATGGGTTGATATTTTTGTTGGGTCTTGCTTGCTAATATGTTAGATGTATTTTAATGGTGATTTCACCTAGTGGTTGTGGTTTAATCTAAAGGGTTTGTAGTTGCAAATACAAAGCCACCCATGTGTTTTCGGCTTGCCCGAGAGGGAGGGCGCGAAACCAAAACCACTAGACTGATGGCCTAAGGAGTGGGTCGACATGAGGTTCAGCCCGAGAGGGTGAGCCCTAGTTCCATATCCTAACACTCAGCTCGAGAGAGTGAGTAGGGTAAGGCGTAGGCTAGTCTTCATGTGGCAAATGGGTGTCCGAGAGGAACGCATTTGAAATGGGGTAAGTTGCCCGAGAGGGAACTTATTTCCATATAAAGTTTAGCCTAGTCACTATTATTTTGCAAATCTCCAATCGAAAGCATGTACCCAATAAGTTATCTCTAACTGTATTGCGGTCACATTCCAAGAACCTTTCTCCATACTTGATTTTCTTGTTTATTTTGTTGTTTTAGTACTTGTTACAAAACTCCCTTTTGATATTTGACACTTTTGTGTCACCTCTTTTGCATTTTACAATGTCTTTTATTGCAAATGTCTTTAACTACGACTAACTTGAATGAAATTATAATTGGTTATTAATTCTCAAAACTGCTCCCTTGGGACACGAACCCAACCCTCGGTTAGGTTAATATATTATTGACGATCGTAGACACTCTTATCGTAGGATAGTGTCGTTGGTCACGATAAGCATCAATTGTATCAAGCAAGCCTCTGGTTCACGTTCCTTAGACTCATCCTCAATTTTTGTCTCTTCTATCGATGGAATTGTAGTTTGAACCACTCTATTCTCATCGTTAGTAGCTTGATCCTGCCTTACTTTCCACACATGGGGCTTAGGTCTCCTCCTGTTCCTTCTTTTTCATCTTTTTTTTTCCTGAAATTCCTCTTCAATCACACCACCATTAGTCTTGTTCCAGAACTACTAAAGCTCATGTCCAAACTTCATACAACTGGAGCAGAACTTAGGACGCCAATCATACACCACTGATTGTTGAAATTCCTCATAGGAGGTCGAGATATCAATGTTGTATAGCAAAGGTTGGGCCACATCGACCTCCACCAAAATCCTCGCATAAGAAATCCGTGTCATATCAACTGTAAAATTATCTGTATGGAGAGGTTTTCCAATCGCACTAGTGACCTTACTTAGAGCATCCTTTGACCAGTATCCCACCGGTAACACATGTAAAGTAACCCACAAAGGAATTGTGGTGATACAATCAAGGTTAAATTCAAAGTTCAATTCCCTGTTTTGTAGAGATAATGGTTTATTTTGGGATGTGTATGGACCCTTATGAAGGATATGTTCACATTCCTCTTCAGTATCAAACTGGAACACAAAGTAACCCTCGTCATGGAGCAGAATTTT
The DNA here is from genome assembly GCA_036553675.1 of Solanum okadae. Lineage (NCBI taxonomy): Eukaryota > Viridiplantae > Streptophyta > Magnoliopsida > Solanales > Solanaceae > Solanum > Solanum okadae. The sequence continues at coordinate 9,445,198 of CM071685.1, read as the reverse complement.
AGGCATATTATGCTTCTTCCAGGTAGCTTGGATAAAATTCTCAATGGATTTCATGTATGGAGTATCACCTATAACAAACCCAATCAATGCAGACTTCTAATAGCTTGCAATTTCATTCAAGTCATCTTCTACAATTGTTACACATTTCTTCCCATTTCGCAAGATTGGAGGTATATATTCAAGTGATTTTCCCCTTTGCGCCTTCCTGTTTTCCAATCTCTCAACCTATTCTAGAGTCATTGTCGGCTTCAGATCTGGGCCATTAGTTTCTACCCCTGAAAATTGTAGCGTCCTCATCGCTGGTTGTGAGTCCATCGTAGTTCCACCATAGGCTTCCAACTGGATCGACTTTTGCGAATTCGAACTAGACTGCAACTCTTTGTTTTCTTCTTTAATAGATTGAAACCTAGCAGGTAGGTAACTGCCAAAAGTGATTGTAGCCCGTTGTTGATCTCTACTAAACTCAGGCGTAAACAGTGATCCACTAGCCACCACATTCTTCCCGGAACTTCGCTGCTTTCCCATGGAAATTCCCTATTTGGTGCACATTAGCAGCCCTGCTAAATTGTGCCTAGAGAGTTTTTCAAGAGCGCTCATGGTGAGAAAGCCTTTCAACATTAGAATCTTCATTATGTGAGAAAACCTTTCACATCATGTTCATTATGTGTTCATGAGAATGTCCTTTGAGCAACACAACAACATTATAATAATCATTGACACTTTACTCTCAAAGTGTCCTTAAAGCATTCACTTAGATTTCATAATAACATGCATAGTCCCATACTTTACCTTTCCAAGGTTCATAACCTACTTTCAATCGTCACATCTAGAATTCAAGCATTAGACATGGATTTCATTATAATTCATGTGACTCTATCACTTCATGCATCAATTCATTAAATATCCTATTTCATCAACAAAGACCCACATTATAACATCACAATTGAGAAATATGGGGATTTCATGGGTTCTTGGGGATACATCATAAAAACCATAGGAAATCATCAATTCATACTTATAATAAAATAATTTAACCATTAGAATCAAGTTTGAAAAGAACCCATTACTTTTGAATCAAACCCTAAAAATGAGGGATTTCTTTCTTTTGAAATTGAATTTTGAAGGAACTCCATGGATGCAAGGTGTCCATGGATGAAAGGTATCATACCTTGACTCTAATTACTAGCCTTCAATGGAAAATTTGGATCCTTAGCTATAAACCCTAGTTGAATCTTCTTCTTCTTTAAGTTCTAGAGAGAGAATATTTGAGAAGAAGTTTCGGTTTTTCTTTTGGGATTTAGAAAGAATGAATTAAGTGGGTCTAATTTGGGGGCAAAAGGCTTATATAGGGGTCTTAAATGTAGGCAAAACAACATAGTATAGGAACCATTTAATTAGGAAAAGACTCAACTACCCCTGAGCTAACCGTCAGTTGCCACCGACCTACCAATCGACGGACCCAGTCGATAGATCCTGGATGGACCTACGATCCGTCCTGGTGAAGCGTGATTGTTGCTTAGAGATTTTTGCCCTTACCTACAGTGCCTGGAACACGGGGCGTGTAAACTCTATTGTCCGTAGGTCCCGTCGTGGTCCATACCTGGATAAGTTTCGAGTGACCCATCCACGAACCCCAGTCGACTATCTGTGGTCTGACCCACGACCCGTCTAGGTGGACAATCTATCCTAGTCAGAAAGTTCTATTTTGGGGCTCCAACCACGGACCACACCTATGGTCTGTGGGTCCACCTACAGACCGTTTGTGTTCCTCGTGGATGGCACTTGTAGGTTCTGAATTTTTGGTTCATTACCCTTATCCGGATATGGGGAGTTACAATATCTCCCCTTGGGACCATTCGTTCTTGAATTATGTTCTAGACACCTTAAAGAAGTCAAAACTCAAGACAAGAAGCCCATCATCCATGCAACATCATAACAATGCACAAAAAGAAGGAGGAAACATCAACTCCATACAAAACACATTCAATACATCTCAAGGAAGTAGGAACTACATCTAACAACCCATTCTGGATGAAACATTTAAACATTTCTCATGTTCTAGGAGGAACTACCTTTCCAATCTCAAAAGCATGTTCAACACAAAATTTATGGAGCCAATATGCAATTTACTCTAAAAAAGCACAACTAAAGCATGATCCACAATTTATCTCATGATGCGTATAGGCAACTCATACTTAATGCAGTACGACATGAGGAAATTCAATCATATAATTCATTTTATTCCGAAATATAAGCATTCATGATCATGCATAACTTAAGGAGACCATGGGACACATAAAACACATATGACTCCCAAAATATAGAAAAACCAAAGAGGAACTCATAACCTCAAGCCAGAGTAGGAGTAGAAGGAAAGAGATAAGGATATCGGTACATCATATTGGCCTCAGCCTCCCAAGTTGCACCCTCAACTAAGTGATTCCTCCACAACACTTTTACGAAAGCAGCTTCCTTATTCCTTAACATCTTAACTTGTCGGTCCAAAATCTCAATCGGAACCTCCTCATAAAAGAGACTTTAATCAACTCCCAACCATTCTAGGGAAATTATGGCCGTCAGATATCCAACACACTTCTTAAGAATAGAGACATGGAAAACTGTATGCACCGATGTCAACTCATATGCCAAGTCTAACTCATAGGCAACCTTAACAATATGTCTCAAAATTTGATATGGACCTACATACCAGGGACTAAGCTTCCCTTTCTTACCAAACCTCCTTACACCCTTCACATGTGAGATTTTTAAGTAAACCCAATCATGAACACGAACTCAAGATCCCTTCTTCTATCATCGACATATGACTTTTGTCGACTTTGAGCTGCTTTCGACCTTTCTTTAATAAGCTAAACTTTCTCAATAGTTTCATAAACTAGCTTGGGACCTATCAACACAAGTTCACCCACCACAAGCCAACCTATAGGAGATCTACACCTCCTACCATAAAGAGCCTCAAATGGAGCCATACCTACGCATGAATGGTAGCTATTATTATAGGCAAATTCCATCAACGACAAATGGTCATCCCAATTACCCTTAAAATTGATCACATAAGACCTTAGCATGTCCTCCAAAGTTTGGATAGTACGCTCCACTTGCCCAGCGGTTTGGGGATGAAAAGCCGTGCTAAGCTTAACCTTTGTGCCAAGACTCTTTTGGAATGACTTTCAAAATTGAGAAGTGAATTGGTTACCACGGTCGAAAATAATAGACAAAGGCATACCATGCAATCTTACCATCTCTCTCAAGTACATCTAGGAATAGTCCTCTGTCGAATATGAAATCTTGATGGGAAGGAAATGAGCCGATTTCGTCATCCGATCTACTATTATCCATATTGAATCATGTTGTCACCAGGTGCGAGGCAAACCAATTATAAAGTCCATATTCAAGTCTTCTCACTTCCATGTAGGAATAGCAATGACTTGGGATAAACCTCCTGGCCTTTGGTGCTCAACTTTCACTTGTTGACAATTAGGACACTTGGCCACAAATTCCATAATATCTTTCTTCATCCCATTCCACCAATAGACTTCCTATATATCACGGTACATCTTGCTGGCTCCCGGCTGAATAGAATATTGAGAACTATGGGATTCTTCTAGGATTCGTTCCCTCAAGTCATCTACATTCGGAACACATAAATGTCCTTGATATCTAAGAAAACCATCTCTCCCTTGGGATAAAGCCTCAATGGATTTCTTAAGCACCGCCTCTTTCAACTCAACCAAAGTGGGATCAAGACCTTGCTTAGCCTTCACTTCTATCACAAAGGACGATTTAGAACCATTATGGACCATGACGCCACCCATGGTGGAATCCACTAGTTGAACACCTAGTTGGGCCAGCCTATGAACATTACAAACTAACTCTTTATTTTCTTCATCTACATGAGCCACACTACCCATCAACAATCTACTAAGAGCATCCGCTACTAGATTAGCTTTACCGGGGTGCTAAAGGACACTCATGTAATAATCCTTCAAGAGTTATAGGCCCCATCTTTGGTGAAGATTCAAGTACTTTGACTAAACACATATTATAGACTTTTGTGATCGGTGAAAACATCAACATGAACCCCATACAAGTAATGCCTCCATATTTTGAAGGAAAAAACAACCGCCACTAACTCAAGATCATGGGTAGGGTAATTCTTCTCATGGACTTTAAGTTTCCTTGAAGCATATGCAATCACCTTACCATTTTACATAAGCTTACATCCCAACCCAACTCTAGAGGCATCACAATACACCACAAAACCATCCATACCTTTCAGTGAGGTCAACACTGTAGCGAAAGTAAGTCTATCTTTGAACTTTTGGAAACTTTTCTCACAAGCTTCTGACCACACAAATTTTGCCTTCTTTTGAGTCAAAGCCGTCAAAGGAGAAGAAATGGGAGAAAATCCCTCAATAAACCTTCTATAGTAACCGGCCAAACCCAAAAAACTTCTATTGTTAGAAGGAGATAGAGGTCTAGGACAACTATAGACTGCATCCGTCTTCTTAGGATCTACCTCAATACCCTTACTTGATACAATATGACCAAGGAAAGCTACATACATTAACCAAAATTCACACTTGCTAAACTTTGCAAAATGTTGTTGTTCCTTAAGAACTTGCAACACAATTCTCAAATGGTCACCATGTTCATTCTCACTCCTTTAATAGATCAAAATATCATCAATAAGTACAATTACAAACATATCAAAGTATTGTCTAAACACCCTATTCATCAAATCTAAAAACACCACCGGAGCATTAGTCAACCCAAATGACATTACCACAAACTCATAATGACCATACCGGGTTCTAAAGGCCGTCTTTGGAATATCATCCCGTCTCACCCTCAATTGGTGATAACCCGAACGAAGATCAATTTTAGAGAAGTAGCTAGCCCTTTGAAGTTAGTCAAACAAGTCATCTATCCTTGGAAGATGATACTTATTCTTAACGGTCACTTTATTCAATTGAAGATAATCAATACACATTCGAAAAGACCTGCCCTTCTTTGTAACAAACTATACTGGAGCACCCCCACGGAGAGATACTCGATCGGATAAGACCCTTATACAATAAATCCTTTAGTTGCTCTTTCAACTCTGCCAGAGCTATTATATAGGGATGAATAGAGATAGATTGCGTATCTGGGATAAGGTCAATATCAAAATATATCTCCCGCTCAGGAGGAATACTAGGTAAATCATCGGGGAAAACTTTTAAGAATTCATTAACTTCGGGGACCGACTCAAGAGTAGGGGTTTCAGAATCTACATCCGTCACCCTAACAAGATGGTAAAAGGAACCTTTTAAGATCATCCTCATAGCTTTAAGGTAAGACACCAATTGAACCCTAGGCATAGAATTTAAAACCTTCAACTCTAGGATAAAGCTCATTCAGGAATTGGAATCTAACCACCCGAGTCCTACAATCAATAGAGGCATAACATGCATGCATACAATCCATACCAAGAAACACATCAAAGTCTAACATGTCAAGCTCTACCAAGTCAACAAGAGTAACTCTATGGGATACGGGACATTCTCTATAGACCGTCTTAGCCACCATAGAGTCACCAACAGTTCTAATAACACTTCCGGGGGAACATCAAACCTTATCGCCTTATATTCCATCACAAAAGATAAAGTAGCACCATGATCTAACAAAGCATACATATCATGATGAAAAACTTTTAGCATACCAATGACTACATCCGGAGAGTTCTCTTAGTCATCTCGGGATTGGAGAGCATAAAAATGGTTTTTTTTCGGAGAATTGAAGTTTGAACCGCTATGAGGGGCTTAATTTCCCCCTCTCCCCTTGACCTTGAGCGTCATACAATCCCTTACTTTTTGGCCACTCTTGCCACAACCATAGCTACCATCTGTGCCAGCTAGGCACTTTCCATCATGTTTCTTCCCAAACTTCACACAAGTAGATCTAGCAAAAGAAGAACCACCTCCATTTCCTTCTTGAGGTATCGGGTTAGTCACCCTTTCCTTATTTGACTTAGGAGGAGAATTAGCGGAACCTTGACCGGAAAACCTTTGTTGAAATGTAGGCCGACCTTGTCTATCAAACTTTACATTAGAGATGTTTCCATCACCGGTCCTAGCCATTTTCCCCTCCCTAAACTTTTCGTTGAGTTTCTCCTCCTCAATTTGTTGTGCATAGACCATAAGAAGAGAGATGTCCATGTTGCCAATGAGCATGTCAGTATGACACTCTTTAACCACCATATTAGATATACCCATCACAAACTTACTCATCATAGCTCTAGGATCCGCCACCACTGTTGGAGAATACCTAGACAATCGGGTGAACTTTAGGGCATATTCCGTCACACTCATACTTCCATGACGAAGGTTAATAAACTCTTGCACATTTGCTTCCCTAATTTCAAGGGGAAAGAACCTATCAAGAAATGTCGATTTAAACAATTCACACTCTACGGGACCAATTACTACATGCCTTGCCTCTTTCCATTGATCATACCATACTTGAGAAACCCCCTTCAGCTGGTAAGCGACCAATTCCTCTTTCTCTACCGGAGTCACTTCCATAATAGCAAGTACCTTATAGACCTCATCGACAAACTCTTGAGGGTCTTCCTCAACATTGGAGCCATAAAATTATGGAGGGTTCATTCTCATAAAATCCCTCATTCTCAAAGCCGTTGTACCCACATTTGGGTTCACAGGGACTACCACCTCTGCATTTTTCATATTCTCAGCCAAAGGATTTACCAGAGCTTGTGGAGGAGCTCCTTGTTCCACATTGTCAACCTTCATCCTTTTAGCATCCCTTTTAGTAGTCATCATCCCGAAGAACAAAGGGAAAGGATTAGGAGAGATAGATCTTTTAGAGTTAAAATCTAAGGCACGACTTAAGAGTAATGAGGAAGTGAAATTTCCTAAACATCTTGTAGCCTATCATTCATAAATGTAGCGTGCTTCAGACTCATGAATAAGACTCTACTAGACATGGCTTATGAGACACCATTCTAGGATCATTCTAAACCTTGTGCTCTGATTACCAAGTTTGTCACGACCCAGAGGTACCCCCTAGATGTAACATGGCGTATAGGACCCCGAAGGACTCCATACAAGCCACTTAGCTCTCATAAACATAAGAAATAGAAAAATAAGAGTAAAACAAAAAGTCTAAAAAAAATTTCATAAGAGAAAATGGAAGTCTAGACACTTGTCTCATCATAGCCATCTATTACAATATTGAATAAAATCGAGCCTAGTCCGTACATCATGTCAAAAGAGGAAATACAAGAAATGGAAACTAAAGCAATAACTCCATCCTCAAACCATGAGGACTCACCAAGCTCGGGAAGAAATCAAAGTCCAAGCTCTAGCCACTAAAATAGAAACCATGTCTGTTGGACCCTACATTTGTGAAAAATGTAGGCAAAAGCATGCGTTAGTACAAAAATGCACTAAGTATGATAACTATGCATAAAAATATTTAAAGCATGCTAAAAGGGAAATTTCATTTCAAAACATGCAAATAGCCAAGTTTAAATGTCATATAAGAGATTAGAAATCATAAGTCATAAACATGGACAATAGAAGTCAACATCATCTTTAAAACCGTTGAACTCATGTACAATACCTTTTGAAGTAACCTTAGTTCATTATTCATGTTCTAGATATGGGAGATAAGTGTCACGCCCCAAACTCGAGGGACACAACTGGCTCCTAATGCCAAAACTCAGGCTCGAGCCGACCCTGCTGCACCATTTGCTACTAGCGAATAGCAGCCACACCCAATCAAGAAAACAAACAAGTATATCGCGGTTTAAGAATAAGCCCTCGACTGGCAAGGCCCCTGTCAACTGATCTATAAAAGAAACAGGTACTCCTAGGAAATCATACAAAATAATAGCCAACTAGCATAGAAGTCGTGATTGGGCCGTCGAGGCCACCATGATATCTATACCAAATCTAAAAGTAGGTATATATCAATACAATACATCAAACAACTCACAAGCTTTAGCAAACCAACAACATAGGCCAATATGGCCATAACGTAGCTATACACCCCACTCACTAGTCTACAAGCCTCTAAGAGTAGTTAAGATTAGCGGGATAGGGCCCCAACCTACCCATAAAGATATATACAATAAAAGGTAATAAACCTCCCAATTCTGGCAGCTCCAGAGGAAAGGGAATTGCCAACTGCATAAAAGTCAATCCTACTGCTGAGGAGGTCTACTCGGTCGTCTATCAGGACCTACATGAATGAATGCAGCGCCCCCAAGGCAATGGGGCGTCAGTACAAAATAATGTACGGAGTATGAAAGGCAATAGACTATGAGGAAATATCCTGAAAATAAATCAAGGATAAGATAAGTGTACTGACCCACTCCTAAATCTAAACCTATCAAAAATAATAAAACAACAACCTAACCAAGCCCCCATACGCTCGACAGGTACAAACAACACACAAAACCACCTACTCAGGTCCCCATAAGCCTGAAAGTTGCCAATAAGCCTATATACCCCTATCGGTAGTCCCCTAGCCCCTTAGGCAGTCACATAGCCCTCTTAGGCATTAATATAGCCCCGTAGAGAGCACATATCTCTCTTAGGCCTCAACATAGCTTATAGACAACTCATAGTCCTCTTAGGCAACAACATGACCCTGTAGGAAGCACATATCTTTCTTAGGCGTGAATATAGCCATGTAGGCAACTCATAGGCCTCTTAGGAATCGATATAGCCCTGTAGGCAGAACATAGCCATTCTAGGCATAGATTATATTCCTTCAGCTAACCACAATAGCCCCAAGGGCAACAATAACAATCCTTGCTAAAAGTGAGCAGTTTAGTTATAATCAACCTATACAAATAACCTCTAAGTCGTGTCCTACATAGGGACGCTACTAACTGAATAAGAATCCCGACAAGGGAGGATTACATCAACTCGAGAAATCAACAATCTACAATAATGGCTACAAATGTAACAATGATAACAACCCAATTACATTGCTCCTAAGCTTTAAGGAAACATGCCATAAGTAGGGAATAACTTTAACATACCTTTCCAATTAACGCTCAAAAAACCGTAGTTCCTTCAGGAAAGTTGTTCCTTATGTCCTAAGGTTTGCAAACACTATATATACATAGCCAGTATGCACCTGTAAACAGTTCATAATTAATCTTAAATTGGCAGATTTGCCATATTGCCCCAATTTGTTTAAACGTCCGTAGAAACTCATAAAAATAACCATAAAAGGGTCTCAAGATGATTACCTTAGTTAACCAAGTGTAAACCTTGAAGAAACACCAATAACTACAAATTTATATCTTCAAAAACTAGCTCCAAACACAACTAATAGAAGGGAAAAATGATTGCCATGTGTAGGGATTACGTTTCTAGGCACGGGGGCAATGTTTAATGGTAGAAATTGTCAAAAACTAACCTTCATCATGCTAGAACTCCATAGGAACCCTCTCTTAAGATTTCTCTCTAGTTTGGAACTGAAATGAAATGTTTTCATGGCTTAAAACATTAAATAAGCTGACATACCATATTTTTGACCCGACCCGGATTAGCCCTGACAGTCCCTAGTAAAATCCTCATAACTTTTTACTCTGATGTTGGTTGATACGGGGTTTATTGCGTTGCAAACTACACTCGTAGGCCTTCGATTTAATGGGTGATAGGCCTTATAACTCTTTATATATTAGGAGAAAACATCCAAGATATTTGACCCTAATTTTAGAGAAATCTTTAAATAGGAACTTACAATAACTCTCGCCAACTTTTATTTTGCCACTTACTTAACTTCGAAACTTGAGATACAACCCTTGAACACTTAAAATATGACATACCACATCATTTTTAATTTATTACTCACCCTCCTTGTCTTTCCATGAAGATACGAGTTAATTTAGACTTTTTGAAAAGTTAGGGTGTTACATCCTTTCCCCATTAGAAACATTCGTCCTTGAATGAAAAAAAAATCAGAGTCACCCGGTGAAGTTTATCACTATCCAGGAACCTAAAATGCAAAAAGTCTAACCTAGGCGTCTCACATGATGCATAAATTGCTAAGCACTATAGCTCCGTAATAACAATGCAAGCAAATATACAACGACAACAACAATAATATTAAGCAACAATATAAAAAAATTAGATAAGTATCTTACCTCACTGCACCAATATAAATTGATATGCCATCACCCTGGGATATGAAACAAGTGAGGATATTTGGACCTCATGCCATCCTCAACTTCCCAGGTCACCTTCTCTCTATTCTTGTTCCTCCACAATACTTTAACCGAAGCCACCTCTTTTGTCCACAATTTATGGACCTGCCGATCTAATATGGCAACTGGAGTTCTGTGATCTGAACATCCTCAACTTGGACAACCCGAGAAGGATCTCCTACGCACTTCCGTAGCATAGATACATGGAAAACTAGATGAATAGATTCTAGTCCCGAAGGCAATTCTAACTCATAAGCCACTTTTCCTACCCTCCGAAGGATCCGGTATGGCCCAATGAATCTTGGACAAATCTTTCCTTTTTTGCCAAATCGCATAACCTCCTTCATAGGCGAGACTTCTAAGAATACCTAGTCATCGATGGAAAAATCTAAGTCCCTTCGTCGCATATCTAAGTATAACTTCTGTCGGCTTTGAGCTGTTAGCAACCTCTCCCGTATGAGCTTGACCTGCTCCACTGTCTGCTGTGCGAACTCGGGTCCAATCAACCCTGACTCACCTACCTCGAACCATCCAATGGGGAATCTACATTTTCGCCCATACAAAGCCTCATAAGGTGCCATCCTGATGCTGGAATGATAACTATTATTGTATGCGAACTCTATAAGAGGTAAGTGTTCATCCTAACTCCCCTTGAAGTCTAGCACACATGCCCATAGCATATCCTCGAGTGTCAAAATTGTGCGCTCAGCCTGGCAATCTATCTGAGGGTGAAAGGTTGTACTAAGATTAACCTGTGTCCCCAGTCCTTTCTGGAAGGACTTCTAAAAGTTGGCAGTGAATTGTGCTCCTCTATCAGAGATAATATATACTGGAACACCATGTAGCCTAACAATCTCCCTAATATAGAGCCCTTTATAGTTTTCGGCCGTAAAAGTAGCCCTGACTGGTAAGAACTGGGCTGATTTTGTTAGTCTATCAACAATTACCCAAATAGAGTCAAACTTACGACGCGATCGAGGTAATCCTGTAATAAAATCCATATTAATTGATTCCACTTCCACAAAGGAGTGGCTATCTCCTGAACTAGCCCAACGGGCTTTTGGTGCTCAACCTTCACCTATTGGCAGTTAGGACACAGTGCCACAAACTCATCAACGTCCTTCTTCATCCCATGTCACTAATAGATCTCCTTAATATCATGGTACATCTTCGTCGAACTAGGGTGAATAGAATAACGAGAATGATGTGCCTCTTCCATAATCCGATGCGGAAGCCCTACAACATTCGGAACACACAATCGACCACTATATCTAAGGACTCCATCTCCTGCTATATCAAATGCTAAAATCTGTTGATTCTGAGCCTTGGCTCTAATCTCCTCTAAGCTAGGATCCTCTTGTTTCTGTGATTTTACTTCTACAACTAGAGATGATACGACTGTGTCCTGAATTGTTACCCCACTATCTTCTGCCTCCCAAGCTAGCTAACCGATGAAGCTCTCGTACTAGCTCACGCTTCTCAACACCTAAATATGATAAATTACCCATAGATCTTCGACTGAGGGCATCAATTACCACATTTTCCTTTCATAGATGATATAAAATGTCCACGTCGTAGTATTTCAGTAACTCAAACCATGGACGTTGTCGCAGATTTAACTCCTTCTGTCTAAAGATATATTGAATGCTTTTATGATCTCTGAAGATGTCAACATGAACGCTATACAAATAGTGTCTCCAGATCTTTAGAGCATGCACAACTGCAGCCAACTCTAAATCGTGGGTCAGATAGTTCTTCTCATGCTTTCTCAACTGCCTTGAAGCATATGCAATAACCTTACCATGTTGCATTAGAACATATCCCAAACTAACACCAGAAGCATCACAATACACTGCATAGCCTTCTGAACCGTGTGGCAATGCAAGAACTGGTGCTGATGTCAACCTGTCCTTCAGCTCCTGGAAACTATGCTCGCAAGCCTCAGTCCACTGGAACTTAGCTACTTTTTGAGTTAGCTTCGTGAATGGAGCTGAAATTGAAGAAAACCCCTCTACAAACCTTCTGTAGTACCCAGCTAACCCTAAGAAACTACGAACCTCAGTCAGAGTCATGGATCTGGCTAAGTCTTTACGGCCTAAATCTTTTGTGTATCAACCGCAATGCCTGCATCTGATACAATATGGCCTAAGAAAGCTATAGAGTCCAACCAGAACTCACACTTAGAAAACTTTGCATAAATTTCTCTGTCTCAAAGAACCTGAAGGACTGCTCGCAGATGATTTGCATGCTCATCCTTTGAACGTGAATACACCAAAATATCATCAATAAAAACAATCACAAACAAATCTAGATATGGCCTGAATATACTATTCATCAGGTCCATGAACACTGCTGGGGAATTTGTTAATCCAAAAGACATTACCAAGAACTCAAAGTGTCCATATCTGGTTCTAAAAGCTGTCTTTAGAACGTCTTTCTCCCGAACTCGTATCTGGTTGTACCCTGATCTTAAATCAATCCTTGAGAAACACTTAGCACCTTGTAACTAATCAAACAAGTCATCTATCCTTGGAAGGGGATACTTATTCTTTATAGTTACCTTATTCAGCTGTCGGTAATCGATACACATTCTTAGTGAGCCATCTTTCTTCTTTATGAACAACACTGGTGCACCCTATGGTGAAGCACTAGGCCTAATAAAGCCTTTATCCAGCAAGTCTTTCAGCTGATCCTTTAACTCCTTTAGCTCAGCATGACCCATTCTATAAGGAGGGATAGATATGGCTTGTAACACCCCTAAATATTGACCAAGATTCGCATGTCGATTTACCATTGCTTAATTAATACAATATGTTTTACTCTTATTTTGGGAACTTGAAATGTTGTGATAATTTCTAACTTGCTTAACATAAATTGTGATCGTAATTTAAGGTATTATATTGGGGTAATTTCGTAATATTCTAATTAGAATTATGTATAACTTTAAAAGGAGGTGAGGGATATACATATAGGTGTATATATATGCATTTTGGGCAGCATACAAATTTTTGCAGCACCTTTGAAGGACAGCTGCCCAAGTGATAAACATCACTTGTTTGACTATATATTTTCACACCTCCTTTAGTAAATTCGTTTTCCTCAAGTCTTAGAACCTTAGAAACATATCTAAACATAATTTTCTTCAAAATCACAAGAGAAAAACTTGGCCCTTTTGGCTGGAATTCGAGACACACACTTCTTTTTGGTAAGTGACGAAATCTGTTTCTGAGCTGGCTAGTGTTTGGTAGTTTAAGCGTATCTCTTGCTCTAGAACTTAGTTTACAGTGAATAAATATGATTTAGAAAGCTAATTCATAGACCTACAACTCTTATATTTATGTAAAACTATGATGTAGCGGTTATGGATTCAAAATATGGGACGCAACATAGGACAAGTTCTGTCCAAATTTTGAAATTTCAAATCCTGTATGAAAAACTGTTAGTGTTTTGAATATATCTTTTCGTACAAAATATATTTTGCGGTGATTCTTGTTTGTTTGCAACCCTAAGGGATGTATATACATCTTTCATGAAGGTTATAAAGTCTAGTTTTGCCGTTTTCCTTTTCAAATCTAAGTTGTGACATGAGGTACTACGCTGGCCAGAATCACTGTTTTTGGGAGCATAGTCGTATTTGTACAGGCTAAGCTTACTTGTGATGATAATCCTACGTTACATCAACATTATTGATCTGCTAGTAATTAAATAAGTTATTTAATTGTATTTTTAAGGTTGTATATACTCGTGAACAAGTTGAGGACCTTGAATCGTTGGTTGGTCTACGGTCTGAACTCGCGAAGTTGTGTTGGACTGTTTCTTTGCTAAAACACTGAGGTTTGTGTATAAACTTGTACTTGCACCATTTAAATTGCTGGTACCTTGGTTACATCTTGTCACTTTGCATTGTCGTGTTGGTATCCTTTAAGACGTTAAAGACGCTTGTGTAACTCGCCCACTTGTACAGATTGTTTGATCACTTGGCACTCTTGTTGGGACCTTGTCCTTCTTGTGGCTGTGACTTTGTCATTATTGGCATGCCTCTTGATTCGGATCATTTGCCATCTTGACTCTGGATTTTTAGTCCGTCTTAAGAATGAAAGTTGTCCATTTTTAAGTACGAACTAGAAAACCATTTTTAATATGGTTCTTGGTTCTCTTGATTATTGGGCTTTGATCCTTCTTGATACATAGCGTTAGCCCTTCTGGATACTTGTTTGTGCTTGGTGTGAAGACACGATGGACATATTGGGCGAGCCTTGCTATTGAATCTTTTGGAAAATGGTGCTATGAGCGTTCTTGACATTTGGACCTCTAAATATCTAACTTGATACTCTTGATATATTGTTTACTTGATTTACTTATTATGTTCGATTGTGCTGCCCATGACTTGAGAAAGGTAGTTTGGTGAATCTGATGGCTCCGAACCTATAGTTTTGCACCACTAAGATATATGCTTAGCGATAGTTGTTTCTATCGTAGGGAAAGATTGAGAGGAGGCGTGAAGCAGGGCATTAGAGATGGAGATTTTGAGAGCTTTAAGGAAGATCACATTTGCATATAGGCATCTATATTTTGTATAAACCTTGGGACTTGTACATGATCAATGTGTTGTATATTTACATGAAATTTTGAGGACTAATTTGATCATGTCATGTAATATAAGTATGTCTATATGTTTGGTTCTTTTGGGGTGTGTAAACCCAAATCTTGTAATATATTAAATTTATCACTAATTTTGAATGATTGTGTGAAGCATGAACAACCTAGTTTGGGTACTCGAAAGTTGGTAATATACTTTTTATGCCATTTTTACTAGTGTGAGGACAATATATGCAAAAATCTCGTGAGTTATTGTCTTATATTATTTTGGAAGGGTCGCTACATGGGTTGTGTACGGTGTAGCATATCGATAGCAAAATCAATTTCCCGTTCTGGAGGGATACCAGGGAGCTCGTCTGGAAATACATCTAGACACTCATTAACTACCGAAATAGTCTGAAGAGTCGGTAGTTCTACTTCTATATCATGAACGTGAACAAGATGATAAATACAACCCTTGGTAATCATCATCCTCGCCTTAAAGTAGGAAATAAACCTACCTTTCGGCGTTGCTGTATCGCCTTTCCATTCCCGAACTGCCTCTCCTGGAAAGTGGAATCTAACAATCTTTGTCCGACACTCAACATTAGCAAAACAAGATGCTAACCAGTCCATACCCATAATGACGTCAAAATCGACCATCTCTAACTCTACGAGATATACAGAGGTCTGATGGTCGATAATTTCTACCGTGTAACCTCGATAGGCTCTCCTGACAACAATAGGCTCACCAGCTGGTGTAGATACAATAAAGGGTTGATCTAATGACTCTGCTACTATACATAACTTCCCCACAATAAATGGAGTAACATAAGACAGAGTAGATCCAGGATCTATCAAAGCATAAACACAATGGAAGCAAAAAATTAATGTACCTGTCACAACATCTGGTGATGAATCTGAGTCCTATCGACCGGTTAATGACTATGTACGGTTCTGTCCACTACCAGAACTAGATGCTCCCTCTCTGCCTCCGCCACTACCTCTATGTGTTGAAGTCTAGGGTCCATACCCTATAGACTGTGCTGATGAGGAGGGAGCTACTGCTGACCTGGTCGACTGACCTATACCACGCTGACCTATGGTAGGGTAGTTTCTCCACCCATGCCCCTCCTGTCCACAAGAATAACAACATGTGGAACCCTGTCTGCACCTCCCGAAATACATCCTACCGCAAGTAGCGCGATGCGGTAGGGCTGTCCTAGCTTCGCCTGAACCCCTCTACTGCTACGAGCCTGATGCTCGTGAACCCTCACCTAGGCCTAACTGTTCCCGATGATCAAATCTACTACCTTGAAACTGCTGTGATGGAGGTCTAGGTGGCCTTATAAAATATCGGGGTCTGGGACCACCCTAAAAATCTCCCTACGAACTAACGGGCCAAGCCCTTTTCTGTCTCTCTCTCTCGACCCTCTTAATCATATATTATAAATGTCGGCGATCCTCTATGCCTTGTGCAAATGCCTGAATTCATGAGATATGCATATTATCATTTAGTGCAGAGGTAGAATAAACATCGATATAGTCTGAGTCAAGCCCTCTCACAAATCTACGCACCCTATCATGCATCGTATCAACAAATGTTGGTGCATATCTAGCTAATGAATCAACTCTCAGCCTGTACTCTCGGACACTCATGCTGTCCTGTTGGAGGTTCAAAAACTGGTCCACCCGGCCATCCCTAATCTCTCAAGGCAAATATTGATCTATGGAAGCTTCTGTAAAGCTATCCCAAGTGGGTAGGGATGCATCTTTTCCCCTAGATTTTTCCTAACTCTCGTACCACAATACTGCAACATCGTGCAATCGAAATGCTGCTAACTCAATTGACTTAATCGCTGAGGCATGCATGACTCTAAAGATCCTATGAAGCTGATCAATAAAGTGCTGTGGTTCTTCTCTGCGATTTGTCCCTGTAAACTGTGGAGGAATCAAGGCAAAAAATTCACGAACTCCTAAACTTCCAGGTCCTTCAGAAGGTCTGGCAACATCTGGCGCAACTGGTTGGCACTGTGCAGCTACTAACTGTGCTAACATACATACTGCACTCTTGAAATCCTGATCAGATGGAATATGAGGAACTAGAGGTGGTACTGCTGGTGGAGTCGGAAGTCCTGTAGCCCTCGGAGGCTCCAGAAGCAGTGGAGAAGCTATAAGGGGTTGAGAAGATGTCTCCCCCTGGGTCTCACAATGGGCTACCTCTATCTGTGGTACCTTGCTGATACCCTCGCTTGTAGTTGTATCTAGTCCCTAGCTAGTTGTGGTCTGTCCAGTGTCAGTCATCTCTATCTGCATACAAGTATAAATTATAAGCCAGAAACCTCAACCCTTAAGACACCGCCCTATAGCACGAGGTGAGCAAAAGAAGGATAGTCATTCTAACATGCCCAGTAGCTTCTTGCTTATCGGATGTGGTGCACAACATATTTATAAACAAGACTCTACTAAATATGGCTTGTAGTCTCCCTAGGATATGACGTTGCTCTGATACCAAGTTTATAATGGCCCAAACTTGAGGGGCGCAACTGGATCCTAATGCAAAAGCTTAGGCCCTAGACGACCCTGCTGAACTATTTGCTACTAGCGCATGGTAGCCACACGCAATCACGAAAACAAACAAGTATATCTCGGCATAAAACTAAGCCCTCGACCGACAAGGCCCTTGTCAACTAATCTATATAAGAAACAACTACTCCCAGGAGATCATATAAATAAATATCCAACTAGCACATAAGTCCTGATTGGGCCGTCGAGGCCACCATAATAGCTATACCAAAACTAAAAGTAGCTATATATCAATACAATACATCAAACAACTCACAAGCTTCACCTAACCAACAACATAGGCCAGTATGGCCATAACGTAGATATACACCCCACACACTAGTCTATAAGCCTCTAAGAGTAGTAAAGATTAGCGGGACAGGGACCCAGCCTACCCATAAAGATATATACAACAAAAGGTAACAAACCTCCCAACTCTGGCAGCTCCGGAGGAAAGGGGATAGCCAACTGGATAAAAGTCAATCCTGCTACTGAGGAGGTCTACTCGGTCATCTGTCAGGACCTGCATGCATAAATGCAGCTCCCCCAAGGCAATGGGGCGTCAGTACAAAATAATGTACAGAGTATGAAAGGTAATAAACTATGAGGAGGTATTCTGATATAGTCGAATAATCTGATAAATAAATCAAGGAAATGATAAGTGTACTGACCTGCTCCTAAATCTAAACTTATCAAAAATAATAAAACAACAACCTAACAAAGCCCCCATAAGCTCGACATGTACAAACAACACATAAGACCGCCTACTCTGGGCCCAATATGCCCGGAAGGTGCCAATCAACCTATATACCCCAATTGGAAGTCCCTAGCTCCGTAGGCAGTCACATATCCCTCTTAGGCATTAATATAGCCTCGTAGGCAGCACATAGCTGTCTTAGGCATCAACATAGCTTATAGACAACTCATAACCCACTTAGGCAACAACATGGCCCTGTAGGAAGCACATAGCCTTCTTAGGAGTCAAGATAGCCCTGTAGGCAACTCATAGACCTCTTACGCATTGATGAGTCCACAAATTGGACTCATTTAGGGCTTTATTTTGATAGAAATAGTGTCCTCAAATGCTTATTTTGTCTCAATATCTGATGAAAACTCTTAAGTTTCAGATATTTGAAGTTTTAGTGGAAGCATGGACACTTAGGCGCAAAAAGGAACAAAAAGGCTGAAAAGAATGAAGGAATTGAAGCCTGAGCATCGCCAAGCACCTTTGGCAATTGTCCGAAAGGATAGACTCCGCCCTTTGTTGCAGTATGCGAAGCCCTGAAGGAAGAGGATCAAAACGACGATGAAAGGAGCAGTCGGTGTTTCGCCGAATAGTTTTGCGAAGTAGTACTATACCTCCCAATGGTCCAGAGCGTGAAGATGCTGAAGGCAAGCACTAAATGGCGATGAGACAAAAGAAGGGAGAGTCAGCGAGTCATCGAGTCATTCGGCGAACTCGACTAACCTCGCCGAACTATCCGCCAACACTAATTTCTGATGGCTATAAATACTAAACTTCTTATTAATTTTTATAAGTTCAGAACCATTTATATAATTTTCACAATAGAATAGTACTTTTTAGATATTTTCTCTCAAGTTTGGAGAGGGTTTTGTGGGAGACTTAAAGAGAAGGATTTTATCTTCCCCAAGTTGGAAGTGGGTCTTCTTCATTCTTCTTCCTTTTCTTAAATCAAGCTTTAATTTCTGAAAGCCATTTGATTTTAGCACCATTTTAGGTGTATTTTGTTATTTCTTGATGTGTGGCTAAAAAACCCCATTCTCGGGGTGTGATTTAGCAAATGTGTGTTGATATTGTTGTTGGGTTTTGCTTGCTGATAGGTTAGATGTATTTTAATGGTGATTTGACCTAGTGGTTGTGGTTTAATTTAATGGGTTTGTAGGTGGAAATACAAATCCACCCATGTATTTTCGGCTTGCCCGAGAGGGAGGTCGCGAAACCAAGACCACTAGACTGATGGCCTAAGGAGTGGGTCAACATGAGGTTCAGGCCGAGAGGGCGAGCCCTAGTCCCATATCCTAACACTCAGCTCAAGAGAGTAAGTGGGGTAAGGCGTACACTGGTCTTCATGCGGCAAATGGGTGTCCGAGAGAAACCATTTGAAATGGGGTAAGTTACCCGAGAGGGAACTTATTTCCATCTAAAGCTTAGCCTAGTCACTATTATCTTGGAAATTTCCTATTGAAAACATGTACCCAACGATTTATCTCAACTTGTATTGCGGTCACACCCCAAGAACATTTCCCCATACTTAATTGTCTTGTTAATTTTTGCTATTTTTACTACTTGTGACAAAACCCCCTATTGATATTTGATACTTTTGTGTCACCCCCTTTAATCTACTATGTTTTTAATTGTTAATGTGTTTAGCTACGATTAGTAAGAGCTTAATTTTATTTTTCTATCAATTCTCAAAACCATTTCCTTGGGACACGACCCCAACCTTTAGTTGGGTTACTATACTATCGACGATCGTAGACACTCGAACCGTAGGTTAGTGTCGTTGGTCACGATAAGCATCAAAATGGCACTATTGCCGTGGACTAGTGTTATTTGGGAATTCTTACTTAAGTAGAATTCTTGGTTTTTATAGTTTTAGCTTTACTAATCTTAGTTGTAGTTTTGTTATACTTATGTGAAGACCAACACAACAAAACAAAAATGGATGAGCACTATGGATATCACACAGATCATCCTCTTCTGAAGCTATTGAACTTTAGGGATAACCTACTGACATTCAAACAGGCAGGGGAGGAGACAATTCCAGAATTATGGCAGAGATTCAAAGCAATATCATGGGTTAAGGGGGACTTTTCTTGCACTTCTTGACTTCTCCTCTTCCTTTTCACCACACACTCAACTTAGGCTTTTGGCCTAAGTTGGCTATTCGCTAAACCACAACTCAAGAGGATTGTAGGTAGTGGGTCAAGTAAGGTCTAGGGTTCATCAAGGTTCTTCCAAAGAAAGGTAAGGCTCAAAGGGTGTTCAAAAGTGTTTCACACACTCACGGGTTGGCCACAAAAGAGGTATATGTCAAATTTGGCTTACACTCTTTAAAGTTGCCTAAGATCATCTCAAGAGGACACCTTTCTAAATCAATCTAACTAACGGGGCAAATTCTAGGTTTATTCATGCATGGTTCAAAGCAAGCTAATCACACAAGGCATCGACACTTAAGTCAAACAAGACTTCACATTTTCGCTAGTGTGCAATGGTCATTACAAGATAATCAATTCGATAAATGGCTAATCACAACGAGATGCAAAGAGTTCACATATTGTCTATGCAACTTCATTTGGCCTCATCGTAGCCATACATTCATGTTTGTTCAATTGAGAGCACTATTCAAGTAATCAGTATTGATCGAAATCGAGACTCAAATTTTTGCAAAAGAACATCCACATTCAACTCACGAGGGGTGGCAAAAATGTGTGAAAAATTCAATTTTTTAGAAGGGGTCAAAATAATTTGCAATTAAAAGTAAGTGGAGCCATGACCTCAAACATCCATAAAAACAATGTAAAACAATTTTAAACAGAACAGCCCAAATGTACACCAAAACACAAGTATCCGAAACAAGCAAAACAAGGTGGGCCTCACCCCACCACAAATAAGAGCGTTTGTCCTCAAATGAAAAGAATGACAGTATCCAAAGTTGAAGAAGGATAAGACATAGAAAGAGGCAAAGAAGGGTCCTGTCTATGCAGTCTCTCTATCTGCCAGGGTCTAAGTTCCCGATGCATCTCCCTGAAGTGAAACAATGGTCCCCGGAGTATTGCTATTTTGGTTCTCATTGTTTGCCTTTGCCTTATCCTTTGCAGTAAGATTAGCTGCAATCATGTGTGTTTGGCGAACCGAAAGTCACAGATCAATCAATACATAAAGTATTCAATTAAAGGCGAAATGGGGATGTTAGGCGAACCACCGAGCAGTTCGGCGGATTTTGTTCATCTCGTCGATTGGCTTAATGTGTCTATTTTCAACCCATCCTTTCGAACTTCACCCCGCAACCCCAGATAATGCAACATGAACTTATATAACTCAATTTCAACGATGACCCGTAGAAACTTCTATTCCCACTGTGTAACAACTCAGCTCAAAGCATAAATAAGTGGGAGTCCCTCAAATCATGCAGAAAACACCAAATCATAATCGATAATAAATAAAATTCCAGCAACTTAGAGACTCAGCAGAGATTTTATACTATCAATCATTATGTAAATGAGTACAAATTTTGAAAAATAACTGAGGGGTTCGATTACCAACCTTTGATGCCGAATTAGATAGTACTGACTTGCTAGGCAGCAATGTGATCCTAATCCGAGCACAATTCAACAATTAAAATACTCTAAAAGTGCGAGAAATATAACTACTAAAGTGTGAGTGTGAGTTTGTCAAAAGGGACAAAGTGAATGAAATGGAACTTTTAAACCTGTGGCTTGTGACCGTCCAGTTTCTGTTCATTTGGCGATGTTAGTATATCTCGCTCCATCACTCGGAGAAACACCGAATATCTAATTTTCTTGCCGAATAAAACAGAGTTTTCAGTTCATGTGAGCAGTGCATCAGCGGTCTTTATCGAGATCGCCAATTGGATTGGTGATGCGCCGACAAAATTCATACTCCGCCGAGTTTTACAGACTAAACCTTTAAGATGTATTGCGTCAAATAGTGGGAATGATAGGGTACGCCGTACTTGTCGGTGATCCACCAAACTGAACTGTTGCTGGCCTCCATACATCTTTTCAAGCACTTTCCTTACTCAATCTGTACAAACAACACACTATTATTTCATCAAGATAACAAAAAGCGAATACATAGTTTTGGGTTGCCTCCCAAATAACTCCTTAGTTAACGTCGTGGCACGACGTAGGTTAACTTTCAGACCTCACTTTTGGGGTTAGCCATAGTATCACTAGGCAAACCCCCTTGTTGTCACGGATTGAGATGAGACGAGATATGACCCATTTAGGTCTCTAACTGTTTGATTGAAACTGAATGAGAGGTGACAGTCTGGCTGAGGGTAGACACGTCTTCTTTCATACCTTTTAGCATTTTGTCTGACCTACGTGAGAGCATATCCTCAGACCTACCACCTTCCAAATCCTTGGGCTTCTGACGCTCGTGGGGAGGCACGTATCTATCCTTCTCCCCATCTTTCCAATTTGGATTATTGTCCCTCCATTCATGATCTCGATCCTTCCAGCCTTCGTCTCTAACCCATCCTTGATTACCACCCTACCTTGGGTAGTTTGAACGATATCCCCCGCCTTGGTTAGCTAGAAAATTTACTTCCTTGTCATATATGGCTTCAAACTTTATTTCCTTAGGACTCGCACCCCTGACACCCATAGCATTGACACTACGAGTACCAGCCCCCATGACATTTTTGGATAAAATGTCAAGCTACGTCATGATCTTGGCCATGTTTTAGTCTCTCTCATTATCTTTCTCAGCCTGTTCCTTGGATAGCTAAAATGTGACCGATAAGACCTGGTCTTCGTGGGTACACCACGCTTTGTTGATGGTTATCATGCCATCGAGAAGTTGAGCTGCTACTACATATGGTTGCTGCATTAATCTTCCGAGCGAGAGTTGGTCAGCTACACCTTTGTTTATCGAATCTAGACTCCGGTAAAAGTATTGAAGGAGTACATTATCAAGTAGACTATGGGTTGAGCATTGTAGCACCAGTTTTTTAAATTGGAGCCAAATTTTGTGCAGAGGCACTCCATTTAGACGCTTAAAGCTTTAGATGCTATCCCGAATAATCATCATCTTCGAGGGAGGGAAAAATCACACATTAAATGCGGTTACCAACTCCTCCCAAGAAGTGATCGAGTTACGTGGCAACTCAGCTAGCCACTTGCACACCTCCCCCATCAATGAGAAAGGGAACAACCTTCATCGAACCGACTCCTGCGAGATGTTCTTGAACGAGAATGGTCCACACATATCTATGAAGTTTCGAAGATACTCATGTGCTAATCCACTGAAAAGTCCCTTAGTTGCAAAAGTTTCAACATGGTGCTCGTTATGTGCAACACCGCGTTTCCCTCTGCTGGAGGTAGACGGATGGCTCCAACACCTCCGATGAGATGTGGATCATAGATGTTGGGCTCTTGGACATCGTTGAGGTTGCCGATGTCGTCCTGATGGCCCACTTAGCTCCCGTTACTAACGTTAACACTCATGCTTTCTGAAATGCTTACACAATCAGCAAAACAAAACTAAAAATTAAGTTAGTGAATTACAACTAAGAAGAACAGGAACTCTATTAAACTAAAAAAAATCTCAAATAACACCACTCCCTGGTAGCGGGGCCATTTTGATGCTTATTGTGACCAATGACAATAACCTACGGTTCGAGTGTCTACGATCGTCGATAGTATAGTAACCCAACTAAAGGTTGGGGTCGTTTCCCAAGGGATTGGTTTTAAGAATTGATAGAAAAATAAAATTAAGCTCTAACTAGTCGTAGATAAAGACATTAATGATTAAAAATATAGTAAATTAAAGGGGGCGACACAAAAGTGTCAAATATCGATTGGGGGTTTTGTCACAAGTAGGAAAAACAACAAAAAATTAACAAGAAAATCAAGTATGGGGAAATGTTCTTGGGGTGTGACCGCAATACAAGTTGAGATAAATCGTTGGGTACATGCTTTCAATAGGAAATTTACAAGATAATAATGACTAGGCTAAGCTTTAAATGGAAATAAGTTCCCTCTCGGGCAACTTACCCCGTTTCAAATGGGTTTCTCTCGGACACCCATTTGCCGCATGAAGACCAGCCTACGCCATACCCCACTCACTCTCTCGAGTTGGGTGTTAGGATATGGGACTAAGGCTCACCCTCTCGGTCTGAACCTCATGTCGACCTACTCCTTAGGCCATCAGTCTAGTGGTCTTGGTTTCACGACCTCCCTCTCGGGCAAGCCGAAAACACATGGGTGGTTTTATATTTGCAACTACAAACCCATTAAATTAAACCACAACAACTAGGTGAAATCGCCATTAAAATACATCTAACCTATCAGAAAGCAAGACCCAACAATAATATCAACACATATTTGCTAAATCACACCCCAAGAATGGGGGTTTTTAGCCACACATCAAGAAATAACAAAATACACCTAAAGTGATACTAAAATCAAATTGGTATAAGAAATTAAACCTTGATTTAAGAAAAGGAAGAAGAATGGAGAAGACCCACTTCCAACTTGGGGAAGATGATATCCTTCTCTCTTCAAGTCTCCCACAAAACCCTCTCCGACAATACTATTCTATTGTGAAAAGTATATTAATGGTTTGAAACTTATAAAAATTAATAAGAAGTTTAGTATTTATAGCCATCAGAAATTAGTTTTGGCGGATAGTTCGGCGAGGTTAGTCGAGTTCGCCGAATGACTCGGCGACTCGCCCTTCTTCTGTCTCATCGCCGTTTAGTGCTTGCCATCAACATCTTCACATTCTGGACCATTAGGTGGTATAGTACTACTTCACATAACTATTCGGCGAAGCGCCGACTGCTCTTTTCATTGCCTTTTTGATAGTCTTCCTTTAGGGCTTCGCATACTGGAACAAAGGGCTGAGTCTATCCTTTCGGCAAATCACCAAAGGTTCTTGGCGATGATCAGGTTTCAACTTCTTCGTTCTTTTCAGCCATTTTGTTCCTTTTTGCGCCTAAGTGTCCATGCTTCCACTAAAACTTCAAATACCTAAAACTTAAGAATTTTCATCAGATATTGAAACAAATTAAGCATTTGAGGACACTATTTCTATCAAAATAAAACCCTAAATGAGTCCAATTTGTGGACTCATCAGGCATCCATATAGCCCTATAGGCAGAACATAGCCCTTCTAAGCATAAATCACATTACGACAGCTAACCACAATAGCCCCAAGGGAAACAATAACAATCCAATCGCTAAAAGAGATCAATTTAGTTATAAACAACCTATACAAATAGCCTCTAAGTCATTTCCATGATAGGGACGCTACTAACTGAATAAGAATCCCGATAAGGGAGTATTATATCAACTCGAGCAGCCAACGATCAACAATAATGGCTACAAGTGTAACAAGAATAACAACTCAATTTCATTGCTCCTAAGATTTAAGAAAACATGTCGTAAGTAGGGAATAGCCTTAACATACCTTTCCAATGAACGCTCGAAAGACGGTAGTTCCTTCACGGAAGTTGTTCCTTATGTCCTAAGCTTCGCAAAAACTATATATACACAACTAGTATGCACCTATAAATAGTTCATAATTAATCTTAAATTGGTAGATTTGCCATATTGCCCCAACTTGTTGAAACGTCCGTAGAAATTCATAAAAACAACCATAAAAGGGTCCCGAGATGATTACCTTAGTTCACCAAGTGTAAACCTTGAAGAAACACCAATGAATTCAAATTTATATCTTCAAAAACCATCTCCAAAAGCAGCTAATAGAAGGGAAAAACGATTGCCACGTGTAGTGATTACGTTTCTAGGCATGGGGGGAATGTTTAATGGTAGAAATCGTCGAAAACTAACCTTCATCATTCTAAAACTCCATAGGAACCCTCTCTTAAGCTTTCTCTCTGGTTTGGAGCTGAAATGAAATGTTTTCATGGCTTAAAACGTTAAATAAGCCGACATACCATATTTTTGACCCGACCCGGATCTTACCCGAATTCTGCCCCGGTAGTCCCTAGTAAAACCCTCATAACTTTTTACTCTGATGTCGGTAGTCCCTAATAAAACTAGACTCGTAGGCATTCGATTTAATGGGTTATAGGCTTTTTAACTCTTTATATATTGGGAGAAAACATCCAAGACATTTGACCCAAATTTTAGAGAAATCTTTAAAAAGGAACTTACGATAACTTTCGCCAACTTTTATTTTGCCACTTACTTAACTTAAAAACTTGAGATACAACCCTTGAATACTTAAAATATGACATACCACATCATTTTTAATTTATTATTCACCCTCCTTGTCTTTCCACGAAGATACGAGTTAATTTAGATGTTTTGAAAAGTCGGGGTGTTACAATAAGCCTTAATCAACAGTAGACCGTGTGAGCTATAACATGATCACCCGATATTACCCACACCGAAAAGGGTTGTGTTACTTGCCTAAGGTAGAACCATGAACTCTTAAGTTAGGTGGATCCTCTATCTAGATAACATATAGGGGCACATAGTTTATGGGATACATAGATTGCTACTAGAAACCCGGACTCAACTAACATAAAAGGCTTCCATATATGAGACATACATGGCAAGCCTGAACTCAACTGACGTAAAAAATTTCCATCTCATTTCAATATCCACTCGGTGCTAAGCATAAATCCCACAAAGTACTTATTAAGTTTTACTTAACTCATGTCTCATGGAAGGATATCCTGACAACTAATCCAAGTTAGTTCATTGGGATAACTGATTAGATCATGCGTGAGAAAACCTTTC
Organism: Solanum okadae; assembly: GCA_036553675.1. Lineage (NCBI taxonomy): Eukaryota > Viridiplantae > Streptophyta > Magnoliopsida > Solanales > Solanaceae > Solanum > Solanum okadae. Next base: position 9,418,326 of record CM071685.1, on the reverse strand, counting down.
ACCATCCATGTCTACATGTAAATCCTAAATTCAATTATGTGAGAAAGCCTTTCAACCTTAGAATCTTTATTATGTAAGAAAACCTTTCACATCATGCTCATTATGTGTTAATGAGAATGTCCTTTCAGTCAACACAACAACATTATATTAATCATTGACACTTTACTCTAAAACTATCCTTATAGCATTCACTTAGATTTCACAAAAAACATGCATAATATCATACTTTACCTTTTTAAGGTTCATAACCTACGTTCAATCAACAGATTTAGAATTCAAACACTAGACATGGATTTCATTATAAGTCATGTGACTCTATCACTTCATGTATCAATCATAAAATTTCCTCTTTCATCAACAAAGACCCACATTATAAGATCACAATGAGAAATATGAGGATTTCATGGGTTCTTGGGGATATATCATAAAAAAGATAGGAAATCATCAATTCATACTTATAATAACATAATTTAACCATTAGAATCAAGTTTGAAGGAACTCATGACTTTTGAATCAAACCCTAACAATGGGAGATTTCTATCTTTCTGTTGAAATTGAATTTTGAAGGAACTCCATGGATGCAAGATTTCCATAAATGAAAGCTATCCTACTTTGACTCCAATTACTAGCCTTCAATGGAGAATTTGGATCCTTAGCTTCAAACCCTAGTTGAATCATCATCTTTTTCTTCTTCTTCAAGTTCTAGAGATATAATATTTGAGAGGTAGTTTTGGTTTTTCTTTTGGGATTTAGGAAGAATGAATTAAGTGGGTCTAGTTTGGGGGAAAAAGGCTTATATAGGGGTTTTTAATGTAGTCAAAACGAGAGAGTATAGGAACCATATAATTAGGATAAGACCCAACTATCCCTAAGCTAACCGTTAGGTGCCACAGACCTACCAACCGATGGACCCACCCAGTCGACGAATCGTGGATGGACCTACAGTCCATCCTGGTCAATTGTGGTTAGTGGTCAGAGATTTTTGTCCTGACCTACGGTGCCTAGACCGACCTACGGTCCGTAGGTCCCGCTGTGGTCCATTCTTGAACAAGTTCTTAGTGACCCATCCATGGACCCCAGTCGACTGACCGTGGTCTTACACATAGCCCGTCTTGGTGGAATGTGGATCCTGGTCAGAAAGTTCTATTTTGGGGCTCCAACCACGGACTACATGTAACGACTTGGAAAATGATAGAGTGAAACTAGAGCCTCACATGTGAGTTTGGAGTCGAGAACTTAATGAAATGATTATATTTGAATTTGACCCAAAAGTTCTTAAAAAATGTGCTTCGGAAGTTACTGGAAACTTGTTTAGCTGTATATTAAAAGATCCGTTTCGTTTTTCGAAAATCCGACTTCATATTCTTGTTTAGGGGGTCAAATTGAGTGGGAAATGGGTCTAACCCAAATTTTAGAGCAACCGTATCAAAATCCGAAATTTCCAAGTGAAGCCTTTTTCGAGGGTCTACTTTGGAGGGTCATATCTCCTAGCACACAAATTATTTGGGTGGCCAATAATATATCCATGGAAAGCCCTTTGAGTTAGCTACCTAACGCACTTCGTTTCACCTCATTCGGAGTTCGGACGAAGAAGTTATGCCCATTTTCGTAAAATCTGTCCGGCAGAAAAAGGCAAATTCCAGTAGCTGATTTTACTGATTCATTTACTGTTCACCCGCCTGATTTTTTTATAAGTGTTGGACCATTTTTTTTCAAAGGACTTATATTATTTCCTAGATACCATAATCCAATTCCCATCCCTAAAAACATTTCCCTCTCTACAATCCTCCATTTAAGAAGAAGAAGAAGTGGGAGCTAGGGCTTTGGATTCAAGGCTTTCTTCATCAAATTTCGTGGGAGATCATAGCAAAGGTATGGTGGTCTTGATCCTTGTCTAATTTTCCATTCAAGGAGCCAAATCCAAAGCTATTTCAAAGTATGAAAAATCTAGGTTTTCACTCAATCTCATGGGTTCTTCCACCAAATGGTTTTAAAAGGTTTCTAATGGCACTTTATGGTTATATTGTTGTTGTATTGACGATTTAAGATGAAAATACTCCATGAACCCATGATTTCTCTCTATTCCTAGTTTATGCCTTTATGAAGTGGGTTGCTAGATAACGAATGTATATGAATCAAACTTGTTTAAAGGTCTTTAGATTGTTGAAGTATGTCATTACCCATGCTTATTTTATGGTGTATTGTTGGTGTATTGGTATGTGAGGCTTATGGCCTTAAAGGCATAGTATGAGAAATTGGAGCGTTATCATGACATTATATGAATGAGAATTCAATGAAGATAATGTGATCATGTTATGAATGTAAAGGTGTTGTTGTAGGTTGTTCACTGGTTTGGTTGCATAACTATTACCCTATTTTCCATGCTCTTTGATTCCATTACATGCCTTCAAGGTGTTTGACAAAATGTCCAACTATGGAGAATTGATGAATCGATGCTTTAAAGTTTGAGTTATGAGATGTATGGAAATCCAGAGATGTGTTGGTGACACTCATGAACGTTGATGATATAATATGAAGGATTCTTCAATATAAAGTATACCTTGAATTGGTAGGGCTTATGCATCATTTTCTTGTATAAATGATTATATTGTTGATTGTTGAATCCTTGGATCGGTAGGCTTATGGCACCCTTCCACACATGCTTATAATGAACCTTGGATTCGGTAGGCCTATGGCACCTTTCCATAAAGGTTAATGATGAGACTTGAATCGGTAGGCCCATGGCACCCTTTCAAGAGGAGTTAATGAGCTTTCCTAAATGTACCTTGAATCGGTAGGCTTATGGCACCCTTTCATGTGTTAAATAATGTACCTTGAATCGGTAGGCTTATGGCACCCTTTCATGTGTGATGATGTCAAAGTAATGAACTATTCTATGGGAATGTACGCTAAGCACCGAGCGGATTTGGTTAGATGGAAACTCCCCCGACAGTTAGGCATGAGTTTCAATGATCGTCTACCTTATCCCATAAACTATGTGCTCGCATAGGAAGCTAGTGGATCCATTAAGCTATATACCGGTCTTCCTTAGGCAAGTAGACCACCTCTTTACGGTGTGGGGACTTATGACACCGGATTCCATGACAAGCTCTCATGGTCTATGTCGGTTAAACGCTTACTTCCCATCATGTGAGATTTCATTATGGTTTCTTGACAGGTTCTACAAAGTGTAGGTAGTAGTATGGGATACTACCTATACATTGCACGAGTAGGCTTGGAGAGGGTCATAGTGAGCTTCTCTAAATCCTAATGACTGTGACATGAATGTACCCTAAATGAGGTTATTAAAGAATGTTGGCTCTTAAATGCTTAATATGTTATGCATGTTATACTTGGGTTATATTACGAGTTATTTTTCCTTGTCATGTCTTAATTAATGATATACCTCTTATGTATGAATATTGTGCAAAGGTGAAAGAAAGGAATGATAAGTTACTTTAAGTGACCTAAATGTGGTGCCTTAGTATGGATGGTGGTATGGGACGCCATCCATACATTGCACGAGGTATAGCATAAGGGTTTCTTGAGGTGAAGGTCCAAGGTAAAGGTTTTCATGTTGATATTGTTTAAAGGTGATATTATGACTTACTTGATGTTATGCTTGTCTTGTATGTCTTTTATGCTATTGTTCATGATATTTCAAAAAGGTGGCATAATGCATGGTTTCTAACTAAAATGTCCCTTTTTAAGTATGTTTTGCATGGTCATCATACTTAGTACATTTTGTGTACTAACCCATATTCTTCATATTTTTACTATAAGTGTAGGTTCCGGCAAGTGATCCCTCCTAGCTAGTTTGAAGTGTTGGATTGCTTTCCTCCAAGACTTGGTATGTCCTCATGGATTCGAGGATAAGACTTTTAAGCTCTTTTGTTCATGTAATAGACTTCTTTTGATTGTAAAGGGCCGTGTCCCTACTTATGTTTTGCGACTGTGTCTAAGATGGCCATGTGAGACTTAGACTTCCGCTGTGTGTTTTTAAAGTTGTTTTAATGAAGTTTAAATGTGTGGATGTAAATAAGTTTTTTTATTATTCCGCACTATTTTCAGTATTGAATGCAATGAATGGCTATGTGGCTCGTATAAGACCCCTTTGGGGTCGAATACGCCATGTTACGACTAGGGGGTGCTCCCGGGTCGTGACACTACACCTATGGTCCGTGGGTCTACCTATGGACAGTCTATGGTCCTCGTGGATAGCACCTGTAGGTTTTGAATTTTTGCTTCATTACCCTTATTCAGATATGGGGTATTACATATACGAGGATCAATTTTGTCCAATAGAGATGTATTGGATAGTGAACATGATGAGATTTACGTCTTGTGTGTGCATGGAAAGAGGAAAGAAGTGTTGCTTTAGTTTTGAATGATCTTTTTGATTCTTGTGTCGACTAGTTGTGTACTGATGTGAGCCTTGCAGTGAACATCACACGCTAGCTTCTTGATTTTGTAGAATTGTATTAAATTATTGTGTGTGAAGTGGCATGTGCGGTGAGGTATTATTTGAAAGCATGCTTGTTGATTCCTATAATTTTCCTTGTTAGTCTAATTGTCTAGAGATTCCTATAATTTCCTTGTTATTCTAATTTTCTAGACTTGGTGAATGCAATAAATGATCATGTGCACAAGTTGTTTAAGAGGGAACTCAAAAGCTCATACCTGTTGTGACTAACTTGTGATGGTGTACAATTGGCACCATTTGAGCTTAAACCGTTTGTTGTCAACCTTGTTGAAATCTCTTGTGCCAAATTTGCTACTAACTTCTCACTCATCAATCCTTTTCTAAGCATTGATTTTTTTAATAGCTAACTTAGGCCAAAAGCCTAAGTTGGAGGTGCGAAAATAAAGGAAGAGAGAAAGCCAAGTGAAAGTGAGGAGAGAAAAGGGAGACTCAACCTTGAAGTTTGTTGCAAAAACAAGAAACCCTTCTTTATAAAAAAATTAAATAAAAAATTTTGTGTGAGAGAAAGCATGAAAATTAAATGAAAAACAAAGTTGATCAAATAAAAGGGCCTTCCAATAAATTGAGTGAAAATTTGAGGTTTGACCCTCAAAATTAAAATAATGAAAAAGAACTTGAGAAGAGGTGAATATTAGTACAACAATGCTTTCAAAAGGTGAAGTCACTAAACCAAATTCGTCATACCTTTACTCTCCTCCCCGTTATAGCCCTAAAATACCCTTGAGATCTTGCTAAAATAGGGTTGTCTGATGATTGGAAAATAAGGGCAAACCTATGGGATGTCACTTGCATGCATTTGTAAAGTGAGAGTTGTATTGATTCGCAACTTCTTTGTTGATGTGCTTTGTGAGAGTATGGAATCGTTTTTGATGTGAGGACACTTGAATGCTTTTGTTAAAGCATGATTTTCATTATAGGGGAGCATTAGTGAGCTTGATCTTGTGTTGAGACCGGCTAGTCATCATTTGAAGCTTCTTGAACAAGATTGAGATATTGCATATACTTGCTAGTAGTCTTGCGATGACACTTGCATGTTTACTCACTTTGAGAACTATTGTTGACACCTTTGTTAAACTAATTGTGTTCTTGATTTACTTGAGGACAAATAAAAGTTTAAGTTGTGGTGTTGATGAGTTATAGATTTCCACTAATTTGAGGCATTTTTAGTTCAACAATTAGTGTCCTCAACGCCTATTTGTGTATATTTTAATGATATTTTGATATTTTCAGCCATGAAGGATAAAGGACAAAGCAAGGATGAATTTATGAAAATTGATGCCAAAAACATTGAAAGGAGTATAAACTCCCAGCTAGTAGTCGCGTAACCAAAATGGCATATTTCCCATTAGGTCAGACCTCGCCCAAAATGATAGTGTGCACGTTTGAAAATATTCAAGGAAGGTTGGCAAACCAAAGTGGAAATGACAATTCGGTGAACTCATCATGCAAGCTAGAAATTACATTGTTGAAGGTAACAGACTCCTGAGTTAAAATAAAGGATGAATGGGAGACCAAGGTGATAAATCAGTGATTTTCCAAGTGGAAAGGTTGATTTGATCGAGTTCACCAAGTGAAGTTGAAACACCTGAATCCTAAATCAAATGAAGGGGGAGCTCAAGAACAAATGGCGACCCACCAAATAATAATGTATATGGAAATCCTTCCATAATTCATTGTTATTCTACTACTCTTTTTGCTTAATTTTAGACATTGAAAAATAAACTCTTTTTTTTTTAGTTTTGGGGTTTTCAAACCCTCTTCTAATTTGAAAATTCATGGTTGAGAACATCATTGGTATAATTTCTTTCCTCTTTGCGATGCTTGGCTAAAACCAAAATCCAGGGGTGTGATTATGGGGTTAGACGTTGATATAATTTAGTGGGTCTTCTTTCTTACCCTGTTTTATTGCTATTCATCCATGAATTTTAGTTATTTAGAATGAGGGTAATTTATGGTTCAAGGTTGTAAACTTAATCCTGATTTAGATATCCGATTGATGCTCAAAAATTATCAATTGAACTGGGTAAATAGGTTGATGCATGCAATTTAGGTTTGATTTCTATATTTCACTTGAAAGAGAAATTGTTGTTCAGTTCTAGTTGCCAAATCAGCTCGAAATAGATATTTTAGTAAGGTATTGAGTTGATTTGTGATTCTCATAGATGAGACCAAAAGAAGATTTTATGATATGATGCATTGAGATCAAAAGAAGATTATTGTCATTGAAGATTACCAAACTTATCGGTTTTTTTCTAGCATTATTGAGCAAGCACTTATACCCCTATTTGGCATCGATACCTATCCCCACACTCCTAGATCTCCTCTTACGTGATTGAATTTTTTGCTTTTAGTTAAATTGTGATAAATGATAGCAAAACTCTTCAAGTAAATTTTGTGGAATCACACAGTCATTTGTTCTAATTACCATAATGAATTGGCTTGCATCTTAATTCCTAATTTAACTTTTTTCATGAACACTCCTTGTGGGATTCGATCCCAACTCTTTGTTGGGTTATTTTATTGCTAACGACCGCTTACTCTTCTCATTGTTTTAGGGTAATTTGAGTGTTATCACCTTCCAACTTTCCAAATTATGAGGTGTTACAATATCTACCCCTTGGGAACATTTGTCCTTGAATGGGACTCAAGCAAGCATGAATAGAGTAGGAGAGAAACTAACAACCCAACATGAATGCAAATAACACCATAATGGACATAAAAATGGGAATCACTTCAAGCTAAATAATAACATCAAAATCAAGTTTTTCATGAACATGCATGCATATGGAAACATGAGAATGACTAAAACGCATGAATCCGAAAGAATGAACCATGAGAAACTAATACCTCAAGCAATAGTAGGAGCGTAGGGAAAGAAATGATGATACTTGGACATCATATCCACTTCAGCCTCCCTAGTAACACCCTCACTAATTGATTCCTCCAACGAACCTTCATGGAAGAAATTTCCGTGTGTCTCAACCTCCAACTTGTGGGGGTGTAGAATCTCAATCAGAATCTCTTCATAAGAAAGATTTTCTTTAACTTCCAAACCTTCCAGATGCACAATAGACGTCGGATCTCCAACAGACTTTTTCAACAAAGAGAGATGGAATATCTGTCACGACCCGAGCCTACACCCCAAACGTACCACGGCGAACAAGACTCCGAAATCCTCATAGCATTCATAACATAAGACATAAGAAATGATGTAGAATTTAAAAACTTTTCTTTAATACAATTGAAGTCTTTATAAAATGCAAGCGGAAGTCTAACTTATTCTCATTAATCATCCAATACAATCAAGTATCAATGAGGGACACAACCCTTTACAATATAGTCCGAAACATAAAATGGCATGAAAGATACTACTAAAGACTCATATGTCCTCGAACCATGAGGACTCACCAAAGCGTGGAGAGAATCAGTCCATGCTTGACAATAGGAGAAAAATACCTCAACAACCGGGCCATACACTTATTGAAAAATGTAGAAAATATGGGTTAGTACAAAAATTGCACCAAGTATGATAGACATGCAAAAGTCATGTCAAAAAGGACATTTTATTTGAAAAGCATGGATTTAACAAGTTTGAGAATCATCATGCACTTTTAGTATAAAACGTAAGTCCGAAGCATGATCATCACATAAATCATTATAACATAATAGAACCATCTCTTAAGTAACCCTAAGTTATACTTGTCCAACGTATGAATGGTATCCCATAATACCACCCATACTAAGTACCACTTTGAGGCCACCCTCACATACTTACCATTCTTCATTCTCATCTTTAGTTAGTACTCATAAATGAGGAACATTCACATTTAATAAATCATGACAAGGAAAGCAACTCATAATAACAATCAAAGTTAAGCATTCATCAGTACATATAGCCTTTATATAATCATTCTCATTAGCATCATTATAGCACATTCATTTCATTAGACATTATGATGTTTAAGAAACACACTATAGCCACTCTCCAAGCCTACTCATGCAATGCATGAATGACATCCCATACTACCACCCACACTTCATAGAACCACTTGTGTAACCATAGCACATAACTCACATGATGTGAATAAGCCCTAACTGACATAAACCATTAGAGAAAATCATGGAATCCGGTGTCTATCCGACACCGTAAAGGGTTGGTCTACTTGCCTAAGGTAGGACATGTAACATCTTAGCTTAGGTGGATCCACTAGCTAATATCCTATGTGGACACATAGTTATGGGATAAGGAGGTTGTTACTAGAAACCCGGCCTAACATGGGGAGAGTTTCCACCTCATAATATTCACTCGGTGCTAAGCATTAAATTCCCATAGAGTAGTTAATTCTTCTTTAACATTCTTACACATGAGAGAGTGCCATTGGCCTACCGACCCAATGTACATTATTGGACACATGAAAGGGTGCCATAAGCCTACCAATTCAAGATACATCATTAGAATAGCTCATTGAATCCTTATGAAAGGGTGCCATTGGCCTACTGATTCAAGGTTCATCATTGTCATACATGAAAGGGTGCCATTAGCCTACCGATTCAAGGTACATCATTACACACATGGAAGGGTGTCATTAGCCTATCGATCCAAGGTACATCATTAGAATACTTCATTAATCATTCATGAAAGGGTGCCATTTTCCTACCGATTTATTTTGGTGAGAAAAGCCTTTCACATAATGCCATTTACATTGTAGTCATAATCACATTACTTTGCAAGTATTCATAAAACATGTACATGAACATCATAATCATGATTCCTCAACCCATCTAGGGTTACTACATTATACATGGCAACAACATGATTCACATAGTTCAATTACTATGAGCACATTCTCATGATATTCATCTTTCTATACTTCACCCACATCACAATTCACAAATTGGGGACATGGGTGTTACATGGTTTCTTGGAGGATATTCAATATAATCAACCATACAAATTCCTTAATTAATACATAATTCAAGTAATCCATCCACAACATTCATAATTCAATACATTCTAATCACATTCAACCAATACCCACACTTAAGATCCAATTTGGAAGAATTGGGGAAAATCATGGATTCTTAAGGAATTCATCTTTAAAAAAAAGTAAATAATCATCAATATAATCATATTTTAAAGATTTTAAACCATTAGAAACGTTTTTGAAGTGAATCCATGACTTTGAGTAAAACCCTAGCTTTTTAGGTAAGTTTGAAATTGACTTTGGAGGGACTCTATGGGTGAAAGCTACCCATAGATGAAAATCTACCATACCTTAATGGAGTTATACCCTTTATTTGTGAATAAAGGACTTGGATCTTCAACCCTAGCTTCCACTTCTTCCACTTCTTCTTTGGAAATTCTAGAGAGAGAAATTTTGGAGAAGATGAACTCTTTGGGGTTTGATTTGGATTTTTGGGAATAATGAAGTAAATAGGGTGTTTAATGAATTAAAAACATTTATATAGGTGAAATAAAACAATATAAATCAACCGCATTAATTAACTAACTAATTAGGAATTTACCAAAGAACCCCTAACTAGGCAACCCCCTTCCCAGGCACTACGGCCACCCTCACGACCCGTCAAGGGCACCACGGCTCGTGATGGTTCCCATGGTCCCTTGACCAGTGGCCTCCCCCAACTTGACAAGCGCCCATGAGGCTAAGGCAACCCCACGAGCCTTCCCACGGTCTGTGGTCTTCAACACGAGCTGTGAAATGGCTCGTGAAGGGGAACCTTTTCTTGGCAGCCTTGGGAGCACACTGCCTCACCAACCACGGGTGGTACCACGACTCGTGGTGGCAACCACGGGTCGTAAAGACCCTCGTGGTCATGGTAGCCAGTGGGTAAGTGCTTTCTTGGCAGCTTGGCCCCCTTGCCGTGGCCCTCACCCAAATTACTTAACCCTTGACCTTAACCCTTGACGTTAACCCTCACGTTTAGGCTCTAGTTTAACCTACTAATTTCCGAGGTGTTACAATATTGAATGTACTAATGCTAAATCATTACACAACTCTAATTCATAAGCAACCTTACCAATATGTCCAAAATATGATATGGGCCCACATATTGGGGACAAAGCTTCGCTTTCTTTCTAAATCTCACTACACCCTTCCTGGGTGAAATTTTCAAGTAGACCCAATCATCACTATCGTATTCAAGCTCTCTTCTCCTAACATCGGCATAAGATTTTTTTCCACTTGGAGCCGTTTTCAACCTTTCCCAAATAAGTCAAACCTTTCTCATAGCCTCATCCACCAACTAGGGCACTATAAAAGCTATCTCACCAACTTAAAAACCAACCTATAGGAGACCTATACCTCCTACCATATATAGCCTCAAATGGTGCAATTTCAATGCTAGAATGATAGCTATTAATTAAGCAAACTCAATTGAGGGTAAATGATCATCCCAACTACCTTTTAAATTAATCACACAAGCTCTTAAATTATCTTATGAGGTCTGGATTGTAAGCTCGGTTTGTCCATTGATTTGAGGATGAAAAGTTGTTCTAAGTTTCACTTGAATACCAATAACCTTTTAAAATGACTTCAATGGAAGGGAACTCCATGAGAGGTGAATGAGTGCCACGATCAACTATAATAGACAAGGAAACTCCATGCAACAGTACCATTTCCTGAATATAAAGCTTAGCATACTCTTACGCTGAAAATAAAGTCTGAACGGGAATAAAATGAGCCAATTTTTTCATTTGGTTCACAATAACCCAAATTGAATCAAACTGAAGACGAGTGCAAGATAAACCTGTAATGAAGTCCATATTCAAATCTTTCCATTTATATATAGGAATACTAATGTTTTGAGCAAAACCACCCGACTTCTGATACTCAACCTTCAGTTGTTAACAATTCAGACATTTAGTCACAAATCTTAAAATATCCTTTTTCATCCCATTCCACCAATAGACTTCCCATAAATCATGGTACATTTTGGTGACTCCCGGGTACATCGAATACCGAGAACTGTGAGCTTCTGTCAGAATTTGATTTTCAATTGATCAACATTCAGAACACATAGCTGACCTTGTTATCAAAGGACACCGTATCCACCTTGGGAGAAAGGCTCAATGGATTTTTCAAAAATGGACTTCTTCAACTCAACTAGTACTGGATCAAGATAATGCCCCAACTTCAAATTTCATAAAAAATAAGATTTTGAACCATTTTGAACAATGATTCAACCTTCATTAAAATCAACTAAACGAACAGCCAATCAGGCTAACCTATGAAAATCTCTAGCTAACTTTTTCTCACCTTCCTATACAAGAGAGACACTACCTATTGATAGTCTACTAAGACCATCCTCCACCACATTCACTTTACCCGGATGATAGAGGACACTCATGTCGTAGTCCTTCAGTAACTCAAGTCATCTGCTTCGGTGAAGGTTCAAGTCCATTTGATTGAATACATATTTCAGACTCTTGTCGTCAATAAACACACCTACATGAACACTATATAGGTAATGCCACCACATCTTTAGAGCAAACACTACAACTGCTAACTCTAAATCATGAGTTGGATAATTCTTTTTGTTAGCCTTTAATTGTCTTCAAGAATACGTAATGACTTTCCCATATTTCATCAAAACACAACTAAGTCAAATCCTGAAGCAACATAATACACTAAAAAGCCAGTCGATCCTTCTGTTAATGTCAATATAGGGGTTGAGGTGATTCAATCTTTATATTCTTGGAAACTCTTCTCACACGCTTCTGACCATAGGAGTTTCACCTTCTTTTGTGTCAATATCATCAAAGGAGAAGCAATAGAGGAAAATCCATCTACAAGTCTTCTAAAATAACCGGCCAAACCCAAGAAACTTTGTATATCTGAAGCAGACGAAGGTCTAGGACAATTCATAATTGTCTTGATTCTTAGGATCAACTTGAATACCTTCACTAGAGACAATATGACAAAGGAAAGGAATGGACCTCTACCAAAACTCATATTTTCTAAACATAGCATACAGTTCCCGATCCTTGAGAATTTGCAACACAATCTTCAAATGATCAACATGTTCATTCTCACTTTGTGAGTACATCAAAATTTCATCAATAAACACCATCACGAACATGTCAAGATATTACTTAAAGACCCTATTTATTGAATCTATGAACACTATTGGTGAATTACTCAAATCAAAAGACATCACCAGAAACTCATAGTGACTATACTAGGTTTGGAAAGTCATCTTTGGAATGTCATTTTCCTTCACCCTAAATTGATGATAAACCGATTGAAGGTCAATTTTTGAGGAGTAACTCGCACCTTTGAGTTTATCAACAAATCATCAATCCTTGCAATAAGATACTTATTCTCTATGGTAATCTTATTCAATTTTTTATAGTCAATGCACATTTGGGGGGAACCATTCTTTTTTCTAACAAACAATACCGGAGCACCCCATAGAGAGATACTCAATCTAATAAAACCCTTATCTAAAAAATCCTTCAATTTGTCATTTAAATCCTTAAGTTCTTTTGAGGCCATATGAAAGGATTGAATAAATGATAGGCTTCGTATTTGGGAGAAGGTCAATGCCGAAGTCTATTTCCCTTTCGGAAGGAATACTAAGAAGATCATTGGGGAACACTTCCGAACACTCATTTATAAGTGAAACTGATTCAAGAGTAGGTGTTTCAGAATCTGTATCCCTAACCCAATAAATATCATAAATGCAACCCTTAGAAATCATTTTCCTAGCCTTTCGGCAAGATATGAACTGACCCTTAAGATCATACTTTCCCCTTCCGCATGAAATGATAGGTTCGTTCAGAACCTTGAATGTCACCAATCGGGTCCTACAATCTATGGAAGCATAACATGCATGAAGCCAATCCACCTCAAGAATAATATCAAAATCTCATATATCAAGTTCTACAAGATCGACATGAGTGACTCTATAAGAAACGTAAATAGGATAATTTCTATAAACTCTCTTAGAAACAATAGAATCAGGAACGAGAGTGGAAACATGAAAGGGATCATAAAGGAATTTAGGACCTTTATAAAATCTCATGGACACATAAGTAGTAACAAATGATAATGTAGCACCCAAATCAACTAACAATTACACATCAAAATGAATGACTTTCAGCACAATGGTCAGAATATCTGGAGAACCCTCATGATCCTATCGAGTCTGATGAGCTTAAAATCTATGCTAACAAGGAGCACTAAAACTGAAACCACTAGGATGAGCTTGTGTACCATCCTTATCCTTACTAGCTTGCAATGGACAATCCTTCACTTTATGACCACTCTTTCCATAACCAAAGAAACTATTCATACCTGTTAAACATTTTCCATCATGTTTCTTGCCACACCTAATGCTATGTGTAATAAAATATCCACCACTATTACCTCCTTGAGGTTTATGATTAGACGTCCTATCCTTGTTGAACTTAGAGGTCAGAGCATTGGAAGAACCTTGTATGGAAAACTTTTGCTAGAATTGAAGAAGTCTATATCTGCCGGACCTAGAATGGGAAAATTCAGCATCATTAGTCCTTGCCTATTGAACTTTCTTGCCCTTTCCTTGAGATTTCCCTCTTCAATTTTTAGGGAATGAATCATCAAACAGGAGATATCCATATACTTAATCAATATGGTGGTTTGGCATTCTTTGACAACCAAATAGCAAACACTCGACACAAACTTACTCATCCTTTCCATAGAAAGCACACATAGACAAGAGGAAAGAATAAACACAAGAACCTTCGCTTATATCATCTCAAGAGGAAAGAATCGATAAAGAAAATCCCCTTAAAATTTTCCCAATCAAGAGGACCCACATTAGTAGCCTTCTATTCCTTCCATTGGTTGAACCAAATTCGAGCAACACCTTTGAGTTGATAAGTGGCCAATTCCTCTTTTTCCATGGTTGACACTCCCATAATTCCAACTATCTTATATACATCATCGATGAACTCTTCAGGATCCTTATCCACTTTTGACCTATGACACTTTGGACAATTTATCCTAGTGAAGATCCCAAGAGGCCCTACACAACCCACTTGACATACAAACAACACAATATAATAGAAAAAATGAGAAATTCAAGTAGGAAAGCTTATTTCATAAGGAAGTTTGAAATAAGGATGGAACTCTAATCATAGACTTGAAAAGCTAATATAATACATCAGAAGAAGTGGTTGGGACGTAACCCACTGATGAGTTTGAGATTTTGACTCATTTAGGGCTTGTTAATAATACGATGCCTATTTTGTGCTCTAAACTGATGTTTAAATGTTAATTTGCAGATATAATGGCAAAAGAGCAAGCCAAGTAAATTCCATGTAAAAAGGAGCGAAAAAGATGAAAAAGGCTGAATATATTGAAAGCTGATAATCGCCAAAGCCACTTGGCGAATCGCCGAGTAGTGCTTCAGCTCACCAAATGTTCCAATGTGCTAGCCCTGGGGAGAAGCCAACTGGGCAATGGAATTGGACCTTCGGCGAACTACCGAATGGATCGGCAACAAAGAATTTGATCGCCTAAAGTTATTAGGCCTGAAGGATGAAGAGTTAAGAAAAAATAGCGATGGAGAAGAACAATTGGCACATCACCGACTTGGTCAACAATGCTCGACAAACTCCAACGAGTGATCTCGACCAAAATCTGGGAACATATAAATTTCTTTGCAAAAAGAGAAAAGGAGATCCTGCCATTGTTAGAGTTGGAGCTTTTGATTGAAACATTTCTTTTCTTAGTTTTCCAGAGTTTTTTAGTAGATTTTCGTTGGGTTTTGATTTGAAGCTAAATTGGAGCAATGTAAAGATTTAGATATTACCACCCAGCTTATGGAGAACGTAGTTGGTATTAATTTCTTACTTTTTATGATATGTGGCTAAAACACCCATTCTTAGGGGTGTGATTATGTAATTATTTGTCTTCATTAGTTGATGGGTGTTAGTAATTACTGATTTGATTTTTGTTTTGAAGTGGGTTCGATTGGTAATTGTGTATTAACTCATGAATTATAGTAGCAAATGCAGTTCTAGTCTAGTATTCTATGCTTGCTTGAGAAAGAGGTTTTAGAATTAATGTTATCAATTGATGATTTTAGTGATTGGGTTGTTGTGGGTTCAACTTGAGAGAGTTAATCTTAATTCGATCCTACCTATCTAGCTCGAGAGAGTAGATAAACTTAGGTTTTGGGTTGTTTATAGTGTGATTTTTGTTGAGGTTCGAGGGAATTCACTTGATTCGTGATAGTTGATCGAGAGATGGCTATTACACCTAATGCCTAGCTTACCCACAAAGATTCAACAAGTTTTGGTAATTAGTAATCACCCGTATAGCGAAATTGGCAATTAATCGATCACATCTCCAAGTATCTCTTTCTACTTGATCACTACCCAATTTTCATAGTTATTAATTGACAAACCTTATCCCCCTATTTGACATTTGTTGTGAAATCCTTAGATTTAATCTAATAATTTCGATAATCTCTACCGTATCACTCCTTGTGGGATCGATCTCAACTCTTCTTAGGTTTATACTAGATTGCAATCGCCTACACTTAGTATTGGATTAAAGGTAGTTGAGAGCTATCACCCACACATCATGTACAATATCAAAAACTAAAAACATTAGAAAACATGGTAAATGTGACATGGTCCTTAGAACATGATGACTCACCAAGTCTTCAATGATCAATAGTCAACTAGCCATGAGCGGGAGAAAGAGAAGTGTCAGACCCTACATTATAACACAATGGAGAAATAAGTATGCATTAATACATGGAATGTACTAAGTATGAGAAAATGCATAAAAACATGAGACATAATCATAAGGGGACATAAGGGAAAATATGATATGCATGACCAAGCTAAATTATCTTGAAAGTATTTAAGGAAGAATCGTAAATTATGGACATGGTCAATGCATCTTGAAACATGATAAAAGCTTCATATAAACAATTGAAGTAACTTAGTTCATTTTGTGGGACATTAGCTTTAACCGGTAATAGAACATGTGAGCTATAACATGAAGTCTGATGTAACTCCCACACCAAGAATGAATGTCTACTTGCCAAGGTAGAACTCTGTAGTATTCATTATATTCTAGTTATGGATCCAATAGCTTGGTCATTTAAGAAAATCCTATGAGGAATGTAGTTAAGAACTAGAGGTTGCTACTAGGAAATACCCTATTTGAGCATCCACTTCAAAGTTTTGTCGATGTTAAGCTAAATCCCAATAGAATAGATAAAGCCAATTATCAAAACATAACATTAGGAAGGGCAATAATTATAATACCAATCCAGATCATGAAGTCTTATAAGAGTAGCCCATTTAAGCCCCGATTAAGGCATATATGAGAAATCCTTTCACCAATCATGATTATCTAAGTATGTGAGATAACCTTTCAAAATTTGATAATACTTATCTGAAAATATACCTTAAATCATAAACATCTTTCTACATAACTTTCATAATTCATATTCATAACTTCATGTGTTCCTCATAAATTCATAGTCAAAATCATGAATAATGTATGAGTCCTAAAGAAATTTATTTGAAATCATGTGGTTTATTCAAAACATTCATAAGAAGATTGAATTTGAACAATTAAATCAACATCAATTAAGACCCTTAGAGATCACATGAAACCATAAGCAATGTTGGTGAAATTGAGTTGGAAACATAGAAATCATTTGAGACTACTGGATCAATAAAATCCAATGGTGAAATCCCACATCATTGATAGTGTAAGCCCAAAAGAAATGGAAGAAAGAGGAGGCTTGAAGCTTGAACCCTAGTTTTCTTCCTTGAGAGAATTTGGAGAGGATGAACTTGGATAGCAATTGGGGATTTGAGAGAATGAGAGGGTTAGGGTAGATTTAGGAGTGGAAGGGTAGTTATAGGTCTTGAATTTAGGATTAAAACAAAATGATATAGGTATTAAATAAATAATAAAAGAACCAAATACCCTTAAGAAATAATTATCGGACTGACCTATGGGTTGGACCTACGGTCTGTAGAACTTTCTATGGCTCATACTGGTGAACCGTACACTCAAATTTAGAAAGCCATAATTTCTCAACATCCCAAGTGACCTTCCTACAGCCCGTCAAAGTATCTACAGATTGTATAGACAACTCGTAGAACCCAAGTTCCAGTCCTAAATTTTCACTAATTTTGAAACACCTCTACAAAACCTATCTACGGCCCATAGTCCTTTGGATGATCTGTCTTGTTCACTTGTAGATCGAACTTCAGAAACTTGAAATTCCACAACTCAATTCCAGGTCTACGACTTCCTTTCTATGGCCCATAGGCTTCTTACGGTCCATAGATAGGTTTCGCAGCACAAGTTTCAGTTTAGTTTTATGCACTTTTCCTTTCTTTCCAACTTTCTATTTTTTGAGGTGTTACAATACTTCACACTTAAACTTTTCTCGTCCTCAAGAAAATATTAAAGCTCATCTCCAAACACGCAAACTAGGAATGCCACCATTTTTGTTTATACAAACAATTATCTGATCCACAAATTTAAAATATCAAGTACACTTCCAATCATTATCAATATATACAAATAAAAAACAAACCTCTAACCTCTTGACCTCAAGGAAGGGATATGAACTCATAAAATTTAAGTTATCTCACCTACTCTCATAAATAAGGCAACTAAAATTACCTATCTATCACGAAACAAGTTCCCGCACGTGATGAAATAGTCCACACACTCAATTCAAAAGATTGAATATAAATTAACGACTTGGCATCAAAGAATAACTCTCATAATCACAAATAAAATTCACATGTATGCACAAAGAGCCATATGCTTGCCCATTATGTACATCTCTACTAATTAAGGATGCTGGAATAGAATTAAATTAGACTTTCACAAGTTTTAATGTAGGATAGGGGATAGGTAAGAAAACTATATAATAGTGACTTGGACTTCCCTAAGCACTTTTCACTTTTAGACTTCATCACCTATTATTTTGTTCTCTTTATTTTCAGCCCTCACTTCAACTATTATTTTACAAGTTATTCTCATCATCTCAAGAATGCTTCAATTATTTCTTTTTCCCACAATAATTTTCTTTTCATGTCAGATTCATTCAAAGAGGACTTCTTCATCACTTTATAGCTATTATTGATTACCTTTTATACTCAACCATACCTTTTCTTTTGATTTGACAATTATAATATGTCTATGCTATTGTGCTTAAGAAAGCAAGGTGCAAAAATTAGGGATTCAACAAAATGGTTAAGGAAAAAATATGTTTACCAACAAAAGGCTACAGACTCAAAAGGGATAACTAGTGATAACATATCTTAAAATGCTAAATTGCACAAGACAAATCAAAGAAAGCCTATTATCATTTCCTAAAAAAAGCAACATTTTTTATTTCACTTCAATAACATTTAGAGAAAGTTCTAGACTAGGATACAAACATGTAATATACAAATTCTCACCACACATGTGTCACGCCCCAAAATAGGGGTGGCGCACAACTGGTGCTAAATATTTTATCTGACAAAGCTAGGTATTGTAACATAGTGTAAAGAAAACAACGAGGGCCAACAGTGTCATCTTGATAAAATGTTGACAAAAGTTAACTAGACCAATGAGGTCACAAAAACTTCAATGACATAAAGAAAGGGCCGAGAAGATTCTAGTCTAGTATTCTATGCTGACACAAGGTTCTAGTCTAGTATTCTATGCTTGCTTGAGAAAGAGGCTTTAGAATTAAGGTTATTAATTGATGATTTTAGTGGTTGGGTTTTTGTGGGTTTAGCTCGAGAGAGTGAATTTTAATTCAATCCTATCTATCTTGTTCGAGAGAGTAAATAAATTGAGGTTTTGGGATATTCATAGTTTGGTGCTTGTTGAGGTTCGAGAGAACTCACTAGATTCATGATAGTTGATCAAGAGGTGGATATTACACCTAAATCCTAGCCTACCCATTAAGATTCAACGACTTTTTGTATTTAGTAATCACCCATATAGCGAAATTAGAAATTAATCGATCACACCCCCAAGTATCCCTTTCTACATGATCACTCCCCTGTTTTAATAGTTATTAATTGACAAACCTTATCACCTCATTTGACACTTGTTGTCAACCCGTTAGATTTAATCTAATGATTTCAATAATATCTATTCCTACAATTGATTAGAACACGCCTTTCACTTCGTAATTGAATTATCTACTGTATCACTCCCTGTGGGAGCGACCCCAACACTTCGTTGGGTTTATACTAGATTGCGATGGCCTACACTTAGTATTGGATGAAGTTTAGTTGAGCGTTATAAAAAATTGCGCTGCTACCGGGTAGTGGTGTTTAGAACTTTTTTATTGAAGTTGTGATCTAATCTTATTTGTAGTTGAATCGACTTACTTTGTTTTGTATTTGTTGTTGGTTGTGCGTGAACATGTGACGAGATGAGTGTGAACGAAAGTAATAGTAGTTAGCTTTGATACAAAGATGATATTGGAAATCTCAATAATGTCAATGATGCAGTTCAATTGGATGGTGTTAGTGCTATTCGTTTACATCAGGTTGTGAGAAATGTTGTATTCCATGTGACTAGCACGATGTTGCAATTATTGCAAATGAAAGGATTATTTAGAGGGCTAGCTCATAAGGATCCCCATGACAATATTTAGAACTTTGTGGACGTGTGTGGTCCATTCTCATTCAAAAACATCTCACAAGAGTCAATACGGCTCCGGTTGTTTCCTTTTTCATTAATGGGGGAAGCAACCAAATGGTAGTCTGATCTACCAAGGGATTCTATTACGTCTTTGGATGAGCTTACCGAGGCATTCTACATAAGATTTTTCCCTCCTTCAAAGATGATGGCATTGAGAGAAAATATTCAAGGCATTAATCGTTTGGATGGTGAACCAATCCATGAAACACGACTGAGATTTCAGAAGTTGTTACTCCAATGTCTTACTCACGGGCTTCCAAACAACGTGTTGTTACAACACTTCTACCAGAGTCTTGAATCGATAAACAAAGGTGTGGCTGATAAACTTGTTCGATAAGGTATTATGCAGCAACCTTACGAGATAGCATCAACTCTCCTTGATGGGATGACGAAGATAAACCGAGCTTGGTATACTCTGGAGGATCAGGTGTGTCCTTTGAATTTCAGGATGACAAAGGAGCAAATAGAAAAAGACCAAGAGCGGGATCAAAATATTGCCAAAATGATGACCCAAATGGATATTTTGTCAAAACATGTTATGGGTAGTGGTTCTAAGGGTGTGAATGTTGTTGGAATTAACGGAGTGAATCTTGAAGATACACACTTTAAAGCATTGTACAATAAAAAAGTTCACTTTCTATCAAATCATGGAGGTGGTTTCCGCCAAAATTATCCAAGGCCAGGTGGAAAGCAAGGTTGGAATAGAGAGCGTGATGAAGGTTGGAAGGATCATGATAGGGAGTGGCGTGACCGTGGTACAAATTGGAGGGAGCATGATGGTGACATGGTGAGATATGTTACTCCCCATAAGCGTCAAAATCCAAAAGAGCAAAGGGCTGACACAGAGAACTTTTGCACTGAAGATTTTCTTGCACGCATTCTGAATGAAGTGGAAGAGTCGGACAAGGTGCTTAAAGAAATGAAAGAGGACATATCCACACTAAATAGATGGTTACTTCTCACTCAGTGTCCGTTAAGCAACTGAAAATGCAAACGGGTAAGATATCATCTCATTTGAACTTAAGACCCAAAGGGGGTCTACCAAGTGATACCTTGGATAACCCGAAGAATGAATCTTGAAGGCGTATCTACGTCGTGCCATTACGTTAAATAAGGAACTTCTTGGAAGGTAACCCAAGTGTTTAAGTTCTTCTTATTATTGTTTGAATAACGGGTGTTGAATTTGGAGGTTGAAAAGTTTAAATTTTGGGAAAAGAGCAGTTAGGCGAGCTAGGTACAAGTCGACGACTCGCCGAACAGGTCTATCACGCCCTGAGGCTATACCCTTGATGTAACACAAGACCTAGGATCATGAGTGACATCAAGCTAACCTTGTGTCTGGAATATATCAAGCATATTGACAATAACTAATTAAGACATATACTATGCGGACGCTAAAACAATAGATAAATGGAAACTGGGGAAACCCCAACTAGTCAAGCTGAATCTATTATTATGTATGAAAAGCCTCTAACTGAGTTGAGTTGCTTGGACATGCCCCCAACTAACTATAACAAAACTCAAAATTGAATAAAACGACTATATTGAAAAGCATATCTATTGTCCTTGAAGTATAAAGACTCACTACTGAAGCTGTTGAAATGCGGATTGACAATAGATCTAAGTGCGATCTAGGTGCTGAGTACCTTAACCTACATCATGAAAGGATGTAGCGCAAAGTATGCGTTAGTACTTGGAATTTTCCTAGCATTGAGGATATAGATACTAAGCTGAAAATATATATATAAGCTAAACAAAGCATGACTGAGCAAAAATGTAAATACTGAAACATAACTAAAAAGCTAAGTTAAATGCAATGACCAAGTACTAATCATGAAAATAACATGCTGAACTGAATGTTGAAGAATATACAGAAAACCTGGTCAAATGCACTAAGAGCCAGTCTGTGGGAGCTACTATTAACCGACATAAAAGTGAGCTAAAGATGGAGTCCGATGTATACGCCCCATCGAGAGAACCCAATATACCTTGCCAGGGGTATAAAGGCATGAATGACGTGATCACTCTATCTGATTCCCAACAGAGGGGACTTATACTCCTACAGGGGCACGTAGTTCTGGGACTATGAGGGTACGCTGAACCCTAGTCCAACTCGGTGCTATGTTTACTTTCAACTGAATATTATATATGACACAAATGTAACTTAAATAACTGAAAATTATATATGACACAAATGTAACTTAAATACTGAATAGCTCAAAGTACCATCATGCAATTTGAGAATGCAACATTTATGTACTGATAACGTGACATTCGAAAACTGGAGCATAATCATTTGTTTAACTGACCTAGCAAGTATAATTCATGAACTAAGAGAATTCATACAAACTAGAGTTTTGAGTTTTATACAAGGAATTAAGAAAACTTTCCAAGAAACATGCTATATACATTAAGGATACTAGAACAGCTAGATCACAACAAATCTCGACGGTTTTAAAAACCCCAGTTCTAAACAAGATATAGAGAATCAAGGAACTGACTGAATTCTAGAGACCTAGTGGATGAAAGGAACCCACTAGTGAAATCCCACATACCTGGTAATGAAATCTACAGAGAAATCCTTTGGATTTCGGGGCTGAACATTGAAGAACACTGCTGCTTTTTCTTGGAAGGTTTGGTCGACTTTTTCCCCTTCTTTTTTCTCCAAGTTTGGATGATTTTTGGAGAATGAGGGTTATGGTTACCATTTTTCGGGGGTGCGGAGTTGGTGACTGAGGAATTCATATTAATTCATAATTTTGGTAGTGTGGTAGGTGGTAGTGTGGTAGGTGAGGAATTCATCTGAAAGATTTTATTATAATATTCTTTTTTCAAGGGTCTTAATCTTGATATATCTTTAATATTATTTATGATATATTCTAGATATAACATATCTTGGGTTCTTATATACATATATAAATTATTTTCCATTAATTGTTCTATTAATTTTATATTTTCCATAGCTTCTGTCCAATATTGTAAATATTCGTAGTTCATTTTAATCTGAATTTATTTCTAAATCATACCATTTTATTCTTTCGAGGTCTAAATCATGTAGGTCTATTTCATACCATTGTTGGTTTAATATATCTTCTGATTCGTTATCATTAAATATTTTTTTCCATATGATTCTTCTTAATTCAATTATTTTTATACCTTTAAGTATATATAAGATTAAAGTTTCATAGTTTTTTTATCATTTCATCATGCATGTATGTAGTCATGTTCTTTATCATGCAGGTTTTTTATTTCCAATCATTCCTTCCTATCATATTCATAATTGATTAAATTCATATTAGATCATTATGAACTAGATTATCTGTTTATCATTTTCTCCTGTCACTACTAGCATCGTACTTTAGCAGATACTTCCTTCTTATCAGCTCCTCAACTTTGTTTACTCCCCTAAACGGCTTTCCTCGCCTACCGGTTTCAACATCAGGATGGCATAGTATAGAAGTTTTCTCCCTGTTTTCAGTGTGCTACTAAACTAGAAATCATGATTCAAATAATTCTAATACATAATAACTAACATAAATTTATTCAATCATATATATGATATTCAGGAATATATGAAATTAGTTCTGCATATTTGTTGAACAATATACCTTTGCCTCTTGCTTATCCATGATCTGAAGTTTGTTCCATTATCTATTAAGTATGAATATCTTAAATATTTGAGAGTGTTTTTAGGAAATCGTTTTATTGAAGGCTTCAAGGCCTGCTTATTAAGTTACATGTACATTCCTTTATATAGAAAGGAATTTCTATCCTATGTCTACAGAAATACACAATAATGCATGTACTATACTACCTACTGCACAATAATGCACTACCACTTACTTTACAATAATGCATACCTACCATTCATACACTTGTCCTATTAATAATGCACACCACCTACCATTCATACACTTGTCAACATTATTAATAACGCACACCACCTACCATACCTACTACTTTACACTTATCCATACTACTTTAATATCTATCATACTTTAATAATGTATACTAACCTACACTTGTTGACTAATTTACATGATTTATTCCTTCTTTATTTGGCTTTTTTGGCCAAATATTTGTTCTTTGCTTTATCTCTTTAGTTGTCTCTATCTTCTTTATCTTCTTATCTCTTTAGACTTTATTCTAGCTAGACATCTGGAATCACGTTGTCTTTTCCATTACATTTTGAACATAGATGATCAGGGTATTTGTGTCCAATTAGCTTGCAATATCTGGTTAATAGCTCTGGCGAAATAAATCCTGCTTTGAGTGCTCTTGTCGTAGGTCTTTCTTCTGGTTTTAATAATGATAAAATCTATCGTTGGACTTCATCCATATTTGTTCTTCTTAGTTCTCTCAAATTTGAATATATCATTAACTGATCTCTAGAGTAGTAACTCCATATAGCATTTCCATTCAAATAATTGTTTGCTAAGTCTTGTATAATAGTTGCTATACCAATTATTCTTTTATTGGCATAAAAACTTGGTATCTCTATTTTTTGTATTTCTTCCTGTTGTCCAATATCTTCAGGTATAATCATATCTTTGGTTAGTCCTATTTTAATAACTTGAATTGCGGGTTTTATCTATTCGAATAATATCTCCGCTGGTGTTGTATAAAACTTTACATAAAATAAATTTCCCTTGGTAACTCTTTTATATGTAATGAATGCCTTGTGTAGTTCATGTATTCCACTTATTTCTTCTCCGTCGCATGTGTATATGGTATTTAATAGTCCATAATTGTAACATGTTCTTACTAAATTGGCGTTAGTTTTTGGCTGTGCGATTAACTTGTTATAACCTTGTAATTTTTGGGTTAGGTAGTCTTGACTTGGTTCTTTGGTTGTAGTGGATCTAGGATTATGGTTTAAATAGGTTTGGATTTTGTATATATTTTCAATATATGTTCTCGTGACATGGTTTTATAAATTATTTTTCATTTTGTAGGCTATCTGCTAAGGTAGAGGTTTGTGGTTCCATAGTCAATGTGTTTCTCGACACATTTGGAGTAAATGGTTTTTCAAATAGATAGTTTAAGTTTATATTCTTATGTTGTTTTTCACTAACTTGTTTACTTGTACCTGCAGCTGTATTTAAACAAATATTATGGGTTTTAAGGTGTCTCCCAACGTCACCTTTTAGCTCTGGATCTTTAAAGTCTTCCGATTGACTTAGCTTAGCATTTTTACAGTCATGATACTGACATGTATTAGCTTTAGACTTCAGATTATCTTCATTAGTCTTTAGCTTTTGTATCTCATTGTCCATACTGTCCATTTTATACAAAGTGTAGTAATGTCTTTGAGTATATCTTCAATTGTATTTTCTTTCTCAGTCTGAGTAGCTTTGTCTTGATAAGTAATCTGCAATAACATTCTTATCAGTTTTTATTACTTCAATAGTAATTTAATATATTTAATACCAATCTTCTCATTTCTTTTGTAGTTACTGAATCCTGTATTTTCCTTGTTAGCCACCATTTTACTTGTGTGTTATCTGTCCTTATAATAAATTTGTTAAATACAATATATGGTTCAAATGATAGTAGACATTTATAGACTGAATATAATTCTTTCCTATTTATTTCCCATTTTATTTTCATATTAGTAAATGTTCTTGCATAATATCTGCAATGATGTTCTATTTTTTCTTCATCATACCTATATTTTAAGACTCCTCCATAACTTTTTTCACTGGCGTCTGATTCTACTATATAAGTAAATTTTTTGTTTTAATCTTGAAAATATAGTTTAGGTAGGTTCTTATATAATAGTGTTATTTTTTGTATTTGTGTTTGATCTTTTTCATCAAACTGGTATTCTACATCTTTCTTTAATTTTTGTTGTAATAGTTTTAAATTCCCTATTAATTTTGGTATGTATTCTCTTACTTGATTTACTAGTCCTAGAAATAATTATAATTTATTTTTTGTATCTAGTTGTTCATTTGAGTTAATTATTTTTTGTACTATATGTGTTTGCATTTTTATTCCATTTTTATCTATTTGTATTCCTAAAAATTCTATTTGCTTTGTCATTATGTCTGCTTTCTTTTTGCTTAGACTTATGCCTGAATATTCTATAATATGTATAAATTTTTCTAATAATCTTATATGTTCATCTTGTGTTTTGGAATATAGTAATATATCATCAATATATACTACACAATTTTCTAGTTGTTTAAAATAGTTATCCATAAAGTGTTGATATCTACCTGGTGCATTTTTATATCCAAATGGTAATACATTCCATTCATAAAATCCTTGTGGTACTGTAAATGTTATATGTTTTTTAGATTCTTCGTCTAACTTTAAGTGGTAAAATCCTGATTTGCAGTCAAATTTACTAAAGTAATTATATCCTTGTATTTGTCTTATTTTTAATATTTTATTTGGTATTGGGTAATTATATGTTTTAGTTTTTGCATTTAAATTTCTTTAATCAATAACCATTCTACTTTTTCCTCTTTTTTGTTCACTATGTTTATTTACTATAAATGCTGGGCTTGTATGCTTGCTATTGCTTTCTTGTATATACCTTTTTCCTAGTAATTCACTTAAATGTATATTAAATTCTGTTAAATCATTAAAATTATATTTTAATGTTTTTTGAGTTATTATGCTATTATTATCAATTAACTCAATTTTTACTTTTGTTTTATGTTTTTCCATCCTTGTAAAGGATCTTCACTATATAACAATTCTAACTGATCTTGAATTATTTTTACTTTATCTATAGAGAATATAATTAATTCTATTTTAGGGTCTTTTTCTTTTATATTTTCTAATTTTTGTGTAATTTTTTCACTTCCGTTTATCCATTCTGTTGTTTTCCGTTTTTTATTATTCACTCTTTTTGCTCCTATTTTTTGTTTACATGGTGTTTTAAACCACCAGTGTGTTTTTGTTATTATATGTGGGTATAAATTTTCTAAAAATGACATTCCTAATAGCATATCTTTTGTTGTAAGCTCGAAGTTATACATTTCTTCTATAGTTAATATCTTATCCCATATTTGTATTTTTATATTTTTTGCCTTATATGTGATCATGCTTCCTTCATTATTAAATCATGTTACTACTATCGGTGTTTTTAATTTTTCCCATTTATCTTCTGGTAAACAATTGTATTTACATATATTAGCTTCTGCTCCCGTTTCTATCATTGGTGTATAATATCTGTTATAATATCCTTCTATTATTATCTTTGCAAGTATATATATTTTCAT
Organism: Solanum okadae; assembly: GCA_036553675.1. NCBI lineage: Eukaryota > Viridiplantae > Streptophyta > Magnoliopsida > Solanales > Solanaceae > Solanum > Solanum okadae. The sequence goes on along the minus strand of CM071685.1, from coordinate 9,390,907 downwards.
GTTTTTATCATAAGAAATTCCTTTTTATTATTATCTTCTTATTATCATAATTTATTATTAACTGTTTGTCTTCTAAATTATATGGTTTTACTTGTTCTAACCATTTTATTCCTAAAGTGATATTTTTATCTCCCTGATATATTTTAAACTTTATTACTATTGGTACTCCTCCAATGATTTTTTCCTTTTCTGTAGTTTGTTCGGTATATATTAATGCCTTTGGTAGTTCAGGGCATAATTGTTCAGTAGTAATTATTTCATCTTTTGTGACTAATTCTCTTGTAATATAGTTTTCTTCTTGTCATGTATTTATTAATATTAAATATTTTCATTGTTCCATTACTCCCGTTATGTACTAATGATGTGGTTTTATTTCTTCTTCTATTGATTTTTGTGTAGTTTTAGCTATTCTTCTTGAGGTACTTATTTTTGATGATATTTGTGGTATTTCATAGTTTATTCTTTTTGATGTTCTTAATCTTTATTTTACTATTTCTAAATCTTCTTCTATGTGAATCTCATTATAACTATAGTCATTATTATCTATGACTGTGACTATTCTTTCAAAAGGATTTTGTATTTTTATTTTATTTATTTTATTGTTTGCTGTTATTTTATGTTTTCTTGTTAAAACATATAAGTTTTTACATCTAGCTGTAAATATTTTTTACTTTGTGGGGCTAGTTCTATCCCTGACATTTTCCAATATAATACTAGTGATTTATCTATGTTTCTGTCATTTATTGCTACTCAGTAGTTAGCACTTATTATAATTTTAAATTTTTAGTATATGAGGTAACCTTTTACTGCACTTATTATACTTTTTTCTATAGGTTGTATGATCCTATCATCTGCTAAGTATATTTCTATGGGTGTATCTATTCCTTCTCTAAAACATGCTTTTATTTATATTTCCGTTCCTCCTAAATGTACATATTTAATTGGATTTTTATCCTTAATATCTTGTATTTCTTTATTGATTATTCGTTTGTTTATTATTGATATTTTAGCCTTTCCTTTGGTGTATTTGCAATCTATGATATGTTCTCTTTGACTTACTACATAATATTCTTCTTTTTGTAGTTTAAACCAGTTTCTTATTGTTGGTATTTCAAATATTTTTTCTACGCTTAGGTCTAATTCTTTTTTTTTTTTTGTTCAAATATACTATTATCAAATATTATTTTTTGTTCTAAAGATTCTTCGTCTTGGTGTTCTTCTTTAGTTATTATTTGTATATCTGTTTCAGTCACTTGTTATATTATAGAATTCATTGTCTGATTCTATTTCTATATCATTATCTATTTCATATATGCTATCTTCACTTTCTAATTCATAATCTATGTACTTTATCTGCGTATATTTTCCATCGTCTATTATTATTTCTGATATTTGTTTTTTCTTTAGAGTTTTAGGTAATTTCCAATCTCTAGCTATATGTCCTAATTTTCCACAATTATAATAGGTACATTCCGTTAGTTTTCATTTTGTTCTATATGGTCTTTTGGTTTTGTAGGTTTTTACATAGTATCTTCTTCTTGGTTTTTTATATTTATATTTTGATCTATATTTTTTGTTATATCTCTTTTTATAGTATTTTTCCGTACAACAAAATTGGGGTGTTGTTTTATTTTTGCAACATGCTAAGTTTTTTACTAGTATTTTTTCCATTTTTATTTCTTCTTTATGTTTTTCACATAGTTCTATAAATCATCGTTGTAAGAATTTTATCTGTTAATCCTGCTTCATTCCATTTTTTTTATTACTTTTGAATTAAAAGGTTCTGGTAATTTTGTAAAATATAATTTTCTTATTTCTTTACTTTCTTCTATGCTATATGTTCCTTTATAATAGTATTGTCTAAATGCGCATGTATATTCATCTATATAACACATGTTACATATTGCTAATTTTGTCATTAGATTCCGGTTTATGATTTTTTCTTTATTTTGTTCTTCTACTTCTGTTGTCATACTACTAAAATCGTTTTTTATAGCTACTTCATATTTATATAATATTTCCATAGTTGTAGTAGCTATTTCACCATCAGATTTTTTATTACTTCTTAAAGTTTTTAAACTTTCAGTTGATAAATTTTGTAGCCATAATTTTACTGTTCCTATAAGTATTCTTTCTATATATCCTGGTGTTTTTGTCATTCCTATTTTGTTATCTATTAATTGTTTTGATATATATCTCATCCATAATTGGATTGTTTTATTTATATCTGCTACACAGTCTAAATCTAAAAAATCATGTTGTTCAGTTATTGGTTTAGGTGTCCATTTTTTATTTAATCTTTTATCCCACATAGTTTTTTCTCTATCATATTGTCCATAGTTTGCATTATAGTATCTTGGATTTTTTGGATTTTTTACTCCTGATGTACTTGGTTTTTCATCCATGTCTATGTCTTCTGTATTTACTTCTAAATTCTTTGTATCTATGTTTGCTAGAAGTTCCGTATATGTTTCGCTTGTTTCTGAATGTTGTTCTTCTAGAACATCATTATTTATTTCATCAATTCCTATTTCAGGTAGATTATCCTGGTTTTCTTCTTTTTCTTCTAATTCATCTTCTAATTGCAATTTTTCTTTAAATTTAATTATCTCATTTGCTAATTTTGTTTTTTGTTCTTTTTCTTTTTGTTTCATTTCATACATTTCTTTTAACATTGCCAACTCTTTTTCTAGTTCTATTATTTTAGTGTTTTTTACTTCTTCTAATTGTTGTACTTTCTTTTTTGCTTGTGCTTTTATTTTTTCAATTTCCATTTTTCTATCTATTTCTTCATTTTCTTTTGTTATTCTTATCATAATAGTTAAACTATATTCTAGTTTTACCGTTTCTTTTTCTAACATTAAACTTAGATTGTCACCTATTTTCTTATATCTTCTTCCTAGATTAGAAAATATTATCTTTATTTTTAATCCGTTATAGTTTCATATGTTTTTTCGTCTATGGCATATTCTTCCTTATTCATTTATAGATTGTGTTGAAGTTTATATTCTAAACTTTCTATCTGTATCTGTAGATATAAAATAATTTTCCTTTGTGCTACTATAGATTTTTTACAAGTTCCTGCGAATATATTACTGTTAAGTCTACTTTGCCTATGTACTAATTCTTGTCTTTTCGCTATAATTATTTCAGTAAGTTTTTGTCTATATTCTTTATTCTCGTTATTCATTGTATTTTTAAATATTGAATATATTTATATTCTATTTTAGATATATTATCTATTAATTGATCTAATTTTTTGTTATCAGTTTTTGTGATATTGAGTTGTTTGTATTCTGGATATGATTTGTTTAATTTTCTTCTTATTTTTCTTAACTCTATACTAGTATGTTTCTTTTTATATTTCTTTTCATCCATAAATCTGATACCATTTTTCGACGTACTTCAAGGGCCCCAATGCATAGGAAAAAGACCTAAATGACCCTAACTTAAAAGCTTACGAAGGCCATCCATGGAGGGACATACGGACCATCGTTTGGACAACAAACTGTCGACTGCGGTCGTGGTTCGTGGTCTGGCCGACATGGCTTCACTAAAATGAGCATAACTTCTTACTCGAAGCTAGGATTATATCAAACTCGGTGGCATTGGAAAGAGAGTTCAATTATCTTGACTCTTATAGATTATGGGCCACCTAATTCATTTTGTGTTAAAATTACGACCATTTTGAAGTTGACCCAACAATTAATTCCCTCTAATTGGCTGCTGATCGTCACCTACGGTCAGACCTACGGTTCGTAGGTCTAGCCACGGACCATACTGGTCTACCGTGGATGGGATCATAGACCATGAACATTTAGGCCTTAACGATGGAACCCCACTTATGGTCCGTGGTTCTACCTACGGCCATGGGTGGATCCGTCGGTACTAGCACAAGTCTTTTTTGAAAACTAGGATTTTCTTCATTTTGAGGTTCGAGGTGTAACATTATCTCCCCTCTGGGAACATTCGTCCTCGTATAAAGTCTAAACAAGCTGAGTATGGAGGGAATGAGTTGCAATCTCTAACACTAAGTACTAGAAAATGATATCTAACTCAACTAAGTTCCAAGAACATGCAAATATGCTGAAATGCAAGAATAACTGAGGGAACAAAATGCTGAGACTGAAATACACAAAAGTAAACTGAGGACAAGAGAGGAACTATTACCTCAAGATTAAACTGAATCAGAAGGAAAGAGGTGAGGATACTTTGCCATCATGGCTGCTTCTGCTTCCCAAGTAGCTCCCTCTACGAACTGACTCCTCCATAAAACCTTCACTGAAGCGACTTCCATACTTCTTACCCTACGAACCTGATGATCAAGAATTTCAATAGGCACCTCTTCATAAGTTAGACTATCCTTCACAGACACACTCTCTTAAAGTACTATTAATGTTGGATCACCCACAAACTTCTTCAACAAGGAACTGTGATAGACTGGATGAACCGCTGCTAGTTCTGCTGTTAACTCTAACTCATAAGCCACATTACCAACCCTTTTTAGGATTCTGTACGGACCTACATATCTAGGACTAAGCTTGCCTTTCTTGCAAAAATCTCATCGCCCCTTTCATAGGTGACACCTTCAGGAAGACCCAATCATCAATTTCAAACTATAAGTCCCATCTCCTCACATCTTCATAGGACTTCTGACGACTCTGAGCTATATTTAGTCTATCCGATGAACTGAAAATTTTCCATAGCTTCATGAATCGAATCTAGCCCTATGAAGGCTGCTTCACCTATTTCAAACCAACCAATCGGGGACCTGCATCTACACCCATACAGTGCCTCATACAGGGCCATCTGAATTGTAACACCCTATACACTAGTAGGCTAAACTAGGGTTTACTGTGAGGGTTAGAGCCAATGAAAAGGTCAAGGGTCAAGGGCCAAGGAAAAGGGGCCAAGGCTGCAAAACTCTTCCTATGGACTGCTCCCACCTTCACGACCACCACCATGACTAGTGGTGAGGACCACTACCCGTGGTGTGAGTCGTGGTTGCTAGTTTGTAGCTCCCCAAGGGATGCCCAAGTTGGGCTCATCTTCATGAGCCACTTCATGGCCAGTGGTGAGGACCACGACTCGTGGGACGGCTTGTGCTAATGCCTTAAACTCCTAGGGGCCAAAGAAAGGTGGCATAGACACTGGATCAAGACCATGAGTAGGACCACGGCCAGTGATGAGGACCACGGCTCATGCTGCCTCTCATGAATGCAGGAAAGTGGGCTACCGAGTGGTGGTATTTTGGGACTTTCTGGTTTGAGTTAAATTAAAGTGGGATCACTTTTTCTAAGTCTAGTACACCTATATAAGTGATTTTAACCCTTTAAACTCACCATTCAAGTCATTATTTCCAAAACCCTAAAAAAATCCCAAAGTTCTTTTCTCAAATATTTCTCTCTCTAGAACTTAAAGAAAAAGAAAGAGTTCAAGCTAGGACCAAGGTTAAGTCTCCATTCCTCAAGAAATTGTGAGCTTTATAATCAAGGTATGATGACTTTTCATCCATAGAATCCTTTCATCCATGGTGTCCCCATGATTTACCCAATTAAGAAGAAGAATTCCCCAATTCTAGTTAGGGTTTCTTGTAATGTTATGGGTTTTGATCTAATTGAGTGGATTATAATTGTTAATGATTGAATAGATAAAATTACATATTTTAGGATGATTTAACATGCACCCACACCTAAACCATGTCTAGAAAGATGAAATTGATGTAAGTGGGTTTTATGCCATGAAAGGGGAAATTGAGGATTTAGATGTATTCTTCTATGATTGATGAGATACATTATATATTGATCAAGATTGAAGCATATAGATGTGAATTGCTTAAGAGTAAATCATACAAGAATGAATTGATTGAGATCAAGTACATATGATGAATGATGATTTGTAAGCTTTGAGATTAGAATTGTCTTGAGACTAAGGCATGTGTGATGAATCATAATTAGTAGGGCTTAGGGCTTTGAGAGTAAAGCTTATAAGATGAATGTTAAATTGTAGATAGGATTGTTGTGGAAGGATTTACCCACCTGATATATATTATGATGGTATGAATGCATGAATGTGAAAAGTTTTCTCACATAGAATGATTCTAGATTGATAGGCTTGCTCACCTAAAATGAATCAAAACATGTATGAACTAGAATGGATTGAAGTGGTAATATGAGATCCCTTCTTGAATAGCTTGACTTGGTAAGACAAGACCATGCTTTGTAGCTTGAGTTAGTAGGTCTCATTGATATCTTTGGATTGAGCAATAGTACCCTTCCAATGGTTATCTTGAACTAAGCACAATGGAGGGCTTTGCATTGTAGCTTGACTTTGTGAGGCCACACCATATCATGATAGATTGGATTGAGAAATATTACTCTTCCTTGAGTAGCTTGGACTTGCATAGTAAGATGCTTTCCATGATAGCTTGGTCAAGCATAATGAGGTGTTTTTCCTTGGTAGACTTGAATTGGTAAATCTAACCATTCATGAGTAATGACTTGTTTTTGACTAGTAAATAAGTACAGTTCCATGAATAGTAAAAATAGCTAATGAGGGACAAATCCCTAATATAAGTAGCCTTGTTATGATGAAACAAGATTACTTACAGGAAGTATTGTAGGCATGTTTTAATATGAGATTTACTTGTATGGTGATAGACTAGCTTTGATTGTTTCTTAAGTTGCATTCTTTGATATGTATGACTAGAGATGGATGACCTATGTATTGAGTAAGAACAAGTTTGGGTTACTTGAGAAGTGTTCCTCTTATAGTATGATGATTTATGTGCATTGAATATGCTTATGACTTTTGTTATTACTTCTTATGCTTATAGCCTATGTTTTTTGTTGACTAATGCTTATGCCAAGCATATGTTGATGATTTATGCTAGCCATCTTATTTCATAAATGTTTGTACTAACGTATACTCTTGGCTACATTTTTATCAAATGTAGGGTTCGGCGATATTGACTTCCATCCCTATGGCTAGGATCATAGTAGATTGAGATTTGAAGATTTGGTGAGTCCTCAAAGCTTTCGAGGATGTGATAACCATTTCCTTATGTCTTTCATTTTATGTTTTTGACTAGTGTATGTGTTGTATCCCTAAAATATTCAAGTATTACATTATTTGAGACAAGTGTAATAGACTTTCTCTTTGTTTTTTGAAACTTTGATGTTATGAAAAATGTTTAAATTTCCGCTCATTTCTATTATCTTATGTTATGATATGCTAATTTAGCTTATATGAGGCCTCTCGGCGTCTTATACGCCTTGTTACATCTAAGAGGTACCCCTGGGTTGTGACAAACTTGGTATCAGAGCACAAAGATTAGAATGATTCTAGGATGTCTCAAAACCACGTCTAGTAGAGTCTTTTTCATAAGTGTGAAGTGTGCTACATTAATTAATGAGAGTCTACATGATACTTAGGAAACTTCCCTTCCTCATTACTCTAAGTCGTGCCATAGTGTTTAACTCTATAAGGTCTTTCTCCTAATCATTACCTAATGATCTACATGATAGACTACTACAAGGGCTAATGCTAGAAGGAATGAGGAAGACAATGTGGATCAAGAAGTTCCTCCACAAGCTTAGATTGAATCGTTGGCTGGGGATGTAACAAATGCAGAGTTTAGGAAGAATTTTTTAGTGTTGGCTCAAGCCGTGATGACCCAAGCCAATAGAGAGGTGGTAGCCCCCGTGAACCCAAATATGGGTACGATGGCATTAAAAGTGAGCGACTTTATGACGATGAACCCTCCAGAACTTTATGGTTTAAAGCTTGAGGAAGATCCTAAAGAGTTCATAGATGAGGTCCATAAGGTGGTGGACATTATGGGAGTTACTCTGGCGGAGAAGGTGAAATTGGTCGCTTACCAACTCAAGGGGGTTGCTCATGTTTGGTTCAATCAATGGAAAGAAGCAAGACCGGTAGGAATGGTTCCTATAGATTGGGAAAGGTTCAAAACTGCTTTTCATGATAGGTTCTTCCCTCTTGAGATGAGAGATGCTTTGGTGCTAGAGTTTATTAATCTTCGGGAAGGTAATATGAGTGTTAAGGAATATGCAGTGAGGTTTATTCAATTGTTGAAATATGCTCATTCTCTAGTGACCGACTCTAGGAGGAGAATGAGTAAGTTTGTGTCGGGTGTGTCCGATTTGGTAGTGAAAGAATGTCGTACGGCCATTCTTATTAATGACATGGATATTGATCGTCTTATGACTCATGCCAAATAAATTGAAGAGGAGAAACTAAAAGGGAGAGCTAAGGAGAAAAAGAGGTCTAGAATGGATGATGATAATTCTTCCCATGCAAGGTCCAATGGACATGGTAATCCTAGGGATCAACAATGGTTTCCCGGACAAGGTTCCTCCAAGACTCCTAAGTATAATGAAGATAGGGTGTCTAACCCTAAATCGCAAGGAATTGGTAGTAAATCCCTATGGCCTACTTGTGCTAGGTGTGGAAAGAGACATAAGGGTAGGTGTTTATCCGGAATATAGGGTTGCTTTAGTTGTGGTGAAAATGGTCACAAAATGAGGGATTGTCCAATGGCAAAGGCAAATAAAAGAGAGGTAAGCAAGATCATCCTAGTGGTTCGAGTGTGGATGCTCCAAAGCAAAATAGGTTCTATGCTCTTCAAGCTAGAGGTGAACAAAAGTGTGCTCCGGATATCGCTACCGGTATGTGTTTTATGCTTTATTAGATTTCAGTGTAGTTTTGTCTTATGTGGCTTGATAGACTTGATATGCTAGATCTTGATGTTGTCCTTAGTATGGATTGGGTGCACTCTTAATATGCTTCTATTGTTTCTAAAACTTGATATGGTCATTAAGAGTTTTGGGTATGTTATTTGGTTTGATGAATAGGGTGTTTCGATAATACCTTGATGCGGTAAATGAGTAGACTCCTCTAAAGGGTAGTAGTATAAGTTCACCATGGTTTAGAATCGTCTTGTGTAATGTGTGTGAAAGCCTAGTGATGTCTTGATCCGACCTTAGTTGAATTAAAAGATATGGTTCTTAGAAAGTCCATTTAGGCTTGCTCCAAAGGGTTAGATGACGTGCTTAGAGAGCAAAGTCGTTTAGTGTTCCTAAAGTTTATGATTTGGGTTTACTTGAAATTCTCACCCAAGAAGGGTGTACTGAGGTTTGGAAAGTAAGAGAAGCTTAGTCCCCATTTTGTAGGCCCATATGAGATCTTGAGACATGTGGGTAAGGATGCTTGTGAGCTAGAGTTCCCTAATGAGTTGACATCGGTGCATCCAGTTTTTAATGTCTCTATGATTAAGATCTGTGTTGGAGATCTGACACCTATAAGTTCCCTTAGAAGAGTTGGGAGTTAATGAGAATCTCTTTTATGAAGAAGTACTAGTTGAGATCTTAGACTAGCAAGTTAAGAAGTTAAGGGACAAGGAAGTTGTTCCAGTGAAAATGTTGTGGAAGGATTTTATAATTTAGGTTGTTAGTTGAGGGTGCCGCTTGGGAGGCCGGGGCCGATAAGTTGTCCCGATATCCTCATCCTTTTTCCTTCTACTCTCCCCTAGCTTGGGATGAAGAGTTCCTCATGGTTTGTTCTTTGTGTGAAGTCATGTGCGTTTTAGATGTCCCCATGATTTCTTTATGTTATGCATGTTCATGAAAAACTTGTGTTTTGAAAGAAAATGAGTTTGCATGATTGATTTCCACAAGTTGTAGTGCATTGAGTATGATTTACCTATAGACTTCATGAGATGAGTTGATTAACATGCTTTAGCTTCGAGTTGAGAGATTCCTCCTTCGATGTATGCTGTGAATATAGATTGCATATAGGCTCCATGAGATTGTGTTGAGCATGTTTTTAGTATGGAGAAGGTAATTCCTCCTTGAACATGAGAAGTGTTGAAATTTCATGCATTTAGGGTTGGTTGACATAGTTTCTACCTACCTTGTGATTGATTGAGTATGTTTAGTTTGGAGTCGATGTTTCCTCCTTAGTTGTGTGCATTTAGATGAGTTGCATGCATGTGGACTGCTAGTCAAGAGTCATTTCCTTTAAGAGATGCCTAGAACGTCATTCGAGGATGAATATTCCTAAGGGGGAGATAATGTAACACCCCATAAACTAGTAGGCTAAACTAGGGTTTAGTGTGAGGGTTAGAGCCAAGGAAGAGGGCAAGGGCCAAAGGAAAGGGGTCAAGGCTACCCAACTCTCCCTAAGCATTACCCCACCTTCACGACCACTACCACAACCAGTGGTGAGGACCACGGACCGTGGTGTGGCTCGTGGTGGCTAGGCAGTAGCTCCCCAAAGGCTACCCAGGTTGGACTCATCTTCACGAGCCACTTCACGGCCTGTGGTGGTGACCACGGCACGTGGGAAAGCTCGTGGTCATGCCTTCAACTCTTAGGGGACAAGGAAAGGTGGCCTAGCCACTGGTCCAAGATCACGAACAGGACCATGGCCACTAGTGAGGACCATGGCTCGTGGTGCCTCTCATGAAGGCTGGACAGTGGGCTACCAAGTGGAGGTATTTTGGGACTCTTCAGTTTTAGTTAAATTAAAATGGTGTCATTTTGCCTAAGCCTAGTACACCTATATAACTGACTTTAACCCTTTAAAATCACCGTTCAATTCATTATTTACAAAACCACAAAAGAATCCCAAAGTTCTTCTCTCAAATATTTCTCTCTCTAGAACTTGAAGAAGAAGAAAGAGTTCAAGCTAGGACCAAGGTAAAGTCTCCATTCCTCAAGAAATTGTGGGCTTCGTAATCAAGATATGATGGCTTTTCATCGATGTAATTTGTTCATCCATGGAGCCCCCATGATTTCCCTAATTTAGAAGAAAAATTCCCTATTTTTAGTTAGGGTTTCTTCTAACTTTATGGGTTTTGATCCAATAGAGTGGCTTATGATGGTTTATGCTTGAATTGATAGCATTACATGTTTTTAGGATGATTTTACATGTACCCACGCCTAACCCATGTCTAGAAAGATGAAATAGATGTAAGTGGGTTTTATGTCATTAAATGGGAAATAGAGGATTTAGATGTATTCTTGTAGGATTGATGAGATACATTATAGATCACTTAAGACTGAAGCATATAGATGTGAATTACTTAAGAGTAAAGCATACAAGCATGAATTGATTGAGATCAAGTATATATGATGAATTATGGTTTGTAGGCTTTGAGATTATAATTGTCTTGAGACTAAGTCATGTATGATGAATGATAACTAGTAGGGCTTAGGGCTTTGAGAGTAAAGTTTATATGATTAAGTTTGAATTGTAGATAGGTTTTTTTTTTGAACGATTTACGCACATAATCTATATGATGAATGTATGAATGCATGAATTTGAAAGATTTTCTCACATAGAATGATACTAGGTTGTAAGGCTTGCTCACCAAAAATGAATCAAAGCATGTATGAACTTGGATAGCTTTAAGTGGTAATTTGAGATCCTTTCATGAATAGCTTAACTTGGTAAGACAAGACCATGTTTGGTAGCTTGAGTTAGTAGGTCTCATGGATAGCCTTGGATTGAGAAATAGTACCCTTCCAATGGTTAGGTTGAACTAGGCACAATAGAGTGCTTTTCATGGTAGCTTGACTTGGTGAGGCCACACCATATCATGATAGCTTGGATTCAACAATAGTACCCTTCCTTGACTAGCTTGGACTTGCATAGTAAGGTGCTTTCTATGATAGCTTGGTCTAGCATAATAAGGTGCTTTTCCTTCGTAGCCTTGAATTTGTAAATCATAACCATTCATGAGTCAAGAGTTGTCTTTGACTAGTAAGGAAGCACTCTTCCATGAATAGTAAGAATAGCTAACAAGGGACAAATCCCTAATCAAAGAAGCCTAGTTATGATGAAACAAGTTTACTTCAAGGAGGTATTGTAAGCATGTTTTAATATGAGATTTATTTGTATGAAGATAGATTAGCTTGAATTGTTACTTGAGTTTAATTCCTTGATATGTATGACAAGAGTTGGATTACCTATGTATTTAGTAAGAACAAGTTGAGGTTAATTGAGAAGTATTCCTCTTAGAGTATGGTGATTTGTGTGCATTGAATATGTTGATCACTTATGTTCTTATCTCTTATGCTTATACCCTATGTTTTAGGTTGAGTCATATTTATGCCATGCTTATGTTGATGATTTATGCCAACCACCATATTTAATATATGTTTCTAGTGACGCATACTCTGGCCTACATTCTTATAAAATGTAGGGTCCGACGATATTGACTTTCATCCCCGTGGCTAGGAACAAAGTAAATTGAGATTTGAAGATTTGGTGAGTCCTCATAGCATTCGAGGATGTGATCACCATTTACTTATGTCTTTCATTTTATGTTCTTGACTATTTTATGGGCTATGCCACTAAGACTTTCAAATATGAGATTGTTTAAGACAAGTGTAATAGACTTCCACTTCGTTTTATGAAACTTTGATGTGATGAGAAATGTTTTAAATTTCTGCTCATTTCTATTTACATTGCCTATGGAGCTTTGTTTCCACAGGGGAAGTGGAAGCCTGCTACATTAAAGCCAGTAGATTATGTGATTGTTAGGGGCAAGAAAGTGAAATGCGATAGTTGTGATATCAATGCAGTTTTGGAGTGTACAAAGAACAATGCAGATGACTACCAAAGCATGATCAAGAAAACTTCATTGGAGGACTTGAAAACCTGGCTGGCTCCTTTCCTTTCAGATGATACTCCTAGGTGGATTGATGCAGTAGTGCCCATAGAGAAGAAGGATCTAAATGTGGTGGCGAGGTACTAGTTTGGGTTTATTAGCAGCACAATCATGTCGTCCTAGAATGAATCTATCGTCCGCCACATTAAGGCGGCTTGTATTGGCTCTATCATTGCTGATAAGAGCCTCAATTTGGGTATGATCATTGGTCAAGAGATGGCCATGAGGGCCAGGCAGCGTCAGACATCACTCTCATTGTTGGCGTGGATCACCGAATTGTGCAGATGATCTCGGGTGCCACGCGATGAGAAGAAGGACGTGGAAGCAATTCCACCTCCTCTACTGACATCCGACATCCGACATATCAAGGCTGAGTATTTGAAGGATGAGGCTGAGAAGAAGAAGGCAGACCTAGTGGACACATCCCTGGCCATTGATATTGATATATAACCTATAGAGGCAGTATTGCCTACTCCGGCAACTGGCCTTCAGGTATCTCTAGTACTGCCCCTTCTATGACTCTGAGTTCTTCTACCACTCCTTTTCTCCTTGGTCTGTTGCTAGTTCTGCTGCATCTCGACCTCCACTCAACCAGGCTGCGATGCTACATATAGGGAATCTAGTCCATTTGTTAATATGCTGCCTCCAGGCTAGAGGCTACAGTCCCTGCGATGATTGAGAGAGCTCTCACTGCTATTGAGACACCTCTTAGAGAGTTTATTGATGCCCTCATGGCAAGGATAGAGGTGTGTGAGAGAGATCAGGGACCGACTCATGAGGTGACGACCTAAAGGCCGTAATTGCACAATTGATAAAGGATGTGGACCAACTAAATTCCACAGATATGTCAATGATTTTTTGGACCGTGGAGGTCCCGGCTGATCTAGAAATAGATGTGCCTCCGGCCACAGGAGATGAGGTTTGAGTTGATGATATGGCTGCAGAGTCTGAGGCTGAGACTGACGATGAGCTACTTGATATCCAGGAGGAGACCACATATGAGGACCTTATGGTGGTTGAGGAGGCTATGGTGCATTCAGCCGTGCTCAGTTCGTCGAGAGAGACTTCTATGACAGAACTCTAGTGGAGCCAATGTTGTTGTTACCCCTGGCATTGATGCCCAAAACCAGAGTTTGACATCGGGGATTGATGCCTGACAGACGGAACGACTCAGTAGACATGATTATTCTTTACCTCCGTCTCTATTGTTTTTGTTGACTTTTGGTTATTTTAGTTGCATTTGAGGACAACTACCTTTTTTATGGGTGGGGTGAGGTATTTTCATACCTACCTCTTGTGATTACATTTTGCGTATATATATTGGGTTTTATGTTTTACACTTTGTTTTGATTCTATCTTGTGGATATTTGAGCTTGTGGCTCCATGATTTCAAATGAAAATATTTTTTGACCCATTTTGAAAAATTTGTTGTGCCACCTCTTTTGTGTGTGATTGTGGCTGTTCTTATACAAATTCGAGTATTGGTTATGATCAATACCAATGACTTGAATAGTGCTCCTAATTGAACAAAATGAATGTGCGGCCACGATGAGGCGAAATGGAGTTGCATAGACAATATGTAGAATTTTTTCCTGTCATTGTAACCAGTCGGTTATTGAATGGAGTCTCTTGTGATGAACATATCACACTAGCTCAAATGAGTGTCATTTGATATTGGTGCCAATGTCTTGTGTGGTAAGCTTACCTTGAACACTGTGTGGTAACACCTAGAATTTTCCCCGTGGGTTCGGTTAACTAAGTGATGCAAGCTCTTTAACTGATCTTGGGAAACAATTTGATAATATAGCTCTTTTTTGTGGCCAACCTTGTGTGATGTGTAAACCTTGCTTGAACCCCTTTGAGCTTATTCTTCTCTTGGAAGAAACTTGAACAAATGTGACCCCTCTTTATCCATTCACTCATAACTCTCATGAAGTGTGGTTTGTTTGAATAGCTAACTTAGGCCAAAGGCCTAAGTTGGGGGTGTGATGAAAAGAGAATGTAAATCAAGAAGTATAAAAAAAAATTCCCCGTTAAGCCATGGTCTTGAAAAAGATGGAACCGCTCATGTAAAAAAAAAAAAAAAAAAAAGAAGAAGAAAGCAAAAGAAAAATAATGGATAAGTTGTGAAATAAAAATGTGAAAGTTGCAAAAGAAATGGGGTATCCGGTAGTCCATTGGAAGTTGAATAATGGGGTGAATTATGAGCATGATTAAAATGTTGACGAAATGGATGAAAGTAATGTTCAGACCACATTTCACGAGGGTAGCAACCATTGAGCCTAAATGACCATATTTTACACTCAGCCTTGGAAAGACCTTTTTGATCTTGAGTGAGCTGAAACGAATGTTGATTGGAAAATAAGGGTAAACCTATGCGTCAAATCATGCATGTGTTCATCTTTGTGAGTGTGAGAGTCGTATGTGATTCCGGAGCTTTAAATTGTTGAAAAGCTCTTTGTGATTAAGGAATCATCTTTGTTGTGAGGGTAATTGACTACCTTTGTTGAGATTGAACTTGCATTTGAAACAAGTATTGTGAACTTGAGCATCTTTGGTAATGGTGAGTCAAAATTTTAATCTTTGAGTGCACAATTGATCATTATATGAGTAGTTGAGTCCTGTTGCATGCATTCATGTTGAGTATTTTGTAGCACTGTTTGAGACATCCTTTTTGAACTACTGAACTTGAGCTTTACTTAAGGACAAGTAAAAGTATAAGCTGGGGGTGTTGATGAGTCTGAGATTTAGACTCATTTGGGGATTTGTTTATATAAGTTTAGTGTCCTCAAATGCTTAATTTGTGCCATAAGCTGATGAAAAATCCTTGATTTTCAGGTACATGGATTGAGGAACAAAGCAAGGACAGTAACATGCAAAAGATAAACAAAACAAATTGAAGAATTGAAGAAAGGCAAGCCTGGTGATCACCAAGAGCATTTGGTGAATCGCCGAATGGCTAGTTCCACCGCCTAAAGTTCCAGTGTGCCAGCTCTGAGGGAATAAACCAACTCAGCGACAAGAAGGAGTAGTCGGCTCATCGCCGAGTAGTTTCGTTATGCAGTGATAGATCGCCCAAAGTTATAGAACATAAGGATGCTAAATGACAAGGCTAAAAGGTGATGGAAGGGATCAAAGGGCGGCTCGCCGAGTGGATTGGTGAGCCCGACTTATTTCACCGAATGCCTATTCATACCAATTTTTCGCGACTATAAATATGTTTTTGAACATTTAATTTGGCATCTTTTGATGATCTTTTGCAGTCTTTGGATATTTTTTACAGTTTTTTGAGAGTTTTTCCTTAGCTTTGAAGGATTGAAGAAATTCACTTTTGAGAAATTGGAAGTGGGTCTTTAAGATCCATCAAATTAGAGCATTGTAAAGATGAAATTACCCTTCCCCAGTTAATGGATAATCAATTTGGTAACTATTTTACCGTTTTATAATGTCTAGCTAAAACCCCAAATTCTTGGGGTGTGATCATGTGATTACGGGCTGAAATAGTTTATGGGTATTGTTAATTTTTAGTTTAAATGCTATTTAAAAGTGAGTTTAATCATTAGTTATGGTTTAATTTAAGAATTGTAGTTGCAAATGCAGTTCTATATTTGTGTTCTTGGCTTGCTCGAGAGTGAGGTTTTAGAACTAATGTTATTGATTGATGGTTTGTTGATATTGGGTTTAGCTCGAGACAGTAAATCCTAAAACAAATCCCACACCTTTAGCTCGAGAGAGTGAATGGATTAAGGTCTGGGCTTCTCTTTATTTGCTTGCTTGTTGATGTTTGAAAGAAATCACCTAATTCTATGTAGTGTTCGAGAGAAAACTAACTCCCTTATAGTCTAGCCTACTCACTAATATTTAACTATTTAATAATAGTTGCAATTACCCATATGCCTATATTTTCCTATAATCGATCATATCCCAAGAATCTGTCTTCATATTGTTATGTCTTATTTCTTGTGACTGTTTTCAGTTGATATTTTAAACCAAAAACCCCTATTTTATATTCGTGTCACCCCTTTTACTTGATTATGTCTTTAATTCCTATGGATAATTAGATCCCATTCATACTTCCTAATTGAATTTATGACACGTACTGCTCTCCGTGGAAATCGACCCCAACTCATTTAGTTGGGTTTTATACTAATTTACGATCGTTGACAGCTAGAAATGGATGAGGTGTTCTTGAAATGTTAAATCTTTATGATGACTAGGGCTTTGAGAGTAAAGCTTACATAAATGTTGAATTGTAGATATGATTGTTGTGGAATGATTTACCCATATGATCCATGTTATGAATGTCTGAGATTATGCTTGTTTTAATTATATCTATGTAGATGCTTTGAGTAAACTTTGAGAATGAAATGTTAATGATTATGATATTTTTGTTGTGTTGATTGAAAGGATATTCTCATGAACAGATAAAAAACTTGATGTGAAAGGTTTTTCACATAGAATGATTCTAGGTTGAAAGGTTTGCTCACCTAGAATGAATCTAAGTAAAAGGTCTATAAAAAGGCATGAGGCTTAAGGTGATTCCCCAAGACCTTCATATGAGAAGTATGTGAGATGAGTTCCCCTATTCCTAAGTTAGTAAACAAGAGATGATGAACATGAGGTGATTACCCATGTCATGTGATAAGAAGTGTGAGGCGAATACCCTTAATCTATAACTCCTAAAGCAAGGCAAGAGGTGATTACCCATTAGCCTTTATTGTTGATCATGGAGGAAAATACCTATCATCCTTATTAAATGATGTGAAAGACAATACCAATATCATATCAAGTTGGACATGGAGGCGAATACCTAGATCCTTGTAAAATAATGTGGAGGCAAATACCTATATCATATAATGGTGGGGCATGGAGGAATTTACCTATGATTCCCTAAAGTGCTCATGGAGGAGAATACATATGAATATACATGTAAGACAAGAGGTGAGTACCGATTAGACTTTATAATAGACATAGAGAGATGAGTCCCTATGTCTTGAGAGTAAAGCAAGAGAGATGTGAATTATCTCATGTTGAATAAAATATTTGGATGGTTGCTAAAATGGCCTTCCTTGAGAATGTATGACTCGAGGTGAATCCCCATGTCTATAAAAGATAAGTTAAAGATGAGAATGATTGATGATGTGTTGGAATGAGGGCCTAAAGAGGTTTTCTTAGCATGCGTGGAATTTATGGGGTCATATCCATGCATTGTACAAGTATGATTTGAGGTTCCTTATGTCGTGTTTCTTTCATATTATGTTGAGTTAAATGCATTGATTATGCCTATGACTATGTTATTGTCTCTTATGTCTATAGCCTATGCCTTATGTTGATTATCTCTTATGATTATGGTATATGTCTTATGTTGACTAATGCCTACATTATGCATATGTTGATGATTTATGCTAGCCATCATATTTAGTACATGTTTGTACTAACAGATACTTTTGCCTACACTCTTATAAAATATAGGGTACGACGATATTGACTTCCAGCCTCGTAGCTAGGTTCATAGTAGAGCAAGAAGAGAAGTTGTGGTGAGTCCTCATAGCATTCCAGGGCTTGACCACCATGTCCTTATGTTTTTTTTTTATGTTGAGAACTATTGTATGGGCTGTGTCCTAAAGATATTCTTGTATTAGATGGTTTGAGATAAGTGTAATAGACTTCCGTTTCGTTTTATTAAACTTTGATGTTATGAAAATTGTTTTAAATTTTCTCTCATTTCTGTTATCTTATGTTGTGATATGGTAAGGGGCTTGTATGAGGCCTCTTGGGGTCTTGTATGCCTTGTTACATCTAGGGGGTACCTCTTGGTCGTGAAATTATATCAAATAGTGACCTCTCATTTTGTGTCTATCAAACAATTGGAGAGTCAAATGTACTAGATCTCTACCAATCACAATCCAAGTAAAAAGGGAACATTGCCTAGTTAAACCGTCCCAAATTAAAAAAAAACGATGAGAAGAACTATGTTGTGTCACGACGTTAAATAAGGCACATCTTGGGAGGAAACCCAAGCTTTTACCTTTTCTTTATTCCTTTCAATAATGTGTATTGTGAGTGCAGGTTAAAAGGAAGTCAAAGTGTTGTGAAGGACACAGTAGGCAATGCCAAAACAATAATAGTGATCCACCAAAGGCATTGTCAATACTCAATTCTTGTCCCCCTTCTAAGCTAGAAAATGTGAAAAAGTGTTTTCAATTTAGGCGATCACAGATTGAAATGGCGATTGGCAAAGTACATTATGCAAATTCCACCAAGTTTGTCGAATCAACCTTTAGGTTTGGTACACGTTTAGGCTCTTCAACGAACTTCAGCTCCATTTAGTGATTCACCAAATTCACTCAGTGATGTTTGTCGTGACCATCTAACATGCTTGGTATAAAAAGGTAAAGGGTCTTTTAATTTTCAGAAAGAAAAACCTTTACTATGTTTGAAATTCGTTTCTTCCCTAAGTATACAAAGTAATATTGTAGTGCCTGAGTGTCTCTTTCGTATGTTTTGCGAGTATTAGTAGTGCGTCAGCTGGCGTACTTTGTCAACCCAAACCCTGATCTCCCTCATTTTCTTCTGTCTGCTTCTCTTTGAGGTTGGTGTTTGATTTGTATTTTAATATTGGAGGTTAAAATTGTGCTTTTCTATATGGTCTATAGGCCATTTAATTCATGAAGTTAGTTGATTTTATTAGGTAGTGCAATACTGTCGGTATTGAGATGTGCCCATAAGTTAGATATTAAAACGTTGCTTAAAATTGTAAAAATAAATTATGTTAGTTAATTATTGAAATTGAGTCTTGATATTTGCTAGGTGATGGTTGAATTGTGTATTGGTGAAGTTAGATTTTCCCAATATTGATCTGATTGCATGATTTTGCGGAATGATAAATAGAGTGACTACTTCCTTAAGGGAAATCATCAATTTGAGCAATACTTTGTGATATTTAGGGGAAATATTGAGTACCCAGGGTAGAAAAGGATGTGGGTAGAGTGTAAAGTTGATTGGGAATGGGGTATTGTTGTGAATTGTGATTAAAGTCGAAAAATAGGCATTGGGTCGAAAAATGGTATCAGAGCTATGGATAATGAGAAACATGGTAAGAAACATACAAGTAGAAAATTAAGAAAATTAAGAAAAATAAGAAGAAAATTAAATAAATTATATCCGGAATATAAACAACTTAATATCACAAAAACTGATAACGAAAAATTAAATCAATTAATAGATAATATATCTAAAATAGAATATAAATATATTCAATACTTAAAAATAAAATGAATAACAAAAATAGCGAATATAGACAAAAACTTAATGAAGTAATTATAGAAAAACGACAAGAATTAGAACATAGGCAAAATAGACTTAATAATAATATATTTGCAGGAATTTGTCACAAATCTATATTAGCACAAAGAAAGACTATTTTTTATCTAGAACTAAAAATAAATAGCTTAGAATATAAACTACAACATAATTTATAAATGAATAAAGAAGAATACGCGATAGACGAAAAAACATATGAAAATAATGACGGATTAAAAATAAAGATAATATTTTCTAATCTAGGAAGAAGATATAAGAAAATAGGTGATAATATAAGTTTAATGTTAGAAAAAGAAACGGTAAAACTTGAAGATAGTTTAACTGCTATGGTAAGAATAACAAAAGAAAATGAAGAAATAGATAGAAGAACGGAAATTGAAAAAATAAAACAACAAGCAAAAAAGGAAGTACAACAATTAGAAGAAGTCAAAAATACCAAAATAATAGAACTAGAAAAAGAGCTAGAAATATTAAAAGAAATAATTGGATTGTTTTATTTATATCTGTTACACAGTCTAGATTTAGACTGTGTAACAGATATAAATAAAACAATCCAATTTTTTCTTTTAATATTGCTAGCTCTTTTTCTAGTTCTATTATTTTGGTATTTTTGACTTCTTCTAATTGTTGTACTTCCTTTTTTGCTTGTTGTTTTATTTTTTCAATTTCCGTTCTTCTATCTATTTCTTCATTTTCTTTGGTTATTCTTACCATAGCAGTTAAACTATCTTCAAGTTTTACCGTTTCTTTTTCTAACATTAAACTTATATTATCACCTATTTTCTTATATCTTCTTCCTAGATTAGAAAATATTATCTTTATTTTTAATCCGTCATTATTTTCATATGTTTTTTCGTCTATCGCGTATTCTTCTTTATTCATTTATAAATTATGTTGTAGTTTATATTCTAAGCTATTTATTTTTAGTTCTAGATAAAAAATAGTCTTTCTTTGTGCTAATATAGATTTGTGACAAATTCCTGCAAATATATTATTATTAAGTCTATTTTGCCTATGTTCTAATTCTTGTCGTTTTTCTATAATTACTTCATTAAGTTTTTGTCTATATTCGCTATTTTTGTTATTCATTGTATTTTTAAGAATTGAATATATTTATATTCTATTTTAGATATATTATCTATTAATTGATTTAATTTTTCGTTATCAGTTTTTGTGATATTAAGTTGTTTATATTCCGGATATAATTTATTTAATTTTCTTCTTATTTTTCTTAATTTTCTTAATTTTCTTAATTTTCTACTTGTATGTTTCTTACCATGTTTCTCATTATCCATAGCTCTGATACCATTTTTCGTTGCGGAACTAGTAGTTAGTGGATTCATGGAAGTGGTGATGTGGTAGCTGATAGTTTGATAGGTGAGTATTTTATTTTAAAGATTTTACTATAGTATCTTTTTACTAAGTGTCTTAATCGGAACTAGTAGTTAGTGGATTCATGGATGTGGTGATGTGGTAGCTGATAGTTTGATAGGTGAGTATTTTACTTTAAAGATTTTACTATAGTATCTTTTTACTAAGTGTCTTAATCTTGATATCTCTTTAATATTACTTTTTGGTAGTGCTAAATTCATGGTAATATGTAATAATATTTATTGTAATATTCTTCCGATAGTTGTTTTAATCTGAATATTTCATTAATATTGTTTATGATATATTCTAAATATAACATATCTTGGGTTCTTTGATACATATATAAATTTTCTTCCATTAATTGTTTTGATATGTATCCTATCCATAATTGGATTGTTTTATTTATATCTGTTACACAGTCTAAATCTAAAAAATCGTGTTGTCCAGTTATTGGTTTAGGCGTCCATTTTTTATTGAATCCTTTATCCCACATAGTTTTTTCTTTATTATATTGTTCATAATTTTAATTATAATATTTTGGATTAAAATCTTTTGGGTTTTTTACTCCTCACGTGCTAGGTTTTTCGTCCATGTCTAAGTCTTCTGTATTTACTTCTAAATTTTTTGTATTATCTATGTTTGCTAAAAGTTCCGTATATGTTTCGCTTGTTTCCGAATGTTGTTCTAGATCATCATCGTTTATTTCATCAACTCTTATTTCGGGTAGATTATCTTGGTTATTTTCTTCTTTTTCTTCTGATTCATCTTGTAATTGCAATTTTTTTTAAAATTTAATTATCTCATTTGCTAATTTTGTTTTTTGTTCTTTTTCTTTTTGTTTAATTTCATACATTTCTTTTAATATTGCTAGCTCTTTTTCTAGTTCTATTATTTTGGTATTTTTGACTTCTTCTAATTGTTGTACTTCCTTTTTTGCTTGTTGTTTTATTTTTTCAATTTCCGTTCTTCTATCTATTTCTTCATTTTCTTTTGTTATTCTTACCATAGCAGTTAAACTATCTTCAAGTTTTACCGTTTCTTTTTCTAACATTAAACTTATATTATCACCTATTTTCTTATATCTTCTTCCTAGATTAGAAAATATTATCTTTATTTTTAATCCGTCATTATTTTCATATGTTTTTTCGTCTATCGCGTATTCTTCTTTATTCATTTATAAATTATGTTGTAGTTTATATTCTAAGCAATTTATTTTTAG
Source organism: Solanum okadae (assembly GCA_036553675.1). Lineage (NCBI taxonomy): Eukaryota > Viridiplantae > Streptophyta > Magnoliopsida > Solanales > Solanaceae > Solanum > Solanum okadae. The sequence goes on along the minus strand of CM071685.1, from coordinate 9,368,300 downwards.
TTCTAGATAAAAAATAGTCTTTCTTTGTGCTAATATAGATTTGTGACAAATTCCTGCAAATATATTATTATTAAGTCTATTTTGCCTATGTTCTAATTCTTGTCGTTTTTCTATAATTACTTCATTAAGTTTTTGTCTATATTCGCTATTTTTGTTATTCATTGTATTTTTAAGTATTGAATATATTTATATTCTATTTTAGATATATTATCTATTAATTGATTTAATTTTTCGTTATCAGTTTTTGTGATATTAAGTTGTTTATATTCCGGATATAATTTATTTAATTTTCTTCTTATTTTTCTTAATTTTCTTAATTTTCTACTTGTATGTTTCTTACCATGTTTCTCATTATCCATAGCTCTGATACCATTTTTCGTTGCGGAACTAGTAGTTAGTGGATTCATGGAAGTGGTGATGTGGTAGCTGATAGTTTGATAGGTGAGTATTTTATTTTAAAGATTTTACTATAGTATCTTTTTACTAAGTGTCTTAATCGGAACTAGTAGTTAGTGGATTCATGGATGTGGTGATGTGGTAGCTGATAGTTTGATAGGTGAGTATTTTACTTTAAAGATTTTACTATAGTATCTTTTTACTAAATGTCTTAATCTTGATATCTCTTTAATATTACTTTTTGGTAGTGCTAAATTCATGGTAATATGTAATAATATTTATTGTAATATTCTTCCGATAGTTGTTTTAATCTGAATATTTCATTAATATTGTTTATGATATATTCTAAATATAACATATCTCGGGATCTTTGATACATATATAAATTTTCTTCCATTAATTGTTTTGATATGTATCCTATCCATAATTGAATTGTTTTATTTATATCTGTTACACAGTCTAAATCTAAAAAATCGTGTTGTCCAGTTATTGGTTTAGGCGTCCATTTTTTATTGAATCCTTTATCCCACATAGTTTTTTCTTTATTATATTGTTCATAATTTTAATTATAATATTTTGGATTAAAATCTTTTGGGTTTTTTACTCCTCACGTGCTAGGTTTTTCGTCCATGTCTAAGTCTTCTGTATTTACTTCTAAATTTTTTGTATTATCTATGTTTGCTAAAAGTTTCGTATATGTTTCGCTTGTTTCCGAATGTTGTTCTAGATCATCATCGTTTATTTCATCAACTCTTATTTCGGGTAGATTATCTTGGTTATTTTCTTCTTTTTCTTCTGATTCATCTTGTAATTGCAATTTTTCTTTAAATTTAATTATCTCATTTGCTAATTTTGTTTTTTGTTCTTTTTCTTTTTGTTTAATTTCATACATTTCTTTTAATATTGCTAGCTCTTTTTCTAGTTCTATTATTTTGGTATTTTTGACTTCTTCTAATTGTTGTACTTCCTTTTTTGCTTGTTGTTTTATTTTTTCAATTTCCGTTCTTCTATCTATTTCTTCATTTTCTTTGGTTATTCTTACCATAGCAGTTATACTATCTTCAAGTTTTACCGTTTCTTTTTCTAACATTAAACTTATATTATCACCTATTTTCTTATATCTTCTTCCTAGATTAGAAAATATTATCTTTATTTTTAATCCGTCATTATTTTCATATGTTTTTTCGTCTATCGCGTATTCTTCTTTATTCATTTATAAATTATGTTGTAGTTTATATTCTAAGCTATTTATTTTTAGTTCTAGATAAAAAAATAGTCTTTCTTTGTGCTAATATAGATTTGTGACAAATTCCTGCAAATATATTATTATTAAGTCTATTTTGCCTATGTTCTAATTCTTGTCGTTTTTCTATAATTACTTCATTAAGTTTTTGTCTATATTCGCTATTTTTGTTATTCATTGTATTTTTAAGTATTGAATATATTTATATTCTATTTTAGATATATTATCTATTAATTGATTTAATTTTTCGTTATCAGTTTTTGTGATATTAAGTTGTTTATATTCCGGATATAATTTATTTAATTTTCTTCTTATTTTTCTTAATTTTCTTAATTTTCTTAATTTTCTACTTGTATGTTTCTTACCATGTTTCTCATTATCCATAGCTCTGATACCATTTTTCGTTGCGGAACTAGTAGTTAGTGGATTCATGGAAGTGGTGATGTGGTAGCTGATAGTTTGATAGGTGAGTATTTTATTTTAAAGATTTTACTATAGTATCTTTTTACTAAGTGTCTTAATCGGAACTAGTAGTTAGTGGATTCATGGATGTGGTGATGTGGTAGCTGATAGTTTGATAGGTGAGTATTTTACTATAAAGATTTTACTATAGTATCTTTTTACTAAGTGTCTTAATCTTGATATCTCTTTAATATTACTTTTTGGTAGTGCTAAATTCATGGTAATATGTAATAATATTTATTGTAATATTCTTCCGATAGTTGTTTTAATCTGAATATTTCATTAATATTGTTTATGATATATTCTAAATATAACATATCTCGGGTTCTTTGATACATATATAAATTTTCTTCCATTAATTGTTTTGATATGTATCCTATCCATAATTGGATTGTTTTATTTATATCTGTTACACAGTCTAAATCTAAAAAATCGTGTTGTCCAGTTATTGGTTTAGGCGTCCATTTTTTATTGAATCCTTTATCCCACATAGTTTTTTCTTTATTATATTGTTCATAATTTTAATTATAATATTTTGGATTAAAATCTTTTGGGTTTTTTACTCCTCACGTGCTAGGTTTTTCGTCCATGTCTAAGTCTTCTGTATTTACTTCTAAATTTTTTGTATTATCTATGTTTGCTAAAAGTTTCGTATATGTTTCGCTTGTTTCCGAATGTTGTTCTAGATCATCATCGTTTATTTCATCAACTCTTATTTCGGGTAGATTATCGTGGTTATTTTCTTCTTTTTCTTCTGATTCATCTTGTAATTGCAATTTTTCTTTAAATTTAATTATCTCATTTGCTAATTTATTTTTTTGTTCTTTTTCTTTTTGTTTAATTTCATACATTTCTTTTAATATTGCTAGCTCTTTTTCTAGTTCTATTATTTTGGTATTTTTGACTTCTTCTAATTGTTGTACTTCCTTTTTTGCTTGTTGTTTTATTTTTTCAATTTCCGTTCTTCTACCTATTTCTTCATTTTCTTTTGTTATTCTTACCATAACAGTTAAACTATCTTCAAGTTTTACCGTTTCTTTTTCTAACATTAAACTTATATTATCACCTATTTTCTTATATCTTCTTCCTAGATTAGAAAATATTATCTTTATTTTTAATCCGTCATTATTTTCATATGTTTTTTCGTCTATCGCGTATTCTTCTTTATTCATTTATAAATTATGTTGTAGTTTATATTCTAAGCTATTTATTTTTAGTTCTAGATAAAAAATAGTCTTTCTTTGTGCTAATATAGATTTGTGACAAATTCCTGCAAATATATTATTATTAAGTCTATTTTGCCTATGTTCTAATTCTTGTCGTTTTTCTATAATTACTTCATTAAGTTTTTGTCTATATTCGCTATTTTTGTTATTCATTGTATTTTTAAGTATTGAATATATTTATATTCTATTTTAGATATATTATCTATTAATTGATTTAATTTTTCGTTATCAGTTTTTGTGATATTAAGTTGTTTATATTCCGGATATAATTTATTTAATTTTCTTCTTATTTTTCTTATTTTTCTTAATTTTCTTAATTTTCTACTTGTATGTTTCTTACCATGTTTCTCATTATCCATAGCTCTGATACCATTTTTCGTTGCGGAACTAGTAGTTAGTGGATTCATGGAAGTGGTGATGTGGTAGCTGATAGTTTGATAGGTGAGTATTTTATTTTAAAGATTTTACTATAGTATCTTTTTACTAAGTGTCTTAATCGGAACTAGTAGTTAGTGGATTCATGGATGTGGTGATGTGGTAGCTGATAGTTTGATAGGTGAGTATTTTACTATAAAGATTTTACTATAGTATCTTTTTACTAAGTGTCTTAATCTTGATATCTCTTTAATATTACTTTTTGGTAGTGCTAAATTCATGGTAATATGTAATAATATTTATTGTAATATTCTTCCGATAGTTGTTTTAATCTGAATATTTCATTAATATTGTTTATGATATATTCTAAATATAACATATCTCGGGTTCTTTGATACATATATAAATTTTCTTCCATTAATTGTTTTGATATGTATCCTATCCATAATTGGATTGTTTTATTTATATCTGTTACACAGTCTAAATCTAAAAAATCGTGTTGTCCAGTTATTGGTTTAGGCGTCCATTTTTTATTGAATCCTTTATCCCACATAGTTTTTTCTTTATTATATTGTTCATAATTTTAATTATAATATTTTGGATTAAAATCTTTTGGGTTTTTTACTCCTCACGTGCTAGGTTTTTCGTCCATGTCTAAGTCTTCTGTATTTACTTCTAAATTTTTTGTATTATCTATGTTTGTTAAAAGTTCCGTATATGTTTCGCTTGTTTCCGAATGTTGTTCTAGATCATCATCGTTTATTTCATCAACTCTTATTTCGGGTAGATTATCTTGGTTATTTTCTTCTTTTTTCTTCTGATTCATCTTGTAATTGCAATTTTTCTTTAAATTTAATTATCTCATTTGCTAATTTTGTTTTTTGTTCTTTTTCTTTTTGTTTAATTTCATACATTTCTTTTAATATTGCTAGCTCTTTTTCTAGTTCTATTATTTTGGTATTTTTGACTTCTTCTAATTGTTGTACTTCCTTTTTTGCTTGTTGTTTTATTTTTTCAATTTCCGTTCTTCTATCTATTTCTTCATTTTCTTTTGTTATTCTTACCATAGCAGTTAAACTATCTTCAAGTTTTACCGTTTCTTTTTCTAACATTAAACTTATATTATCACCTATTTTCTTATATCTTCTTCCTAGATTAGAAAATATTATCTTTATTTTTAATCCGTCATTATTTTCATATGTTTTTTCGTCTATCGCGTATTCTTCTTTATTCATTTATAAATTATGTTGTAGTTTATATTCTAAGCTATTTATTTTTAGTTCTAGATAAAAAATAGTCTTTCTTTGTGCTAATATAGATTTGTGACAAATTCCTGCAAATATATTATTATTAAGTCTATTTTGCCTATGTTCTAATTCTTGTCGTTTTTCTATAATTACTTCATTAAGTTTTTGTCTATATTCGCTATTTTTGTTATTCATTGTATTTTTAAGTATTAAATATATTTATATTCTATTTTAGATATATTATCTATTAATTGATTTAATTTTTCGTTATCAGTTTTTGTGATATTAAGTTGTTTATATTCCGGATATAATTTATTTAATTTTCTTCTTATTTTTCTTAATTTTCTTAATTTTCTTATTGTATGCTTCTTACCATGTTCCTCATTATCCATAGCTCTGATACCATTTTTCGTTGCGGAACTAGTAGTTAGTGGATTCATGGAAGTGGTGATGTGGTAGCTGATAGTTTGATAGGTGAGTATTTTATTTTAAAGATTTTACTATAGTATCTTTTTACTAAGTGTCTTAATCGGAACTAGTAGTTAGTGGATTCATGGATGTGGTGATGTGGTAGCTGATAGTTTGATAGGTGAGTATTTTATTTTAAAGATTTTACTATAGTATCTTTTTACTAAGTGTCTTAATCTTGATATCTCTTTAATATTACTTTTTGGTAGTGCTAAATTCATGGTAATATGTAATAATATTTATTGTAATATTCTTCCGATAGTTGTTTTAATCTGAATATTTCATTAATATTGTTTATGATATATTCTAAATATAACATATCTCGGGTTCTTTGATACATATATAAATTTTCTTCCATTAATTGTTCTAATAATTTTATATCTTCCATAGATTCTGTCCAATATTGTAAATATTCGTATTTCATTTTAGTCTGAATTTATTTCTAAATCATACCATTCTATTCTTTCATAGTCTAAATCATGTAAGTCTATTTCATACCATTGTTGGTTCAATATATCTTCTGGTTCGTTATTAAATATTTTTTTCCATATGATTCTTCTTAATTCAATTATTTTTATATCTTTAAGTATATATAATATTAAAGTTTCATAATTTTTTATCATTTCATCATGCATATATGTAGTCATGTTCGTTGTCTATGCAGATTTTATTTTCAACTATTCCTTCCTATCATATTCATAATTGATTAAATTCATATTAGATCATTATGAACTAGATTATCTTTATCATGTTTTCCTGTCACTACTAGCATCGTACTTTAGCGGATACTTCCTTCTTATCAGCGCCTCAACTTTGTTTACTCCCCTAAACGGCTTTCCTAGCCTACCGGTTTCAACATTAGGATGGCATAGTATAGAAGTTTTCTCCCTGTTTCCAGTGTGCTAATAAACTAGAAATCATGATTCAAATAATTCTAATACATAATAACTAACATAAATTTATTCAATCACATATATGATATTCAGGAATATATGAAATTAGTTCCGCATATATTTTGAACAAAATACCTTTGCTTCTTGCTTTGCCATGCTATCTGAAATATCTGACTGGATTTCAGATTTCTCCATATTAACTTTTAAGTGTTTAATATCTTAAGAGAGTATTTTGAAAAGAGAGGATTTTTATGTAAGAAGAGTTTTATTGCTTTAGGCATTGCCTGCCTTAACATTTACATATCCCTTCACTTATATAGAAAGGAATTCTTACGTACTACTTACAATTTACACCTACCATTCCTACTACTTACACTTACCCATATAATTGTTACACTTGTCCATTCTTGCCCATACTTGCCCATACTACTTTATTACATTTGTCCATTCTACTTTTAATATTCACATGCACACACTATCCACTCATTTGACTATTTTACATTACATTCAATAATAAGACTAGTATATTTACAAGTGTCTTCTTATCTCTTTTCTTATCTCCTTCCATCCGTATCTTCTTTTCTTGTCTTTGACTACTTTACACTTGTCATACTTTACATGCAATATTTATGACATACTACTATTACTATTATGACTTTTTTACATTTTTACGTACTAACTTTTTCAATCTATCTTTTTGACTTGTCTTCTTCTTCTTATCTCCTTCCGTCTTTATCTTATTCCAGCTGGACATCGGGAATCACGTTATCTTCTCCATTGCATTTTGAACATATGTGGTCAGGGTATTTGTGACCAATTAGCTTGCAATACCTGGTCAATAATTCTGCCGAAATAAATCCTTCTTTTAGTGCTCGTGTTGTAGGTCGTTCTTCTGGCTTAAGTAATGATAAAATCTATCTCTGGACTTCATCCATATCTGCTTTCCTTAGCTCCCTTGAATTGGAATAGATCATTAACTGATCTCTTGCATAGTAGCTCCATATTGCGTTTCCGTTTAAATAATTATTTGCTAGTTCTTGTATAATAGTTGATATACCAATTATTCTCTTATTGGCATAAAAATTGGGTATCTCTGTTTTTTGTATCTCTGGTTGTTGTCCAATATCTTCTGGTATTATCATATCTTTTGTTAGTCCTATCTTTACTACTTGTATCGGAGGTTTTATTTCCTCGTGTAGTATCTCTGCTGTTGCCGTATAAAACTTTACATAGAATAGATTTCCCTTAGTAACTCTCTTATAAGTAATAAATGCTCTATGTAGTTCCGGTATTCCGCTTAGTTCTTCTCCGTCATATGTATATACAGTATTTAGTAATCCATAGTTATAACATGTCCTTACTAAGTTGGCATTAGTTTTTGGTTGTGCAATTAGTTTATTATAACCTTGCAGTCTTTGGGTTAAATAATCCTGGTTTGGTTCTTTTGTAGTTGATCTGGGGTTGCGGTTTAAATAAGTTTGGATTTTGTGTATATTTTCGATATAGGTTCGCGTGATGTAATTATATGTCTTTTTCTCATTTTGGTTTTGTAAACTATCTGCATATGTAGATGTTTGCGGTTCTATGGACATATGTCTAGGTGTCCTTTGGGTAAATGGTTTTTCGAATAGCTGGTTTAAGTTAGCATTTTTATGTTGTTTATCGCTAACTTGTTTGCTTGTACCTGCAGCTGTATTTAAACAAACATTATGGGTTTTAAGGAGTTTCCCATCGTCTCCTTTTAGCTCTAGATTTTTTCCGTCTTCCCATCGACGTAGCTCCACATTTTTATAGTCATGCTGCTGACTAGCTTTAGACTTCAGATTATCTTCATTAGTCTTTAGCTTTTGTATCTCGTTATCAATCACCGACTTTAAGTTTACTCCTTCTATTATGCTTGAGTTCTTTGAAATTGTACATTGTCTATTTTGGCGAGCTCACTTGAGCTGGCCTAACCTATTAGGTAGACCGTCTTCCCATTAAGCGAGCCTCAAAACATTTTTTTATTATGCTTTCATTTGATTTTGATTTCAACTATCCTTCATCGATTCGATGTTTAAATAAATGTGCTTTGTAGTTTATAGATAGAAATAAGGGTAAATAGGTTGTAACATTGGATACGGAATTAGGGGACTCCTCTACTCATCCTCCTCCTTCTTTGGAAAGGAAAATGGTCTTAACTATCAACGGGCCATCTAAGGCTCCTCACCCACAAATAACCACTCCCCTAAAATAGTGGTTGAAGGAAAAATAAGGACATCAGGTCAAAAATGGTGCAACCCACTTCTACTCAGGCACCCATTTCTGGAGTTCTCTCGATAATTGCTCCAAGATCTCTTAATAGGCTCAAAGGTGATGAAGAGTGTACAATTCTTGAGGAGAGATGGCTCTCCATAGATGGGCATGAGTGACTACCCTGTGATCTAGGACACAATTTTGTTCGACATATTTTAGGGGTTCATAAAGCCTCATAATCCCTATGTCCCATTGTGAGTCTAATAATTTTACACTACCTACAAGGCTTATGAATAAAGAGAAAGGGTACTATTTGAAATCCCTTGGATGAAGTTGAGGTGTGTGGTAATAAGTTACAATGCCACACACGTGCAATCATCATGACCTTAGGTAGTCCATCAAATTAGGCTGTCATGTTCACAATATGTATCCACCATGACCTTGATTCTTTAACAGGTTTGCTTGTACCATTTATATCCGACATTTCTCCACCTTTGATGGATGACAGTATGAGAATAAAGAAGAAGGATTTGAATAATAGGGCCCGATATTGTTTCAAATTCAGTAGTAGTAATATCATCCCTTCACATTATGAATCAATTCTTCTGCATCCCAAGGCGGTGTTAGTTGGTACAATAATTTTCAGGGATCAAATTAATATGGGTTTAATTATTGTGGAAGAGATGTTGTTGAGGGCCAGGCAACAATAAACATCACATCCTTTTCTGGTCTTTACCACACAACTACCTCAAAACACTAGATTTCCCTTTCGAGGGAAAGCTGATGTGTTGATCACCCCAGCCTCCTCCAATGACATATAAAGTATTGTGCTAATTATGGGGCTTCGAGAAAGCCACCACCAGAAGATACTACATACATGCTTGATCCTGCTACACTTGCTTCTAGGGCCACTCCATCCACTCCTTCTGTGGAGTAGTTAGGTATACCCTAGCCTTCATCTGTGCCATTTACTTCCAATTCCACTGTTGTTGCTGCACCTACCCCACACCTATCTCCCGTCCCCCTTGACCCATGCCATGATTTATCAAACTTTCAATCTTGCTCGGTTTGTAAATTTTAGAGTTGCGAAGGTTGAGGCTAATTTGCCTAAGATGTTTGATAAGGCTATTGAGAGACTTTTAGCTCCTGTAAGAGTTAGATTGACTTAGTGTGAGGTTTTGATTGAGTCTCATGACGTGAGGTTTGATAAGTTACCACTAGGTTAGAAGCTCGACAAAAGGTTGAGGGTAGTGTGATTCTACAATCTTATATGGAGGTGATATTGACACTCTGAAGAAAGATGTTTGTCAAGACCCAGGGGTACCCCCTAGACGTAACATGGCGTACTTGACCCCGAAGGGGTCTCATACAAGCACTTAGCTTCATCATAACATAAGATCAAAAGTAGGAGAAAATTAAAAATTTCTTTTTATACAATCAAAAACATTTTCATAAGCAAGCGGAAGTCTTTACTACAACTTTTTCTGAAACCACCTATTTAAACTCATGAATGAAAGTCTTTGTGACGCAGCCCACACAAAATCTAAAACATAAAGAAAAGACAAAGGGAATAAGGGTTTGTCCTCGAAGCTATGACGACTCACCAACTCTTCAACTCTTCTAGATCCTTGAAACCTAGCCTCCAAAGCAACTCAAGCCTCCAACCCTACATTTGGTTAGAATGTAGGCAATATGCGTTAGTACCAAATGTACCAAGTATGAAAGCTTGCACAACATCATAAGAGCATCTGAAATGGTTAGTCAACATAAGTCATAAGCGTAAGACACAATAACAAAGTCATAACATAATCATCATAGTCATAGCATGGTCTCCAACATAAGCATCGTAAAAACATAAGTCAACATAAGACATAGTTAATGAGCATAGGAGACAATTCATAATCACATAAGCATAATAGACTCTTGGTCATCTTTACCCTCATAGTGTAAGTGCGCGGTTAAGTCACAAGTCTTTCTACCATAAGGGCACCATACTTCTAAGTAACCTTAAAGAACACTTGTGCAATGTATGAAAGGCATACCATACTACCCTTCACACTAAGCATAGCCTTGAAATCATCTTAGCCATATTCACCCTCCTTTTGGTCTTACTAGAAGCTATCTTCACATAGACAAGGGAACTACCATCTTAGTCGATCATATCTTGGAAGGAAACTATGGCAACGACCAAAGCTAAGTCATACTACATGAGGGAAGCCTTCAGAACTAACCTCAAGTCATACTTGTTCCATGTATGGATAAAATCCCATACTACTACCCACACTAACTATTCCTTTATACCGTCATGAATGTTCACTAGTTGGGGACTAATCCCACTATTCTATTTGCCTTTATTCATATAAGGTACTTCTCTACTTAGTACTAGGGAATTCATCACACATGAATAAGTACATGACATCAATTCAAGGCTACCAAGGAATATCACCCTACTAGTCTAGACCAAGAAAATAATCTAATTAACATGACCTTATTATGCTAAGTCAAGCTACCATAGAGACATATTATCATACTAGTCCAAGCTATCCAAGCAATAGCCCTCTAATAGGCTAGACCATGCTATCATCTTACTAACATAACTAGGTTAAGCTAAGCTAACTAACTTAGAAGACGCACTAACATGCAAGTCCAAGCTACTCTAGGAAAGGTACAAGTGTCTTATCCTAGCTACCATGAAATTGTCCTAAACCAACTAAGTCATGCTACCCTTACAAGTGTACTAGAATACAAAAGCATGCTATCCATAGGGGAGTATGATTCTCAACCCTAAGCTATCCTTATGAGAGTATGAGTCCTTAATACCAAGTTACCATTATTAACCTAACTCAAGCTATCCTTGAAATGCACCTCATAATTCTAGTCAAGCTACCCTTAAGAGAGTATGGATCCCCAATCCTAAGGTACCCTTAGGAGAGTATAAGTCCTCCATCCCAAAGCTATCATTAAATGCTCATGGCCAAACCAAGTCAATCTACCTTGAAAGAATCCTAACAATGCTAGTTCAAGCTTCCCATAGGAGAGTATAAATCCTCAATCCTAGGTTACCATGACTGCTACTAACTAATTATACCATGACATGCATTCTACAATGCTATGTCAAGATATCCCTTAGGAAAAAATAGATCCTCCATCCCAAGCTATCAACCTTGGTGCTATCCTACTAAGCCAAGCTATACGTCAAGGAAACATATGCCTCAACTTCAAGCTATTATAGACTAACATAATTTGATTCATTTTAGGTTATTAAGTCAACCTAGAATCCTTCTATGTGAGAGAACTTGAATCCCCTAGCATATTCATGTCTAAGTGTGTAAGAGAGAAGCAACACACAAGAAAATCACATAATATTGACTTTAACCCAAAATCCCTAACCTTGATGGCTACAATCCCTACTATCAAGATTAACTTCATTCAATCATGATCCATATCTAAATTACAAGCTATTCAATCACATTGTTCATTAGACGGTGATTCTAGTCATACTTGAACGTAAAGGTTCAATTCTAACTTTACAAGTGAAGATCCTTCCTATTCAATCAAGTCTAGTTCAATCAATGATTAGATGATCCTAACTATGATCAATTAGTATAAAAGACATTGATTTAGGAAGATCACCTTAAAACATTCAACTTTGTCTCTAATGGCATAAACCCACAAAGATCACATTCATTAATTTAGATTAGGGTTTACTATAGAAATCACATTAATTCATCATAATATCACAAAAAAAATCTATATCAATCATAATTGGGTGATATCCACTAGATTGGAATCACACCCAAACCCTACCCACAATGCAAGAACAACACTAGCTAGAATTGGGTTTTTGATTTCACAAGTGGGGGAAAATATGGGGGCTCCATGGGTGGAAGAACCCATGGATGATTATGCTTAACATAAATCCATTCAAATCCCTAAACAAATCTTGAATCAATGGTGAAAATCTCCCTAAGCTACTGCCCTCTTCTCTTCTCTTCTTCCTCTTCTTCTTGAATTCTAGAGAGATGATTTTTGGAGAGAGTTTTGGGGTCTTTAGATGATTGAGTTAAAATGATTAGTTTATGGGTATATGAGGCTTATATAGGTAGTTAAATAATCTGTTAACCGACCTACATTAACCACTAATTAATAACTAACCTAACCCTAAACACTCAACTAACACTAAAAGCTGAAAAACAGTCATGACACACGCCCCGCCATCCATGGACCGTGGATAGGACTACTGTCCGTGGTTTTGACCTGAGGTTCATACTTTCCATACCAACTCATGTCTTACCTATGCGCATGACCTACGGGGCGTAGGTTCATATACTTGGTGTGAAATGCAACCGTAGGTCACAAAAATCATCTTTTGTGGACTGTTTTGGGGTCCTCCTCAAGGACCCCTTGGGTGGTCCTTGGGGGGTCATACCCGGACATTTAACCCCTAAACATGTTATTCTATGTATGGGAGCTATTTATACAAGTTTTAAACCTCATACGACACTCCAAAACCTCACTACAAAACTCTAGAACTCACCAGTTCAACTTACTAGATTACGGGGTGTTACAATATCCCCCACTTGGGTACATTCGTCATCGAACAACACTTTAAACACTTCTTAAAGTCTAAAATCTAACTTAACAGCATGCACACAATCAAGGAAGAAACTTCAATTCCAACAAACTAGGCATGCTCATAATAAACTCACGAAGTCTACATGCAATTTTATTCAAAGCACTACCTCATGAGAAAAATAATCAATATAAGGAAATCATGGAAACATACTATCCAGACATGACTTCACATAAAAGCAAATAAAGAGGAACTTATCATCTCAATCTTGAATAGGAGTAAAAGGAAAGGATGAGGACATTGAGACATATCATTGTCCCTTGGCCTTCCAAGTAATAATCCTAACCAAAATCCTTAATAAAGAATACTCCACACTACCTCATGGAATAAGTTCCTTGTTCTTCTATTTCTTAACTACTAGTCTAAGACCTTTACCGGTACTTCTAAATTAGAGAGGTTCTCACTAAGCAACTATAGCTCACAAGCAACTTACTAACACCACTCAAGATTTCCCTTGAGCCTAACAAACTGGGACTAAGCTTCTCATTCTCACTACACCTCTTAAGGTGAGAATTACAAGAAAACTTAACTTGTAAAGTTCAAGAACACTCAATGACCTTGCTAACTAGGAACATATCCCCCCCTTGGGAGCAGGCCCATACAACTCTTTTAAACATCTATCATATCATAAAGGAAGGAATGAAGCATCATTCATACTAAAGACAACATCAACGTCTATCATATCAAATATACCAAGTAACATAACCATAATTGGCATCTCAACCAACCTTTCTCCCTTGCTCCTTGTAGCATAAACCCTTCTAATAGTCACATCCTATAGACCAACAGATAAGGGATAAGAGAGAGAGATCTTATAGATCTATGGCACAACTTGGAGAATGAAGAAGTGAAGTTTCCTAAGCATCCAATAGCCTTCTATTCATAAATGTGGCGCGCTTCACATTTATAAATAACACTCTACTAGACGTGGTTTGAGACATCCTAAAACCATCCCAAAACCTTCTGCTCTGATACTAAGTTTGTCATGACCCAAAGGGTACCCCCTAGACGTAACATGGCGTACTTGACCCCGAAGGGGTCTCATACAAGCCCGTTTACTCATATCATAAGATCATAGAAAAGTAGGAGAAAATTAAAAACTTTATTTTTATACAATCGAAAACATTTTCATAAGCAAGCAGAAGTCTTAACTACATCTTTGTCTCAAACATCTATTTAAACTCATGAATAAAAGTCTTTGGGATGCAGCTTATACAAATTCTAAAACATAAAGAAAAGACATAAAGGGAATAAGGGTTTTTCCTCGGAGCTTTGAGTACTCACCAACTCTTCAACTGTTCTAGATCCTTTAAACCTAGCCTCCAAAGCAACTAAAGCCTCCAACCCTACATTTGGTTAGAATGTAGGTAATATGCGTTAGTACAAAATGTATCAAGTATGAAAGCTAGCACAACATCATAAGAGCATCTCAAATGGTTAGTCAACATAAGACATAAGCATAAGATACAATAACAAAGTCATAACATAATCATCATAGTCATAGCATGGTCTCCGAAATAAGCATCACAAAAACATAAATCAACATAAAACATAGTTAATGAGCATAGGAGATAATTCATCATCACATAAGCATAATAGACTCTTGGTCATCTTTACCCTCATAATCTAAGTGCATGGTAAAGTCAAAAGTCTTTCTACTATAAAGGCACCATAGTTCTAAGTATCCTCAAAGCACACTTGTGCAAAGTATGAAACGCAACCCATTCTACCCTTCACACTAAGCGTAGCCTTGAAGTTATCTTAGTCATATTCACCCTCGTTTTGGTCTTACTGTAGGCCATCTTCATATAGACAAGGGAACTACCACCTTAGTCAATCATATCTTGGAAAGCAACTATGTCAAGACCCCAAGCAAATTCATACTACATTAGGGAACCGTTCACAACTAGCCTCAATTCATACTTGTGCGATGTATGAATAGTATCCCATACTACTACCCACACTATGTACTCCTTCATACTATCATGAATGTTCACTAGTTGGGGACTAATCCCTTTATTTTATTTTCCTCTATTCATATAACGTACTTCTCTACTTAGTACTAGGCAATTCATCACACATGAATGAGTACAATACATCAATTCAAAACTACCAAGGAATATCACCCTACTAGGCTAGACCAAGCTAATAATCTATATAACATGACCTTACTATGCTAAGTCATGCTGCCATGGAGACATACTATCATACTAGTCCAAGCTATCCAAGGAATAATTCTCTAATAGGCTAGACCATGCTATCATCTTACTAACATAACTAGGTTAAGATAAGCTAACTAACTTGGAAGACGCACTAACATGCAAGTCCGAGCCACTCTAGGAAAGGTACAAGTGTCCTATCCTAGCTACCATGAAATAGTCCTAAAACCAACTAAGTCATGCTACCCTTACAAGTGTACTAGAATACAAATGCAAGGTATCCATAGGGGAGTATGATTCTGAATCTTTAGCTATCCTTAGGATAGTATGAGTCCTCAATCCCAAGCTATTATGACTAACCTAACTCAAGCTATCCTTGAAATGCACCTCATAATTCTAGTCAAGCTACCCTTAAGAGAGTATGGATCCCCAATCCTAAGGTACCCTTAGGAGAGTATAAGTCCTCCATCCCAAAGCTATCATTAAATGGTCATGGCCAAACCAAGTCAATCTACCATGAAAGAATCCTAACAATGCTAGTTCAAGCTTCCCATAGGAGAGTATAAATCCTCAATCCTAGGTTACCGTGACTGCTACTAACTAATTATACCATGACATGCATTCTACAATGCTATGTCAAGATATCCCTTAGGAAAAAATAGATCCTCCATCCCAAGCTATCAACCTTGGTGCTATCCTACTAAGCCAAGCTATACGTGAAGGAAACATATGCCTCAACTTCAAGCTATTCTAGACTAACATAATTTGATTCATTTTAGGTATTAAGTCAACCTAGAATCCTTCTATGTGAGAGAACTTGAATCCCCTAGCATATTCATGTATGAGTGTGTAAGAGAGAAGCAACACACAAGAAAATCACATAATATTGACTTTACCCCCAAATCCCTAACCTTGATGGCTACAACACCTACTATCAAGCTTAACTTCATTCAATCATGATCCATGTCTAAATTACAAGCTTTTCAATCACATTGTTCATTAGAAGGTGATTCTAGTCATACTTGATCATAAAGGTTGAATTATGACTTTACAAGTCAAGATCCTTCCTATTCAATCAAGTCTAGTTCAATTCATGATTATATTATCCTAACTATGATCGATTAGTATTCATGACATTGATTTAGGAAGATCACCTTAGAACCTTCAACTTTGTCTCTAATGGCATAAACCCACAAAGATCACATTCATCAATTTAGATTAGGGTTTACCATATAAATCACATGAATTCATCATAATATCACTAAACAAAGCTAAATCAATCATAATTGGGTGATATCCACTAGATTGGAATCACACCCAAATCCTACCCACAATGCAAGCACAACGCTTGCTAGAATTGGGTTTTTTATTTCACAAGTGTTGGAAACTATGGGGGCTCCATGGGTTCTTAAACCCATGGATGATTAAGTTTCCAATACCTTAAATCAAATCTCTAAACAAATCTTGAATCAATGGTTAAAGTGATTAGCTTAGGGGTATATTAGGCTTATGTAGTTAGTTAAATAATGAATTAACCGACCTACATTAACCCCTAATTAATAAATAACCTAACCCTTAAACACTCAACTAACACTAAAAGCTGAAACACTGCCATGACTCACTCCCTGCCATCCACGGACCATGGATAGGACTACTATCCATGGTTTGGACCTGAGGCTCATATTTTGCAGGACAACTTAGGCCTGACCTACTCCCATGACCTACGGGGAGTAGGTTGATATATTGGGAGTGAATTGCTATCGTAGGTCACAAAAATAAGCTTTTGTGGACTCTTTTGGGGTCCTCCTCAAGGACCACTTGGGTGGTCCTTGGGGGGTCGTACGCGGATGTTTAACCCCTAAACATGTCATTCTAAGTATAAGAGTCGTTTATACAAGTTTTAACCCTCATATGACACTCCAAAACCTCACTACAAAACTCTAGAACTCCATAGTTCAACTTACCAGATTATGGGGTGTTACAATATCCCCCACTTAGGTACATTCATCCTCGAGTGACACTATAAACACTTCTTAAAGTCTAAAATCTAACTTAGCAGTCCATTATGCATGTACTACCTCTAATGCACACAATGAAGGAAGAAACATCAATTCCAACAAACTAGGCATGCTCATAATCTACTCATGAAGTCTTCATGTAATTTTATTCAAAGCACTACCTCATGATAAAAATAATGCATATAAGGAAATCATGGAAATATACTATTCACACATGACTTCACATAAAAGCAAATCAAGAGGAACTTATTATCTCAATCTTGAATAGGAGTAGAAGGAAAGGATGAGGACACTGGGATATATCATTAGCCCTTGGTCTCCCAAGTAGCACTCTTAACCAAAATCCTTAATAAAGAATACTCCACACTACCTCATGGAACACCTTCCATGTTCTTCTATTTCGTAACTTGCAGGTCTAAGACCTCTACCGGTACTTCTAAATTAGAGAGGTTCTCACTAAGCAGCTATAGCTTATATGCAACGTTACTAACACCACTCAAATTTCACATGAGCCTAACAAATCGGGACTAACCTTCTCATTCTCACTACACCTCTTAAGGTGAGAATTTCAAGCAAACTTAACTCATAAACATCAAGAACACTCAACGACCTTGTTATCTAGGAACATTATCCCCCCTTGGGAGAAAGCCTATACAACTCTTTTAAACATCTATCATATCCTAAAGGAAGCAATGAAGCATCATTCATACTAAAGAAAACATCAAAGTCTATCATCTCAAATCTACCAAGTGATATAGCCATAATTGGCATCTCAACAAATCTTTCTCCCTCGCTCCTTGTAGCATAAACCCACCTTCTAATAGTCACATCCTAAAGACCATCGGATAAGGGAGAAGAGAGAGAGCGTATATATCTATGGCACGACTTGGAGAAAGAAGAAGTGAAGTTTCCTAAGCATCCAATAGCCTCCTATTCATAAATGTGGCGCACTTTACATTTATGAACAAGACTCTATAAGATGTGGTTTGAGACATCCTAAAACCATCCCAAAACCTTATGCCCTAATACAAAGTTTGTCACGACCCAGGGGTACCCCCTAGACGTAACATGGCGTACTTGACCCTGAAGGGGTCTCGTACAAGCCCTTAACTTCATCCTAAAATAAGATCATAGAAAAGTAGGGGAAAGTTTAATACTTTCTTTTTATATAATCGAAAACATTTTCAGAAGCAAGCGGAAGTCTTTGCTACATATTTGTCTCAAACCTTCTATTTAAACTCATGAATAAAAGTCTTTGGGACGCATCCCATACAAAGTCTAAAACTTAAAGAAAAGTCATAAAGGTAATAAGGGTTTGTCCTCGAAGCTATGAGGACTCAATAACTCTTCAACTCTTCTAGATCGTTGAAACCTAGCCTCCAACCCTACATTTGGTTATAATGTAGGCAATATGGTTTGTCCTCGAAGCTATGTGTCATTTATCCATGTTTTAACCCTTAAACGACACTCCAAAACCTCACTAGAAAACTCTAGAACTCACTTGTTCAACTTACTAGATTACGGGGTGTTACAATGTTGTCTAGCTGCGTTCAATAGATATATATATATGCTTTGGGGTGAGGTTCCCCAAAATAATGCGCCTGTGTTTGTGCTCTTGAATATGCCTAACAGTGAGCCTTTCCGGAGTGTGCAGCCAAGTGTGGATGATATTTCGAGAGTTGATATTGTAGATATTGATTATTCTGATGTTGATAGAGAGGATGATAAGGCCGATGATAATTTTGTCTAGGAGCCTAACAAGGATGAGTTGAAAAGAGAGGACGATGAGCTAAGGATTTTTGTGACATTGATAGAGTTGCAAGATATAGAGGAGACGATGGTCAATGTGGCATTAGGGAGGTCTCTTGAAGATATCTCATAGTGGCACCAGTGGGGTCTTTTCGGACTCCACCATTCCTCCTATTGTTGTGTCATTCAATAATGCCTCTGATGAGCCTACATTGCTACCTCCTCTAATAATATTGTTGGGCGACCTAGATGATGGCATTCCTCTCGAGACTCCTAATGAGAGCACTCCACATGCATAGCCAGTCAAAGGGACTTTTTACCTTTCCTTCCGTACACTTTTTTTTTTTGCACTAAGGACACTATTGTTAATTTTTTGGTGGGGTGAGGGCACTTGTTCCAATATTCCCCTTTTTATTGTATTTTGTATTTCTCAATTTTAGATGATATAGTAGTTTGTTTCATTATTATTATAGTGTTCTGATTGGTTTATCTTAGTGGGTCTCTTTTTTTCTCTCCAATTTTCAATTACCCCATGAGTTTTGGAGATCATAAAATGCTTGAGTCTTCATTGATACGAATTCTAGGATCGTTTGTGTTCAATATCGATGTCTTGCAAAGTACACATGATCAACCTGTTGTATAGTGTTTGCGTTGCAAGAAAGAAATCGTTGTGATTGCATTTTTTAGCTATCTTTTGAATTTTGTGTTGATTAGCTGTGTTTTCATGTGAGCCTTGCAATGAACATCACACATAAGCTTATTTATCTTTTCGGGTTGTGCTAAATGATTTTTTTTGATGTGCAATGTTTAGTAAAATATGTTTTACTTGGAAACATGCTTGTGGAATTCTAGAATTTGCCTTGTTAGTCTAGTTGTCTACATTTGGTAAGTGTAAGGAATGATCTTGGGGTGAAATATTAAGAGGGAACCCAAATTTCCATATACCTGTGTGACTATCATGTGCGGGTGTGCATCCTTTTTTTCACCATTTGACTCTAAACCATTTGTTTACTACCATATTGAAACCTTTTAAGCAAAATAGTTTCTAACTTCTCACACAAAATCTTTTTTGAAGCATTGATATGTTTGAATTGCCAACTTAGGCCAAAATCCTAAGTTGGGTGTGTGGAATTGAAGAAGGAACAAAAACCAAGTGAAAGGCAAAGAAAGATAAAATGATACTCAACTTAGAAGTGTGTTACAAAAAGAAGGAACTACTCCTTAAAAAAAGAAGCAGAGGTATTGTGATAAAGAACCTTTGAAAAGTTTAAACCAAAAAGAGAGTTGGTGGAATAAAAAAGGGTTCCCAATAATGTGATTGACAAATCGATGCTTAAGTTCTAAAATGAAACAGAATGAAAAGAACTTGAGAAGTGGTGAAGATGATTGCAATAATGCTCAAAAAGGTGATGTCACTAAGCCAAATTAAGCATACCTTAATCCTCAACCCCTTTACAAACTTAAAAGACCCTTTAGATCTTGCATGAAATAAGTTGTGTGATGATTGGAGATAATGAGCAAATTTACGGGATAACGATTGAATGTATTTCTATTTTGGGAGAGTGAGAGTTTTTTTGATTCTTTACTTCTTCATTGATTTGCTTTATGAGAGCAGGAAATCGTTCTTAATGTAAAGGCAATTGAATGCATTTGTTGAAATATGATCTTGCATTATAATAGAGGCTATAGTGAGCTTGAGCTAGGTTTGATATCGGCTAGTAATCATTTGAAGCTTCTTGATCATGCTTGAGTGTAGCATGTTTTTTGGAGTAGTCTTCTAATGGATCTTGCATGTTAGCATGATGAGTCATGAAGTTCGACTCATTTAGGGCTCATTATGCAATGAATTAGTGTCCTCAATGCCTATTTTATGGTCATAACTTATGTTAATATGCTTATCTAACGCAAATAAGGCTTAAGAAAAAGGCATGGACATTATAATGCGAGAAGGAGCAAAATTTTTGAAAGTTGAAGAAAAGATGAGTCAGAGGTCGCAAAAGCCACTCGGCGACTCACCTAGTAACCTACGGCTGTCCTAATCTTCCAGTAAAGTAGCCAATGGATCAGGCAAACTTGGCGAGTCGAAGTACACCTTAGCTTTGCACCGAATGGAATGGTGACAACGATCCATCTCATCGAGTTTTCCAGAACAAGTTGATGTAGAAGTAAAGCTAAAAGGTGAAAACATGTGCACTTCGGTGAATCGTCGAATCGTTCGGTGATCTCGACTAATGCCGCCGATTGGACTTCGTGCAAAGATTTTTGTGAAGTTTTTGGAAACATATAAATTGCTTTTTTCAAAGAGAAAAGGGAGATCACAAACAATGTTAATCCAGTTTTGTGAGCTTTTACATAGTTTTATATTGTTGAACAGTCTTGGAAATAATTTGGATCTTGGATTTGAAGATTTAGGATTTTATTCTCAATTTTTGCATTAGGCATCAGAGATTGTTTACAATTTTGATGGATTATCTTTTTGGTAATGATTTCTTTCTTTTTGCTATGGTTGGCTAAAACCCCTTCCCTTACGGGTGTGATCATGTTATGGAATAGACAAATTAGCTTGTGGGTATTGTTAATTGCTTATCTTAATGTTGTTTTGAAATGGGTTCAATTGTTTATTCGTGTTTTAATTTTTGCTATGTATGCTTCCTCGAAAGAGAGTTATATAGTAGAATGAATGGTTGATAGTTGTATTGATTTGAATATTTACAACCCAATTTGAGAAAGTGGGTTTAATTATGGAATTTGGTTGTTTCATTTTATTTAGCTTGTTCAGGTTCCAGACAACTTACTCGAAACATTATAGCTAATCGAGAGATAGCTTTTATTTCAAAACCTATCATGCCCATTGAGGTTAAGAATCTTAAAGCAATTAATAATTACCCATTTAGTGAAATTAGTATTCGATTGCTCACGATCCTAAGTCCTCTCTCTAATCGTTCAAATCTTGTGTTACTAATTTTTGTTAGAACTTGGTTACTAAAATTCCCCCTCTTGATATTGATAATTGAAACTTCGTGATTTATTTTATGTTGTGTATTCGTTTTACTTTAAAAAAGATTAGAACACATTTTCACATCATACTTAAATTCATTACTGTATTACTCATTGTGGGATCGACCCCAACTCATCATTGGATTTATACTTGTTAGCGTCCACCAACACTTTGAATAGGAAAAAGTGTAGTTGAGCATTATCAAAAATAGCTCCGCTACTGGGGAGTGTTGTTTAGAACTCTTTTATTACAGTGTTTTAGTGAACTAATTTTGTCATAGTAGAATTTTCTAATTTGTGTTTCTTTGTTGATTGCTCTAAACAGGTGAAGACATGAGTGTGAATGGGAGTAAGGTAAATAAATTTGGGAACAGTGATAACATGGAAAACTTGCTTGATGTCAATGAAGATCAATTGGGAAATGTTGGTGCTTGTTGATTGCCTCCAACTGTGGGCGATGTAGTTTTTCATGTGACCAGTACTATGTTGCAGGTGTTGCAAATGACAGGTCTCTTCGGGGTACTTGCTCATGAAGACCCTCATGATCACATTCCCAATTTCGTGGATGTGTTTGGACTGTTTTCCTTCAAGAACATAACTCAAGAGTCAGTCCAACTCTGTTTGTTTCCCTTTTTTCTAATAGGGGAAGCAACAAAGTGGTTGACCGAACTACCATTGAGTCTATCACTTCTTGGGAGGAGCTCACATACGTGTTCTATAAAATATTCTTCCCTCCCTCGAAGATGGTTAAGTTGATGGATAATATCCTGAACTTCAAGTGGATTGATGGTGAGCCCATCCATGAAATGTGGTTGATGTTCCAAAAGTTACTTCTTCAATGTCCTACTCATGAGTTGCCGGACAATGTGCTATTGCTATATTTTAACCAGAGTCTTGACAACATCAACAACGGTGTTACCGAGCATTTCATTCAGGGTAGAATCATGAGACAACAACTTGACATACGTTAGCTTTGCTTGATGAGATGACCAAAATTAATTGTGCATGGTACATAAGGGAAAATCATGTGTCTTATTTGAATAATGGGCTGACGAAAGAACAATTGGAAAAGAATCAAGAGCGTGATATAAATATGGCCAAGATAATGACCAAAATAGACATATAGACAAATCATGTCATGGGAGGGGGTAATAAGGATATAAACAAAGTTGGTGCTAATTGGGTTGTGAGTCCTGATGAAGCACAATTACAGGCCATGTACAACGTAGAGGTATAATTCTTATCAAACCAAACAGTGGTTTCTCATCCAAGCTATGCAAGGCCAGGAGGGAATCATGGTTGGAATAGAGATCTTGATGATGATTGGAGAGATCAAGATCTAGATTGGCGTGATCGTGGTGCGAATTGGAGAAAGAGAGAGAGTTGGTGAGAAAGATCGTTATGTACCTCCTCATGAATATATACAAAGTCGAAGGAACCAAAGGCTGACCACAAAAACTTTCGCATCGAGGATATGCTTGCCCGCATCTTACACAAGATGGAAGGATCGGATAAGGTACGCAAGGAGATGAAGGATAATGTCTCGTCTTTAAATCAAACAGTGACCTCACACTAGGTCTCCATAAAGGAACTTGAGACTCAAATGGGTCAAATCTCAGCTCAATAAATCCAAGACCGAAAGGTGGTCTTCCTAGTGATACCATAGTCAACCCAAATAAGGAGGCTTGAATGCATTACCACGCAGTGCCATGACGTTAAATAAGGCACTTTTTCGGAAGAAACCTAAGTTTTACTTCTTGTTATTTGAATAATATTTTTTTGACATGCAGGTTGAAATTACAATTTTAGATAAAGAGGCAATTGGCGAGCTCATAGCTCACTCGGTGACTCACCAAGTGGCTCGGCGAGGCCGGTGCAACTCTCCGTTTGAACAAACTGATGGGCTAGTGTTCTGGTAAATTCGGCAGACTAAGATCCACTCAGTGACTCGGTGAGTGGATCGGCGACGTTAGTACGTCTCGCTGATCAAGGCGCGAACTATAGGGTAAAAATTCCTTCAACCATTTTAAATTCAAATCTTCATCTTATTTTGAACTTTTACACTCTTGCACTCTTTCAATCAAACTCTAGAATATTTTTTTAGCTCAAATTTCATGGGTGTCCTCGTTTGTGGTTGGAATCTAAAGTGTTGTCCATCCTTCCCTCTTTGCCTAAGTGTTCACCTTTCCGCATCTGAGGTTGATTTTACAAATTTGTTTTAATTTCCAAATTCTTATTGAGCATGCTTATGAGTAGTTAACGAATGTTTTGTGTGCCTCAAATGTGTGCCTAATCACTCATTGAAATTTTGTTTGAAATAAAGCATGTTAGATAACTTTTTTAGGCCTAATTTGTTTGAGTTTCACATTTGAATTGTTCGAATTATGGGTATGAATGTTTGGTAGTGTACGCATGAAGTCTGAGTAGCCTAAATTTGACTAAAAAACTTTAAATTTCCCAATTATTTATTAGGTGACGTCTTTCTTAAGGGAAAATCATCGTTTGATCGAATTTTAATCAATAGGGGGGAAGTTTGAGTACCCCGGCCTAGTAATACATGGTGGGTAGGCTAGAATGTTACTTGAAATGGTTTTTCATAGGTTGTTAGGATTGAACTGAAAATTGGGTTGTGAAGGCAACAGGTTGAGCAATTTGGCGAGACGCATCGAGCTCGCTAAGTGACTTGGTGAGTCACCTAATGACCCCCTTTATCACCTAGTTGACCATAATTATTGATAAGTTTTTTTGTAACTTTCGGCAATATGCCTTTGCTCGTCGAGTAGAATCAACGACTCTATGAATAACTTTGGTCTCACCTTTTTGACTTTCATTTTCGTTTTTTATCTCTATAACATTCGGTGAGGCACTCTTTGAACACCGAATGAACTCGGAATCTCACCAAATGGTCCTTCGTGTGGCCCTTTTGTACCCTCCAAATGTGTTGGCAACTCGCCGAATGTGTTGACGAGTTTTCTTGTAACTTTTTGAAAATGTTATTTCAATAAACTTTTGCAATTGCATACATTATATTTGTGTTTTCTATAGATATGGCTAAACCAAAGCTTCCCGTACGAGGTCTAGCACCCTGGAAGAAGGCCGAAAGGGTTGTAATAGCAGCGAAAGTTTTTGCCTTCCCGAATAACTCGCCCAAAACCTCGTCAAGTGAGTGGTATGGGCAATAGTACGAAGTGGGTAGTCAGTAGTTCCAGTCCAAACTCATCGGACGGTATAAGCATCAACTCCACCTATCTCACCTCCCCTGAGTTTCAGAGAGGAAAATGCGAAGTCTCGACAACAGAGAGAGAGTTTCTCAAACAGAAGTGCTCAGAACTGCATTCTAAAGTAGTTCATGATCCATTGGCCAGACTTCCAGCACTTTTGACGCCTCCAACACCTCTAGCCTCTCATGCACCTCAAGTGCACTCGGCCCTAGAACAACCGCCTGGGTCTATGAATCGACTGAAAGCCACTTGCTTGCGGAATATTTTGAAGGAGAAGCATTTGTCTACTGATGGTGTGGTGAAAAGGTATCTAGTTGTGTGGGAGACGTTGCGTTTCCACAAATTCAAATAGTTCACTAATCCCCGAAATCTGTATGTACCTTTATGGGTTTGGGAATTTTATGACAGGTAAGAAAATTTGATGTCGAAAGGGAAGAAGATTACTCGGTTAATGGCATCGG
Source organism: Solanum okadae (assembly GCA_036553675.1). Classification (NCBI taxonomy): domain Eukaryota; kingdom Viridiplantae; phylum Streptophyta; class Magnoliopsida; order Solanales; family Solanaceae; genus Solanum; species Solanum okadae. The sequence goes on along the minus strand of CM071685.1, from coordinate 9,342,517 downwards.
TCAACTTTGTTAAGGTTTGAGGTAAGCAAGTGAATTTCAGCGAGACTGATATTAATGATGAACTAAATTGCATAGTCCGCACTATTCACTCTTTTGCCGACATTGTAAAAATCAAGACATTAGAAGTTGTGAAGGGGTGGTTGGCCCCGTTTCTAAATGATATCACACTTCCTTGGATAGAGACAGGGGTTGTAATTGAGAAGAAAGACTTAAATATTGTTGTTCGGTATTCATTTCGGTTCATTTCCACTGCCTTGATGCCTTCACAAAATAAGTCTATCATCCGGCTTCTAAAGGCTGCACTTCTGGGGTGTATCATAGCTAGGGAGAGGCTGAATCTCGGGGCCATCATTTCACAAGAGATATAAACAAGGGCCAACAAGAACAAGAACAAAACCTTATTTCCATATCCAGTTCTTATTAGCAATTTGTGTTGCGAACATGGTGTGCCCTTATTGGTGAAGATGAATGCAGAGGTGACTCCGACATTGTCTACTGATACTCGCAGAATTGAAGCTGAGTACATGAAGGATGAGAGTGAGAGAAGGAAAAAGGCTCTAGTAAACACATCTCCTGTTGTCGATGTCGAGTCCATGGAGGTCGGGACTACTCAGTCCACTCCAACAAATGTGCAGATAGATATACCTAACTCTTCTACCTCTACTGGACCAGCTCCTGCTACTACTTTCCATCCCTCGTTGATGCAGGCCATGGTATACAAAATGGGCAAACCTTGTCCATTCGGCTAATGTACTGGCTTCTCGAGTTGAGGCGGATGTCCCGTCTATGATTGGTTTTCATTAAGAACTGTTGTAGACACCTTTGTTGAACTAAATGTGTTCTTTATTTACTTGAGGACAAACAAAAGTTTAAGTTGGGGGTATTGATAATTGGTAGATTTACAGTAGTTTGAGGCCTATTTAGCTCAACAATATGTGTCCTCAATGTCTTATTTGTCTAATTCTAAGGATATCTTGACCATTTGTAGCTATGAAGGTTAAAGGAAAAGACGATGATAAATGTGTCAAATAAGGGCCAAAAAAAATTTAAAAGAAGTGTAAACTCCACATTGGTGATCACCTAACATAAACGGCGGATCGCCTAACCTCGCCCAAGTTGACAGCGCAAAAAGGTTGAATTAATTGAGGTAGGTCGGCGGACATAAAAAGGAAAAGTGACTCACCAAGTGCAAAGAGGGAACATGAGGACTATCGCCGAAGGGGACATTATTTGAAGTAAATTGAAGGCTTGGAAGGCGAACAAAGGTTTTATTCACGAAACAAAGAATGTGAGAGGCATACTCGAATTAGCTCGTTGATTGAATTAAAACGCATGTATCCTAAATCAAGAAAAGGCAGAGTTAAAGAGCAGTTGATGATTCTCCTAATGTTATTGGCGAGCCTGACTAATGTCACCTAATAGGCACGCATTGAGTTTTGAGGCAAATTATGGGGAGATTCTAAAGAGCCAAAAGTCGACAGAAAAAGTAAGTTTTTGGGGAAGTAAAATATTCAAGAAATGAGAAACTTAGAGAGAGAAAAACATTTATTTTACGAGGAGCACTTTTCTAGTTTGGGGTTTTTCAACCTTTCTCTTGGAATTGAAAATTTGAAGTTGAAACTTATGTGGGTAATTGGTTAATTTCATGTTACCCATGACTACTTTGATACAAGGTATAATTTCTTTACACTTTGTAATGAGTGGCTAAAGTCTCAATGATTAGGGTACAATTATAGGGTTGGGTGTTGATTTATTGTTGTGATAATTATACTATGCTATGTTTTGTTGTTGTTCATAAATGGATTTGGGCTAATTAACATGGGGTTTTATCGATTAAGGTTTCAAACATAATTCCTACTTCTGCTATTCGGTTTATCCTTGAAAGAGATTGATTGGAGTGGGTAATTAATTTGATATATTTACAATTTAGGTTTCATATTTGCAATTTTCTTGAAAATAGACATTACGGGTGATTATATTTGCCCTATTTCTGCATCGGAAGAGAGAATAGTGTAAGGTATTGGTTTGTTTAATTTTGCACAAAGATGAGACCGAAATGAGATTCTACAAATTGATGCTATGAGCTATAATTTAAGATGACCTAGCCTATCCATGAATGCTCATTACTATATAGCAACACAATTACCCATATTTAATATCAATTTCCAATCCCCACACCCTTTCATTACTTGTTACTTATTTGAACGTTTAGTTTAATTATGACTATTGATAACCAAAACCCTTTTAGTAAATTTGGTGAAATTATCCACCCACTTGTTCTCATTACTACAAATTAATACATTAATATTCTAAATTTTTTAATAGAATTCTTTGTGCTATATCATTCTCTGTGGCATTTGACACCCTGACTCTTAGATTGTTATTTTTATTGACAATGACCACTTACTCTTTGTTATGGATTTAAAGAGTAGTTTAAGCATTATCATTAATCCTAATCATTTTACAAATCTAAAAACTCATTTGGGAGGGGGGAGTAATTAGTAGAGAAACAAAAGTGATATTAATTTCAAACAAAGAGAAAGGTCTAAGAACTAGAAGTGGCATTCACCCAACAAAAAAGAAAAATGTAGTGTCCTCAATTAAAAAATTGAAAAAGAAGAGAACTAGGTTGAGTGACTCCTTGTTGTACTTAGTATGGTAGTTTGTCCATTTTAGGTGAAGTGAAACGAAGCTCACTGATCTAGTCCATGAATTGTAACAGATCTCGCCTACCATACCTGCGAATTTTCGAAAGGGTTAAACTCATGAAATCTTGTCATTAGTTCCGTGAAGATGATGGTGACCTCCAAAAGGGAACAGTGAATCCCCGAAACTTGTAGTTTATCACTAAAATTGACAGTACACTCCTTATGAATTTTGGTAAAACAAAGCGAACTGAGTCCGGTCCACCAAACATGTTTGGTGAAGCTCCAATTATACCCTCACATCACCAAAGCTTACAATACCTTTAACAATTCAAGCTATTCCAAGCGAGAACCCTGATGAGGTTCACCCATTAGATTTGGAAAATCACTGAAATATGTCTCGGCGCGCCAAATATTTCGCTCCTTCCTACACAAGGGGAAGTGCTTAATTTAACATATATCGTGGCACAACGTGGACAAGATCTCAAGCATTGTCCAAGAACACCCCTTCAATAACTCGCACCTCACAACCTTCCCCAAAATATAATTTCGACCTTTGGTCATGGACCTTGAATTTGTTCACGACCTAGGGGTACCCCTAGATGTAACATGGCGTACAAGACCCCGAGATGCCTCATACAAGACACTTTTCTTTCATAATCAATATAATAGAAATCAAAGAGATTTAAAACATTATTACAACATAACCAAAGTTTTGAATTGCAAAGCGGAAGTGTAAAACACTTGTCTTAAAAACCATCTAATACAATAGAATCTCTGGACATAGCACGTACATCAATGTTCAAAACTCAAATGAAAAGAACATAAGAAAAGTAGTGGCCAAACCCTCGGATGAATAAGGACTCACCAATATTCAACTCTTCCTCTACTATAGATCCTAACCACGGGGATGAGAATCGGGAATGCCGGACCCTGCATCTGGATAAGAAATGTAGGCAAGAGTATGTGTTAGTACAAAAAAGTACTAAATATAATAACATGCATAAACATAACCTAATGGTTAGACAACATAAGTCATAAAGCATAATCAATGCACATAATAGATCATCACAATATGTAAGGAGTATTTCTTGAAATAACCTTACTTAATCTTTAGTCAAGACAAGGGTAACCACCTCTAGTCTTACTCATCATGGAAACCAAACTCAAGCAATAATCCAAACTAATCACCTATCATAACATATCATAGCTTATCTATTAAGGTCATGGGGAATCACGTCCTGCTTTACTATAAAGAATCATCGGTAATTGCCTCTTGTCCTTCTTACTTTGGGATCATGGGTAATCGCCCTTTATCCTTCTTACATTGGGATCATGCGTAATTGCCCCTTGTCCAGCCTGCATTATAACATCGTTGGTAAGCACCTCTTGTCCCACTCTAAGGATTTTAAGTAATCGCCTTTTATCCTACTCTAAGAAATATGGATAATTGCCTCTTATCCTATTCTAAGGAATATGGGTAATAGCCTCTTATCCTACTCTAAGGAATATAGGTAATCACCTCTTATTCCTCACATTTAGAGGTCATGGGTAATCGCCTCTATCCTCATCATTTTCATAGTTCCTTAACCCATATTCATTTTAGGTGAGAAATCCTTTCAACCTAGAATCATTCAATGTGAGAAATCCCTTCACATTCCTACATAAGAAATCATGTGGTAAAATATTTTCCACAACAATAAAATCAATAATCAACAATTAATAATATATGCTTCTCTCTCAAAGAAATTCTTATCGTAAGTCGTCACATATGCTTAAATGTCAAAGAAATTCCTAATGTACCTTATTTATCAGATAAGAAAAAGCATAAATCCATAAATTCTCCTTTCTTAGACTAAAACCCATTTTACATCAATTTCTTCTTAGAAACATGGGTTAAGCATGGGTACATGGAATTTCATCATAAAAGCATAGAATCCTCTCAATTCATGCAGAATCAATCATAATTCTATCAATTAACTCACATTCATAATAACCCACAACTTAGAAGAAAACCCTAACTCAAATTGGGTTATTTCTATTTTTCAATTGGGAGAACATGGGGGTCCATGGGTGCAAGGATTCCATGGATGAAAAGCTATCATACCTTGTTATCAAAGCCCATAAGAAATTGGAGAATGAATACTTGACCTTGAACCCTAGCTTGAATCTTCTTCTTCAAACTTCTAGAAAGAGAACTATTTTGGAGAGGAAGAACTTTGGTCTTCTTTTGGAATTTTAGGAGAATGACTTGAATGAACTAATTTGGGGTTAAAACCCACTTATAAAGGGGTCTTAGGCAAAACGACGTTATATAGGGATAAAATAATTAGGAAAAGACCAAATTGCCCCTGAAAATAACTGCCAACCCACGACCTACAAACCCTGACCGATGAACTGTGGTCTGGCCGACAGTCAGTCCTACACAACCGTCAATTATATGGGGCCCTGACCTATGGACCCTTAACCACGAATTTTGGATTCAACGACAGTCCGTTGGTCTGGCCGTGGTTCCTAACCTCTTATCATTTTGGGTGGCCAATCGATGAACCACATCTATGGTCCGTGGTCTAGTCTAGGGGCCATGGTTGGCCTCCGTCGGATGGCACCAAGAAGTTCTAAAAAATGCTACTTTACCCTTGCTCGAATCTGAGGTGTTACTATTTGACGCCCTTAACATCTTTAATTTCAATCGCCCTACTACAAGACACTCTAGTTGACTTATACGGACCAGTCCACTTTGATTTTAGCTTTCTCGGAAAAAGCTCAAACCTAGAATTGAAAAGGAAAACGTCCTCAGCTACCCAAATATCCTTTTGTAGGATTGTGGCATTGTTTTACATTCTCTATAAATAGAGAGGACTTCTCATATACTTCTATGCAAAATTCATCCAATTCAAGTAGTTGGTCTGCACGGTTCCTCAAATCTATCTCCCAATCTATGTTCACCTTCTTCAATGTCCATAAGGTTTTGTGCTCCAATTCAATGGCAAGTGATAGGCCTTCCCACACACTATCTTTTAGGGGAGACATGCTAATGGGTGACTTGAAAGTTGTCTGATATGCCCTAAGACATGCTAATGGAGGACTTCTCGGATACCTCCATGTTGCCCACCACCTTGTGATGCATGGAAAGTCTCAAGGATATCTTTCACGACAACTTCATGAATGCAACGCCTGATTATGTGATAAAAACACTCCTTAAAGAGATAGGGTCCATACCAGACATACTTCATAACATCAAATATGAACTTCTTCTTTTGATAGTTGTTCAATCCTTCAAGAATCATTCTACATACTATAAAATTTTCACAATCAGCATGTCGTGTAATTGAGGTTTGAAAGATCCTCATCATTGTTTATCGGGAAAAGCATCATCGATGCCTAGTTCTTTCACCAAAGCAATGCTTAGTTCAGACCTTTATAGACTGTCCGCTACCTAATTTTCACAATCTTTCCTTTCCTCTATTATTTGGGGATACATCGAACCGAACATACCTATTGGATGTCTGCAATAGGAGAGATCTAATCATTCCATTATTTTTGGGCTTCCATCATCAAGGTATGTGTGTATTCACCCATCGAGTCATTTCCTCCATGTGGTGTCTAAGGTTTCCAAGTTCTCCTTTCAATTTCAATTGGTTCAAGTTGGGGTTTCAATCCAATATTATGGGTTTTATTACATTGTGATTGATTGTTGTTGAAAAAGTCTCCACATGAATCAATGTTAATACATGATATTTAGTTGAACTTATTTTGACTGATGTTTGCGTAATCAAGACACAACTTCCAATACAAGTCTCTACGATCGTGCAGTAGTATAATAACCCAACCAAGGGTTGGGATCATCCCAAGAGAGTGATTTTGTGAATAATAAAATTTAGTTCTAACTAGTTGTAGCTGAAGACATTAACGAGTAAAAACACAGTAAATTGAGGGGGTGACACAAAGGTGTCAAATATCAAATGGGTGTTTTGTCACAAGTAAGTAAAAATAGCAAAATAAACTAGGGAATCTAAACAATGAGAGGGGGATTCTTGGGATTTGACCGGAATACGGGTTAATCTAAATTATTAGGTACATGCTTTTGATAGAAAATTTATAGAGTAATAGTGACTAGGCTAAGCTTTATGTGGAAATAAGTTCTCTCTTGAGCAACTTACCCCGTTTCAAATGGGTTCCTCTCGGACACCCACTTGCTGCATGAAGACCAGCCTACACTTTACCCCACTCACTTTCTCGAGTTGAGTGTTAGGATATGGGATTAGGGTTCACCCTCTCGAGCTGAAACTCATGTTCACCTAGTCCTTAGGCCATCAATCTAGTAGTCTTGGTTTTACGACCTCTCTCTCGAGCAAGTCGAAAACACATAGATAAACTTATATTTGCAACTACAAATTCATTAGATTCATACATAACTACTAGAAGAAATCACCATTAAACTATATCTAATCTATCAACAAGCATAACCCAACAACCATCTTAACTCATATTCGCTAAATCACACCCCAAGAATTGGGTTTTAATCCACACATCAAGAGATAGAAATTTATACCTAAATGAGCTTGCATTCAAATGGGTATGAAGATTTAAGTCTTGTTACAGGCCAAGAATGAAGAATCCAAGAGACCCAACTCCAAATCTTGACGATGAATACCCTCTTCTCCTTCAAGTCTACAAAACCCTCTCAAACTTAGAGAAAAAATACCAAAAAGTACTTTTCTAATATGTAAAATTATAATAATGGTTCGACTCTGCTAAAATTAATAAAGAGTTTATTATTTATAGACTTCAGAAAATAGTGATGGCGGATCGTTCGACGAGGTTAGTCAGAATCGCTGATTAACTTGGCGATTCTCCCCTTGGTGTAGTTCATCGCCGTCTTGCACTAGCCTTCAACATCGTCGTGCTCTGTGTCATTGGGCAACATAGTACTGCTTCGTGGAACTATTTGACGATACGCCGACTGCTCCCTTTCATTGCCGACTTGATCCTTTCCTTGAGTGCTCAGCACACTTGAACAAAAGGCGAAGTAAGACCATTCGGCAATTCACTTAGTGGACTCGATGATCCTCGGGCCTTCATTTCTTCGTCCTTTTCACTTTTTTTGCTATGTAGTGTCCAAGCTTTCCTTCAAACTTCAAATATCAACTAAAGTATTTTCATTAGATATTGAGATGAAATAAGAATTTGAGGACACAATTTCTATTAATAGAAAGCCCTAAAATAGTACAATTTGTGGACTCATCATTGACCCATTCCTAAATTATGATTTCCTAGTATAAACCTATGATTACCCAAGAAACTAAAGCCTGAGCATCGCCCAGAACACTTGGTGAATCGCCGTAGGGATGTACTTCGCCCTTTGTTCCAGTACGCGGAGCCCTGAAGGAAGAGGATCAAATTGGCGGTACAAAAAAGCAGTCGACGCGTCACCGAACAGTTCTGCAATGCAGTACAATATCGCCCAATGGTCCAGGATGCAGAGATGCTATAGGCAACCACAGAAGGCGATGAACCAGATGATGGGCGAATCGCCGAGTCAATCCACGATTCCCACTTACCTCACCGAATGATCTGTCGCAACACTATTTTCTGAACATTATTGTAATTTTTCACTCTAACTTTCATATTTTCTCTCAAGTTTGGAAAGGGTTTTGTGGGAGACTTGAAGATGAAAGAAGTTCATCTTCGTCAAATTGGAAGTGGGTCCTCTCTATTCTTCTAACTTTGCTTAAATCAAGGTTTAATTTCTTCTACCCATTTGATTGCTCTATCATTTTAGGTATAATTTCTTATTTCTTTATGTTTGGCTAAAAACCCCATTCTTGGGGTGTGATTTAGCAAATATATGTTGATATTATTGTTGGCTCTTGCTTGCTGATATGTTAGATGCATTTTAATGGTGATTTCACCTAGTGGTTATGGTCTAATTTAATGGGTTTGTAGTTGCAAATAGAAAACCACCTATGTGTTTTCGTCTTGCTCAAGAGAGAGGTCGCAAAACCAAGATCGTAAGACTGATGGCCCAAGCAGTGGATCGACATGAGGTTTAGCCTGAGAGGGTGAGCACTAGTCTCATATGCTAACACTCAGCTCGAGAGAGTGAGTGGGGTAAGGCGTAGGCTGGCCTTCATGCGGCAAATGGGTGTCCTAGAGGAACCCATTTGAAACGGGGTAAGTTGCCCGAGAGGGAAGTTATTTCCATCTAAAGCTTAGCCTTGTCACTATTATCTCGCAAATTTCCTATCGAATCATGTATCCAACGATTTATATCAAAATATATAGCGGTCACACCCCAAGAACTTCTCCCCATACTTGAATTTTCTCTTTATTTTTGTTGTTTTATCTGTACTTGTGACAAACCCCCATTGATATTTGACACTTTGGTGTCACCCACTTAAATTTACTTTGTTTTTATTCGATAATTTCTCAAACTACAACTAACTATAATGAAATTCTAGCCTAACTACTATTTTCAGTACCACTCCCTTGGGACACGACCCTAACGCTTGGTTGGGTTACTATATTATCGACGATGATAAACACTCATACCTTAGGTTAGTGTCAATGGTCACGATAAACATTAAAATGGCGCTGCTGCCGGGGAGTGGTGTCACGTGAAAATGTAGTTAACTAGAGCTTTTTGTTCTTTTTAGTGTAGTTTTTACTAATTTTACTTTTAATTTTGTTTTTCTTTGTTTAATTATTTTGTATGCATGTCCTATACCTATAGACCAAAGAGGAGTGGCCTCATAAAAATGAGGCAAACTTCACTAATAGAACTTGAGTGAGGAGTTGCGTTGGGCCACAATGTTAAATAAGACGCTTCTTGGGAGGCAAGCCAAGGTCATAAATTTAGGATTTTACTTTTATAAATAATGGTGTGTTGATGTTGTAGATAAACCCAGGAAAGTGTGGAAAATCTCAAATTGGCGAACAGAAAGTCCATTCCACGAGTCACTCAACAGGTCGGCGAGCCCGACTGGATCCGTCATTTGACTCAATACAAGAGTTGTACAGAGCCTGTAAAAGTGGGCGAACTCGATGCAAACCGCCGATCTAACCCCCACAAGATTGAAGATTTTGAAGAATGGGCGAGATAAATGACCACTCGGCGGACCGTTGCGTGGTTCGGCGAGTTGACTAACATCGCCAAATGGACAAGAAATGAACGGTTATAAAGTGCCAAAAATCTCAGAATTTTTAAATTTTCCCATTCTCCCTCCTTTTAAACTTCTCAACTTGACATCAAGGTAATATTTTGTAGATTATTGCTTGCCTTTAGTATTGTAGTCCATAATTAGTGCTTGGAGTGGATTACATTGCCGCCTAGCCTTTCAAAAGTATTTTAATCGGCATCTAAAGTTGGTTTTCCGATCACCGAATTTATTTTTAGTAATTTTGTACTAATTTGCAATGATTTTTTTTTGTTATTTGCATTTGAGGACAAATGCTTTCATTTGTGGTGGGGTGAGGCCCACCTTGTTTTGCTTGTTTCAGATACTTGTGTTTTGGTGTACATTTGGGTTGTCTATTTTTAATTATGTTTTTAAAAACTGCTTTGCTATTGTTTGAGCTTATGGCTTTCTTTTGGTTTAAATGCAAAATAATTTTGACCCTTCCGATAAATTTTTATTTTTCAAAAATTTTCACCACCGCTTCTGTTGAAAGTGGATGTTCTCGTACAAATATAAGTCTCGGTTTCGATCAATACCGATGAGTCAAATAGTGCTCTCAATCGAACAAACATGAATGTGCAGCTACAATGAGACCAAATGAAGTTACATAGGCAATATGTGAACTCGTTGCATCTCGGTATGATTAGACACACATAAAATTTGACTTCTTTTGTGATGATCATTGCACACTAGTGGAAGTGTGTAGTCTTGTTTGGCTTTAGTATCAATGCTTTGTGTGATTAGCTTACTTTGAACCATGCATGAATAAACCTAGAATTTTCCCCGTTAATCTGATTGATTTAGTAAGGTGTGCTCTTGAAATGATCTTAGGCTACTTTAAAGAGTGTGAGCCAATCTGACATATACCTCTTTTGTGACCCACCCGTGAGCGTGTGAAACTCTTTTGAACACCCCTTAAGCCTTAACCTTCTTTGAAAGAAAACTTGATAAAACCTAGACCTCTATTCAACCACCACCTGTAATCCTCATGACTTGTGATGTACTGAATAGCCAACTTAAGCCAAAAGCTTAAGTTGGGGGTGTGGTGAAAAGGAAAAGGAGAAGTCAAGAAGTGCAACAAAAAGTCTCTTCTAACTCATGGTGTTGCGGAAAAATGGAAGCCCTCCATATATAAAAAAAGAAGAATAGAGAATAAGAGAAAAAGAAAAACGAAAAGAAAAGAATGAAAAATATGAATGTGGAATAAAAGTCCAAAAGAAATGGAGTTTCAAAGCAATCCATGAAGTGAATAATAGCATGAGTTAGAAGCACTAGAAGAAAAATTGATAGAAGAAGGTGAAGAAAAGGAAGTGTTGAAAGCTCCACAATTCATGAGGATTTTTTAGTCACTGAGCCTAAAATGACCATACCTTTGCCTTCAGCCCCATTACAAGACTTGAAAAGACCTTTTTTATCTTGAGTAAGCTGAATCGAAGATCAATTGGAAAATAAGGGCAAACCTATGGGTAAAAACATATATTGTGTTCCTCTTTCTGAGTGTGAGCGTTGCATCTGATTCCTGATCTTAAATTGATTAACTTCTGTGTGTGAATATGGAATCATTCTTTGTGTGAGGTAATTCTGATACTGTGGTTGAGTTTGAACTTGCAGTAGTAGCAAGTATTGTGAGCATAGAATCTTTGGTAATGGTGTGTCACAACTTGAATCTTCGAGTACATAATTGATCTTTCCATGAGTAGTTTGATTCTTGCTATGTATATTTATGATTTAGTCTTGTGTAGCACTATTAGAGACATCCTATTTGAATAGCTGAATTTGAGTTTTACTTGAGGACAACCAAAAGTTTAAGATGGGGGTGTTGATGAGTCCACAAATTGGACTAATTTAGGGCCATATTTTAATAGAATTAGTGTCCTCAAATGCTTCTTTTATCCCAATATCTGATAAAAGCTCTTAAGTTTCAGGTATTTGAAGTTTGAGTGGAAGCATAAACACTCAGGCGCAAAATGAAACAACAAGGCTGAAAAGAAAGAAGAAACTGAAGCCTGAGCATCGCCAAGCACACTTGGCGAATCGCCGAAGGGATGTACTTCGTCCTTTGTTCCAGTACGCGGAACCCTGAAGGAAGAGGGTCAAATCGGTGGTAAAAAGGAGCAGTCAGTGCGTCGCCAAACTGTTTCGCGAAATAGTACAATATCACCCAATGGTCCAGGAGTAGAGATGTTGTAGGCAAGCATAGAAGGAGATGAACCAGATGATGGGAGAATCGCCGAGTCGATCGGTGATTTCCACTTACCTCGCCGAACGATCCACTGTAACACTATTTTCTGAAACTATAAATACTATCTCTCTATTAGTTTTAAAGAAGAGTTGAACATTATTGTAATTTTTCACTTTAGCTTTCATATTTTCTCTCAAGTTTGTACAGGGTTTTGTGGGAGACTTGAAGAAATGAGTTCATCTTCCCCAAATCGGAAGTAGGTCTTCTCTATTTTTCTTCCTTTGCTTAAATCAAGGTTTAATTCCTTATACCCATTTGATTTCCCTATCATTTTTGGTATAATTTCTTATTTATTGATATGTGGCTAAAACCCCCTATTCTTGGGGTGTGATTTAACAAATATGTGTTGATATTATTGTTGGGTCTTGCTTACTGATAGGTTAGATGCATTTTAATGGTGATTTCACCTAGTGGTTGTGGTCTAATTTAATGGGTTTGTAGTTGCAAATACAAAACCACCCATGTGTTTTCGGATTGCTCGATAGAGAGGTCACGAAACCAAGACAGCTAGACTGATGGCCTAAGGAGTGGGTCGACATGAGGTTCAACGTGAGAGGGTGAGCCCTAGTCCTATATCCTAACACTCAGCTCGAGAGAGTGAATGGGGTAAGGTGTATGATGGCCTTCATGTGGCAAATGGGTATCCTAGAGGAACCCATTTTAAACAGGGTAAGTTGCCCGAGAGGGAACTTATTTCCATCTAAAACTTAGCCTATTCACTATTATCTTGCAAATTTCCTATCGAAAGCATGTACCCAATGGTTTTTATCAATATATATTGCGGTCACACCCCAAGAACTTCTCCCCATTCTTGAATCTCCTCTTTATTTTTGTTGTTTTAGCTATACTTGTGACAAACCACCATTGATAATTGACATTTTGGTGGCACCCACTTGAATTTACTTTGTTTTTATTCGATAATTTCTCAAACTACAGCTAACTAGAACGAAATTGTAGCCTAACTACTATTATCACTACCACTCCATTGGGACACAACCCCAACCCTTGGTTGGGTTACTATATTATCGACGATCGTAGACACTCATACTGTAGCTTAGGGTCGTTGGTCACGATAAGCATCAAAGCTCTAGTCTAAAACTATGTGCCCTTATAGAATGTCTTAAAGTACATAACTAGTGGGTCCACACTAGAAAATGATGATATGTACTGATTCTACCTTGGAAAGTAGATTCCCCTTATTTCGGTGAGAGGAATATACCAGATTCCATGATATAGCTACCATGGTTTTATTATCTCTTAAAGCTAAGACCCCACAAAATGATTCTATTTCCTTCAAGCTTTTTTTATGTCCTTTATTTTAAATGCATGGACTATATCCTATGATATTCATGTTTTACTTCCTCATGTTTAAAATCTCCAAATATTGATCATGTCTGCATGTTTTAAACCATTTATACAATTATATTCATGTGAATGCATACTACTTCATACTTGGTACATTCAATGTACAAATGCATACTTTTACCTACATTATCTCATGAATGTAGGATCCGACTTTCCTACCCCGCACACTCCTATTCTGAGGACCGAGACACTTTATAGATTTATGTCATTTCATTTCAAACTTTGTATGTGATGTATGGGTTAGAGCCCGATCACTTTCCTTGTGATGTATTATATGGATTTGAGACTTATGTTAGATTTCCTATTTTTTCAAACTCATTTGTTATATAAAATTCTATCCTTTGAATTGTTTATTTCTATTATCTTGTATGATGTATCCTAAGTGGATTTTGTAGGGATACTCTGGGGCTTATATGTCATGTCATGTCTAGGGTGAACTTTGGGTCTTGAAATTCCCATTGTTTATAGCTTATTGTTTCTTATTTATTATTTTCCACATGATAGCCCATTGCTTATGGTTCTGGGCTAGGAGCTAGACTTACCTACTAGAGGAATGTAATAGGTGATATCTTGACGTGAGAAATCATGTTGTGACAACCTAACACTTGACCCTGACACGACCTCTGTTTAGTTTATTTGAGGAAAATAAGTTGATTTGAAAAAAAATTCAAAAATAGTTAAGCCAATCAAACATGAGAATATTAGAAAACATTTTCCTTCGTACCAAGAACACCCTAAACAAGATGACTTGTTACTTATTGAAGGTTATAGCCTTGTAGAAGGTAATATTCAAAAGGAAAAAATGTCTTGAACATATAGTAAAGAAAACACATCTTAATCATTTCCAAACAAAGTTACAGATCCCATCACAATAAAAAAGTCAATGTTTCAAATTAATGCAAAACTAAATTTAGAGAATGTGTGTCATGAATTAGTAAACAAAAAGTCATATATCTAAGAAAACAAAATAAAAATTATATAAAAAGCCTAAAATCCTGAAAAAATGATTCCAAAATTGAAAAAGAGTTGTCAAATAAAAAGAATACAAAAAAAAAATTCTTTCCCTTTGTTTGTCATAATTACATAGGCCGAAAGAGTAAATTCTTTGGACATGTAATTTGAAATGCTATTTTTAAGAAATGATTTATAAATATAAGTTTAATATTTCCAAAGCTAAGAAACTTTTGTTTCATCTTAATATAATCCTTAGAAACATCATTCATTTTTTATTTGGCAACAACGTCGAACATTTCAACAATGATTACATGCTTGAGAAAATATTTTACCAAGGGTAGTACCAACTTAATTTTACATATTAGTCAAAAATAAGAAATGATATTGATGGTCTAAACTTGTAGAAATGGCTAGTTAAAATTACGTGTCTCAAATCTCTCGCCTCATTCTCATTTGTGTAGTTTGATAACATGTTTCACATGAAAATATACACTACTTATAGAAATAAAATTACACCGGATGTTTCTATGAATTAATATGTTTATGGAATATATATGTTCATCACCTCTTAAGTTTATCCACAATAACCTTTTTCGGTTTTCAACAATCCACAATCACCATCAAGCAATAAGTCGAGATCCTCCAAATTAAGACACCACAAAAAAAGGATTGTACCTTGATGAGGTTGTTATATAAGAAACACATTTGTCAAAACACACAACCTTCTCTGGAATTGATGTTACAAAGTAATATTGAATTAGAAGATAAATATGTCTCCTCATTCATACAATTCACAATGGTCTCTTTTCCGTTAATACAAAGCTAGATTCCATTCATAGAGCACATCCACTCAACATCCCAAAAGAACCTTAAACCTAGTTTATCATAATCGACCATATTTGGATCCATTTCTAGTATTTCTTTAGAAATTCAGTACAAGGGTGGAAGCACTTCCCTAACGTATTCCAATGATATATCTTTCCTAGAAAATTGCAAAAAGAAGGTGCGATCAAACATAAATATTGTTCCTACATTAAACATCAAAGCCAATGGCGATGGAATCTGGGACAGAGGACTTGCAATATCTCTCTAGATCTGGCAAAAGCAAAAGACCCCCTAACATAATTCGAATGGAGGCTGACCGCTGAGCCCACTCAGTCCTCGTGGGTAGGCGACAAAGACAAGGGTTCTATCTCGCTATGGATAGTTTCTATTTGCGAGAAACGTCTGTTTCGCTTTATCCTTTCAATAATTATGTTGAATAAAGACAAATTCATCCACTGGTATTTCGACGCTCGATCTCTACTCCTCGAAAGATTAGACGGTGATACCACCACCTTTGGCGACATGATCCTTTCTTAATCACTTGTGCTGGTGGTGGAGTGGGTGGTACCTATGCTCTGGCTCTGGGGGTGGATCTTTCCTTTCTCAATTATGACATACTCAGTTAGGTTTCCATCTAGGTCTCGGTCGGGGGCGATTTCCATGCAATCGCCATACAGTAGCAAAGACAACTACTTGATGTTTGTTCAAAATATTTTAATAGTTACCCGTAGCTTCTTCATGTTTGAATATTAAAATTTGTGAGTCCAATTGTTTATTAAACTCAATCATGATAAAGCTATTGGGCCTTGTGTGTTGAGGGAGTTATTTTTATTAGTATGCCAAGAGATCATCAACCCTTAGAACATTCTCTTTAGCACTTTCTGAAACCATCATAGATGGTTTTGCTCAAATATTCTTAACCTTTTATATAATTTATATACCTTATAACTTGTTTTTTGTAATTTTGTTGTTTGATTCAATATGAATGAATATTGTTTTTTGATTAGTATAGGTGTAAAGTCACTTGACAAAAGGAAGATGTGAAACTATGATCCCTCCAAATGTAACTTTCTTATCAATAAAAAATAAATGTGTTTTTACATCTTGTAGATTTCGAGGATATAAAGGAAGGTATAATAGATCTCGTCATTAATATCATCAATGTTACTCCCCGAGGCAACCCCCTGGACGTGGACACGGGACCTAGGATCACGAGTGACCCCAAGCTAACCTACTGGCATAATCATAAGCATACTAAAGATAAACTGAGCAATAAAATGATGTGAAAGCTAAATCATATGAATGTCTTAAATGAGGGGGAATACCCATATATTGTTTGAATAAATGAAAACTGAGAGTTTGAGTACAAATGAGAAATAAAACTCCAAGACTAAAGTTGAACTAACTATGTCTAAAATAAGGCCTCTACTGACTAGATATGCTGGGACATGCCCTAGCTAGATCTAGCAAAACTAAAACTAAAGCTAACAGCGAGAAAATAATCATATCACTAGTCCTCGAAGAATGAGGACTCACTACTGATGCTACTGAACTAAAGACCGAGAACCGATCTATGCGTGATCTAACTACTGAGGACCTGAACCTACATCACGAGAAGATATAGCGCACAGTATGGGTCAAGGTATTGAGCATGTAGGATAGAATAAAACCCAACAATAACATAACTGAATCAAAGCAAATATCTGAGCAATGACATGATATAAGCATGATGCAACTAAGAATACTGAACATAAAATACTGGATGCAATGACCAAATTTATAGCATGTTGTGACTGAATACTGAACTATATTGATAACATGGACAATGCAATATAGTCCGACTTAAGTGTAAGCTGCTAATAACCGACATAAAACCACATGAGCTAAATGTGGAGTCTGATGTATACGCCCCATCGAGAGGACCCAATATACTCTGCCAGAGGTATAGAGGCATGCTAGAGTGATCACTAAAATGATGCCCATAGAGGAGACTTAAAACATAAAGGGCACATAGTTCTACGACTAGAGGGTGACTGAGCCTAGTCAACTCGGCATTAATTTTCCCATATTATTAAGTAATTAACACTTTATGACTGAAATGTTGTAATATTGGATAGTTCAAAATACTGACATGCAAACTTAGAATGCAACATTAATATACTAATAATAATGGATTCGAAACTGAGTCATTTTAATAAATATCTGAATTTACTGACCTAGCATGTGCAATTCATGAACTAAAAGAACTACATAGCTAGGGTTCTGAGTTATTGAATGAATCTGGGCAAAACAGAACTATAATATGATAATATGATTTGGATCATTCTAACAGCTAAAAACCCATAAATTTTAACATTCAAGAAACCCTAGGTCTAGATAATATCGACGGAATCAAGATTCTAACTGAAATTTAGGGACCTAATGGTTGAAAGGAACCCTCTAGTGAGATCCCACATACCAAGTAAAGAATTCCACGGAAAAACCTTTCTATTTCAGGGCAAGAATTGTTGAAACCTTGTTGCGTGTTCTTGAGGAAAACTGGCACCTCTTTCTCCCTTTTTTGCTCTAAGTTTGAATGATTTAGTTGAATGGTTGATTAGGTTAGGATCTAATTTAGTTACTAGGCTAAAACTGACTAAAACCACGTACTTTAGGGGTTAAACGACGTAGTTTAGGTGTCCAATGAATAGTATAAAAGATGAAATAACCCTACTTAAAAATCTAACGGGACTGACCACGGCCAGTTTCACGGACAGTGAAAGGGACCATGGACCGTGGGACCGATCGTGGTCCTTGGCCAGTAGCTACTGTTCCTGGGGTCTTCACGGCAAGCCCCTACCACGGCCCGTGTGGAGGACCACGAACCCTGAGTTCCTCGTGGTCATCACTTGGGCTGAGGTCTGGAGTCTCACATTTGAGGGTCTCTTGGGTAGTATTCAAGAACTCCCCCATTACCCGTTATCAGGACCATGGATCATGAAGGTCCCCGGGTCCTTACTTGGGCGAGGGGGTCTGAGTGCTAGGCTTTGGACTGGTTCAACACTACGTACAACACAACGGTCCGTTGTCAAGACCATGACCCGTGAAGGGTTCCATGGTCTGACGTTTGGGCATGGTGGAGTTTTACTCTTGGCCATGGGAGGTCAACGAATGGTGGACCCTATCACGGATAGTGAACCTTTTCATGGTTCACTAGTTGAGGTAAGTTTCGACAATTTTTTTCTAGGTCTGGTTTTCAAGGTGTTACAATATATCCCCTTTGGAAACATTCTTCCTCGAATGAAAACTAAACTAGCTGGAATACAGGGGAAGAGCTGCAGACCCTACCACTAATTACTGGAAAATGATTTCTGACTGAGCGAAGTTCCAAGAACATGCAAATAAGCTGAAAATGCAAGTACACACTGAAGGAACATGATACTAAGACTGAATTTACTCATGAATGACTGAAAAAGTGAAGAGGAACTATTACCTCAAGCTAGAATGGAATCGGAAGGGAAGAGGTGAGGATACTTGGCCTTCATGGTTGCTTCTGCTTCCCAAGTAGCTCCCTCTACGGATTGACTCCTCTACAAAACCTTGACAGAAGCGACTTCCTTGTTTCTTAACCTTCGAACCTCATGATCAAGAATCTCGACTAGTACCTCTTCATAAGTGAGACTATCCTTCACATCCACACTTTCTTAAGGCACAATAGATTCTGGGTCACCCACAAAAATTTTCAGCAACGAAATGTGAAAAACTGGATGCACTACTGCTAGTTCTGTTGGCAACTCTAACTCATAAGACACATTACCTGTCACACCCCGAGCTACCCCCGAGACGCGGACATGGGACCTAGGACCACAAGTGATCCGAAGCTAACCGTGCTAGCATGATCATGAGCATACTAAAGATAATAAACTGATGCGGAAGCTAAATCATAAATAAATCTGAAAAGATCGGGAATACCCATACACTATAACTGAATATATCAAATCTGAGAGTTTAATACAAAAGAAATATCAAACTCAAAACACTAAGCCGAATCTAACTATGTCTGAAATAAGCCTCTAAACTGACTAGAAATGTTGGGACATGCCCCAACTAAGTCTAGAAAATCTGAAACTAAAAGACTGATAACTGAAAGATGACATGACTATTGTCCTTGAAGAATGAGGACTCACCATTGATGCTGCTAAACTGGAGATCGGGAACCGATCTAAGCATGATCTGGATGCTGAGAACCTGAACCTACATCATAAGAAGATGTAGTGCACGTATGCGTCAGTACTTGAAAGGTACTGAGCATGCAGGATAGAGTAAATCTGAAATAACATATAACTGAACAAAGCAATAAAGCAATGAAATAATCTGAACATGATATAGATACTGAAAATACTGAATACTGAGCTAACTGAATGCAATGACCAAATTTATAACATGCTGAGACTGAATACTGACTGTACTGAAATATGGTCAATGAATTAGAGTCTGACTGAACTGTGGGAGCTACTAATAACCGACATAAAACCACATGAGCTAAATGTGGAGTCCGATGTATACGCCTCATCAAGAGGACCCAATATACCTTGCCGAATGTATAGAGGCATACTGGCGTGATCACTAAACTGATGTTGCCCACAGAGGGGACTTACACCTACATGGCTCGTAGTTCTGGGACTATATGGGTACGCTGAAACCCTAGTCCAACTCGGTATTATGCTACTCCCAATGAATTAAGTGGTTAACTAGTTATGACTGAATTTCTGTAAATACTGGATAGCTCGAAATTGAACATGCAAACTGAGAATGTAACAACTAATCTGATAATGATGCATTCGTAAACTGAGGCATGTAAAACTGAATACTGAAATATCTGACCTAGCATGTGTAATTCAAGAACCAAGAGAAATACATAGCTAGGGTTTTGAAATTCATGCGATAAACTGAACAATAACATGATAATCTGATTTGGAACATTTAAATAACTAATTCATGATGATCTACTGTAATTCTAGAAACCCTAGGTATGTTCATAAACATGGAATCAAGAATCTGACTGAATTCTAGGGACCTAATGGGCGAAAGGAACCCACTAGTGAAATCCCACATACCTGGTGACGAATTCCACGGAGAAATCTTTTGATTTCAGGGCTGGAACTGAAGAAACCTCGCTGCGTTCTTGAACTAGGGTTGTTGACCTGTTTCTCCTCTCTTGCTTCTAATTTTCTAAGTTTGATTAATGATTTTGACTAAGGTAAGTTCTAGTTATGTTTCTAGGCTTAAACTGATTAAAATCTCATGATTTAGGGTATAAACGACGTATCTTAGGGGTTAAATGAAATAGGAAAAGACCAAAAGACCCCTGAATTAGTTGCGGTCGGAGTGACTGACGGAATGGACCTACGGTCCGTCAATCAATCGACGTTCCGTCGATTGGGTCCGTAGGTCGAGTCTGCCCAATAGGGCTTCACTAAAAAGGGCATAACTTTTTACTCGGAGGTAGGATTTTAGCAAACTTGGTGGCGTTGGAAAGATAATTCATTTATCTATCTAAACATAGGTCATGGGACACATAATTCATGTTGTGGTAAAAGTTATGACCATCTGAAGTTGACCCATCAATATTTTTCATCTAACTAGCTGCTAACCTCATCTTTAGTCAGACCTACGGACCGTGGATCGAATGATGGTCCATGCTGGTCAACCATAGTTTTTGTCAAAGGCTGGTAAGGGAAGTCTCGATCCACGGACACAGACCACGGACCGTGGTCTGATCTACGGACCGTGGGTCTGTCCGTTAGTCGGGACTTAGCCAAATTTTCTGACTGAGTTCTGGGGAAGTTTTCTGTCACGAACCACGGACCTGCAGGACGGACCGTGAGTCCATCTACGGTCCGTGGATGGTGTCCGTGAGTGCCACCTGTAACACCAAAAATCTGAAATCTCTATTTTCGGATACGGGGTGTTACATTACAAACCCTTTCCAAGATCTTGTAAGGGCCTACATATCTAGGACTGAGCTTCACTTTATTGCCAAATCTCATCACCCCTTTCATAGGAGACACTTTTAGGAAAACCCAATCATCAACTTGGAACTCTAGTTCCCTTCTCCTTTTATCTGCATAGGATTTCTGGCGACTCTGGGCTGCCTTAAGTCTATCTCTAATGAGTTGCACTTTCTCTATAGCATCATGAATTGAATTTGGCCCTATCAAGGCTGCTTCACCTACTTCAAACCAACGAACTGGAGATCTACATCTACGCTCATACAATGCCTCATAAGGGGCCATCTGAATGCTGGAATGGTAACTATTATTGTAGGCAAAATCTATAAGAGGGAGGTGATCATCCCAACTACCCTTGAAGTTGATCACACAAGTTCTCCATATGTCCTCTAAGGTCTGAATGGTACGCTCTGCCTAACCATCCGTCTGTGGATGAAATTTTGTGCTAACTATCTGAGATAATAGACAAAGGAACACCATGCAACCTAACTATCTCATTAATGTAAATCTTGGCGTAGTCCTCCATCGAATATGTAATCTTGACAGCCAAAAAGTGTGCAGACTTAGTAATTCTATCCACAATCACCCAAATGTAGTCATGTTGTCTGGATGTGCGAGGTAAACCTATGATGAAGTCCATGTTGATCAATTCCCACTTCAAAGTAGGAATATTGATCTCTTGAGTCATACCTCCTGGTTTCTGATTTTCTACCTTGACTTGCTGACAATTGGGGAACTTAGCCACAAAATCCGCTATGTCCCTTTTCATACCTTTCCACCAGAAGACTTCATGCAGATCATGATACATCTTAGTGGCCCCTGGATGAATAGAATATCTAGAGTTATGTACTTCTGCGAGAATCTGTTCCCTCAACTTACCTACCTTAGGAACACATAATCCACCCTGATAGCGAAGCACACCATCTCCCCCTTGGGAGAAAACCTCAACTCTTTGCTGATGGACAGCATGCTTTAGTTGAAACAATATCAGATCACTATCTTTCTTCTTAACCTTCACTACCAATGAAGATTTTGACTCCTTCTGAACCTTTACACCACCATATGATATGCTCATAAGATGAACCCTTAAGCGAGCAAGTCTATGAACATCCTTTGCTAGCTCCTTTCTTTCTTCCTCAACATGTGCTACACTACCCATAGATAGTCTGCTACTACATTGGCCTTACAAGTATGGTAATTCACACTCATATTATAATCTTTGAGGAACTCTAGCCATCTCCTCTCGTAAAGATTCACTCTTTCTGGGTGAGTACATACTGGAGGCTCTTATGGTCTGTGAACACATCTATGTGAACACCATACAAGGAATGTCTCGAAATCCTGAGTGCAAACACCATTGCTGCAAGCTCGAGGTCATGAGTTGGATAGTTCTTCTCATGTACCTTAAGTTTTTTAGAAACATAAGTTATAACCTTACCTCGCTGCATCAACACACAACCTAGGCCGACTATGGACGCATCACAATAGATCACATAATCGTCTAAACACTCTAGCAGAGTCAAAAGAAGAGTTGTAGTCAACCTAGTTTTCAGTTCTGCAAAGCCTTTCTCACAATCATCTGACCATTGAAACTTGACTTTCTTCTGCGCCAACTTAGTCAATGGAGAGGCTATGGATGAAAATTATTCCACAAACCTTCCGTAATAACCTGCTAGACCCAAGAAGCTTCCGATATTTGTAGGAGATGTACGCCTGGGCCATTGTTTCACTGCTTCTATTTTACGAGAATTCACTGGGATTCCTTCGCTAGACACAATATAACCAAGAAAAGCAACGGATTGCAACCAAAACTCACATTTTCTAAACTGAGCGAATAACTGGCGATCTCTGAGACTTTGCAGAACAACCCTCAAATAATTCACATGTTCTTCCTCATTCCTAGAGTAAATGAGGATATCATCAATAAAGACGATAATAAACAAGTCCAAATACTGCTTGAACACTCTCTTCATCAAGTCCATGAAAGCTGAAGGAGCATTGGTTGGTCCAAATGACATAACTACAAATTCATAATGACCATACCAAGTTCTAAAGGCTATTTTCAGAATGTCACTATCTCTGACTCTTAGCTGATGATAACCGAATCTGAGGTCTATCTTTGAGAAATGACTAGCACCCTGAATATGGTCAAACAAGTCATCAATACTGGGGATGGGATACTTATTCTTTATTGTGACTTTGTTCAACTACCTAGAGTCAATGCACATTCTGAGAGAACCATATTTCTTCTTCACGAACAATACTGGTGCACCCCATGGAGAAATACTAAGCCTGATGAAGCCCTTATCTAAAAGGTCTTTCAATTGCTCTTTGAATTCCTTAAGCTTTGTTGGAGACATTATGTAAGGGGGAAGAGAGATAGGTTGGGTATTTGGAAGGAGATCAATTCCAAAGTCAATTTCCCTCTCGGGGGAACTTCGAGAAGATCTTCTAGAAACACTTCTGTGAACTCATTGACTATTGGAACTGACTCAACAGTTGGGGTTTCAGAGGTTGAATCCTTAACCCAAATTAGATGATAAAGATACCCCTTAGAAATTATCTTTCTGGCCTTAAGGTAAGAAATGAATTGACCCATACGCGCTAAGCTACTACCCTTCTATTCTAGGAATGGTTCGTTTGGAACTGAAAATGAGCGATCCTAGTTCAACAATCGATTGAGGCATAATAAGAATGTAACCAATCCATGCCAAGAATGACATAAAAGTCTACCATTTCTAACTCTACAAGATCTGCTGAGGTGACTTTCTGGGAGACTGTGACAGGGTAATTTCTATATACCCATCTAGCTATAACTGGGTCATCAACTGGACTAGAGACTGAGAAGGGTTCTGAGAGAGTTTCTGGACTAACACTGTATTTGACTGCTATATAAGGAGTTACAAAAGACAAAGTAGCCCCTGGATCTAACAATGCATAAACATAAAGGTCAAAGACTAGTAACGTACAAGTGACAACATCAGGAGAACAATCCGGATCCTGGCGAGCCTGGAGAGCATACAATCTATTTTGGTGCTGACAACCACCTATACCACATGAGTTACCCTGCTGAGTCGGGCGACCTACTGGTGCTGTTGAAGTTGTGGATTGGGCTCTACAATTATTACCTGTTTGACCCTGCTTAGAAGAACAATCCTTCAACCTGTGACTAAATTGACCACATCCAAAACATCCTTCCTTTCCTGTTAAACACTTGCCCGGATGGTTCTTACCATATTTCAGACAAGTTGGGTAGGTTTTGGTGCCTAAAACAGTACCTTGAGTCTTAGAGCCCAACGCCCTACCTTTCTGATCATTATAGACCTTGGAGGATGGAACACTAGCTGATGAAGGTGCTGGAGCTGAAGACTTCTGTTGAAACTACAAGCGATTTCCACCAACCGATTTCTTTTAAGAATAGTCATAGGTACCTGTACTAGCTTTCTTATTCTCCTTGACATGTTCCCTAAGCTAATCACCCTCAACCTACTGAGCATGAGTCATGAGCTTAGAGATTTTCATATCTTCAAGTAATATGTCATTCCTACAATATGTTTTCAAATGATCGGATACCCCGTACATGAACTTGTTCATTTAAGCCCTCGAGTCAGCAACCATGTGAGGAGCATACCTGGAGAGTTGGGTGAATTTGATTCCATACTCTTGGACTGTCATAGAACCCTGTCTCAGATTCATAAACTCCTGAGCTTTTGCCTACCTCAACTCTCTTAGGAAAACCTATCTAGAAAGGACTCACTAAATCAATCCAAAGTGATAGAAGCTGCATCTGTACCACCCCTGTTCTCTTTAAACCGAGTATACCATATATGAACTACTTCCTTAAGCTGGTAAGATGCCAACTCAACTCGATCATTCCCAGTTACATGCATCACTCCATATATATTCTTGACCTCATCAATGAAGCTTTGGGGATGCTCACCAATCTGCGATCCTAAGAACTCGTGGGAGAATGAGGACCGTCGGATCGAGGGCATGAAGGCTATAACATAGAGTTGGAGGCCTTATTTCTGGGATATCCAGAAAATCCCATCTAAGAAACCCCTACTTATACCCCTGCTCCCTCCTATCCTTGATTGATCAATTGAACAACTTTACAAAGAAAAATGGAATTCCGAACCGCAATAGAAGCGAACGACTTGATTGTGAACTATAGTCTTTGTTTGTTTGACTGACCGATTCGAATCGATTGGGCTTCGTTCCGGGTAGTGTTTAGTCATAAGCCTGTCTCTTTTGGTCTTCACTTTTCTGCTTTCGTTCCACTCCTTTCCAATTCATTTCTCCGGTTCAACAATTTCAACACCGCTCCCCTTCTCCAGGGTGGCAGAGGCGGATTCTTCCTAACAAAATCCTGAACTCTAGCTGCAGCTGACCCAACATTAGCATTTGCCGGAACTGGAACCTGCTGAATGTTCTGGTTGGTCACACTCTGAGCCAACAACAGGATAGTGTTCCTAAATTCTGCATTCGAAACTTCCTGATTTGGGACTTGTGGAGTTGCGTTTGCATTCCTGGCATTCACATTTCTTGCGTCTTTATGAGGAGGCATGATCTGAAAGCGCACAACGAATGATTAGCATGAGGAATTAAAACATACCTTACGCACGATAAGAGTAACAAAGGAATTGAAGTTTTCCGTAGCCACCTTCTCATTAGATGTGGTGCACTTCACAACCATGAAAAATACTCTACTTAGTGCGGCTTTTCAGACATCCTAGGACACTTAAACCTAGGGCTCTGAGACCAAGTTTATTATGCCCCCAGGCTACCCCCTGGACGCACACATGAGACCAAGGATCACGAGTGACCCCAAGTTAACCCTGCTGGCATAATCATAAGCATACGAAAAATAAACTGAGCAATAAAACTGTGTGGAAGCTAAATCATATGAAAGTATGAAATGATGGGGAATACCCATATACTGTCTTAATAAATGAAAACTGAGAGTTTGAGTACCAATGAGAAATCAAAATCCAAGACTAAAGCTGAACTAACTATGTTCGAAATTAAGCCTCTACTGAATAGAAATACCGGGACATGCCCTAGCTAGATCTAGCAAAACTGAAACTATAGCTAAAAATGAGAAAATAATCATGTCACTAGTCCTCGAAGAATGAGAACTCACTACTGTTGTTGCTGAACTAATGATCGGGAACTGATCTATGCGTGATCTAACTACTGAGGACCTGAACCTACATCACAAGAAGATGTAGCGCAGAGTATGCGTCAGTACTTAAAAGGTACTAAGCATGTAGCATAGAATAAAATTGAACAACAACATAACTGAATCAACGCATATACCTCAGATTTGACATGACATAAGCATAATGCAACTGAGAATACTGAACATGAAATACTGGATGTAATGACCAAGTTTATAACATGCTGAGACTGAATACTGAACTATACTGATACCATGGTAAATGCGATAGAGTTTGACTGAACTATAACGGAGCTACTAATAACCGACATAAAACTACATCAGCTAAATCTAGAGTCCGATGTATACGCCCCATCCAGAGGACCCAATATACCCTCCCAGAGGTATAGAGGCATGCTAGCGTGATCACTAAAATGATACACACAAAGGGGACTTAAAACCCACGTGCCATATAGTTCTGGGACTTGAGGGTGACTCATCCTAGTTCACTCGGTATTAAGCTTCCCATATGATTAAGTTAGTAACACTTTAGGACTGAAATGTTGTGATACTAGATTACTCAAAATACTGACATGCAAACTGAGAAAGCAACATTTATATACTGATAATAATGCATTCGAAACTGAGGCATGTTAATATACATATGAATTTACTTACCTAGCATGTTCAATTCATGAACTAAAAGAACTACATTGCTAAGGTTCTGAGTTTATGCTTAAGCCTGGGCAAAAACAATACTATAACATGACACTATAATTTGGATCATTCTAACAGTTAAAAACCCAATAATTCTAACATTCAAGAAGCCCTAGGTCTAGATAATATTGAGGGAATTAAGATTCTGACTAAAATCTAGGAACCTAATTGGTGAAACGAACCCACTAGTGAAATCCCACATACCTGGTGAAGAATTCCACAAAAAAATATTTCGATTTCAGGGCTGGAATTTTAATGAAACCTTGATGCGTTTTCTTGAGGAAAACTGGCGCTTCTTTCTCCCTCTTTTGCTCTTAGTTTGAATGATTTAGGTGAATGGTTAAGTATGTTAGGTTCTAATTTAGTTACTATGCTAAAACTCACTAAGATCACGTAGTTTAGCGGTTAAATGAAGTAGTTTCGGTGTCCAACGAATAGGGGAAAAGACCAAAATAACCCTACTTAAAAATCTGATGGGGCAGACCACTGCCACTTTCACAGACCGTGAAAGGGACCACGGACTGTGGGACTGGTCGTGGTCCTTTGCCATTGGCTATTGTTGATGGGGGTCTTCTCCACGAGCCGCTACCACGGACCATGAAAGTCCCCGTGGTCCTCACTTGGGCTGAGGTATGGAGGCTCAGGTCTGAGGGTCTCTTGGTTGGTATTCTATGCTTTGGGGGCCTACTAGTTCAGCACTACTGACGACTCCACAGTCCATCATCAGGACCACGGCCCATGAAGGGTCCTGTGGTCTAACGTCTGGACCGTGTGGAGTTTAACCCCAGACCGCGGGAAGATCAACGGACCGTGAACTGTGCCTTGTTTCACTGGTTCAGGTAAGTTTCTGCAAATGTTTTCTAGGTCTAGTGTTCGAGGTTTATAATAAATAAGTTAAAATTGTTCTTACTATTTGAATTTAATTTATACACATCAACAATTTATACTTGAAAAAACGTAGATGAATTCATTACACCCTAATTATTTCTACTTTTCTAGTAGTATGAATGTGTTGGTTTTGATGTATAAAGTACAAACTGAAGTTGTGTTTTAGCGTACCTTCTTTTTAGAATTGGATAGGAAAGACATATCATTCGAAGACATTAGGGACACAGTTCCATTTGTACAAAAGTGGTAACGAAATACTAAAAATTGATCTAGATGTGGTCGATGAAGATAATCTAGGTATGTGGTTCTTTTGCGATATTGAGTTGATGGGCTACATGAAAGGGATCGAGCTTTACCCAAAGGAAAAAATACCATTGTGGACAGTAATTAAGCATTACTTTGTAACATCAATTGTAGAGCATCTCACCTTTTTCCAAGGGTTTAACTAGTATTACCACCTATTCAAGGCACCAGTCCTTTTTCAGGTGTCTTAATCTTGATGATCTTCTTTTAATGATTTTTGATAAAAATGTAAAAAGCAAAGAAGTTGAATTTGGATAGAAAGAAGAGGTAATGAACTTTTAGATTCAAGGAACATATCAAATTCTTACTAAATAATATAAATTTTTACGTGAACAACATCTAACTCAGGTGGGGCCTGTCGAACAAATTGGTATATACAAGCTATGAAATATACTGCTAAAGTAATTTTGAAATTAGTGTTATGATTTTTTTCCTAGTGTACTGGATATCATAAATTTATGAATATGTATCGTCTTCTTCTTTTGGTAATAGTTAATTAATATTGATAACATGAAGTAACAAATGTTTGGTAATTCTATCCGTCCGTGACAAAAATCTCAAGATCCAATGAACTTTTTAGAGATCTGCAAATTCAAGGGAAATCAAATTCATCAAAGGCTATGATAATCTGTAGTACTAGTTGCTAATACTTCCGTTCCTTGAATACATAATCAGTTTGTGTTTGATAGAAAAATGGCGAGTTGTTGCGGGTAAAGAAAGCAATGACATGGAGATTCATAAAGAACGAGAGATGAGAGTTGTTAAAGCAATTTATCTACGAAATCCTTCATTACTCCAAAGTACGATAATTCAATCTTGTAGTTTTTTTTAATTTCTAGCCAGTTTTGATAATACGTTGTTGTGTCGAGTGTCATGGTGTACACATCATATCTTCCCTAGAAAGTTAGGATTAAGGTCTGTGTACATTCTACCTTCCCCATATCCTGCTTGTGGGATTACATTGTGTTTGTTGTCATCATTGATTTGTTTCTTCTAAAAACATTTCCATTGATCTTATTTTAGTTGTGGATGTTACTTCTTTAAATTGGTGTTTATTTCCACGCAGTCCTTCTATAGGTTCTAGAGATGAGACTCTTCATAATGATCAACCTTTATACCCATAACTCCTATGCTTCAACATGACTTATAGGTATACTAGGTGTGTGCCGATCATTATAAAAAGTCTCGTCTCTCGGACCCATATAAGGACTGTGTGGAAATAAAAATCAATTAAATAGAAGCAACATCCAAAATAATAAGATAATTGGAAAAGATTTTATTTAAAAAAATATATTTTAAGAAGAAACAAACAAACAGTAACAACATACCCAATATGACCCCCAAAGCGGGATGTGGGGAGGTAGGATGTATGCAGACCTTACTCCTACTTTTGTGCCATAGATAGTTTGTGTTTTCTAAGATCCTCGACACAATAACCTATAGTTAAAACAAGCCATAAATAAAAAACAATCTCTCAAGATTGAAGTAACATACTTTGGTGGAATTCAAGATTTTGTGGATAAATTGCTTCAAGAACTCTAATCTCCCGTTTTTTCTAAACCTGCATGTCATTGCTTTCTTCACCCGCTACCACTCTCCATTTTGAATCCAACACAAACTAATTTATTATCAAGGAAGATAAGTTTTAGGAACTTGTACACATAAACTATCCTCTATTTTTGGGTTTGGTAAATTTAATGGGGGTATATTTTTCTAGGGATGAAGTGAGTTTGAAATGCCCCCAAAACAATTATCAAATGCTACCTCTGTTTCATATTATACATACTTAATGAATAACATAATAATTATTGAACAATTGAAGGTTTTATTGTATATACAAAAATGTACTATTAAACACTTAAAAAACCATGCACATGGCTTAAAGACTATTATCAACGTAAATGCATCTAACATTTACAAACTATTTATTCTCCGTATTACGGAAATTCCTCCTTTTTATTTGAAATATTAAGGTGGAAACCGACTCTTTAGTTCCAAAGAAATCTGAACTTTACAAATTATTTATTCTCACTGTTTATCATCCAAAATTTTACCGAAAAGGTCTTAATTAAATTACTTTCCACTTTGCAACTAAAACAACAATAACATACCAAGTGAAATCCAACAATCTTCCACTTTGCAATTACATTTCTATAAAAATGTATTTTCTTTAACATTAATCAAATTGTTATCATATTTTATATATATTATCACTACTAATGTTCATAAACAAAAATATTTAATAACAATTAAGAAGTCCCAAATTACAAAAAAATATATATCCTAAATTTTGTATAGGGTAGAGTATGAACAAATTTTCTACCCTAAAACCAAATTCCTCAAGGCTGTATTCTTATATTCAATTTGAGGAAACTCATATGTATCCCCAAATAAAAAGTCCATAGTAAATTTTTCAACATTAGCAGGTTTCGTTGGAAAATATATCGATAAATCAAAATCTTTAAGAAATTTCTCCTAGAAAATATAAAAAACCAAACACTTCTGAAAAGACATCCAATAATGAAGCTTTTTTGAGTGGAAGTCACGAAATCTAGAAACTCAATTTTTTTTGCTAACTATAATGGGCTAAACAAGAGGATTCAACATTGAGTGATACCTTAATGTGCTTGAAAAGAAACCTCCATCGCCTCGATAATACACTATTGCTCGCAACTTGTTTTGCTTCTGGCAAGATAGAGAGAATGTAGATTAAGATTGACTCTGGCTAATCACTTAGTCGGTATTCTCCCACCATGATTCTTCTATGCAATTCCATGAAGTAAAACATTCAATTGAAGTTTTTTATGTTTGGAAGCTCCTTTGAATGTATGATGACATAACCTAGGTTTGTTCAGTTTAGACCAATTGGAAAAATGAGGCATTAATCTACCTAATGCAACGTTTTCAACAAAATGTTATATGTCTCTTTTACCCTTCAAAAATAGATTTAACACTAGACATAGTAGTCATTTTCTTATTTTCCCTTATACGTAGAACTATGAAATAAACTAAATCTTTGTATACTAAATAGTTTCTTATTCGAAATATGTAAGAAATCTTACCATTATATAGTATCAATTACATTAATTAAATCATTTTCAACTAGGTAGCGTAGGGTGCAAAATATAATTATACTAGCTTAAATGTTAATTTTTCTAATATTGAGAGCCTTTAATTCAAAAAAGTAATCTATTTATTAATTTTTATCCTTATTTGATAATACTAAAGTTTTGCTTATACATATATAATTCATACATATATACTTTTAGTCTTTGAATAAGACTCAAATTAGAACTTTGACTGAACCACATAGTTTTGATGACAACAAAAGGGACAAAGATATCTGAGAAGACCCCTATTACATTAACCAAAAGAATACAACATTAGGAATATAATTTAAATGTCATGGCAAGGAAGTGTACTAGAATCAAGATATATAAGAAGCACATATTTGATGTTAATCAAAGATGAAAAAAATTATATTTGATTGAATGGAAGATTCCAATGTCCGTGTGTGAGAAACTAATTTAATCCTTGATAAAAAAGAGTAATCAAATGTTCACGTGGGTGACTTTTTAAGAATTATGTGGAGTATTTAATTTGTATTATTTTTTCATTTGTAAATTAGTATTTTCTATCATTAGCATTTTATTTTTCCAACTCAATTATGAATCAAATCGAGAGATAATCGAGTTTCATTGTAATGACTCAAAACTCGATCATGAGTGTGGCTACCATAAACCCCAGTAGGCAAGGCAAACCCAAGATACCATACGCTAAATAAAACTAGAAATAACTGAAGTGGAACGAATAAATAGATGGGCCCAAAGTAGATTGGGAAAGATGAATATACACAAGCACCATACCGCTTACCTAGTTTTATAGGTACAAGAGCACGTAAACTACGAGGATAAGACTATACGAAATATAATTTTCTAACAAAATACAAAATATAGACAAAAAAATACCAAAGGAAAAGAAACAAGCATCTAGATTCCAATAGCTCACTAAAAAGAAGAACAATGGGACCTTGAATGAGAGAAGATGAACAAGTATGACTTGTACTAGGCATTGCATTATACAAAGATGTAGAAGTGTAGTATGAGTACAAAAATAAGAGGTACTAAGTAGGCATCATGGCCACCTAGAACAGTAGATAATATATAATATAAGAAGCATGATAGTAATAACACTAAAATCCAAAACTATACTAGAAAATTGAACTCACAAAAAAAATATAGTGAAAATAATAATTGTAAGAAAATTCACACTTCATCTATGCATATTAGAGAATGCCATGGATTATGTGATGTTTCAACGCATGTGTGGCTAATAAAAAAACTAAAAAATCTAAAAATCTCCTTGATGGCTGCCCGTAGGCTCCTTGAGACATTTCTTTGACCCTGTCGAAGCTCAACTATAGATGGAATAAAGTAAGACTGGAAATAATCCCCTTGGCAATGTGGAATGATCCCTCAGACACATAATAGAAAAGAAAATTTTGAAAGGATCCCCTAGCAATCCAACATGTACCATGGACTCATAAAAAACTATAAAAATATTTAAGAGTGTTGGTAGAGTCAGCGCAAACCAAATGTGAAAGTATCTTATCTTTTAAAATCATAAAAACCTAGTAAACTCTAAGGGTAAATCTCCTTAAAATCTGAAGATCTCATGAAACTAGTATTGGTTCATAAAACCATGTTTAAAAAATAAAGTGTGTGATAGGCCTCCTCAGAGCCTAAATCTAGTAAAAACAGAGACATATTAGTCTTACAAGAATAAAGTCAATATTTCTTGCCTCTAACTCATGTTATGAGATGAGTGGTAGATTTACACTTATTTGAGTCATATTTAGCTCAATAAGTAGTATCCTTAATGCCTAATTATGTCCTATTCTAAGGATGTTTTGATTATTTGCAGCTATGAGGGCTAAAGAACAATGCAAGGATGAATGTTTGAAAAGATGACCAAAAATATAAAAAGATGTGTAAACTCCACAATTTGTATGACCTCACCCAAATAGAAAGTGCATAACACTTGAATTAATTAGGAAAGGACAATGTATAAAAAGGGGAATCTCGACTCTCCAAATAAAAAAGGATAAAATGATAACCATCTCCGAAAGGAACAATACATGAAGATAAATTGAAGGGAACAAAGGTGGTACTCGGTGATACACCAAATGTGAAAGGCAAACTCGAACAAGCTCGCCGATTGAGGTTCAAACAGCTGAAGCAAGAGAAAGGCGATCTGGAGAGCAATTGTCAATTCACCTAATATGATCGGTGAGCCCAACTAACGTTTCCATGGATCACACAATGAATTTTAGGCCAAATTTTAGGGAAATTATAAATAGTCCATAGAACAGAGAAATTAAGAGTTCAGAAATTGTAAGTCCTGAATGATAGTAGAGAATTCTTAATCTAGTCTTAGAGAGAGAAACACTTTACTTTGTGAAGAACACTTTTAGTTTTTAGGGGTTTTCCAACCCTTCTCTGAAAATTGATAAATTGATGTTGGATCCGTAGTGGGTTTTCTTGTAATTGTGTAATTCTATGTTACGCATGGCTCCATTCATAAAAGTTAGAAGTTGTTTACTCTTTTTAAAGGATGGCTAAAATCCCAAGATCTAGGAGTGCAATTATGTGTTTGGGTGTTGATTTAATGTAGTGTGCATTGCGTTATGTTCTATTTTATTGTTTTTCATACATGGATTTGGTCTAATTAGCGTTGATTGAACTTATGGGTTAGGTTGGAAACTTAATTCCTATATTCAATAACTAATTAATTCTCGAGAGGGATTGATTGGAGAGGGTAATTAGTTTCATACTTGCAATTTAGGTTTGACGTATGTAACTTGTTTTAAAATAGAGGTTATGGGTCAGATCTATATGCGCTATTGTTGAATTGAAAGAGAGACTAGTGTATGGTATTGGGTTATTTAATATAGCACATAGAAGACACTGAAAGGAGATTCTATGAAATGATGCTATAAGATCAAAAGAAGATTAGCGTCATTGACGATGACCTAGCCTATCAATAAATTTTCATTACTATAGAGCAGCACAATTACTCCGATGTGAAATCAATTTCCAATCCCTAAACCCCTAGATTACTTGTTACCTATTGAACTTCTGAAACTTTAGATTAATTGTGATTTTTGATAACAAATATTTTAATTAAATTTTGTGGAATCATCCACCCACTTGTTTTATTGCTGCAAATGAATGAACATCATTCAACCCATGTGAGCCATCCGGATACCTCCCATAATCGGGGTGCAGTTTTTCATGGAACGGGAACATTAGTACAATTACTCCAATTTCGAGGAATATTTGGTGTTATAGCTCCCGAGTCATTTGTGTTCTAAAACATCTCACAAGAGTACGTAAGGTTGAGGTTATTCCCGTGTTCTTTTACGGGTGAAGCTAAAAGATGGTAGGCGGAATTGCCAAATGACCCTATCACTTCTTATAAGGAGTTGAATGAAGATTTATTGGAGAGATCCCCACCCCCCTCGAACATAGTTAAACTCAAAACCAAATCAAAAATTTCAAAAGAATTGGAGGTGAACCTGTACATAAGACTTGGTTACAATTCAAAAAATTACTCTTGCCATGTATAAGACATGGTGTGTTGGACAATTTTCTATTGCAGTAATTCTATTGCAACCTTGATTTAGTCAATTTAGATGTGGCTAATCATATGGTCGAAAGGGGATTTATGCGACAATCGTATACAATAGCAATGTTGTTGCCAGATGACATGAAAAAGGTTAACCGAGGATGACATACCAGGAAAGACCAAGTGTCTACTCTATAATTGAGAAAATAACAAATAGAAAAGAAAAATGAATGAGATGAAAACATGTGAAAATTTATGACCCAACACGATTTTTCGTCTAAACATGTCATATGAGGAGGAATTAAATTTGTAAATGCGATTGTAACAAACATTGGGCAGTGCCCAAGTGATGTCAAGTTTGAGGTATTACACAATGAAGAAGATCAATACTTGGGAAAACAAATGGGGGGTTCTCACCCAAATTAGTAACAACAAGGTGGGAATCAATGTTGGAACAAGTAGTGAGATAGCCAATGGTGAAGTCCACGACTCGTGGGAAGGCCTGTGAAGATGCCTTAGACTTTTGGAGGCCAAGCCTTTGTGGCCTAGACACTTGAGTAAGGACCACGGTCAGTGGTGAGGACCACGACTCGTGGAGCCTACTGTCGTGCTTGGTACTAGGCTGCCCAATTAGGGGCGTTTTGGGAAATTCCTTTTTAAATGGGTATTGGGTGAGGTCATTTTGCTTTGATTTTGTATACCAATATAAGCTATTTTAACCCTTTAACCTCACCAATTAAGTCATTATTTCCAAAACCCCAAAAGAATCCCAAAATTCATCCTCTCAAATGTTCTCTCTTTAGAAAGTTGAAGAAGAAGAAGAGGGTACAAGCTAGGTTAAGTCAAGTCTCTATTATTCCAAGCTTGGTAATCTTTGTAATCAAGGTATGATGGATTATTCATTCATGGATTCCTTTCATCCATGAAGGCCCCATGTTTTCCCCAATTTAGAAGAAGAATTTGCCAATTCTAGTTAGGGGTTCTTCTAATGTTATGGGTATTGATCGAATTGAGTGGATTATGGTTGTTTATGATTGAGTTGATGGAATTGTATGTTTTTAAGATGATTTTACACATACCCATGCCTAACCGTTTGCTAGGAAGATGAAATTGATGTAATTTGGTTTTATGCCATGAAAGGGGAAATTAAGGATTTAGATGTGATCTTCTAGAATTGATGAAGTCTATTGTAGACCTATTGATAAATATGCATATATACATGAATTGAATGTGATTAATGCATATATGATGAATCATGATTAGTAGTGTTTGAGTGTGGGGGTAATATGATGAAGTATGAATCGATTGCTTAAGGTGAAAGCATATAGATGTGAATCTCTTACGATTAAGTATATGTAATGAGGTATAATTGGTATTCTTTTAGAATAGGATTGTCTTGAGATTAAGGCATGTATGATAAATGATGATTTGTAGAGCTTGTATGGTAAAGCTTGCATGACCAAATATGATGACTAGGGCTTTGAGAGTAAAAATTACACTATAAATGTTGAATTGTAGATACAATTGTTGTGGAAGGATTTACCCACATGATCCATGTTATGAATGTATGAGATTATGCATTTTTAATGATATCTATGAAGATTCTTTGAGAACACTTTGATAGTGAATTGTTAATGATTATGTTATTATTGTTGTGTTGATTGAAAGGCTATTCTCATGAACACATAAGGAACTTGATGTGAAAGGTTTTCTCACATAGAATGATTCTAGGTTGAAATGCTTTGTCACCTAGAACGAATCTAAGTCAAAGGACTATAAAAAGACATGAGACTTGAAGTGATTCCCCAAGACCTCCTTATGAGAAGGATGTGGGGTGACTTCCCCTATTCCTAAGTTAGTAAACAAGAGATGATAATCGTGACGTGATTACCCATGTCATGCGATAAGGAGTGTGAGGTGACTACCCTTAATCTATAAGTCCTAAAGCAAGGAAAGAGGTGATAACCCATTAGCCTTTATTGTTGATCATGGAGGCAAATACCTATGATCCTTATTAAATGATGTGGAGGCGAATACCTATATCATATCAAGTTTGACATGGAGGTGAATACCAATGATCCTTGTAAAATGATGTGAAGGTTAATACCTATATTATATAATGGTGGGGCATGGAGGCGAATACCTATGATTCCCTAAAGTGGTCATGGAGGTAAATACATATGACTATACAAGTAAGGCAAGAGGTGAGTGCCCATTAGCATTTATAATAGACATAGAGAGATGAGTTCCCATGTGTTGACAGTAAAACAAGAGTAATGTGAATTATGTCATGATGAATGAAATGTTTGGATTTTTGAGTGAATGGCCTTCCTTGAGAATGTATGACTATTGGTGAATCTCCATGTCTATAAAAGATAAGTGAAAGATGAGAATGATTGATGATGTGTTTGAATGAGGGCCTAAGGAGGTTTGTTTAGCATGGGTGAGATTTATGGGGTCTTGTTCATGCATTGAACAAGCATGCTTTGAGGTTACTTATGAAGTGTTTCTTTTATATTATGTTGATATAAATGCATTGATTATGCCTATGACTATGTCATTGTCTTTATATCGGTAGCCTATTCCTTCTGTTGATTATCTCTTATGATTATGGTATATGTCTTATGTTGACTAATGCCTACATTATGTTTATGTTGATGATTTATGCTAGCCATCATCTTTAGTACATGTTTTTACTTATGCACACTTTATCCTACATTCTTATCAAATGTAGGGTCCAACGATATTGACATCCAACCTCGTGGCCAGGTTCACAGTAGAGCAAGAAGAGAAGTTTTGATGAGCCCTCATAGCATTCGAGGGCTCGATTACTATATCATTTTGTCTTCCTATTTATGTTGAAAACTATTGTATGGGTTGTGTACCAAATATATTCATGTTTTAGATGGTTTGAGACAAGTGTAATAGACTTCCGCTTCGTTTTATTAAACATTGATGTTATGAAAAATGATTTAAATTTCAACTCATTTCTCTTATCTTATGTTGGGATATGCTAAGGGGCTTGTATGAGGCCTCTCGGGGTCTTCTATGTCTTGTTACATCTAGGGGGTACCCCTGGGTCGTGAAATTATCTCAAATAGTGACCTCTCATTCGGTGTCTATTAAACAACTGGATACTCAAATGTGCCAGGTCTCTACCAATCACAATCCAAGTCAAAAGGGAACATTGCCTAGTTACACCATCCCAAATCCAAAAATTAAATGATAAGAAGAACTATGTTGTGTTACGAAGTTAAATAAGACACATCTTGGGAGGCAACCCAAGTTCTTACCTTTTTTTACTTCTTTCAATAACGTGTTTTGTGAGTGCAGTTTAAAAGGAAGACAAAGTGTTATGAAGGACACATTAGGAAATTCAAAAAAAAAGAATGGTGATCCACTAAAGGCATTGTTAATACTCAATTTTTGTCCCCCTTTTAAGCTAGAAAATGTGAAAATGTGTATTTTCAATTTATGTGATCAGAGATTGAAATGGCGATTGACAAAGTATACTATGTTGATTCAACCGAGTCAGACGAATTAGCCTTTAAGTTTGGTACACGTTTAGGCTCTTCAGCGAGATTCAACTCCATTTAGTGATTCACCGAATTCACTCAGTGACATTTGTCGTGACCACCAAACATGCTTAGTATAAAAAGGTAAAGGGTCTTTTCATTTTCAAAACGAAAAGCCTTTACTAGCTTTGAGATTATTTTCTTTCCTAAGTATACAAAGTCATATTGTAGTGTGTTAGTGATTCTTTGGTATGTTTTGCGAGTATTAGTAGTGCGTTATCTAATGTACTTTGTCAACCCAAACCCTAATCTCCCTAATTTTCTTATGTCTTCTTCTCTTTGAGGTTGGTGTTAAATTTCTATTTTAATATTTGAGGTTAAAATTGTGCTTTCTCTAAATGGTCTATAGGCCATCTAATTCATGAAGTTAGTTGATTTTATTGGGTAGTGAAATATTTTCGGTATTGAGATGTGCCCATAAGATAGATATTAAAACGTTGCTTAAAATTGCAAAAATTAATTATGTTAGTTAATTGTTGAAATTGAGTCTTGATATTTGCTAGGTGTTGGTTGAATTGTGTATTGGTGAAGTTAGATTATCCCAGTATTGATCCGATTACATGATTTTATGTAATGATAGATAGAGTGAGTACTTCCTTAAGGGAAATTCATCAATTTGAGCAATACTTTGTGATATTTAGGGGAAATATTGAGTGTCCATGGGTAGAAAAGGATGTGGGTAGAGTTTAATGTTGATTGGGAACTAGGTATTATGCGTATTGTGATTGAAATCGAAAAAAGGCATTGGGTTGCACATTGCCTATTTGGCAAACTTGTCTTAGCTCGCCAAGCCAACTAAGAGAATCGTTGAACAAGACCTAGATCGCTTTCCTTGCTTGAATATGTGACCTGGCCATTGTTCCATTCGACGGGCTTTTCTTACTCCACTGAAACCCATTTGGTGTATCACCCATTTGGAGTGGACACCACCATTTATTCCCATAATTTTTAATTTTGCACTTTAACAATTATGGCAATTTTTGCATAGCATGCCAAAATCGATTAGATGAATCATCAAGTTTAAGTTGACTCCGTCTATTGTGCCTGAGTTCTTGAAATTGAGAATGGTCTATTTTGGTGAGCTCACCTGAGCTGGCGTAACCTGTTAGGCAGAACGTCTTCCCATTAAGCCAACCTTAATAGGCTCAAGAGTGCTGGAGAGTGTTCAATTCTTGAGGAGAGATGGCTCTCCATATATGGTGCATGAGTGACTACCCTATGATTTGGAACACAATTTTGTTCTACAAATTTGAGGGGTTCACAAAGCCTCATAATCCCTATGTCCCATTGTGGGTCCAATAATTTTACACTACCTACAATCCTTACCAAAAAAGAGAAAGGGCTCAATTTGGAAGCCCTTAAATCATGTTGAGGTGTGTGGTAAGAAGTTACAATACCACACACGTGCAATAATCACGACCCTAGGTAGTCCATCAAATTACGCTGTCATGTTCATAATATGTATGCACCATGACTTTGACTGTTTAACAATTTTGTTTGTACCACTTATGTCCAACATTTCTCCACCCTGGATGGATGATGGTATGATAATAAAGAAGTATTTGAATAATGGGCCCTATATTGTTTCAAATTCAGTAAGAGTAATATCATCCCTTCTCATAATGAATCAATCCTTCCGCATCCCAAGGTGGTGTTAGTTGGTACAATAATTGGCAGGGATCAAATTAATATGGGGTTGATTATTGTGGAAGAGATGTTGTTGAGGGACAGGCAAGAACAAACGTCACATCCTTTTCTAGTCTTGACCAAAAAACTACCTCAAGACACTAGAATTCCCTTTCGAGGGAAAACTGATGTGTGGATCACCCCAGCCTCTTCCTATGATATCTAGAGGATTGAAGCTAATTATATATGGGATGACGTGGTTTTGAGAAAGCCACCACCAGAAGACACTACATACATGCTTGATCCTTCCACACTTGCTTCTAAGGCCACTCCATCTACTACTTCTATGGAGTAGTTAGGTATACCCTAGCCTTCATCTGTACCTTCTATTTCCACTTCCACTTTTGCTAATGCACTTACCCGCACACGTATCTCCCGTCCCCATTGACCCATGCCATGATTTATCAGACTTGCAATCTTTCTCGGTTTGTAAATTTTAGAGTTGTGAAGGTTGAGGTTGATTTGTCTACGTTTCTTGATAAGGCTATCGAGAGATTTTTAGCGCCAATACGAGTTAGACTGACTCAATGTGAGGTTTTTATTGAGTATCATGCAGTGAGGTTTGATAACCTTACCGCAAGGTTAGAAACTCGACAAAAGGTTGAGGGTAGTTTGATTCTACTATCTTATATGGAGGTTCTATTGACACCGTGAGGGAAGATGTTTTCCAGTTGCGGTCAACGGATATTTGAATGCTTTGGGGTGAGGTCCCCAACATGATGCGTCTGTGTCAGTTCCCCCCACTATGCCTAGCAGTGAGCCTTCTCAGAGTGTGCAGCCAAGTGGGGATGATGTTGTGAGAGTTGACATTGTAGCTATTGATGATTCTGATGTTGATAGAGAGAATGATAAGGCCGATGATAATTTGGCTTAGGATCCTACCAAGGATGAGTTGAGAAGAGAGGTGGATAAGCTAAGGCTTTTTGTGACATTGATAGAGTTGTAAGATATAGAGGTGACCATGGTCTATGTGGCATTAGGGAGGTCTCTTGAAGATCCCTCCATAGTGGGCACCAGTAGGGCCATTTCAGACTCTATCATTGCTCCTATTGTTGTGTCATGCACTGATGCCTCCGATGAGCCTACATTGTTGCCTACTCTAATCATACTGTTGGGCACTGATGCCCCAAATGATGGCACTCCTCCCAAGACTCCTAATGAGAGCACTCCATATGCATAGACTCTCGGGGGGATTTTTACCTTATCTCCTCTACACTTTTATTTTAGCATTAAGGGCACTGGTGTTAATATTTTTATGGGGTGAGGGCAATTGTTCCAATATTCCCCTTTTTGTTGTATTTTGTATTTTTCAATTCTTAGATGATGCAGTATTTAGTTTCGTTATTATTGTAGTGTTTTGATTGGTTTATCTCATTTGGTCTCTTTTTTTCTCCAATTTTGAATTACCCCATGAGTTTTGGAGATTGTAAAATGCCTGAGTTTTCATTGATAATAATTCTAGGATCGTTTGTGTTCAATTTCGATGTCTTGCATAGTACTCATGATCAACATGGTGTATAGTGTTTTTGTTGAAAGAAAGAAATTGTTGTGATTGCATTTTTGAGCTATCTTTTTAAATCTTGTGCTAACTAGTTGGCCTTTCATGTGAGCTTTGCAATGAACATTTCACGTAAGCTTTTTATATTTTCAGGTTATGCTAAATGATTTGGTTTGATGTGCCATGTTTAGTAAAACATGTTTTACGTGGAAATATGCTTGTGGAATCCATGAATTTTCCTTGTTAGTCTAGTAGTCTACTTTTGGTAAGTGTAAGGAATGATCTTGGGGAGAAACATTAAGGGGGAACTCGAATTTCCATATGCCTATCAGACTACCGTGTGAGGGTGTGCATCCTTTTTTGCACCATTTGAGCCTAAACGATTTGTTGACTACCATATTGAAACCTTTTGAGAAAAATGGCTCCTAACTTCTGATGCAAAATCTTTTTGGAAGCATTGATATGTTTGAATCACCAACTTAGTCCAAAATCCTAAGATGGGGATGTAAAACGGAAGAAGGAAGAAAAACTAAGTGAAAGGAAAAGAAAGATAAAATGAGACTCATCTTAGAAGTGTGTTACAAAAGGAAGGAACAACTCCTTAAAATAAAAATAAAAAAGAAAAAGTAGCAGAGGTATTATGATGAACAACCTTGAAAAATTGAAATGAAAAAGTGAGTCGGTGGAACAAAAAAGGGTTCCCAATAATGTGATTGAAAAATCGACGCTTTAGATCTCAAACGAAACAGAATGAAAAGAACTTTAGAAGTGGTGAAGATGATTGCAAAAATGCTCGAAAAGGTGAAGTTACTAAGCCAAATAAAGCATACCTTAAACCGTAACCTCTTTACAAACGTAAAAGACCCTTTAGACCTTGCATAAAATAGGTTGTGTGATTATTGGAAAATTTGAGCAAACCTATGGGATTAAGCTTGCATGTATTTCTCTTTTGGGAGAGTGAGAGTTTTATTAATTCTTTACTTCTTCATTGATTTGCTTTATGAGAGCATAAAATCATTCTTAATGTGAGGGCAATTGAATGCATTTGTTGAAATATGATCTTGCATTAGAATAGAGGCTATAGTGAACTTGAGCTTTGTTTGATACCGGCTAGTAATCATTTGAAGTTTCTTGATCATGATTGAGTGTAGCATGTTATTTGGAGTAGTCTTTTAATGGAACTTGCATGTTAGCTTGATGAGTCATGAAGTTCGACTCATTTAGGGTTCATTATCCAATGAATTAGTGTCCTCAATGCCTATTTTATGGTCATAACTGATGTTAATGTGTTTATATGAAGCAAAGAGGGCTTAAGAATAAGGCAAGGACATTACAATGCTAAAAGTGCGTAAAAGTTGGAAAAGTTGAATAAAAAAGAAGCCAGATCTCGCGAAAGCCACTCTGTGACTCGCCGAGTGAGCCTACGGCTTGCCTAATTTTCTAGTAAAGTAGCTCATGAATCAAGCAAACTTGGCGAGTCGAAGTACACTTCAGCTCTTCGTCGAAAGGAACGGCGACAACGATCCAGCTCGTTGATTTTTCCAGAACAAGTTGATGCAGAAGTCAAGCTAAAAGACGAAAAGATGTGCACTTCGGTGAATAGATGAGTCGTTCGGTGATCCCGTCTAATGCCACTGATTGGACTTCGTGCTAAGATTTTTGGGAACTTTTTGGAAACATTCAAATTGATTTTTGATAAAAGAAAAGGGAGATCCCTATGAATGTTATCCTAGTTTTGAGAGCTTTTACAAAGTTTTACATTGTTGAACATTCTTGCAGAGGATTTGGATCTTGGATTTGAAGATTTAGGATTTTACTATCAATTTTTGCATTGGGCATCAGCGATTGTTAACAAATTTAATGTATTATCTTGTTGGTAACGATTTCTTGCTTTTTTCTATGGTTGGCTAAAACCCTTTCCCTTAGAGGTGTGATCATGTAATGGAATATATAAATTAGCTTGTGGGTATTGTTAATTGCTGAACATAATTTTATTTTGAAATGGGTTCAATTGATTATTCATGTTTTAATTGTTGAACTAAAGTTGCAAATGTGGTTCTAGGTTAGCTCTGTATATTTCCTCGACAAAGAGATATATAGTAGAATGAATGATTGAGAGTTGTATTTATTTGAATCTTTACAACCCAACTTGAGAAAGTGGATTTAATTATTGAATTAGGTTGTTTCATTTTGTTTAGCTTGTTCAGGTTCCTGAGAACTCAATCGAAACATTATAGCTGAACAAGATATAGCATTTATATTCAAAAACCTATCATACCCATTCAGATTTAACATCTTAAAGCAATTAATAACTACCCATTTAGTAAAATTAGTATTCGATTGCTCGTGATCCTAAGTCCTCTCCCTAATCGTTCGAATCTTGTGTTACTCATTTTTGTTAGAACTTGGGTACTAAAATTCCCCCTGTTGATATTGATAAATGAAACCTCGTGATTTATTTAATGTTGTGTATCTCTTTTACTCTAAAAAAATTAGAACACATCTTCACTTCATACTTAAATTCTTTAATGTATCACTCCTTGTGGGATCGACCCCAACTCATCGTTGGCTTTAGACTTGTTAGAGACCACCTACACTTTGAATCTGAACAAGAGTAGTTGAGCGTTATCAGAA
This sequence comes from Solanum okadae, assembly GCA_036553675.1. Taxonomy (NCBI): domain Eukaryota; kingdom Viridiplantae; phylum Streptophyta; class Magnoliopsida; order Solanales; family Solanaceae; genus Solanum; species Solanum okadae. The sequence goes on along the minus strand of CM071685.1, from coordinate 9,298,229 downwards.
ATAGCGTCGCTGCTGGGGAAGGTTGTTTAGAGCTCTTTTATTGAAGCACATAAGCCAACAAGTCACTTCATAAAACTAGAACACTCACCAAATGTCATACCAAGACTCACCTAAGTAAGAGATGGTGAGGCAGCCCATACCACATCTCCATACCACACCCTAGTGATCCTTAAGGCTACATAAGACAAGCTCCATTCACATCTCAACATAAATCGTTCATTCAACTTAATGCATTTAGACAAGTTTATCCATTGATGACATAAGATCATTACATACATTCAAATCAACATAAGCACTTACATTCAATTCATTACAACTCTGTTTCACATTAGCATGCTCAAAGACCAACACTTTCATTAATTAGCCCAATAAGACTCATTCATTCATTATCATTACTAAGACGCACCATGATCTCCCTTAAATGTCTACTTGTGCAATGTCTAGATGATGTCCCATTCCACCACCTATCCTAAGTAGTACACCCTTAAGAGACCCTAGTTCATTCATTCATTAATGTGGGGGAAGAGCTTTAACCGACATAGACCATGGAGCTTGACATGGAATCCCGGTAGTAATTCTTAGCGGATGAGGGATCCCCACTTGCCTTAGGTAGGGTCATTCTTTTAGCCATTACGTGGTAGAGACCACTAGCTAGTCCTATGTGGGCACATAGTTAAGGGATAGAAGGATTGCTTCTAAGTACTCTCATCTCAACTCACAAATAAGGGTTGCTACTAAATACTCATATTCCAACTAACGAAGGAGTATCCACCCATCTTCATATCCTCTCGGTGCTAGACATTATTCACCAATGGAATTGGACATTTATTTCATTCATTTATTTATAGATAAGGATTGCAACTAACTACTCTCATCTTAACTCACGAAGGAGTACCCATCCTAGCCCAACATTCATGCATTTACGGATAAATATTGCTACTAAGTACTCTCATCTCAACTCACGAAGGAGTACTCATCCTAACCCAATATTCATTCATTTAGGAAGCTTCTGGATTCACAGAGGAGAAAACCTTTCATGTAGGAACCCCATTCATTTAAAGGAGTAATTTATGAGACTATCCTTACAATAGGCCCAATTTTCATTCATTAGCATTAACTCCCATTCGTTTCATTCATTCTCACATTCTTCCATTCATTATTCACTAGGTGCGAGAGTAGGTAAACATAGTCTATCCTAACCTCACCTTCATTGTGAGTCATTCAATGAAGACAACAACCGAGCATAACACATAAAGGTTCTACACAAGTGACCTTTCATACTCTTAGACCATAAACAAATTCACATCATATCACATTACCTTCACATAATCAACATTACTCAAAACAACAATCATCCAACTCTGCCTACAAGGCCATGATCACAACATGCTTATAAAGTAAACACATCCCCACTTTAAAGGGGATCAAACCACACAATTCTAAAATCTGTAACATATATATAAAATACTAGAATTAATAATCTATTCACAACTTCATCATTATCATAAACCTTAGGTCACAATTGCCCATTCAAGGCCAACATCAAACATAACACAATTGACCATCAATTCCTCATAATTCAATATAGAATAATACACAAACCAATAGCCCATAACAATCTACATAGTAATATCACATTATTAGCTCATAAACAATAAACCCACTTTAGACCCAAAAATTAGGATTTCAAGATATGCAAGGGTTCATGGAGTTTTTGAAATTAAAACAATCAATATTAACCTAAATCATCGTTTGAAATCCTTTCATGCAAGAACCCAAGCTTAGAATTGAAATTGGGGTTTTTAATGTTCATGAAAAACATTGAAATAACTTTGATTTGGCTCTTTGATTGAAAGGAGAATCAAAGATAAAATCCCCATACCTTTGTGATAAATTTCCTTAGGAATTTGAAGGAGAAATCAGTAGGAACCCATCCCCTAGCTTGATGCTTCGTCAATGTCTTCCATGGAGTTCTAGAGAGAGAATTTCTTTTAGAAGGAAGCTTCAATTGGAAATAATGAGGTCTAATTCTACGTTAAAGAGATTTAACTAATTTAAAATACCAAAAAATAGGTAAAATAGTCGTCTAGGGTCTAATTAGAACACGGGGTGAATTCACCCCTCACTTGGCAGTGAAACAGGGCACCAAACGACGGCTACTATTGATGGACCGTCCTGATAGGTCGTTATTTGGGACAGAGGCTCAACTTTTGAGGGCTAAGCTCCCACAACTAACTGTGGAGCTACGCTCCCTTTTGATGGTGCGTCAATGGCCTGACGAGGCATCACCCTGGGAGTCAAACAAGACTGCCAAACACAGTGCCTAGGCAGCCTTTTATGCCAATATTTGGTTCATCTCCAAGGACCCTTAAGGTGGTCCTTGGGGAATCATACCTGGACGTTGAGACCCTAAAAATTCCTATTAGGATAGTAGGGTCACCACCACTGATTTTAGACTTCATATGACAAATAAAAACATGCAAGACACACTACAACACACTAGCACACAAACGAATAGTTTTCGAATGTCTTGAACGTCTCTTTGCCGTTTTACTTCAAACTTCACTAAACTGACCTATAAACTCATTTTCAAACATTTATACAAGTTTATCAACTACTAAAATGCACGTGAAGCTCTAATTATCCTATTTCATTTTGAGGGGTGTGACAATATCCCCCACTTGGGAACATTCTTCCTCGAATGACACTTCAAACATTATAGAGTAAAGACTCTAGGACTAGCAGACCACAACAAGCATGTAATATTATTACTACAAGACACATCAAGGAGGAAACATCAACTCCACATAAAAAGCATTACGACAAGACTTTCATGCAATTCAAGGAAGTAGGAATAACATCTACCACTCAATATGCACAAAACTTTTCCATTTCTCATTTGTTTGGAGGAACTTCCTTCTCCATAGCATATCATGGTCATTAAAACATTTATAGGCTCACCATACAATTTCTCTCAACAGAATAATCATGCAACATCAAGATCACATCAAAGCATGATTGAAATGACCCAAAAAGTTCTTAAAAATGTGCTTCGGAAGTTACCGAAAACTTGTTTAGCTATATCTAGAAAAAAATCCATTTCGTTTTTCGAAAATACGAATTCATATTCTTGTTTAGGGGGTCAAATTGAGTGGGAAATGGGTCTAACCCAAATTTTAGAGGCACCGTATCAAAATCCCAAATTTCCAAGTGAAGCATTTTTCGGGGTCTACTTTGGAGGGTCATATCTCCTAGCACACAAATAATTGGGTGGTCCATAACATATCCATGGAAATCCCTTTGAGTTATCTATCTAACGCACTTCGTTTCACCTCATTCGAAGTTTGGACGAAGAAGTTATTCCCATTTTCGTAAAATCTGTCCGGCAGGAAATGCAATTTCCAGTGAGCGTTTTTACTGTTCACCCGCCTCATTTTTTTTTCTTAGTGTTGGACCATTTTTTCCAAAGGGCATATGTTATTTTCTATATATCATTAGTTCAATTCCCATCTCTAAAACATTTCCCAAAACACCTCTCCCATACTTAGACACATTTTCTCTCATGTTGTCTCAAGAACCCTAATCCAAAACCTTCCTCAAGATTGAAGAGACTCTTGCTCCAAGTTCCAAGATTCCATTGAAGACATTCTCAAGACCTTCATAAAAACTCAAGGTATGTGGTGTTGAACTCATGGGTCCTTCCACCTATAGTGCCTAGGCTCTATTCTACTCACTAATTCATGGTTTAAGTTAAGATTCATAAATTAGTCTTGTTCTATGTAATAATTTCCTGCACATTGAATTTTAAACATGAAAAGTGATTGTTTTGAGCATGTTGTGACTCTAGAACTTGAATCTAAATTTGGAATGGATGTGGAGATTTTCATGTGGTATTGTGGGTGTTAAAAGGTGTTGTTGTAGGTTGTTCATTGGTTTGGCTGCATAATTACTACCCTATTTTCCATGCTCTTTGATTCCATTACATGCCTTCAAGGTGTTTGACAAAATGTCCAACTATGGAGAATTGATGAATCGATGCTTTAAAACTTGAGTTATGAGATGTATGGAAATCCAGAGATGTGTTGATGACAAACTAAGCTTGTGTATATGTTCATTCCATACGTGAGATTGCATTAGAGCCTAATGGGAATTTCCTATATAAAATGTTGCATGACCATGCCCGGTCCGGGGGAAAAGAACCGGACAACCATGTGAGAGGTTTATATCTCACCACCTAGGATGCTTGGGGTGTGACCAACATCAACCATGTGAGAGGTTTATATCTCACCACCTAGGATGCTTGGGGTGTGACCAATATTAACCATGTGAGAGGTTTATATCTCACCACCTTGGATGCTTGGGGTGTGACCAACATCAACCATGTGAGGGGTTTATACCTTGCCACCAGGGTGTCCGGGTGTGAACGGCATCCCCCATCCTAAGTTGGGGTTATAGATTGGTTGGATCATGCATACACATATGATATCTACTATTAGTATAGATTTACTTAAACATGTTTTGACTTCACTTTGATCATGCATCCTCATATTGTTATTCATAATGCCTATGAAACTATTTCTTGTATTTCGATTCTGTCCTTGTCTATTGTTGTGTTGCATCCCGCATACTTAGTACATTCCAAGTACTAATGCATATTTTGCCTACATGATGTCACCATGTAGGGACCGGAGCTACTCTTGATCCTTCTATCCATTCACGTGGCTAGTACGGTGCTTATCCGAGTTTGTTGGTTAGTCCTCAATGATTCGAGGGCTATGTTATGTTTCCTACTCCTATGTTTTGAGACTTTAGCTTGCAATTGTATTTTGACTATGAGGGGAGCCGGTAGTATGTCATGTCCCCCGTCCTATCTATGTATGTAGAGGTGTGCGTTGGATAAGTATTTTGTAAATGAGCTTGACTCTTGTTCTATGTTGTCATTTTGAATTGGTTTGCCCTTAGTCCCTATTTTCCTGTTAATTAATGTTGAATGTACTTCCGCGACCGATGAAGTGTGATGACAAGTTTGAGAGGCTTGTTTGGGGTTCCTTCGGGTTCCTCATTCGTCATGTCACGTCTAGGCCCTAGGCTTGGGTCGTGACAAGCTTGGTATCAGAGCACTAGGTTGTTAAATCTTCGGAGTCCAACACACCGCGTTGAGTAGAGTCCTAATCATGGTTGTGAAGCGCGCCACGACTATGAATGGGAGGCTACAAAACGTTTTAGGAAAGGTTTCCCTTCTTCATGTTCTATGTCATGCTTAGAGTGAGATAAGGTGATTCCTCCCTAACGCTTGTTCTTTGGATTGCTAGATCATCATGCCAAACATGAGGGGAAGACGGGCCCGATCACCGGAAGAGCCACCCACCAATGGTGAGCTCCGTGATGCACTCACCATGCTTGCACAAGTGGTAGCTAACCAAGTGCAACAAGGAGCCCAAGCTCCTCGAACTACCACCCCGGGGGAAAGGGTGAGAGATTTCATGAGGATGAACCCTCCGGTCTTCCATTGTTCAAAGGTGGATGAGGACCCGCAAGAGTTCATCGATGAGGTATGCGAAATCTTGACTATTATGGATGTTGGTGCTTGTGAGAAGGCGGAATTGGCGGCCTACCAACTCAAGGGGGTTGCTCAAATTTGGTTTGATCAATGGAAGGGTGAGAAAGGTAATGGCTATGTGGTGCTGTGGGAGGAGTTTAAACTTGCTTTCCTTAATAGGTTCTTCCCTCTTGAGGTTAGGGAGGCAAAGTTGGTGGAGTTCATGAACTTGAAGTAAGGAGCTATGAGTGTGAGGGAGTATGCCCTCAAATTTGTCCAACTCTCCAAGTATGCACCTCACTTGGTGGCCGACTCTAGGTCGAGGATGAACAAATTTGTGATGGGTGTATCCGACTTGGTTAGTGAGCAGTGTCGATCCGCTATGCTCATTGGAGATATGGATTTGTCTCGGTTGATGACTTATGCCGAGCAAATGGAGGAGGAGAAATTGAGGAAGAGAAGGGGGCACGAGGCCAAGAGGGCCCGATTGGAGAATAGGTTCCCTAAGGGTGCTAGATTTCATCAAGGCTGAGGAAACCCTCATGTCAACCGGGGATTTGCTATCAATGTTCCTAGACCTCAAGGGGGAGGTGAAGTGGGTTCTATGGATGTATGCCCTAAGTATGGGAGGAAGCATGGTGGTCCTTGCATGAAGGGTTCGGGTGCTTGCTTTGAATGTATAGAAGTGGGTCATAAGAGGTTTTAGTGTCCCAAGATCCGCAACAAGGTCCGAAGTGCTAACACTACTCCTTTGGGTAGAGGTGCTTCTCAAAGTGGTGCCCCAAGGGACAATCGATTTTATGCTTTGCATGGTAGACAAGGTGTTAATGAGACTCCGGATGTGGTGACCGGTATGTTGCAAATCTTTGATCTTGATGTTTATACTTTGATTGATCCGGGTGCCACCCTTTCCTTTGATACCCCCTTAGTTGCTAGAAAATTTCATGTCGAGTCGGAATTGTTGCATGAATCATATGAAGTATCTACTCCCATTGGTGTCTCTATTGTTGCTAGAAAAGTGTATAGAAATTGTCTGGTTTGCATATTGAATAAGTTGTTGCCTTGTGATCTTGTTGAGTTGAACATGGTGGATTTTGATGTTATTCTTGGGATGGATTGGTTGCATGCATATTATGCTTCTATTGATTGTAGGACTCGTAAAGTCAAGTTCCGATTTCCTAATGAACCCGTCCTTGAGTGGGAGAGCCGGGATGTTGTGGTGAAGGGGAAATTCATTTCTTGCATTAAAGCCCATAGGTTGATTTCTAAATGGTGCTTGTACCATATTGTGAGAGTCAATGATGTGGAGTCTAAAGTCCCTCCTATTGAGTCTATTCCGGTTGTTAATGAGTTTCTAGATGTCTTCCCAGAAGACCTTCCCGGTGTCCCTCCCGAAAGGCAGATAGATCTTGGTATAGACCTCCTTCCCGATACTCAACCTATTTCTATCCCCCCTTACCGTATGGCCCCGGCGGAGTTGAAAGAGCAATTAGACCTAGTCATTCTCCCTGGGGTGCTCTGGTTTTGTTTGTGAAGAAGAAAGATGGGTCTCTTAGAATGTGTATTGATTATCGACAAATTAATAGGGTCACCGTCAAGAATAGGTATCCTCTTTGAAGGATTGACGATTTATTTGACCAATTGCATGGGGCTAGTCACTTCTCTAAGATTGATCTTCGGTCAGGGTATCATCAAGTGAAGGTGAGGGAGTGTGATATTCTCAAGACGGCCTTTCGTACTAGGTATGGGCACTATGAGTTTGTGGTGATGTCTTTCGGGTTGACTAATGCTCCGGCTCTCTTTATGGATTTGATGAATAGGGTTTTCAAACCCTACCTTGATTCTTTTGTGGTGGTGTTTATAGATGACATCTTGATCTATTCTCGGGGTGAGGAAGAGCACAAGGGTCACTTGAGGGTTGTACTCCAAAGATTGAGGGAAGAGAAGTTGTACGCTAAATATGAAAAGTGTGAATTTTGGTTGAAGGAAGTTGCTTTCCTAGGCCATGTGGTGTCGGGGGATGGTATTAAGGTGGATCCTAAGAAGACCGATGTTATTAGGAATTGGCCTAGACGTTTGACCCCGTCGGATATAAGGAGTTGCTTGGGTTTAGCGGGTTACTATAGGAGATTTGTGGAAGGGTTTTCTTCTCTTGCTTCTCCTATGACTAAGTTGACTCAAAAGAAGGCTAAATTTGTGTGGTCGGATGAGTGTGAGGAAAGCTTCCAAACTTTGAAAGAAAGGCTTGTGTCCGCTCCTATTTTGTCACTTCCGGATGGGTTAGAAGGTTTTGTTGTTTATTGTGATGCTTCCCGTATTGGTTTGGGTTGTGTGTTGATACAAAGTGCTAAGGTTATAGCCTATGCTTCTAGGAAACTTAAGGTTCATGAAAAAAATTACCCAACCCATGATCTTGAATTGGCCGCCGTGGTTTTTGCTTTAAAGATTTGGCGTCATTATTTGTATGGGGTGCATGTTGATATCTTCACCGACCATAAGAATCTCCAATATGTGTTCATGCAAAAAGATCTTAACTTGAGACAAAGGAGGTGGTTAGAATTCCTTAAGGATTATGATATGAGTGTTCACTATCATCCGGGGAAAGCTAATATGGTGGCGGATGCATTGAGTAGAGTGTCCATGGGTAGCTTGGCTCATGTGGGGGAAGGTAGTAAAGAGTTGGCTAAGGAGGTCCATCGGTTGGCCAAATTGGGAGTTAGGTTAGAAGGGGTGGATAGTGGAGGAGTAGTTGTTGTTGATGGTTCAAGGTCTTCCTTGGTTGATGAGGTGATAGTCAAGCAAGATCTTGATCCTTCTTTGGTAGAATTGAAGGCTTCGGTGAGTAGTGGTAAGGTGGAGGTTTTCTCCCAAGGGGGAGATGGTGCCCTTAGGTACCAAGGTAGATTATGTGTTACTTGTGTCGATGGTGTGAGGGAAAGAATCCTTGATGAGGCTCATAATTATTTTTATTCTATTCATCCGGGGTCAACAAAGATGTATAGAGACTTGAGGGATGTGTATTGGTGGGGCGGTATGAAGAAGGACATTGCAAAATTTGTTTCGGGTTGCCATAGTTGTCAAGTCAAGGCCGAACATCAAAGGCCGGGTGGCCTAACTCAAGACATTGAGATACCTACTTGCAAGTGGGAAGAAATCAACATGGATTTTGTAGTGGGCTTACCCAAGAATAGAAGAGGCTTTGATTCGGTTTGGGTGGTGGTTGATCGGATGACAAAGTCGGCTCATTTCCTACCGGTTAAAACTACTTACGGGGCTGAAGAGTATGCCAAGTTGTACATTCATGAATTGGTAAGGTTGCATGGGATTCCTTTGTCTATCATCTCGGATCGTGGTGCCCAATTCACTTCTCACTTTTGGAAGTCTTCCCAAAGGGGTCTTGGTACAAAGGTAAAGCTTAGCACGGCCTTCCACCCTCAAACGGATGGCCAAGCCGAAAGAACAATTCAAACCTTGGAGGATATGCTTAGAGCTTGTGTATTAGAGTTGAAAGGTAGTTGGGATGATCATCTTCCTTTGATTGAATTTGCATACAACAATAGTTATCATTCTAGTATCGGTATGGCTCCTTTTGAGGCACTTTATGGTAGACGGTGTAGGTCACCAGTTGGGTGGTTTGAAGTTGGAGAGGTGGCCTTGTTGGGTCTGGATCTGGTCATGGATGCTCTTGAGAAGGTAAGGATGATTAGGGAGAGGTTGAAAATAGCCCAAAGTCGTCAAAAGTCTTATGCCGATGTGAGGAGACGAGATCTTGAATTCAAAGTGGGTGATTGGGTTTATTTGAAAGTTTCTCCAATGAAAGGTGTGGTTCGTTTTGGTAAGAAGGGGAAATTAAGTCATATGTATGTCGGTCCTTATGAGATAATAAGAAGGGTTGGTAAAGTAGCCTATGAGTTGGGGTTGCCCAAGGAGATGGAATTAGTTCATCCGGTATTCCATGTATCGATGCTGAGGAAATGTGTTGGTGATCCTAACGCTATTGTACCTCTTGAGGTTGTGGGTGTTGTAGAAGATAATTTGACGTATGAAGAAGTCCTGGTTCAGATCTTAGATAGACAAGTTAAAAGGTTGAGGAACAAAGAAGTGGCGTCCGTTAAGGTACTTTGGAGAAATCAACAAGTGGAGAGTGCTACTTGGGAGGCCGAAGCGGACATGCAAAGACATTATCCTTATCTATTCAACTCCACTCAAGCCTAAGGTATTAAATCAAGTCCTTTGTACTCCATTGAGTCTTACATTTCAGCCCCAGAATCATTAATGTGCATATATGTTTAAATTGATGAGTTATGGATGCTTTACACTAAGTTTTGAAATCTTGAAGGGATGTTTAAATAAAATTTTTGCATTCATGTTGGGGCTGATATGTTCTTACTAAGTCTTGCCTTGTACGTCTCTTCCACATTCGGGGACGAATATTCCCAAGGGGGAGATATTAAAATGACCCAAAAAATTCTTAAAAATGTGCTTCGGAAGTTACCAGAAACTTGTTTAGCTATATCTAAAAATAAAAAAAAACCGTTTCGTTTTTCGAAAATCCGACTTCATATTCTTGTTTAGGGGGTCAAATTGAGTGGGAAATGGGTCTAACCCAAATTTTAGAGCAACCGTATCAAAATCCCAAATTTCCAAGTGAAGCCTTTTTCGAGGGTCTACTTTGGAGGGTAATATCTCCTAGCACACAAATATTTGGGTGGCCCATAACATATCCATGGAAATCCCTTTGAGTTAACTACTTAAAGCACTTTATTTCACTTCATTCGGAGTTCGGACTAAGAAGTTATGCCCATTTTCGTAAAATCTGTCCGGCAGGAAATGCAATTTCGAGAGAGCGTTTTTACTGTTCACCCGCCTCATTTTTTTTTCTAAGTGTTGGACCATTTTTTCCAAATGGCATATGTTATTTCCTATATACCATTAGTTCAATTCCCATCTCTCAAACATTTCCCAAAACACCTCTCCCATACTTAGACACATTTTCTCTCAAGTTGTCTCAAGAACCCTAATCCAAAACCTTCCTCAAGATTGAAGAGACTCTTGCTCCAAGTTCCAAGCTTCCATTGAAGACACTCTCAAGACCTTCATAAGAACTCAAGGTATGTGGTGTTGAACTCATGGGTCCTTCCACCCATAGTGCCTAGACTCTATTCTACTCACTAATTCATGGTTTAAGTTAAGATTCATAAATTAGTCTTGTTCTTTGTAATAATTTCCTGCACATTGAATTTTAAACATGAAAAGTGATTGTTTTGAGCATGTTGTGACTCTAGAACTTGAATCTAAATTTGGAATGGATGTGGAGATTTTCATGTGGTATTGTGTTGTTAAAAGGTGTTGTTGTAGGTTGTTCACTGGTTTGGCTGCATAATTACTACCCTATTTTCCATGCTCTTTGATTCCATTTCATGCCTTCAAGGTGTTTGACAAAATGTCCAACTATGGAGAATTGATGAATCCATGCTTTAAAGCTTGAGTTATGAGATGTATGGCAATCCAGAGATGTGTTGATGACAAACTAATCTTGTGTATATGTTCATTCCATACGTGAGATTGCATTAGAGCCTAATGGGAATTTCCTATATAAAGTGTTGCATGACCATGCCCGGTCCGGGGGAAAAGAACCGGACAACCATGTGAGAGGTTTATATCTCACCACCTAGGATGCTTGGGGTGTGACCAACATCAACCATGTGAGAGGTTTATATCTCACCACCTCGGATGCTTGGGGTGTGACCAACATCAACCATGTGAGGGGTTTATATCTTGCCACCAGGGTGTCCGGGTGTGAACGGCATCCCCCATCCTAAGTTGGGGTTATAGATTGGTTGGATCATGCATACACATATGATATCTACTATTAGTATAGATTTACTTAAACATGTTTTGACTTCACTTTGATCATGCATCCTCATATTGTTATTCATAATGCCTATGAAACTATTTCTTGTATTTCGATTGTGTCCTTGTCTATTGTTGTGTTGCACCCCGCATACTTAGTACATTCCAAGTACTAACACATATTTTGTCTACATGATGTCACCATGTAGGGATCGGAGCTACTCTTGATCCTTCTCTCCATTCACGTGGCTAGTACGGTGCTTATCCGAGTTTGTTGGTGAGTCCTCAATGATTCGAGGGCTATGTTATGTTTCCTACTCCTATGTTTTGAGACTTTAGCTTGCAATTGTATTTTGACTATGAGGGGAGCCGGTAGTATGTCATGGCCCCCGTCCTATCTATGTATGTAGAGGTATGCGTTGGACAAGTATTTTGTAAATGAGCTTGACTCTTGTTCTATGATGTCATTTTGAAATGGTTTGCCCTTAGTCCCTATTTCCCATTAATTAATGTTGAATGTACTTCCGCGACCGATGAAGTGTTATGACAAGTTTGAGAGGCTTGTTTGGGGTTCTTTCGGGTTCCTCATTCGCCATGTCACGTCTAGGCCCCAGGCTTGGGTCATGACAGAAAGCATGTTAAGGTTGACTTTACTTATGTCAAGACATGAAGTATGTTTATGCATGTGAATTACACTTATGACTTCTTAATGGGTTTGCTTAGTATATGTGGGGGTATGGGACTCCATGTGTACATTGCACAATGAGCATGTGAAGGGATTGTGAGGGTGGTTTTCCTATGATATGAACTAAATGGGTTATGAATAGTGATATAGTAAATGAATGAGTCCATATATGATGCTATGAAGTATGTTGGTCTTATGTCTAATGTTAAATGAAGATGTTATAACTTGTTGAATATGATGTGCCTAGTCTGTGGTGGCTTCCTATGAACACTTGGTGTGAGTAGTATTATGGGATGCTACTTACACATTGCACTAGTGTGACTTCGGGGTTGTCTTAGGTGATGGTTCTTATGTGAAGACTATGTCTTATGGTGTGCTTATGACTCTATGAATAAATGTGGTTGGATTGATGAAGGCTATATGTAAGTTCACCTTTGGTAACTTTACGGTGATACATTGCACCAAGTGTTCCCTAAGGGTTGCTTGAGGAAAGGAGGTAAGATAAAGAGGAAGGTAATGTATTGTATGCATTGAATGTGCGTAAAATGTTATAAGTGGATCTATGTGCTATTATGAATGGTTTCCATGTGTATGATGATGTATGTGGTTTATATTGTTCCTATTGTGCTAAATGTTCTCGAAGATTCTCTAAAAAGGCATGATGCATGGTTTCCAACTAAATGTCCCTTTTAAAAGCATGTTTTTGCATGGTTATCATACTTAGTGCATTCTTGTACTAACACCATTCTTCTTCATCTTTTTATACCAAGTGTAGGGGGCGGCGGCTAAAGGGCCTTTCCTAGAAGTGATGAGCTTGGCTTACTATTCCCAAGTTCAGGTGTGCCCTTTAAGATTCGAGGACCTTTATGCTAAAGAGTTTCCTTAAGTTCAATATACTAGCTAGTAGTTTCTTTTGTATTGTAAGGGTTGTGTCCCTCTTGTGTTGTAGTCGTGTTTTAAGATGGCTACCTAGAGACGTAGTACTCTGATTTTGTATTAAAGGTTTAAATGAGGTGACTTTTTAAGTCTTGTGTTATATTATGAAAAAGTTTTAAATTTTCCGCTATTTTTCTATGATAAATGCTATGACAAGCGCTAAGGGCTTGTATAAGACCTTCGAGAGGTCGAATACGCCAGTAACGGCTAGGGGGTGCTCTCGGGTCGTTACAAGGCTTAATTAAACTAAAATTTCAAGTAAGTAACAAGTAATCTACGAGTGGGAGATTGGAAATCGATATCACGTAGGGGTAATTGTGATGCTATATAGTGACGAACATTCAGCGATAGGTTTGGTCATCTTCAATGACACTAATCATCATTTGATCTTAGAGTATCAGTTTATAGAATCTCTTTCCAGTCTCCTATATGCTAATGAAGCAAATACCTGAAGCTAGTCTCTCTTTCGATGCAGAAATAAGGCCAATAGATATGACCCGTAATCTGTATATTCAGGAAAATTATAAACATCAAACCTAAGCTGCATGTATCGATCTATATTCAAGATTACAAACATCAAACCTATGTTGCTTGTATCGAATTAATTATCCACTCCAATCAATCTCTTTTGACCATCAATCCGAGATCAAAAGTAGGAATTATGTTTGCAACCTTAACCCATAAATAAATCACATTTTAAATAGCCAAAATCCATGTATTAAAAAATAACAAAGAAAAGAGTATAACATAATATCCACTACACTAAAACAACACCCAACCTCATAATTGAACACCTACACTTTGTGGTTTTAGCTACCCATCACAAAGTGTAAAGAAATTATACCTTGGATGAAAGCAGCTATGGGTAACATGAAATTAAGCCGCTACAAGTAATACACACTCAGATTTCAACTTCAAGTTTTAAATTTCAAGAGAAAAGTTTAAAGACCCAAAAACTACAAAAGTGTTCTTCAAAGAATGAAAGTATTTCTCTCTAAAAGCATTCTCACTTCTGGAAAATATTACTTCTCCAAAAACATACTTTTTTTCTCTCCTTTGGGCTATTTATAATTTCCCCATAATCTAGCCCAAAACTAAATGTGTGACTCATCGAGCGAAGTTAGTCGGGCTCACCTATCACATTATGTGAACCACCAATTGATCTTCAGCTTACCTTTCTCTGGCTTTAGATTTAAGGTGTTTAAACCTCAGTCAGAGAACTCGTTTGAGTCTTGATTATTCATTCGGCATATTTGCGAGTGGAACCTTTATTCACCTCTCTAACGTTCAATTTTTCTTCAAGTTCTAACACCTTCGGTGATGGTCACCTTATTCGGATCATTCAACCTTGTTGACGATCCTTGTGAGCATTTTCTCATTTCGGTTTCCTTCTAGCCTAGCTGATTCTTTGGGTTGTAGAAGATTATGGGAAGGGGCATACCTATCGTTGCCGTCCTCCCTATCTCTCCAATGTTTCAGATCGTTATCTCACTCCTTGTTCCAACCTTGATTCCCACCTTGTTGTTACTAATTTGGGTGACAACCCCCCATTTGGTTTCCCAAGTATTGATCTTCTTCATTGTGTAATGCCTAAACATGACATCACTTGGATACTGCCTAATGTTTGTTACAATCGCATTTACAAATTTAATTCCTCATCATATGACATGTTTAGACGAAAAATCGTGTTGGGTCATTATTTTGCCCATGTTTTCATCTCATTCATTTTTCTTTTCTATTTGTTATTTTCTCAGTTGTAGAGTAGACACTTGGTGTTTTCCAGTATGTCATCCTCGGTTAACCTTTTTTATGTCATCTAGCAACAACATTGCTATTGTATACGATTGTTGCATAAATCCCCCTTCCACCATCTGATCAACCACATCTAGATTGACTCAATCAAGGTTGCAATAGAATTATTGGAGTAGCCAATTGTCCGGCACACCCTGTGTTTTACATGGCAAGAGTAATTTTTTGAACTGTAACCAAGTTTTATGTGTAGGTTCTCCTTCAATTCTTTTGAATTTTTTGGATTTGGGTTTGAAATTTTACTATGTTCAAGGGGGTGGGGGAATCTCTCCAATAAAGCTTCATTCAACTCCTCCGAAGAAGTGTTAGAATCATTTGGCAATTTCGCCTACAATCTTTTAGCTTCACCCATCAAAGAGAACGGGAATAACCTCAACCTTACCTACTCTTGTGAGATGTTTTAGAACACAAACGACTCACGAGCTAAAACCCCAAATATTCCTCGTAATTGGAGTAATTGTAGTATTATTCCCTTTAGATGAAAAATTTCCCTCTCGACTGTGGGAGGTAACCGGATGGCTCTCATGGGTTGAATGATGTTCATTCATTTGCAGCAATAAAATAAGTGGGTGGATGATTTCACAGAATTTAATAAAAAAATATTTGTTCACAAAAGTCACAATTAAGCTTAGATTTCAGAAATTCAATAGGTAACAAGTAATCTAGGGATTTTGGGATTGGAAATTGATGTCACATCAAAGTAATTGTGTTGCTCTATACTAATGAAATTTTATTGATAGGCTAGGTCATCGTCAATGATACTAATCTTCTTTTGATCTCATAGAATCGTTTGATAGAATCTCCTTTCGGTTTCTTCTATGTGATATACTAAACAATCCAATACCTTACACTATTCTCTCTATAGATTCAACAGTAGCGCAAATAGATCTGACCCATAACATCTATTTTAAAACAAGTTACATAAGTCAAACCTAAATTGCAAGTATGAAACTAATTACCCTCTCCAATAAATCTCTTCAGAGCATCAATCGGAGATCGAAAATAGGAATTCAGTTTCCAACCTAATCCATAAGTTAAATCAATGCTAATTAGACTAAATTTATGTATGAAAAACAGGAAAATAGAGTATAACCCAATGCACACTACATTAAATCAACACCCAACCACATAATTGCACCCCTAGATCTTGGGATTTTATCCACCCATTAAAAAGAGGAAACAAATTATATGTTTTATGAATGCAGCCATGCGTAATATGGAATGACACAATTACAAGAAAAATCACGTATGTTATCTAATTATTCCTTCCACTTCAGTTATTTCGCACATAGAGTAAACGAATTATCATATGCATAGAGTAAATGAATTACACCCCTTTCTTATCTAATTATTCCTTCCACCTTCAGTTATTTCTAGTTTTATTTAGCATATGTTATCTTGAGTTTGTCATGCCTACTGAGGTTTATGGTAGCCACACTCATGATCGAGTTTGGAGTCATTACAATGAAACTCGATTACCTCTCAATTTGGTTCATAATTAAGTGTGAAAAATAAAATTCTAATGATAGAACATGCTAATTTGCAAAAGAATAAAGAATACGAATTAAACACTCCACATAATTCTGAAAGAGTCACCCACATGAACATCTGATTACTATTCTTTATCTAGGATAAAATTATTTTCTCACACATGGACATTGGATCTTCCATTCAATCATACATAAAATTTTTCTTCTTTGATTAACATCAAGTATGTGCTTCTGATATATCTTGATTCTAACACTTCCTTGCCATGACATTTAAATTGTATTCCTAATGTTATGTTATTTTGGTTGATCTAGTAGGGGTCTACTTAGATATCTTTGGACCTTTTGTTGTCATAAAAACTATGTGGCTGAGTCAAAGTTCTAGTTAGAGTCTTATTCAAAGACTAAAAGTATATTTGTATGAATCATATATGTATAGGCAAAACTTTATTATCATCAAATAGGGATAAAATTAAATAAAGAGATTATTCTTTTGAATTAAAAGTTCTCAATATTAGAAAAATTAACATTTAAGGTAGTATAATTATATTTTGCAACCTATGCTATGTAGTTGAAAATGATTTAAATAATGTGATTGATACTATATAATGGTAAAATTTTTTACATATTTCAAATAAGAAAGTATTTAGTATACAAAAATTTAGTTTATATCATAGTTCTACGTATAAAGAAAATAAGAAAATGACTATAATGTCTAGTGTTAAATCTATTTTTGAAGGGTAAAAGAGATATATAACATTTTGTTGAAAACCTTGTATTAGGTAGATTAATGCCTCATTTTTTCAATTGGTCTAAACTGAACAAACCTAGGTTATATCATCATAAACTCAAAGGAACTCCCAACCATAAAAAACATCAATTGAAGGTTTTACTTCATGGAATTGCATAGAAGAATCGTGGTGGGAGAATACCGACTAAGTGATTAACCGGAGTCAATCTTAATCCACATCCTCTCTATGTTGCCAGAAGCAAAACAAGTTGCGAGCACTAGTGTAATATCAAGGCGATGGCGGTTGCTTTCCAAGCATGTTGAGGTATCACTCAATTTTCAATCCTTTTATTTAGCCCATTCTAGTGAGCAAACCAAATTAAGTTTCTAGATTTCGTGACTTCCACTCAAAAAAGCTTCATTATTGGATATCTTTTCAGAAAAGGTCAAAATTTTATTTTGGTTTTCTATATTCTCTAGGAGAATTTTTTTAAAGATTTTGATTTATAGGTATATTTTACAACGAAACATGCTAATGTTGAAAAATTACTCTGCACTTTTTATTTAGGGATACATATGAGTTTCCTCAAATTGAATATAAGAATACATCCTTGAAGAATTTGGTTTTAGGGTAGAGAACTTTTTCATACTCTACCCTACAAAAAATTTAGGGTATATATTTTTTTGCAATTTGGGACTTCTTAATTGTTATTAAATATTTTGGTTTATGAACATTATAGTGATATTATATATAAATATGATAACAATTTGATTAATGTTAAAAAAAATACATTTTATAGATATGTTATTGCAAAGTGGAAGGTTGTGGGATTTCACTTGGTATGTTATTGTTGTTTTATTTGCAAAGTGGAAAGTAATTTAATTAAGACCTTTTAGGCAAAATTTTGGATGATAAACACTGAGAATAAATAATTTGTAAAATTCAGAGTTCTTTGGCACTAAAGAGTCGGCTTCCACCTTAATATATCAAAAAAAAAAGAGAGGAGGGAATCCCATAATACGGAGAATAAATAGTTTGTAAATGTTAGATGCATTTACATTGATAACAGTCTTTAAGACATGTGAATGGTTTTTTAAAGTGCTTAATAGTCCATTTTTTTATATCCAAAAAAACCTTGAATTGTTCAACGATTATCATGTTATTTATTAAGTATGTATAATATGAAACAGAGGTAGCATTTGATAATTGTTTTGTGGGAGTTTCAAACTCACTTCATCCCTAGAAAAAAGTACCCCCATTATATTTGCCAAACCCAAAAATAGAGGATATTGATCCTGAAGAAGGCTACTATGCAGCTAGTAGTCATAGCATTAGTGTACAAGTTGTTAAAACATCTCTTTCTTGATAATTAATTAGTTTGTGTTGGATTCAAAATGGAGAGTGGTAGCGGGTGAAGAAAGCAATGACATGTATGTTCAGAAACAACGGGAGATTAGAGTTCTTGAAGCAATTTATCCACGGAATCTTGAATTCTACCAAAGTATGTTACTTCAATCTTGAGGGATTTTTTTTAATTTCTGGTTGATTTTAACTATAGGTTGTTGTGTCTAGGGTCTTAGAATAAACAAAATCTTTTTGGCACAAAAGTAGGAGAAAGGTCTGCATACATCCTACCCTCCCCATACCCCACTTTAGGGGTTACATTGGATATGTTGTTACTGTTGGTTTGTTTCTTCTTAAAAGATATTTTTTAAAATAAAATCTTTTCTAATTATCTTATTATTTTGGATGTTACTTCTATTTAATTGATTTTTATTTCCACGCAGTCCTTATATGGGTCCGGGAGGCGAGACTTTTATAATGATCGCAATACACCTGGTATACCCATAAGTCATGTTGAAGCATAGGAGTTATGGTTATAAAAGTTGATCATTATGCAGAGTCCCATTTGTAGAACCTAAAGAAGGACTGCATGGAAATAAATACCAACTTAAAAGAAGTAACATCAACAACTAGAATAAGATCAATGGAATTTTTTTTATAAGAAACAAATCAATGATAACAACAGACATAATGTAATCCCACAAGTGGGATATGGGGATGGTAGAATGTACTTTGACCTTAATCGTAACTTTTTAGGGTAGAGATGGTGTTTACACCAAGACACTCGACCCAACAGCGTATTATCGAAACTGGCTAGAAATAAAAAAAACCCACAAGATTGAATTATCGTACTTTGGAGTAATGAAGGATTACGTAGATAAATTGCTTCAACAACTCTCATCTCTCGTAATTTTTTAACCTACATGTCAGTGCTTTCTTTACACACAACAACTCACCATTTTTGTATTAAACACAAACTGATTATATAATCAAGGAAAGGAAGTGTTAGCAACTAGTACTATCTGCTGCATCATAGCATACTTCAGAATCAATTTCCTCTAGTTTTGGGTTTTGCAATTTTAAAGGGCTATATTTTTCTAGGGGTGAAATGAGTTTGAAACTCTCCCAATAAACTATCGAATGCTACCTCAATTTCATATTTTGGTTTTTGGATTTTGACGGGTGGCGGCGGCCTCCACCATCAGGCTAGAAATTCTTACAGATTATCCTAGCCTTCGATCAATTTGATTTCCCTGGAATTTGCAGATCTCTAAAAAGTTCATTGGATCTTGAGACATTTGTCGTGGACAGATGCAATTACCAAACAAGAGTAGGTTCTATTTGGACCTTATTTCTGTTACTTCATGTTATCAATATTAATTAACTATTACTTAAAGAAGAAGACAATGCATATGCATAATTTATGATATCCAATACATTAGGAAAGAAATCATAATACTAATTTAAAATTACTTTAGCGGTATATTTCATAGTTTGTATATACCAATTTGTTTGCCCGACCACACCTGAGTTAGATGTTGTTCACGTAAAACTTTATATTATTTGCTAAGAATTCGATATGTTCATTGAATCTAAAAGTTCTTTACCTCTTCTTTCTATCCAAACACAACATCTTTGCTTTTTACATTTTTATCAAAAATCACAAAAAGCATTAAAGGAAGATCATCAAGATTAAGACACATGAAAAAGGACTGGTGCCTTGACCAGTTGGTAATACTAATTAAACCTTTGGAAAACGAGAGATGCTATACAATTGATGTTACAAAGTAATGTTTAATTAGAATATAAATATGTCTCCTGATTCTTACTGTCAGCAATGGTATCTTTTCCTTTGGGGTAAAGTTCGACCCCTTTCATGTAGCTCATCAACTCAATATCGCAAAAGAACAACATACCTGGATTCTCTTCATCGACCACATCTGGATCAATTTCTAGTATTTCCTTACCATTTTGTTCAAATGGAACCGCGTCCCTATTGTCTTCGAATGATATATATTTCCTATCCAATTCCAAAAAGAAGGTGCGCTCAAACACAACTCCGATTTGTACTTTATACATCAAAACCAATGCCATCATCCTAGTAGAGAAGCAGAAAAAATTAGGGTGCAATGAATTCATCTACGATTTTTCAAGTACAAATTGTTGACGCGTATTAATTAAATTCAAATAGTAAGAACAATTTTAACTTATTGATAATATTAATGATGAGATGTATTATAGCTTCTTCTAATCCTCGAAATCTAGAAGATGTAAAATCACATTTATATTTTTATTGATAAAATAGTTACATTTGGAATGATCGTAGTTGCACACCTTCCTTTTGTCAAGTGACTTTACCCCTATACTTATCAAAAAAAATATTCATTCATATTGAAACAAACAACAAAATTACAAAAAAAAGAAAGTTATGGTGTATATAAATTAAATAAATGGTTAAGAATATTTGAGCAAAAACCTTCTATGATTTTTTCAGAAAGCGACAAAGAGAGTGTTCTAAGGGTTTATGATCTCTTGGCATACTAATAAAAGCAACTCCCTCAACACACAAGGCCCATTAGCTTTATCATGATTGAGTTTAATAAACAATTGGCCTCGCAGATTTTCAAATTCAAACATGAAGAAGCTACTGGGAGCTATTAAAATATATTTAACAAAAATCAAGTATGTGTGCTTGCTATTGTATGATGATTGCATTGGCTTTTATGTTTAATGTACGAACTATATTTGTGTTTGATCGCACCTTCTTTTTGCAAATTTCTAGGAAAGAAATATCATTGGAAGATGTTAGGGACGTGGTTCCACCCTTGTACTGAAGTTCTAAGGAAATACTAGAAATGGATCCAAATAAGGTCGATTAAGATAAACTAGTCTTGAGGTTCTTTGGGGATGTTGAGTCGATGTGCTCTATGAAAGGAATATAGATTTGTATCAACGGAAAAGAGATCATCATGAATAGTAAGAATTAGGAGACATATTTATCTTCTAATTCAATATTATGCTGTAACACAAATTGCAGAGAAGGTTGAGTATTTTGATAAACATGTTTCTTATATTACAACCTCGTCAAGGTGCCAGTCCTTTTTTGGCGGTGTCTTAATTTGGAGGGTGTTGACTTAATGCTTGATGGTGATTGTGCATTGTTGATAAAATGTTGAAAACCCAAAAAGGTTATTGTGGATAAATTGAAGAGGTGTTGAACAAATATATTCAATAAACATATCAATTCATAGCAACATCTGGCGTAATTTTATTTCTAAAATTAGTGTAGATTTTCATGCGTAACATGTTATCGAGACACGTAATTTTAACTGCCCATTTCTATAAGTGAAGACCATCAATATCATTTCTTATTTTTGATCAATATGCAAAACTAAGTCAGTACTACCCTTGGTAAAATATTTTCTCAAGCATGTAATCATTGTAGCAAAGTTCGACGTTGTTGCCAAATAAAAAATGAATGATGTTTCTAAGGATTATATTAAGATGAAACAAAAGTTTTTTAGCTTTCGAAATATTAAAAATGTATTTTAAAATCGTTTCTTAAAAATAGCATTTCAAATTACATGTTCAAAGGATTCTTTCTTTTGGCCTATGTAATTATGACAAACATAAGGAAATGAAGTTTTTTGTTAATCTTTGGGTTTTTTTACTTTACTAATGTTTTTCAATTTTGGAATCATCTTTTGGGGATTTTAGGCTCTTTATATAATTTTTTTTTTAGATATATGGCTTTTTGTGTTTACTTATTCATGACATACATTCTCTAAATTTAGTTTTGCATTAATTTGAAACGTTGACTTTTTGACTATACTGGGATTTGTAACTTTGTTCAAAAATGATTAAGATGTGTTTTCTTTACTATCTGTTAAATACATTTTTTGCTTTTGAATATTATGTCCTACAAGGCTATAACCTTCAATAAGTAACAAGTCATATTGTTTAGGGTGTGTTTGGTATGAAGGAAAATATCTCATGTTTGATTGGCTTAACTATTTTTAAAAATATTTACATTTCTCATTTCATGATAGCACCTACTACATTCCTCTAGTAGGTAAGTCTAACTCTTAGCCCAGAACCATAAGCAATAAATAAGAAACAATAAACTATAAAAATTGGAAATTTCACGACCCAAAGTACACCCTAGACATGACATAACGTATAAGGCCCGGAGTGTCCCTACAAAATCGAATTCGGATACATACAAGATAATAGAAATAAACAGTTCAAAGGTTAGAATTTTACATATCAAATGAGTTTGAAAAAAGAGGAAGTCTAACATAAGTCTCAAATCCATCTAATACATTACAAGGAAAGTGATCGGTGCGTAACCAAAATATCACATACAAAGTTTGAAACGAAATGACATAAAGCTATAAAGTGTCTCGGTCATCAGAACATAAGTGTGCGAGGTAGGAAAGTCGGATCCTACATTCATGAGATAATGTAGGTAAAAGTATGCAATTGTACATTGAATGTACTAAGTATGAGGTAGTTTGCATTCATATGAATATAATTGTATAAATGGTTTAAAACATGTAGACATGATCAATATTTGGAAATTTTAAACATGAGGAAGTAAAATATAAAAATCATAGGATATAGCCAATGCATTTGAAATAAAGGACATAACAAAATATTGAAGAAAACAAAATCATTTTGTAGTGTCTTAGGTTTAAGCGATAATAAAACCATGGTGGCTATATCATGGAATCGTGTATATCCCTCATATCGAAAGAAGGAGAACCTACTTTCCAAGGTAGAATCAGTACATATCATCATTTTTAAAAGTAGATCCACTAGTTATGTACTTTAAGACATTCTACGGGGGAACATAGTTTTAGACTAGAGGTTGCTACTAGAAACTACCCTATTTGTACCATTTTTCGGAGCGAAACTGGTAGTTGGTGAATTCATGAAAGTGGTAGTGTGGTAGATGGTACTGTGGTAGGTGAGTAACTTATTTTTAAAATTTTATTATAATATCTTTTTACTAAATGTATTAATCTTGATATCTCTTTAATATTACTTTTTGGTAGTGCTAAATTTATGGTAATATGTAATAATATTTATTGTAAAATTCTTCCGATAGTTGTTTTAATCTGAATATTTCATTAATATTATTTATGATATATCCTAAATATAACATATATTGGGTTCTTTGATACATATATAAATTTCCCTCCATTAATTGTTCTAATAATTTTATATCTTCCATAGATTCTGTCCAATATTGTAAATATTCGTATTTCATTTTAGTCTGAATTTATTTCTAAATCGTACCATTCTATTCTTTCGTAGTCTAAATCATGTAAGTCTATTTCATACCATTGTTGGTTCAATATATCTTCTGGTTCGTTATCATTAAATATTTTTTCCCATATGATTCTTCTTAATTCAATTATTTCTCTACCTTTAAGTATATATAAGATTAAAGTTTAATAGTTTTTTACCATTTCATTATGTACGTATGTAGTCATGTTCTTTATTATGCAGGTTTTTTATTTCAAATTATTCCTTCCTATCATATTCATAATTGATTAAATTCATATTAGATCATTATGAACTAGATTATCTTTATCATGTTTTTCTGTCACTACTAGTATCGTACTTTAGCTGATACTTCCTTCTTATCAGCGCCTCAACTTTGTTTACTCCCCTAAACGGCTTTCCTCGCCTACCGATTTCAACTTTAGGATGGCATAGTATAGAAGTTTTCTCCCTGTTTCCAGTGTGCTAATAAACTAGAAATCATGATTCAAATAATTCTAATACATAATAACTAACATAAATTTATTCAATCATATATATGATATTCAGGAATATATGAAATTAGTTCTGCATATTTTTTGAGCAATATACCTTTGCCTCTTGCTTAGCCATGCTATCTGAAATATCTGAGTGGATTTCAGATTTCTCCATATTAACTTTTAAGTATTTTTATAACTGAGTGGAGAGAGTGTTTTCAAGAAAGTTTTTATTAAGTTAGGCATTGCCTGCCCTTTCATTTACATATGCCTTTCTTTATATAGAAAGGAATTTACATACGTACTACATTACTTACAATAATGCATTACTACACTTGTCACCTAATAATACTACTACATTACTTACTCCTATGACTTTTTTTACACTACTTGATGGCTTTCTTACAATCCCATACTTATCCTTTACACTTGTCTTACAATCCCATACCTACTACTTATGACACACTATTTAACATTATGACACACTACTATTCACACCATACTTTATTGACTTTTTTACAAGACAAATAAATTTACTCTTATCTCATCTTTTTATTTTGTCCGTATCTCATCATCATTGTCTTCTTTTACTTCATCTTTATCTTCATCATCTTATCTTCTTATTATCTGCTTCCGTCTTTATCTCTTTATTCCAGCTGGACGTCTGGGATTATATTATCTTGTCCGTTACATTTTGAACATATGTGGTCAGGGTATTTGTGACCAATTAGCTTGCAATATCTGGTTAATAACTCTACCGAAATAAATCCTACTTTTAATGCTCGTGTCGTAGGTCGTTCTTCTGGCTTGAGTAATGATAAAATTCATCTTTGGACTTCATCCATATCTGCTTTCCTTAGCTCCCTTAAATTGGAATAAATCATTAACTAATCTCTTGCATAGTAGCTCCATATAGCGTTTCCGTTTAAGTAGTTATTTGCTAGCTCTTGTATAATGGTTGATATACCAATTATTCTCTTATTGGCATAAAAACTGGGTATCTCGCTTTTTTGTATCTCTGGTTGCTGTCCGATATCTTCCGGTATTATCATATCTTTTGTTAGTCCTATCTTTACCACTTGTATCGGAGGTTTTATTTCCTCGTATAATATCTCTGTTGTTGCCGTATAAAATTTTACATAGAATAAATTTCCCTTAGTAACTCTCTTATATGTAATAAATGTTTTATATAGTTTCGGTATTCCACTTAGTTCCTCTCCGTCATATGTATATACTGTATTTAATAGTCCATAGTTGTAACATGTCCTCACCAAGTTGGTGTTAGTTTTCGGTTGTGCAATCAGTTTATTATAACCTTGTAATTTTTGGGTTAAATAATCTTGAGTTCTTGGGTTGTAGTAGATCTTGGGTTAAGATTTAAAAATGTTTGGATTTTGTATATATTTTCTATAGAGGTTCGCGTAATATGGTTGTATGTTCTTTTGTCATGGTGTCGGCTATCCGCATATGTAGAAGTTCTATAGTTAATATGTTTTTTGGTGTTAGCCTTGGAGTAAATGGTTTTTCGAATAGCTGGTTTAAGTTTGAATTCTTGTTTTTCACTAACTCGTTTGCTTGTACCTGCAGCTGTATTTAAACAAATGTTATGTGTTTTAAGGAGTTTCCCATCGTCTCGTTTTAGCTCTGGGTTTTTTCCGTCTTTCTATCGATGTAGCTCCGCTTTTTTATAGTCATGCTGCTGACTAGCTTTAGACTTCAGATTATCTTCATTAGTCTTTAGCTTTTGTATCTTGTTGTCCATACTATCCACTTTTATACAAAGTGTAGTTATGACTTTGAGTATCTCTTCCATCGTATTTTCGTTCTCAGTCTGAGTAGCTTTGTCTTGATAAGTAATCTGCAATAACATTCTTATCAATTTTTATTACTTCAATTGTAAATGTGAAATTTAATATATTTAATACCAATCTCCTTATTTCTTTTGTTGTTACCGAATCTTGTATTTTTCTTGTTAGCCACCATTTTACTTACGTATTATCTGTTCTTATAATAAATTTGTTATATACAATATATGGTTCAAATGATAATAAACACTTATATACTGAATATAATTCTTTTCTATTTATTTCCCATTTTATTTCTGTATTATTAAACGTTCCTGAATAATAACTGCAATGATGTTCTATCGTAGTGTCATCATACCTGTATTTTAATATTCCTCCATAACTTTTTTCACTCGCATCTGATTATATTATATAAGTAAATTTTTTGTTTTCATCTGGAAAGTATAGTTTAGGTAAGTTTTTACATAATAATTTTACCTTTTGTATTTGTATTTGGTCTTTTTTATCAAACTGATATTCTATATCTTTCTTTAATTTTTGTTGTAATGGTTTTAAATTCTCTGCTAATTTTGGTATGTGTTCTCTTACTTGATTTACTAGTCCTAAGAATGATTGTAATTTCTTTTTTGTGTCTAGTTGTTCATTTGAGTTTAATTATTTTTTGTACTATATGTGTTTGCATTTTTATTCAGTTTTTATCAATTTATATTCCTAAGAATTCTATTTGATTTTTCATTATATCAGCTTTCTTTTTACTTAGACTTATACCTGAATATTCTATGATCTGTATAAATTTTTCTAATAATCTTATGTGTTCATCTTGTGTTTTGGAATATAATAATATATCATCAATGTACACTACACAATTTTCTATTTGTTTAAAGCAATTGTCCATAAAGTGTTGATATCTACCTGGTGTGTTTTTATATCCAAATGGTAATACATTCCATTCATAAAATCCTTGTGGTACAGTGAATGCTGTTAGTTTTTTAGATTCTTCTTCTAGTTTTAAGTGATAAAATCCTGATTTACAATCAATTTTGCTAAAATAATTATATCCTTGTATTTGTCTTATCTTTAGTATTTTATTTGGTATTGGATAATTATATGTTTTAGTTTTTGCATTTAAATTTCTGTAATCAATAACCATTTTGCTTTTTCGTTTTTTATTATTTACTCTTTTTGCTCCTATTTTTTGTTTACACAGTGTCGTGAACCACCAGTGTGTTTTTGTTATTATATGTTGGTATAATTTTTCTAAAAATGACATTCCTAATAGCATATCTTTTGTAGTTAGTTCAAAGTTATATATTTCTTCTATAGTTAATGTCTTATCCCATATTTGTACTTTTATATTTTTTGCTTTATATGTGATCATGCTTCCTTCATTATTAAATCCCGTTACTACTATCGGTGTTTTTAATTTTTCCCATTTATCTTCTGGTAAACAATTGTATTTACATATATTAGTTTTTGCTCCCGTATCTATCATTGGTGTATAATATAGGTTGTAATATCCTTCTATTATTATCTTTGCAAGTATATATATTTTCATATTTTTATTATACTAAAGCCCTTTTTATTATTACTATTTTATTTTCATAATTTATTGTTAACTGTTTGTCTTCTAGATTATATGGTTTTATTCTAGCCATTTTATTCCTAAAATGATATTTTCATTTCCTTGATATATTTTGAATTTTATCGCTATTGGTACTCCTCCGATGATTATTTCCTTTTCTGTAGTTTCTTCGGTATACGTTAATGCTTTTGGTAGTTCGGAGCATGATTGTTCAATAGTTATTATTTCATCTTCCGTCACTAAATCTTTTGTAATATAGTTTTCTTCTTGTCCTATATCTATTAATATTAAATATTTTCGTTGTTCCATTATTCTCGTTATGTAGTAATGATGTGGTTTTATATCTTCCTCCATTGATTTTTGTAGAGTTTTATCTATTCTTCTTGAGGTACTCATTTTTTATGAGATTTGTGGTATTTCACAGTTCATGTTTATTCTTTTTGATGTTGATGTACTTAATCTTTCTTTTACTATTTCTAAATCTTCTTTTATGTCAATTTCATTATAACTATAGTCATTCTTGTTGATGAATGTGACTATTCTTTCAAAAGGATCTTCTATTTTTATTTTATTTATTTTATTTTTTGCTGTTATTTTATGTTTTGTCGTTAAAACATATAAGTTTTTACATCTAGCTGTAAATATTTTACTTCCCGGGGCTAGTTCTATTCCTGACATTTTCCAATATAATACTAACGATTTATCTATCTTTCTGTCATTTATTTCTACTGAGTAATTAGCACTTATTATAAATTTAAATTTTTGGTATATGAGGTTACCGCTTACTGCACTTATTATACTTTTTTCTATGGGTTGTATAATTCTATCATCCGCTAAGTATATTTCTATGGGTGTATCTATTCCTTCTCTAAAACATGCTTTTATTAATATTTCTGTTCCTCCTAAATGTACATATTTAATTGAAATTTTAGCCTTAATATCTTGTATTTCTTTATTTATTATTCGTTTATTTATTATTGGTATTTTGGCCTTTCCTTTAGTGTATTTGCAATCTATGATATGTTCTCTTTGACTTACTACATAATATTCTTCTTTTTGTCGTTTAAACCAGTTTCTTATTGTTGGTATTTCGAATATTTTTGCTACGCTTAGGTCTAATTCTTTTCCTTTTATTTGACCAAATATACCGTTATCAAATATTATTTTCTGTTCTAAAGATTCTTCGTCTTGATGTTCTTCTTTATTTATTATTTGTATGTCTGCTTCAGTCATTTGTTATATTATAGAATTCTTTATCTGATTCTATTTCTATGTTACTATCTATTTCATTTTCTGATATTTCATATATGCTATCTTCACTTTCTAATTCATAATCTATGTACTCTATTTGTGTATATTTTTCATCGTCTATTATTATTTCTGATATTTGTTTTTTCTTTGGATTTTTAGGTAATTTACAATCTCTAGCTATATGTCCTAATTTTCTACAATTATAACAAGTACATTCCGTTAGTTTTCTTTTTGGTCTTTTGGTTTTGTAGTGTTTTACATAGTACCTTCTTCTTGGTTTTTTATATTTATATTTTGATCTATATTTTTTATTATATATCTTTCTATTTTTATAATACCTATCCATACAACCAAATTGGGGTACTGTTTTATTTTTGCAACATGCTAAGTTTTTTACTAATATTTTTTCCATTTTTATTTCTTCTTTATGCTTTTCACATAGTTCCATAAACCATCGTTGCAAGAATTTCATTCTAGCTCCTAAGGTGTCCGTTAATTCTGCTTCATTCCAACTTTTTATTACTTTTGAATTAAAAGGTTCTGGTAATTTTGTAAAATATAATTTTCTTATTTCTTTACTTTCTTCTATGCTATATGTTCCTTTATAGTATTCTTATTCTCTATATGTATATTCATCTATGTAACACATATTACATATTGCTAATTTTGTCATTAGATTCCGATTTATGATTTTTTCTTTATTTTGTTCTTCTGCCTCTGTTGTCATACTACTAAATTCATTTCTTATAGCTATTTCGTATTTATATAATATTTCCATGGTTGTAGTGGCTATTCCACCATCAAATTTCTTATTATTTCTTAAAGTTGTTAAGCTTTCACTTGTTAAATTTTGTAGCCATAATTTTACTGTTCCTATAAGTGTTCTTTCTATGTATCCTGGTGCCTCTGCTACTACTATCTTGTCATCTATTAATTGTTTTGATATGTATCCTATCCATAATTGGATTGTTTTAATTATATCTGTTACACAGTCTAAATCTAAAAAAATCATGTTATCCAGTTATTGGTTTGGGCGTCCATTTTCTACTTAATCTTTTATCCCGTGTAGTTTTTTCTTTATCATATTGTTCATAATTTTCATTATAATATTTTGGATTAAAATTTTTTGGGTTTTTTACTCCTGATGTACTAGGTTTTTCATCCATGTCTACGTCTTCTGTATTTACTTCTAAATTCTTTGTATTATATATGTTTGCTAAAAAGTTTCGTATATGTTTCACTTGTTTCCGACTGTTGTTCTAGATCATCATCGTTTATTTCATCAACACTTATTTCGGGTAGATTATCTTGGTTATTTTCTTATTTTTCTTCTAATTGATCTTGTAATTGCAATTTTTCTTTAAATTTAATTATCTCATTTGCTAATTTTGTTTTTTGTTCTTCTTTTTGTTTAATTTCGTACATTTCTTTTAATATTGCTAGCTCTTTTTCTAGCTCTATTATTTTAGTATTTTTTACTTCTTCTAATTGTTGTTTTATTTTTTCAATTTCTGTTCTTCTATGTATTTCTTCATTTTCTTTTGTTATTCTTACCATAGCAGTTAAACTATCTTCTAGTTTTATTGTTTCTTTTTCTAACATTTAACTTATATTGTCACCTATTTTCTTATATCTTCTTCCTAGATTAGAAAATATTATCTTTATTTTTAATCCGTTATAATTTACATATGTTTTTTCATCTATTGCGTATTCTTCTTTATTCATTTATAAATTATGTTGTAGTTTATATTCTAAGTTATTTATTTGTATTTCTAGATATAAAATAGTCTTTGTTTGTGCTACTATAGATTTGTGACAAATTCCTGCGAATATATTATTGTTAAGTCTATTTTGCCTATGTTCTAATTCGTGTCGTTTCTCTATAATTATTTCATTAAGTTTTTGTCTATAGACATTATTCTTGTTATTCATTGTATTTTTAAGTATTGAATATATTTATATTCTATTTTAGATATATTATCTATTAATTGATTTAATTTTTCGTTATCAGTTTTTGTGATATTAAGTTGTTTATATTCTGGATATAATTTGTTTAATTTTCTTCTTATTTTTCTTAATTTTCTACTCGTATGTTTCTTACCGTGTTTCTTATTATCCATAGCTCTGATACATAAAAGTCAATTATCAATTTGACATATGAAAGGTAATTACCAATTCACATCTTTCAAGATCAAAATGTTGAATAACTCCTTAAACATAATTAAATATGGATGAGAAAACATTTCACCAATGTGAATTCAGTTGTGAGAAATACCTTTCACAATTATGACTATCATAGTAAGTGAGAAATCCTTTCACAATAACATCAATAGTTTCCTTCAAAGCATCATTAATTCATTTTCAATAACTTCATAAAAACATGCATATCTTCATAAATTAATAATTCATAGGTTCATGGGTTCATCATAGGTTTATAGTAGGATACCATAATTTAGGAATGGGTCAACATAATTTCAACTAAATATCATGTATTAACATAGATTCATGTGGAGACTTTTTTAAGAACAATAAATCACAATGTAATAAAACCCATAATATTGGGTTGAAACCCCAACTTGAACCAATTTAAATTGAAAGTAGAACTTTGAAACCTTGGGGATACCATGGAGGAAAGGACACCATGGGTGAATACACACATACCTTGATGCTGGAAGCCCAAAAATAATGGAATGATTATATCTCTCCTATTGCAGACATGCAAAAGGTATGTTTTGTTCAATGTATCGACAAAAAAAAGGCATTTGTGAGCTTATAACTAGGCTAGTGACTCAGCTGAAAGTGTGCATGGATTACCATAAATTAAAGTTGTGGACCAACAAAGACCGTTTACCTATGCCCTTCATTGACCAAATACTTGACCGTCTTGTGGGAAAGAGTTGTATTGCCTCTTAGATGTCAAATATCTATAGCACTGGGAGATAAAGAAAAAACCACATTTACTTGTTCTTATGGGACATTACCTTCAAACAGATGTCATTTGGGTTGTGGAATACATCAACCTCTTTCCAAAGGTGCATATTGTAAATATTTGCTGAAATGGTGGAGTTGTATATGGATGTTTTTATGGATTATTTCTCTGTTGTAAGAGACTCATTAAAGAATGCATTAACCATTTAGGGAAAGTATTGAAATGATGTTTTGAAAGAATTTTTTGTCCTTATTTGGGAAAAGTGTCACTGCATGGTGAAGTAATGAATAGTCCTTGTGCATACGATTTTTGGAAAAGGGATTGAGGTTGACATAACTAAGATTGATATTATTGTCAAGTTGCCTTCCCCAATTTCGATAAAGGTGTAAGGAGTCTCATATGCTATGTTGAATTCTACCATCGATTCATATAGGATTTCTCTAAGGTTGTTGTTTTATTTTGCTAATTGCTTGAAAAATGAAGTGTGTTTGATATTGATGCACATTGTAAGAAGGTATTTATGAGCTTAAAAGAAAATATTATATCAACTCCAATTATAATTACACCCGATTGGAGTCTTCACTTTGAAATAATGTGTGATGCATGTGGAGTAGAGCTTTGTGTTATTCTTTGGCAGCACAAGAATATTTTTTATCACCCCATCAATTATGGTAGAACGACATTAAATTGGGCTCAAAAGAACTATAACGTGATGGAGTAAGAGTTGCTAGCTGCCGTGTATGTTTTGAAATAGTTAGAGCATACTTTTTGGTTAAGAAAGTTGTAGTGAATATTGATCACGCAGTCCTCTAATATTTGATAGCAAAGAAGGAAGTCAAACCTAGATTGATTTGTTGGGTACTTCATTTTCATGAGTTTTGTTTTGAAGTAAAGGATTGGAAATATTGTGAAAATTAGGTAGCGGACCATCTATAAAGGTCTGAACTAAGTGATGCTTAGGTGAAAGAACTAGACATCGATGATGCTTTTCCCGGTGAACAATGATGAGGATCTTTCAGACCTCAATGCCACGACATGCCAACTACGAAAATTTTATAGTGTGTAGATTGATTATTGAAGGATTGAACAACTATCAAAAGAAGAAGTTCCTATTTCATGCAATGAAGTATGTCTGGGTGAACCCTATCTCATTAAGGAGTGTGTTGATCACATAATCAGGCGTTGCATTCATGAAGTTGTGGTGAAAGATATCCGTGAGAGTTTCCATGCATCACAAGTGGGTGGGCATCATGGAGGTATCCTAACTGCTTCAAGGTGTTTCAATACATATATTATTGACCTAAATTTTATCGGGATGCACATATTTTTTGTAAGAATTTGTGCAATGGAAAATGCAAGGGAGTAATAAAAGGAGAAATGAGTTGCCTCTTTCAAGAATTCTTGAAGTTGAACTTTTTGATGTGTGGGGGATTGACTTCATGAGACCATTTGGTAGCTTATTCATTAACAAATACATCCTAGTGGTTGTTGATTATGTATCAAAATGATTTGAAGTCGTGGCTTTACCTTACAATGACGGGTGGAGTGTCACTAAGTTCCTAAAGAGGTCCACATTCATAAGATTTAGAACTTCAAGTGATATTATAAGTGATTGTGGTTCCCATTTCTATAATAAAAAAATTAAAACACTTTTGTCCAAGTATGGGGTAAAGCACAAGTTTTACGCACCGTATCATCCATAAACAAGTGGACAAGTTGAGGTCTCTAAGAGGGAAATCTAAAACATGTTTGAAAAATAGTTAATAAAAATCACATCTATTGGTCTGGCAACAATAATGATGCACTTAGGGAATATCAGACAACTTTCAAGTCTCCCATTGGAATGTCTCCTCTAAAAATTAGTGTGTGGGAAGGCCTATCACTTGCCATTGAATTGGAGATCAAAACCTTATGGACATTGAAGAGGGTGAACATAGATTGGGAGATGACTTTGAGGAACCGTGCATACCAACTACTTGAATTGGATGAATTTTTCATAAAGGTATATGAGAAGTCCTCTCTGAACATAGAGAATGTAAAATGATGCCAAAATCCTACACAAGGATATTTCGGTAGGTGAGCATGTTCTCCTTTTCAATTCTAGGTTTGAGCTTTTTCCGAGAAAGCTCAAATCAAAGTGGATAGGTCCGTACAAGTTAACTAGAGTGTCTTGTAATAGGGCGATTGAAATTGAAGAGGTTAAGGGTGTCAAATAGTAATACCTAGGATTCGAGCAAGGGAAAAGTTTCATTTTTTAGATGTTCCTGGTGCCATCCGACGTAGGACAACCACGGCCCGTGGACTAGACCATGGACCATAGGTGTGGTCCGTCGATTAGCCACCCAAAATGATTAGAGGTAAGGAACCACGGCCGGACCAATAGCCCGTCGTTGAGTCCACAATCCTTTGTTAATGGTTCGTAGGTTAGGGCCCCAAATCACAGTTTCTGAAGTGATCGACGGTTGTGCAGGACTGACTGTTAACCAGACCATGTTTTATCATACAAGGACCGTAGGTGGTGGGTTGGCCGTTATTTTCAGGGGCAATTTGGTCTTTTCCTAATTATTTTATCCCTATATAATGTGGTTTTGCCTAAGACCCTAGCTTTTAACCCCAAATTAGTTCATTCTCATAAAATTCATAAAGAAGATAAAAGTTCTTCCTCTCAAAATTATTTCTCTCTCTAGAAGTTTGAAGAAGAAGATTCAAGCAAGGGTTCAAGGTCAAGTCTCCATTCTTCAATTTCTTATGGGCTTTGATAACAAGTTATGATAGCTTTTCATCCATGGACCCCCAAGTTCTCCCAATTGAAAAATAGAAACTACCAAATTTGAGTTAGGATTTTCTTCTATGTTGTGGGTTATTATGAATGTGACTTAATTGATAGAATTATGATTGATTATGCATGAATTGAGAAGATTCTATGCTTTTGTGATGAAATTCCATGTACCCATGCTTAAACCATGTTTCCAAGAACAAATTGATGTAAAATGGGTTTTAGTCTAAGAAAGGAGAATTTATGGATTTATGCTTATTCTTATAGGATAAATAAGATACAATAGGAATTGCATTGAGATTGAAGCATATGTGATGATTTATGATAAGAATTGTTTTGAGAGTGAAGCATATGTTATTAATTCTTGATTATTGATGTGATAGTTGTGGAAGAGATTTTCTCACACGATTTCTTATGTAGGAATGTGAAGGGATTTCTTACATTGAGTGAATCTAGATTGAAAGGATTTCTCACCTAAAATGAATCTATGTTAAGGAACTATCATTAGAGGCGATTACCCATGACCTATAAATGAGTGGGATAAGAGGCGATTACCCATATTCCTTAATAAGAGTAGGATAAGAGGCTATTTCCCATATTCCTCAGAATAGGATAAGTGGCGATTACCCATATTCCTTATAGTAGGATAAAAGGCGATTACTTGAACTCCTTAGAGTAGGACAAGAGGCAATTACCCACGTTTCTATAATGCAAGTTTGACAAGGGGCAATTACACATGATCCCAATGTAAGAAGGAAAAGGGGCGATTACCCATGATCCCAAAGTAAGAAGGACAATAGGCGATTCCCCACGATCCTTTATGGCAGAACGTGATTCCCCATGTACTTATAAGATAAGCTATGATATGTTATGATAGGTGATGAGTTTGGATTGTTGCTTGAATTTGCCTTCCATGATGAGTAAGACTAGAGGTGGTTACCCATGTCTTGACGTAGGATGAAGTAAGGTTGCTTCAAGAAGTACTTCTTACGTGTTGTGATGATCTATTATGTGCATTGATTATGATTTATGACTTATGTTGTCTAACACTTATGTTATGTTATTATATTTAGTACATTTTTGTGCTAATACATACTCTTGCCTACATTTATTATCCAAATGTAGCGTCCGGTGTTTCCGTTTCTAATCCCCATGGCTAGGAAGTAGAGGAAGAGTTGAAGATTGGTGAGTTCTTATTCATCCGAGGGTTTGGCCACTATTTTTCTTATGCTCTTTTCATTTTAGTTTTGAACATTGCTGTATGGGCTACGTCCGGAGATTCTACTGTATTAGATGGTATTTGAGACAAGTGTTTTGCACTTCCACTTTGAAATTAAAAACTTTGGCTATGTTGAAATAATGTTTTAAATCTTCTCGATTTCTATTATCTTGATTATGAAATAATTTTTTTTATATAAGGCCTCTCGGGGTCTTGTACGCCATGTTACATCAAGGGGGTACCCCTATGTCATGACACAAATTCAAGGTCTATGGGCAATGGTTGAATGTATATTTTAGGGAAGGTTGAGAGCTGTGAGTTATTGAAGGGGTGTTGTTCTTGAAAAATGCTTGAGAGCTTGTCCACATTGTGCCAAGATGTTAAATTAAGCACTTCATAAGAGGAAACCCAAGTGTTAGTTGATTTCAATAATGTGTGTGTCACTTCTGCAGGAAGGAGAGAAATATTAGGCGTACCGAGACACAGTTCGGTGATTTTCCAAACCTAATGGTTGTACATCCTTTGGGTTCGCTCTCTGAATAGCTTGAATTGTTAAAGGTATTGTCAACTTGTGTGATGTGAGGGTATAATTGGAGCTTCACCAAACATGTTCGGTGGACTTGACTCAATTCACTTTCTTGGACCAAAATCCATAAGAAGTATACTTCCAATTTTTGTGATCAACTACATGCTTTCGGGATTCATTGTTCCCTTATAAAGATCACCATCATGTTCACCGAACTAAAGACAAGATATCATGATTGGCTCAGAAACAGTTGGCGAGTTGAACCTTTTCTGCGATTCGCAGACTGGGTAGGTGAGATTTGTTACAATTCACGCACTAGATCGGCGAGCTCCGTTGCACTTTAACTACAATGTACAAACTACCATACTAAGTACAACAGGGAGTCACTCAACCTACTTATCTTCTTTTTCAATATTTAATTGAGAACACTACATTTTTCTTTTTTTGTGGGGTGAATACCACTTCTCGTGCTTAGACCTTTCTCTTTATTTGCAATTAATAACACTTTTGTGTCTCTACTAAATACCCCACCTTCCCCGAATGAGTTGTAAAATGATTGGGATTATTGATGATGCTTAAACTACTATTTAATCCATATCAAAGAGTAAGTGGTAATCATCAATAAAAATACCAAACTAAGAGTCAAGGTGTCGAATGCAATAGAGAATGATATACCACAAAGAATTCTATCATGAAATTTAGAATGTTAATGTATTCATTTGTAGTAATGAGAACAAGTGGGTGGATAATTTCACTAAATTTACTAAAAGCGTTTTGGGTGTCAATAGTGATGATTAAACTTAATATTCAAATAAGTAACAAGTAATGACGGGGTGCGGCGATTGGAAATTGCTATTACATATGGGTAATTGTGTTGCTATATAGTGATGAACATTCAGGGATAGGCTATGTCATCTTCAATTACACTAATCTTCTTTCGATCTCATAGCATAAATTTGTAAAACCTCCTTTCGGTCTCATCTGTGCAAAACTAAACAAATCAATACCTTACACTATTCACTTTTTCGATGCAGAAACATGGCCAATAGATGTCACCCGTAATGTCTATTTTTCAAACAAATTGCAAATACCAAACTAATTTCCCACTCCAATCAATCTCTTTCAGGCATCAACTAGATATCATAAGTAGGAATTAAGTTTGAAACCTTAACCCATAAATTAACTCCATGCTAATTAGCCCAAATCCATTTATGAATGTCACGCCCCAAGGCTACACCCTGGACACGGACACGGGACCTAGGATCATGAGTTACCCCAAACTAACCCTGCTAGCATAACATTAGCATATTAATAGTACCAAAACTGATGCGGAATCTAAATCATGAAAATGAAAGTGATGGGGAATACCTATTTGCTAAAGCTGAATATATCAATTCTAAGAGTTTCAGTACAAAAGAAATATCAAACTCAAATACTAAGATGAATCTAACTATGTCTAAAAATATCGTCTAACTTACTACAAGTGCTGGGACATGCCCCAGCTAAGTCTAGCAAAACTAAAACTAAAATACTGAAAAACTGAAAGATAACATGATTACTGTCCTCAAAGAATGAGTACTCACCACTAATGATGTTGAACTGGAGATCGGGAACCGATCTAAGCATGATCTGGATGCTGAGAACCTGGACATACATCACGACAAGATGTAGCGCAGAGTATATGACAGTACTTAAAAGGTACTGAGCATGCATGCTAGAATAAAGCTGAAATAAAAATATATCTGAACAAGCAATAAAGCAAGAGTATAGTCTGAACATGATGTAGATACTTAATACCGAGCTAACTTAATGCAATGACCAAATTGATAACTTGCCGAGACTGAATACTGACTATACTGAAATGTGGTCAATGCAATAGAGTCTGGCTGAACTTTGGAAGCTACTAATAACCGATAATAAAACCACATGAGCTAGATGTGAAGTCCGATGTATATGCCCCTTGAAGAGGACCTAATACACCAGGCCAAAGGTATAGAGGCATGACGGCGTGATCACTAAAATGATGCCCACAGAGGGGACTTATAACCTGCATGGCTCCTAGTTCTGGTACTATATGGGTGATTGACCCTAGTCCAACTCGGTATAACGCTACTCCTAATAGATTGAGTTGATTAATAAATTATCACTGAATTTCTATAATATACGGTATAACTTAAAAACGACATGCAAATTGAGAATACACATTTATATACATATACTGACATTTTCAAAAATAAGGCATGTATATCTGAAGTACTGAAATATCTAACCTAGCATGTGTAATTCAAGAACTAAAGAACTACATAAATAGGGCTCTAAAATTCATGCAAGAAACCAAGTAATAACATAATATTTGATTTGGAACGTTAAATTAACTAAATTATTATAATCTGCTGAAGTTCTAGAATCGCTAGGTCTAGTTAATAAAAGGGAATCAAGAATCTGACTGAAATCTAAGGACCTAATGGGCAAAAGAGACCCACTAGTGAAATCTCACCTACTTGGTGACGTATTACACAGAGAAATCTTTTGATTTTGGGGCTGGAACTAATGGAATCTTTTGCATTCTTGAACTAGGGTTGCTTTACATTTTGCTTCTTTTTACGGTCTAATTTTCTATGTTTTGATGAAAGATCTGACTTAGGTAAGTTCTAGTTATTTTTCTAGGCTAAAACTAACCAAAACCACGTAGTTTAGGGTTAAAACGATGTAATTTAAGGGTCCAACGAAACAACAAAAACCCAAAAGACCGCTGACTTAAGTTACAGACGAGGCTGACCACGGCCACTTCGACTGACCGTGAAAGGGACCACGGACCGTGATGTGGGTCATGGTCTTTAGTACAGGAGCTGGGGGTTCTGGGGTCCGGTCCACGAGCTCCTACCATGTCCCGTGTGGATGACCACGAATCGTGATGGTCCCCGTTGTCCTCACTTGGGCTAAGGTCTAGGGGCTCAGGGGTAGGGGCCTAGTGGCTGGCCTTCACGGACCCTACCACAGGCCGTGTGAAGGTCCTAGTGGTCCTCACTTAGGGTTGGGGTCTAAGGGCTAGTCTAGGAGGGTCTACTGGTTAGACACCACAAACACCATCATGGCCCGTCATCAAGACAACGGACCATGAAGGTGCCCGTTGTCTAATGTCTGGGCTTGGTGACATCCAAGTACTGACCACGGGCAGGTCAACGGACCGTGAACCCTATCACGGCCCGTGAACCCTGCCGTGGTTCACTGGTTTAGGTAAGTTTTCTGTAATTTTTTTCTAGGTTTGATCTACGAGGTGTTACAATATCTTTCTCTTGGGATCGTTCATCCTCAAATGAAGACTAAACTAGTTGAAATGGAGGAAAAGAGCTACAACCCTACCACAAAACACTGAAGACTGGTTTCTGGCTGAACTGAGTTCCAAGAACATGCAAATACGCTGAAAGTGCAAGCACAAATTGAAGGAACATGATACTAAGACTGATTTTATGCATGAATGACTGAAAAACAGAAGAGGAACTAATACCTCATGTTGGAGTGGGATCGGAAGGAAAGAGGTGACGATACTTGGACTTCATGGCTGCTTATGTTTCCTAAGTAGCTTCCTCTATGGACTGACTCCTCCACAAAACATTGATTGAAGCGAATTCTTTGTTTCTCAACCTTCTAACCTGATGATCAAGAATCTAAATGGGTACATCCTCATAAGAAAGACTATCTTTCACGGCTACACTTTCTAATGGCAATACGGATGCTGGATCACCCACACACTTCTTCAATAGTGAAATGTGAAAGACTGGATGCACTGCTGCTAATTCTTCTTGCAAGTCTAACTCATAAGCCACTTTACCAATGCTTTTGAAGATCTTGTAAAGGCCTACGTATCTGGGACTGAGCTTCCCTTTCTTGCCAAATCTCATCACCCCCTTCATAGGTGACACTTTCAGGAAAACCCATTCATCAACTTGGAACTCTAGTTCTCTTCTTCTTACACTTGTATAAGACTTTTGGCGACTCTGGGTTGTCTTAAGTCTATCTCTAATGAGTTGCACTTTCTCCATAGCATCAAGAATTGAATCTGGCCCTATCAAGGCTGCTTCACCTACTTCAAACCAAAAAACTGGAGATTTACATCTACGTCAATACAATGCCTCACAAGGGCCATCCGAATGCTGGAATGGTAACTATTGTTGTAGGCGAGCTCAATAAGAGGAAGGTGATCATCCCAACTACCCTTGAAGTCGATCACACAAGATCTCAACATGTCCTCTAAGGTCTGAATGGTATGCTCTACATGACCATCTGTCTGTGGATGAAATGGTGTGCTAAAGTTAATATGAGTACCAAGACCTTTCTGAAATTACTTCCAGAAATGAGAGGTAAACTGAGGACCTCTATCTGAGATGATAGACAAAGGAACCCCATGCAACCTGACTATATAATTAATGTAAAGCTTTGCATAGGCCTTCGCCAAATCTATAGTCTTGACCGCCAAAAAGCGAGAAGACTTAGTGACTCTGTCAACTATCACCCAAATGGAGTCATGCTGTTTGCGAGTACGAGGTAAATCTGTGATGAAATTTATGTTGATCACTTCCCACTTCCATGTAGGAATGTCGATCTCTTGAGTCATACCTCTTGGTTTATGATTTTCTACCTTGACATGATGGCAATTCGAGCACTTTGCGATAAAATCTTTTATATCTCTTTTCATGCCATTCAACCAATTGACTTCCGCATATCAAGGTACATCTTAGTGGCGCTTGGATGAATAGAATATCTGGAATTATGGGCTTCTGCAAGAATCTATTGTCTTAACTCATCAGTATTAGGAACACATAGACGACCCTAGTAGCGAAGCACACCATCTCCCCCTCAGGAGAAAACCTCAACTCTCTGTTGATGGACTGCACCCTTGAGTTCAAGCAATATCAGATCACTGTCTTGCTTTTCTTTAACCTCCACTACTAAAGAAGGTTCTGACACATTTTCAACTGTCACACCACCATCTGTTATGCTCATTAGACGAACTCCTAAATGAGGAAACATGTGAACATCATTTTCTAGTTCCTTTCTTTCTTCCTCAACATGTGCTACACTACCCATAAATAGTCTGCTAAAGGCATTTGCTACTACATTTGCCTTACCAGGATGGTAATGCGCACTTATGTCATAATCCTTGAGGAACTCAAGCCATCTTCTCTGCCGAAGATTCAACTCTTTTTGGGTGAACACTTACTAAAGGCTCTTATGGTTTGTGAAAACATCTACATGGACTCCATACATGTAGTGTCTCCAAATCTTGAGTGCAAACACCACTGCTGCAACTTCGAGGTCATGAGTAGGATAGTTCTTCTGATGCCCCTTAAGTTGTCTAGAATCATAAGCTATAACCTTATCTCGCTGCATCAATAAACAACCTAGGTCGACTCTGGACATATCACAATAAAAAACATAAAAATTTGAACCCTCTGATAGAGTCAAAACAGGAAATGTAGTCAACCTGGTTTTCAGTGAAGCTTTTCTCAAAATCATCTGACCACTGAAACTTGACC
The DNA here is from genome assembly GCA_036553675.1 of Solanum okadae. Lineage (NCBI taxonomy): Eukaryota > Viridiplantae > Streptophyta > Magnoliopsida > Solanales > Solanaceae > Solanum > Solanum okadae. Next base: position 9,256,455 of record CM071685.1, on the reverse strand, counting down.
TTCTTCTAAGTCAACCTAGTCAATGGTGAGGCTATGGAAGAAAATCCTTCCACGAACCTTCTGTAATAACCTGCTAGACCCAACAAACTTCTGATATATGTAGGAGAGGTAGGTCTTGACCATTGTTTCACTATTTCTATTTTTTGGGAATCCACTCAGATCCATTCGATGAATACCATATGCCCAAAGAAAGAAAATGATTTTAAGCAAAACTCGCACTTGCTAAATTTGGTGAATAACTGGAGATCTTTGAGAGTTTGAAAGACAACCCTTAAATGACTCGCATGTTCTTCCTCATTCCTAAAGTAAATGAGGATATCATCAATTAAGACGATAACAAACAAGTCCAAGTACTTCTTGAACACCTTGTTTATCAAATCCATGAAAGCTACAGGAGCATTGGTTAGTCCAAATGACATTACTACAAATTCACAATGACCATACCGAGTTCTAAAGGCTATCTTTAGAAAATGACTATCTTTGACTCTGTGCTGATGATAATACGTTCTGAGGTCTATCTTTGAGAAATGACTAGCACCCTGAAGTTGGTAAAACAAGTGATCAATCATGGGGATGGGATTCTTATTCTTGATTGTGACCTTGTTCAATTTCCTATAGTCAATGCACATTCTGAGATAACCACCTTTCTTCCTCACAAACACATGGGTGCACCGTATGGCGAAATACTAGATCTGATGAAGCCCTTATCTAGAAGGTCTTTCAACTTCTATTTCAATTCCTTAAGCTCAGCTGAAGCCATTTTGTAAGGAGGAATAGATACAGGCTGGATATTTGGAAGAAGATCAATTCCAAAGTCGATTTCCCTTTCGGGAGGAACCTTGGGAAGATCTTCTGGAAACACTTCAGGAAACTTATTAACTACTGGGACTGACTCAAGAGTTGGGGTTTCGGAGCTTGAATCCTTAACCCGGACAAGATGATAGAGAAAACCCTAAGAGATCATTTTTCTGGCCATAAGGTAAGAAATGAATCGACCCATAGGCGCTAAACTGCTACCCTTCCAATCTAAGATTGGTTCGTTTGGAAACTGAAAACCAACAATCCTAGTCCTACGAGCGACTTATGAATAACAGGAATGTAACCAATCCATGCCTACAATGACATCAAAGTGTACCATTTCTAACTCTACAAGATCTGCTGAGGTGACTGATGAGTCCACAAATTGGACTCATTTAAGGCTATATTTTAATGGAAATTGTGTCCTCGAATGCTTATTTTATCTCAATATCTGATAAAAACCTTTAAGTTTCAGGTATTTCAAGTTTTAGTGGAAACATGGACACTTAGGCACAAAAAGGCTAAAAGGAACAAAGAAGCTGAAGCCTGAGCATTGCCGAGCATGCTTGGGGATTCGCTGAAGGGACACACTTCCCCCTTTGTTCCGGTACGCAGAGCCCTAAAGGAGCAGGATAAAAAATGCGATGAGAGGAGCAGTTGGTGTGTCACTGAATAGCTCCGCGAAGCAGTACTAGGTCGTCCAACGACAAAGAGCACGACTATGTGGAAGGCTACTGAAAGACGGCGACCAACTACGCCAAAGGAAGAATCGCCGAGTTAATTGGCGATTCCGACTAACCTCGTCGAACGATCCGCCAATACTAATTTTTGAAGTCTATAAATACTAAAATCTTTATTAATTTTGAGGAGAGCCAAACATTTATTTTAATTTTCACAATAGAATAGTATTTTTTACTCTAAATGAGAGGGTTTTGGAGACTTGAAGGAGAAGAGGATTTTCATCTTCAAGATTTGGAGTTGGGTCTCTTAGATTCTTCATTCTTGGCCTATAACAAGACTTAAATTTTCATACCCATTTGAATGCACACTCATTTAGGTATAAATTTCTATCTCTTGATGTATGGCTAAAAACCCCAGTTCTTGGGGTGTGATTTAGCGAATATGGGTTAAGATATTTTTTGGGTCTTGCTTGTTGGCAGTTTATTTGTAGTTTAAGTGTGATTTAGTTTAGTTGTTGTGTATGAATTTAATAACTTTGTAGGTGCAAATACAAGTTTATTTATGTGTTTTGGGCTTGCTCGAGAGAGAGGTTGTAAAACTAAGACCACTAAATTGATGGCCTGCAAAGTGGGTCTACATGATGTTCAACCTGGGAGGGTGAGCCCTAGTCCCATATCCTAACACTCAGCTCGAGAGAGTGAGTGGGGTAAGGCATAGGCTGGCCTTCATGCGACAAGTGGGTGTCCGAGAGGAACCCATTTGAAACAGGGTAAGTTGCTTAAGATAGAACTTATTTCTACATAAAGCCTAGCCTAGTCACTATTACTATATAACTTTTCTATCGAAAGCATGTACCCAATACTTTAGATTAACCCGTATTCCAGTCACATCCCAAGAATCCCCCTCTCATTGCTTAGATTTCAATGTTAATTTGTTGTTTTTATTTATTTGTGACAAAACCCCCTGTTGATATTTGACACTTTGTGTCACCCATTTTTATTTACTATGTTTTTATTCGTTAATGTCTTTAGCTACGACTAGTTCGAACTTAATTTTAGTTTTCTATAAATTTTCAAAACCACTTTCTTGGGATGACCCGAACCCTTGGTTGGGTTATTATACTATTGCACTATCGTAGACACTTGAATTGGAAGTTGTGTCATTGATTACGACAAACATCAAAATGGCGCCATTGCCGGGGAGTGGTGTTATTTGAGAATTGTTAGATTAGTAGAATTTTTGTTCTTTTTAGTTGTAGTTTACTAATTTAATTCTTACTTTTGTTATGTGATTTGTTTGAATATAAACAAGGGAATCAAGCATGGCAAGAAGTATTCGTAAGCTAATGGAGTTTCCTCCATTAGAGGTAACGATGTATCGGGATCGTATCCTAACCTTCAAGCAATTGGAGGATGAGCGGATCCATGAGACATGGGCAAGATTCAATGAACTGCTAACTCAATGCCCCACTCATGGCATTCCCGGTACGATCCTCCTTGATTGCTTCTACCGAAGTCTTGACCCTAGAAACAAGATGTTGGTCAATCAACTCCTTCCTGGCGAGACATTAAAGTAGCCATATACAATTGCAGTCCAACTGCTTGACAATATGGTTAAAATGAGCCAAGAGGTTGATAAGGATTTCTTGATGACCGCACTAATGACTCAAATGGATGGGTTAAAAAGAAATATGGTGAAGATCGAAGCTCATTCAAAAAGGAAGGATAAATACATCCCCCCTTATATTAGAAGAAATAATGAGAACAAGGAAATCAAACACATCGAGGTTATGCTTTCAACATTGTCCGCAAGGTAACCGAGCAAGACAAAGAATTGGAGGGATTGAAAGAAGACATCGAAGGAATGAAATGAATTATTTGGTCTCATTCTAAAGCTGTCCAACTGCTCGACGACCTGATGAGTCATGCGTTGCCTCAACTCCATCCTCAGAGAAACAAGGGGTGGCCTAATGATGAGATGGCCAATCCCAACAACAAAACTTGAACAATGACTTGCGTCATGCCACGATGGTAAATACGACACTTCTTGGGAGGCAACCCAAGGTCGTAAATGACTAGATTTTTGCTATTATGAATAATGGTGCGTTGATGCTGTAGGTTAAAGTGAAGGAATTGCAAAAAAGTGAAGATTGGGGAGCAGAAGTCCATTTCCCAAACTACCAAGTAGGTGGGCGACCCCGACTGAATTCTCTGTTTGGCTCAATGCAAGTGCTATATAGAGCCTGTAAAACTCGGTGAACTCGAAAAGTAATCGACGTATCGCCAACCGATTTGGCGATTTCAACTCAGCCCGCCAACCTGATCCCTAAGAAATTGATGCTTTAAAGAAATGGAGGAATAAATGACCACTCAGGGAATCACTAAGTAGGGTGGTGAGTTCGACTAACATCGCCAAATGGACACAAATTGAACTTCGTATATTGCCAAAAGTCACACTTCTTCATTCTTTCTGAGTTTCAAACTCCATAACTTCACACCAAAGTACTAATTTACATTTTCTCACCTTAAATTAGTACTTTAGTTCACGGATTAGCGCTTGGAAGTTGGATTTTCGTTGACAGCTAGCATTACAATTTTGTTTACTCAACAGAAAGGTTAGTTTCTGAAAAAACCCCATTCGCTTTTGAAATGGGTTCTTGGAATTTGATCGGATTATAGGGTAATCAGAATTGTTAGTAAATAGCTGTAATTCAGTGAATAAACTAGACTTTAGTGGGGATAAACTTTCTCTCGAACAATTTACCCCGAATCTAGTTGGTTGCTCTCGAACACCAACAAGAAAGCAATTAAGAACAACCTACACTTTAGAACATTCACTCTCTCGAGCTAAATGTGTGGAAAAAGATTGAGGATTCACTCTCTCGAGCTGAACCCATGACAACCCAATACCCACAAACCATCAATTCAGTAATCTTAGTTTTGAAACCTCTCTCTCGAGATAGACAAAAACACGAAGGGAGAATTGCATTTGCAACTACAACCCGTTAAATTAAACTACAATTGCTAAATGACATCATTTCTAAACAGCATTTAAACTAACAATTAGTAATACCCACAGGCTAAATCAACTCATAATAATATAATCACACCCCAAGAATTGGGGTTTTAGCTAGACCTCATAAAAAGATAGAAATCGTTACCAAATTGTGTTTCCATCAACTAGGTAAGATTAATTTCGTCTTTACAAAACTCCAAGCTGAAGATTCTCAAACACCCACTTCCAATTTCTCAAAAATGGAAAACTTCAAATCTTCAAAGTTAAGGAAAATATTGTCTCAAAAATCAGAGTTTTAAAAATTGAAACTAAAATTATGATAAAAGGTAGATAGATACTAAACATAATGTTTGAAAATATATTTATAATCGCCAAAAATAAGATGTGAAGTACCATTCGGCGCAGTAAGTCGGGATCGCCAATCAGTTCGGTGCTACGTCCTTTGGTGAGTTCCACCACATTCTTGCTTTGGCCTTCAACATCCTTAAGTTCTGTAACTTTGGGCGATTTAATCACTGCATCGCGAAACCGTTTGGTGACAAGTCGACTGCTCCTTTCTCTCACCGACTTGATTTTCTCCTTTAAGGCTTGGCACACTGGAACTTTAGGTGAGGTAATAGCCACTCGGTGACTCGCCAAAGGGACTCGGTGATCACCAGGCCTTCATTTCTTTAGTTTTTTAGCTCGCTTCGTTCCTTTTTGAAAGTTAGTGTCCATTCTTTGCTCCTCGATCTAAATATCTTGAAATGAAGGGGTTTAGGTTAGTTTTTTGCATAAAACAAGCATTTGAGGATACATAAGGAGCATAGCTGGAGATTTGGGTGAACATGAGGCCATACTCTTGGACTGTCATAGAACCTTGCCTCATATTCATAAACTCCTATGCTTTTTCCTCCCTCAACTCTCTTGGGAAAAACCTGTCCAGAAAGGTCTCACTAAAGTAATCCAAAGTGTAAGGAGCTGCATATGTATCCCTGTTCTCCTTCCACTGAGTATACCAGATATGAGCTACATCCTGAAGCTGGTAAAATGCCAACTCAACCTGATCATTCCAAGTTACCTGCATCACTCCAAAGATCTTCTTCACCTCATCAATGAAGCTTTGGGGATCCTCACCAATCTGCAATACTATGAACTCAGGCGGATTCATCCTAACAAAATCCCGAACTATAGTTGCAGCTGACACATCATTAGCAACTTCTGAAACTGGAACTTGCTCATGGTCACACTCTGAGCCTATAACTGGATAGCATTCCAAAACTCAGCAATCGAAACCTCTTGATCTAGGCCTTGAGGAGCTCCATTTGCATTCCTGGCATTCACATTCTTTGCGTAAGATCTACGAGGTGTCATGATCTGAAAGTTCATAATGAAGGATTATCATGAGAAATTAGGTCATACCTTACGCACGATAAGAGTAACAAAGAAATTGAAGTTTCCCTAAATCACTTCGCAGCCTTCTTCTCATTAGATTTGGTGCACTTCACACCCATGAAAAGGACTCTACTTAGTGCGGCTTTTAAGACATCCAAGGACACTTAAACCTAGTTCTCTTATATAACATTTGTCACCCCCCGATGCTACATCCTGGACACGGTGACAGGACATATGATCACGAGTGACCCCAAGCTAACCCTTCTTGCATAATCATAAGCATACTAAAGATAAACTGAGCAATAAAACTATGTGGAAGCTAAATCATATGAAAATCTGAAATGAGGGGGAATACCCATATACTGTCTGAATAAATGAAAACTAAGAGTTTGAGTACAAATGAGAAATCAAACACCAAGACTAAAGCTCAACTAACTATGTCTGAAATAAAGCCTCTATTGACTAGAAATGCTGGGACATGCCCCAGCTAGATCTAGAAAAACTGAAACTAAAGATAAAAGCGAGAAAAAAATCATGTCACTAGTCCTCAAAGAATGATGACTCACCTATGATGCTGCTAAACTGAAGATCAGGAATCGATCTATGCATGATCTAACTGCTGAGGAGTTGAACCTACATCACGAGAAGATGTAGCCCAAAGTATGCATCTGTATTTGAAAGATACTGAGCATGTAGGATAGAATAAAACTGAAAAATAACATAATTGAATCAAAGCGTATATCTGAGTAATGACATGAGATAAACATGATGCAACTTAGAATACTGAACATGAAATACTAAATGCAATGACAAAGTTTATAACCTACTGAGACTGAATACTGTATTATATACTGATAACATTGTCAATGCAATAGAGTATGACTGAACTGTAAGGGAGCTACTAATAACCAACATAAAATCGCATGAGCTAAATGTGGAGTCCGATGTATACTCCCCGTCAAGAGGACCCAATATACCCTACCAGAGGTATAAAGGCATTCTGGCGTGATCACTAAAATGATTCCGACAGAGGGGATTTACAACCTACGGGGCATGTAGTTCTGGGACTTGAGGGTGACTGACCCTAGTCCACTCAGTATTAAGCTTTCCATATGATTAAGTAATTAACACTTTATGACTGAAACGTTGTAATACTGGATATCTCAAAATACTAATATTCAAATTGAGAATGAATCTTTCATATACTGATAATAATGCATTCGAAACTGCGGCATGTTAATATTTATCTTAATTTATATACCTATCATGTTCAATTCATGAACTAAAAGAACTACATAGCTAGGGTTATAAGTTTATGCATGAACCTGGGCAAAAACAAAACTATAACATGATAATATGATTTGGCTCATTCTAACTGCTAAAATCCCAACAATTCTAACATTCAAGAAACCTTAGGTCTAGATAATATCGGGGGAATCAAGATTTTAACTGAAATCTAGGGACCTAATTGGTCTGGTGAAGAATTCCACAGAAAAATCTTTCGATTTTAGGGCTGGAATTAATGAAACCTTGTTCAGTGTTCTTGAGAAAAACTGGTGTCTCTTTCTCCGTCTTTTGCTCTAAGTTTGAATGATTTAGGTGAATGGTTGATTAGGTTAGGTTGTAATTTAGTTACTAGGATAAAACTGACTAAATCAACGTAGTTTAGAGGTTAAATAACATAGTTTAGGTGTCCAACGAATAGGGGCAATGACTGAAATAACCCTATTTAAAAATCTTACGTGGCTAACCACGACCACTTTCAATGACCTTGAAAGGGACCACAGACCATGGGACCGGTCGTGGTCCTTGGCCAGTGGCTACTATTCCTGGAGGTCTTCTCCATGAGCCCCTACCACGGTCTTTGTGGACGACCACGAACCGTGAAGGTCCCCGTGATGCCTACTTGGGCTGAGGTCTAGAGGCTTAGGTTTGAGGTTCTCCTGGGTAATCTTCACAGAAGCCCCCATGACCCGTCGTCAGTACCACGGACCGTGAAGGTCCCTGTGGTCCTTACTTGGGCGAGGGGTCTGAGGCCTAGGCTTTGAGGGGCCTACTGGTTAAGCCCTATGAATGACACCACGGTCTGTCGTCAAAACCACATCCCGTGAAGTGTCCCGTGGTCTGACGTCTTGGCCTAGTGGAGTTTAACTCCATACTATGGGCAGGTCAACAAACCGTGGACTATATCACGGATCGTGAACCCTGTCATGGTTCACTGGTTCAAGCAAGTTTTTGCAATTTTTTGCTAGGTCTGGCTTTCATGATGTTATAGTGTCCCACACAACTGGATACCTTTTCACCACACCATCCGTAGACATAGACTTCTCCTATAAAATATTCCGCAAGACAGTGGCTTTCAATCGATTCTTAGACCACAGTGGGTGTGCTGGAGCCAGGAGTACTTGAGATGCATGAGAGACTAGAGGTGTTGTTGGCGTCAAAAGTGCTGGAAGTTTAGCTAATGGATCATGAACTACTTTAGATTGCAATTCTAGGCGTTTCCGTTTGAGAAACTCTCCCTCTGTGTCGGTATAGTTTCCGTTTGAGAAACTCTCCATCTGTGTCGGTATATGTATTGGAGTCCTAGACTTTGTATCTTCCTCTCTCTTAGACTCAGAGAAGGTGAGATGGGTGGAGTTGATGTTTATACTATCCAATGAGCTAGGACTCGAACTAGTGACTACCCACTTCTTACTGTTGCCCATACCACTCACTTGAGGAGGTTTTGGGCGAGTGATTAGGGAAAGCTAAACATCCGCTACTATTACAATTCCTTTCGACTTCTTCCTGGGTGCTAGACCTCGTACGAGATGCTTTTGTCTAGCCATATATGTAGAACAACACAAATGTAATGCAGGAAATCTCAAAGGATTATTGAAATAACATTTTCAACAAGTTGCAGGAAAACTCGCTGACACGTTCGCCGAGTCGCCAAACCCATTGGGTGGGTAAAGGGGAACTCACCGAATGTTATAGAAAGATTCAGCACAAATTCAAAACAAAAGGGCGAGATGAAGAACAATTCAGTGAGATGTCGAGTTCACTCGGTGATCAGAGAGTGCCTCACCGAATGTTATAGAAATAAACAGCAAAAATGGAAGTAAGAAAGGTGAGACCAAAGCTATTCTAAGAGTCGCTGATTCTACTCGCCGAGCACATGCATATCGCCGAAAGTTACGAAAAACATATCAATAATTAATGTCAACGAGGTGATAAAGGGGGTTATTATGTGACTCACCGAGTCACTCGGCGAGCTCGACCCATCTCGCCAAATGGCCCAACCTGTTGCCTTCCAAACCCAATTTTCAATTTAATCCTAACAACCTATGACAAACCATTTCAAGTACAATTCTATCCTACCCACCATGTATTGCTAGACCGGGGTACTCAAAATCCCCTCTATTGACTAAAATTCGACCAAACGATGATTTTTCCCTTAAGAAAGACGTCACGCAATCAATAATCGGGAAATTTGAAGTATTTTAGTCAAATTTAGGCTACTCAAACATCACCCATACACTACATAACATGCACACACATAATTTGAACAATTCAAATGCGAAACTCAAACAAATTAGGCCCAAAAAAGTTATCTAACATGCTTGATATCAAACTAAAGTTCATCGAGTGATTAGGCACACAATCGAGGCACACAAAACATTTGCTAACTACCCATAAGCATGCTCAGCAAGAATTTTGAAATTAAAACAAATTTAGAAAATCAACCTCAGATGCAAAAAGGTAAACATTTAGGCAAAAGGGGAAGGATGGACAACACTTAAGCATCCAACCACAAACAAGGACACCCATGAAATTTAAGCTAAACATATCTAGTGTTTGATTGAAAGAGTGCAAGAGTCTAAAAGTTCAAAATAAGATGAAGATTTGAAGTTAAAATGGCTGAAGGGTTTGTTACCCTATAGTTTGCACCTTGTTTGGCGATATCTACTAAAGTCGTCGATCCACTAACCGAGTCACTGAGTGGATCTTAGTCCGCCGAATTTACCAGAACACCAGCCCTTCAGTTGGCTCAAACGGAGAGTTGCATCAGGCTCCCCGAGCCACTTGGCGAGTCGTAAAGTGAGCTATGTGATCGCCCAGTTTCCTTTTTCGCCAAATTTCAAATTTGAACCTGCACATCAAACAAATGTTATTAAAATAACAAGAAGTAAAACTTGGGTAGCTTCCAGTGAAGTGCCTTATTAAATGTCATGGCACGGCGTGGTGATGCATTAAAACCTCATTCTTCGGGTTGACTAAGTTGTCACTAGGAAGATCCTCTTTCGGACTTAGATTTTTTGTGCTGAGATTTGACCCATTTGAATCTCAAGTTACTTTATGGAGACCGAGTGCGAGGTTACCGTTTAATTGAAGGACGAGAAATCATTTTTCATCTCATTGAGTACCATATCGGCTCCTTCCACCTTGTGTAGGATGCGGGCCGGGGTTAGACTTTGGTTCCTTCGGGTTTGGAAATTCATGAGGAGATGCATAAAGTTCTTTCTTACCATATCTTTCTCTTCAATTCACACCCCAATCACACCAATTCTGATCCTGATCTCTCCAACCATTATCAAGATCTTTGTTCCAACAATGATTCCCTGAAGACTTTGATAGCTTGGACGAGAACCCTCTGTTTGGTTTGATAAGAATTGTACCTCTACGTTGTACATGGCCTCAAATTGTGCATAATCCGAATTCACACCCCTATTAGAACTAAACGCGTTCATATCCTTGTAACCCCCTCCCATGACATGCTTTGTCAATAAGTCCGTTTGGGTCATTATCTTGCCCATGTTTTCATCACATTCTTGATTCTTTTCCAATTGTTCTTTCGTCAGCCCAATATTCATAGAAGACACCTGATCTTCCCTTGTGTACCATGCACGATTAATTTTGTTCATCTCATCAAGCAAAGCTAAGGCTATGTCAAGTGGTTGTCTCATGATTCCATCCCGAATGACTTGCTCGGCAACACCATTGTTGACGGTGTCCAGACTCTTATTAAAATATTTCAATAGCACATTGTCCGGCAACCAATGAGAAGGACATTGAAGAAGCAACTTTCGGAACATCAATCACGTTTCATGGATGGTCTCACCATCAATCCGCTTGAAGTTCAGGATATTATCTATCAACTTAACCTTCTTCGAGGCAGGGAAGAATACTTCATAAGACACTTCTGTGAGCTCCTCCCAAGAAGTGATAGACCACATTGGTAGTTCGTTCAACCACTTTTTTGCTTCCCACATTAGAGAAAAGGAAAACTAACAGGGTTGGACTGACTCTTGAGTTATGTTCTTTAAGGAAAAGGGTCTAAACATATCCACAAAATTATGGATGTGATCATGAGGATCCTCATGAGAGAGTACCCCAAAGAGACCTGTCATTTGCAACACTTGCAACATAGTACTGGTCACATGAAAAAGTGCATCGCCCATAGTTGAAGGCAATTGACTAGGACCAGCACTTCCCAATTGATCCTTATTAACATCATGCAAGTTTTCGATGTAATCATTCTTCCGAAGTTTACTTATATTACTCCCACTAACACTCATATCTTCAAATGTTTAGAGAAATCAACAAAGAAACACAAATAAGAAATTCTAGTATGACAAAATTAGTTCACTAAAACACTTTAATAAAAGAGTTCTAAACACCACTCCCCAACAGCGACATTATTTTTTGTAACGCTCAACTACACTTCTTCCGATTCAAAGTGTAGGTGGTCGCTAACAAGTATAAGCCCAATGATTAGTTGGGGTCGATCCCAGAAGGAGTTATACAAGAAAGAATTGAAGTATGATGTGAAGATGTATTCTAATCTTTTTAGAGTAGAACAGATACATAACATAAAATAAATCATGAAGTTTCAGTTATTAATATCAAGAGGTGGAATTTTAGTAACCAAGTTCTAACAAAAACAAGTAACACGAGATTAGAACGATTAGATAGAGGACTTAGGATCGTGAGAAATCAAATACTAATTTCGCTAAATGGGTAATTATTAATTGTTTTATGTTTTTGAATCTCAATGGGTATAATAGGTTTTGAATATAAAAGCTATAGCTTGATCATCTATAATGTTTCGAGTGAATTCTCTAGAACTTGAACATGCTAAACACACTTTCTCAAGTTGGGCTGCAAACATTCAAATCAATACAACTACCAATCATTTATTCTACTATATAACTCTTTCTCAAGGTAGCATACAAAGGTAAAATAGAACCGAATTTGTAACATCAGTTCAACAATTAAAACAAGAATAAACAATTGAACTCATTTCTAAACAACATTAAGTTCAACAATTAAATAATACCCACAAGCTAATATGTCTATTCCGTTACATGATCACTCCCCTAAGGGAAGGGGTTTTTGCCAACCATAGCAAAAAGAAAGAAATCATTACCAAAAAGATAATCCATCAAAATTGTCAACAATCTCTGATGCCGAATGCAAAAATTGAGAATAAAATCCTAAATCATCAAATCCAAGATCCAAATCATCTCCAAGAATGTTCAACAATGTAAACCTATGTAAAAGCTCTCAAAACTGGAAAACATTGTTCGGGATCTCCCTCTTCTCTTTTCAAAAATCAATTTATATGTTTCCAAACTCAACCCATAAATCTTTGCACGAAGTCCAATAGGCAGCATTAGTCGGGATCGCCGAATGACTCGGTGATTCACTGAAGTGCACACCTTTTCACCTTTTAGCTTGCTTTCTACATCAACTTGTTCTGGAAAACTCTACGAGCTGGATCATTGTCGCCGTTTCATTCTGCGCAAAGCTAAGGTGTACTTGGACTCGCCATGATTTCTTGATACATGGGCTACTTTACAAAATCACACCCCAAAAATTGGGTTTTAGCTAGACATGTAAAAGACATAAAAATCAATACTAATATCAGTTTCCATCAACTGGGTATGAAGAATTAAGTCTTAAAACACGTCAATAGTAAAAAATCTTAGAGACCCACATCTAATTTCTTTGAGTTGAAACCCATTGAATCTTCAAGGTCTTAGAACTAATTCACCAAAACCCTCTAAAACTTGGAGTTGAAAATATTCTAAGTTAGAATAATAATTGTCTATCACTTGATGCTAAGTTAACAATTTAAACAAGTATTTATAGTGTTTGAAAATTTGTATTGCAGCGGATCACTCGGCGTAGTAACTCAGGATCGCCGATACACTCGTTTATCCGCCTTTTGATCAATTTCATCGCTTTTTTGCTTTTGCCTTCAGCATCTTCATGCTTTGACCCGTTGGGAGATATAGTACTGCTTCGCGTAAGTACTCGGTGACACACCGACTACTCCATTTCATTGCCAACTTGATATTTCCCGTAAGGGCTCAGCACAGTGGAACAAAAGGCGATCTCCAGGCCGATCGGCGACTTGCCAACTGGCTTGGTGATCTTTAGGCCATCATTTCTTCGTTCTTTTTAGCCACCGTGTTCCTTCTTGCCAATAGTGTCCATGATTTGCCTCAAACTCTAAATACCTAAAACTTCAGGATTTTCATAAGATATTGAGACAAAATATGCATTTGAGGATACTAATTCTATCATAATATAGCCCTAAATGAGTCCAATTTGTGGACTCATCAACACCCCAACTTAAACTTTTGCTTTTCCACAAGCAAAACTCAACTTCAACACTTCAAAAAGGATGTTTCAAACAATGCTACACAAGACTCGATCATGAATGTACATAACAAGACTCAATTTACTCATTCAAGGATCAATTGTGTACCCAAAGATTCAAGTTGTGAGACACCATTACCAAAGCTTCTCAAACTCGCAATACTTGCTTCAAATGCAAGCTCAAGCTCAACAAAAGTATTTGAATGCCCTCACACAAAGAATGATTCCATATTCACACACAAAGGTTTAATCATTTGAAGCTTGGAATCAAATGCAATGCTCACACTCAAAAAAAACAAACACAATGCATGCTTTCACCCATAGGTTTGCCCGTATTTTCCAATCTACATTTTGTTTCAGCTCACTCAAGATCAAAAAGGTCTTTTCAAGGCTTGTAATGGGGCTTAGTGCAAAGGTATGGTAATTGAGGCTCAGTGAGTTTCATCCTCATGAAATGTAGTGCTCACAACACTTCCGTCCCTTTTCCTTCATCATTTTCATTAGTGCTCATAATTCATCCTATTATTAACTTTCCATGGATTGTTCAAGAAACCCATTTCTTTTGTATTTTATTCCACAACTTTTCTTTTTCATTCTTTTCTTCTTCTTTTCTCTTGTTTTTTTGTATGGAGGGGTTCCATTTTTCTCAACACCATGGGTTAAAGGAGACTTTCCTTGCACTTCTTCACTTGCCATTATCTTTTCACCACACCCCAACTTAGTCTTTTGGCCTAAGTTGGCTATTCAATCAACCACAAATCAAGAGGATTATAGATAGCGGATTACGAGAGGTCTAGTTTTCATCAAGTTTCTTCCAACGAAAGATAAGGCTCAAGGGGTGTTAAAAAGAGGTCTGCACACTCACAAGGTAGGTCACAAAACAGATATATGTCAAATTGGCTCACACTCTTCGAAGTTGCCTAAGATAATATCAAGAGATAACCTTACTTAGTCGATCGGACCAATGGGGAAAATTCTAGGTGTTGTCATGTATGGTTCACAGTAAGCTCATCACACAAGGCATCGACACTAAAGTCAAACAAGACTCCACACTTTCGCTAGTGTGTAACGTTCATTGCAAGATAATCAATTTGATAATTGGCTAGTCACAACAAGATGCAAAGAGTTCACATCTTGTCTATGCGCCTTTATTTGGCCTTATCGTAGCCGCACATCCATGTTCATTCGATTATGAGCACTATTCAAGTCATCGGTATTGATTGAAACTGAGACTCAAATTTGCCAAGGAAAAGCCACATTTAAGTACATACAAGAGGTGGCGAAAATTTCTGAAGGGTCAAAATAATTTGCAATAGAAACAGAAGGAGCCACATGCTCAAACGTCCACAAAAAGCGGTATAAAATGACATTAAACGCATAACGACCCAAATGTATCAACAAAACATCAGACAATAATAGTCGTACACAAGGTGGGCCTCACCCCCACCACAAATAAAAACATTTGTCCTCAAATGCAAATTACATTATATTCATAATTTCAAATAAAGAAAGACAAAGAGGGAGGTAAAGAGGGGATCCTGTCTACTCAGTCGCTCCGACTGTCTGGGCATTATTGCCCAATGTCTCATCCTAATTGCGGGCATCAGTGCCCGAGGTCACCTCAGAGGGAACAAACGTGCTAGAGTCACCAAGGTTTGTTGAGTGTGAGTCTGCCAGAAAGACATGCACCACTCTGCAAAGTCCCCTGACCCATGAAGTAATATTAGGGTCCAGGGTAATGGTTTTCCTGGAAGAAGCGGGCTTCTTGCCCTTGACTTTCCCAATAGTTATGGGTACTTTCGAAGCTTTTCCTTTCGACGTAACTGCATCCTTCTTTATCACAATCCCTTTGGGCTTCTCTTGAGCTAGCGTTATTTTTTCGGCAACTTAAGGTTTAGTCATGTCTGTAAAGTGTTGAAGAGAAAATAGGAAAACTTAAATAAAAGCAAAGCGGAACATTTGTAGACAAGCTAGCTAAACCAGATGGCGAATCGCCGAATTTCTTAGGCGAGCTAGATCTATCTCGCCAAATAAATTAGCTCTAAAACTGCAGCAAGAATGTGATAGGGGAACTATTTCGGTGGGTTGCCAATAGCTTTCGGTGAACAAGGATAGGTTCTCCCAAAGTTCTAGTGCACAAAAGCTAAGAGGCGCAAACAAAGGGCGAAAGAGAAGAGTTTGGGTGAGTCGCCAAATGCTTTTGGTTACATCAAGCTTCTCGCCGAAAGTTGCAAAATTAAACATTAAATAAATCACGAAATCAAATGTGAGATGGGGACATAAGGCGTACAGCCGCGTGGCTCGGCTAGCTCGACCTGACTCGCCAAACTGCCCAAAGTGCCTATTTTTCAACCCAACGTCCTGAATCTAACCCCGTAACCCCCGGAAACAAAATCAAATTATGCACTACTTAAATTAAGGTAGGACCTATAACACCCAAACACAACCCTTCGAATTTCAATCCAGTTTAAGGCGTACAATTATGGGAATTAAACAGTCACAACTACTCGGGTAAGATTATCAAATTAAATCAGGAATCTAATGATCTAAGCTTATTAGAGAGGCCTAGCACACAACAACTCAATAAGATCAATTGCAAATGAGTATAATGTTTGATAAAATAAACTCGGGGCATAGAAAATTGACCTTTTGTGTTGACTTCGAGAAGAATGAAACGCTAGGCGGCAAAGCAATCCAATCCAGAGCACAAATCAGCACTAAAAAATACTCTAAAAATGTAAAAATATAGAAACTAGCGTGCAGGTGTGAGTTTGGGGAGATAAAAAGTGCAAAGTGAATGAGGTTGAAACTTTTAAAACTTTGGTCTGAAAAATCGTCCAGTTTTTGCCGATTCGGCGACATTAGACTCGACCGCTAATCCACTCGCCGACGTGCCGAATGGTCACTTACTCCTCCGATTTCTACAAGACCTTCATTTTCTTGTGTGTTAGGACAGCGGTCTTAATTGTGGTCGCTAACTTGGTCGGGGATTCGCTAAATGGAATTTTAATTTGCCAAATGTATTTTCGACACACTCTCCACAGTTTGACCTGCACAATCAACAGATCATTATTTCTAAAACAAAAACAAAGCATTTAAGACCTTAGGTTGCCTCCCAAGAAGCGCCTTAGTTAACGTCGTGGCCCGACGCAAGTCTTTCCTCACTCTCCATTATTGGGGTTGGCCCTAGTGTCACCAGGTAACCCCAATAGTTCTTTCTAGTGGAGAGGAGGCAATGCATAACTCATGAGTGTCTTGATCAGCTGGATAGATCTAGAATGAGAGCCAATCATATGATTCAACACTTCAATATTCTCCTTCATCTCTTCCAGCACTCGATCTTGTTCGGTGATCTTTTGGAGAATGATTTGTAGTTTGTCCTCGACACTAATGTTCTTCTCATCTCTAGACCTTTTCCTCTCATGAGGAGGTATATACCTCCCTAGACTTTTGCACTGGTCTTACACCTTTGATATTTTGGTGGCCAAATCATTCAGTTGAGTTACCAGTGCGGTTAATTTGACGTTCCTCTCGACTTCTTGATTCATCTCAGCCAATTTGCTACCCTTTCCCTAAGCCATTCTTAGGGTCTCTGCCTACAACAACAAATCAAAGAAAATCAAAACTAAAAATAAAGTTAGTAAACTATGACTAACAAGAACAAAAGAATTTTACTAAACTAAGATTTACAAAAAACATCACTCTTCGGCAGGGACGCCATATTGATGTTTAAGGACGTAATCAACTGACACTATTTCGACTCAAGTGCCATACGATCGCGTGTAGTGATATAACCCAACCAAGGGTAAGAATCGCTCCCACAGTGAGTTGTTTTGAGAATGAATAGAAAAATAAAATCTAGTTCTAATTAGTCATAGCTATAAACATTATCAAATATGAACATATTAAATCTAATGGGATGACGCAAGCGTCAATTATCAATGGGGGTTTGTATTAATTAACAACTAAAAATAGCAAAAATAAAAGGAAACGAGATATGGAGACGGGATTCTTGCGATGTGATAGGAATACGGGATAAACTAGACTATCGGGTACATGCTTTTGATGGTAGATTGTTGAACATTTGTGACTAGGCTAGACTATAGTGGGGGTAAATTCTCTCTCGAGCAACTTACCCCGAATCAACTATGTTTCTCTCGAACACCAAGTTGCCGCATTAGGCACAACCTCCACCTTAGCCCATTTACTCTCTTAAGCTGAATGTATGGGAAACAGACTAGGATTCACTCTGTCGAGCTGAACCCATGTCGACCCAATACACCCCAAAAACACTAAGATGAAATCGTATTTGCAACTACAATCCCATTAAGTTCATACACAACTACTAAAAGAAATCACATTTAAGCAACAAATAAACCATCAACAAGCAAGAGCCAACATATAATCTAACCCATATTCACAAAATCACACCCCAAGAATTGGGCTTTTAGCTAAACATGTAAAAGAGGTAAAAATCAATACCAATATTAGTTTCCATCAACTGGGTATGAAGAATTAAGTCTTAAAACACGTCAACAGTGAAGAATTTTAGAGACCCATTTCCAATTTCTTGGAGTTGAAACCCTTTGAATCTTTAAGGTCATAGAACAAACTCTCCAAAACCCTCTGAAACTTGGAACTGAAAATATTCTAAGTCAGAATAATAATTGTCTATCACTTGATACTAAGTTAACAATTTAAACAAGTATTTATAGTGTTTGAAAATATGTGTTGTAGTGGATCACTCCGTGTAGTTAGTCGGGATCGCCGATATACTCGGCGATCTATCTTTTTGTCGATTTCATCGCCATATTGATTTAGTCTTCAGCATATTCGCGCTACGAGTCGTTAGGTGATATAGTACTACTTCGTGGAACTACTCGGCGACACGCCGACTGCTCCATTTCATCGCCAACTTGATCTTTCCCTTTAGGGCTCAGAACACTGGAACAAAAGGCGATCTCCAGGCTGATCGGCGACTCGGAATCTTGGCTCGGCGATGTTCAGGCCTTCATTTCTTCATTCTTTTCAGCCGCCTTGTTCCTCCTTGGCAAGTAGTGTCCATGCTTTGCCTCAAACTCCAAATACCTGAAACATAAGGGTTTTCATCAGATATTGAGACAAAATATGCATTTGAGAACACTAATTCTATAAAAATATAGCCCTAAATGAGTCCAATTGGTGGACTCACTAGTAACTTCAAAGCATTCTTGTACAATGCATGGATAAGACCCCATAAATCCCACTCATGCTAAGAAAACCTCCTTAGGCCATCATTCCAACACATGATCAGTCATTCTCATCTTTAACTTATCTTTTATAAATATGGGGATTCACCTCCTGTCATACATTCTAAGGAAGGCCATTCTAGTAACAACCCAAATATTTCATTCATCATGACATAATTCACATTGCTCTTGCTTTACTCTCAAGACATGGTGACTCATCTCTCTATGTCTATTATAAAGGCTAATGGGTACTCACCTCTTGCATTACATGTATAGTCATAGGTATTCGCCTCCATGACCACTTTAGGGATTCATAGGTATTCGCCTCCATGCCCCACAATTATATGATATATGTATTCGCCTCCACATCATTTTACAAGGATCATAGGTATTCCCCTCCATGTCCAACTCGATATAATATAGGTATTCGCCTCCACATCATTTAATAAAGATCATAGGTATTTGCCTCCATGATCAACAATAAAGGAAAATGGGTGATCACATCTTGCCTTTCTTCAGGTAGTTACCTCACACTCCTTATCACATGAGATGGGTAATCACCTAATGTTTATCATCTCTTGTTTGCTAACATAGGAATAGGAAAACTCACCTCACATCCTTCTCATATGAATGTCTGGGGGAATCACCTCAAGCCTCATGTTTTTTTATAGTCCTTTGACTTAGATTGGTTCTATGTGACCAAGCCTTTCAACCTAGAACCATTCTATGTTACAAAACCTTCCACATCAAGCTCCTTATGTGTTCATGTGAATAGTCCTTCAATCACCACAACAACAATATCATAGTCATTAACACTTCACTCTCAAAAGTTCTCTCAAAGAAACTACACAGATATCATTAAAACATGCATAATCTCATAAATTAATAACATGAGTCACGTGGGTAAATTCTTCCACGACAATCCTATCTACAATTCAACATTTATAATGTAAGCTTTACTCTCAAATTCCTAGTCAACATAGTTCATCATGCAATCTTTACTCTACAAGCTCTACAAATCATCATTTATCATACATGCCTTAATCTCAAGACAATCCTATTCTCAAAGGCTACAAGTCATACCTCATTACATATACTTCATCTGAAGCAATTCACATCTATATGATTTCATCTTAAGCAATTGATTCATACTTCAATATATTAGCCACACTCTCAAGCACTACTAATCATAATTAATTACACATGCATTAATGACATTCAATTCATGTCTATATGCTTAATAATCAAGAGGTCTACAATATACTTCATCAATTCTAGAAGATTGCATCTAAATCCTCAATTTCCCCTTTCATGGCATAAAACCCAATAACATCAATTTCATCTTCCTTGCAAAGGGTTAGGAATAGGTACATGTAAAATCATCTTAAAACATATAATTCCATCAACTCAATCATAAAAAACCATAATCCACTCAATTGGATCAATACCCATAACATTAGAAGAAACCCTAACTAGAATTGGGGAATTCTTCATCTAAATTGGAGAAAACATCGGGGCTTCATGGATGAAAGGAATCCATGAATGAATAAGAATAATATCTTGATTACAAGTCCTACCAAGCTTGGAATAATGTAGACTTGACTTGACCTAGCTCGAACCCTCTTCTTCTTCTTCAAGGTTCTAGAGAGAGAATATTTGAGAGGATGAACTTTGGGATTCTTTTGGGGCTTTTGAAATAATGACTTAATTGGTGAGGTTAAAGGGTTAAAATAGTTTATATAGGTGTACAAAGTCTAAGAAAAATGACCAGCCCCAATACCTAATTAAAGAGGAATTTCCCAAAATGCCCTTAATTGGGTTGTCTAGTGCTAGGCACCACGGCAGGCTCTATTAGCCATGTTCTTCACCACTAGCCATGGTCCTTCCCGTGGTACTTCATCCATTGGCTAGGCCACCAAGTCTTGTCCTCTAATAGTCTAAGGTATCTTCACAGTCCTTCCCACGAGTTGTGGTCTTCACTAGTGGCCGTGAAGTTGCTAGTGAAGATGAGCCTTCTTGGGCAGCCTCAAGCTAGCTACTGCTTTAGTCACCACAGACCACTCCACGAGTCGTGATCCTCACCACTAGCCATGGTGGTGGTCGTGAAGATGAGGCAGTGCTTGGCAAGTTTGGGGCAGCCTTGGCCTATGGCTTGGTCCTTGCCCCTTTGCCTTGGCTCTTACCCCTTTTTCCTTGGATCTTGTTATCCTCATGCTTAGCCCTAGATGACCTACTAGACTACGAGGTGTTACAATATATCCCCCTTGGGGACAATCATCCTCGAATGAAGATCTTGACACCTCTTTAAAGGAAACGACTCTAGACTAGCAGCCCCTCATGCATGGAACACATCTAAATGCACACAACCAAGGAGGAAAACATCCACTCCAAGCTAAACATAGTCCATGCATCATATGGAAGGTAGGAACTACATCTAACAACCTATTACGCATCAAATCCATAACTAACCATGTCCAAGGAGGAACTACAAAATCTGAGCTAGAAGCATGCTCAACACACTTTCATGGAGCCTATATACAATCTATACTCATAGCATGCTTCCAATGAGTAATCTCTCATCTCAAAGTTAAGGCATGTTAATCAATTCATCTCATGAAGTCTATAGGCAACTCATCTATGCACTACAACATGAGGGAATCAATCATTGAAACTAATTTTCTTCCTAGACACAAGTATTCATTAACATGCATAACAGAAGGAAATCATGGGAACATCTAAAACACACATGATTTCACACGTGGTACAAATCATGAGGAACACTTCATCTCAAGCTAAAGGAGGAGCAGAGGGAAAAAGGATGAGGATGTCGAGACATCTCATTGGCCCTAGGCCTTCCCAGTTGCACCCTCAACTAAAAACCTCATTAAAAGATCACTCCTTAACACTTTCACGGGAGCAACTTCCTTTCCCTTCTACTTCCTAACTTTGCCAGTCAAAAAATCTCATAAGGACTTACAAAACGGGGACTAAACTTCCCAAACTTATTATACCATTAAAGGGTGAGAAATTCTAGTAAACCCAAATAATAAACATCAATAACACCCACTAACCTTGTTTACTAAGCACATTATTTCCCTCTTGGGAGCAAGCTTACACGGACTTTCTAAGCACCATTTCTTTGAATTCTACTAAGGTTGGATCAAGACATCACTAGACCTTCACATCAATCACCCAAGATGATTCTAAATCGAGGAACATACCCTAAATTCATAATGACCATATCGGGTTCTACCATCAATACACATAATAGTAATTCAGCCCATTCATACTAAAGACAACATCAAGGTCTATCAAGCCAAATAAGACAAAGCTGCACCAGAATCTAATAAAACATATAACACATACCGGTAGGCATATCTGAAGGATACTCTTGTTCACCTCTAGCTTGGAGAACATAGAACCTATTTGGAGCATTCGCACCCGAACAAATTGGACCGGATTAAGGGTAGGGTTTGGACCTACAATGACTATCTCCTTAATTTCTAGCAACGGTAGGGAAATGCCTTATTTTGTGGCCCAACTCACCACACCCAAAACAAACATTAGATCCCTCTAGGCACTCAACCACATGTCTTCTATCACACTTATCACACCTTAGCAATCGAACCCCTCTACCATCTCCTTAAGACTTTGGGTTAGACACCCTTTATTGGTTGAACTTAGGAGTGTTTGAGGAACCTTGCCAAGGAAACTTTTTTCTATATCTAAGGCGACCATGTCAACTGACCTTGCATGAGAGGGATAATAATACTTTATTCTATACCTTTCTTTCTCCCTAGACTCTACCTTGAGTTTACCCTCCTCAATTTGTTGAGCGTACACCATAAGACGTGAGATATCCATATCATGGAAGGGCATTGCCGTACGTCATTCTTTTTCTACCATGCCGGACACGCCCGACATAAACCTAGTCATCTTAGCCCTTGAGTCTTCCACCATATATGGAGCATACTTGGAGAGTTTGGGTAACTTTAGAGAATACTCCTTAACACTCATACTTCCTTGACGAAGGTTAATGAACTCTTGAATCTTAGCTTCCCTCAATTAAAGGGGAAAGAACTATCAAAAACCTAACCTCTTTCCATTGATCTTACCATATTTGTGAAAAATCCCTCAATTGGTAAGCACCTAACTCCGCCTTCTCCTCCAGAGTCACCCCCATAATAACAAGTACCTTATAGACCTCGTCAAAAACCTGTAATCGATCCTCCTACACTTTGGAGCCATAAAATTCCAGAGGGTTCATTCCCATAAAATCCCTCACTCTTAATGCGGTTGTACCCACCCACAACTGGGTTCATCCGGGCTACCACCTCTCTATTGGTTTGTGTCGTGGCTACCACCTCTTGAGCCAAAACTTGGAATGCCGACCCAAACTCCGCGTTAGTCACATTATCACCTATAGGGTCAATTGGAGCTTGAGGAGGAGCTTGGAGAGGAACTTCTTGCTCCCTATTGTCTTCCTCATTCTTTCTAGCTTTAGCCCTCCTAGTAGTCATATCTTGAAAACCATCGGGCACGGATTAGGAGAAAGACCTAATAAAGGCAAACTCTATCGAACGACTTAGAGAATGAAGAAGTTAATTTTCCTAAGAATCAACTAGCCTCTCACTCAAAAATGTGGTGCGCTTCACATTTATGAACAAGACTCTACTTGACGTGGTTTTGAAACATCCTAGAATAATTCTAAACCTTATGCTCTGAAAAACCAAGTTTGTCACGATCTAGTTAGGCCCTCATTGAAACACATCATCAATTTCTCATCTTTAACATATCTTTATAGACACAGGGATTCACCTCTAGTCATACATTCTCAAGGAAGGCCATTCTAGCAACAATCCAAATATTTCATTCATTATGAGATAATTCACAGTACTCTTGCTTTACTCTCAAGACATGCGGACTCATCTCTCTATGTCTATTATAAAGGCTAATGGGTACTCACCTCTTATCTTACATGTATAGACATAGGTATTTGCCTCCATGACCACTTTAGGGAATTATAGGTTTTCGTCTCCATTCCCCACCATTATATGATATAGGTATTCGCCTGATCATCATTTTACAAGGATCATAGGTATCTGCCTACATGTCCAAGTTGATATGAAATAGGTATTCGCCTCCACATCATTTAATAAGGATCATAGGTATTCGCCTTCATGATCAACAATAAAGGCTAATGGGTAATCACCTCTTGCCTTGTTGTAGGAGTTATAGATTAAGGGTAGTCACCTCACACTCCTTATCACATGACATGGGTAATCACCTCATGTTTATCATCTCTTGTTTACTAACATAGGAATAGGGGAACTCACCTCACATCATTGTCATATGAAGGTATTGCGGAATCACCTCAAGCCTTATATTTTTTTATAATCTTTTCACTTAGATTCATTCTAGGTGAGCAAGCCTTTCAACTTAGAATCATTTTATGAGAGACAACCTTTCAAATCAAGTTCCTTATGTGTTCATGAGAATAGCCTTTCAATCAACACAACAACAATATCATAATCATTAACATTGAACTCTCAAAGTTATCTTAAAGAATCTAAATATATATCATTAAAACATGCATATTATCATACATTCATAACATGGATCATGTGGTTAAATCCTTCCACAACAATCCTACCTACAATTCAACATTTACAATGCAAGCTTTACTCTCAAAGCCCTAATCATCATAGTTCATCATGCAAGCTTTATTCTACAGGATCTACAAATCATCATTTATCATACATGCCTTAATATAAAGACAATCCTATTCTAAAAGACTACAAGTTATACCTCATTACATATACTTAATCCTAAGTAATTCACATCTATATGCTTTCATCTTAAGCAATCAATTCATACTTAATCATATTACCCCTACTCTCAAGCACTAGTAATCATGATTAATCTTACATGCATTAATCACATTCAATTAATGTCTATATGCTCAACTATCAACAGGTCTACAGTCTACTTCATTAGTTCTAGAAGATTTCATCTAGATCCTCAATTTCCCCATTCATGGCATAAAACCCAATTACATCAATTTCAACTTCCTAGCAAAGGGTTAGGCATGGGTACATGTAAAATAATATTAAAAAATATAATTCCATCAACTAAATCATAAACAATCGTAATAAACTCAATTGGATCAATACACATAACATTAGAAGAAACCCTAACTAGAATTCGGGAATTTTTCTTCTAAATTAGGAATAGATTGAGGACTTCATGGATGAAAGGAATCGATGAATGAATAATTCATCATACCTTGATTACAAAGCCTACCAAACTTGGAAGAATGGAGACTTGACTAGACCTAGCTTTAACCCTCTTCTTCTTCAACTTTCTAGAGAGAGAATATTTGAGAGATAAATTTTGGGATTCTTTTGGGGTTTTGGAAATAATGACTTAATTGGTGATGTTAAAGGGTTAAAATATCTTATATAGGTGTACAAAGTCTAAGCAAAACGACATCACCCAATACCCACTTAAAGAGAAATTACCTAAAATGCCCTTAATTGGGCAGCATAGTGTCAGGCACCACGGCAAGCTCCACAAGCCATGGTCCTCAGCACTGGTCGTGGTCTTTGTTCCAGTGGCTAGGCCACCAAATCTTGGCCTCCAAAAGTCTAAGGCATCTTCACTGGACTTTCCATGATTCGTGGTCTTCACCACTGGCTATGAAGTCGCTTGTTAAGATGCGCCTTCTTGGGTAGACTGAAGGTAGCTCCTACCTTAGTCACCACGGCCCACTCCACGAGTCGTGGTCCTCACCACTAGCCGTGGTTGTGGTTGTAAAGATGAGGAGGCAGTGCTTGGCAAGTTTAGGGTAGTCTTGGCCCTTGCCCCTTGGTCTTGGTTCTTTCCCCTTTTTCCTTGGATGTTGTTACCCTCATGCTTAGCCCTAGTTGGCCTACTAGACTCTGGGTATTTACAAATAAGGTGGAGATTTCATTTTTCAATTCCTTCAACAACTTATCGTATCCTTAAACCTTGTTGAAGATCATTGTATTAATTTCCTTGATTTGGTTTTCCTTTCACACAAGTTGGCTCCTCTGGTTTTGGACGATTATGGGGAGGAATATATCTATTCTTATCAACCACCCCATCCCTCTAATTTTGACCTCTCCAATATTTGTAACCATTATTTGATTCCTTATTCCAACCTTGGATCCCACATTGTCTTTGGTAGTTTGGGTGAGAACCCATCATTTTGTTCCCCAATTATTGAAATTCTTCATTTTATAATTCCTCAAATTTAGCATCCTCTAGGTACTTCCCACTCCTTGTTCCAACCGCACTCACTAATTTCAATCAACCTCCCATTACATGATTGGAAAACAAATCAATGTGACTCATCATTTTGGCCATTTTTTCATCTCGCTCATACTCTTTCTCAATTTGTTCCGTACTCATGGTCAGTTGCAATGAAGTCACTTGGTCCTCTCTAGTATGCCATGCTCGGTTCACTTTGGTCATGTCATCAAGCAACAATGGTATGGTTGTTGCATCATCCCACCTTGGACAAGTTGATCAACTACATGTTTGTTGATTAAATCAGGCTACAATAGAAGTATTGCAGCAGAAAAAGGTCCAGAACAACATGTATTGGACATTGCAAGAGTAATTTCTGGAACTGCAACCATGTCTCATGTTTAGTTTCACCTCCAATCCTTGTGAAATAATTGATTTTGTTCCCAAGTTAAACCATTTTTAAGGGGGAAAGAATCTATCAAAGAAGACTTCAGTAAACTCCTTATAAGGAGTGATAGAATCATTTGGAAATTTCGCCAACCACCTAGTAGCTTCACCCCTCAAAGAGAATGGGAATAACCTCAACCTTATAGACACTTCTGATATGTTTTTGAACAGAAATAGCCCACACATATCTACAAAATTCCTAAAGAGTTTGCGAGAATCTTCATGAGCTAAATCCTCAAACATTCCTTTTAGTTGGAGCAATTGTAGCATTGTTTCGGTTACTTGAAAACTGTCCTTCCAAATTTAAGAGGTAACTAGATGCCTTCCATGGTTTGAATGATGGTCATGTGCATGTCATTCAAATCATCCATATTTTCAGTTTGACAATATTGACTATCGTTGTAAATAACTTGGTTACTCATATTTGTAAGCTTGCAAATCATCAACCAGCAACACGAAGCAACAATTTCACTACAACTAAGCAAATTTATAAACTAATTTATCAAATGAAATTCTCAACCATCATTCCCCTATAGCGATGCCAATTTTTATAATGCTCAAGCTACTCTCTTAAACCAATCGAAAGAGTAAGCGGTCTTCATAAATAAAAATACCAAACTAATAGTCGAAGTTGAATTCCAAAGAAAATGATATAGTGAGAATAATTTTATCAAGAAATTTGTAATTTAAATACATTTATTTGTAGTATTGAGAACAAGTGGATTGATGATTCCATAAAATTTACTAAACAGTTTGCCTATCAATAATCTCAATGAAACTAAAATTTCAAATAAGAAACAAGTAATCTCGGGGTGGGATATTGGAAATCGATATCACGTAGGGGTAATTGCTTTGCTATATAGTGATGAACATTTATCGATAGGTTTGGTCATCTTTAATTACACTAATCTTCATTCGATCTTATAGTATTAGTTCATAGAATCTCTTTACGGTCTCCTATATGCTAATGAATCAAATACCTTAAGAGTGTCTCTCTTTCGATGGAGAAATAGGGCAAATATATTTGACCCATAATATCTATATTCAGGAAAATTACAAACATCAAACCTAAGTTGCATGAATCGAACTAATTAACCACTCCAATTAATCTCTTTTGATCATCAATCGAAGATCAGAAGTAGGAATTATGTTTGCAACCTTAACCCATAAATTAACCCCATTACAATTAGCCAAAATCCATGTATGAAGAGCAATAAAAAAAAGCATAACATAATACCCACTACATTAAATCAATACCCAACCTAATAATTGCACACCTAGACTTTGTGGTTTTCGCTACCCATCACCAAGTGTAAAGAAATTATACCTTGAATGAAAGCAGCCATAGGTAACATGAAATTAAGCAACTACAAGCAATACCCGATTAAATTTCAACTTCAAGTTTTAAATTTCAAGAGCAAAGTTTAAAAACCCAAAAACTACAAAAGTGTTCTTCACATAATGAAAGTATTTCTCTCTCTAACAACTTTCTTACTTCTGGAAAATTTGACTTCTTGAAAAACATATTTTTTTCTCTCCTTTGCGCTATTTATAATTTACACACAATATAGCCCAAAAATCAATATGTGACTCATCGGGTGAAGTTAGTGGGGCTCACAAATCATATTATGTGAACCACCAACTGATCTTCAGCTTACCTTTCTCTTGCTTTAGGTTTAAGGTGTTTAAACCTCAGTTGTCGAGCTCGTTTGAGTCTCGATCATACATTCGACATATTAGCGAGTGGTACATTTGTTCACCTTTCTAACATTCAATTTTTCTCTAAGTTGTATCACCTTTAGCGATGGTCACCTTATTCAGATCCTTCAACCTTATTGACGATCCTTGTGAGCATTTCTTCAATTCGCTTTCTTTCTAGACTAGCTGATACTTTGGGTTGTAGATGATCATGGGAACGACATACATATCCTTGTCGTCAGCCCTATCTTTCTGATCTTTCCAATCGTTATCTCACTCCTTTTTCCAACCTTTATTGCCACCTTATTTTTAATAATTTGGGTGAGAACCTATCACAATCCGAGCCTACACCCTCGACGTTGCCGGCACTCGAGAACCATTGTTGGTCCCCAAGCAAACCCTCATCATGGCTGACTACAAGCGGAACACTAACTCAAGCTTACAAAAGCTTAAAAATTGAATAAAAATCATAAAACTTAAACAGAAGCTTTAACTCAAAAGAAAACTTTGAATATAAAAATAATATTCAACTCGCCATAAAATAGGAAACTTAAGTCTTTAAAACATTTAATAAAATGAATAATACAGACTTCTCAACTATACTGACTATCTATGAAGCCTCTAACTGATAAATATGGAAGTCGGGACAAGATCCAGGACATCCTGACTAAACTAAAAAGTAAATGAAATCCTCCGGATACAAGGAGGCTCACCATAGCTAACTCGAACTCCGGGATGTATCAACGAATCTCCTGTTGATAATCTTGAACACTTGTGTCTGCATCATGAAAAGATGTAGGCAAAAAAACTCAGTACGTGCAATGTATTAGCATATAAGAGGAATTCTAAAGCATAAACATAAGCTTGAAACTTTATAAAAAGGAAACATACTTACCTCTTCTCAAACTTACTCAACTCAAGGAATACTCAAGGATATTCAAAACTACTCAAACTTACTCAACTAAGAAGTACTCAAGGATAAGATACCGTACATGAAATACACAACTCTGGACACTCAACTCATGAATACTTAACTAAACTCATTTCATTATAATGCAGTTTAGAACAAGTGCATTATAAAGAAAAGGAAAATTGTTTAAAACATGATGTCAACTCATAATCATAAATTCATAAAAGACATACCATGCTCCCTCTCAAAGTCTACTTGTGCAATGCATGAATGAAGTCCCATACCCCCATTCATATGAAGCAGAACCCCTTGAGGAACCATGCAATTACTATTGTGAGAGTTTCTCTAACTGACAACCATCACTTAAGAGTTATAGTAATGATACATCGATCTACCTCACGCTTCCAGCGCATCCTATATCGGGCCAAAGGTATAGGACCTGAACTACTAAGTGGATCCACTAGTCTACGCAAAAAGGATTCATCTAAAAAGTATTACCCATTTCTACCCATGATGGCTACATGGTTTATGGGGGCTGATAGTTGTATGAACTATTCCCCATATTGGTGCTCAATACTACTCTCAAAATATACTAGCTCTTTACGGTTTGAAAACATATTCTTTCTGTGGTTTGAGATTAGTGCTAAAAAACTTAACTCAAAGGATATCTTGGAAATCAAGGTTTTCCTTTCTTGTTCAAAACTCTTTTGGAAATCTCAGTTTCCTCTCATCTTAAATGTGAAAACATTTACTCTTGGAAATACTTAGTTCCCATTTATCATTTTAGAGAAAATGAACTTTACTCTTACTATTTAATCAATTTTGAAGCTTAAGTGTTGAAACAAAGTTTAAACATTTGTAAAAGACTTCTTAAAATAAGGTTGATGCCGAATTATTAACTAGAACGACTCAATGCAAGGTTTTCATGGGTAACATGTAATAGTCCCATGATTAGAAATATAATCTCAAAGGGGATTAGGAACTCAATACTCAAGACTTAGAACTTTAAGATACTACTCCTCTCAAAGGTACTCAACTGATGGAGTTCATGCGGAAGTTATGGGCATGAACGACTCGACTCGAGGGTCTACATAATAATATGGAACATGTGAATACAACTCTTCTCATTATTATACTTACTTTCTCAGAACCTAGTTCAAATCGATAGTTGATCTCAAAGGATTCACAGTTGAACTCAAAGCTTTTCTTGAACTCTACTCTTAACTTTCTCTTGAATGTAAATTATGAATTCAAGACTTATAGTTCATGATATGAAGGATCTCTTGATGAAAAAGTAGACTCGTGAATACATTCTCCTCCACTATCATGCTCACTTACTTGAATCTTGGAACAAGTTACTAGAAGTTGTAGAAGACTCCACAAAAGGACTCAAAGGGACTCTCTTAGAATGTTCGAAAGAATATGCAAAACTTAACTCTCAACTAAACCTTCATTTTTGAATTTGAATTATTAATTCAATGTTATGATCATGTTAGGAATGATTTTAGGTGTTTAGAAGTAGCTTAGAGTATTTATAATCGAAAGGGAGTAAAGGTGCAATTTAAACGAACTCAAACGGAGCAACCATAGACAAACTGGAGGGGGCAGGCGACCCTGACGCTATGAGTGGCACGGGGTGCCAGATTCTTAACTTCAGAGGAAGGTTTGGGGCGCTCTGGAGGCCCCAACCCAGAAAACTCAATCAAATTCTTTGCTCGTTTTCTCCCCTTAACTCGCCTTGAATAGAACGGTTTCTTCCCCAATCACTTAGAATCAATTACTTAACATAAGTACACTCTAATCTACTCAATACAGCCATTAAAACACTCACTTTGATATCAAGAAATCATCAAAAACCCAATACAACAAGATTTAGAAAGAACTTAAAGTACACCTATCAAGAACTTAAATCCTTCAACTTTTTTGAGAATGAAACTTCCCTGAATATAATATGTTTGGTGTGTGGGTGACTAAACCCAGCACTATGGAAGCTTACATACCTCTTAGAAATTAAACCCATGACGAAAATCCGCAACAAGACGCAAGAATCTCGGCGAATGCTTGATCCTCTCCTCTTTTCTCTTCTTCAACTGTCAACTAAAACCCTAGGCATATTTTAGGATTATAAAACTGAACCTAATAGGATTAGACCTTTAAAAATATTACTAAAAATGAATTAAATCAGATTGGGTAAACGAAAGACCAAAATACCCCTTACTATTTTCGGCTAACTTTCCTTAACTGGACAGCCTAACTTCAAAAGGCCACTACAAACAAATCAACTTTTACCGACGAACGAAATCCGTCGCTAATCTCTTATATTCCATTGCTAAACAGGATTAGCGACGAATTATTGACTGTTACTATATCGCTCATTCATAATCTCTTAGTGACGAAAAATGTCTTCCGTCACAAATTTAGCGACGGACTAATCCATCGTTATATTTATAAATCTATTGCTAATTTCACAATTCATTTCGTCATTTTTAATAAATTTGTGACAGATTTTTTGTCGCTAATCCATCGCAACATATTCCGTCGTTTAAGCCAGCATATTTTGTGCAAAACAAGTTCGTCGCCATATTTGTTGCTAAATTTTTTCTTGTAAATTTGATTTATTTTGTTTTCAATATGTTGCTGATATAATTCAAATTAAATTGCTAAATACCCTAAAAATAATAAACATATAAAATAATATCATAGATGGTTCAAAATATATAGAATATCAAAATCTCATATTTTCGATTCAAAACGTCCAAAACAATATATCACTTGTTCTTAAAAGAACCTACATTCATCAAATATTGTTACTGCAAAATTTGTACTTTCCAAAAAAGTAGACAATATAACAAAAAGGGATACGATTGTCATGTGAAACTCATTAGGGATCAACCTCGTCCTCATTAGTAGTAGATGAAGGAGGCACTAAGGGTATCACTGTTGATGGGTTATCAATGGGAGTACTCCCTTCTTGTACCCTCCCCATTACAACGAGAAGAAAGTGATTAGTAAGTGCAGTAAGCATTTGCTTTACAAACTCATCCATATTTGTTATCGGTGTTGATTGAGATATTGAAGGAAGTACTGATGATGAGGCAGAAAGTTTCTCCCCGTAGTAACTGTTTGCTTCAGAACCAAGACCGTATATTCTATTCTTCTTTTCTCCCCATACAGCTTGATCAAAATCCTTCACATTGATCAATATCAGCTTGAGACACTATTTTTTCCTGCAATATGTCTTCATATTTTTCTTGTATTAAGTAGAGGAAAAATGAAAGCATTAAACATTGGGAATAATATATATTTTGAAGGCAAATACAAAAACATGCATAACCTTTTAAGCATTAGCATTAATGTACAAGTTGGTCCTTCAAATTTCAAGCTATGAAATTTAACAAACTATGGGATCTAATATATTTCAATTGGATCAAGTGAGCATATTAAGAGAGACCATGAGGGCATTTATTTGCTAAATATGGCAACAACTAGACAGTTGAAGAACAAATCATCTATAAAGTGCAAGATCCTAATAGTAATGTGTTTTGCCCTGCCTACTATCAAGAAATGGATCAACAGCCCAATTTGGAGAACAAGAATTCATTTAGTGTTCATAAACAAATGCATTATCAATAAAGAATGATCAACTTCATATGATCATATGAACGTACCAACATTTCATCGAAATAAAGAAACAGAAGGAAGAATCAGACGACAGATCCGCAGAAGTTCCATTTCATGTATATGAACCTTATGATCCCAACTAAGAAAACACCTCATTTAATACCTAAACAAAAGTAATACACACTATAAATATCAATATTTTCTGTTTTGATCTTTCACTGATCAATTTTAGTATTCAACACAAATTTCTTAAGCCTTTCAATATCAGTAAAGAATGGAGTTTTCAAAAGCTCCTTAGCAGTTGGTCTGTCATCTGGAGTCTCTCTAAGACAAGAAAGAACAATCTCCTCAAACTCCCGTGAAAACACCCTTTTCGTTCGTTTAGCAAAATCTATCACTTTCTTGAGTTTCTTATCCCTCTTGATCATCATCTTTTTAAGTGATTTTGAAAATTTCTTCATAACTACATAAGAAGCTTCTACAATATAATAATAGAGTTTTTGGCCAAAAATATCCTTACACTATACGTATAATTTAAGTAGCATCCTTGAACTATGTTTGTTAACAAAAAGCATCCTTAAAGTGTAAAAAAATTGGCAGTTTTCATCCTGCTGTTAGCTCCGACAATAAACTAACAGTATCTACCCTTTGGCTACAATTCCCATGAATTTTTTATCCTAAAATACAAAAATTACACAAAAAGAAGGTCGAGAAGAGATTGCTAAACAAGAAAGGAAACCCCCCTATACAGAATTGGAGGCCAAAATACAAGCTGACGATCAAGTTGGAAAGACAGCTGTAGAATGTGTATCATGTTCAGCTAACACATCAGGTTTAAATAGAGGAACAAATCAAATTGAGAGTCTTATTGCAAATATTTCGGTAACTAACAAGGTTAATAGATTGATTGATATAAGCTAATACTCAAATGTCCTCAAACTTTCATGCCCAAATATTCTTTCTCAAGTGTCTCTGATTCTATGCACTGTTTAGTTTCAGTTTTTACTCTTTCTGACCAATACCATTATATCTACATTGGGTGATAAACATCAATCATCAATGGAGCAATAAACTATGCAAAAATCTTGAGCATCAGTAACAGTTTTTCATTTCTCAATGTCCATAAGAAGACGAATAGAAAGTAAGATCCTGATTGAAATTCAAGTGAGTTGCACTTTGTAGTGGGTAGAGAGTCGTTAGTTTCTTTCATTGTTTAATTGGTTCATATTCTTACTCATTGATGACATCCTAGCATATAGCTACTCACTAGAGTTAGTGTTTAAAACCTTGAGTGACAATTCTCTTTTTGCTAAGAAGCATTATGGATACTGCATATTCAGTTGTGACAGCAGTAAATAAAACAGTGTTGAGATGTCCACAACTTACACATGAGCAACAACTGAATTTATGCAGCCTCATTACAGAACAAGAAATTGAGTAATACAAGCAGTGCATAAATTCTTTGAGACATGAAGACTTTGTAGAGAAATCAATTGTACAACAGTCATACTCATACCAACAACCAACAAATAATAGCTATCATAAAACTTATATAGTTAAGGAAATGGCATCTAACTGTGTCTTTCCATTTTCTACCAAGTTCCCTATTTTAAAGATTTTGGACTTACATGGACAATTCGAGAACACTCATCAACAAAAGATTTTCCATCATGACCATGCGTATGGACGTGTAAATGTAACTCCCCTAGTGTTAGATCTCGACCCTTTCAATAGCCTATACAAAAGAAAATCAATTTATAGATACAATCATATTTGTTGCGTAATATGTTTAAATACAAGCATATTTATATTCCTATTATAAATTGACAAAACAATTAGTACCACAGTTGCTAGAATTGTAATAAGTGATCAACCAGAACACACATTTTTTTCATTAGCAGGATATTTAACAGTATAAGAATGATGATTTTGTTAATGATCTTATCCGAGTTACTTTATGCACTTCCTTTTTTGGGTCCCAGTAGATCTGATCCATTTTCTTTAATTAAAAAACTTTTTATTTCCATGAAGTCAAACTAGAGCGTGGAAGATGAATCACATCAGGGAAAAGAGATACAACAAAGATGAATCCTATGGGTTTTAGGCCTGCTCCAGTAGAGATTTTGGACAACGTAAAAATCAATATTGAACCTGCTAAACCTATCTCGACTTTGAAAAATATGATCAAGGCTTCAAAATCTGACTTATCATTCAGCAAAGACGAGCTCAGAAGAGCTGATGAACAAATCTGACTTTTGTTGAGTTTTATCAAAAGCTTAGACTTCTAAAAAACTACAGGTAATGTTGCACTATTGTTCCTCCCAAATGATGAATTATAGTTGTTTGTTGTGTTCAATTCACTAACTATTTGCTACTTAATTCTGTAGTTTTTTAAATGTGTTGGCATTTTCTAAGATCATTAAAAAGTATGATAAGGTACTATTACTAAAGTGATCACTATTCAGCAATAGGAAGTGCTTCTATATAGTTTGGCTTCTAACCTTGCAATTTATTGATACATATCACCTCAAGGAAAGCTTCTAAATCATACTTGGAGATAATTGATAAATCTTATCTTGGTAGCTCACATGAGGTACATTTTCATTCACTTTCAAAAACTATTTCCCTCTCAGCATCATTGTTGTTGCAGCTATAGCTTGAAACTCTCATCGATCGTTGCTTTTTTAGGTTGCTAAGCTCGTTGAAATAGTGGAGGCCACATTCATAAAGCATTTTTTCAATGGCAATCAAAGAAAAGGAATGAAGTCTTTAAGACCACAAGCTAAAAGGGACACACATAGAGTAACATTTTTCATGGGTAAGCATACATCCTTGTTAGTATCAACTTCCCCTTCCTATGTAATCAGAGGTCAAATGTATTGTATAACAATTTTTTGAAGACATCTAGATTGTCCTGTTATCTCACTTGCATAAGGACCGTATGTTCATTTTACTAACTGAAATACTTTTAACCTACATGTATGTTCTCTGGCTGCTCAATTGCATTAGTGGTAGCTATTGTTGTAGCAATACGTGCAGGAAACCTTTTAGAGCATAAGGATCGTGGACAATATATGGATAAGATATTTCCACTCTAGGTGAACTAATCCATCAGTCTTTTACAACGTCATATTGATTCTTTCCCTTTGTCTGTCTGCAAGCCAGACCATATCATAAGCAATACTTACGAGTAATAAGCTCTATCTTTGCAGCCTATTTGAATACATTGTCCTTACCCATTCATGTAATTGATTTTAATATGGTATATCTTGGACGAGTTGCCTAACATTTAGCATGACTTAGTCATAGAGTCATAGTTAAAGTCAGCTCGAATTTCTTAATCTTTATGCTAAGCGGACAAGCTCATCTACAATGTGGAGTGTGTATTGTTCTTTTGTAAATCTTCCTATCGGGCAGATCAATTTGAGCATTGTTGGCAAGCTACAGAGTGCTCAAAATAAGGAACCACTCACAAACCCACCCCTGCCCTGCCTTATTAATTCTTTTAAAATATTAGCTATGTCCCGGCCTGCCCTGCTCTACCCCACGCTGCCCCGTTTAATTATTACCCCACCCTGCCCGTTAAACCTTTACCCTGCCCTGCCCTGCTCTTGACCTTCCCCATTGCCATCCCTAGTAAAGTAACATTATTTATTACCAGAAAAACTTATCGAAACAAAATTATAAACAGAAGAATTAAACCAACACATTTTTCTGGAGGAAGAAAAGCTATTGTGGGGGTAAGGGAGGGGGAGAAAAAGAGTGATACCCTTTAATGAAGTTAATCAGGTCGACAACCAGTTGTCACTATCACGACCCAAGCCTAGGGCCTAGACGTGACATGGCAAATGAGGAACCCGAAGGAACCCCAAACAAGCCTCTCAAACTTGTCATCACACTTCATCGGTCGCGGAAGTACATTCAACATTAATTAACGGGAAAATAGGGACTAAGGGCAAACCAATTCAAAATGACATCATAGAACAAGAGTCAAGCTCATTTACAAAATACTTATCCAACGCACACCTCTACATACATAGATAGGACGGGGGACATGACATACTACCGGCTCCCCTCATAGTCAAAATACAATTGCAAGCTAAAGTCTCAAAACATAGGAGTAGGAAACATAACATAGCCCTCGAATCATTGAGGACTCACCAACAAACTCGGATAAGCACCGTACTAGCCACGTGAATGGAGAGAAGGATCAAGAGTAGCTCTGGTCCCTACATGGTGACATCATGTAGGCAAAATATGCGTTAGTACTTGGAATGTACTAAGTATGCAGGGTGCAACACAACAATAAACAAGGACACAATCGAAATACAAGAAATAGTTTCATAGGCATTATGAATAACAATATGAGGATGCATGATCAAAGTGAAGTCAAAACATGTTTAAGTAAATCTATACTAATAGTAGATATCATATGTGTATGCATGATCCAACCAATCTATAACCCCAACTTAGGATGGGGGATGCCGTTCACACCCGGACACCCTGGTGGCAAGGTATAAACCCCTCACATGGTTGATGTTGGTCGCACCCCAAGCATCCTAGGTGGTGAGATATAAACCTCTCACATGGTTGATGTTGGTCACACCCCAAGCATCCTAGGTGGTGAGATATAAACCTCTCACATGGTTGTCCGGTTCTTTTCCCCCGGACCGGGCATGGTCATGCAACACTTTATATAGGAAATTCCCATTAGGCTCTAATGCAATCTCACGTATGGAATGAACATATACACAAGCTTAGTTTGTCATCAACACATCTCTGGATTTCCATACATCTCACAACTCAAGCTTTAAAGCATCGATTCATCAATTCTCCATAGTTGGACATTTTGTCAAACACCTTGAAGGCATGTAATGGAATCAAAGAGCATGGAAAATAGGATAGTAATTATGCAGCCAAACCAGTGAACAACCTACAACAACACCTTTTAACACCCACAATACCACATGAAAATCTCCACATCCATTCCAAATTTAGATTCAAGTTCTAGAGTCACAACATGCTCAAAACAATCACTTTTCATGTTTAAAATTCAATGTGCAGGAAATTATTACAAAGAACAAGACTAATTTATGAATCTTAACTTAAACAATGAATTAGTGAGTAGAATAGAGTCTAGGCACTATGGGTGGAAGGACCCATTAGTTCAACACCACATACCTTGATTTTTTATGAAGGTCTTGAGAGTGACTTCAATGGAAGCTTGGAACTTAGAGCAAGAGTCTCTTCAATCTTGAGGAAGGTTTTGGATTAGGGTTCTTGAGAGAACTTGAGAGAAAATGTGTCTAAGTATGGGAGAGGTGTTTTGGGAAATGTTTTAGAGATGGGAATTGAACTAATGGTATATAGGAAATAACATATGCCCTTTGGAAAAATGGTCCAACACTTAGAAAAAAAATGAGGCGGGTGAACAATAAAAACGCTCACTGGAAATTGCATTTCCTGCCGGACAGATTTTACGAAAATGGGCATAACTTCTTCGTCCGAACTCCGAATGAGGTGAAACGAAGTGCGTTCGGTAGCTAACTCAAAGGGATTTCCATGGATATGTTATGGGCCACCCAATTATTTGTGTGCTAGGAGATATGACCCTCCAAAGTAGACCCTCGAAAAAGGCTTCACTTGGAAATTTTGGATTTTGATACGGTTGCTCTAAAATTTGGGTTAGACCCATTTCCCACTCAATTTGACCCCCTAAACAAGAATATGAAGTCAGATTTTTGAAAAACGAAACGGATTTTTTTCTAGATATAGCTAAACAAGTTTCCGGTAACTTTCGAAGCACATTTTTAAGAACTTTTTGGGTCATTTCAGTCACAAACAAAAAAAACCTATCTGCAATATCAAATAAAACATAAATCAGTGTGCAATTTACTTCGCAAAAAAAAATGTAAATCAGTGTTGAAATAAGACATCAACACTAAGCACGCTGCTGCAGAATTGGAGTTGTTAGATTAAAGTAACACTTGGTTATAAATGCAAGAGAGTAACTACATTCTGCAAATTTGTTTCTCGTAAGATTGATGTTCCGAGGCACACTCTTAATGTAGAAAGAGCAGGCAGATTAAAACAAACTTATTTCTTGGTTAGCTCCAAAAGAAATGAAGGTTGTTTTCTTTTCGTGTTCAGTTATCCTATTATGCGCTCTACTAGTAACAAACAGGTTGTCACTCACACGTTGAAAATCAGAGGTGTCCATGTCTCGAAACATCTTGCTAGTGCACTAGAAAGAGACATTAATAGTGTTGTTGCACACATAAGTGGTGACACTAGTCAGTTTGAGTTAGCAGCAACCAAGGATGTTATATTAGATGTTGAGAAAAATCATAGAGGAAAGGGGGCAAATGGTGGTGGAAGTATTGCTTGTCAGCCACGTACTCAAACACTACACAAAATCATTAAGCTGCAATGCTAAAGCAGCCCTCTATCTCAAATGTTTCAGTTTTCATCAAGTCTCTACAGAAGAAAACTGGAACCTCAAACACTGCACAAAATCATTGAATTTTTTCTTAAAAAACCTTATTTTCAGTACACCCAAACTTCTAAGCTCCTATTTTCAAAAAAATTCAACCTTACTTACACAAAAACTGGAACCTCACGAAACCCTATTTCCTCAAAACTGGAACCTCAAATACTGCACATAAATCGTGTTTGATTTTACACAACAACTATTGTCCCCAAACAAAATACAATACAATACAATACTAAACTAAACAATTAATTGATTGAACTAAAAGAGTACTTACATGTTAATGGAAGATTTACTTTAAACTTTGAAGGCAGATAGAGCTATTGAAGATAGAGGGAAAAAAAAGTTAAAAAGAGAGTTCATCGATTGAAGATGGAGAGATGAAGAAGAATGTGCTCACTTCATTAATCGGAGATGGAGAGGTTGAGAGCTCACTTCTCAGATGAGAGTTCCATTGAAGAGTTTGAGAGCTCACTTTCTTCAGATGAGAGCGTAAATGTTGAAAAGATAATTCAAAGTCCTTGTCTAATGTATCTTGTAGCACACCTAACTCATCCTGAGCTAGGAGTTATGATTGTTTGAAGTCATCCCAAAACTCATACTTAGCTTAGCTTGTAAAATTTAGGATTTTTGCTATGTCCAATTTAGTTCTTTTAGAACTCAAGGTGCTACATCTAGTAACCTGACCTTAATACTTAAGAAATTTTTAAATCCTTGTCAAAAAAACTTACTCACTACGAAGGATTGTTTAAGTCTTAGCTCAAAAATTTTCTGAGGTGTTACAGAACCCCCCATTTGGTTTCCCAAGTATTGATCTTCTTCATTGTGTAATGCCTCAAACTTCACATCATTTGGGAACTGCCCAACGTCTGTTACAATTGCAATTAGAAATTTAATTTCTCCTCCTATGATATGTTTAGACAAAAAAATGTTTTGGGTCATTATTTTGCCCATATTTTTATCTCGTTCAGTTACTTTTCTATTTGTTATTTTCTCAGTTGTAGAGTAGACACTTGGTCTTTTTCAGTATGTCATCCTCGGTTAACCTTTTTCATGTCATCTAGCAACAACATTGCTATTTTTTATGATTGTCGCATAAGTCCTTCTTCGACCAACTGATCAGTCAAATCTATATTGATTAATCAAGGTTGCAATAGAAGTATTGCAGTAGAAAATTGTCCGGCACACCATGTGTTGTACATTGCAAGAGTAGTTTTTTGAACTATAACCAAGTTTTATGTACAGGTTCACCTCCAACTCTTTTAACATTTTGGACTTGGGTTTGAAGTTTAAGTATCT
This sequence comes from Solanum okadae, assembly GCA_036553675.1. Lineage (NCBI taxonomy): Eukaryota > Viridiplantae > Streptophyta > Magnoliopsida > Solanales > Solanaceae > Solanum > Solanum okadae. The sequence continues at coordinate 9,215,972 of CM071685.1, read as the reverse complement.
TCGAGAAGGGGGGGGAGATATCTCCAATAAAGCTTCATTCAACTACTCCCAATAAGTGATAGAGTCATTTGGCAATTCCGCCTGCAATCTTTTAACTTCACCCGTCAAAGAGAATGGGAATAATCTAAACCTTAAGGACCCTTGTGAGATGTTTTAGAACACAAATGACTCGTGAACTAAAACCCCAAACATTCCTTGTAATTGCAATAATTGTAGTATTGCATGAAAACTGCTCTCCTAACTGTGGGAGGTATCCGGATGGCTCACGTGGGTTAAATGATGTTCACATGCAAATTATTTAACCGGAAAAGGGTCAAAATCGCCCCCGAACTATATGAAATAGACCATTTATACCCTTCGTTACATTTTGGGATAAAAAATGCCCCTGCTGTTATCCTACCAGACCACAAATACCCTCAAGAGTTAACACCCCAAATTTTTGTTGACGTGGCAAGCCACGTGGGACTAATCCTTCCACGTAAGCGTTGCCAACTAGGATTCACTACAAAAGAACTAGACCTTTAGCGGCAACAACAGTCGCCACAAAAGCCCAGAAAATCGTCACTAAAAGTTTTTAACATTAAATTCAAATTTTGTGTTTTTTTCTTCATTGTTTTTAAAAAAGCAAACATGATATCGATTAAGTAGGAGTTTGAAGACACTATATGTTTTATTTTTATGTCATATGTAAATGTATAAAATGTACAATGACGCATTATATATATAGTAGGAGATTTGAATCGAGAAGTAATTTTTATTATTTTTCGTAATAATATTGGATGTTTTTAATATGGATATTGCAAGTTATTTATTTTAGAAAATTAGGTCCCAATAGAAAATTAATTATCATATTTTTTTGTTGAAAAAATAGGTTTTACTAGCAAATGGTTGTTGGAGCCTTAGTCGCCACTAAAAATCACTCATAACCTTTAGTGGCAATATTTTGAGATTTACTGGTGACTTTGTCGCCGCTAAAAGTCAAGTTATTTTGTAGTGAATCTTAGTCGGCAATGCTTAGGTGGAGGGATTAGTCTCATGTGGCTTGCCACGTCACTAAAAAATTGGGGTGTTAACTTTTGAGGGTATTTGTGGTCTCCTAGGATAACTGTGGGGGTATTTTTGATCCCAAAATGTAATGGAGGGTATAAGTGGTCTATTTCGCATAGTTCAGGGGCAATTTTGACCCTTTTCCGTTATTTAAATTACTCATGTTGTCGTTTTTCCTGTAGTGACTATCGTTGTCACTTTCGTGGTCACTCATTTTCTAAAACAGAAAATCATTACATCACAACACCAAACAACAATCTAATATAACTAAACAAATTTACAAGCTTATTTCTCAAATGGAACCTTTAGCCGTCATTCCCCGATAACGACGCCATTTTTTCTATCACTCAAAGTACTATTTAAAACTAATTAATAAGTAAGTGGTTGTTGTCAATAAATACTCAACTAAGAGACGGAGTCGAATCCCACAGAGAATGATACAAGGCAAGGAATTCTATCAAAAAATTGGAATATAAATTTATTTATTTGCAGCAATGAAACAAGTAGGTGGATGATTCAATAAAAAAAATTTAAAAAATACTTGTTATCAAAAGTCACAATCAAGCTAAAATTTCAGAAATTCAATAGGTAACAAGTAATCTAGGGGTTTGGGGATTTGAAATTGATGTCATATCGGGGTAATTTTGTTGCTCTATAGTACTGAAAGTTTATTGATAGGCTAGGTCATCGTCAATGACACTAATCTTCTTTTGATCTCATAGCATCATTTAATAGAATCTCCTTTCAGTCTCTTCTATGTGCTATATTAAACAACCCAATACCTTGCTCTATTCTATCTTTCGATTCAACAATAGCACAAATAGATCTAACCCATAACCTATATTTTAAAACAAGTTACATACGTCAAACCTAAATTGTAAGTATGAAACTAATTACCATCTCCAATCAATCTCTTTCGAGCATCAATCGGAGATTGGAAATAGGAATTAAGTTTACAACCTAACCCATAAGTTAATTCAATGCAAAATTGACCAAATCCATGTATGAAAAACCGGAAAATAGAGCATAACATAATCCACACTACATTAAATCAATACCCAACCACATAATTGCATTTCTAGATCATGGAATTTTAGCCACACCTTAAAAAGAGTAAACAAATTATATCTTTTATGAATGCAGCCATGTGTAACATGTAATTATGCAATTACAAGCAAAAACACTATGAATTCCACATGAATTCATCAATTTTAAGAGAAAGGTTGGAAAACCCCCAAAAACTAAAAGTGTTCTTCACAAAGTAAAGTGGTTCTCTCTCTAAGAATAGATTAAGAATTCTCTACTATTTTTCAGGACTTAGAATTTCTGAACTCTTAATTTCTCTCTTCTTTGGACTATTTATAATTTCCCTAAAATTTGGCCCAAAACTCAACGTGTGATTCATGGAAAGTTTAATTGGGCTCACCGATCATATTAGGTGAATTGCCAATTGCTCTCCAAATCACCTTTATCTTGCTTCAGGTGTTTGAACGTCAATCGACAAGCTCGTTCAAGTTTTCCTTTCACATTTGGTGTATCACCGAGTACCACCTTTGTTCGCCTTCAAATTTGTTTCATGTATTTTTCCATTCGGTTGTGGTCATAATTTTCTCCTATCTAATTTTGAAGTTGAGATTCCCCTTTTTATTCATTTTTCTTTCACAATTAATTCAAGTGTTATGCACGGTATATTTTTCCGAGGTCATACCCATTTGGCGATCCACCATTCTTTCTAGTTGATCAACAATGTAGAGTTTACACTTCTTTTTATATTTTTGTTCATCCTTTCGAACATTCATCATTTCATTGTTGTTTAGCCTTCATAGATGCAAATAATCAAAACATAATTAGAATAGGACATAATTAGGCATTGAGGATACTATTTTTCAGTCTTACTTTATTCCATCTGTAGTTGAGCTTCAACAGGGTCGAAGGCATGTCTTAAGGAGCCTACGGGCAGCCATCAAGGAGTCGAGACTTTTTTACTTTTTTTCACTAGCCACATATGCGTTGAACCATCCCATAATTCATGAGATTCTGTGAAATGAATACATGAAGAGCGATTTTTCTTACGATTATCATGTTCCCAATTTTTTTTGTCAGTTCAATTATCTAGTATAGTTTTGGATTTTATTGTTTACTATCATGCTTCTTTTATTATACAATGTCTACTTATCTCGGTCTTCCATGATTCCTACTTCTTACCTCGCATTTTGGTACTCATACTACACTTCTACATCTTTTTCTAACGCAATGCCTAGTACAAGTCATCCTTGTAGATCTTCTCTAATTCAAGGCCCCATTGTTCTTCTTTGTAGCGAGCTATTGGCATCTTGATGCTTGCTTCTTTTCCTTTTATATATTTTTGTATATATTTTGTATTTCGTTAGAAAATTATATTTTGTACAGTCTTTTCCTCGTACTTTACGTGCTCTTGTACCTGTAAAACCAGGTTTGTGGTATGGCGCTTGTGTATACTCATCTTTCTCAATCTATTTTGGGCCCATCTTTTGTTTTTATACTGTTTGTATATGTCTACGCTAAGGCTCCTTTCTAATCTAATTATTTCTTCCACTTCACTTATTTCTAGTTTCATTTAGTATATGTTATCTTGGGTCTGGTCTGTCTTGGCTACTAGGGTTTATGGTAGCTGCTCTCATGATCAATTTTTGAGTCTTTACAATGAAACTCGATTATCTCTCTACTTGATTTATAATTGAGTAGGAAAAATAAAATATTTATTATAGAACATGCTAATTTGAAAAAATAAATAAACCACGAATTAAAAACTCCACATAATTCTGAAAAAGTAACCCACATGATCATTTGAATCCTTTTCTTTATCTAGGATAAAATTAGTTTCATACAAATGGACGTTGGAGTCTTCCATTCAATCAAATATTTTTTTTCGTCTTTTATTAACTAGATGCACATTATGGAATAAAATAAGGTATGTGCTTCTCATCTATCTTGATTCTAGTAGACTTCCTTGTCATAACATTTAAATCATGTTGTTTACTCCATTGTTTTTTCGTTGCGATAACTTATTCCATTAACTCCAAAAATATTTACAAGGTCGCTTCTTAGAAGTTCAAATTGTATTCCTGAAGTTATAGTCTTTTGGTTGATCTATTAAGGGTCTAGTTAGATATTTTTGGACCTTTTGTTGTCATCAACACTATAGGGTTCTGTCAAAGTTCTAATTAGAGTCTTATTGAAATACTAAAAGTATAAATGTATAATTTATATATGTATAGGAAAAACTTTACTATTATCAAATACGGATAAAATTTAATAAATAGATTATTTTGTAGATTTAAAGGTTCTCAATATTATAACTAACATTTAAGGAAGTATAATTATATTTTACATCCAATGCTACCAAATTGAAAATGATTTAAATAATGTAATTGATACTGTATAATGGTATGATTTCTTACATATTTCAAATAAGGAAGTAATTAGTATACAGATATTTAGTTTATTTCATAGTTCTACATACAAGGAAATAAGAAAATGACTATTATGTCTAGTGTGAAATCTATTTTAAAGGGTAAAAGAGGTAAATAACATTTTGTTGAAAACCCTACAATATGTAGATTAACGCCTCATTTTTTCCAATTGGTCTAAACTGAAGCATCCTAGATTATATCATCATAAACTGAAAGGAGCCGCCAACCTCACAAAACTTCAATTGAAGGTTTTACTTCATCTAATTGCACTAAATAATCATGGTGGAAGGATACCAACATAGTGATTTACCGGATCCAATCTTAATCCACAGCCCTTAATGTTTTCAGAAGCAAAACAAGTGGCGAGAAGTTGGGTAATATCTAGGCGATGGAGGTTTCTTTCAAAGTACGTTGACGTATCACTCAATTTTGAATCCTTTTATTAAGCCCATTCTAGTGAGAAAAAAAATGAATGTCTAGATTTCGTGACTTCCAGTCAAAAAATCTTCATTACTGGATGTCTTTCTAGAAAATTCAAAATTTAAGTTTGATTTTCTGTATTTTCTAGTAGAAATTTCTTAAAGATATTAATTTATTGATATATTTTACTACAAAACTTGCTATTTTTGAATAATTTACTCTGGACTTTTTACCTAGAGATACATATGAATTTCCTCAATTTGAATAGAAGAATACATCGTTGAAACATTTAGTTTCAGAGTACTGCAAATTGAATCCTTCCACTAATATGAACTGGAGTGGCCTTGTTCCTCTTTCATAGATTCATGTATTTAATGGAAAATGTATTATTTGATTACATAACTTGGAGAGCTTTGAATTAGATCAATTTGGGGTATTTCAACATATGGAAATCAACAATGTGAAATTAAGAAAATTGACCATAGAAAACATAAATTTAAATGAATGTGATGTATGGCTTGAAATATTAGCCATGTCACTCCCCGAGGCTACCCCTTGAAGTAAACATGGGACCTAGGATCACAAGTGACCACAAGCTAACCTTGCTGGCATATGATAAGCATACTCAAAGATAAATGTATCGAGAAAGTACTGTGCGGAAGCTTAAATCATCATAAAGTTGAAATGATGGGGAATACCCATTACTATCTAAATAAATAATCTTTGAGTTTAATTCAACTGAAATATCAAACTCCAAAGCTAAAACTGAATCTAACTATGTCTGAAATAAAGCCTCTAACTGACTAGATATGTTGGGACATGCCCCAGCTAAATCTAGCAAAAACTGAAACTAAAGACCGAAAAATAGAAACAGAATCATGTCAATTGTCCTCAAACAATGAGGAGTCACCGTTGATGTTGTTGCACTGAGATCGGGAATCGATATATGCGTGATCTGGATGTTGAGGACCTGAACCTACATCACGAGAAGATGTAGGGAAGAGTATGCGTCAGTACTTGAAAGCTGATGAACATGAAGGATAGAATAAAGTTGAACAATATACATAACTGAACAAAGCATATAACTGAGTAATGATATATGATGAGCATGATACTATACTAAAAATACTCAATATGAACTAACTGAATGCAATGACCAAGTTTATAGAATGTTGAAACTGAATACTGAAATGTGACTGATAACCTGGTCAATGCACTAGAATCTGACTGTGGGAGCTACTAACAACCGACATAAAACTACATGAGCTAAATGTGGAGTCCGATGTATACGCCCCATCAAGAGGACCCAATATACCCTACCAGAGGTATAGAGCCATGACTGGCGTGATGACTAAACTGATGCCCACAGAAGGGACTTATAACCTACGGGGGCACGTAGTTTTGGGACTTGAGGGTGACTTACCCTAGTCGAACTTGGTATAAGGCCTACCACTAACTGAATATGTGAAATTAATAACACACTGAAGTAAAATGGATAGCTTGATAATATGGCATGCAAATATGAAAATGCAACATATATATCAGATCATACACATTAAAAAATTGAGGCAAGTCTATTTATTTATTTGTCCTAGCTAATGTAATTCATGAACTAAAATAAGTACATAACTAGGATTTTGAGTTTATGAATGAATATGCGCATAAACAATACTACTACATGATAATTTGATTAAGAACATTAAAATAACTAATTCATAATAATCTGTTGGAATACTAGAAACCCTAGGTCTAGATAATGGTGGGAATCAAGAAGAATTATAGGGAGATAATGGGTGAAAGGAACCCACTAGTGAAATCCCACATACGCGGTGACGAAATTCAAGGAGAAATCTTTTGATTTAGGGGCTGGAACTGAAAAGGCCTTGCTACACTTTTCTTGGAAGGCTGCTTGACTTTTTCTTCTTTTTTGCTCTAACTTTTCAATGATTTTGCTTAATGATTTATTAGGGTGAGTTCAAATTAATTTACTTGGCTAAACCTGACAAAAACCACATAGTTTAGGGGTCCAACACATAAGGAAAGATAAAACGATCCCTGACTTAAAATATGTTGAAGCCACCGACGGGCCTGATTGACAGACCATCGATTGACTGATGACCCGTCATGTCTTTCCATCGATCGGCTTCAGAGAATGGCTTCTGAACCATGACCAAGACCACAGATCATGGTCTGACCTATGATCCGTATTTCTTGCCATAGGTCAGGACTTGGAATAATTTTCTGGGATTTTCTGGGGAAGGCTACAATTGGCAATCCACGGACCACACATATGGTCCGTGGGTCACCCTACGGTCCGTGGGTTGTGCCCGTCGGTGGCACCTACAACTTTTCATTTCTGCAATATCGTCTATCTAGGATACAGGGTGTTACATTATCTCTCCCTTGGAAACATTCGCCTTCGTATGAAGACTTAACTAGCTTAATATGGAGGGGAAGAGTTGTAACCCTACCACTAAATACTGGAAACTTATTTCTGACAGAACTAAGTTCCAAGAAGATGCAAATACGCTGAAAATGCAAGTATAAACTGGAGGAACACGATACAAACACTGAATCTACGAAGGAATGACTGAAGAACTAAAGAGGAACTATCACCTCAAGTTGAATTGTAATGGGAAGGAAATAGATGAGGATACTTGGCATTCATGGCTACTTTTGCTTCCCAAGTAGCTCTCTCTACGGACTGGCTCCTCCACAAAACCGTAACTGAAGCAACTTCTTTGTTTCTCAACCTTCCAACCGGATGATCAAGAATCTCAACTGGTACCTCCTCATAAGTGAGACTATCCTTCACAACCTCACTTTCTAAAGGTACAATAGATGTGGGTCACCTACAAACTTCTTCAACAACGAAATGTGAAAGACCAGATGCAGTGCTGCTAGTTCTGCTGGAAATTCTAACACATAATATACTTTACCAACTCTTTTCAAAATCTTGTAATGGCCTACATATCGAGGACTGAGCTTCCCTTTCTTGCCAAATCTCATCACCCCCTTCATAGGTGACACTTCCAGATAAACCCAATCAACAACTTGGAACTCCAAGTCCCTTCTTCTTATATCTACATAGGACTTCTGGGGACTCTGGGCTATCTTAAGTCTATCTCGAATGAGCTGAACTTTCTCCATAGCATCATGAACTGGATTTGTCCCTATCAAGGCTGCTTCACCTACTTAAAACAAACCAACTGGAGATCTACATCTACGACTATTAAATGCCTCATAAGGGGCTATCTGAATGTTGGAATGGTAACTATTATTGTAGGTGAACTCTATAAGAGGAAGGTGATCATCCCAACTACCATTGAAGTCGATTACAAAAGCTCTCAACATGTCCTCTAAAGTCTAAATGGTATGCTCTACCTGACCATCCGTCTTTGGATGAATGTTGTGCTAAGATTAAGTTGAGTACCAAGACCTTTTTAAAATGACCTCCAGAAATTTGAGGTAAACTGAGGACCTCTATCTTAAATGATAGACAAAGGAATTCCATCCAACCTGACTATATCATTAATGTAAATCTGGGCGTAGTCCTTTGCTGAATCTATAGTCTTAACAACCAAAAAGTACACAGACATAGTAACTCCGTCAACTATCACCCAAATTGAGTCATGTTGAGTGCGAGTATAAGGTTAACCTGTAATAAAGTCCATGTTGATAAGTTCCCACTTCCAAGTAGGAATGTTTATCTCTTGAGTCATACCTCCTGGTTTCTGATTTTCTACCTTGACCTGCTGACAATTAGGGCACTTAGCCACAAAATCTGCTATATCCCTTCACATACCATTCCGTCAAAAGACTTCCCTCAGATCACGTTACATCTTAGTGGCCCCTAGATAAATAGAATACCTGAAGTTATGGGCTTCTGAAAGAATCTATTGTCTCAACTCACCCACCTTAGGAACACATAATCGACCCTGATAGCGCAACACACCATCTCCCCATTGGGAGAAAACCTCAACTCTCTACTGATGGACTCTACCCTTTAGTTGAAGCAATATATGATCACTATCTTGATTTTCCTTAACCCCTGCTACCAATGACGATTCTAACCCATTCTGAACTGTTACACCACCATCTCATATGCTCATAAGGAGAACTCCTAAGCTAGCAAGCATTTGAACATCCTTTGCAAGATCTTTTTCCTACACTACCAATAGTTAGTCTTCTAAGGGCATGTGCTACTACATTGGCCTTACCAAGATGGTAATACTCACTCATATCGTAATCTTTGAGGACTTCAAGCCACCTCCTCTGGCAAATATTCAACTATTTCTGGGTGAACGCATACTATAGGCTCTTATGGTCTGTGAACACCATACAAGTAATGTCTCAAAATCATAAGTGCAAACACCACTGCTGCAAGTTCAAGGTAATGAGTCTAATAATTCTTCTCATGCACCTTATGCTGTCTAGAAGAAGAAGCTATAACGTTACCTCCCTGCATCACCACACAACCTATGCGGACTTTGGATGCATCACAATAGATCACATAACCATCGAAACCCTTTGGTAGAGTCAAAACAAGAGCTTTAGTCAACATAGTTTTCAGTTCTGCGAAGCTTTTCTCACAATTATTTGACATCTAAAACTTGACATTTTTCTGAGTCAACTTATTCAATGGAGGGGCTATGGATGAAAATCCCTCCACGAACCTTCTATAATAACCAGCCAGAACCAAGAAGCTTTTGATATGTGTTGGAGTTGTAGGTCTGGGCCATTGATTCACTGCTTCTATATTCTGAGAATCTAATAAGATCCATTCACTAGACACTATATGACCAAGGAAAGCAACAAATTGTAATAAAAACTCATATTTGCTAAACATAGCGAATAACTGGCGATCTTTGATAGTTTGGAGGACAACCCTCAAATAAGTAACATGTTCTTCCACATTCCTAGAGTAAGTGAGGACATTATCAATAAAGACGATAACGAACAGGTCCAAATCCTTCTTGAACACTCTGCTCATCATGTTCATGAATGTTGTAGGAGCATTGGTTAGTCCAAATAACATAACTACAAATTCATAATGACCATACCGAGTTCTGAAGGTTTTCTTCGAGATGTCAATATCTATGACTCTGACTTGATGATAAATGGATTAGAGGTCTATCTTTGAGAAATGACTAGCACCATGTAGTTGCTCAAACAAGTCATCAATCCTGGGGTTAGGATACTTATTATTGATTGTGAATTTGTTCAACTGCCTATAGTCAATGCACATTATAAGAGAACCATCTTTCTTCTTCACGAACAACACTGGTGCACCCCATGGGGAAATACTAGAGCTGATAAAGCCCTTATCTAGAAGGTCTTTCAATAGCTCTTTCAATTCCTTAATCTCAGTTGGAGCAATTTGGTAAGGAGGAATAGAAATAGGTTGGGTATCTGGAAGGAGATCAATTCCAAAGTTGATTTCCCTTTTGGGAGGAACTTGATTAACGTTTAAAGGACACTTCATTGAATTCTATGTGTGAACGATCGCTACTAAGTGAGTTGGGGTCGAATCCCACAGGGAGCGGTACGTGTTCAAGATTCAATAGCAAAGTCTGAACATGGTCAAATCAATCATAGGAATAGACATTATCGAATGAAAACATAATTCAAATCAGTGGGTGACACGAATGTCAAATAATATGGGGGTTTTGGTTCTAATTATCAGTTACAACAGCAACAAACAATACGAAATAACAATAATGAGACAGGTTCTTGGGATATGATTCAATTATAGGCTAATATAGACAAACATGTAATTTTAACTGTTAGGAAATAACAGAATATTAGTGAGTAATCTAAGCCATAGAGGGAATAAACTTTCTCTGGAGCAATTTACCCTGGATCAAGTCGGTTTCTCTTGAACACCAACAAGCAAGCAAAATAAGACCAGCCTGAACCTTAGTCTATTCACTCTCTCCAGCGGAATATGTGGGACTGAGTTTAGGATTCACTCTTTTGAGCTGAACCCATGTCAACCCAATACCCACTGACCATCAATCAATAACCTTGGTTTTAAAACCTCTCTCTCGCAAGCCAAAAACACAAAGGTAGAACTGCATTTGCAAGTACAATTCTTAAATTAAAGCAAAATTACTGATTAAATTCACTTCTAAACAACATTTAAACTAAAAATTAGCAATACCCATAAACTAAATCAGCCCATAATCACATAATCACACCCCAAGAATTGGGGTTTTAGCTAGATATCATAAATAAATAAAAATCGTTACCAAATTGTGTTTCCATCAACTGGGTAAGATTAATTTTGTCCTTACAATGCTCCATGTTGAAGAATCTGAAAGACCCACTTCTAATTTTTCGAAAGTGAAAAACATCAATTCTCCAAAGCTTAGGAAAAACTAGTCTCAATACTAAGAATTCAATAAAAAGTCTGAATATTCATAAACTAATAAAACATGATAAAATATGATATTAAAATTAATGTTTGAAAACGAATTTATAGTCGCCAAAAATATGTTGCGAATGACCATTCGGTGCAGTAAGTCAGGCTCGCCGATCCGCCCTTTGGTTAGTTCCATCGTCTTTCTAGTTTGGCCTTCAATATCCTCAACTTCTGTAACTTTGGGCGATACAATACTGCATCGCGGAACCACTCACCGACTTCTCCTTTCTCTCGCCAACTTGGTTTTCCCCTTCAAGGCTTGGCACACTAGAACTTTAGGCGGTCCAATAGTCATTCGGTGACTCGCCATGTGGACTTGGTGATCACCAGACTCTCTTTTCCTCGTTCTTTCTGTTGGCTTTGTTCCTTTTTGCAAATTATTGTCAATGCTTTGTTCCTCAGTCCATATACCTTGAAATCAAGGGTTTTTCATCAGTTATTGGCACAAAATAAGAATTTGAGGATACTAAATCATTGTAAATAAAGCCGTAAATGAGTCTAAATCTCAAACTCATCAACACTGCCAACTTAAAATTTTGTTTGTGCTCAAGTAAAACTCAAGTTAACTAGTTCAAAAAGGATGTCTCAAACAGTGCTATACAAGACTCAATCATGAATGCACACAACAAGACTCAACTTACTCATTCAAGGATCAACTGTGCACTCAAAGGTTCATGTTGTGACTCACCATTACCAAAGATTTTCAAGTTCACAATACTTTCTTCAAATGCAAGTTTAATCTCAACAAAAGTACTCAAATGCCTCACACAAAGAATGATTCCATATTCACACAATACTCTTCTACAATTTAAAGCTTCGCAATCACATATAACTCTCACACTCACAAAGATGACCACATGCATCACTTCACCCATAGGTTTGCCCTTATTTCCTAACTAACAATTGTTTCAGCTCACTCATGATCAAAAAGGTCTTTTCAAGGCTTGTAACGGGGATGAGTGTAAAGATATGGTCATTTAGACTAACTGTCTGCTTTCCTCATGATATGTGGTATGAACACCATTTTCTTGTCATTTCTTCATCGTTCTCATTCATGCTCAAAGCTCACCCTATTATTCATTTTCCATGAAACTTTGGACACCTCATTTTTTTCCAATTGTCACACTTTATTTCTCAACTTTTTTCATTATTTTGAGATTTGATCTCAAGACCTTTGCCTACTCTTATATTCTTTTCACGAATGGCTCCTCTTATTTTTGATGGTGAGAATTATCAACTATGGGCTGTGGGAATGGAAACTTACCTAAAGTGTCTTGATCTTTGGGAAGCCATGGAAGAGGATTATGGAATTAATCCGCTGCCAAATAATCCCACCGTGGCCCAGATCAAGAGTCACAAGGAAAAGAAAATCATTAAGTCGAAAGCAAAAGCAACATTGTTTGCTACTATTTCGACAAGTGTTTTCACGAAAATCATGACTCTCACATCACCAAAAGATATTTGGAATTATCTGAAGAAAGAATATGCTGGAGATGAAAGAATACGAGGAATGAAGGTATTAAATTTAATGAGGGAATTCGAACTGCAGAGAATGAAAGAGTCAGAAACAGTTAAGGAATACTCTGATAGATTGTTTGGTATTGTCAACAAGGTAAGATTACTAGGTAACGAATTTAAAGAAAGAAGAATTGTTGAAACAGTTTTTGTTACATTGCCCGAAAGATATGAAACATGTATAACTACCTTGGAAAACACACAAGATCTGTTCAAAATTACCTTGGCAGAATTGTTAAATTCTTGGCAGGCTCAGAAAGAAAGGAGACTTTTGAGGCAAGATCGCATGGTTGAAGGATCTTTAGTAGCCAGCCACAAAACTCAAAGCAAGGGTAATTTTTTTTAAAATACCAACCTTGTCAACACTGTGGAATAAATGGACATCATCCATATAAAAGTTGGAAAAGACCAGATGCACAGTGTAAGAACTGCAAACAACTTGGTCATGAAGCTGTGATTTGCAAAAGCAAATTTCAAAAAGATGAAACAGTTGCCCAAGTTACTACTGAAGAAGAAGAAGACCACTTATTTCTGGCAACTTGTTTTTCAAACAAAAAATATGATTTTTGGATGATTGATTGTGGTTGTACAAACCACATGACATATGAAAGAAATCTTTTTAAAGAGTTCATCCCTATGGAAAATAAGAAAGTCATAATTTGGAATGGTGATTGTATTCCTGCAAAAGGAAAAGGGTCTGTTTCAATTAAAACAAATTCAGGTACAAAAATAATTTCAGAGGTTCTTTATGTGCCTGATATTGATAAAAGTTTGTTTAGTGTTGGTCAGCTAACAGAAAAAGGATTTAAATTATTATTTGGAGACAAATATTGTCGAATTTTTTATTCTACTAAGCAAGAGATTTTACAAGTTGAAATGAGAAGTAAGAGCTTCTCATTTAATCCAACAGAAGATGCACACAAGCCTTGCAAGACAAAGGATGAATTAGCAGATTTCTTCGCAAGGCCAATTTCAGATGAGACTGCAATCTACAATTCCTGATCCAATGAGTGTTGAGAATATGTCTCAGGATATTGCAAAAATAAAACAGTTAGCTATTTTTAGGACTTTTAAATTTTGTTATTAGAGTACTATTTGACTTATATTTAGGAGTTAGTTCTTTTTATTTGTTATTTGAATTAAGTTGATATGTAGTATCTTATTTTTCTATTTTTAGTTAGGAATTATATCTATAAATGCAAGTTTTTGAATTATTAATAAAATAATTCCCTTTGATAATACTGTTGTATTTTTTCTCTCACAGTGTTTCTCTGTTATTTTCTTTATTTCTTTACTAAAAAACCAACAATTGATATCTTTTTATTGTTTTTTTCTCATTTTTTTTTTATGTAGGGGTCCATCATTCTCAAAATCATGGATCAAGGTAGACTATATTTGCACTTCTTGATTTACCTTCTCTTTTCACCACACCCCCAACTTTGGCTTTTGGCCTAAGTTGGCTATTCAAACAAACCACATTTCATGAGGATTATAGGTGAATCGATAAAGGGAGGGTTACAATTATATCAAGTTTCTTCCTAGTAAAAGTCTAAGGCTCAAAGGATGTTCAAGCAAAGTTCACACACTAACAAGGTTGGCCACAAAAGAGGTATGAAGTCAAATTGTTTCACTATTTAAAATCGTTGCTTAACATAATTTCAACAGATTGCATCTGTTAGTGAACCGGACCAACGGGGCAAATTCTGGGTGTCATCACACATGGTTCACAGTAAGCTCATCACACAAGGCATTGGCACCAATATCAAACAAGGCTCCAAACTTTCGCTAGTGTGCAATGTTCATCAAAACAACCTCTATTCCATAACAGGCTAGTCACAACGAGATTCAAAAAGTTCACAAATTGCCTAAGCAACTTCACTTGGCCTCCTTATATCCGCACATTCATTTTTGTTCGATTAAGACCAAAATTCAAGCTATCGGAATAGATAAAGACCGATACTCAAATTTGCACAAAAATAACCATAGTCACACAAAACCAAGAGGTGGCACAATTTTTTTCAAAAGGATAAAAAAACCATTTACAATAAAACAAGGAGCCAGAAGCTCAAACATCTGCAAATAGTGCCAAAATGAAATTTACATCACAAAACCCAATGTATAAACAAAACAATAATCAGAAGAGGTGGATATGGAAATACCTCACCCCACCACAAAAGAAAAAGCAATTTGTCCTCAAATGCAATAAAAACATCCAAAAATCAATAAAAGTGACAGAGAGGGAGGTAAAGAAAAGTTCTGTTTACACAGTCTCTCCATCAGTCGGGGCATCAGTGCCCGATGTAACATCAACAGTACTAGCACAACTAGGGTCAACCAAGGGAGTGTCTCCCAAAGAGATATGCACAACTGACTTGACCATGGCCTCCTCAATCTCTGTAAGTCCCTCATTAGAAGCCTCCTTATCAACATCCAGTTGCTCCTCATCGGTCTGAGCCTCGGACTAAACAACAACTACCTCATCATTGTGGACCTCATCTCCGGTGGTAGCCAGAGGAATATCTGGATCAATTGGCACATCAGGCATCTCTACTGTCCCAAAAATCATTGACATGTCGGTGGACTTCAGCTGGTCGACATATCTCCTCAGCTCAGCAATAGCGACCTTCAAAGCCATCACATAAATAGTGTCCCCTTGGCCTTGCTCACACACTGCCATACGTGCTGCAAAGGCATCAATAGTCATACTTAGTGTTGTCACAGCATCGGCAAGGGTCCTCTCGATCATGCGAGGATGGTGGCCTCAAGTATGGCAGTGTATCGATCAATAGAATGGGCTAGCTGCCCCATCCGTAGTAATGCAGCCTGGGTAAGCGGGGGCCGACCAACAGTATCAACAGTCGACCTAGAAGGCAAGGAGACTGCAGAGGAACTGAGAGTAAGGTCTGAGTATTAACAATCGGGGAATAGTCCACCGGGCCTGCCTTCTTCTTTTTCGCTTCATCTTTCAAATACTCTGCCTCAATCCTCTGAATGTTTGTACAGGATGTGGGAGTCACTTTCATATCCTTCTTCTCATCTCTAGGCACTCGAGCTTCCCTACACATCTTGGTGATCAATACTGAAAATGGGAGAGAAGTTTTGCATTGTTTGGCCCTCATGACCATCTCTTGTACAATAATCATCCCTAGGTTCAGCCTTGTCCTATCAATGATGCAACCAAGAAAGGCTGCTTTGGCGTGGTGGAGAATCAACTCATTCTGGGATGGCATGACGATATTGCTAATGAAGCCAAACCAGAACCTTGCTGCTATATTTAGGTCCTTCTTCTCAATAGGTTCTCCAACCTCGAGCCACTTAGGAGTACCGTTTGATATCAGATGAGCCAACCACTTCTTCATGTGTTCTAACGTCTTTGTCCTGATCTTATATTGGCAATCATCCTTAATTCGTATTGAAACCCCAGGATTGCATTGATAGCATCACTATCACATTTCACCTTTTTACCCCTGATAACCACATAGTCAACCGGCTTGAATTTGGCTGTCAGCTTATTTCCTTGTGGCATCAGGGCACTGTAGAAGTCTCTAACCCAATTTGTAATGTACGCGCCATGGGGCTTAGTGAAAAGCTGGAATTTGTGCGACCTCAGGTAGCTCATGATCTCTAGGTATCTGTCTGTTACGCCATCAGTAGACAACCTCTTCTCCTCTATAATGGTCCTTAGCCCCTCCGTCTGCAGTCTGTTCATTATCTAGGAAGGACGACCCTATACCGGTAGAACAAAGACCACAACCAGTGATGTAGCAGAAGAAGTAGTGGGGCCTGGAGAGTCATTATCCTAGATGGATAATTCATCCTCTTGGATCTCATCTCCGCCTTCTGGGCTGCTAGTATCTCATCATCCTCAAGCTCACAATTAGTAGCCCAAGGAACTTGGTGCTCACCCTCACTCTCAGAAGTGGTGAGGTGAGTGGCATAGATCCCGTCACTATCGGATCTTGCCTCAGGTAATGCAGGAGCATGTGCTATTCCTGTCCATTTTTCCTTCCCACATGTGGTGGGAAACTTGGTAGCCTTAGCCTTGGATGCAGCAGCATCCTCGTTGATTGTAATTCCTTTGGCCCTCTTGCAAGGCAACTTGTCTCTACCAGCCACTTTTGGTCTTAGCCAAATCTGCAAATACATCATAGATAGTAAGAAATAGTTCAAACAAAGTTTCAGAAAAATAGTCGCAGAAAGACTCGCCGAACTAGTCGGTGAGTCACCGAATAACTTTGGCGAGCCAAGTTGGGCTCGCCGAATAAATTGGCTCAAAATTTCTCAGAAAAATTTGCATGTCGGCGATGAAAGGGCCCTTTCGGTGAATCTCCAACAACATTCGGCAATCACGAACTAGCCCATCGAAAGTTATAGTGTATTTTAGGGGTTAAGGGCGCAGAAAGGGCGACCAAGAAAGACTTTTGGTGAGTCGCTGAGTGCACTCGGTGAACTCAGGCTTCTCGCCAAAAGTTACAGAACCCAAAATCTATTATAGCATGAAATTAAAGGCGATAAAGGGGAATTCGGTGAACCACCGAGTGGTTCGGTGAGCCCGACCTAGCTCGCAAAACTGCCCAGCGTGCCTACTTTCAACCCCAACTTCCAAATTCAACCCCACAGCCCCCCAAAACAAAATCAAACTACACACTAGTACAATTAGACCAAGACCCATGCAACCCATGCCCCCAGGTTACTCAGACATCTCCAGATTTTGCCAAATTTGGCCATTTGACGACTTTAGCCCTTAGGAAAGACGTCAACCACTCTATCATTGGGCGAAGTGCATCATTTGGAACAAATGCGGGTTACTTAGACTTCACCCAACTAGACCTAATATAATTTTAGCATAACCCAATAATTTTGATCAAGTTTAAAGCACATATTTTGAGAAATCAACAATACAAGCAATTTAGGCATGAAAATTAAATTAAAATAGGCACCCAAGGAAACAATAAAAGATATGATAGGCGCAAAACACATCATTAAGATTAAAACCCTTGAAAATGAGTGAAAATTGCTAAATACAAGTTCTGGGTTCAGAAAACCAACCTTTAATGCCGAATAAATAAGTTGAAATGCTAGGCGGCAAAGATGTCCAACTCACAACACAAGATTGACGACTAGGAAGTGGTTAAAACATGGATGAAGATTAACGTTTATCAAGATCCCCGGTAAAATGGCACCACTGCCGACATGCCATTTTTATGAGAAATTTTGAGCCAATCCTTTCGGCGAGCCCAACATGGCTCGCTAAAGTGATTCGGTCAGTCTGTCTATAATTATTTTTTTGCAACTTTGTTTGAACTATTTCATACTCTCTATGATGTATTTGTAGATATGGCTAGACCAAAAGTGGATGGTAGAGACATGCTGCCCTGCAAGAGGGCCAAATGAGTAATAATCAACGAGGATGCAGTTGCATCCAAGGCTAAGGCTACCAAGCTTCCCACCATATGTGGGAAGGGAAAATGGAAAGGAAAAGCACCAGATCCTGCGTCACATGAGGCCAGCTCTGATAGTGACAGGATATATGCCACTTACCTCACCAATTCTGAGAGTGAGGGTGAGCACCAAGATACTCAGGCTACCAATTTTGTGCCTGAGGATATTGAGATACTAGCAGCCCAGAGGGCGGAGCTGTTATCCAAGAGGATGTATGATTCGTCTAGGATCAACACACCCCAGGCCACCACTACCTCTTTTACTTTAGCATAATTTGTGGACCTAGCACTAGTGGTACAGGGTCCTCCTCCCAGTTCTATGAACAGAATGAAGACTGAGGTGCTGAGGACCATTATAGAGGAGAAGAGGTTGTCTATTGATGGCATAATAGACAAGTTCCCAGAGATTATGAGCTGCCTGAGGTTGCACAAATTTTAGTTATTTGCTATACCCCCTGGTGCCACAAGGGAAGAATCCGGCAGCCAAATTTAAGCCGATTGACTATGTGCTGTTACTACTGGCCGGCCCCTGCTCACCCAGGCAACATTACGTTAGATGGGGCAGCTATCCCATTTTGCTGATCAACACGCCGCCATATTTGAGGCCACCATTCTTGGTATTATCGAGAGGGCCCTTGTTGACGTTGTCTCACCCATTAGTATGACTATTAATGCCATTGCGGAATGTATAGCGGTGTGTGAGCAAGGAAAATGAGCCATTGATGAGGTGACGACTCTAAAGGCCGCTATTGCTTAGTTGAGGAGAGATATGGACCAACTGAAGTCCACTGACATGTCAATGATTTTTGGGACAATAGATATCCCTGATTTTCCAGTTGATCCAGAAATGCCTCCGGCTACCACCGGAGATGAGGTCCGCATTGAAGAGGTAGATTTTGTTAAGTCTGATGCTGAGAACGATGAGGAGCAGTTGGGTGTTGATGAGGAGGCTTCTTATGAGGGCCTTACAGAGATTGATGAGGCCATGGTCGAGTTAGCTGTGCAGATCTCTTTGGCAGAAACTCCCTTGGCTAACCCTAGTAGTGCTAGTACTGCTGATGTTGTACCGGGTGCTGATGCCCCGACAGATGGAGAGACTGTGTGGACATGACCTTTCTTTACCTCCCTCTCTGTCACTTTTATTGATTTTTGGATGTTTTTATTGCATTTGAGAACAAATTGTTTTTTTTTTTTTTTTATAGATTGGGTTTTGTGATGTGAATTGTGTTTGGCATTTTTTTGCGGATGCTTGAGCTTGTGACTCCTTGTTTAATTGTAAATGGTTTTTTCACCCTTTTGCAAAATTTTGTGCCAACTCTTGGTTTTATGTGACTATGGTTGTTCTTGTTCAAATATGAGTATCGGTCCAGATAAATACTGATGACTTGAATAGTGCCCTCAATCAAACAAAAGTGAATGTGCGGCTACGATGAGGCCAAGTGAAGTTGCTTAAGCAATATGCAAACTTTTTGAATCTCGTTATGACTTGCCGGTTATCGAATAGAGGCTCATGTGATAAACATTGCACAATAGAAAAGTGTGGAGTCTTGTTTGATATTGGTGCCACCATCTAATGTGATGGGCTTAGTGTGAACCATGTGTGATGACACCTAGACCATGTACCGTTGGTCTGGTTGGCTAAGTGATGCAAGCTCTTGAAATGATCTTTTTCAACAATTTTAAAGAGTGATACAATTTGACTTTATACCTCTTTTCTGGCCAACCTTGTGAGTGTGTGAACTTTGCTTTAACATCCTTTGAGCCTTAGCCTTCTACTTGGAAGAAACTTGATACAATTGTAACCCTCTCTTTATCAATTCACCTATAATCCTCATGAAATATGGTTTGTTTCAATAGCCAACTTAGGCCAAAAGCCTAAGTTGGGGTGTGGTGAAAAGAGAAGGCAAATCAAGAAGTGCAAAGATATCTCCCTTCATCCATGGTTTTGAGCGCGATGGAACCCTTCCATACAAAAAATAAATAAAAGAAAAATAAAAATAAAAAAATGAAAAAAGTTGTGAAATAAAGTGTGAAAGTTGAAAAATATGGGGTGTCCAAAGTTCCATGGAAAATAAATAATAGGGTGAGCTTGGAGCATAAATGAGAATGATGAAGAAAATGGAAGAAAGTGTTGGTCATACCACATTTAATGAGGAAAGCAACCACTGAGCCTAAATCACCATACCTTTACACTTAGCCCCGTTACAAGCCTTGAAAACACATTTTTGTTCTTGAGTGAGCTTAAACAATTGTTGGTTTGAAAATAAGGACAAACCTATGGGTGAAGTCATGCATGTGTTAATCTTTGTTAGTGTGAGTCTTGTATAGTAGTTTAAGTTGGGGGTGTTGATGAGTCCGAGATTTGCACTCACTTAGGGCTTTATTAACAATAATTTAGAGTCCTCAAATGCTTATTTTGTGCCAATAACTGAGGAAAAACCCTTGATTTCCAAGTATATGGATTGAGGAACAAAGCATTGACACTAATTTTCAAAAAGAAACAAAGAGAACTAACAGAACGAAGAAAAGAGAGCCTGGTGATCGCCAAGTCCACTTGGCGATTCATCGAATGGCTATTTGACAACCTTAAGTTCTAGTGTGCCTTGCTTTTGAAGGAGAAAACCAAGTGGACGAGAAAAAAGAGCAGTTGGTGAGTCGTCGAGTGGTTCCGTGATGCATTGTTTGATCGCCCAAAGTTACAGAACTTGAGGATGCTGAAGGCCAAAGCAGAAAGGCGATGGAACTGACCAAAGGGCGGATGACCGAACTGATCGGCGTGCCCGACTTACTGCGCTGAATGGTCATTCACAACATATTTTTGGTGACGATAAATATATTTTCAAACATTAATTTTAGTATTAGATTTTATCATATTTTATCATTTTATGAATATTCAGTCTTATTATTGAATCTCAGTATTGAGACTAGTTTTTCCTAAGCTTTGGAGAACTGAAGTTTTTCACTATCGAGAAATTAAAAGTGGGTCTTTGAGATTGTTCAACTTGGAGCATTGTCAGGACGAAATTAATCTTACCAGTTGATGGAAACACAATTTGGTATCGATTTTTATGTTTTTATGATGTCTAGCTAAAACCCCAATTCTTGGGGTATGATTATGTGATTATGGGCTGAATTAGTTTATGGGTATTACTAATTGTTAGTTTAAATGTTGTTTAGAAGTGAGTTTAATTAGTAATTTTTGACTAATTTAAGAATTGTAGTTGCAAATGCTGTTCTACCTATGTGTTTTCAGCTTGCTCTAGAGAGAGGTTTGAAAACCAAGGTTATTGGTTGAAGGTCAGTAGGTATTGGGTTGACATGGGTTCCGCTCGAGAGAGTGAATCCTAAACTCAGTCCCACATATTCAGCTCGAGAGAGTGAATAGACTAATGTGTAGGCTTGTCTTACTTTGCTTGCTTATTGGTGTTCTAGAGAAACAGACTTGATTCGAGTTAAAATTTTCGAGAAAAAGTTTATTCCCTCTATGGCTTAGCTTACTCACTAATATTCAGTTATTTTCTAACAATTGCAATTACCCGTTTGTCTATATTTACCTACAATGGAATCACATCCCAAGAACCCGTCTCATTATTGTTATTTCGTATTGTTTGTTGCTGATGTAGTTGATAATTAGAACCAAAATCCCCCTATTATTTGACATTTGTGTCACCCCCTGATTTGAATTATGTTTTCATTCGATAATGTGTATTCCTATGACTTATTTGACCTTGTTCACACTTAGCTATTGAATCTTGAACACGTACTGCTCCATGTGGGATTCGATCCCAAATCATTTAGTTGGGTTTAATACTGACCAGCGATCGTTGACACTTTGAATTGGATGAAGGTCCTTGAAATGTTAATCAAAATGTGGTTTGTTTGAATAGCCAACTTTGTTCAAAAGCCCAAGTTGGGGGTTTGGTGAATAGAGAAGGCAAATCAAGAAGTGCAAAAAGCTCTCCCTTGATCCATGGTTTTGTGAATTATAGAACCCCTCCATACAAAAAAAATACAAAAGAAGAATAAAATAAAATGAAAAAAATTTAGAAATAAAGTGTGAAAGTTTTAAAAGAAATGAGGTGTCGAAAGTTCCATGGAAAATGAATAATAGGGTGAGTTTTGAGCATAAATGAGAATGATGAAGAAAATGGAAGAAAGTGTGCTTACTACCAAATTTCATGAGGAAAGCAACCACTGAGCCTA
The DNA here is from genome assembly GCA_036553675.1 of Solanum okadae. Lineage (NCBI taxonomy): Eukaryota > Viridiplantae > Streptophyta > Magnoliopsida > Solanales > Solanaceae > Solanum > Solanum okadae. Next base: position 9,193,470 of record CM071685.1, on the reverse strand, counting down.
AATGACCATACATTTACACTCATCCCCGTTACAAGCCTTGAAAAGAGCTTTTTGATCTTGAGTGAGTTGAAACAATTGTTGGTTGGAAAATAAGGGCAAACATATGGGTGAAGTCATGCATGTGTTCATCTTTGTGAGTGTGAGAGTTGTATGTGATTCCAGAGCTTTAAATTGTTGAAGAGTATTGTGTGAATATGGTTCTTGGTGTGAGGGCATTTGAGTACCTTTGTTGTGCTTGATCTTGCATTTGAAGCAAGTACTGTGCACTTGAGAATTTATGGTAATAGTGAGTCACAACTTGAACCTTTGAATGCACAGTTGATCCTTGAATGAGTAAGTTGAGTTTTGTTGTGTACATTCATGTTTGACTCTTGTATAGCACTTTTTGATACATCCTTTTTGAACTGCTGAAGTTGAGTTTTACTTGAGGAAACACAAAAGTTTAAGTTGGGGGTGATGATGAGTCCGCGATTCGGACCCATTTATGGCTTTATTTAAAATGTTTTAGTGTCCTCAAATACTTATTTTTTGCTAATAACTGATGAAAAACCCTTGATTTCCAGGTATATGGATTGAGCAACAAAGTATTGGTACTACTTTGCAAAAAGGAATGAAGCGAACTGAAAGAACGAAGAAAAGAGAGCTTGGTGATCGCCAAGTCCACTTGGCTAGTCGTCAAATGGCTATTTGACCGCCTAAAGTTCTAGTGTGCCAAGCCTTGCAGGAGAAAACCAAGTTGGCGAGAGAAAGGAGCTGTCGGCGAGTGGTTTCGTGATGTAGTGTTGGATCTCCCAATGTTACAGAACTTTAGGATGCTGAAGGCCAGAGTAGAAAGGCGATGGAACTAAACAAAGGGTGGATCGCCGAGCCTGACTTACTGCGCCAAATGGTCATTTGCAACATATTATTTTTTTACTATAAATACATTTTCAAACATTAATTGTAGTATCAGATTTTATCATATTTTATTAGTTTATGAATTATCAAACTTATTATTGAATTCTTTGAATTGAGACTAGTTTTTCCTAATCTTTAGAGAATTGAAGTTTTTCACTTACGAGAAATTGGAAGTGGGTCTTTGAGTTTCTTTAACTTTGAGCATTGTAAGGATGAAATCAATCTTACCCAGTTTAAGGAAACACAATTTGCTAACAATTTTTATGTTTTTATGATGTCTAGCTAAAACCCCAATTCTTGGGGTGTAATTATGTTATTATGGGCAGATTTAGTTTATAGGTATTGCGAATTGTTAGTTAAATGTTGTTTAGAAGTGAGTTTAATTAGTAATTGTGGTTTAATTTAAGAATTGTAGTTGCAAATACAGTTCTACCTTTGTGTTTTTGGTTTGCTCGAGAGATAGGTTTTAAAACCAAGGTAATTGATTGATGGCCAGTGGGTATTGGGTTAACATCAGTTCAGCTCGAGAGAGTGAACCCTAAACTCAGTTCAACATATTCAGCTCGAGAGAGTGAATAGAGTAAAGTGTAGGCTGGTCTTATTTTGCTTTCTTGTTGATGTTCGAGTGTTACCAACTTGATTCGGGGTAAATTGTTCGAGAGAAAGTTTATTCCCTCTATGGCTTAGTTTACTCACTAATATTTAGTTATTTTCGAACAATTGCAATTACCCGTTTATCTATATTATCCTATAATCGAATAACATCCCAACAACTCGTCTCATTATTATTTTTTCTTATTGTTTGCTGCTGCTGTAGTTGATAATTAGAACCAAAATTCCCTGTTATTTGACATGCATGTCACCCTCTTTATTTGAACTATGTTTTCATTCGATAATGTGTATTCCATTGCCTTATTTGACCATGTTCACACTTTTCTATTGAATCTTCAACACGTACTGATCCTTGTGGGATTCAACCCTAAATCATTTAGTTGGGGTTTATACTGACTAGTGATTGTTGACACTTAGAATTGGATGAAGTTTGCTTGAAATGTTAATCAACTCCAAAATGCCTAAAGGTATTCAATGTCACAAATGTAGGGGATGGGGTCATATGATGCATGAGTGTCCCAGTCAATTGAATGCTCTAATTCAAGGAGGGGAAATATATCTTAGTGTAGAGGAAGAGATCTTAGGGGATTGTGAAGAAAATCCTCAAGAAGAGGATGGGTTTGAAGATGGGGAATATGAGGAACCAGATCTTTGTGTCAAAGAAGGAGAGAACGTCGTTCCTCTATATGTGGTGAAACGACCAATAATTAGTAAGGCCATGGATGATCCGAGCCAAAGAGAGAATATATTCACCCCCAATTCTTCATCAAGGATAGTGTGTGTTCCTTAATCATTGATAGTGGGAGTTGTGCAAATGTTGCTAGTACCGCTTTAGTGGAATTCTTGAAACTTCCTACCACTAAGCATGCAACACCTTACAAGCTTCAATAGTTGAGTGAGTGTGGAGAATTGAGGGCACATCGACAATTGTTTATCAAGCGCAAGATTGGGAAGTATCAAGGGAAGGTTCTATGTGATGTGGTCCCAATGCAGGCTTGTCGTGTGCAGCTCAGGCGACCTTGGCAATATGATAATTTAACCAAACATAATGGGAGGACTAACAAGTACTCACTTGTGTTTAATGATCTTAAATATGTTCTTCATCGTATGTCACCCTATCAAGTCAATGAAGCATATCGAAGAATGAGTGAATTAAGGGAAAAGAGGAGGACTAAGAGGAACATGTGGAGGCCGAGGGCCAGGAAGAGGAGGAGAGGAAGAAGTTGAAAGGAAAGGCCCAAGTATTGATGGCTAATTACAAAGAGATAAGGGAGGAAATTTAGTCTGAAAGTTCTTTGATCCTTATCACACATAGGGATCATGTGCTACAAACTAACCAATTTCATTCTTCTCTTCCCAATTCTATTTCCTTTCTTTTGTAGGACTATGAGGATGTCTTCCCTAAGGATCTTGAAAGTGGATTTCCCCCTCTTCGGGGAATTGAGCACCAAATTAATTTTGTGCCAGGATCACAATTTCCAAACAAGCCGGCTTATCGAAGCAATTCGGAGGTCACCAAAGAGATACAAAGGCAGGTTGAGGAACTCCTCAATGAAGGTTATGTGAAGGAGAGCATGAGTCCATGTGTCGTGGCAGTCCTATTAGTTCCAAATAAAGATGGAACATGGCGCATGTGTGTTAATTGTCAACCCATTAAACAATATTACAGCAAAGTATCGTCATCCTAGCCCTAGGTTAGATAATATGTTTGATGAATTGAATGGCTCTTGTGTGTTTTCGAAAATTGATCTTAGGAGTGGTTATTATCAAATCCGGATGAACCCCGGTGATGAATGGAAAACCGCATTCAAGACCAAATTTGGTCTATATGAACGGTTGGTGATGCCATTTGGTCTCACTAATGCTCCTTGTACTTTTATGCGTCTCATGAATTATATGATGAAACCCTTTATATGGAAATTTGTGGTTGTCTATTTTGATGATATCTTGATTTATAGCAAGACCATGCATGATGTTGTTGAGCATTTGAGGTGTGTGTTTCATGTGCTTAGGAAAGAACAACTTAATACAAATTTTGAAAAGTGTTCCTTCTATGTTGATGAGGTTTTTTTCCTAGGCTTTGTTGTGAGTTCAAGAGGGGTTGACGTTGATGACTCTAAGATAAAAGCAATTAAGAATTGGGCAACTCCAAAATCCATAAGTGATGTCAGAAGCTTTCATGGGTTGGCTAGTTTTTATAGGCGGTTTGTCAAAGGTTTTAGTACCATAGCTGCCCCCTTGACCGAGGTAATCCGAAAGGATAAACCTTTTAAGTGGGGAGAGAAACAAGTCAAAGCTTGCGACGCTATAAAATCCATGCTTAGTTCCACTCCTTTAATGTAATTACCTAATTTTGATAAAATGTTTGAAGTGGAATGTGATGCTAGTAAAGTAGGTATTGAAGCCATCTTAATTCAAGACCAAAAGCCCATTGCTTATTTTAGTGAAAAGCTAAAAGGTGATACTTTGAATTATTCCAGTTATGATCTTGAATTGTATGCCTTGATTAGGGGTTTGGGTAATTTACAACACTACGTGTGGCCAAAGGAATTTGTCATTAGGACTGACCATGACTCCCTAAAACATATTCGGGCCCAAGGAAAGTTGAACAAGAGGTACGCCAAATGGATTGAATACCTTGAAAGTTTCCCTTATTTAATCCAATACAAACAGGGAAAGGAAAATGTAGTGGCCGATGCCTTGTCTAGAAAACATGTGTTGTTAAATACTTTTTCTTCTAAATTGATTGGTTTGAATGCTTGAAGACATTGTATCCCAAGGATCTTGTGACTGCTCAAATTATCAAAGATTGTGAGGAATGGGAGAGGGAAAGGTGGATGAGGGATAGTTCTTCTACTCCCTATTACAAGTTTGATGGTTTCTTGTTCAAAGGAAAGCGACTTTGTGGGCCAATAAGCTCTTGGAGAGAACTATTTGTGAGGAAGGCACACGATGTGGGCTTTCACGGGACATTTTTGTATTGACAAAACTAAGGGAATACTTGAGGAGTAATTCTATTGGCCTAAAATGCATAAGGATGTTGTTCGAATTTGTGGTCATTGTGTTGAATGTCGATGTGCTAAGTCACGCCTCATTCCTCATGGTTTATACACTCCCCTCCGCAGCTCTCAAAAAAAAGTTTTGCTTGATATTTCAATGGACTTCGTTTTGGGTTTGCCAAGGACCAAAAGAGGTAGAGATAACATCGTTGTTCTTGTTGATCGATTTTCAAAGATGGCTCATATCATTCCATGTCATAAATGTGACGATTCTTCCAATGTATCATCTTTGTTTGTTGAGCATGTAGTTAAATTGCCTGGAATTCCTCAAACCATTGTAAGTGATAGGGATCCAAAATACCTTAGTCACATATTGAAGGAACTGTGAGGTGGACTTGGTACTAAGTTGATGTTCTCAACTTCTTGTCACCCACAAACTGATGGCCAAACTAAAGTTGTGAATAGGATCTTGGGTTCTATGCTTCTTGTCGTCGTGCATGGAATGTTTGCCTCGTGGGAGGAACATTTGCCTTCAGTTGAATTTGCTTATAATCGAGTTATTCATAGTACTATTGGCATGACTCCATTTGAAGTGGTTTATGGATTTAACCCCCTGATATACCGTGAGTTTACGATATTTTTAATACATTTCACTTAAGAGTTGTGTGTCTCTAGGGACATTTTGGATTGGTTTTTATGTATTTTTCTCATTTTTGTAGGAAATATGTTCAAACGTGGAAACTGAGAGACGCAACTGAAAGATGTGCAGAAAAGGGCATCTCCAGAGGTGATCCACGGACTGTAGGTCCATTCATGCTCCGTATATGGGTGTTAAAGATAGGCAGGCAAGGCTTGGAGAAAAATCAGGGAATTCTTGACCAAGTGTGGAACCACGGTTGCAATCGACGGATCGTAGATTGATCTACGGACCATACTGTTGATCCGTCAAATGACTCAGAGAGGGGTTCCAATACCTAATATTGAAGATTCTAAGTATGGAGCTACGGAGGAGGATCCACAGACCGTAGATCAATCCACGGTCCATGCTGGTGCTCCGTCGTTTGGTTCAAAGATTTGAAGATTTTGAAGTGAAAAATTTGCCCAAGTCCGTAGGTCAGTATCGTCGATGAAAACCGTGTCCTGAAACATTATTTCCTTATTTCATTTTGATTTTAGTTAGGAATTATTTTTCTATATATAAGGCATGTAAACCTCATTTTTAGGGGTTAGACTTCATTACTTTTATTATAGTTTTTGGCTTTGGAGATTAATTTGCAACTTTAGCGTTTCTTAATTTCCCAAGCACGTTTTGGTGATTGTTACTTTGAAATTATGGGATTATTCTACTCTACTACGTAAGTTCATGATTTATTCTTTAAACATTATGAATTGTTTTCTTGCTAACATGGGTAACTAAATCCACAACTAGAGTTGTGGGAACCATGAGCGATTAACGATGTATGAATAGTAACTGCATTGATAATTCGTTCGTCTAGAAGACTTTTTAACGGTGCGTAACATTAGAACTCGCCTTGTTGCTACTTGCCGGACCAAGGAGGTAGTTAATAAGAAAAGAATTATCGACATAGATTTAGTGTAATTCTATCTAATAGAATTAATGTCGATTGGTGCGAGGGTGAAAACTAAACCATACATCGATGTGACGTCTAATATGAGGTAATGGTAATGGTTAGTCAATTATACACAGGTAGCCAGACCAAGGTGAGGGTGAAATTCTCTAGAAGTCGGACCAAGGATTTAGAGATACATAACTTATCGCTTTGCATGTAATACACTAGGAAGGGATCACTATTACTAAGATTATGGGGTTATGAGCTTATGAGGAACACATACGCCCTTGATTCCTTCTCAATTTGATAACAAAAGTTTGAATCTTGCTTATTAATTACTTTAATAATTTCCAAAATTTGTTACACAAACCCCCCCCCCCCCATTTTTACTTATTTGTCTCAGAATAAAATTGGCTAAACGAATATAATCATTATTGAACGTAAGTCTAAACCATATTCCTCATAGGATCGACCCCAACCTACAAGTTGGGTTCTTTACATGATAACGATCACTTATGCTTCTGAAAAGAGGTGTAATTTGAGTGTATCAAATTTTGGCGCCGCTACCAGGGAATAAGGCTTTTAGATTAAGTGTAATTGCAATATTGAACTTTAGTTAAATATTTCCTAATATTACTTTTTCTTTTACTCTTATCTCTCTCAGGGTCTTACTATAGTGTATGCCAAGTACACAGAGCCAAGGCGAACCACTTACTCCCTACGATGTCGAACTGAAAAGAAATTTACGGAGAATGAATAATCAAGGAGTTTTGGTTAACCCTATCGGGGGAGAGTTAGGTGAAGGTGTAGGATTGGAACTTTCGAGGGTAATTAATGCGAATAATCAGGCTCCAGTTGAGAATAGATTGGGAGATGCATTGAGGGCACATGAACCACAAGGATCACGTCTTCATGAAAATTTTAGGATCAACCTTAATATTGTCGATTCTGATGGACCTCTTGTCCTACCGCCTCTACCTCAGGGGCATACATTTGTGGTGACTAGTAGCTTAATGCAGATGCTTACAGCGAGGGGCTTCTTTGCGGGATTGCCAGCGGATGATCCACATTCTCACAAAGCCAAACTTAATCATGTCTGCAAAAGTTGTATAGGTCGACCGGATTGGGATCTGAACGTCAATGGGTTGCGTGTGTTCCCCCTATCATTGACCGGAGATGTTGTTGTGTGGTTCAATGAACTCGCTTACAACTCAATCTATACATGGGAGCAGTTGACAAAAGTGTCTTTAGCAAGATTCTTTCCAGTGTCCAAGAAGTTGAACAAGAAGGATAAACTCAACAACTTTGTAGCGTTACCTGGAGAGTCTGTGAGTAGTTCTTGGGATAGGTTCACTGCATTCATGAGGGGTGTCCTGAATCACCGTATTAATGATGAGTCGCTGAAGGAGTACTTCTACGGAGGATAGGATGTTAATGGTAAGGCAGTGCTTGATACTATTGCGAGAGGTTCGTATGGTGAATGCACTTTGCACAAATTACAGAGAAAATGGAGAAGATATCTCGAAATAATAAAGCTTGGAGCACTAGAAAGTCAAACACTTGGAGGAGCACATTTGTCGTTCAAGCTACAAACAACCAGCCCGTAGATGAGATTTGTGAGGAGATGGCAAAAATGAGAACTGAACTAGAGTTGGTGTTAAAGCATGTGATTGGAGGAGTGGAGAAGGTAAATGTTGTGAACTATTTGACTAAGACTCCACCACCGGCAGAGGATTATTATTTTAAAGAGGATGCTTATGCGTTGAATGAGCAGACGGGGGGTTTCCGACCAAACGCCCAAGGTTCCCCTACGGATAATTGGCGTCATGATCAAGGAAACTAAGGTCGGATTTATGGCAACTACAACCGAGAGGGTCAATATGTCCGGGATGGGAACTTCAATCGCCACAACAACTACAACCGGAACAACAATGGCAACATAAATGATCGGGTTGGACCTTATGTTCCCCCTCAAAATTAGGAATCTAGTCCTAGGTAATCTGGAAGTAATATGTCACGTATTGAGGATATGATGCAGAAGATGATGAAGAGGTTGATGCAACTGATGTGAATGTGAAGGAGATTAGAAATGACTTGTCTGGTATTGGTCAAAAATTTGATGCCCATGTAGTGTCAATCAAGCATCTTGAGCAACAGATGACTCAGTTTTCAACTATAGTAAATCCACGTCAACCTGACACTCTTTCTAGCAATACCATCCAGAATCCAAAGAATAATGGGCATTGTATAGCAGTCACTACTCTAGGAGGTAAGCAAATCATTGATCCACCTATGTCGTCTGGGTTGGAAATTGAGAATAGTAAAGATGATGATGCGGTCGAGGTAAGTGGAGAGTTCGAGAATGCGACAAAGAAAGAAGTGGATGTAACTGAGAAAGTTGTCCCCATACCTAGACCTCCACCCCCCCTTCACATAGAGGTTAGCGAAGAAGACTGAAGAAGGCAAATGCTGCAGCTTTATTAGCATGTTGAAGCAACTTTCAATCAATGTTCCGTTGATAGAGGCTTTGGAGCAAATGCCTGGGTATGCAAAATTTATGAAGTACATGGTGACAAAGAAAAGGGAAGTGAGATTCAATGATTCATGATAGATTGCAACATTATAGTGCGATTGCTACAAGGTCCATTGTGCAGAAAAATGAAGATCCTGGTTCCTTCACTATTCCATGTACTATCGGGTTGTTCCATTTTGCTAGGGCATTATGTGATCTTGGTACTAGCATAAATCTGATGCTATTATCCATTTTCAAGAAATTGGGTCTGGGTGATCTAAAACCGACTGTGATGCGGTTGCTCATGGCCTCTAGATTTGTGAAGAGGCCCATTGGTGTGCTCCATGATGTACTAATGAAATTGGAGTCGTTCATATTTCCGACGGATTCTGTGATTCTTGATTGTGAGGTCGATTTTGAGATTCTCATCATTCTTGGGAGACCATTCCTTGCCACTGGTCGCGCCTTAGCTGATATGGAAAAGGGGCAGATGAAGTTCAGACTGAAAAATGAAGAGGCAACTTTCAATATTTGTAGGTCTATGAAGAAGATTAGTGAGCTCCAATCATTATCTGCGATAACACATAGAGTTGAGAGTGGGTCTGAAGTGCAGATTGAAGAAAGACTTGGTGTTGAGGCACTAGCAGCAGTTATGATGAGTTAGTTGCCGCACTTGATAGGTGCGAATATCGTTCGAAACCAAAGAATCTGGAGTTAGACATGAAAAATCGTTAGTCCCCCTTGCAAGACCATCTGTTGAGGACGCACCGAAATTGGAGCTTAAGGCTGTACCATCACATTTGAGGTACGCATTCTTGGAAAAAGATGAGAGACTCTACCAGTCATCATTGCGGCAAATTTGAATGGGTGACAAGTAGAGTGTTTGGTTTTTGTGTTAAAGAGGTTCAAGCAAGCTATTGGGTGGACTATTGCGGACATTATTGGGATTCCTCCTGGTATTTGTTCTCATAAAATCCAACTCATGCCAGATCACAAGCCTAGTATTGAGCACCAAAGAAGATTAAATCCACATATGGAAAAGGTAGTTAAAAAGGAGATCATCAAGTGGTTGAATGCTGAAGTTATCTATCCCATTGCAAATAGTAGTTGGGTGTGTTATGTTCAATGTGTTCCCAAGAAATGTGGGATTACTGTGGTTTCTAATGAGAGAATCGAGCTTGTTTCGATGCGGCCCGTGACTGGATGGAGAGTTTGCATGGACTACCGAAAGCTAAAGCTTGGACAGAAAAGGACCATTTCCCTATGCCATTCATGGATCAGATGTTGGACAGACTTGCATGTAAAGGTTGGTATTGTTTTCTTGATGGTTATTCGGACTACAATCAGATTTCTATAGCCCTAGAGTACCAAGAGAAGACCACCTTCACTTGCCCTTATGGGACTTTCGCGTTCAAACGAATGCCATTTGGGTTGTGCAATGCTCCAGCGACCTTCCAGCGTTGTATGATGTCGATATTCTCTGACTTGGTGGAGGACACTATTGAGGTATTTATGGATGATTTCTCTGTGGTAGGTGACTCTTTTGATCGATGTCTGGATCATTTGGCTGAGGTGCATAAAAGGTGTGAAGACTGCATTTTGGTGCTAAATTAGGAGAAGTGCCACTTTATGGTAAAAGAAGGGATAGTTCTAGGTCATCGAATTTCTGAGAAGGGCATTGAGGTTGATAGAGCAAAAGTAGAGGTAATAGAAAAGCTTCCACCACCTATCTCTGTAAAAGGTTTTAGACCTTTTCTTGGGCATGCAAGTTTCTATAGGAGGTTCATCAAGGACTTCTCTAAAATTGCACGTCCATTGTGCAAACTACTCGAAAAGGAATATAACTTTGATTTTGATGATGCTTGTTTGAGATCATTTGGCTTCGCTATCACTCCCGTGTAGGGGTCGGTCTATCCCAAAAAAGGGGTCCTCCTATCTGAAAGGGATTCCGAAGCGAGCGAGTTCCCTATTCCGTATCTCGGCCATCTTATCTGCAAGGGCGGCTTCCTCCGTTTCTGGTTTGCATGTCTTTCATTCTGAATTGCCTCCTTTGACTCGTGCTGACTTAACCGCAATACTTATCCAAAGACAGGACAAGTTGAAAGAGCTTCGGTAGTTACACTTTCTGTCTTGCGTAAGAAAGAGTGTTTAGAGTGCTGATTCAAGACATCCTCGCAAAGGCGCCATCTTTCTTAAGTGACATCCCTGAAGTTTTTCCTAGAGGTGAAAGTACTTATGCAGGGTCGGGTTAAATGAGTTCCGCGGGTAAGCAATTCGGTGCAAGCTCCAGCTGATGCCATTGATGTAAAAAATACATCTAGAATAGATCGAGCTAAATGTTGAATCATAAGTAGGAGGGATAGCGCTTCCTTTTCTCTTTATAGGTCTACTACTTGCCTTACTACTTATGCCTTATAGCGATAAACAGAAGCGCAGTATCTCCGAAGATGCCCTTCGACTACGGCATGAAGCTTTTTTAGTTTCTCTCCTTCCGAACCCGGGGCTGGGCCGTCCCCTTCGATTCGCGCACCGGGAATGAGCTCCAGACCGGAATTCTCTGTCTCACTCAAGTGAATTGGTTTCGAGAGCATTCCGCCAGTTTTTGGCGGCTTTCACTTTCAAACCGATTCACCGCTTACGTGCCCTTTACGCCCAGTCATTCAATCATTATTTCACTGGATTGGGAACAACTGTTTGAGGTAATGTGTGATAAGAGTGGAATGGCGCTGGGTTTAGTATTAGGGCAGAGAAGAGAGAAAATTATTCATCCTGTTTACTATGCTAGCAAAGCTCTAAATGTGGCAAAGAAGAATTATATTATGACTGAACAACAACTTCTTGTGGTGGTTTTCGCATTCAAGAAATTTCGATCCTACTTTCTTGGTACTAAGGTCATAGTGCATATTGACCATTCTTCATTGAGGTATTTGATGGTGAAGAAGGATGCAAAATCGAGACTGATTAGATGGGTATTGTTGCTGCAAGAGTTTGATTTCGTGGTAAATGATAGATAGGGGACCGAAAATCAAGTTGCCGATCACTTGTCCAGATTAGAGGAAGAGGCTATGCTAAAGCTTGGTGATAGGGCTGAAATTAATGATGTTTTTCCAGATGAACATGTATTGGCTGCTTCTCATGGTCTAATTCCTTGGTTAGAAGACTTTGCTAATTATTTGGCAGGTGATTTGGTGGCCCCGGATTTGTCTTTTCACCAAAGGAAAAAATTTATGCATGAAATCAAGAAATTCTTTACGGATGAGCCATACTAGTATCGTAGTTGTGCTGATGGGATTATTCGTCGTTGTGCACCCGAGGTGGAGATGTTGAGTGTACTTGAGGCGTGTCATTCATCACCTGTTGGTGGACATCATAGTGGTATTAGGACTGCGCATAAGATTTTGCAGTGTGGGTACTACTGGCCTACCATCTACCAAGATGCTCACGATTTCGCCAAGTCTAGTGATCGTTGCCAAAGAAAATGAGGGATTTCAAAGAGGCAAGAACTTCCTATGAATCCTATATTGGTGATAGAGTTGTTTGATGTGTGGGGCATTGCTTTTATGGGTCCATTTGTGAGTTCACATGGGATGAAGTATATTCTTATTGCAGTTGATTATGCATCGAAGGGGGTGGAAGCAGTTGCGCTCCCCAACAATGAAGGTAAAAGTGTCACCGCATTCTTGAAGAATAATATCTTCTCTAGATTTGATACACCGAGGGCGATTATCAGTGATGGAGGTTACAAATTTTGTAATAAGTTATTCAAGGCGCTACTTGAGAAATATGGTGTTCGCCACAATGTAGCCACTCCGTACTATCCGCAGACTAGTGGGCAAGTTTAAGTGTCCAACAGATAGATCAAACAAATTTTGGCGAAGACTATGAATGCTAATAGAACAGATTGGTCAAGAAAGCTTGATGATGGTCTATGGGCATATTGCACTGCCTACAAGACTCCAATAGGCATGTCTCCTTACCAACTTGTATATGGGAAGTTTTGCCATTTACCGGTAGAGCTAGAGTATAAGGCTATGTGGGCAATGAAGAAGCTAAATTTGGATTGGGGCGCCGCATCTAATCAAAGAATGAATGACTTTAATATGCTTGATGAGTTTCGCCTAAAGGCTTATGAAATTTCAGCCTTGTATAAAGAGAAGATGAATATGTATCATGATCAAAGAATTGAAAAGCGAGAATTTGTGGTGGGTGATGTTGTGCTTTTATTCAACTTTAGGTTGCGCTTTTTTCTGAGCAAACTCAAGTCCAAATGGACCGGGCCATTTTTGCATACAAAAGTGCTCCCCCATGGAGCAGTTAAGCTGGAGAATAGTGAAGGAACAAGGTTCATGGTTAATGGGCAAAGGATCAAGATCTATTTGGGAAACGCAGAAAGTGTGCAAGAAGTTGGTGAGGCCTACTAACTTGATGAACTTTGAGTAATCAAGAAGTCTGCGTCGTGCCGCGACGTTAAATCAAGCGCTGCTTGGGAGGCAACCCAAGATGTACATTCAATCCAACTGTAGGGTTTTCTTTTTCAGTTTAGTAGTTTTCTTTGTTTAGTTGGTTTTTGGTGTTCATTTACTTTTGGGTAGTGTTGGCTAGATATAACATAGACTCCGTGTCTAAAAGTGTCCAGCAAATGTAATAAGTAAGACCTAATGGGTCCTACATGTGCAGGGATGAAAAACAAAAATCTGCAAAAAAAAAGTCAGGTGTGGAGATCTACGAACCCCATCAACGGTCCGTGGTTCATTCCACGGACCGTGAATTGTGTCGGTCGATCCCAGGTCCCATGACGCCTAAGAAGCAAGTGTCCGCATCCATAAGGGGCGAATCAAAATTCATGTAGCCTACTTTTAGGTTGATTGATGATAACACGGACTACATAAGGGGCGAATCAAAATCCAGCATATGTTCCACTGACAACGAGGAAATCCCCTACTGCACCTCAGGCTACCTGGACTATATCCCGGCAGGTGGTCACCAACATAGTCATTGTCTCACAGTCTGATGGGGAGAACACACTGATCGGGTCACCAGCTGGTTCTACTTCTGGTTCTGAGGCTGGTTCTACTTCCGGTTCAGAGTCTGCATCTGCTTCCGGCTCTGAGCCCGCCTATGCTTCTTGCTTCGGTTCTGGATCTACCATAAGCTCAGGGTCACATGACAAAGCTGCCTCATCTGATGAGGCCACAAGTTCAGGAGAAGTCACGGTGCCACGAAGCTACAACCCTGATCCAGTGGCTGGGGAGCCAAACAAATAGTGTGTTGAGGGGCAATGGCAAATTTACCGTGATGCCAAAATGCGGAATGAGAAAGAAAAGATGGCTTGGCTTATTAGTGAACAGTGCAAAGTCCTCACAGGGAGTTTAAACACTATTCTCGATATCCACTGGCTTCTTTAGGTTCACAAGTGCGATTAGATGGCTCAAGACTCCGGGACTAATAGCGAAGAGATTGTGCGGGAGTTCTATGGCTCCTATGTTGCCATTCTCTGAGGTTCGATTGACAAGAGGTCCAAGCCCACTGCCCAGGATCCTCTCACTACTACTATGGTCTGTGGTTTTCCAATGGAATTATCACATACCACCATCAACTGATTCTCCTAAGGCCCTGGCCCAGATTACACTTGGGCACTCAACACGACCGAATTTGATTACAGATGGGATGTTGTAAGGAGTGGAGCCTTCACGTGTAATGCTGAACAGAGGGAGGTTGTCTTACTAATGTTGGCCAGGAACATAACTGCAGATGGAGAGCGAGCAGAGTGGGTTAGCTCACCAAGTTTGGGTATTCGGAAGGCCATCTTGAATTTAGTTGCCATGTTTGTTTGGTTGCTGGTGCGGAACAGAGTGTCGCCCACAAAGGCAGAAAATGCACTTACATGGGATAAAGCAGTAATGGTCGCAGCATTAGTAGCTGGGTTCGAGATTTACTTCGCCCATATGCTGCTTGCACAGATTCATGAGAGGGCATTTAAGACCTCTCCTACTAACCATTTTTCGTGCCTCAGTTTTCAACTATGTAGAGAATATGGCGTGCCGATCTGGTATTGTGACAAATAGATAGAGGCAATGGGGACCCTAGTTATTGGCCTGATTTGGGACGAGGCAAATGTGGTAGTACCTCACAGAGGGCCATGGATCGATGTGCCATTGGGTAATTATTTAGTAGCTATTGTGGAGTAGATGCAGGGTGATGAGCTTGCCCCTCCAGCCCACACTGATGATGCCCCAAGCTCCTCTTCTCAGGCCTCTCGTCAGCCCCCATCTCATGTAGAGCCACCCCGCCTTCTAGAGCCTTAGTTGTGCCATTAGCTTGAGTTTAGAAATTGGGGGCACAGAAGGCCACATTATTTAACCATGTTAAGCCATGGATGTAGCAGTCCATTTTAGATTCCGAGGCTAGGATTGAGAAAAGGATGGAAAACATGATGGATCAGAAGGTTCAGGCCGTTCATAACCGCTTGGATGCCTTCGAATTGAGAGCACTCGCACGACCATCCCCGGTCACAGATTTTTCCTCTATTCGGACTGAGTTGGACAGTCTACGGGCCGGCATTGATTCCATCCTTTTTGCGTCCACAAATGAGCCGGAGTCTGCACCCACTGCATTGGCTGATGATACCGCACTCGATGCTCTATTCAGTGAGGATACAGATACAAAGCCCGAGCCCATCCGTGCTTTTGGGAAGAGACACCGCTCTAGTCAAAATTCTGACCCTACTAACGAGGCTTGAGAAAAAAAACGGGAGCGCCAACGGACTGAATAGACTCGAAAAGCCTCTATTATAGATGAGGAGTTACACCAGCAAAAGGTTTATGAGAGCACATGTGGGGCTTCTAGTTTTGTGCCCGTTGTCGAGGTTCCGACTGTTGAGAGTCATGCTATGAGCACTACTGAGGGTACGGTTAGAATGATTGATAGCACTACTGAGGGTGCTGTGATTGCTTACATGGGCAGTACTGAAGGTGGCCCAAATGTTGTTGTAGTGGGCTCCGGGAAACTGGACCCACCTGCTTGTTGATGGCTCATCGGCGCTATGCGCCACATGTTTACTTCATCCAAACCCATTACTTTTTACTGCTTTTGTGTGCATTGGGGACAATGCACCTATTTTTCGTTGGGGGTTGGGTAAATGGATTGTGGGTGATAGGGTGAAGTCTGAATTACCCCAGTCATAATCCTCTATGGGGGTTTTCTGGGCTGTGTTCTTTTACCCCAAGAGACTGCTTAATTTCTGTTGAACCAGCAGGTGTTAGAATTGTATGTGTAGAAGGATGAAAAAGAATGAAGCATGATGGCAAAAGCTTTTTTGTGAAAAAATTATACCCATCCAAAAAATTTGTGATATGTGCTAAAATATGTAGGCTAGAATGAGTTGAATGTGTTTGCTCTGAATATGACATGATAATGAATCAACTTGATGGCATGACTTAAGCTAAAACTTGAATTGGATAATCTGATAATGAAACTATGTGCCGAGAGTGTTTGAGAATAGTTGATTGCTGAAACAGTTTTTGTGTCAATCTAGAACTTCTCTGGTTAGTCCTTCTAAGACAATTTACTCTAGAGGCTAGGAAGATATCATAGGCCTGTGATCATAGGCCTTTGTACTGATAAATCCACAAATAGCCTAAAAGAAGAATCCAACCAAATGAAATAAATTTTCCCTTTGATCCAAATGCTTTGAGCCTAAAATAGACCATTTCTTTCTAAACCTCTAACTCACCTTCCCATAATCTACTATGTTGGCCCTAGTCTCTCCTTGGACATGTGCACCTCAACTTAGGCCAAAAGCCTAAGTTGAGGGTGGCTAATGTAAAAAAATGTAGCCTCAATCTTGGCTCTGATCCAACAACGGGTATTGTGCACCTCAACCAATGGAAAATCCATAAGTGGAGGGTGGCCATGAAACAGAAACTGAAAGAAAAATGGGTATGGAATGAGGTTGATGTTGGAAAAAAAAAGAAAAGACAGGAAATGATGTGACTTGTTGAAAGCTATAAAGAAAAGAATAAAACGCAAGAAAAATATGAAAGTGAAAAATATAGAGCTACAAAGTCTAAAGTCATATCCATGGTTGAAGAGAATCAAGAGAAAGATGATAAAACGGTAGGATGTCAAAATAGGGCCAAAAGAGGTAGAAAGCCTAATGGAATGTCAAGGAGGGAAGAAAGTCACTAAAAAGTACCCAAATGTACCACACCTGACCTTAAGCCTACGTTACAAGCCAAGAAAGTCCTATAGTGATCCTAGAACCTAGTTTGGATAGTCTAAGCAGTTAAAATAAGGGGACGCCTATGGTATTGAGCACTAACTATACTGGAAGTTACTTCTGAGTATTGATACACTCAAATTACACCTCCCTAAAGAAGTATAAGCGATCGTTAACAAGTAAAGAACCCAACTTATAGGTTGGGGTTGATCCCACGAGGAAAATGGTTTAGACTTTAGTTTAACCAACAATTATATTCAATTAGCCAAAATACTTCCATAAACAAGAAATAAAAAGGGGGGATTTGTGAAAGAAATTGTAAGAATTCAGTAAGTAATCAATAATCAAAAGTCAATTTCGGTTGTTATCAAGACGAGAAAATTAAATAGGGTAAACGTGTTCCCCATAAGCTCATAACAAAGTAATCCTAGTAATCGCAATCCTTTCCTAGTGTATTACATGCAAAGTGATAAGTTAGGTATCTATAAATCCTTGATCCGGCATCTAGAGAATTTCACCCCGCACCTTGATCCAGCTACGTGTGTATAATTTACTAACCCTTACCTTTACCTCATATTAGACATCATAATCGATGTTTGGCTTAGTTATTACTTCGCACCAATCGACACTAGCCTATTAGATAGTATCACACTAAATCTATGTTGATAATTCTTTTCTTTTTCTTGTTGATTACCTCCTTGATCCGGCAAGTAGCAACAAGGCGAGTTCTAACGCGTGCACTCGTTAAAAAGAATTTTAAACGAAAGAATTATCAATGCATGCTAAACACTATTCAAGAATTACTTATTTACTATTCATACTTTGTTAATCACTCATGGTTCCCACAACCCTAGTTGTGGATTTAGTTACCCATATTAGCAAGAACACAATTCATAATATTAGATGAATAAATCATGAAGTTACGTAACGAGAATAATAAACCCAGAATTTGAACTTGAATTGCAAAGCCAAAATCTTCAACACGAATGTAGGAAATCAATAATTGCTAGGGTTGCAACTTAATCTCCAAAGTCACAAAGTAAAAAATAGAACAATAATGTTTAACCTCCAAAAACGAGGTTTACATGTCCTATTTATAGAAAACAAATCCTAACTTAAAAGGGAAACAAATTAAGGAAAGTTTGTTCAGGTAAGCGTCTTCAATCCACGAGACTGACTTATAGACCGTCGATGGATCTACGGTCCGTAAGTCGCTTTCGTCAGCCAAGACTTACAAAATATTTCCGCTTCCAAAAAATTAGCTTCTCTAAAGCAAACACCGGACTAGCAGTACGGACCGTAGATCGATCTATGGTCCGTCAATCTCCCTCCGTAGCTCCATACTTAGCATCTTCAAAAATTAGGTACTGGAACCCTCGCTGTATCATTCTATGGATCAACAGTACGGTCCGTCGATCAATCTAAGGACCGTCAATGGACCCCGTGGTTCCACACTTGGTCAGATTTCCCTGATTTGTCCTCAATACCATGCCTGCTGATCTACGGTCATCACTTACGGACGGTGGATGGACCTACGGTCCGTAGATCACCTCCGTGAATGCCCTGTTTCTGCATTTCTTTCAGCTGTCTCTATACTTCCGCGCTTGAACATCTTTCCTGCAAAACATGATAAAAACACATAAAAACCAATATAAAAAGGCCCTAGACACACACAACTTGTAAGTGAAATGTATTAGAAATACCGTAAACTCACGGTATATCAACACCCTCAACTTAAATTCGTTGTTTGTCCTCAAGCGACGCACTACAACTCTAAACGACACATGTATAGAAGCAAGCATTTTCAAACCCAAGCAATCACATGCTCTCTACCCTCATCATTGTTTGGGTGCACATTCGTTCTCTTAGACTCGACAAGCCAATTTATGTCGATCACACCATGACACAGATTGACCAACTGACACACAACGTACATCTTCTCACTATCACCAAAGTACCAACTTTCCAACAATGTAACTAGTGCCCTTACTTCAAATGAAATCTCATTTTCCCAAGAATGAATGACATTCATGGTACAAGGATTTATTCAACACTCACGGTTAGAAGTAATTTCAAATACAATTAGTGCTCAATGCCATAAGCTTGCCCTTATTTTCACTACTTAGATTCTACAAAATAGACTCTAGGATCACTATAGGAAATTCTTGGCTTGTAACGTAGGCTCAGGGTCAGGTGTCGCACATTTGGGTACTGATTAGTGACTTTCTGCCCTCCTTGACTTTACACTCGGCTTTCCACCTCTTTTTGCCCTATTTTTGTCATCCTATCATTTTAGTTGCTTTCCTTTCATTTTCTTCAACCCCGAATATGACTTTAGACTTTGTAGCTCTTTTTACTTTTTTTTTCTTTTAGCTTTCAACAAGTCACATCCTTTCTTTTTTTTTTTTTTTTTCACATCACTCTTTCATACCCATTTTTCTTTCAAGTCCTTCTTCCATAGCCACCCTCAACTTATGGATTTTCCATTAGTTGAGGTACACAATACCCGACGTCAGGTTAGGGCCAAGATTGAAGTTACTTTTTTTTTCTTTTAGATTAGCCACCCTCAACTTAGGCTTTTGGCCTAAGTCGAAGTGCAGATGTCCAAGGAGGGACCGGGGCCAACATAGTAGATTATGGGAAAGTGAGTTCAGGGTTTAGAAAGAAATGGTTTAATTTTAGGCTCAAATTATTTGGATCAAAGGGAGCTTTATTCATATCGTTGGATCCTTCTTTTAGGCGATTTGTGGATTTTTCAGAACAATGGTCTATGATCACTTCCTAACCTCTAGATTGAATTTTCTTAGCAGAACTAACCAGGCAAGTTCTAGAATTGCACAAAAACTGTTAGAACACTCAACGACTCACACACTCTTGGCACATCGCTCCATCATCAGGTTATTAGATTACCCAGTTCAAATTTCAGCTTAAGTCATGCTATCAAGTTGGTTCATGATTATGTCATACTCAGAGCCAGCACATTCAACAAATCGTAGGCTATAACTTCTAGCATACATCCCAAAATCTAACGGGTATCAGTTTTCATAAGCCATCATGCTTCATTCTGTATCATGCTTCTACACATACAATCCTCAGACATGCCGGTTCAACAAAAATTAAACAGTCCCTTGGGGAAAAAGAACACAGGCCAGAAAACCCCAAGAGAGGATTCATGAGTTGGGTTATTCAGAATTCACCCTATCACTCACAATCCATTTACCCCACCCCAAACAAAAATAGATGCATTTGTCCCCAATGCATACATAAACATTAAAAGCAAATGGAATGGGTAAAGTAAACCTGTGGCGCAAAGCGCCGCCGAATCATCAATAAGAAGGGAGGTACGATTTCCCGAAACCCGCTGGACCAACAGTGGGGGCACCCTCAGTGGTGCCCACATCAGCAATCATAGCACCCTCACTAGTGCTCTCTAACAATCTCTCCGCACCATCAGTGGTGCTCACCACGTCCCTCAAAAAAGGCTGAACCTCTACAACTAGGCAGAGCTCGATGACCCTGCAACTCTCTCACGCACCCGCTGCTAGCGCAACTCTTCGTCTACAATTGAAGCCCTTCTAGCCTCCTTCTCCTGCCGACATTGTCTCTTGTGAGCTTTCTCTTCCTCCGTGCGATGAGAACGGTGCCGCTTGCCTTTGGAATGTGTCGGTGCAGGCCCCTCCTCGGCGGTCCCACTGAATAGAGTATCTAGCACTGTATCATTAGCCAGTGCAATAGGAGCTGCCTGAGTCTCCACTGAAGGTGCAATAAGAATGGCATCAACGTCAGTCCGAAGGCTGGCTACGTCAGCGTGCAAAGCAGATAGGTCTATTGCCGGAGCTGATCGCTCGAGGACTCACAACTCAAAGGCATCAAGATGCTTATTAACAGCCTGGACTTCCGGTCCATCATCCCCTCCATCCTGCGGTCCATCCTAGCCTCAGATTGAGCTATCGACTTTTGCATCCACGGTTCGATGTGATGTAGTAGTGTGGCCATCTGCGCCTCTAACTTCTGTATTCTAGCTAAAGGGACAACAATAGCTCCTAACTGCGGTGTGGACCGGGAAGAACTAGGAGCCATACTAGTTGCCTGAGATGAGGAGTTCGGGACAGTGTCGGTGTGATCGGGGATGCTAAGGTCATCACCTTGTGCCTGCCCCACTGTGTCTGCAAGATCGGCACCCAAATGAGGTACCTCAACCTGAGGCTCTCTGCTAGGTGCTGCCATATTAGCCTCATCTCGAATAAGGTCGATGTGCAATGCCCCTGTAGGGTGGACTAACTTGTCACAATGCCAGATAGGCACTCCAGAGTCCCTGCACAAATGAAATATTAGACAGGGGAAGGGGTAGGTGGTGGAGATCCTGAATTCCCTCTCGTGAATCTCTATTAGCAGCATGCGGGCAAAGTCGATCTCCATACTAGCTACCTGAGATGAGGAGCCTGGGACAGTGTCGGTGTGATCGGGGATGCTAAGGTCATCACCCTGTGCCTGCCCCACTGTGTTTGCCCCACTAAGATGCGGGCAAAGTCGATCACCTTGTGCCTGCTCCACTGAGATACGGGCAAAGTCGATCTCCATACTAGCTGCATGATATGAGGAGCCCAGGACAGTTTCGGTGTGATCGGGGATGGTAAGGTCAGCACCATGTGTCTGCCCCACTGTGTCTGCAAGATCGGCACCCAAAGGAGGTACCTCAACCTGAGGCTCTCTGCGAGGTGCTGCCACATTAGCCTCATCTCGAATAAGGCCGATGTCCACTGCCCCTGTAGGGTGGTCTAACTTGTCGCAATGCCAGATCGGCACTCAGAGTCCTTGCACAAATGAAAAATTAGACAGGGGAATGGGTAGGTGGTGGAGGTCCTGAATGCCCTCTCGTGAATCTCTACTAGCAGCATGCGGGCAAAGTTGATCTCTACTCCTGCTACCAATGCTGCAACCATGACCGCTCTGTCCCAAGTGACTTGATTATCAGCTTTTATAGGCGACACTTTGTTATGCACCAGCAGCCAGAAGAACTTGGCCACAAAATTTAGTGTGGCCTTCCGGATGCCCAACTGTGGAGCGGCAACCCATTCCGCACGCTCGCCATCTGCAACAATGTACCTGGCCAACTACTGTAGAACAGCCTCTCACTGCTCAGTATTCCTCTGGAAAGCACCACTCTGCACGATGTCCCATCTGTAGTCAAACTCAGATGTGTTGAGAGACCAAGGGTGACCTGTAGTAAGACCATAGAGAAAGCGTCTGATCGTGGCAGGGGATATGTCCACCGGGCACCCTCGAACCAAAGTGGAAGTGAGCGGGTCCTGCGCTAGTGGCTTTGACCGCTTGGAAATGGAACTGCGGAGAGTGGCAGCATAGGAAGCATAGAACTCCCGCACAATCTCCTCGCTATACGTCCCTGGGTCTCGAGCCATCCAGTCACACTTGTGAAGGTTGAACAGCCGGTGAATGTCTGGAACAGTTTGCAGGCTCCCCGTGAGGACTCTGCGCTCCTCTGTAATTAGTCGGGCCATCATTTGTTTGTCGTTGACCATCTTAGCATCCCTATAAACCTTCCATTGACCCTCTACACACCACCTATTTAGCTCGCCTGCTACAGGAGTGGGGTCTTCATTTCGTGATACAGGTATGGACTCTGAGCTATTTGCTTCATCAGACGAGGCTGCGTGGTCATTCTCTCCAGACCCTGTGGATGATTTGGCATTGGACCCTGTAGCATGGGTAGACTCGGATCGTGAAGAGTGGGCAGACTCGGAGCCTAAAGCATAGGCAGACTCGGACCCGGACATAGACCCCTCTGAGTTGGAAGCAGCCCCAGTTGGTGACCCGATCAGTGTGTGGTCCTCATTAGACTAGGATACAGTGACTACGTTGGGGAGCACCTTCCGGGGGGTGCCTCTGGGTGCAGCGTGAGAATTCCTAGGGTTGAGAGGCATATATGTTGGATCAGTGTCGGCGTCTGTGTCCTCATCAATTAACCGGAAACTAGGGGCAACATATTTGGACTTGCCCCTCTTTGAGTAGGTGACCATCTTCTTGGGTGCCATTGTACCTGCGGGAGCTATATTTGTGCCAAACTAACCATACACGGCAAAAAAAAACTTTTAGGATTGGTAACGACCCTCAACTAAGTCCACAGAAAAAATTTAGACAGATGCTACAGTGGTCATCCACGGAGGAGACCTACGGCCCGTAGAATGATCTACGGTCCGTGGATCTCTTTCGTGGATCAGGGGGCCTGTCATATAGGTCGCATATGGAAACCACGGAAGTGCAGAACGGTCCGTAGATGGACCTATGGATCGTAGTCCACCTCCGAGGTTTAACACTTGGTGAATTTTTTCATGTGCATCCATTTACGAACCCCATCTACGGTCCGTAGATGGATCTACGTTCCGTAGACGGGGTATCGTGGATGTCATCTGTGCCAGGTATCATACATTTTTGGCCTTAGATTTCAACATTAACACAATCTCATCATGCATTTACAACATTAAATTATTCTAGTTCTTCATTCCTGAGATTCCGACCGATTATTATACCAAACAATTTAGACTAGTTGTGGAACCCCAGGTCGAAACTAGCATATAGTTTTTACGATCACATACAATAATGCTACACAATCACTATCTATCGTTCCAAGGGCATTGTAATTTTCAAGTTTATCATGCAATTTCATCTAACAATTACCCAAGGTCAAGACTCAACTCCCGACTTTGTATATTCCATCTATGAATCAAATTCAAAGTGAAGGGAAAGTATATTACCTTACAAGCAACAAGGAGTGGGGTGATTGTGTGATGATACTAAGCGTAGAAAGACCAAGGAGTCACCTCTTCGTTACTGACCAAACACCGGACCCTTTTTGTTAGATTATGGGATGTGTTGTATTAGAAATGGAAGGGAAATTGGGGAATTATGGAAGGAATGATATTATGGAGTAATTTAGGGAGGTTAGGGAATGTTAGAAACGGTTTTGGGAGTAGTGGAGGGAAGGGGAATGGTTTAAAACAATTGGGGGTTTTTAAATGGGGGAATCCGGGTCGGGTCAGATATCCTGAGGTATGGACTAACGAGACCCCGTCTATGGTCCGTGAGTCGATCTACGGTTCGTATATCAGGATTGTAGATCACTCATACACTTTGAAATTTAGAAACTTACCTGGGATCTACGGGCACCATTTACGGTCCGTTGATGAATCGACGGACCGTCGATTTTGTCCGTAGACTTCTGCACCAGACCATTTTCTGCAGAATTTTTGTGGTGTACCTGCACATGTAGAAACCAATAGGCTATTTTTTTTACATTTTCTGGACACTTTTTAGACACGGACCCTATTCTATTTCTAGCCAACACTAGTACAAAACTAAAATTGATACATGGAATAAATCGAATAGCGCAAACTACTAAAAAAAAGACTATATCCTATCGTTGGCTAAATTGTACATCTTGGGTTGCCTCCCAAGCAGCGCTTGATTTAATGTCGCGGCACGACGCAGGCCTTTTGATTACTCAGACTTCATCAAGATTGTAGGCCTCAATCAGTTTTTGCACGGTTTCAGCATTTCCCAAAGAGATCTTGATCCTTTGCCCGTTTACCATGAACCTTGTTCCATCCTTTTTTTTCTAGCTCAACCGCCCCGTGGGGGAACAATTTTGTGAGCACAAATGGTCCGGTCCATTTGGACTTGAGTTTACCTGGAAACAAGCGCAACCTAGAGTTGAATAAAAGCACAAGATCACCAACCACAAATTTGCGCTTTTCAATTCTTTGATCATGAGACCTCTTCATCTTCTCTTTGTACAAGACTGAACTTTCATAAGCTTTTAGGCAAAACTCATCAAGTGCATTCAAGTCATCCATTCTTTGATTAGATGCGGCGCCCCAATCCAAATTTAATTTCTTCTTTGCCCACATCGCCTTATGCTCTAGTTCTACTGGTAAATGACAAGACTTCCCATATACAAGTTGGTAGGGAGACATACTGATGGGGGTCTTGTATGCAGTGCGGTATGCCCAATAGACTTCCCGTTCTATTGGCATTCACAGTCTTCGCCAATATTTGTTTGATCTCTCTGTTGGATACTTCAACTTGACCACTAGTCTGTGGATGGTAAGGGGTGGCTACATTATGGTATCTCTCAAGTATTACCTTGAACAACTTATTGCAAAAGTGAGAACCTACATCGCTAATAATAGCCCTCGGTGTA
This sequence comes from Solanum okadae, assembly GCA_036553675.1. Taxonomy (NCBI): domain Eukaryota; kingdom Viridiplantae; phylum Streptophyta; class Magnoliopsida; order Solanales; family Solanaceae; genus Solanum; species Solanum okadae. The sequence continues at coordinate 9,168,443 of CM071685.1, read as the reverse complement.
CCAAATCTGGAGAAGATGTTCTTTTTCAAGAAACCAGTGACACTTTTACCTTCATTGTTGGAGAGCGCAACTGCTTCCACCCACTTCGATACATAGTCAACCGCAACAAGAATATACTTCATCCCATATGAACTCAAAAATGGACCCATGAAATCAATGCCCCATACATCAAACAACTCTATCGGAGCTCTTGCTTCTTTGGAATCCCTCCTTCTCTTTGGCAACGTTCACAAGACTTCACGAAATAATTAGCATCTTGGTGAATGGTAGGCCAGTAGTATCCACACTGCAAAATCTTATGTGCAGTCCGAATACCACTATGATGCCCACCAACAGGCGATGAATGGCAGGTTTCAAGTACACTCAACATCTCAACCTCGGGCACGCAGTGACGAATAATCCCATCAGCACAACTACGATACAAATAAGGTTCATCCCGAAATAATTTCTTCACATCATGCATAAACTTTTTCTTTTGGTGAAAAGACAAATCGGGAGGCACAATATCGCTTGCCAAATAATTAACTAAGTCCGCCAACCAAGGAATCAAATCATGAGAAGCAGCCAATACCTGTTCATCTAGAAAAACATCATTAGTTTTGGCCCTATCTCCAAGCTTTAGCATAGCCTCTTCCTGTAATCTGGACAAGTGATCGTCAACTTGATTTTCAGTTCCCTTTCTATCTTTTACCACAAAATCAAACTCTTGCAGCAATAGTACCCATCTAATCAATCTTGGTTTTGCATCTTTTTTCGCCATCAAATACCTCAATGCAGAGTGGTCAGTATGCACTATGACCTTAGTACCAAGTAAGTAGGAACAAAATTTCTCGAATGCAAAAACCACCGCAAAGAGTTCTTGTTCGGTCACAGTATAATTCTTGTGGGCCACATTTAGAGCTTTGCTAGCATAGTAAATAGGGTGAAGAATTTTCTATCGCCTTTGACACAATACTACACCAAGCGCCACTCCACTCGCATCGCACATTACCTCAAATGGTTGTCCCCAATCCGGTGAAATAATGATAGGTGTTGTAACCAACTTCTCCTTCAGCTCTCCAAATGCTCTAAGACAAGCATAATCAAAATAGAACTTACTCTCCTTCTTGAGCAGTTTGCACAAAGGATGTGCAATTTTTGAGAAATCTTTGATGAATCTCTTATAAAAACCTGCATGTCCAAGAAAACTTCTAACACCTTTTATTGAAATGGGTGGCGAAAGTTTTTCTATCACCTCAACTTTAGCTCTATCAACCTCAATACTTTTCTCTGAAATTTGATGTCCCAACACTATACCTTCTTTAACCATGAAGTGACATTTCTCCCAATTAAGCACCAAGTTGCAGTCTTCACACCGTTTAAGCACCTCGGCCAAATGATCTAGACACCGATCAAAAGAGTCACCTACAACTGAAAAATCATCCATGTACACTTCAATAGTGTCCTCCACTATATAAAAAAATATCGACATCATTAACCGCTGAAAGGTAGCTGGGGCATTGCATAACCCAAATGGCATCCGTTTTAAAGCAAAAGTTCCATATGGGCAAGTGAAGGTGGTCTTCTCTTGGTCTTCTGGAGCTATAGAGATTTGATTGTAGCCCGAATACCCATCAAGAAAACAATACCAACCCTTTCTTGCAAGTCTATCCAACATCTGGTCCATGAATGGCATAGGAAAGTGGTCCTTTTCTGTCCACGCATTCAACTTGCGGTAATCCATACAAACTCTACATCCAGTAACAGGCCTTATTGGAAGAAGCTCATTTCTTTCATTTGGAACCACCTTCATACCACCTTTTTTAGGCACACACTGCACAGGACATACCCAAGTACTATCTAAAATGGGATAAATAACTCCTGTATCCAGCCACCTGATGATCTCCTTTTTGACTACTTCTTGCATAGGTGAATTTAGTCTTCTCTGGTGCTTGATACTAGTCTTCTCTGGTGCTTGATACTGAGCTTATGATCTGGCATTAGTTGGATTTTGTGAGAGCAAATACCGGGAGGAATCCCAATGATATCCGCTATAGTCCAAGCACTCTACTTGTCCTGCATTCAAATCTGCCACAATGATGACCGGCAAAGTATTCCCTTTGCCCAAGTATACATATCGAAAATGCGGTGGTAGAGCCTTAAGCTCCAATTTTGATGCCTCCATAATAGATGGTCGTGCGGGTGGGGACTCGCAATTCTTCATGTCTAATTCATACTTCTTTGCTTTGGGCCGGTAATCACACCTATCGAGTGCAGCTACCAACTCATCATACTCTTCAATGCCATCACTATCGAAGTTCATAATAACTGCTGCTAGTTCCTCAACACCTAGTCGCTCCTCAATTTGCACTTATGTCCCAGTCTCCGCTCTGTAAGTTATGGCAGATACTGTTTGGAGCTCATCACTCTGCTTCATGGACCTACATATATTGAAAGTTGTTTCTTCATTATTCAGTCTGAATTTCATCTGTCCCTTTTCCATATCAACCAACGCATACCCTTTGGCAAGAAATGTTCTCCCAAGGATGGTGGGAACCTCAAAATCAACCTCACAGTCAAGAATCACAAAATCTGCCAGAAAAATGAAAAACGTTACTTTTACTAGCACATCATGGAGTACACCAATGGGCCTTTTCACAGTTCGATCGGCCATTAGTAATCGCATTGCAGTGGGCTTTGGGTCCCCTAAACCTAACTTCTTGTAAATAGACAAGGGCATGAGGTTGATGCTAGCACCAAGATCACACAATGCCTTAGCAAAGTGTAACAACCCTATAGTACATGGGATCGTGAAAGCACCAGGGTCTTCCTTCTTCTGCACAAGAGATCTTGTAGCAATAGCACTACAATGCTGCAATCTATAATCTTCTTCAAAACTCACAGAACTTTTCTTTGTCACCATATCTTTCATAAACTTCGCATACCCAGGCATGTCTTCCAAGGCTTCTATCAAAGGAACATTGATAGAGAGTTGCTTCAACATAGTAATAAACCTGCGATATTTACCATCCTCAATCTTCTTTGCTAACCTCTGTGGAAAAGGTGGTGGAGGTCTAGGTATGGGGACCACTTTCTGAGATATCTCCAGTCTTGCTCTATTACTTTCTCCGACTCTGGTCTAACCGCTATCACATCATCTTCTTTTCTAATCTCAACTTCCACCACAGACGACCTAGGTGAATCTATGGTCTGTTTACCCCCTCGAGTAGTAACTACCATACAATGACCATCATTCTTTGGATTCTGGATGGTGTTGCTAGGAAGAGTGCCAGGTTGACGTGGGTTCACTGCAGTAGACAACTGAGTCATCTGCTGCCCTAGAAGCTTTATTTACACTGCATGGGCATCAACCTTTTGTCCAATACCAGACAAGTCGCTTCTCATCTCCTTCACATTCTCATCAGTTGCATCAAACCTTCTCATCATCTTCTGCATCATATCTTCAATACGCGCCATATTGCCTCCAGTTTCCCTAGCACCAGATTCCCGATTTTGGGGGGGAACTTAAGGTCCAACCCGATCATTTTTGTTGCCATAGTTGTTCCTGTTATAGTTGTTCTCGCGATTGAAGTTCCTATCCCGGACATAGTGACCTTATCGGTTATAATTTCCATAGTTCCGACCTTGGATTCCTTGACCTTGGCGCCAATTTTCCATGTTGGATCATTGGGCATTTGGTCGGAAACCCCCCGTCTGATCATTCACAGCATAAGCATTTTGTTCATAGTAACACTCTTCCACTGGTGGTGGAGTTGTAGTTAAATAATTCACAGCATTTACCTTTTTTGGTCCTCCGCTCACATGCTTCAATACCAACCCCAACTCGGTCCTCATCTGGGCCATCTCTTCACGAATGTCATCTGCAGAGTTGTTATTTGTACTATGAACGGCAAATGTGTTTCTCCCAGTATCTGACCTCCGAGTACTCCATGTTTTATTGTTGCGAGATATCCTCTCCAGTTTTTCAGCAATCTGTGCATAAGTACAATCACCATATGAACCTCCGGTAATAGTTTCCAGTACTGCTTTATTGTTATCATCCTGTCCTCGATAGAAATACACCTTCAGTGACTGATCATCAATACGGTGGTTTGGGACACTTCTAACGAAGGCAGTGAATCTGTCCCACGAGCTACTCACAGACTCTCCTGGTAATGCCACAAAATTGTTGACCCTATCTTTGTGATTGAGCTTCTTAGACACTGGATAGTACTTTGCTTTAAACACCTCTGCCAGTTGGTCCCATGTGAATATTGAGTTATACGGAAGCTTAGTGAACCATACTGCAGCATCGCCTGTTAGTGACAGAGGGAACACTCGTAATCCAATGACATTCATATCCAAGTCTGGTCTACCTACACGACTTTTGCAAACCACCCTTAGCTTGACCAAGTGCGCATGTGGATCCTCCGATGTCGATCCTGAAAATAAGCCTCTTGGTGTAAGCATCTGCATCAAACTACTAGTCACCACAAATGTGTGCCCTGGAGGTAGAAGAGGTAGGACAATGGGTCCATCAGAGTCTGCTATATCGATGTTGCCCCGATAGTTGTCATGTTGTTGTTGGCCTGGTGGACCATGCACTCTCACTACATCTCCCAATTGATTTTCAGCTAGACCCCGGTTTTCCCCACCAACTACTCTTGGCTGTTGTAACTCAACTGCTTCATCTAGATTTCATCCAATAGGATTAACTGGATGTCCTTGATTGTTCATCCTTCACAAAGTTCTGTTCAACTCTAGATCGTACGGAGTAAGTGGTTCGCCTTGGCTCCGTGTACTTGGCATACACAATAGACGAAACCTGAGAAAGACAAAAACAAAGGGAAAAAGTAAAATTAGGAAATATTTGACTAACGTTCAATAATGTAGTTAAAAATAAATCTAAAAGCCAGATTCCCCGGCAGTAGTGCCAAAATTTGATACGCTCAAATTACACCTCCCTAAAGAAGTATAAGCGATCGTTATCAAGTAAAGAACCCAACTTGTAGGTTTGGGGTCGATCCCACGAGGAAAATGGTTTAGACATTACTTTAACCAACAATTATATTCAATTAGCCAAAATACTTCTAGAAACAAGAAATAAAAAGGGGGGATTTGTGAAACAAATTGTAAGAATTCAGTAAGTAATCAATAATCAAAAGTCAATTTCGGTTGTTATCAAGATGAGAAAATTAACTAGGGTAAACGTGTTCCCCATATGCTCATAACGAAGTAATCCTAGGAATCGCAATCCTTTCCTAGTGTATTACATGCAAGTGATAAGTTAGGTATCTCTAAATCCTTGATCCGGCATCTAGAGAATTTCACCCCGCACCTTGATCCGGCTACGTATTTATAATTTACTAACCCTTACCTTTACCTCATATTAGACATCATAATCGAAGTTTGGCTTAGTTATTACTTTGCACCAATCGACACTAGCCTATTAGATAGTATTACACTAAATCTATGTTGATAAATCTTTTATTGTTGCTTACCTCCTTGATCCGGCAAGTGGCAACAAGGCGAGTTCTAACGCGTGCACTAGTTAAAAAAACTTTTAAACGAAAGAATTATCAATGCATGCTAAACATTATTCAAGAATTACTTATTTACTATTCACACTTTGTTAATCGCTCATGGTTCCCACAACCCTAGTTGTGGATTTAGTTACCCATATTAGAAAGAACACAATTCATAATATTAGATGAATAAATCATGAACTTACGTAATGAGAATAATAAACCCAGAATTTGAACTTGAATTGCAAAGACAAAATCTTCAACACGAATGTAGGAAATCAATAATTACTAGGGTTGCAACTTAATCTCCAAATTCACAAAGTAAAAAATAGAACAATAATGTCTAACCACCAAAAACGAGGTTTACATGTCCTATTTATAGAAAACAAATCCTAACTTAAAAGGGAAACAAATTAAGGAAAGATTGTTTAGGTACGCGTCTTCAATCCACGAGACTGACTTATGGACCGTCGATGGATCTACGGTCCGTAAGTACCTTTCGTCAGCCAAGACTTAGAAAATATATTCAATCAGCCAAAATACTTCTAGAAACAAGAAATAAAAAGGGGGGATTTCTGAAACAAATTATATGAATTCAGTAAGTAATCAATAATCAAAAGTCAATTTCGGTTGTTATCAAGATGAGAAAATTAACTAGGGTAAACGTGTTCCCCATAAGCTCATAACGAAGTAATCCTAGTAATTGCAATCCTTTCCTAGTGTATTACATGCAAAGTGATAAGTTAGATATCTCTAAATCCTTGATCCGGCATCTAGAGAATTTCACCTCGCACCTTGATCCGGCTATGTGTGTATAATTTACTAACCCTTACCTTTACCTCATATTAGACATCATAATCGAAGTTTGGCTTAGTTATTACTTTGCACCAATCGACACTAGCCTATTAGACAATATCACACTAAATCTATGTCGATAATTCTTTGCTTGTTGATTACCTCCTTGATCGGACAAGTAGCAACAAGGCGAGTTCTAACGCGTGCACTAGTTAAAAAGACTTTTAAATGAAAGAATTATCAATGCATGCTAAACACTATTCAAGAATTACTTATTTACTATTCATACTTTGTTAATCGCTCATGGTTTCCACAACCCTAGTTGTGGATTTAGTTACCCATATTAGCAAGAACAGAATTCATAATATTAGATGAATAAATCATGAACTTACGTAACGAGAATAACAAACCCAGAATTTGAACTTGAATTGCAAAGCCAAAATCTTCAACACGAATGTAGGAAATCAATAATTACTAGGGTTGCAACTTAATCTCCAAAGTCACAAAGTAAAAAATAGAACAATAATGTCTAACCCCAAAAAACGAGGTTTACATGTCCTATCTATAGAAAACAAATCCTAACTTAAAAGGGAAACAAATTAAGGAAAGTTTGTTCAGGTACGCGTCTTCAATCCACGAGACTAACTTACGGACCGTTGATGGATCTACGGTCCGTAAGTCCCTTCCGTCAGCCAGGACTTACAAAATATTTCCGCTTCCAAAAAATCAACTTCTCTGAAGCAAACGACGGACTAGCATTACCGACCGTAGATCAATCTACGGTCCGTCAATCCTCCTCCGTAGCTCCATACTTAGCATCTTCAAAAATCAGGTACTGGAACCCTCGCAGTATCATTCTACGGATCAATAGTACGGTCCGTAGATCAATCTACGGACCGTCAATGGACCATGTGGTTCCACACTTGGTCTGGTTTCCCTGATTTGTCTTCAATACCATGCTTGCTGATCTACGGTCTTCACTTACGGACCGTGGATGGACCTACGGTCCGTATATCACCTCCGTGAATTCCCTGTTTCTGCATTTCTTTCAGTTGTCTCTATACTGCAGTGCCTAAACATTTTTCCTGCAAAACACATAAAAACCAATATAAAAAGGCCCTAGACACACACAACTTGTAAGTGAAATGTATTAGAAATACTGTAAACTCACGGTATATCAAGTATGAGTGTTGAAAGATCTTTGTACTGAAAATCAAATTCATTGTGTGAAAAAGGGATTTTGTTTGAAGTAAGGGCACTAGGTACATTGTCAGAAAGTTGGTAGCTTTGTGATAGTAAAACAATGTATGTTTTGTGTTGGTTGGTCGAACGTTGACATGTTTGGATTCGCAAAAGTTAGCTTGTTGAGTCTAAGAGAAAAGATTTGCACTCGAGAAAAGAGTCGGGGTAGAGAGCCATGTGATTGCTCGTGCTTGAAATGCTTGCTTTTATACAAAGTGTTGTTTAGAGTTTTAGTGCATCGCTTGAGGACAAATAACGAATTTGAGTTGAGGGTGTTGATATACCGTGAGTTTACAGCATTTTTAATACATTTCAGTTAAGAGTTGTGTGTGTCTAGGGCCATTTTGTATTTGTTTTTATGAATTTTTCTCATGTTTGCAGGAAATATGTTTAGACGTGGAAACTGAGAGACGCAGCTGAAGGATGTGCAGAAAAGGGCATCTACTGAGGTGATCCATGGAGCGTAGGTCTATTCACGCTCCGTAGATGGGTGTCATAGATGGGCAGGCAAGGCTTGAAGGAAAATCAGGGAATTCTTTACCAAGTTTGGAAGCACGGTTGCAAGCGTAGGTCCATTCACGCTCCGTAGATGGGTGTCATAGATGGGCAGGCAAGGCTTGAAGGAAAATCAACGAATTCTTGACCAAGTTTGGAAGCACGGTTGCAATCAACGGACAGTAGATTGATCAGCGGATTGTACTGCTAATCCGTCAAATGATTCAGAGAAGGGTTCCAATACCTGATTTTGAAGATTCTAAGTATACAGCTACGAAGGAGGATCCATGGACCGTAGATCAATCCACGGTCCATATTGGTGCTCCATCGTTTGGTTGAGGGATCTGAATATTTTGAAGCTAGAAATTTGCCCAAGTCCTGAGTGACGGAAGCGACCTACGGACCGTATATCAATCCATGGTGCGTAGCTCAATATCGTCGAGCAAAACCGCGTCCTGAAACATTATTTCATTACTTTTATTCTAGTTTTTGGCTTTGGAGATTAACTTGCAGCTCTAGCAATTTTTAATTTCCTAAGCATGTTTGGGTGATTTTTACTTTGAAATTGAAATTGAAAATCTGGGGTATTATACTCTACTACATAAGTTCAAGGTTTATTCTTTAAACATTATGAATTGTTTTCTTGCTAACATGGGTAACTAAATCAGCAACAAGGGTTGTGGGAACCATGAGCGATTAACAAAGTATGAATAGTAACTAAGTAATTCCCGAATAGTGTTTTGCATGCATTGATAATTCTTTCATCTATAAGTCTTTATAACGGTGCGCAACGTTAGAACTCACCTTATTAATACTTGCCGGACCAAAGAGGTAGTTTATAAGAAAAGAATTATCAACATAGATTTAGTGTAACACTATCTAATAGAACTAATGTCGATTAGTGTGAGGGTGAAAACTAAGCCATACATCGATATGACATCTAATATGAGGTAATGCTAAGGGTTAGTAAATTATAAACACGTAGCCGGACTAAGGTGAGGGGTGAAATTCTCTAGATGTCGGACCATGGATTTAGAGATACATAACTTATCGCTCTGCATGTAATACACTAGGAAGGGATCGCTATTAGTAAGTTTACGAAGTTATGAGCTTATGTGGAACACATATGCCCTAGTTTCCTTCTCAATTTGATAACAACAAAAGTTTGAATCTTTCTTACTAACTACTCTCATAATTTCCAAAAAATTTTAAACAACCCCCCCCCCTTTTTACTTTTTTGTCTTGGAAATACATTGGCTAAACGAATATAATCACTATTGAACTTAATTCTGAACCACATTCCTCGTGGGATCGACCCCAACCTACAAGTTGGGTTCTTTACGTGATAACGATCGCTTATGCTTCTGAAAAGAGGTGTAATTTGAGCGTATCAAATTTTACACCCTAACCCCTTTAGATCTCACTCCTCTTTCTCAGGATGTTTTGTTAAGCCTTAATGGGAGTAAGAGAGCTGAATCCATGAAGAAGCTTCATGAAAAAGTGTGGTTGCACTTAGAGAAAAAGAACCAAGAAGTAGTCAAAAGGGCTAACAAGGGCAGTAAGAGGATTTTATTTGAACCGGGTTGGTGATTGGGTGTGGGTACACTTTTGGAATGAGCAATTCCTATGGATATTTTCCAGTGCTTAAGAGGCTCAATGACAACGCCTAGAAGGTTTCCCTTACTCTGGAGTATGAAGTGCACAACACTTTCAATGTGTGCGACCTGTCACCTTTCCCAACTGTTGATGATGATGATCCGACAAATTTGAGGACAAATTCTTTTCAAGAAGGAGAGAATGATGCAATACAGATTACATCAAGGGCATTTACTAGTATCCAAGCTCAATACCTTCAAAGGATACAAGGGTTATTCATGCAGATGGAGGTAATCGAGATGGTATTGATGACAAGCAAGAGATTTCATACCTTGAAGATCGCATGGGGAGATACTTTTGGCGATCAGGAACCAATTGGCGCATCGCCCAATGGTTAAGGCGATGGCCCCACCTCTCTTATTATTCAAAACGTGGCTAGAACTGAACACCATGCAGGGATACTTGCCGACCAGTCAGTGCATCGCCCAACACAGTAGACGAGCCCGACATGGCTCGCCCTTTGTCACTTCAGGTTACTTTGGGCCCTTTTATCCTAAAACTATAAATAGCTAGTTTGGGTTCATTTTAGACTTAGATTATTTTGAATGTTGAAAACTTAAACTCAAGTATTGAGCGTTGAGAGCTTGGCTATAATTTTTTTTCCATTTGTTAGAAACGTTGGTTACTTGGGATATCGATTCCGTTGAGGTCATCGTAAGAGTTAGGTGCTTGTAGGAGGATTAACGGATCGAGGTCTTTGGGTTTTATATACCCTTTGGTTTCTTTTTGTTTACTCTTTTTGTGTCTATCTACCTATCTTTACTTTCCGTCTTTTATTTCGCATTTTAGTGAGATTCCCTTATAGGAATTACACCTTAGTCTATTCACTCTCTCGAGCTGAATATATGGGATTGAGTTTAGGATTCACTCTCTCGAGCAGAACCCATGTCAACCCAATACCCATTGACCATCACTCAATAACCTTGGTTTTAAATCCTCACTCTCTCGAACAAGCCGAAAACACAAAGGTAGAACTGCATTTGCAACTACAATTCTTAAATTAAACGACAATTACTGAGTAAACTCACTTCTAAACAACATTTAAACTAATAATTAGCAATACCCATAAACTAAATCAGCCCATAATCACATAATCACATCACATGAATTGGGGTTTTCGCTAAACATCAGAAAAACATAAAAATCGTTACCAAATTGTGTTTTCATCAACTTGGTAAGATTACTTTTGTCCTTACAATGCTCCAAGTTGAAGAATCTCAATGACCCACTTCCAATTACTCAAAACTGAAAAACTTCAATTCTCGAAAGCTTAGAAAAAACTATTCTCAATACTCAGAATTTAATAATAAGTCTGATAATTCATAAATTGAAAAAAATATGATAAAATCGGATACCAGAAGTAATGTTTGAAAATGTATTTATAGTCACCAAAACTATGCGCTGAATAACCATTGGGCGCAGTAAGTCGGGCTCGACGATCCGCCATTTGATCAGTTCTATCGTCTTTCTACTTTGGCCTTCAGCATCCTCAAGTTTAGTAACTTTGGGTGATCCAACATTGCATCGCGCAACCACTCGTAGACTGCGCTTTTCTCTTGCCCACTTGGTTTACTCCTTTAGGGCTTGGTACACTAGAACTTTAGGTGGTCAAATAGCCATTCGGCGAATCGCCAAGTCTCACCAGGCTCTCTTTTCTTCGTTCTTTCAGTTCGCTTCGTTCCTTTTTGCAAATTAGTGTTAATGCTTTGTTCCTCAATCCATATACCTAGAAATCAAGGGTTTTTCATCAGTTATTGACACAAAATAAGCATTTGAGGACACTTAAATCATTGTAAATAAAGCCCTAAATGAGTCCAAATCTCGGACTTATCAAAACTATAGGAAGATGTTCTAGAAACACTTCTGGGTACTCATTGACTATTAGAAGTTACTCAACAGTTGGGGTTTCGGAGCTTGAATCCTTAACCTGAACTAGATGATAGAGATAACCCTTAGAGATCATCTTTCTGGCCTGAAGGTAAGAAATGAATCGACCCATAGGCGCTAATATACTACCCTTCAATTCTAAGATAGGTTCTTCTTGAAACTGAAAACGAATGATCCTAGTTCTACAATCGACTAATGAATAACAATAATGTAACCAATCCATGCCTACAATGATATCAAAATCTACCATTTATAACTCTACAAGATCTGTTGAGGTGACTTTCTGAGAGACTGTGACAAGGCAATTTTTGTCTACATGTCTACCTAAAACTGGTCACCGATTGGAGTAGAGACTGAGAAGGGTTCTGAGAGAGTTTCTAGACTAACATTGAAGTTGACTTCTATATAAGGAGTTACAAAGGAAAGATTAGCCTCTGCATCGTGTAACTTTGGGCGATCCAAAATTGCATTGCGGAACCAGTCGGCGACTCACTGACTGCTCCTTTCTCTCGCCAACTTGGTTTCTCCTTGAAGGCATGGCACATTGGAACTGTACGCGGTCAAATAGCCATTCGGTGAATCGCCAAGTGGATTTGACAATCACCAGGCTCTCTTTTCTTTGTTCTTACAGTTCTCTTCATTCCTTAGTCCATATACCTGGAAATCAAGGGTTTTTCATCAGTTATTGGCACAAAATAAGCAATTGAGGACACTAAACCATTATAAATAAAGCCCTAAATGAGTCCTAATATCGGACTTATCAACACCCCAACTTAAACTTTTGTTTGTCCTCAAGTAAAACTCAAGTTCAGTTGTTCTAAAAGGATGTCTCAAACGGTGTTATACAAGACTCAATCATTAATGCACACAACAAGACTCAACTTACTCATGCAAGGATCAACTGTGCACTCAAAGGTTCAAGCTATGACTCACCATTACCAAAGATTCTCAAGTGCACAATACTTGCTTCAAATGCAAGTTCAAGCTCAACAAAGGTACTCAAATGCCCTCACACAAAGAATGATTTCATATTCAGAGAATACTCTTCAACAATTTAAAGCTCTGGAATCACATACAACTATCACACTCACAAAGATGATTACATGCTTAACTTCACCCATAGGTTTGCCCTTATTTTCCAACCAACAATTGTTTCAGCTCACTCAAGATCAAAAAGGTGTTTTCAAGGATTGTAACGGGGTTGAGTGTAAAGGTATGGTCATTTAGGCTCAATGGCTGCTTTCCTCATGAATTGTGATATGAGCAAAACTTTCTTCCCTTTTCTTCATCATTCTCATTCATGCTCAAAACTCACCCTATTATTAATTTTCCATGGAACTTTCGACACCCCATTTCTTTTGAATCTTTCACACTTTATTTCTCAACTTTTTTCATTCTTTTTTTTTAAATTTTTCATTTCTCTTTCTTTTGTATGGAGGGGTTCCATCATTCTCAAAAGCATAGAACAAGGGAGACCTCTTTGCACTTCTTGATATGCCTTCTCTTTTCACCACACCCCAACTTAGTCTTTTGGCCTTAGTTGGCTATTCAAACAAACCACATTCATAAGGATTATAGGTGAAAGGATAAAGAGAGGGTTACAATTGTATCATGTTTCTTCTAAGAAAAGGCTAATGCTCAAAGGATGTTCAAGCAAAGTTCACACAGTCACAAGGTTGGCTAAAAGAGGTATAAAGTCAAATTGTTTTAATCTTTAAAATTGTTGCCTACGATCATTTCAAGAGCTTGCATCACTTAGTCAATCAGACAAGTGGGGCAAATGCTAATCACACATGGTTCACGGTAAGTTCATCACACAAGGCATTGGCACCAATATCAAACAAGACTCCACACATTCGGTAGTGTGCAATGTCATCACAAGAGCCTCTATTCGATAACCGGCTAGTCACAACGAGATTCAAAAAGTTCACATATTTCCTATGCAACTTCACTTGGCCTCATCGTAGCCGCACATTCATTTTTTTAAAATTAAGAGCACTATTTAAGTCATTAGTATTGATCAAGACCAATACTCAAATTTTCACAAGAACAACCATAGTCACATAAAAACCAAGAGGTGGCACACAAATTATTAAAAGGGTCAAAGAACTATTTCTAATTAAACAAGGAGCCACAAGCTCAAACATCCACAAAATAGTGTCAAAACACAATTTACATCACAGAACCTAATGTATACACAAAACAATAATCACAAGAGGTAGGTATGGAAATACCTCACCCCACCAAAAAGAAAAAGCAATTTGTCCTCAAATGCAATAAAAACATCCAAAAATCAATAAAACTGACAGAGAGGGAGATAAAGAGGGGTCATATCTAAAAAGTTGCTCCATCTGTCGAGGCATCAGTGCCCAGTGTACCCTTAGCAGTACCAGCTCCACTGGACCCAACCATGGTGGTGTCTCTTAAGGAGGACTGGCGGGAAGTCTCGAACATCACATCCTTAAGATTGACGAGATCATCATACACATCAATATCTCACTACCCAAGCTGCTACTCATCTATCTCCGCCTCTGGTGCATCACCTGTCACATCCATACGTACGTCTCCAGTGGTAGTCCGAGGGATCTCAGAAGTAGTTGAAGCATCCTCTTTCTCAGCTGCCTGAAATAAAGTGCTGAAGTTTGTAGACTAAGACAGTCTATATCCGTCCTCGGCTCTCAAAGTCGTAACCCCTGAAGAGTCCCTCTTTCAACGCTCACAATTCGCGACTCTGGCTATCAAATAATTAGTAATAGTCCATAGGGGTGTTAGTGCAGCAAGGATGCCACTCTCGATCATCCATGGGACTTCAGCCTCTAATCGGGTAGCCCTCACATCAGCCGAATGGGCTAGGTGCCCCATCTTTAGGATCATAGCCTGAGTAATCCTAGCAGACTTGGAAGAGGAAGAAATACTAGGATCCTGGGAGGAAGAAGTGGGAGCAAGTGTACCTGAAGGCCCATAGTTCGGAATAGGCAAAGATGCCTCTGCAGGTATCATCTCTAAATCAATCTCTGTGGATGTGTCCACTGGAGCCGCTTTCCTCCTGTCTGCCTCCTTCCGAGTGTACTCGACCAATATACGTTGAATGTCAGTGGGAGATGAAGGAGTGACCTCAATATCTTTCATCACATCCCGAGGAACTCATGCACGACGACACAACTCTGTAATCAAAATTGGGAATGGAAGGGATGTCTGATGTTGTTTGGCCCTCATGGCTATCTCCTGCTCAATAATCAATCCCAATTTGAGTCGCTTCTTTTCTATGATCAATCCCAGACAGGCTGCCTTTGCATGGAAAAAAATGGATTCATTCTGAGAAGGCATAATCAAGCTGCTGATGAACCCGAACCAGTATCCTTTAACAATATTCATATCCTTCTTCTCTATCTGGACTTACCCCTCAATCCACCTCGGGGTGGTATCAGAAATAAGGGGGGAAAGCTAGCCTTTTAGGTCATCCATGGACTGAGTTGTCGCCAGGCCCTCATATTCATTCTCGAACCCTGTGGCTCTCTCAAGGACATCGTATATGTGATCGCTACAACACTCAACTTTTTTTCCTCGGACCTTGATCGACTTCACCAGTCTGAAGGCACTGGCCTTCCTCTTCCCTTGAGGAAACAGATCACCGTAAGTAGAACTCACGTACCCAGGTGGGGATATATGCGTGCACCTCAAGGCCTGGTGAAGATATCAAATCTATGCCACCTAAGTGTGTCCAATAATAGAGGGTACTTTCCTTTTAAGCCCTCTATGGACAACAATTTCTTTTCCAGAATCGTCCTCAGTCCCTCTGCTTTTAATCTGTTGATTATCCTAGGAGGAGAAACATGTACTGGTTGCACTAGGGCCACAGGTGGTGCCGGGGCTTGCACTGTATCTGTTGTAGGGGGAGTAGCTGCTGGAGCTTTAGAAGAGTCAGGGCCAAACCAAGCACGAATCTCCCCTCACTTGGATTGCAGTGGCTGGTCATCATCCATCTCAGAGAACTCAGCTTGGGAGTCAAAGGACTTTCCCTCGCTGCCGAAATTGTGCTCCGAAACCTCAGTAATGGGCTTCTTGCCCTTGCCATGGCCTCCCTTTGGAGGTTCGGTTCTTCCCTATTTAGGAGGGTTGGCTCCTCCTTCATCTATAACTATGACCCATGCTCCTTTACGGGGCGGCATATCAAGGTTGATTCTAGCCGTATCTGCAAAAACATCATAAAAAGTTCACTTCATATCCAGAAATAGTGCAGAATAACAATTGCAGAAACACTCGCCAAACCGACCCCCGAGTCGCTAAATCTCTTTGGCAAAATAGATCGGGATCACCGGAAGGATTGGCTCAAAATTTCCCAAAATAATTGGCATGTCGATGATGGGAGAGGCCTTCCGGCTAATCGTCAACCTCATTCGGCAAGCAAGGACTAGCCCGCCAAAAATTACAATGTATTTTTAAGGATTAGTGGCATATAAACGGCAATCAAAGAAGACAATCGACAAATCGCCGAGTGCACTCGGTGAACTCAGGCTTCTCACTGAAAGTTACAAAACCCAAATTCAATTAAGCATGAAATTATAGGTGATAAAGGGGGATTCGGCGAACCGCCGAGTGGTTCGGTGACTCGACTAAGCTCACCAAACTGCACAACGTGCCTACTTTCAACCCCAACATTCTATATTCAACCTCGCAGCCTGTGAAAACAAAATCAAACTACACACTAGCAGAATTAGACCAAAACTCATGCTACCTATGCCCTGAGATACTCAGACTTCTCCCGATTTGGCCAAATTTGGCCAAAATAATATCAACCGATCAATCATAGGCCAAACTACGTCATTTGGCACAAATGTGGGTTACTTAGACTTCACACGACTAGACCCAACAACAAATTAACACAACCAAACAATTTAGATCACTTTGAAGCAAGAAAATTTCAAGAAATCAATGATTAATCATTTTCGGCAAAATATTAAAATTATATTCGGAAAATAAGCACACAATTACGGATCAGAGAGGCCCAACACACATCACTAAGATAAATACAATTGCAAATGAGTTAAATTGCTAAATATAAATTTGGAGTTTTGAAAACCAACCTTTAATGCCGAATAAATAGTTTGAAAAGCTAGGAGGCAACGATATCCAACCTCGAACACACAATCAACAATTAAAAAGCGTTAAAAACATAAAATATGGAAAAATATAGTGCGGTGTGAGTTTGGGAAGTTAAAAAGTGAGGGAATGTGAATGATTCTGAACTTTTGAACTTTTGGCCTTTAAAACCGTTCAGTTCTCGCCCATTCGACGACATTAGTTTTGCTCGCCAACAGGCAGAGTGGGTACTTACCTTGCCGAGTTTTACAGGACCTCCAGTTATTGTGGGGGTCCAAACTGTGGACAAAGTCATGATCGCCGACTTGTTCGGTGACTCACCTACAAGTCTATGGGCTCGCTGAATTTTACAGACTCCCTTGTTTTCCCGGGTTTAAATGTGACAAAATCTGACCCATCTAGGTCTCCAACTGTTTGATAGAGATGGAGTGAGAACTAATCGTCTGGCTAAGGCTTAGTACATCTTCTTTCATCTCTTTCAAAATTTAATCAAACCCCTCAACCTTGTTGAGAATACGAGAAAACATACCATCAGACCAGCTACCCTATGAATCGTTTTGCTTTTGACGCTCGTGGGGAGGAATGTACTTGTCCTTCTTCCCATCCATTTCTTTCCTAGTGGGGTTACGATCCCTCAACTCTCTATCACGATCTCTCCAACCTTCATCCCTAATCCAACCTTGGTTACCACCTTGCCTCAGGTAGTTTTCATGATAACCACCTCCTTGGTTGGCTAGGAAATTCACCTCCTCATTGTACAATGCTTAAAACTTGGCCTCTTCGGGGTTTACACACCCAACACCCACAACATTGACACTTCTAGCACCAGCTCCAATGACATTTTTGGACAAAATGTCAAGTTGGGTCATGATCTTTGCCATGTTTTGGTCCCTCTCCTGATCTTTCTCAAGCTGCTCCTTGGTAAATTTAAACGTGAGAGGGGAGATCTGATCTTCACGGGTGTACCAAGCCCAGTCATTTTTGTCATACCATCCAAGAGTTGAGCTGCTATAATGTAAGGTCATTGCATCAAACCTCCGGGAGAAAGTTGGCAGCTACTCCCATGTTAACCAAATCAAGGATTCGGTAAAAATATTGCAGCAAAACGTTGTTGGGTAAACCATGTGTTGGGCATTGCAGCACCAACTACTCGAATCGTAGCCAAGTCTCATGAATTGGCTCACCCTCTAAACGCTTGAAGCTTTGGATGTTGTCCCGAGGTGTCATCATTATCAAATGAGGGAAAAATCACACTTGAAATGCGGTGACAAATTCTTCCCACAAAGTGATTGAGTCTCGAGGTAATTCAGCCAGCCACTTACATGCCTCTCCCATTAAAGAAAATCGGAACAACCTTAACCGGACTAACTCTTGGGATATGTTCTTGAAGGAGAATGGCCCGCATGCATAAAAAAACTTTCTAATATGCACATGGGGATCCTTATGAGCCAACCTACTGAACAACCCTTTCAATTGCAAGAGCTTCAACATAGTACTTGTAATATAGAACATAGTGTTCCCTTCAACCAGAGGAAAGCTAATGGCACCAATTCCACCTATTAGATGATGGTCATAGCATTAGGCTCATTGACATCATTGAGGTTGTCGATGTCATCTTGGTGGCCCCTTGGCTACCATTGCTTCCGTTCACACTCATACTCACTGTTTCAAAACACAAAAAAACAAACCAAAACTAAAAGTAAGTAGATTCAACTATTACTAACAAGAACAAAAGTCAACTTCACCAAAAAAATCTTAAACAACACCACTCCTCGGCAGCGGCGCCATTTTGATTAGTGTTTCAAGGACACTTCATCTGATTCTAAGTGTCAACGATCGCTAGTCAGTATAAAACCCAACTAAATGAGTTGGGGTTGAATCCCACAAGGAGCAGTACATTTTCAAGATTCAATAGCAAAGTGTGAACATGGTCAAATCAGTCATATGAATAGACATTATCAAATGAAAACATATTTCAAATGAGGGGTGACACGAATGTCAAATAATAGGGGGGGTTTTGTTCTAATTATAAACTACAACAGCAGCAAACAATACGAAATAACAATATTGGGCCGAGTTCTTGGGATGTGATTCGATTATAGGCTAATATAGACAAACAGGTAATTGCAACTATTAGGAAATAGAAAAATATTAGTGAGTAAACTAAGCCATAGAGGGAATAAACTTTGTCTCAAACAATTTACCCTAAATCAAGTCGGTTTCTCTAGAACACCAATAAGAAGGTAAAATAAGACTAGCCTAGACCTTAGTCTATTCACTATCTCGAGCTGATTATGTGGGACTGAGTTTAGGATTCACTCTCTCGAGCTGAACCCATGTCAACCTAATACCCACTGACCATCACTCAATAACCTAGGTTTTAAAACCTCACTCTCTCGAACAAGCCAAAAACACAAAGGTAGAACTACATTTGCAACTAGAATTCTTAAATTAAACGATAATTACTGAGTAAACTCACTTCTAAACAACATTTAAACTAACAATTAGCAATACCCATGAACTAAATCAGCCCATAATCACATAATCACATCAAATGATTTGGGGTTTTCGCTAGACAACATAAAAACATAAAAATCGTTACATAATTGTGTTTCCATCAACTGGGTAAGATTAATTTCATCCTTACAATGCTCCAAGTTGAAAAATCTCAATGACCCACTTCCAATATCTCGAAATTGAAAAAACTTCAATTCTCGAAAGCTTAGAAAAAACTAGTCTCGATACTCAGAATTTAATAATAAGTTTGATAATTCATAAACTGAAAAAAATATGATAAAATCTAATACCAAAAGTAATGTTTTAAAATGTATTTATAGTCGCCAAAAATATGCGCCGAATGACCATTGGGCGCAGTAAGTCGGGCACGGCGTTCAGCTTGACGATCCGCCATTTGGTCACTTCCATTACCTTTCTCCTTTGGCCTTCAGGATCCTCAAGTTTTGTAACTTAGGGCAATCCAACACTGCATCGCGGAACCACTCACCGACTGCTCTTTTCTCTTGCCAACTTGGTTTACTTTTTCATGGCTTGGCACACTCTAACTTTAGGTGGGAGTAGCTATTGGGTGAATTGCCAAGTGGACTTGGCGATCACCAGGCTCTCTTTTCTTCGTTCTTTCAGTTTGCTTCGTTCCTTTTTGAAATTAGTTTCAATGCTTTGTTCCTCAGCCCATATACCTGGAAATCAAGGGTTTTTCCTCAGTTATTGGCAGAAAATAAGTATTTGAGGACACTAAATCTTTGTAAATAAAGCCCTAAATGAGTGCAAATCTCGAATTGATCAGAACTATAGGAAGATCTTCTTGAAACAATTCTAGGAACTCATTAACTAGTAGAACATACTCAAGAGTTGGGGTTTCGGAGCTTGAATCCTTAACCTGAACTAGATGATAGAGATAACCCTTAGAGATCATCTTTCTAGCCTGAAGGTAAGAAATGAATCGACCCATAGGCGCTAATCTACTAGCCTTCAATTCTAAGAATGGTTTATCTTGAAAATGAAAACGAATGATCCTAGTTCTACAATCGACTAAGGCATAACAAGAATGTAACTAACCCATGCCTAGAATGATATCAAAATCTACCATTTCTAACTCTATAAGATCTGCTGAGGAGACTTTCTGAGCTACTGTGACAGGGTAATTTTTGTAGACTCGTCTACCTATAGCTGGGTCACCAACTGGAGTAGAGACTGAAAAGGGTTCTAAGAGAGTTTTCGGACTAACATTGAAGTTGACTTCAATATAAGAGTTTACAAAGAAAATAGTAGCCTCTAGATCTAACAATGCATAAGCTTCTAAGTCAAAGACTCATAACGTACCATTGACTACATCAGAAGAATCTTCTTCATCCTGGCGAGCCTGGAGAGCATACAACCTATTTTGGCACTAACCGCTACTTGTACCAGATGAGTTACCCTGCTGAGTTGGGTGACCTGATGGTGCTGCTGATGTTGTGGACTGAGCTCTACCATTGTTACCTCCTTGACCATATTTAGAAGGACAATCTTTCAACCTGTGACCAGACTAACAACACCCAAAGCATCCTTCATTTCCTGCAAGACACACGTCTGGATGGTTCTTACTACACTTTGGAAAGGTTGGATAGGTTCTAGTACTTGAAGTACTCTCATGCGACTTAGAGCGTAATGCCCTACCTTTCTGATAATTTTGGAACTTGGAGGATGGAACACTAGCTGATGAAGAGGCTGGAGCTGAAGATTTTTTCTAAAACTACGAGTGATTTCCACCACCCGATCTCTGTTGAGAATACTCATAGGTTTCTGATCTAGCCTTCTTATTCTCCTTAGCCTGATCCCTAATCTTATCTCCCTCAACCTGATGAGCATGAGTCATGAGCCTAGAGATGTTCATCTTTTCATGAAACATCGCATTTCTACACTATGTTTTCACTATATCGGATACCCATACAAAAACTTAATCATTTGAGCCCTGGAATCGGTATCCATGTGAGCATACCTAGAGAGTTGGGTGAACTTGAGTCCATACTCTTGGACTATCATACTACACTGCCTTAAATTCATGAACTCTTATGCTTTTGCCTCTCTTAGCTCCCTCCGAAAGAACCTGTCCAGAAAAGCTTCACTAAAGCATTCTCAAGTGATAAGAGCCACATTTTTACCTCTGCTCTTATTCCACCGAGTATACCAGATGTGAGTTACATTCTTAAGCTGGTAGGATGCCAACTCAACCCTATTATTACATGTCACCTGCATCACTGGAATAATCTTCTTGACCTCATCTATGAAGTTTTGGGGATCCTCACCAATCTGCGATCCTAAGAACTCAGGCGGATTCATCCTTAAAAAATCTCAAACCCTGGCTGCCACTGATCCACCACTAGCATTTGCAGGAACTTGAGCATGCTGGTTGTTCTGGTTAGTCACCATCTGAGCCAAACGTTGGATAGCATTCGAAACCTCCTGATCTGGGATTGGAGGAGCTGCATTAGCAATGCGTGCATTCACATTCGTTCTATAAGCTATACGAGGAGGCATGATCTGAAACGCATAACAAAGGATTAGAACAAGGAAGTTGGATCATACCTCATGCATGACAAGAGTAACAAGAAAAAGAAGCTTTCCGAACACATTTTGTAGCCTCTCTATCATTAGATGTGGTGCACTTTACACCCATGAAAAGGACTCTACTTATTGCTGCTTTTCAGACATCCTACGACACTTAAACCTAAGCCTCCAATACCAAGTTTATCATTCCCCGAAACTACCCCCAAGACTTGGACATGTCATCTAGGATCACGAATGACCCCAAGATAACCCTGCTAGAATATCATAAGCATACTAAATAAACTAAAGTTAGGAAATAATGTGTGGAAGCTAAGTCATGAGATAATCTGAAATGATGAGGAATGCCCATATACTAAATCTGAATGTATGGAAATAGAGAGTTTAAACAACAACTGCAATTCAAACTCTAATACTAAAGTTGAATCTAACTATGTCTGAAATAAGCCTTTACAAACTAGAAATGTTGGGACATGCCCCAGCTAAATATAGCAAAACTAAAACTAAAACTAAAAAAAAAGAAGGAGAATCATGTCAACAATCCTCGTAGAATGAGGACTCACCATTGATGATACTGAACTAAAGATCGGGAACCTATCTATGTGTGATCTAGAAGGTGAGAACCTGAACCTACATCATGAGAAGATGTAGCGCAGAGTATGTGTCAATACTTGAAAGGTACTAAGCATGCAAGAGAGAGTAAAGCTAAACAATAACATAACTAAACCAAAGTACAATATCTGAGCAATGATAAGAGATAAACATGCTACTAAATTGAGGATACTGAGCATGAAATAACTTAATATAATGATCGAGTTTTATAAGATGCTGAAACTGAAATTTGAACTAAACTTGATAACATGGTCAATCAAGTAGAATTTGACTGTAAGGGAGCTATAATAACCAACATAAAACAACATGAGATAAATGTGGAGTCCGATGTATACACCCTATCGAGAGGACCCAATATACCCGGCCAAAGGTATAGAGGCATGACTGGCGTGATCACTAAAATAATGCCCACATAGGGGACTTACAATCTATGAGGCACGTATTTATGGGACTTGAGGGTGACTGACCCTTGTCCACTCGGTATTAAGCTACTCCCAATTAGAATGTAAACAAGCAATATTACAACTAAAATGTTGAAGTACTGAATAGCTCAATTACTGACATGAAAACTCTGAGAATGTAACAATTATGACTAATTATATGACATTCATAAACTGAAGCATGTGTATATCTGAATAATCTGACCTAGAATGTATAATTCATGAACTAAACGAGTATATACAACTAGGGTTCAGAATATTATACACGAAACTGAGCAATAACATGATAATCTGATTTCGATCAATCTATCAACTAAAACCCAACAGTTTCTAGCACTCAAGAAACCCTAGGTCTAGATAATATTAAGGTAATCAAGATTCTGACTAAAATCTAGGGACCTAATGGGTGAAAGGAACCCACTAGTGAAATCCCACATACCTGGTGAAGAATTCCATGGAGAAATCTTTCAATTTCGGAGCTGAAATTGATGAAAACCTGATGTGTTCTTGGGGTAAGGCTTGGTCGACTCTTTCTCCTTCTGCGTTCTAATTTTTCTAAGTTTTTGGTGAATGATTTTCTTAGGGTAGATTATGATTTAGTTACTAGGCTAAAAGTGGTCAAAACTACATAGTTTAGGGGTTAAACGACATAGTATAGGGGTCCACCGCATAAGGAAAAGACAAAACGTCACTTGACTTAACTGTTGTCGGGGCCACCAGCAAATCCTGAAACCTACATTTTTGTAGTTCTAGCATACGGGGTATTACGAAAGTACTTAAACACTAGTTATATCTAAGCACTCTCACCGTCCATTATAACAAAAATATTTTTTCAGTTTTATTTTTCATTTTTAGCATAGAAGTACAATGGAGATTTAACTTTCTTTTTTTTGCCTTAGGGTTGAAGGATTAATTGTACTATCTGCCACCACACCGTAGTGTGCCCACAATCTCTGCAACTCTCTTCCATAGCTACCCTCACCGGTGACTACGCCCTCTCCATCCACATTAGTTAAGGTTGTTTGTTCGCGTAGTTGCTAGTTGTGCGGCCACCAGTGAATCCCATGGCCTAGAAACCCAGATCTCTTAGGGGTCGTTTCGTAAAGTGTATAAAAATAATGTTGAATAGAGTGTATTATAATTATAATTGGATCATGTTCTACTCCAACGACTTTTTTTGTATCTCCTTTGACCCACACTGTTTCATCTTCCCTTTCCTTATTCTTTACTGTCTTTTCTGTCTATTTCTACTCTATTTGCAGGTAATCTTTTGATCCAGATACAAGTCAGAAGGTTCTGGTTAAAATTGGAATTGAGGCCTTCGGAGACTTTCGGAAAACCTATGGTGACTTCTGGCGACAACAAAGTATTAGGTTTCTTGTTTCTTCAACATTTGCTACACAAAAAAGGTTTTGATTGTGCACTTGCAATATTTTCATTTCTAACATAATATTGTCGACCTAACATGTACCTTTCCAGTTTTCATTGTATTCTTAACATGTACCTTTCCAATTTTCATTGTATTCTTACATTTGATCAGCTCCCATTTATAATTTTATTTCATAGACTCAATGATTTATTTTCTACTAGTATTAACACTCATTTTCATAACCCCTACGTTTAAATTTTCTCATGTTTGCTTGTATTTTGGTTTTAATATTTCTTTCCATTGTTATATTCACATAGAATTTTTTTTCTATGCTAGTGTTTAAATATATCTTTCTTGTCTAATTGTTGATCTCTTGTGTTAGTACACAATTACATATCTCATTGTTTCTTGATCCACAGTGTCATATATTCCATATATCTTGTGGGTTGTCATGTGTTAGTATACTGGGTGTACACCTATTCTAGGGCTGATTTCTTCTGTTCATTCATTATATTATTTCTTGCATTTCATCAATTTTTAGTATAGTAAATTAGTCCTAGACTCTATGCTTGTTTAAGTAGTTCTAGTATATTTCTATGTCTTTTACATCTTATTTATCTTACATCTCCCTAGTAGCTTTGGTGAACGATGTTGGACTAAGGTTATGTCTTCAGTTAAGGTTGGGGGCAAGGGAAAGTAGTGGTAACTGGGTTTCTTAAGCTGAAGGTATAGGGTCATGGAACATAGGATTACAAATAGAAAACTCCATAAATCTTGTGAAGACTCTAAAAAAAGGAAGATAAAATATAGTTTAGGTCAAACAGTCCAAATGTGTAGGTATCAAGGCCAAGGATGTGGACGAGTTTAAATTGCCATATTGAGGCAATTTGTAGTAGCTTTAATGATTTCACAAAGTCTTTGTTTTTTGGGAGATGATTGGAAGTGGAGCTTTAATTGTTGATTTTGCAAAAGCTTTTGAGTTAGTAATATAATTACTAATTTGTGTTAGTAATATAATTACTAATTTGTGTGTTTCAAAGAGGGAGAGCCAATTGGTTACCTTTCATCGCATGGTATTTAATACTGTCATGACCAAAAGTAAACCCTAGACGTCACATGGCGTATAGGACCCCGGAAGACCATACACAAGTCACTTGACATACATGCAACTTAATAGAATATAAGTAAGTCGTATCATATCATAAGTGAGAGTTTGAACATAAGTGCAGAATCATAATTATGTCGCGACAGGCCCTTCTAAAACAACACTGGTTTGGTAGGGATGTAAGTCATACACCATGTAAAATATCTGAAGTGTAAAGAATAAAAGCAATAAATGTTTCTTCATGGCTTTGCCCTCTGAGTAATAGGAGTCACCTATCCAATAGCTATTAGCAATCCAAGCTAGCCATCAGTGGGAGGAAAAGGATCATCATACCCTATATTATGAGCTTATATGGGTGCAAGTATAATCACTACACGGAATGTAATAATTTTAGGAAAAATGAGTAAATGTAGACATGATATTATAGTAGGCTTAACACATGTAATGAATGACCAAGTAAGACGTTTAAAATCTTAGAAAACAATGTGATTATAGACATCAGACAAGGTCATGCATTAATTAAAAGGTATAAGGAAATCATTAAGGAAGAATCATAGTTCTTTTGTGGGATATTAGGTTTAACTGACAATAAACCATCGAAGCTATGACATGAAATTTTGTGTAACCCTTACACCGAAAAGAGGAAGTCTAATTACCAAGGTAAAAATCCATATAATTTATTTAGGCTATGTGAATCCACTATCTAAGTCATTTAAGACAACCAACGGGGGCACGTAGTTTGGAACTACATATTGCTACTAAAATCTATCCTATTTGAGCCTCAACCTTAAATTCCTCTCGGTGCTAAGTAAAATCCCAACAGAGTAGACAAAGTCAACTATTAAAGCATAACATTAGGAAAGACAATAATCAAAATATCAATTCAAATCATAAAATCGTATAAGAGTAGCTCCTTGGAAAACCATGATTTGATAAACTTTTCCATAATAGACACTTACATTTCTAAGAATCTAAAATAATTATTTCCTTTCAAATTGTGAGAAAACTTTTTACAAACCTATGATAATTAAGTTAAAATCATTCTTAAATCATAACTTCTTCCTTTCCTAAATATGCATTAAATCCCTTATCAATTCATGATCGTAATTCATACTTCATAGGTGAAAATCAAAGCATAAATCATGGGTCTATATGCAGTCAATTTAAAATCATGTAATTAGGTTAAATCATGCATAATAATATAGAATAACATCAATTTAATCATAATCAAATGGACCCATGTATATTTACATAAACCCTAATTGAATTGGGTGAAATTGAATTTGAGATTGAAGTTCTTTTGTTACCTAATGGATGGAAGGTATCCATTTGATAATCAAAGCCTAGAAAAGAGATCGAGATTGTCAACCTGAAGCTTGAAACCCTAGCTTTCACCGTGGAGCTTGAGAGAGAACTGGAGGGAATGAACTTTGAGGGAATTTGCGGATTTGAGTGTATATGATAGAATGAGGTATTTTGAATGGTTAATTCAATTAAAGGGGTAATTATAGGTTTAGAATGACAATGTTAGAGGTTAGGTGGATAGGAAAAGACCAAAACACACTAATTAAAAACTGCCGGAGCAATCAATGGTCCGTACAGGTAAACCCTAGATTCAACTACTAGAAATCCAATATTTAACCCACTTCCCACGAAACCTTTCTTACGGATCGTCAACCGTAGTAGTGTTTGGATTACTTCTACAGACAGTTCATATGCCACATAGGCGATCCCATAACTCATCCTAGTCAACTGTATATCAATCTTTCAGGACTTGAATTTTCCCAAAACTTAACCAAGTTCCTACGAGTGCTACCTACGACCTGTGGAGGCTTCAACAAATTGTAGATGATCCCGTAGGTTTGAAGGTGTAGCCAAAAATTTAATCCTTCTCTTTTTCAGGTAAAATTTCCCATTCCAGAGGTGTTACAAATACTTATATAGATGACTTGCTTCTCAGAAATTGTGATAAAGTCCTTTGTAAGGATACAAAGGTTATTTTAAGTGAGAATCTTAGTAGCCAACACAAGACTTTGGTGATGGACTATGAGATTGAGAGGAATAGCAGAAAACCATATATGACAAATGGAGGATGGAATTGGGTGACTTGACCCTACTCTTTCCACAGAGATGGAGGAGAAGTTGATTGGTATAAATGCCTGGATTAGTTGAGAGGATGTGAGAAACATGTGAGATAAGACAACCAATTTCATTAGGAAAGTGGCTACAAAGGTGGTAGGTGTATCTAGTGGTTGCTTTGATGGTCAGCGATGAGATAGGTGGTGAAACCAAAAAGTCTAGGGAAAATTTGAAGAAAAGAAGGTTGTCTCTAAAAAAATGGTGAAGTGTTTGGATGAGGGAAAGAAGTCGAAACATAAAAAAGTCTATAAGACGATAAACACACAAGCCAAGTTAGCAGTTACTACTTCAAAGACGTCTACTCTCGAATTCTTGTATGTCGAGCTACCGGAAAAATATGGGGATAAAAAATTTTGAAGGATCAATAAAGTGAAAGAGATCAAATCTCGTTAATTGAAATGTGCATCAACCATAAGTAAGACAAGGTGTTGGTGGAAGAGACCTCCATTAAGAAAAGATGGCAAACATACTTCCAAAAACTCTTAAACGAAGTAAGGGACAAAGACATTGTTTTAGGTGAGTTAGTGCACACTAAAAGAGTTTGGGACTTTGGGTACTATAGGAGTTTTCGGGTAACATAGGTTAAAGCGTTATTAGTAGGATGAACAGGGGATGAGAGATCGGACCCGATGAGATTATGGTGGAATTTTGAAGGAACCAAGACAAGGCATGTTTAGAATTGTTGACTAGGTTTAATATTATTTTTAAGACAACAAAAATACTTGACAAATAAAGGTGGTGTAAAATGGTTCCATTGTATAAGCGCAAGGGTGATACAAAAAACGGTTAAATA
Source organism: Solanum okadae (assembly GCA_036553675.1). NCBI lineage: Eukaryota > Viridiplantae > Streptophyta > Magnoliopsida > Solanales > Solanaceae > Solanum > Solanum okadae. Next base: position 9,140,242 of record CM071685.1, on the reverse strand, counting down.
CTCGCTCTTAGCTTGATCATCTAAATAATATCATGTTTAACCTCCTAAATTGTAGAACACCTACAGTACACCAAGTTACAAAGTCTTTTAGAGTGCGCCCATTAACCTTATAATGTCTTTATCCTATTATTCCGTTAAGATTTTGTGGAACTATGCTTTCGATCTTTGCTTAGTAGAGGTCTCTTTCACCAAAACCTTTCCTTCCTCAGATTTGATGCGCTTCACTTGATCCAAGTCATGGGCCTTTTTTTATGTCGCTTTCACGAGCCTATACAACCATTTGAAAGTTTTCATCTTAGTAGTCATAACTACTAACTTAGCTTCTGCCTTTGTTTTCTTATAAATCCCTTTAGGGTTTCATTTCTCCTCCTCGTCCATGCACTCCATAAACTTTGTATATGCAGCCTTCTTTGTTTCCACTTTGGTTGGGGTTTTCCATCCCTCCCCCCCCCCCCACTAATATCCTTAATGACCACCAAAGTTACCCCTCGATAACCTTCACACCTCTATAGCTACTCCACTAATGCAACTACCTGCCTTAACCGACATGTTTTTCACATCACTGTTATTTATTCCAGACTCCACACCAATAAACTTCTCCCCCATCACATGAGAAAGAGCTAGGGTGAAGCCACTGAATTTAAACCTCATTCTGTCATATAAGGTCTTCTTCCTCCTATGCCTCTTAATCTCCATATCGATCACAAAAAGCTTGTATAGGGTTGTTATATTCTCTCTCGGAATAACAAGGCAGTCCTTAAGAAGTCTTTAATCACTCATCCTAAGGAGCAAGTAATATAAGTCATAGCTACCGTTCTATGGAAGGTTTCAAAGTTGTTCTTCCATTTTAGAAAGTATGAGTTAGCAATAACCAACTCAAAATCTTTAGCAAAATCCAAAAGCAATGGTCCACCTCCATTGCGCTCCCCAAAACAAAAGCCTCCATGAAAATCATCAAAATCACTAGAAGCTTCCCCAATTTGACCATTAATGCCTCCACCAATGAAAATATTCTCCGTGTTTGGTATACATCTGACTACCTCATCAAAATCCACCCATTAGAGCGTTTTGACCTCATCGTTAAAACCCATTTGAGACGCATAACCACTAATAATGTTCAAGTAAACCCACCAACGACTAGCTTAATCGTCATCATTCAATCATTAATTCTCCTAACATCCTCCACTGGCTTTTGAAGGTCCCCATCAATTAAAATACCTACTCAATTTCAAACTCTTGATACTCATGAGTACCACAAGTTAAACTCGTCCCTCCTATGCCTTGGTACCTTACAATCTAATATCTTGTACAAAAGTTATATTTATCGTCCTTTTCTTAAGAATCTTTACAAACTCTATGGACATCCTCATTAATAGCCCTACTCTTAGGTCAGGAGAACTCTTAAACCACGTACCACCACTTCCCCTCGCTCCCGGCTTCTACCGAAGACATGAACCTAGTCCACTATGATTCCCCAAATCCACTAGAGAGAAGTAACTGGAAAAGATATAAATAAAATAGGAAGTTACTAAAACTATTGAATCAAACAGAAAGTCTAATACCGATTAACAAAACTACAAACAAGATAAAAACAAGAAACAATTCATGGTATACACTAAATTAATTAAATGCAAAGATAAAAAAACAAATAACAAGTATTAATACTAAAATGAAAAGGAGCAGCGACTACAGAGAAATAGCAAACAAAGAGGGTAGATTTTGACCCAAAAATCACTAACAATGGCAGAAATAAATAATAAACCAAGAATATAGACATTGAGAAAATGGGAAATATAAAATAATGTAAGAAACACATAATTTTAGAATAAATAGAATTCCAAGAATTTCAGTAAACGTAGACTTTCAAGAAGATAGAAAAAGGAAGTAAAATTTCAAGAATGTAGTAAAAAATACAAGGCCAAATACAAAATACAAAATTTAAACAATGTGTTAGAAAATCAAATATAGAAATTAAATACTCACAATAGGAAATAAATGATATAAATTGGACATGGACAAGAAAGAAATTACATGGAATCCAAAAATGCCAAAAGAAACAGAAAACAACAAAAAAATAAAAGACAACCACTGCCTGAACAATTACAAAACTATCCTCACCAGCAACCTCAAGACGATTTGAGTAAAAAGTAAGGTATTTTCAATATATAAAATAGTGAGAAAATATGTTGAGTCAATAGTAAGGTATGTAGTTATCAAGAATCACAAATAAACTATCATATAGTATCAAACACACAAACAACAATCAACACAAAATATTATTAATTCTTCTAAAACATCATTGCGCATGTATGTATAAATAATTTAATCACATATCTAGTTATATGTAAGACCATAGTTATTGACTGTTCAAGAGTTTTATGATTAATCATTATAGAATCTCAAAGTTTAATTTTTTTTTAGAAAACTACTTGTCAAACGATGGATGAACATACACCTATGCCACAAGAGTTGCGTTCTCAAAGCCTTTCCCCTTTTTCGTTAATTAGATGAAAAACAGATGGATGAACATTAGAGAGAACTAAACTTTCTCTACTAATAAGAAAACTCAAAATTGTCAAACGATGTATGCCGCAATAGTTATGGTATTGACAAAATTTGCTCTTTCTTTTGTTGGATCAATAACTAATTATCAATCTATATCTATATATCTATATATCTATATATTATATTATATTATATTATATTATATTATATTATATTATTATGATATTATATTATATTATTTTATATTATATTATATATTTTATATTATATTATATTACCTTAAAAGCATGAGCTCCTAATTTGATTGTTAAATTACTATAATATCCCTAACTTAGGTTGTGATTTTTTCGATGAGTTGTGACTTTTCCAAAGAGTTGTGACTTTTTCAAAACTTTTGACTTTTCCAAAGGGTTGTGACTTCTTTCAAAGTCATGATTTTTCAGATAAGACACAAAAAATACTTGTTCATACTACCCTTTGTTGACTATAAATAGAGGGGTTACTTCTAAATTTTCAAGCACAATTTTTTTTGAATCTTCTACTATTCTTCTTTTTACATTTAAAAAATTTTTTGTGTGATTTATTGTCATTGAGTGAGTTCAAAGTTTAGGGGAATTTGAGGTACCACTATTTTGATGAAGTGAATTGTTCTATCTTAATATTTCAGTATTTTCAATGAAGAAAAGTTCATATTAGTTGTAATAACGCCAGTTGAACTTTGTATTACTTTAATTTTTACTGTAGTATAAATACATTTGTTTTTGTTAACAATTCCTCTTGTGATGTAGATATATGTTTCTGGATATCTTTTTCCAAAATTATTAAACATCTTAAGAGTTAGAGAATTGTCATAATTTATTTTTTTGATCTTTAAGACAAAAGAATAACTTTATTTATCAATGCTACTTATTTGATTTATATTGTTAGGAAGTTTGCTTCTAAATAGGTATTGCTATGTCAACATTTCCCTTTTGTTTTACTGATTTACCATTACTTAATATTTCAGTATTTTTGACGAAGAAAAGTTCTTATTACTTCTAATAATGTCAGTTGTAGTTAATATTAGTCTAATTTTTATTGTTTATTTAATAGCTAATTTTTATGAGATACATATTTTCATTAATGCAAGCATATATATATATATATATATATATATATATATATATATTGGTAGGTATTTATATATGTAACGATTTTATTATTAAGTTAACAAGATATTCAAACTTCAAAATATATTATTCTAAAATTTTCCAAGTTCTTTTTTAAAAAAAACAAAACTCACAACAAATGTTAAAATATGTGAATATATATGAATAATTTAAAATTTATCATTAACAAAATAAATTTTATATTCAGTAATATGGAATAAAAATTTTCATTTTGTCCCTACACTAAATCAAAATCTAATACCTATTAAAAAATAGTCACATTAATCTCTTAGTTATTACAAATTATTACAAGTGCTATTCACATTCTTTTATACGCTATAGTTATAATATTATGAATTCTCATAGTTATTAGATTAATTATTTCTATCTTTCATCTTTCCATGTATTAAATTTTGACCAATAATTTTTCTTATTATTTTACCGCCCCTATATATGTGATAACACGGTGTTGTTATTTTCCTTAGACAAAATTGAAAATTATTTCCACATATATGAACTATATTTTTTTGGTTGTAGGATAAACATGTGATTATATATATGATTTCATAGAAAAAATATTTTTTTTAATTTTAATTTATAGTTTTTCTGTAAAACAAAAGAAAACCTTTTTCAGTTAACTATGGACAGTCAGATAAATATCTTTGATTTATGTAAATAGTCAATCGAGAAGTCAAATATGAGAGCCAACAAAAAGAACGTCATCTATTATGTTATAACTTATAAAATAATAATTAATATACAAAAATAGTTCTAAAAAATAAAATGTAGTTGATCTCCACATATTCATATGACATCTAAACAAATTAAGTGGAATACGCGTGCAAAGCACATATGGATAGATTACAAGAAAAATACACAAGAAATATCGTCTATAAGGTAATATAAGTTAAATACGTCTAATTAAATGATTTAACCTAATAACATTTAAATAAATATAAACATTATTGCATTTAACTAATAAAAATTTTCATCTACCTTCTTCATAGGTTCGTGTGAATAAGATGTATATATGATGATTCACATTGAACATTCACAAAAGAATCTGCAATAGTATTTTGTGCTAAGCTTATTATTCAAATCATATCCTAAATTTTCTCAATTGATAATCACGTGCAACACATGTGTCGAAAAACTAGTTAACTAATAAATGGAACATTTTTTTAACAGTTTAGAAACCAAATCAATATATATATGACATGTTTATGACTTGGTTTATATTAGAAGAACTAATCCTATTATAAATATAATTGTATGCTTTGTTACACTTTCAATCTATAACATAATGAATTAACTTAATTTTCCTTTCATTGGCCAAAAACTCTTTCTTTTGGGGTGCAATTTTCTGACAAATTTTGGGGTGCAATTTTTTTGACAAATTTTTTAGGAAGAGAAAAAGGAAAATATATCAGCAATCAACAATATTCAGATCAAATGGTTAAGATATTGAATTTTGCTAAATATGTAACATTATTTATAGATTTTGGTTTCTATGTTATATTTATATGTACAATTTATTACTTCGTTTATTGCAAGGATTGTGTACTAGCTTCCAAAAGCAGGCACAATAGTCAGCAGCCAAATAATGATAAAAGTATCTAAATACGTCGTTCAAGAGCATCCATGATATTAAAGAGGTAGGAAGTAAAAATACTCTTAGCTTATATAAACTTATGTTTTGAGGTATTTCATAACTTAATAGTATTGAAATGATTTGGTTCGTGCATGTTTTTTTCTCATCACTACAATAGTTTTGCAACCATTATTTCCCATTCTCCTTGATATTTCAGCAACTCAATTACCTATGTACTAAAAAATAATGAAATCTTCGAAGGATGATGTGACTATTAGATCTGATGAATCAAATGATGACATGATTCAAAAGTTTTCATAGGAAGACTCTAAGATTGATCTATATCACCTGAAATGGAATTATGAATCTAAATTACTTCCATGCAAACTAAATTATAAGGGAAGACATGAATAACTATAACACCCCGAATCTGCAAGAGGGTACCATAGAAAAATTTCAGAACTTCGAGGTGCCATCCACGAGGGCCTAGTGTAACACCCCAAATTCGTAAGAGGGCACCATGGAAAAAATCCATAACTTCTAAGTGCCATCCACGAGGGCCAACCACGACCGTGGGTTAAACCGCAGACCATAGGTGGGTCCGTAGAAGGGCCACCAAAAAGTATCCAAGACCATAAAACAACGACTGGACCCACGAAGCATCGATGGGCTCGTGCCTTGTTGCTAGGGAACCGTAGGTCAGACCAAAACTCTCTAAACTCACTAATGAGCGTGCAGGACGAACCTTTGGTCAGTCCACGGTCCGTTAATCTCGAGTCATGGGTGGCGAGGCAATTGTTAATGTCAGGGGTAGTTGGGTCATTTCCTAATTAATTAGTTCCTATAATACATCATTTTAGCTTCCCTAAGACCTATATATAAGTGTTTTAAACACCCAAATTAGCCGATTCACTTCATTCTTCCAAAATCACAAAAGAAGATCAATTCTCCTCTCAAAATTATTTCTCCCTCTAGAACATGAAAAAAAAAAAGAATCCCTCTAGAATTTTGAGTGAAGGTATGATAGTTTTTATCCATGGATTTCCTTCCATTCATGGAGTTCCCAAATCTCTATTTCTGAAGGTAGAATTCCCCAATTGAGTTAAGGTTTTCTTCAATTATCATGTGTTCTTTTCATTATTCATTTAAATGATTGAATTATGATCTTTTAAGCATGAATTGATGAAATATGATGATTTTATGATGATTATTCTATGAACCCATGTAAACCCCATGTTTTCAAGTTATGAATCATTGATGTGGAACTTTGAGTATAAAGCAAGGGTTTTATGAAATTAAGCATGTATTGCAGGCTTTACATGTATTTATGATGAAATCCATATCTAACCCATGATTTCTAAGTGTTGATGATTGAAAATGGGTTTTGAACCTCAACTTGTAAATTTTGGACTTATGCATTATCTTATTAAATCTATGCAAATATTTTAAGGATGCTTTAAGAGTAAACTATCTATGATGATGATCATGATGCGTTATTGAAAGGATTTTTTCATGTACACATATGAGCAAGATGTAAAAGGTTTCTCACATAGAAAGTATTCTTAGGTTTAAAGGCTTTCGCACCTAATTGAATCAAGGAGTAAAAGCTATACTAATGAAACTAGCTTGGATTGTTTATCCCAGGATTCCATTCCATGAATAATAAGGTCAAGTAAGAAATGAATGTTCCATGGGATTTATGCTTAGCACTGAGGATATTGAGATGGAGGCTCTCCCATTAGTAGAGGTCGGGTTTCTAGAAGAAATCAACTTATCCCTTACGTATGTTCTCCTATAGGATGATTGCCTTAGGTAGACATTAGCTAGTGGATCAACTTAAGCTAGAATTTCATGGTTATACCTTCACAAGTAGGACAACCCTTTACGGTTATAGCTCACATGGTCTCTATGTCGGTTAAGGCTAATCCCTCACATTAATGATGAACTAAGGGAACTTCAAGAAGTATATCACTTGTGTTCGAAGATGATTTTCACTTGAATAGACCATGGTTTTATGACATGTTTGCTATCTCTCTTATATCATAATGTAGCTTGGCCAACTGGAGGTCATGAAATGAAATGTCCTTTTTAGCATGATTTAAATTTTTTATTCATGGCTATCATACTTGTACATTGTTTTGTACTACGGCATACTCTTGCCGTTTCCCCAAATGTAGGGTCCAATAGTCAGGGTCATCAGTTCCGTGGCTAGTGGTTGATTTTTAGATTTTTGGGCTTCGATGGGTCCTCATGCTTGGAGGACGAAGTGTAATATTTCAGTTTCTTTCATGTATAACTATTTTGGACATGATGTATGGGCTAGGCCTAATTTCATTCTATTATATCAGATGCCTATGATGAGACAAGTGTTTTAGACTCTTGCTTTTCTTTTAAAAAATGTTTTGGGCTTGGACTATTGTTTTACTCTTATTGTTCTATTTCTTATGTTATGAGAGCTAAGTGGCTTGTATGGAGTCCTTCAGGGTTCTATAAGCCATATTACGTCTAGGAGGTACCGCTGGGTTGTGACTTGTAGTTTTAACAACGTACCATAGGTGGGTTCGTTGAAGGGCCCATAAAAAAGTTGCCAAGGCTATGAACTCCGACTGGACACACGAACCAGTGATGGGCCCACGGCTCGTGTCTAGGGAACTGTAGGCTAGGCGAAAACTCTCCAAACTCACTAACGAGTGTGAAGGACAGACCATTGGTCAGTCCACGGTTCGTCAGTCTCAAGTCGAGGGTGGTGAGGCAGCGATTAATGTCAGGGATAGTTTAGTGTTTTCCTAATTAATTAGTATCTACACTACATCATTTTACCCTTCCCTAAGACCCCTCTATAACTATTTTCAACTCCCAAATTAGGCCATTCACTTCACTCTTCCAAATTCACAAAAGAAAATCAATTCTCCTCTCAAGAAAAATATTCTCTCTCTAGACACTTGAAGAAGAGGAAGAATTCAACCTAGAGTTTCAAGTCAATGTCTCAGTTCCTCCATTGAAGGCTAGCCTTTGGATTCAATGTATGATATCTTTCATCGATAAATTCATTCAATTCATTGAGTTCCCTAATTCTTCTATTTCAAAGAATAGACTTCACCAATTGAGTTAGGGTTTTTTCAATTATAATGGGTTCTTTTCATTATTGAATTAAATGATTGAATTTTGATTTCGTATGTATGAGTTGATGAAATACAATGACTTTATGATGATTTCCCTATTAACCCATGTAATTCCCATGTTTTCAAGTTATGAATTATATGATGTGGGATTTTTACTATAAAGCAAGTGTTTTATGAAATTAAGTTGTATTGCAAGCTTTACATGCATTTATGATGAAATCAATATCTAACGAATGCTTTTGAAATGTTATAGCTCACATGGTGTCTATATCGGTTAAGGCTAATCCCCCACATTAATAATGAACTAACGTTACTTCAAGAAGTATTTCATATGAATTCAAAGGTTTTGAAAGTTGATGTTAGCTTGCATTGACCATTGTTTTATGACTTATGTTTTCTAACTCTCTAATATTGTAACACCCCAGAAATTCTATGACTTAAGTTAGAGCCTCACCTTATTAATAATGACTCAAACATAGTTTAAATGATGTTTCAAAACCTAAATTAATGCAATTGACTTGATTTGGAAGAGTAAAAGTCTAAACGCCAAGAAACGACCACGACGTCCGGAAACTAGAGAAGAATGTGTTCTAGTGTGTCCTTAGGTTTTGGGCTGGTTTGGGACTGTTGTATGATGGTATAATCTTGTAAAAAGGTTTAAATTAGGTAAATATATGTTTATAGTATCAAAACATTCGAATACGACTCCCCGGGGCCACCCTAAGGGGACCCGAGGAGGACTCTAACCTTGGGCAAGTAAGCTGCCAAGGCAGCTTGCAAATTGCCCTTGGAGGGAATAGGTCTGCGTCGCGGACTAGATCCCCCAAGAAGCAAAAACATTTAATTCACGCCGCGGACTCTACTATCTCAAAATTTATTCGAAATATCTTCAGGGAACAACTCCGGGTCGCGGACTTATTCCGCGACGAAATTGCAGAAATTCAAAAATCGATTTTTACTTCATTAAAGAGTCCAACTAAGTGAGGGGTATTTAGGGTACTTTAGGGGACGTGTATATAATGAATTTGAAGTCAATTTACCTCACTTTTATCACTCAAACACAAAACCCCAAAGATCAAAACCTAAAGTTCCTCCTTCTCTCTACTCTCTCTCTCTTTTCAAGAACTCCATTGAAGAAGATTGGAGATTCAAGAGGAACACCAACTCTCCAAGGTTTCAAATCATATTTTCGTGGTTAATTCATCAATAAGGTATGGTTGTTTATCACTCTTGGGATTCCTTTCCCCAAGAGGCCCCTTCAAGATGAATTTCAAAATCTCCAATTTCTAGGTTTCAACCCAAAAACGTGGGTCTTCTTTCTAAAGAGAGATTGATGTTATAAACTGACTTTGATTGATGTTATATGAAAAATTATGGATGAATTTATGTTGTATTGGTGGTTTCTTGAAGAATTCCCCATGAGACCCATGTTTCTCCTTCTTTTCCTAATTCTAACCCTAGTTTGTGTTGGATATTGATTGAAGCCTATGAATTGAATGTGATGTTATGTAATTCATGTTTGTATCATGATTCTACCCTAGGTTATGTATAATTTCTATGAAATTAGGGTTGAGTCTTTGAATGAAGCCATGAAGGCTATGAATGGAATATGTCAATTGCTTATATTGATGTTGATTATTTTAGTACTTCATGAATTACCTTGTATTATGTATTGGTTATGAATTGTTTGGTAATTTAAGTATGAATGTCCCATGAAGGGAAAGAAGGTATGAATCTTGGTTCTTCTCTGAACTCAAGTATGTAAGGTGAATTACTTAGATTGTAATAATGTTATACCTAATGTGTTGTTGTGGTGTTGATGACCTAGTTTGCTCATCCTTAACCCTCTACACTTAAATTAACTATGACGTATGTATGTATGTTATGGTATGATTGCTATATGATTGAAAGGTAATTCTCATGATTATAAAGTAATGTAAAGTGAAAGGCTTACTCACTTGCTAAGTGTTTCTAAAGTGAAAGGATTGTTACTCACTTATGAACACATATGAACTATTATGTTAAGATGTTTACATAAGAGTCTAGTAAAGGCTAATGTAAACTTATGTGATGACTAAAGATGATTACTAAAGGGAATTAGATGCTTAGCACTGAAAGGGTATGTAAATGAGATGGGGGTCTCACGTTTAGTAAGTTCGGCTCCCCACATGGGTATCCTCACATTTAGCAAGTTCAGATTACCCATGGTATGTGTTGTCTCATGAGATGGAAACCCCCATGTTTAGTAAGTTAGGGTTTCTAGAAGCAATCTCCTTGACCCTTAACTATGTGCCCACATAGGACTCTAGCTTAGTGGATCCACCTAGATAGCTATGTACGAATGGTTACACCTTAGGCAAGTGTTAACCCTCTCTTTTCGGTGTGGGAATAGAACACCGGATTCCATGTAGCTCTCATGGTTCATGTCGGTTATTGCAATATTTCCCTAATGTAAAAGTAAATGAGGGTATGAAAGGTGTAAACTCTTACTAGGGCTTTCTTTATGGTTTCTACATAGTGTAAGGGAGGGTATGGGACTTCTCTTGCACATTGCACTTGTGGGATCCTAAGAGATGGTTGTAGTAGTGTTCTCTTATGATTATGATGATTATGACTTATGTATGTTGAAGCTATGTTATGTATGATTATTATGACTATGGTAAGTTATGATGAAATATAATCTTATGAATGTATGCATGAAGTAGGTTGCTTAATGTGATACTTGGATTTGAATAGGGTTATGGGGTTCTATTCTTTGCATTGCACTAGTATTGCTTGGGTTGCCTACATGTTGGGATGATATTACGTTGGTTTGGACTATGATGCTTACTTTGTGTGCATATTGGATTTACTTGGTAAAAAGCATGTTTGACTAAATGTCCTTTTATGTATGTTTCAATGGTTTTTATGCATAGTAGCCATACTTCGTATGTGTGTTCTACTAACCCATATTTTCTCCCTTTTCCCAAAACATTTAGATTCGGGCCATTGAGGATTAAAGCTTACTTCTCAAGACACTTGGAGTTGCTTTCCCAAGTTGGTAAGTCCTCAAGTCTGAGGACAAGACACTGTGATCTAGCTTCTATGTTTAGCTCTTTGCTTATGTTTAAACACATTGTTGTACTTTCCTATTTCAAAACTTCTTACTGATGTAAGGGCTAAGTCCTATTTTCTATACTTTATGTCTAGAGTACATTCTGACGAAGTTAGATTCTGTTTTTCATATATGAAGTGAAGTTGAACTTCTAAAGTAAAAGTTTTAAATTTTACGTGAATTTATTCTATGATACATGCTATGACGAATGCTAAGGGATTGTATAAGACCCCTTCAAGATCGATTACGCCGGTAACGACTAGGGGGTGCTCTCGGGTCGTTACAAATATAATGTGTTAGCTTGGTCAATTGCATATCATTAAATAAAAGGACCTTTTTAGCATGTTTTGAATGTTTTTTGTATGGCTAACATACCTGGTACATTGTTTTGTACTAACACATAGTCTTGCCTACATTTCCCCAAATATAGGATCCGACAGTAAGGGTCATCAGTTTCATAGCTAGTGGCTGAGTTTGAGATTTCTGAGCATTGGTGAGTCCTCATGCTTCAAGGATGGAGTTTATTGTTTATGTTTTATTCATGTATTTCTCTTTCAGACATGATCTATGAACTAGGCCAAATTTCATTCTATTGTATTAGATGGTTTTGATGAGACAAGTGTTTTAGACTTCCGCTTTACTTTTATAAAATGTTTTGGACTTGAAACTTATTTTTAATTCATTTGTTTTATTTCTTATGTTTTGAGAGCCAAGTGGCTTGTATGGAGTCCTCAAGGGTTTTATACAACATGATACATCTAGGGGGTACCCCTGGATCGTGACAAACTTGGTATCAATATCAAAGGTTTAGAATGGTTCTAGGATGTCTCTTAAGCCACGTCTAGTAGAGTCTTATTCATAAGTGTGAAACACGTATTATTTATGAATGAGAGGCTACAAGATGATTAGGAAACTCCACCTCTTTCATTTTTCTTAAGTCGTGTGATAGAGTTTAACTTTGTAAGGTCTCTCTTCTAATCCTTATACTATGTTCTTCAGGATATGGCTACTCGAAAAGCTTATACTAGTAGGAATCTAAGAGAGAATGCAGAACAAAAAGCTCCTCCCCAAGCTCCTCAAGTTTCGGTCGATTCTTTTTCGAGCAAGTTTCTAATGCGGAGTTTAGGGCTGCTTTCCAAGTGTTGGCTCAAGCCATGACAGCCTAAGCCAATTGGGAGGTTGCGGTTCCCGTGAATCCAAATGTAGGCATGATGGCTTCAAGAGTGAGGGACTTCACAAGGATGAATCCTCCAGAGTTTCATGGTTTTGAGGTTAAGGAGGATTCTCCAAAGTTTATTGATGAGGTTTTGATGATCATGGGAGACACACTGATGGAAAAGGTAGAGTTGGCCGCTTATAAACTAGAAGACGTGGCTCAAATATTGTATAAATAATGGAAGGATGGCAAACTGGAAAATGAGGGTTCTTTTGATTGGGAGAAGCTAAGGGTTGCTTTTCTTTATAGGTTTTTTCCCCTTGAAATGAGGGAAGTAAATGTGCTTGAGTTCATTAACCTTCGACAAGGGAGTATGTATTTGAAGGAATATGCTTTAAGGTTCACACAATTGTCTAAGTATGCTCTACTATGGTTGCTGATTCAAGGGCTAAGTTGAGTAAGTTTGTTTCGGTTGTGTCCAAAATAATGGTTAAAGAGTTTCATACCACCATGCTCATTAATGACTTCGACATCTCTTATCTCGTCTCGTCTCATGTGGTTACCGGTATGTTGAAAGTTTTCCAACTTGATGATTATGCTTTCCTCGATCCTGGTGCTACTTTGTCTTTTGTGACACCATATTTGGTTATGAGGTTCGATGTTCTTTCGGATGTTTTGTTAGAACCATTTTATGTCTCTAGTCCTGTTGGTGATTCTATTGTGGCTAAGAGGGTCTATAGAAAGTGTCCCATTTCCTGGTCCCATAGAGTTACTCTTGTTCACTTGGTAGAGCTTGATATGTTAGATTTTTTTATGTTATCTTGGTATGGATTGCCCGCACTCATGTTATGCTTCTATTGATCGTAAAACTCATTTAGTAAAGTTTCAATTCTTGAATGAGCCTGTTCTAGAGTGGAAAGGGGGAAATTCTATGTCTAAAGGTCAGTTTGTTTCTTATCTTAAAGCTAAAAAGATGATTTCTAAGGGTTGCATTTACCATCTAGTTGGGGTGAGGGATGTAGATTCTGAAACCCCTACTCTTGAGTCGATCCCCGTTGTTAATGAGTTTCAAAAAGTTTTCCCAGATGAATTACCCAATATTCCTCTTGAACGGGAAATAATTTTTGGTAATGACCTTGTCCCAGATACGCAACCTATTTCTATTCCTTCTTACTGTATGGCTCCGATAGAACTTATTGAGTTGAAATAACAATTGAAAGAGTTGTTGAATAAAGGTTTAATCTGACCACGTATATTTCCATGTGGTGCTCCAGTTTTGTTTGTTAGAAAGAAAGATGGTTCTCTTCATATGTGTATTGACTATCGTTAGTTGAATAAAGTGATCATAAATAATAAGTATCCTCTTCCAAGGATATATGATTTGTTTGACAAACTTCAAGGACCAAATTATTTTCTCTAAGAATGATCTTCAATCGGGTAATCACCAATTGAGTGTGAAAGATAATGACATTCCGAAGAGATTTTTTTGAAATGGGTACGGTCATTATAAATTTTTGGTGATGTCTTTTGGGTTGACTAATGTTCCAGCGACGTTTATGCATTTGATAAATGGGGTGTTTAGACAATACCTTAATATATTTGTGATTGTGTCCAGCGATGATATATTGATCTATTCAAGTAGTGTGAATGATCATATTGATAATTTGATAATCGTGTTGCAAATTCTTAAGGAGCAAATACTCTTTGCAATGTTTAGAAATGTGAATTTTGGTTAAGGTCTATAGCTTTCCTTGGCCATATTGTTTCAAGTAAGGGTATTGAAATAGATCCTAAGAAAATGGATGCGGTCAAGAGTTGGCGTAGACCTCTAACTCTGTCGGATATTAGACATTTCTTGGGTTTAGCCGGTTACTATAGAAGGTTTGTGGAGAGATTCTCTTCAATTGTCTCTCCTTTGACGACTTTGACTCAAAAGAGGGCTAAGTTCATATGGTCCGAATTATGTGGAAAGAGTTTTCAAGAGTTTAAAGATAGACTTACTTCTGCTTTGGTGTTGACCTTATCGGAAAGGACGGATGGTTTTGTGGTTTATTCTGATGCCTCTGGAATTGTTCTAGGATGGGTTCTTATGCAAAATAGGAATGTTATTGCCTATGCCACAAGGAAATTTAAGATTCATGAAAAGAATTATCCTACCTATTACCTTGAACTAGTAGCGGTTGTCTCTTCCTTAAATATTTATAGGCATTATTTATATGGAGTTCATGTAGATGTGTTTATCGACCACAAGATTTGCAATATGTGTTTAATCAGAAAGGTCTAAATTTTTGCAAAAGAAAATGGCTCGAGTTATTGAGAGATTATGATATGAGTGTTCTTTATCACCCCGATAAAGCTAATGTGGTAGTAGATGCTTTTAGTAGGTTATCTATGGGTAGTGTTTCCCATATTGGAGAAGAAAAGTAAGAGTTGGTTCGAGATGTTTATAGATTGGCCTAATTAGGTGTTCAATTAGTGGGTCTCACCAAAGGTGGTGTTATAGTTCAAAATGGTTTTGAATCATATTTTATGGCGTATGTGAAAGCTAAGCAAGGTCTTGATCCAATTTTGGTAGAGCTGAAAGAAGCGGTGCTTAAGAAATCCGTTGAGGCATTCCTCCAAGGGGGACATGGTGTACTTAGATATCAGGGGCGTTAATGTGTTCTGAATGTTGATGCCTTGAGGAAACATATCTTAACAGAAGACCATAGTTCGCGGTATTTTATTCACTCTGCAGCCACAAAGATGTACCGTGATTTATGGGAGGTTTATTGGTGGAATGGGATCAAGAAGGATATTGTGGGATTTGTGGTTAAGTGTACAAATTACCAACAAGTTAAAGTTGAGCATCTAAAATCGAGAGGTTTATCCCAAGACATAAACATTACTACTTGGAAGTGGATGACTTGAATATGGACTTTATAGTTGGTTTACCTCGCACCTAGCGACAACATGACTCAATTTAGGTAATAGTAGATCAGATGAAGAAATCGTCTCATTTCCTTCCCATCAAAGCTTCTTATTGTGCAGAGAACTATGTAAAGTTGTACTTGATAGAAATGGTAAAGTTGCATGGAGTGCCTTTACCCATTATTTCCGATCGTGGTACCCAATTGAATTCTCAATTTTGTAAGTCATTCCAGAAGGGTCTTGGTACACATGTTAAGCTTAGCTCGACCTTTCATGC
This sequence comes from Solanum okadae, assembly GCA_036553675.1. Taxonomy (NCBI): domain Eukaryota; kingdom Viridiplantae; phylum Streptophyta; class Magnoliopsida; order Solanales; family Solanaceae; genus Solanum; species Solanum okadae. The sequence goes on along the minus strand of CM071685.1, from coordinate 9,124,439 downwards.
GGAAACTGATGAGCAAGAGGAGCATACTATCCATACTTTGGAAGATATGTTAAGGGCTTGTGTGATTGATTTTTAAGGTAATTGGGATTACCATTTACAATTGATTGAGTTTGCTTACAATAATAGCTATCACTAGAGTAGCGATATTGCTCCACTTGAGGCGTTATATGGTAGGAGGTCTAGATATCCTATCGGTTGGTTTGAGGTGGGTGAAGTTTCCCTAATAGGTCCCAAATTGGTACAAGAGGACATAGTGAAAGTTCGGCTTATTAGGGAAAGGTTAAAATGGCTCAAAGTCGGCAAAAGTCATATGTCAATGTGAGAAGAAGGGATCTAAAGTTTAACAATCATGATTGGGTTTACGTAAAAATATCACCCATGAAAGGTGTAATGAGGTTTGCTAAGAAAGGGAAACTTAGTCACCGGTATTTAGGCCCATAGAAGATTTTGAGGTGTGTTGGTAAGGTTGCTTATAAATTAGATTTTCCAAATGAGTTGGCATCAGTGCATCCTGTTTTCCATGTCTCTATGCTTAAGAAATGTGTTGGAGATCCGACATCCATAGTTTCCTTTGAAGGGTTGGGAGTTGATGAAAGTATTTCTTATGAAGAAGTCCGATTGAAATTTTAGACCGGCAAGTAAAGAAGTTGAGAAATAAGGAAATAGCTTCAGTGAAACTGTTGTGGAGGAATCAGTTAGTTGAGGGTGCTACTTGGAAGGCGGAGGAATATGTGATTTCCGGATATTCTCACCTTTTTACTTCTACTCCTACTCGAGCTTGAGTTAATAAGTTCCTCTTGGGTTGTCCTTTGTTTTGGAGTCATGTGTTTTATGTGTTTCCATGATTTTCTTATGTGATACATGTTCATGAAAACTTGTGTTTTGAAGGAAAATGAGTTTACATGATTGATTTTCCTCATGTTGTTGGGCATTGAGTATGAGTTGCCTATAGACTTCATGAGATGAATTGATCAACATGTTTTAGCTCCATGTGATTCTGTTGAGCATGCTTTTAGCTTGGAGAAGGTAGTTCCTCCTTGAACCTAAGTAATTGTAGTTATTAGTGTTTCTTAAAGGTTTATACTTGGTTAACTAAGGTATACATATCAGGACTCTTTTATGATTGTTTTTATGAAGTTCTACAGATGTTTCGTCAAGTTGAGGCTATATGGCAAATATGCCGATTTAAGCTCAATTATGAATTGTTTATAGGTGCGTACCGCCTATGTAAATATAGTATTTGCGAAGCTTAGGCCATAAGGAACAACTTTTGTGAAGAAACTACAGTCGTTCGAGCGTTCATTGGAAAGGAATGTTAAGTCTAAGCTCCATCCTTCATTTTAGCACCACTCCTCGGAAATTCCTAAAACGCTGAAGGTGTTATTTTGCTATTCTCTTGCTAGAAAGACCTTCAGTGAAAGGCATTGGGATCTCAGCTTAATTATGTACGTGATTCTATTTTGATATTCCACTTGTTCAGATAAATAGAGTATTCCACATTTACATGTCATTTTATCAGTTTCCTTGACTATATGTCCGCATTTATGAATTCTTATTCTTTTTTCGGTGATATTACTTAAAGTATCACAAGAGACCTTTATTACTTGTAACCAGACCTCTTTCCCCACTAAAGTTATTATGAAAAATTCTTAAAGTAACTCACGATTTTCAAAACTCTCAAATATAACTTAAATGCTTAAACTATTACAACACTTTGTTTTTGAAATACTTCCTTTATAAATTATCTAGGAACTAAGTAAATCAACTTAAACTTCTTATGAATATCTGCTAGGTTAGGTTATCTTTCTAAAATTCGAGTGAACTTTTCAAGCTTATTTTATAGAACATATGAGGTTCCATGAGATTGTTACATGTTATACGAGAGTGATTGTAGGTTTATGAGAAGAAGACTACAAACGGGCCAAGATTGGAAACACGACATCGATACCATATAGGTGTTATAAATCCATGACATGACATGCTATGCATTCTACTCCCGAGGTATAATCGGGAGGTATAGGGCTTATGACCTATATTCATACGTATAAGACACAAATGGCCATAGGTTGGCATATATTGTGTCGGTTAGCTACTGGAAAGCACCACCATTGCTAGAATTTGGTTGGGTATGTCATGCTTTTGCATATATATATATATATATTCATGACATATAATTATACGAGCATACCATGCATACTTAAATAGTAGGAGGCCAAATGTTAGCTAGGGAGATTATTTAAGTTTCATTTTGAGGTGGTATCTCTATTAACCTTTTACAATAACTATTTATTATTCTACTTTCCGCTTTACATACCAGTACATTTTTATTCGTACTGACGTCCCATTGCTTGGGGATGTTGCTTTTTGTTTCATGAGAGCAGGTTCATGCAGGGATTCTGATCGACCCACCCGCTAGGATTCAGGTTTAACTGTGAGTTGGTAAGCTCCATCTTATCATTGGGCTATCAGAGGAGGTTTACTTTGGTTGTATAGTTTGGGTATAGTCGGGGACTTGTCCCGACAGTGCTTATGTCACTCATAGAGGCTATGGTGAACACAATGTTCTGTGTTTTCTTTTGTATGTTTCAATCTCTATCCCATAAACTTGGCACATATATGTATGTGTCTAAGTAAGTATGTCTTCAGTTTTGTCTTCATCGGCTAGCTAGTAAATTATTATTTTTTTGGCTTGTCTAGCATTGTTTGTATGTTTTATTTTCATTTAGGTCATGACCTTCAGGGTCAAGTATTCAATTTTTAATGGTTGTGTTTCCCAATCTTTTTGTCTCATAGTTTGGTTAACTATTATGTTTTAGTAGGTAACTTGATCTAGTAGGGTATATAGTGACAGTTACGCCCCATATTTTGGGGCGTGAAAAAGTTGGTATCAAAGCAGGTCTTATGATGGGGGTCCACCAGTCGTGTCTAGGAGAGTATTTTTTATGGGTGTGTTGTGCACTTCACTTATAATCATGAGGCTATAGGGCATTTATGAATGATTACATTTCATTAAACTGATATATCGTGCTATAGTGCAAAAGTATAAGAACATTTGAAATTTAATCGTGCCTAATGTTTCTTATCTAATAGGTTACACTTGCTCTGGATATGGCAGATCGAGAGATAGGTATGGATCTAAGGAAGGGTACTTGTCGTTCCTCACCTAGTCAAAGGGATAGATTCCCCTCAGATCCATAGAGGAAATCTCCAATACCCTTAGTACCAGGCTTCCCGGCACCTATTGATGCCCGAGGAGAAGCAGTACCCCCAGCCTCACAAATTCCATTGGTACTTAAGGAAGCTACCGATACAGGACCTCCAGTACCTATTGTTCTTCCACTAGATACTGGAAGTAGGGGATGAGGGAGGTAGTTCAGTAGTTGACTAGGATGGTTTTTATTCATGAGCGATAACTCGAGTTAGTAGTAGAAACTCTGTGCGACTGGTCAGAAAGTTTGAAGGTATGAAAGTTTCTTCATTTGGCCCCTCCAGTATCTACGGAATCTAGTCCTACTGAGGATCCCCAGGACTTAATAGACCACATATATAAAGTACTGAGGGTGATGCATGCCTCTATCACCGAGGCTATGGAGTTGGCTTATTTTTGACTACGTGATGTTGCCATCCTTCTGTATTTGTACATTCCATGAGAGCCAGAGTTCATCATTATGCTGATGGTTTGGCATATCATTTGATCCGAGATTGAAGGGTAGCATCCCTATCAAATAATGTAGATATTTTCCACACACAAGCTTTCACTCAGACTACAGAGGACCTTTCTCAATAGATTCGTGATACCCAAAGGGATAGGGAGAAGAGTAAGAGGGCCCGTACTATAGGGTCTTATAGGTAGCCACATTGTGATTTTTTGCCCCCATTCAATCGATATCCATTTCGTCCAGCGGGTAGTCTCTCACCACAGGTGCAGGTACCACGGTTTGATCGTTATAGTCAGTCATGACCATGTCAAAGCTCAGTCTGCCTAAGGGTCATCGACAGGATCATTCCGTACATATAAGACATCCCACTCCTCATTTTACATATTGCGGTAATCCATACACTGGGTAGTGTAGATAGGGTTCAGGTGCATGTTATCAATGTGGGAATATAGGACATTTTATTAGTCAGTTGCCAAGATTGAGAAAAGGTGATCTAGCTCAGCCTTCATGATTCACAACAACCTCTTCACCCTCAGTACGTACCCTGCGATCAGGACCATAATGTACTTACGGTTTTAGTAGAGAGAGAGTTGGAGGAGATACATCAGGTTTGAGCGGTGGCCTGAACCACTTTTATGCACTCATAGTCCGATAGGATTTAGAGGCATCCCCTGATGTTGTCACATGTATATTGATGATATCTTCTCAAATGGTTTACGAAATTATAGACCCTGGCTATACATTTTCATATATTACTTCATTTATTGTTAGTAAGAATGCCATGAAATCTGAGTTGTTGCCACAACCAGTTGAGGTGTCTACACCGGTTGGCGATTCTATTTTAGCTAGTCGGGTCTATCGGGGTTGTACGGTATTAATTAATGATCGTCCAGCCTCTGCTGATTTAGTTCAGTTAATTATGCTAGATTTTGATGTTATCTTGGGTATGTATTAGTTGGCATCTTGCTAGGCTAATATTGATTGTCGTGCAAATATAGTCAGATTTTACTTTCCATGTGAGCCATTCCTTGAGTGGAAGGGTAATGCAGCCACACCCACGGGTAAGATTATTTCATACCTTAGGGCTCGAAAGTTTATTGCTAAAGGTTGTATATTCCACATTGTTCATGTAAAGGATATTGATAAGGACCCCACGTCTCTTCTGTCGATTCCCATTGTGAATGAATTTCCCATGTTACTCCTTGACGATCTTCCTGTAATTCCCCCAGAAAGGGAAATTGATTTCTCTATAGACTTTCTTCCTGATGCACAACCTATATCAATTCCTCCCTATAGAATGGCACCTGCAGAGCTAAGAGAATTGAAGGAACAATTGAAGGACTTGCTCGATAAAGGATTTATCAGGCCAAGCACTTCCCCATGGGGTGCTCCACTGCACTTTGTTCGAAAGAAAGATGGCTCATTACGGATGTGTATTGACTATAGTCAACTAAATAAAGCCACTATTAAGAATAAATATCCTATTTCGTGGATTGATGGCTTATTCGACCAGTTACAAGGTGCCAAATGCTTTTCCAAGAGTGACTTGCGGTCTGGTTACCATCAGTTATGAGTCAGGGAAGTTGATATCCCAAAAATAGTATTTAGGACAAGGTATGGCCATTTTCAATTCCTTGTCATGTATTTGCGGCATACAATTACCCAGTAGCTTTTATGGATCTTATGAATTGGGGTCTTCAAACCATTCTTGGATGAATTGTGATTGTGTTTATTGATAATATTCTTATATATTCACGGTCGAAACCTGAGCATGCAGACCACTTGCAAGCTGTATTGCACAATCTTCAAGATTGTTGTTTATATGCTAAATTCTCTAAATGTGATTTTTGGCTTAATTATGTAGCTTTTCTAGGTCATTTTATTACATGTGAGGGGATTAAGGTTGATGGACAAAAGATTGAAGCAGTGATGACTTGGTCGAGGTCCTTGAATCTAATGTAGGTCTGCAACTTTTTAGGCTTGGCAGGGTCTTACCGAAGGTTTGTATAGGGAATCTCTTCTATCTCGGCACCATTGACAAAATTGACATATAAGCCAACTAAGTTTCAGTGGACCAAGGCATGCGAACAGAGGTTTCAGGAATTAAAGAAAAGGCTTATCGCCGCACCTATCCTAACTCTTCCAGATGGTAATGAGGTTTATGTTCTTTATTGTGATGCCTCAAGAATTGGCCTAGGTTGTGTTCTTAAGCAGCATAGTAAGGTTATTACATACGCGTCTAGATAGTTGCAGAAGCATGAATAGAATTATCCTACACAAGATCTTGAGTTGACTGCAGTTGTCTTTGCCCTAAAAATATAGTGGCATTATCTATACAAGGTTCTTATAGATATTTTCACCGATCGCCAGAGGCTTCATTATTTACTTAAGCAAAGGGAGTTGAACCTAAGACATCGGAGATGGCTAGAATTATTAAAGTACTACAATGTTGACATTTTATATGATCCCGACAAAGCTAATATTGTTGTTAATGCGCTCAGCCGGAAGTCCTTAGGTAGTCTAAGTGATGTTGAAGCTGATAAGGCTAGAATTACAAAAAGACCTATGCCAACTAGTTAATTTGCAAGTACACCTGGTAGATGTAGGAGGCAGATATATTGTCGTTAAGAATATGTCAGAATCTTCTTTTGTGAATGAAGTGAAAAGGAGGCAACATGAAGATTTTGAGCATAGGAAATTAAGGTAAAAGGTTCCACAACAACAACAACCTTTATTTGAGCTAACTGGAGATGGAGTCCTCAGATACCAGGGTCGCTTATGTGTACCGGCAGTTGGAGAGCTCCTTACAAAGATTTTTTTAGAGGCCCAATATTCTAGATATGTAGCTCACCCTGGAGAGACGAAGATGTATAAGGACCTTTGACTAATCTATTGGTGGAATTGTATGAAAAATCATATTGCGGAGATGGTAGCTGAATGTCCAAAATGTCAACAAGTTAAAGAAGAGCATCAGAGGCCTAGAGGCCTAACCCAGTATACTGAGCTTCTGTTATGGAAATGGGATATGTTAAATATGGACTTCGTCACTGGTTTACCTCGCACTCCACGAAGGTATGATTCAATTTGGGTAATTATCGATAGGCTGACAAAATCTGCTCATTTCATGCCAGTTAGAATGACATATTCAGCTAAAGATTATGCCAAGCTTTACATTTAGGAGATTGTTTGCCTTCATGGAGTTCAATTATCTATTATGTCAGATTAAGGAGCTCAATTTACAACACATTTTTTGAGATCATTCTAGAAGGGTCTAGGCACTCAGGTAAATCTTAGCACCACTTTTCATCCAGAAACTTATGGACAGGTAGAACGCACTATTCAAACAGTTGAGGATATGTTATGTGCATGTCTGTTGGATTTTAAAGGAAGTTGTATACACATCGACCTCTTATCATGTTCGGTTATAATAATAGCTTTCAAGCTCGTATTCAGATGGCCCCTTACCAAGCATTATATGGGAGGAAGTGTAGGTCCCCTATTGGTTGGTTTGAGCTCGGTGAAGTAGATTTTCTATGTCCCAATCTAGTCCAACAAGCGATTGAAAAGGTTAATCTTATTACAGATCGGCTTCGTACAACAGAATGTCGGTAGATGTCTTATGCCGATGTTCGATGAAGAAACTTAGAGTTTGATGTAGAAGATTGGGTTCTCCTGAAAGTATCGCCTATGAAGGGCATCATGCGATTCATAAAGACAGGGAAGCTCAGTCTTAGGTATGTTGGACCATATACGATTATTCAGAAGATCGGTATGGTGGCATACGAGCTTGATTTTCCTTTAGAATTAGAAGCAATCCATCCTGTATTTTATGTATCTATGTTGCGGAAGTGCAATGGAGATCCTTCACATATTATGCCCATTGAAAATATTTGTATCGCTGGAGGTTTATCTTATGCAGAGGTACCAATAGCGATTTTAGATCAGCAAGTAATAAAGCTTCGAACTAAAGATGCAGCTTTTGTTAAATTGTAATGAAGAAATAACAACATTAAGGAAATGAATGGTGAAATGGAAGAGGAAATGAGGAAGGAGTACCCCGAACTGTTTACGATTTAAGGTGAATCACATTTCAATAATTGGCAATTATTTCTTCACAACGACTAAATTAAATTTTCAGAATCTGGAAAGTGCAATTTATATATCTTCTTATAAGACAACTATACAAAGCTTAGTAGTTAAAATTTTCAGATTTTGACTTAAGTTTGCGATTGTAACAAACATAGTCTCGCAAATAAAGTCCTATGGGAAAAAAAAGTTAAGCAAGGAATTGTCTAGATCCCTTCGCGGGCGAATGTTCATAAGGGCAGGAGGGGGAGAATGTAAGATCCCGTACTTTTTCTCTACTCTTGCATAATATGTGTCGCTTAGTTTGGCATGGTTATATGAAGTGTATATGACATGTTATCGTAAACTGGAGATTAATATTCCAAATAGGTGGCAATATAAAGGAAATAAACTAAAGTTTTAGGTCAAAGAGACCGCTCAAACAAAGTTCTAGATTAAAGAAATGGCTCGGGTAGAACATCGCACGTTTGAAAAGTTTAAATTATCTCATACCTTAGGGTACGCCTATGAGTGTCTAACATGCTAAGAATAGTGTTTTATGATGTATTATAATAGCACAAGGTTCATATGTTATGTTTTGATGTCAAGAAAATTAGCGAAGCTAAGTTCAGCAAATGTTATCGAAGTTTCTCTAATAATATTTTCTTAACTTTGGGTCCAATATCTTGGATGTTTTCTCCAAATATATAAATAGCTATAAGGCCCATGACCTATCAAATCAAAGTCCTACACGTCTAGTTTACAATGCACAAAACCCCGTATCCAACCGACATCGGAGTAAAAAAATTTTAGGGTTTTACCACAGACTGTCGGGGCAGATTCCAGCTCGCGAATCGGGTTGTGTCAAAAATGTGGTATGTAGGCGTACTCGACGTTTTAAGCCATGACACATTTACTTTTACTCACTTACCAGTAAGAAAGCTTAAATGTGGGTTATAATGGAGTTTTTTCATGATGAAAGTTAGTTTTTGATGATTTTTACCATTAAAGGTTTTCCCTGTGCCTAGAAACGTGATCTCTACACGTGGAAATTGTTTCCCCTTCTATTATATTCGTTTAGTGATAGTTTTAGAAGATATAAATTGGTAGTTATTGGTGTTTCTTCAAGGTTTACACTTGGTTAACTAACGTAATAATCATGGGACTCTTTTATGATTGTTTTTATGAAGTTCTACGGATGTTTCGTCAGGTTAAGGCCATATGGAAAATTTACTGATTTAAGTTCAATTATGAATTGTTTATAGGTGCGTACCAGTTGTGTATATATAATGTTTGCAAATCTTAGGACATAAGGAGAAACTTTCATGAAGAAACTACTGTCGTTCGAGCGTTCATTGGAAAAGTATGTTAAGGGTAAGCTTTGTCTCTCATTTCCGCACCCCTCCTGGGAAATTCCTAAAACACCAAATGTGATATTTTGCGTCTCTCTTTCTAGAAAGACCTTCAGTGAAAGGCATTGAGATCTCAGCTAAATTATTTTCGTTACTCTATTATTTTGATATTCCACTCGTTCGGATAAATAGAGTTTTCGACATCTACGTGTCATTTTATCGGTTTCCCTGACTATATGTCTGCATGGATGAATTCTTATTCTTCTTTGGGTGATGTGACTTAAAATATCACGAGAGACCTTTATTTTAACCACCCATCTTCCCCCCTCTAAAGTTGTTATGAAAAATCTTTAAAGTAACTCACGATCTTCAAAACTCTTAAATATAACTTAAATGTTTAAACTATTAGAACACTCGGTTTTTGAAATACTTCTTTTATAAATTATCTAGGAACTAAGTAAATCACCTTAAACTTGTTATGAATATCTGTAAGGTTAGGTTATCTTTCCAAAATTCGAGTTAACTTTTAAAGTTTATATGGAAGAACATATGAGGTTCCATGAGATGGTTACATTTTATACGAAGGTGATTGGCAACATGACAATGGAAAAATATAGGTGTTAATCAAGAGGTATAAGGTCTATTGTCTGTATTTATACGTATGAGACATTGATGGCCACATGTTGGCGTATATGATCCTGGTTAGCTTTCGAGAAGCACCACAATTGCTAGTATTTGGTTTCATATGTCATGTATTTGCATATATATATATATATAAATATATATATATAAATTATACGTGCATACCGTGCATACTTAAATAGTAAGAAGCCAAATGTAAGCCAGGGAGTTATTTGAGTTTCAGTTTCAGGTGGTACCTCTATTACCCTTTTACAGTAACTATTTATGATTATACTTCCCGCTTTACATGCCAGTACATTTTTATTCATGCTGACGTCCCATTGCATGGGGACAATGCTTTTTGTTTCATGCGAGCAGGTTAAGGCAGGGATTCTAATCAACCCACCCGTTAGGATTCAGGCTCAACGGTGAGTTGGTAAGCTCCATCTTATCCTGGGGCTATCATTGGAGGTTTACTTTGGTTGTACAATTTGGGTATAGTCGAGGCCTTGTCCCGACGATTCTTATGTCACTCATAAGGGCTATTGTGAATAGTTTGGGTTTTCCGTTGTATGTTTCAATCTCCAGCCCATAGACTTGGCATGTATATATATGTGCATATGTAGGTGCGTCTTCAGTTGTGGCCTGATCGGCTAGCTAGTACATCTTTATTTATTTGGCTTGTCTACCATTGTTTCTATGTTTTATTCTCATTTAGGTCATGAGCTTCAGGGTCCAAGCTTCACTTTTTAGAGGTTGTACTGCCCAATCTTTTTATTTCACCATTTGGTTAGCTAGTATGTTTAGTGGGTGACTTAATCTAGTAGGGTATCTAGTGCCAGCTATGCTCCCTATTTCGGGGCGTGACAGGAATGTCTTACTAGAATAAAACATCAAATTATATACTTGCATTCAATGTAAAAAATTAGATCACAACACTTCTACATATGTCTTTTCAACATGGTTTTATGGTATATTAACTCAAATAGAAGATGATTTATGCTTCAAATCTGCTTATAATGACTCTCGGGATGGTTTTCTTATATTAAATATCAATGGAGGAAATTAGATATGTGTGAAGTGTAGTTTATGCAAATCTTGCAAATCTTTCATTTGAGAGAATTCTATTTATTAACTATAGGGTTGTGTCATGTAGCATACCACCTTGTATTAACAGTGCTATCGATAATGTGGTGATGTATAGTACTGAAAGGATATATCCTTATCGCTTGAGAGAGAAGAAGGTGAGATTTTCATGAGTCAAGGATATCCAAATACATAGAGAGGTTTCTACCCTATGTAAAAACCTCATTATGTAACATTAGGTGAAGAATAGTGCCCTTGATGGTATTTTCTATTATTGTCAAGTAGAAAACTTTTCTCGTGTTGTATGTTGAAGCATATATTCTATCCTTTCATTAGAACTTTTTATATTTTCTGCTTCGCCATTGTCTAGGAGTTCTAATAAAAGGCGAAATATATACTTTACCAAAAAACATGCATAAGGATTTCTACTTGACAACAAAAAAAAATAATCATCAATGCCACTAATTCTTCAGCTCATGTACATGTGAGATTGTCTTTTAAGGGTTTGAATCTTCTCTGAGGATTTCATTGTCCTATACTCATGAGAGTCTTAACTTTATGATCGCTGAAGTGATAAGAATATATCCTTTAGTAATGTACATAATCATAATGTCTTTCGAAAACATTAAACAAGCTAGTAGCTACCCGACACAATACTAGTGTTAATGAAGAAAATTTTCTCAAGATTTACGTACGCACTGCACTTACACATCCACATTCCTTCATTTATATCTAATAAATATAAAAATATCCCCACAATCATTATATATTGTTACATAGCATAACTCATATTCTATTGTTAACTCATTTCACATTAGATGCGGGTACATCATTTGATGTTGTATTCCAGTAAGTCATCACCCACATGTAGTATATCCCACCAATAACAACTTTAGGAAGAGAACCTCCTAGAATTAGATTGAGATGGGTAAGTCTTCAATAATTGAATTGGCTTATCAGGAGGAGGGACTGCAGTGACAGTGATAATATGATACTTATAACAAAAACATTGGAGGCATTGGTGAGAAAGATCCAAATTTAAAAAGTATTTTCAAACTAGAGAATTAAAACCAGTAGAGAAATATAATTAGAAACATATTAAACAATACACAAATATTTGCTCAAAGAAGAAAATCGAGCCTACTGAATGTAGAGGGTCCCCTAAAGTAAGTTATTCTCCTCAAGTACCCTAGGTTAATGGGATATATCCTCCTAGGATAGAACGATCTTATTCACTGGTGTATCGACACCAATACCCATGGTGTCAGCAAACCACTCAATGGCAGTAAAGTACACTTCGAATACTAGATTTAATTGTAGAGAAGTCTAAAAAAATTGTTCTCTAAAAATGAGAGGAAATCCCTCTATTTATAAATAACAAAGGTTAGTGAGAAAAGGTGCTTATTGTGCCTTAACGGAAAGGTCACAACCTTTTTGAAAAGTAACAATCCTTCGGAAAGGTCACAACCTTTCATAAAAGTCACAACTTTTCATAGAAGTTACAACTTCTCATAAAAGACAAAACTTTTCATTAAAGTCACAAATCTTCATAAAACTCACAACTCTTCTTTTTCCATTCACACCTTTTAAAATCCAACAATCACCCGCACGAATGGGGAATGAATCTAAGACAAAGAAATATAAAATTGTGTATACTTTACAAGCAAGAATTAATTGCATCTGCATAATTATATTCCCCTTTGAATTTTTGTAGTGAACATATGTGAGATATATTTTATCAATCGGTAGATGTGATATCCTTGAAACCTTCGAGCTTTAGTGTATACATAGACAATCATGTCACACAATCAACCTTTTACCATTTATGGTTCTTACGGTTGTGTTCGTTTCAGCCATGAACACTTCTTAGTTTCATGAGTGTATAGATAATAGGATTTTTTTACAATGATTATCCTTGAAGAGTCTTTGACTTCACGTATCAGCACACTACTTCGGTTCAAGTGCCAATGATCGCGTGTAGTGATATAACCAACCAAGGGTTGGGATCGTTCCCACAAGGAGTGGTTTCGAGAATTAATAGAAAAGTAAAATCAAGTTCTAATCAATCATAGCTGTAAATATTAACGAATAAAAAGATACTAAATTAAGGGGTTGACATGAATGTCAATTATCAATGGGGGTTTTTAGTGATTAACAACTAAAACAGCGAAAATACAAAGATGTGAGTATAGGGAGACAAGATTCTTGTGATGTTATAGGAATATGGGATAAAAGATACTATCGGGTAGATGCTTTTGATAGTACATCACTGAATATTTATAACTAGGCTAGACTTTAGTGGGGGTAAATTCTCTCTCGAACAACTTACCCTGAATCAACTCGATTTCTCTTGAACACCGAGTTGCCGCATTTAAGCACAGCCTTCGCCTTAGCCCATTAACTCTCTCGAGTTGAAAGTGTGGTAGAGGACCTAGGATTCACTCTCCCGAGTTGAACCCACGATGACCCAATAACCACCAGCTATCGATTTAGTAGTCTTAGCTTTAAAACCTCTCTCTCAATCTAGCCAAAAGAACTAAGATGAAATCATATTTGCAACTACAATCTCATTAAGTTCAAACACAACTACTAAACGAAATCACATTTAAACAGCGAATATACCAACAATAAGCAACACCCAACAATAGATTTAACCCATATTCAAAAAATCACACCCCTAGAATTGGGGTTTTAGCTAGACATGAAAAACAGATAGAAATCGAAACCAACAAGTGTTTCCATCAAGTGGTTAAGATGAATAAATTCTTTAAACACGTCAAGGATGAAGATTCTTCGAGACCCACTTCAAATTTCTTGGAATTGAAAATCATCAAATCTTCAAGTTCAAGCATAATGTCTCCAAAAACTCTAAGAACTAAAACTGAAATATTCTTAGTCTCAAAAATATTTTTTTCTCTAAAGTCTGATACTAAGCTAACAATTTAAACCAGTATTTATAGTGTTTAAAACTTTGGGCTGCGGAGGATCACTCGGCATAGTTAGTCGAGATCGCCGACACACTCGGCGATCCGACCTTTGGTCTGGTTCATCGCCTTTCTACTTTTGCCTTCATCATTCTCGTGTTTTGAGGCATTGGGAGATAGAGTGCTGCTTCGTGGAACTGCTCGGTGACGCACCGACTGCTCATTTTCATCGCAGACTTGACCTTCTCCTTCAGGGCTCAGCATAGTGGAACATTCGGCAGGATTTAGGACCTTTCGGTGACTCGCCTAATAGTTTAGGCGATCCGCAAGAAGTCTTTTCTTAGTTCATTCAACCGCTTTGTTCCTTTTTGCTTGATAGCATTCAAGGTTTGTCTCTCAATCCAAATACCTAAAACTTAAGGGTTTACATTAGTTATTGAGACAAAATATGCATTTGAGGGGCATTAATTCTATCAAAATATAGCCCTAAATGAGTTCAAATTGTGGACTCATCAACACCCCAACTTAAACTTTTGCTTGTCCTCAAGTAAAACTCAAGTTTAGCAGTTCAAAAAGGATGTCTCAAACAGTGCTACACAAGACTCAATCATGAATGTACACAACAAGGCTCAATTTACTCATGCAAGGATCAATTGTATACTCAACGACTCAAGTTGTGACACACCATTATCAAAGATTCTCAAGCTCACTATACTTGCTTCAAATGCAAGTTCAAGCTGAACAAAGGTATTCAAATGTCCTCACACAAAAGAATGATTCCATATTCACACACAATGGTTCAATAATTTAAAGTTCCGTAATCAAATGCAACTCTCACTCTCACAAAGAAGAACACAATTCATGCTTTCACCCATAGGTTTGCCCGTATTTTCCGATCGACATTTGCTTCAGCTAACTCAAGATCAAAAAGGTCATTCCAAGGCTTGTAACATTGATGAGTGCAAAGATATGGTCATTTAGACTAAGTGACTTTCATCCTCATGAAATGTGGTGCTCACAACACTCCCTTTCCTATTCTTTTATCACTTTCTTTAGTGATCATACGTCATCCCATTATTCACTTGGATTGATTGCTCGGAAACCCATTTCTTTTTACATTTCTTATAACTTTATTTCACAACTTTTTCTTTTTCTTTTTATTTTCTTTACTCATTTTTTTCTATGGAGGCGTTCCATTTTTCTCAACACCATAGGTTAGAGAAGACTTTTCTTGCACTTCTTGACTCGCCTTCTCTTTTCACCATACCCCCAACTTAGGCTTTTTGCCTAAGTTGGCTATTCTACCAACCACAATTCAAGAGGATTATAGGTAGCGAATTAAGAAAGGTCATGTTTTCATCAAATTTCTTCCAAAGAAGGGTAAAGCTCAAAGGGTGTTCAAAAAGGGTTCACACACTCACAAGGTAGGCCACAAAAGTGGTATATGACAAATTCTCTCACACTCTTCGTAGTTGCCTAAGATCAGAGATAGCCTTACTTAGTCGACTGGACCAACGGGGCAAATTTTAGGTGTTATCATGCATGGTTCATAGTATGCTCATCACACAAGGCATCGACACCAAAGTCAAACAAGACTACACACATTCGCTCGTGTGCAACGTTCTTTATAAGAGAATCAATTCAATAATTTGCTAGTCATAACGTGATGTAAAGAGTTCACATATTGACTATGTAACTTCACTTGGTCTAATAGTAGTCGCACATTCATTTCATTTAATTATGAGCACTATTTGAGTCATCGATATTGATCAAAACCGAGACTCAAATTTGATAAACAACAGCCACATTCAAGTGCATACAAGAGGTGGCAAAATTTTTGGAAGGGTCAAAATCATTTACAATTTAAAGCAAAAGGAGCCACAAGCTCAAACAGCTGCTAAAAGCAGCGCATAACACAATACTAAGGCTCACAACCTAAATACACAATCAAAACATCATTCATAAAAGCACACAATGGTAGACCTCACCCCACCACGGATAAAAACATTTGTCCTCAAATCCAAATAACATTATATCCAGAATTTAAAAGAAAGAAAGACAGAGAGGGAGGTAAAGAAGGGATCCTGTCTACACAATCGCTCTGTTTGTCTGGGCATTATTGCCCGATGCCTCATCCTGATCCTGGGCATCAGTGCTCGGGGCCACCTCAGGGGGAACAACAGTGCAAGATTCACCAGGGTCTGTTGAGTCTGAGTTTGCCAGAAAGACATGCACAACTTTGTAGAATCCCCGAGCCCATGAAGGAATATTTGGGTCTAGATTAACGGTCTTCCTGGCAGAAGTGGGCCTCTTCCCCTTGTATTTCCCTGTGGTTGTGGGTAGTTTCGTAGCTTTGCCTTTTGATGTAGTTGCATCCTCATTTATCATAATCCCTTTGGACTTCTCTTGGGCTGGTGCTATTCTTTCAGCATATTTTGATTTAGACATGTCTGCAAAATCTCGAAGAGAAGTTAGAACAACATAAACAAAAGCACAGCAGAATAATTTCAGACAAACTCGCCAAACCAGAGGGCGAATAGATGAATTTCTTGGCGAGCTAGATTGATCTCGCCGAAATTCAGCTTGGCGAGCTAGATTGATCTCGCCGAAGGAATTAGCTCTAAAACTGCAGTAAGTAGGCGATGTGAGAACCACTCGGCGTGTCGCCGATAACTTTTGGAGAATAAGGGCAGGCCCACTGAAAGTTTCAGTGCATAAAGGTTTAGGGGTGCAGACAAAGGGTGAAAGAAAAGCCTTTCAGTAAGTCGCCGAGTGCTTTTGGTGACATCAAGCTTCTCGCCGAAGGCTATAGAATCAATCATCAAATAAAGCATCAAATCAAGGGAGAGATGGGGACATTGGGTAAGCGGCCGAGTGGTTCGGCGAGCTCGACCCAGCTTGCCAAACGGCTAAACGTGCCTATTTTCAACACAACTTCTCGAATTCAACCCCGCAACCCCTAAAAATAAAATAAAAGCATGCACTAGTGCAATTAAGTTAGGACACATAGCACCCAAACACAATCGTTCAAATTTTAATCTAGTTTAAGGCATGCAATTATGGGAATTCAATCGTCACAATTACTCGAGCAAGATTATCAAATTAAATCATGCATTCAAACAAATTAACTCTTAGCATAGAAACCCAACACAATTCAACATGATAATATCATTGCATTTGAGTATGAAATAGATAAAAATAGCTCAGGGTATGGAAACCAACCTTTAATACTGAATAAATTTGGATTGAATTGCTAGGCAGCAATTTAATCCAAGTTCCGCGCACAAATCAAGACTAAAACACTTACAGAATGCAAAAATAGAGAATAAAGTGCAGGTGTGCGGTTGGGAGAATGAAAATGCATAAAAGTGAAAGAGTTTTGAGAATTTAAACCTTTGGCTTCAAAAATCGTCCAGTTCTTGCCCACTCAGCGACATTAATCGTGACCGCTGAACCATTCGGCATCACTCTGAGCAATCAATTACTTCGCTGAGTTTTACCGAACCACCAGTTAATTTGAGAGTTTAAACGGCGGTAAAAATTGAAATCGCCGACCTGATCAGTGAATCACCAATAATTTCTTGTGCCTGCTGAGTTTTATAGACTCTCTCTCAAAGTGGTCTTTAGTCCAATGGCGATCTGAGTCGGGGTCGCTGATCTCTTCGGCAATGCGCCGACTTGACCGTTTTGCTCGCCAATCTCATTCTTTCCTTAACACTTCCCGCAATTTATCCTACACAACCAACACACCATTATTTTTTTTTAAAAAAGTAAAAAAAAGGGTTTTTGGGTTCCCTCCCAAACAACGTCTTAGTTAACGCTGTGGCACAACGCAAGTTAACACCTATTCCTCTTCTTCGGAGTGGGCCATTGTGTCATTAGGCGACTCATCGTTGCTCTGTAAAGAGAGTCGTCCTATTAGTTGGTTTATGTTGGTGTCCTGTAGCTGATTAATCAGGGAATTGGAAGTTCTCGTATGATTCAGCATTTCAATGTTCTCTTTTATCTCTTTCAACACCTTATCTTGTTCTTCGATCTTGTGTTGAATGAGTGATCAATGATCTATTTACCTCTTCGAGTAGTGACAGCCATACAATGCCCATCATTATTCAAATTTTGGATGGTGTTTCTAGGAAGTATGGTAGGTTGACGTGGGTTTACTGTAGTGGACAACTGATTCATCTACTGCTCAAGTTACTTGATCGACACTGCATGGGCATCAACTTTTTGACTGATCCCAAAAAAGTCATTTCGCATCTCTTTCACATTCTCATCAGTCACATCAAACCTCTTCATCATCTTTTGCATCATATCCTTAATACATGACATACTACCCCCAACTTCCCTATTGCCAGATTCCTAATTTGCTCGTGGAACATAAGGCCCAACTCTCTTGTTTATGTTGCCATAGTTGTTCCAGTTGTAGTTGTTGTCGTGATTGTAGTTCCTATCCCGGATATAGTTACCCTCTCGATTAGAGTTACCATAGCTCCGACTTGGTTTCCTTGACCTTTGCATGAATTATCCGAGTTGGAACCTTAGGCGCTGGCTCGAAAATCCCCTGCTTGATCATTCACCAAATAAGCATCCACCTCATAGCAACATTCCTCAACTAGTAGTGGTGGATTTCTAGTCAGATAGTATACCACATTCACCTTTTATGCGCATATGCTCACCTGCTTCAACACCAACCCAAGTTTTGTCCTCATCTGAGCCATCTCCTCACGAATGTCATCGGCAGATTGACTAGGTGTAGCTGAAACTGCAAATGTTCTTCTTCCAGTGTTTGATTTCGTAGTGCTCCATACTTTATTATTTCAAGAAATCTTCTCTAGTTTGTCAACAATCTCCTCAAAAGCGCACTCACCATATGAACCTCCAGCGATAGTATCAAGCACAACCTTGCCATTGTCATCCTAACCTCTGTAGAAGTACTCCTTCAATGACTCATCATCTATGTGGTGATTCGAGACACTTCTTATGAATGCAGTGAACCTATCCCAGGAACTGCTTACTGGTTCTCAGGTA
The DNA here is from genome assembly GCA_036553675.1 of Solanum okadae. Lineage (NCBI taxonomy): Eukaryota > Viridiplantae > Streptophyta > Magnoliopsida > Solanales > Solanaceae > Solanum > Solanum okadae. The sequence continues at coordinate 9,105,704 of CM071685.1, read as the reverse complement.
GTGCTACAAAGTTGTTTAGTTTGTCCTTGTGATTCAGCTTCTTGGACAACAGGAAATACTTGGCCATGAACACCTTGTGCAATTGGTCCAGGTATGAATCGAGTTAGACGGGAGCTCAGAAAACCATATCGTAGCATCTCCGGTCAATGATAGAGGGAAGACTCTCAACCCTATGACGTTCATATCCAACTCCCACACAACTCTTGCAAACACCCCACAACTTGTCCATGTGCCTGATAAGTCCACAAATTGGACTCATTTAGGGCTATATTTTAATAGAAATTGTGTCCTCAAATGCATGTTTTGTCTCAATATCTGATGAAAACCTTGAAGTTTCAGGTATTTAAAGTTTAAGGGAAAAAATGGACACGATCGAGCAAAAAGGAGCAAAAAAAGCTAAAAGAATGAAGAAATGAAGGTCTACGAATCGTAGAACCCATTCGGTGAATCGCCAATAGATCACATATTCGCCTTTTGTTCCAGTGTGTTGTGCCTTGAAGGAAAGGATCAAATCGACGGAAAAAGGAGCAGTCGGCGCATCGCCGAGAAGTTCCGCGAAGTAGTACCATGTCGTGCGATGAACCAGAGCATGAAGATGTTGAGGACTAGTGCAAGACGGTGATGAACTACACCAAAGGGCGAATCACCGAGTTGATCAGTGATTCCGATTAACGACACCGAACGATCCCCTGCAGAACAAATCTGTGAAAACTATAAATACTAGTTAGAGTTGTAGTTTTAAGTGTCGAACAAGTATTATATTTTTCATATAGAATAGTACTTTTTAGTATTTTTTTCTCTGAGTTTGAGAGAGTTTTGAAGACTTGAAGAAAAAGAGGGTTTCATTTCCAAGGATTTGGACTTGGGTCTCCTTGGATTCTTCATTCTTGGCCTGTAACAAGACTTAAATCTTCATACCCATTTGAATGCAAGATCATTTAGGTATACATTTCTATCTCTTGATGTGTGGCTAAAAATCCCCATTCTTAGGGTGTGATTTAGCGAATATGGGTTAAAATTGTTGTTGGGTCTTGTTTGCTGATAGATTAGATGTAGTTTAATGGTGATTTAGTCTAGTAGTTGTGGATGAATTTAACAAATTTGTAGTTGCAAATACAAGTTTATTTATGTGTTTTTGGCTTGCTAGAGAGAGAAGTCATGAAACCAAGACTGCTAGATTGATGGCCTAAGGAGTGGGTCAACATGAGGTTCTGCTCGAGAGAGTGAACCCTAGTCCCATATCCTAACACTCAACTCGAGAGAGTGAGTGGGGTAAGGCTTAGGCTGGTCTTTATGTGGCTAGTGGGTGTCCGAGAGGAATCCATTTGAAACGGGATTAATCCAAAAGCCTTATTCCCTGACAGCGGCGCCAAATTTTGATACGCTCAAATTAAACCTCCCTAAAGAAGTATAAGAGATCGTTGTTAAATAAAGAACCCAACTTATAGGTTGGGGTCAATCCCTCAAGGAATATGTTCAAACTTAAACTTAACTCACTATTATATTCGTTTAGTCAGCTTATTTCTGAGACAAGTAAATAAAAGGGGGGAGGGGGGATTTGTGAAACAAATAACTGATTGTTGTTTAAGTAACAAGTAAGAAGGATTCAAACTTTGTTATTATCAATATGATAAAGAAAGTAGGGTGTATGTGTTCCCCACAAGCTCTTAATGCAGTAATCCTAATAATAGTAATCATTTATTAGTGTTTTACATGCAAAGTGAGTAAGATATATATCCCTAAGTGATTGGTGCTCCAAATAGGGAATTTCACCTCGCACCTTGTTCCAGCTACGTGAGTATACTTTACTAACCCTTACTTTTACCTCAGATTAGACATCATATCAACGTATGGCTTAGTTTACACCCTCGGACCAATTGACATTAGACTACTAGATAGTATCACACTAAATCTCTGTTGATAATTCTTCTCTTATTAACTACCTCCTTGGTCCGGCAAGTAGCAACAAGATGAGTTCTAACACCTGCACTCGTTAAAAAGACTTCTAAGCATAAGAATTACCAATACATGCATAAACACTATTAAAAAATTACTTAGTTATTATTCAGACATTGTTAATTTCTCATGGTTTCCACAACCCTAGTTGTGGATATAGCTACTCATGCTTGAAAGTACACAATTCATGTTTTGATAATAAGAATTCATGAACTTATGTTTAGATTAGAAGAAACCCGAAATCTCAAACTGATTTTCAAAGAAAAAATCTTATAAACCGAAATCCATAGATTAAATTGCCAAAGTTTGCAAGTTAATTCCCCAGATAATATCAAGAACTAAAAGTAAACAAATAATGTCTAACCCCCAAAAATGAGGTTTACATACCCTATTTATAGAAAAACAGATCCTAAACAAAAAGGAAACAAAATAAGGAAATAAACTTATGGGACGCTGCTTTGATCGACGACTCAACCTACGGACCGTGGGTCGACCTAGGTCAACAATCAGAACTTTTCTGCTGGTCCTGGAACCATCATTCTCTGATCATCATCAATGGACGTGCAAGACGTACCAGGACCATAGGTCCTCTTTCGTGGCTCCACACTTAGGAATTTCATCAGGTACTGGAACTTCAACTCTCTGAACACCTTCTACGGATGTGCAGGACGGCCCATAGGTCGCTTGGTAGTTCCACACTTGGTCATACTTTCCTGATGCTCCTATATACGCCTGCCCATCGACGGACCGTAACAGGACCTACGGTCTGTAGGTCGAAGTGGGTGGCCACTTCTGCAAAATTTCAGCTGTCATCTCACTCAATTCGTCCAAGCCTATTTCCTGCAAACATAACACATAAAACATTATTTCCAATACAAAATGGCCCTAGACACACATAACTCTTAAGTGAAATGCATCAAAAATACCTTAAACTCACGGTATATCAGAAGTCCAATGAGATTTCAAATAATTGGATGGAACTGCACCGGTTCGGTAATTGGATGAAAAATCTAGCTATTCAAGTTGTGTCTGACTTCTATAAAGGGATAAGAACGTAAGTTGGGCATCGAAATTGTTATTTCCAAATGATAAATCCCTGAGCTTTCCAAATCTAAAGAAATTAGAAATTGGTCGTTCAAGATGGTTATTACCAAGGTCAAAGCCTCTATGTTGGTGAGATTCCAAAGAGGTTTAGGAATAGGCACCAAGAGATTACAATCACTCATGTCCAAGTCATGAAGTGAAGGTTTTAGACCTGAAGAATATGAATGCGACAAATCAAGATGCGTCAAGCTAGAAAACTCACCAAATTTAGGTGAAATGAGTGATCCAGAGAAATTATTATAAGACAAATCAAAATCCTTTTTCATTGAAGAGTCAAAAGATGTTGCTATTGGAATGAAACTTGCCTTGAAGTAGGCTGCAACAGAGATCAAACATGTCTTGTCGGCTTGTCACAATGAACTCAATCCCATGAGCAACAATATGTTCTCTTGTTCCGTAAAAGGGTTCTTGGATATGACTGAATCTCTTGGAATGTTGTGTCGTAAGAATAATCTGAAGCATTAGAATTAACGCTAAAGATGTTCTTGAATTTTCGAAGAGAAGGAGATTGATTTTTGGGGCACAAATGAGATAAGGATGGGGAGAAAACAAGTTGATAGAGAAAGGGATATACCATAAAAATATAAGTTTTACACAACCCATTTCTTGAATAAAATGATCAAAACTAATTAAGTTGGTGGAGAAGAAATTAAGATATATTTTCTTTGTGTATCTATTCAATAATTTTGATAAGGTATGAATACAACAAATTAAGCAAAGAAAAATTTGAAAAACGATAATGTATAATTCTTAAAGGAAGAACATATATAGATTTCCGTGCCCCTATTTTTCATTTTGACTCTTAATTAATTAATTGAACACAACTTTCCCTTTCTATTACAAAACAAAGAGATAAAAAAAAAACAGGAAGAAAATCTCTACTTTGCTTTCTCTCCTCCTCAAGATACACATGTTAAAGCATTTGACCTTGTGTTTGCTAGAAATTTAACTTACAACAAAAGAATGAGACTTTGTTCCAATGAAAATAAAAGGCTCAATTTAAATGTTTATTAAAATAGTAAATGTTATGATATTACATAGAAGAATCAGAAATTAAGATAAATGAAGAATGAATAAATGTTCTCGACTGATGTCCTTATTCCTAGGATAATAAAGTCTTCGTAAAACATCAAAAACTATGAAACTAAAAGCTTGTATTAATCTGTTTGGAATGGACCGTAATTTAAATGAATGCCGGAAATTATTAATAGTTCACATTCTCAAGTCAATGCAAAAAATCCCACCACTTGTAAAAACAAATGATTTTGTTTCATGCCTTATTATAAACAAAGACGTCACAAAAAAATATCTTTGTTTTTCTCTCAGAACAACCCTCCACTCAACTTCCCCTTTTCTATTACAAAAAAAAAAAATTATCCGGGAAGAAGTTCACCACACAACTTAATTGGTTAGGATCCATAGACCTTTACAGAAATATTACAATTGTACTAGCTCTAAGGAATAGGACAGTCAAGAATGTGTAGTTCATTTATAACTTTATATCTTTGGAATAGGACAGTCAAGAATGTGTAGATCATTCAAGGCACATTAGCATGGAGTACACCTCATGTTTGTACAGAGGTTAGAAACCAATATCCTTTGCAATAGAAAAGATGGGGAAATTCGGATGGTCATTCACCGACCCAAATGTTATTTTTGTTGAGATAGATTGGGTTAAGATAGATTAAACAATGGGTAACCAAATTTGAAGCTTCACCATAAAAATATAGTTCTTTTTTTCTTTTTGAAATTTTTCTATAAAAGCTTTTGACAACAAATCCATAAAAATTAAAACATGAAACAATGAACATCTAAAAATCTCAGTTTTGTTACTATCAAAATTCTGAAAACTAAACTAAGAAATTACCTCTTTTTGAAACATTTTGCCCCATAGTTTTTTGAAGTTCCAGCCAGAACTCATCCCCCCCCCCCCCCGTCCTCATTGAATGTTTTGGTGGGTGTAACAATTTTAGTTGTGCTAAGTTAATGTTTTTGCTATGACATTTGTCTTCAATTAGGTGTTTAAATTTAAGTTTGGGGGCAGGGGGTGCGATAATCACTATGGTTTATGACTGGAAATTGAAAAAGGATTTTTCTCTCACTAGTTTTTGGGTTTTGATTTAGATTTTTTAAAGAATCGATTTTGCGTGGTCGAATTTTTCCAACCACTTTTGAAGTCAGTATTTTAGATCGGTTTAAGGACTTTTTTTAATAGTGAACAAGATATTCAATATAATCTTACAATTGAATCTAGGAGATGTACACAAATCTTACCCTTACCTTTTTGAGATAAAGAGGTTGTTTCTTATTGATCCTCAATTCAAAAGATGAGTTTATGAAGACCTCTTTTGAAATCGGGTTTTTTAATAGTGGACAACATATTCAATATAATCTCAAAAGTGAGTTTGAGGAGGCTTAGGTGTACATAGATTTTGCGCATACTTTTGTGTGATAAAAATGTTGTTTCTAATAGACCCATGATTCAAAGAAAAGTTCAGAACTTGGTTATAAGGAAAAAATATGACACCAAAATACCAATAGAGAAAACAAAATTATATTTACTCATAGATATGCTTTGAGTGATCAAATAGTATAGTTTTTGTTAAAAATAAAATTAAAAATTACAGGATGATATATAGTTTTATGGAAAAATTAAGTAGTTTTTCTTGGTAAAAGTACAAAATTACAATTGAAAATAAAATAAAGAAAATAAATTATTTTCAGGCTGAGTCATGGATATCTCGCTCTCTTTAAGGAGATTTAAGCCCACGACAACATCTCTTTTCACTAGTCCAGTAGTAATCCTCTCACTTGTCCACGCTAAGATATAACAAAGTCCGACCACAAAGTACAACTCAGCATACACCGGACAAGAGTTAAGTCTAAAGTTCCATAAAAAGAACACATCCTTTCAAATAATAAGAACTTTCCTTTTTACTCACTTTTATGCATTCTCTATTTTCTTATACACAAAAATAAAGTAAGACCATCACTATTTATCGGAGGCAGAAATTCTTCCTTGCAATGAATAGGAAGATTGTGGGGTAGATAATTGGCCTAAACAGAGGTTGCATGAGTTACAAGGCATAAAAAGGTAAAATAATGAGTGAAATAATGAAGTTTCAATGAGAACTTATAACCATGGCTTACAACATTCAGTCACTAAAAAAAGGCAATTACTCCCAACGTTCTTCTAACACAAGAGGTTGATGAAAACCACAAAACTTAGAGATAAAAAAGGCACATGACAGCTCGTTAAAAAAGAAATTGACTACACCTAAAAATCATATATAACTCGACCACCTTCTAGTAAGCTTCACTCATTATTCCCAAAATATTCTTATTTTTTCTTTGTCATTCTTCTTTGTTTCCCTTTGTAATCATAATCCAGATCGTTCTTAAATTCGCAAGCCAGCTTATTTCTCACTCTTGCGCTCCTCCTAACCGATGACTCACCTTCTTGAGCTTTGTTACGTGCATTATATGCCCTTTTCTCCATTTTTTGTTTGGCCAACATTGGATTACCTGCTGCAGGTAATCCACACACAATTTTGCGACAAAATATGGATTCCTTACCAATTTCTCTCAAAATTTGGGATCTAAGTTCAAGCGCGATAGAATACTGAAGAGTTTCATTTGGGTTATAAACAATGGCGTTGTTGAAAATCAATAAGAGATCTTTGAAGAAGCTGACAATTTTCAAGTTCGAATAAACATCTTGTTCTAACTTGTTTTGAATAACCTATAAATCCATATGCTGCTTAATTTGCTTAAAATAATATAGATCTTCCTGAAAAAAAATTAAAATGTTAGCACTAATAAGGAATATATAATCCATATTTCTATGATGCTTATATTATATATTTGACCTCACAATGAGTTTAAAAAGAAAAAAAAATGACTTCTGGTATTAAACATGTCAGATACTCCCTTCTTTCTGATTTTATGTAGCACTATTTTATTATCGATCTATTAAAAATAGATGACATATGTTTATATTTGAAAATAATCAAGCTATAAGATTTTCATTTTACCATTAGTGAAAAGTTTTATAGTCACACAAAAATTACAATGTATTTAAGACCACAAGTTTTAGAATTCTTTGTTTTGTGTCAAGTCAAATTAAACATGTCCTTAAAGGCTAAAAAAATGTGAAGTTTAAAGTTAATCATGTTTAAATTAAGAAAATACTATTTTTTTTCATAATAGATTAAAGAGGAAAGAACGTCACATGAAATAGAAGAAATGGAGTATTATTTCTAATTGTCTAAGTTTTAGTTCAGAATTAAAGTACAAATATAAGGATAACAAACCACAATATATAGATTAGCAGTGTATTTACATGACTAGGAAGTCGAGATTCAAAAAGACAACAATGCTTGTGAGATCTCACCACATTAAGGATTTTTATGAAATCTTGATTAATATTCTCCATCTTTTCATTTGATTTATCATCATTTTTTTTCCTGATTTAACTTTATTCTTTCTTCAACTTCGTGTTTGAAAATATTCAAAGATTTTTTTCTACATAAGCATAGCATAAATAAAGATATTAGTATTAATATTACCTTTTTGTTGTCAAACTTATAATAAAATATGTGGATATATAATTTCAGCCTAATATGGCTATTGGTGAAAATTATAAACACTTGATAGAAACCATCGAGAACAATAAATTATGCATTCGAAGAGAGATGAAAAATAATTGTACAGAATCTTTGAGAAATAAAGACCGTAACATACAAAGAATTGCTAGTTGGAGAATCTTAGTAGCTCTGTTTGCTGAGTTGCTAAGTTTTCAATTTATAGTTGAGGGTTCGACTCCTACTTTGTAATCCCCTTCTCCATTTTCCCTTTCCCTAACCTCAATTTAAATTTAATTTTTAAAAATAAATAAGAATTTTTAGTTTGGAAAAATACCCAATAATATGAAGTTTTTTCTATTAGAAGAATTTAGCAATTTTACTTATCAAAATTTTATTTTTTCCTTTTTAATTTGTTTACTAGAGTACCAAAAAATTAAATTTACAAACATTAATTTGGAAAGTAAAAGTATACAACTAATGAATAATTATATGTGGGCAATTATCAAAGCTAACAATCAATTAGTGATTTTTAGAAGAAAAACATGAATTAGCTACGAAATTTGTTGTTAAAAAGTATATAGCTAACAGTAGTATTGTTATACAATTTTTCCTAAATATATTAACGATGTAGTTTTGATGTTTAGTGATATGGGTCATTCTTTTCTCTTCCTTTATTTTTTTAATGATAAAATTGGAATCAAGAACACTTTAATTGACAAAAAAATTGAACATTTTAGTGTTGATTATACCAATTAGTGATAATTTATTTATGCCCTAACTCCTAAGCTTTAGAAAAGATATATATCTTTGAATATATTTTGTGTCTCCTAGATAATTTTGGTTTTGTAAAAATCATCACATAAATGTGGATCAAACAAAAAATTGGTGAAAACGCACAATTCTTCAAACATCATAAGTAAAAATATAATGAAAAAGGAGAAAAAAAGGATTTATGAAAAAGAAAAACCATACTGAAGTGGAGTATCCCCTAGTTTGACTTGCTCTATCCAATAATCTTTGTAAGTCTTTGTAAGTTTATCTGCCATCAAATTTATGAATCCACTCTCATCATCATCTTCTTCAGTAAAATTTGTCTGCTATAGACTCTTAAAACGCCCTTTTAAACTTTTGTACTTGACCTGGAATTGTACAAATGAAAATTGAAGAATACATCGATGTCGATCTGAAATGGAATTTTAGAATTCTGTAGCCACCATTTCCCAATTTTCTAATCAATGGCGTCGCACTGAACATGCCAGCACCATATCTTCTTCAACTTGCTCCATTTTTAAAGAAGGTTTAGAGTTTTAGAAGAACTAAATCACTTTGTAAATTTATAGTCCAATTTTTTTCTTCTTAAAATGGGCCTTGCATTAATTAGTAGTGGTTATATTTGGTAAAAATCTTATGTTGGTCAAATATGAATTAAATGAATAAGACTAGCTAATGAAAATGTGGCAAAAAGAAACAAGTTGTATTCCCTTTTCTAAAATAACATTTCTTTTTCTTACCATATTAGTGTTTTGTTATGAAATTGTTCATTTTTTCCAAGCTGAATTTGGAAATATTACTCACTTTTTTAAAAAAAAAAGTTGTCAATTTTTTTTATAAAAGAGAAATAAAGCGACCGTTTTACAAAACACTATTAATGTCGGTCTCCCGCTCTAAGTCTAGAGCAATCTATTGATTTGTCCTAACTCACCACACTCATAGTAGGACTAGGAACCACAATATACAGAGAAAAATCTGAATATACTGAATGGTCAACATGACCTGAAAACCTCTAACAACAACCCTGAGATGTTTGAACCAAGTTGTAGGAGCCTTGTCCAAAATAACCTCCCTCGGATGCTTGAATAGCCGCATGAACAGTTCTACTAGATCGAGAATGAAAACCCCTCCTTGAATATCTTCTACCTCCTAATATGAGGTGACACTAAAATAACAAGAAGGGCAAAACCTCTTGTCCATCAAATTCCTTAACTCCTTGCAGCGCATAAGCAATCAAACTCCTTGGCTGCCTCGGCCACTCTCCAAAAAGAAGCCTCAAATGAGGTTTTTTGATAAGTTACTGCACAGATATGATGACTCAAACCTCTTATTGACCCAAAACCTACAAAAGTTGCAATAAACTAACTTTCACCCAAAACAAATACCAAACTTCCCTCGAAACCTTTGAAAAATTAACCAAGACCTCTCCAAGGCCTAATATCATCCCCCAGGTCCGATGGGATCGTCAAAAATTCAATCAGCGCATTTTAATTCCAAATGTTGACCAAGGTCAACTCCTGCCCTAATTTCACTTAAACTTCCAACTCAAGGGCTCAAATCCACATAATAACTCAAAAACTGAAAATGACAACATACCTAGACCAAATTTTACATTCTAGAGCTGATGGAACTAATGGAATTCCATTTGGAGACTCATAGCACCAATTGTTACCAAAAATAACTTTTGACAACTTTAACTCTCTGAAACTCTAAAACTTTAAAAAATCACAACTTTTCAATTAAATTTCAAAAATGACTTCATAAATTGATCAGACATGACTTGGGGCAACTATCGGAAGGGGTAAAATGGAAATTTTCTGAAAATTTCTAAAAATGACCTTCAGGATCATTGCCACTCATGGCCTCTAGCCATGGTAGCACATGTTCTCAACATATGTTAGAGAGTCGAACAAGTAATCTTAGTAACCAATGGAATCAAGTATGCACAATAAGAAAGAAAAATGGACTTTACTAGACTCATCTTGTACTTGTGAGACTTATGAACTTAATGCTCTGATACCAACCTTTCATTACCCGAAATTAGGAAAGTTATGACACCTAGCTCAACCGCACAAAAAGGGGAGCCAACCCAAATAACTCAACCCAAACACAAAACATTAATATAAGAAAGGTAGCAGTTTAAGTCAACAAGTAACTCATTTTATGAAATATTTAAAGAAATGTGGAAAACTCATACAAAACCATCCCCAAAACATGAAGATACATATACATGCCTCTGTGAATTTAAGTACAACTCAATGAGTTTTAAAATCATCCAAAGGAGGGAAACCAACATAAAGTAAGAGGATATAAGACATCCAGGAATTATGCAGATCAACCAAGCAGTTATATTAGAATCTTGAGAGAATTTATCTTAGCACCACTACCGATCACGGCTCAAAGGTAATTGGCTTCTAAGTTGCATAAAAAGGTATAGAAATAAATAAATGTGAGTATGAATCGACATGTACTCAACAAAATTATCAACTGACCCTTGTCCAAAGCGATGGCGAGGATCAACCCTAAACTACCCTAACTTGTTCAAACTCGAATATCAAAACATCTATATAAGACTTAGAATAGCATCTACGATTGCTTTTCATGACTGCAACTGAGTGCTCAGTGCTCACGATCGAAACCTACCAACCCAAATGATCATCACAATGTGACAAACCCCTCACGAGCGTAAATTCCCAAACACTATCAAACCCGACCTGGCTAGATTTTTTATCAGATGTGCGTTTTACTCTCTCCATTCAGTTTTACTTGTTATATTTGGACTTTACACGGCCATTAATAATATACTTATTGACATGACTATTTTACCACATTACCCCTATTAATATTGTTTAGTATTAAGTCTTGGAAAATTATTTGGGAAGTAAGCTATTAATGCTAAGGGTAGAACATTTAAAAATAATTATCTTTTCCTAATATGTGAAAAGTGACAAGTAAAATAAAAATAAATTTTAGAATAGTACACAAGTAAAACTGAACAGGAAAATGTTAAACTAACCTTATTAATAATGCTACGTAAATCTAAATTTGACTAATACTCTACTATTTTATGTGGTTATTCAATATTATGGGTAGTATAAAAAAAGTATCTTGAATAGTGAAAATGAATAAGTAAAATGAAACATTTATTTTTAGTATAGGGAATACTCCCTCCGTTTATCTTTACTTGTCCATTATAATAAATATAGTTGTCAAAATTCACTTATTTAGTTTGAAAAATCAAGAGATGATTTATAATTTTTGTCATGCCCTGAGCCTACACCCTGGGCGGGACTGACACTCGAGAACCATTGCTGGCCCCAAGCAAACCCTTTGCCTATCTAAACCCTCAGCGAAAGACTTTAAGCATTAATAAGATAAATCAAATGCAAATTTACTCAAATGTCTCAAATACACTCAGAATATTTGAGAAACAAACATTCAACTAGCCAAAGTGGCAACCCAAGTCTTAACATAAACAACTTAAAATGGAAAGACTAATGAACTACAACTATCCGTCTACGAAACCTCTAAAACTATGAGGGGTGTTGGGACAACACCCTAGATCATCCTAACAACTGAAAATGCTAAATATATGTAAAAGGGATTCTCCGAAAAGCAAGGATGTTGACCAAAAGAATCTGAGTGCTCGACTGGATCAACGAAACGCTGGATGTTGATCATTGTTACCTGTATCAGCATCATAAAATGATGCAGGCCAAATGGCGTTAACACATTGAATGTACGAGCATGTGAGGGGAAAACTAAAAATGACATAAGCTTGAACTGAAATTTGAAAGAAACACTTACCTCAGCTTTACTCAACATATGGATACTCAACTCAATGCAGAAATAAAAAATAGTAAAGATGCAGTTTCTATAAATCATTTAAAACAATAGATAACATCTTAAAATATTGCAAATAACAATAATATCTTAGTTGTAAATAAGAATACAAAAATAAACTTTGTTTGGGAGATTCTCTAACCGACAACTATCACTATGAGCTATTTGATGATACAACGTCTCACCCACGCTGCTAGAAATGTCATGTAACTTGCCGGGATATAGAACGCCTCAACTAAGTGGATCCATTATTCTCTGCTAAAAAGTATAAAGGAATCATCTAAAAAAATTGACCCTTTCTACCCACGTTGGCTACATGATTTATGGAGACTTGAGTTATTATGAAATCGTCCCCATATCGGTGCTCAATACTACTCCAAAAATACTCAGCTCATATGTTTAAGAACATAACTCTTTCTATGTGATTTGAGGTTATTACTCAAAAACTTATCTCTTAAAAGAGATGAAACTCAAAATTACTCATGAAAACTCATTTGGAAATCAGTGTTTCCTCTCATCTTAAATGTGAAAACATTTACTCTTTGGAAATACTTAGTTCCCATATATCATTTTAAAGAAATGAACTTGGATTTACTCTTTCTCAAACTCAATTCTTAAGTCTTTAAAACAAGTTTAAAATGATTTTCAAAGACTTTTGAAAGACTCTAAGAACTCTCTTGACTTGACTCTTAGCTGTATCTTGAATTTGAATTACGGAGAATGGTCTAAAATACCCCTCAAGTATTTGAATTGGTACAAAGTTACCCTCCATGCATCTATCGGCCCTAAAATAACTCTAATGTCCACCTTTCAGGTCAAAAATACCCTCGATGTTAGTCCTTTGACTCATATTTGCCCTTATTTTGAATAGCTCCATTAAAGTAAAATTATTAAATATTTATTTAGTGTATTACTTAATCTAATTGGTCCAAGTTTAAACCCTTCTCAAATGAATAATAATAATGATATTTTAAAATTTCTATTTTTCTATAAAACACTTATGATTCATATTTTAACCCGATACACTTGAAAATAATATCGAAAAAAAAAATTAATTTCATGATATCTTCCTATTGGCCTATTTTAAATCGCCCCCAATTTATTATAATGTAAGCCAACTCATAAATGGGGATCCAACTAAAATCCATACTTACCTCGATTGATTCTCCATCTAAAAAAATTATTATTTTCATTAATATACAATTTTCTCTCAATTATCAACTGTCTTGTTCATTTTCTCTTTTATTCCTTTTTGTAATCTCTTTTTTTAATTAGGATATCTGGGACTCAAACTTGAAATGAACTCACATATTTATATTCTTTTAATTAGTATTATTTTCATGATGGGATGAGGGTGGGGAAAAGAGAAATGATTAATTTTATTCTTTTATTTTTAATTTTGGGAACACACAAAATAAAAATGTAATATTTGTACATATTTGCTTAATTAAGTCATCTTTTATTGAACTAATTATTTCTATAGGAATGCATCGTTATTTTCGTCCATTTTTTCTCTTGTTTGTCAATAAAAAAAAAATTAAATGGTAGACATGATCCAAATAGGAAAAAAAGGAAAGAGATAGGAAGTGAAGGGCCGGGGAGGGAGGAGTGTAGAGAGTAGATGCCTAACCTTTTTATAATTTTAAATTTACTATGAAATTTAAAATCAAGTCAATCATATGAGCTTATATATTAAGTAATTTGAAATTATTTTAACAGAAAAGGGCCTAAAATGCCCTTAAACTATGAGGCTTGGTATAGTATTACCCTCCATCCACCTAAAGAGTGATCTGTTAGCCATAAGGGTATTTTTTAGCCAAAAGGTGAACTTTAGGGCATTTTAAGGCCGATAGGTGGATGGAGGGTAATTTTGTACAAATTCAAATACTTGAGGGGCATTTTAGTCCCTTCTCCATTTGAATTATGGATTCAAGGGTTATGATCTCATTTGTGGATGATCTCCAGATGTTTAAAGTACCTTAGAGTATAGAAAACAACTAGAAAACATAGGTACAATTCGAGGAAACTCAAACAGAAAGAAGTGGGAAAGGGTAGAGGACCTGGCAACCCTGGTGTACAGAGTGGCGCAGGCGCCCCAGGGGGTAAACTATAGAACACTTCCTCTGGCGCACTGAGTGTCACGGTGCACCAGACCCCTGCCCAGAAAACCCAAAAATTTTCTTGTTCGTGTTTCGACCCTAAAGCGTCTAGATTTGATTGGTTTCTTTCCCAAACACTTAGATTCGAATACCCAACCAAAGTATACAAGAATCTACTAAAAAAAACCTTAAATTACATCAAATCATCTCAAGAACACCTCCAAAACCCATCAATCAAGAATCAAACGACAAAATTCATCAGGAACTCATATACTCTACTTACAAGAACGTAAATACGCTGAATTTAATCATGATTGGCGCGTGGGTGAACCAACCCAATGCTATGTGATCTCACATACCTCTTAGGGACTAACCCTTGGTGAAATCCGCAAGAAAAATCTCAAGAATGCGATGAACCTTGGCTTTTCTCCTCTTTTCTTCTCTATTCTCTTCTCTCAAGCCCTAGCGTAATTTTGTAATTGTGTAAACTAAACCAAATCAGTTTAGACCCCAATTAAATTACTAAAAACGAATTATACTAATTGTTTCGGGATAATACCAAAATATCCATTCTTAAATCCGGGTGACTTTCCTTAATTGGACAACCCAACTTCAAACGGGCATATCTCCCTCATACGAGCTCAAAAATTAGCAAACTCAGTGGCGCTGGAAAGATATTTCAAAGACCTTTCATTTGATATCTTGTGTCACACTAACTCATCTTATACTGAGAGTTATGGTCTTTTGAAGTTGACTCAAAACTCATACTTAAGATAACTTGTCAAATTTTAGATTTTCATTATTTCCAAAAATGTTTCTTTCTAATTATTGCTTTTTCAAATAGCAAGGTGTTACAATATCTCCCCCTTGGAAGCATTCATCCTCGAATGAGATTACTCTAAGTTGGCTAAGGGTGTAACATCTAACATTCAGCTCAAAAAGCAAGCAAAATATAAATACAACATGCCAAGTTAAAACAAATGCCAAGAAAAGGATTAGTACCTTAATTTGGAATTTCTCTAGACCCAAAGAGATGTGGGTATCTTTTCTTCATATCCTCCTACAAACTGATTTCTCCAAAGAACCTTGATTGATGCTACTTCCTTGGTTCTTAGCTTGTGAAACTGGCAATCCAGAATCTGAACAGGAACCTCATCATAAGATAAGCCATCCTTAATACTAATATCTTCAGTAAGTATTATAAGGGAAGGATCGCCCATCCAATTCTACAACATGGAAATGTGAAAAATCGGATAAACCACATCTAACTCTTGGGGTTGCTCTAACTGATAAGCTACGTTATCGATCCTCTTGGAGATCCTGTAAGGATCAATATATCGGGGACTAAGCTTCCCCTTCTCACCAAATCTCATAACACCCTTCATGGGTGAAACCCTCAAGTATACCCAATCATCTACTTCAAATTCTAAGTCTCTTCTCCTAACATCAGTATAGGATTTTTCACGACTCTGTACTATTTTCAACCTCTCTTGAATAACCTTCACTTTCTCTATAGCTTGATGAACTAAGTCTGGTCCTATCAATCCAGCTTCACCAACTTTAAACCATCCAATAGGAGATCTGCATCGTCTCCCGCAAAGAGCCTCATACGGAGCCATTTGGATTGTAGAGTGGTAACTATTGGTATAGGCAAACTCAATGACAGGTAGGTTATCATCCCAATTCTCCTTGAAATCAATCACAGAAACCCTCAACATATCTTGTAAAGTTTGAATGGTGCGCTCTACTGGACCATCACTCTGAGGATGAAAAATAGTACTCAAGTTCATCTGTGAACCCAAACCTTTCTGGAATGCTTCCTAAATTGTGCAGTAAATTATGCACCTCTATCTGAAATAATAGACACCGAAACTTTATAAAGTCTGATTACCTCTTGAAATATAACTTTGCATAATTTTCTGCTGAATGGGTAGTCTTTATCGGTAAGAAAAAGGCTGATTTAGTCATTCGATCTACAATCACCAAAATCGAATCATGTTGTCTGTGAGACTGTGGTAAACCTGTGATGAAGTCCATATTGATCTTCTATCACTTCCATTCCAAAAGATCTATATTCTGAGCCATACCAACGGGCCTCTGGTGCTCTACCTTAACTTGTTGGCAATTTGAACTCTTAGCAACAAACTTTGCAATGCCCTTCTTCATACTACTCCACCAATAAACATCTCTCAAATCACGATACATCTTTGTGGAACCCGGATGGATAGAACATCTGGAGCTATGAGCTTCCTCAATGATCCTCTCTTGGAGTTAATCCACCTTTGGTATACACAATCTACCTTGATACCTCAATACACCATCCCCCCCCCCCCACTTGTTCAAAAACCATAAATTATTGCTTATGAACATCTGCCTTCAATTCAAGCAAAACAGTATCTTGGTCTTGTTTCTCTTTACTTCGGACACTAATGAAAATTCAGCCCCATTCATCACCACTATTCCTCCTTCATCCATTAAACGAACTCCTAATCGGGAAAGTCTGTGCATATATTTAGCTAAATCTTTCTTATCTTCCTCAAAATGGGAAGTACTATCCGTAGACAATCTCATCAAGGCATCAACAACAACATTAGCCTTACCTAGGTAATAGAGGATACTCATGTCATAATCCTTGAGTAACTCTAACCACCTTCTCTTTCTGAGGTTAAGCTCTTTCTGACTAAACACATGCTGAAGGCTCTTATGATCAGTGAACACATCTACATGAACACCATCAACATAATGACGTCATATTTTCAAAGCAAATCTGGTGGCATAAGCGATAACTTCACCATTTTGCATTAACACACAACCCAAACCAACTCTAGACGCATCACAATATACCATAAAACCTTGGGTACCCTCTAGTAAGGTTAACAATGTGGCAATAGTCAATCGCTTTTTCAATTACTAAAAGTTTTTCTCACAAACCTTTGATCGTTGAAACTTAACTATCTTCTGAGTCAACCTTGTCAAAGGATATGAAATAGATGAGGACCCATCGATGAACGTTCTATAATAGCCAGCCAATCCCAAGAAACTCCTAATATCAGTTGGAGATATGGGTCTAGGCCAATTCTGCACTGCCTCTATTTTCTTAGTGTTAACTGGAATTCCATCATCGGACACAATGCGACTTAAGAATACCATAAACTCAATCCAGACCTCACACTTAGAGAACTTAGCATACAACTCTCTATCCTTTAGAGTTTGGAGAACTACTCTGAGATGACTTGCATGATCCTCTTCATTCTCGAATAGATTAGAATGTCATTAATGAATACGATAACAAACATATCTAAATAAGGCTTGAATACTCTATTCATTAGGTCCATGAACGTTGCAGGAGCATTAGTCAAACCAAACAACATAACTAGGAACTCATAATAACCATAAGGGGTCCTGAAAACTGTCTTAGGGATATCACTTTCTCTTACTCTTAACAGATGATAGCCTGATCTGAGGTCTATCTTAGAAAAACAAGTGGAACCCTAAAGTTGATCAAAAAGATCATCAATTCTAGGAAGTGGATATTTATTCTTGATAGTAACCTTGTTCAACTGATGGTAATCTATGCACATTCTAAGAGAACCATCTTTCTTTCTCAAAAATAAAACCAGAGCGCCCCAAGGTGAGACACTTGGTCGAATAAAACCTTTCTCAATAAGATCTTTCAAGTGCTCTTTTAACTCTTTCAACTTTGTTGGTGCCATCCTATATGGCAGAATAGAGATAGGACGAGTATTAGGAAGAATATCTATACTGAAGTCTATTTCTCTCTCAGGAGGGACACCGGGAAGATTATCTAGAAAGACTTCTGGAAACTCACTCATAACTGGAACTGACTGAATAGGTGGTGTCTCAAAACTAGAGTCATTAACTTGGACTAAGTGATAGACACAACCCTTGGAAACTAACTTTCTCGCCATAAGGTACGAAATAAAACGACCCTTAGGCACTACTGAACTACTCGTCCACTCAATAACTGGCACATAAGGAAACTGGAACTTAACAACTCGAGTTCTACAATCGACTGAGGCATAACAAGAAAGAAGTAATTCCATACCTAGAATGACATCGAAATATACCATATCTAACTCAACTAAGTCAGCCATGGTGTTCTTGTGATTGATGGAAATAGTAAAATCATGATAAACTCTCTCAGCTAGAATAGACTCACCAATAGGTGTAGAAACACTGAAGGGCTCAAGAAGTTGCTCAGGAAGATTATCAAAACTCATGGCAATATAAGGAGTCACAAAAGATTGACTCGCTCCTGTATCTAGCAAAGCATAAACATCAAAAGTAAAGACTTTGATCATACTAGTGAAAACATATGGAGAATTATCTTGCTCTTAGCGACTAGTGATAGCATAAAGGTGGTTCGCTCCTCCGCCTGTCCCTGAAGTAGCTCCTCTAGGTGCAGCTCTGTCTAGTGGAGAAACTAAAGAAAATTAGGCTATATTGCCCCTATATCCACTGCCCTGCCTATTCTTAGGACACTCTTTCATGAAGTGACCCTCTTGACCACACTTGAAACAACCAGTGGAGCCATCGCGACACGTTTCTTAGTGGTTCCTACCACACTTAGCACATGTAGGAGCCCAATTACCTCCTTGTGCCACACTACCTTGAGACTGTGCAGGTCTAGCTCTGAAATTATGTGGACTCTGATTATTGAACTCACCTCTATTCCTTGGTATAGGTGCACTAGCAGATGATGGAGCAGGTCCCTTTTTCTTAGGTTGAAAAGATGACCGGTTGGCATAACTCTTCTATTGTCCGGACTCTTTCCCTGATAACTTAGCCTAATTGTTTCTAAACTCCTCTCTATCCTTCAACTTATCCTCCTCGACCTGCTGCACATGGATCATCAGCCTTGTTTATGCCCATATCACCTATTAGCATAACTATCTTACCTTCCTTACTTGACAGACGAGACAATCGAGAAACAAACAGACTCATCCTACTTTTCATATCAGCAACCATCTAAGGAGCATAATGGGAATGTTGGGTGAACTTACGGCTGTACTTGTGCACGCTCATCGATTCATGTTTAAGAATAAGGAATTCTTGTACCTTTGCTTCTCTCAGTTCTCGAGGAAAGAAACGCCCCAAGAAGGCCTCCTCAAACATAGCCCAACTCACAAGTGGTGCACCCTCAACTCCATTCTTTTTCCATTGATCAAACCAAATTATAACGATACCCTTCAATTGGTATGCAGTTACTTCCACTCTCTCAACATCAACAACATGCATAAACTCAAAATGCTTCTGAAGCTCTTCAACAATTTTTTCCGGATCCTCAGTGACACTTGAACTAGAAAAGCTTGGAGGATTCATCCTAAGGAACTCCCAGATTCTAGACGTGTAACACCTAGAAAATTAATAGGTGAAACTAGCGCCTAACGTTTTGTAACACCCCAGATTCGAGAAATGAACAAAATTCCAGATTTTTAGAAGGTGCAGGTGCCACCAACGGAAGCCAACTACGAATCGTCAATCAACTGATAGCCTGCCAATCAGCTCCGTCGATGGGCCAGTCAACTTTTAGTCTTCAGTCGCGAACGACGGTTGACCAGTATGGATCGTCAATCGACCAACGGCCCGTTAGTTAGCTTCATCGATAGGCCAGTCAATTTTTAGTCTTCAGTTGCGAACGACGGTCGGCCAATATGAACCGTCAGTCGACGCACGTCCCATCAGTCAGCACCGTCGATGGGCCAGTCAACTTTCAATACTCAGTCGCAAAGGACGATCGACCAGTACGAACCGTTAGTCGACTCATGTCCCGTCAGTCAGCTCCGTCAGAGACTCCGACAACTTTTAAGTCAGGGGTCTTTTGTTCTTTTCCTTGTTCATTTGGCTCCTAAACTACGTCGTTTAGACCCTAAATTATGAGGTTTTAGTCAGCTTAAGCCAAGAAACATACCAAGAACTTACCTTAGTAAAAATCATTAATCAAAACTTAGAAAATTAGATGCGTAAGAAGAAAATGAGGCGACTAACCCTAGTTCAAGAACACAACAATTTTCCTCCAGTTCCACCCCTGAAATCGAAGGATTTCTCCATGGAATTTGTCACTAGGTATGTGGGATTTCACTAGTGTGTTCCTTTCACCAATTAGGTCCTAGATTTCAGTTAGATTCTTGAACTTCAGCAGATTATCATGAATTAGTTATTTACATGTTCCAAATCAGATTATTATGTTATTACTCAGTTTATTGCATGAATTATAGAACCCTAGCTAAGTATTTCTTTAGTTCTTGAATTGCATATGCTACGTCAGATATTTCAGTTATTCAGTTATACATGACTTAGTTAGGAATGCATCATTATTAGATAAATTGTTGCATTCTCAGTTTGCATGTTCAGTTTTGAGCTATCCAGTATTACAGAAACTCAATCATAATGTGTCAAATACTTAATAATTGGGAGTAGCATAATATCGAGTTGGACTAGGGTCAGTCACCCATATAGTCCTAGAACTACGACCCACGTAGGTGTTAGTCCCCTCTGTGGGTAGCTTTTAGTGATCACGCCAGTCATGCCTCTATACCTATGGCAGAGTATATTGGGTCCTCTCGATGGGTAGTATACATCAGACTCCACATTTAGCTTATGTGGTTTTATTGTCGGTTATTAGTAAATCCCACAGTTTAGTCAGATTCCATTTCATTGACCATATTTCAGTACAGTCAGTATTCAGTCTTAGCATGTTAAAAATTGGTCATTGTATTCAGTTAGCTCAGCATCTATATCATGTTCATATTATTGCTTTATTGGTCTATTTAATTATGATGTTATTTCAGCTTTACTCTATCCTACATGCTCATTACCTTTCAAGTACTGATGCATACTCTGCGCTACATCTTTTTGTGATGTGGGTTCCCGATCTCCAGTTCAGTAACATGAGTGGTGAGTCCTTACTCTTCGAGGACAACAGTCACGTTATCTTTTCATTATTTCAGTCTTTTAGTTTCAGTTTTGCTAGACTTAGCTGGGGCATGTCCTAGCACTTCTAGTCAGTTATAGGCTATTTTCAGACATAGTTAGATTCAACTTAGTAGTTGAGTTTGATGTTCTTTTGTATTAAACTCTTAGATCTGATATTCAGTTTTAGTATATGGGTATTCTCCATCTTTTCAGATTTACTTATTATTGGCTTCCGCAACAATTTTATTTCTCAGTTTATCTTTAGTATGCTCAATATTATACCAGCAGGGTTAGCTTGGGGTCACTTGTAATCCTAGGTCCTGTGTCCATGTCTTGGGGGTAGCTTGGGGCGTGACAAACTTGGTATCAGAGCACTAGGTTTAAGAGTCCAAGGATGTCTGAAAAGACGCACTAAGTAGAGTCATTTTTATGGGTGTGAAGTGCATCACATCTAATGAGAGGGAAGCTACAAAGTGTTTTAGGAAAACTCTTCATTTTTTTATTACTCTTACCATGCATAATGTATGATCTAATTCCATTCTAACTTGACGTTCTATGTTTCAGTGATCATGCCTCCTCGTAGAGCTAACGCCAGGAATGTGAATACTAGGAATGCAAACGCAGCTCCTCCAGTCCCAGATAAAGAGTTTCGAATGCAGAATTCTGGAACGCCATTCAGATGTTGGCTCAGAGCATTGCCAACCAGAGCAACCAGCGGGTCCAGCTCCGGCAAACACTAATGTTGCCTCTACTGCAGCCAGAGAGCGAGACTTTGTTAGGAAGAATCCACCAGAGTTCTTAGGATAACAGGTTGGAGAAGATCCCCAGAACTTCATTCATGAGGTCAAGAAGATCTTTGAACTGATATAGGTAACTGGGAATGATCGGGTTGAATTAGCATCTTACCAACGTAAAGATGTAGCTCATTATTTGGTATACTCAGTGGAAGGAGAACAGGGGTACAGATACAGCTTCTATCACTTGGGATTGCTTTAGTGAGACCTTTATCGACAGGTCTTTCCCAAGATAGCTAAGGGAGGTGAAAGTTCAGGAATTTATGTACTTGAGGCAAGGTAACATGACAATCCAAGAGTATGGGCTCACGTTTACCCAACTCTCCAGGGATGCTCTTCACATGGTTGTTGATTTAGGTCTCATATGAATAAGTTTCTATATGAAGTGTCAGACTTGGTGAACACAGAGTGTAGAAATGCCATGTTACTTGAAAATATAAACATCTCTAGGCTCATAACTCATGCTCAGCAGGTTGAAGGTAATAAGCTTAGAGAACAGGTTAAGGAGAACAAGAAGGCTAGGACCGAAAACTATGACTACTTTTAGCAGAAATTAGGTGTTGGGAATCGCTCACAGGGTCAACAGAAATTTTCAACTCCAGTACCTTCATCAGCTAGTGTTCCATCCTCCAAGTTTAGACAAGATCAGAAAGGTAAGGCATCAGGCTCTAAGTCTCAGGGAAATATTTCAGGAACCCAACTTGCCTTAAGTGGGGTAAGAACTATCCGGGCGAGTGCCTTGCAGGAAATAAAGGATGATTTGGGTGTGATCAATTTGGTCACATGTTGAGGGATTGACCTTCTAAATAGGGTCAAAGAGGTAATCCTAATCGAGCCCAGTCTACAACTTCAGCAGCACCAGCAGTTCACCCGACTCAGTAGGGTAACTCTTCTAGTACAAATGGCAGACAACGCCAAAACAGGCTCTATGCTCTTCAGGCTCGCCAGGATCAGGAATATTCTCCTGATGTAGTCACTGGTACGTTACGAGTCTTTGATCTCGATGTCTATGCTTTGTTAGATCCAAGGGTTATTGTTTCCCTTTGTCACTTCTTATATAGCAGTTAAGTTTGATGTTGTTCCAGACACTCTCTCAGAACCCTTCTCAGTCTCTACTCCAGTCGGTGACCCAGTTATAGCTAGATGGGTATACAAAAATTTCCCTGTTACAATCTCTCAGAAAGTCACCTCATCAGATCTTGTAGAGTTAGAAATGGTAGACTTCGATGTCATCTAGGCATGGATTGGTTACATTCCTTTTATGCCTTAGTCGATTGTAGAACTAGGATTGTTCATTTTTAGTTACCAGACAAACCAATCTTAGAATGGAAGAGTAGTAGCTTAGCGCCTATGGGTCGATTCATTTCTTACCTTAAGGCCAGAAAGATGATCTCTAAGGGTTATCTCTATCATCTAGTTCGAGTTACGGATTCAAGCTCTAAAACCCTAACTCTTGAGTCAGTTCCTATGGTTAATGAGTTTCTAGAAGATCTTCCCAGAGTTCCTCCCGATAGGGAAATCAACTTTGGAATTGATCTCCCTCCAGATACCCAGCCTATCTCTATTCATCCTTATAGAATGGCTCCAGTTGAGCTTAAGGAATTGAAGGAGCAGTTGAAAGACCTTCTACATAAGGGCTTCATCAAACCTAGTATTTCACCATGGGGTGCACCAGTGTTGTTCGTAAAGAAGAAAGATGGTTCTCTCAGAATGTGCATTGACTATAGGAAGTTGAATAAGGTCACAATCAAGAATAAGTATCCCATCCCCAGGATTGATGACTTGTTTGACCAACTTCAGGGTGCTAGTCATTTCTCAAAAATAGACCTCAAATCGAGTTATCATCATCTTAAAGCCAGAGATAGTGACATTCCGAAGATAGCCTTCAAAACTCGGTATGGTCATTATGAATTCATAGGTATGTCATTTGGACTAACCAATGCTCCTGCAGCTTTCATGGACATGATGAAAAGAGTGTTCAAGCAGTATTTGGACATGTTTGTTATCATCTTTATTGATGATATCCTCATTTACTCTAGGAATGAGTAAGAACATGCGAGTCATTTGAGGGTTGTCCTGCAAACTCTAAAAGATTGCCAGTTATTCGCAAAATTTAACAAGTGTGAGTTTTGGTTACAATCAGTTGCTTCTCTTGGGCATATAATATCCAGCAAAGGGATCCCAGTGGATTCCTAGAAAATAGAAGCAGTGAAATAATGGGCCAGACCTACCTCTCCTGTAGATATCAGAAGTTTCTTGGGTCTAGCGAGTTAGTACAGAAGGTTCGTAGAAGGATTTTCATCCATAGTCTCACCATTAACTACGTTGACTCAGAAGATGGTCAAGTTTCAGTGGTCAGATGATTATGAGAAAAGCTTTGTAGAATTGGAAACTAGGTTGACTACAACTCTTGTTTTGACTCTACCAGAGGGTTCAGACGGATATGTGATCTATTGTGATGCATCCAGAGTCACCCTAGGTTGTGTGTTGATGCAGCGAGGTAAGGTTATAGCTTATGCTTCCAGACAACTTAAGGTTCATGAAAAGAGTTATCTGACTGATGACTTCGAGCTTGCAGCGGTGGTGTTTGCACTGAATATTTGGAGGCACTACTTGTATGGTGTTCATGTAGATGTGTTCACAAACCATAAGAGCCTTCAATATGTGATCACCCAAAAAGATTTGAATCTTCGCCAGAGAAGATTGTTTGAGTTCCTAAAGGATTATGACATGAGGTGCATTACCATCCTGGTAAGGCAAATGTAGTAGGAGATGCCCTTAGCAGACTATCTATAGGTAGTGTAGCACATGTTGAGGAAGAAAGAAAAGAGCTAGCAAAGGATGTTCACAGACTTGCTCGCCTAGGAGTTCATCTTATGAGCATATCAGATGGTGTGTAACGGTTTAGAATGGGTCAGAATCTACTTTGGTAGTGGAGGTTAAAGAAAAGCAAAATAGTGATCCTATATTGCTTGAACTCAAGGGAGCAGTCCATCAACAGAGAGTTGAAGTTTTCTCCCAAGAGGGAGATGGTGTGCTTCGCTACTACGGTCGATTATGTGTTCCTAATATGGGCGAGTTCAGACAGCATATTCTTGCAGAGGCCCATAACTCCAGATATTCTATACATCCAAGCACCATTAAGATGTACCGCGATCTGCGGGAAGTCTATTGGTGGAATGGTATGAAAAGAGATACAACAAATTTTGTGGCTAAGCGCCCTAATAGCCAGCAAGTCAAGGTAGAACATCAAAAACTAGGAGGTATGACTCAAGAGATTGACATTCCTACTTGGAAGTGGGAAGTGATCAACATGCACTTCATAACAGGTTTACCTCATACTCGCAGACAGCATTACTCCATTTGGGTGATAGTTGATAGAATTACTAAGTCTTCACGCATTTTGGCGGTCAAGACTACAGATTCGGTAGAGGAGTACGCCAAGCTTTACATTAATGAGATTGTGAGGTTGCATGGGGTTCATTTTTCTATCATCTCAGATAGAGGTCCTCAATTTACCTCTCATTTCTAGAAGTCGTTTCAGAAAGGTCTTGGTACTCAGGTTAACCTTAGCACAACATTTCATCCGCAGACGGATGGGCAGGCAGAGCGTACCATTCAGACCTTAGAGGACATGTTGAGAGCTTGTGTGATCAACTTCATGGGTAGTTGGGATGATCATCTTCTTTCATAGAGTTTGCCTACAATAATAGTTACCATTCCAGCATTCAGATGGCCCCGTATGACACATTGTGTAGGCGTAGATGTAGATCTCTTGTTGGTTGGTTTGAAGTAGGTGAAGCAGCCTTGATAGGACCAGATTCAGTTCATGAAGCTATGGAGAAAGTGCAACTCACTAGGGATAGACTTAAGATAGCCCAGAGTCGCCAGAAATCTTATGCAGATGTAAGGAGAAGGAAACTAGAGTTCCAAGTTGATGATTGGGTTTTTCTGAAAGTGTAGCTAATGAAAGGGGTGATGAGATTTGGCAAGAAAGGGTAGCTCAGTCCTAGATATGTAGGCCCTTAGAAGATTATGAAAAGGATTGGTAGAGTGGCGTATGAGTAAGAATTGCCAACTATACTAGCAGCACTTTCAAGTTCAAGTTAATTTTAATTAATTCAAGTTCATGTCTCTAATCTATAAAATTAGTCATATATAAACTTCTAATCTAAAAATTAATTTATATATATATATATATTCAAGTTCTAATTCAAAAAAAAAACCCTCATATATTCATCACATTCAAACATTCATCTTATATGTTCATGACATTCAAACTTCATCAATTACTAACTTCCAACTTCAAATAAACAATTTACTAACTAACAATCATCAAATTTAAAAAAAATCGCAATTCACAATCAAATTCAATATTTTCAAATTCAAACTAATACTAGAATAAAAAAAACCCTAATTCATTCTCTAACAAACACAATCAATCATTCAATCCAAAAAATACAAATTCAATAACTAATTAACAAAATCAAATATACCACAAATATAAAAAATTAAAAACTAATTTGAAGAAACCCTAACCTTAAATTAAAGGAGAAATTAGAGACAATGGAGAGGGAGCTAGGCGGCAGCAGCAACGGCAGAGGCAGCAGCAACAGCAATAGCAGCTTCTTGGAGCGATTTTAGAGAGAAGGAAGAATGAGGAAAAACCTTTTTGGGTATCCAAATATTTTAAAGAAAGCGACGGACAGCATCTCTATGTCCGTCACTTTTCTTTTAAATGGTTGACCAAGATTTTGACCAAAAAGTGACAGACTAAGCAACATTGTCCGTCATTTTTTTAAATATTTGACCATCTATTTTGACCAAGAAGCGACGGACGTAAAGATGCTATCCGTCGCTTCTTTAAATAATAATTAATAGAAAGCGACGGACAACATGGTTATTTTTAAATTTATAAATAATTATTTTTAATAAAAAATGATGAACGGCGTCTCTACCTATATTAAATAATTAATTATAAATTATCTATATATTTGGCGCAAAAATCCGCAAAAAAAAAAAAGCGACGAACTAAGAGATGATGTCCATCACTTTTTTTTTTAAAATCTAAAAATAATTATTTTTATTCAAAAGCGACGGACAGTGTCGCAATCTGCATCGCTTTTAAGTGCGACGTCGTTCGTCGATTTTTAACAGTTCTTAGTAATGCTAGGATCTTAGTCTTCAAGTTTAGGATAACTCGAAGACATTGGGAACACATACCTTGGAGGTTTGTGCTAGAATAGAGATTAGTTGATTAATCCTTAGGTTACATAAACTCTTGTAATCTCGTTGGTTGTTGAGGCTCATTGATATTTAGTGAAGTTGGGGTAAATCTTGTTGAGGAACAGGTTGTGATTTTTACAGCTTTTGAGCCGAGTGTTTCCACGCAAAATATTGTGTTCTTACTTTATTGTCTTTACCTTGTCATTGAAACACGTTAGACAACTTGGTTCACTTAGGTAAAGTCTAAGAAAAGTAAGAAAAATCTAGGTCGTGTAGAATAACAATTGATATCAGAGCAAGGTTATCTTATACAGGCTAACACCAAGATAACAATCGCAATGACAATCAACTATCCGACCTCCAATGTTCAATGGGTCTCACTTTGTTGGTGGAATGCACGCATGGAAGATTTCATCCAAGCTGAAGATTATGAACTCTAGGATAGGATAACTATTGAACTTACTATTCCTGTGAAGACTGTGAAAGGAGTTCAAGTTCCAAAGGTTAGAATTGATTTCCCTGTGGAAGACCTATCCCTATCAGCTCTCACGAAGAATGTTAAGACCAAAAACATTCTAGTTTGTGGCCTTTTGGAGTTGTAGAGGATGAAAAGATTTTCTTCTTTTTTTCATTTCTCATGTGAGAACCCTTTTTATAATTTTGAAGCTGTATCTATTCTGAATGGACACAACTAATCCAATTAACCCACATGGATGACCTGATCCAATTTCCATCAAGAATTTATACTAGAATCATGGGGGGGGGGGGGGGGGAATCCCTACAAAAATAACAAGACTCATATTTTCCTTATCTTTTCCAATCCACTATATATATATATATATATATATATATATATATATATATTTCTCTTCACATGGATCCGAATTAACCCACATGGATGACCCGATCCAATTTCCATCAAGAATTTATACTGGAATCGTGGGAAAAAAACTCCTACAAAAATAACAAGACTCATATTTTCCTTATCTTTTCCAATCCACTATTGATGTTCTTTTTTGTAGCTTAATAATGACACGTGATCAATATGGATTTTGATACCGTGGTGAGATTGTTCTATTCTTAACCAGAGGTCTCAGATTCGAAATTTGAGGATAAAAAAAATCCTGTTAAAAAGTCACCTACGAATGAATCCTGCAAAACACGATCCGTGTTTAGTTAGAGCTTCAATACAATGGAAAACTAAACAAAAATGTCACATGTTATAAACTAATGGTATTATGTTACTGGCTTCAACTTCCTTTTTGTTGGGGTTCAATCAACTTTTTTAAAAAGCAGAATAAAGTGTCTTTTTCCTACCTTTTTTTTCTCTTTTCTTTTATTAATTAATTCATTTGTTTTGTTGTTAGTGAATTTATGAACTTTAGAGGAATTAAACCAAACTGAGTTTTCGAAGATGTTAGGTATCTTGGGATATCCACAAATGTGATTATTGGTGGATTTAAAATATATATTTTTGTGAATAAAAAGCAACTTATTTGTAAAATAAAATAAAATTTAAAAGTAGTTCGATATACAATAAGATTATTTAGCATTTAATTACTCCGTTAGCTGTAATATTCGAGCTCCACCATAAGAGAATAATTAAAAATGTATTCCTACATAATCAATTTGTACATGGATTTACATGAATATATATATATATATATATATATATATATATATATATATATATATATATATATATATAAAGTCATTTGTGGCCCCTTAAAGTTGTTCGTATAATTCATTTAGACACCTTAACTAGGAGTTATACCCATTGAACACTTTTACCATTCAAAACATGTACTCATTGAATACTTTTTGGTGACATAACATCATTAGTGTAATACACATCCAAAAAGGCGAGTGGAGCCAAATATTTTTTTATGGACGAATCAAAAATAGACATGTCAACTTCAAAAAAATCATAATTTCTATAAAAAGAATTTAAAAAAATCGTTGGTAATCATCTGAACTTCTCAATCCAAACATACTCATTTGCCTTCGCCACCATCGTCGACACACCCCTTTTCCATCTGTTCCTGCGTTCTTTCTTTTTTTTTCTAGCATCATTCCGTCATCATTAATATCATCATTATTTTCTTCATCGGAAAAGCATTAATTAAAGAAATAAAAATCAAATTGAGTCAAAAATAATTTTGGCGAAATTCCATTTTTTCCGACAAGACTAATATGAATCTGAAATTATTTTCTTTGAAATCGTTAAAGAATTCAAATTTTAAAGAACCCACAACATTGAAGAAGAAAAAATATCAACAAATCTTGGTTATTGTTCGAAACAAAGAATGAGATTGAGAAAAATGACAACTACAATATTGAATTAGAATTAAGGAGAGGAGGTAGGTGTATAGTTATCCGAAAATAGTTTTCCTTTTTTTTTTTGGCTGAAAACAAATTTTTATTTTATTTTTATTTTTAATATATATTTTAATTATTATTATTATGGGCCAAATGTCGCATGTCCTTTTATGATTAGTTACTGTGCCACGTCATCGCGAGGGTATGACACACAATTTCTATTTTTAGTTGATTGTCAAAAAATGTTTAATATGTATTTTTTTTACTAATAAAAGTGTTCAATTGGAACAACCCTAAGATGAGGTGTCTAAGTTAAATATACAGACAACTTTAAGTGGCTACAGATGACTTAAGTATCTCTCTCTCTATATATATATATATGTATATCTTCTAATGACAAGAAATTCGCCGTCGTTATTCTTTGGGTGTACATACGGTAAAACTCATGCTCTTATGCAATAGCTTACAAACAATCTAAGAGAGGTAACTCGTACTAGGCAAGCTCAACGCGAAGAGCAAACCCCTTACTTTTGCTAGCCAAGGATTTACACGAATATTATTGTAAAGTTGATTCTAGTTAAATTAATCCTAATCTTTTTTTTTAAACCATTACTGATGATTTATTTTTTTTACTTGAATTCTCATAACTGAACCCATTATAGTTGAATCATAGGTTTTCAACAAAATAACTTTTAAAAGTTTAGGTATTTTTCACAAATAAAATTGTAATATTATTTTGATTCAAAGTCTGAATTTATGATAGAAATTTATTAAATATGCATAAATTATTAATTTAAAAAATTATAAAAAAATTCATAAATTTTAAATTATAACTCCGTCTCTGTGACTTGGTTTAGTGAGAACAAAAAAACCACAGTTGCATTTGTGAAAACCAACAAATTAGAATAGAGTAACATTTTCTAAATTTTACTACACGATTTACAATGTGAATATATTCTTCTGAATAATTTATACGATAGTCAACCTTTTTGTTAGCTCCACTCTCCTCTGCTTTTTTTAAAATTCCAAGTATACAATAAAATTGTATATTTTGCTTTATCTGAATAAGGGCCTCTCCAACCCTATCATTTATTTTACTTTTCAAATATATAGTTTTTTTTATTTTTTCAGACAACTAACTCCAACTCAATTTTCGATTTTACTCTCTAAAAAGGAATATTTTTCTCTTTCCTCAATATATTATTATTTCTATTTCATTCTTATTTTCTTATTTCATAATATAAATCATTTCTTTCTTTTGCAAAAACTCACTCTATAATCTTTATGTAATACAAAAGTTTTTTTTTTTTCAAATTCTTCATTTAATATAAAATTATATTTTTATTCTAAATAACATAAATTGAGATAAATATTATATATAATACATATTAACGAACAATTCAAATAAAAGTGAAATCATTGATGAAAATATAATTGCATCATAAATATTGTATTATCGTAAAATTTATTTTAAATTTTACATAAATACTCAACTCTTAAGACTGTTACGTTACTCTCATAAATGTTCTATTAATGTATTACGGAGTTTAAAATGAATATTTTTTGTCCTTATTTTTTATGTGTAGCTAAAAATTGTTTAAATTGACAATTTCATCTCGTATCCAATTATTTCATGTACTAATTCACTTCCCATATTCCATTTTGAACTATTGCATCAAATATTTTCATGCTCTTTAAAACGTATAGTTTAATAATTTATCACTATATCATAAAAAATAGATTGTTTAAATTATCATGTAAATTTTGTGCATACTTCATAATGAAAAATAATTATAATCTAAATTACATATTTAAAATGACAAAAAAAAATTAAAAATTAAATTAGAAAAATTGTTAATTCGGGATGGATCATGAAAGTAGTATACTTATCAATAATATGTTTTAGATGCTATATTACTTAGAAAATAATTACAAATATTAGAGACTTAACTAATAATCCTACATAATATAAATAATAATAAAATAACTTTAAGTTACATATTTAAAGTGACCACTTCTCTTAAAAACTAAAATAGAAAAATTATTAATTTGGGTGGAAGTAGTAACTTGTTAAATGTTATATTACATTAGAAATAATTACAAATGATAAAGACTCAATTAGTAATAGAATAGAAATAATATTATAATAATCAAAAAGTAAAATAGAGAGGTGAATAGTAGTTCTCCAAATTTAGAGAACTACTATTCACCTCTCTATAATTGAAGAATAGAGAGTGATTGGAGAACCTATTCTCTATTTTACTCTCCAAATATAGAAAATAGAGAGTAAAATAGAGATAGATTGGAGATGGTCTAAGATAACATCTAGTGAGTTGAGTATATGGTGGAGTATTATGAGAATGAAAAAATGATTTCTTTATGTTTTGGGGTTTGGGGGGGGGGGGGGGGGGAGTTATGTACAAAATAATCCGAAAGTGTTCTTTGAATAATTTTGGTCTTTTAAATTTGTTAATAGTGAGCACTTTTTATCTCCGTTATATATTTAGCAAAATATATATTTTAAATAGTAAGTGTGAAATCACATCCAGAGGTATAGTTATTTTATTTCTTTAATGATAAAAAAAGTATATATTTCTTTAATGTTCAGTTTCTGTTATATTTGA
The DNA here is from genome assembly GCA_036553675.1 of Solanum okadae. Taxonomy (NCBI): domain Eukaryota; kingdom Viridiplantae; phylum Streptophyta; class Magnoliopsida; order Solanales; family Solanaceae; genus Solanum; species Solanum okadae. Next base: position 9,073,446 of record CM071685.1, on the reverse strand, counting down.
TCTATTATAACTTTTTGTGCTGTAATCTTTAAGATTTGATGAGAGGTTTTAATATTTACGATATGATCTTTCGTTTCGCAGTGTAACAAGAGCTTAACTCTTGATACCAAAATTAATAGAAGAAAGAAAAGGAAGAGGAAAGAAGGAGAAGAAGAGATAATTCTTTTGATTTAATAATAATTTTCCCTTAGCAGAGTAGTATAATTTGTATACAGCAATGCCGACATTTTCGTTGTTGAGGACAGTTGTTCAATTCTCTAACAAAATTGAAGACTAGTACCACAATTGCAATTAACTAAGCTTAAGGACTAATAAGTAAATACTTAATACTAAAATAAAGGGACTGAATTAACTTATTTAAAACTTAATTAAAAACAGTCACAATAGCTAATTGTGACAATCCACTCTTCTTCAAATGGCACTTGTCTTCAAGGATCAGCAAAGTCTGGGAACGGTGACTTGATGAATTGATAATCTTCCCACGTAGCTTCTTCTGACAGTAAGTTGGCCCATTGTACGAGCACTTGTGTTGCAACCTTGTTTCCTTTCTTTATGATTCTTCTTTCTAGTATAGCCATGGGTTCCACGAGGGGTTGGCCATCAGGTGAACAAATGGGAGGGTCTATAGCAGGATTCACTTGATCACCCACCTTTTTATTAAGCTGAGATATGTGGAAAACATGATGTATCCTTGCAGTAGGAGGCAATGCTAATTTGTAGGCCATTGGTCCAACCTTTTTGATAGTCTTATAGGGTCCATAGAACTTTGACACCAGCTTAAGATTTTTCCTGATAGCTACAGATGTCTGTCTATAAGGTTGTAGCTTCAAGAACACCCAATCTCCTTCTTCAAACTCCCTCTCTATCCTTCTCTTATTAGCATTTACCTTCATATTGTTCTGAGCTTTATCAAGATTCTCCTTCAATATCTTAGCCATCAGTTGCCTTTCCTTGAATATTTGATCAACAACATCAACTTTGGATTGTGCAATTAATTCGAAAGATAGTTGAGGAGGGTCATAACCATATATCACTTTAAATGGAGACATTTTCAGTGAAGTATGGCAATTGCTATTGTACCAGAACTCAGCTAAAGACAACCACTTGTTCCAACCCTTTGGTTTATGACCTGTCATGCACCTTAAGTAATTCTCCAAACACCTGTTCAACCTTTCTGTTTGACCATCTGTCTGGGGATGGTAAGCAGAGCTATACAGTAGTTGCACCTGTAGCAGTTTAAAAAGTTCCTTCCAAAAGTGACTAAGAAACACCTTATCCCTATCAATGATTATAGTTTTGGCAGCCCATGCAACTTGTAGATATTGTCCATGAATACTCTAGCTACTTGAGAAGCACTAAATGGGTGGGCAATAGCAATGAAATGGGCATACTTGTTGTACCTATCAATGACCATTAGAATAGTGTTCATACCTTCTGATTTGGGTAGACCTTCAATGAAATCCATAGTTATGTGTTCCCATACTCTCTCAGGTATTGGTAGTGGCTGAAGCAGACCAGAGTAGGCTACTTGCTCATCTTTCCTTCTTTGGCAGACATCACACTCCTGGACAACCTTCTTAACTTGCTCGATCATAGCAGGCCAGTAAAATACTTCCTTCAATCTCGGGTATGTAGCCCACACCCCTGAGTGTCCTCCTAATCCTGAGTTGTGTATAGTAGATACCAAATGCTCTATTAGGTGTCCATGACTACCTACCCAAGCTTTTCCTTTATGCCTTAAAACTCATTGTTGTAAGGAAACATAAAGTGTAGGATCAGGATAGCTACTCAATATAATAGTAGCTTGTAATACCTCTTGGTCACCTTCATAGCTTTCTAGTATTTACTCAATCCATTTAGGTTGCAGTGTTGATATAGTGAGACAGTGTGGATTAGCCTTCCCTAGTTGGTGATCTACTTTCCTGGATAAAGCATCTGCCACTACATTATCTACACCCTTCTTGTAGTGTATTTAAAAACTTAGCCCCATCAACTTGGTCAATCCTTTATGTTGGAGGGAAGTAGTGATCCTTTGTTCCTGTAGGAATTTCAAGCTAAAATGGTCAGTTCTGATTATGAAGTGGTTAGGGTGCAAGTAATGCCTCCATTTATCTACAGCTTGGAGGAGAGCAATCAACTCCTTCTCATATATAGACATCCCCTGGTGCTTCTTACTTAGGGTCTGACTCAGGAATGTTATGGGCCTTCTATCTTGCATTAACACTGCTCCAATTCCAGTGTTACATGCATCCACTTCTAAGACAAATGGTCTTGTAAATTCTGGAAGTGACAAGACATGTGCATTAACCATGGTCATTTTAAGTTGCTGGAAAGCTTGGTCAGCCTCATCATTCCATTGATAGTCCCCTTTCTTCAGCAAATTAGTCAAAGGCTTGCTCAAATGTGCATAACTTTGTGTACAAATTTCCTGTAATATCTTGTTAAACCCAAGAACCTTCTCAATTCCTTGACTTCTTAGGTCGAGGCCACTCGACCATTGCAGAGATTTTGGATTGGTCAGTGCTCACCCCTAAACCTGTAATGATGTGCCCCAAGTACTCAATTTGCGATTGTCCAAACTCACATTTGCTTAACTTAACAAATAACTTGTTCTCCTTAAGTATTGTGAGTACCACTCCTAAATGTTGAATATGATCTTCCATGGTTTTGTTGTATATTAGTATGTCGTCAAAGATTACTAAAATGAATCGCCTTAATTGATTCTTGAATACTGCATTCATTAGGGACTGAAAAGTTGATGGCGCATTAGTCAACCCAAATGGCATGACCCTGAATTCCCATAGACCATGATGTGTTCTAAAAGCAGTCTTATATTCTTCTCCAGACTTCATTCGCACTTGATGATAGCTTGCTCTTAAATCCACCTGGAAAACACATTAGCTCCAAAAAGCTCATCCAACAAATCATCAATCATTGGAATCAGATATTTATTCTTAACAGCGAGGCTATTCAATCTCATATAATCAATGCACAACCTCCAAGTTGAGTCCTTCTTCCTGACTAACAAGGTTGGTGAGGCAAAAGGGGATTGACTGTGAGTCACAGTGGTAGCCTTGAGCATGTCATTAATAATGGACTCAATGGCATTCTTTTGATAAAAAAAAATACATGTATGGTTTGAGATTGAAAGGTTGAGTTCCAGGGACTAGATTGATCGCATGATCACAAGTCCTTTCCGGTGGCAGTTCTTTGGACTCCTGAAAGATGGCAGCACGGTTCTGTAATAATTTCCTGATGCCAGGATGCAGAACTTCTCTCTCTTGGTTGTCCATACTATCATTTATCAGTGATAGTTCAGCTACAATTTCACAGGTACGACAGTGCAACATTCTCCTTAAAGCTTTGGTGTCCACAGGGGTGACCTCCGGGTCCTTTTGAATTCCACACAATGTGATCAGTCTCTCATTACACATAAAACTTATATTGTGAGGTCTGGTGTGCAAAGTTACAGGCGCAACCATATCTATCTAGTCCATCCCCAAAATCATATCACACCCACCCACTTTCATCAATCTCATCTTAAAATTCAATTGTTCACCCTGCATCTTCCACCCAAAAGATGGACTCTCTAGTTGGCAACTCATCAACTGCCCATTAGGCACTGTGATTCTCATGGGTCGCTGCATTGGTTGGGCTGGCAATCGAAGCAGTTTAACAATGTGGGGATCCACAAAAGAGTGAGTAGAACCACTATCGATTAAAATTACCATGGATAGTTTTCCAGCATAGCCTACAATTGTAATTGTAGATATGTGTTCACTGGAGGTACTCAGGCCCAGTTATGCATTTAAGGATCGTTTGGTAGAGTGTATAAGAATAATGCAAAATATGGTGCATTAGTAATACTTGCATTAGTAGTGCTTGCATTAGTAATACTTGCATTAGTTATGCAAGTATTATTTCTTATACATTGTTTGGTTTGATGTATTAGAAATAACAAATCTTGCATAATTTCTATTAAAAAAATATATGTTTACAAATATACCATTCACACTTTATTTATTTGTACACTTCCTTTGCAAAAAAGTTATTTGCTAAAACATCAAAAAAAATTCTTTGCTAAAACATCATTAACTCTTCTTCTTTTTTAAAAAAAAATTAATATTAAATAGTTGTACTATTGCGTCAAAAAAATTTTGTGTAAAGTTGGCAAATAATTTTTTTTATCAAATTTATCATCACAATTTAAAAAAAAAAATTAAATTATATTGAAATTGGTTTTTTTTTTTTAAAAAAAAAAAAAGATACTTAAGAGGTCATAAAGCCTATTAAGACACCAAAAAATTAAAAGACACCGAAAAGCAAATCAAAATAAAAACAAAAACTTATGACAACAAAGAAAATGAAAAGGCTTTAAGGGTAGTTTTGTAATATAATGCAAGTGTTAAAATTCTATGTATTACTAATACCTAGAATTCCTTGGTATTAGTAATACACAAGTTAATACACAATAGAGTGTATAACTAATGCAAGTGTATAACTAATTCTTGCATTAGTTATACATGACATGAAAAATTGTACCAAACAAGGTACTAATAATACACACCTACTGCATGCATTATATTCTCTAATACACTCTACCAAACGACCCCTTAAGGATACTTCAGCTTGAACCTCCCCTTCTTCCTCTAGAGTATCAGGTACATCCATAAACTCTTCAGGTTGTTCCACTTCACCGTCCATTTCGACTTCATCAATAGCATGTAACCCCTTCTGCTTGCATTGGTGACCCGAAAAATACTTCTCCTTACACATATAACAAAGACCTTGTACCCTTAGTGCCTCCAAGTTAGGTGGTAAAGTGTTTGGCTTAAATGGAGCCTTAACTTGTGGTCTTTGATTAGGATAGGTTATCCTCAAGGGTGCTTGATTTGGAGTATGAACAAAAGGGGGTCTTACAACATTTGGTTGTGGGTTCCTCGGATAAGTGATAGCTACTGGTCTTGGATTTGGAACAAAAGGAAGAAGTGCCTGGAATGATTCTTCATACAACTTAGCAATTTCATAAGCATCAAGCAACACAGTGAGATTAGCTAATTTAACCAATGGCTTCAGTTCTGGTTTAAGACCACTGAAACTCGCTACAAATTGAGTTTCATTCAACAATGGGTTACTTATAGTCATGTAGCTAGTGAGTTCCTCAAACTTATCTTGGTATTGATCCATTGTCTCCATTTGAATGAGTTTGTTGAATTCGTCAACACTGTCCTGAGGTCTAATGTTTCCAAATCTCCTGCAAAGCTCATTGCAAAACCTCTGCCATGTCAACCTTCCCCTATGGTTGACTAGATAGCTATCAAACCAATTATCAACCCTTTCCTCAAGGTGTACAAATGCATAACTAAGCTTCTCTTGCTCCCCTATATTGTACAATTCAAAGAACTTTTCACACTTTTTTAACCAGCTTCGAGTGTTTGTGCCATCAAATTCTGGGAAATTAATCTTTGGTTTGAGTGGGCAATGAGTGGAAGCAGGTTTTGAAGTATGGACTATTGGAGTGGGAATTAAAGGGGGGCTGAAGAATAAAGTGGTTTCGAAACAAATGAGGGCTTGAGAAAAGAGAAGCAGGTGGAAAAGTGAATCCCCGACTGACCTCGAAAGAGATGGAGTAAATGGAAGGTGAGAACCAACAATTTAAGGTATAGAGCTTACCATTGGGAATTTTCCGGTCGAAGTTTGGCTAGTCTCTAGTCGGACCTGAGTTCCAAGACCCCGTGTTGGTGTTACCTGTGGAGGCGAATCAGTTGGGGTGGTGAGGGGAGAGCTTGGACTGTTCTGCAATGCCATATTCGAAATGATGAACTTAAGCTTTTTCTTCGTCTCACAAATCTCACCCAACTGAACCTGAAAGTGTGATTGATTCAGCTCAAGGGTTTCAAAACGTTTGCCCACATCCTCCACAAAGACTGAGAGTTGACTGCGTACCATGCGGATATCATCCTGCAAGCTTTGCAACTTCGGAGGCGACGCCATTACGGGAATCGTTGAAGTACCAAGTGGCTCTGATACCATTGTAACAAGAGCTTAACTCTTGATACCAAAATTAATAGAAGGAAGAAAAGGAAGAGGAAAGTAGGAGAAGAAGAGAGAATTCTTTTGATTCAATAATAATTTTCCCTTAGCATAGTAGTACAATTTGTATACAACAATGCTGACGTTTCCGTTGTTAAGAACAGTTGTCCAATTCTCTAACAAAATTGAAGACTAGTACCACAATTGCAATTAACTAAGCTTAAGAACTAATAAGTAAATACTTAATACTAAAATAAAGAGACTGAATTAACTTATTTAAAACTTAATTAAAAACAGTCATAATAGCTAATTGTGACACGCAATTTTCACCAAATCTAACATACATAATTTATGAAACATTTGATGCTCACTTTTGACAAATTTGAAGGATCAAACTATATAGAATAAATTTTGGGATCGATATTAAACCTATCGCAAACATAAAGAATCACTTCTGTCATTTTTCTACTATAAATTTTTCTGTCTCGATTTATATAATACATTTTTTTAATTCGTTCTAAAAAGATTATATTTTAATAATTTAAAAAGATGTACTTTTATTTTTTTTCTTTAACTCTTAATTAAATAATTTATACTATAAATATTTAAAACTTATTTTATACAATAATTTTTCTAAAAAAATAAAAACCTTTTTAACTTTTATACCTGATATCACATCAATCAGAATGTAAGAAGTATTTATACTAACGGACTTTGAAGGTATCAAATCAATTCTTGCAACATTGAAAATTTCTACATGATAATATTTAATTCTACATCAATTACTCTCTGTCTTTTTTAATTTGTCAAATTTTAACTTGATACACCTTTTAAGAAAATATTGATTGGTATATTTTTTATCGGTTTTAGTTCTTAACGTTTCGGTTTTCGATTTAATCAATAAAAAAATGCTTACAAAATAAATATATGATTTTTCTAACAAAATTTAACGCGACAAGACAATAATGTAACTTTACAAATGCTCATAAAATAGAAATAATAATAACAAACATGAAAAGACTATATATGTGTAACACAAAGAGAAATTAAGAGGATTAGAGTTCTTACATTATGTTTTGACAGTTTGTATAAGGTGAAGTTGTGAACTCAAAGTCATAGTGAAGTATGAATTGAAGGGTAAATGACAAAAACATAACTAGCAAGATATTGAGATTAATATTTAATATTTATGTATAGGTAAAAGTAGAAAATTACTATTGTCTTAATGCGTTATCGGTTTACCCAATAATTCAATATTAAAAATCAATACCGAACCAATAACCCGGTAATTTTTTTTATAAAATCATTAAAATTTGTTAACGCAATAGCAATAAAATAATTACAGTTTTTTCGATTAAATTTATCTATCGATTCGATTTTTGCACACCCCTAATATATATATATATGTATACACACACTCATTAAATGATACTGCACGAGTATATATTACCATTGATATCTCTAATAAAGGAAAAATGAAAATAAAAAAAAGAACAAAGAAATCAATAATAAAAATATTACCAAATGGTATCTCTAATAAAGGATAAAGAAAGAAATAATAAAATTATCCAAATGGTATCTCTAATAAAAGATAATATAAAAAGGAATAAACATAATAAATGAAAAAAGAATAAAAGAGAAAATAAAAATAATAAATAACAAAAGAACAAAAGTAATTTATTTAATTTTTCTTAAAAAGGTAAAAATATAGAAAAGAGGGATTTTTTTTTTTAAAAAAAAAGAAGATAAACTAACCCAAATAATAATGATAGTAAAAATATTACCAAATGATATCTGTAATAGAGGATAATATGAAAAAAAGAATAAAAATAATAAATGAGAAAAGAATAAAAAAGAAAATAAAAATAATTAATGAGAAGAACAAAAATAATTAATGATAAGACAAAAACAATAAATGAGAAAAAAAATTAAAATAATTAATAATAGTACAAAAGTTTTGGATTGGGACGAATTGGGCCTAAGTTTTAAAAGATTGGAGCGAAATTGGACCTAAATTTAAAGGGTGGCTGAAGGGAGATTTGGCTTAATTATTTTCTCATTAAATTTAAAAGGTTGAAGTGAAATTATTTTTGTTCTTCTCATTAATTATTTTTATTTTCTTTTTTATTCTTTTTTCATTTATTATTTTATTCCTTTTTTTATATTATCATTTTTATTTTCTTTTTTATTCTTTTCTCATTTATTATTGTATTCTTTTTTTTATATTATCATTTTTATTTTCTTTTTTATTCTTTTCTCATTTATTATTTTATTCTTTTTTTTATATTATCCTCTATTAGAGATATCATTTGATTTATGTAAGTTATACTAAACTAAAGGGCGTATGGACCATAGTTTATTTTGGATCAATGAGTATTTACTGAAGGGAAAATTACGCGATTAAGCAAACTTATACTACTTAATTACTCATTATAGCTATAGTTTGCTATAATTATCACTCACGACTAACATTATACATTAATTACGCAGGCTGACTTCGAGTTTGTATAATTAGACACGTTTGTATATGTATAATTCACCAGAATATACAAATACATATGTATAATATACAATTATCTAACCTATATACATATACAATTCACCTCTCTCCCACTCTCTTCCCTCTCTCACTCGCCTCTCTCCTCCCTCTCCCAATCTCGCTCGCTTCTCTCCTCCTTCTCCCAATCTCGCTCGCCTCTCTCCTCCCTCTCCCAATCTCGTTTGCCATATATACAAATGCATATGTATAATATACAATTATCTAACCTATATACATATACAATTCACTTCTCTCCCACTCTCTGCCCTCTCTCGCTCGCCTCTCTCCTCCCTCTCCCAATCTCGATTGCCATATACAAATACATATGTATAATATACAATTATCTAACCTATATACATATACAATTCACCTTTCTCCCACTATTTGCCCCCTCTCTCGCCTCTCGCCTCTCTCCTCTCTCTCCCAGTCTCGCTCACCTCTCTCCTCCCTATAACATATAGCTACGAATTGTAATTATCAAACTATAGCTATGGAGAGTAATTGAGCTATTTTTGAGTGGCTATATGTGAAAGTTCCCCTTTACTGGATTAGTTTAAGTTTGACTGTGAAATTGTAATTATTTTATGTTTTGTGACTCATTTATGCAATATCCTCTGCATTCAACTCATATTTGGCCCAAAACTTTTCTAAACCAAGCCCCAAAGCCCGTATCTAATTACCCCATCGAATATATATTTTTTCCAACCCATTACGTTTACACTTTCCTAATTGTAATTCCTAATTACCACTAATCACTGAGTTGAATAAGATGATATTCTTGACATCTTTTAATATTAATAATTAACTTTTTCTTCATTATTTTTCTTTTAATGATGTTGATTGTTTAGAAACTTGCGTCGAAAGAAAAATGAATTGGAATAGAAAAATATGAAAGTAAAATTACGAAAAAGAAAAGGTTATATTATTATTTTTTGAAATATCTTATCAAATTGTCAAAAATAACATTTTGTTTGAATAGTCATTGTAGTACTAGTATGAATTTGCAGTGGTCATCATTGTGATATGAAAAATAAAGTACAAAAGTGACATGCATTTAATTTGTAGTTATCCTCAATTCCTCATTTTATGAAAAATAAAGTAATACAACAATAGTTGTCTAATCTTTACTAGGTAGTCTGCTCACAACATTTTAATTTTTTGAGTGTTTTATATTTTGATTTGAGTCATTTTATTTGTATTGAAAAGATCGATTTAAAAATATCGAATTAAGTTGAATCAAATCAAACTGAATTTGTTTAGTTTGGTATTCCGTACACAATTTTTCAAAATCAAAAATTGAAGAATTAGATTGAAATTTGATATAACCAAACGGAGTTTATCGGCTCTTTAATATTAGTTCTTGTTGTGTGACGTCGTTAGAAAATTAACTTGGCATTAATTTGGTTTCCTAAAATACTGTATCAAAACTAACTAATTAAATTATATATTTACTTTTTGATTTTGACTTATTCATATTGAGTTTACATAACAAAAGGGTCGCAACTAGTTTTAAAGTGACAGAATATAAACTGCAATCACAAATAGAATATGAAGAAATATAATTTTATCCATGATTCGAGGGTTGTTAGTGATGTATTTTCCAAATTAGGATGATTTAGATTTGATCTCTTTATGAATATTTCATGAATTTGTAGAATATTAGAGATGAATATTCGAGATCTCGATCTCTTTATGAATATTCCATGAATTTGTGATGAAATTTTCGAGATGTCTTTTCAAGGGAATATAGTATCTTTTATATAGGCATGTACTAGGGTTTAGGGTTTAGTAGCATTCAAGAATTCCAATTGGACATGAATACATCTTGTAGGGTCCCAACTCGTATTGAACACGTCTTGTAGAGACTCACAAAATTTTAATGTCTATAAATGTCCCCTGCTTCAAGGCTTGTTAGAGTGTAGAGTTGATGAAACTCAAAGACGAGGCTTAAAGTACACCATTCTTCAGATTTGCATATTTGATTTGTGAGATGAGAGATGAAAGACAAATTTGGTCCCACTAGACGTGTCAATTTGTTTGCAACAAATTTTAAAGTGACAGAATGTAATTTGCAATCACAAATAGAATATGAAGAAACATGATTTTACCATGATTCAAGGGCAGTTAGTCATGACGTATTTCCCAAACTAGGATGATTTGGATTTGATCTATTTATGAATATTTCATGAATTTGCGGAATATTCGAAGTTATGATCTCTTTATAAATATTCCATGAATTTATGATGAAATTTTCGAGATATCTTTTCAAGGGAATATAGTAGCCTTTAGATAGGCATAAACTAGGATTTAAGGTTGAGTAGCCTCCAAAAATTCTTATTGGAATTGAATACATCTTGTAGAGCCCCAACTCAAATTGAACACGTTTTGTAAAATCCCACAAAATTTCAATGTATACAAATAGACCGTCATATTATCTAAAAACAATGTGATGAATACACAAGCATGGTAAAAAGGAAATTTGGAGTACAGATCATCGCACATTTATGCAGGATTCAGGGAAGAACTGCATCCCAAGAGGTGTGAAGGAGACAATCCTAATGCAAGCATTAGTGGTTACTTTCGCAACTCAAATTCATAACCTATAAATTACTTGGAGACGATTTTATTATTGCTCCAAGACTCCCCTTTATGAATATAAGGATAATATTAAGTTGAATATTGTTGTTTATAGCCAGTAATAAACATGAAAATTTAACTGTCAAGAGATTAGAATAAAATGTTTAAATATTGTGTTTTCGAAAGGGCACATTTTAGCACCACTAGAAAAACTAATTACATTTTTTGATTTCCCTAAATCTCATGGTGTTAAGAGTTAAGTACGTTATTTCCTACTCTTTTTCAAATTACAAAAATTTCTTAAAATTTATGAATTTCGAATACATTATTGGACTTCCGGATAGATCACTGGACTTCTGGATACATCATTGAACATCTGGATACATAGGTGAGGGATCTATCCGAGAGGGAAGGGATGTATCAGAGAGGGGATAGGACATTTGGATACATCACTGGACTTCCAGATACATAGGTGAGGAAGGTATAAGAGAGAGGAGGGATGTATCCAAGAGAAGGATAGAGATGTATCAGCGACAGGAGAGTGATGTATCCGAGAGAGAATATTTGAAAGTTTTTTAAATGGTAAGGAATTTTAGAGATTATGATAAAAAAAGATGTGTATATAGGTAATTTTTCCAAAAAAAAAAAAAAGCAGAGTAATAGTGATAAATTTATTGTTAATCCTATTTAACAACGAATTAGCAGCATCATAAAATTATGTTCATCTATTGGTTTGGTTTGAAGTCATGAGTTGGGGAATACCAACTGATCATTTAATATATAATTTTTAGTTTTGACAAACTAATATTATTGGGAAAAAAATCATCATTCTGGGTTAGTCATCTTCTGTTATACAAAAGATATGACCTTTTTTTGTCTTACCAAGTCTTAATAAGAAAGTGAGAGATTATGAAAAATAATGTAAAATAATTCTTTTTAATAAATTCATTTCCCAAATAAGAAAGTATTTTTCTCAAATTGAAGTTTTTCTGAGAAATTTATTTAAGGTTTCTAATTGTATTTTCTGTGAATAAGTTATTAATCCATTATAATTATTTATTCCAGAATCATGGCAAAAAATCCCTACAATAATAACAACTCATATTTTCCTTTATCTTTTCCAATCCACTATTGATGCTCTTTTTTGTAGCTTAAAAATGAAAAAGAGATGCATATAACTAATGACCATGACCAAATGGATTGTGGTGCTCCGTTAGGATTACAACATTTTTAATTAGAGATCTTAGATTTAAGTTTTATGTATAGAAAAAATTCAGTTGAAAGCATTATTCCTGAATAAAATTTGTAATGCGTGATTCAAATTTAGTTGGATTTTCGATGCAAGCTCCGAATAAAAAGAAAATGACACATGTAACAAATTGATAGCTCACCTTTCCTTTTTGTTGGAGTTCAATCAACTTTTTAAAAAGCAGAATAAAGTGTCCTTTTTTCCAACCTTCTTTTTTTTTAAAAAATAAAAAATATTAATTCATTTGTTTTGTTGGTAGTGAATTTTTATGAACTTTAGAGGAATTAAACCATATTGATTTTTCGAAGAAGATGTAAGGTATCTTGGGAAATCCACAAACGTGATTATTAATGGATTTGAAAAATATTTTTTTAAAAACTAAAAAGTCTAACTTATTTGTAAAAAATAAAAATGAAAAAAGAGAGTTTAAAGTAGTTCGATATAACACAATATATTTAGCATTTAGTTACTCTGTTAGCTGTAATATTAGAGCTCCACCATAAGAGAATAATTAAAAAATGTACTCCTACATAATCAATTTGTTCATGGATTTGCATGAATATTATTCTAAAGTTAATCCTATTTATTTTTTTTATAAATAGTTACCGATGAGAATTTTTTTACTTGAATTTCTTATAACTGAACCCATTACAGTTGAATTATAGATTTTCAAGAAAAAAAAATCCTTTTAAAGTTTAGTTATTTTTTACATATAAAATTGTAATAAATAGGATTCGGGTTCACTACACGGCTAGGGGTGTTCGTGGTTTGATTTGGATCGGTTATTGGTTAAAATCAAAACCAAACCAATCTAGTCGGTTTTTTAAATTTCTAAAACCAAACAAACTAAACGAAAAAAATAATCGTCAGTTTGGTTATTATCTTGGTTTGGTTTGGTTCATTTTTCTGATTTTTTCGGTTTGAAAGTAATAAATTTTTTGAGGACATACGTATCTCGATAGATACAAACACCTAGTACATGAACAATCTACCTGAAAACTATTGTCGGTTTAATTAAGTAATTAAGCAATACTAGATTTATTATTACACAAACAAAGTGATTCAATTAAGAGAAAATGTGACTATCGTATGTGAGGTATGGGAATGTAAAGACTAAAGTAAAGGATTTTGATGGACTTGGACTTAGGATTGTAATAGTTGGGCTAAAATTTAAGTGTTGGACTTGAGAAAATTGTAATGTTAAAGCCTTAAGTTAATTAAAATTTAACAAAATATTTATATTTTATTTATGAATAATATATAAATAATTATACAATTTATATAACTAATTTATCGATTCAGTTTGGTTATTTTTGAGGTTGTTTTTTCGTAAAATCAAACCAAACCAAATAGTATCGATTTTCAAATTTTAAAACCAAACCAAACCAAATATCGGTTTTTTAAATCTATTTGGTTCAAATTACGATTCGATTTGATTTTTTAACCATAACCATGAACCGTCCTAACTACACCTTATCCTAAGTATAAGCTACATTAATTATTGTTAGGGGTAGATTCAGTATGTTGATGACGAGTACAGTCGAATAGAATTTTGATTCAAACTCTGAATTTATAGTAAGAAACTCATTGAATATGTATATATTATTAATTTAGAATCCAATAAATTAAAAAAATTAAAATTTCAAACTTATAAACTTTAAATAATGACTCCGTCTTTGTTACTATCTCTGTCCATTTTTAATTGTCATATTTTTCCTTTTAGAGTCAAACTATAAAAACTTTGACTAACATTTTATGATGTATTTTTTCATCATATTGTTATACAAAAATTTGCAATTTATAGTACTTTTCGGATAGTTTTTTTAATAGATAAATTTTTTGCTTAAAATATTGAATTAATGTACTTTAATTTAACTTTGAACATTAGTCAAATTGACTTTCGAAAAGTGTAACACGATAAATAAAAGTGGACGGAGGGAGTAGTTGTTTAGTGTGAACATAAGAAAACACGGTTGCATTTGTGAAAACGAACAAATTAAAATAGAGTAACATTGTCTAAATTATATTACATGATTTACAATGTGAATATATTCTTCTGAATAATTTATACAATAGTCAACCTTTTTGTTTTCTCCACTTTCTTTTGCTTTATTTTTTTAAAATTCCAAGTATACAATAAAATTGTATATTTTTCTTTTACTGAATAAGATAATATCTAGTGAGTATATGGTGGAGGATTATAAGAAAATGACAAAAATGATTTCTTTATGTTTTGGGGGTATGTATAAAATAATTCGAAAGTGTTCTTCGAGGGGGGTGGGGGGGGGGGGGGGGCGGGGCGGGGCGGATTAAGTGTGAAATCACATTCTAGAGGTATAGTTTTTGTTATTTTTACTGTATTTCTAATGTTTGGTATATGTTTTCTTTTTATGTTCAATTTTTGTTATATTTGGTCCAATATAATTTTTTTGTTGTAAATTGTAATTTTTAAGATTTGATGAGACTTTATTAATATTTATGATTTGATATTTCTTTTCACAATTTTCACCAAATTTAGCATATATAATTTATTAAACATTTGACTCTCATTTTTACTAATGTAAAAGATCAAACCATATAGAACACATTTTTCTTTAAAAATAACCTTTTTAAGTTTTATACATAATCAAACGATACCACATAAATTAAACGATATCACATAAATTAGAACGTAAAAAATATTTGTGCCAACGGACTTTGAAGGTATCAAATCACTTGTTGCAAGCTGTCATGAGACAAACAAGCATTGAAGATTTCCACATGATGATATTTAATTCTACATCAATTACTCCGTCTCGTTTTACTTGTCAAATTTTGACTTAATATACATATTAAGAAAATATTTATTGGTATAGTGAATTTATCATTTTACATCTATTAATTGTTACTGTCTCAAATATATTTATTCATTTTTTTCAAAGACATTAACTCAATATTAATGAATTGAGGATATAATAGAAAGACAAAAATTATCCTTCCTTGATTTGTCACAATAATCATCAAACTAATTAAGGAAGGTTTACCTGGGAAGAAACTTTGGCTAATTTGACTCTTTTTTATTTACTTTTTGGAAGACTTGACTTTGCCATACTAACCCTCTTGACTATGAGGATTATCCTCCTTTTTTTTTTAAAAAAACAATATTTTAGTTTATTTGAAAATTAGCGTTTGATTATAAAAAATTTAAATTCAATTTGGAAATTAAAAAAATCTTTAAAATTTAATTGTCTACAATAAGATGTAAATTTTTCTTGTTATAAATCATTTTATAAATAGAATGAAAAGTTTTAAAAATTATTTTCAAATATAGAAAAACAACATTTTTTAAAAATTAACTAAAACAAAAAGAATGTCACGTGAATTAGGACTTATAGAATAATTAATTTGTTGCCAACTATTTAAATTCCCACTCTCTCTAGAATTTATTAGGCAGTTTCCATTTATTGGTAAAACAAATTTGCTAAATTGTTTTATGTTAAAACTTCAAATCTGTCAACTTGAGGGAAATAATTCTTGTCATATGCATGTGGACAACAGAGAAGTTAAAGTTTTTATTAATTTCTTTTTATTTTTCATCTGGTGTTTGATATTGTAGTTTAGAATCCAACAAAGTTTAGATTTATACCGCAAAGTCCCATATTAAGGGGTAAAATATGTTCTAATAAAAGCGACTTTCAACCTAAAAGAAATTGAGCCCAAAACCTTTAACTAAGACGAAGAAATATTTATCGTTCCACCACAACTCCGTCGATAGGAGTCAACTAACTAAATGCATAGGAAGTCAAGAACATGGGGGGACCAAGAAAGAATTCTTCTTCTGACCATTTCATTCTTCTGAGAAAATGAAAAAAAAGTAGTCCTTCATATTTTGTTGTAGGTTCAAAATAGCACTTTAATTATTGATTGAGTAATTTTAATCTCTTTCAAATATTTATCAAACTATGATTATTAGATTTAATTGGAACAAGAACAACAAATAAAAAAACAAAAACAATAGAAATTCCATTCAACATTTCAAAAACCGCAATATAAAAAAAGTAACAGAAAAGGGTAAAAAATATTCTTAAACTATGTGAATAGAATAAAAATGCACCCAGTTAAATGTTAATAGTTTTAAAAATATCTTTGTTGTCAATGATTTTGACCCTTTACCATAAAAACAATATCATACAAGAAAATAAATCAATATAATAGAAACTGCACATCAAAAAGTTGCATCAAACTATTGAAATATACTTTAAAATAACATAAATAATAAAAATTGTACTTTCAAATGTGAGATTCACTAAATTTGACAATTAGAATTTGATAAATATCTGTCAAAACAAAAAGTGCTCATTTTTGGCAAACTTAAAGAATCAAAATTGATGAAGTAATACTTAAGGGACTATTTTGAACCAACTACCAAACATAAGGGACAATATTTGTCATTTTCTCCCCTCTTCTTTCTGTGTAACTTCCAATCAACAAACATAGTAGGATTAACATAGTATTTTTCATCTTAATTAATTCATAATCTTATATATTTAAGTTTTCTTGGATATTCATTTGTAGTAAAAAGATGGCAGGAGGTGGAGGAGATCAAGAAACAAATTTAGAATTTACACCAACATGGATTGTTGCCTTAGTCTGCACTGTCATAGTTGCTATATCTCTTTTTGTTGAAAGAATTATTCACTATGGTGGCAAGGTAACTCTTAGTTGTATGCATCACAAAATTTTCTTGATTTTTGTTATATGTTGGTTCATTATAGTAATTTACCATTAGTACTTCTGATATGTGTCATGTCTCTTTTCTTGATAATCCAAGTTTAAGAACTAAGACTATCATGAATTGACTAGTTTTACGCTTATTGTCAGATGGCCACACAACTAATAGTTATTCTATTATAAAGTTACCTTCTTTGTTGAAGAAAATTTGAATCAAGAATGAAAAGTGATTTTTTTAGATAATAACTATTAGTGGAGTGATCATCTGAGAAATCAAGCTTCTATGTTGCTTAGACTCATCAAAAATGTTGCAGCACCTATTTTTTGGATGATTCGACATGCACCCTTCCATATTTTTGAAGAGTCCGAGCAACATAGATGATATGTATCATGTTTCTTTTCTTGATCAACCAATTCCCCTTAGACAAAGAGTTATTATTATCTGTTGTGGAGTATAACATTTCTAAAGTTCTGCTAAAAGAGCAATCTTTGATGATATGAATAACAATTGTGATTTTTATGACAGTATTTGCTCAAGAAAAACCAAAAGCCACTCTATGAAGCCTTACAAAAGATCAAAGAAGGTAAAAATTCTAACTTCTGTTTGTGTAATTCTGTTTTTACTTTAAAGATGTCTGATTAGTCCATATTCTGAAAAACATGATGAATTATGCAGAGTTGATGTTGTTGGGATTCATATCACTGTTATTGACAGTGTTGCAAGAGAGAATTCTTAAAATATGTATCCCAAAACACTTGACTAATCACTGGCTCCCTTGTAAAAAGGATGATGATGTCAATGAAACTGTCCACTTTCAGACTAATTTCTTCTCTTTAATTCCGGGAGGAAGGCGCCTTCTTGCTGAATCTGCTAATTCTGGTTATTGTGAGGCGAAGGTATGTCTAAATAAAAGGCAGTCCGGTGGACTAAAGCTACTGTTGTTCACATGTTAGACGAAAATTGGATTGTTTTGTGTGAAAGGGATGGGCCACATTGGGATATATTGCATGGGCCATTTAGTTTTACGTTGTATTTCTGCAAGAGGATGTTTTGATCACATAACGACAACTCTCACCGTTGTGCCAAGACTCTCTTCAACTAAACCATTTTACTTTTCTCTCCGTCACCCGAATTGTCAAAATAGCAAACAAAAGGGGAATATAATTGCCAATCAAGATTCATAAACACAGTTTTAGTCCATATGCTGATGAAACTGTGATGTTTTATTTATCATATGCCCTTGATTGATGTGTCATTTATATATACTTTCTCTTGTTGGACCTTAACAGGACAAGGCACCATTGTTATCTCTCACAGCATTGCATCATCTCCATACCTTTATCTTTGTGCTGGCTGTTTCACATGTTACTTTCTCAGCTCTTACAATTCTATTTGGAGGTATAAAGGTAAGGCTTTCAGTCATCTTGCTTTAGGTTTCTGAATTCATCATACATCTTAGTTACATCCCCTGTCCCCCCTTCGTTTTTCACTTATACACGATGACCTTGTGTTATCTGTGCAGATACGTCAGTGGAAATCTTGGGAGGATTCTATCCAGAAAGAGGAATATAATCCAGAAGAAGGTATATTGCCTAATGACTGTTGTGTCTCATTAGTATACTTCCCTTTGAACTAAATTGGACACAAAAAGTTTGCATAAGTACAGAGTACTCACAAGTCACGAGTTTAAGTTCTGTGCACCGACAGTAAGTTAAGTTGACCTGAAAAATGTAGTAGAACTGATAGTGTATTCATCAGAATGTAATACTTTCAACATAGAGTGATCTCTCTTGTTGTCATCCTAATGAGGATATATTGTATCTGCAGTACTTCGATCGAAAGTAACACATGTTCATGATCATGATTTTATCAAGGGCCGGTTTCTAGGATTTGGTAAAAGATCAACTTTATTAAGTTGGCTGGTAAGCGCGGAGATTCTTCCATCTTAATCATCCTTTAAAGCATATTTTCATTTCTATATACATGTAGTTGATGTGTATGTGCCTGTATATATATCCAACGGGTTAAGTTACACAAATAATGAGAGAAGTATTTACATCGTTAGTGTAATATAAGTTAAATTCTTTAGTATATTACCACTTTGGAACATGATCAAATGTGTATTTCTGCAAGTTGCTTATTACACATTTTGCTTCTATACATTGTCAATATTTTAGGCGCGTCTAACATTTTTCTATTTTGCTTGTGATTGTCAGCATTCCTTCGTCAAGCAATTCTTTGGATCTGTCACAAAATTGGACTACACAACCTTGAGGCTTGGCTTCATTATGGTACATTTACATTAATATACTGGTTTTATCTTTTTTATTTCTCCATGAAGCTCAACTCTTGCTGATTTTTCCACCTTAGACTCATTGCAAGGGGAATCCAAAGTTCAATTTTCACAAGTATATGACACGCGTGCTTGAAGCTGATTTCAAGAAAGTTGTTGGGATTAGGTGAGTTACACAATGGTCACCAAGTGAACAAAATGGAAAGAAAACAATGAAGCATGATGTTAGTGTTCAAAATTTTGAAATATTATTTGTATAACATGATATCCCTTTCTCCTCTTAGAGGTTACTCGTGTGTTTACCTCAACGACCAACATCTCATTTTCTTAATGTAACTTATCGTTAGGTTCAACATTTCTATCCAAGCACGTAACTAGTTCTCTATATAATCAACTTCAGCACTTGAAAAAAAAGACTGTACTTGATGCTTATCAATTATTTTTAGTCGGAGTCAAACGCTCTTAGTTCCTTTTGATTTTCAACTTGCTGAACTTTTCTATTGTTTATGCAGCTGGTATCTTTGGGTATTTGTGGTCTTGTTCCTATTGCTTAATGTTCATGGTGAGCTATATCATTTACTGTTTCATCCCCTTTTCTTGATTTAGCATAACTTCATTTGGTTTTGAGCCTAGTTTAAGAGCTTATGTTTTAATTATGACCCCCTCTTTCATTTTCTCCTTCTATCTGTGTTTTGAAGGGGAGCCTTGGAGCAACGTTTAAGTTGTCTCCGTGTGACCTATAAGTCATGGGATAGAGCCGTAGATTGTCTTGTATCACACCCCTTGGGGTGTAGCCCTTCCTCGGACTCTGCTAATATGGAATGCTTTGTGCACCAGGCTGTCCTTTTATACCTGTTTTTTTTATTTCTCACTCACTTTCTATTTGCAGGCTGGCACGCATACTTTTGGATAGCATTCGTTCCCTTTGGTGTAAGTAATCAGTACAATCAAGAACTACTAATCTTTGTCAGTACACCTTTGAGCTATCGAAAATCCTGAAAAAATGGTTATATTATTGTGATTATGCAGCTTTTGCTTGCTGTGGGGACTAAACTAGAGCATGTAATAACTCAACTTGCTGGAGAGGTTGCTGCAAAGCACATCGCGGTACAAGGAGATTTAGTTGTGAAGCCATCAGATGATCATTTCTGGTTTCATAGACCGCGACTAGTCCTTTTCCTCATTCATATCATCCTTTTCCAGAACTCCTTTGAGATTGCATTTTTCTTCTGGATTTGGGTAATCTTTAAAAACATAACATTAAACGCTCAATGTAACAGTTGGTATAAGCTTTTCGATTCACATTTCATTCCATTAGTAATTGAGATTATCGCGTTCTGTTCATTGACAGGCTCAATATCGTTTCAACTCCTGCATCATGGGACAAGTTGGTTATATCATTCCTCGACTTGTCATAGGGTAAGTTCTCTCCTCTAGACGAGGAAAATGCTTACTTGCATCTGGTATTTACACCAAACCAAACAATGTAACCATGAGGGTCACAAACACGTCTTGTGCTCACTTTTCACACCTATCTAAGTCCAACATGTCTTACCATAAACGCGTCCAGGCCCAATTATGCTGTAGTTGAAAAGAGGTTTAGAATACTAAACATGCTATTACATAATCTAATTGAGTTTTTTTGCAGGGTGTTTGTTCAATTCCTTTGCAGTTACAGTACTCTACCACTATATGCAATTGTCACACAGGTGCATCTTTCTTGTACCAACAAAATACTTATCATTTTGGTTTTATAGATTCATTTACTTATAACTTTCTTTCATTTGATGCATGATGAATGCAGATGGGAAGTTCCTTCAAGAAAGAAATATTCGACGAGTATATACAAGACGGGCTTGTTGTTTGGGCTAAGAAGGCTAGAAGGAGAGCTGTCAATGGCTCCAACCAAGTAGGACATAAAGAGTCCACTTCTCCTATGGCTGTGCAGCTAGCACAAGTAGAAACACAAGTATCTGCTATGGAAGAGGGCAATGGGGGAGAAATTAAGCACGCGACCGACCAACTCAACTCCAAAGTAAATTAAGCCAACAACCAACATTCCTCAGATATCTCAAAGCTGTTAAGACTGTAGAGAAACTTGTAAAAAGTGAGTTATGCAGTACACATACTTACCTCAGCAAGAAAAAGAATGGTATGAAATTTTTTTGAGTTTGTATTAATGTACTAGATATATGTTGATTACTTTTTTGTTTTAATTAATGTGATACAAGTGTAATTTGGAGCCATTCAAAAATTTATATTTTTAAAAAGATTTTTAAGTTATTAATTATTGTAACTTGTGTACTTTCTACGTAATATTTACATAATATATATTACTCTTTTTTTCTCAATTTATGCTGCACAAGCGGAATTTCCAGAGTCACCAAAAAGAAAATTAAAATATTTCTTTTAGATATTTTATGATTTATAATATTTCTTATGCATTATTCACATAATATATGTTACTCCCTTTATCTTAATTTACGTGGCACAAATAAAAATTCGAGAGTCAACCAAGAAAAAAAATTATTTTATATCTTAAATTGTAATTATTTTGATTTATAGTCATTTTTATGTAATTATCAAATATATAACAAATTAAAAAATGAAGTAAGACAAATAAATTAACATAGAGAAATTTTCAAAAGTATTGCTTCTACCACTTATTGATATTTAATACTCAATAATAATTAATTTATCATTCTATGAACAAATTATTTTAATTTTAATATTGTGATTTATTGTCCTTTTTATTTAATTATAAAATATATAACAAATTAAAAAATAAAGTAAGACAAATAAATTAACACAATTTTTTTCCCGAAAGTATTGCTTTTAGCCACTTATTAATATTAAAAATAATAATACTAACAATTATAATAATAAATTTATTATTTCTAAAAATTTGTTGAAATTTTATGATCAAATTTATTTTTATTTTAATCTTGATAAAAGATGATGTTAAATTCTAAATACATATAAGGAAGAAATAGTGGGGGATGATCGGGGACGTGACACGTGAGAGAATTAACTTGGTTGGATTATTGTGTGGTAAAGAGATGACATATGCAAGGGACACTTTGTCCACACACTCAAAAAATATACGTAGTTGCTATAGTAAGGTCTTCATTCTAATTGAAATTGACTAAAATAGTGTAACCAAAGGTGTGTGCTTATTCCCATTTATAAGATAGTAGTACAAGTAGATGTTTCAATGTTTTTTCCCTCTTTTTTTAAAATTCAGTACTATGATTGAATATGGACCAATGTTGTCATAACTTACTGATATCTTTAGTTCCCATATTTTAGAAAAGACTCCTCATCAACTCTCTATCTTTCGAGCCCAGCTCACTGAGCTTAACTCCCTGAAGTAAGAATGTGTTACTGTAACATTGAACAAAAACATAGAGAGATTAAACCAGAAAACCAATTGTGTATTGCGTGTGTGCATACTGTCTCAGACAATCCTCAAAAAATCAAAAAAAGCCAAGGTCAAACACAATTTTAAACACCTTTAAGGTCCTACTTCCAGACAAATCTGAAATTGGATGAAAAATTAATAAAACCAAATTTAGCTTCAGCATCGACGACATCTGAATCTCACATCTAGGTCCAGCCTCAGCCATAATAGCAAGGGGAGAGGGAGACCGGCGTGCATGCTTCTCCAAGTTCAAGAAAAGTGATATGTATTTTTAAACATTACATAAATTTGTTGAAGGAAGAAAAAAACAACATTTGAACTATAGTATAACAGAAAATCCAGCATAAATTAATCCCACTTTTACAGCAACGCCATCAGAATCCCATCGACACATATAGGAATCCAGCAGCAAAATATGTGGAAGTACAGAAGTAAAGGAATTTATCATTCTTCGGCGGCACTCGCAGCACTTAAGTCCACATTGAGGTCAAGAACCTGAACAAGATAAACAATTGAGTCAACTGAGATAGTTCCTTCAAAGCTCAATATAGTTATTACAAATAATGCCACCTTTTAAATGAAATCTAGCGACCGAAAAGTAGAATAAGCTACAAGTCTTGTTTTCTTTGGCCTCCATTACCACACAACTTCCCCCCTTTACTCCTGGCAGCAGGAAGAGAGTAGCGGAGGAAACAGCAATTGCCTAGGAAAAGTACCTTTTGATGCAGTAACGGTACATCTAGAAAAGTACCTTAGATTCACATGCTAGTAACTATGCTTCATATTATCTATGTGGGCACCGGTACAAGCAACGTATACCTACACCTTTACCACACGAATTGGAGAAGGGCGCAAGAAGACAAACAAAAATATAGAAGCTATGACAAATTAATAGCATCAAATATACCTTTGTGAACTAACCCAAGAAAGCACACGTAGATCATGATTGAAAAAAAGAAAAAGAAAGAAATCAACATTTTAGTGTGACTTAACTAATTAAGTTATGTTCTCAAGCCCTTTATTTGTGGAATAAAGGCCCGCAATCATCAAGAAGGGGGATTTAATGTCAATGTTCATCAAGATTTTTGAAGGACACAGATATTCTGCTGAGCTTTCCTAACTCAACTAATTCAACTTTAGTCTCTTTCCTTGATTAAAAGAGTACTAGAAGCAGAGACTAGAGTTTTTTTTTTTTTTTGATAACCCAAAGGTAAAGGAGTTTTCTGGACAGGACAATATGTCCCTTTTCTGAATTTTCAAAATTAGTGTCCACTTCATGAAAATAGACTTCTATTCTTCATCCCATATACTCCTTCCACAAAGGTTATCCTTTTCAGAGAAATATACAGCAAAACACAGAAAACTAAAATGTATACATCAGAAAAAATGGTTAATCCAAGTTAAATTTTGCAAATAACATTTAAATGATAGCAAGACATGCTTCTGAGACAGCACATTGCGAAAAGAAAGTTCAGGCAGTAAACGGCAAAATGTCTAAGCCACTTTTCACAAGTAGAATATTTTGGAAATTCGAAGTTTTCAAAGTGTGTTGGCAAAAGAGAAGCTATCTGCAATGACAATTAGATCTGTCCCAGTATTCTCTAAAGTACGTAATGGAAAGACCAAAGTCAGGTAAATAATAACTCAATACCTTTCCAGTTATTTTGGTGTACAAATTGAGCACATCATCTACAGTCGACTCAAAGTGAGTTGTGGCATCATAGCTCTGTTCAAAATAGAGAATACAATAAATTTATGTTAGGTTATCTTTCTGAAGTATGATTTTCAAAGTAAAACTTAAGAGAGACTCACAGTTGAAACAAAACAATTGTCCAAGATGCACTCATTGACAGGTTCAGATCGGTCATAAGTTTCATAGACGATCTCATCCACTGGTCCTAGAAGACTGACGCCCGGCTTCAGTTCATTCTCTGGGTTATCAGTTTCTGCCTCTGTTGAGACAAATGCAATGAATTTCCCCTTTGGAGCAACATTATGAGTGTAAGAACAGCAGAACAGGTACCTGAAGAACCAAATGTTAGGCATAAGGTATGTAAGAAGACTCTAGTTCTTAATTGTTATGAGTTTTTAAAAAGAACTACTCTGAATTGAGTGATAGTGCTGGATCAAGCCTTTTAAGGAAAACACCCAGTCTTCAGGACCCACTCAAAAATTAATCAACGAGGTTAAAATCTCCAAATAATATATCAGTCCAATTGGCATATACTCCATAAAAAAGTTTTACTGACCACCCATTTAAATGACCGAAACACAGCTTGACCTGTCCAAAAACAAATTTTAAGTGCCATAACAACACCCACCAGCCCACAAACAGAAGCAGAGAATAGTGTAAAGAGCTACAAAAAAAAAGGTCCCCATGGCCTTTTCTGCCTACAAGTGAATCTTGATGATAGGGTACGTATTGAGAAGCATGTACAATACAACCAAAAAACCCAATAAAATCCACAGGTGGGTGTGTACAATAACATGAACAAACCAGAAAGACATGAGAGGAAGGGGAAATATTTGAAAATGCAAGACTGCAAAAATTAACTAATTAATGAAATATGAAAAGGCAGTCCACATCCATTTCTTAGGGGGCAAAGGAGATCTGTATATTTTAGCAAATTGTGGAACTAACAATCTTTTACTAATGAATGTAACCACATTGAACCAGGCTTTCACATGAAATATTTTTCAGTACTCAAGTAAAAATCTAGTTTGACTAATATGCCTGTTTAGTAAATGAATGAGCATGTATTGAAGTAAACTTTATTTGCGAATAGTTTGTTATATTTCCAGCTCAGCCCAGAGAATATAAGTAAAGTTTTTCTAAGATACTACAATACTTACATATCTGATTTGCGACCCAACTGCTTCTGAGGTAGGATAATCTGCACAGAGTGAGACTCGCTGGTATTTGGTATTGGGTGGCTCATAATTGCGATAGCTCTTGCAACTTTGCCAACCTTCCTCACCTGCAAATAGCTTATTTTGTGTTTAGTAACTCATCCAGCCACTTATAAACAGGTCAAGTATCCTCATAACAAGTAGTTTGACTACTTCCACTTATAAACAAGTGAAATCTAGATTGCTAGGAAACAGGTATATCATGTATCCATGATCTACCCTTACTTATACTCGAAGATCATGCCGGGTATTATAGATCCAGAAGCCTATTCAAATTATTGGCAACAGAGCAGTTATCTCAACAGGTAGAAAAACATTTACCTTGGAGGGCAAGTAGGAAGGATCACATACAACTTTCTTGCACTTTGCAGTTTCCCCTTCTGAAGTAACACCACAGACCTTTCCTTCTTCATCAAACTCTACCTGGGATTTGAAGATAGCATCTTCAGAGGACTCAAAATTACATAAATATTTCCTTTTGCAAAAAGGTACAGAGCGGAAATACTACCTTGCATTCAGGTTTATTCAACATGTAGGTCCCACCATACACAGCACTCAATCGAGCAAATGCCTAAATTAGCAAACAGATGTTAACAGTGACAATTATATTAAATAAAAAGAAGTTGGAAAGTACAAAACATTAGCATGAGGGTAAACAAGAAAATGTAGTGAGGAACTCAAGGCAGTACCTGGGGGAGTTCTCCTAATCCATACAAAGGATAAATATATGGCGATCCTCCTTGGAAACGAGCAAGAGACTCAGCATAGAGCTGTCATATTATAGAGAACAAAAACTTCACATATCCACACAAACCTTAAACAACATTAGCAGGAAATTCAAAAGAAAAATATTGAATTTCACCTTCATTCTCTTCACAGTATCCACTGCTGGTTCATCTAAGTAGCGGTCATCTCTATGCAGTGCCAATGCATGACCAATGAAGTCCACAGTGTTGTCATCAAGACCATATTTTCTGTAAAAATATCACATAACCATTAGCAAGAATATAGAGCATATGAATTAATAATGAATTATCAAATAAAAAAAAACTATCTAATAATCCCCACAAGTCGTGTAAAGCAATCACAAACCAACTGTTACCGAACCACAAATTCGCACTTCATAATATAACCTTCTTCCCTGAAAAGCTTAACAGTAGGGATCATCTTCATTGTCCTAATGGGAGACTGATCATGCTGAAAAGTTTATATTTACATACTCAGTGGAAACATTACACTTCACAAGTTTGTGATCCTTTAAGAAAATTGATTCTCTTTGCTACAAAGAGGGGTAAGCAGTACAAACACAAGTTTATATTTCTAATACAAAAATCATTTGAGGCAAGCATAGTGCTCAGCAAAGAAGAGAGATTAACTTTGGAGTAAAGAAATGTAACACGACAACAAGCAACATTTCTAGTGCATTTCAATAAATTACTGATGTATTCTTTTCAAGATGCTCTATGATATAGGCACACAAGAAAACTAGACCGGGACTATCTTACATGAAAATGTATTCAAATTATCCTATAGAAACTGAACACTGAATCAAAAGCAAGAGAATCAAGAGCGTACGCAATAAGCTCTCTTGTGGTAACTTTTGTTAGATCCATCCCTTCATGTGTTTTAGGATCACTTTCTTTATAATCTTGAACATAAATAAAGAACTTTCGAGCACGCCGCTTCTCAAAAATGCCCATCAGAGGAGATTTAAGTGCCTCCATGTCAGTTGCTGGCACCTTGTGCACCTATTTCATCAGGTGTCACTATTCCAGGTTAGAACAAAGTTATCCAAAAACCAATTTAACATTCAAAACGACGTAATTGTACCAAACATGTAAAGACCACATACATGAAAAACAACTATACCTTTCCTTTGTTATACACAAAGCTGCCATCAACTGCTTTAAAGGATAAATATTTCGTAACATCAGTATGAATTAGCACCCGCACAAGAGCACCATTTGCCATAATAAACTGCTCCCAAAAAGAAAAGATTTAGAACAACACAAACAATGGAAGATTTGTTTCTGTGAAGCAGATATACAAAGTAAAAGGGGAAAACCTTAGGAATCATGTCAACATTGTAATCTCTACTAGAACCCAGTTCAGCTGGAGGTTTATCACTTCCTTTAAACCTCTTCCAAAGCTGAAACATAATAACTCTATCAGACAAATAGGAGAAACAAATAGAACAAATGAATCATGTCCAAGATTTAAGGAAAATTACCTGGACAAGATTGAGGGAAGTTGATTCTCCTCCATAGTAGTCATTTCTGTCCATGTGCAGAACCTATTTCACATGAAATAAGCATTAAGCAATCACCATACAACTAAAATACATATAAAAAAATAATGTTAAGCTATTTCAAATGATATTTGCTTCCCTTATACCCCCAAAATATTCTTTCTTTCCCTTTTTGTTTTTTATTCTAAAATTGAATCGATACATAAACTCAAAGCATTAAAGCCCATAATGACCCAATTTAGTTATATGTCATTGGTTTTACGCAGGAAAGCTCGTGCAGATAATCACATCCAAATAAGTATACCTCCAAGTTACACTAGCCTGATAACTCAACTTTAGTACTCATGAACTAGCAAAGCCAAGGTATCTTTTAGAATGATGATGTTATCAAATGTACTCAAATAAATCACTGGTAAATGAAGACAACTAATATACCTTGACAAGGAAGATCGATCATTGAAAAAAGGGGTCAAATCAGATGTATATCAATCAAAATTTGCATCAAAATTCTAACATCCAATCCCCATGTAAAGTTGATTATTCTCTTGCACTTTGCTTTTGTAGGTACATAAACTCAAAGCATTAAATCTCATAATGACCCCAAGTTAGTTAATACACCATAGGTTCTACGACGAAAAGCTCGTGGACATAATCACATCCAAATAAGTATATCTCCAAGTTACACTCGCCTGATAACTCAAATTTAGTAATGAACTAACTAAGCCAAGGTAGCTTCTTTAGAATGATGGCGTTATCCAATGTACGCAAAGAAATCACCGGCAAATGAAGATCCGTCATTGAAAAAAAGAGAGGGTCAAATCAGATGTATATCAATCAAATTTTGCATCAAAATTCTATCATACCAATTCCCATGTAAAGTTGATTACTCTCTTGCATTTTGGTTTTGCAGATAAATAAACTCAAAGCATTAAATCCATAGTGACCCAATTTAGTTAATACAGCATAGGTTCTCAAACAAAAAACCCGTGCACATAATCACATCCAAATAAGCATATACCTCCAAGTTACACTCCCCTGATAACTCAAATTTAGTAACTCATCAACTAAGTTACGCAAGGTAGCTTTTTTACAATAATGGTGTCATCAAATGTACTCAAAACAAATCACCGGCAAATGAAGATCGATCATTCCAAAAAAAGGGTCATATCAATCAAATTTTGCATCAAAATTTTCAGCGTTATTAGATCAGATCCAATTGAGAAGAAAACAAAATGAAATAAGATCGAACAAAAACAATTACCGATCTGGTGAAAAATTGAATACCTTAAGACCATCAACAGATAGAAGACCGCTAAGAATGCATTCCTTGAGACCTGTGCCAAGCACAATCACATCATATTCTTCATCCATTTTTGGATCAAATCAGAGGAATTGGGAAAAAAAGAAGGTAGAATTGGATGATTAGGGTTCTGTATTGGTCAAGCTAAATATTAGAGAAGTGGGTAAGAGCTTATTATATTATATTCAAAAAGTTTAATAAAGAAAAAGAATGCATGATGATAGATCAAGGAAAATGACTATTTCTCAATTTTTATTTTTATTTTTTGGAGTATTAAACTTTTTTATTTTATTATAGGGAAAATGCATAAATTCCCCCCTTGAACTTGTCCCGAAAAGTCAGTTACACGCTTAAACTATCATAGTGACCTATTACACACATATGCTATTCAAAAGTGAATTTTCTTACTCCTAAAACTGACATGGCAAAAAAATAAAACAAAAATAAAAAATAGGCCCGCCAAGTAAAATAAATAAATTAGAATCCTCTTTTCCACCCCACCCTCACCCCAACCCCTACACCTCTTCTTCTTCAAATCCCACCCATTGTCCTCTTCTTTTTCATTCTTTATTTTCATCACACTTCTTTATTTTTTATCACAATCTTAAAGCACAATCTTTTTTTTTTCCGCAATTAGGTTAATTCCCATAAATTTGTTAGTGAATAATTGTATTTTATCTAGAAAAAAATTGATTGGTTGTTTCTATCTTTTTCATTTTTTTTGACTTTGTTAAAGAATTTTTGGTTGTTAATCAATTTTCCGTTTTGATGGTAATAACAGCTTTATGGGTTTGGTGGTGATGGGTGGCGGGTGACAAACATTAAAAGAGGTAATTGAAGGCGGTGAAGAAGAAAAATTCGATATTGATAATGGTGGTGGTGATATTTAGCGTTGGGTGACAAAGAAGAAGAAGAATTGAAGGTGATGTAGTGGTGGTGAAGAACAAAATCAATAGTGAAGGTGGGGCCGGATATGATTTTCCGATGAAATGAGAACTGAAAATGGGTGGGATTAGTGATGAAGATGATATAATTATTAGAGAATTAAAACAATTAATTAGGAATTAGTTAGAGTAAAATATAGTTAACAAAAGAAAAGAAAACAAAAAATTATCATTTATGACATGACACTGACGTAGCGCTGATGTGGCAGTGAGTGTAATAAACCACATAATGTGAGAGTGGTGTTACACGTCTCAGGGTGGTAATAAATTCACTTTTGAGTAGTTAAGGTGTGTAATAGGTCACCATGATAATTTAAGTGTGTAACTGACTTTTCGGGACAAGTTTAGGGGGAATCTATGCCTTTTCCCTTTATTTTACTTTATAATTTTATATAATATGTGAAACTCTTTTGGTATGATCACTATTATATTTATCATTGATTTAGGTTAATTTATTTTGAATTCTGTCTTTCTAATTTCATTTTTCTTGATTTTCATATGTATGTTCTTATCGGTTGTTTTTCTTCTAATCTCTCGCATGTGTTATCTATTGATGAGTTCTCATTCATTTCTTTAATTTTATTCTATCAGTTTTTTTGTGGAGAAAATAGCCAAATGACCCCAACCTAGTATCAAATTCTCAATTACACACTTATACTTCACAAAAGACCCTATTACCCTCTTGAACTATTTTTCAATGAAATAAATAACACCCTAAAATTGAACATCCACATTCATAACTTACGATGGTGGACACGCACATCCAACTGTCAAGTATATATATTGATTTTTTTTTATATATATTCTTAGTTCCTTCTTTCATCTTTATTTTATTTTATTTTTCTTTTTCTTTTATAACTTGCAAACGATATATATACACAAATTGATCCATCAAATTTTAGATTGCTATAATACTTGCCTCAAATCATTCAATTGTTTTCTTGGCTTTATTAATTTTTGAAAATTTCAAGAAAAAAACTTATTGTTCTCCATCGTGTTCATCAGATTTGTGCGAATCTGTGAGTGTGATCAAGTTTGGTGTATGGAATCTACACATTACTTGTTAATTGATTTTGAATTTGGTGTGTAGATTTGAGCCAAAAACTAGAAAACTCCATTGACGTACAAAGCTGTCCAAATCAAAAAAGAAATGTGGGTTTCTGGGTTTGAATCTAATCTGAAAATCTTCATTTGCAATTACTAATTTGTAGAGACTAAATTGAATCCTTTATGAGAATCCCATTGTTGAGTTCTTGAGTTTGAAAACATCTAAATAAATTGATTTGAACTAAAAAATTGACGAATGAAGGGCGAAATACAAATCCATGGACAACCATTGTTAAAGAGCTTCGAAGCTCAAGTATGAACTTTTGAATTTGTTGGCAAATTCATCTTTTTCCAGTGATTATTTCCTCGACATTGCCGGCTTGTTCGATGAGTTTCTCTAACAAATATAAAATTTATCATCCATCAAAGATGGGGTTGGGACTGCTGATTCTTCTTCTCCAAAGTGAAAGGGAAAGTAATATCCACCATTAAAACAGTGTCATTTTACTTATAAAAATAAATAAATAATATATAAAACTATTTAATTATAACAAAAATATAATAAAAATATTCTTTTTACTTGTCTTTTGCTTCTCACTCTCTCAAAGAGAGTGAATGCACTCTCTGTGCCAACTCAATATTTAAGGAATCATTTATTTCATTTTTAAATAGTCCTGGTGAGTGATAGGACACCCGTGAAGTTGGAGTGTGTAGTTGAGATTTTGGGTATAGATTGGAGGGGTTTTAGAGCATTTTTTTTTTGTGTAAAAGCTTAGTTTGTCTACACCGAAGTTTTGATTATGAATGATCCGAACTCAGCACGAATAATTTGAATATTATAGTAGTGATTTTTTTTCCTTGTGACTTCTTCTTCTTCGTGCGTATGTTCTCTTTTTTAAAAAAGTTAACTTTTTAGATTTTTTCCAGCCAGTCTAGCTAAATTTGTTTTTTCTCCTTCTTTTATTATTATGTGCTAATGGTTCATTTGTTATTATGTGAATATTTGCTTATGTAATCTCGCCAAAGATCTTTCGTATGACATTTTAACAATTTTAATAAAATGGATTCATTTTCATTAGAGTTTGAAATTGAAAATCTTAAAAGTGTACTCTATTTTTATTTGAAGTTGGTTCTTTATCCTTATTAATTTTTTTTTATTGATATTATATGTTATTTTCAATATGGTGATGAAATTCATTTTTATGACTTAAGCCTATAACATTTTTTTTAATTTAAAGTTCATCAAAAAAATCACGAGTACTGCAAATATCAACAAAGTAGGAAAATAAATCAGATTTGACATCAATGATTTCAAATTGTAATCTAAATAGTAATATTTTTTCTTGAGTGAATTTTAATTTGTTTTGTCTGTAATCTAGATTTTAGAAAAAAAATTTAATTATCTTCTATGAATGTCGTTTATTTCTTTTAATTTTATTTCAAGTGTTTATTTTTTTGCATTTTTCGAATTGATTTGTTCAATGATAAAATTATTTTCTTTCCGTATTTATGATTGTCTACTTCACTTTATTTTTGTCCATTAATACCTATGCTCCTGAACATTGGACAAGTTATGTCATGCAAGACCTTTGAATAAATATGATATTGTAGAAGTGTTTGGATTTGAAAGTTGTCATTAATGCCCTGAGAGATGCACCTATATTTTATTCAAAAGAAATTTGGGTTTTTCAAGAAAATCGAAACATATGAAACTTGCATTTGTTTTAGAGTTTTCACTATTCCATGTAATCCATCTTACTTGTCATGTTTTCTTTGTTTGTTCCTTAAGAAAACATTGACTAAAAGAATGAATTGACTAAATTATTCTTATTTACTCTTTGATTTCAAAATAAACATATGAGTTTGGAAAGTTGTCGGCTACTACGCCGTATGAATTATGTACTAATAGAAAGTATGGCTTGAACATTTTAATGTCTTGAAATTATGTTGCGTTTATTCATAAAAAAAATCAATATGAAAAATTAGGTTCAAGAGGAAGAAAGTATACCTTTATACGATACTTTAAACAATCTAAGGATTATGTGTTCATAGGTGAATAAGATAGTGGCATTGTAGCTAAAGTTGAACTACATGATGTTATATTCATAAAGACTAATTTCCTAAGCAGGGTAGATAGATCGAGACTTATTTCTTTATGAGACTACGTCCCGATAGCTTCTACTGCAAACGTTCGAATGAATTTGAGTGAGAGTCATTTTAATAATAAATGAATCAATTTTCATTTCCATGTATACACCATTTAAAACGAATCGTGTTGATATTATAGGTTCAATTGTGCGCAACTTATCAACTGATAAATTAGTTATCAATCTCAACCGCAACGAACAAGTCATCCATAAATTCTCCATCGTCAATTTGATATTGAAGAAAAAATGTTTATAGTTATTCCACAAGATGATGAAGAGTCAAGAAAAATAAGGTGTGTTTTGGTTCTCCTCTTTGGACTGGGAAGAAATCTCTATAATTAGGAATTCTTCTAACCCTAGAAAGATAAAAGGTTTCTATTCATGCTTGCCCACCCAAGTATTGAGAGAGTTCGGATGTGAATTTGGGATCATTGTAGGAGACCGCATAATTGTTGTCTATCTTGTGGATTCGCTTGAAGGTCTGTCTAACTTGGGGATTCGCTTGAAGGTATCTGCTCACGCTTCAAGAGGTAATTCTTGAATTAAATTTCAACAAGTTTATGTGTTCTAGCATAATTGTATATGTTCTAGCATAAACAATTTGGTTATCTATTATTCATATAAGCAGTATGATTCTGAGTATGCTTCCGTTGTGCATAGAGTTTCCAACAATAACCTATAGATTTTGTGAAGAAAGGCAAAGAGCATAAATATACTTAGCTTTATTGTGTTTATTTCTTTGAGAAGCAGAGGGTCGGTCCTTCTTGATTTTATAATTCTCACTTTTGACCAATATAAATTACTGTTCAATTAAAAAAAATTAGTCATAGCGATCCTTTTCCTCATCAATTCACTAATAAAATAACTATAATTGAAGTTTTAATAAATATCAGTTAGTAGACACTAAAATACTAATCAATTTATCATCATAGGTTTAAAATACAAATAATATATATTAAATATTTCAATTTAGATTCAGAAATTATATAATAAGGACATATGAATAGTGATTAAGATAATATACCATCCTTGAGTGAAACACGTGGAATTATGACTTCATGATCCCACATTTCATTCACTAATTTAATGCTTGATAAATTGATATTTTAAATAATCAAATAAACTTAGGTCACTTAACTAATCGCAAACTTGTTACTTGTCTTTTTTTAGGATAGATAGCATGTTGCTTATTCTCATTTTCTGACTATTAATTCAAGATTTATTATAGGTAAATAGTTACACAAAATTTTCAAGTATTTATTACAATAAAATGTCACAATTCAACATGGGTCATGAGTGACACCCACACTTAATCTTCTAGGTGGGTGAACCAACGAATCCAAACCCCAACTTATATTAGTTATTCAACTTACGAAATACGACAATAATGCGAATACTCAAATCTTATTAAAGTGAGAAATAGGAATCTACTAGAGTTTATTACATATCATTCTCAAAACCTGAAAGTCATCACATCAAGGACACCTAATCCCCAAATACTAAGTCTAAGAGAATCAAAGACACCATAATTTATAAGTAAAATAGTTTGTGTCTGAAATCTAAGGACATCATGCCATGACCGAGAGAATCCAACACGAGCTAGAAGGAATAGCTCACCATGGAATCTGATGTGCTAGAGACTGGCTAAAGCTGAGGGTGAGTCGAAGTCGTTGGTACCCTTGTTGCACTCCACAAAAGAAAAAGAAAGAAAATACAAGTAGGGATCAGTACAAGGCAACATGTACTGAGTATATATCATCGGTCAACTCAAAATAGAAACTAAAATGCATAAAGTAATAACATGAAATAACCCTTAGTAGGTGGCAAACAACAAACAACATGAATAAGTGACAACAGTAATGAAACAAGTAGCCAAGTACGAAATTAGTTGGCAATATCAAGAACACACATGAGGACTCAAGCCTCTACACCATTCTCTTTTAGGAAATGGGTTCGTTGAGATTTGAGTATATTGAGTTATTTTCATATGTTTTTCTTTATTGTTACCGTGCAGAACGTGACATTCAATCCAATAATATCGTGTCGGTTCATGGCACCTGATCCCAATATATTGTGTCGGCTCGTGGCACTCGATCCAACGATATGGGTAATTCCTTATTCTTTATCATCACCTTCCACTTCATTAATGATGTTTCCTCAAGCCTTCTTTATCCAAGACATCACTTTGATAGAGCAAGTTCAAGATTATAGATTTCGTGGTCTTGGGATTATAGACCAATCACAACAACATATAGAACTTCACAACATTACTTTATGACTATAAATCACTATTAAGAGTCTCCCTATCACATGGAATAAACCATAACCTACCTCAACCGAATAATCGAAGTCAATCAAGATAATTCACCAATGTTTTTCCTTTCTTCAATGCCTTAGAATGTTTCCAATCTATCAAGTATGCATAATTTGTAAGTACACGCGTTCAATTCTATAATCAAGTTCCTAAATTTTCAAGCCTAGGGTTAAGTCTCAATTCCCCCAATATTATAAATTTAATGGTATTCATATAGTAAAATACACCTAATATTTAATTACATATCTCAATATATCAAAACTTTTTTTTTGTTAGACAAGGATATATATTATATATTTAGTTAAATGATGAACCTTACACGATCACTATTAGTACTAGTGATTACATATAGATTGCCAAAACGAGCTAACTTATTACAAGTAGACCTTAATATTAGTTTACTAGATAGTACACTTTATTTATATGCTTTGACTAGATATTCAGCAGCTGCAAGAGGTGATAGTAATACGCATGATTGAGGGGTCGTTGTTAGCTGACAACCTATCTTGCACAAAAAGTCTGCCACCTTATTTCCTTGCCGGAAGTTATGGCGTACCACTAGATTCCCCAACTTCCTCGACATTGATATGCAAGATGAAATTAAAGGTGAATATAGTGAAACCGGTTCCTCTAAATAGAGGAGGAGATTAGTGGAGAAGGATTCCACTTCTAAAGGTTTAAGATTGTAGGTGATATCCAATTGAAGACCGGAAAAGAGAGCTTCTGGTTCTGCCATAATGTGATTATGGTTATGTGTACGCTTGTAGTAGCCAACCCTCTAGTTTCCTTGGTCGTCTCTAATTACCCCACCAATTCCACCTGATGTCTTTGAGAAAGACCCATTCGTGTTTAATTTAAAGTGATTAGGGGGAGGTAAAAACCACTTGATGTTAATAGATATAGAGGCCTCCAGATTAGAGGGTGCTATAGTACTGTGGATAAATTCAGAGGTTCTGCTTCAAATCAATGTAGGAATAAGAAGAGTATTTTTACCATTATGAATATTATGATACCTATTAATCCAAATATACCAGATAGCAAAAGGAAAGAGGTCAACCCAGCCGTAAAGGAGATCATTCTTGGGGAATTCTAGTTCACGAAAGGAGCATAGCTAGTTGCCTTCAATGTGGGCAATAATATTATCAATACGCAAACCCAGATCTAGCCAAAACTTTTTTGCAATATAACAGTCCATAAAGATGTTTCTAATGGTCTCGTGGCCACTGTGACAAACTGCACAAGTAGGATTATTTATAATGCCTATATAATGGAGATAGGTACGAGTAGACAGTCGTCCAAGGGCACATTGCCCAAGAAAGAACTTAATCTTTTCTGGCGTCTTGAGCTGCCAAATCCATCGAAGAGCAAAGGGTCAATGGGGGGCCAGGGTAAAAATAGAACGAGCAGAAAAGGCAGAAAAGTTACCGGTAGAATTATAAATCCACTAGGGGATATTGTTTTTGCCGATCTGAGGGTTAGGGTGAATTTTGGAGGCTTCCTACACAATGTTGGGGGGGATGTCAAAAGAAATTTTTGACTAATCCCAAGAATACCATCCCATAAGGTAGAGAGATTTAGGTACTCTTCTCCTCGATGTAGGGGCTATGAAGGAGGGAACATATGGAGGATTTGTTACGCATCCAGCGTTGGTGCCAGATATTGATAGAGTTTCCTGATCCAGGTGTCCAAGCTATACCTTTCAAGAAAAACTTGCCTCCATGGAGGATGTTCTGCCTGATAAAATATCGATAAGGGGTAGAATAATTATGTTTGTATTTATGGGATAAAGTTTCCCCCCAAAGATCTGAATTGTTTGAGAAGAATCTCCAGGCGAGGCCTGTGAGGATAACGTTATTTTTAGTTTCAGCACTTTGAAGGCCAAGTCCCTATTATCCTTCGGAGATGTAACCTTTTCCCAAGCCACATAGTGAAGCTTTTTTTATGGGTGGAGGAACCCCAAAGGAAATCTCATTGGATTTTATCAATGGCATATCAAATCTTCTTTAGGAGTAGAAAATATTGCATGGTATAGGCCGGAATAGCGTTAAGAGTAGACTTGATCAAAATAATTTGACCTACAGTAGTCATAAAGCTTACTTTCCAACAAGAGAAATTTTTCTTCATATTATCAATGACATATTAGAAGTCACAAGCCTTGGGTTTGCGGTTTAAAATGGGGAAACCAACGTATTTTCCAAAGTGAGAGGAATGGGAGATAGGAAGAAGTTGTTTAACTAGATCCCTGATGTTAAAGTCGCAGTTTGAAGAGAATAAGGCCTTGGATTTGGTCTTATTAATTTTTTGATCGGAGAGGGTGCAGAACTTGGCCAGGGAATCAGATATGGTATGGATGGATTTAACAGAGCCTTTAGATATTAGAGAAAGATCATCCACAAAGAATAGATGAGACAATAGAGGGCCATTAGTGGAGAGGTGGACGGGATCCCAGTGAAGGAGGTTAACCTGGTAATTTATGTAAGCTGATAGAAGTTCCATACAAAGGATAAAGATATAAGGAGACATGGGATCACCTTGGCGTATCCCTCTAGATGGTGAAAAATAAGTTGTTTGGTTATTGTTAACCAGAACTACTATGTTAGAAGAGGAGATGCATTCATGAAAAGATTGGTAATATTTGGTGGAAATTTAAAATGTCGTAGAGTTCGATAAACAAAAGACCATTCCAAACGATCAAAGGCCTTTTCAAGGTCGATCTTAAGCATAATTATGCCTTTTTATTTTTGGTCTTATTAAGCTGGTTCATAAGCTCTTGAACAAGGATGGCATTGTCGCAGGCCCTTCGACCCTTAAGAAAACTAGATTGGTAAGGCCCTATAAGGTTAGATAGGTGGGGTTTGATGCGGTTGGCTATTATTTTTGTAATAACCTTATATATGGTGTTACAAAGGACAATCGGTCTAAAATTCTTGAGATGGTTAGCATTTTCAAAATTTTGAATTAGGCAGATGAGAGTATTATTCATGTTTTAGGGGATGGTATGAGTGGTGAAAATTTCATGACATCAAGCGATAACAGATTCCCCTACAGTTTTCCACTGAGATTGGAAAAAATGGGGGTGATGTCCATTTGGACCCGGAGCTTTAAAGGGCTTATGTGCGTGGGTGATTTCATAATCTTGAAGGGGTCGATCAAGATCAGAAAGGTCCAATTTGTGGAAGCTGGGTATGGCAGTTAGAATTTGATGCTAATCAGTGGCAGAAAG
Source organism: Solanum okadae (assembly GCA_036553675.1). Classification (NCBI taxonomy): domain Eukaryota; kingdom Viridiplantae; phylum Streptophyta; class Magnoliopsida; order Solanales; family Solanaceae; genus Solanum; species Solanum okadae. Next base: position 9,034,490 of record CM071685.1, on the reverse strand, counting down.
GGAGGTAGTAAAGCAATTTTGAAGTAGGCATAAGTATGATCCACAATTTTTTCGGGATCAGTAATCCATGTGTCGTTGTAATCCTTAAAAAAGACTATTCTATTTCTCCTCCTTCTATTTACTACTGAGAGATGAAAGACTTTCGTATTTGCATCTCCGTCTTTGAGCCAGTTTATACGAGATCTAAGTTTCCAATATTTGTCCTTGAGTTTGAGGATGCTATTGTATTCAAATCTAAGATTAAAGTCGAGGTTTTAAAGAAAAGAACTATGGGGGAAGGCGGCAAAATTTTGTATGCCTTCTAATCTAGCAAGAATTTTTCTTTTCTTTTGAAAAATGTCTCCAAAGGTTTCCTTGCTCCAGTCCGTAGCAGTAGAGGTAAAGATAGGGAGAGCTTTCTAGAAGGATCTATTCTCCCAGCTATTCTTAACTAAGTTATTGAATTGACAATGGTCAAACAAAAATTTTCTAGGCGAAAGGGTTGTTTCTCCTATGAGCAACAGTAGTGTTAATGGTAATATGAAGGGGGTTATGGTCTGAATGGGTTTTGGGTAAGTGTGTAATCTGAGTATCGGGCCAAAGATCTAACCAGCAATTATATCCAAAGACCCTATCCAGACGTTCTAGAATGAGGGAGGACTTTTTCTTTCTCTTACGGTTAGACCAAGTGTAACGAGCACCTTTGAACCCTAGGTCAATGAGGTTGCAATAGTTGATACATGACTAAAAGTTAGAGCTTTTAGTGGTACTAAAGGAGCGACCCTCCCACTTATCCTTTTGGGAATGAATTTCATTAAAATCGCCAGCTATAAGCCAAGGCCCAGCGTAGGGATTGACAATATCTTTTAGGTTATTCCATAGATTCATATGCTTAAAGTAGCGTGTGCTAGCATAGATAATAGAGAAATAACAAGGTAGATTTAAAGGATATACCTGGATCATGGCATGCAGCTCTTGGGAGGTTTGGTTTTTCCTGGTGACAGTGATAATACTAGTATGCCAAAGAAGAACGATACCACCTGATCTACCATGATCTGGAGTTTCCCTATAACACCCCGTATGCTAGAACAACCAAAATGCAGATTTTCAGAAGTTTCAGGTGGCACCGACGAGCACCACTCATGGACCGTAGGATGACCCACGGTCTGTCCTGGTTGTCCGTGGTTCACTACCTGCAACCCCCTCCCAGAAAAGGTCCAAAATACTGTCTAAGGGTCGACCCACGGACTGTAGGTCAGACCACGGGCTGTGGTCCTGGTTCGTGGATCAGACCTCTCAGATGTCAGTCCCAGAACCCCGTTGACGATCGCCGACGGACTGTCGGTGACCCCAACCATTTTTAAGTCAGGGTTCGTTTGGTCTTTTCCCTATGCGTTGGACCCCTGAACTACGTCGTTTAACCCCTAAACTCTGTGGTTTTGGTCAATTTTAGCCTAGTAAACTAATTAGAACCTAACCTAATCAATTATTCACCAAAATCAAGAGAAACTTAGAGCAAAATAGAGGAGAAAGTTGAGCAACCCTAGTTCAAGAACACAACGAGTTTTCATTAGTTCCAGCCTCGAAATCGAAAGATTTCTCCATGGAATTCATCATCAGGTATGTGGGATTTCACTAGTGGGTTCCTTTCGCCCATTAGGTCCCTAGAATTCAGTCAGATTCTTGATTCCCTTAATATTATCTAAACCTAGGGTTTCTTGAATGTTAGAAATTGTTGGGTTTTAGCTGTTAGAATGATCTAAAGCAGATTATCATATTTTTGCTTAGTTCCTTGTATGATATTCAGAACCCTAGCTATGTAGTTCTTTTAGTTCATGAATTACACATGCTAGGTCAGTTTTTTCAAATATACATGCTTCAGTTTACGAATGCCACATTATCAGTTATAATTGTTGCATTCTCAGAGTTTGCATGTCAATAATTGAGTTATCTAATACTTCAGCATTTCAGTCATATTATTGCTTATATACATTCTAATTGGGAGTAGGCTTAGACCGAGTGGACTAGGGTTCAGCGTACTTGAATAGTTCCAGAACTACGTTCCCCCGTAGGATTATAAGTCCTATATGTGGGCATTACATTTTAGTAATCGTGCCAGTCATGCCTCTATACCTCTGGCATAGTATATTGGGTCCTCTCGATGGGGCGTATGCATCCGATTCCATATTTAGCTCATGTGGTTTTATGTCGATCATTAGTAGCTCTCATAGTCAGATTTTATTGCACTGACCATGTTATCAGTTACACCCAGATTTCAGTCTCAACATGTTATAAACTTGGTCATTGAATTCAGTTAGTTCAAGTTCAGCACCTTCAGTATAGTATCATGCTTATCTCATGTCATTGCTCAGTTATATTTTTTGTTCAGTTATGTATTTTATTTAGCTTTACTCTGTTCCGTATGCTCAGTACCCTTTAAGTACTAATGCATACTCTGCGCTACATCTTTTTGTGATGTAGGTTCAGGTCCTCAGCTTCCAGATCACGCATAGATCAGTTCCCGATCTTTAGCTCAGCGGCATCAGTGGTGCGTCCTCATTTTCCAAGGGTGTCAGACATGTTCCTTTTCTATTTTCAGTCTCTAGTTTTAGTTTTGCTAGATTTAGCTGGGGCTTGTCCCATCACTTGTAGTCATTTTAAGGCTTATTTCAGACATAGTTAGATTCATCCTTAGTATTTGAGTTTGACCTTCCAGTTGTTGTTAAACTCAAAGTTTTTATATATTAGTTAGCTTATGGGTATTCCCCATCATTTTAGTTTAGTTCATGATTTTGCTTTCGTACAGTGTTTTCTTACTTCAGTTTATTTAGTATGCTTATGATATGCCATCAGGATTAACTTGTGGTCACTCGTGATTCTAGGTCTTTTGTCTGCGTCCTTGGGGTAGCTTCGGGGAGTGACAAACTTGGTATCAGAGCCACTAGGTTAAGAATCCTAGGATGACTGAAAAGCCGCACTAAGTAGAGTCCTTTTCATGGGTGTGAAGTGCATCACATCTAATAAGAGGGAGGCTACGAAGTATTTTAGGAAGAGTTCACTTTCTTGTTACTCTTATCGTGCGTAGGGTATGATCTAATTCCTCATTTATAACTCGATGTTATGCGCTTTAAGATTGTGCCTCCTCGTAGATCTTTTGGAAGGAATGCAAATGCCCGCAACGCTAACACAACTCCTCCAGTCCCAGATTCGAATGCAAAGTTCCAATATGCCATTCAGATTTTTGCTCAGAGTGTGACCAACCAGAACAACTAGCAGGTTCCAGTTCCTGCAAATACTAGTGATGGATCAATAACATCTAGGGTTTGTTATTTTGCTAGGATGAATCCGTATGAGTTCTTAGGATCGTAGATTGGTGAGGATCCCTAAAGCTTAATAGATGAGGGCAAGAAGATCTTTGGAGTGATGCAAGTGAATGGTAATGATAGGGTAGAGTTGGCATCCTACCAGTTTAAGGATGTAGCTGACATCTGGTATATTCAATAGAAATAGAACAGGGGAGTATTTTAGGGGCACCAGAACCTACCCAACTTGTCCAAAGTGTGGTAAGAACCATCCGGATGAGTGTCTTGCAGGAAAGGAAAGATGCTTTGGGTGTGGTCAGTCTGGTCACAGGTTGAGAAAGACAGGTTGAGAAAATGTCCTTCTGCTAAACAGGGTCAGGGAGGCAATAATGGTAGGGCTGAGTCTACAACTTCAGCACCACCAACAGGTGGCCCGACTCAGTAGGGTAACTCATCTAGTACAAGTGGCGGACAATGCCAAAACAGGTTGTATGCTCTCCAGGCTCGCCAGGATCAGGAAGATTCTCCTGATGTAGTCACTGGTACGTTACGAGTCTTTAACTTAGATGTTTATTCTTTGTTAGACCCAGAGGGCTATTCACTCCTTTGTAACTCCTTATATAGCAGTCAACTTCAATGTTAGTCTAGAAACTCTTTCAGAACCCTTCTCAGTCTCTACTCCAGTAGGTGACCCAATTATAGCTAGACGGGTATAAATAAATTACCTTGTCACAGTCTCCAGAAAGTCACCTCAACAGATCTTGTAGAGTTATAAATGGTAGAGTTTGATGTTATTCTAGGCATAGATTGGTTACATTCCTGTTATTCCTCAGTTGGTTGTAGAACTAGGATCGTTCGTTTCCAGTTTCCAGACGAACCAATCTTAGAATAGAAGGTTAGTAGCTTAGTGCCTATGGGTCGATTCATTTCTTACATTAAGGCCATAAAGATGATCTCTAAGGGTTGTCTCTATCATCTAGTTCGAGTTAAGGATTCAAGCTCCAAAACCCCAACTTTTGAGTCAGTTCCAGTAGTTAATGAGTTCCTAGAAGATCTTCCCGGAGTTCCTCCCGAAAGGAAAATTGACTTTGGAATTGATCTACTTCCAGATACCCATCCTATTTTTATTCCTCATTACAAAATGGCTCCAACTGAGCTTAAAGAATTGAAAGAGTGGTTGAAAGACCTTCTAGATAAGGGCCTCATTAGACCCAATATATCCCCATGGGGTGCACCAATGTTGTTCGTGAAGAAAAAAGATGGTTCTCTCATGATGTGCATTGATTATAGATACTTGAACAAGGTCACAATCAAGAATAAATATCCTATCCCCAGGATTGATGACTTGTTTTACCAACTTCAAGTTGCTAGTCATTTCTCAAAGATAGACCTCAGATCTGGTTACCATCAGCTCAGAGTCAGAGATAGTGACATTCCGAAGACAACCTTCATAACTCGGTATGGTCATTATAAATTTGTAGTTATGTCATTTGGACTAACTAATGCTCCTGCAGCTTTCATGGTTTTGATGAATAGAATGTCCTAGAAATATTTGAACTTGTTCGTTATCGTCTTTATTGATGATATCCTTATTTACTCTAGGAATGAGGAAGAACATGCGACTCATTTGAGGGTTGTCTTGCAAACTCTCAAAGATTGCCAATTATTCTTAGCAAATGTTAGTTTTGGTTGCAGTCTATTGCTTTTCTTGGTCATATTGTGTCTAGTGAAGGGATTCGAGTGGATTCTCAGAAAATAAAAGTAGTGAAACAATGGCCCAGACCTACCTCTCCTACAGATATTAGAAGCTTCTTAGGTTTGGTAGGTTATTACAGAAGGTTTGTGGAAGGATTTTCATCCATAGCTTTTCCATTGACTAAGTTGAATCAGAAAAAAGCCAAGTTTCATTGGCAAATAATTGTGAGAAGAGCTTCGCAGAACTAAAAACTAGGTTGACTACAACTCCTATTTTGACTCTACCAGAGGGTTCATACGGTTATGTTATCTATTGTGGTGCATCCAGAGTTGGCCTAGGTTGTGTGTTGATGCAACGAGGTAAGGTTATAAGATATGCTTCTAGACAGCTTAAGATGCATACGAAGAATTATCCGCTCATGACCTCGAGCCTGCAGCAGTGGTGTTTGCACTTAAGATTTGGAGACATTACTTGTATGGTGTTCACATAGATGTGTTCACAGACTATAAGAGCCTTAATTATGTGTTCACCAGAAAGAGTTGAATCTTCGCTAGAGGAGATGACTTGAGTTCCTCAAAGATTATGATATGAGTGTGCTTTATCTCCCTGGTAAGGCCAATGTAGTAGCATATGCTCTTAGTATACTATCTATGGGTAGTGTAACACATGTTGAGGAACAAATAAATAAACTAGCAAAAGATGTTCACAAGCTTGCTCGCTTGGGAGTTCGCCTTATGAGCATATCAGATGGTGGTGTAAAAGTTTAGAATGGGTCAGAAACTTCATTGGTAGCGGAAGTTAAAGAGAAGCAAGACAGTGATCTGATATTGCTTCAATTAAAGGGTGCAATCCATCAGCAGAGAGTTGAGGTTTTCTCCCAAGGGGAGATGGTGTGTTTCACTATCAGGGTCGATTATGTGTTCATAAGGTGGGTGAGTTGAGACAACAGATTCATGCAGAAGCCCATAAATACAGGTATTCTATTCATCCATGCGCCACTAAGATGTACCGTGATTAACTAGAAGTCTTTTGGTGGAATGGTATGAAAAGGGATATAGTGGATTTTGTGGCTAAGTGCCCTAATTGTTAGTAGGTGAAGGTAGAACATCAGAAACCATGAGGTATGACTCAAGAAATTAACATTCTTATATGGAAGTGGGAAGTGATCAACATGGACTTCATTACAGGTTTACCTCGTACTCGCAGACAACATGACTCCATTTGGGTGATAGTTGACAGAGTTACTAAGTTTGCACACTTTTTGGCTGTTAAGACGACAGATTCGGTGTAGGATTACGCCAATCTTTACATTAATGAGATAGTTAGGTTGCATGGGGTTCCTTTTTCTATAATCTCATATAGAGGCCCTCAATTTACCTCTCATTTCTGGAAGTCATTTCAGAAAGGTCTTGGTACTCAGGTTAATCTTAGCACAACATTTCATCCACAGGTGGGTGGTCAGGCAGAGCGTACCATTCAGACCTTAGAGGACATATTGAGAGCTTGCATGATTGATTTCAAGAGTAGTTGGGATGATCACCTTAATTTTATAGAGTTCGCTTACAATAATAGCTATCATTCCAGTATTTAGATGACCCCTTATGAGGCATTGTATGGGCGTAAATGTAGATCTTCAGTTGGTTGGTTTGAAGTAGATGAAGCAGACTTGATAGGGCCAGATTCGTCTCATGATGTCATGGAAAAAGTTCAGCTCGTTAGAGATAGACTTAAGACAGGCCAGAGTCGCCAGAAATCCTATGCAGATGTAAGGAGAAGGGGCTTAGAGTTCCAAGTTGATGATTGGGTTTTTCTGAAAGTGTTACTTATGAAGGGGGTAATGAGATTTGACAAGAAAAGTAAGCTCAGTCCTAGATATGTAGGCCCTTACAAGATCTTGAAAAGAGTTGGTAAAGTGGCTTATGAGTTAGAGTTGCCAGCAGAACTAGCAGCAGTGCATCCGATCTTTCACATTTCCTTGTTGAAGAAGTGTGTGGGTGATCCAGCATCTATAATACCTTTAGAAAGTGTGGCTGTGAAGGATAGTCTCACTTATGATGATGTGCCAGTTGAGATGCTTGATCGTCAAGTACGAAGGTTGAGAAATAAAGAAGTCGCTTTAGTTAAGGTTTGTGTAGGAGTCAGTCCGTAGAGGGAGATACTTGAGAAGAACAAGCAGCCATGAAGACCAAGTATCCTCATCTCTTTCCAACCGATTCCATTCCAGCTTGAGGTAATAGTTTCTCTTCAGTTTTTCAATCATTCATGCACAGTTTTAGTCTTAGCATCATGTTCCTTTAGTTATACTTGCCTTTTCAGCATATTTGCAAGTTCTTGGAACTTAGTTAAGTCAGAAATCAGTTTCCAGTAATTAGTGGTAGGGTTTGCAGCTCTTTCCCTCCCTATCTAGCTAGTTTAGACTTCATTCGAGGATGAATGTTCCTAAGGGGGAGAAAATATAACACCCCGTATGCTAGAACTACCAAAATGCAGATTTTCAGAAGTTACAGGTGGCACCAACGGGCACCACCCATATACCGTAGGGTGACCCACGGTCCGTCCTAGTGCTCCGTGGTTCACCACCTGCAATCCCCTCCCAGAAAGGTCCAGAAAACTGTATAAGATTTGACCCACGGCTGAACCCACGAACCGTGGTCCTGGTCTGTGGATCAGACCCCTCGGATATCAGTCCCAGAACCCCGTCGACGGCCACCAGGATGTACTGTCAATCCATCCATGCACCGCCAGTGACCCCGACAATTTTTACGTCAGGGGTTGTTTGGTTTTTTCCCTATGCGTTGGACCTCTAAACTACGTTGTTTAACCCCTAAACTACGTGGTTTTGGTCAATTTTAGCCTAGTAAACTAATTAGAACCTAACCTAATCAATTATTCACCAAAATCAAGCGAAACTTAGAGCAAAATAGAGGAGAAAGTCGACCAGCCCTAGTTCAAGAACACAACGAGTTTTCATTAGTTCCAGCCCCAAAATCAAAATATTTCTCCATGGAATTCGTCACCAGGTATGTGGGATTTCACTAATGGGTTCCTTTCACCTATTAGGTCCCTAGAATTCAGTCAGATTCTTAATTCCCTTAATATTATCTAGACCTAGGGTTTCTTGAATGTTAGAAATTGTTGGGTTTTAGTTGTTAGAATGATCTAAATTAGATTATCATATTGTTGCTTAGTTCCTTGTATGATATTCAGAACCCTATATATGTAGTTCTTTTAGTTCATGAATTACATTTGCTAGGTCAGTTTTTTCAAATATACATGCTTCATTTTACGAATGTCACATTATCAGTTATAATTGTTGCATTCTCAGAGTTTGCATGTCAGTAATTGAGCTATCCAGTACTTCATCATTTCAGTCATGATATTTCTTATGTACATTCTAATTGGGAGTAGGCTTAGACCGAGTAGACTAGGGTTCAGCGTACCTAAATAGTCCCAAAACTACGTGCCCCCGTAGGATTATAAGTCCCCTCTTTGGGCATTACATTTTAGTGATTACGCCAGTCATGCCTCTATACCTCTGGTAGGGTATATGGGGTCCTCTCGATGGGGCGTATACACCGGACTCCACATTTAGCTCATGTGGTGTTATGTCGATCATTAGTAGCTCTCACAGTCAGACTCTATTGCACTGACCATGTTATCAGTTACAGTCAGATTTCAGTCTCAACATGTTATAAACTTGGTCATTGCATTCAGTTAGTTCATATTCAGTACATTCAGTATATTATCATGCTTATCTCATGACATTGCTCAGTTATATGCTTTGTTTAGTTATGTATTTTATTCACTTTTATTCTATCTTGTATGTTCAGTACCTTTCAAGTACAGACATATACTCTGCGCTACATCTTCTCGTGATGTAGGTTCAGGTCCTCAGCTTCCAGATCATGCATAGATCGGTTCCCGATCTTTAACTCAGCAGCATCAGTGGTGAGTCTTTATTCTCCGAGGACGACATACATGTTCCTTTTCTATTCAGTGTTTAGTTTCAGTTTTGCTAGATTTAGTTGGGGCATGTCTTAGCACTTCTAGTCAATAAGAGGCTTATTTCAGACATAGTTATATTCAGCTTTAGTATTTGAGTTTGACCTTTCAGTTGTTGTTAAACTCTCAGTTTTATATATTCAGTTAGCTTATGGGTATCCCCCATCATTTCAGTTTATCTCATGATTTAGCTTCCACACAATATTTTCTTACTTCAGTTTATTTAGTATGCGTATGATTTGCCAGCAGGATTAGCTTGGGGTCACTCATGATCCTAGGTCATGTGTCTGCGTCCTCGGGGTAGCTTCGGGGCACGACATTCCCAAAAGTCATCAAAGCCAAATTCATTAAGCATGCCCTGGTGATTTTCCATTTTGGTTTCAAGGAGGGCAACCATGCAAGGATTATAGTTTTGGATAAGGTCTTTAAAATTTCTTTTAAAGTTATCATTGTCGAGTATTCCACACGGTTATGCTAGTGGGCTGATTCATGGGAGAGTAGAAGAGTGAAGGTATCTCAGGGCAGCCCATCGTGGGGGTCATATTAGGGTTCATTGTTGGTGTTAATACTACCACATATTTGGCCAGAGCCATTTTTATTGCTCGCCGGAGGTCGAAGAAGAATTTCACTAATGCCGGGAGACAAATCTGAATGTATTTTTTGTCCTCTCCCTCGGGGAAGATCATAAGGGCCACATTTTTTAAGTTTGAAATTTATGTGAACGAGGTGTTCCTTCTCATTGGAGGAGCCCTTACCTCTCCTTGGTCTTGGGGACTTGGAGGGTTCATTGCTCCTAGGGTTGGGATCACTAGTGGAGGGTGCTAAGGCATAGGAATTTATTACCAGGGAAATAGTTTGGGGTTGCTGTGGATTAGCTCTGGAGGGGTAAAACATAGGGTTTGATCAAGATTGGTCATGTTGGGGAAATGGCTGAAGTGGTGTCGAAGGTTCCACAATATCTGCATCGTCTGGATAAATGATGGAGTGACCGGTGGTGCTAAGGGATCCAGAATATTTGTCGCCCACATTTTGTTTATAAAAAAATCCATTGCTATTTTCATTCCTTATAAGATCAGTTGAACAAGGAAATTCTAGTTCTGTAGAATAACTAGAGTCTCCAATCCGTTGATTTCCATGGAGAAGATGGTTGCATGGCCTTGCAGGCTCATCTCGACCCATGACTGTGGGAGGTGAAAGTGATGGAATGTTGAGTCGAAAACAATAGAGGGTGTTGCGAATTTGGAGAGGAGGGGGAGGGGGGTTGTTCATGTTTATGTTCAAGTTCATGGTGGGCCTGAGAGGAGGAGGACGAGCTAGAGAAATAAGATGAGTTTTTTGCTGAATGGGAATTGATGGTCTGATCATTGTTAGAAAATGAAGTAATATACGTAGAGGATGAGGGGTGTGATTGGAGTGTTAATGATTGCATATATTTATAGGATGATACGTGAGGGAGGTGATTGGTTGTTTCTTGCAAATAGGATTTAGGGGAATTTATGCTGGGCAAATTTCCATGGCCACTTGTCCATCAGAGTTCGCCAATTGTAAATGTTGGAAATTACTTAGGGAAGTAGGTAGCATTTCCAATTTTGTCTTAGAGATTTTTTGGTTGTTTGAAAAAATTATGGGCCCAAAGGGAGATGAGAGTCTGTTGAGGTTTCTAAGGGGGGATGACACGTGGTGAGTGTCAGACAATTGAAGAGGAGTTTGCAGGGGAGGACACGGGTTCTCGTTAATGCCATTAATGGGGTGTAAGGTTTAAGAAAGCATGTCAGAGACGTTCGAGGAAGCAGAGATATTGTTATCATTTAGAGCGTCTAGAAGATTAAATTTATTAAAGCATTGCGGTGATAGGACATTATTGGAGATAATAATTTTTCTAGGAGTTTTCTTTGTGGAATTATGTAATGATGCCTCGACTAATGCCCCTTTCACAGGAGGGTGAGAAGATAGATAAGTAGTAATTCAATCTTTAAGTTTATTTAACCGTTGATGAGAGTTGGGAGACTTACCTGGATCCGCTGCAAAAACTTTACATTTATACTTGATGAACTTGGGGTAGCTTGGCTATATTTGTCTATCGTATTCTTTCTCCCATGTTTATGAGACTTCCTACTTGGGAACCTTACTGTTTGCCATTCTGTTTGCTCTGTGGTTTTACCAGATACATTCTGCAAACTTAGTGATGTGGATTTTGGTTGTGTAGTGGTCGAGTGGAATAGGAAGGAATTTTGTGTATGGCCTAGCCTTCAACAATTTGTACATAAAAATCCATCCCCTTCATGAATGATTGGTTGCTTGTGTTGTCCAATTTGTATACAACTTATCACCGGTTCCTCTAAAGGAACTTGATACATAGCCGGGCATATCTACCTCGTAGTGTGGAATTGATGCGCGCATCAATTTTCAGGAGTTTGCCGATGGAATTTACAATTCTTTTAAGTAATAGGCTATCGTAGAATTCAGTTGGTAATTGGGGGAGACGCACCCATACAGTTGAGTATGTGAGGATGGATTTCTTGGGTACAAAGTTCGGCTCCTATCGTTGGAGGGAAAGGTAGTGGCCATGAATAAACCACGTGCCTCCTTTGATAGCTTGATTCATGTTTTCTTCCTTTTGAAATTTGACAATATTGTAGTCCAGTCCCAGATCGATTAGCGAGAAGTTTTCTGATGGCTTCTATAGTGATTGTATTTTTTGTTTGCGGTTTTGATGAGAGATGTGCCGCCTAAGGAGTTTAATAATGAGGGAGTATTTCCAAGGTGCATGTAACCATTTGTGTTCCTCCCTCGAAAGTATGATAGTTCTAACACCATTGGCTATATCCTGGAGATCAATATGATATGTGAGAACCAGATCTTCGGAAGGTGAAGCACACTCATCCATGTTTAAATCAGCCATATATTAATTAGCTAACAATTTAGACTTAAAGCTTTCTGTAGTAGAAGCTACTTTACTTGAGGAATCTGGGGGTTTTGGAGGTATATGGGTATCAATAGGTGGTTGAGGGAGTTCATCAAAGAAAGGATCCATTTGTATGAGTAAAAACTTTTATGTAATAAGTATTTGCAAGTTATTTTATGGAGAAAATGACCAAAAGCCCCCCAACCTATAGTCGGATTCCCAACTACACACTCATACTTTACGGGGGTCCTATTACCCCCCTGAACATTTTTTTTTTACTAATTTTCTCACCCTTATTTGCTGACATGTCCAAGAAGGTGAGACCAACTCCCTTAGGCGCGTAAGAACAAAAAATAAAACGTTAAAAGCTGAAGAAAACTACACATGTGAGTCCAAATCAGCTTATATTAAATCTCCAATGGTATAATCTCATCTCTCCCAAAATCAAACTCTCTTTTTCTTCCTTTTTTTCTCAATTCTTCTAATAGTTGACAAATCTACAACGGTATATTCCTTTATTCTCTCCCAAATTAGCTTAAAACTTGAATTTACTTGTCAAAGCATTCAACTGTAGTTTCAATTTCGAAAAAGCTTGAAGCCTTAGGGCTTGTAATTTCTTTGATTTCATAGTTATGGTTCAAAAATTTTCTTCAATGGAATGCTATTATACCAAAACCCAGTTATTGCTCTTCATTTTTTGTCAATTTCATAACCCTAATCAAACACAATAATCAATATCATTCAAAATCGCTAGTAAAGAACTAAAAGAACTAACCTTTACTTAGAGAAAACTTCGACCCAACAAACGAAAAAAGCTAAACGAACCTTCCCCAACCTTCCCAGCAAACTTCGATTGGAACGAAATCTCAGATCGGAGAGAATGGGGGTGAATTTGGTTAGATCGAAAAAAGGCTAGGATTTAGAGAAAGAAAGAGGAACATGAAAAGATTAAAGGAAATTCGTGGGTTCTGGGGTCCAGTAATTATGTGGCAGCGCGTGTAAACAAACATTTAATTATATCTGGTTTATGTGGACACGTCAGTAAATAAGGGTGAGAAAATTAGTAAAAAAAAATGTTCAGGGGGGTAATAGGACCCCCGTAAAGTATGAGTGTGTAGTTGGGAATGCGATTATAGATTAGGGGGGCTTTTGACCATTTTCTCTTATTTTATGTAAAAGGTACTTGCGCACATTCATAATCTAATTTTAAAAAAATGTTAATGTATCAAAACTTGAATCATAATGTAATAATTAAAATAATTTAAAAGGTCTAACTCATTATTTTTCGAAATCAGTTATTCGTTGCGAAAACCAATTGCAACACTATCTATAATTAATTTGCACCATGTAATTAACAATGTGCGTCGTTCCAACTTCAATCACTTTACAACCCACCATTATTATCTTTCAATAATTAGTAAATAGGGAGGAACTAATCCTTATCAATAAGTAACCAATGGAAATCACCTTGCCCCTACCAAGTTACACAAAAATTAAATACTTTTGAGTGATTCAAACATATCCAACATTAAGCTAACCTTCTTAATACAAACATACAATTAATATACCTTCTACCTATAATTCACTTTAGAGGAGGCGTAGTTACCTGATATGTGGTGTTCTCCTCTTGTAGTCGTCCGCGAAGATAAGTTTCAGCCTCTTTTTTTTTCTTTTTCTAAACTAATTATGTATTAAAAGTGATAAATTTCACTAATTTATCTTAATATATATGGGTCAAGTGATATAGGATATTAAATAATTTTAGACATGACTCATTATTATCAACTAATAAATTATTTTGAATACATCAATTAAAAGCCCTTAGTTACACGAATAGTTCAAAATTCCTATTTAAAATTTATGGGAAGGTTCTTTTATGAAAGAAATAGGTCTAGTGTTCAAAACAACCTAACGGGTCGTTAAATCAGATACCAATTTACTTATCGTTCGTCCTCGAATGGTCAAAAGAAAGCAAAGGTAAGAAAGGATACATGACTTGACAAAAAGATGTGGATATCTTTTGTGCATATCATCCTCAGTCTCCCCAGTGAACTCCTCAACCGAACTATTTTTCCATTGGACCATCACAAAAGCAATCTCATTTGACCTCAACTTGCAGACCTCCCTATCTAGAATAGCTACAGATTCTCAGTATGCAAGATCGAATCCCAACAAATAATGTAATTCCCATCACTATGATATTTCTTCACATACACACATGAAATATCGGGTGTACTCCGGACAACCCTGGAGGCAAAGACAATTCATAGGTTATCTCTCCCACACTCTTAAGAACTTCAAACAGACCAATATACCTTGGACTAAGCTTACCTTGCTTGCCAAATCTCGTCACACCCTTCATGGGTGAAACTTTCAGCAACACTTGTTCTCCTTCCATAAACTCCAAGTCCCTGACCTTCCGGTCTGCATACTTATTTTGCCTGCTCTAAGCTGCTAGAAGCTTCTCCTGAATGAATTGCACCTTAACTAACGATTTCCTCAAAAGATTAGTACCCCAAGGTCTCACCTCAAATGCATCAAACCAAATAATGGGAATCCTATATCTCCTCCCATACAATGCCTCAAACCAGGCCATATCTATACTCGAATGATAATTATTGTTGTACAAAAATTTTTCCAAGGATAATAATTGATCCCAATGACCATCAAAATCTATCACGGATGCACGAAGCATATCCTCCAGCACTTGAACTATTCTCTCAGACTGCCCATCAGTCTGAGGGTGAAATACCATACTAAGATCCAATCTAGTACCTAACTCAGCCTACAAGGTCCTCCAAAAGTTACTAGTAATTAAATTGCGTACCTCTTTATGATATGATGGAAATCAAAACTCCATCCAATCGAACAATCTCGCGGATATATAGTTTGGCTAACTTCTCTAGATTAAAGTAAAGGCTTGTTGGATAATGCATAAGAAGGTTTATGACCCCAGTAGTAGTGGGCATAAATGACTGATTAGGACGAGGCGAGAATACTTGTTGGCCTAAACCTCTAGAATGCGAACCACTTAAATTATCCCCATTTATAGGTTTCTTCGTCAATGCTTTGACCTACCCCACATGTCGAACTCACTCTACCTTCTTCACAAAGTATGTCACCTCATTGTCCCTTAAGGTGTGAGGCACATACTTCTCCAAAAATAAAGAATGAAATTGTGCCTAAGTCAATGAAGGCAAGATTGACGAACAATATTCCACATAAGCTCTCCACCACTGCTTTGCCTCACCTTGAAGATAAAAAGTCAAAAACTCAATCCCATATTGTTGCATAATGCCCAACTTGTGAAGTCTCTCGTAGCAATCCAAGATGAACTTGTATGCATCCTCCCTCTCGAAACCATGAAGCATTGGGCTTACACTTCAAGAACTTAGTCAATATATCATGATTTGTACTAGTCATCACAGGATCGAGAAATGGATGGAATAGAGCGCTAGCTCTCTCATCCCCATCCACCTTAGGAATGGTGGCAACACCAATCTAAATAATCAGAACCTGAGTAGTCTGAGTAATGGGAGTGGCGCAAGTACCTACCAACCTATTCAGAAAAGCAAGTACCTACTGAAAGTCCCCATATTCATAAAGAGAAGACATGTTATCCAGTTTCCATCCTCACTTCAGGATCAACCTCATCATCGATATCGATTTTAACCTCTTCCTCAACCGAGTACTGGGGTGGGGTCGCTTCTCTTGGTGCCTCCACATTCTGAGTTCCACCTTTGATGAGTGTTGCTCTTCCTCTGCCCTTTCCTCTTCCCCTTCCCCTTCCTTTTCTTCTACCTCTATCATGCCTTCTAATTGTGGGCTCAGTCAGTAGCTCTGCTACTGGAGCTACCACCCTCACCCCGTTGTGTCTAGTATAAATCATCGGCAGACAGAAGAGTGAAAGAGGTTAGATACCAATTTGGATCGCCAGATACTATATGGAATCAAGTTATATCACGAAGGAAGAAAGAAAGAGAATTTTCTAAAGTCATGTAGCCTCTTGCAAAAAAGTACAGACGTCTCTATACCATTCCGCATGACTCTACTAGACTCATTTTATTATGACAAGATCAACAAACCTAAGGCTTTGATACCATGTTTGTCACAATCCAGATCATCGTGAGTGACACCCACACTAAACAAACCTAGTGGAAGAAACAAGAACTAACCCGAACAAACCCAACAATATAAAAATGACTAAAATTCATCATAAATAAGGAGAATAGTTTCATTGGCTAGAAAATTGATTCCCTATAAACTCAACCCAATAGATGAAATATCTAAATATGGAAAATAAATTTCTAATATCTGAAAACCACCATACTAAAACTCTAAACAGTCAAATTGGGATGTAATCCCGAAACTAAACGTAAATTAAAGTTGGTAATCTATGTCCGTACAAATAAAAAATAAGTGTAGAAGAATCAATGGAATCCTGAAAGGCAAAGCTCATCGTTGGACTCGTAATCAAGTGTCTTTTAACTGAGGTCTTGGATCAACCGCTGGAAGATTGTTGTACTTAAACAGAAAAGAAACATGTGTTGTATCAGTACAGAAACCATCGTATACTGATAGGATAACGCGGAAAGTCCAATAAACACATATATGCAGTTCACTACCAAGTAGTAACATAGAGCATTACATAATATATCAATACTTACCAACTACACATAGACTATCCGTCACAACTCACATGACATGAAACAACAATACATGAACCAACCAATGCATAAAACATGTTTCACATGATCATAATGCAAATATTGATCCTCTCATGGAGCCTTATACACATACCTGATCCTCTCACAAAATTCAAACCAAACGTGGTATCCAAATCAACTATATATAATCATATTTTGCATGGTATCCGAGCCAACCAATAATATTATGTACGAGCATGGTACCTAAGATAACCAACAAGCACATCAAGAATGCATAATCACGTAGCACCATAAGAATGTATAATCACATATCACAATAGACAAGACCACTCAAACCCATAAGTTACAATCACAAGTTCATTTCATATGCTTCCCTATCATGCATTGCACAGATGATACTACAAATTAGTAGACATGCATACACACATAATTGGAAACATAAAACCATCACCTACCTCGAAAAAGCCTCTTGGGAACTCTAAATAGCCCAACATTTCCTCTTGCGAAGTTTCTTGGCTTGTTCTTGGTCTAAAATAAGCAATACAAATAAAAATCAATCACTAATGGCTTATTAATTTATCCGGATCATGAACAAATCTAAACCCCAGCCAAAAAATTATCTTCTTTCCCAACTTAAGGCTCTTTTCCACCATGAAATCATGCTAAAACTTTTCCTCCAATGTAACAACCTAGTTTCTAAGACTTAATGAATAGTTTACATATTGGGGAATCAAATTCTTACTTTTACTAGTGAATTTTGTGGGAAAACTGGTGTAGACTATCCAAAATCTCCCATCTGTTTCAAGAACTCAATTTGCATTAAATAGGGTTTTGGGAAGATTCTACATAAAATCCCGATTCTCTCGCTATAGAGACCCATGTTTCGTTATAACGACGTCGCTACAATGACAACTTGCCTCGCTATAGCAATCTACACACTCCGCTATAGTGAGGTTGGCAAAAGTTCTGCAACCCAAACTTTGAAAAAAGGCTCTTTCTACAACACAAATTTTCTTGACGTTTTGACTCATACTCTTCACGCCAAGTTTAATTTTAGGAGTTCTACTTACCCAATTTTGATTCTAAAAGACCTTATGAATTTAATGTCTTGGCTACAAGTATAAATCAGTCAAACCTTCACAAAAGATCCCACTCTTTTCCGGATGGTCTTAGACCTCACCTAGCTCAAATTTCATATGAGGCTAACTTAGTCAAGCCAAGAATTTTAAGTTACTATCTAGACAACTTTCTGACCCAAATTCTTTCCCTATGGACTTACTCATAAAGACTAGGTCAGTTCGTTATAGTCGACATTATCAATGACTTTAATCCCACAATTATACTCTAAAGTCCAGTTAAAATATCATAATTGTCATAAACGAAAAAATTGACATATATTGTTCATTTGGACACAATAAATCTCATATTTATTTCTTGGGCTATAGCATTATTAATGCTCAAAATATGTATACCATGTGTGTTCTATCATATATAACACTTCACTTTATTTCTCTTTTGAATGTGAAATTTGCCTAAAATTTCATATGATCACTTCTTCATATACTTGCTAGCCAGAAGTTTATTAGTCCTTCTCTTTGACCCTGCTTCATTAACTTGTCCTTCGTTATGTGTGTCACAATCTTTTTGTGTTGCATCCCACATTTACACTGCAGTTTGTAATAATATCTTTATTATGTGATGTATTTTTACATTACAAAACAAATTTGTGATGTAGTTTCAAAGAGTTTGAAAGGTGTGCACCACTTATCCCCGTAAATATGACTTTATCCACAAGTGGAATCCTCCACAGAGAAGACAATACGTACCAGTTACTAGAGGTTGAATATCCAATGTTTTATTAATTTTTATATCAAGATGTCATGTCAAGAAAAGTAATAAAATATTAGACTAAAAATAAAAATTTAAAACTTGAATAGAAAAAAAGTAAAAGTCTAATATAGATTTAAAAACTTTAATTTTTAAGAACTCAACTACAACGTCAACATTTGGTGGGCCCACTGCTCATGCAAGTGTGTGATCGACAAATTATAGAATAACAAATAGAGTATCATTCTCACTGACTTGTGACTAATTGTTAACTAAAACTATAATGACTTATTTATTCGAGTGATTCTAATAAGTGATTATGACAAACTAATACTATAACGACACTATATTGAACACTTTGATGTGAGTCTACATTTAATATTACATGGTGTTTTGATGATTGACATATATTGTACAAGAGATCATCTATGTACAAAGAAGACGGATAAAAGTATAGAAGAATCAGGTCCTTAGCATATTTTCAAAAGTAACTTATGAAGTTGACAACACCGCAGAAAAACTGTTGAGAGAACATATTAATTGCTTCAGACAAAATTGGAGACTGTTTTTGTTGATGCACGAAGAAGATATTTTAACACATAAAAGAAAATCTTGAAAAATTGTTATTAGACTTAGTCCAATTTTATAAAGTACTAGAGTTCAAGACATGTAAAGTTGTCACCATTGAATAAAAGAAATTAAGCTTGAATTTAGGAAAAGATTGTCTGACTTCAAACCTCGTCAAACAATAATAGAATTCTTGAAAAGTTTTGAACCAATTCTTGGTTGAATATGAGAAACATAAACAACTATTTTACTCGTTTATAAGCACTACTTTGGTGTTTTATACATTGACAATCCACAAATAGAAACTATAAATTTAAAGCGAAGTCTACATGAGAGAGACGCGAAGAAGATGGATTAACTGCTAGAACAAAGTGCATGTTCATGTTAAGTTCTATAATTATTGTTTTAAGTTGTTTTAGTTAGATTCTTTTGGTTCCAAAATAGGATCTTGATTATATTCTTTAATGAATTGTAGTAAGTGTTGTTTTGTATTGCAAAAAAAGCTCATTGACTCAGTGAAAATGTCACAACCTAGGGGTACCCCCTAGATGTAACAAGGCGTATAAGACCCCGAGAGGACTCATACAAGACACATAACATATCATAACATAACATAAAGTAATAGAAAAGTGTGAGAATTTAAAATGTTTCAATACAATCAAAGTCTTTTTATAAAAACGAGCAGAAGTCTAATAACATTGTCTCAGACCATTTAAACAACATGAGTCAACATGAATAAAGTCTTGGGTCATCCCATACAATAGTCCAAGACATAAAGAAAAACATAAGGGAAAGTGGTGATCACATCCTCGAACACAATGAGGACTCACCAAAACTTCACTTCCTTAATCAACAACGAAGCTAGCAACAAGTGTGAGAATCAATGTTGCCGGACCCTACATTTGATAAGAATGTTGGCAAGAGTATGTGTTAGTACAATCAAGTACTAAATATGATGACTAGCATAAACAAAAACATAATCATTAGTCAATATAAGACATAAAGCATAACCATAATCAAGATATAATAATCATCATAAAGAAAGAGGAATACACCCTTAAGTAACCTCATTTATCCTTAGCTAAGACTTAGGTCATCCGCCTTTAGTCAAGTTTACATCATGGAAGGCATATCTATCAACAATCCAAGTCAATCAACTTCATGTCATAATCACATCAGTCATACTTACTTTTAAAGACATGGGAATTCACCTCAATGCCTAGTTCATAAAGGCTAATGGGTATTCGCCTCTTGCATTACTTACTTTTAGATCGCGGGTATTCGCCTACACAATCTCATCATATGATGCAGGTACTCGCCTCCATATCATTTCATAAGGAGCATGGGTACTCACCTCCATGTCCATTCATCCTCGTGAGAACGTAGGGACTCACCTCTTATTCAATTCAAAGGAATATGGGAAATCACCTCATGTCCTTACATATAGAGGTCAAGGGTAATCGCCTCTAGCCTCTTCATTCATTAAGAATTTTAGTTTAGATTCATTTTAGGTGAGCAATCCTTTCAACCTAGAATCATTCATGAGAGTAAATATTTAACATTTGTTCAATCATGCTTGCCAATTCATTATATGAAGTATCCCTTCCACATCATAACATCAATCAATCAATAATTCATAGTTTAGGTTTTACTCTCAAAGCACTATATCTCATGATCATCTTCTATGCTTTACTCTCAAGCAATTAACATCATATTCATCATATATGCTTCAATCTAAAGCAATTCTAGTCATAAATCATCAATCATATAAGGAGATATCTAACCCATAGAGTTTCCCTCACATGACATCAAACCCAACATATCAATTCAACCCTAAAATCATAGAATAGGCATGGATACATGTAACTTCATCCTAAATACATGCAATTCTTCAATTCAGTCATAAACAATCATAATCCACTCAATTAGATCAACATTTATCATAACCCACAATAATGGAAGGAGCCCTAACTAGAATTGGTGACATTCTTCTTCAAATTGTGGAATTCTAGGGGACTCCATGGGAGGAAGGATCCCATGGATGAAAAGCCATCATACCTTAGTCACAAATCCCACAAAATCTTGAAGATTGGGAGACTTGATCTTGACCTAGCGTCAAATTTCTTCTTCTTCTTCCAACTTTTAGAGAGAGATTATTTGAGAGGAGTTTTGGGGATTCTTTTGGGATTTAAGAGAATGACTTAATTAAGTGAGTTTAGGGGTCTAAAATCCTTATATAGGTGGTCTAGGTTTAGACAAAATGACACCACATTAATTTAATTAAAACTGAAAAAGACCCTTAAGTCCCTAAAATAACTGTCCAGGATTAACTCATGAGACCACGACCGACAGACCATGGATGGACCTACGGTCCGTCCTGGCAGTCGTCGTTTGTGGTCATAGACTTTTGGCCAAACGACGAGAGGCTGGTCCACGGGGCATCGATGGACCTACGGTCCATGGGTCCCATAGTCGCCCTGACCTGGGGGTTTTGCTGAGGTGCCTAACCACGGACCCTCCTACGGTCCGTGGTTAGCCACAGTTGGTCAGCACCTACAGTTTCGCAAAAGCTGCTATTTGCCTCATTTCAAATTTGGGGTGTTACATTATCCCCCCCCCCTTGGGATCATTCGTCTTCGAATGAGATTCTAAGAACATTTCTAAACAAAAAGACTCAAGACTAGCAGTCGATCATGCATGCAACTCATCTAAATGCACACCACTAAAGAGGAAACATCAACTCCAATCTCAACTTACTCAATGCACCATAAGGGAGTAGGAACTACATCTAACAACCCAATATGCAATATATTTTCAGATTTTTTACACTCTAGGAGGAACTACCTTCTCCAAACTCGAAAGCAATGCTCAATACAATCTATTGAAGTCTAAATGCAATTAATACACAAAGCACATATTCAAGGGGGAAATCTCCACTCCAAGTCAAGGCATGTTCTTTAACTTAGTCTATAAGCACTCATACTCAATATTCAACAACATGAGGAAAATAATACATATAAGTCATTTCTTTCAAAACTTAGGCTATTTCATGAACATGCAAATTTTAGGAAATCATGGAACAAATAAAGCACACATGACTTCAAACAAAAACAAATCAAGAGGAACTTATTACCTCAAGCTAGAATAAGAGGAAAAAGATGAGGATATCGGGACATCAAATCGGCCTCGGCCTCCCAAGTAGAACCCTCAACTAGATGGTTTCTCCACAACACCTTTACGAAGGCAACTTCTTTGTTCCTCAATTTCTTAACTTGCCGATCTAGAATTTCAACCGGAACTTCTTCATAAGAAAGGTTCTCTTTTACTTCCAACCCTTCTAGAGGAACTATAGATGTCGGATGTCCAACACACTTTTTCAACATAAAGACATGGAAAACCAAATACATCGATGCCAACTCATTTGGCAAATCAAGCTCATATGCAACCTTACTAACACGCCTCAAAATTTGATATGGGCCTACAAAACGGGGACTAAGTTTCCCTTTCTTCCCAAACCTCATTACACCCTTCATGAGTGAGATTTTCAAGTAAAACAATCAAGCACATCAAATTCAAGGTCTCTCCTTCTAACATCCGCATAAGACCTTTGTCGACTTTGGGCCGTTCTCAACCTCTCACTTATGAGTCGAACTTTCTCAATAGCCTCATGAACTAACTCGGGTCCTATCAAAGCAACCTCACCCACCTCAAACCAACCTATAGGAGATCTACACCTCCTACCATAAAGGGCCTCAAATGGAGCCATACCAATACTAGAATGGTAGCTATTATTATAGGCAAACTTAATCAATGGCAAATGGTCATCCCAATTACCCTTAAAATCAATCACCCAAGCCCTCAACATGTCTTCCAACATTTGAATTGTCCATTCCGCTTGCCCATCGGTTTGGGAGTGAAAAGTCGTACTAAGCTTAAATTTGGTGCCAAGACCCTTTTGGAAAGACTTCCAAAACTGTGAAGTAAACAGAGTACCTCTATTGGAGATAATGGACAAGGGCACTCCATGCAATCTCACCATGTCACTCAAATATAACTTAGCATAGTCTTTCGCTGAATAAGAAACCTTGACAGGAATAAAATGGGCTAACTTTGTCATTCGGTCAACTATAACCCAAATTGAATCATATTGTCGCCGAGTTCGTGGCAACCCTACTATGAAGTCCATATTCACATCTTCCCACTTCCAAGTAGGACTACTAATGCCTTGGGATAAACCTCCCGGTTTCTAATGCTCAACCTTCACTTGTTGGTAATTTGGACACTTGGCCAAAAAACCCGCAATATCCTTCTTCATCCTATTCCACCAATAGATCTCCCGTAAATCACGGTACATCTTGGTGGCTCCCGGATGAATAGAATATCAAGAACTATGGGCTTCGGCTAAAATTTGTTCCTTCAAGTCATCCACATTTGGAACACATAACCGACCTTGTTATCTAAGGACACCATCTTCCTCTTGGGTGAAAGCCTCAACGGACTTTCTAAGTATCGCCTTTTTCAACTCTACCAAAGTCGGATCAAGACATTGCTTTGCCTTAACATCCACCACAAAAGACTATTTTGACCCTTTATGAACTATGACACCACCCTTGGCAGAATCTACCAACCGAACACCCAATTGGGTCAATCTATGGACATCTCTGGTCAACTCTTTTCTATCATCATCAACATGTGCAACACTACCCATGGACAATCTACTTAGGGCATCCACCACCACATTAACTTTATCGGGGTGATAGAGAACACTCATATCATAATCATTCAATAATTCAAGCCACCTTCTTTGGCAAAGATTTAGATATTTTTGGGTAAACACATATTGCAAACTTTTATGGTCTGTGAAAACATCAACATGGACCCCATACAAATAATGCCTCCAAATCTTAAGGAAAATATCACCACCACTAAATCAAGATCGTGGGTAGGATAGTTCTTCTCATGAACCTTTAGTTGCCTGAAAGCATATGCAATAACCTTACCATTCTGCATAGGCACACATCTCAACCCCACTCTAGAGGCGTCACAATATACCACAAAGTCATCCGTACCCCAGTAAGGTCAACACCAGAGCGGAAGTAAGTCTATCTTTTAACTCTTGGAAACTTTTCTCACAAGCTTCCAACCACATAAACTTGGCCTTCTTTTGAGTCAAAGCCGTCAAAGAAGAACCAATGGAGGAAAACCTCTCAACAAACCATTTATAGTAACCGACCAAACCCAAGAAGCTTCTAATGTCTGTCGGTGATAGAGGTCTAGGCCAACTCTTGACCGCATCAGTCTTAATAGGATCTACCTCAACATCGTTCCTTGAAACTATATGGCCAAAAAAGGCTACAGACCTTAACCAAAATTCACATTTGCTAAGCTTTGCGTAAAGTTGTTGGTCCTTGATAACTTGCAATACAATCCTCAAATGATCAATATGCTCATTCTCATTTCTCGAATAGATCAAAATATCATCAATAAACACAATCATGAACATGTCGAGGTATTGTCTAAATACCCTATTCATCAAGTCCATGATGGCCGTCGAAGCATTGGTCAAGCCAAATGACATCACCAAAAATTCATAATGGTCGTATCAGGTTCTAAAAACCGTCTTTGGAGCGTCTTCCTCTTTCACCCTTAATTGGTGATAACCCAATCGGAGATCAATTTTAGAGAAATAACTTGCCCCTTGAAGTTGATCAAATAAATTGTCTATTCTCGGAAGAGGATAATTGTTCTTAATGGTCATTTTGTTCAATTGTCTATAATCAATACACATGCGAAGAGAACCATCCTTCTTCTCAAAAAACAACACCGGAGCATCCCATGGACAGATACTAGGTCGGATGAAAGCCTTATCCAACAATTCCCTCAATTGGTCCTTCAACTCCTTAAGTTCCGCCAGAGCCATTCTATAAGAAAGAATAGAAATAGGTTGCGTACGGGAGAAGGTCAATTCCAAAGTCTATTTCCCTTTCGATAGAAATACCGGTTAAGTCATCGGGAAAACTTTCGGAAACTCTTTCACCATGGAGACCGACTGAAGAATAGGGGTTTTAGAATTCACGTCCCTCACCCTCACTATATGATAGATACAACCCTTGGAAATCATTTTCCTAGCTTTAAGGTAAGAAACAAATTGACCTCTAGGCATAGAATTTCCCCCCTTCCACTCAAGAATAGGCTCATTTGGAAACTAAAATTTGACCACTCTAGTCGTACAATCAATAGAGGCATAATAAGAATGCAACCAATCCATGCCCAAAATAACATCAAAGTCAATCATATCAATTTCCACCAAATCTATTAGAGTGACTCTATGGGATAAGGAAACATGACATCTCCTATAGACTCTCTTAGCCACCACAAAATCACCAACGGGGGTAGAAATAGAAGAAGGTTCTAATGACACATCGGGAAACATATCGAATCTCATAACCACTAGATGAGTCACAAAGGAAAAAGTAGCATCGGGATCAAGCAAAGCATACACATCATATTGAAAAACTTATGACATACCCGTCACCACATCCAGAGAGCTCTCTTGATCACCTCTAGTTTGGAGAGCATAGAAACAGTTTTGCTTAGGAGCATTTCCACCCAAGCCACTTGGACCAAATGAAGGGTAGGGTTGAGCCCTACGACGAGTGTCTCCATCACTTCTAGTAACCGAAGGGTAATCCCTTATTTTATGATCCAGTTTACCTCACTCGAAGCAAGCATTAGATCCCGCTAAACACTTCCCTTCATGGTTTCTCCCACATTTGGCACAAGTGGGCATTAAAGATTTACCACCATTTCCTTGGGGTTTAGGGTTAGACACCCTTTCATTTCTTGGCCTCGAAGGAACATTTGTAGAACCTTGCCCGAAAAACTTCTGCCGGAATCTAGAACGACCCCATCCACCGGACCTAGAATGTGTAAAGTTTCCATCATCCATTATAGCCTTGTATTGTCGATCGAGATCTTTCCTTGAGATTTTACTCTTCTACTTGTTGGGAGTGCACCATAAGGTGAGAAATGTCCATGTCATGGACAAGCATAGCGGTGCGACACTCTCTGATTACCATGTCAGACACACTCGACACAAACTTACTCATCTTGGTCGTACGATCCGCCATAATGGAAGGAGCATACTTGGATAGTTGAGTGAACCTCAAAGCTTATTCCCTTACAGTCATAGTTCCTTGTCTAAGGTTGATGAACTTAAGTACCTTGGCCTCTCTCATCTCTAGAGGGAAGAATCTGTCAAGAAACACACTTTTGAATATTTCCCGTTATATGGGACCCGCTTCCACCAACCTTGCCTCATTCCACTGATTGAACCAAATCTGAGCAACCCCTTTAGTTGGTAAGTGGCTAGTTCTACCTTCTCTACCAGAGTCAACACCCATAATAGCAAGTATCTTGTAGACTTCATCAATAAACTCTAGAGGATCTTCCTCAACTTTGGAGCCATAAAATTCGAGAGGGTTCATCCTTGTAAAATCCCTCACTCTTGTCACCGTCGTACCCACATTTGGGTTCACAAGAGCAACCACCTCTCTATTTTCTTGGGACGTCACGGCTTGATCCAACGCTTGGAAAGCTGACCTAAACTCCGCATTTGTTACATTAGCAGCCAACGGATCAATCGGAGCTTAGTAGGAGCTTGGGGAGGAACCTCTTGATTGACATTGTCTCCCTCAGTCCTTCTAGCATTAACCATTCTAGTATTCATATCTGAAAACAATCGGGTAAGGATTTAGAGAAAGACCTTATAGAGTTAAAATCCATGGCACAACTTAAAGAGGTGAAGAAGTGAAGTTTCCTAACATCTAATAGCCTCTTATTCATAAATGTGGCGTGCTTCACACTTATGAACAAGACTCTACTAGACGTGGTTTAAGACATCCTAGAACCATTCTAAACTTTGTGCTTTGATTACCAAGTTTGTCACGACCCAGGGGTACTCCTAGATGTAACAATGTGTATAAGACCCCGAGAGGCCTCATATAAGCCACTTAGCATATCATAACATAAAGTAATAGAAAATTGCGGGAATTTAAAACATTTCAAAACAATATAAGTCTTTTTATAAAAACAAGGGTAAGTCTAATAACATTTTCTAAAACCATATAAACAACATGAATAAAGTCTTGGGTCACAACCCATACAATAGTCAAAGACATAAAGGAAAACATAAGGGAAAGTGGCGATCACATCCTCAAACACAATGAGGACTCACCAAATCTACACTTCCTTGATCAACAACGAAGCTAGCCACGAGTGTGAGAATCAATGTCACTGGACCCTACATTTGATAAGAATGTAGGCAAGAGTATGCGTTAGTACAATCAAGTACTAAATATGATGACTAGCATAAACAAGCACATAATTATTAGTCAATGTAAGACATAAAACATAAGCATAATCAAGACATAATAATCATCATAAAGAAAGAGGAATACGCTCTTAAGTAAGCTCACTTATCCTTAGCCAAGACTTAGGTCATCCGCCTCTAGTCAAGCTTACATCATGGAAGGCATATCTAGCAACACTCCAAGTCAATCAACTTCATGTCATAATCACATCAGTCATACTTACTTTTAAAGACATGGGGATTCACCTCAGTGCCTAGTTCATAAAGGCTAATGGGTATTCGCCTCTTGCCTTACTTACTTTTACATCGCGAGTACTCACCTCAACAATCTCATCATATGATGCGGGTACTCGCCTCCACATCATTTCATAAGGAGCATGGGTACTCACCTCCATGTCCAATCATCATTGTGAGAACGTAGGGACTCACCTCTTGTTCAATTCTAAGGAGTATGGGTAATCACCTCATGTCGCCTCTAGCCTCTTCATTCATTAAGCATTTTTGTCTAGATTCATTTTAGACGAGCAATCATTTCAACCTAGAATCATTCATATGAGTAAACCTTTCACATTCGTTCAATCACTCTTATCAATTCATTATAGGAAGTATCACTTCCACATCATAACATCAATCAATCAATAATTCATAGTCTAGGTTTTACTCTCAAAGCACTATATCTCATGCTCATCATCTATGCTTTACTCTCAAGCAATTAACATTATATTCATCATATATGCTTCAATCTAAAGCAATTCTAGTAATAAATAATCAATCCTATAAGGAGATATCTAATCCATAGAGATTCCCTCACATGACATCAAATCCAACATATCAATTCAACCCTAAAATCATAGGATAGGCATGGGTACATGCAATTTCATCCTATATACATGCAATTCTATTAATTCAATCATTAACAATCATAATCCACTCAATTGGATCAACATTCATCATAACCCACAACAATGGAAGAAACCCTAACTAGAATTGAGGACATTCTTCTTCAAATTGTGGAATTCTAGGGGACTCCATCGGAGGAAGGATCCCATGGTTGAAAAGCCATCATACCTTAGTCACAAATCCCACAAAAGCTTGAAGATTTAGAGACTCGATCTTAACCTAGATTCAATTTTCTTCTTCTTCTTCCAACTTCTAGAGAGAGAATATTTGAGAGGAGTTTTGGGAATTCATTTGGGATTTGAGAGAATGACTTAATTGAATGAGTTTAGGGGTCCAAAATCCTTATATAGGTGGTCTAGGTTTAGACAAAATGACACCACATTGATTTAATTAAAAATGAAAAAGACCCTTAAGTCCCTAAAATAATCATCCAGGCCTGACCTACGAGACCACGACCGATGGACCATGGATGGACCTACGGTCTGTCCTGGCAGTCGTCGTTTGTGGTCATAGACTTTTGGCCAAATGACGGAGGATGGTTGATGTTTGTGTAATCAAGGACACAACTTCCGATGCAAATGTCTATGCTTGTGCAATAGTATAATAACCAAACTAAGGGTTGTGGTCGAGTCACAAGGGAGTGGGGGTGAAAATTAGTGGTTAAGCGCAAATGTGCTAAATCTAATCGTAGATAAAGACCTTAGCGAATAAAAACATAACAAGTTAAATAGGGTGACGCAAGCGTCAATTATCAAATAGGGGTTTGTAATCAAGAAACAACTAAAATAGTGAAAATAAGGAAAAATACAAGTATGGAGACAAGATTCTTGGGATGTGATAGGAATATGGGATAGACCAAATTATTGGGTAAATGCTTTTGATAGTAGATTCGTTGAGTATCTGTGACTAGGCTAGACTTTAAAGGGGATAAGCTCTCTCTCTCGAGCAACTTACCCCATTTCAAGCGGGTTCCTCTCGGACACCCACTTGCCGCATGAAGAACAAACTACGCCTTAACCCACTCACTCTCTTGAGCTGAGTGTGTGGACATGGACTAGGGTTCACTCTCTCAAGCGGAACCTCATGTTGACCCACTCACACTGGCCATCAATCTAGTGGTCTTAGTTTTACAACCTCTCTCTCGAGTAAGCCGAAAACACATAAATAAACTTGTATTTGCAACTATAAATTCATTAAATTCATCCACAACCACTAAACGAAATCACATTTAAACTACGAATAGACTATCAACAAGCAAAAGCCAATAAATGTTCTAACCCATATTCACAAAATCACACTCTAAGAATTGGGGTTTTAGCCACACATGTAAAAGAGATAAAGAAGTATACCAATCTCAGTTTTCATCAATGGGTATGCAAGATTAAGTCTTAAAACAGGCAAAAAGTGAATAATCCAAGAGACCAAAGTCCAATTTCTTGAAGATGAAACCCTTGAAAGCTCTCAGTTCTTCAAAACCCTCTCCAAAACTTAGAGAGAATATCTCCCAAAACTCTGTCTAAAACATAATAATCTAAAAACTAGGTAAAAACAAGGTAAAACTCCCTTAAGAATAAAAACTGAACTAGTATTTATAGTTTTCAGAAAATGTGCTCCGAAGGATCTTTCGGTGAGGTTAGTGAGAATCGCCAATGCGTTCAGTGATCCGCCCGTTGGTCTACTTTGTCGCCTTTCATCAGTTGCCTTCAGCATCTTTGTGTCCTGGATAATTGGGCGATGTAGCACTGCTTCGTGGAGTCGTTCGAAGATACGCCGACTACTCTTTTTCACCACCAATTTTCTTCTTTCTTTCAAGGCTCAGCACACTGGAACAAAAGGTGAATATGCAATCTGTTGGCGATTCGTCGAATGGGTTCGGCGATTCACGGATCTTCGTTTCTTCGTTCTTTCGGCTTCTTTTTACTCCTTTTTGCTAAGTAGTGTCCATGTTTTGCCTCAAACTTCAAATACCTAAAACTTAAAGGTTTTCATCAGATATCATGATAAAATATTCATTTGAGGACACAATTTCTATCAAAATATAGCCCTAAATGAGTCCAATTTTTGGACTCATCGACACCCCTAATTTAAACGTTTTCTTGTCCTCAACTTCAGCCATTCAAAAAGGGTGTCTCGAACAGTGCTAAACAAGACTCGATCATGAATGCACAAAACAAGATTCAATTTACTTGTGCAAAGATCAATTGTGCATTCAAAGATTCATGTTCGTTCGATTATAAGCACTATTCAAGTCATCGATATTGATCGGAATCGAGACTTAAATTTTACAAATGAACAGCCACTTTCAACACACGAGAGGTGGCAAAAAAATTCGAACGGGTTAAAATCATTTTGTAATAAAATAAATAAAAGGAGCCATAAGCTCAATCATCCACACAAACAGATAAAACACAATTTTAAAGCATAACAACCCAAATATAAACACAAATCACAACTATCAACACAAAAGATGTGGGCCTCACTCCACCACAAAAAAAAAATATTTGTCCTCAAATGCAACTAGAAGTATCCAAAAGTGAAAATATAATAAGACAGAGAGAGAGGTAAAGAAAGGTCATGTCTATGCAGTCTCTCTCTCTTTCGGGGTCTCAGTGGCTAGTGTAGCAGTCTATACTTGGGCATTAGTGCCCGGAGTAGTCTCAGACGGAATAGCAATGCCAGATCCACTAGGAGTTGTTGTGGACGTCTCAGTCGGCAATGTCTGGATCACCGGCTGCACAGCTGTATCTATAAGATCCTGCAAGTCTTTGAATATGCTCTCATATCTGCTCTCATGTGTCTCCTTAGCATGTACCGATATCAACTCCTCGTCGGTCTCTACATCTGACTCTGCATGTGTTATGCTATTCCTCTGTACATCTCTGGTGGTAGCCAGAGGAATCCTCGAGGTCTTAGGAGCATCCCTGTCCTCAACAGTCTCTAGTGGTGAAGGTAAGTCAGTAGACTTAAGATAGTCTACGTCCTTCCTCAAACTTGCAATCTCAGCATTTAAAGTCGTCACCTCAGAGGCCTCCCCCTGTCTGCTCTCACAAGCAATGACTCTCACTGTCAATGAAGCAACAGAAGTCTGAAAGAGGGTAAGTGCTGCTAGTATGGCCCTGTCGATCATCTCCGGAACAGACCTCTCTAATCGAGTAGCTATCACATCAGTTGAATAGGCCAATTTCCCCATCTTCAGAATCATGGCTTGAGTGATCCTGGCAGGCTGGGAGGATGAGGAAGCACATGGAGCCTGTGAGGAAGAAGAAGAAGAAGGAGCGGGTATACCTAAGGGATCAGAGGCCGGAGTAGGCGAATGTGCCTTTGCTGGTAATGAGTCAACATAGACCTCTGGAGAAGTGTCTTCTGAAGCTGCTCTCCTCCTGTCAACCTCCTCTCGTGTGAACTCGACCTCAATACGCCTGATATTGGTGGAGGAAGACGGGGTGACATCCCTCGTATTGTCACGAGGTACTCCAGCTCACCGGCACAACTCAGTGACCAGAATTGGAAATGGCAGAGACGTCAGTTTTTGTTTGGCTCTCATGGCCATCTCCTGTGACATCAGCAGTCCCAGATCGATCCACCCCCTGGCTATGATATAACCAAGGCAAGCCGCCTTAGGATGGCGAAGAATAGACTCATTCTGGGATGGCATTATGGTGCTGCTGATGAAGCCAAACCAGAACCTGGAGGCGCTAGCCATGTCCCTCTTCTCAATAGGAGCCCCTGCATCCATCCAGCTCGGGGTGGTGTCAGAAATCATTGGAGCCAACCAACCCATCAAATCATCCAGGGATTGAACAATCGGCAAGCCCTCGTAAGGGAGTGCAGAGTGCAGCGGTCTACCTAATACAACATTAATATGCTCGTTGTGACACTGCGCCTCCTTGCCTCTGACCATGACCGACTTCATCGGTCGAAACTCACTTGCCTTCTTCTTGTTCTTAGGCACCAACTCCCCATAAGCAGTGTAAAAATCTCTTACCCAAGAAGGAATGTACGGGCCTCGGGGGAGTGTGAACTGCTCGAATCCATGGTATCGGAGAGTTTCAAGCACATCAGGATGCTTGCCTTCCAGACCCTCCATGGATAGTAACTTCTCCTCTATGATGGTCCGTAAACCATCACCTTTTAATCTGTTTAACAGCCTCAATGGAGGAACTATAGGAAGTGCAGGAGTTATTGAGGGTGCTTGGGCTGGCACTGAGTCTATAGTCGGAGGAGTGGCAGTTGAAGGAGTATTGGTGGTTGTGGGCTGAGATCTAGTCCGGAGCGCATCCCTGCAGTTAATTAGAGGGTGTTTATCCTCTAGTTCATTGAAATCTGGCTCAATAGCTACTCCTTTTCTAGCTATATGTTTCTTCTTCTTGCCTTTGTCTCCCGATTGGAGGTCATTCCCTCTCCACTTTGAAGGGTTTGATCCTCATTCATTTATTGTAATGCCCTTTGCCTTTTTCTGGGGTGGTTTGGTTAGATTGGTGCTTACCATATCTGAAAATCATCGAGAGAAATTAAGAAAAGAAAACCAAACTCTAACACAACAAATCTTATTGCAGATAAACTCGTTGATCCAGTGGGCGAGTCGCCGAACCGCTTTGGCGAGCTAAGTCTGGCTCGCCGATGAGGTTGGCTAAACAATTAAGGCAAGTCGGCAATAGGGAAGTCCTTTCAGTGAATCTCTGACTACTTTCAGCGCGCATGGGTTTGTCCGCCAAAGGTTATAGTGCGTTAGGGGGTCAGAATAGCATACAAAGGGTGATCAAAAGTACTTTCGGTGACCCATGACTTCTCGCCAAAAGTTACACACTCAAACGTCTAATTTGACATGATATTAAGGGCGAGAAGTAGACATTGGGCTAATCGCCAAATAATTCGGCAAGCTCTACCTAGCTGCCAAATGGCCCAACATGCCCATTTTCAATCCATCTTCTCGAATTCAATCCCGCAAACCCCAAAAGCAAAAATCAAAGCATACACTAACAAAATTCAAACAAGACCCGTACTACCCATCACCTTGGGATACTTAGATTTCTCCCAGATTTGTCGCATTTGGCCATTTAACGATATTTGATCTTAAGAGTGGCGTCACCCGCTCTATCATTGAGCAAATTTTCGACATTTAACACACGCGTGGGCTACTAATACTTTACCCAGTGAATCTAACAACACGTAATCACGACCCCACTCATTTAAAAGAACAAATATTACGGGCATATGACAATCAAACATTATGGGCAAGATTTTCAACTTAAAACAGGTATTTAAGCATTCTAATTCTATCAGACAGGCCCAGCACACATCAATACGATACGATCATTGCAAAAGAATTCAAAATTTTCAACAATAAACTAGGGGTTTTAAGACTTACCTTTAATGCCGATTAAATTGCGATTGAAATGCTAGGCGACAAAGTATTCCAACTTCGAGCACAACTCAACAAACTAAAATGCTAGAAAATCGCTAAAATAAAGAAGATACTACCTTAGTGTAAGTTTAGGAGATTTAAGAGCGAGTAAAAATGAAATTTTCAAATTTAGACTCTCTTGGCCATTATAAATCGTCCAGTCCGCGCTCATTCAACGAGGTTAGTCGCATTTGCCGATCCATTTGGCGACTCACCGAGTGATCACTTGCCTGCCGACTACTAAAATCATTCAGCTTCTTGGTGGTCAAGACGACGGTCTACATCCATGTCGGCGACACGCCAAACTGCTTCATAAGTCCGCCGAGTTTTACAGGCTCTGACTTAACCTTGAATTGAGCCAAACGGCGGGTCAAGTCGAACTCGCCGACCTCTTCGGTGATCCACCGACTAACCATTTTCTTGCCAATCTGTATTTTTCACCACTTTCCTCATTCAAACCTACACCACTAGCACACCATTATTTATAAAAGCAAATAAAAACATTTAAAACCTTAGGTTGCTGATATACCATCAGTTTACGGTATTTCTAATACATTTCACTTACAAGTTGTGTATGTCTAGGGCCTCTTTGTATTGGTTTTTATGTGTTTTTATCATATTTTGCAGGAAAGATGTTCAGGCGTAGAAGTAAAGAGACAGCTGAAAGAAATGCAGAAAATGACATCTACAGAGGTGATCTACAGACTATAGGTCCATTGATGCTCCGTAGATGGTGGGCATAGATCAGCAGGCAAGGCATGGAAGGCAAATCAGGGAAATCTGACCAAGTGTGGAACCACGGTGACCATTGACGGTCTATAGATTGATCTACAGACCGTACTGTTGATCCGTAGATTAATACTGCGAGGGTTCCAGTACCTAATTTTTGAAGATTCTAAGTATGGAGGAACGGAGAGGGATGTACTGCAGTTCCGTCGTTTGTTTCAGAGAAGATAATTTTTGGAAGCTGAAATATTTTCTAAGTCCTGGCTGACGGAAGGGACTCGCGGACCGTAGATCCATTAACGATCCGTGAGTTAGTCTCGTGGAATGAAGACGCGTGCCTGAACAAACTTTCCTTATTTTGTTTCCCTTTTAATTTAGGACTTGTTTTCTATAAATAGGGTATGTAAACCTCGTTTTTGGATTGTTGGAGATTATTACTTTTATTCTAGTTCTTGACTTGGGAGATTAACTTGCAACTTTAGCAATTCTTAATTTCCTAAGTTCGTTTTGAAGATTTTGGTGTTGCAATTCAAGTTGAATTTCTAGGTTTTTTATTCTTCTTACGTAAGTTCATAATTCTTTCATCTAAAACAATAAATTGTGTTCATATGATTATGGGTAACTAAACCCCACAACTAGGGTTGTGGAAACCATGAGCGATTAACAAAGTATGAATAGTAAATAAGAAATTCTTGAATAGTGTTTTGCATGCATTGATAATTCTTTCGTTTAGAAATCTTTTTAACGAGTGCACGCGTTAGAACTCGCCTTGTTGCTACTTGCCGCACCAAGGAGGTAATCAACAAGAAAAGAATTATCAACATAGATTTAGTGTGATACTATCTAATAGGCTAGTGTTGATTGGTGGGAAGTAATAACTAAGCCAAACATCGATTATGATGTCTAATATGAGGTAAAGGTAAGGGTTAGTAAATCATACACACGTAGCCGGACTAAGGTGCGGGGTGAAATTCTCTAGATGCCGGACCAAGGATTTAGAGATACTTCACTTATCACTTTGCATGTAGTACACTAGGAAATGATTGCTATTACTAGGAATACTACGTTATGAGCTTGTGGGGAACACATATACCCTAGTTATTTCTCTCATCTTGATAACAACCAAAATTGACTTTTGATTACTGATTACTTATTGAATTCTGATAATTTGTTTCACAAAAAAAAACCCCTTTAATTACTTGTTCCTGGAAGTAATTTGACCAAATGAATATAATTGTTGGTTAAAGTTAAGTCTAGACCATTTCCTCGTGGGATCGACCCCAACCTACAATTTGGGTTCTTTACTTGATAATGATCGCTTATGCTTATTTAGGGAGGTGTAATTTGAGCGTATCAGTTGCCTCCCAAGAAGCGCCTTATTTAACATTTTGGCACGACACGAGTCCTTACTCGCTCCCCATTGGTTGGGTTGGCCCTAGTGTTACTAGGTAACCCCAATAGTTCATTTGAGTGAAGAGGAGGCACCGTATAATTCAAGAGTGTCCTGATCAGCTGGATCGATCTAGAGTGAGAGCCAACTATTTGATTCAACACTTCAATACTCTCATTCATCTATTCCAACATTTGATCTTGTTTGGAGATATTTTGGAGGATGATTTGGAGTGTGTCCTCGACACGATTGTTCTCCCTGCCTCTAGAATGCTTCCTCTCGTGAGGAGGCATGTACCTCCCTTGACTCTTACACTGGTTTTCCACCTCTGTTATTTTGGTGGCCAACTCATTCATCTGAGTTACCAGTGCGGGTAATGTGAAGTCCCTCTCGACTTCTTGCTTCATTTCACCTGAGTTGCCACCCCTTCCCTCAACCATGTTCAGGAAACCTACCTACACTAACAAATTTAAATAAAAACAAAACTAAAAATAAGATTAGTAAACTAAGATTATTGAAAGCAGAATTCGACTGAAACCAAAAACTTTAACGTAACACCACTCCCTAGCAGTGGCGCCATTTTGATGTTTGCGTAATCAAGGACACAACTTTCGATGCAAGTGTCTACGATCGTGCAATAGATCACTGTCAGTTGAATAAGGTTACTATCAAGAATAAGTATCCTCTTCCGAGAATTGATGACCTCTTCGATCAACTTCAGGGTGCCACTTGTTTTTCTAAGATAGACCTCAGATCTGACTACCATCAATTGAGAGTAAGAGAATATGATATTCCAGGGACAACATTCAGGACCTGTTATGGTCATTATGAGTTCCTAGTTATGTCCTTTAGTTTGACCAATGTTCTTGCAGCATTCATAGACCTTATGAATTGAGTATACAAGCCTTATTTAGATTTGTTTATTATTGTATTCATTAATGACATTCTAATTTATTCGAGGAATGAGGAAGATCATGCTAGTCATCTCAAAGTAGTTCTCAAAACTCTAAAGGACAAAGAGTTGTATGCCAAATTCTCCAAGTGTGAGTTTTGGCTTGCGTCTGTGGCATTCTTAGGTCACATTGTTTCCGGTGATGGAACTAAAGTTGATACTCAGAAAATAGAGGTAGTGCAGAATTGTCCTAGACCCACATTTAGGAGTTTCTTGGGGTTGGATGGATATTATAGAAGGTTCGTCGAGGGGTTCTCATCTATTTCATCCCCATTGACTAAGTTGACTCAAAAAACATTTAAGTTTCAATGGTCTGAAGCTTGTGAGAAAAACTTTCAGGAATTGAAAAAACGGTTGACTACTACCCCAGTATTGACCTTACCAGAAGGTACGCAAGGTTTTGTTGTGTATTGTGATGCATCCAGAGTTGGATTGAGTTGTGTGTTAATGCAGAATGGTAAAGTTATATCTTATGCCTCCAGACAGCTAAAATTTCACGAGAAGAATTACCCAACCCATGATCTAGAGTTGGATGTCATAGTATTTGCTTTGAAAATATGGTGTCACTGTCTTTATGGTGTTCATGTAGATGTGTTCACCGACCATAAGAGTCTTCAGTATGTATTTAGTCAGAAAGAGCTTAATCTCATACAGAGAAGGTGGTTAGAGTTACTCAAGGATTATTACATGAGTATCATCTATCACCTAGGTAAGGCTAATGTTGTTGCAGATGCTTTGAAAGAGTTAGCAAAAGATGTACACAGACTTGCACGATTAGGAGTCCGACTTATAGATTTCATCGAAGGAAGAGTAGTGGTGATGAATGGGACTGAATTATCATTAGTGTATGAAGTGAAAGAGAAATAAGACGAAGATCCTATTTTTCTTGAATTGAATGCAAATGTTCATAGGCAGAAAGTGATGGCTTTTGAACAAAGGGGAGATGGTGTATTGAGTATCAAGGTAGGTTGTGTGTGCCAAGGGTGGATGAACTCCAAGAGAGGATGGTGGATGAAGCTCATAGCTCCCGATATTCTATCCATCCGGGTTCCACAAAGACGTATCGTGACTTGAGAGAAGTATATTGGTGGAATAGTATGAAGAAAGGTATTGTTGAGTTCGTTGCTAAGTGTCTGAATTGTCAACAAGTTAAAGTAGAGCACCAAAGGCCCAGTGGTATGGCTCAGAATATAGAGATTCCGAAATGTAAATGGGAGATGATCAATATGGATTTCATTACTAGCTTGCCATGGTCTAACAGGCAACATGATTCTATTTGGGTGATTGTTGATCGAATGACTAAATCAATCCACTTTTTTCCGGTAAAGACTACCCATTCAACAGAGGATTATGCCATGTTATATATTCAGGAGGTAGTAAGACTTCATGGAGTTCCAGTTTCGATTATATCATATAGAGGTGCACAATTTACTGCACAATTCTAAAAGTCTTTCCAGAAAGGTTTGGGTTCAAAGGTGAACTTGAGTACTGCTTTTCATCCTCAGGTAGATAGTCAAGCAGAGCACACTATTCAGACTTTAGAAGATATGTTGAGGTCTTGTGTGATTGATTTCAAAGGTAATTGGGATGAACACCTACCTCTCATTGAGTTTGCTTATAACAATAGTTACCACTCTAGCATCCAAATGGCTCCGTATGAGGCTCTTTATGGGAGAAGATGCAGATCTCTTATTGGATGGTTTGAAGTTGGTGAAGTTGGGTTGATATGATCAGACTTAGTTAATCAAGCTATGGAGAAAGTGAGAGTTATTCAAGAAAGGTTGAAAATATCGCAGAGTAATCAGAAATCTTACGCTAATATTAGGAGAAGGGACTTAGAGTTTGAAATAGATGATTGGATATACTTGAAAGTTTCACCTATGAAGGGTGTGATGAGATTTGGTAAGAAGGGGAAGCTTAGTCCCCGGTATATTGGTCCTTACCGAATATCCAAGAGGATTGGTAGTGTAGCTACCACAAGAATTAGCAACAGTTCATCCAGTGTTCCACATTTCTATGTTGAAAAAGTGTATGGGCGATCCTTCACTGACTATGGATAGGTTGCCTTATGAGGAGATTCATGTTCAAATTCTAGACCGCCAGGTTCACAAATTGAGAACCAAGGAAGTAGCATCAGTCAAGGTCTTATGGAGAAATCAGTTTGTTGAGGAAGCTACATGGGAAGCTAAGGAGGATATGAAGAAGAGATATCCACATCTCTTCGAGTCCGGAGACATTCCAGATCAAGGTACTAATTCTCTTCTTAGCATTTTTTAATTGATATACTGAATGTTAGATTTGCTTGTTGGGCGGTTGAGATGAATCTAAGATGTTACACCCTTAGCCTACTTATAGTAATCTCATTCGAGGACGAAGGTTCCCAAGGGGGAGATATTGTAACACCCCGCTATTTGAAAGAGCTAGAATTAGAAAGAACCATTTTTTGTAAGTATGAAAATCTGAAATTTGGGAAAGTTAAGTTAAATACAGGTTTTGGGTCAATTTCAAAGATCATAACTCTTAGTAAAAGATGAGTTAGGTAGAAATAAGATATAAAATGAAAGGTCTTGGAATTATCTTTCCAACGCCGCCGAGTTTGCTAATTTTCGAGCTTGTATGAGGGAGATATGCCCGTTTGAAGTTGGAGTGTCTAGATAAGGAAAGTTAACCGGATTTCCAATGGGTATTTTGGTCTTTTCCATACCCAATTAAATTATTTCATTTTTGGTAATTAAGTAAGGGTCTAAACTGAATTGGTTCAGTTTACACATTACAAATTTCACGCTAGGGTTTTTAAAGAAGGAACTCAAGAGGAGAAAGGAGAAGAAAAGGTCAAGATTCGTCAAGTACGATTTTAGTTGTGGATTTCGCCAAGGGTTAATCCCTACGAGGTATGTGAGTTCACAAAGCTTTGGGTTCTGTCATGACCCAGACCATCGTGATTAGCACCCACACTAACCATCCGATGGGAGAACCATTACTACAACCCAGACTAAATAACTTAACCAAAAACTATGCATTTAAAGATACGGAAGTAGGTTTAAATGCAAAAATTATACAGAGTTCCCAAAAACTCCAAAGGTTTAAATAAACTAGCCAAACTAATGCGGAAGTCATAACCGTTAGAACCTGAAAGTCATTGTACCAAAAATCTACTAACGACAAGTCTAAGAACAAGGGGTACAACCCCGAAACAAAACAACACCATAAACAAATAGTCTGAAAAGAGTGAACTTAAACAAGGGAGATCCATAGCAGCCTGAAAGAACTGGCTCACCCTTGAATCCGGTGACGCTCAATAGTCACCTAGCTGAGGTCTATCAATAGCCATCTGAAGATGCCCTGTATTCAACAAAGAACAAGCAAGTGCAGTATCAGTATACAACCACAGTGTACTGGTAGGATCACGCGACTATTCCAATAAATGAAACACATGCAAGTAACTACAACATTATAAAACATGCATATACCAAACATATACAATATTAGTCATCATTTCAGGATCAATGTAGCATTCCAGGTTCTCAATAATACACATTGGTTAACATTTTAGGGCAACATACAGTCTTTCAATATCAATCATCATTAGATATGAACGTAATCATCACAAGTAGATACGCAATACAATTCAATGGTCTTCTCACGGAACCCAATTCAATGGTCCTCTCATGGAACCCATACCCAAATTATTAGTGTACCGGTACGTGGTACCCGTTCCAAGTTAGTGTGTCGGATCGTGACACTCGTTCCAATGTTTATGCCGGTACGTGACAACTGATCCCAGTTAGTATGTCGGAACGTACCACCCGATTCATTCAACAAGCCACAATGTACATTCTCATAATCATACAATCAAGTCATGATTCATGGCATACAATTATTCAGTCATCCTCATTTACGATTAGTGTGATCAATAATGCAACACTCGCATACATACATGCATCATAATGAAGTAATTACTAACATACATCACACCGTCATGAAATCAAAACCATCACCTACCTCGAATCCAAGCTTGAATCTCCTAAGGCACTTGAATCTTCCCTTTCCAGATTCTTTCCGCTTGTTCGTGGTCTAAACACATACAATTAACGCAAGGATAAATAAATGAGGCTTAATTACCAGAATTATAATTAACCTTATTAACCCTAGGTCAAACCCTTGATCCCCATACCCAGGTTAGGGTTTCTTCCACCATAAATCACATATCAAAACCCTCCCCCATCGATAATTACTCAAGAAACTAAGTTTTACGGATCGAAAAACAGATTCAAGGAGTGAAAACCTTACCTTTAGCCTCAAGAATGGTGGAAAACTGTCAAGAAAACACCTGGGATCATTCCTTAGCTCTCAAAGTCAAAAAGTGCAGAATAAAACATTTTTGGGGTTTATTTCTGACTTAAGTCGCGACTGTCCCGCCATACCGGGACCTATCCCGCTACAGCGGTCCCGCCCTGGCAGGTATAATCCCTCTCTAGCGGTTTGCACGAAAATGGAGAGCTAAATTAAGAGTTTCAAACCCCCATTTCACAACACATCTTTATCCCATGACACTCAGAAAATACCCGCTCACGCTAAGATTAGTTTTGGGAGTTCTACTCGCCCAAATTCGATTCCGTAAAGTCGTACGGGTTCCTTAACGTCTTAGTTGTCTACTCATATAATCAAACCCATTATTAAATCTCTCATTCATTACCATATTTCCCTGGACTCACTTGACTCCAATTTTGTCCAAATCTAGACTAGGCTAGGAAATCCCAAGTGACTACTCAAAAGTTTTCTGGCCCCAGTTCTTTCCCCATTGGTTTTTCCCTAACGATGGAATTAGGTTGTTACAATAGATACCAATTTACCCATCACTCGTCCCCGAGTGATCAACTAGGAAAGACTGGCTGAAGTAAGGGTAGAGTGGTATCTGAATCGTCAAATTACTGGGATACTTGCCTCACATGTCCTTCTTGGTTTCCCAAGTAGCTTCCTTAACTGGGCAATGCTTCCATTGAACTTTCACGAACTATCTCCTTGGTCCTCAGACCAACCAATTGAATACCTACACATCTTCCCATTTAATGCCTCAACGAAGTCATCTCAATACTCGAGTGATAATTATTATTGTATGTAAACTAAACTAACAACAAAAGTGATTCCCAACAACCACCAAATTTGATCGTACACATGTTTGCAACATGTTATCAAGGACTTTGGCACAAATATCAGGATGAATCCTTTATCACATAACCATGATAAAATCCTAAATCAAAACTCGCCACAATTAGAGGTGAACCTAAACCAACCAACACGCACTCATAATACCAAATAATCATAGTTATTATCAACATCTCCATCCCACAACATAAATTCCCATGAGCTGAAGTTATAAAAATGTGATCTTTAGACATCAGATACTCATCGAGGGATATGTCCAAGCATACAACCCCTCCAACAACACTATCAAAATGGAAGAATTAGTAATTGTAGATTACCTCTTAAGAACAGTAGAATTGGACGCAATGATCCCCACATTCAACCACAAATAATGGATACATGACCTCGATGACTAGAGGAATATTCTCACGACCCAGCGGTACCCCCTAGATGTAACACGGCATACTCGACCCTAAAGGGGACTTATAAAATCCCTTAGCATATCATAGACATAAGTAATAGAAATGATGTGGAATTAAAAACTTTTTCACAATCGAAGTGTTTCATAAAACTCAAATGGAAGTCTAGACATTGTCTCAATAACCATCAAATATAATTGAATATCAATAAGGGTCACAGCCCTTACAACAACGTCTCAAAAGAGAATGTAAGAAGAAACTATAAATGAACAACTCTCATCCTCGAACCATGAGGACTCGACAAAAGGGTGGAGAATATTCGATCCAAGCTTTGATCAAGAAGGAAGAACACATCAACAACCGGGCCTTACACTTATAGAAAAATGTAGAAAATATGGGTTAGTACAAAATTGCACCAAGTATGGAAGCCATGCATAAAAATCCTTAAAACATGCTACAAGAGACATTTTAGTTGAAACCGTGCACTTTATCAAGTTTAAGAGTCATCATGCACATTAGTGTAAATACATAAGTCAAACCATCCAATAAGCAACCCTAAGCTATACTTGTGCAATGCATATATAAGATCACATAATCCCATCTAAGACTAAGTACCACATTTAGGCCACCATAATCATGCATATAATAACTTGACCCCATCCATAGCCAATACTCATAGACAAGGAAACATTCATGTTCATAACTTGTAACAAGGAAAGCCACTCATAGCAACAATCCTGTAACGACCCTAAAAACGAACTAGTGAAACTAGAGCCTCACATGTGAGTTTAGAGTTGAGAACTTGATGAAATGATGAGAAATGACCATGACATCCGGAAACTAGTCATTTGAACTAGTGAGTTGTAAGGTTCAACTTTAAATGGTCATATCTTTTAGCTCAAAATGAATTAGGTGGACCTTTACCTATCCAATTAAAGGTCTTTGAGTCCTCTTTCCAACGCCACCGAGTTTTCCCAATTCCGACCTTGGAGTAAAAAGTTATGCCCGAAATATTGAAGCACTGTCAGGCTGAAGAAAAGGGCGAACTAAGACGGGAAGAGGCATAATTTTTAAGTTAAGACTTTATGGGTCCTTAGTAATTTTCCAAAATTGACCCTATGCTATTTTATTTTTTTCCTAGCAACTATAAGACCTTTTTATGACTTAATTCCTTTCATTTAAGTCACTCCTCTTAGAATTAAAAAGAAACCCATCTCCTTTCATATATTTCTTTCAAGTTCAAGGAAGAAGAAGGGTGAAGAACTAGGGTTTCAATTGGAGGCTTCTTTCATCGATTTTCGTGGGCTTTCTTAATATTAAGGTATGGGGACTCTTTATCTTTGATCCCTTTTCAATCAAAGAGCTAATTCAAAGTATTTTCAAAGTTCTTCAAAAATCCTAAAGTCCTAATTTTGATTCTAGCATGGGTTCTTGCATAAAAAGGGTTTTAAATGATGATTTACATTGTTATTAATGATTATTAATGGTGTTTAGAAAGATATCCCCATGAACCCATGTTTTCTCAAATTCTCTAAATTTCACCATAAAGTGGGTGTATTGATTTTGAGTAGATGATTATAAAAATTGTGTTTAGTATGGTAGGGGCTGTTCATATATGGTATTATATATGTGAATTGTTAAGAATCTTTATTGAATTGAAGGATGTGGGATGTTGGCCTTGAATGGGCAAAAATTGTGAATTTGTCTTCATGTTGATTATGGGCTTATGCTTAGCTTAAATGGTATAGTTGAATACCATGATTACCTATGCTTTCTATTGTGAATTGTTTGATCATGAGAATGGTGAAGGTGGCTTGGAGGATGGTAAGTTGACTTAATCTCATATTATTAGTAGAATTGTTCTTGATGTTGATCCACTTGAAAGGTGGAGGTGTTTATAGATTGGATTGTATTGTTGATTTATATGGTTTTCCATACCTATTTATGATGAATTGTTGGTATATGGATGAATTGAGGATTGTGGCCTTATGGGAAAGTTATGGGTGAATCACCTTGTGGTGATAGAATTGTTGGGAATTGAGTAATGTTGGTTATGGCTTTGGAGAATGGTAAGATGGCTTAATCTCTTAGTATTGATATAATTGTTATTGATTGGTTTGATCCACC
This sequence comes from Solanum okadae, assembly GCA_036553675.1. Classification (NCBI taxonomy): domain Eukaryota; kingdom Viridiplantae; phylum Streptophyta; class Magnoliopsida; order Solanales; family Solanaceae; genus Solanum; species Solanum okadae. Next base: position 8,990,111 of record CM071685.1, on the reverse strand, counting down.
TTTGGTGGAGGTGGTTATTTGTTGTATTATTATGAATTGAGGCCATGAAGAGCATTATATAAATGTTATTATATTGTTGTATTATTATACACATACGAGGCTATATGTAAAGTCCTATATGAAGCTATATGTAGAGTTTTATGTGAAGCTATATGTGAAGGTATGATGTGAATGAGTTTTATGTGAAGGTATTATGTGAATGAGTTTTATGTGATCTTGTGATGATCCTATGTAAAGTGGATAGCATTGTGAGTTAAAGTATGACTTCTCATGATGTATATATGAAATGATGTTGGATTATGAAGTATCCTTAAATGAAAATGTTGTGACTTTGTTGGTAGACTAAAATGTCCCTCCTTGTTACTTAAAGTCTTGAATGCATAAATGTGTGAAGTGGGCAGAACTAAGAAATTGTGCCCTTTCTATAAATGCTAAAAGAGGAATTCTAGGCCAAGACTTGAATCGGCAAAACTAAGAAATGGTGCCCTTTCATAAGTCTAGCTTTCCTAAGTAAATGTAAAACCATGAAATCGGTAGACCTAATGGTGGTAGCCCTTCTCATGTGTGAAATGATGAACCTTGGACCGGTAGGCTTAAGGCACCCTTAATGAAAAATCGGTAGGCCTAAGGCACCCTTCCAGGGGGATTTAATGAGCTATCCTTAATGAACCTTGATCGGTAGATCCTTGTGGTGCCCTTCTTGGTAGATGTGCTATGGGTCGGTAGACCTAATGATGGTGCCCTCTCTAGCACATACATGTGAATGAAATTACTTCATGGGAACTAAGGCTAAGCACCGAGTGGATATGGTTAAGATGGTAGCTCTCCTGAGTATGAGGCAAGAGTACAATGAACATTTTTGGATATCCCCTAAACCATGTGCCTGCATGGGATGTGTCCTAGTTCTACCCTTGGCAAGTAGAACACCTTCCACAGTGTAGGGTTTTATGACACCGGATTCCATGTCTAGCTCGCATGGTCTATGTCGGTTAATGCCTATTCCCATCATGTGGGATGTGCACTCTAGTTATTGGATAGGTTCTACAACGTGTAGGTAGTAGTATGGGATGCTATCTACACATGGCACGAGTAGGCTTTGAAGATGCTAAAGTGAGTTCCCTAAGCCTTAATGGCTAATGTATGAAAGTCCTCTAAATACATGAATGTATCCAAAATGGTTTCTTAAAGAATGTTGGTCTATTGATGTTAGGTTGTGAAGGAAATGTCCTTATCTAAGGTAATCTTGGGGAACACTTAAGTGTGCTTGAAGAGGTTGTATGGGCGGTCACTTCTTGTCTCACTCAAGTGTGTCTTAAGATTATATTAGGTAGAGATCCTATGGTAATGAAATGACATGTGTTCTTTTAAAGTTAAGCATGGGTTGTATATGGACATATGTTGAGTATATGTATGGTTGGCTATGGTCTTATATGTTAATGTTAACTTGTATTATGTCTCTTATACTTGTAAAGGAAATGTTTTATCAAATGATATGAAAGCATTTACTTCCTTGAAAATGTCCTTTTTGGCATGTTTTTGTATGGTCTCCATACTTAGTACTTAATTGTGCTAACCCCTTTCTCTCCCTTTTTGGACTAAAGTGTAGGGATTTGGAGATGATGACATGTCATGGTTATTTGATAGGTTTCTAAGTGTTGAAGATGAAGACTTGGTGAGTCCTCATATATTCGAGGACAATACCCCATATGTTCTTTTATGTCTTTTTAGTATTGTTTAAGTTGTGTATGGGATTAGTCCCGAATTTTGTACTCTAAAGTATTAGATGGTTTTGAGACATCATGTATAAAGTCTAGAAAGTCTTCCGCTTGCTATTGTTTTTTTTTTATGAAATGTTTTCTTGGTAAAGAAAGTTTTTAATTCCTTATGGTTTTAGTGCCTATGCGATGAATGAATGCTAAGAGGCTTGTATTAGACCTCTTCGAGGTCGAGTACGCCGGTTACGACTAGGGGGTGATCCCGGGTCGTGACAAATCCATACCATACATGCATAAATTCATATATCTTCATAGCATAATAGAACCACATCATAATCCCTTTCAAAGCCTACTTGTGCAATGCATGAATGAAGTCCCATACCACCACTCACACTAACGTAGAGCTCCTTAAGAAGTCATAAGTATAGTTCATGTCATGTTCTTGTCATAATTCATATTCTTTTCATGTAGGGAAATAGCCTTAACTGACATAGATCATGTGAGCTACATGGAATTTGGTGTACTGCTCCACACCAAAAAGAGGTGTCCTACTTGCCTAAGGTAGAACTAGTTTGTTAGCTTAGGTGGATCCACTAGCTAAAGACCTATGTGGGCACATAGTTACGGGATAATGAGATTGCTTCTAGAAACCCAGACTAACTGAGGTAAATAAAGGTTTCCATCTCATGAGATAACTGTTTTAGGAACCCGAACTAACTGCGTAAAAGGAACCCATTTAGAAAGTAGACTAACTGACGTAAACATTTTCATCTCATTTTCATATTCACTCGGTGCTAAGCATAATTTCCTTTAAATTCATGTTAAGTCTTAACTTAGGTTCATGTTCATGAAAGAATGCCCTGGCACTCAAACCAACATGGTATCATGATAGCTCATAGATTCAATAGGTGAGAATAGTCTTTCAACCTTAGAATCATTAATATGTGAGTAAACCTTTCACATCATGTTCATAGTGTGTTCATGAAAATAGCCTTTCAATCAACACAACAATATTATTATAGTCATAGACATTTCATTCATAGTCATGTGTAAGGGTATGGGGAGAATGATCTTTCAACAATACCACAATTACACCATAGTCATAGGATCTTCACTCTCTAAGTGAATCATAAGTTCATACACAATTCTCATAAACATGTACAAACCCTCATAATTTGCCCTTCAAGGACCATGAATCACATTCAACCCAAACATATAGAATCTCTACATTAGATATGGATAACATCATGATTTAATTATCTCCATTAATATAAACATAATCTATTCACATACTTCCATAATCAATCAACCCTCATCATGAGATCACAATTTAGTAATATAGGGGATTCATGGGTTCTTGGGGGGATTTCATCATAAATCATTAATTCAATCATAATCAATAATAAATCAACCATTGAAAATGTTTTAGAAAGGAACCCATGACATAGAGTGAAACCCTAGCTTTTTGGGAAAATTGGAAGCTTTGAATTCTAGTTTTAAAGGGACTCTATGAGTGAAAGCTACCCATAGATTAAAAGCCACCATACCTTGTGAAGATTCCTCATGAAATTGAGTATAAAATATGAGTCCTTGAACCCTAGACCTTGACTTCTTCTTTTTCTCCAATGGAGGTTTTAGTGAGAGAAATATTTGGGAGGGAATGAGTTTATTTTGGGGTCTTGAAAGAATGAATTCCTTGACTTAGTTTATAGGTCTATTAGGTTTATATAGGTAGTTTAATTAATATTAAAACCACCCTACTAATTAATTAATTAACCCTAAGCTCCTTCCTTAACCCCCAACTTAAATATTAAAGACCAAAAAACTGTCTTCACCCACAAGACCTCACCCACGGATCGTGCGTGGGTCCACAGATCGTACTAGTCAAACATGGGTGATGCTATGGGGCTATGAAAATAGGGGAAGGTCCAACCTTGACCCACGACCCCCACTTATGGGGCGTGGGTCAATCCACGGATGCCCTTCGTGGGTAGGCTGCCTTTTGACAGCTTTTTGGTTTCTCTCGAGGTCCTTCTCAAGGACCCTTGGTTGGTCCTTGGGGGGTCATACCTTGACATCTACACCTAAAAACACTTATATTAAGTACCGGAGGTTATTTTATGACTCTAACCTTTACGTTAAACCCCAATTAGGCAACTAGTTTACACATTAGGCTCTAGCTTAGTTTACTAGATTTTCCGGAGTGTTACATTATCTCCCCCTTGGGAACATTCGTCCTCGAATGACGATCTAGACACCTTACAGAATTAAAAACTCAAGACTAGCATCTCATCATGCATGAAACATCAAAATAGTGCACAACTCAAAGGAGGAAACATCAACTCTATCTCAAGACATAATCAATGCAATACAAGGAAGTAGGAACTACATCTATCAACCCAATATGCATGAAATTCAACATTTCTCATGTTCATAGGAGGAATTACCTTCTCCAACTAAAAGCAAGCTCAACACAACATTATGGAGCCACTATGCCATTTCATCAAAAGCATAACAAAGCATGTTCATCAAATCATCTCATGAAGTCAAATATGCCATCATCATACTAAAATGCACAATCAACATGAGGAACAGATAAATCATGAAAATTTATTTTATACTAAACATGAATTTCGTCAAGAACTTGCATATCATAAGGAAATAAAGAACACATATAGCACACATACTTCCAAAACACCACACTCAAGAGGAATTACTTACCTCAAGCTTGGATAGGAGTAGAAGGAAAAAGATGAGGATAGCGGGACTTCATATCGGCATCGGCCTCCCACGTAGCACCCTTAACTAAATGATTCCTCCATAAAACCTTCGTAGAAGCTATTTCCTTGTTTCTCAACCTTTTAACTTGCCGGTCTAATATTTCTACTGGAACCTCTTCATATGAAAGACTCTCATCAACGCCCAACCCTTCTAAGGGAATGATGGATAACGAATCATAAATACACTTCTTAAGCATAGAAACATGAAATATCGGGTGAACCGGAGCCAACTGATTTGGCAGGTCTAACTCATAGGCAACTTTTCCAACACGCTTCAAAATTTGGTATGGGCCTACCAAGGCCGTCTTAACCACTAGGCCACTAAAGCCGTCGCTTGGGGCCCCATATTTTTGGGGGCCCCCATTTTTAAAAAAGAAATTCTTATATATACTCAAAAAAAAAATTATATATATACTTGTAAATTTTTTTTAAAAAAAAAGGTGCAAGAAGTGAAAAAAAACGTGCAAGAATAAAAATAAAAAAGGAAAAGGTAAAAGTACGTTAGTTTTTACTTTTTAATTAAGGAATGGAACAATTTTTGGGAATACTAAACGTGTGCAAGAATAAAAAATAAAAAGAAAAGGTAAAGTGACGTTAGTTTTAATTAGGGTCTAGGGAATGGAACAATTTTTGGGAATAATTTCTTAGCTTCCTTATTTATCTCCCAGGACTTTAACAATATATTATTATATACCTTAATACTCATCTTTTTTATTCTCTATTTTATTATTTTAATTCTCAATATTGAACTCTCTCCTACAAAATCTTTTGATTTACTGTTGCTTAATGCTTACAAGTTATAAAAGAACAAAATTTGCTTTTGGGTGTCTTCTTCAGATTTCAAGAAGTGCAGCAAGCAATCATTATATTGAAGGTGTCAAGAAACAGACCACTATTTCGATATTGTTATATCAACTTATCAAATCCGCGAGTCAGGTTTTATTATTCTAACTTTAATTTATAGTTTTTCTTAAAAATTGATATTGTTGATCTTCTTAGTTCATAAGCATATATATTCTTGTTTTAGTTATTATTACAATTTATTCAATTTAAATATGTCAACTAGAAAATATGATTCCGGTTTTACAAAAAGAGAGAAAAAGAGAAAACTTGAAGAATTAAATAAATCCCAAAAAGGAGCCCTTGATAGATTTATAACAAATAATAAAAATTCTGAATCAAAAAATATTGGAGGATGTTCTTCAAATTAACAAGTCACTAATCGAATTGAGTTAGATGATAATAACATCCAAGAAGAAAATCTAGAAGAAGTTGGTTGTGAAAAATGTGACATAGTTCCCAATAATCAAGAACTCCTAAGTAATTTAAATAGTTGCATCCCTAAAAATATATATGACCCAAGTCAATGGAATAATATAGATACAAAATTGAGAGATCTATTAGTAGAAAAGGGACCAATTAGAATGTCTGATATAAATTTTCCAAAGGATAAACACTTAAGACATTTTTCTACAACACACTATATTCAAAAATTGGCAAACGGAGAAAAGCATGAAAGAAAATGGTTAATTTACTCTAAGGATTTGGATAAAGTTTTTTGTTTTTGTTGTAAATTATTTAGCATAACTTCTATTGTTTGTAACAATAAACTAGCTAGTGAAGGTAGTAATGATTGGAGAAATCTTAGTGCTAAGCTCAAAGCTCATGAAGTAACGAACGAACATATTATTAATATGAGCTCGTGGATTGATTTAGAAATGAGATTGCATAAAAACAAAACAATTGATAAAGATGTGCAGGAACATATTAATAGAGATAGAGTACACTGGAAAAATGTGTAGTCAAGAATTATTGATGTGATCAAAACTCTTGGGAAAAATAATTTGGCATTTAGGGGAACAAATGAAAAGATCTATCAAGAAAGTAATGGTAATTTTTTAAGCCTAATTGAAATGATTGCTGAATTTGATCCAGTTATGCAAGAACATATTCGACGAATTAAGCACGAAGAAATTCATAATCATTACCTTGGACATAATATACAAAATGAATTGATAAACTTATTGGCAAGTGAAGTCAAGAATAAAATCATTAAAGAGACTAAAGAAACAAAATATTTCTCAATCATACTTGATTGCACTCCGGATGCAAGCCATCAAGAACAAATGACTTTTATATTACGGAGTGTGGATATTTCAACTACTCCAACAAAAATTAATGAATATTTCTTAGAATTTTTAAAAGTGGATGATACAAGTGGAAAAGGTCTTTTTGAAGTTATTATATATGAGATAAAAAATATTGGACTTGATATTGATAATTTAAGAGGACAGGGATATGATAATTAATGGATCAAATATGAAGGGAAAACATCAAGGAGTGCAAACAAGACTTCTCGATATAAATCCTAGGGAATTTTATACACCTTGTGATTGTCATAATTTAAATTTGGTACTTTGTGATATGGCTAATTCTTGTACGAAAGTTGTATCATTTTTTGGAGTGATACAACGTATATATACGTTATTTGCTTCTTCTACCAAGCGGTGAAATTTTTTAAAAGATTTTGTACCCAATCTAACTCTTAAATCATTGTCACAAACTCGTTGGGAAAGTCGTGTTGAAAGTATTAAAGCATTAAGATTGCAAGCTCCACAAATAAGAGATGCTTTATTGAAACTAGAAGAAGTTAGTGAGGATCCAAAAACTAAAAGTGAAGCTACTTGTTTATCAACATATGAGCTTGAAAATTTTGAATTTTTATTGAGTATGACTATTTGGTATGACATATTATTTGCGGTTAATTCAATTAGTAAAAGCTTACAATCTAAGGATATGCATATTGATGTTGCCATAGATCAATTAAGAGGCCTAATTTCTTTTCTCAAAAAATATCGAGAAGAAGGATTTGTGAGTGCTATGATTTCTGCTAAGGAAATTGCATATGAGATGAATATAGAACCTGAATTTCGTAAGAAACGCATAGCATTTAGAAAGAAAGGATTTGATGAAAATATTGATGATGAAATCACAAAGTCTCTTGAAGAATCTTTTAGAGTCGATTACTTTATATATATAGTAGATCAAGCTATTTTTTCACTTCAAAATAGATTTGAACAATTTGAAGCATATGAAAATATTTTTGGTTTCTTATTTAATGGTAAAAATTTGAGATCACTAGATGATGAGAACTTAAAAAACGTTGTCTTAACCTTGAACTTTCTTTAACACATAATAGTTATTCTGATATTGATGGTTTAAATTTATTTTTTGAATTAAAAGTATTAAGGGAAATAATACAAGTAGAATATAATGATCTAATGGAAATACTCAATCAAATAAAAAGACTTGATTCTTTTCCTAATGCATATATTGCTTATAGAATAATGTTAACAATTCCTGTAATCGTTGCCTCAGCCGAAAGAAGTTTTTCGAAACTAAAATTGATAAAATCTTATCTAAGATCAACAATGTCTCAAGAGAGATTGAATGGATTAGCTATATTATCAATTGAAAAAGAATTACTAAAACAAATCGATTATAAAACAGTAATTAATGAATTCGCATCTAAAAAGGCCAGAAAAGTAGATTTTAAATAAAATTATATAGGATGATTTTTTGAATATTTTTTAGGGGCCCTCTCTATGATTTGGCTTTAGGCCCCCAATGTTGTTGAGTCGGCCCTGGGGCCTACATACCGGAGACTAAGTTTCCCTTTCTTGCAAACCTCATCACACCTTTCATAGGTGAGATTTTCAAATATACCCAATCATCAACTTCAAATTCTAGATCCCTCCTTCTAACATCGGCATGAGACTTTTGCCGACTTTGGGCTGTCCTCAACCTCTCTCTAATGAGTCGGACTTTCTCAATTGCCTCATAAAATAGTTTCGGACCAATTAGAGAAATTTCACCTACTTCAAACCAACCAGCTGGAGACCTACATCGCCTACCACAAGGCTTCAAAAGGAGCCATGGCGATACTTGAGTGGTAACTATTATTGTAGGCAAACTCTATCAATGGTAGATGGTCATCCCAATTACCTTTGAAGTCTACACATGCCCTCAACATATCCTGTAAGGTTTGGATGGTGTGCTCCGCTTGACCATCCGTTTGAGGGTGAAAAGTCGTGCTAAGCTTGACCTTAGTACCAAGCACTTTTTGGAATGCCTTCCAAAAGTGTGAAGTAAATTGAGTACCCCAATCCGAAATAATAGATAAGGGAACCCCATGCAACTTCACTATCTCATTGATTTATAATTTGGCATAGTCTTCCACCGAAAATGAAACCTTGACGGGAATAAAGTGGGTTGATTTTGTCATTCGATCTACGATAACCCAAATAGAATCATGTTGCCTTCGGGTACGAGGCAAACCCACTATAAAGTCCATGTTCACATCCTCCCACTTCTAGGTGGGAATATCTATGTCTTGGGACAAGCCTCCCGGCCTTAGGTGCTCGACCTTAACTTGTTGACAATTTGGACAGTTGGCTACAAAACCCGCTATATCCTTCTTCATACCATTCCACCAATAGACTTCCCGTAGATCACGGTACATCTTGGTGGCTCCCGGATGAATAGAATACCATGAGCCATGAGCTTCTTCTAGAAATTGCTCTATCAAACCATCAACATCTAAAACACATAACCGACCTTGGTACCTAAGCACCCCATCTCCCCCTTGGGAGAAAGCCTCAACGGACTTTTTGAGTACCGACTCTTTCAACTCAACTAATATAGGATCAAGGTTTTGATTAGACTTCACGTCCATCACGAAGGATGATTCAGAACCATTATGGACCATGACACTACCCTTGGTGGAATCCACTAGTTGAACACCTAGCCAAGCCAACCTATGCATATCACGAACCAATTCTCTCTTTTCATCCTCTATATGAGCCACACTACCCATGGACAATCTACTAAGGGCATCCACAACTACATTAGCTTTGTCGGGGTGGTAAAGGACACTCATGTCATAATCCTTCAAAAGTTCTAACCACCTTCTTTGTTGGAGATTCAAGTTTTTTTGACTAAACACATATTGAAGATGCACCCCATATAGATAATGCCTCCATATTTTCAAGGCAAATACTACCGCCACTAATTTGAGATCACGGGTTGGATAATTCCTTTCATGGACCTTGATTTGCCTTGAATCATAGGCAATCACTTTACCATGTTGCATAAGTACACATCCCAACCCCACTTTAGAGGCGTCACAATACACAACAAACCAATTGGTACCCTCCGGTAAGGTCAACACCGGAGCGGAAGTAAGTCTATCTTTCAACTCTTGGAAGCTTTTCTCACAAGCCTCCGACCATAGAAACTTAGCTTTCTTTTGAGTCAAAGCCGTCAACGGAGAAGCGATGGAGGAAAACCCCTCAACAAACCTTCTCTAGTAACCGGCCAAACCCAAAAAACTTCTAATATCGGAAGGAGTTAGAGGTCCAAGCCAACTCTTGACCGCATCTGTCTTCTTAGGATATACCTCAATACCCTTGCTCGACACAATATGACCAAGGAAGGCTACAGACCTTAGCCAAAACTCACATTTACTAAACTTCTCATATAATTGGTGGTCTTTAAGGACTCGCAATACAATCCTCAAATGGTTCATGTGTTCATTTTCACTCCTTGAATAGATCAAAATATCATCGATAAGCACGATCACAAACATATCAAGGTAGTCTCTAAACACCCTATTCATTAGGTCCATGAATGCCGCCGGTGCATTAGTTAAACCAAAGGACATTACTAATAACTCATAGTGACCATATCTTGTTCGAAAAGCCGTCTTAGGAATATCAACCTCTCTCACCCTTAGTTGGTGATAGCCCGAACGTAGATCAATCTTGGAAAAATAACTAGCCCCTTGAAGTTGGTCAAACAAGTCATCAATTCTAGGAAGGCGATACTTGTTCTTAATGGTCACCTTATTCAATTGAAGATAATCAATACACATTCTAAGAGACCCATCTTTATTTCCAACAAACAATACCGGAGCACCCCATGGAGAGATACTCGGTTGAATAAAGCCTTTTTCTAGAAAATCCTTTAGTTGTTCTTTCAACTATTTTAACTCGGTCAGAGCCATTCTATAAGGAGGAATGGAGATAGGTTGCGTATCCAGTAGAAGAAAAATGCCAAAGTCTTTTCCCACTCTGGAGAAATACCGGGCAAATCATCGAGAAAAACTTCCGGAAACTCACTCACTACCGAAACTGACTCTAGAGGAGGGGTTTCAAATTCAATATCCATAACCCTCACAAGATGGTAAATACACCCTTTGGAGATCATTTTCCTAGCTTTGAGACAAGAGACAAAATGACCTATAGGGATAGAATTTCCCCCCTTCCACCGTAAAATAGACTCATTTGGAAATTGGAACTTAACTACCCGAGTCCTACAATAAATAGAGGCATAACATGCATGCAACCAATCTGTGCCCAAAATCACATCGAAATATAACATGTCTAACTCCACCAAATCTACTAAGGTAACTTTATGGGACAAAGAAATAGGACAACTCCTATAGACTTTTTTTGCCACCACCGAGTCACCAACCGGGGTAGAAACCGAAAAAGGCTCTACTAACACTTCGGGGAGTATTTCAAATTTCATGGCTACAAAAGGTGTCACAAAGGACAAAGTGGCACCGGGATCTAACAATGCATAAACATCAATAGAAAAGACTTGTAACATACCGGTCACCACATCCGGGGAGCTTTCTTGGTCACCTCGGGATTGAAGAGCATAGAAGCGAATCTTTTTGGGAGCATCGGAATTTGAACCGCTATGAGGGACTTGGTTGCCCTCTCTTCCTTGAGCCTTAAGCATGGGACAATCCCTCATCATATGACCACTAGTCCCACAACTATAGCAACCATCCGTGCCAACTAGGCACTTACCATCATGTTTCTTGCCGCACTTGGCACAAGCAGGCCACCATAGAAGATCCACCACTATTGCCTCCTTGAGGCTTAGGGTTATATACCCTATCTTTGTTGACCCTTGGAGCACTAGAGGAGCCTTGGTTGGAGAACCTTCTCTTGAACCTTGGTCGACCTTGACCCTCAAACTTACCTTTGGAAGAATTCCCCTCATCGGTCATTGCTCTCTTCACTTCCCTATTCTTCTTCCTAAGTCTTAACTCCTCAACTTGTTGAAAAAACACCATTAGACGTGAAATATCCATATTATCATGGAGCATTGTTGCACGACATTTTTCTTCAATTGAGTCGAACACACCCGTCACAAATCTACTCATCTCATCCCTCGGATTTGACACCTAATATGGAGCATACTTGGACAATTAGGTAAACTTTAGAGAATATTCTTGAACACTCATACCTCCTTGACGAAGGTTGATAAATTCTTCCACCTTAGTTTCCCTCTTCTCTCGGGGAAAGAACCTATCGAGGAATGCTTTCTTGAACACCTCTCAATTTATGGGACCCACTTCTATTGGCCTATTCCTCTTCCATTGAGTATACCATACTTGAGCCACACCCTTTAATTGGTAAGCGGCTAGCTCCGCTTTCTCTACCGAAGTCACCCCCATGGCATCAACTATCTTGTAAACCTCTTCCATAAATTCTTGAGGGTTCTCTCCCACTTTGGAACCAAGAAACACAGAAGGGTTCATTCTCCTAAAATCCCTCAATCTAGAAGCCATGATGTTCATATTAGGGTTCAGATGAGTCCTAGTATCCCTATTGACTTGGGTCATCACGGCTTGGGTCAATACTTTGAGAGCCGACCATATTTCCACATTTGTCATAGCCCTTGCATCAATAAGGAGCTTGAGGATCTTGGGGACCTTGGAGAGGAACTCCCTCATTCACATTCTCCTCTTCCATCATTCTTGCGTTAGCCCTTCGTGTATTCATATCCTGAAGACACAAGAGAAGGGTTAGGAAAAGGACTTCATAGAGTTAAAACTCTAAGGCACTACTAAAGAGTAATGAAAGAAGTTAAATTCCCTAAACATCATATAGCCTCTCATTCAATAAGTGTCATTCAATAAATCACATTCAACCTAAACATCTAGAATCTCTACATTAGATATGGATAACATCATGATTCAATTATCTCCATCAATATAAACATAATCTATTCACATACTTCCATAATCAATTAACCCTTATCATGAGATCACAATTGGGTAATATAGGGGATTCATGGGTTCTTGGGGGGATTTTATCATAAATCAAACATAAATTATCAATTCAATCATAATTCAACATAAATCAACCATTGAAAACGTTTTAGAAAGTAACCCATGACTTAGAGTTAAACCCTAGCTTTTTGGGAAAATTGGAAGCTTTGAAATCTAGTTTTGAAGGCACTTTATGGGTGAAAGCTACCTATAGATGAAAAGCCACCATACCTTATGAAGATTCCTCACGAAATTGAGTAAAAAATATGAGTCCTTGAATCCTAGACCTTGACTTCTTCTTCTTCTTCTTCTTCTTCTTCTTCTCCAATGGAGGTTTTAGTGAGAGAAATATTTGGGAGGGAATGAGTTTATTTTGGGATCTTGAAAGAATGAATTCCTTGACTTAGTGTAGAGGTCTAATAGGTTTATATAGTTAGCTTAATTAATATTAAAATGACCCTACGGATTAATTAATTAACCCTAAGCTCCTTCCTTAACCCCCAACTTAAAGATTAAAGACCAAAAATTATCCTCACCCACGAGACCTCACCACGGACCGTGGGTGGGTCCACGGACCGTACTGGGCAAACGTGGGTGATGGTCTGGGGCTATGAAAACAGGGGAAGGTCCAGCCTTGACCCATGACCCCCACCTACGGGGCGTGGGTCCATCCACGGATCGTGGATGCCCTTCGTGGGTAGGCTACCTTTTGACAGTTTTTTGGGTTGTCTCAAGGTCCTCCTCAAAGACCCTTGGTTGGTCCTTGGGAGGTCATACCTTGACGTCTACACCCAAAAACACTTATATTAAGTACCGGAGGTTATTTTACGACTCTAACCTTTACGTGAAAACCCAATTAGGCTACTAGTTTACACATTAGGCTCTAGCTTAGTTTACTAGATTTTCCGGAGTGTTACAAATATTAAGATTGTCGGACAACCACAATTACGCATAGTAACTCTTCCATGAATTCTCATAAGCAAAGTGGTACATGTAAAACCACTGAAATACTTTAGCAACTCCAAGACAACACCACATAAGTCATCTGAAATAACCACGTCTTCTCAAATCATCCCACTCTATCAAGAGAATATCGCAGGATCAATATACCTGATCTACCACTAGAGATCCACCCTCAAAAGTGAAAATACGTGTGAGCCCAGCTAGTACAGCATACTCACAACCATGTAAAGAATGAAATAGATCGTCACCTAAGAATTTATCGAATAACACTAAAGGTTTTCCTCTGAAGAGTTGATACCATCTATTTCCATTCACTTGACTCCACATACTCTTCACATCCTTCCACTGAAGCCCACACTCTCAATACGAACAACCATCATGAACACTCCGACCATTTACCTTACTATAAACTAACTCTTTTAAATGGAAACCTCTCTTGGGTACTTAACAATCAACAGTAATAAATCTTACGACTCAACCCAGGTGTAAGTCCTTTCAAATGCTCAATACCTAATACAATTGATCATTTCTCACCTTGCCAACTCATACCTTGACAACATATCTCACCAAGAATGTAGACTTACAATGTAAAATATGAATTGTAAATTCAACTATATAGCACAATCCCCTTATCTATCAACATTAGCTTGTACCTTGAAGATTTTTATGAATTCATGGATCTTCGCTTATCATTGATCGCATCTCCATCGATCTTACAATAGCTTCGCTTAACAATTCAATCGTACTCGTTACTAAACTCCAAACAAAAACAAAGCACTTATCATCACACTCTAGTTAATGTCTATACACTCATTTCTCAAGTCCTTTCCAATAGTTTTTAACCAATATGATGACTTGTGACACTGTTACCATAGCCACATCAAACGAATGAAATCACGCGTCTCTGAACCCAATTATCTACCCCTCTGAAGATACCTCTTTAGCCTTTGCAATCAAATAAAATATTCTTGCTCTCGCCTTTCTCTAAAGGTTGTACTATATCCCACTATTTTTCTTCATCATGACTCTAGCTCTTTTGAATTCTATTCGAGTGGTGTCCCACCATCTCTTAAAACTTTCCATACAACCACGTTACTAACCAAATATTAGAAAACCACAACCTTAGATACTCGCAAGTTGTTATCACTATACAAAAATTTGTTTAACCAACAATTTTATTATATAGTTGCATCCCGTCACTATCCCTCAGGAACTCTTATTACCATTACGCTCTGTCAGCCTTGACTATCACTACGAAGTCAACCTTTTCATCAACACGACACCTCAAACTCAGGTGAACTCATCAAATTCAACGGACTAACCCAATTTTATATGCATTTTCTTACTAAAATACTTCGATTTCCTTCACCCAAGTATACTCAATGGAACTTTCCTTATCCATAAGTTTGTCATTCTGGTAGCAATCCACCCCCTTATGGCTTAAGATAAAATCACCAGTCATCATATTACCATCCTTCTTCTTAACACACAAGACAAGAGCACCCCACTGGGAAGCACTAGGATGGATGAAACCTTTATCAAGGAGCTCCTGGATTTGAGCCTTAAGCTCTCTCAATTCTACTGAAACCATGCGATAAGTAGGAATGGGGATGGGGCGATTGCCAGTTTCCAAATCAATGCAGAAATCTATATCTCTATTCTGAGGCATACCAGGGAAATCAGTAGGAAACACTTCTCTAAATTCTGACGCCACAAGAAATAGACTCAATAGAGGGAGACTCAACCTCAACATCTCGAACATGAGCCAATTACACCAAAAAATCCTTCCCCACCAGTTTCCTACCTCGCACGAAAGATATGACCTCAACTGACTTAGGCTTGTACCCTCTTCCCACTCTAACCTTTCCCTACCCGGGATCTCCAGCGACTTAGCATTAACATTAAGCACAACATAATAGGGGGACAACCAAGTCATGCCTAAGCTTATATCAAGTCAGTCATATCCAGCATAACCAAATCAACCCAAATCTGAAAATCCATAAATACAACAAGACAACACGATATACATGGGTGACTATGACTGACTCTTCAACTGGGGTAGAAACATGGATGGGGGCATCAAGTATATCACAAATCATATCAAATTCTGAGGCAAATCGCACGGACACATAAGAATAAGTAAAACCCGAATCAAACAATACATTAGCCATCTGGTCAAAAACAATAATAGTACATATGATCAATGCATCTGACGCCTCAACCTCGATCTTGCCTAAAAAGGCATAAAACTGAGCCATGTCATATCGATGGGCAACCTCCTTGCCTGGTTGCACTGCTCCTCTACCTGCATTACCATTTCCTCGGCCTCTACGGCCTTGCTGATTTCCTCCTCATATGCCCAGGTTCTCTACAATTGTAACACACTTAATAACTTAACCAAGTAAGCATTGTTGTTATTGTAGCAGTCGTATCCTGACCTCTTTTTGATAAACAATCAATCCATGAAATCGTAGTATAGCTTCTAACCTCAATTGACATAACTTAATTTCATCATTCGCAAAACAACCCATACATGTTATGACAACAATACTAAATGCATTTTCCAAAGTAATAGTGTTCAGTATCTAGTCATCCCTTACCAAAACTTCTTGAATGTTGTCACCTATAACATGAATCTGCAAATCTGACCTTAATCCCTTCACAAGCGACGATAGTAGCTAGCGTGCCCCACAAAACTCTTAATCCCAGTCACAGAACTAGGTCGGACCCAATTCCTGACTGCTTCAATCTTTTGGGGATCTACCATTACCCCTTCCCTTGAAACTACATGCCTAAAAGGCAATCGAAGTCAACCAAAAATCACACTTAGAAAATTTTGCATACAACTTTTGTTTCCCAAGAACACCCAGAATAATACAAGGATGGTCGGCATGCTTTTCCTCACTTTTCGAATAAACCAAAATGTCATCAATAAATACTATAAAAACTGAATCAACAAATGTTTTGAACACATCATTCATCAAACTCACGAAAGTTGCAGGCACATTTGTCAACCCAAATGACATAACTAGAAACTCATAGTGCCCATAGCGGGTCCTAAATGTCATTTTTGGTATATTCTCAGGCCTAATCTTTAATTGATGATTGTCAGACCTTAGATCAATCTTAGAGCAAACTGATGCACCTTGCAAATGGCCAAAAGATCATCTATTCGAGGCAGCGGATACTTGTTCTGAATGGTGACCCTATTCAACTTTCGGTAGTCTATACACATCCTCTCTTGCTAGTGATGGTGTTACCACTTTTGTTGCTCTAGTTCGGACCATAGAGTGAAGGAGGAAAGATACCAATTTGTATCACCCAGATATCAATTGGATTCAAGTCATAGCACGAAGGAGTAGAAAGAAGTGAGTTTTTCCTAAAGTCCTATAGCCTCTCGAAGAAAAGTATATACGTCTTCGTACCGTTACGTAAGACTCTACTAGACTCATTTTGGTACAATGAGATCAACGAACCTAGGGCTCTGATACCAACTTTGTCACGACCCAGATCGTCGTGATTGGCACCCACACTAACCCTCCGGTGGGAGAACTATTACTACAACCCAGACTAAATAACTTAACCAAAAACTATGCATTTAAATATACAGAAGCATGTATAAATGCAAAAATTATACAGAATTCCCATAAACTTCAAAGATTTAAATAAACTAGCCAAACTAATGCGAAAGTCATAACCCTTAGAACTTGAAAGTCATTGTACCAAAACTCTAATAACGACAAATCTAAGAACAAAGGGTACAACCCTGAAACTAAACAACAACTTAAACAAATAGTCTGAGTCTGAAAAGATGGACTTAAACAAGGGAGATTCATGGCAGCCTGAAAGAATCGGCTCACCCTGAAATCCGGTCACGCTCAATAGTCACCAAGCTGAGGTCTATCAATAGCTACATGAAGATGCCATGTACTCAACAAAGAACAAGCAAATGCAATATCCGTACACAACCACAGTGTACTGGCAGGATCACACAGTTATTCCAATAAGTGAAACACATGCAAGTAACCACAACACTGTAAAACAAGCATATACCAAACACATACAATATTAGTCATCTTTTCAGGATCAATGTAGCATTCCACGTTCTCAATAAATATACATTGGTTATCATTTTAGAGCAACATACAGTCTTCCAATATCAATCATCATTAGATATGAACGTAATCATCATAAGTAGATACACAACACAATTCAATGGTCCTCTCACGGAACCCAATTCAATGGTTCTCTCATGGAACCCATACCCAAACTGTTAGTGTACCGGTACGTGGTACCCGTTCCAAGTTAGTGTATTAGATCGTGATACCCGTTCCTATGTTTATACTGGTATGTGCCAATCGATCCCAGTTAGTATGTTGGAACGTAACACCCGATCCATTCAACAAGCCACAATCACAATCACAATGTACATTCTCATAATCATACAATCAAGTCATGATTCATGGCATACAATTATTCAATCATCCTCATTTACGATTAGTGTGATCAAGAATGCAACACTCGCATACATACATGCATCATAATGAAGTAATTACTAACATACATCACACCGTAATGAAATCACAACCATCACCTACATCGAATCCAAGCTTGAATCTCCTAAGGCACTTGAATCTTCCCTTTTCGGATTATTTCTGCTTGTTCGTGGTCTAAAAACATACAATTAACGCAAGGATAAATAAATGAGGCTTAATTACCCTAATTATAATCAACCTTATCAACCCTAGGCCAAACCCTTGATCCCTATACCCAGGTTAGGGTTTGTTCCACCATAAATCACATATCAAAACCCTCCTCCATCGATAATTACCCAAGAAACTAAGTTCTACGGATCGAAAAGCAGATGCAGAGAGTGAAAACCTTACCTTTAGCCTCAAGAATGGTGAAAAACTATCAAGAAAACACTTGGGGTCGTTCCTTAACTCTCAAAGTCAAAAAGTGTAGTATAAAATATTTTTGGGATTTATTTTCGACTTAAGTCGCGACTGTCCCGCCACAGCGGAACCCATCCCGCTACAGCGGCCCCGCCCTAGCGGGAATAATGTCGCCCTAGTGGCTTGCACAGAAACAGAGAGCTAAATTAAGAGTTTCAAACCCCCATTTCACAACACACCTTCATCCCATGACACTCAGAATATACTTGTTCATGCTAAGATCAGTTTCGAGAGTTCTACTCGCCCGAATTAGATTATGTAAAGTTGTACGGGTTCCTTAACATCTTAGCTATCTACTCAAGTAATCAAAACCATTATTAAATCTCTCATTCATTATCGGATTTCCCTAGACTCTCTTGACCCTGATTTCGTCCGAATCTGGACTAGGCTAGGAAATCCCAAGTTACTACTCAAAAGTTTTCTAGCCTCAATTCTTTCCCTATTGGCTTTTTCCTAACGACGGAATCAAGTCGTTACATGTTCGTTTACCCATGCACCAAACATGTTTGTTTCAGTGTGAATTCGTCCTAAAAAGATTGAAAGTTTGATGTTCTTGATGTGTGTTTTTGCATTTGCTTTCGTTCTTGAAGTGGACTGAGATTTATGAGTTTCTTGAGATATTTGTGTCAATTATTAGATTTTTTTTAGTTATATTCTTGTGTATATGTTTTGGGTATTTGAATCTAAAGAGAAATTGACAAAAAGGATCAAATTTAATCGAATTAAGATCAGAATACGTGTTAGAAAAATTTGTCGGATTTGCTTGGGGGAGGTCTGTCGCAGCGCGCCCTAGATGCGCCAAAGGGGCTGGGGTGGCGCGCAAGCAGCGAGTCATTTAGCATCCTCTGAACCTAAGGGCGCCAACAGTGCGCCCGGGATGTCTGCCCCTACCTGTTCTTTATCGTTTAGCCCGTTTGAGTCCTTCTAAAGTGTACTAACACTTCTTATCGATTCTAACTACTCTAAATGACTTCTAAACATCTAGAAATCATCCGTAAACATGAATCACAACCTTGAATTCATAACTTCAAATTCAAGGAAAGTTAAGAGCCAAGTCTAGAGAGTTCTTAGAGTCATTTCAAAAGTCTTTTACAAATGTTTTTAAACTTGTTTTAAGACTTGAGCATTGAGTTGAGTGAGAGTACGAGCGAAGTTCATTTTCTTTAAAAGATTATATGGGAACTAAGTATTCCCTATGAGTAATTATTTTCATATTTAAACAAGAGAGAAAACACCGATTTCCAAGAGAGCTTTTGAGCTAGTTTTTGAGTAATAATCTCAAACCACAGAGAAAGAGTTGTGTTTTTAAACATATGAACTGAGTATATTTTGGGAGTAGTATTGAGCACCGATATGGGGACGAGTTCATAATAACTCAAGTCTCTATAAACCATGTAGCCAACATGGGTAGAAAAGGTCACACTTTTTAGATGATTCCTTAATGCTTTTTAGCATAGACTAGTGGATCCACTTAGTTGAGGCGTTCTATATCCCGGCAAGTTATAGGACAGTTCTAGCAGCGTGGGCGAGACATTGTATCATCATATAGCTCATAGTGATGGTTGTCGGTTAGAGAATCTCCCAAACATAGTTTATTTTTATATTTTTATATACAACTGAGATATTATGGCATTTTCAATACTTTGAGATGTTATCTACTATTTTAAATGCTTTATATAAACTGCACCTTTATTGTTGTTTAATTTTCCATTGAATTGAGTATCCATTGAGTTGAGTAAGGCTGAGGTAAGTGTTTCTTTCAGATTTCAGTTCAAGCTTATGTCATGTTTAGTTTTCCCCTCGCATGCTCGTACATTCAATGTACTGATGCCATTTGGCCTACATCTTTTATGATGCAGATACAGGTAACCAGGGTCAGCATTCAGCGCTTCGTTGATCCAGTTGAGCTTCAGAGTTGTTGGTGAGCCTCCTTGCTTTTGTAGGATTCCCCTTTTATTACTTTATCATTTTAGTTCATTAGGATGTCGTGGGTCTTGTCCTGACGTCCATCTCAGTTATTAGAGGCTTCATAGACAGTTAGTTGATGTTAGTTCTTGAGTCTTTCCATTTCAGTTTTGATGTTTGAGACTTGAGTTGTCATTTTGGAAGTTATCTATTAAGCTTTCAGTTTACTTTTAAAGTACATTTATGTTGAGTAAAGTCTTCCGTTAAGAGTTAAGCCAAGCCAAGGGTTCACTTGGGCTAGCAATGGTTCTCGAGTGCCAATCCCGCCCAGGGTGTAGGTTCGGGGTGTGACAATATCTTCCAATTAATGTATTTCTAGGTATTATATTTATCAATTATCTATTTTTCCTTTTTTTTCTCTCTCCAATCTAGATCTATATATATATAATAAAGGAGAAACATAGACAAGGTGATGTGGCACCTCTCTATGGTCTCCATTTAAATTTATCTTTTTCTCCTTTTTTTGGCATTTTTTCTTATTTAAATTAGTTATTGTAGTATAAAATCAAATTACTTAATTATTACAAACAAATATTTTATTAATGGAGTAACATTTATAACAAAGACTCTTCACATTCTTCTTCTTCTTTGTTAGCCTCACTTCTAATCATAAATCATAAAATGATGATATATTTTAATATTTTAAGTGATTTTCTCTTTATTATTTAATTTATTTACAAGGAGTAATTACCCATGGCCTACACCTCTTTAATTTTAATTTTTAATAATATTCAAGAATCTCATAATTTTCATGTCCATAACCTTCAAACATTAATTTGTAAGTTTACGATGTCTTATGGTATTCCTATATTTTGCCTATATCAATTCATATTTAGTTTCATGGAAATTCACATTCAAGATTATCATTTCCCTTCATCATATTGGTTTGTGGATTAACTAACATGTAAGAAAAAAAGAAGTACATGAAGGTGAGAAGTATTTCATTTTCAAGTCTTTCTTTTCATTTTCTATATTTTACCTATATAAATTCATATTTAATTTCATGAAAATTTACATTCAAGAATATATTTTCTCTTCTTCATCATATTAGTTTGTGAATTAACTAACATGTAACCAAAAAAGAAGCACATGGAAGGTAAGAAATATTTCATTCTCAAGTCTCCTTTTATTTTTATGTATTTGGACATGCTCTTAATATTTTATTTATGTATATATTATCATTCTCCAATCAAGTATGATTAAAAAAAAAAACTTTGTAATAATGAACAATGTGTTGGTAGTATGCGATCGTTCTCTTTAATAATCAATTTGCAGAATATAATATAGTTTGATTACAATATTTGTTAGATTTCAAGAGATGATTATTATTTATTGTTAGTACAATTAAAAAATAATTTACTGATATATTACATATAGTTTAGATTTCTTTCTTTCTCTTGATATAATCACTATCAATTGATATGATATTTTATTTATTCTTAATTATGTTTTTTTTATTCAATTGGTAGCATATGATGAAGAGTTTGACATATGGAGCCCATAATATGAGGTGGATCTACTTGCAATGGAAGATGGTAGAAGAAAAACTTTTTTTGAAGCATAATATTAATCCTAATAAAACAAATAATATTAAAAAACTTGAATCACCAAAAAAAAAAATCCAAATATTAAAAAGCAGAAATACTTGTTAGGGATTATTTTTTCTAGATTTTTTTTTACTCTGACTTGTATTGGTAAGGTAGCTACTTTTGCTATATTTTTTTAATCTTTAGTTTGTATAAGTAACTTAACCACATGTATTGGCAAAGCTACTTATTTGGTTCTTTACTATTATTTTTTTTGTTATGAAGCACAATTAATATAACTATCTCATTTCAAAAAAAAATTATGATGATCATGAGCTTCATTTTTATTATGTTTGCAAGAAAATAATTAAAAATAAAATATTAATTTTGTGATGTCTATTTTTTTGTATGTAACAATCTAGTTTCGTCACTATTCTCTTTGTTTGAAATGTATTTCTATTTTTATGCAGTCACCAATTTTTTTTTCATTATTGTATTTCTATCCCTTATTTTCATATTTATTTATTTTTACAAATAAAATCAATACATGATAATTAATGCAATTAGTGTCTAATAAAATTCATAACTCGTGTCTCTTCATTTTACTTGTAACTTCTACTCTTAAATATTGTTATAACTTTTTCATGTTTCTTTTTCATAATTTTAATAAATATTTAATTAATGTTTAAAAATAATAATAAACAAATTTAATAATAAAGACACAATGACGAATTTCAAAAGTTTTTTTTTTTACGAAATCAAAATTTGTATAGAGCATCGTAAGAAATATGTAATACAACTTATTGTTATTTCAAAATATGATCTCTTATTTCATTTATTTCACCACGGAAAATATTTTATTCTACTATATACATATGAATAGTTTGCACTTAAAAGATGTAAGAAAAATTTAATTTTATATATTTAAAAAAAGATGAAAAAGTGTATCATATCGCAAATGAAGAGAATATCAATATTGTCTATATATCTGATACTAATATGAATATAAATATTATATATTATTGTCCAATAAAAAAAATTAGCCACGCGAAGCACGGGCAATTTCACTAGTTAGTGTATAACCTCAAATTAAAACTTTCTTCCTTTTTTCATGGATAATTATTTTTCTTCTTCTTTTCTTACATTGACAATTCTTATGAATTCTAATTTTCAAATTCAAACTTAATGACATTGCGCTTTCTCTCCCTTTCTATGATAAAGCGTTGTCATCATTTGCTCGAGATGATTTACGAAACTTCATTGTTAGTCATGAGAGAAAGCTTTGAAGTTTAAGTTTAAATTACGGATTCATGAAATTGTTACTAAAATTAATAGGTGATGTTTTGAAAGATCAGATATATTATGAGGAGTTCATACTTGAATTTGAGTGTATTTGTTTCACTGTTATTGTAACAAATATATTTGTTTGTATCTATATTGATTACACATTTGTATAATATATCAAAGTGTCTCTATGCCTTATTATTCATTTTTTATCAATGTATTGTGTATATTGCAACTTTTATAAATTTTGTATCAATGTATTCATGTCTATTAGTTCCTTGTTTTTATATTTGTATCATGTATTTGAGTGTATTTTTGTTCATTATTATATATTTGTATCAATGTGTTTGAGTATATTTTTATTCACTATTATATATTTGTATCAATGTATTTGAGTATTTCTATAGCGTATTCATCACCAGAATGCATTCATATCAATATCGTATCAATATATTCAACAACAACAAAAAATTATTGTATCAAATGTTGTACAAGTAATAATTAGTGATTCAACAAAATCAATGAAGAAGAAAATATATTTGGTGCAATTCCTTTGTCTTTCATGGAAAATGTATTATGAGATTTCATAGTTTCATTGATTATGGAAGATTGAAATATTATGCTAAATTTCTTTTTGAAAAAGATACTACTGCACAATTAATGCACCACATTAAATATTTGAAGTAAATACTTAAAAATCGCTTATGTATACTAGAATACAACAACCAAACACGATGAATACAGTAAGATACATTTGAATAATCAATTAAAAATTAGTTACAAATAGTAATTATCTCGGTTATTACTTCCGAAATTTATTAGCCAACTACATCGGAAAATGCAAGAAACTTTGAATTGGACGTAGATAGCCTTTTTCATCTTTTCTGATTTCAATAGGCATCCCACCCTCGCCTCAGGATGAGAGGACATAGTTATTTTTATAAGTTCCTCATCAAATTTTCCTGAGCTAAATGATAATACGAGAAATGAGTATCTATCCACTTTCCATATATGCCTACAAGAATGGTTTATGCAGATAAGCCCATAGAATGCTCATATGATTTGGGCCCATATTAATTAAAATGATCCAATTTATTTTTGTATTTTCTTTCTTTCAAATTATTTTAATATACGTATGTTATTTGACGTTTTTCAAAAATAATCTCTTACCCTTTATAAAATAAAAATAAGATTTATATAAATTATTCTTTCCAAATATTACTTATAAAATTACACAGAATATGTCGTTGTTTTGTATTAAAAATGATCCAATATTATATGATTGTTTTATCACTAGAAAGCCCTTGCTTGTGTCACCAAAATCATGGCCTTTTCAAAAACGACAAGAGGACAAAATCGACTTTTGAACATAAAAGAATAAAATAGTGATGGGAAGTCTTCATCACAATTCACATCCACTCTCCCTAGAGAAAAAAATTGTTATTAAATTATGAGTTGTGTGTTAAGTTCTAGTGAAGCAACAAGTGTAGTCAATGTACATACCCCTAGCTCATTATAATAATATTTTAAGAATATAAACTTGAAAAATACTACTACTCCATTAAAAAAATTGTGCAACTACCATTGATCTAAGCTACTAATCCCTAGGAATATCATACTTTAATACAATTATTATTTTTTCTACTAAATGATTATAGATGCTGTGGGACCCACTCAAAATGGAGGTGATTACAATAATAGTAAAATCAAAATAAAAAAAGGAAATGATTTTCTCTCTATTTGCTTATGTAGAATTCCAAGAATAACCCCCTATTACAATAAAAAAAAAGTACTAGTAATATGTTTTGTCCCATTGTGTTGGTTAGATGCACTTTTACAACCATAATTACTCTCACACTAAATTAACTATTCCTTCCGTCCCTAATTACTTATCCACTTTTAAATTGACATATTTATAAGAAAACAATAATTGTCATAGTGAGTTTATCATTTTACCTCTATTAATTATGAAGTGGATGAATTAAAAACTTAAGATATTCAAGAAGTTCTACCTTTTTCAAAGTAATTAATTGAGGATATAATAGGTTTAAAAAATGTCCTGTCTTGATTTGTCAAAATGGACAAATAATTAGGAACAACTAAAAAAGGAAATGTGGACTAGTAATTAGGGACATATGGAGTAGTAAATAGTATTGCTTGGCTAGTTTTTTTGTGTGTCGATTTTTATTATTATTTGTTGTTAATTATGCTTTGATTATTTTATTATTTTGTTATTGTTATTTTTATATTATTATTTGTTATTTTTTAAACTATTTTTTTCATACCTTTGTTACCTTTTTAGACGGTTTTGGATGATATATTTTTTCCAGGTTCAGGATCTATAAAAATAATCTTTCTATTTTTAAGGTAGAAATAAAATTTGTGTATACTATATCTTTTTCATATCTCACTTTGTTGAATTGTATTGAATATGTTGTTGTTGTCGTTATTGTATATATATGTCAAATTCTACATTTAAATGATATATATTTAAAGTTGGACATTGTTAACAAAAGTTATTAGTTATATCGTTGGTGTAGTGGTAATTGGTATCCATTTGAATGAAAGAGCTTTGGGTTTGAACTTTGAACCCCAAATAGTACAATATTTTATTTTTTTTATTTTAACAACTGCACACCATTATTCTTGAACACCCGAAGCTTAAATTGCTTGAAATTCACTATAATTCCCTTTTCATTTTTTTCTCAGTCTACCCCAACTCTTCTCAAATCCATCTTCATTAATCTCTTGCATTTTCTCATTAAAATATTTATGTTCTTTCTCTTTATATGTATAAATCATCTTAGAATCGTTTTCCACTTAAAAATAAATAAAATTTTCTTTAATGGTTATCTTTATTTTAATAAAATTAAAAATGATATTTGTATTCAATTCATATCGTCTAATATATATTTTCAAGTCAGTATAGATTATTATTAAATACAACGACAAATTCAACGAAAACTCCACAAAGTAAGAGATAAATTATTGTAAATAACATTACAACTTGTTTTCCTTATGTATTATATTAAAATTTATATTTTATATTGTAAATACGTCTCCTTCGAGAATGGTAGCTAAAATTAATTCTTTTTTTTGATAACCCTAAAATTAATTATTTTTTTTTCTTCTAAAAGAATACATAAAAATGTAGGAGTTTCAATTTTGAGAGAATATCTTTATGATGGCCTCTTTTTTACTTGTCCTTAGTTGCTCATAGTTTTTTCTCTTTAGTTTTTTTTTTTAAATAGTATATTTTTATATCTAAAAATAACTTAATTTTAAATATTCTATGTTATTTTGAATAATATAATTTATAGCCATTTGAATATATATTACTTTCTTCATCTTAAATTTATATTATTGAGAGAGGTGATAAGACAAAATATGATGTTGTTGCAGATTACCGAGGATATGGTCTTACATACGAAGGTACGGAAGACATGTATTACGACTGAAGATTAGTAGGTAGTGTTGTCTTACTTATGATGATTGGTGTTTGTCATTATATTAGTTATAATAATAGTTTCTGTTTTTGATATCCATCATTATTTGCAATTGCTTTCAATAATCTATCCGAGTATGTTGTTTATTGTGTTTCAATTATTTCATTATTTTTTGGTTGTTCTTGCTCTTTCTGTGTGACGTGCTATATTTTCTTCTTTGTATATGAAATTGTTGCATTTGAGTCAAAGATCTTTCGAAAATAATCTCTCTACCTCCACGAGATAATGGTATAATTTGCGTATATTCTATCCTTCTTTCCTCACTTGTGAAATTTTACTGAATATATTGTTGTTTTTGTTGCATCTTATTTTAACAATCACTTCAACTTCTGCCATATTTATATAATATAAAAAAAGACATATACAAGTATATTTTATATATTTTATTAAAGATATATATTTTTTAGTTTCTCATTCGGTGTTCGAAGCCCACATTGAAGTCCCGATTAAATTAGAATCGCCGCACTGCAGAGTCCATTCGAGGGGTGGTGCTTTAAACAAGATTTTCTCCATATCCAAGGCTCAAACTCGAGACCTCTAATTAAGGTGAAACAATCCCACTGCACTATACCCATATTAGTAAGGTAATTTTTTTATATAAATTTTTTTTAATTCCTATCTAATATTAATGATATACTTGAAAATAATTACCAACTTTAATCTTAAATTTCCAGTGAAATGAATTTAGAATAATTATTTGGAGCTAAAGTGACTCTTTATCTGAGATGGGAAAGTATACACTTGATATAGGCCACAAACTTCACAAATCTTTTTTTTTCTAGTTAAAATTTGTGTTTAGTATAAAAATGATCTGTTATGATTACCTATAAAATAAATAATAGAAAATTATATTTTTTAGATCTCTTACATGATAATTTCTTATAAAAAACATAGAGAATTAAAAATAAATTAATAAAAATTATAAAATCTAATAACGGTCTTCACATAAATTGAAACCGAAGATGAAAAATATTGTGTGGGGGGAGGGGGATGACAAGGGGGTGGGGGTTTGGGTAATGATTGTAGTGGGAGGCGGGGGAGTGAGAATGGGACCCATTGAGGGGGCAACCTTTTGTGGTGTGTGTTATTAGTAAGGAGAACTCTCACTTTCATGACTCATTCCACTCTTGTCTGTCCAATTATTTTTTTTTGTAGTTTTCTCTTTTCCTTTTTCATCACAATCTTCAAGCATATTATTAAAAAAAATATTATGACATCTCAAATTATTATATATATAAATAATACTAATAAAAAAGCTTTTTATATATATTCAAGGAAAATATTCCTGCTGTCCTCCATTAAATTATTCTTGTGAAAAGTTAAAATGACATTTCTTCCCTTTTGTATATAAACGAATATTATTATTATTATTTTTGGAAATGAATTAAAGATTTGTTGAACCTACATGAGATGAAAAGATTATATTCTTAACTAAATGAAAGAGGCTTGAACTAAAAAAAGAAAAAAGAAAAAAGAAAGATTATTTATTTATTATGCAATATGAATAATTTTATATTAGCATTTATTATATCATACCAACAATAATAACATATTCAATAGAATTTGTATGTGCGGTCTCAAAAAGATACACGAATTTTATCACTATCTTATGGAACTAGAGAAATTATTTTCAGAGCACCATTCAACTTGAGTACAACAAATCAAAATTACTATAAAAAAGAAAAAAATTAATACATAAACAAGAACAACAAAAAAAATAGTCAATAACCGAAACACTATATGCAATAGATGAAAACAATCAAATGCAAATCACTAGAAAAATAAAGTTAATACTATGTCAAACACCACCAAGCTAAAACCGCTCGGGAATCAAGACAAACACTCCACAACCTACAATCCAATCATTTTATCATAATTCACGACCTCTACATCCTCCTATCTAATGCCATATTTTAGTAGATTGATGTTCATTTTTTTTTAATTTTTAAATAAATTGATTCCATATGTTTTATCTTATTCTGTGGGGTATTATTATAAAGTTAGTAAGATTGTATGAAGTAAAAAAAAAAAAACTGAAATAAATATAAATAAAAATTAGCAGGAGAAAAAATGATAAAAAGGCAAAATACTGGTAACCATCCAAGAACAAGAAGGGGCAAAGGGTTTTCTCACTTTCTCTCCCACTAATTATTATCAGGTTTTCCTCTCTCTTTTCTTTAATTCTTTTCTCCATTATTTGCATACCCATTTTCCCCTTTGCCTTTTTATTTTCACCAACGCCCTTTTTCTGGGTAATCTGCTATTTTTATTTCTATTTTTCTTTTAGAAATCTGTATATTAAATTGAAGTGTTTCTAAAAAATTGATTTTTTGGTTGATTTTTGCTTTTCTTGAGACCCTTTATGTAGCTGATGAGAATCTGTTGTTCTTGTAGGTTTGGAGGTGGATTTGTTGTTTGTTGGATATTGATTGTTCATGGTAAAGGGGGTTTTAGGGTCACAGATGATGAGGATGATGAGCTGATAAACTTAGGAATCTACACCCTTGGGTATAATTAATTTGCTGTTATATGTTGATTCTTGTGCTGTTGTTGAAATGGATGTAAGGGTTTCTTTTTTTGGTTTGATGGAGTTGGATCTTTCATTGGTTTGATTTTTGGGAGGAAAATCAATTTTGGGTATTGTTTGAAATTTGCTAAAGGGAGAGACTTTGCTTAAATTTTGTGATTTTGAGTGGATTTTTTAGCTTATGGGTGTTGCTTGAAAGAATTGATTGTTTAGTTGTTTGGCGGTTTTGGGTGTTGGATTGATTGGTCAAAATGGAAGAAGATGGAATAACTTTTGTTGCAGGAAGTGAAAACTTGGAAAGTGGGATCAAGATTAATGCAGAAGAGTCTCAGTGTTTCGAGATGGAGGTGGAATCTTGTGAGACTGGAACACTTGGTGTAAGCAATGAGAGTGTAATTTTTCCATCAGAGAATGGTGAAGGAAGTAATGGTAACGTGGTCTTTTCCAGAGAATCTCCGCTTGTACGTAAGGACTTTAGATCATCTGCTGTAGTAGGAGGGTGTAATTGTGGAGTTAATAAACTTAAAGCGAGAATGGCTAGTTCAGATGGTGAGATTGGGAAAAATGAGAAATCTGGTGCTGAGAAGAAGCTTAATAGACAAGAGAGGATTGAGTTAGGGCGATTGTTTCAGGGTGCCGTGAGTTGTCATGATTGGGAGCTTGCTGAGAGTTTGATTCTACTGGCAGATCCCCAAACTTTAAATGATGCATTGTGCATTGCTTTAGATTCAGTATGGTTTTTAAGTACACAACAGGAGTTATATGGGATAACAGGGTTGATTAAGAAGATCATTTCTAATGGTGCTTTTGATTTCACTCGGGCTGCTCTAAGGACTTCGTTTCTCGCCTCTTGTGTTTCTGCTTGCCAAAGTCGAACCATGAGCCTCACAGATACTGTGACTGTAATGGCACAAAGGTCAGAGATTTTGCCTGTCCCTATACATCATTTGTGTGATTGAACTAGGATTTTTCTCACATAACTTGAATTTAGTCTTTGATGGTAGAAAAAGTACAAAGGATAGTCAGTTTGTTGTTCGATGTTTCCCCATCTCTTCTTGTTTTGTTGAATAAGTAAATCAACTTCATTAAATGTGGACAAAGCCTAGTCACAATAGAGATACTAAGAAAGTAGAGAACCTACGAAAAGAGATGGTTTTCTACAAAAGCTACCCCAATCATCATCTATACGATGAGGAACGTCATGGCTGCACCCAAAAAAGATATAAGAGACTGCTCCTTAACATAACAAAATTCATCTCCACACCCTCAAAAGCTCTCCTGTTTCATTCTCTTCAAATGGCCCACCTCAGTGCTTGTGGAGCAACACTACAAGATCTGCTTCCTCGATTTATTCTTCCGCACCTCCAGCTGAACATTTAACCTTTTACATTACCTGCTATCACCCAATAAATTCCGAACCATGTCGGAAGACTTGGAACTTCCTACCATAACCTCGAAGCAACCATGTTGATGTTTCCACATCTCTCAAAAATGCATTTCTGTGGTACAAATATTGCACATTGTGGCATGCTTGTTTGTAATTTTAAGTCTCCCAAAGCCATTTATTTTGGATTTCCAGATACAATTCACTGGATGTCTTCCTTGGCGTAGGTCTAGAAAGCTTTTCTAAAAATCTTATTTCTTGCTGGCATGTATTATTGACCCTAAGAGTCATATTCGTTCACTTGAAGGAGCATCTTACTAGCTTCTCAGCCTCGAACAATCTGTGAATTTCATATTTTCCCATATTCTTCATGCTGAAATTCTACTTTCAGTCGTCTTCAGACATTGTATGCTTTAAGAACATGCATTTGCTTATTGGTAAGGTAAATAACAGAACCTTAATATAATTTGTTTCTCTGTTGGTATAATTTCCTTGATGAGGTACTTGTTGAGGTTGTTTTGATCTTCATGTTTAGGATTTCAATGAGTAATGACTTAAAAGAGTTGCAATTTTAACTTTTCATAGTTGTTATTTTCCTTCCTTTCCCTTTCTCGCTTTATGTCAATTTGTATACTTATGCTGGGTGCTTGTGTCACTTAATGTTGGATTTTTCACAACTACTATTTGCAGGTTGCATGAACGACTTCAAGAGTGCAATGGGGATGAAATTTTGAAGGCAGAAGCTGGTGCTAAGGTCCAGAAGTTTACTGAATGGGCTCTAAAATGTATTGGTTTCCATTCCCGCTGCCAAGGGAACAGGGATAGGGTTGGGCACAATCCTGCTGTTGAAATACAACTACAGTTGTCGGCTTTCAAGACCTTCCTCGATCTAGCTGGGAACCACCTTTCAGGGAAGGACTTCACAGAAGCATTTGATGCAGCTTGCTTCCCGCTTACACTCTTCTCTAGTTCATTTGATCCTGGCTGGGCATCAGGTATTTCAGCTACTGCAATCCAAGGATTGCTTGGCATGTTGGTGGAGGGCGGTGCAGACAATGTTAATCAATGCTTTCTTGAAGCCTCTCGTTTTGGGAGCACTGAGCTTGTCCGCATTCTCTTGCAGGTATACAAGTGTTTACTGTTTAATTTTTTACTTGTGCCTTTAGAATGATGTATAGTCAGCTTTGACTTCCTACTATTCTCCAAGATTACTGTGTTTCTATGGTTCTTATTATATTATGTTTTTTGCTTGTAATGCTTTTTTTGTTCTGACATTTTTTCTTCTCACCCTTAACTTCCAGTCAGGCTTAGAAAGTACTGTTGGTATTTCTATCCACTCCAGTTTCACTTAGACAAAAAGCAACAGAAATGTAAAGAAGTAAAGAAAAATACATATACACCCCAAAACTGGCACGTGCATCAAGTTTTCCTTCTCCTAGTGAAAGGGCAGTAAGTTAAAACATCCAAATATAGTGCTGCATGCTGGAGTGATTTGTTAGACAGAAAGCCGATTAAAACTACATAGATTGGTATCTTTTGGCCTTTATGATATTGTCCTTTCTGCACGAGACTCATTACCTTTACTGACTTTCTAACAAGTGTTAATCCATAACATTGAGGTTTGAAATTGGTATATTCCAACAAATTAGTCATTGAGAAGATTCATTGTCGACTATTTTTGTTCTGGTTGTCAACCTATCACGCTAATATACTACAATATTCACTAGGCATGTGTTGGATATGACAAGCTTAAGAACAGAAGTTTGAAATAAGGACATCGCTTGCGTAGGACAAAATTTAAGTTTTTATATTTAACTTGTTGCATATGGTGCAAATAGACATTAGGGGACTATCAAGCAAGAAAATATGAATGACATTTTCCATCAATTCCTTAGGTTCATACATCACGAATTTTCGAGTTCAATTTGCATAAAAGAGGTTATAGGTCTTACAAAGCTATTTCTTTCCATGTGGTTTTAGATTTACCTTGTTCCCTTTGTAACACCTTCTCTCACCATGGTTTCACTCTATGGACCGCTGCATCTGGAGGTCGATGCAACGCAACGCAGGACATGATCAAGCCATCTTAAGCAACCTTTTCTCATCCTATCCTCAATGTATGCTACTTGCATCATCCGACAAATGCACTTATTTTGGGCTTTGTCTAATCTTGTTCAGCTTAGCATGTGTATCTCTCTGACATTCATCTTGTGGATTTGTTGGACTTTAGAAGCCCAACATGCTGTTGTGAAATGATTTCAGTGATTTAGGATTCAGTGTCAGGCACTCAGGCTCATGTTCATGGTTCACGCCAAATTCAACTGCAAGTTTGATTGGGTCCCTCAAATATGATGTCCTTATATCCTAGGTTTTAACTTTGCGACTATTGTAGCGTCTTTGAAATCCTTGACTTTGGTGCCACCTCCTTGTAGCCATTGATATCAACTTCTCTCTCTTTTTTTATGAATTAAACAGTCTATTCAGAAGCTAAATATTTAGGAATCACATCGTCTTTCTGCTTTCCCTGCTTCACATCCCACAAAGTGGTCATGTGTGGTAAGAGTAGTTTAGTCAGAGTAGGAAAGAAAAAATGAATAGGAAATAGCCAGGTTATTAATATATCATCGCAAACCCTCAGATATTATTTATGGAAATTGATTTCCTGTTGAAATTTTAACATTTAACTAGTTTATAATTTATAAACTGGGTAGACACATGTTTGTTTCCTTTCCAAAAGGGAAAAATCGGAAAATGGGACTGCTTTTTGTATGCGAAAGTTTATTTAATTTAGCAAGTGAGAAGTTGGTGATATTGCCAACTTCAATATTGATTCAGTTACTGTGGTGGCCCCGTTAAATGATTATGATTGGCATAACAGAGATCCATGAGAGAGAGGTTTAATTCATTGAAGTTATAAATGTTTTGAGTTGTTATCTTGGATTATTAATTGAGATGTATTATATTGTTTTATTTTCTTTAGCAACTGATAAACAGATGGCCTTTTATACTATCTTAGAATATTCTGCTTTACTTTTTACTACTTCAGCTTACTTATGCTCCATGCTCAGATGAACCATCATTGTGGTGCTGGTAAACTTGTATAATGTCTGCACTGTTCTTGTTTTGTGGCAGTCTACTTGGGTTTGTATCTCATTCTGGCCAGCTGGGTGTCACTGTTACTCATAATGCTTCTTTTCACCATTTCTTTGTATGATTGCTGGGGCTAGAATTTTGGAGCAAGTGTTTGACCTTGATATTTCTTGTTTTTTGTTGATGTTTTCTGGTCTCTCGGAATATTTGGAGAATAGAGCTGTCTATCATGCTCATCTTTGCTTGGTTGTTTTCTCTTATAGATTGCTCAAAGGAATAGCTTGGATGTTGATGTCGACTTGGCTTTGGGATTTGCTTCCCATTATGGTAAAATTGGAACTATGGAATGTTTAGTGGAAGAAGGGAATGCAATGGCATTCTTGGGACCTTTGATGAGAGCTGCCGAAAGGGGCTCCATGCAGGTAGTTGACTGGTTTGTTAAAAGGGGTTGCAGAGACATGGAACTATGTCTGGCCCTCACCGCTGCTACTTCCAGTAGTCAGGTTGAAGTTGCTCGATATCTCCTTCCTCACGTTCCTCAGCATGTTCTTGCTGCCCTAAGCATTGAGATCCTTAAGGCTGCTGGTGAAAGAAGTAGCGGGTCTCTCGATGGAGTAGCATTTCTCCTAAGTTCAGACTTCCTCGGCGATCCCATTGCCACTTATGCTGTCGCGGACAGCATTGCTAAGTCCGATGACGAGGCTGTGGCTCCTGCACTCAGGTCTTTCCTTCGAGAGCATTGGTCAGAAGCTGCTTTCTCAGACGGACTTAGGCAGGGACAAGAACACTACTGTAACCTGGTGCGTATTATGAAATGGGGGGAATCTCCCGTGTGTTTGAGGGACATTCCGGGGCCATTGAGGATAGCAATAGCATACCTGCCACTGTATAGGGAATGTGTCAAGGCAGGGGGTTGCTTGTTATCACAAAGACTTAAGGGCCAGCTTGTGGAAGCAGCAAAAAGGCTTGATGGTGTAGTGCGGGAAGAGGTAAAGCAAGGAAGAGAACTATTGGCTGTTTTGGAGCATCATCTTCCTCCATTTTTGCATAATAATGCATCCAATGCTGCTTAGTTTTTGAAAATTTTCACATCTTGTCTCTTCACAAGTATAATAACACAATGATTGGTGCATTGAATGTGAGCAAGAGGCCCTCTTAAGGTTGGTCAATTATCTTAATGAACCAGACCAGTAGATTACCTTTTGTGTTGACTTGAGATAATTGTACCTGCAGAGAGTCTACAATTTGCATATTCTGATGTGTATGTTGAGTAACTACATTCACAAGTCTGTAACTCAAATGGACATGCAATATTGGCTATTTTCATGGCGCTTCTCCCCACTTGTCTTCTTACGCGACAGTACATATAAACACGTGGTGTGTCTTTTTATCACCGATTATGAGTAATTAATACTCCTTTCGTCCCAATTTGTGTGATGTTTGATCGGGCATCGAGAGTTTAAGAAGATGTTTGAATTTGCATTGAGTTTAAGGAGATAAAGAAAGATGTTTGAACTTGTGATTTAAGACAAGTTATTGCTATTGTGTGGTCGTAAATCTCTCATTAAGGATAAATAAAAAATTTACTAAGTTAAATTGTTTTTAAATATAGAAAGTAATACATAAATTAGGATGGATCAAATGGTATCACTTCAATTGATCACTTAATCATGTTAAACTTTAATGTGGTATGGTGTAATATTAGGTGTTGACGAATTTCATTTTTTTCTTTTTGGATTTGTTGCTAATTAGCACTATTTAGCTATGAATTGAGGGTTTATCGGGAACGATCTCTCTATCTTATAAAGGTAGGAATAAGATTTGCGTATATTCTATCATATTTAAATTTTATTTATATTTGAATATTTTATTGTTATTATTAACAATATTTAGCTATAGATATCCAGGTTTTATGAGAATTAAAAGAAGTTTGATCCCATCGTATTATCTTTTATTTTTACCTTTTGCATTGTTTATCAGCATGCAATTGTTTTGGGATTTTAACTTTCTATGTTTTTGTATCAAGTCGATGTTCTTGTAAATAGGTTTGATACTGACAAATATGTGTTATATTCTTATTTTTGTTTTCTTCCTCTCCTACTGCCAAATGACTTTCAGCTTGTTTCATGGATTAGAGAGAAGAGAGCTAATATATTTCCTTCTACGGACTTAACCTTTTTCTTTAGCCTCTGGGCCCAGTAGTGCTTTCTTAAAGCTTGTAACTTTTTTCTTCTTTTTGTTTTAGATTAATTACTCGAGTGAATCCCTTTTAATAAATAACAGTGCATTTAAACAAACTCTTTAATTATAGCAATACTATGTATTTTATTATATTTTTCTCTCTATACACTTTTCCTATGCACTCTCTCCCGGTCTCTAAAACTGTGCTTCTATCAAAGGCCGAAGAACTAGGATTTACATTTTCATTCATAGAGAAGCTAAGGCTATTTTCATAGGTCGAAAAACAGGGGCGATTCAGTTTGTTGGAGAAGTGGCTAGTTCTCGTTTCCTGCTTTGGTGTTGACGACGATTTTCATTCTGAGAGTTATTTTAACAATCATATTCAAACTCGACAAACATCTGAAGATCTGGAGTTTTGAATATATGAAAATTTGAATATATATGTAAATATGAAAGTTAGATTGTATTAAAATTGAAATGTTCTTATCTAAGCCACGTCTTCCATAAGTTGTAGGTGTGTCATATCCTGTTTAATAGCCAACCTTTCACACCTCCTCACTAGAACATTTGTGTATCTCCTCTATACATACCTAAATCATTTCAGTCTTATATTGGATATTCGAGTTCCTAATCCTATCTCTCCTAATAGGAGCGTGCATTTATCTCAACATTCTCATTTACGCCTTTCTAAACCAACTAACACTCCACTCCCTACAATAACTGTTCACTTAAGATAAAACATAATAGTGCTAAACTATTCAATCAGTTTAACAAGTTTCTCACTATTTTTTCAAATTATCGTTCTGTCTTTCCTATAAACAACAATATATATTAGTAAGCTCTTATTAATATGATAATGTATTCTTTTTATTTTATATAAAATTAAGTGCATTTTAAAAAGCTAAGAGCCAAAAACTACAAATCCAAATAGCATTAGATTCTTTTGAGGTAACCAAAATATTAAATTAAAGTCATATAATTTACAACTTTTTAATCTCTAAGGTAGGTCATTGATGTCATTAGAAAATTTAATAATCAGGTCATTAAACTATAATATACATTATAATTTTTTAAAAATATATATTTACTTGTTATTTTGTTGGTGAGGGACTATTCATATCAATTACTCATTTTAAATATTTTTTTCCCATTAAAAGTAAAATGAGTTTCTTTTATTACACGATTAATAAGAAAATCAAAAACAAAAAAACTTAGTTGAATTAAGGATTAAAAAACAACTTTAGCTATCCTATTTTATTGAGTTTCATATTTGAATTATTGACCGTGTGAGTTTTTTACTTGAACTATCACTCAATGACCCAATGATTAGCGAAATACAGTTAGAGTTTGACTCGACCAAATATTTGTCTAGAAATGTTTCTAGGTGGGTTTGTCTATAAAATCTTCGTCTACCCGCCATATATAACAACTTTATTTGCCAAGACATTAATTTTTTAAAATATATTTTTAATTGACTTTTTAAAACCCTTAAACTCCCCCCCTTCAAATAGGAGATATCGAATGCCACATCAGATATGAGACCACGACTAAGAAGGTGGAGAAGAAGATGGTAGACTAGATATCATAGTTGAAATAAATTAATTTATACGGACAATTTTAACCTTTTTTTTTAAAAAACTTTTTAACCTAATATTAATTTATTTAGACTTGTCATAGGGAAATTATTTTTTTGAGTGCCACGTGACAAAAATTTTAAACAAAAGAAAAAGTGTTCACACATCATCAAAAATAAGTCAAAGGTGTATTTTGCTAACTATTGAGTGATAGTTCAGATATGAAACTCAAAAAATTAAAATAATTTAAATATGTTTATATAGTTAACTCAAAAATAAAATGAGTTTCTTTTCTCACATGGTTAATAAAAAATAAAAAATAAAAAGTTTAATTGGGAATTGGAATGTCAGTTCGATTTGCTTATTTTGCACATCACGGGTCGGGTCGGATCATGGATCCTTATAAATACTGAGATTAGGGAAACGGCATTTTGCCCCGCCATTTTTCAATCAAAAATTCAAATAAAGCAGTAGCAGATGAACTAGAGAGAAGCTTCAATTCGAAAATTTTCGTGCTAGGGTTTTGATTCCAAAGAATCCTTGCATTTTTCACCGGAGATTTTCGAATTCGTGGAGGTTATGTGGAATTTCTACAGCTCTATAACAGTTTTCGAATCTCGCGATTTGGTGTTGAATTGAAATTGTTTGATTTCGTTTATTTCTTCTCTGTGATTTTCAGGTTGAGATTTCAAATTGGAGAGTTTTAATCTTCGAAGTTCCGAATTTGTTCTGATTATTCAAATTATGTAAGTACGATGCAAAATAAATCTAGCTGTCCCTGTTTTTTTTATGTTTTTTTTTTTGTAATATTTTGTTGTTTCGTGTATATTTCTTCAGTGAGTGCAGACTTTTTTCATTTGAAGGTTTCGGATCTGAATTTTGCGGAAAATCCAGTTATTAAGCTCGTTTGAAGGTGAAGATTTGTTGCTCAATCACTTGATATTCTGATTATCTGTTTGGCGGCTTGAAAATTATAGGATTGAAACTTTACCTACTCTAATTTCGCTTTCCTACTGACAGGATCTAGAAAATTTGTCATGTTTTTATATAAACTGAGTGTTGTGCACTATAAGTGTAGTAGCTGATAGCTAATTAGTTAAATTTGCTTATACTTCTGTTCATTTATCTCGGTTGATGCATAGTCGTGATTTTTTATTTATTAAAAGTTGATTATTCATCAACATGTAAAAAACTGATTTTTCACTACATAAGCAGCAAGCAGTTTCACGTGATAGTTAACTTGCTTTTCTACAGTTATCAAAGCATGTTTTGTGTTTTCCAGTTAGTTTTCTTCGGCTATCCAAGTATGAACCCTGATATTTCAAAAGTTTATAGGAAGCTAGAGGTTTCAGCTATGGATATTCTAGCTGTCACTAGGCAGTTCTTCTTTCACATCAAGCATGTTTGAAATTGGATTAGCCAGATACAACTGGCTGTTAAGTGGTTTTTCTATTTGTGTCATTTGAGATGCAAAGTTTGTTCGGCGATGTTGTCAACTTTCTCGTAGGGATAATTAGTCATTTTTCATTGACTATTCCTGTGTCTGCGGTTATAGAAAACATGGGATCAGAAATGTTATGCTCAGAATTTTTAATGATTACAGAACTTTGTATAATGTGCTATGAAATTGACAATCATTTCTGAAGGTTGAGATGAGATGCAATGCTTGCTGGCGAGAATTGGAAGGACAGGCCATCACTACCACTTGTGGCCACATCTTCTGTATCCTAGTTTTGCATGTGTTCCATATTGTTTAGTGTGTATTCCAGCCTCCCGAGGGAATGTCTTAGCTGTCAGTGAACTAGAGTTACAATCTTGGGAATCAGGGTTCGATTCCAGCAGAGGTGACACTAAATCCCATCTGCCAATGTCTTGGTGGGAAGTGTTATCTGCTACTATATTGGTGGTAGGTAGAAGGTACTGGATGGCTCATTTGATGTTCCTGGAAGCTAGCACAGATACCCCCGTAATCCATAAAAAAATAGTGTTCCCATATAGGCATGTATGGTTGCGCAGTTTTCATGGACGTGATTATGGTGTACAACTGCTATGATTCCTTAACAATGATAATAGGTCAGAACGATGCCAGTAAGATTCTCAGCAGTGATGCTGCTTGTCCTATTTGTGATCAAGTTCTCTCTAAAAGGTTAGTGCTATCTAGTATCACTTTCATCAAGTGCTGTTTAGTTCACCTAAAAATGAAATTTTGCAAAATGTATATCCTAAAAATTAGCACTTTCTCTAAGTTCTGGTCCCTTTCTCCTTTTGATTTGTTTTTCTAAATCTTTTTTTGTTGGTGTGTTTGGAGGGGGAGTGGAAGGTTAGGACACTTCCGGAACATTGATTTTGTTTTCCATTGCTACATTTTATGTATTAATTGGGTTGTATTTTAATTTTAATAGCATTTATTAATCACTCAAAGTAATTTGTAGCATCTTGTTGAGGCTGTTATGTAACCAAGCCTCTGATATTTTTGTTTCAGTCTCATGAAACCTGTGGACGTCAATCCAACTGATGAATGGATAAATGTAAGCACACATTTGTGAAAGGGTTGCTCCCTTATCACTTTCTACATTTATGGTGGCCAAATCATATTTGTTTCTAACTTATTTCTTAATCAGCATCCTAGTTAAAATTTGTTCACACCCTCATGCAGATGGTCATGGCTGGAATTACACCCCAGATATGTATCCTTCATCGCATGTCCTGTGTTGCCACATCTGTAATATTCAGTTTTACTTTTAAAACATAGTGACTTTGGCTTAATTATATTAACATACTACTTTCCAAAGTTGATGTAGGGTAACAATATCTTTACAGAAATGGTATTACGTTAGCTTCACTACTTTCTCCTTAATCACATCCAGTAATGAAGAGTGCCTACCGAAGTGTGATGTTCCACATTGGGCAAAAGGAATTGGAAATGCAGTTCAAGATGAACAAGATAGTAGCTCAATGCCGTCAGAAATGTGAGATGATGCAGGAAAAATTCTCTCAAAAGTTGGAGCAAGTGCATACTGCATACCAGAAGGTGGCTAAAAAGTGCCAAATGTTGGAACAAGAGATTGAGACGTTATCTAAAGACAAGCAGGAACTCCAAGAAAAATTTGCTGAGAAATCCAGGTTCGTCTTACAATACTCAAAAGCAGATTCTATTTGTCCCAGGTAAAAAATTAAGAAATCCAGTGGAACTGCAAAGTGCTCTATTATCCACTATAATCTATCAACTGGGGAGGTTGCAAAGTGTTCTGTGGTTTACTACTAAAATCCGCTATCTTTGGTACGTGCTCTCAGAAATAACATTGGTTTCTACTGTCAGGCAAAAAAGAAAACTTGATGAAATGTATGATCAGTTGAGAAATGAATACGATTCAGTAAAGCGCACAGCCATTCAGCCAAGTAATTTCTTTTCAAGAGCAGAGCCTGATTTGTTTGCAAATCCAGCTAATATGATGGACAACAGAGATACTATGAGAAAAGGTAACTCATTTTGTATTTAGAATAATCACATGGCACATATGAGGCTATTGTAGTTTGAAAAACATGATTTTCTTCATCTTAGTGCATGAATACTCATTGTCCAAATTCTTTGAATTTTGGGTATTTCGCTCTCAAAGCTGCATTAACCTTTTAGCAAAACATTAGTCAATTCATTTGCCGCAGATTGGTCGGTTCTCACTCCTGAAACTCCAGGACCAAGAGAAGACATATGGCCTCCAACAAGACAGAATGGTTCCAACTCTGGCCCTTTCGATGTCTCGAGTGGCTCCCCTGTTAGACAGTCAGCAGTACCAGTGGATGCTGGAAACAGAAGAGCAGGTGCACATCCTATGCTTGGCGTTGCAACTGGCGCAAGCAATCCCTCAATGACCCTTAGGAACCTCATCCTATCGCCAATTAAGAGACCTCAACTCTCCCGCAACAGACCGCAGATGTTCACGTAAGCCACAAACTTTGCATCCAATAAACTAATATGTGAGAGCAAGATTTTTACAAATATTTGGTTTTCCAGGTTTTAAGTTGGGAGATTTTTCAACTCCAATAGTGCAGAGAAAAATATACCTGAGATGCAACTATGGACCAGGTTTCCTTAACATTTTCACTGGGAAATTTTGCTGAGAATTAAAGTGCCAGATATTGAAATGCTTAGCTGACTTCTTTTGTGGTAGGAAAAGTAAAGATGATGTAGAGTAATGTTTCATAGTTTACATACAAATTGATGATGTGATATGCGTTACAGTTTAATAGTTGCAGCTTTTCTTGCACTACTTGAGTGCATAAATATGCCTCTTTTATACTTGAGGATTCAAAAATTACAAGTACGGAAAATGGAAACAGTGTCTTCCTTGTGCTGAAAATTAGAGTACTCTTTAGATTACATGCTGCTGACCTAAAGTGTATGCAAGAATACATGTCATGTATTGATTGGATTGATGTAAATATCGTATGTGGTACAGTTCTTTGTGGCTTGATATACCACGTTTAACAGAGCAGACACAATTAGAATCATCAAAAGTCCCTCTTTAAGGTACCTTACAATTCCAAACCCTCAACCTTCATAAATCCATGGATTAAGCTACTGCTACTCCAGGAGCTTCATATATTACTTACATTTACGACATAGGAGGGAGAGATCAGTGGATTTTATATGGACAAACCGAGATCATTTATTGGAAGTTTCAATTTGATGGGAAGGACAACCCAAGACAACACATTGCTCATTTTGTGAGTTGATTGCAGGTACTTATGTTAACAGTAGTGATAAAGAAATTAAAAATAACAAGAATGCATAATTGCTCTTTATGTAAAATGAAAGAAATGTATTGTATATATGTAATGAACTGTCAATTTCTCTTTTAAATAATTTTCTTACAAATATGTATACTTAAGTCTCTTGATCATATGACATTATTGGAAGGCATGAAAGCCAATATGATAAGAAGTATGAAAATGAAAATAGGGATTAACAACAACATGAATGGTGGTGGCGGTGGCAATGGTGGAAGTATCAATGGAAGAAGTAACAATAATGCAGTAAGACAAATTAGAAACAACATTGACTCTAAACTGAAATAACTCATGGTAGATGATACATTCCTTTTAGCATATTTCCCTTGTGATGAGAATAATCTTCCATACTCAAAAGTAGTAGTAGTTGTTCCATTGGAGTTTGTCACTTCTTTAACATCCATAATTACTAGGAACGACTTCTCTTGATCAATACTTTCTCTTGATAATGAATTATTTTCTTCGATTTGAGGGGCGAATTGATGAGTGTGTTGAAGGAAAGAAAAGAAGAAGAAGCAGTTTTAGAGTATTTCCTATTTTTGGTTTGAGATTTATGATAATTATATTTTGTACTAGATCTGTTGTTATTATTATTATATATATATACTATGCTTATGTTATATTTGTTGGAAGAGAGAGAGAGAAATAGATGGGAAAATTCAGGTGGGATTCAATGAATTCCCAAAT
This sequence comes from Solanum okadae, assembly GCA_036553675.1. Classification (NCBI taxonomy): domain Eukaryota; kingdom Viridiplantae; phylum Streptophyta; class Magnoliopsida; order Solanales; family Solanaceae; genus Solanum; species Solanum okadae. Next base: position 8,947,058 of record CM071685.1, on the reverse strand, counting down.
CAAGTGGGGGCAGTTTATTTCCTAGTTGATATTTCGTGAAAAAGAAATAGGAGAGTTGTCTCCCTTGTCCAAGATTCTTCACCCCTGGACAATCTTGCTTTCCACACGACTCCAATCGAGTCGAGCTCAATCAAACTTCTTATATTAGTATCACATCGAATTGAATTTGAGTTGAATTTTATTAAAATTTAATCGAGTTTGAGCTTAGATTGAGTTTACTCTTTAATGTTTAGTGCACTATTAGAAATAATTAGATATAAAATAAATAGGTTGATTAAGAAAAATGTATAGACATTAGTAGTTTAAATTCAAATTGAACATAGAATAGAACTTTCAGGTCAAAAGAGTAAAATAATAAAATTCAAAAAAGTTGTCTAATAGAATTAATTTTCATTAACTTTTTTTTAATTACATACCGTACCACCTATAAAGTAATCTTACATAATCATGATGTGTATAATCAATTACATTATATATTGATTTAAAAATACAAATTAATAGATTTATTATAATTATTACATGCATTGATGTAATTGCTAACTTAGTTAAGTTTAATAATAAATTTTGATTTAGAAGAAATTATGATATGATGAAAAGTGAGTCAATTGAGCCGAATTGAATCGAGTCGAATTAAATTTTAACTGAAATCAAGCTGAGCTAAATACAAGCGAGTCTAGTACTCCAGCCTTCTAGGCTTGTTGCCCATGCACAACGATGGAGTAGGGAATTTACACAAAAAAAATTTGAGAAGTAATTATTTTTAAATTTCTTTACCACGTTAAAATTTTCTCTCATGTAGAAATGATTCGAAGGTTTATATGGGAAAACGATAAGATATTCTAAAATTAAGGGAAATTTAATAAAAGTACCCTAATTAATAATTTGGTCAAAAACGTAACCCCCCTATATATATATATATGGAAAATGAAGTTGTCTTAATTTAATAGGGAGCATTTTACCTTTAAAGTGAAATTTTTCGATACAAATTTAAATTAATCAAACCTCAAAATGAATCGGAAACACCAAAATGGAAAACCAAAAACAACAACTCCATTGTGAAACTTGTGTAGAAGAACACAAGTCGAAAATGACTGTCAGCCAAAGTCGAAAACTTCCTAATTTTTGACTTTTCATTTTTCACGTTGTTATCGTTTTCTCTTGTAGCTTTTATGCCTGCGCCTCAAATATTTATATCATAAAAGTTTGTATTTCAAATATAATTGTAAAATGATTCCTATTAAATTAAGACGACTTCATATTCATGTCTCATCAAATTCGAAATCTCTTATACATATCAATTTATATTAACCTTTAATAGTGCACATGATATAGTGGAAGATTCAAGATTTTCACTAAGGAGTTTGAAATATAAAAATGTAATGTTTGAATTTTGAACCCTTTAAACCACGTAGATGGTGTTTGGATTGACTTATTTTAAATCATTTTGGATTCTAAACTCTTTTTTTATTTTTGAAAGTGTTTGAGAAACACAAAAAGTGTTTTTAAGCTAAAATAAAATATACAAAAATAAGCTAGAAACCAACAGTTGAATATTTTCAACTTATGACATTTAACTTTTAGGGATTATTTGGTTCGAAAATAAATTATGCTAAGATAAGTTAAGCTGGAATTAGTTATGTTAGGATTAGTTTTTATTGCTTGTTTGGTTTGTCATATTTAAAATAATATTCATTGCATAATTTCTAAGAATAAGTTGTTTGTTAAAAATTCCCTCCACCTAAATTATTTTTAAAATATTTTCTTTGCAAGCTTTAGTTATTCATTCCTAAAAACAAAATTTTCATCTCATTTGTCTTAAATATTTTTGAATGTGTATTTCCATGATTGTGCCGTCTATACCCTTATGAAGTCTTAGATCGCCGTTTGAGAATAAAGTACTCCATTAATTATATAATTATATTTAATATTTAAGTATTGATTGATATAATCTTATAATAACTCACTTGTAACTTAAATTTTGTGAATAAAGTCACTTAATTTGTATTATTTCACTAAAAAATGTCACTCTTTTTTTAATCAAAAAAATTTCTTAGTCGGAATAGGTGATAAATCCGACCATTATCACTAAAAAATTGTCACTCTTTTTTGTATCAATTTTTTTTAATCGGAAATTGATAGATCCGACTATTTTTAATGATGTGATAATTGATTTTTAATTTTTGCTACTTCATAGTTCATTCAAAGGTCACTAGTAAGGATAAATTTGATTGCTTTTAATGATGTACATGAGTTTTGAGTAAAAAAATAATTAGAAAAAAATATTAAATCAGATTCAGGTAAATAAAAATCTCCTATTCAATCCAGTTTTGATCGTAAAATCTCTTTATATGCTAAATAAATGCATAAAAAATCATTACATGCTAAATAGATTTCTTTATCTGTCGAAAATTAATGATAAATGCTTTGCAAAAAATATTTAAGAAAGTTGCATAAAGCAATAGAACTCTTATGTTTGGGAGTATATATGATTTCGATTTGAGGACGTGATATATGATTTATATATAGACTTATAATGTAGACAATAGAGTTTAAATACAAAACAAAAACTATCCTAATTATAGAAAATAAAGGACTTGCAATTTACATATAAGACTTGTTAATATCTACAAAGGAATTCTATATTCTTGCAAATAAGGAATCATTATCATCTAACACTTAGAATCCTCATTTACAAGTTTGTTAAAGCTACTATATATTTATAAGCAACAAATATAATACCACAAGTCATCAACATGTAAAAACACCTCACTCGAGCCCTAAAATATTATGTCCAACAATTATCTTCCATGTGAGAATACAGTTACTAATATCAACTATTATTCTTCTGTCGTTGACAGGGCCTTATATGGATATATATGGCGTATCTTTTCTTTTGTACTTTTGATAATTCATCGGGACACTTCTTTTCAAATTAAACTCATTAATCATGTGCTATGAGAATCATTACTTATTCTTAAACTCTCTGGATCACGTAATCAATTTATGGGAGTTCTCACATGATATAGTAAAATCTTATTTCCTTATTTAAATACTGTTAAAGTTTCTTATTATAATTTAATTTATTTATTGTGTATTTAGCGAAATAATAGTGCTTTGAGAATCATTACTTGTTCTCAAACTCATTAGATCATGAGTCCAATTGATAGACTCTCATATGATGTAATAAAATATAAGTTTCATATTTAAATAGTGTTAAGTCCCTTATAATAATTAAATCAATTAATTAATGTCAGCCAAATAGTAACCTAATTTATAAATACCAATTTGGTCGATTATTAACAAATTATTTTGTTGAGTAAAACATATATATATATTGGTAATTAACACGAGTCGATTTATGATACACTTCTCCATATATAGTCTATCATCAATAAAGAATAGTCGATGATCATTGGTAAAGTGGTTCATGCGTTTTTACAACAATAGATAATTTAAATAGAGATAATAATGACTGAATTGAATAACAATGATTGAGAGATAAGAATAACCATGGCTAAATTGGAGAAACTTTTCGTCGTTGGAAGGAATTTTTCGTTGAAAAACCTGAATTTGTTGCCAAAAATATTAGAAGCTTTTAAAAAAATAAAATAAAAACCAAATTTGGACTCGTGGTCCTGGTCACAACCATAGTCTTCTCCTCCTCCTCTTTTGGGTGATAAATATCCTCCATGTGTGGTTCTCTCCATTTGTATTCAAGATCAGCTTTCAAAGGTATGTATCTTTTCATCTTCCTTGTCCATTTGCCGTTTCTGAGATGACTTCCTAGCTTCCCTTGAAGGTGTTCTACCCGGTTCAGATGTATGAGTTATGGGAGGACTCTTAGGAGAGTACGAACCATGTATACCAATTTTGAAGTTCTTATAAGTATCCTTTGTCATTCCACTTTTGTGATAAACTGCTCAAGCTCTGACATATCCTTATAGTAGTTGAAGACGAACATGAATGAACCAAATTCTTCCGCTATTCATCCTTTTGGACTCCTAGTTGGATGCAAGGGAACAATGCAGATCCGGTTCCTTGACTCTCATGTTTTGCTGGTGTATGTATCCCTTTTTGCTGACTCTCATAGCTTAGATTAGTTAGTTCACTCACTGCCCTTTTGCTCCCGCTATAGCACCAATCTAATTTGTACATATTGTTGTGGAACTCTGTGGCTTCAAATCTGGAACTAAGCATGTTAGTCGTAATTGATGATATTGATTTTCCTTGTTTTAACTCTAATTGAAGGAATCTAGTGTTTGTCAATATTAAGAATTTTCCTTCTCATGCTTGGTATCTGATTGTAGTGTTGGAATTGTTGTTTTTCCTCCTTGTCCATAGCTAAATTAGCAATATAGTCTGCTAGTTGATTAGCTTCCCTAAAAATATGCTTGACTGTAGTATTCATTTGAGACATGATCCCCTGAATGTCTTCTAACATTTCTAGCAACTCCCATAGGATTTTCCAATTATGGGCCAACATATTTCTCCAAGAAAGAGAGTTTGTTTCCTGTTGGTAGCCCTGAATTAAGCAAAACTGTAATGCCTTCCAAATAGCCATAGCCTTTGCTTCCATGTTAGTAGCCACTCCTATGTTATGTGCTTCTGCATAGATTAGATTTCCTTCATTGTTTCCACTATAGAATCCATATGTACTCTGACCAGGATCTCCTTTACTCGCACCGTCAGTGTTGCACTTAATCCATTCCTCCTCATATAGTTTCCAGCTCACCATGTCCTAATATGAAGTAGATTTGTATATCTGTAACATCTCCACCATATCCTTTCACTATTGTTGGACTTCCGTAAGCCATGGGAACCTAACTCATATCAACTGGAATATTGTCATATGACATTGGTAGCTCATCCTATTGAAAGAGTATCCCTTTCCATGTCTTATTGCATTTCTCCTCTTCCACAATTCCCACATTATTATTATGATAGCTGGGACAACCTTTAACACTTGCTCTAGTTTGTTGGTTGCCTTGTGTTCTCACCACTTAACTATGAGTTGTTGAAGGTGAAACCCTTCAATGTTTATTCCTGCACAAGAAGTAAACCGTATCCATAGTTTTTGAGGTATGAGAGTCGTTAGAAATAAATGAGTCATTATCTCCATTTCTCCTTTCTCGCAACAATAGCATTTGGAAACCACCTGCAGCCTCATCCTTTTAAGATTATCATCGGTTTCAATTCTCCTTCTCCAATGAAAGAAAGCTATCTTAAAAGGAAGACCCTTTTATCCAAACATCTCCCGCCCATTCCACTTCCGCTCTTTTCTTCCTTAAATTATTGAAAGCCGAACCCATAGTGAACTGTCCTTGCTTGTTTCCTAGCCACCAGACCTTATCAATACATTCTTCATTTGAGTAAGGCTTAATACTCTTTATGATATACATGACCATCTCCTCAGAAATGAAGGCTCGTAGCTTTTACACATACTATTCTCCATTTATAATAAAATCTTTGACCTCCAACTCTTCGTCTCTAAGTGTCCCCTCTTCAAAGAAATATATGGCTTTTCTAAGAAATATAAGGCCCCTCGCTTTGTAACACCTCAGAAATCTAGTAGACTAAACTAGGCCTAAGTGAGAGGACTAGGGTCAAGGAAGAGGGCTAGAGCATCCCACTTTCCCATAGACACTACCCCACCTTCCACGACCACAACCACAACCAGTGGTGAGGACAACGACCCGTGGTGTGGCTCGTGGTGGGCTAGGTAGTAGCCTTCCCACAGCTGCCCAAAACAGCCCCCTCCACACGAGCCACTTCACGACTCATGGTGATGACCACGACACGTGGAGCCTCACGTGAAGGGCTTTTCATTAGACTTAGAGTTTAGGGTCAACTTCAAACAATCATATATTTTAGCTCAAAACGAATTAGGTGATCTATGACCTATGAAATTAAAGGTCTTTAAGTCCTCTTTTCAATGCCACTGAGTTTTCCTAATTCCCATCTCGGAGTAAAAAGTTATCCCCGAAATAGTAAAGCACTGTCAGGCAGAAATTCTTCACGATCACGACCAGTTTGACGAACGGGTCGTGGTGATGATGACGATCCATTTTGGTCTCCATCATGCCATTTCGGCAGTTTCCAGTCAGGGGACTTTTTGGGTCCTTTCCCAATTATTTTAACTCAAATCTATGTCATTTTTCCCAAGCTTAGGACCCCTATATAAGTCATTTTAACCCCAAAACTCACCCATTCAAATCATTATTTCCAAAACCCAAAAGAAAATCAAAGATCTTCCTCTCCAAAATATTTCTCTCTCTAGAAACTTGAAGAAGAAGAAGGAGTTTCAAGCTAGGGTTCAAGAGCAAGCTTACATACTTCAATTTCTTTGGGCTTTAATAGTAAGGTATAATAGTTTTCATCCATGGATTCCTTTCATCCTTGGAGTTCTCTCAAAATCTCCAATTTCAAAAAGGTAGAAATTCCCAGTTGTTAGGGTTTTCTTCAATTACCATGAGTTCCTTTCAAACACTATTTAAATGATTGAATTAGGTTATATTAAGCATGAATTGATGCATTCTTATGCGTTTTATGATGTTTCCCCATGAACCCATGTAATTCCCATATTTCTCAAGAATTGATGATATAATGTGGGTCTTTGTTGATGAAAGAGGAATTTTATGAATTAATGCATGAAGTGATAGAATCATATGACTTTATGATGAAATCCATATCTAATTCTTGAATTCTAGATGTGGTGATTGAAAGTAGGTTTTGAACCTCAAGGAGGTAAAGTATGAGATTATGCATGTTTTTATGAAATTTATGAAAATGCTTTAAGGATTCTTTGAGAGTAAAGTATCAATGATTATGATGTTGTTGTTGTGTTGTTGAAAGGACATTCTCATAAACACATAAGTAGCATGATGCGAAAGGTATTCTCACATAGTAAGGATTCTTAGGTTGGAAGGCTTTCTCACCTAATTGAATCAAAGATAAAAAATGATCATGGATGGTGAAAGGTTTTCTCACACATGGTCTAATGAACTATCCTAATGAACTAGTTTGAATTGGTTGTCCAAGGGCACCTTTTCATGAGTAATGAAGTCAAGTAAGAAATGATTACACATGGTCTAATGAACTATCCTAATGAACTAGTTTGAATTGGTTGTCCAAGGGCACCTTTTCATGAGTAATGAAGTCAAGTAAGAAATGATTATTCCGTGGGAATTTATGATTAGCACCGAGTGGATATTAAATATGAGATGTAAGCTCTCACTTAGTAGAGTCCGGGCTTCCAAAGTGGAAACTCTCACGTAGTAGAGTACGGGTTTCCAAAGTAATCTCATGAGATGGAAGTCCTCACATAGTAGAGTCCGGCTATCTAGTAGCAATATCTTTATCCCATAAACTATGTGCTCCCATAGGTTATTTAGTTAGTGGATCCACTTAAACTAAGAGAAATGGTTCTACCTTAGGCAAGTAGACCAACCCTTTTCGATGTGGGAGACGCCGGGTGATCATGTTATAGCTCACATGGTCTCTTATCGGTTAAGGCTAATTCCCACAACAAGATTAATGATGAACTAAGACACGCTTAAAGAAGCATCTCGTAGTGTTCAAAGATTTTAAATATGATGCTAGCTTGCATTGACTATGATGTTATGACTTATGTTTTCCAACTCTCTCATATGATGCTTTAGCTTTATAAATCACATGTCATGAAATGAAATATCCCATTTATCATGTTTTAAATGTTTTTATGCATTGCTATCATACTTAGTGTATTTTTGTACTAACACATACTCTTGCCTACATTTTCCCCAAATGTAGGGTCTGACAGTCAGGGTTGACAGTTTTGTGGCTAGAGCTTGGATTTGATTGTTTTCCTGAGCTTGGTGAGTCATAATGGTTCGAGGACGGATTTCCTATGTTTAGTTTCTTTCATGTATTTCACTTTTTGAACATGATGTATGGGCTAGGCCCAATTTCATTCGATATTGTAATAGATGGCTATAATGAGACAAAGTTTCTAGACTTCCGCTTGTTCTTTATAAAAAAACTTTTTAGACTTGAAATGTGTTTTACTCTTATTGTTCTATTTCTTATGTTATGAGGACTAAGTGGCTTGTATAGAGTCCTTCGGGGTTCTATATGCCAATTTACATCTAGGGAGTACCCCTGGGTCATGATAAACTTGATAATCATAGCACAAGGTTTAGAATGGTCCAAGGATGATGTCTCATAAGCCACGTCTAGTAGAGTCTTATGCATGAGTGTGAAGCGCGCCATATTTATGAATGAGAGGCTACAAGTTGTTTAGGAAACTCCACTTCTTTCATTACTCTTAAGTCGTGCGATAGAGTTTAGCTCTATAAGGTCTCTCTCCTAATCATGATCCTATGTTCTTTAGGATATGACTACTAGAAGAGCTTATGCTACAAGGAATGTGAAAGAGAATAAGGAATAAGAAGCTCCTCAAGTTCCGATCGATCCTTTGGCTGAACAAGTGTCAAATACGGAGTTTAGGGTGGCTTTTCAAGTATTGGCCCAAGCAAATAAGGAGGTAGTAGTTCCCATGAACCCTAATGTGAATTCGGTGGCTTCAAGAGTGAGGGATTTCACAAGAATGAACCCTCCGGAGTTTCATGGTTCCAAAATGGAGGAAGATCCTCAAGAGTTTATCGATGAGGTCTATAAGGTGTTGATGATCATGGGAGTTACACCATTGGAAAAGGCGGAGTTGGCCGCTTATCAATTGAAAGGTGTGGCTCAAGTGTGGTATAACCAATGGAAAGAAGAGAGGCGGAAGATGCGGGTTCTCTTGAATAGGAGAAGTTTAAGGCCGTGTTTCTTGATAGGTTTTTTACCCTTGAGAATCGGGAAGCCAAGGTGCTAGAGTTCATTAACCTTCGACAAGGAGGTTTGAGTGTGAGGGAGTATGCTCTAAAGTTCACCCAATTGTTTAAGTATGCACCATCAATGGTTGCAGATTCAAGTGCTAGGATGAGTAAGTTTGTATTGGGTGTGTCCAAAATGGTGGTGAAAGAGTGCCGAACTGCCATGCTCATTCATGACATGGAAATCTCTTGTCTTATGGTGCATGCACAACAAATTGAGGAGAAAAAACTAAGGGAAAAGTCTAAGGAGGTAAAAAAGGCTAGGACTGGTGATGGAAATTTCTTTAATGCAAGGTCCGATGAACAAGGTCATCCTAGATTTTGATAAAGGTTTTTCGATCAAGATTCCTCCAATGCTCCTCCTAAGTTCAACGAATATAGGGTGTCTAACCCTAAGCCTCAATGAGGTAATAGTAATAGATCTTCGTTACCCATGTCTACTTGTACTAAGTGTGGAAGGAAGCATGATAGTAGGTGCATAGCCAACACATATGGTTGTGATAAAAGTGGTCACAAAATGAGGGATTGCCCGATGCTTAAGGCTAAAGGAATAGAGGGCAAGCAAGCTACTCCTAGTGGTTCGGGTCCTAATGCTCCTAAGAAAAACCTTTTTATGCTCTTCATACTAGAGGTGAACAAGAGAGTTCTCCGGATGTGGTTACCCGTATGTTGAAAGTTTTCTAACTTGATGTTTATGTTCTACTTGATTTCGGTGCTACCTTGTCTTTTGTGATGCCATATATGGTTATGAGGTCTGATGTTTTCCCTGATGTGTTGTTAGAACCTTTTTACTTCTCTACTCTTGTTGGTGATTCTATTGTGGCTAAGAGGGTTTATAGAAAGTGTCATGTTTCCTTATCCCATAGAGTTACTCTTGTTGACTTGGTAGAGCTTGATATGTTAGACTTCGATGTTATCTTGGGTATGGATTGGTTGCACTCTAGTTATACTTCTATTGATTGTAGAACCCATGTAGTCAAATTTTTAGTTCTCGAACGAGCCTATCCGAGAGTGGAAGGGGGAAAATCTATGTCAAAGGTTTGGGTTATTTCTTGTCTTAAGTCTAAGAAGATGACTTTTAAGGGTTGCATGTATCACCTAGTAAGGGTGAGGGAAATAGATTGTAGTGTTGACCAACTACAAGGAGCTAGTTACCTTTCTAAGATTAACCTTAAGTCGGCTTAGCACTAAATGAGGGTGAAAGATGATGATGTTTCGAAGAAGGCTTTTAGAATCCGATATGGTCATTATGAGTTTGTGGTAATGTCGTTCGGTTAGTAGACCCTACCAAGGGTAGAATTAAGGTTTAAGATGGTTCACGATCATCTTTTGTGATAGATGTAAAAGTTAAGAAAGGACTTGATCCGAACTTAGTAAAATTGAAAGAAGCGGCACTTGGAAACTTTGTTGAGCCTTCCTCCCAATGAGGAGATGGTATACTCAGATATGTTAAGGGCTTGCGTGATTGATTTTAACCCTTTCCATTGATTGAGTTCGCTTATAATAATAACTATCACTCGAGTGTTGATGTGGCCCCATTAGAGGCCTTATATGGTAGGAGGTGTAGATCACCCATAGGTTGGTTTGAGGTGGGTGAAGTTGCCCTAATAGGTCCCAAATTGGTACAAAAGGCCATGGATAAAGTTTTGCTTATAAGGAAAAAGTTGAAAACGGCTCAAAGTCGACAAAAGTCGTATGCTGATGAGAGAAAAAGGGATTTAGAGTTTGATGTTAACGATTGGGTTTACTTGAAAATCTCACCCATGAAAGGTGTAATAAGGTTTGGTAAGAGGGGAAGCCTAGTCCCCGGTATGTAAGCCCATAAGAAATTTTGAGACGTGTTGGTAAGGTTGCTTATGAGTGGGATTTGACAAATGAGTTGGCAATGGTGCATCCGATTTTCCATGTCTCTATGATTAAGAAGTGTGTTGGAGATCTGGCATCCATAGTTTCCCTAGAATGGTTTGGAGTTAATGGAAGTCTTTCTTATGAGGAAGTTCTGGTAGAGATTTCAGACCAAAGTCTTATAAGGAACTTTCTTATGAGGAAGTTCTGGCAAGTCAAGAAATTGAGAAACAAAGAAATAGCTTATGTGAAGGTTTTGTGGAGGAATCAATTACTTGAGGGTGCTACTTGGGAGGCCGAGGCCGATATAATGTCCCGATATCCTCATCTTTTTTCTTTCTACCTCTATTATAGCTTGAGGTAATGAGTTCCTCTTGAGTTGTCCTTGTTTTGGGAGTCATGTGTGTGTTTATGTGTTTCCATGATTTCCTTATGTGATGCATGTTTATGAAAACTTATGTTTTGAAAGAAAATGAGTTTATATGATTGATTTCCTCATGTTCTGGTGCATTGAGTATGCGTTGCCTATTGACTTCATGAGATGAATTGATGCACATGCTTTAGATATGCTCTTTGAGAGTGAATTGCATATGAGCTCCATGAGATTGTGTTGAGCATGATTTTAGCTTGGAGAAGGTAGTTCCTCCTTGAACATGAGAAATGTTAAAATTTCATACATAATGGGTTGTTATATGTAGTTCCTACTTCCTTGTGATGCATTGAGTTTGGAGTTGATATTTCTTCCTTGATTATGTGCATTTGATGAGTTGCATGCATGATGGGCTGCTAGTATTGAGTCTTTACTTCCGTAAGGTGTCTATAAACGTCATTCGAGGACGAATGTTTTCAAGGGGGAGATAATGTAACACCTCAGAAATCTAGTAGACTAAACTAGGCCTAAGTGAGAGGACTAGGGTCAAGAACCAATGGAGAGGGCTAGGGTATCCCACCTTCCCATAGACACTGCCCCACCTTCCATGACCACCACAACAGACAGTGGTGAGGACCACAGCCTGTGGTGTGGCTCGTGGTGGGCTAGGCAGTAGCCTCCCCAAAGCTGCCCAAAATAGCCCCCTCCACACGAGCCACTTCACGGCTGATGCTTATCGTGACCAACGACACTAACCTACGGTACGAGTGTCTACGATCGTCGATAATATAGTAATCCAACCAAGGGTTGGGGTCGTGTCCCAAGGGAGTGGTTTTGAGAATTAATAGAAAAATAAAATTTAGTTCTAACTAGTCGTAGCTAAAGGCATTAACGAGTAAAAACATGGTAAATTAAGGGGGTGACACAAAAGTGTCAATTAACAAATGGGGGTTTCGTCACAAGTAAGCTGAAATAAGCAAAATCAACAAAAATCTAAGCAATGAGAGAGAGATTCTTGGGATGTGACCGGAATACGGGTTAATCTAAATTATTGGGTACATGCTTTCGATAGAAAAGTTATAGAGTAATAGTGACTAGGCTAAGCTTTATGTGGAAATAAGTTCTCTCTCGAGCAACTTACCCCATTTCAAATGGGTTCCTCTCAGACACCCACTTGCCGCATGAAGGCCAGCCTACTTCTTACCCCACTCACTCTCTCGAGCTGAGTGTTAGGATATGGGACAAGGGCTCACCCTCTCGGGATGAACCTCATGTCGACCTACTCCTTAGGCCATCAGTCTAGCGGTCTTGGTTTAGCGACCTCTCTCTTGAGCAAGCCAAAAACACATGGGTGGTTTTGTATTTGCAACTACAAACCCATTAAATTAAACCACAACCACTAGGTTAAATCACAAGTAAACTACAAATAAACTATCAGCAAGCAAGACCCAACAAATATCTTAACCCATATTCGCTAAATCACACCCCAAGAATTGGGGTTTTTAGCCACACATTAAAAGATAGCAATTTATACCTAAATGAGTTTGCATTCAAATGGGTATGAAGATTTAAGTCTTGTTACATGCCAAAAATGAAGAATTCAAGAGACCCAACTCCAAATCTTGAAGATGAAAACCTTTTTCTTCTCCAAGTCTCCAAAACCCTCTCACTTAGAGCAGAAAGTACTATTCTATTGTGAAAATTATAATAAATGTTTGATTCTACTAAAATTAATAAAGAGTTTAGTATTTATAGACTTCAGAAATTAGTGCTGGCGGATCGTTCGGTGAGGTTAGTCGAATTCGCCGATTAACTCGGCGATTCGCCCTTTGGTGTAGTTTGTCGCCGTCTTGCACTAGCCTTCAGCACCTTCATGATCTGTGTCATTGGGTGACATAGTATTGCTTCATGGAACTATTCGGTGACACGCCGACTTCTCCTTTCATCATGGTTTTGATCCTGCTCCTTCGAGGCTTCGCATACTGGAACAAAGGGCGAAGTGCGTCCCTTCGGCGAATCGCCAAGCGTGCTTGGCGATGCTCATGCTTCAGCTTCTTCATTCTTTTTAGCCTTTTTGTCCCTTTTTGCGCCTGAGTGTCCATGCTTCTACTAAAACTTGAAATACCTGAAACTTAAAGGTTTTTATCAGATATTGAGATAAAATAAGCATTCGAGGACACAATTTCTATTAAAATATATCCCTAAATGAGTCCAATTTGTGGACTCATCAACGACTCATGGGAAAGCTCGTGGTGGTGCCTTAGATTTTTAGGGGTTAAGGGAAAGGTTGCCTAGATACTGAATCATGATCACGAGAGGCACCACGGCTCATGGAGCCGCATGTGAAGGGCTTTTCATTAGACTTAGAGTTTAGGGTCAACTTCAAACAATCATATCTTTTAGCTCAAAACTAATTAGGTGGTCCATGACCTATCAAATTAAAGGTCTTTGAGTCCTCTTTCCAACGCCACCGAGTTTTCCTAATTCCCATCTCGGAGGAAAAAGTTATCCCCAAAATAATAAAGTACTGTCAAATAGAAATTCTTCACGACCCGTTTGATGGGCCGTGGTGATGATGACGACCAGTTTTGGCCTCCATCATGCCATTTTGGCAGTTTCCAGTCAGGGGACTTTTTGGGTTTTTTCCCAATTATTGTAACTCAAAGTTATGTCGTTTTTCCCAAGCCTAGACCCCTATATAAGTCATTTTAACCCCAAAACTCACCTGTTCAACTCATTATTTCCAAAATTCAAAAGAAAATCAAAGATCTTCTTCTCCAAAATATTTCTCTCTCTAGAAACTTGAAGAAGTAGAAGGAGATTCAAGCTAGGGTTCAAGAGCAAGCTTACATATTTTAATTTCTTTGGGCTTTGATAGTAAGGTATGATAGTTTTCATCCATAATGGATTCCTTTCATCCATGAAGTTCTCTCAAAATTTCTAATTTCAAAAAGGTAGAAATTCCCAATTGTTATGGTTTTCTTCGATTACCATGGGTTCCTTTCAAACTTGATTTAAATCATTGAATTGGGTTATATTAAGCATGAATTGATGAATTCTTATGGTTTTTATGATGTTTCCCCATGAACCCATGTAGTTCCCATATTTCTCAAGAGTTGATGATATGATGTGGGTCTTTGTTGATGACAGAGGAATTTTATGAATTAATGCATGAAGTGATAGAATCACATGAATTTATGATGAAATCCATATCTAATTCTTGAATTCTATATGTGGTGATTGAAAGTATGTTTTGAACCTAAAGGAGGTAAAGTATGAGATAATGCATGTTTTTATGAAATCTATGAAAATGCTTTAAGGATGCTTTGAGAGTAAAGTTTCAATGATTATAATGTTGCTGTTGTGTTGTTGAAAGGACATTCTCATAAACACATAAGTAGCATGATGCGAAAGGTATTCTCACATAGTAAGGATTCTTAGGTTGGAAGGCTTTCTCACCTAATTGAATCAAAGATCAAAAGTGATCATGGATGGTGAAAGGTTTTCTCACGCATGGTCTAATGAGCTATCCTAATGAACTAGTTTGAATTGGTTATCCAAGGTCACCTTTTAATGAGTAATGAAGTCAAGTAAGAAATGACTATTCCTTGGGAATTTATGCTTAGCACCGAGTGGATATTGAATATGAGATGGAATCTCTCACGTAGTAGAGTCTGGGCTTCCAAAGTGAAAACTCTCATATAGTAGAGTCCGGGTTTCCAAAGTAATCTCATGAGATGGAAGTCCTCACGTAGTAGAGTCCAAATTTCTAGTAGCAATCTCCTTATCCCATAAACTATGTGCCACCATAGGTTATTTAGCTAGTGTATCCACTTAAGCTAAGAGAAATGGTTCTACCTTAGGCAAGTAAACCAACCCTTTTCGATGTAGGAGACGTCGGGTGATCATGTTATAGCTCACATGGTCTCTTGTCGGTTAAGGATAATTCCCACAACAAGATTAATGATGAACTAAGACATGCTTAGAGAAGCATCTCGTAGTGTTCAAAGATTTTAAAGATGATGCTAGCTTGCATTGACTATGATGTTATGACTTATGTTTTCCAACTCTCTCATATGATGCTTTAGCTTTATAAATCACATGTCATGAAATGAAATGTTCCTTTTAGCATGTTTTAAATGTTTTTATGCATGCCTATCATACTTAGTGCATTTTTTTTACTAACACATACTCTTGTCTACATTTTCCCCAAATGTAGGGTCCGACAGTCAGGGTCGACAATTTTGTGGCTAGAGCTTGGATTTGATTGTTTTCCTGAGCTTAGTGAGTCCTCATGGTTTGAGGACGAATTTCCTATGTTTAGTTTCTTTCGTGTATTTCACTTTTTGAACATGATGTATGGGCTAGGCCAAATTTCATTCGATATTATAACAGATGGCTATGTGAGACAAAGTGTCTAGACTTCTACTTGTTCTTTATATAAAAAAACTTTTTAGACTTGAAATGTGTTTTACTCTTATTGTTCTATTTCTTATGTTATGAGGATTAAGTGGCTTTTATGGAGTCCTTCAGGGTTCTATACGCCATGTTACATCTAGGGGGTACCCCTGGGTTGTGACACACTTAGTTCAACTGTCGAACCAGAAGCTAGAATTTCAAGTCTTAACTTGCCACCGTATATCATGTTCAACCTCATCTCTATTAGTGATCATTTTTCTCCAAACATGCGAGGCCCCTGTATTTCTAGAAATTACAGGATGCAACTTCTTACAGTATTTGTTCCACATGTATTTGCCTCATATCAAGTTTGTCGATATTCGAAAAATCCACCATAACTTCGCAAACAGAGCAGTACTTGAAAACTTTTGGAGGTTAAAAATTTGTTTTTTATTCTAACTTCGGCAATTAAAACTTTAGGGATGGAGCGACTACTTTGTAATTTTTCAAGACTTTGGAGTTAGGGTGTAAGTCTTTTAAAATTTTTGGGGATGGAGAATATTTTTGTATATTTTTTCAAGACCTTAGTGCTAGGAGTGACCACTTTTAAAGTGTGTTTGTTGGTGTCATAAAGAGTGTCTATTTCACCAATTAATAAAAACTTGTGTCTATTTTGCAAATAGAGTTTTGAAAGTGACATTTTAGACAAGAGATCAATGTTTAAGACCACAAACTTCAAAAGGTTTATAACATACATTATACAGAAGCAGAAATTCAAGTTTGATTTCAGCTGACAAGTAAGTACTCCAACTTAGAGAGTGAACATCTAGACATCTCAATTCGTCGCCATTGTGTCTGTCGATCATTCTAACTTACAAAATGATCATCTAGACACCTCCAAAATTAATATGTCACATCAGTGTCGGGTGTCCATGGCACACAATGGAGACGAGGTGTCTAGATGTGTACTCTTAAAGTTGGAATGCTTACTTAACATCTCAGATTAAGTATAAATGTTTATTTATGCATTATACATTTATAACAAAACAAATATCATTTCGTATTTAAAATCACAAGTTTAAAATTTCCTTTTTAGATTCTACGTCAATTTAAATTATATCATATAAATTGAAATGGAGCTCGACAAAAAAAAAAACATTAGTGGGATTAGGCATGGTGGTGGGGGATTATGTTGTTTAGAAGGAAACTTAAGGTTAGTTGAGCAATCAAAGTCATTGCATTGGTCATTTCATTAAGTAATATTATTATTATTATTACTCTTATGTTCCATATTGTCCATGCCTTATGTAACGTGATATCACACTTTTTGGTTCCCAAAATTCCCTACCCAATTAATATCAAGCCCTAATATTTCCATGGTGCATGTCTCAATTTCATCATTAATTTAACGAAAATATATAACTATTCTCAAATTAAAATTGAAGTTTCAATTACGCACTTTATTTTTGCCAAAATCTCTAAAACTATTTCAAACTAGAGTTATTAATTACTTCATCTGTCCAATAATAGTTGTTCATTATACTATTTTGAGATGTTCAATAATACTTGTCCACTTTATGAAATCAATGAATAATTTTACACTTAGTTTCTAATCTATCCTTATCATTAATTATAGTCGTTTCCCTATTATAATTTTCAAAACACTGTAGTCTGTATATATTATATTCAAAGGGTGATATCGTAAAATTACTCTTTTATTTATAATTTCTTAAGAAGTGTACAAAGTCCATAGTGGATAAATATTATTGGACAAAAATAATAATAAAGTTAGAGATGAAGTTGTCCGACTTTGTGCATACGATAATGCATATTTTATAATGGGAAAAGGGCAAAAATACCACTCAATGTAATTTTGCGATTTAGAGATAATACACTCTTCATTAAAATAACAATACATATATTTTCTTGCCGTCTAGCAAATAAATATACTTATCTTTTTTAGTTGGGCCGAATTTGAAGGGCTAAAAAAGTTAGCGTAAATTTTAGGTTTAGCAAACATAAAAATCATATTTGTATGCTATAACTATAGTTTGTATAATTGCGCTTCATAACAAACTTTATGTTTGCTATGACTATTAATATGTATATTTCGGTATACATATACATAAAAATCTTTATTTGTATATTTCGGTATACAAACTAAACATAGTAATTGTATATAAACAAAATTACTACATATATACAATACATATGTATACCGAATGGGTCTATTTGTATATTTCGGTAGACAAATGGGTCCTGCAATTAATTTTTATACAACAGATATGTATACCGAATGGGTCTATTTGTATATTCGGTATACAAATGAGATGACAAAAAACATGAAATGTTTGCTGCGAATTACAAATAAAAGAAACGATGACTATACCATTTAATTTGAATTAATAGTTTGCTATTTCATACAACTTTCCCAAAAAGTTAAAATATTAATTTTAAGTTAAATTAAGGGAAAAGGCACATAAGTAGTTTTTGAACTAAAGTTGGATTTTCATTTACATACTTCTTTGCGGGAGTTTTATTACATTCTTGAATATTTTCGAATTAATAATAAAAATAATAATAAATTTAACTTGATTTGATAAAACGAACAAATAAAAATATAATATTTTTTAAAATTTGAAATTGGTGAAAGTAGGGTAGAGGATGGACATGGGGATATGGGGTCATATACACCGACTTTTTAGAATGTTCTTTTTCCTCGTACAACCCCACATTCTTAACTTATCAATAATTATACAACATATGCATTTGCTTTTAATTTTTGATTTTTCGATGATATGGAGATGAAGTGATTCTTTTAATTTTTTTATTTTTCCGAAAAACTTATGAGGTTATTTTGTCCAAGTAAACTATGGTTCATTCTAGAATGTTATTTCCTTTGGTACTTCAAAGCGATAAATAATAGGGAAAATTATCTAAATAAACAATATCGTATTCTCTAAAATTTTCTATCATTTAAAAAAATTATGAAAACTGACGCGATGTATCAAGACGTACGTGGTATATCGAGACATATGTGATGTATCGGGACGTTCAATGATGTATCTAAAATCAATATGTGATGTATCGAGACGTTTTGGTATGTATCCGAATCCCACCAAATTTAAGGAATATTTGTAATTTGAAAAAGAATAGGGATATAATGTAGTTAACTTTTAATACTACAGGATTTGTATAAAATTTCCACAATAATATTTCTTCGAACAAAGTCTATAACTTTCTTTTCTTAAATCATATTGTAGACTTTTGCTTATATCCTCTTAGAAAGTAGTTAGTTAAATACATAAAAAAAAAATGTATATATCTTGAAGCTTTCCAGAATAGTTTGATTCAAATATATCTATCGACGAAAATAGAACAGTGGGTACAATTAATGAGCAAAATATTGACACTTATACCCATCCTCTTCAAAATTCACATTGTGGCTTCTTGCGTTGGTAATTCGATGGGTGCTTATATGTCAACTCTGTGCTAGGTAGATATATGAATATATTCTAGTTTTCCTTGAATTTAATCTTGTTCATTTTGAAGATTAAATTCGAATGTTTAATAAGAATAAGATTAAAATTGGGATGTCTAAATGAAAAGGTCTAAAAAATCACATAGTTGTACATGAAACAAGAATTGATTTCATGTATATGATCATTAAAGTTCCCTCACAATAATACTACAATTATAAAATATTTTTTTATAAAATGAATGGAGTAACGTGAAATATAGCCAGAAGGTCATTTCATTAGCAACATCCAAAATGTATATACAAACTCAATTATAATTCTAAATTCAAGTATATAAAAATCAATAGACCACATTTTTATTGATAATAGTCTTTTTACAAGTAATTAGAGGAGGACATATACCAAGCCTCTAATGATCAAAAGAAGATTGATAAAACAAGAGAAAATAGCCAAATGTTCTCCAACCTATCACTAGATTTTCAATTATATATCTATACTTTGTGGGGGTTCTATTACCCTCTTGAATTATTTCAAAATAGAATTAATTTCATCGTAAAAAATTATATTCAGATTAATTGTGTGAAGTGAAACACACGCACCAACGCATGTTTAACATATGTATTTTCTTTCTCATTCTTCTTCTTTTCATTACACTCCATTATTTTTTCACCATTTAAACAATATCAAAATCTTCTTGTAGTGATAGCTAAATAAACATAGAAAAATAAAGGTCAAATTAATATCTAAGTTCAGAAAATAAAAAAAGAAGAGATTTATATGGAAGTAATGAACAACTTATATTCAGTTACGTCAGACAGAAATACAATTTATTTTCATATTGATAGAAGTGTTTTTCTATGATTCACATGTAAACATAACTTGGTATTCTGATTTTAACTTTGAGCCCAATTCCACTCGAATAGTCTCTTGCAAGGAACCATTCACACCTTCAAGACACTTTCTCCAACCTGTATGGAAATTCCAAAACAAAACATGTATAAGATAGCAACTTTCACATATAGCAAACATAAAGATTGATCGATTAAATCTTTAACACCGACCTCATTCCAATGTGAACATTGAAAGAAAGAAAGAAATGGAAATGGAAGCTAGTGGGAATTAATGGAGTAGAGAAGCTGGAATCCACATGCATGTCACTAAAAGAGAGAGGGGTTTGGTAATGGTAGTGCAATACATGTGTAAACAATAGTCCAAGCCAAAAGTACCACTCACACTACATTTTGTACAATTTGAGAATGCAGCGTTTGTCCTAGTCTAGTTGGCTTATAAATAAGGGCAATGTATATATATACTAGATACAGGACTCGCACCAGTACGGGGCCCTATATATATTAATTTTTCTTTTCAATTTATGTGATATTATGAAATTTGAGAAATTGTCTAAATTTTTATATGATTTTAAAAATATTTTAAGTTGTTAGTACGTTTTAACATAATTTTAAAAATAATATATTGTACTTTCTTTCTTCTAATTTCTGTGCCATATATAGAATTTTAAAATTAATCATTTTTATGTCTTTTACATATATTAAGTTATAAATTATTGTAATTTATAGTACCCTTTTAACATAATTTTCAAATGATATATATATATATATATATATATATTACTTTTCATGTCCCAATTTATGTGGCTCATAGATTTTTTTAGAGTCAGTTGATTTTTTTATATGTATTTCAATTTTTTAAAAATTGTTAACTATTATAATTAATAATACTTTTTACGTCATTTTCAAAAAATATATCTTTATCATTTAACCCATTTTATGTGGCACCAATAAAATTTCGAGAGTCTATCGAATTTTTTTATATAACTTTTAAATATTTAAGTTGTTATATTAATTTTTTTGTTTCAATTTACATGATATCATGAAACTTGAGAAGTTATCCAAATATTTATATGATTTTAAAAATATTTTAAGTTGTTAGTGTTTTTTAACATAATTTTAAAAATAATATATTGTACTTTCTTTGTTCCAATTTACGTGGCATATGTAGAATTTTAAAATTAACCACCTTTTTATGTCTTTTATATATATTAAGTTGTAAATTATTGTAATTTATAGTATCTTTTTAACGTAATTTTCAAATAATATATATGTTACTTTTCATGTCCCAATATGCGGCATTGATAAAAAAATTTAGAGTCAGTTAATTTTTTTAAATTGTTAACTATTGTGATTTATAATACTTTTTACGTTATTTTCAAACAATATATATTTATCATCTAACTCATTTTATGTGGTATCAATAGAATTTCGAGAGTCAATCAATTTTTTTTAATAATTTCTTAATATTTAAGTTGTTAATTATTATGATTTATAGTTTTATTTATATAAATTTTTTAAAAAGACATAATTTTCCGATATTTATTATTTTTTCACTCTAAACGCAATTTTTTTTGTAGTAACAAATAAAGTAATTCGTGTTTTAAAGTGGGACCCATATGTATTACAACTATTATTAACAAATTTCTTTTCTATTATACTAGATGGTTCTTGCCTGTGCTAAGAACGGGCCCAACAATTTAAATTCTGATATAATTTATGTTTGATCTACCTAGGAAATATGTTCGAGAAACCAAGTACCATAATAAACATTTTTATACAAAAAAAATTACATAAGACAAAAAATAAAATATGAATAATAAGTAAAAGCTTTTATAATTATCAACAATCTTAGTGAGCTCTAGCTTTGAATCGATGAAGAAGTTTCTAAATTCTATCAACCTTTTTTTTTATGGCTTTTGTTCTTGCACTTAAACTCCACTCTGAGCAGTCTTTACCCTAGATACAAATATAGTTGTGAACTACCAGGACATTGTGGGGAGGGAACTTAAGTTTAGAAATTTTAGAGAAATCTCCACCAACATGTCCACTACTCTTCATCTTGATCACACTATACTTATTGATCCACAAAAGTTGGTGCATTTTCATCTCTGTGAGTGACCAACTGAATTACAAGAAGTAATAATATTTGTCATGATGAAATACTATTGAAAGGCCTGAGATTTAGTTCAAACAGACATTGCAACAGAGAACCATACATACTCAATATATATTTATATAAGATACCTTCAAATGATATTGATTCAAGCTTGAAAAAACGAAGAAGACGATTTCCTTGTATCATCAGCCATCTTTCAAATTATTAAAAAATAATCAAGCTCGAAATAATTGATTAGGGGGCATGATCTGAACTTTGTTTTGCTGTTTCTATTAAGTCATTAAAGGGTAGATTGGAGTTTATATGAGTTTGTTCTCTATTGCTTTTGTATTTGCTTTGAGAGTGCCTACCCATTTTTCTTTCATTCTGTAATCTATTTAATTTATCAGTTGAAGAAAGATCATCTTTTGGATTCTTCATTGTCATCAATATCTATAGATGGCTACTGATATTGTTTCACCAGATCATCCTACACCCACCTCTGAGTTATGCTTCTTTGAATTATCGCTTCCTGTTGCTAATGAATTTAATTAGATTTTTATCAAAACATGTTTTATGTCTCATCTTTGTGTACTTTTAAATGGATACATATGTTGACAACTTAGTTGAAGTACCCTTCTTGGTTGTTTGGTTATAGATAGAGTTTTGCAGCAAATATACTCTTTACTTTATCATCTCTAATGTTATGTGTTGAATTTTATTAGCACAACTCAAATTTTAGAATTTATGTTGTGACCCGATTTTTGAGTTCAAGGATCCTTGTTAATATTATAGTTTTGATTTTACTATTACAAAGATATTAGGGTAATGAGCCTCCTCAGTCCCTGCTATCTCTAAGAAACCAAAAAGAGAGAACTCCAATGTTCAAGTGCATTTTACCAGTTTCTCAAACACTAAGGACGGAATTCTCTATGGAAGATAGTAATTAGCAACCTAGAATGTGAATTTAAGGTACAGAGTTGTCGAGCAGACGACGTCTTTTCAATTTAGCTATGTCTGCTCGTTGTCAAGCTAAAAAACATTTTTTCTCGGGTAGTATTAGTTTAAATAACTCACCCGTCTAGCATTTTTGTTCAGTGCATACATTTTCAGAGGTGTGATCATAATTGTAACTCCTCCTTGACATTGCTGTAACTTTTCTATTCCAACGAATATTCTTTTTAAAATAATCCATTGAACTATAGTCCATATGTTTAATACTATTTAGTATGATTATATGGTGATATAATTTCAACTTTAAAGGCACATTTCATAGGTTAAAACAACTCAGATAAATATAAACATATGATTTTTATACATAGATAATTAAAAACAGTGAAAAGGGAGATAGACATATCCAAGATGATTGTACAAATCTTGATATTGACATTTTATCAGCCAAAAGAGCAACCATAGACCTCGAAAAGTTGACATTTTAATGCAAAGAAGCTAACTGGAAAATTTAAATCCTGCAGAAGATGACACTTACCAAAGTTAAGAAGGTTGAACACACACAGACAGCAATCACCACAACACAAATCTAAAGACTCCCAAAACAATTTAGGCTTCGAAATTGGAGTAATATTTAAGAAAATGACTAACCAAACCAAAAGCAAGGATTGATTTAGATGAAATCCAAGCATCTCATTGTGTCCTAGGTGGAGTGTCACCTGAAATTCTAAAAAAGAGCTAAACTCGGGACAATTCAAAGAGACAAGATAGTCTGGGGAAGTTCACAACAACTGAATTCACATATTGTAAGATTACTGAGATTATGATTATTTTTTTTGTTGCTCAATGATGCATTGTTCTCACTTTTTCTGTGATCTTTTATCCTCCTCCAATTCCATGGCAAGCTTCTCTCGCTCTAATTCATACTGATGAATGAAGAATAAGCAGTCATGAGCTACGTCAATGCAAGATAAGATCAATCTTCTACTCTTAACAAAAACAAACAAATAGTAATAATAATTACCGTCAGTAGGTCATTTCTGAGTTTCAGTATATCTTGCTCAAGCACCTCGGAATGTGATCCCTATGTAAGAGTTTTCAACCCATATTAGATATTCTTTGTGCAACTTATGAATATGAATCTTGAGATCGAGACAAGACAATCACCTGAAGTTTCATGCGTAGTACCTCCATTTCCCTTTTTGGCTGCTTTAATAAGGCTGCATCATTTAGTATCTACAAAGAAGTTGAACTACAATAGGCTCTACCTTGGACGTCAAAGAAAGAAGCTAGTAATTAATAAAAAGTTTCATTATTTGGTTCCACTGGGAAGAAAATCTGCAAGAAAGGATTCTACAAGGATGAAACTTGTGATTTGTAAGATAATATAATTAAAACCAGTTAAAGAATGCTCTATACTGCTTGAAGGTAAAACTCGCCTCTTTTTTGCTTTAAAAATTGGTGCTCGAATAGATGTTTTAGACTACACTCTATAGTATCTATATACCAGAACAAAATTAATTGTTGTATCATTTAGGAGTTTTCAGAAAAACAAATCTTTTTGGCTGAGATTTGTTAAACCTTGGTTATGACAGAAAAAAAATGTAGTGCCTAAGTGTTGAAATTGCATTGGAGCTTGATTTGAAAGTTTTGAATGCAAGGTATGGTGTCTTACGAACTAATGTTAAACTAACCTAATTATAGTCACAGGAACACTTCTATTCACAACAACATACGTGACCATTAAATCTCATTAGGTGTTCTCTAGAGTGGATCATGAACAAGTAATTACATAAAAAGAATAGTAAATGGAGGCAGACCTCATTGACTTGAACACAGTTGATGATCCGTTTAACTCTGCTAGCAGATTGGAGTATTCCCTTTAATACAACACATAACCATTATGATTTGGGTATCAGTGTAAAATTTTAAACAAAATGAGAATCAACTTGTGTTGATTTGCGCTGCTTCAAATCTTAATTGTTAAATGAAACTAACACTGTCTTTTTGAAGAAAAAAAAGGGACATACAATGTATGTAACACAACTCAATTGAAGAGATAAAAATATAGAATAGTGCCACTGATTTAGAGAAATAAAGAAATAGCTAAGAGAAAAATGAAACTGAAAAGGAGAACACTCGCAATAAAAAATGAAGCAACTGTCCGCCGGCAACTAACCCTTCTCTTTTATTTTTTCAAATCAAAGTTTCAGCAGTTACTTCTATTGATAGACAAAAAATATCGAGCAAAGACCTGGCAACAACCATGAAATAAGAGAAGCAAGAGAAAATACGTACAAAGAAATCTTGTTTCACTGTTGATGGAATAACCTAACTGTTGCTTCAAATAGTGAGCAAACGACAGAGCTAGTATTATATAATTGAGCTAAATGACTGATAGAACTAATGTCAATGCTCTATAGAATTTCTGTAGATTTTTTCTTTCCCAACTCTTCAAATTCCACATCTCCTATAGCTATGATAAGGAAAAGACATCTTATATTAATATCATGTCTTTTTTGTACTACTATATGAGCAAGCAAATAGAACTGATGTCAATTTTTTCTAGATTTTTCCCCAACTCCTCACCCCCTTCTATAGCTATGATTTAAAAAAAAAATTACAATGCAAATCTTCAAATGCTCGCAGTCCACCACAACTGAAAATTATCTTCACAAATTAAGACGGCAGAGGCAACAATTGATTTTATTAAAGAACATGAAGCCATATGTAAATTATTGTTTTTTTCATTTTCATATGCTCTTTGCCAGAAATCATTCGCAAGGCAGCCAATATCAAACAACATAGATTACAATCACACAAATCAGTATTTTTCAAAATTGAAGAAAAAAAAAAAAGAGTGAGAGAAGAGAAAGGGAGAGGAACTTACCGGTACAAGCGAACAGAGGAGTGAGGAGTGAACTCGGTTGGTGCCTATTTATTTGTGTCAAACACCTAGTAATTCTAGAAAAATCACGTAAGTTGTGGTTTCTAGAAAAATCAGGTGATTTGTGGAGGAAATATACCACAAAGTTGATAGAATTTTTAAAATAAAATAGATATGAAATACCAAAATTGCCCTTAATATACTGTTCATTCTTTTAGCAGAATTAGACATTGCTCTGCATAATTTAAATCACATCACATCCAAATAAACATCAAACCCTAGATTATCACTGACATTAAACTATGTTCTTAACGGAGCATCACAAGACTCCTCCTTTAAAAAAAACAACAAAATGTAACCCATAATATATGCTGAAAAATCGATGGTTATAACTAGGGTGTCCACTATTCGGATTAAACCGAATAACCAAACCAAATCAATATTTGGATTGGTTTTTTGGTTTTTCGAATTGGTTTTGAATTAATAAACTACTTTGTTTGGTTTTGAATTTTAAAAAATAAAAATTGAAAAACCAAAAAAACCGAATATATATATAAATGTTTTGGTTTAGAATTAAGTTGTAATTAACCACTTTTGTCCTATTTTGGTTATTGTCTTTCATCATGATTACATTTATATTTTATATTTGAACATCTATAATAGGTATAATTATAAGTATTGTGTTTTAAGTTTTACTTATGATTTATATTAGAAAGTATATTTAAGAGATTCAATATTATTACTTTGGTTATGTTATTAATTATTGACATAACCGAATAATCAAACTGAAAAAAGCCGAACCGAATAGACGAAAACCGAACCAAACCAAATTTATGTTGGATCAGATTGGGTACACTTTTACAAAATCAAAAATCGAAAAATTCAAATCGAATAGTGTAAAATCAAACCGAAAAACCGAATGCACACCTTAATTATAACAATATCTCGAAATATAACCCGAAGATCTTAAATTTCTCATAACAGAGAATCAGGAAGCACATATATTTGTATTGAGATAGAAACAATCGAAAAGGACAAAAAAGTATACATCTTCTTACTTGAGAAACCCTTTGTAGTTGATTATATGTGCGACTTGCTCAGAAGCACCTTTCTTGAAAGCTAAAATTGAGATAGATTAATTATTATGAGGAGCTTCGATAACCAAAATTGAATATTTTGAAGAGATAGAAGAACCAGGGAGTTGAGGAAGAAGAATAGGATCCCAAGAGAAATGAAATTCCAGAAAGCACTGCTAACAAGAAAAGAAATCTGATATATATCTATAGACTAATATGCCCTTAGATAAATCTCAAAATTACGAAAATAGCCTTGGTCGTTGATGGACTTCACTCTTCTATATATATATATATATATAAAAAATTATATCTACTATATAGAAAAGCCAAGTATGGACGACCCAGGGCATAATTGTAATTTCACAGCTAACATTGTGGCCAAATATTTTGAAAAGCCAAGCCAAGTATGGACAATCAAAGGCATAATGATAATTTTATAGCTAATATTGTGGTCAGATATTTTGACTTTTCTCATTACCATTACAATTCTAGCTAGGTCTAGAAACATCCCTCTTCTTCATCACTGTAACATTCTTCATTCAATATAAGTAAGTATGAGTCTCCCGGTACAACGAAGGAAATTTCCGGTAAGTGTTTGCTGCTTATTTATCTCTTTGTACTGTTTTTAGGAAGCAACAATATTTGTCTGTGTTATCTAATATTCTTGCTTTATCAGTTGGAATATAGTAGTTGCACGATTTGAATTTTTCAGGACTTTGAAAGTCGAATTTGCTCGAGGTGGAGAAAGTCGAACAATGTTACGAGTTTGAAAGAGGTAAATTTTGGACGGTTGTATTCTATACACTTGGTTATAACGGAAAATGGTAATTGTAAATCTCAGGTACATATACTGCTCTTCAGTTGATGCATACCTTAGACCTGAGTATTTACCACACTTTGAGGTCAGTATAGTAGCATAGTAGCATGTGATTGTTTTCTGAGTTTATTTTCAGTATACTTGTGATACTAGATAGTTAAGAAGAATAGGCAACAATACACGACTGCCAGTTTGATTAGTAAACACTTAAAAATGCCTTTTGTACTCAAATAAATATGAATTTTACTCGGTAGACATTGTCAATATTCCAATTTCAGGTTCTTAAATATAATGTTCGACTAGAGGCACTTGCAAAATTCTTATTATTGAAACTGTGAGTCCTAGCAGAGAGATTACACTTCATGATTTATTTATCTCAGAGATGTAACAAATAGCAGCTTTTCAGCTCCGCGTTGTACTCCTGTTTGCACCTTACTTTGGCCTTTTTGTACTTATCTTGACCCTTAGTTCCTTTATGTAGTTTTTTTTATTTTTTATTTTTTTTTATCAAGACTAGCCAAAACATCTTGCCCAATGTAAACATGATGATGCAGGTGACCCGGAGAATATGTAAATATGCAGGATCTGTGGACTTTGATCTCAATCAATCCAGTGATTTATTAGGGTACAATCTAAAGGTAAACTGAAATCGGATGAAAGTGGCTTGATTAAATATCAAACTTTTGGCATTGAGCGATTAATGGGTGTCGTATGCTTGAGTGTTATACTTTCAACAAACATTGCATTGAGTGTATATACGGCTCCTGTTTGTATATGACCTTCTATCTTTTTTTATCATATGAATGTTCATTTGTGTGCTGCAGGAGTTGATTTTTCTGTAGTCTTTAAGCATTTGGTGTATTTCAATGCCAACAAATGATGTGCAACAGTTCTCCAAGGTAGGTTCCATCAAGCTATTTGAAAATTTTGGGTTAGAATGTTATGGCATGCTTAAATATCAACAAATTTATTTGTAAGATAACATATATCATGTTTGAAAATTGATGCTCATGTCGGGGATGTGAATGATCTTGGCACTGGTTACCCGAAATAACAATTATGTGTAGTTATGTTGAGATGCAAGTAGATGATGCTAACATCTAAACTCTTCTAGCGGGAATCTATAATCTCCAGTTGAATTATTCTAGGAGCAATAATTTGAATTACGTTCGATAGTTGTGAATTCTTCTAAGAGTAAAAATTTGAATTACATTCGATATAATAGAAATTAGAGGGGAATAAAGCCGTTTAATTTTGAATGATATGAGGCTCTTGAGCACTTGATATGCCCTTATCAGAAAAATAGATCTCAGGTATATCTTAGGAAATGAAGAGAAAGACTCATTTGAACCATGTGTTGTGTTATTTGTCACTGCTTAGGAGAAAACGTAACATTCTTACTACTATTATTTCTAGGAAAATCACAATTGATAGTTTGTCACCTTGTTAGTTATAATTTCAGAAGGCATAGAATATATACATAGATCTGGCCTAAGTGTTGTCCCATTGTCTTCCACTGCAGGTGTCTTTGTAATCTAGAGCAAAGATGGTTGCGCCAAGTTCAAGAATTGCACCATGGTAAACAAGAAGAATCCGTAGAATTATGACTAAAGTGTAGTAGGAATACACCCGACAATAACATTCTACGGACTACTTCAATTGGCATGGCAGCACTTCTTGGTCCACATTTATCCAAGATTTCATATAGAAATAGTTTCATATCACGGATATGCATTTAGTTTTTAACTTTTCAATTTTTGTAAACAAGTTTGTAACTATGATCTAAGTAACGAGTAAATGAAGATAACTATTGCATGTGCTACTAAAATAACTTGGGTACATAATCAATTGTGTTGGGCCCGTGCAAAGCACGGGCTTGCTTATCTAGTATATTCTAAAAAGAGACAATTGTTCGTAATATTTTTTTTAAAAATATTTTGTAAGGATAAAAATTTACTCGTATTGGTCTTTTTAATTTAACTAATTTTTTTGACACGTGTGTTGCACGTGATTATGAATTCTAAAAATATATGTTATAGTAAATATAGTATTGCTTAAAAAATAATATTGCAGTTTATTTTGTGAATGTTCAATGTGGATTGTCATATATATGTCTTTTTCACACAAACCTATGAGGATGGTCAATGAAAAAAATTATTAGTTAAATGCAATAATGTATATATTTATTTCAATTTGATGAGGTTCAATCATGTAATTAGTTTTATCTCACTAATATTATCTTACAGACATTATTTGTTTTGTGTTTTTCTTGTCATCTAACAGAAATGCTTTGCATGTGTATTCCACGTTAAATTGTTTAGATGTCAATGAACATGTGAAGAGAATAACTATATCACATATTTTCACATTTGTTGTGAATTTTTTTTTCAAAAAAAAGAACTTGGAACATTTTAAAATAATATATTTTGAAGTTAGAAGATCTTGTTAACTTGATAATACATTTGTGACGTATATAATACTTTAATTTAAATACAAATACCTACCCAAATATAAATATATAGTTGCATTAATGAAAATATTTATCTCATAAAATTAGCTATTAAATAAATAATAAAAATTAAATTAATATAAACTTCAACTGGCGTTATTACAAGTCATATGAACTTTTCTTCGTCTAAAATACTGAAATAATTAGAAATAGTAAATAAATAAAACAAAAGGGCAATGTTTATATAGTAATAGCTATTTTGAAGCAAACTTCCTGAGAGTCTAAATCACATAAGTAACATTGATAAATAAAGTAATTTTTTTGTCTTGAGCATCAAAAACAAATCGTGACAATTCTCTAAATGTTGGAAAAAGATATTCAAAAGTATATATCTACATCACAAGAGAAATCGTTAACAAAAACAAATGAATTTAGACTACATCATGTTAACTTCGTATATTGGAACATTACATACTAATGTATATATCTAGCAAAAAAATAATTATTATATCATCAAAATTATTTTCCTCAAGTACTCGAGGTTATGGAATATACCCTTTTAGGATAGAATGACTTACTTGTCATTCCCCGAGCCTACACCCTGGATGTGACCGACACTCGAGAACCATTGCTGGCCCCAAGCGAACCCTTGGCCTGACTTACTTACTCAGCGGAAGACTTAACTCATGAATAAAAATACATTTAAAAGTAAACTGAACTGCTTAATAAAACATAGAATGTATCAAGATAACATTCACTGGCCAATAGTGGCAACTCAAGTCTCAACCATTAAAACAGGAAATTAGTAAACCCAAGAACTAACATCTGACTGTCTATGAAGCCTCTAAAACAACTGAGATGGATGTTGGGACAAACCCCACGACATCCTAATGAACTAATAAAATAATTGAAAGCAATAAAAAGGAGTCCTCCGGAATGCAAGGAGACTCACTAACTGACTCTGGAGTGCTTACTGGATCAATGATACGCTGGATGCCGATCCTAGTTACCTGCGTCTGCATCATAATAAGATGCAGGCTAACTGGCATCAGTACATTGAATGTACGAGTATGCGAGTTGGAATGCTAAACACAACATAAGTTTGAAAAGAATCTGAAGAACTTACCTGGGTCAACTCAACTCAACATAACTGAACTCATTTCAATATAAAACAGTTTAAAACAAGTGCAATATAAAGAAAAGTTATTTAAAACATGATGTCAACTCTGTGTGTATGCAAAGATACATATAACTCTGAAAGTTATGTAAAAATACAATAAACTGTGTATATAAGAATACAATTACTTATGTGGTAGTTTTTCTAACCGACAACCATCACGTAAGAGCTATTGTGATGATATAGTGTTTTGCCTCACGCTGCCAGGGCTGTTTGTTGACACCCAATTTTGGCCTAACATTTTCAAAATTCATAACTTTTAAGTTTTATTTATTTAATAGTTCAAACTAAATTTTTTATAATTTTAAATAAGTTTATCGATAACTATTCTTATTTATCAAAATTTAGGATTTTTTTTATTAGTTAATTTTAAAATTGCATTTTTTACATGTTATTAGTTACGTTTATTATATTTTTTAATACTGATTTTATTAGTTATATTTGTTAATATTCATTTTAATATTTTGCACAATTTAGAAATTCATTCAAATATAAATAAGTTTTCGTATACGACTATTTTATTAACTAGTAATATATAGAAACATGAACGCTAGGACGACTAGGGGCAGTTTCATAATTATGTTATCATGCAAGGGTAAATTAGTAAGAATGCATGATAGATATTTTAGCAAACCACACTACTTTTTCTTTCCATTCCCGATCGTTCTAGATCTTTTTCCTCTAATCTCTTCTTCTCCTAACGATTCAAAGCTTATGGTTTACTGTTGAAATCCAATTTGAACATGACTCAATACTCTAACACTTTGTTTGGATCATTGTTACTCATTATATTGTATTGTATCGTTATCATATGTTACGATCCAAACCGTCGTGATTGGCACCTACACAAACCCTCCGGTGGGAGAACCATTACTACAACCCAAACTAACAAATTTTATGAAAACTAAGGCATTTAAAGATACGGAAGCAGGTTTAAATGACTATAAATATGGAGTCCCCATAAACTCCAAGGTTTTAGCAAACCACTAACCAAACTAATGTGAAAGAACAACCCCTAGAACCTGAAAGTCATTGTACCAAAACTCTACTAACGACAAGTCTAAGAACAAGGGGTACAACCCCGAAACTAAAACAACACCTTAAACAAGAGAGATCCATGGCAGCCTGAAAGAACTGGCTAACCCTTGAATCCGGTCACGCTCAATAGTCACTTAGCTGAGGTTTATCAATAGCCGCTTGAAGATGCTCTATACTCAACAAAGAACAAGCAAGTGCAGTATCAGTACACAACCACAATGTACTGGTAGGATCACGCGGCTATCCCAATAAGTGAAACACATGCAAATAACCACAACATTATAAAATAGGCATTTATCGAACATATACAATATTAGTCATCTTTTCAGGATCAATGTAGCATTACACGTTCTCAATGATACACATTGGTTATCAATTTAGAGCAACATTCAATCTTCCAATATCAATCATCATTAGATATGAACGAAATCATCACAAGTAAATACACAACACAATTCAATGGTCCTCTCACGGAACCCAATTCAATGGTCCTCTCAAGGAACCCAAACCCAAACTGTTAGTGTACCAGTTCGTGGTAGCCGATTCAATATTTATGCCAGAATGTGGTAACCGATCCCATATTTATGTTGGAGTGTGGCAACCAATCCAAGTTAGTGTGTCGGAATGCAACACCCGATCCATTCAACAAACCACAATCACAATCACAATGTATATTCTCACAATCATACAACAAGAGGTGATTCATGGCATACAATTATTTAAGTATCCTCATTCACGATTAAGGTGATCAATAATGCAACATTCGCATACATACATGCATTATAATGAGCAATGGCAAACATATATCACACCAACATGAAATCACAACCATCACCTACCTCGAATCCAAGCTTGAATCCCCTAAGGCACTTGAATCTTCCCTTTCCGGATTCTTTCCGCTTGTTCTAGGTCTACAAACAACAATTTATACGCAATGATCAACAATCAAGACCCAATTACCCTGATCATAATTAATAATATCAACCCTAGGTCAAACCTTGATCCCCATACCCAGATTAGGGCTTTTTCCACCATTAACTTCAGATCAAAACCTTTCCCCAATGATAATTACCCAAGAAACTATGTTCTACGGATTGAAAAATGGATTGGGGAAGTTAAAACCTTACTTTTAGCCTCAAGAATGGTGAAAAACGGTCAAGAACTCGTCTTGGGTCATTTCTTAGCTCTCAAAGTCGAAAAGTGCAGAATAAAGACATTTTTGGGGTTTTATTTCCTACTTAAGTCGCGTCGGACCCTCCACAGCGGTCCTCTCCCCGCTACAGCGGCCCCGCCCTGGCGGCAGAAATCCCGCCTCAGCGGCTTGCACGGAACCAGTGAGTTATTTTAATAATTCCAAGACCCGCATTTAACAACATACCTTTAACCAACGACCCTTAGAAAATATCGTTCACGCTAAGATCGATTCTGGGAGTTCTACTCACTCGAATTCAATTTTGTAAAGTCGTACAAATTCCTTAATGACTTATCTAACCACTCATGTAATCAAAATCATAAATAAGTCACCCGGTTGTTACCAGATTTCCGTACACCTTAACGACTCTGATTTCGTCCAAATCTGGACTAGGTTGGAAAATCCAAAGTTACTACTCAAAAGTTTTCTGACCCCAATTCTTTCCCTATTAGCTTTTCTATAATGATGGAAACGGGTCGTTACATCATATCTACGATGTTTGTTTTGATTGTTACTTAAAATGTATTGTATTGTTAAATTTCATTGTTACGTAACAATGAAAACACCCATTTCATGGAACAACCGATTTGGTGTGTTCCCATTGTTACTTAAATTATTTTTCTAATTATATCTTTACATAATATTTCATAATGCTTTTTTACCCTTTACCCTATATTATTTAATTCTAGTCAAAGCTCCTACCCTGGAATAATTAAGGATATTTTAGTAAATTTATAAATTACAATATCAGTACGATACAGTCAAACCAAACAATAAAAATGTTTTAAACAACAACAAACAATACAGTCTAGCCAAACATTGTATCTATCATACAGTACAATACAATAGAGTACAATACAATCCAGTACATTATGAAACAATGGATTACAATTATCCAAACAGAGTGTAAGGCTATGTTGTTGTTGTTATTTGTTTGTTTGTTTAGGAGTTTAGATTTTTATTTTAAAGTTCGAATGAAAATTGGGGGGTTTAAGTGTGGAATTATATTCCCTCATTCCACAGATTGATGAAGCAATCAAAAAGTCACCAAATGCACATATGATTTTTTCCCAGGAGTTAAATTCATATTTGTGTTCTTGAGATATGTATAAATTTTACTCTATTTTTTTCATTAAATTTTTTAAGATATACTACTCTTTTACATTTTTTTTTTCTCAATTTCCATCATTAATATTTTACTTCATTTTTCAAGTTGATTATGGATTTGAGTTGGGAACTAATGTGCTCAATGTTTATTGCCACTGTAAGATATTTGATAAAACATCTATAAGAAATTGGCTTCCTTGAAATGTTGTAATTTCTTTTTAGCTATTTTGGGTAAAAGAGATGGTGTACTTCTGAAGGGATGTAGTTATTCATTTCCATTCTTCTTCTTTTAATCTATTTATGTTCCTTAATTCTCAGGTCAAAACATCATTGAGATGTTATAGATACATCCAATTAATTTCTAAAAGTTTAATGACTGATTTATTTCAAATACTTGATGATTTTAAAAGTTTAATAGAGATGACCTTGCATGACCATTTTTTTTCATTTTAGATATCTAAACTTATATGTTCTCAATTACAACTTAACTTCATTCCTATGTAATTGTCTTGGTAGTCTTTAGTATGTTTGAAATTCTGTAATTTAAATGTCACGACGAATTCATGCCCGTCGCCGGTAGGACTATAAGGTAGTTGAGAACTCATCGATTGTGAAGTCCTATGATGTGCTTTGATGTTTTTGAAGTCCTATGATCTCTCTTCATAATAATCTAGAAACATCCTCTTTCTCGGAAAAAAAAATGAAAAAAATTTAAAAGAACAAATGCAAAATTGATCTTATTACTATTTTTCCATGAGAAGGACGACCAATGACATTTTAGTAATTTTAACATCATTTAAGAAAATAATAATAATTATATAATTAATGGTGAAAATGAAAATCTAGAAGAATCCGTACATGTTTTTACTTTTGTTATAGACCCGACCCATAAGGATATTTTTGTAACAGGTTTTAGAAAGAAAATTTTGAACTAATTTAAATAAAATGTGTTTGAATAGTTAATATTTTGTTCCTAAAAAAAAACTTTAAGGATTATTACGTAAACATATTTTTAATATTATGTTACACAATATGACCACTACTAAAATTTGTATCTTTATTATTAAAATAGTCTTTAATAAAAGAATGAACAATGTTTGACTATCAAGAAATTAATAATTTGATAATGTATTAATTCTACGAAAGATTAAAAAATATTAATTTTTCATTTCTATATAGGATATTTTCTTAATATCAAATATGATAAACTATTTAACAGAGAAAAATTGAAAAAAAAGGTTTAAAATTCAAATTCTAAGAAATATTAAAATACATACTATAGAAAAATGAGGAGTTTAAAAAAATAAAGAAGAACAATAAAAGAAAATGTCAATAGAAAAGGACTTTGTTGAGAAATATAGAGGAAGAAGAAAAAAAAAATTCGGAAAAATAACCTGAAAGAGAAAAACAAGTATATTGGTTATTTTGTGGGGGTAAAATTTAGAGTTTTCTTTTACGGCACGATATTTAGAGTGTAGTATCAAAAACTTTTATCAATGTAATTTATAATTTAACATTAAAATAATTGTTATTTTATATAGAAATAAAGTTGTTTTCGTGATTTTTTTTTTGTGGTCTGTGGAATTATAAATCGTTTTTGACAAATACTTTCAATATTAAAATAAAAATAAATAGAAGTATTTCTATTTATAAAAGAGAATAATAAAATGTATCACAAAATTCATTAACAAAGCAAGCTGCAAGCAAATTATACTTAAGTTGAAGCGATAGATTTGAAAGGCTTTGAATCGATCTTTACAAATTGGTTGATCAATGATTAGTATTTTATCAGATGCAAAGTTTATGGTGCAAATATTACAAAAAGAAGATAACAACATTGTGGAAAATAGATACCACTTGCGAAAATATATGAAGACCGATGAACTTTTTTAAAGATATCAACATTTTATATATTCCTCGAACACGAAATGTTTTAACTCATAATCTAACGCAATTCTCTATTCCCTTTGCTACATAGAATTTCTTGGAATTCAACTTTATTAATTTGAATTGTAAATGATGTGTTTATGTTGTATGAACATTTGAAACATATTATTAAGTAATATATTGAAGTTGTTTATTGAAAAAATAGTATAAATGCAGAAATTTCATACAATGCATTACATCCTATCCTAGAAGTTTCCCCAATTGCGAAAATCTCGATTTTTTCATTTCTCTCGAATACATTACAAATGATACATTACTTCATGAGAAGGACGTATCCAAGAGGGGATAGGTATGTATCAGAGAGGGGATGAATGTATTTGAGAGGGAGATGTATGTATCCGAGAGGGAATAGAAATACATCCGGAAGAGGATTTCTGTACTTTTTCTAGATGGTAGAAATTTTAGAAATATTGATATCTTAAGTTGTGAATTTACGAAATTCTTTCAAAATAATATGTGAAATTATATTGGGCCCGTATCACGGGCCTTAAATTATCTAGTAGAGTGAAAAAGGAAGAAAAAGAATGGTGCACCTGCTTTGAAAATTGGGCCAATATTGCGGCTGAGAAAGGGAAATGTTAGAGGGGCTTTTATGTCCTATATTAAGAAAGTGCAAATATCAAACAACCAAGTAGGGGTGTACATGGTCGGGTTGGTTTGGGTTTTTCAAATATCAAACCAAATCATTTGTGTCGGATTTTTAAATCTATAAACCAAACCAAACCAATAAAACTCGAGTTTTTCAACCTCAAGTTTTTTCGGATTTTTTTGGGTTTTTCGGGTTTTCGGGTTTTTCCGCTAAAGTATTCATACAAACATTTAATTTACTTGTACTTCAAATATTTCTTCAGTCCTACCAAAATACAAATATCTAAGGTGTTTCGTAAGAATACAACACAAACAATGATATGATTAATGACACTAAATATCCAATAATAATAATAATAATAATGAAATCGCGTAAAATAAATATTGCAAATTAACACGTCATAATGAAAATGATCATATTTTAAAAGTACTAAATCATGTTAAAATAAGTTTAATAAGTATTAGTTACATGACTAAATATTAAAGGAAATTAAAATTAGATTATGTACTTTAATTGTCTAAACCAATGTAAAACCAAAGAACAAATATTCAATATTATTGTCATTCTTAGTGTTAAATTGATTTTCTTTTTGCATTACTATTAATTTGATTTTGATTTAAGTTTTATTATAATTACCAACATCTATGGACTATAATCTTTATGGAACCATTCAAAATTCTAAGTTTCAAACTTGAAATAATATATTAAAAGATAAAAACTATGAAAAAGTATAAGAAATATTTAAAAATTATATCAAAGTAAATATTTTTATGTATAAAATAAAATTTTAAAATTATATATATAATATTGGGTTGGTTTGGTCTCGGGTTGGTTTTTTTTAGTTAAAATCAAATCAACCCAAATATAGTCGGGCTTTTTTTTTCAACACCAAACCAAGTCAAACCAACCACTAGTCGGTTTGACTCGGTTTGCCGTTTGATTCGGTTTTCGGTTCGGTTTACAAAACCCCTACAGTCAAGTATAACATATTTTAAGCATGATATTAAGGAAATA
Organism: Solanum okadae; assembly: GCA_036553675.1. Classification (NCBI taxonomy): domain Eukaryota; kingdom Viridiplantae; phylum Streptophyta; class Magnoliopsida; order Solanales; family Solanaceae; genus Solanum; species Solanum okadae. The sequence goes on along the minus strand of CM071685.1, from coordinate 8,908,921 downwards.
TTAAGAAAATGTCCATTTTAAAGGTTTGCTTGCAAGTGAAACTGTAGAAATGAAAGACTGAGTAGGTCATTGTATAAGTCAAGCCTGAGGTGTGTGATGTCTATCTTTGGAATTTTCACCAGTTCATGGTTAGTTTCACACCTTTGCAAGCAATAATGCTTCCTCATGAAATTAGATGCATATCTTAGCAATGAGTGATCTAATCATGCAATATTGGGTTGTTATTTATGATCCACATATCCAACACTGTATGTTCAAAGATTTTTTCAATTGCTAAATGTGGTTTCATTACTTGTAGACACTGTTCAAATAAGCAAATTTCCTAGGATGTAATAATGAACATTGTTTAAGAATGACTTCTATGAGCATTATTGATTATCCTTTTCACCTTGTGTAAATTAGTGCCATAGGTATGAACTTACACGTTATATGTGAGATATTTTCTATTACAAAGCTACAAATCTTCTTTGACCACATTATCCTATGCCTTTTTAGTTAGAGTAACATAAGTGAATGAAAGTGAATAATTGAGAGCACTGTCTTTGGCAAAATTCCAATACATGCTCATTTTCTTGTAGATAGAGACACATTCCTTCTAAAGGATTTACTTTAGATTCCATATCTAAAATTTGAGATGGTTTAGAGGTGATTTTGAGTTGATCAAAATTGAATAATCGGTGTATATTTCATGTATGGTTAAGTTATTTTTTACATCTAAATTACATCTAAAGTAACCAAATTAAATTTTCATGAACTCAGTGCATTAGATGAGAATCAAGAAATTGTCAAAAATGTACAACTCCCATTACAAAAATGAACCAAGATATATACCATTATTCTTATAAATAAACAATTCAATTCAATGAATTAAAAAAAAATAGGCAAGAGACTGCTTAAGAAGCAAAGATCACTTGCACCTATTCTATCAATACGTGTATTTGATTGGACATGTGCATTTGGGCACACCAACAATTTCACCTCCTGAATTAAATAATGGCAAAAGATCTGTAGATGTCTACAGTGCACATAAAAATTGATTCAGTTCCTCTAGACTCTTCGAAAGATGAGGAGGCCAACAACATACCCCACGACATAATTTGGGGTATAAGAAGGGTAAAATGCAAGTAGACCTTACCACGTGAAACAAAAGATTGTGCCATATTTGTGGAAGTATTGAGTCTTCACATCAAATTAAAGGGCATCTCTGAGGCATGCACAATTATATCTGTTGGTGACTTTAAAATCATGTAAAACAGAATACGCTAGCTAGCATTATCTCGATGCAATTCAAATGAAGTTGAATGCAGTTAGTTGTTATGCTTGCTATGATATCATAGAGATGAGGTCATGTTGGTTGAGGATCAAATTCAAATAACAAGTGCATGGAGAGCGTATCCTCTCTATAATCTCTATTTATTGACTACTCAATCATCCAACATAACTTTCTATACTTGTATAGAAAGAGACATTAGAAAATATTCTACACCATGTAATACACACAAACAAAGCAAGTATTTACAATCTTTAAAACAAACAATCTTTGTGATACCTAGCTATCTATATTTATTCTTGTAATGCACATATATTCTTATAGTGAAATTCTAGAGAAAATACGTCTAACTGGATCACGGTTAAATATATAGAACCAAATAAAGAGATATATTAATTATGAACAGAAAACAAAGGCAATAGAAGTAGGTACATGGATTTTAAGCTGAAACAAAAAGAATGATAAAAGGGAATCACCCTCCATAATCAATGTCAATCATCATCGACAATAATAGATGAGAGTGAGCAGAAAGTAAATATTTCTAGAATGATAAAAGAGTACAACTTATGTTTCTAGAATTATCATTATATTTTGTGTGCTGTTTTTAGAATAGAATTTTGGAGTTAGATATTTTATTATAAAATATATCATTTACCCTTGTATGAGGAGCATTAGTTTAAGCATACGAAGAGCACAACCGCTGTTTTTTCTGATGAAAAATGGCGTGAAACCGAAGATACTAAAAAGTTATTGCCGCAAAAGCGAGCATACATATTTCCAAACACAACATAAGTTTAATTTTGCTTTTACTCTTTGAGGCAGTTGAAACATGCTTTCTACCATATAAACTGAACATATTCTTCAATTATATTAAACAAGTTACTGTACATCGTGACAATTCGAACAATCCTGTAAATCTCGAAAGGACAAAAACATAGCATGCTTGCTTTAGAAAAGCTAAACAAACATTGTTGTGACAACAACACAAATCGCGAAAAAGATCCTACATACTTTCTAATTTGAATAGCTCACATAAGCTTTTTCCTGAAATAAGCACCCATAATTCCTTGCTATAATATGATACTTTGAGTACAACACTGTAAAAAGATATCATGTATATATATATATATATATATTGTGCGTTGTTCGTGCATTTTGTGCGCCACACGTGCATCTCATGTCAATTAGTAAAATATATTTAAATTTATATATATATATATATATATATATATATATATATACTAGGTAAAGAACCCACGCTTCGTGCGGGGTGTAATTTCTTTGTTTTCAGTAATATATTTAGTGGTGAGTAATATATTTTGCTTTTTCTGTATTTCTCTTTTCGAATTGATGCTTAAACTTTGTAATCATCATATGGTAGCAATGCAATCTCTATACAATGCTGAAGTGTTATGCATGTCAGTGATGTTTTTTTTTGCGGACATAGTTATTTATGATGTATATGTAAATAAACAAATTCATCTATATATTTGTTTGTCTGTTGTATTTCATGTTTTAATGTACGTGCTCATTCAGGATTTTGTGAGCATTTGGAAATTCATGTCGTTTGAATTCTTACTTGTCCAAGTTGCGTACCTCAGAATTGTTGAAGTGTCTCGTCATACGCAGTGAAATAGTATCACGTCGGACTTAGCATGTAATTAAATAATATATTTAATAATAACACATTTTGTTTGTAGATGGATGGCATTGTAAGTGGACATAATTTTCCCCAGCAAGTGCAAGTTATATATTTAACAAAGTCTTATATTAGCTACCAAAAGTACAACTTGTACGCCTGATGTTACATATTTGTATTGGCTGCTCTGATAAAGATATGGAAGCGATTATTTAAATAAGGTCTATATTATATTGAATAGTTTGTGGGCTCTTGAATTCATCCAACCTAGCTGATCTCGTTTTTCTGTAGGCTGGATGATGCTGCAGTGCAAAGCTTGTGTTCACTAGTTGTTTGGCTGCCATCTCCATCATGATTCATTAGTTGTTTCTCTACTTATTTGAATGTATGACATTTTTAAATGGTTGTTATGAAATTGTATATCAGAATGATATTATTTGATAGCACGAGAAAAATATGAATTTAAAAGAATGCCTAAACTCTTTCTACCGCTCTAGGCCATACATTCTGGAAGAATTCTTCGTAAACAATGTTTTTAATAAATGTTCAGTCTTCTGTATCGCCATTCGCATTTAGGACAGTTAATCCTTCTCTTGTTGTTACTCGTGATACAACTACATACAATTGTCCATGTGTGAATACCTGTTTCGGTACATACAGTCCTACCCGATGTAGTGTTTGTCCTTGGCTTTTATTGATTGTCATAGCGTAACATGTGGTTAATGGAAGTTGCCGCCTTTTTAACTTGAATGGCCACTTTGATTCGTTAGGTGAGAGAATAATTCTTGAAATTATGACCCGTGAACCAAGGTTCTTACCTGAAATGATGTTTGTGCTAACAGACCAAATACCAAGATGTGTGATGACTAATCTTGTCCTATTGCAAAGGCCTTCTGTTTGGTTTAGATTCTTAAGAAGCATAACATGGATTCCTACTTTTAAGTGTATGTCAAGTTAGGGATCCCTGGAAAGTGTAGGTTGTTTAGAAATTCAATTGGGCACAATATATCTTCCTCGTCAGTGTTCACGTTTGCTTTGCACACATTGTCTGAGCTATAATATGTTCTTCCTTCCCCTGGTATCATTTTCATAATTACGTCATTTAACTCATGCACCAATTCATTTTTAGGTGTCAGTATTGCTCTTTCTTTAAAGTATGCTGGGTCGTTGTACTTGTGTAAGAGAGACAGATATACCGCATCCACAATTGATCCGATAGGATCAACAAATGGTTCAAAGTAGACTTCATGTGGTAGATTAATGATGTCCTTATTTGTAGCATCATAAGTTGGCCCCTCTCCGACCAGCAACAACCATTTGTCGAATGTGGATATTAATGATGGAACAAAAGATCTACTAAAGGATATATATCATTATAACTCTAGTTGAAATATAATATAAAAATAATAGGAGGTGAGTTGTTCGAAATAAATTGTTAGTCACAACATTGTCAATGTTAACCAAGTTAGGGGAGGTAATTGAAAGTAATAGGGTAGCTAGCTTTTGAGGTAAACAAGACATTATAATGTATTTAAGCATAAGACATTGGTTCCACAACCATTGTTAATTGGGTCCTGGTGGTTCTTCCAGGATTTAGGAATGAATGAAGGACCTCAAGTGGGAGTGTTGTCTCCGCAGGTAGTTGATTCGCAATTTCTATAGGTGAGCATATGCCCAGTCGACGGTATCTACATGTAGTTTTGTTAATGAAGCAAGATAAGAAGGCAATATTAATTGTGAGCAAAAATAATGAAGCAGAAGTTGTAATGTGGGTGTTACCTGGAAAAATCTGTATGAGGGGTTAGGTTAGAAGAAGTGGATGCGGTTCTTTCATCATTCAATATATTCCTGTGTGTTTAGAGATTTGATTAATTAATTTATGACTTAAAGGGTGAATGAAAATTTAGGGGGGGAGGGGGGAATGGCTGACCTAGGGTTTCCTTTCTAGCCTGTAGTTGCGCAGCTCTCATCACTGCTACGACTACTATACGACCTCAGTTCGAGGCTGTTCATCCCGCCCCACCACCACATACACTACCCTTTTCAATTCCAATACTATAAATTCTAAGCAATCTGCCCTAAATTAACTAAAAACCAATCGCAAAATCAATCGAAATAATTCATGGAAAACCTACTATCACATTTTCTATGGAGGAAATGCAAGACTGTATGATTAAAGAGGGATTGCATCAAGCAGTTGTGTTTAAATTATTCCATGGTGCGCCAGATTTGAAGGTATTAAGGTCAATTTTACCGAAAAATCTTGGTACCAAGGGTAATTGTTTAATTGACTTACTTGGTCCAAGACAAATTTTGTTGAGATTTGATCAATATGAAGATTATGTACTAACTTTATCTTGCTCAGTTAATTATCTTCTCTACAATGGAGAGGTGCACCAATGTAGGGGTTTTCAATGGTCCGTTGGATATAATCCTAAGGAGGAAACGATGTTAGTTGTGGTTTGGATTTCTTTACCGAACTTAACCCCAGATGTGTTTGCAAAGAAGAATCTATTGTCTATAGCATCGGCAGTTGGAAAACCAATAGCTATAAATAAAGTTACTCAAATCAAGTCAAGAACTAGCACAGCTAGGGTCAAGGTTATACTAGATCTAATGGAAAAGCTTCCAAATCGTATAAGATTGCAGTTTGTGGATGGAAAATCTGGTATGTTGATCGAGGTTTTTCAGGAGATTGTATATGATAATCTACCTTTGTATTGCAATTATTGTAAGCACCAAGGTCATGATGAAGATAGTTGTCGTGTGCTCTCGAAAAGAAATCAAAATAACAAACAACTTGATGATACCATTGAAGCTGCTTCAAAAGGTACGATCGATAGTGAAAAGTATCAAGGTGATGCGAGAAAAGAAAGGTTGTAGATGTCGATCAAAGTAAAGCTACTTCTTTAGATTGATAGTTGGTTGCTGTCACTTCTGAGCAAAATCGTGCACACTCAATGGATGTTGTTACTAGTAATATTGTTGTTCAAACAACTACCGAATACAAAGGCGGAACGCCAAGAGTTGGGGTTGATGCACGGCGAGTTGGTTCAGGCAAAAAAATAATAGATTCAGGACACAAACTAATGGATACATCTGATGTTAAAGATGCTGTGTAAAAAGATATCATGTATATATATATATATTGTGCGTTATTCGTGCATTTTGAGCGCCACACATGCATCTCATGTCAATTAGTAATATATATATATATATACTAGGTAAAGAGCGCAGGGTGTAATTCTTTGTTTTCAGTAATATATTTAGTGGTGAGTAATATATTTTGCTTTTTCTATATTTATCTTTTCGAATTGATGCTTAAACTTTGTAATCATCATATGGTAGCAATGCAATGTCTATACAATGCTGAAGTGTTATGCATGTCAGGGATGTTATTTTTTGCGGACATAGTTATTTATGATGTATATGTAAATAAACAAATTCATCTATATATTTGTTTGTCTGTTGTATTTCATGTTTTAATGTACGTGCTCATTCGGGATTTTGTGAGCATTTGGAAATTCATGTCGTTTGAATTCTTACTTGTCCAAGTTGTGTACCTCAGAATTGTTGAAGTGTCTCGTCATACGCAGTGAAATAGTATCACGTCGTACTTAGCATGTAATTAAATAATATATTTAATAATAACACATTCTGTTTGTAGATGGATGGCATTGTAAGTGGACATAATTTTCCCCTGCAAGTTATATATTTTAACAAAGTCTTATATTACCTATCAAAAGTACAACTTGTACGCCTGATGTTACATGTTTGTATTGGTTGCTCTGATAAAGATATGGAAGCCATTATTTAAATAAGGTCTATATTATATTGAATAGTTTGTGGGCTCTTGAATTCATCCAACCTGACCGATCTCGTTTTTGTGTAGGCTGGATGATGTTACAGTGCAAAGCTTGTGTTCAATCGTTGTTTGGAAGTCATCTCCATCATGATTCATTAGTTGTATCTCTACTTATCTGAATATACGACATTGTGAAATGGTTGTTATGAAATTGTATATCAAAATGATATTATTTGATAGCACGGGAAAAATATGAATTTAAAAGAATACCTCGTCTCTTTCTACCGCTCTAGGCCATACATTTTGGAAGAATTCTTCGTTAATAATGTTTTTAATGAATATTCGGTCTTTTGTGTCACCATCCGCATTTAGGACAGTTAATCCTTCTCTTGTTGTTACTCGTGATACGGCTACATACAGTTGTCCATGTGTGAATACCTGTTTTGGTACATTTAGTCCTACACGATGTAGTGTTATTCTTGGCTTTTATTGATTGTCATAGCGTAACGTGTATTTAATGAAAGTTGTCGCCTTTTAACTTGAATGGCCACTTTGATTCGGTAGGCAACAAAATAATTCTTGGAATTGTGACCCTTGAACCAAGGTTCTTACCTGAAATGTTGTTTGCGCTAACAGACCAAATACCAAGTTGTATGATGACTAATCTTGTCCTATTGCAAAGGCCTTCTGTTTGGTTTAGATTCTTAAGAAGCATAGCAGGGATTCCTACTTTTAAGTATATGTCAGGTTAGGGATCCCTGGAAAGTTTAGGTTATTTAGAAATTCAGTTGGGTACAATATATCTTCCTCGTCAGTGTTCACGCTTGCTTTGCACACATTGTCTGAGCTATAATATGTTCTTTCTTCCCCTGGTATCATCTTCATAATTACGTTATTTAGCTCATGCACCAGTTCATTTTTAGGTGTCAGTATTGCTCTTTTTTCATGTATGTCGGGTCGTTGTACTTCTGTAAGAGAGACGGATATACCGCATCCATAATTGATCCAATAGGATCGACAGATGGTTCAAAGCAGACATCATGTATTAGATTAATCATGTCCTTATTTGTAGCATCATAATTTGATCTCTCTCTAACCTGCAACAACCATTTGTCGAATGTGGATGTTAATGATGGAACAAAAGATCTACTAAAACATATATACCGTTATAATTCGAGTTGAAATATAATACAAATATATTAGGAGGTGAGCTGTTCGAAATAAATTGTCAGTCACAACACTGTCAATGTTAACCAAGCTAGGGGCTAGGCGGGGGGTAATTGAATGTAATAGGGTAGCTATATTTTGAGGTAAACAGGACATTATAATGTATTTAAGCATAAGACATTGGTTCCATAACCATTGTTAATTGGGTCCTGGTGGTTCTTTCAGGATTCAGGAATGAATGAAGGCCCTCAAGTGGGAGTGTTGTCTCTGCAGGTAGTTGATTCACAATTTCAATAGGTGAGCGTATGTCCAGTCGACGGGATCTGGAGGTAGTAGGGGTGGGCGTTCGGTTCTTCAGTTTGGTTTAATCAAATTTTGGTTCGGTTCTTCGGTATTCGGTTTTAGAAAAGTGTGCACCATATTTCAAACCAAACTAGATCGGTTCGGTTCGGTTTTTTCTACTTCGGTTCGGTTTAGTTTGGTGTTTTAAAATCAGTTTTTCGGTGTCGACAAAAATAAAGAAAGAATATGATAAAGTAACAATTGTTATTCACTTCACACTTCAAACTTCAAAGTAACAACTAACCGTCTAACAATAAAAGGTAAGAACATCAATTTGTTGTTCTCACTTCAAAGTAACAACATAAAATGATAAAAAAAAGTAGAAAGTAGAAACACCAAGTTGTTGCTCAAACTTGAATTATATTGAGTTTTGTTTAGTTTAGACTTTAGGTCTTTAGGGTTTACTATTTTGTTATTAATATTTTTGCTATTTAAGTTTAGGATCTAAATATAAAAATTGAAATGGGCCAAGTAAAGTTATAAATTAAGTAATATAATAAATACTTTTAAATTTATTTAATAAAACTTCGGTTCTTCTGTGCACTGTAGTTTTGGGACCCTTACTCCGAACTCCGAACCGAAGAACCAAAATTCTGGAAAAATACCCGACACCGAACCGAAACACCAAAGAACCGACACCGAAGAATCGAATTTTTTCGGTTCGGTTCAGTTTTTCGGTATTTATGCCCACCCCTAGGAGGTAGTTCTGTTAATGAAGCAAGATAAGAAGACAATATTAATTGTGAGCAAAAATAATGATGCAGAAGTTACAATGTGGGTGTTACCTCGAAAATCTGTAGGAGGGGTTAGGTTTGAAGGAGTGGATGCGGTTCTTTCATCATTGGGTATATTCCTGTGTGTTTATAGATTTGAGTAATTAATTTATGACTTAAGGGGTGAATGAAAATTCAGGGAGAAAAAATGGCTGACCTAGGGTTTCCTTCCTAGCCAGCAGCTGCGCAGCTCTCATGGCTGTTACGGCCTCCTTTCGAGGCTGTCCAGCCCACCCCACCACCCCAAACCACCATATACGCCACCCTTTTCAATTCCAATACTATAAATTCTAAGTAATATGCCCTAATTAACTAAAAAACAATCGCAAAATCAATCGAAATAATTTTTGGAGAACCTACTATCACATTTTTAATGGAGGAAAGGCAAGACTGTATGATTGAAGAGGGATTGCATCAAGCAGTGGTGTTTATATTATCCCATGGTGCGCCAGATTTGAAGGTATTAAGGTCAATTTTACCGAAAAATCTTGGTACTGAGGGTAATTGTTTAATTGGCTTATTTGCTCCAAGACAAATTTTGTTGAGATTTGATCTATTTGAAGATTATGTACTAGCTTTATCTCGCCCAGTTAATTATCTTCTCTACAATGGAGAGGTGCACCAATGTAGGGTTTTTCCATGGTCCATTGGATATAATTCTAAGGAGTAAACGACGTTAGATGTGGTTTGGAATTCTTTACCAAACTCATCTCCAGATTTGTTTGCAAAGAAGTCTCTGTTGTCTATAGCATCGGCCGTTGGGAAACCAATAGCTATAAATAAAGCTACTCAAATCAAGTGAAGATCTAGCACAACTAGGGTCAGGGTTATACTTGATCTAATGGAAAACCTTCCAAATAGTTTAAGATTGCAGTTTGTGGATGGAAAATCTGGTAAGTTGATCGAGGTTTTTCAAGAGATTGTATATGATAATCTACCTTTGTATTGCAATTATTGTAAGCACCAAGGTCATCATGAAGATAGTTGTCATATGATCTCGAATAGAAATCAAAATAACAAACAAATTGATGATACCATTGAAGTTGTTTCAAAATGTACTATTGATAGTGAAAAGTATCAAGGTGATGCAAGAGAAATGCTAAATGAAAAAAGAAAGGTTGTAGATGTCGATCAAAGTAAAGCTACTTCTTTAGATCAACAGTTGGTTGCTGTCATTTCTGAGCAAAATCGTGCACACTTAGTGGATGTTTTTACAAATAATATTGTTGTGCAAACAACGACCGAATACAAAGGGGGAAAGCCAAGAGTTGGGGTTGATGTGCCGCGAGTTGGTTCAGGCCAAAAAATAATGGATTCAGGACACAAACTAGTGGATACATCTGATGTTGAAGATGCTGAAAATTCTGGGCATCATGTTTTGCAAGTTGAAACCAAGAATGCAACTAAAAATTGGACATTGGTTGCACACAAAAATTCAACTTGTAATCGGGGCCTTTTCCCAACTAGTCAAAATAATTCTCCATGTAGTGAAAAGGGTGCGAGTGAAAATTTTCATGACAGTGAGAAGAAGCAAGATATTAGTAATGCCTCAAGAGACCTATTATGTTCAAATAGCTTTGATGCTTTGTCGAAGACTACTGGAAAGCAAGTAAAGTGAAGAAAGAATGACAACGATTTGATCTAAGAAAAGCAGGTCTCACCACCTACTTTGAATAGCAAATTAAGTCCAGAAGCTCCTGTATTTCTGCCTAAATGTGTGATTGTAAAGAAGAATGAGTCAATGGCCTTAATGTCAAATACAATTGATTTGGGTGAGTATTCTGTTGATGAAGATGAGGAAGACAATATGCTTGATTTGGGTGAGGATTCTATTGATGAAGATGAGGAGGATATGCTTGACATATGCTTTGATAGAGTGGCTAGGGAAGAAGATATATCACCTAGGCAACAAAGAAGTGGAAGCAATAAAAACAAAAAAGAATACACATGGAAGGCAACATAGTTGGAATGGTAAAATGACTGAGGAGTTTGTTCCAAGGCACCTACCGATGCGACATGCAAAGTAGAACCATTTGACAATATCAATAGGTTCAACAAGATCCAATAAATCAATAAAGAAAGTATGAATTATCAAGTGTTGTTGGATAGGTTTGAAGAAGACAAGACTTTTGATGGGAAATCAATCTTTTTTAATTCATGTGTTTATAATAGAAAGTTTGAGGCTGATAACTCAACTTTTTTCTTGATTGACATATTTTTACATTATTTAAGCATCCTCATTTGTAATGTCATCATGGAGTGTATTACAAACTCTGTGGTGATCAGAAAATACGTAGTTCTCTCTAGCTCTTATTTTCTTCATGCTTGTTAGGTAGTAGATGTTAGGTACTTCATTAGGATTAGTAAGGTAAGGACTAGCCCCCCTTGCTTGCACTTATCTCTATTGATATTTTTTATGTTTAAAAAATAATAATCTATAAGTATAGTTTTTTTTTTGGTTAAAAAAATTAAAAATTCAGGGGAAGGGTGTAAGGGTGAGACAGCAAATAAATGGTGCAAGCTTTAAATTTATGAATGTATACCTTGATTGAGTGATTTTATTATTATGTTCTGTTGGGTGTATAGCAGCAGGTAGTTTAGTTGCGTCCATAGAAGGAGTCTTGGTTGGAGAAAAAGCGGAATAGCACTCTTATAAAGAATTGGGGGGAAAATAGGGGATGAAAATATGAACCACATGAGGAGGTACTATTGTCAGGTTTAAAGTTAGCATGGGCATAACGGGTGAATGATAATTCTATGTATGTTTACCTGTATTGAGTGAGGAGTTGTTTAAGTCCCCTTAGGTCCATAGCAGCAGACAGATGATTTACGTCCACAACGGGCGTCCTAGTCGGCAACAAAGAGGAATAGTGCTCTTGTTAAAAATAGCTTAAAAAAATAGGGGATGGAAGGAAATATGAAACGCACGAGGAGGCACCATTGTACAAAGTAGCGTTCACGCAGGCGTATCGGGTGACTGAAAAAATGTATGAATGTATACCTATGAATGTACACATGGATTAAGCGGGGGTTTGTTTGAATTTCTTTGGATCCATACAAGCATTTGGTACATTTGCGTCCATATAAGCATTCCTGGTAGGTGACAAAGAAGAATAGTACATGAGTCAATTCCCTTGCATTCATAGTAGTAGTTGTGGTAGTTATGAAGGAATAGTGCTCTTGTTACAAGAAGGTAAATAAATCGGGGATCAAAGTATGAGCCCACAAGGAGGCGAAGTGAACAGAAACACGATAGTTAGGGTATAACGGGTGAATGGAATTTAAGGCGGAGGGTGTCAATGTGAGACATCAAATAATCGATGTAATGCTCAAATTAAAAAAGCCCATGCTAAGAGAAGCATACCTGGTTTGAGAGCGGATATTTGTAAGAACATTTGCTTATTAGGGGGTCTATAGTAGGGATTACTGTCTTTGGAGGCGTTTGTATGAGGAGTCCAAGGATTTGTTGGATTATGCAGGCGTTTTACACTGTGTCGGAGGAAGTAGGGGAAAGCTATAGCAAAAGTGCAGAACAAATGAGGGAATGGGAGGTTGTCACAGGAAGGGAGAGGGTGGAGCAATTGACGGAGGATGATTTGGTGGGGGCGTAATGTGTAAGAGTGTGGTGACGGTAGGGAAGAGGTACAATGTTTAGGTAGGGATACGACTAGTTGGAGGGGAAGGGTATTGTTGGGAATATAAAATTTAAAAGAGAATTCTGGCATGTGGTGGCTCCACGTAGGCGGGCCTAGGATTCTCCTATATATATATATATATATTTATTTATTTATTTTAGCGCAAATTCAAAATATGAAGGGTGATTCTATTTCGACAAACATAATAGTTAAGCTCGAAATTATGGGATATTATTTAAACTTGGGATAGTTGTTTAATTTGTTGGGCATAGGAGACTACTACAAAAAAAATTCTAGCTTAATTCAATATATTATTTAGATAAATATATCTATACACCTAATATTACTTTTAATAACTATTGGAAAATGACCCCAAAATTTAGCGGCCTTAAACCCTTGTCTTAAAGGCTTGTGTATTGAGTTGGGCATGGTTTAACATTCTCTTGACACTATAAGTGTTTCTCCTTCGATTTCTTATTAGTTGTTTATATTACTAAAAATAGTTATTCTAAATTATTCTCAATCTACAAAAAAGATAAAATTAATTAATTTTCTCATTTTATCCTTATAATTAATTCTATTTGAATGTATAAACGAGTTTGTAAAGGTTCAAAAAAAATTGTAATGGCTAAATTAGTAAAATTAACTATCTCTCTTATTTATAACTAGTGTACTTGTCCGCGTTTCGCGCGAATATAAAAAGATATTAAATATATTTTAAAATAATTAATAAATGATAAAAATAAAAGATATAAATACAAATTAATTTACAATTCTGATATTATCTATTCAGAAAAATTGTTAAAAAGTCTCATGCTGCATTTTCAATTTAAAATTGCTGATAAAAAAATGAAAACATAAAAATTGATATGAAAAGATTCAGTTAAGTAACAATCTAATTATCATAGTTTCATACTAAATTCAATGATTCTTATAGTAATACTAGGGAACTTATCCGCGCTTCGCGCGGTAAAAAAAAATCTATGAACTTATGATTTAATTTTTATCTAGTAGCTTAATATTATAAACAATCTAAAATTATAATTTTGATTACTTTTTTGTTCCAAATAATTATTCATGTATAAGTTTATAATTTCAACTCATATGTTGTTGCAAAGCTTAATTTGAAAATTAAATCCAACCTATAATTACATTTTAAAAGAAAGTAATTACAACAACACAATAAGAAGGAAATTGAAAACAAAAGTTCTGAATAACTCATTTGTAGTTGTTTATATATATATATATAGTTTAGTAGAAGAAAAGTGAGCAATTTGAAATTTTTTTATGTAAAATTTGTGATAAACTTGAATAATGAACTACTTACAAGTAATTGAAATAACAATAGGTCTTAAAAATTTAAGTTAATATAAAATTGTTTTATACTTTAATTTGTAATAGTGTATTTGAATATTCATACCAACAACTCATCGATGTAGTAATGATAAATTTTTGCCTAATTAAGTCAGTAGTTTAAGAATCGTCAAGAAAAGAAATCAAATAAAACTTCTACTTTAAAAAAATCTAGTGAATTTTTTACTCATGCTCCCCTTTATCCTTTATAGCAATCGGAAATGTTGCCAAAAAATTCAATGAAAGGTCTAAACATTTTGGGCTAAATTCTAATATTATTGATGGAAAGAGAGTTATAAAACATTCTATTTATTTCAGCCTCTCCAAAATTGAAGAAAGAGGGATAAAGAATAATAAGTAAAAAAATAAAATTGTGTTTCTCTCTTCTTTTTTTAATTACCCTTTTTTTTTTTCTTGTGATAGTACTCTTGTAAGTGTATATTTACATGTTCCTACAAATATGATTACGAAGCGGTAGATCTATTTGTATAACTATCAAAAGAGAATATTTCATATATGACTCTTAAAATCTATATAGGAGTATAAGTTTAAGGAATTTTAATTGTAAATTGAAAAATTAAAGTAATTAGATAGGATTTAAATATGAGGAAGGAAAATTTCATTCTCTAAATAATTATTTTCGTAGTTCGAGAATCATTAATGTTATGTTACAAATTCATAAAATCTAAAAAGAATTGTTCATTTCATAAAATAAAATTAGGGATACAAAATTGACATGAGAGAATATTTTTTTCTTACAAGAGTGAGATTCAAAATGCAACAAAATTAATTTCAAGCTTCAATTTAATTGAGAATCCTTCTTTGGACAACTAAAAAATTTATCATCTACTAATTTATCATCAATCATATGTAAATTATTTGATAAAATTCATTTTAAAATAATGTCTTCTTTTATTATTACTGACATATTGTTCAAATTTGAAGCTAACACTTAGCAACAAAAACATGTTCATACTATCTCTAAAACAAATAGAAGATAAAGTAAAAAGATAAATTATTTTTAAAAGAGAGAAAATAAATGACACAAAAAACACTAATAAGATGTAAATGTGAAGCTAACAATTTAATTGAGAATCCTTCTTTAGATAATTGAGAATTTTATCATCTACCAATTTATCACTAATAATATGTAAATTATTTGATAAAATTTATTTTAAAATAAAATTTTCTTTTATTATTATTATTGACATATTGTTCAAATTTGAAGCAAACACTAAGCAACAAAAATACTATCTCCAAAAAAAATACAAGATAAAGTAAGATAAATTATTTTTAAAGGAGAGAAAATAAATGACACAAAAACACTAATAACTGCAAAAGAAAACATAATTTTGATTTATGAAAATTAATACATATTGAAGATGAAAAAAGGAAGAAGTATCAACTTACCAAATATGTAAAATTACATCCATATATAACTTCATTATTTCACCTATTTAGAATTTGCAAAATATCACAATCATATATCAAAAGTAATAATATAATTTCATAATTAAAAATAATAAAAAGAGCATTCAAAAGAACAAATCATACTATCTCTTTAAAAATACAAGATAATGTAAGAAGATAAATTATTTCTAAAAGAGAGAAAATAAATGACACCAAAAACACTAATAACTGGAAAAGAAAACATAATTTTGATTTATGAAAACTCATACATATTGAAGTTGGAAAAAGGAAGAAGATATCAACTTATCAAATATGTAAAATTACATCCACATATAACTTCATGATTTCACCTATTTATAATTTGCAAAATATCACAATCATACATCAATACTAATAATATAATTTCATAATTAAAAAAAAAAATATATATTCAAAAGAACAAATCACATGGCGTCAAAAGAAATGATAAATACGATTTATAGAGGAAGTAACATAAAATATGTACTATCATAAACAACACAAGGATTTATAATGACTATCCGTGAAGTCTCTTCTGTTCAAGTGTGTTTCAAAATCTTGGAATACATTAATAAGTGAATCTTACTTTAAAAAGAAGCATCTCAATACTCATGCCAAGAATCAAAATTCCCCAAAACTGCTTATTACCCAAGTGCCGCACGTTGGAATGATGAAGAAGTAGAGCCATCCATATTATTGTTATGGAACCCCCTCAGGAGAGTCAATGATACTTCCAAGCCATGTTGAAATTCCACCACAAGAGGAATATGTTTATGGATTGGGATATGACGCTACTAGTGATGAATATAAGATCCTTAGGATTGACACGCATGACGAAATACCCGATGAAATTCTAGCACTTAAAAGTGGTTCCTGGAGAAAAATTGAAGAAACCTCAGGTAGGATGAGTGTAACTAAAATATCTGATAGGGAATTATGTTTGACATTTCTACATGGAGCATTTCATTAATTGGATCGGTCACTGCCCAAGGAATTCCGTGGTTTCATTTAATATCTCAGATGAGATGTTTGGAGAGATACCATTGCCAGGGATTCTGGTGGGTGTATATGTGTTGGGACTCGTTGTAATGGGTGTATCAGTGTTGGGAGGAAAACTCTGTCTTTATCATAAGCATGAAGATTTTGATATATGGGTACTAAAAGACTATGGTGTCAAAGAATCTTGAACAAAATGGTTCACAATACCAAGTAATGAGGTTGCTCGTAATTGTGTCATCATACCAATATATAGGTTTTCAGATGATGAAGTGCTACTTAGCTACTTCTGTTGGAAAGGAATGGTGTTTTATTAAAAAGTATATTTTGGACTGGTTTTAAGAGTCGCCACTTAATTTTTTAAGAAAAATCAAGAAAACTGTTGTTTTCAAAAGACTAAAACAGTAAATCTATTGAAAACTATTAAGTGGGTTCGAGGCTCCTATTAATATTCTAGGAAGGTTTTTAAAGCACCTAGAATATCCGCTAATGCGGTTATCCGACAACTAATTTATTTGGCTAAAATAATTTTTACTCAGCTTGACTTGCGAAATTGAACTATTTTGTTAGTTAGGACCATTTTAAGGAATAAAAATAGAATTATGAAATATTATCTAAGCGAAATATTTTGTAAACTTATTCTTTAAGTTTTGTTAAAAGATGACCGGTTTAGTTAATTTCTTAAAGCGAAATGGACTTCTCGAGGATTTGAATGGTTGACCTTAAGATTAATGGCAAATATTAGCAAGTAAGGTAACATAATAAAATAAAGAAGGAGAGAGATTTGGGCCCAAATCTGGTTTTCCTGTCCGCCTGGGCCAGTATTTGGGCCCATTTTCGTTTTGGGCCTTTGGCCCAATTTTTCACCTGTCCTAAATTCTATCAAAATAATAATCAATGACTAGATAGGCTTAAGCCCAATAATAACAAAATACAATTTTTGTGTAAAGAGTGGGCCTTTGGCCCAATCTTTTCAATTCTCCTCCGCTTTCACATTCTTCCACCTTCAAGACCTGTTCGTCGGCTTCTGTAGCTGGCTGACTCGATAAAGATGGCTTGAGCCTTTATGGCTCTTCCGAAATGCAAGGAAGAAGTGAGTTCTTGGCGAACTCGGGCAGATTTTATTGCATAAAAAATGTATATGATTAGCACTTAAAATAATGAAATAAAATGAGACGTAACTTAATTGAGATAAAAGTATCTTGAGTATTTTAAAATCCAAATGAAACCAAAAACCACTATTAGACCACAAGGAAAGATGATTTAGAACAAACAAACTACCACTGACAAATATTTAGCATTTAACTACAAGAATTAGGAGAAAAATAAAACACCTAAGACCTATACAAGTGACACGGTAAACAGTGGTTCCAAACTCAAACAATGCTAAGACCAAGCAGCAAGGAACAAAGAGATGTAGGAGCAACATATATATTTTCTTTGACTTTTATTTTTATTTTATTTTTTTATCTTTCAACTTCAAACAAAAGAAAAACAGGAGGGAATATACATGTTTCATAATTTTCTAAATGATCAGCTTAATCAACAAGACTATAACAATACTTAGAGGACGGAGCACGTCATTCGAAGGGGTTGAACACGAAATCGAGGAAAATAAACAGAATTTAAAGACTAAGCTAAAAGCAATGACCGACATAAATTAAGACTACATATCCCACGAGATCAGATTACGTAAATCAAGCTAACCATATGATGAAATTTGCATCCTCCAAGTGTATTCGAGACTAAGACAACATAGACATTCCCAAGTTGTGAAATATGCCGGACACACAAGGAAGACTAGTAAGATACTTGAACACAAAACTAGGATTCAAAACTAGAAAAAAGGTGTAATTATTTCTAGAAATAGCAAGGTAAAGAAGTTGATCCAACCATTTTTTCCAAAGCCACAAGCTCAACTAGCATGTATGTATAAAAAAACAAACCGATGTGAAGAACTCAAACATGTAAGGAAATTATTTGGGTAATAGCAAAATATGGGGACATGGGGGTTCTCTCCTATCTTTGAATCAAAACGAAACAAGATAATCATCATTCGTGCCTTAAAAGATTTTCGACAAATAACATAAGAGAGACAACATGCCATTAATCACTTAGTGTAGCAAATTAGAAACGAACAAACACAAAGACTAACAAGACAAATGAACCGAAAATCCTACCAAGCTCAAACGGTTACGAATTCAGGTTCATGCGCTTAATCAATACAATGGAACAAATAATAGGATGATCGGGGAGAATTCAAAATAGCGAAGATAACAACTAGGAAAGCTCATATTCAAACCGAACACACTCGCAACCAAGAGTACTGAAATCAAGACTAGAGAACAGAGCACAAAAAAAACTCGAAGAAAACCCAAACAGAGGATCGATTCAGCCCATAACGATTGAAGCCGAAACAAAAACGTTAATGAGGGATGAGGTATTACCTTTTCTGGGCAGCGAACAGGAACAAACGGACAGGGCAATAACCTTCACCGCAAGTACTCGGACACGAACAGCCAAATGGAAATTCGGGCAGAAATTTAAACACAAACTGAAAACTATGAACTCTTTGGCTTATGGAGTGTATTTAGCATGTATTAAAGTATTTTCCTCAAAGCTTTCCTCTGTGTTGTGCTCTGAAAAATTTCAACTCTAAAAAAATCCCCTCTTTCTAGCTCTCTGTCCCTTTTCCTAAAAAATTTCCAACTCTTTCTCCAATTTTCCTCTAACTCAAAATTTCCAACTCCAGAAAAAACCCCCCAAAATCTCCAACCCTACAGTGAATGGAGAAGAGAGTATATATAGACAAGGATTAGGGTTCCAATTTCTTGGTGGGAAACCGATAAAAATAAAAATAAAATTCAAGGCCCATCTCGAATTCAAATTCGAATTCTTTTCCCATTACGGAGAAACATCTTTTCCTGAAGATTTTGCTCCATTCCGGAAGAGGAAAGGAGAATGGACGACTTGGGATCGATCTTCCGTCCTTGGGACTCGACGTGGCATCATCTCGCAGCCCCAAGGACGATTCTTGCAGAAGCTCAGGACTGGAACAGCACTGCTGCTCGCCTGCTGGACTGCTGCTAGCGTGAAGACGATGTGTTAGCGTTAGAAAACTGAGAATGTTCTGGGTTTCTCTCGCTGGAACTGATTTGGGTCGTTTGGTATTGTATTGGAAGAATGGGTATGCTAAATGTATTGGGCTAAGTTTCCTAAATGTAGAAATAATGGGCCGTCCGAAATTCGGAGAAAAGGGGCCCAACTTGGTCTATAGATATAGTTAATTGAATTACTAATTGGCCAAATTGAATTAAAATTGGTCAATTGAGATTACAAACTTAACCAAATTGAATTTCATTTGCAAATTCGGCTAAGATCCAAATAAGATGAATTAACATAACTAATTTGGGAGCTTCTCAATCTTAACGAAATAAAATAATTAACTCAACTCTAGACTAATTAATAAACTAAACTAATTTTAATAGAATTTTTAGAATAAAATCTTTTTGAGATGGTTTTCAAATTTTTATGAAATATACCGATTATATCTATAAAACTATATGAAATATATTTACTATTAATAAATTATGAAAATCGACTAAGATTACTCAAAAGACTTTGAAAAGTGTTTGAACTTTATAGAACTAATTATTCTAGATCGTTTGAAAAAAAATTAAGAAGTTCAGAAATTGATTATCATCGGGGAGGGTCAAAATTGGGTGTCAATAACTGTCCCTCATTTTACTTGAATTGATGCAAGAAATTCGAGGAGAATGAAATTGACTAATCCAATTTTGACCGACCATGTCGTCATCTTTGCAAAAGGGATTTGGTATGGACTTTAGGATTTATGGCCGAACCCCGGAAATAGGTTCCCTACATATCTCAGGCTATATGAGAATTCAGGCCACTTGTAGTTCGATAAGCTTGATTTGACGCACGATTATGAAAGAATTCATAAGTCATCCCGATATCGAATTATGAAGAGATTGGAATACTCGAGAATAGGATTTAAGAGCGGATGTTGGAATAAAGCCGAGTTTTCGACATTGAGCTCACCTACATATCCCCTCAACTTAGGGAATCAGGCTGTTTGTAGTTCGACTCGATCGGTTGAAAAGGAAATCCATTATGCGAGATGACATTTGGTTCTGGAAAATGACAAAGTAAGTCGAGTATGAAAAGAAGGATTGCAACCTCTTAGCCATGAATGTGGAGCTCTTCACATTCATAAGTAAGAACTTACACGGACATACTTTCCAAAGCTCTTGGTGCATCGTCACTCAGATTGGAAAATTGCTTTTGGTGAACCCAAAATTTCCTGAATGCAAAATAGGAACTGATAAATCTAAGAAAAACTCACATGCCTTCTGATAGGGGTGTGGTTTGATTGTGGTGAAAGTCGCTCCTCTGCTCGCGTCCTAAGAGTTTGACACTCCTCTTTGGACTATGTCTCAGTTCGCTGCTAAGAAAAAGTTCCACGTTGTGCTGCATCCTAATTGATGTCGTCCGCACCTGTGGTTTGTTTTGAGAATTCATCCTTTCGGATGCTCTCGACAAAGACTGAGATAAAACTCATTAGCATAAAAAAAGCAATTCAAATGGGAGACAGTGTCTTTTACCATGTTGACACTTAATTTCTCTCCTTGAACGTTTGACGTCAACTCCATCGGGTTTGACGCAAATCAAATAAAGCTTGTGTCTCATATTTGCAATATAATCTTCAATGTACTCTTCATTTGATGTCAAAACAATAAAAATAGGCTGATGTAATATATTGATAGCTCTTTTGATGTCGTTGTTGCAAAGAAAAATGATATTGCTGATGTCGAACTTCTTTTGATAGGTGAATCTTTCTCGCGATGCGTGAATCTTTTTCCCGCGATGTATGAATCTCTTTTCACGATGCGTGAATCTTCTCTTGCAATGTACGAATCTTCTCTTGCAATGCATGAATCCTTTTCCCGCGATGCATGAATCTTCTCTTGCAATGCATGACTTCTCCGCGATGCATGACTTTTCCGCGATGCATGACTTCTTTCTCTTGCTATGCATGACTTTTCCTGCGATGCATGAATCCTTCTCTTGCTATGCATGGTTCTCTTTCCCGCGATGCATGACTTTTTCCGCGATGCATGAATCCTTCTCTTGCTATGCACGAATATCTTTCCCGCGATACATGACTTTTCTCTTGCTATGCATGGATTTCCTCTTGTTATGCATGGTTTCTTCTTCCCGCGATGCATGACTTTTCTCTTGCTATGCATGGTTTCCCCGCGATGCATGATTTCTCTGCGATGCATGACTTTTCCTCTGCGATGCATGAATCCTTCTCTCGACGCATGGCTTCTTTCTTTTGCTATGCATGGTTTCCCCGCGATGCATGACTTTTCCTCTGCGATGCATGAATCCTTCTCTCGACGCATGGCTTCTTTCTCTTGCTATGCATGACTTTTCCGCGATGCATGATTTCTCCGCGATGCATGACTTTTCCTCTGCGATGCATGGTTTCCCCGCGATGCATGATTTCTTTTGATGACGCTGTCCCCGGTATCGATCGAAGATAATGCTTCACCAAGCAACATAGGTGATCTTCTGGGGTATTTTTGGGTAGCGGTATCGTCTCAATCGACAATAAAAAAAAATGACCCTCGGAGTAGTGGTGTCATCTCATTTGACAATACGATGTAAATGACTCTCCGGGTAGTGATATCGTCTCAATCGACGATATAAATAAAAATGACCCTCGGAGTAGTGGTATCATCTTATTTGACAATACGATATAAATGACTCTCTGAGTAGTGATATTGTCTCAATCGACAATATAAATAAAAATGACCCTCGGAGTAGTGGTATCATCTCATTTGACAATACGATATAAATGACTCTCCGGGTAGTGACATTGTCTCATTCGACAATACAATATAAATAACCTTCGGGGTAAGAATATTATCATATCTGATAATATAATGCAGATAAATATCTTCCAGATATCTTTAGTTGTTGAAAAATAATAATATTTCTCTCTTCAAGGATTTCATTTGTTCCATCTCCGAACATAATTGCAAGTTCATTATGAACCTTGCCTTGCTAAGAATTTGAATAAAGTAATGCTACTCATATTCCTAATTCTTGGTATAAGAAGCATAAAATATTTCCTGCATCCACAGAAAAGTTGTCAATTTTGGGGCGTTCCTCCCTCTTTTGACTTCTCCATATTCATCGAATGGAAGAATATACTGATTTTGAGGCAACCTATAGACCTGCATCCACAGAAAAATTGTTAGTTTTAAAAACGAACTGATCTGTGTCGATCTCTTCTATTGCAAATGAAGAATAGAAATTTTGCGGGAAATATGACCGAGCCCTTGTGGCGCCTACGTATCCCGTTGAGGCAGGAATCAGGTCAAACGTAGTTCCCCCTCTCGAGGATTAACAAAAATAAGAAATTTACAAAGAAACCGACCGAGGCCGACATAGGCCGCCTACGTATCTCATTCTTGAGAATTCAGGTCGAACGTAGTTCAAGATACAAAGAAATATTTAAAGGGGATAAAGGGGTGACCAAGGCCGACATAGGTCGCCTACGTATCTCAATTCTTGAGAATTCAGGTCAGACGTAGTTCATTACAATAGGGATAAAATTCTAAACAAAGCAATTACAAGTAAATAAAACGATTACAGGGGAATGACAGAAATACAAACTGAAACTTCACACGTAGTATCTCTTGACAGCATCTGAGTTGATTGGTTTCGGCCATTCGGTGCCATCCATCTCCGACAGGATCAAGGCACCTCCAGATAACACTTTGCGAACCATATAAGGCCCTTGCCAATTTGGCGCAAATTTTCCTTTATATTCATCTTGGTGAGGGAAAATGCGCTTAAGAACCAACTGACCGACCTCAAACATTCTGGCTCTCACCTTCTTGTGGAAAGCACGAATCATTCTCTGTCGATATAGTTGTCCATGACAAACAGCCACCATCCTCTTCTCATCGATCAATGTCAAATGGTCGATCCGCTTGCGAACCCATTCAGCATCACTCAATTCAGCTTCTTCGATGATTCTTAATGAAGGTATTTCAACTTCTGCAGGAATAACTGCTTCTGTTCCATATACTAGCAAATATGGAGTAGCTCCAACTGATGTTCTGACAGTTGTTCGGTAACCCAACAAAGCATATGGCAGCATCTCGTGCCAACCTCTGCGGTTATCAATCATTTTCCTCAGAATCTTCTTTATGTTCTTGTTGGCGGCTTCTACGGCTCCATTCATTTGGGGACGATAGGCGGTTGAGTTTCGGTGAGTAATCTTGAATTGTCCACATATCTCTCTCATCAAGTGACTGTTGAGATTCGCTCCATTATCAGTAATGATGGATTCTGGTACTCCAAACCTACATATCAGGTTGTTGCGAACAAAATCAGCTACAACTTTCTTGGTTACCGATTTGTACGAAGCTGCTTCTACCCATTTGGTGAAGTAGTCAATGGCAACCAAAATAAATCTGTGTCCGTTAGAAGCGGCTGGCTCTATTGGACCAATGACATCTATGCCCCAAGCTACAAATGGCCAAGGTGAACTCATAGCATTGAGTTCATGGGGCGGGACACGAATCAAATCTCCATGCACTTGACATTTATGACACTTCTGCACAAACTTGCAACAGTCATGCTCCATAGTCATCCAAAAATAACCGGCTCGGAGGATATTTCTTGCCAAAGTGAGCCCATTCATGTGAGTACCACAAACTCCGGCATGTATTTGTTCCAGAAGCTTTGCAGCTTCACTAGCATCAACACATCTGAGAAGACCTAAATCTGGAGTCCTCCTGTAAAGGACTTCCCCACTTGCAAAGAAATTGAGGGCCATGCGGCGTATTGACTTCTTCTGGTTGAACGTTGCATTCTCAGGATAAGTCCCGTCCTCTAAATACTTCTTGATGTCAAAATACCAAGGTAAACCATCTGGTTCCGCTTCGACGTGTGAACAATGCACAAGCTGTTCTTTTACCTCTATATCCACTGGATCAATATAACTTGTATCCGGATGCTTAATCATTGACGCAATGGTGGCGAGAGCATCGGCCAACTCATTTTGTGTCCTAGGAGTGTGTCTGAACTCAATCTTGCGAAATCTCTTGCACAACTTCCGTATATACTGCACATACGGTGTGATCTTTGGATTCTTCACAGCCCATTCTCCTTGAACCTGATGAATCAGCAAATCTGAATCTCCAATAACCAGCAACTCGTGAACATTCATATCAATTGCCATATTCAGACCAAGGATGCAAGCTTCATACTCATCAATGTTGTTCGTGCATTCAAATCGGAGTTTAGCCGCCATAGGATAGTGATGACCAGTTTCTGACACTAGGACCGCTCCGATTCCTTTCCCTTGATGATTCGCTGCCCCATCAAAGAACACTCTCCAACCAAGGTATACTTCAGAAATATCCTCACCAACAAACGAAACTTCCTCATCGGGAAAATAAGTCTTGAGCGGTTCATACTCTTCATCAACTGGATTCTCCGCAAGGTGGTCAGCCAAGGCCTGTGCCTTTATCGCCTTCTGAGTCACATACACAATATTAAACTCGCTCAAAAGCATTTGCCATTTAGCCAACTTCCCGGTCGGCATTGCTTTTTGGAAAATATATTTCAATGGGTCCATCCTGGAAATAAGGTATGTGGTATAAGAAGACAAATAATGTCTCAACTTCTGAGCAATCCATGTCAAAGCACAACATGTTCTCTCTAAAAGAGTGTAACGAGCCTCATACGGAGTGAACTTTTTGCTTAGGTAATAAATAGCTCGCTCTTTCTTCCCTGTTTCATCATGTTGACCAAGCACACATCCCAATGCATTATCTGAGACGGATAAATATAGCAACAAAGGACTCCCTTCTCGCGGAGGGACCAATACCGGCGGATTGGACAAATAGTTCTTGATAGCATCAAAAGCAGTCTGACAATCTCCGGTCCACTTGGTCGAGGCATCTTTTTTCAACAACTTAAAGGTGGGCTCACACACCACGGTGGATTGAGCTATGAACCGGCTGATGTAGTTCAACCTTCCTAAAAAACTCATCACTTCTTTCTTGGTCTTCGGAGGAGGTAATTCCTGGATCGCCTTGATCTTGGAAGGGTCAAGTTCAATGCCTCTTCTACTAACTATAAACCCCAACAACTTGCCAGCCGATACTCCAAAAGCGCATTTGGCGGGATTTAACTTCAGATTGTATCGGCGTAGACGGTCAAAGAATTTCCTCAAGTGAGTCAAGTGATCCGAACTCTCGCGGGATTTAATTATGACGTCATCTACATACACCTCGATCTCTTTATGAATCATATCATAAAAGATGGTTGTAATGGCCCTCATATAAGTAGCACCGGCATTCTTGAGACCAAAAGGCATCACCCGATAATGATATACACCCCAAGGCGTAATGAAAGCTGTCTTTTCTGCATCTTCTTCATCCATCAGGATCTGGTGATAACCCGCGTAACAATCCACAAATGACTGCATCTCATGCTTAGCACAATTATCAATGAGAATGTGAATGTTTGGCAATGGAAAATTATCTTTCGGGCTAGCTTTGTTGAGATCTCTGTAGTCAACACAGATTTTGATCTTTCCATCTTTCTTGGCAACCGGAACAACGTTGGCTAACCAAGTCAGATACTGCGTCACTTCCACTACTTGGGACTCGATCTGCTTTGTAATCTCCTCTTTGATCTTCAAACTCAACTCAGGTTTGAACTTTCGAGTCTTTTGTTTTACTGGACTAAAATCTGGATTGATCGGCAACTTATGGGACACCATATTCGTGCTCAGCCCTGGCATATCTTTATAAGACCAGGCAAATACATCAATGTACTCCCCGAGCAAACGAATCAGGTCTCTTCTTTGAGCTCCCGTCAGATGGACACTGATTCTTACTTCTTTAACACATTCCTCATCTCCGAGATTCACAGTTTCGGTTTCTTCCAAATTTGGCTTATGTTGATTCTCGAATTGTCGAAACTCCTCAGCAACATATTCGGGAACCTCCTTTTCTTCTCCGTATTCCTCGCACTCATCATCACCTGCCTCATTTCGTTCACTCGGCTCATGACATGACATGACATTGGCAGGTTTTAAATTAATATTACTGAAATCATAAACAAACAAAGTTAGGAAAGTAAAATATAAACAGATAAGTAAACAAACAAATTTTGATAAAAGAGGCTTTCATTTAAGTTGAAAAAAGTAAGCACAAACTTCAGCCATGGCCGAGGGCCATTTTTTTTTTAACAGCATAAGGGAATTTAAAAACTTCAAACAAATAAGATTGCATAAAGGGTGGGTCTCGGGCCTCTTCCGGACTACTACAGATTTTAAAACAAACAAAGACACATGTCTTTTCTACCCAAATGAGCGGGAAATCAGGAGTGGTGTGGAGGTCCAATTCTGCAATTGCTCCTCAGGTTCTGCATCACGGATGCCTGATGTCCCAGCTTCTTCTTCGATGACCGCATCAATCTCCTCGAAAAGGCCCAAGATTCCTTCCCCGAGACCATCATCATTGACATATCCTCGCACCGGGAATGACTGGTACAGATGAGGAATTGGTCTGGCTAATACTTGATCAACACTCTTATTCTTCATCTCTGCTTCGTCATCTGTTGGGACATATCCCAAACCAAACTTTGCTCCTTTGGCGGGAATTTGGATAGGCTCGATGATTCCTTGAAAGTGCTTCCCCAATCCGAAACCTGGTTCGAAACCATTTTGGAGCATGACGGTAGCAATCATCTTATACACGGCAGGCATAGGAGGCTGTGGAGTCAAGTCATCACCGGTGGCATTTACCACCTCCACCGTGTAGAAATCACAACCTCGAGAGACATCATCAACGATCGGTGCATACCCATTGGAATGACTCCCTTCACCATAAATGACCAATTCCTTGTCCTTCCAAACAAACTTCATTAGTTGGTGAAGGGTAGAAGACACAGCCCCAGCCATATGAATAAACGGTCTTCCTAGAAGCAAGTTGTAACTGGTGTTGATATCCAACACCTGGAACTCCACATTAAAATCCGCAGGACCCACCTGAATATCCAAGTTTACTGCACCCAATGTGTCTCTTTGCACTCCATCAATGGCCCTCACATTGACTTGGTTTTGGTGAAGCTTTCCCAAATCGAATTTCAACTGCCTCAGAGTCGAAAGTGGGCAAATATTGAGACCGGATCCATCATCGACCAAGACGCGATTAATTATCTTGTCTCGACACATACAGGTGACATGCAGAGCTTTGTTGTGCATCCTCCCTTCAAACGGTAGCTCTTCGTCACAGAAACTGATTCGGTGTCCTCGGATGACCTGATTTATCATGGCTGCTAAATTGTCACTATTAGTACCCACAGGCACATAAGTATCATCCAAAGCCCTCATTAGAGCCTGCCTATGTAACTGCGAACTCATCAATAAGGCCCACACAGAGATTTGAGCCGGCGTCTTCTCCAAATGCTTCACAATCGAATAATCTTTCGACTGCATTTTTCTCCAGAACTCCTCGGCCTCGGCTTCACTGATCGGCCTCTTTGTTTGGTCCTTCTTCTGCCCTCCTTGGGCCAATTCTTCCGGTTTGTAGCACCTGCCGGATCTGGTCATGCCTTGAGTAACAGCCGTTTCAATCACAAATTTTGGTCGGGTAAGAGTTTCTCGTGGCACCAAGGCAACAGCCTTCTCGGGTGTCAAAATCACAAACTCTTTCTTTTCTCTGATGCTCAATGAAGCTACAACCTTTTCCAGTTCATCAGGAGCAATCGGAACTATTGACTTTGTCGCGCACCAGTCATCATCTGTCTCTATCATATTAATAGTGGTGCCTCCATGATTTGGCAAAGGGTTACTATTGACATTGGGCGCAACTGTCTGAAGAGAGACCACATTCTGGTCAATCAGGTCTTGAATCTTATGCTTCAGGTTGATACAGTCTTCAGTATCATGTCAAACACTGTTGGAGTGATACGCGCACTTCTGGTCAGGCCTGTAAAACTTTGAGCTAGTGTCAACCGGCTTGGGACCCACTGGATGAATGTATCCTGCCGCAGTTAATCGCTCGAACAGCTTTGTTCGGCTTTCAATAAGTGAAGTAAAAATTCTAACAGGCTTCTTCTCGAATCTAGGACGGGAGGGATCGTAATTTCTTTGTTGAGGGGGAGGCATTTGGCGATAATTTGAAGCATTCGGACGGGGGGCTTGATATCTGGGATATGAGTTGGTTTGGTAGTTTGGTTGTGGAGCTTGGTAGTTCGAGGAGGTATTTTGGTAAAGTGGAGCTGGGGTTTGGTACATTGGGGAAGGCGTTTGGTAATTTGTCTGAACGTTGGCACAGTTGGGGACGACATTTCGGTAATGATGAGATGGAGTCTGGTAAACTGGAGGGGGAGTTTGGTAGATAGTAGGGGGAGTTTGGTAGTTAGGAGGAGGAGTATTTTGATAATTGGGAAGAGGGGTATTTTGACAACTGGGGGGAGGGAAACTTTGGTAATCAGCCTGTACATAACAAGCCGGGTATGAACTCTGTGAAGGTCGAGAACGACCTTGGTATGATGAGGATTTCCTTGGGGTCTTCTTCCCCTCATAAGAGATAGATGACACATCCTCTCTTTTCTTCTTTAGCAAGCCCGAGGACCCGGGCGAGGCAGCAACACGGGTAGTCTTCCCGGTTTTCAATCCATCTCCGATAGTCTCACCTACCTTGACTAACTCAGCGAATTTTGCTCCAACGAGCAACATAATTCTTTCATAATATTCGGGCTCCTGCACCCGCACAAACACTTCAACAATTTCCTTTTCTGACATAGGAGGTCTAACTCTAGCTGCCTCCTTTCGCCATCTGTATGCGAATTCTCTATAACTTTCGGTCAGCTTCTGCTTCATCTTCTCCAAGGAGTAACGATCAGGAACGATCTCCACATTGTAGGCGAATCGTACTATGAAGTCCTTAGCCAAAGCATTCCAGCTAGACCACTGTCTCGTCTCATGAGACGTAAACCCATCTAGAGCCTCTCCGCTCAGATTCCGGCTAAAAAGCCGCATTAACAAAGCTTCGTCTCTCCCAACTCCCACGAGTTGGTCACAGTAGGCCCTCAGGTGTGCTAAGGGGTTCCCCGTTCCTCCGAAGATGTCAAATTTTGGCACCTTGAACCCTTCCGGGAGGTCCAAATTTGGATGAATGCACAGGTCTTCGTAACTCAACCCAGCGACCTCAGGAATGCAGTTCAACTCCTTCATGGCGTTTCTAATTTCCTCCTTCATATCTATCTTGGCGGTCTCTCCCTTTGACCTCCACTCTCTCTCCCTCTCCTCGTAGTGGTCGAGCTCCGAACCATGGGCGTCATGCTCATTGGGGACTGGTATTTGGAAAGTAGCTTTCTGAGGTAGGGGTGGAACAATGGATGGACTTTGGGCATTTTGAGTGGCTTGGTAATTTTGAGGGAAAGTCTGGGGGTTGGTATGTTGATTTTGGTAATGGACGGAAGTGTGCGGGTGGTTAATATTTTGGCTTTGAGGAGGTAGGCCAGTTTGGTGGTTTGCATTAGGGGGAGGGAGTGGTGCTTGGAGGTTGGTATTTTGAGGAGGGGGTGGTGTTTGATAAGAGGCTGAGGCGTAATGGGGGTTTTGGGTGGTAAGGTCGATGATGGAGGGATTACGAGCAGGACTTGAAGGCAAGTTCTGAGCTTGTTCCACGTTAGGAGGGGGAATTTGAGCATGAGGCCTTCCGTCTGGTTGAGTATTGACACCAAAAATAGGAGGAGGCAAATCTTGTTTTCTCTGCATCTCAACCCTCATCTCAGCGATTTGTTGCATCAACTGCAGGATCAGTTCATTCTGATCAGCAAGGGCGGGCTGAGCCACCACGACATCAGTAAGGCTGATTTCTTCGTTGTTATCACCTATTACAGCTTTTCCCTTTTGTGAACTTTGAGTAGGGAAGGAATCTGTGGGACCTTTAGATCTGGTGAAATAGGGATGATCGGCCAGTGTATCAACACAGATCAGTTCTAACTACCTGTAGAGAAAAACAACTCAAAGGCAAATCTGTCAGTATTAGTTCTGGATGAATAATGCAAGATATCACATAGAAAGCAGATAAACATATAAAATTTGCTTCGTTTGAGGACACGTTAACCCACGAGTAGTGGGGACTGATTTTTTGAACAAGCAGGAATTTGCTCATTTTATTTTGGGGCTAGTGGCTCAGAAAGGCTAAATTGCGTTGAGCTAAGGTCTTCTTGCTGCATCTCTCGACATCTGTTGATGTGAATTCAATGTTTCCTTGTAGAATGAAAGAATGGGAAAAGAAAATTTGAAAAGATAGGGGCCGAGCCTTGAAAGGCTGCCTACGTATCTCCCAAGGAGAATTCAGGCCCTACGTAGTTCGATTACAAAGGGAAAGTTTCATTTCATTTATTCATTTCTGGTGATTACAAGGAAAGTGAAAAACAGATAATAAAGCTCTTAAAAGATAGATGGTGCCTTCACCGAAGCTTCTTCCTCTGACTGTCGTATTAGCCACGGGGGACAAACTCAACTTGGATCTTTCCCATGTTGACGAGGGATTCCACGTCATAGCGAAACCTGAGGCACCTCCCAATGTTGTGATCGATGGCATCATGATACGGGCAGGGCTTCCATATCTCAATTCCAACGGGATCGATTGCTTCGTCGTCCTCTTTGACAGAGGCCAAGACTCCCTTTTGAACCAACTGACTATAGATATCCAACAATGTTTTCTTGAAAGGCGTGAAGTAGTGACAATAGAACTGAGTGTGCTTAGTGACTGGTATACTAGGCTCATGTTGGTCACAGGTAAGGACGGTGTTCCTACCCCACATATACGGGATCTCCCCAATGTTGATCAGGTTGCGGATCGCTGCCTTAAGCTCCACACATTCCTCTATAGTATGTCCTCTTTGGTTCGGGTGGTAGGCACATGTCTTTTGAGAGCTTTCATGCCCAAACCCAAAATTGGTTCCTTCGAGAGGCTTCAACATACCTGACGCCTTAAGGTGCTCGTAAATGAGAGAACACGACATGACTCTTGCCCCCACGCTATGTGTCCGCTCATAAGCTGGGAGAGTGATCTTTTGGTCTCCTCCTTTCAGACGTCCTAGGAAGGGAGGCATATAAATGATTTCCTCATCGGCATCTTCTTCTGTAGCTCCAGGGTGAATGTCTTCGGGACCACTATTTGCTTCTTGATTGAAGAAAGAGAATTTCCCGCGTATCCTCTGAAGTCTCATAGTTATGTCTTTCTTGAAGACGTCATGTTCCTTCCGCACATCAACTGTCTTTTTACTTATAACATCGCATTTGGTTCTCTTTGCTGCCAATTCCGCGTCTAGTGCCGCATTTGCTGCTTGTGCGACTGCGGTGGCGAACTTCACTTCAATTCTCCTTTCTCTGGTTTCTTGGATCTCTTCCTGAGCCGCTGCAATTCCATCCTCAAATCCTCCTCAGTTAGCTCCATGTCGATACCCTTGCCCTTTTCCATCTTAGCAGCAATTTCACCTTTTCTGAGATGATAAAGTAATATTTTAGGATTTTGTAGTAGGATTTTATTTCTGGCTGAGAAACTTAAGACTCATGGAATTTTGGTCGGACATTTGGTAGTGACTTGTATTTGGCATTGGAGAAATTTTTAGAAAATTCTTGAAAAGGAGTGGGCTAAAAATGTCCTCATTCAAAGCAACAATACCACATAAACAGTTTAAAGCACACAAGCATATATCGCGTGTCCTAAACAAGTAGGGGGCCCTTTTGTGCCAAGGGTAGGCCTAGCGTATTTGAAAGATGTATGTGTAGGATTGAACCATTTCGTTATCCCAAAGCAAATTTCGCATAAAATGATGTTCGAAAAAGCGAAAATAAGCAGGGGGGGAGTAGGGAATAAACGGGAAACACAAAAGAAAAGGCCCACGCAGGGGTCATTTGAAAAGAGTACCAAAATACAAGAAAGGCAAGCCCACGCAGGGCAAATAACAATAAGTACATGTAGAAAAAACCCACGCAGGGGGGAAATCCACTAAGATGCTCCCGATGGCCCCGCCTCTGATCTGCTCCTCTTGTTCTGTGCCATGAGATGTTGAAGCCTATATTGAACCATTAGCAAGTATCCTTCGCTCCGGTGGCCTTTCTCTTCCCAGTCTTCGAGACACATTCCGCTTTTCTTATCTCCAATCCACAAGTTAAGATCTCCCAAATCGCTTCTCAAGTTTTCTAATTCTTGAGTTACGCTCTCGAGGGCGTACTTATCCTCTTCTTGCTTTCGGAAAAATTCCTTGTGCATTTCCTGGGCTTCTCTTCTTACCTCTCTTAGTTCTATCAAAGCTTTGGACTCTTTGTCCTCTACACTGCGGTAAATGTTCGGAATCGAGAAGGAGATACCCTGTATATTGCGCTTCAACCAAGCTTTGTAAGTTTCATCGTACCCCGCATTAAATCGGTCCGCGGCAATGGTGTCGTCTTTCATTCGCACTGCTCTTTTCCATTCTCTCAGCATCTCTGAAGCCTCAGGCACTCTATCATCCCCGATGTCGAACACATAGATACGGTAGTATGCTTCTGGGGGTGTAGTTTGTCTTCTTCCAAACTGTCTCAAGACCCGAATGGGTGCATATGGGTGAATACCTCGAATACCTGACAGAGGAAGCACAAGTTGTCTGTCGCCCCGTACTATGACATCTTTCGAGATGAAACGGTCGAACATCCACTGGATGTTTTCTTCTCTCAACTCAGAAAAAAATTGAGCCCATCTTTCTCTGGTTTTTCTTTTTTCTAAGTCTGCCCAGAACAACATGTCATTCAAACTCTTAAGAGCATTATGTTCATCGAGGGTATGGAGTTTTTGAGTTCCGTGTCTTTTCACCAAGTGACTCATTATCCACCATTGAAGAAGAAGGTTGCAACCCTGAAAGTAACGATGCCCTTCCTTGCATTTCCCCAAAGCACGGTACATGTCGGAAAGGATGACAGGTGCGATAGGATAATACTTTACTTGCCCTTGGTTCAGATGCCCGTGGAACAGAGTGTGCGCAAGCATTATCACTCGGGTGTTGATACTGAGGCTCGGGCCGTGTGGGAAGACCATGGTGCCTAATAGTGCGATGGTAAATGCCAAAGGTCTGATCCCGTCCTATTCTCTGAAAGTGACCCTGAACTCTTGGTTGTAATTCACATAAAAGCTCACATCCCCGAATCTAACATAGAGATCCATGAAAGAAACGCTAGAACCTTCGGCCCAGTAAGCACAATCCTTTCTTAATCCGAGCCAGTTTACAATATCCTCGAGGGTAGGCTTGTTAGGGATTAGGATGTTTTCCCATTTTCTCACTCTTCCTTCAAGCCCTGTACCGACTGTGTCTATTCCGTCCCGAATTTCCTCAATTGTCGGGGTGATTTCCATGGTTCCAAATCGGAACACCATTTTCTCGTTGTCCCAATAACCTGTGAGGACTTCAATTAGCTCGGGCCACCCAACCATATTGATGAGTTCTGTTAAGGCCCCTACATATTTGTTGAGGTCCCTTTTGTGAAATGCATTGAGGTCGTTGTACCACATCTTGAGCAGAACTGGAGCTTCCACTACCATGTCGAATTTGGGAAATCGATCCATACCTACAAAACAAAACCCGGTTAAGATTCCCCTCCCCCAAATAGGCAACAATTAGGTTTCCACACATACATCTTTCAAATGTCAAATAATATGATATGTCGTTAGGTCGTGGACCTTGGACATAATTTTTGGCGGTTTTACTAATGGACTTAATACGCCTTGGGTATTAAGCCATCTTAGGCTAATGCTTAGATTTGGATTTGGTTTCGCTCTACTCTAGGTTGACTAGAATTGGTTGAGAAATGACGGTTACCCGAGTCGGACAAACAATGGGGTGAAGTCTAATAAACGACGTTGGATGACCACAAGCCAACTATTCGTTTATCACTTCCAAAGAATTTGATTTGTGTTTTTTCTGAAGGACAGCCGTGGTAAGCCACGTAACCGCCTTTTTCCTAATGCAATCTATTTGCCGTTTGGCGGAATCGAGTGCCATGAATGCCACAATTAATATAAGATACAATAATTTAAACAAGTAAACAGTTAAACAAGTAAATAGTTAAACACATAGCCAAATAACTAATCTTAAGGTTAGAACCATTCAAATCCCCAGCGGAAGTCGCCATTCTGTTTTATTAAAAAGTATATTTTGGACTGGTTTTAAGAGTCGCCACTTAATTTTTTAAGAAAAATCAAGAAAACTGTTGTTTTCAAAAGACTAAAACAGTAAATCTATCGAAAACTATTAAGTGGGTTCGAGGCTCCTATTAATATTCTAGGAAGGTTTTTAAAGCACTTAGAATATCCGCTAATGCGGTTATCCGACAACTAATTTATTTGGCTAAAATAATTTTAACTCAGCTTGACTTGCGAAATTGAACTATTTTGTTAGTTAGGACCATTTTAAGGAATAAAAATAGAATTATGAAATATTATCTAAGCGAAATATTTTGTAAACTTATTCTTTAAGTTTTGTTAAAAGATGACCGGTTTAGTTAATTTCTTAAAGCGAAATGAACTTCTCGAGGATTTGAATGGTTGACCTTAAGATTAATGGCAAATATTAGCAAGTAAGGGAACATAATAAAATAAAGAAGGAGAGAGATTTGGGCCCAAATCTGGTTTTCCTGTCCGCCTGGGCCAGTATTTGGGCCCATTTTCGTTTTGGGCCTTTGGCCCAATTTTTCACCTGTCCTAAATTCTATCAAAATAATAAACAATGACTAGATAGGCTTAAGCCCAATAATAACAAAATACAATTTTTGTGTAAAGAGTGGGCCTTTGGCCCAATCTTTTCAATTCTCCTCCGCTTTCACATTCTTCCACCTTCAAGACCTGTTCGTCCGCTTCTGTAACTGGCTGACTCGATAAAGATGGCTTGAGCCTTTATGGCTCTTCCGAAATGCAAGGAAGAAATGAGTTCTTGGCGAACTCGGGCAGATTTTATATGCATAAAAAATGTATATGATTAGCACTTAAAATAATGAAATAAAATGAGACGTAACTTAATTGAGATAAAAGTATCTTGAGTATTTTAAAATCCAAATGAAACCAAAAACCACTATTAGACCACAAGGAAAGATGATTTAGAACAAACAAACTACCACTGACAAATATTTAGCATTTAACTACAAGAATTAGGAGAAAAATAAAACACCTAAGACCTATACAAGTGACACGGTAAACAGTGGTTCCAAACTCAAACAATGCTAAGACCAAGCAGCAAGGAACAAAGAGATGTAGGAGCAACATATATATTTTCTTTGACTTTTATTTTTATTTTATTTTTTTATCTTTCAACTTCAAACAAAAGAAAAACAGGAGGGAATATACATGTTTCATAATTTTCTAAATGATCAGCTTAATCAACAAGACTATAACAATACTTAGAGGACGGAGCACGTCATTCGAAGGGGTTGAACACGAAATCGAGGAAAATAAACAGAATTTAAAGACTAAGCTAAAAGCAATGACCGACATAAATTAAGACTACATATCCCACGAGATCAGATTACGTAAATCAAGCTAACCATATGATGAAATTTGCATCCTCCAAGTGTATTCGAGACTAAGACAACATAGACATTCCCAAGTTGTGAAATATGCCGGACACACAAGGAAGACTAGTAAGATACTTGAACACAAAACTAGGATTCAAAACTAGAAAAAAGGTGTAATTATTTCTAGAAATAGCAAGGTAAAGAAGTTGATCCAACCATTTTTTCCAAAGCCACAAGCTCAACTAGCATGTATGTATAAAAAACCAAACCGATGTGAAGAACTCAAACATGTAAGGAAATTATTTGGGTAATAGCAAAATATGGGGACATGGGGGTTCTCTCCTATCTTTGAATCAAAACGAAACAAGATAATCATCATTCGTGCCTTAAAAGATTTTCGACAAATAACATAAGAGAGACAACATGCCATTAATCACTTAGTGTAGCAAATTAGAAACGAACAAACACAAAGACTAACAAGACAAATGAACCGAAAATCCTACCAAGCTCAAACGGTTACGAATTCAGGTTCATGCGCTTAATCAATACAATGGAACAAATAATAGGATGATCGGGGAGAGGTCCAAATAGCGAAGATAACAACTAGGAAAGCTCATATTCAAACCGAACACACTCGCAACCAAGAGTACTGAAATCAAGACTAGAGAACAGAGCACAAAAAAAACTCGAAGAAAACCCAAACAGAGGATCGATTCAGCCCATAACGATTGAAGCCGAAACAAAAACGTAAATGAGGGATGAGGTATTACCTTTTCTGGGCAGCGAACAGGAACAAACGGACAGGGCAATAACCTTCACCGCAAGTACTCGGACACGAACAGCCAAATGGAAATTCGGGCAGAAATTTAAACACAAACTGAAAACTATGAACTCTTTGGCTTATGGAGTGTATTTAGCATGTATTAAAGTATTTTCCTCAAAGCTTTCCTCTGTGTTGTGCTCTGAAAAATTTCAACTCTAAAAAAATCCCCTCTTTCTAGCTCTCTGTCCCTTTTCCTAAAAAATTTCCAACTCTTTCTCCAATTTTCCTCTAACTCAAAATTTCCAACTCCAGAAAAAACCCCCCAAAATCTCCAACCCTACAGTGAATGGAGAAGAGAGTATATATAGACAAGGATTAGGGTTCCAATTTCTTGGTGGGAAACCGATAAAAATAAAAATAAAATTTAAGGCCCATCTCGAATTCAAATTCGAATTCTTTTCCCATTACGGAGAAACATCTTTTCCTGAAGATTTTGCTCCATTCCGGAAGAGGAAAGGAGAATGGACGACTTGGGATCGATCTTCCGTCCTTGGGACTCGACGTGGCATCATCTCGCAGCCCCAAGGACGATTCTTGCAGAAGCTCAGGACTGGAACAGCACTGCTGCTCGCCTGCTGGACTGCTGCTAGCGTGAAGACGATGTGTTAGAGTTAGAAAACTGAGAATGTTCTGGGTTTCTCTCGCTGGAACTGATTTGGGTCGTTTGGTATTGTATTGGAAGAATGGGTATGCTAAATGTATTGGGCTAAGTTTCCTAAATGTAGAAATAATGGGCCGTCCGAAATTCGGAGAAAAGGGGCCCAACTTGGTCTATAGATATAGTTAATTGAATTACTAATTGGCCAAATTGAATTAAAATTGGTCAATTGAGATTACAAACTTAACCAAATTGAATTTCATTTGCAAATTCGGCTAAGATCCAAATAAGATGAATTAACATAACTAATTTGGGAGCTTCTCAATCTTAACGAAATAAAATAATTAACTCAACTCTAGACTAATTAATAAACTAAACTAATTTTAATAGAATTTTTAGAATAAAATCTTTTTGAGATGGTTTTCAAATTTTTATGAAATATACCGATTATATCTATAAAACTATATGAAATATATTTACTATTAATAAATTATGAAAATCGACTAAGATTACTCAAAAGACTTTGAAAAGTGTTTGAACTTTATAGAACTAATTATTCTAGATCGTTTGAAAAAAAATTAAGAAGTTCAGAAATTGATTATCATCGGGGAGGGTCAAAATTGGGTGTCAATAACTGTCCCTCATTTTACTTGAATTGATGCAAGAAATTCGAGGAGAATGAAATTGACTAATCCAATTTTGACCGACCATGTCGTCATCTTTGCAAAAGGGATTTGGTATGGACTTTAGGATTTATGGCCGAACCCCGGAAATGGGTTCCCTACATATCTCAGGCTATATGAGAATTCAGGCCACTTGTAGTTCGATAAGCTTGATTTGACGCACGATTATGAAAGAATTCATAAGTCATCCCGATATCGAATTATGAAGAGATTGGAATACTCGAGAATAGGATTTAAGAGCGGATGTTGGAATAAAGCCGAGTTTTCGACATTGAGCTCACCTACATATCCCCTCAACTTAGGGAATCAGGCTGTTTGTAGTTCGACTCGATCGGTTGAAAAGAAAATCCATTATGCGAGATGACATTTGGTTCTGGAAAATGACAAAGTAAGTCGAGTATGAAAAGAAGGATTGCAACCTCTTAGCCATGAATGTGGAGCTCTTCACATTCATAAGTAAGAACTTACACGGACATACTTTCCAAAGCTCTTGGTGCATCGTCACTCAGATTGGAAAATTGCTTTTGGTGAACCCAAAATTTCCCGAATGCAAAATAGGAACTGATAAATCTAAGAAAAACCCACATGCCTTCTGATAGGGGTGTGGTTTGATTGTGGTGAAAGTCGCTCCTCTGCTCGCGTCCTAAGAGTTTGACACTCCTCTTTGGACTATGTCTCAGTTCGCTGCTAAGAAAAAGTTCCACGTTGTGCTGCATCCTAATTGATGTCGTCCGCACCTGTGGTTTGTTTTGAGAATTCATCCTTTCGGATGCTCTCGACAAAGACTGAGATAAAACTCATTAGCATAAAAAAAGCAATTCAAATGGGAGACAGTGTCTTTTACCATGTTGACACTTAATTTCTCTCCTTGAACGTTTGACGTCAACTCCATCGGGTTTGACGCAAAGCAAATAAAGCTTGTGTCTCATATTTGCAATATAATCTTCAATGTACTCTTCATTTGATGTCAAAGCAATAAAAATAGGCTGATGTAATATATTGATAGCTCTTTTGATGTCGTTGTTGCAAAGAAAAATGATATTGCTGATGTCGAACTTCTTTTGATAGGTGAATCTTTCTCGCGATGCGTGAATCTTTTTCCCGCGATGTATGAATCTCTTTTCACGATGCGTGAATCTTCTCTTGCAATGCATGAATCCTTTTCCCGCGATGCATGAATCTTCTCTTGCAATGCATGACTTCTCCGCGATGCATGACTTTTCCGCGATGCATGACTTCTT
Organism: Solanum okadae; assembly: GCA_036553675.1. Lineage (NCBI taxonomy): Eukaryota > Viridiplantae > Streptophyta > Magnoliopsida > Solanales > Solanaceae > Solanum > Solanum okadae. The sequence goes on along the minus strand of CM071685.1, from coordinate 8,869,544 downwards.
TCTCTTGCTATGCATGACTTTTCCTGCGATGCATGAATTCTTCTCTTGCTATGCATGGTTCTCTTTCCCGCGATGCATGACTTTTTCCGCGATGCATGAATCCTTCTCTTGCTATGCACGAATATCTTTCCCGCGATACATGACTTTTCTCTTGCTATGCATGGATTTCCTCTTGTTATGCATGGTTTCTTCTTCCCGCGATGCATGACTTTTCTCTTGCTATGCATGGTTTCCCCGCGATGCATGATTTCTCTGCGATGCATGACTTTTCCTCTGCGATGCATGAATCCTTCTCTCGACGCATGGCTTCTTTCTTTTGCTTTGCATGGTTTCCCCGCGATGCATGACTTTTCCTCTGCGATGCATGAATCCTTCTCTCGACGCATGGCTTCTTTCTCTTGCTATGCATGACTTCTCCGCGATGCATGATTTCTCCGCGATGCATGACTTTTCCTCTGCGATGCATGGTTTCCCCGCGATGCATGATTTCTTTTGATGACGCTGTCCCCGGTATCGATCGAAGATAATGCTTCACCAAGCAACATAGGTGATCTTCTGGGGTATTTTTGGGTAGCGGTATCGTCTCAATCGACAATAAAAAAAAATGACCCTCGGAGTAGTGGTGTCATCTCATTTGACAATACGATGTAAATGACTCTCCGGGTAGTGATATCGTCTCAATCGACGATATAAATAAAAATGACCCTCGGAGTAGTGGTATCATCTCATTTGACAATACGATATAAATGACTCTCTGAGTAGTGATATTGTCTCAATCGACAATATAAATAAAAATGACCCTCGGAGTAGTGGTATCATCTCATTTGACAATACGATATAAATGACTCTCCGGGTAGTGACATTGTCTCATTCGACAATACAATATAAATAACCTTCGGGGTAAGAATATTATCATATCTGATAATATAATGCAGATAAATATCTTCCAGGTATCTTTAGTTGTTGAAAAATAATAATATTTCTCTCTTCAAGGATTTCATTTTTTCCATCTCCGAACATAATTGCAAGTTCATTATGAACATTGCCTTGCTAAGAATTTGAATAAAGTAATGCTACTCTATTCCTAATTCTTGGTATAAGAAGCATAAAATATTTCCTGCATCCACAGAAAAGTTGTCAATTTTGGGGCGTTCCTCCCTCTTTTGACTTCTCCATATTCATCGAATGGAAGAACATACTGATTTTGAGGCAACCTATAGACCTGCATCCACAGAAAAATTGTTAGTTTTAAAAACGAACTGATCTGTGTCGATCTCTTCTATTGCAAATGAAGAATAGAAATTTTGCGGGAAATATGACCGAGCCCTTGTGGCGCCTATGTATCCCGTTGAGGCAGGAATCAGGTCAAACGTAGTTCCTCCTCTCGAGGATTAACAAAAATAAGAAATTTACAAAGAAACCGACCGAGGCCGACATAGGCCGCCTACGTATCTCATTCTTGAGAATTCATGTCGAACGTAGTTCAAGATACAAAGAAATATTTAAAGGGGATAAAGGGGTGACCAAGGCCGACATAGGCCGCCTACGTATCTCAATTCTTGAGAATTCAGGTCAGACGTAGTTCATTACAATAGGGATAAAATTCTAAACAAAGCAATTACAAGTAAATAAAACGATTACAGGGGAATGACAGAAATACAAACTGAAACTTCACACGTAGTATCTCTTGACAGCATCTGAGTTGATTGGTTTCGGCCATTCGGTGCCATCCATCTCCGACAGGATCAAGGCACCTCCAGATAACACTTTGCGAACCATATAAGGCCCTTGCCAATTTGGCGCAAATTTTCCTTTATATTCATCTTGGTGAGGGAAAATGCGCTTAAGAACCAACTGACCGACCTCAAACATTCTGGCTCTCACCTTCTTGTGGAAAGCACGAATCATTCTCTGTCGATATAGTTGTCCATGACAAACAGCCACCATCCTCTTCTCATCGATCAATGTCAAATGGTCGATCCGCTTGCGAACCCATTCAGCATCACTCAATTCAGCTTCTTCGATGATTCTTAATGAAGGTATTTCAACTTCTGCAGGAATAACTGCTTCTGTTCCATATACTAGCAAATATGGAGTAGCTCCAACTGATGTTCTGACAGTCGTTCGGTAACCCAACAAAGCATATGGCAGCATCTCGTGCCAACCTCTGCGGTTATCAATCATTTTCCTCAGAATCTTCTTTATGTTCTTGTTGGCGGCTTCTACGGCTCCATTCATTTGGGGACGATAGGCGGTTGAGTTTCGGTGAGTAATCTTGAATTGTCCACATATCTCTCTCATCAAGTGACTGTTGAGATTCGCTCCATTATCAGTAATGATGGATTCTGGTACTCCAAACCTACATATCAGGTTGTTGCGAACAAAATCAGCTACAACTTTCTTGGTTACCGATTTGTACGAAGCTGCTTCTACCCATTTGGTGAAGTAGTCAATGGCAACCAAAATAAATCTGTGTCCGTTAGAAGCGGCTGGCTCTATTGGACCAATGACATCTATGCCCCAAGCTACAAATGGCCAAGGTGAACTCATAGCATTGAGTTCATGGGGCGGGACACGAATCAAATCTCCATGCACTTGACATTTATGACACTTCTGCACAAACTTGCAACAGTCATGCTCCATAGTCATCCAAAAATAACCGGCTCGGAGGATCTTTCTTGCCAAAGTGAGCCCATTCATGTGAGTACCACAAACTCCGGCATGTATTTGTTCCAGAAGCTTTGCAGCTTCACTAGCATCAACACATCTGAGAAGACCTAAATCTGGAGTCCTCCTGTAAAGGACTTCCCCACTTGCAAAGAAATTGAGGGCCATGCGGCGTATTGACTTCTTCTGGTTGAACGTTGCATTCTCAGGATAAGTCCCGTCCTCTAAATACTTCTTGATGTCAAAATACCAAGGTAAACCATCTGGTTCCGCTTCGACGTGTGAACAATGCACAAGCTGTTCTTTTACCTCTATATCCACTGGATCAATATAACTTGTATCCGGATGCTTAATCATTGACGCAATGGTGGCGAGAGCATCGGCCAACTCATTTTGTGTCCTAGGAGTGTGTCTGAACTCAATCTTGCGAAATCTCTTGCACAACTTCCGTATATACTGCACATACGGTGTGATCTTTGGATTCTTCACAGCCCATTCTCCTTGAACCTGATGAATCAGCAAATCTGAATCTCCAATAACCAGCAACTCGTGAACATTCATATCAATTGCCATATTCAGACCAAGGATGCAAGCTTCATACTCATCAATGTTGTTCGTGCATTCAAATCGGAGTTTAGCCGCCATAGGATAGTGATGACCAGTTTCTGACACTAGGACCGCTCCGATTCCTTTCCCTTGATGATTCGCTGCCCCATCAAAGAACACTCTCCAACCAAGGTATACTTCAGAAATATCCTCACCAACAAACGAAACTTCCTCATCGGGAAAATAAGTCTTGAGCGGTTCATACTCTTCATCAACTGGATTCTCCGCAAGGTGGTCAGCCAAGGCCTGTGCCTTTATCGCCTTCTGAGTCACATACACAATATTAAACTCGCTCAAAAGCATTTGCCATTTAGCCAACTTCCCGGTCGGCATTGCTTTTTGGAAAATATATTTCAATGGGTCCATCCTGGAAATAAGGTATGTGGTATAAGAAGACAAATAATGTCTCAACTTCTGAGCAATCCATGTCAAAGCACAACATGTTCTCTCTAAAAGAGTGTAACGAGCCTCATACGGAGTGAACTTTTTGCTTAGGTAATAAATAGCTCGCTCTTTCTTCCCTGTTTCATCATGTTGACCAAGCACACATCCCAATGCATTATCTGAGACGGATAAATATAGCAACAAAGGACTCCCTTCTCGCGGAGGGACCAATACCGGCGGATTGGACAAATAGTTCTTGATAGCATCAAAAGCAGTCTGACAATCTCCGGTCCACTTGGTCGAGGCATCTTTTTTCAACAACTTAAAGGTGGGCTCACACACCACGGTGGATTGAGCTATGAACCGGCTGATGTAGTTCAACCTTCCTAAAAAACTCATCACTTCTTTCTTGGTCTTCGGAGGAGGTAATTCCTGGATCGCCTTGATCTTGGAAGGGTCAAGTTCAATGCCTCTTCTACTAACTATAAACCCCAACAACTTGCCAGCCGATACTCCAAAAGCGCATTTGGCGGGATTTAACTTCAGATTGTATCGGCGTAGACGGTCAAAGAATTTTCTCAAGTGAGTCAAGTGATCCGAACTCTCACGGGATTTAATTATGACGTCATCTACATACACCTCGATCTCTTTATGAATCATATCATAAAAGATGGTTGTAATGGCCCTCATATAAGTAGCACCGGCATTCTTGAGACCAAAAGGCATCACCCGATAATGATATACACCCCAAGGCGTAATGAAAGCTGTCTTTTCTGCATCTTCTTCATCCATCAGGATCTGGTGATAACCCGCGTAACAATCCACAAATGACTGCATCTCATGCTTAGCACAATTATCAATGAGAATGTGAATGTTTGGCAATGGAAAATTATCTTTCGGGCTAGCTTTGTTGAGATCTCTGTAGTCAACACAGATTCTGATCTTTCCATCTTTCTTGGCAACCGGAACAACGTTGGCTAACCAAGTCAGATACTGCGTCACTTCCACTACTTGGGACTCGATCTGCTTTGTAATCTCCTCTTTGATCTTCAAACTCAACTCAGGTTTGAACTTTCGAGTCTTTTGTTTTACTGGACTAAAATCTGGATTGATCGGCAACTTATGGGACACCATATTCGTGCTCAGCCCTGGCATATCTTTATAAGACCAGGCAAATACATCAATGTACTCCCCGAGCAAACGAATCAGGTCTCTTCTTTGAGCTCCCGTCAGATGGACACTGATTCTTACTTCTTTAACACATTCCTCATCTCCGAGATTCACAGTTTCGGTTTCTTCCAAATTTGGCTTATGTTGATTCTCGAATTGTCGAAACTCCTCAGCAACATATTCGGGAACCTCCTTTTCTTCTCCGTATTCCTCGCACTCATCATCACCTGCCTCATTTCGTTCACTCGGCTCATGACATGACATGACATTGGCAGGTTTTAAATTAATATTACTGAAATCATAAACAAACAAAGTTAGGAAAGTAAAATATAAACAGATAAGTAAACAAACAAATTTTGATAAAAGAGGCTTTCATTTAAGTTGAAAAAAGTAAGCACAAACTTCAGCCATGGCCGAGGGCCATTTTTTTTTTTAACAGCATAAGGGAATTTAAAAACTTCAAACAAATAAGATTGCATAAAGGGTGGGTCTCGGGCCTCTTCCGGACTACTACAGATTTTAAAACAAACAAAGACACATGTCTTTTCTACCCAAATGAGCGGGAAATCAGGAGTGGTGTGGAGGTCCAATTCTGCAATTGCTCCTCAGGTTCTGCATCACGGATGCCTGATGTCCCAGCTTCTTCTTCGATGACCGCATCAATCTCCTCGAAAAGGCCCAAGATTCCTTCCCCGAGACCATCATCATTGACATATCCTCGCACCGGGAATGACTGGTACAGATGAGGAATTGGTCTGGCTAATACTTGATCAACACTCTTATTCTTCATCTCTGCTTCGTCATCTGTTGGGACATATCCCAAACCAAACTTTGCTCCTTTGGCGGGAATTTGGATAGGCTCGATGATTCCTTGAAAGTGCTTCCCCAATCCGAAACCTGGTTCGAAACCATTTTGGAGCATGACGGTAGCAATCATCTTATACACGGCAGACATAGGAGGCTGTGGAGTCAAGTCATCACCGGTGGCATTTACCACCTCCACCGTGTAGAAATCACAACCTCGAGAGACATCATCAACGATCGGTGCATACCCATTGGAATGACTCCCTTCACCATAAATGACCAATTCCTTGTCCTTCCAAACAAACTTCATTAGTTGGTGAAGGGTAGAAGACACAGCCCCAGCCATATGAATAAACGGTCTTCCTAGAAGCAAGTTGTAACTGGTGTTGATATCCAACACCTGGAACTCCACATTAAAATCCGCAGGACCCACCTGAATATCCAAGTTTACTGCACCCAATGTGTCTCTTTGCACTCCATCAATGGCCCTCACATTGACTTGGTTTTGGTGAAGCTTTCCCAAATCGAATTTCAACTGCCTCAGAGTCGAAAGTGGGCAAATATTGAGACCGGATCCATCATCGACCAAGACGCGATTAATTATCTTGTCTCGACACATACAGGTGACATGCAGAGCTTTGTTGTGCATCCTCCCTTCAAACGGTAGCTCTTCGTCACAGAAACTGATTCGGTGTCCTCGGATGACCTGATTTATCATGGCTGCTAAATTGTCACTATTAGTACCCACAGGCACATAAGTATCATCCAAAGCCCTCATTAGAGCCTGCCTATGTAACTGCGAACTCATCAATAAGGCCCACACAGAGATTTGAGCCGGCGTCTTCTCCAAATGTTTCACAATCGAATAATCTTTCGGCTGCATTTTTCTCCAGAACTCCTCGGCCTCGGCTTCACTGATCGGCCTCTTTGTTTGGTCCTTCTTCTGCCCTCCTTGGGCCAATTCTTCCGGTTTGTAGCACCTGCCGGATCTGGTCATGCCTTGAGTAACAGCCGTTTCAATCACAAATTTTGGTCGGGTAAGAGTTTCTCGTGGCACCAAGGCAACAGCCTTCTCGGGTGTCAAAATCACAAACTCTTTCTTTTCTCTGATGCTCAATGAAGCTACAACCTTTTCCAGTTCATCAGGAGCAATCGGAACTATTGACTTTGTCGCGCACCAGTCATCATCTGTCTCTATCATATTAATAGTGGTGCCTCCATGATTTGGCAAAGGGTTACTATTGACATTGGGCGCAACTGTCTGAAGAGAGACCACATTCTGGTCAATCAGGTCTTGAATCTTATGCTTCAGGTTGATACAGTCTTCAGTATCATGTCAAACACTGTTGGAGTGATACGCGCACTTCTGGTCAGGCCTGTAAAACTTTGAGCTAGTGTCAACCGGCTTGGGACCCACTGGATGAATGTATCCTGCCGCAGTTAATCGCTCGAACAGCTTTGTTCGGCTTTCAATAAGTGGAGTAAAAATTCTAACAGGCTTCTTCTCGAATCTAGGACGGGAGGGATCGTAATTTCTTTGTTGAGGGGGAGGCATTTGGCGATAATTTGAAGCATTCGGACGGGGGGCTTGATATCTGGGATATGAGTTGGTTTGGTAGTTTGGTTGTGGAGCTTGGTAGTTCGAGGAGGTATTTTGGTAAAGTGGAGCTGGGGTTTGGTACATTGGGGAAGGCGTTTGATAATTTGTCTGAACGTTGGCACAGTTGGGGACGACATTTCGGTAATGATGAGATGGAGTCTGGTAAACTGGAGGGGGAGTTTGGTAGATAGTAGGGGGAGTTTGGTAGTTAGGAGGAGGAGTATTTTGATAATTGGGAAGAGGGGTATTTTGACAACTGGGGGGAGGGAAACTTTGGTAATCAGCCTGTACATAACAAGCCGGGTATGAACTCTGTGAAGGTCGAGAACGACCTTGGTATAATGAGGATTTCCTTGGGGTCTTCTTCCCCTCATAAGAGATAGATGACACATCCTCTCTTTTCTTCTTTAGCAAGCCCGAGGACCCGGGCGAGGCAGCAACACGGGTAGTCTTCCCGGTTTTCAATCCATCTCCGATAGTCTCACCTACCTTGACTATCTCAGCGAATTTTGCTCCAACGAGCAACATAATTCTTTCATAATATTCGGGCTCCTGCACCCGCACAAACACTTCAACAATTTCCTTTTCTGACATAGGAGGTCTAACTCTAGCTGCCTCCTTTCGCCATCTGTATGCGAATTCTCTATAACTTTCGGTCAGCTTCTGCTTCATCTTCTCCAAGGAGTAACGATCAGGAACGATCTCCACATTGTAGGCGAATCGTTCTATGAAGTCCTTAGCCAAAGCGTTCCAGCTAGACCACTGACTCGTCTCATGAGACGTAAACCATTCTAGAGCCTCTCCGCTCAGATTCCGGCTAAAAAGCCGCATTAACAAAGCTTCGTCTCTCCCAACTCCCACGAGTTGGTCACAGTAGGCCCTCAGGTGTGCTAAGGGGTTCCCCGTTCCTCCGAAGATGTCAAATTTTGGCACCTTGAACCCTTCCGGGAGGTCCAAATTTGGATGAATGCACAGGTCTTCGTAACTCAACCCAGCGACCTCAGGAATGCAGTTCAACTCCTTCATGGCCTTTCTAATTTCCTCCTTCATATCTATCTTGGCGGTCTCTCCCTTTGACCTCCACTCTCTCTCCCTCTCCTCGTAGTGGTCGAGCTCCGAACCATGGGCGTCATGCTCATTGGGGACTGGTATTTGGAAAGTAGCTTTCTGAGGTAGGGGTGGAGCAATGGATGGACTTTGGGCATTTTGAGTGGCTTGGTAATTTTGAGGGAAAGTCTGGGGGTTGGTATGTTGATTTTGGTAATGGACGGAAGTGTGCGGGTGGTTAATATTTTGGCTTTGAGGAGGTAGGCCAGTTTGGTGGTTTGCATTAGGGGGAGGGAGTGGTGCTTGGAGGTTGGTATTTTGAGGAGGGGGTGGTGTTTGATAAGAGGCTGAGGCGTAATGGGGGTTTTGGGTGGTAAGGTCGATGATGGAGGGATTACGAGCAGGACTTGAAGGCAAGTTCTGAGCTTGTTCCACGTTAGGAGGGGGAATTTGAGCAGGAGGCCTTCTGTCTGGTTGAGTATTGACACCAAAAATAGGAGGAGGCAAATCTTGTTTTCTCTGCATCTCAACCCTCATCTCAGCGATTTGTTGCATCAACTGCAGGATCAGTTCATTCTGATCAGCAAGGGCGGGCTGAGCCACCACGACATCAGTAAGGCTGATTTCTTCGTTGTTATCACCTATTACAGCTTTTCCCTTTTGTGAACTTTGAGTAGGGAAGGAATCTGTGGGACCTTTAGATCTGGTGAAATAGGGATGATCGGCCAGTGTATCAACACAGATCAGTTCTAACTACCTGTAGAGAAAAACAACTCAAAGGCAAATCTGTCAGTATTAGTTCTGGATGAATAATGCAAGATATCACATAGAAAGCAGATAAACATATAAAATTTGCTTCGTTTGAGGACACGTTAACCCACGAGTAGTGGGGACTGATTTTTTGAACAAGCAGGAATTTGCTCATTTTATTTTGGGGCTAGTGGCTCAGAAAGGCTAAATTGCGTTGAGCTAAGGTCTTCTTGCTGCATCTCTCGACATCTGTTGATGTGAATTCAATGTTTCCTTGTAGAATGAAAGAATGGGAAAAGAAAATTTGAAAAGATAGGGGCCGAGCCTTGAAAGGCTGCCTACGTATCTCCCAAGGAGAATTCAGGCCCTACGTAGTTCGATTACAAAGGGAAAGTTTCATTTCATTTATTCATTTCTGGTGATTACAAGGAAAGTGAAAAACAGATAATAAAGCTCTTAAAAGATAGATGGTGCCTTCACCGAAGCTTCTTCCTCTGACTGTCGTATTAGCCACGGGGGACAAACTCAACTTGGATCTTTCCCATGTTGACGAGGGATTCCACGTCATAGCGAAACCTGAGGCACCTCCCAATGTTGTGATCGATGGCATCATGATAAGGGCAGGGCTTCCATATCTCAATTCCAACGGGATCGATTGCTTCGTCGTCCTCTTTGACAGAGGCCAAGACTCCCTTTTGAACCAACTGACTATAGATATCCAACAATGTTTTCTTGAAAGGCGTGAAGTAGTGACAATAGAACTGAGTGTGCTTAGTGACTGGTATACTAGGCTCATGTTGGTCACAGGTAAGGACGGTGTTCCTACCCCACATATACGGGATCTCCCCAATGTTGATCAGGTTGCGGATCGCTGCCTTAAGCTCCACACATTCCTCTATAGTATGTCCTCTTTGGTTCGGGTGGTAGGCACATGTCTTTTGAGAGCTTTCATGCCCAAACCCAAAATTGGTTCCTTCGAGAGGCTTCAACATACCTGACGCCTTAAGGTGCTCGTAAATGAGAGAACACGACATGACTCTTGCCCCCACGCTATGTGTCCGCTCATAAGCTGGGAGAGTGATCTTTTGGTCTCCTCCTTTCAGACGTCCTAGGAAGGGAGGCATATAAATGATTTCCTCATCGGCATCTTCTTCTGTAGCTCCAGGGTGAATGTCTTCGGGACCACTATTTGCTTCTTGATTGAAGAAAGAGAATTTCCCGCGTATCCTCTGAAGTCTCATAGTTATGTCTTTCTTGAAGACGTCATGTTCCTTCCTCACATCAACTGTCTTTTTACTTATAACATCGCATTTGGTTCTCTTTGCTGCCAATTCCGCGTCTAGTGCCGCATTTGCTGCTTGTGCGACTGCTGTGGCGAACTTTACTTCAATTCTCCTTTCTCTGGTTTCTTGGATCTCTTCCTGAGCCGCTGCAATTCCATCCTCAAATCCTCCTCAGTTAGCTCCATATCGATACCCTTGCCCTTTTCCATCTTAGCAGCAATTTCACCTTTTCTGAGATGATAAAGTAATATTTTAGGATTTTGTAGTAGGATTTTATTTCTGGCTGAGAAACTTAAGACTCATGGAATTTTGGTCGGATATTTGGTAGTGACTTGTATTTGGCATTGGGGAAATTTTTAGAAAATTCTTGAAAAAGAGTGGGCTAAAAATGTCCTCATTCAAAGCAACAATACCACATAAACAGTTTAAAGCACACAAGCATATATCGCGTGTCCTAAACAAGTAGGGGGCCCTTTTGTGCCAAGGGTAGGCCTAGCGTATTTGAAAGATGTATGTGTAGGATTGAACCATTTCGTTATCCCAAAGCAAATTTCGCATAAAATGATGTTCGAAAAAGCGAAAATAAGCAGGGGGGGAGTAGGGAATAAACGGGAAACACAAAAGAAAAGGCCCACGCAGGGGTCATTTGAAAAGAGTACCAAAATACAAGAAAGGCAAGCCCACGCAGGGCAAATAACAATAAGTACATGTAGAAAAAACCCACGCAGGGGGGAAATCCACTAAGATGCTCCCGATGGCCCCGCCTCTGATCTGCTCCTCTTGTTCTGTGCCATGAGATGTTGAAGCCTATATTGAACCATTAGCAAGTATCCTTCGCTCCGGTGGCCTTTCTCTTCCCAGTCTTCGAGACACATTCCGCTTTTCTTATCTCCAATCCACAAGTTAAGATCTCCCAAATCGCTTCTCAAGTTTTCTAATTCTTGAGTTACGCTCTCGAGGGCGTACTTATCCTCTTCTTGCTTTCGGAGAAATTCCTTGTGCATTTCCTGGGCTTCTCTTCTTACCTCTCTTAGTTCTATCAAAGCTTTGGACTCTTTGTCCTCTACACTGCGGTAAATGTTCGGAATCGAGAAGGAGATACCCTGTATATTGCGCTTCAACCAAGCTTTGTAAGTTTCATCGTACCCCGCATTAAATCGGTCCGCGGCAATGGTGTCGTCTTTCATTCGCACTGCTCTTTTCCATTCTCTCAGCATCTCTGAAGCCTCAGGCACTCTATCATCCCCGATGTCGAACACATAGATACGGTAGTATGCTTCTGGGGGTGTAGTTTGTCTTCTTCCAAACTGTCTCAAGACCCGAATGGGTGCATATGGGTGAATACCTCGAATACCTGACAGAGGAAGCACAAGTTGTCTGTCGCCCCGTACTATGACATCTTTCGAGATGAAACGGTCGAACATCCACTGGATGTTTTCTTCTCTCAACTCAGAAAAAAATTGAGCCCATCTTTCTCTGGTTTTTCTTTTTTCTAAGTCTGCCCAGAACAACATGTCATTCAAACTCTTAAGAGCATTATGTTCATCGAGGGTATGGAGTTTTTGAGTTCCGTGTCTTTTCACCAAGTGACTCATTATCCACCATTGAAGAAGAAGGTTGCAACCCTGAAAGTAACGATGCCCTTCCTTGCATTTCCCCAAAGCACGGTACATGTCGGAAAGGATGACAGGTGCGATAGGATAATACTTTACTTGCCCTTGGTTCAGATGCCCGTGGAACAGAGTGTGCGCAAGCATTATCACTCGGGTGTTGATACTGAGGCTCGGGCCGTGTGGGAAGACCATGGTGCCTAATAGTGCGATGGTAAATGCCAAAGGTCTGATCCCGTCCCATTCTCTGAAAGTGACCCTGAACTCTTGGTTGTAATTCACATAAAAGCTCACATCCCCGAATCTAACATAGAGATCCATGAAAGAAACGCTAGAACCTTCGGCCCAGTAAGCACAATCCTTTCTTAATCCGAGCCAGTTTACAATATCCTCGAGGGTAGGCTTGTTAGGGATTAGGATGTTTTCCCATTTTCTCACTCTTCCTTCAAGCCCTGTACCGACTGTGTCTATTCCGTCCCGAATTTCCTCAATTGTCGGGGTGATTTCCATGGTTCCAAATCGGAACACCATTTTCTCGTTGTCCCAATAACCTGTGAGGACTTCAATTAGCTCGGGCCACCCAACCATATTGATGAGTTCTGTTAAGGCCCCTACATATTTGTTGAGGTCCCTTTTGTGAAATGCATTGAGGTCGTTGTACCACATCTTGAGCAGAACTGGAGCTTCCACTACCATGTCGAATTTGGGAAATCGATCCATACCTACAAAACAAAACCCGGTTAAGATTCCCCTCCCCCAAATAGGCAACAATTAGGTTTCCACACATACATCTTTCAAATGTCAAATAATATGATATGTCGTTAGGTCGTGGACCTTGGACATAATTTTTGGCGGTTTTACTAATGGACTTAATACGCCTTGGGTATTAAGCCATCTTAGGCTAATGCTTAGATTTGGATTTGGTTTCGCTCTACTCTAGGTTGACTAGAATTGGTTGAGAAATGACGGTTACCCGAGTCGGACAAACAATGGGGTGAAGTCTAATAAACGACGTTGGATGACCACAAGCCAACTATTCGTTTATCACTTCCAAAGAATTTGATTTGTGTTTTTTCTGAAGGACAGCCGTGGTAAGCCACGTAACCGCCTTTTTCCTAATGCAATCTATTTGCCGTTTGGCGGAATCGAGTGCCATGAATGCCACAATTAATATAAGATACAATAATTTAAACAAGTAAACAGTTAAACAAGTAAATAGTTAAACACATAGCCAAATAACTAATCTTAAGGTTAGAACCATTCAAATCCCCAGCGGAAGTCGCCATTCTGTTTTATTAAAAAGTATATTTTGGACTGGTTTTAAGAGTCGCCACTTAATTTTTTAAGAAAAATCAAGAAAACTGTTGTTTTCAAAAGACTAAAACAGTAAATCTATCGAAAACTATTAAGTGGGTTCGAGGCTCCTATTAATATTCTAGGAAGGTTTTTAAAGCACTTAGAATATCCGCTAATGCGGTTATCCGACAACTAATTTATTTGGCTAAAATAATTTTAACTCAGCTTGACTTGCGAAATTGAACTATTTTGTTAGTTAGGACCATTTTAAGGAATAAAAATAGAATTATGAAATATTATCTAAGCGAAATATTTTGTAAACTTATTCTTTAAGTTTTGTTAAAAGATGACCGGTTTAGTTAATTTCTTAAAGCGAAATGAACTTCTCGAGGATTTGAATGGTTGACCTTAAGATTAATGGCAAATATTAGCAAGTAAGGGAACATAATAAAATAAAGAAGGAGAGAGATTTGGGCCCAAATCTGGTTTTCCTGTCCGCCTGGGCCAGTATTTGGGCCCATTTTCGTTTTGGGCCTTTGGCCCAATTTTTCACCTGTCCTAAATTCTATCAAAATAATAAACAATGACTAGATAGGCTTAAGCCCAATAATAACAAAATACAATTTTTGTGTAAAGAGTGGGCCTTTGGCCCAATCTTTTCAATTCTCCTCCGCTTTCACATTCTTCCACCTTCAAGACCTGTTCGTCCGCTTCTGTAACTGGCTGACTCGATAAAGATGGCTTGAGCCTTTATGGCTCTTCCGAAATGCAAGGAAGAAATGAGTTCTTGGCGAACTCGGGCAGATTTTATATGCATAAAAAATGTATATGATTAGCACTTAAAATAATGAAATAAAATGAGACGTAACTTAATTGAGATAAAAGTATCTTGAGTATTTTAAAATCCAAATGAAACCAAAAACCACTATTAGACCACAAGGAAAGATGATTTAGAACAAACAAACTACCACTGACAAATATTTAGCATTTAACTACAAGAATTAGGAGAAAAATAAAACACCTAAGACCTATACAAGTGACACGGTAAACAGTGGTTCCAAACTCAAACAATGCTAAGACCAAGCAGCAAGGAACAAAGAGATGTAGGAGCAACATATATATTTTCTTTGACTTTTATTTTTATTTTATTTTTTTATCTTTCAACTTCAAACAAAAGAAAAACAGGAGGGAATATACATGTTTCATAATTTTCTAAATGATCAGCTTAATCAACAAGACTATAACAATACTTAGAGGACGGAGCACGTCATTCGAAGGGGTTGAACACGAAATCGAGGAAAATAAACAGAATTTAAAGACTAAGCTAAAAGCAATGACCGACATAAATTAAGACTACATATCCCACGAGATCAGATTACGTAAATCAAGCTAACCATATGATGAAATTTGCATCCTCCAAGTGTATTCGAGACTAAGACAACATAGACATTCCCAAGTTGTGAAATATGCCGGACACACAAGGAAGACTAGTAAGATACTTGAACACAAAACTAGGATTCAAAACTAGAAAAAAGGTGTAATTATTTCTAGAAATAGCAAGGTAAAGAAGTTGATCCAACCATTTTTTCCAAAGCCACAAGCTCAACTAGCATGTATGTATAAAAAACCAAACCGATGTGAAGAACTCAAACATGTAAGGAAATTATTTGGGTAATAGCAAAATATGGGGACATGGGGGTTCTCTCCTATCTTTGAATCAAAACGAAACAAGATAATCATCATTCGTGCCTTAAAAGATTTTCGACAAATAACATAAGAGAGACAACATGCCATTAATCACTTAGTGTAGCAAATTAGAAACGAACAAACACAAAGACTAACAAGACAAATGAACCGAAAATCCTACCAAGCTCAAACGGTTACGAATTCAGGTTCATGCGCTTAATCAATACAATGGAACAAATAATAGGATGATCGGGGAGAGGTCCAAATAGCGAAGATAACAACTAGGAAAGCTCATATTCAAACCGAACACACTCGCAACCAAGAGTACTGAAATCAAGACTAGAGAACAGAGCACAAAAAAAACTCGAAGAAAACCCAAACAGAGGATCGATTCAGCCCATAACGATTGAAGCCGAAACAAAAACGTAAATGAGGGATGAGGTATTACCTTTTCTGGGCAGCGAACAGGAACAAACGGACAGGGCAATAACCTTCACCGCAAGTACTCGGACACGAACAGCCAAATGGAAATTCGGGCAGAAATTTAAACACAAACTGAAAACTATGAACTCTTTGGCTTATGGAGTGTATTTAGCATGTATTAAAGTATTTTCCTCAAAGCTTTCCTCTGTGTTGTGCTCTGAAAAATTTCAACTCTCAAAAAATCCCCTCTTTCTAGCTCTCTGTCCCTTTTCCTAAAAAATTTCCAACTCTTTCTCCAATTTTCCTCTAACTCAAAATTTCCAACTCCAGAAAAAACCCCCCAAAATCTCCAACCCTACAGTGAATGGAGAAGAGAGTATATATAGACAAGGATTAGGGTTCCAATTTCTTGGTGGGAAACCGATAAAAATAAAAATAAAATTTAAGGCCCATCTCGAATTCAAATTCGAATTCTTTTCCCATTACGGAGAAACATCTTTTCCTGAAGATTTTGCTCCATTCCGGAAGAGGAAAGGAGAATGGACGACTTGGGATCGATCTTCCGTCCTTGGGACTCGACGTGGCATCATCTCGCAGCCCCAAGGACGATTCTTGCAGAAGCTCAGGACTGGAACAGCACTGCTGCTCGCCTGCTGGACTGCTGCTAACGTGAAGACGATGTGTTAGCGTTAGAAAGCTGAGAATGTTCTGGGTTTCTCTCGCTGGAACTGATTTGGGTTGTTTGGTATTGTATTGGAAGAATGGGTATGCTAAATGTATTGGGCTAAGTTTCCTAAATGTAGAAATAATGGGCCGTCCGAAATTCGGAGAAAAGGGGCCCAACTTGGTCTATAGATATAGTTAATTGAATTACTAATTGGCCAAATTGAATTAAAATTGGTCAATTGAGATTACAAACTTAACCAAATTGAATTTCATTTGCAAATTCGGCTAAGATCCAAATAAGATGAATTAACATAACTAATTTGGGAGCTTCTCAATCTTAACGAAATAAAATAATTAACTCAACTCTAGACTAATTAATAAACTAAACTAATTTTAATAGAATTTTTAGAATAAAATCTTTTTGAGATGGTTTTCAAATTTTTATGAAATATACCGATTATATCTATAAAACTATATGAAATATATTTACTATTAATAAATTATGAAAATCGACTAAGATTACTCAAAAGACTTTGAAAAGTGTTTGAACTTTATAGAACTAATTATTCTAGATCGTTTGAAAAAAAATTAAGAAGTTCAGAAATTGATTATCATCGGGGAGGGTCAAAATTGGGTGTCAACAAATGGTATATAGGACGTATAATGTGTTACTTAATTCAATATGGCCTCTTCATTGTGATGATATAGATGCAAGAAGAATTCAGGATGGTCTTGTTTATACAGAAAATTTGCTTTTATCGAGATCACCAAATATAATGTAGCAAATATGATTCTCATTAATATTACTATGTGCTCAAAGAGAGATAAGATCGAGGAACTTCTTTCACCCTAAAAAAAAAACACATAAAATCTGTTACTTATTACATGAAAGATGGAAAATAGTTGAAGAGTATATTTTAATACTATTTATATATTTTTACTATAAGCATGTAATTATTGTTTTAATGAATAATAAAGGTCTTTAATAGGTAATAATAATACATAATCAAAATTACAAAAACTGAAACTTAAAGAACCCATTTATGGGTTAATTAAGAGGAACAAAAAGCTTGAATGGGATGGGTGAAGATAACGCAATTCTTTTTTAATTAAATGAGGGACTTTTCAATTTTTTAAAAAGAAAATTACTCCCTCTGTCCCTAATTACTTGTCCACTTTTGAATTGGCACACCTATTAAAAAATAATTAATGACATAGTGAGTTTACCATTTTACCCCTATTAATTATCAAGTGGATGAAAAGTTCTACATTTTACAAAATAGTTAGTCATTTAATTGAGGGTATAATAGGTAAAAAGAATTTGTCCTTTCTTGATTTGTCAAAATAGATAAGTAATAAGGGACAACTATAAAAGGAAAAATGAACAAATAATTAGGGACAGATGGAGTAGGTTTCTAACACAGTTTATGGAGATGTGAGTTATGGAGATAGTATAGAATTAATGAGGGAAGAGAAAATGTAAGTGTCTTTTTTCTGAAATTTGTAAAAGCACAATTTATTTTGTAAAAAAAAAAGGGAAAACAAAAAGGCAAAAAATACTCCCTCCGTCCCTGTTTAGTTGTCCACTTTAGAAATGACACACATATTAAGGCAACAATGATTAGTATAGTGAAGTTACAATTTTGCCCTTATTAATTATGATTCCAAAATAAATTTATTCAAGATAACTAATCAATGTTGGGGGAAGTTTAAATTTTCAAGAAGTTTAAATGAGGGTATAATAGGAATTTTTTTTTGTCCTTTCTTGATTTGTCAAAATGGACAAGTAAATAGGGACATCTAAAAGAGGAAATATGGACAAATAAATAGGGACGGAGGGAGTATATTTTAGGAAGATATAAATAGTGTAGTAATAATGAGGAAAGAGAAAATATTTAAGTGTACTTTTTTCTGAATTTTTGTAAAGAAACGAAAAACAAAAAGGCAAAAGAGGAATTTTAGGAAGATATAAATAGCGTAGTAATAATGAGGAAAGAGAAAATATTTAAGTGTATTTTTTTCTAAATTTTTTAAAAGAACAAATTAAGAATAAAAAGGCAAAAAATTGACAAAAAAATAAATGGCAATCCTGCCCAAAGAAGGGTGCCACATCAGATTTTTATCATCCAGCTTTATATATATATAGATTTCTTAGGAGACGTATAATAGCGAAAATGGACAACTATCAATACCATTATTGTGTTTCTAAATGTCTAAACTACAAAAAGATAGAATTTAAGTTATACACATTGATCAAAGGGAATCAATACCTTTATTGTGTTTATTAATGTCTAAACTACAAAAAGATTGAATTTAAGTTATGCACATTGATCACGCAAAAAGTATTTACATAAATTATGCATTAAAAAAAATAATTAAGACAATATAAGCAAAAGGTAATAACAAAAGCTTTGCAACAATTTGATCACGAGTCACCAAATCAATGTAGTAATCATCCATTATAAATAACTATTTTTCAACTACTGATCTCAAAATAGCAATTAATGTTGTAAATAATTTTTTAATTGTGGATGGTTATAACTTTTTAGATATAATTTCCAATGAGTAGTAATACTAATACTCACACTTTCATCTCCTCTCATAGATAATCCACAATCCCATATTCTTCCACATTTTCTCAAGGAATAATGCCATATTTATGACACCTTTTGATGTTCCTCAACGTAATCTTATAAATAGATGTATTGAGAATGATATGAATATGCTTGAAAGTAAGAAATATGTCTTGTATTGTTCTTTTAATCTTATATATTATATTTAATGAAAGAACCCTTTTGAAATCTTCTTTTTTTACCTAATTCTTCTATATATGATGAAACTTGAAAGGGAGGGGAACCGAAATATTCAACTCACACTAGTAAAAATAGTGCAAAAAACATTTACCCTTTTAAATTCAAAGAACTTAATAAACATTAGAGCATATGAAGAGATACATATAATATTAACAGTCTTCTAAATTCAAAGAACTTAAACATTAGGGCATTGATATATTAACTGTCTTCGTAATTCAAAGAACTACTCCTAATTGTTATATTTATTCACATGAGAAACACATGCACAACTCATATCCAGAACTAGTAAATTAAAACAGACAGAGTAACATGTATATGTAATTTTGTAGTTTTTCTATAAAATACAGAGAGCTCCTTCAACTTGTATGCCATGGAAATACAGAAGAAAATCAAGGTGTCGGAAGATCGACTCAATGATTTGCCGGAGGCAATTCTGCTGCACATTTTGTCTAAGATATTGGATGACAATGAATCAATTGTGAGAACGAGTGTATTATCTACGCGATGGAGATTTCTTTGGATGTCCGTTCCATTATCACTCTTCTACAGTCTCCCTCATCCCCTTCTTCGTTACACAGAAAAGGATGTTTCCGATTTCATAGCATCAATCAATAGAGACCTTTATTATTGGAGATCTTCTGAGAAAATCGTAGAGTTCAGAGTCATTCTCCCCTGGTATGACAAAAGTTATGTTAAATAAGTTGATTTTTTAATACATTTTGCTACTAACACATTGTTTGGATGGCTGGAATATAATTGATTTGGTGTGATCGTAGCTGTTATCTTAATATATTTTCTCTCATTTATATTTATCAGTCAAATTGTATATTATGAAACAATACGTAATAGCCATTCAAATAGAATGTAAAGTTGCTAATGTTTAAGAATTAACACTTGGATTTCTCTATATGTGATACTAGAGTTATGTTAAAGATGTTGATTTATAGATACATTTTGCTAATAAAATTGTTAATGTTGAAGAATTAACACTTGAATTCCTCTTTAGGTACGACAAGAGCTATGTTAAAGATGTTGATTTATATGTACATTTTGCCACTAATTACCCCTTGCTTGGATGGTTTTTACCCATTGTATTGTATTGTGTTGTTAGTTTAAATTCATGAAAATTTTCATTTTGTGTAATGATTGATGTGGTGTGATCGTGTAGATATCATAATATTTTTCGTCTTATTTTGTGTTTATTTATTAGTATTTAACAATCATATTTTTATTTTTTACCCTACATTTTTATAGTAGCTTTATATTGTATCCTACTTTTCTTATTGTTCAGATTGTAGATGTGTGATATTATATAACAATGGAGAACGATATGATCTATTTAAACATTGTGTTCATTAAACAATACAGAACGATACAATACAATATGAAATAATCCAAATAAAGTGAAAAATTGTTAATGTTGAAGAATTAACACTTGAATTCCTCTTTAGGTACGACACAAGTTATGTTAAAGATGTTGATTTATGGGTACATTTTGCTACTAAAGTTGCTATGGTTGAATGTTTTACTCTTGGATTTGATAAGGAAAGTAATTCAAGATATGAGTTTCCACAATTTGCATATAAGAATAAGTATTTGAAAAGTTTGGATTTAAGGAAATGTGAATTGAACCCATGTGGTAGTATTAACTGGAGTCGTCTTACTTTTCTTTCAATCGCGTCTTTGAATTTAACGGATGGTGTATTGGAAAAGGTATTATCCGGTTGCCCTAACTTGGAGGATTTGGAACTGAAAAATGTATTGGGGATTAGTCGTCTTGAAGTTAGCTCTGTGAAACTGACATATTTAAGCATACATGATTGCCAAAATGAGAACGATGACATTCAAATAGAAATATTAGCCCCTCATCTTAAATATCTTGAACTATTCGGATATTGCAATAAGATATGCTTGAACCCGAGAAATGTGGCTTCACTCGTCAGTACAATCATATTTTTAGAATTTGACGAAGAATGCAACTTGGAGAAGGAGTGTAGCTATTTGAAGGAACTTCTTCACGGTGTTGGCCATGTAGAGAAACTTGAATTGGGTCCGTGGTGCATCCAGGTTTACGAATTATTCAACATTTTTCATGTCATTTGTTAAATATATAAATTTTTCTTGTTTTGACGTATTTTGATTTATCTATTTCATTTGCAAGTGCATGTCCATACTGGAGTTGAAAGATTGGAAGTCTCCACCATCAAATCGAAAATTCTTAAAACTTAACATAAGCTTAGAATCACTAGACATCTCCGGAATTTACAGCTTTATACAGAGTTCATTGGATATTGTGACATTGGTGATTGACTGGAACGAATACGAATGTGAAGTAAGTTTGCTTATACTTTTTTCTTTTTGTTATACTTTAGATTCTTTATACTTCCCCTGTCCCTAATTACTTGTTCATTTTTGAATTGACACACCTATTAAGAAAACAATAATTGATATAGTGAGTTTACCATTTTACCCTTATTAATTATGAAAGTGCATGAATTAAAAATTTAAGATTTTCAAGAAGTTCTACATTTTTCAAAGTAATAAATTGAGGGTATAATAGGGAATTTTTTTTTGTCATTTCTTGATTTGTCAAAATGAACAAATAATTAGGGACAACTAAAAAAAAGAAAAGTGGACAAGTAATTAGGGACAGAGGGAGTATCAAACAACTACTGAAAGAAGAAGACAATGCATATATCTAAGGAGAATAACTAACTAATGTTAGCGGATCCTTTCCTGCAGAACTTGTCGTTGAGCTACAAAGATGATGATGATGAATATAGTAAGTGGTTCGAGACACATGATTTTAATTGCTCATTGCGACATCTCAAGACCATCAACTTCATTGACTTTTATGGAGAACTAAGTGAAAATAAGTCTATACTGTTGTTGGTAAAATATTTGCTCAAGAATGCAACAATGCTAGAAAAATTCACGATTGCTGCCATATTAAAAGGGAGTAATGCATCTCGATACTATGTTAAAATGGAACATGAGTTCCTGAGCTTTCCAAGATCTTCTCCAAATGCTTCAATTGTATTTTCTTCATAATGCAACAATTGATTGCAACATACCTCACAACTTCTTGTTTTTGATGATAACTATTTCTTTCTATTTAATTTGATTTCTTAAACTAGTTTGTTGTTGATAAAAAAAAGGTCACGATTGATTGTACCTATCAAGTGTTGAAGGAGTTATTAATAGTTTTTTCATGTCTAAATAATATTGTACTTGAGAGTTGTTTCTTGAGACGGAAAGAGAGTACTTGGGTTCGCCCAATAAGTAAAAAGTGCAGTATGACTGAATCTAATTGGGATTTGCGTTGGTGAATGGTGGAAGAAATGGATTAGAAAAAAGAGGAATTTTAGTTGAAAGATATCTAATGAAATTGGTATGATTCTTGGTTTGGTTCCTAAAACGTGAGATGAGTTGCTGATTCTACTCTTGAAGTAACTCAACATTATACTTCCAGTATGTTAAACCATAAATAAGATAAAAGAAGAAGAAAAAATGTTGTGATTTCTATTGATATTATTGAATTGTGAACTGTGAATTAATCAACTTGTTCTTATACGACATAATACATAATCAAAATTAGATTTAAATCTAAAATTATCCAAAAACACAACTTTCCAAGGGCTATATTATTCATTAGTCGTCGTTGGTATATATGCATAATTTGTTAAACACTGATAATATTTGAATAACTTTTATAATGAGAGATATGCTCTAAACTGCCAAATTGAGGATTATATTTGCCTCTTTTCACTTAATTATACCCATCAACCTCAATGAAGTGGTTGAGAATCCTAAGGTTTCAAATTCAAAACATAGGGAAATTACTATTAAGACTCCATCCTTATTACATTACAAGAGATACCTCAAATTCCTAAAATGCTCCTCTAGTCCCGTGCTTGTAAATAAGGTCATCATAAATTATTTTCTTCCAGTCTTGTTGGGGAGAATATCTTTTGCATACGGGCCAAGTTTATCAACTCTTTGGAACATGATAAAAAGAAAGGTAGGCTAAAATAGAAAAAAAAAGTTAATAAAGAATCAAAATCAATTTACCAATGAATCACGAAAGATAAAAAATATTAAGCGATTCTTTTCATCTGTTCTAGAATTGCCATGGAGGCAGCATGTATTTTGTGAACTTAGTTACTATGCGTAAAAGCTAGGCTGAACACTTCTCATTTAGGACATTCTTCTTCTCTTTTTAAATTTTTTACTCTCTCCTAATTTTTACAGAGTTTTGTGCACAGAAATCGAGGATATATAAACCGCCATTACCAAAACAGCAATTGAAGATTCTCTATACTCACTGGAAAGGCACAAGAAAATCATGGCGGCGGCCGGAGGAGGAGACCGGCTGACTGATCTGCCGAAGGAGATTCTACTCTACATCCTCTCTATGTTACCAAACAGTAGACAAGTTGTTCGAACCAGCGTATTATCATCGCAATGGCGATTTCTTTGGAAATCCGTTTCAGCATCACTCGATTTCAACTCAGAAGATTATCGTAAACCTTACAAAAAAATATATATTCTCGATTACGCAGCTTCTGTTAATAGAGAGCTTCATTATTGGAGGTCTTGCGAGAAAATCAAATCATTTAGGGTTTTTCCTTATAGCTACCAGGATTTTATTGCTCATGATGTTGATTTGTGGGTTCACTTTGCTCTTAATATTGGTAAGGTTGAAGAGTTTACGTTGAAATTTTGTTATTTTGATTCTCTAGATTTTGCGTATAAATTTCCTGAATTCGCGTATACGAATACGGTTTTGAGGAATTTGGTGTTAGGATTTTGCCGGTTGAGACCTTCAGGTAATGTGAAATGGAATAATTTGGTTTCTCTTTCGATTGGGGATGCGGGTATGACAGAGGGTGTAATGGAAAAAATATTATCAGGTTGTCCTAATTTGGAGTGCTTGGAATTAGATAAAGTTGTTGGTATTCGTCGTCTGGAAATCAGCTCTGTGAAGCTGAGAAAATTGATTGTAACGATTTATGAAACAGAATCTGCTGATGATGATGATCAAGACTATTGCGTCGAAATTCATGCCCCACATATTCGACATTTAGAACTTTCGGGATTGTGTTACGATAAGATACACTTTCAGCTGAGAAATGTGGCTTCACTTGTCACTGCAGTCCTTTCTTTAAATGTTTATTTTTTCGACCTTGAAGAGAATTTGGAGAAGGAGTGTAGATATTTGCAGGAACTTCTTCACCACGTTGCCAATGTCAAAAATCTTGAATTGGGTCCCTGGTGCATCGAGGTTTGTTCATACTTTGGCTATCCAATTCAGATTTTGTTTTTTCATTTGCTATTGAATTCATCAGTTTTGTAACTATGTTTGTAAGTACTAAAGAATAACATCCTCATGGCCAATTTTGTTAGACAGTGGTAGGTGATTGAAACAAGGCCTATTGAACAAAAAAATTACTCTATTTATGACGGAAATTGTGAGAATAAAGAGTTTACTATAGGATAGATAACATTTAAAATTTGGATTGGTTTTACGGTGATCATACTCTTGAAGTCATGTGAATGGGTGGTGTGGCCTAGTGGTCAATGATGTGGGTTGAGCCTTAGTCGTTGTAGCCTTGGTTGACAAAGTTACCTAGTACCTGTTGCGGGTAGGAAGTGGCAATTGGCAAGTATCCTGTGGAATTAATTGAGGTGCACGCAAACTGGCCCGAACACCACTTTTATCAAACAGTCATGTGAATGTGTTTTTCCAAACATTAACATACTTAGTGTAATCCCTCTACTTGTGGTCTAGGGAAGGGGTGTGGCGTACGCAACCTTTGTGGGTTTTCTCCAAGTGTTTAAAAATCAATCCGTAGATTTCCAAGCCAACCTTGAATACTTCGATGTGGCTTGAGGCAAAACAGTCCTATAGTTGAAGTTGTTTGTACGAATTATTGAACAATTTTCATGTCATTTACTAAGTGTGTTGCATTTCCTAGTTTTTGACGTATTTTGGTTTATCTTTTTGGTTCATAAGTGCCTGTCCATACTGGAGTTTAAAGGGTGGCCTGTTCCACCATCAAGCTGGAAATTCTTAAAACTTAACGCAGCCTTAGAACAGTACGACTATCCTGGAATTTGCAGCTTTCTATCGAGTTCATCAGGTCTTGAGACATTGGTCATTGACTGGTGCCATCCTAAACCAAGAGTAAGTTTCTTTTAGACCTTTATTTTTATTACTTAATGTAATTAATATAAAACTATTAGTGAAAGATGATATATGTTTAGTGCTTCAGGAAAAAAAGTCATTATACTTTCTTTTCTGTTTTGCTTTTAAATTGAAACCACCTTACTGTTATGTTTCATAGATGATGATAAAAGGTTACAAAGAGGGGATTTGACAGCTTATCCTCTTCCAGAAAGGGGATTTGGAAAAATTTATCACCTTTTTAATTTGTCGGCAATATATCGGATTTTTTCCTGCAGAAATTGCTGTCAATGTACACAAATGAGGATGAACGACGGAGGAGATTTGAAACACATAGTTTTAACTGTTCATTGCCACATCTAAAGTTCTTCAAGTTCATAAACTTTTATGGAAAACCAAGTGAAAAAAAGTTTGTACACCCATTGATCAAATGTTTGTGCAAGAATGCGACAGCACTAAAGAAGTCTGTCATTGCTTGCAACTTCAGAAGGAGAGATGTGTTTTGGAATTATGTCGTCAGGAGGTCCTAAGCTTTCCAAGATCCTGTCCGCAAGCTTCAGTTGTCTTTCCTTGTTGATAATCTTACGCCATTCTCTTTTGTTGTGATCGCAACATACATAACAACCTTTTACTTTTGGTTTGAAACTGGTTTATAGTTGATAGACGAGGTTTGGATTCTAGTTATCAGTATCCAATACAAAATAGTTGATTGTAGATTTTTCATGTCTAAGCACAATGTATTTTTTCTTTGATAATCATGTAAGAAAGCTTGACCTAAGGTTGAATGTCATTTTGCAGAAATTGTATTTCTAGATTCATTACTTCTCAATGGACTTGTTTATTTCGGCATGTTTTTTTTTTTTTTTTGGTGGAAAATTGAGGACCAGCCACTTGAAGAATCCTGCATTGACAAGATCTTATAGAATTAAGAAATGGGCTAACTGTTGATAACTATATTGTGACGGATATGTTGATGAGAAATAATATGAGATGGTTTGCTTGACAAAGTGTGCATATGTTTATGTTACATTCAGCTAAGGCTCTTGTAAAGATGGAACTCCCAATGTCTTCATCAGCTGTTCCTTCAACAGATCATTCTTATCTTTTATTTCAGCTTGCAAGTGTGCAATGTTCCAAATTATTCAGAGCAAAAACATTGGTTCTTGGGAACCCTTTGATCCTGGGGATTGAAAGCTCTGGAACAAGCATCATCAGGTATTGCCTTTTTGGATCTATCTGACTTATTTATTGCATGTCACCTGCCTTCATTAACTATTTTATAGCTGAAGTCACAGCTTCTCTAAGAAATTTCTTGGAAATCTATTAGGTGTTTCTGTATATCCACAAACATTTGGAAATGCCTGTTGCATGTCCGTTTTGATGCTTTTCTGCCCGACAGGTCCACTTAATAGCTCCACAACAGACCTTAGCATGGCCTGTTTGATGCTTAATGTTTTTTCATGTGTACGAGAAAATTCCATAGCTGGATGTTGATTCCTTATCACACAATGCAAAAAAAGATGATTATATATTATCTCTGACTCCTCACACAAAGAAGATCATTTGTCTGTCGACTCTTGTTCATTTGTTTAAGTGAATAGAAACTGCTTCGATAGACACATTTGTTTGCATCATATTGAAGTTAGCTCTTCTTTTGACTATTCGAAATTATGAACTTTCATGTAATGTTTCTCTGTTGAATGAACTTCTCAACTATTATTTCGTTATTTTCTTCCAATCTTTGTGTCTAGTCGAACATCATTGTTGAGAAGAAATAATACTCGGACCAAAAAGTAAAAATCTGTAATCCAGTGTGCAACATAAGCCGGATGTCTTCCTAACTGAAGCCTCTTACTTCCCTTCTTGAAAGGCGCGCACAAGTCCACTTTCTGTTGTTAAAAGGGGAAAACTGAAGTATAGTTTAAAACTCCATAATGTCTTCTCTTTTTTTTTTGGATAGAATTTATAGTTGCTTCCTCTCCAACCGAAAGAATAGAGAAACTCCAACCATACCAACTAGTAAGAGTTGCTAAACACGATTGACAACTTCCTTACTTGTGGTAGAAGTTGTTTCCATTATACAGGAAGCTACATAAGAGTTAGAATCTTGTGTATTTCCAAACACTTGCTAAAAATGGAGTCATATTATGTACTCATCCAAATAATTTATTCGAGTCTACGTGACAGACTAATCTCGTTTCCTGACAGGTACAGCTAATTAGAGTAAATGCCAACGGAATGAACACTCTGAAAGCTATTTTTGTGGAGATGTCTGAAGATGTTGGCGTTGTAGTATTTTGTATGGCCCTGATGCATGTCAAACAACACTCTGAAAGCTATTTTTGTGGCAAGCGACTGTACAACTGTTGTTTAGCTCTTCTCCGTTTATCCGTTAGTTTAAACATGTTGATATTTGTAGATATAGCAAAGAGCCAAAGAAAAAAGGAAGCATAGATATCATTGTTGGAGATAATAATGACTATAGTTATAATGAGATTGACATAGAAGAAGATTTAGAAATAGTAAAAGAAAGATTAAGCACATCAAAAAGAATAAAAAACAAACTATGAAATACCACAAATATCATAAAAAATGAGTACCTCAAGAAGAATAGATAAAACTGTTTTTTTCGATGGAAGTTTGACTTTCTTGGTCATCATTCTTGGTCAAGTGATAGTGGAGTGGAGATCATCTGCTTCATTTTTGACGATTCTTGGAAGAATTGCTTGAGTAAACAAGGAATTGAAGGTAGCAAGTTAGGGTTATTTGAAAAAGATAATATTTTTAAGAAGAAATTAAACCTTATCACAAAAATATTTTGATTTCTCAAAATTAAATGAAATTAAGAAGAAATTAAACCCAAACAATTTCAAATTAAGTTTTTTGACTAGAAATTAAAAGTGAATAGTTTTTGGGGAAGATGATGAATTCACCAGAGAGAGTTCCAACGACTCTTTTGAGGTTGTTTAGGGGAAGATGATGAATTTGAATAAAGTAAATAATTAATAAAGAAAAAAATTGAAACGTGGCATCTTTTAATCGATTTTTAGCATAAAACAGACCTTCACGCGCGTGTTGTGCGTGTTCACAAACCAGGTGAGAAAATGGGTCAAAATGGTCCTTTACAAAGATATTCAATACTTTTGTGGGGGTAATAGGATGCTCGCAAAGTTAAGGTATCTTTTTGAAAATCTGGGACAATTTCAGTGGTGACTTTAGGTTTTTTCCTCTCTCTTAAATTTATGGTTACAACTAGGGGGTGTTCACAGTTTGGATAAAAGTTTATCCAAATAAAAAAAATCGAAACAAACCGATTAAATAAATCGATATTATTTGGGTTTGGTTTGATTTGGTTTTAGATTTTGAAAAATCGATAGTATTTGGGTTGGTTATGGTTTTGCTCAAAAACATAACCGAACCGAACCGAACCCCAAATTATATACATATATTTTATTATTATACATACATAATATATTATTTTTATAAACAATTACAAAAATCTTATATATATTTTCATCAAAATTTATTTATAATTTACTTATAAAAGCAAAAATGCCCAAGGTGAGAACGTTTATCTTATTGGTTTCATTTATATGAGTGTCTATGACAATTCTTCGTGGGATTGAAAATGTCATTGTCTCTTCTTTCTAGGTCAAAATAATGAATTTTGAAGTTTTATTCATAGTAAATTCAATGATCAAAAGTTATGTAGTGTCAGTCATTCTAATTGTTTTTCGTTTTGAATGAATTGTAGTCACTTTTTTCACATTTTGAATGATTGTTTCTTTTATTTTTGTCTATGGTTAATAACCGGATAACCGAACCAAATTGAACTGAAACCGATAACAACCAAACTGATAAATATATATTATATTTTTTGTGATTTGATTTTGATAATTTTAAAATCGATTAAGTTGGTTTGATTTTGAACAATAATCGATCCAAATCGACCCGTTGACACCCCTAGTTACAACATATATATCACTACACTTCCACTTGACACCTATTGTAAACGGCTTGTCTCACCTTGATCTTCTCTTGAATTCTCAAATAAACTTTTTGTTAGATAGAGAAAGATTTTGATAATTGACAAATAGAGAAACAGATGAAAGGAACAGGTTGCGCCGACATGTTCCTTTCAGACCAAATTCGACTTGGATAAAGAGAACGTCAACCACGCGAATTAGAAGTTATAAAGCGGTTGAAGGGTTACTTTTTCGACAAGAAACCAGTGCAAAAAGGTTTTCTTCCATAAAGAATTTCTTCGAGGAAGAGGAAACTTGCATAAAATCAGTTTACAAGAATTTCCAAATTCCACACGGATAAGGAAGCAGAGTGGAAGTAGGAAAACATGTTGAAGCAGAGTTGAAGTAGAAAAAGGATTCTTGATCTACTTAGTCTATAAATAGAGCAAGGATCTTCCAACAAAACTTGCACACCTAAATAGAGAATTACGAGTAGAATACAATCAAATAGAGGGAGTTCATATTTAAGTGATTTCCAATTATGAAGTGCAACCAACGCAAGGAAACAAGAATTGAAGAACCGATTCATATGCTTATGTTTTATAGTTCTTAAGTCAAGTTTGCTTGTATTGAGTTTTTATCTATTTGTATCTTTAATTCTTTCTAGATCCAGTGAAGTATAAACTTTAGTAGGAATAGAGTCTTCAAGTTGGAGAGACTTAAAGACTCAGGAACATAAACCTTGGGGGGTTTGTGTTGGAGTTTAGGAATTAGAGTTAGTTCCTAGGATTGAAAACTTGGAGTATGGTCGACGATCTAGTTGATTCTGGACGTCTAGGAATTAGAGTTTATAATTCCTTAGGTTACATAGGTTTGTAATCTTTTGTTAAGGCTCAGAGTTTAATGAAGTAGAGTTAAATCCTACAGAGGTGTAGTTTGTGTTTTTTACCCTTTATGAGCCGGGGTTTTCCGTGATAAAATATTGTGTCATTACTTTATTTGTTTTACATAACGTAACTATTGTAATCTGCAAAGGAACAGATAGAATATACATGTTCCTTAGGCAAATCTGGGGGTCAGTATTCCAACAATTGATATCAGAGCAGGTTATCTTTGTAGAGTCTAATAACTCAAGATAAGATCACTATGAATTCTTCACCTCCTATTGGACATAGTGAAGGTCAACACTATTCAATGGACATTACAATACATGGTGGAAGGCGAGAATGGAGGATTTTCTACAATCCTAGGACTATGAATTATAGATGAGAGTTACTGATGGTCCTCTTATTCCTATGATGAAGGATAATGAAGGGAAAGTCATTCCAAAGCCCAAAGCTCAATATGGAGAAGCTGATTATAGAATGCTCGCAAAGAATGCTAAAGTTAAGTGCATCCTTGTATGTGGACTTGGACCTGACGAGTTTGATCGCATCTCTAGTTGTACTACAACGAAACAAATTTGGGACACACTGGTCAATGCACATGAAAGAATTCACTAAGTAAGAAAATTTAGAATTGTTAGACTATGCATTGAATATGAAGGATTTAAGATGGAGAGAGGTGAATCACTTTGCTAGATTCACTACTATTGTGAATGAATTGGTGTATTTGGGAAAGATATACACTATTGAGGAAATTGTTGATAAAGTACTGAGGACTCTACCTAAGTCATGGGAGATCAAGGTCACTGCAATTAGAGAAGTAAATGATTTGACAACCATGAGTTTAGATGAACTTGTAGGGAATCTAAAGGCTTACGAGATGAATGTTGATGAAATAAAAATGAGTGGAAGAAACAAAGATATGATTTTCTCTTACAAAGCAACTGAGAGTGATGAATCTGATCTGGATGATGAGAACGTAGCCATGATCAACAAAAACCTAAAAAAAAAAAACACTTCAAGAAAGATGGAAACTATGAGAAAAAACTGTCCAAACAAAGAAAAAGAATCTGAAAACGCTACGTATGATGCTTGGGGAACAAGTTCATACAACTCATATGAAGATGATGCAGAAGATATGGCTTTGATGGTCATGGAGGACTTTGAACCAAATTCTGAATAAGACACTGAGAAAAGGGATGTAAATCTTCTTGACCTTAAAAATAAATTAAAATGTTTTTCAAAGAAAAAATTATTTTTCCTTATTTTAACTCTCATAGATTATGTTCAAGAGTTGGATGAAAACAAAGATCAATTGTTGGTGTCCTTGACCAATTTACTATTTGAATATACTGATCTTGAAAAAAATTAACTCTGATCTCAATAAAGAAAATCAATTCCTAAAGGAACAGGTACAACAACTTGATTCCTGCACTTTGACTCTCAAATATGAAATTTTGAAACAAAGTGTTACTGGGAATAGAAAAGACAAAATTAGTGGTGACAAATCAAATGTGACCAAGATCTAAAGAGGTTAAAAGATGAACTATATTTTGAAAGGGAAAATCTAGAAGAATAAATCTTGACCTAGCTAGAACTATATATGAGCTTGAGAGGGCAAATAAATGGACTCAGTCCTCAATGATTGTGACTCAGCTCTATAATAGAACACATAACATTAAAGCTGGAATAGGATTTGTTAAAGAAGTCCCTAAGGAAACCTCTTATTTGTGCATACATAGTGATAGTATTGGTCACTCAAGGGGTACCTGCCCAATAGTTATAACTCACATGAATAAAAACTTCAAAGCTTCCTCAAATAGAAAAATCAACCATGTTAAAAGAAAGGAATCACGTCAGATGAAAAGGTTGGGGAAAAAGAAAAAATCTAAAAATATTTTACCAATATGGATCAATAGAGATCTCATTCATCTTTTTTATCAATACAAAGGACCCAAGCTAGTCTAGGTTCCTAAATCTAACCTTTGAATTTACAGAAAAAGTGAGAAAGAGGCAAACAACATTCATATATGAACACTTGTTGCTCTAGACACATGATTGAAATTAAAAGAAATTCCTCTCACCGACAGAAGAAAATGATGGGATAATAATTTTGGTGGTGCAAATTCTTTTTGGTCAAATCAAAGAAGTTCGAAAAATAGGTAAGACTAAAGAACACAAAATTGAAAGAAGGCATCATGTTGAAGAAATGAACCGAAAGCCACTCAGTATATTACAGTTATGTAATAAGAGAAACAAGCCTGCATGGTAATGATGAGTTGTCAAGGATCTCCAAATAAATTATGAAGAAACATGTGAAAGAAACAGGTCCAATCTATGCAGTATCTCACAATTACAAACATGAAAAGTCTTATGAGGCGCACTCAGATGATCATAGTTTGGAAATTATGAGTCCATCAACTAAGAAGGGTGTTCAACCTAGAGAAACACTTTTAAAGGAATATGTTGGAACTTGGGGATGATTAAAATTACATGAGTATCCCTCAGTGGCGAATGAACATTGCGCATACTGACTTTTAATATTGAATTTGATGCTCAGTCTTGTAAATTTAGTTGTATGCCTCTATACCACTTTTAAACTCAAGCTACTCTTGCACTATAACATTGTATTTGCATCTGTCACAAGAGAGACTTAGTAAAATTGGAGAAAAATTTATCATTATCCAGAGATCTAAGGTATGTGCACTACAATTATTCATAATTAAATATAAAATCAATGCACATGTACATGTTCCTTCCACTTATCCCAAAAGATATATTCATGCCCTATGCTCGATTTTCAGCGTTCTCTAAAAGGAATCTAATCACACTTTCTTGTGATAAAATATAACCAGATCTCTACCCAAGATAAAACTCTTCATATCAAAGGACTCTCAATACTACTAAACAAATATCTTATTAAAAGACTATTTAAATCCTATCCTAGTGTGTCTCTACAACTCACACCCTTCTCTTCCAAAAACTTCTTAACCAAGAAATCCCTTTTTTCTAAAATTGTGGAATAAAGTGTTATTCAAGAAACATGTATATGCTTGATTAATTACAATTTATGTTTCTTAATGACATTCTTGGAGATTCTAAGTGTGATGGTCTATCTGATGTTATGGTTGAGATGACTTCGGTGGATGACACCTCTGCTTTGGTGCCTTATAAAATAAAGGTTGTGGCGTAGAAAGTAGGTAGTGCTGGTTCTTAGGGAAAATCTGTATTGAGTGTGTCAAAAATTACTGAGGAAGTTTTGAAGGATGTACCTTATGAGGGGGAGTATTTTGAGGACCCTACAGTTGAACAAAGTTCAATTGTTAGGCTTAACTTAAGTGCATCTAGTGATGGGGAATCAATGGGGGACCTCTCTGTCGAACCTAGTTCTTTTATTGGGATCCACACAAACTGAGATTTAGGGTTGATGTAATAAATTATTATAGTTGGTCCTGCATCTGATAGTACCACGTCTAGGGAACAGATTGGGAGAACATGTTCCTCTACGAATGATGCTAAAGAAAAATTGTTCCTCTTAATAATGAGGAGATTATAGGAAAAAATGTAAAGATAATTCTCAATAAAAAGGATCAAAGAATCAAGTCAAGAAATATGTTCCTCCTAAGATTATGTTAAGTCAAAGCTGGTCAATCCGACTATCGGTAGTAAATGAAATGATTATGGATTGCCTTTCTCTGAATCTCTTGGAAGACACTCTTGATGTTCGTACATTTAGAGTTGTGAACTTTTGGAAGCGGACAGTGGTCTTAGGCAAGGTGATTATTGATTTTGGGGGTTGGATATGAGTGAACTATTGTTTCTTCGGAGGGCACATGATTGATTGAACCAGTTCCTTAAAAGTGATACAAAACTAAAAAAATAAGCTGAAATTGAAGTCATATGTGTCACTCACCAGAATTCCATGGACCAGCTGCATATTAACTATGATCTTGAACATGTAGGCCTGCTAAAGAAAAATAAAACACAAAGCTCAAGGCTGAGCTTGCATAGACCAAGGCTACCCTTGAAATTGAGAAGACTACTAATTTTGTTAATCCAAAAAATGTTTTTTGAGCTGCTGAAAGAGGACTTTTATTAACCCTCTCATGCCCAGTCTTTACTATTGCCTAGCCACTCTAGCCTTTGACTTTCCAATTTTTTTTCTCATCACAAGTGCTTGATTCTATCTTTAATTTTGATTACATTTGTGGTGTATATACTTTTTGATTAATGCTAATATCGGGTTTGTGTTACAGGTTCATGTCTATATCTTATGTTTGTGCAAATGCTTGTTATATCTAACTGAGTTCTTGATTTTTAAGTGTTTGTGTAGGTGATATCCCAGTGTCCATGAGTATCGAATTTTCTTCTCTTAGTGTGGTGTATGACTTCACGGTGTTTTATGATGTTAAAAGGGGGAAGTGCATACATGTCTAATATTTATAACCCAATTGTTCTAACTTGATCCTCTAATGTGTTTGCTTTGTGTGTTGTGCTTTAAGAAACTGACATAATACAAATTGATCTATTCACACAAGAAACAATGGTTTGTCATCATCAAAAAGGGGGAATTTGTTAGATCGAGAAAGATTTTGATAATTGACAAATAGAGGAACAAATTAAAGGAACCGATTGCACTGACATGTTCCTTTCAGACCGAATCCGATTGGGATAAGGATAACGTCAACCACGCGAATTAGAAGTTATAAAGCGGTGAAAGGGTTACTTTTTCAACAAGAAACTAGTGCAAAAAGGTTTTCTTCCATAAAGAATTCCTTCAAGGAAGAGGAAGCGTGCATAAAATCAATTTACAAGAATTTCTAAATTCCACACGGATAATGAAGAAGAGTTGAAGTAGGAAAACATGTTGAAGCAGAGTTGAAGTAGGAAAAGGATTCTTGGTCTACTTAGTCTATAAATAGAGCAAGGATCTTCCAATGAAACTTGCGCACCTAAATAGAGAATTACAAGTGGAATACAATCAAATAGAGGGAGTTTATATTTGAGTGATTTTCGATTACGAAGTGCAGTCAACGCAAGAAAACAAGAATTGAAGAATTGATTCATAGGCTTATGTTTTATATGTAATGACCCGTAAGGTCATTTTGAGAACTAGTCCCCTCTCTTTCATAAATGTCACGACCCAAGCCTAGGGCCTAGACGTGACCGACGAATGGGGAACCCGAAGGAACCCCAAACAAGCCTCATAGCGTATCTTACACATCATTGGTCGCGGAAGCAATTAAAATGACTATAAGCGATAAGCATAATCAAGGGGGAAATCGGGACTAAGGGAGCAAGAAAAAAAGAAGAAATGGTACATAAATACCATAGATGAATCAAGCTCAAACATAATACACAACTTGTCCAACACCACCTCTAAACATAGGTACTTTAGCGGGGGCCAAGACAAACAACTGGGCTCACCCTCATAGTCAAAACATAACTAAAAGGAAAAGTCTTATACATAGCAAAAGATCATAAGCAACGTCCCCGGAATGGAGGACTCACCAATAACCTTGATAGAAAATCGTATTAGCCACGTGGAGGACGAGGGTCAAGCGGTGCTCCGGTCCCTACATGGTGACATCATGTAGGCATAGAGTATGCGTTAGTACATTTGAATGTACTAAGTATATGGGATGCAATGCAATGCAACAAGGGATGGACATCATAGGCAAAATGCATAATCGTACCCGATAGATAGCATATTAATGAGATGATATGTATAATGATGCTTATATAAAAAATCATATTTAGTAGGGCATAGTATATGTGTAGTGAGTGACCATCAATATAGTATTTCCAAGGCCTACCACCCCCTTGGAGAGGCGAAAGAGGTACAAACCCCTCAATGTGGTTACCCGGGCCTACCACCCCCCGAGCTAGGGACCAAGGTACAAACCCCTCGATATGGTTATACGGGCCTACTACCCCCCGTACTAGGCAACCAAGGTACAAACCCCTCGATACGGTTATACGGGCCTACTACCCCCCGTACTAGGCAACCAAGGTACCAACCCCTTGATACGGTTACCGGGGCCTACAACCCCCCGAGCTAGGCTTGGTCGACTCACACACTATATAGAGAAAATCATATACATGTATCTATTTCATCATCATTTCAATACTTATATAATCATCCGACTCATAGGACGTACATTGGACCTTCCATTTCATAAGAATTCTATAAATGACATTTTATCAAACATATGGTGGACTACTTGTTCATGTAAATAAAATCATGTGTTTCAAGAGTACTAAGTCCAACCAATTTCAAAATCCATATAAAACAGCCCACCAACAACATACATATATATATACATATATAACAACCTTCATAATTTGATCATGGAGGCATGAAAATCATAAACATCATATAATAATTTCATTTCATGATAATATACAAAAATAGACCATAATAGGATGTGTAGTAGTAATTCCATAATTCAAGAGTTCGTAAATGATCATAAGGACCCATAAACTTGAAGTAAAATAGAGAATAAATGGTTGGACTTGTGGAAAGGAAGGTTTCCACAATCAACCCACATACCTCAACTTTGGAGAATTCTTGATGAAGATTGGAATGGAGAATTGCTTGAGATTGAATCTTGAATCCGGAATTAAAGCTTGGGATCCTTGAATTTGGTTGATGATCTTGGTGGAATTTTTGGAGAGGGTTTAGAGAGAGTTTTTGGATGTTTTGAAGTTAAATGACTAAGTATGGATATGTCCCCTTTTTATAAAAAAACGTCCCAACACTTAGAAAAAAAAATGAGGCGGGTGAACAGTGTTTTCGGCTACTGGAATTTGCATTTTCTGCAGGACAGGTTTTACGAAAATGGTCATAACTCCTTCATCCTAACTCGGAATGAGGTGAAACAAATTGCGTTGGAAAGCTAACTCACAGAGCTTTAATTTTTATAGTTTGAGCTCCTTCCAGTTCCTTGTGTGCTGAGAGATATGCCCCTTTAAAGTTGACCCTCAAAATCGCATTTTTTGCGATTTTCGAATTTGGGTACGGTTGTTCTAAAATTCGGGTTAGACTCATTTCCCACTCAATTTGACCCCCTGAATAAGAATATGAAGTCGAATTTCCGAAATGATGCACGGATTTTGAGATATATGGAAATTACAATTTTTGGTGTTTTCGAAGCACATTTTCGGACATTTTTGGGGTCGTTTCAATAAAATACCCTTTCCGTAAATTTAAATGGAAATTTTAATTACTCTTTTAGTTACAATTATATAATTAATGGGGAAATTTTTAAGTAATTAATTTAATTTGTGGTTAATGGGTCAAGTCCATAATTTAGTTAAGAGCAACTTTCACATATAACAAACATAAAAATCATATTTGTATGCTATAGCTATAGTTTGCATAATTGTGTTCCATAGTAAACATAAATATATATATATTTCGCTATACATATACAAAGAAAGCAGTTGTATAATTCACTATACATATACAAAGAAAGCAGTTGTATAATTCGCTATACATATATAAAAGAAAGCAGTTATATAATCTGTTTCGGTATATTTATACAAAAGATCAATTGTATAATCTGTGTTTGTATAAAGCGAGAAAGAGAGAAAGACAAAAGAAAGCTGGGCAGGGGAAGATTGTATTTGTATAATCATAAGTGTATAGGACGAAAATATATGCATTTGTATTTGTATATACAATTTTCTCTCGCTTTATACAAACACAAATGCAATGTATACATTTGTGTTTGTATAAAGTGAGAGAGGCGAGTGAGAGTGGCGAGCGAGATCTGGGAGAGGGGAACAAAAATATATGTATATATACAACTAGTGAATTTGGCAGCGCTTCACGCAGTTAAGGAATATATATGTAAATTTATTTTTAAAAATAATTATGATACAAGAAATAAAAAATCAATTATAGAAATAAGAAAAATGATAAAATCACAATACAAATATTTTTGTAGAATTAGAGATTGAGTGAATTACATTTTTATTATCAAACATTTTTCAAAATTAAAAGACTAATTTATTAAGAAAAAAATTCATATATTATGATGTTAATACATAAAATTCAGATAAACATATTTAAGGACTTGATATTTTTTCTTATTTTTATCAAATGATAAATTTACTATCCGATGAATCTTCCTTTAATTCAAAAAAAATAAATGATGAAACTAAAAATAGGAGGAAAAAGAGATAATTTTTTTTTATTTCATTTCTTCTTTGATATTTGATCCTCTGTTGGTCCTTGGTTTTTCTCTTATTCATCATCGTCTAAATAATTATTTTTCTCTATTTTTTGTTATCATCTAAATAAACCTCTATTGCTAATTTTTCGTATATATCCTATATTATTATGGTAATTCTTTAGAAGTGGAAGAAATGAACAAATTTAAATGGTTCTTCACCATAAGAAATACCTAAAAATTGCGTATTTCAATACTTAATATGCATTTTTTTGAGCCATGAGTAATAAAAGTAAGTAAAAAGAGAAAAATAACAACACAATTTTGTCAATTCCTTAATCACAAAAATAAAGATGATAAAAAATCAGATAATCAATGCAATTATTTTTTAGCTTTTATCAAGCACCCCTTCTATCCGATCCATATCCAAGAGCCTTTTCATGGAGTCAAACTAAAGTATAAATCTGATACTACAACAATAGTATAGAATATCATTATTTTAAATATGGAATAAAAATAATAATCTTGAGTAGGAATCTAACGAAACAAAAAATATGAATTTATATAGACAAAATTGAAGAAATTAATATCATAAGATATCTTAGATTTTGAAATAAATAGTTGGGGTTATGAATATGAAAATTTAAAGAAAAAAGTTAATAATATTAATTAAAGTAAAAGTTCAATTAGGTATAGGTTATGGAGATAAGAATTTTAAAATAAATAAAAGAAGAAAAAAATAAAATAATGAAGACAAAAAAACAAAAAAAAACTCATGTACTATTCAACATTTGTTGGGTGTTTAAGTTTTATTAGGAAAGCAAGAAAATAAACTTCTTCTCTTTTTGTGTTTAACAAAATTGAAAGAGGAAAAAAAATACAATAAAAAAAGAGACAAATATCTTGAAATATTAAAGTGGTAAATATTGAGACTTTTAATTTTTTGTAACAAATAATAATAATGAGTGTAAATAATTTTTCAAACATTTAAGTATAACAATAAATAGAGGAGTAGTAATTAATATTTTTATTTTTTGTACAATAATAAGTAAGTAGAAAAATATGGAAAATTATCAAAAACTTGAGGAAAAAAGATAAATAGAATCTTTGGCCAAAGAGAGGTGCAACTTCACTTCTCTAACATCTTGCTTATATTATATATAGATTTTTAAGTACAACAATATGTAATAGCTATGAGAAATGTACCAATAGTAATATACCTTTCAAGCATGGCAAAATTTTAGAATATTGAAATCAAAACAATACATTAATGAATCTTTAAAATAATAAAAACATTCAAACTTTATACTAATATGCTCATCTCTCTTGATGAATCTTTCAACACAATTAAACTTTTTTCTTCATTTTGATGATCTTGTACTAAATTAATGTGAACATCTCTTTATAATGAATCTTTGAAGAATATATCCTTGATGTTCATCAAAGTGAAGAACATGTCATGTCATTATCTTTTCTATGATTTCTTATGGAAAAGTTGAAGAATAATTATTTTTTTTTAAAAAGAGAAAAAAACTACACTATTAGAAAGAAAGAATGAGAAAAAAACTACACTAATAGAAAGAAAAAATGAGGAAAAAAACTACACTAATAGAAAGAAAGAATGAGAAAATGAAAAATGAATATTCAACATCTCCATGATGATTGTAATTTATAGATTTGATAATCCATAAGAATAAGTTGAAGAGACATGTTATTTAAGTAGAGAATATAAATAGATTGAGGTTTTTTCGTAACTCATTAGATATAATTAGAATAGTAAATATGATTGTTTTTTTTTATTTAATAAATAAAATATTTAATGAAAAGAATTAAGAAAAATATCTCATAAAACGAGAAAAAAATAAATATGAATGGAGGTCATAGAGAGGTGTCACATCACCTTGTCTATGTTTCTCCTTTATATTATATATAGATTTTCTCTCGCTTTATACAAACGCATTTTATACATTTGTGTTTGTATAAAAGCGAGAGAGGCGAGCGAGACTGCCACCAAAACGAGAGAGGCAAGTGAGATTCCACCAGGGAGAGAGACGAAAATAGCAATAATTTGCTATATGGTACAATTAAATCAAACTATGTTTATAGCATTTAATTTGAATTAGTAGTTTGCTATTATATACAATTTTTCCTTTAGTTAATACCTTATGTCACTTGGCCCATATGTAAAAACTAAATTAAATTAAGGGTGTGTTTGGTATTTTCCAGTTTTCTCATGTTTGGTTGGGTTAAATGTTTTCCAAATCAACTCATTTTCTTCAAATTTAAGGAAAATGACTTCACTTTAAAAATTAAGAAAACATTTTCCAAAACTTTCCTCCAACTTCAAATTACAATTTTTTGTTGAAAAAATCAATTTTTTTAATGAAAAAATAAAATTTAAAGCTTATTTAAAAAAAAATATTTTTCAACTTTAGTTTTTTTATTTTTTATCCCACCCTCACCCCCCCCCCCCCCCCAAAAAAAATTTAAAATTTGTTTTAACTTACAATGAACCTTGTTCCTACATGACCGGATCAATTCGATCAGACACTTGCCCCAAAAAAAAATAAAAAAATTCAAGTTTATTTTTAAAATACTTTCAATTTAAATTTTTTATTTTTCACTCCCCTCCATCACCCGCCAGCCCCACTACCATCCCCCCACCACCACCACCCGCCAGCCCCACTACCATCCCCCCCCACCCCACCACCACCACCACCCCCACCCGCCAGCCCCATTACAAATTAGTTGCGGCTGAAACTATCGTGAGAGAGAACTCAACTTTGACGCCGACAGAACTGATGAAAACTTCTCCAGGTAGAAAGCTTAATCAAGCTTCAATATTACCTTTACATATACTAATTGATTGGGGGAGGAGAGAATTAATATTATTATTTTATAGTTGAATAGAGATTTGAAATTGGAAAAAATTGGGTTTCCGTGCAACAGGGGTTATTGAATTGGGTATGTTAAATTGTTAAGTAATTGTCTCTTGTAATAATTATATAATATAATGTAGATGTAGGAATTTATTATTATATGTTTGATTTGAGAGTAATGGGGTGACACCGGTTGCACAATTGTGAACAAATACATGTTTGTCGTTTTTCTTTTCTTTGCTATTGTTGATGTTATTAAAAAGTAGGAGACAAATTACATGGTTGATGATTAAGTAATGATTTTTAGGATTATAGGATAACGATTGGAAGAGCATGATGGGTGGGATTGGATTAATTACAAAGGATTTCACTTGTGCATAATATTCTATAGTTATGGGTCTTGATACAGGTTAGTTGGTATATGTTTATCTTTCGTGGTTGAACTTCTATTATACAATATCATATAATTATTCAAGTTTTAGATATGTCGAGATAGGTAATTAAATATTAGGTGTATAATATTAGATAAATTAAACTAAAATTATGTTATTTGGAGAATATTGAAAGTGTTGACATATTAATTGGCATCAATTTTAAGAACTTGATTATATATATATATATATATATATATATATATATATATATATATATATATATTTGAGTGAGTTTTTGAGTCTAGACTAGACACATAGTAATGTGGATGTTGTTAGTCTCGAAATCTTATTGTGGTTATCTATTTGGATAGATTGTATTGATTTGGAAGCCTAACGAAAGGGGAATGCTCAAGCTCCAGAGTGATTGCTCGATAAATTGAGGAAAGTGGATTTCTAAACCCTTGTTAAGTGCATAGAATCGTGTATTTCCTTGTGGTATATATTGGGGAATAATGAGACTTGGTGATGGATTGACTTGTCTATATTGATTAATTCTAATGGTGAAAAGGGGGTAATAAAAGGCAATATGTTTAATTGTTGGTGTGTGATGTGTTGAGAATGGTTTGAAAGGCTAGTTGACACATTGTTGATGTTGTATCACGATTGTGTTGTTGTGAATTATGCATTATTATGAAAATTGTCATCTCCTCATTATTTGTGTGAACATGTCATTTGCATTGTTCGAAGACATGATTGTGATAAGTGTTATGTGAATTGAGAAAGAGTAAGAAATTAAAGAGGATGTACCATTTCAAGAGACGTGTCGTGCGCCGCGACAGATACTTTATTTCAAAGGATGTATCGCACGCCGCGATGGATTCTATTATCAAGAGACGTGTTGCGCGCCGCAACGGATGCATGGACAGATATGTCCCCTATGGATCCCGGACTGAGAGACATCGGGTGTGTATCGTTAGGTCAGACATTCATGACTATACTTAACATTGCATTTCATTGCATTGCACATCTTTATCATTGATGAACTTGATCTTGTGTGTTACTGATCTTGTGAGTGTCTTTCTGTGGAAGTTGTGATTGATAAATATTGAGTTTGTTGTTGAAGTTTTGTAATTGTTAGAGAGTTGTTGTTGAGTTGTGTGCTATGTAAACTGTGAACTGTTAAGTTGTGCTGGTTTTATGCAGGTTGTAGTTGTGGAGGTTCGGATGGGGTGTAAAGAGTACCTGTATTCTATTCCTTTAGCTTGTGTTTAGAAGTTTACTTGCTCAGTACCGTGTGGTTTGGTACTCACCCCTTGCTTCTACATTTTTGTAGGTTATGAGCCCAGATCTTCATGATACTTTATATTCTCTTCTTTTCCGAGGCTTCCTGGAGATTTGTTAGGTAGTTGTTTGTCATCTCAGCGAACCTTCTTACTCCTATTTATGATATTGTTCTGCTTTAGAAACAATGTCATATGAGACTTGTATTTTTCTTTCAATTCTTGTATAATACATTAGAGGCTTGTGCACGTGACAACCAGGTTTCGGGGGGTATATTTAAGTTGATTACAAATTTCTGCATTATTTTTATAGTATTGGGATATTATTATCGTTTTATTTCCATAATCTATCGTATTGATTGAGATATAGGTTGACTTGTCTTGGTGGGATAAGACGAGTGCCATCACGTCCATTTCGGGTCATGACATCATAGTTCTTAAGTCAAGTTTACTTGTATTGAGTTTTTTTGAGTTGTATCTTTAATTATTTCTAGATCTAGTGAAATATAAACTGGAGTAGGAATAGAGTATTCAAGTTGGGGTGACTTAAAGACTTGGGAACATAAACCTTGGGGGGTTTGTGTTGGAGTTTAGGAATTAGAGTTAGTCCTAGGATTGCAAGAGTTGTAATCTGAAGTCATAACTTGGAGTGTGGTCGACAATCTAGTTGGTTCTTGACGTCTAGGAATTAGAGTTTAGAATTCCTTAGGTTACATAGGTTTGCAGTCTTTTGTTGAGGCTC
This sequence comes from Solanum okadae, assembly GCA_036553675.1. Lineage (NCBI taxonomy): Eukaryota > Viridiplantae > Streptophyta > Magnoliopsida > Solanales > Solanaceae > Solanum > Solanum okadae. Next base: position 8,826,251 of record CM071685.1, on the reverse strand, counting down.
AGAGTTTAATGAAGTAGAGTTAAATCCTACAGAGGTGTAGGTCGTGGTTTTTTACCCTTTATGAGCCAGGGTTATCCGCTATAAAATATTGTGTCATTGCCTTATTTGTTTTACATAATGTAACTATTGTAATCTGCAAAGGAACAAATAGAATATACCTGTTCCTTAGGCAAATCTGGGGGGGTCAGTATTCCAACACTTTTGTCGCTCTATCTCGAGGCAGAGAACCCGTCGTTGTATCAGTTGTGCTATCAAAAGCTCAAGGGAAGTCGAATGGGAGAGCACTTATTTAGGGGTGGACTACTACTTAGATGCTTTCACCAGTTATCCACTCCGCACTTGGCTACTCAGTGTATATCATAGGCAAAATAACTGGTATAATAGAGGTGTGTCGTTGTCACGACCCAGGAGTACCCCCTAGACGTAACACGATGTACTCGACCCCGAAGGGTCTCATACAAGCCCTTAGCATAATCATAGACATAAGATCATAGGAAAATAGTGCGGAATTTAAAACTTTTCTTTACAATCGAAGTCTTTTATAAAATAATAGAGAATCTATAACACTATGTCTCAAAACCATCTAATTACTTGAAATAAAACTTTTGAATACAATCTTAGGGACTTAGCCCTTACATAAGTCTAAAACATAAAGTAAAGACATAAAGGACATATGGTCAAGCCCTCGAATACAATGAGGACTCACCAATCTTCTTCTTCTTGATCTACTATGAACCTAGCCATGGAGATGGAATCCAATATCTCCAAGGCCTACACTTATAGAAAATGTAGAAAGATGGAGTCAGCACTAAAAGTACTAAGTATGGAAGTCATGCATAAAAATCCTTAAAACATGCATAAAAGGGACACTTCATTTGAAACCATGCTATATGCCACTTTTGAAGATCATCTTTGAAATAGTTGGAGAATGTATCTCATAAGACAAACCATGCACATTTCATCATAGCATAAAGGATATTATCATAACCACAAACATAGTCTCTAACATAAACATAATACATATCCCAATCTTCACAAGACATAGTCCATACACATAGTCACATACCAAGATCATTTCAACATAATAGAACCATCACATAAGTAACCTTAAGCTCTACTTATGCAATGCATAGATAGGATCCCATAACCCTATCTACACTAAGTATCACTTCTAGGCCACCATGATCATGCATAACATACCTTGACCTTATCCATAGCCAACACTTATAGACAAAGAGACATTCATGTTCATATCTTGTAATAACTAAAGTCACTCATAGCAACAATCCATATCATGCATACATAAGTTCATATATCTTCATAGCATAAGGAAACCACACCACAGACCCCTTATAAGTCTACTTGTGCAATATATAAGTGAAGTCCCATACCCCCACTCATACTAAGTAAAGCTCATTAAGAAGTCATAAGTATAGTCCATGTTCATATTAATGTTCATGTTCATAATTCATAATAAAGCATGCATAACTCATAATTATCATGTTATAAGGAAAACCTACCATGCCCACTCTCAAAGCCTACTTGTGCAATTCATGAATGAAGTCTCATACCCCCATTCATACTAAGTAAAACCTTTTGTGGAACCATAGTAAATAACCCATATTCTTGTTCTTGTTCATGTACTTATTCATGCTATTTGTCATGTTACTTGTCATGTAGGGAAATAGCTTTAACCGACATAGACCATGTAAGCTACATGGTATCCGGTGTCATGAACCCACACCGAAAAGAGGTGTTCTACTTGCCTAAGGTAGAACTAACATGTTTAGCTTATAGGTAGATCCACTAGTTAAGAACCTATGTGGGCACATAGTTATGGAATAAGGAGATTGCTACTAGAAACCCGAACTAACTGAGGTAAAAGGTTTCCATCTCATGAGATAACTTGAATTGGGAAGCCGGACTTGCTAACGTAAAAGCTTCCATCTAATACTCATATCCACTCGGTGCTAAGCTTAATTCCCTTTAATAATCATGTTAAGTCTTTACTTAAGTTCATGTTTATGGAAAGGTGACCTAACACTCAAACCAATACAACATCATGGTAGCTCATGGATTCATAAGGTGAGAATGTCCTTTCAACCTTAGAATTATTAATATGTGAGTAAATCTTTCACATCATGTTCATGGTGTTAATGAGAATAGCCTTTCAATCAACACAACAACATTATCATAGTCCTACATAATTCATGCATAGTCATGTGTAAGGGTAAGGGGAGAATGACCTTTCAACAACTACCACAATTATACAATAGTCATAGGATCTTCACTTTCTAAGTGAATCATGAGTTCATACACAATTCTTATTAACATGTACAAACCTTCATAATATGCCCTTCAAGGGCTATGAATCAACTCATCCCAAACATCTAGCATTAACACATTAGATAAGGGAAGATACCATGATTCAATAACTCAATCAACACCTTAGTCATATCATAGTCATGTTCATGCATGGGCGTGTGTGTGATTGTCCTTCCAATGACACAACAACAACATTATCATAATAGGCACTTTTTACTCAAAGTATTCAAAAATATGCATATAATATCATAAACATGCATACACCTCATATCTTGCATTCAAGGGTCATATTGAGTCAACACATCTAGCATTCAATATAAGAAACATAAGTACAAGCATGACTCAAGTAGTCCATTCATTTCATGCATAAACTCATGTGATCATATCATATATCATGTGGGTTTAGTCCTTTCACAATAATGCCATATACAACTCAACATATATAATAACATTCTTTCTTAAAGCCTTGACATACTTAATTTATTCATTTTAGCTCTTACCCTTTAAGCCCTAGGAGTCATCTTCATGTTACAAGTCTTACTCTCAAGCAATGCCTCACATGTTCATCATGTATACCTAGTTCTCAAGGTAACCTAACCACATGCCTCATTCTTGATCAATTATGATCAAATAGAAGACATACTACCCAATCTCAATACTACACAACCATGATCCATCATATAAGCCATAATCAAATCAATTCATGTCTTGAAACTTTACCCTAAAACAATTCATGTCTAGGTCATCTAATCTAAGGCAATTCATAAAGAAGTTCATCAATCTTAGAAGGTCACATCTAAACCCTCAATTTGCCTCTTTCATGACATAACCCTAGACTATATCAATTTCATTATAGGATCTTAGATTAATCAAGTATACATGTAGAATTACACTAAAATTATGCAATCTCATCATAATCTATTCACATCCAATCAATTGGATCAACTTGTAATCAACATTCATAATGTAAAGAAGAATCATAGCTAGGATTGGGGGACTCATGGATTCTTGAAGGATTTAAGTTAAAATCATATAAAATCATTAATTCCTTCATAAACAAACATAATTCAACCTTTAAAAGCAGCCTTGAAAGGAATCCATGGGGTTGAGTTGAAACCCTAGCTAATTGGGTTTTCTAGATTTGACATAAAAGCTTTTGAAAGGAATCCTTAGGTGATAGCTTCCCAAGGATGAAAACTCCCATACCTTAGGTGTAGAATCCAACCAAATTCGTATTGAAAAGCTCCCTTCTTCAAGTTTTCCTTGATCTCTTTCTTGGTTCTTCAATGGAGGTTCTAGAGAGAAGACTTTTGGAGGGAAGGTAGTTGGGTTTTGATTTGGGGTCTTGGGTTATAATGAATTAATTAGGTGTTTAATGACCTAAAATACTTTATATAGGTGAAATAAACCCATATTAAACGACCCCTAATGAAAACAACTTAAAAACGAATTAACTAAATTAATCCACATGCTGGCCGTGTCTTGGCGGCCTTGCAGGCATGACCTACGACCTGCCCCCCTATAGACCATCAATGGGTCTACGGGGCGTGCTGCAGGTTCTTGGTTCATGACCTGAAGCTCCTCAACATGGTCTTGACCTACGCCCCATGACCTACGGGGCGTGGATCCATCTACTGGCCGTAGATGGCCATCCGTAGGTCACACATTTGACAGCTTTTTGTGAACTTAGGCAGCCTTGGGGATTAGACTTTAGGGTCCCCCTCAAGGACCCTTGGTTGGTCTTTGGTGGGGTCGTACCTTGATGTTTAACCCCTAGACACCTCAACCTAAGCTCGGGAAGTCAATATACAACCTAAAACCAAACATCAAACTCAAAAGCTCACACGTTTTAGGCTCTAGCTTGGTCTTACTAGTTTTCCGGGTTGTTACAGTCGTTCCCGATCCTCTCAATGCACAAACTCCCACACCGGATATGGACCGAACTATAGATCCTTAATTTACTTGAATGAAGGTGGTGGGTTTTTAAACCAACTATTAACGGCATAACACTTTTGAGTATTTTATACTAAATAATATGAAATGACATTTCTATTCAATTTCACATCATTTAATAATATCTATTTTAATTTTTTTATTTATCTTTCCTATATGACATTTCATTTTATATTATGTTTTTATTTATTTATACTATAATATATTGCAAGAATTTGTATGAACTGTGTTAGGTTATTTTGTTCTCGTTTCCAATTTCTGCCGTTTATGACAAGCTTTGAGTTTGAGACATTTAGTGTCTTTTTTGCACATTTGCTTGGACTTATTGATCATTATATTATGGAACCAATTCTTGTGCATATCATTATGTGTTTGTTGTGAAGATATATTTTCTAACACTTGTCCAAGGGAATTGAAGTAGTGGGTCGAGGATGGTTATATTTATATATAGCTCACTACTTCTTATAATTGAATGTTAATGTGAGTATCATGTTTGAAACAACCTTATATTATGAGGGCTAAAGAGCTTGTGTGGTTGGTCCAATTAAACTTGTGAGCCCGATTTAATGGTGGAAGGGAAAGAAAAGATTAAAAAAAAAATAGAGCTTTATTTTGAGACAATTGAGTTAATCTTTGCAACGAAGTACCTATATTGTTGAATAAGTCTTCCACTGAGTATTGAGCTAGACCAAGGATTTAAAATTTGAATTAGAAAATAATTCAAAGTTTAACAAATCATGATGCTTTTGATACGGCTTATAATGATTGATTGAATGTTCATATCAATCAAAGTAGGTCAACTTTATTCGTCACGTTATTCAAATAAGCTCGTTATTTGTATAAGTTTTATAATGAGAGATATGCTCTGAATTGCAAGATTGAGAATTATATTAGTCTCTTTTCACTTAATTATACCAATCAACCGCAATGAAGTGGTTGAGAACCCTAATGTTCCAGATTCAAAACATAGGGACATTACTATATAAATGAAACTTCATCCTTATTACATTACACGCAATACCTCAAATTCCTAAAATGCTCCTCTAGTCCCGAGCTTGATAAATAAGGCCGTGGTTAATTCTTTTTTTTTCCAGCCTTGTTGTGATAAGGGGGAATATTTTTTGCAACTAGCCAAGTTTACCAACTTTTTCGAAAATGATAAAAAGAAAGGTAGGCCAAAATAGAAAAAAGTTAATAGAGAATCAAAATCAATTTACGAATGAATCACGAAAGACAAAAAACATTAGGTAATTCTTTCCATCTATTCTAGTATTGCTGGTAAAGGCGACATGTATTCCACAAATTTAGTTAAAGATGCCTAAAAGCTAGTCCGAACACCACATTTTGCTTCTTATTTAGGACATTTTTCTTCTCTTTTTAATTTTTCTCTCTCGTTTCAATCCTATTTTTTACATAGTTTTGTGCACAGAAATCGTAGTTGGATAAACCGCCATTACTCTCATTTCAATTCGCCATTACCAAAACTGCAATTGAGAATTCATAAAGGCACAAGAAAATCATGGCGGCGGCCGGAGGAGGAGACCGGCTGACTGATCTGCCGGAGGAAATTCTACTCCACATCCTCTCTATGTTACCAAACAGTAAACAAGTTGTTCGAACCAGCGTATTATCATCGCAATGGCGATTTCTTTGGAAATCCGTTCCGGCATCACTCTATTTCAACTCAGAAGATGATCTTAACTCTGACGAAGAAGAAAATATTATCGCTTACGCAGCTTCTGTTAATAGAGAGCTTCATTATTGGAGGTCTTGCGAGAGAATTAAATCATTTAGGGTTTTTCCTCATAGTTACGAATTTATTGAACATGATGTTGATTTGTGGGTGCACTTTGCTGTTAATATTGGTAAGGTTGAAGAGTTTACGCTGAAATTTTATTTTTTTGAGTCTGTAGACTTTGCGTATAAATTTCCTGAATTCGCGTATACAAATACGGTTGTGAGGAATTTGGTGTTAGGATGTTGCCGGTTGAGACCTTCTGGTAATGTGAAATGGAGTAATTTGGTTTCTCTTTCGATTGGGGATGCGGGTATGACAGAGGGTGTAATGGAAAAAATATTATCAGGTTGTCCTAATTTGGAGTGCTTGGAGTTAGATAAAGTTATTGGTATTCATCGTCTGGATATCAGCTCTGTGAAGCTGAGAAAATTGATTGTAACGATTTATGATAGAGAATGTGGTGTTGATGATCAAGACTATTGCCTCGAAATTCATGCCCCACATATTCGACATTTAGAACTTCGGGGATTGTGTTGCGATGAGATGCACTTTCAGCTGAGAGATGTGGCTTCACTTGTCACTGCAGTCCTTTCTTTAAATGTTCATTTTGTTGACCTTGAAGAGAATTTGGAGAAAGAGTGTAGATATTTGCAGGAACTTCTTCACCACGTTGCCAATGTCAAGAATCTTGAATTGGGTCCCTGGTGCATCGAGGTATGTTTTGTTTTTACATCGACCTTGAAGAGGATTTGGAGAAGGAGGGTAGATTTTGTTTTTTCATTTCGCAGACTTGTTCTTTGCTATTGAATTCATCAGTTTAGTAACATTAACAATTTCACTACTTAGGATAATATTATAACTATGTTTGTAAGTACTAAAGAATAACATCCTCATGGCCTATTGAACAAAAAAATTACTCTATTTATGACGGAAATTGTGAGAATAAAGAGTTTACTATAGGATAGATAACATTTAAAATTTGGATTGGTTTGCAGTGATCATACTTATTAAGTCATGTGAATGGGTGTGGCCTAGTGGTCAATGAAGTGGGTTGAGCACCGTGACGTTTAGTTCTCAAGAGAGAAAAACATTAAGTGATTCTTCCCCTCTGTTGTAGCCTTGGTTGACAAAGTTACCTAGTACGTGTTGTGGGTAGGAAGTGGCAATTTGCAAGTCTCCTGTGGAATTAATTGAGGTGCACGCAAACTGGCCCGAACACCACTTTTATCAAACAAAGTCATGCGAATGTGTTTTTCCAAACATTAACATGCTTAGTGTAATCCCTCTACTTGTGGTCTAGGGAGGGGGTGTGGCGTATGCAAACCTTACCCCTACCTTTGTGGGTTTTCTCCAAGTGTTTAAAAATCAATCCGTAGATTTCCAAGCCAACCTTGAATACTTTGATGTGGTTTGTGCCTTGTGGCAAAACAGTCCTATAGTTGAAGTTGTTTTTTCGAATTATTGAACAATTTTCATGTCATTTACTAAGTATGTTGCATTTCCTAGTTTTTGACGTATTTTGCTTTATCTATTTGGTTCATAAGTGCCTGTCCATACTGGAGTTTAAAGGGTGGCCTGTTCCACTATCAAGCTGGAGATTCTTAAAACTTAACTCAGCCTTAAAACAGTATGACTATCCTGGAATTTGCAGCTTTCTATCGAGTTCAGCAGGTCTTGAGACATTGGTCATTGACTGGCGCCATCCTAAACCAAGAGTAAGTTTCTTTTAGACCTTTATTTTTGTTACTTAAGGTAATTAATATAAAACTATTAGTGAAAGATGACATATGTTTAGTGCTTCAGGGAAAAAAAAATCATTAAACTGTTATGTTTCATAGACAATGATAAAAGGTTACAAAGAGGGGCTTTTGACAGCTTATCCTCTTCCAAAAAGGGAATTTGGCAAAATTTATCACCTTTTTAATTTGTCTGCAATCAACTCCTTTGCTTTCTACTTAGATGAGAATAACTGGTTAATATATTGGATTTTTTCCTGCAGAAATTGCTGTCAAAGTACACAAATGAGGATGAACGACGGAGGAGATTTGAAACACATAGTTTTAACTGTTCATTGCCACGTCTAAAGGCCTTCAAGTTCATTAACTTTTATGGAAAACCAAGTGAAAATAAGTGTGTACATCCATTGATCAAATTTTTGTGCAAGAATGCGACAGCACTAAAGAAGTTTGGCATTGCTTGCGAATTCAGAGGGAGAGATGTGTTTTGGAATTATGTCGTCAGGAGGTCCTAAGCTTTCCAAGATCCTGTCCGCAAGCTTCAGTTGTCTTTCCTTGTTGATAATCTTACGCCATTCTCTTTTTTTGTGATCGCAACATACATAACAACCTTTTAATTTGAAATTGGTTTATAGTTGATAGACGAGATTTGGATTCTAGTTATCAGTATCCAATACAAAATAGCTGTTTGTAGTTTTTTCATGTCTAAGCACAATGTATTTTTTCTTTGATAATCATGTAAGAAAGCTTGATCTAAGGTTGAATGTCATTTTGCAGAAATTGTATTTCTTGATTCATTACGACTCAATGGGCTTGTTTCTTTCGACATGTGTTATTTTTTTTTATTTTTTTTTTGTGGAAACTTGAGGACCTGCCACTTGAAGAAAATCATGCATTGGCAAGATGTTATAGAATTAAGACATGGGCTAACTGTTGATTACTATATTGTGATACTGATATGAGATGGTTTACTAGAAAAAGTGTGCATATGTCTATGTTACATTCAGCTTAGGCTCTTGTAAAGATGGAACTCCCTACATCAGCGTTCCTTCAACAGATTATTCTTATCTTTTATTTCAGCTTGCAAATGTGCAATGTCTTTGTGACGGTTTATCTGCTATCGTTGCCCATACCTCATGGTCAGCCCCATGGACAGAGGGATGAACCTCACAATTATACCACTGTTCCAAATTATTCAGAGTAAAATCATTGGTTCAGAAGCTACTTTTACTTGGACTTGAAAGCTCTGGAACAAGCATCATCAGGTATTTCCTTTTTGGATCTGTCTGACTAATTTATTGCATGTCACCTGATAGAAGATCTGTTTGCTCTTCATTAACTATTTTATAGCTGAAGTCAAAGCTTCTCTAAGAAATTTTCTTGGAAATTTATTAGGTGTTTCTGTATATCCACAAACATTTGGAAATGCCTGTTGCATGTCCCTTTTGATGCTTTGTGTCTAGTTGAACATCATTGTTGAGAAGAAGTAATACTCAGACCAAAAAGTAAAATCTGTTATCCAGTGTGCAACACGAGCCGGATGTCTTCCTAACTGAACCCTATTACTCCCTTTCTTGAAAGGCACAAGTTCACTTTCTGTTGTTAAAAGGGGGAAACTGAAGTATAGTTTGAAACTCCATAATGTTATGTACTCATCCAAATAATTTACTCATTTCGTGACAGGTACCAGCTAATTAGAGTAAAGGCCAACAGAATGGATGAAGGATGCTACTGAATGGAGATGTTTGAAGATGTTGGCGTTGCAGTATTTTGTATGGCCCTGATGCATGTCAAAGAACAATCTGAAAAAAATGGCCAGACATCCCTGTTTCAAAGAGACCTCATCATTTGTTTTAATCTCGAACAAGAATGATCTTTTCGAGCAGAAGATCATTCGTGCAACACTGGGCTCTTGCAAGTGGTTCAGTCCAGTGCAGACTCACCATAGTAACCAGTCACTAGCAAAACAAAACATATTACTATGTCACCATGTAGTTTAAAGACCTCTATGTTTGTGGCAAGAGACTGTACAACTGATGTTTAGCTCTTCTCCATTTATCTATTAAAATATTAAGTGTATATGTTAGTGGGTATAAATTGACAAAAATGTAACTATTATTTTGGTGCAACTCTTATAACCACTATTGTCATGATCTACCACTGATTCCACCCATTATTCTACCTCATTATACACTGTAACTTAGGTAACGTTTGGGCTATTCATATACACAATTTACTACCCATTATCTTCCTATTTATTGTAAGAATGAATTCCTCACCTATAAATAGTGAGGTCTTACTTTGTATTGGTAAGAAGAGAAATAATGTAAGAAAGGATGAGAAATTCATATTGAGGTTAGTATAGTGAAAGAGAGAATTGAGACAGAGAAAAATATTCCAGGTCTTTAGCTAATTCATTATACAAAAGAGAATATTTATATGTTGAAGGAAGTTGTTCTCATGTGAAGCTTTTGACTCTTCAACTAAATCTTGAGTTGTTTGACGTTGTTGGGTTGTTGTATCCTAGAGTGGACAAGTCAAGAGTGTTACTGCTGGATCGGTGTAGATTATGCTGCAGTGAGCTTGAATCTCCTTAAAGAGAGTGAAATATCCGTGCCTCAACTTAAATGATTATTTATTCATTTTTTTAATTTTATTTTCAACTGTAATTTATTATATTTATAGTTAGGGAAATAGTATATAACACAATCATATTATGTATATGAATTGAATGAGTAGTCTAATTGAATATAGGATCTTTCTACAAAGCTCGCCAAAAATTATATTTCAAACTTAATCAATGACCACCCAAATATAGTTCCCAATTAAGTTAAACGTGGTGAACTGAGTTAAATTTATGGTTACAATGCATACATCACTGCACTTTCATTTGACACCCAACATAATGATAAACACCCAATGTAATGATAAACGATTCGTCTCACCGTGATCTTCTCTTGAATTCTCTAAAATACTTATATCGCTCCATTCCTGTAGGGGCAAAGAACTTGTCATTGTCTCGACTGTGCTACATGAATCTCTGGGGAATTAAGTTGGAGTGGGAGAGCACTCATTTTAAGGTGGGCTTACTACTTAGATGCTTTAAGCAGTTATTCGTTCTGCACTTGGCTACTCAGCGTATACCGTGGGCATGATAATTGGTACACTAGAGGTGCATCTTTCCCGATCCTCTCATATTAGGGAAAGATCCTTTCAATACTCTAATGCCCATATCGGATATGAACTGAACTATAGATCCTTAATTTACTTGGATCAAGGTGACGAGTATTTGAACCAAACTATTAATGGAATGAACACTTTAAACTAAAGTATTGACAATAGGAATATTTTATACTAAATTATTTTGAAAAGACATTTCTATTGAATTTTACATAATTTAAGGACATTTATTTTTACCTTTTTTTTCATTTTTCCTTTTTAATGTTTTGCTAATTTTTTATTTTGGGGTGGACTACTACTTAGATGCTTTCAACAGTTATCCATTCCGCACTTGACTACTCCACATATATCGTGCACACAATATCTGGTATATTAATGGCGCGTCCTTCCCGATCCTTTCAATGCACAAAAGCCCACACTGGATATGGACCGAACTATCAATCCTTAATTTACTTAAATCAAGGAGGTAGGTTTTTAAACCAAACTATTAACAAAAAGACACTTTTGGGTATATTATACTAAATTATTTGAAATGACATTTCTATTCAATTTCACATCATTTAAGAATATCTTCTTCTTTTTTTCCATTTTTCTTTCTTAAAATGACATTTCATTTATTTATTTATTCAATTTTATAATATGTTTTTATTTATTTATACTCCTAATATATTGCAAGAATTTATATTAAGTGTGCTACGTTATTTTCTTCTCGTTTCCAATTTCGCGCCAACTTTACCAAAACTGCAAAATTGAAGGTTGGTACTCCATGGAGACCCAGAAGAAAATCATGGCGGCGGCCAGAGGGGGAGATCGGCTGAGTGATCTGCCGGAGTCGATTCTACTCCACATCCTCTCTAAGTTGTGGGACAAAAAACAAGTTGAGCTGTCGCATTGTTCGTGGAGGGTAGTGCTTCAGCTCTATCTATTTATAGCTTATGACTTCTTTCCTCGGGGTTTTCATACCCGACATTTGAACTCATTTAACTCTAATAGATGTTCCATGGTCTTATTGTACGATTTGGACTAGAGATATAATATTTAAGTAATCTTTTCGTTTCATTAATAGCTATACAATTTTTGTTGGATCATTATATTGTTTTAATGAGTTTGGAGTTGCACATATTTTATCTTTGGAAAACTTGTCGTCTTGTGGCGTGATGATTGTTCCACTTCTCACATTTTGGGACGTCGAACAGCATATCACCTGATTTCTCATTGGAATTTGTAATATAAGATTAACGTCGTTACTATATATGCATAATTTGTTAGACGTCGATAATATATATGCATCAATTTTGCTTCTTATTTAAGACATTTTCTCTTTCTTTTTCAATTTTATACTCTCTTTTAAATCCTAAAAATTTAGAAAAGGGATTTTTAATTGTTTTGTGCACAGGTTTTGAGGATATCATTGTGGGTAAACCGCAATTACTCCATTTCAATTTGTCATTACCAAGGTTATCTATACTCCATGGAAAGGCAGAAGAAAATCATGGCGGCGGCCGGAGGAGGAGACCGACTGAGTGATCTGCCGGAGCCAATTCTACACCACATCCTCTCTAAGTTGTGGGACGCAAAACAAGTTGTGCGAACCAGCCTACTCTCTACACGATGGCGATTTCTTTGGATGTCCGTTCCATTATCACTCTATTTCACTTTCCCCTATACTGGAAATCAAAATGACACTGTTGCTTACCTGGCCTCCGTCCATAGAGAGCTTTATTATTGGAAATCTTGCAAGAAAATCAAGAGATTTAGTATTTGGGCGCCTTAGGTATGACGAGATTTATTCTAAAAATGTTGATTTATGGATACATTTCTCTACTAAAGTTGCAAATGTTGAAGTATTTAAACTTTCATTTATTACTACAAGTCAACATAATTATGAGTTTCCGCAGTTTGGGTATAAAAATTCGTCGTTAAAGGCATTGGTTTAAATCATTGTCAATTGAACCCTTGTGGTAGTGTTAATTGGAGTAATTTGGTTTCTCTTTCAATTGGGTTCATGGAATTGACGGATGGTGCTATGGAAAAGGTATTATCTGGTTGCCCTAACTTGGAACGCTTGGAATTACAGAAAGTTTCGGGCATACAACGTCTGGAAATTAGATCTGTCAAGATGATAGTATTGACGATAGAAGAGTACTACGATAAGAATCATGATATTTGGCTTGAAATAATAGCCCCACATATTAAACATTTGGAAATTCTGGGATTGTGTAGTCAGATACGCATCGTGCAGAGAAATGTTTCTTCACTTGTTTATGCTATCCTTCGTTTACATTTTGATTTTAAGGATGAGGAAAGCAACTTAGAGAAGGAGTTTAGTTGTTTGAAGGAACTTCTTCATGGTGTTGCCCATGTCGAGTGTCTTGAACTGAGTAGCTGGTGCATCGAGGTTTATTCATACTCTTCACTATCCAAAATTCATGATTTTTTTTATTTGCTATTGAATCATCACTATAGTAACATTAATATCGTCACTACTTAGGATAATTTGATAATTAAGTTGCTAAGTACTCAAGAGTAAAGAGTTTGCAATTGATAGAACAATGTGTAAAATTTGGTTTGATTTACATTGATCTTACTTTTAAGTCGTGTTTATGGGGTTTTCCAAGTGTTTAAGGGTCCGTCTTTGGATTTTCAAACCAACTATGATTTGATGTGGAAAATCACAGTCGTATAGTCCAAGCTATTTTTTATGAATTATTCAACGGTTTGCATCTCATTTATCAAGTATGTCATATTTCCATGCTTTGACATATTCTACTCTATCTTTTTGGTTTACAAGTGCCTGTCCATTCTGGAGTTGAAAGGGTGGCAGTCTCCACCATCAAGCCGGATTTGGTTGGTCCTTAAATTAGCCGACGACCAGTTGGACTTCCCTGGAATTTTCAGCTTTCTACAGAGCTCATTGGATCTTGAGACATTGGTCATTGATTGGTTTGAGGATGCATCAAGAGTAAGTTTCTTTTAGACCTTTATTTGTATTACGAAAATGGGGGACGTGACTTCCTTACGTGTTAAAAAAAGATAAACCCCTAATAGGAGGAGGACTCCCATTTGCAATTTGAGACATAACTAGTTTAAGTACTTAATAATCTTCAAAAGTAATATAGTTAACAAGGTCTCACTTTTGCTTTTTGCGGCTACAATGTAGCCTTACTCTCTATTTGTGTATCTCTGCATCTTCTTGATGCCTTCTATGAATAAACCAATTACTTCACAAAAAAAGGAGCTTCACAACAATATCTTCTGACTTGTGGAGATTTGTCCCATTGTACGCTGTTTTCACAAGAACTAAAAAGGAGAAAAAGGTGAGACAAATAACATGTGAGCTGACATAAGGATCAAAAAGTTTTTGTAACTCCCTTGAGAGCATTCACAATAAAATAAGGGCGGTCTTCCACCCAAATGTTTCTAATACAATGTTCAAGACACCATAGGTGATTGTCGCTATCAAAATTATTTCTGAGTGAACTTTTGGAAGTTGTTGGAAAAAGACGCTTCACAAATGATTGTTCTCACCTTCATGCGAGGGGGGTATATGATCAGATTTGATGAAGCTTTGAACCATTTTTGTTGCTGTTTGCATGTACTACATTGTATGTAACATTTGCTAAGCACTTTAGATGTTCCTTCAATTTAAAAATTCATGACCTTTTTATTGTATCCACAATCAACTCTTTGGCTTCCGGTTTTCATCTAAGGAGAGTAACTGGTTAACATAGCGGTTTCTTTCCTACAAGTCCTGCTGTTAAGGTATACAAACGAGGATAAACAAATCCGGAGGTTTGAGACACATAATTTTAACGGCTCATTTCCACATCTGAAGACTGTCAAGATCGATAACCTTAGGGGACTACTAAGTGAAAATAAGTTTGTGCTGCCATTGGTAAAATATTTGCTTAAACATGCAATCGTGCTAGAAAAGTTTGTCATTGCTGCATCATTCTTAGGAGTGATGCGTTTCCAGATCATGCTGAAATGACACGGGAGTTCCTAAGACTTCCAAGATCATCTCTGCACATTTCAGTTGTCTTTTCTTATCGATAACCTTTGGTCCCTATTGTTTGAGCCAATTGCAACATCTCAAACTAATTTTGTAAAGAAAGCTAAGCAGTGGTGGAACCTTGGCACATCGTGTATGATGAGGGATTACAGAAGGAAAGAAATAGTTTTGTGCTTTGAAGGAAAAGCTTTTTTGTAAACTGAGAAGTCTATTGTAATAATATGGCTGAAACATTTCACTTTCCTATAGGCTTCAATGGTTTGTTGAACATTGTATTGGTGAAAGCCTCAACACTCGCGTTCTATGGGTAACATTTTTTAACTATTTCATCTTCATGAAAGTCGGAAGCAAAGGATGAAAACTCCAGATTAGTAATTAAAGGGTTGAAAGGAATTCCTAGAGATCCAACAAAGTAAAGAGTCTTTATACAAATTTTGGGACAACATAATATTGTAAAAGGAAAAAACAATAAAAATAATAATACACTCCATTTGATTTTTTTTTTTTATCCATAAATGAATGCATAATCTCACTCAACCCTAAATTTATAATGTAAAACACAAAGGAATCACTATAACAAAAACAACTTTTAGTGACAATAAATAGACACATTAATAAAGAGTGTTAAAGTCTCTACCGGCATTAGTTAAGTGTCATTAGATCCATTGTCGTAAAAGCTTTAGGGACATATACAAAAAGTGCTAATTGCCGCTAAAAATATATATTTAGCGGCAATTGAGCTACTGTCGTTAATTAATTGCCGCTAAAGATCAGTAGTGAATTGACTGGACAGACAGAAGAATTCCAGATATTATAGTCCAGTATTGCTAAGCTCATGCCACACAAGTTCACCTCATCTAAAATATCAACAAGGTAGGAATAGTCCCTACTTTCTTCAGTGTTAAAGTCTATCAATATCTTTTTATTCTCTTGAGACAACTATTTCAGATCCTTGTGAATATGTTTCTTCTAAGTTGGAATTAAGAAGCTCAAGTTGCATTGCTACACCTAGAAACTTAATAAACAGGTAGCACACGAGTCTGTTTGGGTCGTCCATGCCACCATGCATCTAGGAAAGTATAAACACTATGTGGCCCGCCAACGTCGCCATAATCTCTAGAGGAAATTTCGCAAATAGTCACTATAATGAACTTAATTAGGCTCCTTAGCTACAGTTTGCATATTTACAGGCTGTAAACTATAGTTTAAGCTGCTATGAGCGACCTCGTTTGTATAATTTGGGGATAAGGTACAACTACCCCCTATACTATGACCGAAATTCCAGAGACACATCTTAACTAAACTAAGGTCCTATTACCCCCGAACTCATTTTAAAAAAAAATTAGACATAATGTTTGTTTGATCTCTGTATTAACCAAAAATGGACCGTTTGTCATCAAATTATTGAAAATGGTCATTCTGTCATTTAACTACTTAAAATTAGCTCAAGCTTTGGTTTCCACCCTTATTTTTCTCTATCTCACTCTTATAATTTGAATTTTTTTATATTTGTTTTGGTAAATTTGTTATATTAATGTTGGTGTAATATACCATAAAAATAAAATGATAAAAATGAATAAAACAAAATTCAAGCTGGGGCGCGAATATTCGCTCTCTTTAAGGAGATTCAAGTTTACTGTGGCATAATCTACATCAATCCAACAGTATATCTCTTGACTTGTCCCCTGCAGGATACAACAACCCATCAACGTCATACAACTCAAGCAACTTCGAATTAGTTGAAGAGTTTAAAGCTCCACCAAAAGAACACATTCCTTCAACACATAATTACTCTCTTCTGTATAGTGAATTAGTTGAAGACTTAAAATATTTTTCTTTGTCTCAACTCTCTTTTTCACTACACAAACCTCAATATAAGCACAATATAAACTTCTCATCTTTTCTTACATTATTTCTCTTGTATATGTCTTGTTGTGCTCAACACAAAGTAAGACCACACTATTTATACGTGAGAAATTCTTCCTTATAATAAATAGGAAGATAATGGAATAATAAATTGGATAAATGAATGACCTTAAAATTACATGATTGAAATAATGTGTTAGAGACTAAGAAGGTTTCAATAGGGAAGTAATGGCCATAGAGGACCATTACCACGTTCTGTGAAGCAAATACTCCCCCAATGTTCATGTAACATTTGATAGACTAAGGCAGAATATGTTATTAAACCTAATTGAGGTATGAGACAACTTAATAATAAAATAATTTTAAAATGTTCACACTAACAATCCTCCACTCATTTTAATATTCAGATAAAAGAGTACTTTACAATTTAGTTGAAAGTAGACTATTATGCATAATGAAGGTGTGCTCTGCATTGAACCTTCACTTAGTAAAACATTAATCTTTACTCTGGAGTTTGTAGTGGTCTCAGACTTGAATTATGACTGCTTAAGGGAAATAAAACATCACTACTTACATACAATAATCAAGGTGTTGACATAAACTTTCATAGTCAGCACATTACGACCTTGTGCTATTTCAATTTTCATGAGTGTGTTTTAGAATTAGCCCATTCTCATAGAAAGCGGCCTACTTTCACATTCACATAGGTGAAATCTGTCAAGGGTGCTCCTATAATTTGACATTACATTCATATGAGATACAAAATTTAAGTAAGAGTTTAAAGACTCAACCTCCACAAATCATTATAGGATAAATGCACTTCTATCATAGGGATTGAATAAAATTAATATTAGGACATTTCACAACAAGTCATCATGTGATTTGTTCTTCCCATTGAACCTGGTTATAGGATCTTTAGTCTCCAAGTTGGGCTTCCTCATACATGACTCATAAATTTATGAGCTTTAATTGTATCTCCCTCAATGTGCTTCAAATCCAACATGTTGCTAAGACCATAGTTTATGAATCTGCAAGATTATCACAAGTTTTAACACAATTAATATTGATGATATACTAGTGATCAGTATGATCTCACAATATTATATTTTAGCCTCATGAGTCTGAATTTGTCGTTTTAATAACAATTTTGTACTCTACCATTATTTGGTGCTATCACAATTAATCAAAACAAGAAAAAATGATTTCTCAAAATAAAGTGCTTGATATAGTAAAATCAGTTCACTTTTTCACTAGTTGAAGCTTAATTTTTTACTTCAACCTCCATAGTATATTTTGCAAATAATATAATTTGGTTTTTTCATTTCCAACAAATAGCATCAAGTTTTCTCATCTGATTTGCTTGTACCTGCTAAGTACTTTTTATGCAAACACAATATCAAGTCAAGTTGTTAGTCACATCTCTCATATATTTTATTAGGCTAGCAACCTTCTTTTTTCTTTGTCACACCATTTTCACACAATTGAATCAAAAGGAGTTGAAAGAGTCACACAACCAACAAAATTGTATTTCACAATTTTTTCAACATGATATGACTTGACAAAGAAAATTCTATTACATGTTTTTCATAATTTATTTATAAATCTCTTGTTAGAACCAAAAGTCATCTCATTATAGCCAAATAATAGGTAATTTATTCTAAGATAAATATATGCACTTGTAATACTCTTTCTTTTGAGCATTTCTCAAAGATGCAAAAATCACAATTTCAGAATGATTTTTTTCTCATTTCATGAACCCCCACTATTTTAAAATTTTAAATATCATTATTTTTTCATGAAATATAGTATCACTTTATTCATGAAAAATATTAGGTAAAAGGTTTTTTTTTTCTTTATCTTTTCTCCGCTTGAATTGAGCAAGTAGAAAATATTTTACCCGTACATCTTTTCTCTTTCATTTCTTGAAGAGAGTGACATTGAGTGGAATGATGTTGAAATCTTCTATCTTGATATCCGTACTTTTTCAAAATGTAACAAAAAAAATTGATTCTCCTTAAAATTGTTGGTATAATATACCACAAATATATTAAATTACAATTGATAATAAAATGACGAAAATGAATTAAAAAATATTCAGGCTGAGCGTGGATATCTCGCTCTCTTTAAAGAGATTCAAGTCCACTTTGACATAATCTATACCGATCCAACAATATATTTCTTGACTTGTCTCCTTCAGAATACAACAACGTCATACAACTCACCCAACTCCAAATTAGTTGAAGATTTCAAAGCTCCACCGAAAGAATGCATTCCTTCAACAGATAATTACTCTCTTTTGGTATAATATACCACAAATATATTAAATTACAATTGATAATAAAATGACGAAAATGAATTAAAAAATATTCAGGCTGAGCGTGGATATCTCGCTCTCTTTAAAGAGATTCAAGCCCACTTTGACATAATCTATACCGATCCAACAATATATTTCTTGACTTGTCTCCTTCAGAATACAGCAACGTCGTACAACTCACCCAACTCCAAATTAGTTGAAGAGTTCAAAGCTCCACCGAAAGAATACATTCCTTCAACAGATAATTACTCTCTTTTGTATAGTGAATTAGTTGAAAATTTAGAATATTTTTCTTTGACTTAACTTTCTCTTTCACTACACTAACCTGAATATAACACAATATAAATTGGAAAAATTACCTAAGTGGGTGCCTTTTAATTAATATTTACTATTTTTAAGCATACTTTTATTATACTTACATCTATAGCAATTTTTGATAATATTTTAATTAAATATAAAAAATATAATATACTAAAGAATTTTCAGTTGGGGAAAAAACTGATATCATCCCCTTCACTCATTCATCTCTTTCTCTCTTTCCTTTTTCCCTCTTTCTTCATTGTTAGGATTTTTATGCTTTCATCCATCTTCGATTTTCGTTGCTTTCTTACACGAAATTCGTTTGTTTCAGCCTACAATTCTAGTGGAAGCTAAAAGAAAATCTCCTAGAAGAAGTTTACGAAATTGGGCTATTGATTCAATCGCCAATGATTGAAAATTTATTTTTTATATTTTGATAGGAAAAAGAAATCTTATCTAGATATTGTTAATGTTATCAAGCCGGCATTTGATTTAGATATTTGCATTGTACAAGTAAAAGATTGATTTTTCAAATTGGCACATTCCGAACAAGAATGATTTGATGAGGTTAGTTGTATAAACTCTAGTTGAACACCCTCATGTTGCTCGTAGTGAAATAAAATTATATTCTTATTTAGGTAAACGAAAGTCTGCTAAGGCTATATTTTTTTTATTATTCAACTATGATTTGTTCGAATATAATATAATTGATCAAAATGAATTATGCTGTCAATATTTTTTATTAATGCTTGATATATGTACAAATAGTAATGATGACTCATAATATATGATTTGCAATGAAGTTTTCAATTTCTACTAAAGATGACATTGTATTGTTGTGTTTCTTCGTAGAATATTAGTTCTAGTTAAAATGTTATGTTTGAACTTGCTCGAGGTACGAATTTAATCAGATGTGTTTCACTCTTATGTTTAATTTGAATTTGAAAGAACATGTTCCTTTTCTTGAGCTTATGTTACTTTTTTACATTTCAATTTTAATCTTTTGCAGTATATTGATATCATTTTTTATTATCTAAGAAAGAAAAAAAAGGAAAGTATGAAGCCAACAATAATGTTCAATTTACAATTACTGATTGTGTATTCAAGATAAAGATTGTTCATTCTTTCTTTTATCTTTGTGATCCTCATTAGAGTAAGAAGAAGTATAGATTGAAAGATTCTGATGATATTGCTCTATATATGTGAATGTCATTTGTTGGCAAATACCCCGTGGAACAAAGTGGATTATATTCCCTTTCCATTAAACATTAAAGAAGGTCATCATTGAATTTTTGTTGTGTTTGATATTGGACAAAGGTGTTTGAAGGTATATGATTCATTTTCGGCTAGGGAAGGGGTGAATTATCATGTTGAAAACATTGTTGGCATGTTTTCATCTGTTTTACTATACTAGTTTTGGATATGTGCGGTGCACGTATATCCCTACCTTTCTACAGAATTTCCACTGATATATTATAAGAAAAATAAATTAAAGTATATCGACAATTTCAGCTCTTGAGGATGAGAACATTAATCTTATATTTTAATCACCTAACACTTGAATTCAAAATGAATTTAATATATGTAGAGTTGAAATATAAATTAAGGTAGTTGAGATACTATTTATAATAGTTACTTTATATTACATATGCATATATATGTTGTTCTACGATGTTAAGGATACAATGTTTCTTTAAGATATGTTTTTTTGTAAAACATTCCACATAACTTTTATATTTATCTACTTTAATAATAATTTGCATGTAAATTCTTTCACTGGAAAAATATAATTTAGACCCTATATATGAACCCAAAAGTTGTCACGACCCAAAAATGGACGTAATGACACTCGTCTTATCCCACCAAGACAAGTTAGCCTAATACCCAATTAATACAGTGAATGCGGAAGTAAAAACAAGAAAAAAAAGACTAACACCATCTACTAATGCGGAAATCATAATCAACTCAAAATAAAACCCCAAAACCTGGAAGTCATGTGTACAAGCCTTTAAAGTATTACAATTGAATCGAAAGAAGGATAAAAGTCTCAAATGACATTGTTTCTAGAATAGAACAAGATCATAAATAGGAGTATGAAGGTCCGCTGAGATGATAAACAGCTACCTCACAAATCTCCGCAGGAAGCCTCAGACAGGGAGAGAATAGAGAGTATCCCGAAGATATGAGCTAGTAACCTACAAAAGTGTAGTAGCAAGGGGTGAGTACCAAACCACACGGTACTCAGCAAGTAAACTCCTAAACACAAGCTAAGGGAATAGAATACATGTACTCCTTACCACCCCAACCGAATCTCCACAACTACAACCTGTATAAAACCAACGACCCAACAGTTCATAATTTACATAACACACTGCTCAACAACAACACTCTAACAAATTACATGTCCTCAACAACAAACTCAATACTCATCAATCACAACTTCCACAGAAAGGCACTCACAAGATCAGTAACACACAAGATCAAGTTCATCAATGATAAAAATGTGCAATGCAATGTTAAGTATAGTGATGCATGTCTGACCTAACGATACACACCCGATGTCTCTCAATCTGGGACCCATGGGGGACATATCTGTCCATGCATCTGTCGCGGCATGCTACACGTCCCTCAATAATAGTATCCATCGCGGCGTGCGATACGTCCCTCGATATATAGTATCCGTTGCGGAGCGCGACACGTCCCTCGAAATGGTACATCCTCTTTAATTTCTTATTATTTCTCAATTCCCATAACACTTGTCACAATCATGTATCAAAACAATGCAAATGACATGTTCACACTAATGAGGAGATGACCAATTTTCCTAACACTGCACAATTCACAACAACACAATCGTGATACAACACCAACAATGAATCAATAAGCCTTTCAAAATCATTCTCAACACATCACACACCAACAATTAATCACATTGCCTTTTATTACCCTTTTTTCAACGTTAGAATTATTCAACATGGACAAGTCAACCCATCACTAAATCCCATTACCCCCAACACATACCGCAAGGAAATACACGACTCTATGCACTTAACAAGGGTTTAGAAATCCACTTGCCTCAATTAATCGAACAATCACTCCAAGACTTGAGCCTTCCCCTTTTGTTGGGCTTCCAAATCAATGAATCTATTCAAATAAATAATCACAATAAGATTTTTGAAACTAACAACACACATATTATTATGTGTCTAGCCTTGACCCAAAAACTCTCTCAAATGTATAATAAAGTTCCTTATCTTGCTCACATGTCAACTCTCATATGTTCCAAGTTTCAAACCTAGGATTAAGTCTTAATTCTTCCAATACCATAAAGTTAATAGTATTCATATAATATAATACACCTAATATTTAACCATATTTATATACCAATATATCATGGAAAGCTTAAGTATAAAGGGTCAAGAATTCCAATGAAATTAACAAGCAAATTATGGATAATTTGCTTTATTTTTCTCTCTGTTGTTTTTCTGAGTAAGTACCTTCATTCTTAAAAAAAAAAAAAGAATTTAACTTCTAACTTGTAAAACAAATTGAAAATCATGAAATTTGATTCACTTAACCTTACACGTATACAAAGGAACTTGAAATAAAATGTCAATATTTTCCCTGCATCATAATTAACTAATCATTACGCTAACATTAAGTCACAATCATTTTTTCCACTAAATCTTGAATAAAAGAAACTTTCCAACAGTAATATATAAACTTTCTATCTTAGAAATCAATATTCATTCTATTTGAATGTTTACCTTAAATGCACAGGTAACATCAAACTCTCTCTTTTTTTTTATCTCTAAATTAATTATATATTAAAAGCGACAAGCCTTACTACTTATTTTAATATAAATGGGTCAAGTAGTATAGGTCAAATTATGAACTTAGCCCATTAGTCACAAACTAAATTAATTATTTAAAAATTAATCACCAATTAATTCACTCTATTAAACGAATATTCAAAATTTCCAAAAATGACCTTCCGGGTTATTACAAAATTATAATTTGATTGAAAATATATATTTTTCCAATCTGCACCAGATGTGGCAATATGTTGTACTCTAAACTAAATTATGAGACTATAATTGCAACTTTCTACATCTACTCTCAAATTTAGATTATTTGAATAACTTGATGTGTAAAATATAATACCAAATTAAAATATCGGCTTGACAAAATAAATGGCACATAATATAAAACGAAAGAAAAAAGGATTAAAATATCAAATTGTATAATTATTAAATAGAATAATTAAATCATCTAGTGCAAACATATAGTCCA
Organism: Solanum okadae; assembly: GCA_036553675.1. NCBI lineage: Eukaryota > Viridiplantae > Streptophyta > Magnoliopsida > Solanales > Solanaceae > Solanum > Solanum okadae. The sequence continues at coordinate 8,802,534 of CM071685.1, read as the reverse complement.
ATTCTCATACTGAACACATGCAAAACCTTTCATTTTGTATCAACTGGAAACCTTATAAATACAAATATCCAGAAAATCATACAAAAATTGTAAACAAAAGTTAAAAATTATAACTATAGAAATGTTTAAATTAATTATAAAATACATAGGTTTAGATCATTACTACAAAATAAAGAAAGAGAGTATCCAAACAATATTTAAACTTGACTATAAGAACCTGGTGATATACCAATTTCTGAACATCCCAAAAAATGTACGTTGACTTCTTCGTTTGTTTTCCAAATCAAATCTTGCCCATCTACAAACCAAAATAATTTGAAAGCAAGAATATATCAATTTAGAAATAAAAAAAAGAATGAATATTTAGAATAATATCATATAGTGATTACAAAATATGTTCAAAGTTCTAACATTTAAAGGGGGAAAAAAATGGAGAATTCACCCATAATTGTTTTCACTGAGAAGAGAAAATGATGATTAACAAAAATACGTAAAGAATGATATTTTGATAAAAATAAACAAACAAATAAAAGGATAATAAAAGAAAATGGAGATTGTCATGCACTCACAGAAAGGGACATGAACTTGGTAAGAATATGTTTGCCCAAAAATACAGAGGGTAAAACAATTGTGTTATAGCATAATAATGAGTATAGATTATTTTTTAATTTGATTCACCATTTAGGCTAATTAAATGTAAATCCTGAGTGGAAAAAAACAAGGAATAATTGAACAAAAAAAAAGAAATATGAAGAGGCACAAAAATTAATTAGTAGTGTATTTTTTAAGAGATTAATCCACATTACGCAAAAAATAAAGAATGAAGCGGCACAAAAATTAATTAGCAGTATAATTATTTAAAAATTAATACACATAAAAAATTATTTTAATTATAAATTATAAATTATGAAGATGAAGGAAATGTTAATAAGAGAAATTTGAAATTTTTGGATGAAAAACATGACGTAGAAGAGACTAAAAGACGCCGAAATGTAAAAATATGATATTATAATTTATTGTAAACTTTTCATTTAGGGTCATTCCACTTGTTAAAATGACTATTCAAGAGCCTTGATTTTCACGTTAAACTAAAACATAATACTACAATAAATATAATAAATATTATCACTTTTTTTCCCCAAAAGAAACATGTTGAATAGAAATATTATTTATATGAAACTCAAGCAATATATTTACAATAAAACGGATAAGAAAATAACCAAATACATGCTTTAATCATGTTTGAGCTATCCTCGTATGCCTCAGCCATATGTACTTTCACCAACAACTATGACAACATAGTCGAATTTGTTCGATTGCTCAAAGTTAGTGTATGGCTCCTCCTTGTATACTTCTTGTGTTGTAGGATCAACATTATTCTTGATAGCATTTAGGACGTTAGTTCCAATTGTAAGTCTAGAATAAAAGGAATAAGTTTCATGACACAAAATTTATGATTTTTATAAGAAAAATTATCACTACTAAAAAACGTCGGACAGAAAAGCGACGCCATTTGCCACACTGTCCGTCGCTTTTTAATAAAAATAATTATTTTTCAAAAAGCGACGGACGGCATCTCTTAGTCCGTCGCTTTTTTTCGCGGATTTTTGCGCTAAATATATATATAATTAATAATTAATTGATTAGTTATTTTTTTTAAAGGAGCGACGGACATCATCTCTAAGTCCGTCGCTTTTTGGTCAACATGACTGGTCAAACATTTAAGAAAAGCGACGGACAACGTCTCTTAGTCCGTCGCTTTTTTGGTCAAATATTTTTTAAAAAGCGACGGACAAAGAGACGTTGTCCGTCGCTTTTCTTAAAATATCTTTGACCCATATCGGGATTTTCTTATTTTCTTCTCTCTCTCTCTTCTCTCTTCTCTCTTCTTCTCTCTTCACTCTTATTCTCTCCCTTCTCTCTATCGATCTCCCTCCACCGGCTGCCGCCTCCACCGCCGTCGTCGCTACCCTTGCCTGTCGCCGCCAGTTGCCATCCCCATCCGTCTCCTCCCGTCACTGCCTCTCCTCTTTGTTAAGGTTGGTGTTTAATTTTAGGTTTTTTTTTTTCAATTCTAGTGATTATAGTTGATTGTTAGTTAGTATATTATTGTTTTAGTTTGTTGGGTTGTGTTATTGTTAATTTGATTTGGTTATTGTTAGTTAGGTAGAGAATTGGAGATTTTTTATTTTAGGGTTTTCTTTTAAATTGGGCATTTTTAAATTGGGTATTGTAATTAGTGAATGAATTAGGGTTTTTGATTTTAGGACTAATTTGAACTTGAGAATATGTAATTTGATTGTGAATTGAGATTTATTTTTTTAATTTGATTGATATATTGTTAGTTAGTAAAGTGTTACTTTGAAGTTAGAAATTAGTAATTGAAGTGTATATGATGAATGTTTGAATGTCATGACTATATAGTGATGAATGTTTGAATGTCATGAATATATATTGATCGATGAGGCTTTTTTTGAATTAGAACTTGAATATATAACTAATTGTTGGGTTAGAAGTTTATATATAACTAGATATGAACTTGAATTTAGAACTTGAAGTTGAACTTGAACTTGAAACTTGAATATAACTAATTAATTCTTGGATTAGAAGTTTATATATAACAAATTTTAGAATTGGCTATGAATTATTGAATTTAATTAGAACTTGAATTTTTTTAGGATTTTAGAACTTTAATTAGGTTGTGAACTTTAGAAATTTTGAATTATTGTAGGATTTTAAAACTTTAAGCTGTGAACTTTAGAAATCTTGAATTATTGTAGGATTTTAGAACTTAAAGTTGTGAACTTTAGAGAACCTGAATTTTTGTAGGATTTTAGAACTTTATAAGGTTGTGAACGTTAGAAATCTTGAATTATTATAGGATTTTAGAACTTAAAGTTGTTAACAATAGAGAACTTGAATTTTTGTAGGATTTTAGAACTTTAGGTTGTGAAACGTTAGAAATCTTGAATTATTGTAGAATATTAGAACTTTAAGTTGTGAATTTTATAGAACTTAAATATTTGTAGGATTCTAGAACTTTAAGTTGTGAACTTTAAAGAACTTGAATGTTGTAGGATTTTAGAACTTTAGAAATCTTGAATTATTGTAGGATTTTAGAACTTAAAGTTGTGAACTTTAGAGAACTTGAATTTTTGTAGGATTTTAGACTTTATAAGGTTGTGAGCATTAGAAATCTTGAATTATTGTAGGATTTTAGAACTTTAAGTCGTGAACTATAGAGAACTTGAATTTTTGTAGGATTTTAGAACTTTAGGTTGTGAACTTTAGAAATCTTGAATTATTGTAGGATTTTAGACTTTATAAGGTTGTGAGTGTTAGAAATCTTGAATTATTGTAGGATTTTAGAACTTTAAGTAGTGAACTTTAGAAATCTTAAATTTTTGTAGGTTTTTAGAACTTTAAGTTGTGAACTTTAGAGAACTTGAATTTTTGGAGGATTTTAGAACTTTAAGTTGTGAACTTTAGAGAACTTGAATTTTTGTAGGAACTTTAGGTTATGAAACGTTAGAAATCTTGAATAATTGTAGAATTTTAGAACTTTAAGTTGTGAATTTTAGAGAACTTGAATCTTTGTAGGATTTTAGAACTTTAAGTTGTGAATTTTAGAAAACTTGAATCTTTGTAGGATTTTTTAACTTTAAGTTGTGAACTTTAGAGAACTTGAATTATTGTAGGATTTTAGAACTTTAGGTTGTGAACTTTAGAAATCTTGAATTATTGTAGGATTTTAGAACTTAAATTTGTGAACTTTAGAGAACTTGAATTTTTTTAGGATTTTAGAACTTTATAAGGTTGTGAGCGTTAGAAATCTTGAATTATTGTAGGATTTTAGAACTTTAAGTGGTGAACTTTAGAGAACTTGAATTTTTGTAGGAACATTAGGTTGTGAAACGTTAGAAGTCTTGAATTATTGTAGAATTTTAGAACTTTAAGTTGTGAATTTTAGAGAACTTGAATTTTTGTAGGATTTTAGAGCTTTAAGTTGTGAACTTTAGAAATCTTGAATTATTGTAGGATTTTAAACTTTAGGTTGTGAACTTTAGAAATCTTAATTTATAAAATTTATGAACTAATTATTAGGTTGAACTTTAGAAATCTTGATAAAATATAGTCTTTATGAACTATTTGTAATTTTGAAACGAATTTTGAAAGACTTTATAAGTCTTTAAATTGTGATTTAGATATTTTTGAATATTAATTTAAGTTTGTTGTTTTATATTTTGGGTAGCTTCTTTATAATGTTTTGTGTTTGATTGGGGCTGAATTGAATTGCTTTTGCAGGTGGGTAGGCCAGTTTCTGCTGTAAACAAAAATTGCAGAAAAAGCGACGGACATGGTGGTTTTGTCAGTCGCTTTTCTGGATTTTATTTTTAAAAAAACTCAGAAAAGTGACGGACAGGGTCCTTTAGTCCGTCACTTTTTTTAATTTATTTTTTTTAAAACCCAGAAAAGCGGCGGACAAGGTCCTTTAGCTCATCGCTTTTTTGGGTTTTTCAAAATTTTATATCCAAAAAAGCGACGGACAGCGTCTCATTGTCCGTCGCTTTTCAAGATTCTACAAAAATTAAAAAAATTAATTAAAGTGACGGACTTCGTCTCTTTTTTAATTTTTTTTTTAAAAAAAGTGACGGACGGCGTCGCATTTTTCAAAAAAAAAATTCAAAAGCGACACAGTCCGTCGCTTTTTTCCGTCTCTTTTTGGCAGTTTTTTAGTAGTGTATAGGAATATTAAAATGTGTCTTTAATTTTTAAATTAATTAGTAAAGGTTATGAATACAAAGAGAATGAGAGTTATGAAACTCAATTATACTTTCATACCTTCTTTTGGGATTAATCCATGAAACAATGAACGTTGATCTCTCCATATATCAATTTCGACATTAAAAGATATATAATGATGTGAAATAAGTACCACTAAACAAAATAATTAGTAACTGTTTTTAGTGGCTTTCAATAAGGAATATGAAAAAAATTGTATAATAATAATTGAGACTATTTAGGCTTTATTGAGGGTTTCAGTTATTACTATGTTACGTGGATTTCAGTTATTACTATGTTACGTGAGTTTTATTTCACTGAACATATACTTTCTAAGATTTTTTTAATCCGTTTAACTAGTTGATTATGTAGAGAAAATGAAAGAAAAATACAAAAATAAATGACAAAATAGATAAATATTATTACTGACCATAGAGAGGTGTCACATCATCTTTTCCATTTTTAGCTTTATTATTTATACCTTAAAAGCATGAATTCCTAACTTAAATGTTAAATTACTATAATATCCCTAACTTAGGTTGAGACTTTTACGATGAGTTGTGACTTTTCTGATAAGTTGTGGCTTTTTTCAAAGGGTTGTGATTTTTCGATGAGTTGTGACTTTTCCAAAGAGTTGTGACTTTTTCAATAAATTGTGAATTTTCGAAAGGGTTGTGACTTCTCGGAAAGGTCATGACTTTTCAGATAAGACACGAAAAACACTTGTTCATTGTCACGACCCGAGTCTATACCCTGGACGTGGCCGACACTCGAAAACCATTGCTGGTCCCCAAGAGAATCCTCATCCTGGCTGACTACAAGCGGAAGACTAACTCAAGCATACAAAGCTTAAAAACTGAATAAAAATTCATAAAACTTCATTACAAAGCTTTAACTCAAATGAAAAACTCTGAACAAAAATAAATTATTCAACTCGCCATAAAATAGGCAACTTAAGTCTGTAAAACATTTAATAAAATAAATGAACAGACTTTTGAAACTCTATAGTCTATCTATGAAGCCTCTAACTGACAAAGATAGAAGTCGGGACAAGACCCACGACCTCCTGACAAAACTGAAAGTAAATGGAATCCTCTGAAAGTAAGGAGGCTCACCATAGCTAACTCGAACTCCATGTGGTATCAGCGAAGCTCCTGTTGATGATCCTGAATACCTGTATCTACATCATGAAACGATATAGGCCAAATGGCTCAGTACGTGAAATGTACGAGCATGTAAGGGGAATTCTAAAGCATAACATAAGTTTGAACTTGATAAAAAGGAAACATGTTTACTTCTTTTCAAACTTACTCAACTCAAGGAATACTCAATGATACTCAAAACTACTCAAACTTACTCAACTCAGAAGTACTCAAGGATAAGATACTCAACTCAGTAATAAGGTTCTCAACTCAGTGAAACTCAATAATAAGGTACTCGACACAATGAAGCACAGATCAACTTAAGATACTCAACTCAAGATACTCAACTTGAAGGTACTCAACTCAAGATACTCAACTCGAAATACTCAACCCATGATACTCAAGGATAAAGCAATAGTAAAAGATGCAATATATATATGGAAAGTTGTAAAACTGTAGATAGCAACTCAATGTATTGAAAAATACAATAATACTCGGTGTGTATATAAAAATGCTATATAACTTTGTGGGAGTTTCTCTAACCGACAACCATCACTATGAGTTATGTGATGATACAACGTCTCGCCCATACTGCCAGAACTGTCCTATACTTTGCCAAGGTATAAAACCTCTCAACAAAGTGGATCCACTAGTCTGTGCTAAAAAGCACTAAGGAATCATCTAAAAAGTATTACCCTTTCTACCCACGTCGGCTATATGGTTTATGGAGACTTGAGTTATCTGAACTCGTCCCCATATCGGTGCTCAATACTACTCCCAAAATATACTCAGCTCATATGTTTAAAAAAACATAACTCTTTCTGTGGTTTGAGATTATTACTCAAAATTCTTTCTCTAAAAAGAGATGTTACTCAAACTGCTCAAAACTCTTTTGGAAATCTCAGTTTCCTCTCATCTTAAATGTAAAAACATTTACTCTTGGGAATACTTAGTTTCCATATATCATTTTAAAGAAAATGAACTCAGCTCTACTCTTCCTCAACTCAGTGCTCAAGTCTTTAAAACAAATTTTAAAACAATTTGTAAGAAGACTTCTTAAAATAAGGTTTATGCCGAATTATGGACGTGAACGACTCAATTCAAGGTTTACAATAACCATACATAGAACTCAATACTCGAAACTCAACAAATCAAAACTCAAGAACCTCAATAATACTACTCATTTCAAGAATGCTCAACTCATAAGGTTCATGCGGAATTATGGACATGAACAACTTAACTCAAGGACTCAATGATACTCCTCATCTCAAGATTTCTTGACTCATATGGTTCATACGGAACTATGGTCATGAACTACTCAACTTAAGGACTTCATGGGTAACATGTAATAGTTCCATGATTAGTAATATAATCTCATACGGGTTTAAGAACTAAGGACTTAGAACTTGAAGATACTACTCCTCTCAAAGATGCTCAACTTATGAGGTTCATGCGGAATTATGGGCATGAAACAACTCGACTCGAGGGTCTACATAACAATATGAAACTCATGTATACGACTCTTTTCATTCTCATACTTACTTCCTCAAAACTTAGCTCAAATCGATAGTTGATCTCAAAGGATTCACAATTGAACTCAAAGACTTCCTTGAACTCTACTCTTAACTCTCTCTTGAATGTGAATTATGAATTCAAGAGTTATGGTTCATGATACGAAGGATCTCGTGATGATAAAGTAGACTCATGAATACATTCTCCTCACTATCATACTCACTTGCTCGAGTCTTGAAACAAGTTATTAGAAATTGTAGAAGACTCCTCAAAAAGACTCAAAGGGACTTTCTAAAAAATGATTGAAAGAACTCTCAAAACTTGACTCTCAACTCTACCTTGAATTTTATTAATGAATTCAAGGTTTTGATTTGTGATAGGAAAGATCTCATGATGTTTAGGAGTGTTTTTAGATAGTTAAACATGAGAAACAGTTGAAAAACATTGCCTGGGGAGCAAGTCCGCGACGCGGAGATGAATTAAAATGTTTGGTTGAAATAATTTTTGAAACAGTGGAGTCCGCAACCTCTCCGCGGCGTGGAGAGAAAATTTTCACACTAAGAAACAGGTTCGCGTGCGGACCTGGTACGTGTTCCTTGTTCGACTTTTTCTTCCTCGTTTCCTAACCCTAATTCGTCTAAATTCGATTCTTTTTCTCAATTTCTCTTTGGATTCAGATACCCAATACATGTACTCAAGAATCTAATCAAACACAACTCTAAAATTGACTCAAATCATCAATATCATCTTAACTCAAGAACGAAAGCCAATTTCAAGAACACAATTCAAGAACATCAAACCTTTGTCTTTCTAGAACGAATTTAACGCTAAAACTAACATGATTGGTGTGTGGGTGAATAGACCCAACACTATGGAAGCTTATATACCTCTTAGGGATCAAACCAATGGCGAAAATCCGCGACAAAACTCAAGAACCTCGACGAACGCCTTGATCCTCTCCTCTTTTTTCCTCTTGTTTTCTCTTATCTCAAAACCCTAACTTATTTTTATGAAGCGTAAACTGAATCCAATCAGTTTTGTCCGCAACTTAATTACCAAAAACGAATTTAATTAATTGGGTAGTGAAAAGACCATAATACCCTTCTAAAATCCGGTTTTGACTTTCCTTATCTAGTCAACCCAACTTCGAATGGACGTATCTCCCTCATACAAACTCGAAACTGAGCAAACTCAGTGGCGTTGGAAAGATAATTCAAAGATATTTTCTACAGTATCTGGTAGCACACCTAAATTATCTTGATCTAGGAGTTATGGTCGTTTGAAGTTGACCCAAAACTCATACTTAACTTAACTTTGTCAAACTTTCCAAATTTGATTATCTCCAAAAAAACGGTTTCTTTCCAATTCTAAGTCGTTATAGTTCTTTCAAAAAGTGAGGTATTACATTCATACTACCCTTTGTTGACTATAAATAGAGGGGTTTCCTCTCATTTTTCAACCACAATTTTTTTAATCTTCTACTCTTCTTCTTCTTGCATTTTAAAAAATTTCATGTTATTTATTGTCGTTTGATTAAGTTCGATCCTAAGATGGTATATTCCTTAACCTCGAGTACTTGAGGAAAATAATTGTGATGATATAATAATTATTTTCTTCCTTAGTATATACATAGTATGTAATGTTCCAATATATGAAGTTAACATGATGTAGTTTAAATTTATTTATTTTTGTTAACAATTTCTTTGTGATGTAGATATATGTTTTTGAATATCTTTTTCAAAAATTATTAAACTTCTGAAGAGTTAGAGAATTGTCACAATTTGTTTTTTTTTTTATGTCAAGACAAAAGAATGATTTTATTTATCAATGTTACTTATATGATTTAGATTGTCAGGAAGTTTGCTTCAAAATAGTTATTACTATATAAACATTGCCCTTTTGTTTTACTGATTTACTATATCTTAATATTTAAGTACTTTCGACGAAGAAAAGTTTATATGACTTGTAATAACACCAATTGAAATTTCTATTAGTTTAATTTTTATTGTAGTCTAAATTCATTTGTTTTTGTTAACAATTTCTCTTGTGATGTAGATCTATGTTTTTGAATATCTTTTTCAAAAATTATTAAACTTCTGAAGAGTTAGAGAATTGTCACGATTTGTTTTTTTTTATGTCAAGACAAAAGAATGACTTTATTTATCAATGTTACTTATATGATTTAGATGTCAGGAAGTTTGCTTCAAAATAGTTATTACTATATAAACATTGCCCTTTTGTTTTACTGATTTACTATTTCTTAATATTTAAGTACTTTCGACGAAGAAAAGTTTATATGACTTGTAATAACACCAATTGAAATTTCTATTAGTTTAATTTTTATTGTAGTTTAAATTCATTTGTTTTTATTAACAATTTCTCTTGTGATGTAGATATATGGTTCTGAATATCTTTTTCCAAAATTATTAAACTTCTCAAGAGTTAGAGAATTGTCATGATTTGTTTTTTTGATGCCCAAGACAAAAGAATGACTTTATTTATCAATGCTACTTATGTTATTTAGATTGTTTGGATGTTTGCTTCAAAATAGTTATTACTATGTAAACAATACCCTTTTGTTTTACTGATTTACTATTTCTTAATATTTCAGTATTTTCGACAAAGAAATGTTCATATGACTTGTAATAACGTCAGTGGAAGTTTGTATTAGTTTAATTTTTATTGTTGTCTAAATTCATTTGTTTTTGTTAGCAATTTCTCTTGTGATGTAGATATATGTTTCTGAATATCTTTTTCCAAAATTATTAAACTTCTCAAGAGTTAGAGAATTATCACGATTTGTTTTTTTGATGCTCAAGACAAAAGAATTACTTTATTTATCAATGCTACTTATGCGATTTAGATTGTGAGGAAGTTTGCTTTAAAATAGTTATTACTATGTAAACATTGCCCTGTTGTTTTACTAATTTACTATTTCTTAATATTTCAGTATTTTCGACGAATAAAAGTTCATATGATTTCTAATAACGCCAGTTGTTGTATGTATTAGTTTAATTTTTATTATTTATTTAATAACTATTTTTATGAGATATATATTTTCATTAATGCAAATATATATTTCACAAACATATTATCAAGTAAACAAGATCTTCTAACTTCAAAATATATAATTTGAAATTTTCTGAGTTCTTTTTTTAAAAAAAAACTCGCAACAAATGTGAAAATATGTGAATATATATGAATCATTTAAAATATATCATTAACAAAATAAAAATTATATTCAGTAATATGGAATAAACATTTTCATTTTGTCCCTACACTAAATTAAAATCTAATAACTATAAAGAAAATAGAAACATTAATTATAAGTCTTATTTGTTTATGTAAGTATAAAATTTAATAGAAATTCATCTATTGCACATTAATTCTTTAGTTATAACATTATAAATTCTCTTAGTTATTACTAATTATTGCAAATGTTATTCACACTCTTTTACATTCTTTAATTATAATATTATGAATCTCATAGTTATTACATTAATTATTTCTATTGTTCATGTTTCCTTATATTAACTTTTGACCAATAATTGTTCATCTTATTACACCACCCCTATATATGTGATAACACGTTATTTTTCCTTGGACGAATCATGATTGGTTGAATAAATTGAAAAATGTTTGCAAGTATATGAACTATATCTCTTTGGGTATAAGATAAATAGGTGATTATATATATAATTTCACAGATAGAATATATTCTTTAATTTTAATTTTTAGTTTTTTTCGGTAAAAAAAGAAAAGAAACCTTTCTTAGTTAATTATGGACAGTCAGATAACTATCTTTGATTTATGTACACAGACAATCGAGAAGTCAAATATGAGAGCCAACAAAAAGAACGTCATCTATTATGTTATAACTTATAAAATAAAAATTAATATACAAAAATAGTTCTAAAAATAAAATGTAGTTGTTCTCCACATGATCATATGACATCTAAACAAATTAAGTGGAATGCACGTCAAAACACATCTGGTTATATGACAAGAAAAATACACAACAAATATCGTCTATAAGGTAATATTAGTGAGATATGACTAATTACATGATTGAACCTCATCAAATTGAAATAAATATATACATTATTGCATTTAAATAATAAAAATTTCCATTGACTATTAGAGCTGTCAATATGGACTGGCCCACCCCATTCGGGCTAACCCATACAGGCTTTTAGAGTTGTCAAAATGGACTTAGCCCATGGGGCTGACCCAACCCAACCTGTTATTGGGGTAGGATTGGGACAAAAAATTTCAAGCCCATTTGAAACTAGGGCTTATAAGCTCGCCCCATATAAGCCCTTGGCCCTTGAGGCTTGATCGGGGCTGGGCCAGGGTCAACCCATGGGCCAAAACTTTTTATTATAAAGTAACTTACAATAATCTCACTAGTATATAATCTAATTACTTAAATACACGCTATGTTGTAATATTATGAATCTTACTAGATTTTGGTACGTCCAGATACATGTATCTCTAAATATGGGGACTCAAAATTAGGTTAGTTTGTTCTAGTTACACTCTATCCAGGTAGATTCATATGTATCTAGGATACATAGATATATCTCGCGCCCTCGTCTCCCTCCCGTCTTTCTTGTCACTCTCTTATCTCGCTCGCGTATCCGCTATGCGAGATATATGCTAATTACACTAGATATTTTGCTAGTGTTATTGAAACAACACCATTGTTTGCCATATTTGATTTGAAAATCTTCTCATTTTCTTGGTGTTATAGAAATATAAGTTTGGAAAAAAAAGGGCTATCCCGCCCTAGCCCTCGGCCCTTCTAGGGTTGGGTTGGGTTGAGCATTTTCAGGCTCTTATAAATGAAGGGCCAGCTTGCCCTAACCTTTCAAATTCCTTAGCCCGCGAGGCTTGGACCAAAGGGGCTGGTCCAGCCCTTTTTGACAGCTCTACATGCTTTGAAATTTGACGGGCTAGCCCATTTTTTGTGTGGGCTAGAAAATGATCGGCCCAGCCCACAAATATGTGGGTTACGGGCTTGTCGGGCCAGCCATTTTTTCTTAAAAGTATATTTTATAATTTTTAAATTAAATTATAATTAAAAAATAGTATTATAAATATCGACAAGACAATATTCCATGATGTTAGTGTTACTACTTGTTAATCAAATACATAAATAAAATTTATTAAGTCTGATTTCAAGTAAAAACATAAAAGCTAAATAGAAATATTAACTTAATTGTTTTCCAATGATCATAATAAAACACCAAAACTATGACAATATTCCATAGACTATGGCCTATGTAGTGATTCCCTAGAAATTTTATGGAATTTTTATTTTATGTAGTACATATTTTATAAACATAATTTGTATTTAAATTGTAATATTTTAAACTTTCAACAGATTTTGAGTTTAGACTCTTGTTATTTTTAATACTCTATTTTATTTTTATTTTTTAATTAATTTTTATTTGGCCCACGGGCCGGCCCTATCCATATTTCTCAAGTCCCACAAATCGGCAGGCTTATTTAGGCCGGGCTACAAAGCCCTTTTCTTAAATTGGCTCCAAAAATCGTAGTCCAGCCCAATCAAATCACGGGTAAGGCCAGGTCGGCCCAACGGGCCTAACCCATATTGACGGCTCTATTGACTATATTTATAGGTTTGTGTGAATAAGAGATATATATGACGATCAACATTGAACATTCACAAAAGAATCTGCAATATTATTTTGTGCAAAACTTACTATTCAAATCTTCGCTTAAATTTTCTAAATTGAAAATCACGTGCAATTGAAAATTTTTGAGCTAAGACTCGAACCATCCTTCGTTGTGAGTAGAATTTTACCGAGGAATTTAAAATTTCTTAAGTGTTAAGGTCACTAGATGTAGCACCTTGAGTTCCAAAAAGAACTAAATTGGAAATAGCAAAATCTAAAATTTTGCAAGTTATGCTTAAGTTATGAGTTTTGGGTCAACTTCAAATAACCATAACTCTTATTATAGGATGGGTTGGGTGGTATACAAGATATCTAATGAAAGGTATTTGAATTATCTTTCCAACGCCACTGAGTTTGCTAAGTTTCGAGGTCGGATGAGTGAGATATGACCTTTTGAAGTCAGGTTGTCCAGTTAAGGAAAGTTACCCGAAAATAGTAAGGGTTATTTTGGTCTTTTCCTTACCAATAAGATTTAATTCATTTTTATTAAGGTTTTAAGGGTCTAATCCTATTAGGTTCAGTTTTATAATCCTAATATACTCCTAGGGTTTTAGTTGAGAGTTCAAGAAGAGAAAAGAAGAGAAAAGAGGAGAAAAGAGGAGAGGATCAAGACGTTTGTCGAGGTTCTTGAGTTTTATTGCGAATTTTTGCCATGGGTTTGATCCTTAAGAGGTATGTAAGTTTCCATAGTGTTGGGTTCATTGACCCACACGCCAAACATGATTTTCATAGTCGAATTCGTCCATAAAGATTGAAAGATTTAAGTTCTTAATAAGTGTTCTTGAGGTTTCATTCTAAAACTTGTTTTGTTGGGTTTTGATGATTTATTGAGACGAAAGTGAGTGTTTTGAGGGTGGTATTGAGTAGATTAGTGTGTGTTAAGAAACCGAATCCAAGTGATTGGGGAATAAACCGTTCGAATCTAGGCAAAATAGGGTGAGAAAACGAGTAAAGAAAGTCGTCAGTGTTTTCTGGGTTGGGGCCTGGCGCCCCACGCCAGACAGTGCGCCCCAACCACACCTCTATAGGTAGAGGTCTGTCTCACCGCGCCGCTCAGTGCGCCAGGGTCACCTGCCTCACCCGTTTTCCGTCATTTTCGTTCGTCGTAGTTCTTTCGAAGGGTACCCTTACTCCCCTTTGATTCTAAACACTCTAAACTACCTCTAATCACCTAGAAATCGTTCATAACCTGAATCATAACCTGGAATTCATAATTCAAATTCAAGGTAGAGTTAAGAGACAGGTCTTGAGAGTTCTTTCGAACATTTTGAAAGAGTCCATTTGAGTATTTCTACAACTTCTAAAAACTTGTTTCAAGACTCAAGTAAGTGAGAAGGAGAATGAGGAGAATGTACTCATGAGTCTACACTATCACCTATATCATTCATATCATGAATCATAACTCTTGAATTCATAATTCACATTCAAAGAAAAGTTAAGGGTAGAGCTCAAGAAAGTCTTTGAGTTCAATTGTGGATCTTTTGAGATCAACTATCGATTTGAGATAAGTTTTGAGGAAGTAAGTATGAGAAATAGAAGAGTCGTATACACGAGTTCCATATCATTATGTAGACCCTTGAGTCGAGTCGTTCACCCATAAATTCCGCATGAACTCCATAAGTTGAGTATCTTGAGAGGAGTAGTATCTTCAAATTCTAAGTCTTGAGTATTGAGTTCCTAACCCCTTTTTGAGATTATATTCCTAATCATGGGACTATTGCAAGTTACCCATGTAGTCTTTGAGTTGAGTAGTTCATGCCCATAATTCTGCATGAACCCTAGAAGTCGAGCAGTCTTGAGATGAGAAGTATCTTTGAGTCCTTGAGTCGAGTAGTTCATATCCATAATTCTGCATGAACCCTCTGATTCGAGCATTCTTGAAATGAGTATTATCATTGAAGTTCTTGAGTTCTATGTATGGTTATTGGAAACCTTGGATTGAGTCGTTCACGTCCATAATTCGACATGAACCTTATTTTGAGAAGTCTTTTACAAATTTTTCTAAACTTGTTTTAAGACTTGTGCATTGAGTTGAGTAAGAGCAAGAGTGAAGTTCGTTTCTTCAAAGAGTATATGAGAACTAAGTATTCCCAAGAGTTAAAATATTTTTACATTTAAACAAGAAAGGAAACACCGATTTCCAAGAGAGCTTTCGAGCTAGTTTTTGAGTAATAATCTCAAACCACAGAAAGAGTTCTGTTTTTAAACATATGAACTAGTATATTTTGGGAGTAGTATTGAACACCGATTTGGGAACATCATTGAATTCAAATAACTTAGAGTCTCTATAAACCATGTAGCCAACATGGGTAGAAAAGGGTGATACTTTTTAGATGATTCCTTAATACTTTTAACATAGACTAGTGGATCCACTTAGTGAGTTAGGTTCCATACCCCCGGCAAGGTATAGGACGGCCCTGGCAGCGTGAGGCAAGATGTTGTACCATCACTTAAGCTCATAGACATGGTTGTCGGTTAGAGAAACTCCCACAACGATATTTTGTATTCTTATATACACATAGTTTAGTTGTATTTTCATATACAAGCAGAGTTTGTTTGGTATCCTTGTATACAAACTGAGTTGCTTTCTACTGTTTTAAAAGATTTTCATATATTGCATATGTATTGTTGTTGTCACGACCCGAGTCTACACCCTAGACGTAGCCGGCACTCAAAAACCATTGATGGTCCCCAAGCGAACCCTCATCCTGGCTGACTACAAGCGGAAGACTAACTTAAGCATGCAAAAGCTTAAAACTGAATAAAATTCAATAAACTCAACTTTTCAAAACCTTAACTCAAATGAACAACTTAGAATAAAATAATATATTCACCTCGCCATAAAATAGGCAAATTAAGTCTTTAAAACATTTAATAAAATAAATGAATAATACAAACTTCACAACTATACTGACTATCTATGAAGCCTCTAACTGTTAAAGAGGGAAGTCGGGACAAGACCCAAGACATCCTGACTAAACTGAAAAGTAAATTAAATCCTCCAAAAATAAGGAGGATCACCATAGCTAACTCGAACCTCCGGATGTGTCAACGAAGCTCCTGTTGATGATCCTGAATACATGTGTCTGCATCATGAGAAGATGCAAGTCAAATGGCTCAATACGTGGAATGTACGAGCATGTAAGAGGAATTCTAAAGCATAAACATAAGCTTGAAAAGAATCTGAAAGAAACTAAAGAACTTACCTGGCTCAACTCAACTCAACATAACTGAACTCAGTTTAATATAAAGCAATTTAAAACATGTGCAATATAAAGAAAAGCTGCTTAAAAACATGATGTCAACTCTATGTGTATGCAAAGATACATATAACTCTGAGATGTATTTAAAAAATACAAATAATTTGATGTATATAAAAATACAAAATACTGATGTAGGAGTTTTTCTTACCGACAACCATCACATAAGAGCCATTGTGATGATACAACGATCTTCCTCATGCTGCCAGCGCATCCTATACCTTGCCACAGGTATAGGACCTAAACTACTAAGTGGATCCACTAGTCTATGTGAAAAGGATTCATCTAAAAAGTATGACCCTTTTCTACCCATGATGGCTACATGGTTTATGGGGGCTGTGGGTTCTCTGAACGCTCCCCCATATCGGTGCTCAATACTACTTCAAAAATATGATACTAGCTCTTTATGTTTAAAAACATACTTCTTTCTGTGATTTGAGATAATTGCTCAAAAACTTAACTCAAAGGCTATCTTGGAAATCAAGGTTTCCTCTCTTGCTTTATTATGAAAGCATTTACTTTTTAACTGAAAACTAGCCCAAAGGCTCTTTACTGAAAAAGTAGCTCAAAGGCTCTTTTGAAAATCTCAGATTTCCGATCTTATTTAAATGTGTAAACATTTACTTTTGGGAATACTTAGTTCCCATATATCATTTTAAAGAAAATTAACTTTACTTTACTCTTTACTCAACTTCAAAGCTTAAGTCTTAAAACAAAGTTTAAACATTTGTAAAAGACTTCTTAAAATATGGTTCATGCCGAATTATGGACATGAACGACTCAATGCAAGGTTTTTAATAACCATAGATAGAAATCAATACTTGAAACTCAAGAAAATCAAGGATACTACTCATTTCAAGAATGCTCAACTCAGAGGGTTCATGCGGAATTATGAGAATGAACGATTCAACTCAAGGACTCAAAGATACTTCTTATCCCAACACTGCTCGACTTATAGGGTTCATGCGGAATTATGGTCATGAACAATTCAACTCAAAGACTTCATGGATAACATGTAATAGTCACATGCTTAGAAATATAATCTCAAAGGGGATAAGGAACTCAATACTCAAGACATAGAACTTGAAGATACTACTCCTCTCAAAGGTACTCAACTTATGAAGTTCATGCAGAATTTATGGGCATGAACAACTCGACTCGAAGGTCTACATAACAACATGGAACTCATGTAAACGACTCTTCTCAATCTCATACTTACTTACTCAAACTTTGATCAAATAGTTGATCTCAAAGGATTCACAATTGAACTCAAAGACTTTCTTGAACTCTACTCTTAACTCTCTCTTGAATGTGAATTATGAATCCAAGAGTTATAGTTCATGGTATGAAGGATCTTGTAATGATAAAGTAGACTCATTAATACATTCTCCCCATTCGTACTCACTTGCTCGATTCTTGAAACAAGGTATTAGAAATTGTAGAAGACTCCTCAAAAGGACTTAAAGGACTTTCTTAGAATGTTCGAAAGAATTGTCAAAAACATAACTCTTCACTCTACCTTGAACTTGAATTATGGATTAAAGGTTGTGATTTGTGATAGGAAAGATCTCATGATGTTTATGATTGATTTTAGATAGCTAAACATGAGAAAAGATAAAAAAAATCATTGCTTGGAAGCTAGTCCGCGACGCGGAGACGGATTAAAATGATTCATCGCAAAATAACTTTTGAGGGAGAGAGGTCTGTGACCTCTCCGCAACGCGAAGACAACTTTATGAAATGGGGAGGTAGGTCCGCGACGCGGAGCCAAGTGCCAGATTTTCCCAACTTTTCTGTTCTTCATTTTCTAACCGCAAATCGCCTAAATTCGATTCTTTTGCTCAACTTTTCTTTAGATTCAGATAACCATCACAAGTACACAAGAATCTAGCTCAAAACTACTCTATAAATCGAACCAATAATCTCAATAACTCCTAAATCTCAGCCCAATTCAAGAATGAAAGAAAATTCAAGAACACATATCAATAACATCAGATTTTCAACTTTCTAGAACAAACTTAACGCTGAAATTTACATGATTGGCATGTAGGTGAACAAACCCAACACTATGGAAGCTTCCATACCTGAAAGAACCATATTATTGAAGGACTTGAAGGAAAACCTTGAAAGATGAACCCTAGCCTTAGCGTTTCTTGAATCTCTTGAGCGTAGAATTTTTGGAGTGGATGAGAGGGTTTGATTTATGAATAACTCATTTTCTACTTGTTTATTGAAATTTAGATGACCTCCTGAGGGTTTTTAGGACTAAAATACCCTTAAAGAAATAATTAAAACGAGTTGGGAGTCAGAATGATTTTTCACCAGGCAGTCATGTCCGTATTGGCTCTATAACAAGGAGTCATCGTGGAGATGCTACCAGGTTTGGGCTTCATTAGTAAATCAGTCATTACCTTTTACTCAGAGTTCGGAATTTGGCAAATTTGGTGGCATTGGAAAGAGGACTCAAAGTGATTTAATTTTCAATCATGTAGCTCACCTAAATCATCTTATACTAGGAGTTATGGTTGTTTGAAGTTGACCTCAAACATAAGAAAACTTAAGAATGATTTGAATGCTTTTCTCTTTAGTTCTTCTTGGAACTCAAGGTGCTACATCTAGTGACCTTAATACTCAAGAAATTTTAAATTCCTTGCAAAAATCTCACTCACTTCGAAGAACGGTTCGAGTCTTAGCTCAAAAAAATTCTGGGGTGTTACAATATCCCCCCCTTGGGATCATTTGTCCTCGAATGAATACTGAACTGGGTATAAAATGGGGTTACTCTTACTAAGGTCAGAGTCTAATGGTATGCTCTTACTATAATCAAGCTTAACCCAAATCCTAAGTTCGGATAAGAAACCTCTCTATAGGAAATCTCATCCCAAACTATTACTATCTACCACCATATTGGGCTCATATCAAGAACCACCAAATATTTAACAACACCACATTCAAGCTTAGTACTCTAACAACTCCATGGACTCCGACTAATCAGCTCCTTAAGAAATTATCAACACTAGACTTGATTTCTCCTCTTATCATCTCCCCCTTAGGTCTAAAGCTAACACTTGAAATCTATGGACCTATTCCACATTAACAACTCAATTATGCTATCTAGGCACACATGAAAAATCATAACTTAATTGGAACCTCATCTGGTAACATACCATCTCGGCACAGCTCTTAATGCTCTTGTTACTCTTGTGACTTAGCTACACTTTTGCTGCCCTTATCTAAAGGTTAGGGTCTTTCACTTGTACTACTCACTTTCATTGAAGCAAACATCTCAATTCCTCACCTACTCTATGTCAAGTCTTCTAGATCAAATATCTATACTAACATCATTACCCTAATGTTTCCATTCTTTGGATCATGACACTCATCTCAAATCCAAGCTTAATGTTCATTACTAAACCTGAAGATCAATTTGATTGCTCGCCTACTATACTATAATTCATTACTTGATCTGTTCTATAACCTTATGAGCATAATGACCCTCTCAAACAAATCATAAGCCTATCTTAGATCTATCAATTTGTGAATAATTTTGCCCTTCTATTCAAGACTTACACTTCGTCATTACCTACACAAGGACACTTCATCACAAACTCCTTTCTAGCTACAGCACACTCTACCTCCTATGATGGAATCTTCACAACTCATCACTTCTTAGTCTACCCATAAGGGAAAACTCCTCATTACTAACTTACT
The DNA here is from genome assembly GCA_036553675.1 of Solanum okadae. Classification (NCBI taxonomy): domain Eukaryota; kingdom Viridiplantae; phylum Streptophyta; class Magnoliopsida; order Solanales; family Solanaceae; genus Solanum; species Solanum okadae. Next base: position 8,782,425 of record CM071685.1, on the reverse strand, counting down.
AGGTGCATGACCATAGTAACATAGCTCTTTAAAACACTATCTCCCTTTCTTAGATAACTAAACCTCTACATACTTTCCCCTAACTCTAGGGTCTTTCACTACTACTGCTCATGATATCATAACTCATGCTACCTTTTCAGGTGAAAATACTACTCAAGCTCTAAACACACCTCTTAAAAAGGATCTCAGCGGAAACAAGGCTTAGGGAAAAGAGTACAACTCGCTTTTAGCTCAAATGCACGATTCAAATGAATATAGGTGCATTCCTTTGACACTGAATACTTAACTTACTCTGGGCTTCTCTCAAGCCCCCCTAGAGTCTCACGACTTTCTCAAGACTCTTTCTAAGAATAACTCATCCACTAAGGAATGACTTTTCTAGTCAACCACCTCTAGTATGATGGGTAGTCGAATGAATTCTGAGAACAACATGAGTATGAATAAATCTCTATGACATAGCTCTATTGAACGATTAAGAGTATGAAAGAAGGGAAACTTATCTTAAATGTCTGTAGTCCTTCATATATAGAAGTAGGGGCCTCACAACCATAAACGAGAACATACTGACACTGCTTCATAGACACCCTAGGACACTTAAACTCTGTGCTCTGATACCAAGTTTGTCACGACCCGAGTCTACACCCTGGACGTAGCCGGCACTCAAAAACCATTGATGGTCCCCAAGCGAACCCTCATCCTGGCTGACTACAAGCGGAAGACTAACTTAAGCATGCAAAAGCTTAAAACTGAATAAAATTCAATAAACTCAACTTTTCAAAACCTTAACTCAAATGAACAACTTAGAATAAAATAATATATTCAACTCGCCATAAAATAGGCAAATTAAGTTTTTAAAACATTTAATAAAATAAATGAATAATACAAACTTCACAACTATACTGACTATCTATGAAGCCTCTAACTGTTAAAGAGGGAAGTCGGGACAAGACCCAAGACATCCTGACTAAACTGAAAAGTAAATTAAATCCTCCAAAAATAAGGAGGATCACCATAGCTAACTCGAACCTCCGGATGTGTCAACGAAGCTCCTGTTGATGATCCTGAATACATGTGTCTGCATCATGAGAGCAAGTCAAATGGCTCAATACGTGGAATGTACGAGCATGTAAGAGGAATTCTAAAGCATAAACATAAGCTTGAAAAGAATCTGAAAGAAACTGAAGAACTTACCTGGCTCAACTCAACTTAACATAACTGAACTCAGTTTAATATAAAGCAATTTAAAACATGTGCAATATAAAGAAAAGCTGCTTAAAAACATGATGTCAACTCTATGTGTATGCAAAGATACATATAACTCTGAGATGTATTTAAAAAATACAAATAATTTGATGTATATAAAAATACAAAATACTGATGTAGGAGTTTTTCTTACCAACAACCATCACATAAGAGCCATTGTGATGATACAACAATCTTCCTCATGCTGCCAGCGCATCCTATACCTTGCCACAGGTATAGGACCTAAACTACTAAGTGGATCCACTAGTCTATGTGAAAAGGATTCATCTAAAAAGTATGACCATTTTCTACCCATGATGGCTACATGGTTTATGGGGGCTGTGGGTTCTCTGAACGCTCCCCTATATCGGTGCTCAATACTACTTCAAAAATATGATACTAGCTCTTTATGTTTAAAAACATACTTCTTTCTGTGATTTGAGATAATTGCTCAAAAACTTAACTCAAAGGCTATCTTGGAAATCAAGGTTTCCTCTCTTGCTTTATTGTGAAAGCATTTACTTTTTAACTGAAAACTAGCCCAAAGGCTCTTTACTGAAAAAGTAGCTCAAAGGCTCTTTTGAAAATCTCAGATTTCCGATCTTATTTAAATGTGAAAACATTTACTTTTGGGAATACTTAGTTCCCATATATCATTTTAAAGAAAATTAACTTTACTTTACTCTTTACTCAACTTCAAAGCTTAAGTCTTAAAACAAAGTTTAAACATTTGTAAAAGACTTCTTAAAATATGGTTCATGCCGAATTATGGACATGAATGACTCAATGCAAGATTTTCAATAACCATAGATAGAACTCAATACTTGAAACTCAAGAAAATTAAGGATACAACTCATTTCAAGAATGCTCAACTCAGAGGGTTCATGCGGAATTATGAGCATGAACGACTCAACTCAAGGACTCAAAGATACTTCTCATCTCAAGACTGATCAACTTATAGGGTTCATGCGGAATTATGGTCATAAACAATTCAACTCAAAGACTTCATGGGTAACATGTAATAGTCCCATGCTTAGAAATATAATCTCAAAGGGGATAAGGAACTCAATACTCAAGACATAGAACTTGAATATACTACTCCTTTCAAAGGTACTCAACTTATAAATATCATGCACCATTTATAGGCATGAACAACTCGACTCGAAGGTCTACATAACAACATGGAACTCATGTAAACGACTCCTCTCAATCTCATACTTACTTACTCAAACTTAGTTCAAATAGTTGATCTCAAAGGATTCACAATTGAACTCAAAGACTTTCTTGAACTCTACTCTTAACTCTCTCTTGAATGTGGATTATGAATCCAAGAGTTATGGTTCATGGTATGAAGGATCTTTTAATGATAAAGTAGACTCATGAATACATTCTCCTTACTCGTACTCACTTGCTCGAGTTATGAAACAAGTTATTAGAAATTGTAGAAGTCTCCTCAAAAGGACTTAAAAGGACTTTCTTAGAATATTCGAAAGAATTCTCAAAAACTTAACTCTTAACTCTACCTTGAACATGAATTATGGATTCAAGGTTGTGATTTGTGATAGGAAAGATCTCTTGATGTTTAGGATTGATTTTAGATAGCTAAACATGAGAAAAGATAAAAAAAATACACTGCTTGGAAGCTAGTTTGCGACGCGGAGACGGATTAAAATGATTGGTCGCGAAATAACTTTTGATGCAGAGAGGTCCGTGACCTCTTCGCAACACGAAGACAACTTTATGAAATGGGGAGGCAGGTCAGCGACACGGAGCCAAGTGCCTGATTTTTCCAACTTTTCTCTTCTTAGTTTTCTAACCCCAAATCGCCTAAATTCGATTCTTTTACTCAACTTTTCTTTAGATTTAGATAACCATCACATGTACACAAGAATCTAACTCAAAACTACTCTATAAATCGAAACAATAATCTCAAGAACTCCTAAATCTCAGCCCAATTCAAGAATGAAAGAAAATTCAAGAACACATATCAATAACATCAGATTTTCAACTTTCTGGAACGATCTTAACGCTGAAATTTACATGATTAGTGTGTGGGTGAACAAACTCAATACTATGGAAGCTTACATACCTGAAAGAACCATCTTCTTGAAGGACTTGAAGGAAAATCTTGAAAGATGAACCCTAGCCTTAGCGTTTCTTGAATCCCTTGAACGTAGAATTTTTGGAGTGGATGAGAGGGTTTGATTTATGAAAAACTGATTTTCTACTCGTTTAAGGAAATTTAGATGACATCCTAAAGGTTTTTAGGACTAAAATACCCTTAAAGAAATAATTAAAATGAGTTGGGAGTCGGAATGAATTTTCACCAGGCAGTGAGGTTCGTATTGGCTCCGTAATGCGGAGCCATCGCGGAGCTGCTGCCAGGTTTCGGCGTCATTAGTAAATCAGTAATAACTTTTTACTTAGAGCTCGGAATTTAGAAAACTAAGTGGCGTTGGAAAGAGGACTCGAAGTGCTTTAATTTTCTATCATGTAGCTCACCTAAATCATCTTGTACTAGGAGTTATGGTTGTTTGAAGTTGACCTCAAACATAAGAAAACTTAAGAATGACTTGAATGCTTTTCTCTTTAGTTCTTCTTGGAACTCAAGGTGCTACATCTAGTGACCTTTATACTCAAGAACGGTTCGAGTCTTAGCTCAAAAAAATTCTGGGGTGTTACAATATCCCCCCCTTGGGATCATTTGTCCTCGAATGAATACTGAACTGGGTATAAAATGGGGTTACTCTTACTAAGGTCAGAGTCTAATGGTATGCTCTTACTATAATCAAGCTTAACCCAAATCCTAAGTTCGGATAAGAAACCTCTCTATAGGAAATCTCATCCCAAACTATTACTATCTACCACCATATTGGGCTCATATCAAGAACCACCAAATATTTAACAACACCACATTCAAGCTTAGTACTCTAACAACTCCATGGACTCCGACTAATCAGCTCCTTAAGAAATTATCAACACTAGACTTGATTTCTCCTCTTATCATCTCCCCCTTAGGTCTAAAGCTTACACTTGAAATCTATGGACCTATTCCACATTAACAACTCAATTATGCTATCTAGGCACACATGAAAAATCATAACTTAATTGGAACCTCATCTGGTAACATACCATCTCGGCACAGCTCTTAATGCTCTTGTTACTCTTGTGACTTAGCTACACTTTACTGCCCTTATCTAAAGGTTAGGGTCTTTCACTTGTACTACTCACTTTCATTGAAGCAAACATCTCAATTCCTCACCTACTCTATGTCAAGTCTTCTAGATCAAATATCTATACTAACATCATTACCCTAATGTTTCCATTCTTTGGATCATGACACTCATCTCAAATACAAGCTTAATGTTCATTACTAAATCTGAATATCAATTTGCTTGCTCGCCTACTATACTATAATTCATTACTTGATCAGTTCTATAACCTTATGAGCATAATGACCCTCTCAAACAAATCATAAACCTATCTTAGATCTATCACTTTGTGAATACTTTTGCTCTTCTATTCAACACTTACACTTGGTCATTACCTACACAAGGACATTTCACCACAAACTCCTTTCTAGCTACAACACACTCTACCTCCTATGATGGAATCTTCACAACTCATCACTTCTTAGTCTACCCATAAGGGAAAACTCCTCATTACTAACTTACTAGGTGCATGACCATAGTAACATAGCTCTTTAAAACACTATCTCCCTTTCTTAGATAACTAAACCTCTACATACTTTCCCCTAACTTTGGGTCTTTCACTACTACTGCTCATAATCTCATAACTCATGCTACCTTTTCGGGTGAAAATACTACTCAAGCTCTAAGCATACCTCTTAAAAAGGATATCAGCTGAAACAAGGCTAAGGGAAGAGAGTACAACTCGCTTTTAGCTCAAACGCACGATTCAAATGAATATGGGTGCATTCTTCTGAAACTGAATACTTAACTTACTCTGGGCTTCTCTCAAGCCCCTCTGGAGTCTCATGACTTTCTCAAGACTCTTTCTAAGAATAACTCATCCACTAAGGAATGACTTTTCTATTCAACCACCTCTAGTAAGTTGAGTAGTAGAATGAATTCTAAGAACCGTATGAGTATGAATAAATATCTATGACATAGCTCTATTGCACGATTAAGAGTATGAAAGAAGGGAAACTTTTCTTGAATGTTTGTAGTCCCTCATTTATAGAAGTGGGGGCCTCACAACCATAAACGCGAACCTACTAACACGGCTTCATAGACACCCTAGGACACTTAAACTCTGTGCTCTGATACCAAGTTAGTCACGACCCAAGTCTACACCCTGGACGTGGCCGGCACTCAAGAACCATTGTTAGTCCCCAAGCGAACCCTCATCCTGGCTGACTACAAGCGGAAGACTAACTTAAGTATGCAAAAGCTTAAAATTGAATAAAATTCAATAAACTCAACTTTTCAAAACTTTAATTCAAATGAACAACTTAGAATAAAATAATATATTCAACTCGCCATGAAATAGGAAACTTAAGTCTTTAAAACATTTAATAAAATAAATGAATAATACAGACTTCACAACTATACTGACTATCTATGAAGCCTCTAATTATTAAAGATGGAAGTCGGGACAAGACCCAAGACATCCCGACTAAACTGAAAAGTAAATGAAATCCTCCTGAAATAAGGAGGCTCACCATAGCTAACTTGAACTTTCAGATGTATCAACGAAGCTCCTATTGATGATCCTGAATACCTGTGTCTGCATCATGAGAAGATGCAAGCCAAATGGCTTAGAACGTGGAATGTACAAACATGTAAGAGGAATTCTAAAGCATAAATATAAGCTTCAAATGAATCTTAAAGAAACTGCAGAACTTACCTGGATCAACTCAACTCAACACAACAGAACTCATTTTAATATAAAGCAATTTAAAACATGTGCAATATAAAGAAAAGTTGTCCAAAAACATGATGCCAACTCTGTGTGTATGCAAAGATACATATAACTCTGAGATGTATGTAACAAAAAATACAAATAATCTGATGTATAGAAAAATACAAAATACTAGTGTGGGAGTTTCTCTAATCGAGAACCATCACATAAGAGCTATTGTGATGATATAACGATCTACCTCACGTTGTCAGCGCATCCTATACCTTGCCACAGGTATAGGACCTGAACTACTAAGTGGATCCACTAGTCTATGCGAAAAGGATTCATCTAAAAAGTATGACCCTTTTCTACCCATGATGGCTACATGGTTTATGGGGGCTGTGGGTTCTCTGAACGCTCCCCCATATCGGTGCTCAATACTACTCCAAAAATATGATACTAGCTCTGTATGTTTAAAAAACATACTTCTTTGTGTGATTTAAGGTAATTGCTCAAAAACATAGCCCAAAGGCTATCTTGGAAATCAAGGTTTCCTCTCTTGCTTTAATGTGAAGCATTTACTCTTTAACTGAAAACTAGCCCAAAGGCTCTTTACTGAAAAACTAGCTCAAAGGCTCTTTTGAAAATCTCAGTTTTCCGTTCTAATTTAAATGTAAAAGTATATACTCTTGCGAATACTTAGTTCCGATATATCATTTTAGAGTAAATGAACTTTACTTTATTCTTTACTCAACTTCAAAGCTTAAATCTTAAAATAAAGTTTAAACATTTGTAAAAGACTTCTTAAAATATGGTTTATGTCGAATTATGGATATGAACGACTCAATGCAAGGTTTTCAATAACCGTAGATCAAACTCAATACTTGAAACTCAAGAAAATCAAAGGTACTACTCATTTCAAGAATGCTCAACTCAGAGGGTTCATGCGAAATTATGAGCATGAACGACTTAACTCAAGGACTCAAAGATACTTCTCATCTCAACACTGCTCGACTTATAGGGTTCATGCGGAGTTATGGTCATGAACAATTCAACTGAAAGACTTCATGGGTAACATGTAATAGTCCCATGCTTAGAAATATAATCTCAAAGGCGATAAGGAACTCAATACTCAAGACATAGAACTTGAAGATACTACTCCTTTTAAAGGTACTCAACTTATGAAGTTCATGCAGAATTTATGGGCATGAACAACTCGACTAGAAGGTCTGCATAACAACATGGAACTCATGTAAACGACTCCTCTCAATCTCATACTTACTTACTCAAACTTAGATCAAACAGTTGATCTCAAAGGATTCACAATTGAACTCAAAGACTTTCTTGAACTCTACTCTTAACTCTCTCTTGAATGTGAATTATGAATCCAAGAGTTATGGTTCATGGTATGAATGATCTTGTAATGATAAAGTAGACTCATGAATACATTCTCCTCACTCGTACTCACTTGCTCGAGTCTTGAAACAAGTTATTAGAAATTGTAGAAGACTCCTCAAAAGGACTTTCTTAGAATGTTCTAAAGAATTCTCAAAAACTTAACTCTTAACTCTACCTTGAACTTGAATTATGGATTCAAGGTTGTGATTTGTGATACGAAAGATCTCATGATGTTTAGGATTGATTTTAGATAGCTAAACGTGAGAAAAGACAAAAAATTCATTGCTTGGAAGCTAGTCCGCGACGCGGAGACGCATTAAAATGATTGGTCGCGAAATAACTTTTGATGCAGAGAGGTCCGTGACTTCTTCGCGACGCGAAGACAACTTTATGAAATGGGGAGGCAGGTCCACGACATGGAGCCAAGTGCCAGATTTTCCCAACTTTTCTCTTCTTCGTTTTCTAACCGCAAATCGCCTAAATTCGATTTTTTTGCTCAACTTTTCTTTAGATTCTGATAACCATCACATGTGCACAAGAATCTAACTCAAAACTACTCTATAAATCGAAATAATAATCTCAAGAACTCCTAAATCTCAGCCCAATTCAAGAATGACAGCAATTTCAAGAACACATATCAATAACATCAGATTTTCAACTTTCTAGAACAAACTTAACGCTGAAATTTACATGATTGGCGTGTGGGTGAACAAACCCAACACTACGGATGCTTACATACCTTAAAGAACCATCTTCTTGAAGGACTTGTAGGAAAATCTTGAAAGATGAACCCTAGCTTTAGCGTTTCTTGAATCCCTTGAGAGTAGAATTTTTGGAGTGGATGAGAGGGTTTGATTTATGAAAAACTGATTTTCTACTCGTTTAGGGAAATTTAGATGACCTCCTAAGGGTTTTTAGTACTAAAATACCCTTAAAGAAATAATTAAAATGAGCTGGAATCGGAATTATTTTTCACCAGGTAGTAAGGTCCGTATTGGCTCGGTAACGCGGAGCCATCGCGAAGCTGCTGCCATGTTTGTGCGTCATTTGTAAATCAGTCATAACTTTTTACTCAGAGCTCGAAATTTAGCAAACTTGGTGGCGTTGGAAAGAGGATTCGAAGGGCTTTAATTCTCAATCTTGTAGTCACCTAACTTATCTTGTATTAGGAGTTATGGTTGTTTGAAGTTGACCCATAATTTAAGAAAACTTAAGAATGACTTGAATGCTTTTCTCTTTAGTTCTTCTTGGAACTCAAGGTGCTACATCTAGTGACCTTAATACTCAAGAAATTTTAAATTCCTTGCAAAAATCTCACTCACTACAAAGAACGGTTCGAATCTTAGCTCAAAAAAAATTTGGGGTGTTACAGTTGTTTTATATTGAGTCGAGTACCTAGAGTCGAGTATCTTATTATTGAGTTGAGCATTATTTCACTAAGTTGAGTATCTTATTATTGAGTTGAGCCTTATTTCACTGAGTTGAATATCTTATCATTGAGTTCAGCCTTATTTCACCGAGTTAAATATCTTATCATTGAGTTGAGCCCTATTTCACTGAGTTGAATATCATATCATTGAGTTGAACTATGTTCTTGAGTTGAGTGAGTTGAAAAGAGGTAAGTATGTTTCTTTTCCACCAGTTCAAGCTTATGTTTATGCTTTAAAATTCCCCTTACATGCTCGTACATTTCACGTATTGAGCCATTTGACCTGCATCGTTTCATGATGCAGATACGGGTATTCAGGGTTATCAACATGAGCTTCGTTAATATCACATGGAGTTCGAGTTGGCTATGCGGAGCCTCCTTGCTTTCGGAGGATTTCATTTACTTTTCAGTTTTGTCAGGATGTTGTGGTCTTGTCCCAACTTCCATCTTTGTCATTTAGAGGCTTCATAGATAGACAATAGGGTGTCAAAAGTCTGTTCATTTATTTTGTTAAATGTTCTAAAGACTTAAGTTGCCTATTTTATGGCGAGTTGAATATATTATTTATATTCTGAGTTAATTATTTGAGTTTCAATGAATTTTATTTTGTTTTAAGCTTTTGTATGCTTGAGTTAGTGTTCCACTTGTAGTCAGCCAGGATAAGGATTCGCTTGGGACCAGGAATGGTTCTCGAGTGCCGGCCACGTCCAGGGTGTATACTCGGATCGTGAAAAACTGGGTATCAGAGAACAGACTTCAAGCGTCCGAAGGTGTCTATCAAAACGTGTTAAGTAGGATCTTATTTATGATTGTGAGAGCCCCCACTTCTATAAATAAGTGACAAAACATTTAGGAAAAGCTTCCATTCTTTCATACTCTGAATCGTGCAATAGAGTTGTGTTATAGAGACTTATTCAAACTCGTACATTCTCATGAGTGAGTTAAGCGTTGAGTTTAAGAGGAATGAACCCATATTCATGTGAATCGTGCGTTTGAGCTAAAATCAAGTTGTACTCTCCTCTCTAAGCCTTGTTTCAGCTGCGATCCTTATGAGAAAGTTTGTTTAGAGCTTGGGTAGTATTTTCACCCGAAAAGGTAGCATGAGTTACGAGATCATGAGTTGTAGTAGTGACAGTTCCCAGAGTTAGAGGAAAGTATGCAGAGGTATAGAGATCTATGAAAATGAGATAGTGATGGGGCAGATTATGCTATTATAGTCATACACCCAGTAAGCTGTTAATGAGGAGTTTTCCCTTTTGGGTAGACTAGGAAGTGATGAGTTCTGAAGATTCCATCATAGGAGGTAGAGCATGTTTTAGCTATAAAGGAGCTTGTGATGAAATGTCATTGTGTATGTAGTGACCAAGTGTATGTGTTGAATAGAAGCATAGAGTATTCATGAAGTGATAGATCTAAATTAGGCTTATGATATGTTTGAGAGGGTCATGATGTTCTGAGTTAATTATTTGAGTTTCAATGAATTTTATTCTGTTTTAAGCTTTTGTATGCTTGAGTTAGTCTTCCGCTTGTAGTCAGCCAAGATGATGGTTCGCTTGGGGACCAGCAATGGTTCTCGAGTGTCGGCCACGTCCAGGGTGTAGACTCGGGTCGTGACAAATTTGATCACGAGTCACCAAATCAAAGTAGTAATCATCCATTATAAATAAATAATTTTTAACTATTGATCTCAAAATAGTAAATGATCATAATTTTTAGATATAATTTCCTATGAGTAGTAATACTAATACCCACACCTTCATTTCAATCTTCTCCGCCTTCTCAAGGAATAATGTTATATTTATGACATATTTTAATGTTCCTTCATATAATCCTATAAATAGAGGTATTTAGAATGATATTGAATATTCTTGGAAAAAAAGAAAATTTGCATATATTGTTTTCTTATTCTATATTGTTTAATGGAAAAATCATTTTGACCACGATAGCCTAAATATGATAAATATGCCTATTCAAACTATAACTATTTTTTCTTTTTACACTTATCTTTTAAATTTAAAATTCTTCCATTATTTAATTTATTAATTACATTTCTCACAATGTCATGCTTGATCACTTAACATATTTGTTAATTATTATATTTTAAGAAATTTAAAAACTATATATATAAATAAATTTTTCAATGTGATTTGAAAATATTTCAATAACAACAATCCAAGAAAGTCAATGTAAAGATTTGACTCATTTTGAAAAAAAATAATCATTCACACCATAATAAAAATTAAATGGAACCACTAAAAAATGTGGTGCAGTAAAAAGAATGGTCACTATAGAATTCAAAAGCTCAGGCGATAAAACCCTAAAATTGCATACCCATAAACCTATGGCCATGGCCAACGGCGAAGGAGGTTGGCTTAACACCAGTAATGGCAGAAGGAACCAAAATCTTGTACGCAGACATTCTCATAGCACCTATAATGCAACATCAAACCAAACCCAGGAAACCATTAACGTATTTACATAGAGAACCAAAGATAGTTTGGGAGAAGGAAGAGATTCAACAGATGATCATTAATGAAAAGTTACAATATGCAGTGATGGAAAAGTTCTCATATGGATGTACAGACATCCAAGATCTAAGGAGATTAATATCAAAACAATGTGATCTTAAGAGGAAAGTAAACATTGGGCTACTAAGTAACATGTATGTATTGATAAGAGCCTCCATGTTGGAAGAGTCTGTGAATCTGTTATCAAAGCCCCAGTTTTACATCACACATAATTATCGATCATACCCAATGAGGACCCTAGGATCCATTATTTGATCATGAAGAGGAAACGACCACAACAATAGCCTGGATCTCTTTCCCATCCCTTCCTCCAAACTTTTTTAGCAAGGAGACAATATTCTCGATGGCAGCAGTTGTGGGAAGACCGCTACAAGTAGATATGGCTACTCAAAACAGAACAAGGCCAAATTGTGCTAGAGTAAAAGTTGAGGTGGATCTGCTTGGAGATTCCCAAAAATAATTAACATTAGAATGAGGAGAAAGTCAGTAGATAATGTGAAAAAATGGATGGTAATTAATTATGACTATGTTCCGAAATATTGTATAACATGCAAATTGTAGGGATATAACGAGAAGGATTGCTATATCATTCATCCAGAACTATATCCACAAGAAGAAAATGAGTAGGGAACAGGCAAGGAATGGAACAAAATGAAGAAACAGGTAATTAAGGGGAAAGGAAAGGAGAAACCCCCAGCAATATAGAGGACAATACCAAAGAAAAAATGAGAAGAGGAAGAAGTCAGAAGAGATAGAATTTAAGGAGAAGATATGGCTACAAAAGAGGAAACTACAATGAAAGGAGGAAATCAGAACAAGTGTGGAATCAAAAAGCACATCGGGTGAGGAACACAAAGGTGGATACAAAAAAACAATTTGGAGCTTTAAAAGAAGACAAAAAGGTCTCAAAAAAACCTAACAAGGAGCAACGACATACAAATCCCAAGGTTGCATACATACAAATGGAAGTAGGGGCAAGGACAATAAATCAATAGGGAAGAAAGTGGGTGCAAGCATGGAAATAGCAGAAAAAAAGTAGTGAGACAAGATCATCTAAAACAATGCAAAGAAAAGGGACTAGCATAGGATTGGAACAAAGCTTTGCAGCTGATAGCTCAGGGATCTCTTCAACAATTCTGGCAACAATGATATATGGAGGCAGGAAGGCAAGGAAATAATTAGTGAAACACAAAATAAGGAAGCCACCAATATAAGAGCAGCAGAGAAAGGTACAGTGGGAGAGGAGATTAAAGCAACAATACCAACAAAGGAAAAAAAAAGGCACCAAAATTAGATAAGATGAAACCACAAGAGTTACAGGAGAAACGAGACACAGAAGAGGAAGACACATTTGATGCCAGCATAAATCAGATCAACGTGGAAGGTGACTTGTCACCTAGACAAATAGAGTTGTTAAAAGGAAAATTTGGGGTGAACATATATAGCAATCCAGACCTGTCTTATGTTAATACAAAGATTAGAAAGAGTAGGCATGCGGATCTTGATCAATGATAAGTAAAGTTCTATTTTGGAATATCATGTCAGTGAAATCACAAAACTCCTTTGAGAGATGACTGAACCTAAATAAACAACATCATTACTTATATATTGCTCGGTTAGAGCCTTTTCAAAGTCCAGAAGAGTTAGACAACTATAGGAGGAAGCTTGGTAAGCAGTATGCCAGAGTTAATTGTTCTTCCAAGATTTAGGTGTTTTGGGATGAGAAATGGGAGGAACAAAAGTATACAGACACAATACAACAACTAACTTGCTCTTTCAAGCATAAAGACACCTATAGCCTCGTCAATATTATTGTTGTGTATCCTAGATGTAGTGCTCTAGAAAGATTAGAGTTGTGAGAAGACCTAAAGATGATGACAAATAATACAGATTGCGCTTGGTTGGTAGGGGGAGATTTCAACACTATAATGGATGATTCAAAGAAGTTGGGAGGCTGCCAGTTACTCAAAGTGAGGTGGAAGATTTTGTACAGTGCATGAATGTAAGTGCATTACATGAGATCAAATTCTCTAGTAGTTGTTATACATGTGGAATGGTTGAATAGAGGAGGATTGAATCTTCAAAAGATTTGATAGAGTCTTTGGAAATAATGATTTCTTGAATATATTGCAAGAAAGTGAAGTACACCATTTGATCAGAGAGGTCATGCTCCACTACATGTTTCATGCAACACAACTCAAGAGAAAGTATTTAAGCTTTTTAGATTCTTAAATTCTGGACAAGGCACAACAATTTTCAAAATATAATGGATAAGGTTTGGAAAGAAGAGGTTGCAAGATCACCTTTTACAATTGTCCACACCAAACTGGTTTAGTGGAGCAGAACCACTTTTGGAAACATTTTCCAACATGAGGCTACTTTAGAGGACATAGTAAAGGCAAAAGAAATGCAGCTTGAAATCAGCCCAACAAAAGAAAACAAGAGCTTACTAAAGAAAGTTTAAGTAGAGCTGACAAGATATTTACATATTGAGGAAGATTACTGGAAGCAGAAGGCAGGGATGTGATGGTTCCAGAATGGGAATAGAAACACAAATTTTTTCCATACATATGTCAAGGGTAGGAGGAAAAATTTGCAGATCTCAGAAATAAAGACTAGGCAGGGAGATGTAATTACTTCAACTCAAAATATTGGAGAAAAGGCAGTAAATGTTTTCCATGAGAAATTTATGGAAAATAATAATTCCCTAATTTTTCAATGCTATATATCATACCTAGAGTGATCTCAGATGAACAAAATGAAGAGATGAGAAGAATACCAACAAGGGAAGAGATCAAAGAGGTAGTTCTTCCCATGAATGGGGATAGTGCTAGTGGTCCAGATGGTTTCTCTGGGCATTTTTTCCAATGTTGTTGGGACAGTGTAAAGGTGGATATCAGTAACATGATAAGAGTTTTTTATGTGGATAAAAACTTCCAAGATTTATTACTTATACTAATCTGATATTAATCCCCAAAAAAGAAGTGGTTGATAACTTTGGGGATCTGAGACCTATCAAATTAAGCACTTTCACTAATAAGATTATATCAAGGATGTTACATGATAGATTGGTGGCAGTGCTTCCTGAAATAATCTCACAGAATCAAGCAGGGTTTGTGAAAGGGAGAAGTATCACTGAAAATGTCCTTTTGGCTCCAGACATAATTAGAGACATCAATAGAAGAAATAAGCTTCATAATGTAAGGGTGAAGTTAGACATGGCTTAGGAATATGATATAGTATCACGGATCTTCCTCTCTAAGGTGCTAAGAAGTTTTGGCTTCTTAGAGAGAATAATAGAAAAGGTGGTAAGGTTGGTGTCTAACAATTGGTATTTAGTAATCATGAATGGACAAGCCTTTGGTTTTTCCAGTCAATTAGAGGATTGAAGAGAGGAGACCCACTCTCACCAACCCTCTTTATCATAGCAGCAGAGGTTTTGGCTAGAAACCTCAATTAGTTTTTCAAAGATCAGGATTTTAAGGGATTTGGATTACCAAAATGGAGCCCAGAGATTAACCATTTGTCTTATGCAGATGATACTACATTGTTTTGTTTGGGACATACTAATTCAATGAAAAAGATTATAAAGGTGTTAAGGGGCTATGAAATAGTGTATAGACAGGTAATTAATCTTGACAAGAGTCTATTCTATTTGCATGAAAAGGTACCAATTGAAGCTTGCATACAAATAAGAAGAATTACATATATTAAGCAAGGTTCCTTTCTGTAACTTCTCGCAACTAGAAAGAACTAGAAGGAAGTTTAAAAACTGGAAATAGTTATTTTTGGAAAGTATAAGGAAATCTAGAAAATTTTAAGTAAGTTAAAGTGAGTTTTTGGTCAACTTCAAACGACCATAAATCCTAGCTCAGGATGATTTGGGTGTATTTCCAGATATGGTTGTAAATCTCTTGGAATGATATTTCCAACGCCGCTAAGTTTGCGTGATTCCAAGTTTGTATGAGTGAGTTATGCCCTTTGGAATTTGGGTTGTTCGAATAAGGAAATGCCCAATCCGGATTTTTGAAGAGTAATTTGGTCTTTTCCTTACCCAATTAATTAAATCTGTTTTTAATAAAATAGTTGGGGTCAAAACTGAGTTAGTTCAGTTTATACTTTTGAGAAATAGAGTTAGGGCTTTTGGAGAAAGAACGCAAGAGAAAGGAGAAGAGAAAAAGAAAGATTCGCCAAGAACGATCGATTTTGGTTGCGGATTCGCCAAGGAATTGACCCTACAAGGTATGTGAGTCTCTCATAGCGTTGGGTTCATTCACCCACGTGCCAAACATGTTTAGTTCAGCGAAATTCATCCTAAAAGAGTTTGAAAGTTGATGTTCTTGACATGAATTCTTGAATTTGAATGTTGTTCTTGAATTGGGATGAATTGAGAAGTTTCTGAGTTCGTTACGTCGCATTATAGAGTCGTTTCGAGTTAGGTTCTTAGGTACATTTGCTGGGTATCTGTATCTAAAGGTAATTTGAGAAAAAGAACCGAGTTTAGGTGAATTGGGGCTAGAAAATGAAGAAGAAATTTCGTCGAACAAAATCAGAAGGTGGTCGCGCGCCTAGTGCCCAGTTTTGAAAAAAAATTCTCCGCGTCGCGAAGCTGACACGAGGTGTTCTGCCTCAAAAGACGTTTTCGAAACTAAAATTTAATTATGCCTCCGCGTCGCGGACCCACCTTCAAATCTTGATTTTTGGTTTTTTCTCATGTTTAGCTATCTAAAATCATTCCTAAAGAACATGAGATCTTTCCAAACACCAATCATAATCCTTTTAAATCCATAATTCAATTCAAGGATCAGTTAAGAGTCGAGTCAAGATCAGTTAAGATCAAAGTCAAGAGTCAAGTAAGAGAAGTTTATTTCAAGTTTTCATAAGTCTTTTACAAACGTTTTAACTTTGTTTTAAGACTTAAGTTTTGAAATTGAGAAAAGAGTAAGAGCAAAGTTCATTTTCTTTAAAATGATATATGGGAAATAAGTATTCCCAAGAGTAAATGTTTTCACATTTAAGATGAGAGGAAACTGAGATTTCCAAAAGAGTTTTGAACAGCAAAAAGGAACATTGATTCCAAGAGAGCTTTTTAAGCTAAGTTTGAGCAATTATCTCAAACCAGAGAAGAAGTAGTTTTAAAAACATATGAGCTAAGTATATTTTGGGAGTAGTATTGAGCACCGATAAGGGGACGCGAGTTCATATTCACTCAAGCCCCCATAAACCATGTAGTCATCATGGGCAGAAAAAGGATCATACTTTTTAGATGATTCCTTAGTGCTTTTTTAGCATAGACTAGTGGATCTACTTAGTAGTTCAGGTTCTATACCGATAGCAAGGTATAAGATGGTCCTTAGCAACGTGAGGTAAAACGTTGTACCATCACTTAAGCTCATAGTGATGGTTTTCGGTTAGAGAATATTCCACATAAGTTATATTACTTTCTAAATGAGTAAAGTTAAGTTTGTTATTGCTTTATCTTTAACGAACTAAGATTGTTTTCAGTTGTTTTATAAGCTTTATATATCTATCGCATGTGTTTTATTGCTTTATATTGAGTTGAGTATCCATGAGTTGAGAAGAGCCAGGTAGGTGTTTCTTTCATAATATCTTTCGAGCCTATGTGTGTTAGCATTCCAACTCGCATACTCATACATTCAATGTACTGATGTCAGTTGGCCTACATCTTATTATGATGCGGACGCAGGTAACCAGGACCAGCATCTAGCGCCTCGTTGATCCAGCTTGAGCATTCAGAGTCTATTGGTGAGCCTCTTTGCATTCCGGAGGACTCCTTTGTTTGCTTTCTAGTCTTTCAAATGTCAGAATGATCGGGGGTCCTGTCCCGACATCCCTCTTTGTTTTAGAGGCTTCATAGACAGTTAGTAATTCAGTAGTCTTTGCATTATCGATTTTATGTTAAGACTTGAGTTACCATTTGGCCAAGTTGAATGTTGACTTTTAAACATTCTAAGTTATTATGCTAAGCTATTTGAGTAAGTTCATTTGATCATTGTAAAAATGATTAGAGTCTTCCGCTGAGTCAGTAAGCCAGGCCAAGGGTTCGCTTGAGGCCAGCAATGGTCTTCGAGTGTCAGTCCCGCCCAGGGTGTAGGCTCGGGGCGTGACACTTTCCTTTCCTTTCACTTATCTGGGGTACCCCATTTTCTATGGGAGGAAGAATAGATCTCAGTTTGAGGCCTTGATTAAAAAGGTGATGAAGAGAATTAGTCCTTGGCACAACAAACTACTATTTTTTGGGAGCATATATGTGTTAATATCCCATGCGCTACAGTTTATGTCAATTTATGTTCTATCAACTTTGAACCCACCAACTTGTGTCATTAACCAGATGCATAGAATTTTTGCAAAAATCTTTTGGACTAATACTGCAGGGGCTAAGAACAAGCATTGGGAGGCCTGGGATAACATGTGTTATCCAAAAAATGAAGGAGGCTTGGTGGTGGAGATCACTACATGATGTCTCAAAGGCTCTTTTTGCTAAGTTCTGGTGAAACTTTAGAAATTCTACAAACTCAAAATGGGCTTCCTATATGTGGAACAAATACTGCAAGAAGCACCACCCTATTTTTTCTCAGGGATATGGCACATCACATGCAAAGAGGAAAATGGTAACAATCAGGGAAGAAGTAGAACATGAAATCTGGTGGCAAGTTAAGGCTAGGAACTCTAGCTTCTGGTTTGACAATTAGACTAAACAAGGAGAACTATATCACATAGAGAAGGCTGCAAGGGAAAATGAGTTGGAGGTTAAAGATTTTAGCACAGAAGAGGGGTGGAATAGATAGAAGTTACTACAAATTTTGTCAACGGAATTGACAGATTACATCATGGAGAATATTTTACCACCAAATATCCAATATGGTAATGACGTAGCATAGTGGATGACAAATTCACAGTGAAGTTAGCTTGGGACTTGATGAGAGGTAAACAAGATCAAAGAAGGGACTATGAATTAATCTAGATTAAAGGGCTACCCTTTAAGATAAACTTCTTTCTATGGAGAATGTGGAAGAGAAGAATAGCCACAGATGACAACCTTCAAAGGATGAAAATCAATATAGTTTTGAGATGTTGGTATTGTGATATGAAAGAGGAGGAGTCAATAACTCATTTATTCCTAACAGCCCTCATAGCTACTAAACTATGGAGGTTTTTTGCTAATTTTGCAGGAATTAACATAGAGGGGATGCATCTACAACAACATTTATAAAGTCATGACAGCTATCATCATGTGGAATTTATGGAAAAGATGGAATGCCCTCAAACATGGCAGTGACATTAGCTATGAGAGCATGGTGAACATAACATTGGAAGTGGTGAGACAAATGGTGAAGAGTCATAACAATTGCAATTCTTTCAGCTCTTAGAGAGTGCTGAGGAGAATGTTACAGAATGTTATAATTGAGAAGGGTTCACTAAGTCTTAAGAAGATCATTCTGGAGACTTGGAGGATACCTTGGGAAATAATAGATAAGGTAGAGGAAATAAGAGAGCTACTTCAAAAGACTAGAGCAACAATTACCCATATCTTCAGAAAAGGTCATTGTTTGGCAGATTCCTTGGCTAATATAGTCATTGACTCACAAACAGATCATGAGTATCACGATTGGCAAAAGCTCCCTCTGGTGGGAAGGAAGATCCTCAATTCAAACATATCACAACTTCCAAACTACAGGATCAAGACTCACAGAATCACCCATAATGATACATAAATTAAAGCAGAATGAGCAGACACGAGGCATCATATAATAGATGCTAAACAAGAGGCAAAGTAGTATTAGAAGTCTTGCATATACCAAAGCAGCTAATAAGGAGAATAAAAGTAATAATAACATAATACAGTTAGTTGCAATGTTGTCAAGGAAATGCAACTGGTTTACACAAAGCCAAATACTATCCTAGCAAACAAATAATAATCAAAGACGAGGGGGAGAAGGGCTATTTTATAGATCTAGAAGAAGAGTACTCATCTAAGGGACACCAAAGATTTCGCCTACAAATGAGCTTCACCAGTTACCCATACCATGAATACCTGAAGAAAGGAAAAGAGCTTAAGTACAGAACTACAGAGAAAGGAAGTAAGGAAGAAGAGATTGATACATGTACAGATGAAGTTTCAATATAGAATAGCAGAGAGGAAGCTTTCGATCTTGAATATGTTTACACTCAACTGATGGAAGAAAAGACAATCTTTCCGACGAGCTTACTCAGGCAGCGGAGGAGAAAGGATTTTGTCGAATCACTTTCCAAAAAGTGATGGTGACTTTAGAGATAAGGGACATATTTTATTTTTGGGTTGGGTCTTTTAGACTATGCCTAATTTTGTTTTGAATTGCAGATCTGGGACATTGCCTTGTAATGACCCCTGGGTTTCTTTATTGAATATAAAAAATAGCCAATGGCTAGAAAATTCAAAAGTACCTCAACTTATCCGAGGAAAATGACTCCGCCACATCAGCCTCTCCCCCGTCGGCCGAAGCTACTGCAGCTTCAACTGCAAAAAAATTCAGCCAAAAAAAAAAGTCAATGTAAGCAAAAGGTGAAAAAGATGATTTATTTTGTAAAATATTATAAATCAGTTGTCAATTATATTTACTAGCCTTCCAATGACTAATAAATCTTATAATCCATCTGCAAAACTCCAAGGCGAGTTGATGTTCTAGTAGGATAAACTTTAATGCAAATGAGTCTAGGCTACATTTAAAATGTGGTATGCCAATTGAATTTGAAGATAAAAATCTTAAATAAAAAGGTTAGGAACAAAATTCAAACATGTAATGTTCATGTCATAAGCTTGATGAGTTGATCAATCCTCTACCCCATTTCTCCCCCTTCTCCTTCTCCTTCTCCTTCGAAAACCAAGGTTCAACTTTCATGTCATAAATGATCAAGATAATTGTAATATGCAAACAATTGTTTAGGAAAAATTCCAAGACACAACAAATAATAAGACCACAAAGGAGGTTCAAATGATTAAAAATAGGGAAATTTTCAAAAATGACTACAGTTTGGACTTAATTAGAGATTTATAGCTATAATTTGCTTAATTACGAATTATAGCTACATGTTAGGGGGAGGAGAGAGGCGAGCGAGACTAGGAAATAGAGGAGAGAAGAGAGCGAGATCTGGGAGAGAGAGGAGAGATGTTGAATACATGTTGTATTCGTTGTATTAGGTTGTATCACAAATACAATTGATACAACTGATTTGTATCAAAATATTTTAGGAGGAAAGGGGTGAGTGAGATCGAGAGAGGATGAATGCATGTTGTATTTGTTGTATCACGAATACAATTGATACAAAACACAAATACAATTGATACAGATATAAATATAATTGTATGACTACAATTGATTTGTATCATATATAAAATATAATTGTATCAATTGAATTAACGAACATAATTTGTGTCGACGAATACAATTGATATAGAATACATATAAAGTTGATACATAATACAAAATATAGTTGATATGGAATACAAATACATTTGATACATAATACAAACTACAATTGTCATATTTATGTGGATTGCATGTTTTTTAGGCTGGAGAGAAAGAGGGGCGAGAGAGACGAGGAGAGAGGAGAAAGAAATTTACTATAAACCCTACATATAGCTACAAAATATAATTTTTTTAAACTATAGTGGCTTATCATATCACATATTTTCCTTGTTATGTAATTTTCCCTTAAAAATAAAAATAAAAATAAAAAATCTCAATAAATTATGTCTCAATGAAAAATAATGATCATAATATAGTTATAGACTTATAGTGACCTTATTCAATTACATATATTTTGATCATTTTCAAACCCCTCATATTCTTTCCAAGTCTCCAAAATTTAATCATTTTAATATAAAGTAAAATAAAATACTATAAATTGGAGACATTTTGTGAAATAAATGACAAATATTTATGTGAAAAAAGAAATAGAGATAATTTTCAAGTTTTTGTCATGATGGTCAACACAAATTAATATCCACACGCGGAAGACATGTATTGACAATACCAAAGAACCACTTGTATATATAATCAGTCTACACATTACACTTCTCTGTCCAAAATCAACAAGTTTTCCAGCAAATTCCAAGCAAAGGGTAATCATTTTTCTGTGTTTTTTTCTTCTGCTCTGCACTTTTTACCTTCTTGATCAGATTTAGATCTACCCCATTTTGTATTTTGTAATAAAATTGAAGTTTGAATATAAAGTTCTCTGCTTTGCACATCAGTCTTGAATCTTGATTTCCCAAAATGTCATATTTTACCCTTTTGTGTACTTATCAATTGATCTGATCAGATCCTCAGTTTCTCTGGTTCTTGATTCATCTGAATGTGTTTGAATATCTGCTTTGACTGTCAGATTTGTGTGTTTGCTTTTAGTTGACTTGTTTATGATGCAAGAATTTGCTCAAGTACTCAATCTTGTGAGCAAAGATTAAAGCTTTATGTTTTCTTCTTATAGCATTACTTGGTAGAGAATAGAAATCTTCCACCTCACACCAGCAAAGTGAGCAAAGATTAAAGCTTTATGTTTTCTTCTTATAGCATTACTTGGTAGAGAATAGAAATCTTCCACCTCACACCAGCAACAGGTATGGGTAACTTTGGTACTTGTGTCTGCCATTGCTAGGACAGATGGGAAAATCACCTAGTGTTTTTTGTTTCCGCTGGGATTTGAACAAAATAGACCTGTACTCTATTGGTTGTATTGGGGTTTCAAAGGAGTTTATAATGGTCTTTAGCTGTTCCATTTTATGTCTTAAAGATTTGATTTTGGGTTGGATGTTTGGATTCTTGAATGTAGTATCAAGAGTCAACTATTGATGATCCCATTTTCACTTTATTCTACCATATTTGTTCTATGGCTTTGATCTTGTTTTTCCCCACTCAGCTCATCCCATCAAACTACCTGAACCAGGGAAATTCACGGGGCGGCCTGTTTTGACACCGCCTTTTAACTTGTACCCGCCATTTTAATTTTTTTTCCCATATAACACTTCAGACATGTGGTGTCTGTAGTTAAGGCTTGACAAAATCAAATGACACTGTCTGAAATTCAATAGTTTTTGTGGACTTCAGTCATTTTTGCCTTACTTCAGCCCTTTTTATCAGAACTTTATGTACATTTAGCTGAAGTTCAAGCAAAAATGGCTGAAGTCCGCCACAAAATTGGTAGAAGTTCAAGCAAAAATGACTGACACAATATCTTAAGTTTAGACTTTGTATTGAAGTTATCCCGAAGTGAGTACACGTGCAAAAAAGTTTACAAAGCGGGCAAAAGTTAAATGCAGCTTCAAAATCGGGTATCCGTGTACTTAACCCCTTGAACTATCAAGTTACCATTTTTTCTCAAGACACACTCGCGGTTCGTTGAGCCACCTCCTCTAGAAAAAAGCAAAAAAAAAAAAAGGAAAGAAACTTCCAAGTTCACCTTTAAACCTTGGAATCTTGGCGTAGAGGGCCAACTCAATTGGCGAGCACCCTACCTTTCACATGTTAGGAAAGATATTTATATCACATTGGTCGCATTTAGATCGGATCTCAGTCTTCAGCCTTTGAGGCGCATTGCTTTGCAAAAAGAGAAGAAGAAAAGAACTAAATTACAATGTAGAGCATTCTAGAGAAAGAGGTCCTAGCTACTCTGGCTAATATCTTAGTGGTCCTTGGCTATTCTACCAACTGTCTGAAGTTTTGGATTAAATACTCAGTTTCTCACTACTGGCACTGGTAGTTGCACAAGCAGTACACTTTTTGTCATCCACACCATTTGTATGACAAATTTATTTTAGTATGATTTGAAGATGTATTATTAAAGTGCAGTATGATATTGAAATGATTCCCGTTATTTCTCTAGCAATCCTCTAGTAGCAATATAAGCATACTTTCTGTTTGTGGTGCACAGTTATGTAACATGTTGAATTCCCATTTGTTGCTTGCTAGTATATTTGTGTCTTGAATACTTGTTGTTAGTCTGCTATGTAAATCATTGAATATTCTTTCTTTTGCTTCTAAGGTATGTCGTCTTCGGAAAATCCAGAGATTGTCAAAAAGGTTTTCAAGGACAAGGACAAGGAGGAGAACGATGACAAGAAAGATGAGCAAAAGGGTGGTTTTATTGAAAAAGTTAAGGACTTCATCCATGATATTGGTGAGAAAATTGAGGGAACAATAGGTTTTGGAAAACCAACTGCAGATGTCTCTGGAATTCATATTCCTCATATCAATCTTGAAAAGGCTGAAATAGTTGTTGATGTGCTTGTGAAGAACCCGAACCCCATCCCAATTCCTCTCATTGACATAAACTACTTAATTGAGAGTGATGGAAGGAAACTGCTTTCTGGATTGATCCCTGACGCTGGAACGATCCATGCACATGGTTCAGAGACCGTCAAAATACCACTTAATCTAGTTTATGATGACATCAAAACTACATACCACGATATAAAGCCGGGAAGCATCATTCCGTATAAGATCAAGGTTGATCTCATAGTTGATGTGCCTGTTTTTGGTAGGATAACTATTCCTCTCGAGAAAACTGGAGAGATTCCTATACCTTACAAGCCAGACATGGATGTTGAGAAAATTCATTTCCAGAGGTTCTCTTTTGAGGAAACTGTAGCAGTTCTTAAGTTAAAGCTGGAAAACAAGAACGACTTTGATCTGGGGCTCAATAGCCTTGATTATGATCTTTGGCTCTCCGATGTGAATGTTGGTGGTGCAGAGCTTGAGAAATCAGCTACACTTGCAAAAAATGGAATCACCCATATCGATCTTCCAATAACCTTCAGGCCCAAGGACTTTGGCTCTGCTCTTTGGGACATGATCAGAGGGAGAGGTACTGGCTATTCTATGAAAGGTAACATAAATGTGGACACACCCTTTGGACCAATGAAGTTGCCCATTAGCAAGGAGGGGGGTACAACCAGTCTCAAGAAGAACAAAGAAGATGGGGGAGACGATGATGAAGATGAGGTATGTTAGCTGTTCCGCTTTAATAATCTTGAGTGTTGCTCATTTATTTCACTTATTTGATGTTTCTCTGTTCTCCTAAGTTGGAACGGTCACCCCCCTTTCCAGCCTGAGCATTCTGAAGTTTAGCTATCGTTTAACAAGTCTGTTCTGTAAATACGTGTATGTTATTGACTCAATAAATTCATATTTGAAGGAACATGAAAAAACAAATGTCTCTCTATCTCTACTCATGAAGTAGGTCGGTAATTAAAATACTTAATTATATCAAGGGACACTACAAGATGACAGATGCTTGATCATTGTATCTGGTAATGAATGATCCATGCTTGTAATAGTTTAGTTTCCAGCCTACATGTTTGTAATCTAGAGGGGTAACAGAAAAATATATCTACTGTGAATTCTGAGAAGCTGTGCTATTCACTCATCAATTTAATTCTTCTGAAAGATGCATAGTCTACTCTGCAAAACAAAATGTCTGTGTGTGTGTCTATCTCAGTTATCTCTCATTTAAGCAAAGTTGCTGCACTCGGTTATCTATCTTTTAAATTTGAAAACATGTTCTTTTGGTCTCTTATTAGAAAATACATTTGGGACTTGAAATGACAATTTACCGAAAGAATTGATTCATTCCAACTACTGTATTTTACAATGTAATGTCGTGTCACCGTGTTTACTCATTACAGTCCTTCAGTCACCTAGTTCCTAATTGCAACCGACTTTACTTGTCATTATGTATTTTATTTACTGAATTTTGTTTCCTCGAGTAATGGCTGGGTGAATAGCATCTCCTACGTATTTCAAGCTCAACTATTGGGTCATGTTGGTTATCAGTTATGCATACACAGATGAATCTTAAATGATCCGTATTTTCTCAAGTAGACTTAAAACTTGAGGTTCGCTGCGTTGAAGGCTAGAAAGTTTCTTGTAGCCACCAACCATCCAGTCTGTACCATGATGCTATCAAGCTATTGAATGTAGCTGTTGCTAATCTTCACGTTGGCTTGCAGCATAGTCTCGATACCAGAAACCTCTTGCTAGTCTACACTTTCTCTTGCGAAACTTAATTTTCGTCTCTAGCTAGTGCATAGTTTTCGTATGTATATTCTCTCTTGTCCTCCGTGTTAACTTTTAACCCCTTGGCTGTACAAACATGTAACAATGATAACACTCTGCCCTTCCATTCACAGGATTGAAGTTGGAGATCAATTTCGCAAGAGCGACGGGCTTTATAGAGGAAATGGCATCTGCTGGTGGGGATTTTTAGACCCCGAAATAAATACAAACTTTTACTTGGATGTGAAATATGTCTCTACTTAGATGTGTCTCTGCCTGTGTAACTTATTGTGACGAATTGTTTGCTGTTATTGTTGTGGTTGATATACTATATAGTAACTAGCTATTGACATTCTAATATTGTTGCATTTCTTATCTGTTGTGATTCATATCTTATGACTAATGGTTTATGTTAGTTAATACACAAAAAAATTGTTCATTTAGTTCTGGTTATTCTTTCAGTCTCTAGTTACTTGGAAGAAGCTAAAATTTGAAGTCCAATGTGCTTTTGGAAAAAAGGACACTATTGTGTATAGCCTAAAGTTTATGGATGATTAAATGTCAGTATAACTCATAAACATGCCTTTCATTTTTTTCCTGGTTGATAGTTATGTCCTTTTAACGTTGGGTATAAGTAGGCATTTAAACGTATAAAGTTGAACAAGTAAGCATATATGTCTTAGGCATAATACATAAATATGATCTTTACATTGGCGTCACCTGACAATTATTACTTTTAATTTAGGGTGTGTACACAAGTAGGTACTTAAACTTGTATAAAATTGAACAAATGGACACATTCGTTCTACGTGGTACCCTACATGACAATTTCGTGTTCTACGTGACGTTCTACGTGTATTATGCCATGTAGGATATGTGTGTCAAATTATTCAATTTTATACAAATTTAAGTGTTCATTTGTGCACACTCAAAGTTGGAGGGCATAGATGTCTGCTGAAACCAAGATAAGGGTCATGTTTATGTACTATGCATGTCTTATGTGATGTATCACACAAATCATCTCGTAGGATATGTGTGTATTTGTTCAACCTTATTCAATAAGAAAATTGAATAACTTTTCCTTGCACTAATAAATCTTATGACTGTAAACTTTAATTCGCTGATAATTCAATACTACTAAGAGCAACTTTCACATATAGCAAACATAAAAATCATATTTGTATGTTATAGTTATAGTTATAGTTATAGTTTGCATAATTGCGTTCCATAGCAAATTTTATGTTTGCTATGGAGCTTTTGATTTGTATAATTCGCTAGATACATCCAATTTTATACAAATTGTTCAGTTTTGTATAAATTCATTTATACATTGTAATTTGTATAATAAGATTTGTTTTTGTATAATTATAAGTGTATAGGACGAAAATATATGTATTTGTATTTGTATATACACTTTTCTTTCGCTTTATATAAACACAAACTCATTTTATACCAAAATGTATAAAATGACTAATTGTATATCGAAAATGACTAATTGTATATTGAATTAGATGGCAAAAAAACGGGATGTTTGCTACGAATTACAAATAAAATAAACTATGGCTATATCATTTAATTTGAATTAATAGTTTGTTATTTCATACAATTTTCCCTACTAATAAATCATTAAGTTAATTTTGCGGTTGATTGTTGATTATGATTCAATTTTGAACCGTCCCTTCAGGCCCTGAAGCTTGTGTATGCATAAAAAGAAACAGAAAAAAACTTCATATGTCTAGGAGATCATAACAAACATATATAACATTCATACATATTTTCTTCCTTATTTCCGTAGTTAAAATTTCAAATTAAAAGAACTCATGAAAATTCTCTTTTCCTACTCATAAAATGTATTGAAGTGTGAACTATCACTCAATAGTTAGTGAAATACATTTTGATTAATATTTTATGATGTTTGTACATTTCTTCTTTTATTTAAAAATTCTGTCACGTGACACTTCATGTGGCAAAATAGTTAATAATTTAATATTAGGTTAAATGTTAAAACTATCATCGTATAAATAAATGTATTTCAATTGTGACATTCATCATCTTTTTCTCTATCTTCTTAAGTGTGGTCTCATCTTTAATATGACATCGATATCTCATACTTGAAAGAGGAGAGTTTAGGATTTTAAAAAAGTCAATTAAAAATATATTAAACAATTAATGCGTCAACAAATAAAATTGTTACATATGTCAGATTGATGAAGATTTTACGGACAAACGCACCTAGAAGTATTTCTAGACAAACATTTGGTCTAGTCAACGTGTAGGTGTGTTTCACTAATCATTGGGTGATAGTTCAAGTAGAAAACTCACACTCTCAATAGTACATATATGAAACACAATAAAGTGGAATAAGTAAGCCAATATAGTCGTTATATATGTCACGTGGGTAATTTTTTTATGGACAAATGCATCTAGAAGTGTTTGTAGACAAACATCGGTCTAGTCAGCGTTTACGTGTGTTTCTCTAGCCATTGAGTGATACTTTAGGTACAAAACTCACATTCTTGATGATTTAGGCATGAGACTAAAAAAATAAATAAAACAGTTTAGATGTGTTTTTGACCCTCAACTTTAAATCTTTTATTAAATGTGTATTTATTAAACATATCGTATTAATTGTGCTTTAGAACTCTAAATTTAATTATTTAATACTACACAAGATCATTTGGTAGGTGGAATATAGTGGGATATCTGACCTTATCCCTTAAGGGTGACATTTGAAAAATAATATTTT
The DNA here is from genome assembly GCA_036553675.1 of Solanum okadae. Classification (NCBI taxonomy): domain Eukaryota; kingdom Viridiplantae; phylum Streptophyta; class Magnoliopsida; order Solanales; family Solanaceae; genus Solanum; species Solanum okadae. Next base: position 8,754,168 of record CM071685.1, on the reverse strand, counting down.
CTATGTCTCAATTTATGTGATACACTTTTCTTTTTAATCCATTTGAAAAAAGAATGACACATTATTATATTTAGTAAGCGTTTAGACATGCAATTTTATATCATGAGATGAAATCAACGTTTGGACATAATATGAAGTCTCAAATTCTCCAAAAAGTTTGCTTTGAGAATTTCATATCATAACTTCACATTTTTCAAACAAAATTTAACCCACAAATTTATATTTCAACAAAGGGTCAAATATACCCCTAGTTATACTATTGGGGTAAATATACCCCTCCCGTTATACTTTTAGGCTAAATATACCCTTGTGACTAACAGAGGACACGTGGACGATTTAGATTAAATGAACTATTCAATTCAAAAATTCTGATATAACTCGCCCCGTCTCAGTAATTTAATCCGACCTAACTATAACATTGACCCACCCAATTTATGAAGGTATGAGAAATCAATTTCATGTTATAGAAAGGGGGAAAACTAAAGAGTGAATAAATTGTACTATTCAGGTTATGTGTTGAGAATTGACTCTTCCATGTTATCTCATAGGCATTTTCCTTGTTTTTCTTTGTCAAGATATTAAGACTGCTCACTTGTTCATTGATCTCAAAATCTCCCTTAAATGAGGTGTTTATTAATTAGCAAATAATAGTTGACAACAACATCAGAGCCAAGAATTTCTCAAGTGTTTACTGACTTGCTTACTGTTAACTCCAGAAAAATAAACCTGAAGTTAATATTAAACAAGTCTAGAAACAAGATATTGTATGTATATATGTTGAAGCAAGGGATTCATTTGTCGATTTTCTGTTCAGTTTCCTCACTTTTCCTATTGCATCAATTATCAAAGCTCTAAAAGGAGTTTCTGGATAGGATGCATAGAAACTTGTAGAGAAGTGTAACGGATTTGGAGTTACAATGGTTTTCTTTTTCTTCTTACCAAAACAGATTACTCAACCCTGGTGTTGCACCAAGACATAAGTGCCAGAATGAGTTGCTTCCAATTTTTGTGGAACTTCCCGATCATAAACTTGGGTGGGTCAAATGTTATAATTAGGTCGGGTTAAACTATTGGGACGGGACAGGTTAATTGAATACTTCATTCAATCATAGCCGTTCACATGTCCTATGTTAGTCATAATGGTATATTTAGCCCGAAAGTATAACGAGAGGGGTATATTTAGTCCGAAAGTATAACTAGGGGTATATTTAAACTATTTTCCTATACTACAGGGGTATATTTGGCTCTTTGCCGTTTATATTTTACAGAAGAAAAAAATCACTATTTATTTCATATGTAAATAAAATTTATAGTTGATATTAGTACTCTTATCAATCTTTTAATAATTTATATTGGATATAACCATTACTCTCACCAATCAAATTTATAGTTGATATTATTACTCGTACCAACATTAAAATCATTTATTGGATATAACCATTACTCTCACTAACCAAATTTATATTCCATCCGTCCCATTTTATGTGGTATCCTTTCATTTTTAGTTCGTCCAGAAAAGAATGTAATGTCACTTACTGTAAATTAGAAACAATTTAACTTTAAAATTCTCATTTTACCTTTAATGAAATGATTTTCAGTCATACATCTAAGGATTGTTTTAGACCACAAGTTTCAAAAGTCTTCCATTTTTTCTTAAACTTCTTGCCAAGATAAATGGTGTCACATAAAATGAAACGTAGAAAGTAGTTAATATCATTACTCTTATCAATCTTTAAACCATTTATATTGAGAAATGCATGCTTGGGAGATTGTCCATACTATTTGAAATGATTATATTGAAGAGTAGTATACACTACAACTCATGTTCCATTTTTTTTTATAGAATTAAAGTTCGATCAACAAATGTTGTATTTTTTAAAATAGCTTTTGATGTTGTATTATACTTTTGTTATGAACTTTTGCTTATTTGGTAAGATTGCATAAAGAATTGGAGCAATTTTGATAGTTTTCACGGCCTATGGAATTTTTATGTTTATGAGCAAAAAATACAACTTAAAAATCCAAGTGACATGTCGAAACAAAACTTTAACTTCATATCATAAAATTTCATATCACAATTTCATCTTACATACACAAGTGGCCCTTAGTAATAATTTAACTTTAAAATGTTAGATTTCGTCCTTAATGAAACGATTTACAAGCACACAAACACCTTTGATTTGTTTTAGACCACAAGTTTCAAAAGTATTTCTTACACACTGTTTAATGTTTGTTATGTATTGTTTCATAATGTATCATATTGTATTGTATTGTTTTAATGAATATAATAATTGAATAGATTGTATCATTCTTTGTCATATACATAATGTCACACATCAAAAATTTGAATGATAAACCTACAAAAAAGACATGGTACAAGGTAGAGCTATTATGAAAATGTAAAGTAAGGCATAAAATATGATTATTAAATGATAAATTAAAAAATGAGAAAAAAAAAATTAAGATAACGATGCGATCACACCAAATCAATCATTACACACAATGGATCTTTTTGTTGTTACCTAACAATAGATTTAAACGATATGATACAATAAAATTTAAGTAACAATCAAAACAACATAAAATAATACTAAATGTGCCCTTCAACTTAGCTTCAGTGTCATCTATGTCCTCCAAGTTTAGATGTGCATAATACAATACACTATAAGGGTAACAACCATCCAAACAGGGTTAGACAACAAGTTTTAAAAGTCTTTCTTAAATTTCGTTCAAGTCAAATTACATCATATTAGGGGTGTTCACGGGTCGATTTGGATCGGTTATTGGTCAAAATTAAAATCAAACCAATAAAATTATCAAAATCAAACCAAATATAATATACATTTATCGGTTTGATGGTTATCAATTTCGGTTTGGTTTGGTTCGGTTATTCGGTTATTAACCATACACAAAAATAAAAGAAACAATTTATTCAAAATGTGAAAAAAGTGACAACAATCCATTCAAAATGAAAAATAGTTAGAATGACTTAAATAACTGAACTTTCGATCACTAAATTTACTATCAATAAAGCTTTAAAATTCACTGTATTGGCCTAGAAGGAAGAGACGATAATATTTTCAGTCCCACCAAGAATTGGCATAGACACTCATATACATGAAATCAATGAGATAAATGTTTCATCTTGGGCATTTTTGCTTTCAATAAGTAAATTATAAAGAAATTTTAATGAAAATATGTATAAGATCTTTAAAATTGTTTATAAAAATAATATATTAAGTATGTATATTAGTAAAATATATGTATATAATTTATCGGTTCGATTTGGTTATTTCTTCAATTTTTTCAAATAAAACCATAACCAAACCAAATACTATCGGTTTTCAAAAATCTAAAACCAAACCAAACCAAACCCAAATAAAATTGATTTTATTTTATCGATTTGGTTCGGTTTTTTGGTTTGGATTGGTTTTTATCCAAACCGTGAACACCCCTACATCATATAAATTGAAACATAGATAACAACTAGTGAATTGAGCCGTGCTTCGTGCGATAATAAGTTTTTTAAACAATTTATTAATAACATGCGAATGATAAAATTGATTTTTTGACGTGCATGAGTAACAAATTTGAAACATAATTTTCCTTTATACATTTAATAATAAGTATTTAACTTTATTTCCTTTCATGGAAAATTAATCTTTAGTATGTTCATATACTATATTTTAAATTTAAATCTAAAAACTTAGCTACTATATAAATACATGAACTTGTCTAACAGTCCCATTTACATGCTATCCTGGTTCTATCCGGGTATAAAAAATATATTCACATTTTTCTTCTTTTTTCTCTTCCTTTCCATACTTCTTTCCTACTCCCCACTCTTCTTCCATCTTTGCCTTTTCATTCACCTTCCTTTTATAGAATTGAAAAGAAATAAAAAAAGAATAATATTACAAATCAAATAAATCTATCTTTCTTTCTTTCTTTTTCTCTTCAAATTCATCATCTCTAGTCTCCAATTAATTTTATCTAACCGTCAATTCTTATTTTTCTCTTATGATAATATTTATTATTGTGCCTTGTAAATTATATATGAAAGATATTGAAATTATAACTCTCCCTTTAAGTATTCTTTCTTCCGTTTCCTTTTTATCTTTAGTTGCATAACGTCGATGTTATTACCAATTTGTTTCGAGCGACATCAATTGCTATTATTTTTGAAAAGGCATTGAACAATGTATTTTTTCATCAGATTCTCATAGACGTATGCGAAAGCGTTAGAAATTCATACAAACTTTGTTAAATACGAATCATATATAGCGATATTGAGATTTTACATTGTCTATTGATAATTAAGAGATAAAAGTAAAAATCTCTTATATTAATTAAATTGAGCAAAATGATGCACACAAATTTAAATCTTGCAATTGCGATTTGTGTGTTGAGATGTGGACTTATATAAGTCTTGAAATATTGCTTGATATTTGTTAAGGTACTTACAATTATCAATTAAGAAGAATTAAAACAGAAAATTAAGAGAGACTTGAGGAGATGTTACATGCAGAAAAAGTAACAAGGACAAATAATAGGTAACAATAATGAGCAATAAATGATCCATACGTTTTCCTGCAAATCTAAGGAAACAATTTTATTTTTTTTACGTCACCTTTTTTTTTTATCCAACTTATGTTATATATATTTTCTAAATGATCCATACGTTTTCCTGCAAATCTAAGGAAACAAATTATTATTTTTACGCTAAAAATAAGTTTTACGTCACCTTTTTTTTTATCCAACTTATGTTATATATATTTTCTATATAATATGGATATGAATGTTCGTTTTCCTTTACACTTTTGCATTGCCTTTTATTGAATTGCAATAATAAATTTTTTTAAAAAATGAATAAAAAAAGAAAAAAGATGAATAATTTATTGATTATAGAGAGATATCACATCACTTTGTCTATATCAAACTTTGATATTTGATATTGTATAGAATGAGAGAGAGAGATGGGTATTCATATATATATATATATATTAACTACTTCAAAAATACACTTAAATCACAAAAATTATGATAAAGTCTTGCAAAAACTTAAATAACAATGACACTGATTAAAAAAAAGATCTGACTTGCCTCTTCACATAAAAAAAACTCCATATTGATTAGCATGTTATAAGATGATGATAACATATATATAGATTAAAAATTAACAATTATGAATCATGAATAAAATAAAATAAAAAATAAAAAAATAAAAGAAAAGAGAAAAATACTTACCTTAGACCTCAAATGAAAGATATAAGGAGGAGTATATATATGCGAAAATAGAGTATGAATAAGTAAATGAATGCTGCCAATTAATTACTGGTGATTAAAAGCATCAAGAAGTAACCGATGCTCCGTGGGCTAAAGCAATAAATAATTTCCTAATTTAATTGCTCATTATGCTAAATGCTAATAATAAGGAAGGAAGCTACTTTTTAAAAACAAGATTATTGAATAGAAAATGATGAAAAAAATTCAAAATTATGAAAAAATAGATAAATAACAATACTGATCAATAAAGCATGCCTAATCATATAAATTGAAACATAGATAACAACTAGTGAATTGAGCCGCGCTTCGTACGATAATAAGTTTTTTAAACAATTTATTCATAACATGCGAATGATAAAATTGATTTTTTGACGTGCATGAGTAACAAATTTGAAACATAATTTTCCTTTATACATTTAATAATAAGTATTTAACTTTATTTCCTTTCATGGAAAGTTTAATCTTTAGTATGTTCATATACTATATTTTAAATTTAAATCACATAAATTGGGAGTAGTTTTTTGTTTCAATTTATGTGACACCGATGAAATTTGGAGAGTTATATCATTCTTTGTATGTGATTTTGTTAAATATATTTTGAAGTTGTTAATTTATTGTGATTTATAGCACTTCTTATATCATTTTCAAATAATATATATTACTCTTTCTGTTCCATTTTATGTGACGTAGGTACTTTTACGAAAGTCAACTAAATTTCTTATATGATTCTTAAATAATTTTAGTTGTTATTTTACTTTAATTTACAGTATTTTTTAGGGATAAGGGTCTGAAAAATACCCCAACTTTGGTCGGATTTGCTGCTGCGATACTAAACTTTCATAAGGACCTATTACCCCCCTAGACTATTTAACACCGCATTTTTTACCCCCTAAACTATTTAATAGTGTATTTTAAAGGTATATATGTGCCCACGTGGACACATTACTATTTATAATTTTGTATTATTTTTTATGTCCACTTGGGCAAATATATATGTTTAAAATACGGTATTAAATAGTCTAGGGAGGTAATAGGTCCTCATGAAAGTTTAGTATCATAACAGCAAATCCGACCAAAGTTGAGATATTTTTCAGACCCTTATCCCTATTTTTATGTTATTTTCAAACAAACTTCTTTTGTTTCAATATGGAATTAAAGAGTCAATAAAATTTCTTTTATGAATTTTAATTATGTTTTTTTAATATCTTATATTATTACATTGTGATTTTCAGTACTTTTTATGTAATTTTTAAATATAGAACAAATTAAAAGAAAAACAAGGAAAAATTTAAATTAAGAAAGTACTAAAATTTTCAAATAATCATATTTCTATATTAAAATGTTAAAAACTTTAAAACTCCACATATATGCTCAAAATAATATACGGAAGACAAAATAATTTTTAAAATATATATTAAAGCTCTTTCTAATAATATCACATATTTATTCTATTTTTTAAATATGACTCCTTCTGTATCAATTTATTTGAACATGTTTTTTTTATGTCACTTAAAAAAGAAAATTACTTCTTAATTTTAATTTTTTTACATAGCGTATCTATGATTATAAAATTAGAAATACTTTTTACTTTAATATATGTGATATATTTTAAATTTAAGATTACAAAATTTAAAAATATTTTTCATATTTAACACTTCGTGCAAAAAAAATAGATGAAACAATTAAAATGGAAGAAACAATATAAATAATTTATTAATGAATGAATGAATTAATAAATAATATTCAAAGATCCCTGGAGCATAGAAATTGGAAATAATAAAATGTAAGAACAATGCAAGGAAAAATGAAATGGTGTACAAAAGTAATAATAGGGCCCACACAATTAAAGCCGTAAAAGAGGAAAAAAAGTAAATGGTTTTTGTGTCCAACAAAAAGGAAGTACATTTATGAAGCAGGCAAGTACAATCATTTTTCAAGTTTGAAAAATACGAAATACCATAAAGCACCCCTCTATTTTGATTTATTTACGCAAGTACCTTCATCGTCCGGCCCACGTGGAGGCTATTAACTGATTTCGTAGTATTGAGGTACTCAACACTTATGTAAAGTAAAGCATAGAATGACAAAAATAACCCTTAAATTGAGTGTATTTTCACGAAAGCACACGTGTTGACAGTGAAGAGTGTGCTTATTCGCTCTTCTTATATAGTAAAATAAAATAATAATAATATATATAGATATTTCTACTATATTATAAAAGAGAGTTTAGGCCCAAGTATAATATATAATATTCAAGATTGAGACTTTTTCCAATCTTCAATATTATATATTATACTTGTGGGACTTTTAAAAGCTTTTATAATATAGTAGAATATATATATATATGTCACAAATGGAAAAGTCTCAATCAAGGAAATGGAAAAGTTCCAATATATCATTTACAAATGACTTAAAAAGCATTAAAAATTACAATAATTACCAATTTAAAATATTTTAAAGCTATGTAATAAAATAGGTTGACTCTCAGAATTCTATCATGCTCACATATATTGGGACAGCAAAAATAACACATATCATTTTAAAATTACCAAAAAAGTATTATAAATAATAATAATTAACAACTTAAAATATATATCTTTCTACTATATTATAAAAGGGAGTTTAGGCCCAAATATATATATATAAATATATATATATAAATATATATATATAAATATATATATATATATATATATATATATATATATATATATATATATATATATATATATATATATATATATATATATATATATCACAAATGGAAAAGTCCCAATCAAGAAAATAGAAAAGTCCCAATATATCATTTACAAATGACTTAAAAAGCATTAAAAATTACAATAATTACCAATTTAAAATATTTAAAAGTTATATAATAAAATAGGTTGACTCTCAGAATTCTATCAGGCTCACATATATTGGGACAGAAAAAATAACACATATCATTTTAAAATTACCAAAAAAGTATTATAAATAATAATAATTAACAACTTAAAAGACATTTTAAAAGGATTAATTTTGTAATTTTATCCATATCACATAAATTAGGACAAAGTGACCAGTAATGTACGTTATTTCAAAGTTACATAAAAATATTATAAATCACAATAATTAATAACTTAAATTTTTTTAAAAAAAAATATGAAAATTTGGATGACTCTCCAAATTTCATTTGTGTCACATAAATTGAGACAACAAAAATAACATATATTGGCTCCATTTTAATTTATTTGTCTTATTTTTTTTATATTTAAAAATTGCGTAAAAATACTATAAATCATGATAATTGACAACATAAAATATGTTTTGAAAATAATACAAAAAATTCCACTGATTCTTGAAGTGAATCTATCGTAAAAACACTATAAATCATGATAATTGACAACATAAAATTTTTACAAAATGTTCTATGCGGGTAGCCTTATTATGCCTTAAATAGCGTCAAAGAAAGTACATGTTTGTGATAAAAAAACTTATTCCTTTATCCACGCAAATAATCGCTTCAAAAACTCAATTATTAGCCCCAAAACATACCATTTATATTATTGGGCCCGTGCATAGCACGGATAACATTATCTAGTAAAGATATATATATATATATATATATCTTTGAATGAAAACCTCAAAAGCTAAAGAGTAATTAATGTCCATGAATTTTTTTGGCAAGAATGAAAATGGCAGACCAAGTAGAAGGAGCCAAGTGTAGCAGAAGATCACCATTCATGGACGAACAAGGAGGAGAAGAAAAAGGCCTAATCTTGACCACCCACCCTAGTAGTAACACCATTACTATCTTCTCCAATTCTTACATCTCAATACAGCCACCGTAACCCGCTTTTACCTCACCACAATTCATCGCGCCGTTGCCGGAAATTTACACTTATACTGTGTGACTTTTTATTGATTGAACAACTTGGTAATTGGTTATTTTCTAAAGAACCCCTTTTGATTAGTTTGTGCTTTTATATTGTTAAGTAAAAATTACTACTTCAATAATTTATGATGAATAATATATATACGTGTGATATGTGTGTCCCAAGTGGAATGAATTGGACATAGAGATGGTTTGGAAATGTTGCTTATCTAGGATTTGAACTTTAGGGATTCAAGTTTGGGATTTTTTTGTACTAATTTAATGATTATTTTAAGGAAATGGGTTCTGATGTACTAGGTCTTTTTGGGACTGAGATTGAGATGCAATGTTGTTTGTTGTTCTATTGATTTAGGAAAGATTATCTGATGATTAAAATGAAAAAGACTTGGAAAAAAGGAAGTTGGCTAAAATCTAATAGGGACAAAACACCAGGTGATGTCTTTTCATCTATCCTAGCCTTGGTGGACAGAGTTACCTGATACCCGATACTAGTGAGAGGTTATGTGAGTTCTTTTCATCTGTCCTAGCCTTGGTGGACACAGTAACTTGGTACCTGTTACTTTTGGGAGGGGACATGCATTCTGTGGAATTAGTTGAGGTGCGTGCAAGTTGGGTTGGGCACTAGGTTATTTATAAAAAAGAGGAAGTTGAGGAAAATATTTTTGCTGCTTTGTGTATCCCTCATCCCTTTTCAAGGAAAAAGAAAGAATGGAAAACCTCTTTTTAGGAGCTTAGTAAAATAGAAGATTCATTGAGCTTTGGTGAATTGCAAGTGGCACTTAATGGCCATGTTGTTTTTTGTATATTTTTGAATGACAAGAAACTGCATTTTGAGATGAATAGAGTATTAGTCAAACAATGTGACTTGTATTCGCTTTCCGAGCATTATCTTTGCTGCCAGTTGGTGTGTGTATGAATGAGCAAATTCTACCACTTCTAGGGCTATATGTCTTGAGTGTCCCCTCTCTACCGTTTCAACAAGTTTGGCATGATAATCTTCTTCCAACCTTTTTTCTTCGCTCTTGTAATCAAATCTGAGAAGTTTACTTATTATGTTTCAAATGATTACTCTAGGTATCGGTTTCTCGTGTATCATGTATGCTTTTTGGTTAGAGAGGGATTTTCAGTTTACCATTAGAGGCTTTAAGTTGATTTGCATCAAACTGAGATTGTTGGTGTCCAGTCTGGCAATACAATGGTTTTACAAGATAACACTTTTTGATGCTTGTGCTTACCTTAAAAATCATTTGATAAGATCATCCTGCTGGTGCTTACCTTTTGCTGTTCTTCCTTTGCTTATATCTGTGACAGCAGCTTATTTTGTACATTTTGATAAAAGTGTCTTCTTGGATAATTATAGCGCCTCATAGGCACAAGATGTATCTTGTGAGGGAGGGGGGTTGTCCCTTTGTTATGACCCTGGCTCCTTAACTTCTTTCTTTCTTTTTGACAGCTCTCTTCCTCTATCTAACATAGATTATTTGAAACAAATGGCAGGTAAATAGATGTTCCAAGGTGATATCGAGCACATGCAACATAATGTGGAGCAACCACCTCCGACATCTGCAGGTGGGGGGCGCCAGGAATCAGTCATTACAGTTGGACAAGAGGAACAACCCCAGTTAGAAAGGAAAAAAAGGAAGTTGGCGTCAAAGGTGCATAATTTTTCTTTTTTATTTTTGCTTCATCTTAACTTACATTAATAGGGGATGTGGTAAAAGTAAAATATTGCACTGTCTATTGGAGGTCAAGAAATTATTCCTGCAAGCGCTCATTGCACCATCACCAATCAAGTGGCAATGTAGAAGCAAAAAACTTTGTTTTATTTTTTTCTTTTCCATAGGAGGGAAACATAAATAACCTTAGTTGTGAATCCCCTTCACTCCACTTCCCTTGCACAAATGAAAAAAATAAGAATTCTCTGGGTCTATCCAGTGCAAGAATCCTCATTCCACAGTCTATCTTGTGTAAAGCAATATACTGACTCCCATATGAGTTATGCAGATATTACAGCAACCAAAAACTAGCAGATTCCCATGTGTAGCGTGTTTATTCATCCAAATAAGGAGATCTAAAAAAAAAAGAGAACTTCAAGCTCAAGGTACATCGTGACTGAAATCACATTGCCTGAACTTTGTGGAGCAGATAATACACGTTATTAAATAAAAAAGAAGAAGAAGATAATACACATTACTGTTCAGTTAATAGAAAATTTTATTTTCTTCTTTTCTAGTAGAATTCATAAATTTAGAGTTTCCATTTGTCAAGTTTATTTATTTACCTACTGATTATGTATGAAACCAGCTCGGCTCTTATATTTGGCCTTGCAGTTCCCTTTGGTGGATATTTCCAGAAATCTACTATTGGCATACCAGAGTCTTGGGGTGGTGTATGGAGATTTGAGCACTTCACCACTTTATGTCTATAAGAGTATATTTGGGGGGAAGTTGCAGGATTATCAGACTCCAGAAACAATATTTGGTGCATTTTCGTTGATCTTCTGGACAATAACTCTTATTCCTTTGATCAAATATGTACTTATTGTACTGAGTGCTGATGATAACGGTGAAGGTATGTTAAAGAGAAGGCTGTGAATCCAATAATTCTTGTGGAACCTGATTGTGTTGATCAATTATACTTGAATATTACCAGGTGGTACATTTGCTCTTTACTCTCTACTCTGTAGACATGCAAAATTCAGTCTACTTTCCAACCAACAAGCAGCTGATGAGGAGCTATCTGCTTACAAATATGGCTTTGCTGGGCAGTCCACATCGTGTTCAGCGTTAAAGAGATTTCTTGAGAAACACAAGAAGTCGCGTACAGTTTTACTCATTATTGTATTGTTGGGGGCTTGCATGGTCATTGGTGATGGTATTCTAACGCCTGCAATGTCAGGTTGATAATTCCAACAGTAGTTGCTTTCTTGTATGTGGCATTAGCTGGTGTGCATTTGTAATTTAAAAGCTATCAGTTTATCCCGGAAAATGGAAAAATAAATTTAGAATTATTAGTTTGGTTTTATGAAATTGGTTCCTTCCTCAGTTGAAAATGATAGACTAACATATTAAATTTTAGCATGACATATTTGCTACCTTGTTAAGCCAATGTTAGTGCAGAAAATCATAACTTTTGCATTATTTTTGTCAATTTAGTATATTTATTAATTAGGAGTAGTTTTAATGTGGCAGTTATATCGGCCATATCAGGAATCAAGGCTGCTGCGGAACACCTATCTCACGGTAGATTTATTTAGATTTACCTCTTTGGGTAAACATTTTATCACTTTTATGTTGCTCTTATGTGACTTCCATCCAAGGCATTGATCATTAAATTGTTTTTCATCTAGGTGAAGTGCTGGTGCTTTCTTGCCTGATATTGGTTGGTCTGTTTGCTCTACAGCATTCTGGGACCCATAGGGTTGGCTTTTTGTTTGCACCGATAGTAATCATTTGGTTGATATCGATTTTTGGGATTGGGCTCTACAACGTTATAATTTGGAATCCCAAGATTGTGCATGCTCTTTCTCCCTATTATATCATCAAGTTTTTTAGGGAAACAAGAAAACACGGATGGTTTTCTCTTGGTGGTGTCCTCCTCTCTGTTGCAGGTACATCAAAGATATCATCTCTTTTATCCAAGATTAAAAAGTATCCTTGAATTAAGAGCACTTGTTCGTGCAGATAGTTACTAGTTAGTAAAACAAGGATTATATAACTCGTCCTTTATAGTTTAGAATCTTTTTTTTCTAATTCAGTTTCCATCATCAGGTACAGAAGCTATGTTTGCAGATCTTGGTCACTTCACTTCCTGCTCAATGAGGGTAAGTCAACCTGTTTGCAGCTTCAGGAAACTGTTGTGCTCTTAGTTAATTTTACCCAGCATGTACGTCTTTCTTGTCAAATCCTGAGCACTAGGACAAAAATAATTGGGTTGGGAAGCAACAAGCAAGAATTGGTTTCTGTTGCAGTTTAATAGTGAATATTTAAGTTGACCAAAGATTCCTGAATAGGGCAACCTTTCGAACTGCTACTGAATTCATGTGCAGGCAAGAGACAACCTGGCTAAGTGAAACATCTTACTAGCCAGAAAAAATGGTTCGAGAAATCAAAATAAGTGGCTCAAACCGTTTCTTCTTACTCATTTTCAAATTTGATAAATATTGTTGTAACAGTTTGAAAATGTAAAAGATCCATTTTTAGCAAACAACAAGGTTTACATGGGTTAAGATAATGAATTTGTTTTAATCAGAGAGGACTTCAGATGACAACTAAGTGAAGAGAATTTGAAACCCTTTGAAGTAGCTTTTGTGTCTATTGGATTTTTTTCTTTTTTTGAAAGAAACAGTATTAACTAGATATCCAAAGTGCACCCAAAATTGTATCTTTTGTGAAATGGGACCCCCTAGACTGATTATCCTTTTGACTGGGCAGATTATATTGCCTATAGTGGCCGTTTCTCTGTGTCATCTTTCAATGTAGTTGATTAGTTGGATTTCTAGAACTTGCACCTTGTCAATCTGAAAGTCTTTTCCTCTGCAGATTGCCTTTCCATTTCTTGTATATCCTTGCTTGGTGGTACAGTATATGGGTCAGGCTGCTTTTCTGTCCAAAAATCTTGCTTCTATTCCAGACAGCTTTTATAATTCAATACCTGGTTAGTTCTTTATTTCACTTTTGAATGAGATTCTTCTTGGGATAGTTGATGAAGTTATATCCAATTTCCGAACTGCGGCTCATTTCTTTCATGCAGATAGTGTATATTGGCCTGTTTTTGTCATTGCTACCCTTGCGAGCATTGTTGCCAGCCAGTCCATCATCACAGCTACATTCTCCATAGTCAAGCAATTGAATGCACTAGGTTGCTTCCCCCGAGTCAAGATTGTCCACACCTCAAAGCATGTTAAAGGGCAAATCTATATACCAGAAATAAATTGGATCCTTATGATTCTTACACTTTCCGTGGCTGTTGGGTTCCAGGACACAATTTTAATGGGAAATGCATACGGTAAGCCCAACAGTGTGTTGAAGATCTCTTTTGTAATATTTGATGCTCCTTTTGACTATATAATTTTTTGTTTCTTGTTTGAAAAGAACATTTAATTTCAATATAAGGTTACAATCTCCATCATGTCTTCTTCCCAACTATTTCAATCATGCTACCTACAAAAGCAACTCGACTTTTTCTTCTGTGCATCTTCCATTATAAACTTAACCTATGTGAGCTTCCCAGAACACAGCCAGTTCCATAGACCATATAAAGTTGGAGGGTTGCGATAGTTTGACTGCCAACAAAAAAATGGTCTAATCATGACGAATCATTTGGGCATAGCAGAATTCCTCTAGTTTGAGATTGAGTCATAGCTGATTGATCGATCTGTCAACTGTAAGGTAATTGTTAGTGGGGATGAAGACGTAAAATTCAATTACCGACCCAACTATTTGAGTTTTGAGGCGCAGGTGGTTGTTGTCTATCACCTGTAAGGTAGTTTTGTTAAGACTACCGATTGGTGACAAATCCCAGTTTAGTTCTGTTTGCAAACTTTTCTATGGAACCTAATTGCTTTATAGATTGTGTTCCTCTAATGTGATGTGTAGCTCTACTAATGTATTCTTCTTTGTGAACCTTGTGATAGAAGATTTGTAAGCCTCATGGGACCAAAGGAGTCTCATCTGAAAAGATTAGAATGATAAACAAAAACTAGAAGAAGTGAACTAGAAGGAATCTCTAATTGCATTACCTGCTGAAAAGAATGTTCTTTCTTTTCTCAAACACAGTACAAAGAGTATTCCCTTGTGTGAAGTATCATGTGGTCATTGTGACTTCTTTTATCATGATACTGATTTACAATGAATATTGTTGCAGCTACTACAAAAAGTTTATGTTTCACACTTGAATCTTTATTTTAATTTAGCCTTGCGATAATTCTTGGTTGTTTTCTCATATTGATTATTTTCCTTTCAGGCCTAGCTTGCATGACTAGTATGTTTATCACAACGTTTCTCACCACACTGGTCATGATTTTTGTGTGGCAAAGAAACATAGTTCTTGCCACTTGCTTTCTCCTATTTTTCTGGTTCATTGAAGGTGTGTACCTGTCTTCCGCGTTCACTAAAGTTCCACAGGGAGGATGGGTCTCCCTATTGCTCGCCTTTGTCTTCCTAGCAGTCATGTTTGTCTGGCAATATGGAACTCGCAAGAAGTACAATTTTGATCTGCACAACAAAGTTCCATTGAAATGGCTCCTTGGCATGGGCCCCAGTCTTGGTATTGTGCGCGTCCCCGGGATAGGCCTTGTATACTCAGAATTGGCAACAGGGGTTCCAGCTATCTTCTCTCACTTTCTGACGAATCTCCCTGCATTTCACAGTGTGTTGGTGTTTTTATGTGTCAAATCTGTTCCAGTACCCTATGTCTCACCTGAGGAACGCTTCCTCATTGGTCGCATTTGTCCAAGACCCTATCGCATGTATCGTTGCATTGTTAGGTATGGCTACAAGGACATACAGAGAGATGATGGGGACTTTGAGGACCTTCTCATCCAAAGTATAGCAGAGTTTATCCAAATGGAAGCTGTGGAACCACAGTTGTCAAGCTCCGAGAGTTCATCACTTGATGGGAGGATGGCAGTCATAAGCAAAAAAAACGTACAGTCGACTTCAACACTAATTGTCTCAGAGGATTTTGGAATGAGGGACTCCATTCAAAGCAGCAAGTCTCTGACTCTCCAGAGTCTAAGATCTGCTTATGCTGAGGAGAACCCACAAATAAGGAGGCGACGAGTGAGGTTTCAATTGCCAGAAAACCCTGGCATGGATCCAGCTGTTAAGGCAGAGCTTGAAGATTTAATTCGAGCAAAGGAGGCAGGGGTTGCATATATAATGGGGCACTCCTACGTGAAAGCTAGAAGATCGTCCTCTTTCTTAAAGAAGTTTGCTATTGACATTGGGTATTCATTTCTGCGCAAGAACTGTAGGGGTCCTTCCGTTGTGCTTAACATTCCTCAGATTAGTCTTATTGAAGTTGGCATGATATACCATGTCTAGAGGGAAAATAACCTGGCATTGGAATTTAACATGCCGTTTGGTTGTTGCCTGCAGAATGTTTAGGCTTAGTAGATGATTGATAGTCCTAACATCAAATGCGATATCCGATAGCAACTGTTGAGGAGAAGCTGGTAGATGATGTTGGTAGTCTTTTGGAATCAAATGTGAAATATCAGAATAGAAGAACTGATTTAGTTGTTTCATGTCCTACACCTTCTATAATTGTATGCATATAGAAAATTTCATACTTTTTAATATCTTAGCATGCTTGGGAAGACATAAACATTGCACATTTTCCTTTACTTCTTTTTCAGAGCATTGTACTTGAGAGTTGGAGTACATCAAGTGACAAACCTCAAAGTCCATTTAGGATGAAGGCACTCTCTTTGAGTTAATTTTTACAGCAAAATAAACAAATGTGATGCTGCTGTCATTGCTTTTGTAGCTTCATAATTTAGGTCCCAAATGTCCTTTCAATTTATTTATTTTGCATATCCACATGACAAAAACATTCAGAGTGAGGTTGTACCCTAATTGTGTAACTTCACTTGCTATCGATGCAGGGTTCGAATCTCATCAAGGCTCTTTCCTATTCTTTTTTGATTTTTTTTGCTATTCGCGAGCTAACCCATGTCCCAGAAAATCTTTATTTATAAAAGAAAGAACAATAACAAAAAGAAACAACAATAGTTTTGCATTTTCCAAACTATCAATATACCTATTCCCATTGGAACCCTAAGTATATTCTTTCTTATAATAAGTCCTATTTCAGTATCTTTTTAGTAAAAAAAAATTCTTCCTTTCTTTTCCCTAAAAAGTCTGAAGGCAACCTTTACTGGTGCTTTTTCAGAAAGAACAAAGCTGACATTTTTTATTAAAACGATTCCAGAATTTGGAAACTTTATTCCCCTTACCATGAATTAAAGTCATTACAGAATGATTCTGTATGATCTAAATCTGAACTATGAACCAAAGTGAAGTAAAATGTATGAATTTCAAAAAATTCTCAGTTTACAATTTGACTCCCTGCAGCTATGTCTTCCTATCAAATCATTGAAAGAATGATGTTATCTGTCACAGAATGCTCCCATCTGGAATAATGGCACCCTTCATTATTACAACTATGCCTTTAGTGATAATGTAACCATTTGCTTCATTATTGCACTCCTGAACATTTTCCTTATTCAATATCTGCATAAAAAGATTACTTAAGTATGAATGCAGTTTGATAAAGAAAATGAAATCACAACATTCTGTATTGTTGTTGATATTTTCGCGCATTCAAACAGCTTATCGTTAAGGTGCGTTTTGAGTTTGATAGGAAATCTTTCTAAGTACCTTAACATTTTTGCCAATTCTCACATTCTTATCAATTATTGCTTTCTTTATCTGTGAGCCTTCTCCAATTCCAATAGGAATGTGTATATCCTCCTCTGCGCGACCACTCTGCATATTTTTCACCAAGTTAAATATCCTTCCCCTAGAAACTTAATGTTCCTTATTGTTACCATGATCGATAAGAATCAAACGTAGAAATATGAGGGATCTTTCAAAAAGTTTTACTTGAATATGAACTGGATTCATATAGTCTCCATTTCCTCTATGTGACCATCCATGAATACCAAATGAAATGTATTCATGTGTCTTACTTGGTAAGTATCAGATCCCATTATTACTGAATCCTCAATTATCGCTCCATCACCTACTCTTGTCTTCATGCCAACGACAGTACCTCTGATCTTGCATCTCTGCACTCGGAAAACACAAAGTATGGAAGAAAGATGTTTGTGAGACCAAATTCTTGAGAAAAATTACATAAACTTTAACTATATTTCAAGGACAATTGATCACTTTTATACATTGAGAAAGCATCCGTCTCCGATCACAGAGTCTGTTATAGCAGCATCAGTTATCTGAGTTGGAGGCAGGTGTCGAGGCAAAGTGTATAGGGGAGAGTCTTTGTCATACAAACTGCTAATGAAAATGAAAATCCCGTTAGGTTTAAGGGATTTACTCTTGAGACTTCTTAGTTTCTGGAGATACTGACCTATATGCCTTCTTTGTGTTCTTTATGCTTTCCATATTTGCTTGGTAGTAAGCTTCAATGCTTCTCATGTCCTCCCAGTAGCCACTGAATTTGTGTGCATATACCTGTTTGTTCCAAAGAATGGTTCAATTAAGAGTAGAAGACAAAATGTAGAATATATTTATGCAACAGGATGGAAAATTTTTATGTTCAAAATGGCAACTTAGAGCAACAAGTTGCTCGGATATGGAAATACACGACTCTTACATTCATTCCTAAGGAAATTGCACCTGGTACAACTTCTCTTCTGAAGTCATTGGCCATGGGGTGATACTCTGTAAGAAGTTTTATCATGGCATCTTTGTTAACAACATAGATATCCATACCAGCATACAAATCTTGAGAAATATCTGAATTTTGTACCTGAAAATAAAGTTTTCAGCTAGTCCATAATGAGGAACAAATGAAGCTATTGGAAGTACGAGAAGAAGGAAAAAGAGACGTACTACTCTTATCTCCGGATTGTCTTTGAACGAAATGACTTGATTTTCAGAATTTACTTGGAAAGTACCAAGTTCTATATCTTTATCTGTCCTTCTGCTCAAAACTGCAACAGTTATATCGGCTTTGTTGTTGCAGTGGACCTTTAAGAGTTCCTGGAAATCCATTTTGTAAAGATGGTAACCAGGAAGAACCAGAAAATCAACAATCGGATACTCTTCTAGTACCCACAAACATCTTCTTATCGCATCAGCAGTTCCCTGAGAATACATGAAAACACAGAGAAGCATAACGGTCCTATAGTTCTAATGGAGAGAAGAACCTACAAAATCTCTCAACTTCTTTATCCGTAGAATACATTGGATATAACAGTGTTGCTCTTATTCGTGTTAACAGCTACTCAAGAAGGACTGTTATAGAAAGCATTTATAAAGGCTTGAAACTGCCTGTTTTTGTTTACCTGAAACCAGCCCTTGCCTTCAGGACTCTGATAAGCTGCAATTACATCAACTAATGCTTCGTTTCCGATGTGTGCACAGGAATAAGCTCTTGAAAGGTGAGAATTCAGAGAGGCAGAGTTAAATTGTGTAAGTGCATAAATCTTCTTGATATTACTATTGATGCAGTTACTGATAACTGCATCAATGAGCCTGTAGTTTCCTGCTATAGGAAGTGCAGCTTTTGATCTTCTCTTTGTCAATGGATAAAGTTTTGAATTTGATCCATCTCCAAACACTATTGCTGCAACATTCTGCCAACAATGGTAAAGATGAAAATCTACATTTTAGATTCTTGGCACATTGACATTGTATTGTTTGTAAAGAATCAGTAGAAAATAGTAACAAGATATATTGGTCCAGGCTCAACTGTCAAGGTATTGCTCGCTCTTCGTCTAACTTTTGGGACCTTAAGGGTTTGGCCCCTTGGGTTGGTTTTAACCCAAAAGACGCCTTGACAGTTGAATTCTGAACTCGCTTTTTATGGCCCCTAACTTTCCCCTTCCATTTCAATGCTGCATTTGACTTGGACAAGTTTCATAGTGAACACCTTTCTAGTTGAAGAACACATTACTAATAAGGATAAAACGGAAAATAATATTCCCTCTATTCAGTTTTACTTGTCCAGTATTGACTTGACATAGCCCTTAAGGAGCAATAAATAAAATTATAATTTTACTATATTACCCTATGAATATAATAAACTCAATGTTCTGTTAAATGCATTGGGAAATGACCATCTCTAATCATAAGGATAAATAAGGAACTAAATAATAAAATTATCTCTTGGTTTTCTCGACTAGACTAGGAAAAGTGAACATCTATTTTCAGTATAGTGAACAAACAAGTAAAAGTAGATGGACAGAGAATGACAAGTATTTTGAAATAGGTATTTTTAGTATGGACGACATGTAAACCTGGTCTGTTGGAGGACATAGAATGTTTGGACATTCAGAGTGATTTGTAAATGGTAGATTCAACTTTGGTGGAATAGAAGATGGAATAAGCCTAGATGAAGTCTTGTAGCTATACTCATGAGGGGACTTAATCTTGAGACTTAACCAAGTAGGAAGAGACATGAGTGAATATTTTTTGTGCATCAAAATCACCTAATTGGTGGTTTATATACTTTGCCTTTTTTATGTTATGTCACATGAATATAAGAAGGGAATATTTAGCTATACAAGCAAGTCCCATCAGAATATTTTGTCCTTCCATTACTTAGCTTAAAGTGAGCATGTTGTTATATCATGAATAAATAAATCTATTTAAAATGTTTCTAAGTTTTTTTCTTTCTTCCTTTGGTTCTATGTTTAACTTTGATTCTAAACTCCTCTTTACATATTCAACATATAATTTTCAACCTTTTTCTCCTTCATATGATAGTTAGGTTATTCATTTGGTTCCATATTTTTCCTTTTTGACAAAGACATATTTTAGTAGTGAATATCATTCAACTTCACTTTTAAAAAAATAAAAAAGAATAAACACAGCAATAAAAATGTCACCAATGTATGATATGAATACACATCAATGTTCGAGCCTAGAATAAATACTTCTTATTATGATTTTTTTCCCTCGTATTTAACTTCTTGTTTGCACAACAAATAACCGAAAGAATCGGATGTGGAATAATATTTGGAATAATATTGTATATTCAATGATGTACTAATGCTTATTAATAACTAATGTATGTATGTATAATGGTCTGACATCATTTGAAAATGATATAAAGTAAATATTAATTTGAGACAATAAGTAAAGTATTAAAATCTTTAGAGATTGCTCGAGCTTATTTACTTCAATATATTTTTGTACAAAATTATGAGTACGCTACTTGGTCAGAAGAGTGAAGGGTGGGGTGTGGGGTGGGTTAGCATGATGTGATTGGCAATATTTGAAAGTTTGAAAGGAATCTTATGAAGGTTTTGCCTCTATTTTTTTGGCAAATGGGAATGGAGTGGATATGAAGGTAGGCATTATCTCTGCTTTCGTGTCTGTGATATATTGTCCCCTCTATAAATTCTATGTCAAGCAAGTTAAGGAATTTTATATCTAATTATTATTATTATTATATGTTAAAAGATAGATTATTTAATTCCTTTTATAATAATGTTTGTCTTGGCATAATTAGCTTTACAACTAATACTGAGAAACTTTTGTTTTGTGAGTACGGAAAAGTTAATTATAAGAAATTACTACAAGAAACTTTCACAACAAATATAAAAATTATATTTGTATGTTATAGTTATAGTTTGCATAATTGCGCTCCATAACAAATTTTATGTTTGCTATGGAGCTTTCGATTTGTATAATTCGCTAGAAACATCCAGTTTTATACAAATTGTTCTGTTTTGTATAAATTCATTTATACATTGTAATTTGTATAATAAGATCTGTATTTGTATAATTATAAGTGTATAGGATAAAAATATATGTATTTGTATTTGTATATACACTTTTCTCTCGTTTTATACAAACACAAACGCATTTTATACATTTTATACTGAAATGTATAAAATGACTAATTGTATAACGAATCAGATGGCAAAAAAATGAGATGTTTGCTGCGAATTACAATTAAAATAAACTATGGCTATAACATTTAATTTGAATTAATAGTTTGCTATTTCATATAATTTTCCCAATTACGAATCTATATATATATATATATATATATATATTTATATAAAGCTGGATATAGAAAAGGTGTTGTGCCACCTCTCTATGGCCAGCATTATTTTTCACATTTTCTAATTAAAAAATTAACTATATTCCACCTTACTTGATCAGAAAAAAGTCATTTAATTCAAATAATCCGTTACGTGTCTTTTGTTTTCCATAATTAATTACTATTATTTAATTAGCTGACGGTTTAGATTTGGTAAAAGGACTCTCCGACTTTATTTTGATAGTGCAAATTTCATTTGGTAGGAAAAAGAATTTTACTCAAATGAGAAGAGAACGAAGTTGGAAAAAGAAATCTGAGAAAAACATTTTTGTATATTGAAAGTTGGGAGATGAAATCTGAAGCAGTCCAACGTGATGGACTGCTAATAGTACTATAAATTTCATTGTTATTTCTTTCTTTGGAATTTTCCTCATGTTTTTTTTAAGGTCATGTGTATTTTAATGGCAATACACTTTGAAAGGTATGTTTTCTCGCAATATTTTTTATTTTCATTTTTATCAATAATATGTTTGCATCATGAGAAGAAAACAGAGTTCTTCATATTTTGACATGTTAATGGTAATTCTTTATTTTTAGTATAATAATAAATAATCACATTTGAGACACGTGAGAAATATTCTTACCTTCCAATTGTATTTTTTTTTGTAAACTATATTTATATATACATAAAGTTGGGCATATACAAGATAATATAACAATCTCCATATGGTCAACATTCATATTTGAACGAATAATTTCTCCACCTATTCCTTCTAGTCGCGCCTCTCGGTCTGTCATTATACCTCGAGAAGTAGAACGAATTACAATCCCCATTCCACCTAAAGATATTTATTATTATAATAGAAAACAAAAAGTTATATAAATGAAGAATCATGCAAGAAAAATTTAATTGCACCATTTAAATTTTAATTTTAATTTGTTTGTATAAATAAATTCATTAGAATATATTTGTTTGAATTTGATTCTTTTATAGCAGCAGAAATTAAAAGCTCAACATACCTAAAATCGACAATCAATAGCAAAATCACGAGAATGGACAGCCACAATAAAGTGTCATTTCTTTCTTTCTACTCTTTTGATTTTAAAAAAGAGGACTATATAAAACATTAAAATGATACGAGAGGCCATTCAAAAAATATAAATTTATGACTATCTTTTTTAAAATATAAAATAAATTTGGCGTGATAAATGGAGAAGAATGAGGAGAAAGAAGAGATAATAAATTGCAAAATAAAAAGGAAAAAGATATTGAACCAAATGGAAATAAATAAAAAGAAAAAGGCAGGAAGGGAAGAAAAAGGAAATGGAAATAAAAATCTAATAATTGTAAATAAATAATAATAAAACGTAAAAAGGAAAGAAAATAAATTTAGATAGTTACGTTATTTTTTGTTTTATTTTTCTCCTTACTTATTCCTCTTAGTTTTTTTTTTTTTTTTAAAATTGAGAGTAGGGAATTAAAGTATTAAAATGAATAATTCAAATTACAAAAGATATACACACTTATATATAAGAAAAAAATGTAATGAATTTATTAAACGAGAATTAAAAATACAATCTCATAATATAAAGGTGAAATACTAAAACTACATAAGGAAAAAAATTAAAATAAAATATATTTTTATAAATTATTTAAACATAGTTAAATAAATTATTCTATATTTTTTATTTTTCATTGCACCTTTACTCTTTCCTTTTATTTTTTCTACTTTTTTTTCTTTATTTATTATTTGTTGTTTCGGGCCATAGATAATTTTAATTGCTTAATTATGGCTAACAAAAGCCTATGCTAGCAAGAAGTTACGGTATACTTTTTCTTTCATTTTGTGCATTTATTTGCACATTAAATTCTAAATATTTACTAATTGTCCATTAAATTATGGATACAAATTACCCATAAAACTTTCATTACTTAATTCTGGTTTTTCTTTCTAATTTATTTTATCTTACTTAAAAAGTTGCTTAAATAATTTATATTTATAGTAAATTAGGCATAGTAATCTTCCATTGCCCTTTTTATTACGCATTTATTACAAATTTATTTTAAATTATTATAACATACACTATCCAAAATTAAAATGTGAGACTGTACAAAGAATATCTCTCTATATATAAAGCTAGATAATAAAAAAATGATGTGGCATCTTTCAATGACCAATGATCCTATTTATCTTTTTTGTGATTTTTTGCCATTTTCTCTAATTTTTTTCAATTATTTTATTTTATAAAATCATCTCTTTAATTCATACCTCTTCAATTACATATATTCAAATCTTAATTAATTTAATAATGTATATAACTCCTAACCTTTCATATTCATAACCTTCAAAATATTTTAATTTATAAATTTATAACTCCTTAAATCACACTTATAAAAATCTATTTTGAGAAATGTATGATTATTATTTTATTTTCATTTTTCTATTCTTCATCTTTTATATCTTTGGTTGACAATTTTTTTTATTTTTTAATTATTATTGTACAAAAATGAATGTAGTAATGTCATGTTTTTAGTGTTTATTATGTTGATATTTTTTTAATGTTTTAATAATTAAGATAGTAAGAGTGATGTTGTATTATTTATTAATTTATTTATTATAGTTCTCTCGTGATTTCTCTTTATTTTGTATTTAATATAAAGTTTTGATTGTCGTAAATTTATAACTTCATTTGGTTCAAAATAGTAACTTGAGACTTTGTTGGACATAATTATCTCTTCTCTTCTTTTTTTGTTAGTTTCTCAAAAATGTCTAAATATATATTTTTTTCCATGAATTTTCAATTAAAAAATACTTCATTACAAGTTTTAAATAACACTAAAATCTACACAATAATATGTTGAGTTTCTTAAGTTTTTCATCTTTATTATAATCTTTGGCTAAGAATTCTGTTTATTTTCTTCTTTTTTTACTTTTATAATTTCTCTATTTTTAATTGTAGAATAATAAATATGTCAATTAACTATTCATTTATATTCTTTAATACAAAACTTAATGATCATTATTTTCATTACTCTCTTAATTTTATTATCATAATCTCTAAATAATTAACAGTCATATTCTTGGCATTATTTGTTATTCATATTATAGTCCTATAAATAAAAGCATTGTAAGACTTTGGACAAATGATCACATTAGTCTTTTAAATTGTTATGTTTTCGATACTTATTTTATTCATCCTTTACTTTGACTCGAAGAATAAAACTATTGAATGGTGATCAACTTGTGGAAATGGATGTCGACAAGAGTTCAGAAGATTGTGTATTAATTTCGTATTTTTTATTTTTTATTTTTAAAGATTAGGACTGTAAGCAGGGTAAAAATAATGTTGCATTCTTTTTTTTATAGTTCTCTTTATGATTTCCCTTTATTTTTTAATTTATACAAAAAAAAAATTTATTGTTGTAAATTTAATTATATTTTTATGGTTCAAAAGAGTAACTTATGACTTTGTTAGAAGTCATCTAACTACTACCAAAATATTTTTCTCTATGAAAACAATTAAATATCTAGATAAATATATAATGACATCTTATCGTTTTTTATAACTGCGCAAAGCGCGGATGAGTTCACTAGTGTTGAATAAAGAAGCAAAGTCTAATTAGCAAAATCTTGGATAAACTTAATGAGGGGCATGTTGGTCAATTCAAATAGTATATGTATATTTGTCTGTTTGGTTCTATTTTTTTTTATAATCAAAACTAAATCAAATATTGTGTGGTTTTTAAATATTTAAACCAAACCACACCCCAAAAAGGAACGAAGGATCGATTTATTAATTAGTTTGATTCATTTTTTGATCTGGACCAATTTTTAATCAAATCATAAGCATCCTTGTAGAAAAGAGAAAATTTTATAATTGACATATATAAGACTAATTATTACTAGTCATGACATTATTCTTAATGTTTCAAGTTTTAACATTAAACAATTACGGGCTATAATATTTGTCGAATAAAAAGAGTAAAAAAAAGGAATATATATATATATATATATATATATATATATATATATATATATATATATATATATATATATATATATATAATTAACAAACAAATTAATAACAGTAATGATAATTAATAATAGGCATAAAATCAGGAGAGTCATAACAATCAGAATATTTGTTTTCTTATTTAGCTCAAAATAGTTACTGACCTTTTCTCTCATTTGTTAATTATCTATCATAACATAAATCGCTTATTTTTTACTCAATATTCATATCTTTCTCTATCAACTCTCAAAACAGTAATTGCTCAAAATTTTCTCTTCTCTCACGATTTTTTTCTTGTTTCGCCATTATCTTTCTCTGTGATGGAGGGTTTCTTATCAATATTAATTAAGCATGATGGTAACTGAAATTGTTCAAATTAGTGTTTATTTCGAATGTGTTTTAGTTGTGTATATCAATAAAATTACGTAATTTTATTCGATTTAGTGAATAGTATTCAATTTTTATTTGAACAATTTTTTAAATTTATATTGTTCGATTTTAAAGAAGAATTGTTTGCTTTTGGCATGAATTTGGTATAGGAATTTGCATATACCCGCAATGGAATTGATTTATATACGGTTAATTTATGATTAAATAATTTTACAATTAACTTGTTTAAATTTGGTGCACTTCTTGGTATGATTCTTGTATGAACTAATGTTTAGTGTTGGTATGAAATGGGTATAGAAATGTTCATGTTAGTGTTTATTTTGAATGTTCAGGTTAGTGTTTATTTTGAATCTGGTACTCTTCTTGGTATGAATTTTGTATGAACCAGTGTTTAGTCTTGGTATGATATTGGTATAGAAATGATCAGGTTAGTGTTTATAATTAAAGAATGCTTACAATTGACTTGGTCTTAAGTACAGAAAACTGCATGAATCAGATTATTGCTCTCCTTTTTATAGTTGAAAATTTTTGAGGACGCATATGCAATTTCTCTTGAACCTCTCCCATGCGAGAGTACATGGGATATACCAAGTTATGTGTCGGAGTCTAACTTGTTGCCGCCTGGTTCTAAAAGTAAGATAGGGAGACCATAACTTGAACGCTGGATGTAGTTTGCTGATGTGAAATTCAAGAGGTATAAAGTTAATTGCATCACATATCGTCGGGAGGAACACAACATGAAGATATACCCTGCTAAAATTAGTCATAATTTCTTTTTATTTTAATTTAGTTGTTTAATTGTGACAAACACATCTGTTTGATTTTTTTGGGTCTTTTAACTTAAGAATTATGGTTTCAGAACATTTATTATGTGTACTACTTACTCCTATGCGTATGCAGTGTTTTTCAAATGTAGACTAAAAAATTAAAACTGGTTATTGCTGGTAACCATTTTATATCCACATGATATCCAATTGATATCCATTGAAACAAAAATTAAGTCCACCAATGTAGGCAATTGGTATCCAGTTGATATCGAATAGGAATCTTAAATCTAACCATGTATTTCATTGGTATATAATTGATATCAACCTAAAAATACAACTATATGCTATTTATATTAAATTGATATCCAACTGAGAAAATTAAGTCTAACAATGTATGCAATTGGTATCTAATTGGTATCCAACTGAATATACAACATATCATTAAGATTTCAACTAAGTAAGCCAAACTAAAACTAATTAATGTTATCATTTCGAAAGTCTAATTGCATGTGTGCAGTTGGTATCTTAATAGAATTTCAAATATTTAATTCCTACTACTTTGTGTATGCAATGTTTTTCAAAACTAAAATCTCAATCTAAATTTGGTTACTACTGATATCCAATTTGTATTCAATTGGTATCCAACTTGAAAAATTAATACTAACACTATATGAAATTGGCATCTAAGTGGTATCCAATTTGTATCCATCTAAAAAAATTAAGTCTAACAATGTATGTTTTTATACTCAACATAAAATATACTTTTGATTTCCAAAAATCATGTACGAAATCAATAAAATATGTCTAATAATGCATAGTACATATTGCTGTCAAAAACTGAAACAAAAAATAAACAGGATTCTAAAACCAAAACATGGAATGGGAATTCTAA
The DNA here is from genome assembly GCA_036553675.1 of Solanum okadae. Taxonomy (NCBI): domain Eukaryota; kingdom Viridiplantae; phylum Streptophyta; class Magnoliopsida; order Solanales; family Solanaceae; genus Solanum; species Solanum okadae. The sequence goes on along the minus strand of CM071685.1, from coordinate 8,726,204 downwards.
GCCAATCATCTATCTTCCAACTAATCTCATTGGTCTTGATGTAGAATGATTGATAGTATTCGGAGCAGGTTCATTTCCTATGTGCGGTCCACCATATTTGCTAGCAATAGTGTCAATTGTTTCGCTCTCGCTAATTGTGCCATCAACATTCTTGTTTTTTTCATATTGTAATAGGATTGTGACATACCTTTGACGATGGTATGTTGCATCAATGTCAATGTAACCCATATCAAAAACTCCATGGCTAATAGTTTTAGCAAATAGACATGCGTATAGTCCACAAGCACTGAAAAAACATTGAAAAAAATTATTTTGAGAAAGAAAGTGAGTTAATTATTATGAACAAATTACAATAAGATAGGAATACATACTTTGATCTTGGATCTTGTTGAGGTACATCATTCATAAACTCAACTTTGTGGCAGTTTACGTTTGAATGGAGAAGAAGAAGAAGAATAATGGAAAAGTTAGAAGAGGAAGAGAAACTGGCATGGGTGGAAAGAGAAACCGACATGGGTATGTGGGTGTGGGGGTGGGGTGTGGTGTGTGATGTGTTAAAAGAAATTCCTTAAAAGGTATAATTGATAATTATAAACTTATTCTCTCTCATAATTTCTTTCTTTCACCTATTAACATTATATAAATTAATTAATTTATAGATATAATTAATTAATTTATAAATTAAAATGATTTGTTAATACTTGTAATTAAAACTTTATAAGTAGTAATAGAAAAAATACATGTAAAGACCATAGTATTAACCCTTAAATAGATGTATGGAATGATTTTTGAGATTGGAAACCTAATTGTCTTGAATGGTTATAATACATGAATTATTAATGGGTTCTTGTTAATTCTAATTCCATAGATATATAGGTAATAGGTTAACTCGAATAGGTGAGTAAGAACTCGCAAGATTCTTATGAATAATATCTATGTCAATCAATAAATCATATAAATCAAATTAGTTAATTCAAGTGGATAACTAAACAAAATATTCTCTTGTTGAATTTAGTTTCTAAGTTTCTTGCTTATTTTCTAGTTTCTTAGTCTTTTCAATTAATAAAAATCACTCTTGAAAAATCATTTGAATAAATATTTAATACTAGTTTGATTGAAAAATTATTTGAATGAAAAATGAATTAATTGATAATAAATTTTGTAGTTAAACAATAAAATATGCCGCTAATCCTATTTAGTGATGAATTAGCGACGAACTTTTATTAGATACAAGTGAAATAACGATGGATTAGCCACAAAGTTCACAACTAATTCTAAAAAAAAAAATTAATATTGATTGGTCGAATATTAGTTATTCATATATTGGTGATCCTTATATATTTCGTAGGGACCTCACTTGTGGCAAATCTGTCATAATATTTACGGGCCAAATTGTGCCCACCTCCCCAATTCTATGAGTGGATGTGTGGCAAATCTGTCATAATATTTATTATTATTATTATTATTATTATTATTATTATTATTAGGGTAAAGGGTCAAATATGCCCCTAAACTATTCGAAAAGGTCTAGATATACCCTCCATTTAAAGTTTGGCTCACTCGTGCCCTCGCCGTCCAACTTTTCGTCTAGATATGCCCTTATGGGAGTTAGTTGGCCTGCTGGACATATCCAGCTCATTTTTCATTTCTTTAAATGTCACATGGAATTGTCATGTCATTTTGACTTTATCACATGTCATTTATATGAAAATAGAAAGGGATCAAATATTCCCCTAAAAAATTCGAACACTTAATCCGACCCATAAATCAACCCCCCTTTTAAATAAACTACTCGACCCGTTTTCAACAATTTTGTTTAAATTTTTATTTTTTTCGGAGAATCTCGAAAATGAGTAATTGATTAATAAAAAATATGAAAAAAATAGAAAATTAACGTCAAAAATTTACAAATAAATATTGTAATCTTAAATTCAACAATTTCAATAATTTTTTAAATTTTTTATTTTTTTCGGTAAATCCCGAAAATGAGTAATTGATTAATAAAAAATATGAAAAAAATATAAAATTAACGCCAAAAAATCACAAATAATATAGTAACCTTAGATTAAAAAATTTCAACAATTTTTTTTAATTTTTATTTTTTTTGGTAAATCCTGAAAATGAGTAATTTATTAATAAAAAATAGGAAAAATATGAAAAAAAATATAAAATTTACGCGAAAAATTCACAAATAAATAGAGTAACCTTAAATTCAACAATTTCAACAAATTTTTTACGGTAAATCCCAAAAATGAGTAATTGATTAATAAAAAATATGAAAAAAATTATAAAATTAAAAAAAATGTTGAAATTATTGAATTTAAGGTTACTATATTTATTTGTGAATTTTTGGCGTTAATTTTATATTTTTTTTCATATTTTTCTTATTTTTTATTAATCAATTACTAATTTTCGGGATTTACCAAAAAAAAAAAAATTAAAAAAATTGTTGAATTTAATGTCACTATATTTATTTGTGAATTTTTGGCATAAATTTCATATTTTTTTCATATTTTTTCTTTTTTTATTAATAAATTACTCATTTTCGAGATTTGCCGAAAAAAAATAAAAATTAAAAAAATTTGTTGAAATTGTTGAATTTAAAGTTACTATATTTATTTGTGAATTTTTTGTGTTAATTTTATATTTTTTTTCTTACTTTTCATGTTTTTTATTAATCAATTACTCATTTTCGTGATTACCGAAAAAAATAAAAATTTAAAAAAATTATTGAAATTGTTGAATTTAAGGTTACTATATTTATTTGTGAATTTTTGGTATTAATTTTATTTTATTTTCATATTTTTCCTATTTTTTATTAATCAATTACTCATTTTCGAGATTTACCAAAAAAAATAAAAATTTAAACAAAATTGTTGAAAACGGGTCGGGTAGTTTATTTAAAAGGGGGGTTGATTTATGGGTTGGATCAGGTGTTTATAGGTTCGATTTTTTTAGGGGCATAATTGATCCCTTTCCATTTTCATATAAATGTCATGTGGTAAAGTCAAAATGACATGGCAATTCCATGTGGCATTTAAAGAAATGAAAAATGAGTTGGATATGTCCAGCAGGCCAACTAATGCCCATAAGGGCATATTTAGACGAAAAGTTGGACGGCGAGGGCACGAGTGAGCCAAACTTTAAACAGAGGGTATATACCTTTTCAAATAATTTAGGGGCATATTTGACCCTTTACCCTTCTTATTATTTGAAAATACAACATTGGAACAACTACAGTTTGGTTCACAAATGTTATCCCTGCAAAGAATTTAGAGCAATTTTGACAATTTTGGTTCCTCAAAAAACACAATTGCCAAATTACTACACAACTTTCTTGCAACAATAAAGTTACAGCAGAAAAAATAAGGTATCTTCCCTACTGTAATGGCTTCAGATGGTGCTCAAACAAAGATGCCATCTCAATCTGAAAACATTAACACAAACAATATAAGTTCAAATTTCAAGCTCAATGAACTACAATTCTAAGAAAACCAAAGCTATCTGAACTTTGAACATTATTTTTTTGGACATACGGTGGTGTCCGGACCAACTTGAGAGCACCTCAATTACCCACCTTGTACCTTCTACCTCCCACCAACACTATGTAATTATGCCCCACAAAGGATTTAGGTAGATCGGAAGAAATCACTTAGGGATCGTTCGGTAGCTGGTTAGAGTTATGCAGATATTAGTAATAGATGGATAAGTTATGAAGGAATATATGTATTATTTTATGTAGGGTTGAGTTATTGACCTTCTATCTTGCATACAATAATCCATAGATTCACTCATAACTTATACATGTATTAGTTATGTGGGTTTCTAAATTGCAAACCAAACACGAATTAATATTATACATGAATAACTTACCTCTAGCTACCAAACACGACATTACTTATGCAAGACTTATTGGTATCTCTGCTAGTATTTGAACCCTAGGATTTGTGGGTTAAATCTTTTGTGGTTTTTACCCCACGTCATTGATCACTAGGACACATCGTGAGTTCTTATTTGAACTTGGGAAATTTCAAACTACATTTACCAAACAATTATATTAAGTTAATACCATCACAAACTAAATCAATTTGAAAATCTGTCTGACCTAAAAGTTGAAGTTTTGCATGGAACAGAAGATATTAAAAGAATTGTTAACTAGATATTTCACTTTTATCCATGCTAGTTTCCTGTTAAACTGGCATTGGGTTTGCCTTTGAAAGCACCATATAACAAGGCAGGCAATTTCAGCAAAAATTAGACAAGATTGATAACTTGTTAATGACAATATGATCAAATGCCACACAGTTACAGACAACTTACGGCTGTCAATGCTGCTTCAGCACCTTTATTCCCAGCCTTCCCACCAACACGGTCGAAAGCCTGCAACATTATAGGATTTCTATCATATGATATACTACCACAAACCATAACGACGCTGCCGTTGACAGCATAAGAAGAAGATACAGAGAATAATACAGGGAGGGGAGACTTAGATGGGTTATGATCAGCAGTCCAACAAGCCAAGAAGAATGTGTAGAACTATGTATAGATAAAAGAGGCGGTAAATTATTATAGTGATCCACAGAAATTAACAGTTAATAGCAGCAGAACTTAGGCTTGTTCAACTTCTTTTTCTCCCAAAACATTTAGGCTACTTGGATAAACAAGGTGCATATTAGATAAAGTTGGAAATATGATATCCTATCGATCATAAAACCGTAAAAGTTCCACATATAGAGGGTAAAATGAAAGATGGTTGCCGAACATGGTTAAGTCATGTCCCACGTAGTCTTCTAGATCAATTGGTCCATAGGTGTGACAATCAACAACAACAATGACATATGCAGTGTAATCCCACAAGTGCAGTCTGGGGAGGGTAGAGTGCACACAGATCTTACTCCTCCCACCTTGGGAGGTAGAGAGGTTGTTTCTGATAGACCCTCCGTTAAAGGAATAACATATCAAAGCATACCAAAAAAAGAAATAAAAGTGAAGAAATCATGACAAAATACTAAAGAAAGCATGACAAAGCATTTTGAAAAAAAGGAACAGTAACTACAACAAAGTTATGCAATAATCGAAGTACAAGAGACAATAGCAGACAATAGATAGGTGTGACAATAAAATGATTAAAGGTGAAGCTCCAAGGTTTGGTATTTTAATTTAAAGCTATTTTTTCTGTTGATAAAATTAAAGCTATAAATGTTTGTTGGGAAACATTAGTAAAAGGTCATATCTCTTGTAATTATGTCCAGGATTTAACGTCTGATTGAAGTTTGAAATAAAGATAAAAGGTATGATAGGTTACTGCAAAATCACTTTAACAATTAGTGGCTACTATAAATATAATCCTACTAATATGCTTGTGAAAAAAAGGAACTGATAGCTTAGCAAAATTACCTGTTCCAAGGTATCACATGTCAGGACACCAAATATGCAAGGAGTACCTGCAACTCATTAAATTACGAAGATCATAATTTTCATCAGCTAATGCAAAAATAAACTGAAAAGGTAGCAGCTAATAATGACTATAGAATAGCTTATAAATCCAAAGTAGCTGTAGTTATTAGAGGATTTGATAAAGATGTAGAATTGGCCATTGCATTATAGTCCTTAACAAAAGACCAATCTTCTTATAATTAACAAAGAGTGACAAAAGTACGGATGTATCATTTCTTCTTGTACTGCAGTGGATTAGAGAAGGAAAAAATTAAGTGTGACAGGAGTGAACCAATTGGAAAACGGTAATACTCTAAGATGACTCAACCATTTACATTCTTGTCTTTGATTTTCATGCGTAAAGTGAGATTCCTGTGCTTTTGACACATGAGAACTTGCTAGCACAGTAACACAAAATAGATGGCACTGTATTAGAGGTCAAGTTGAAAGTTTTCAGAGAACTCCCTATTGTTATACAATTACTTAAACATTACATCTCACACCATGAAACACCAACCATTTTGTAATGTTAAGTTGTTTGACGCCTTTAATAATACAACATTTAAAACTTCCAAGAATCACGGGGTTCTCAATTCTGAATAAGTAAATTTAAACAATGTGTTTTTTCGCTTGACAAGTACAGTCATACATAAATTCCTAGATTTTTAACAGGTCACACTCTCTTAACGACATACTTTTGTCTTACCACTATTCATAAAATACTCAATTCCTTTTTTCATACTAAAACTAAGCAATACATAAAAAGATGAAAAAATGGTACTCATTCATAGACCCAAATTTTAAAACCAAAGAAAAATAATCTGGAACTCACTGTTTGACACACATGGCATTAGAATAAATATCCATGGACTTACCAACTCTTACTCGGACACCCAAAGTCATATTACATTGGAAATGTAAAGGAGTCTGTTAACCCTCTTAAAAGAAAGGATAAGAAACTCAAATTATGCTCCGAGTAACAGAGAGCAAATCAGCTAGGAGTGAAGGAACTACGAATAATAAGGGTAGGGACCAGCTGTGGGGGGACATGATATCTAGGATATGCCATTTCCATATCTCATGAAGATTAACATACCACGGGAAGCGCTAATGATGCTCAAGAATTGTACCTTCCAAAAAAATTATGCTCAAAATTTTAAAAATATAATTAGAAAATACTGCAAGATTGACAATGCAAAAAATAGGCCACTTACCTGAATTTAAACCTGCTGAAAGTACTCCAGATGTGGCAGCATTAACCACGGCATCATAATGGGAGGTATCACCTCTAATCTACTGGCCACAAAACACACAGAAAAAGAGAAAATTAAAAGATAATAATCCACACAAAACAAGAAGAAACAAAATTAACTTTCGAACACCTGTGGAAAAGATTAGTCATGCCAGGATTTAGATAAGAGACAAAAACCAGAAAGATGGATCGTTTAAGTTAAAGGAATAACTACTGACATAGCAGGTATTTCTCTGTTGGTCTTAGCTCTGATATTCTGATCTTAGCTTTATATCGCCATCTTTTTCAAGTAGAACACCTAATACTTTTGACTAGAAAGATAATACATCCTAAAAAAAGATAAATCAGAAAACACTGACCAAGACAAATCATATCATTCAAATAGAGCAGATTCTGATAAATCTTTCATTTCCAACATCATTACAACCCAAAAACCACAAAAGAGTATCAATTTGATGAATCCAAGCAACATAAACTTCAACAAGGAATTTAATCTCAATACCTTTCTTACATATATTATTTTCTTATCTATTTCTAACTTTTTTGGGACTGAGGCGTCATAGTTGTTGTTGTATCAAAAGTAGTCCTATAATATGTCATCCTTGATAGAGTTTTGTTTCATTTTCCATTAATTTTTTCATTGATGGAGTAAGGGTTGTAACAACGCACGATCTTCTCATCAGGAAGAAAGGACACATTCACTACTGTTCTCATCAATCCTAAATTTGTTTACCTCTGTAATTCATTTGAATCAAGCACAATATGAAAATTGATAGTCCTATAAGACATAAGCTAGAGCTGAAAAACTAAAAGAAAACTATCCGCAACACTCATATTTTCATAGTCGTATAACCAAAAGGACCATCAAAAGAAACAATTAAAGGAAGAAAGAACAGAACAAGAAGGTATACAAAACAACGTCAAGATCTGAAAGAAGCTCACCACAGCACCGATACACAATATTGATTGATACTTTCTTGACTTGCCAAGTTGCTGTGCGACAACACCAATTTCAAAACTACCAGGAACCCACACAACCTGCACACAACACATTATGAGGAAAAGACAAATGATGCCTTGAAATGGAAGACACTACTGATCATGCCTAAACTCAGCCTCAAATCTATGATACAACATATTCTAAAACAAAAATACCATCATGACGTGTTTTTTTCTTTATAAATGAGTAATATGTGGTATTCATGCTCTAACATGGCACATCATGGAAAAGTTTTACATGATGAAGATTGGATCTTAAGAAGTATTTAAGTTCATGGAACCACACAAATTAACTTTCTTTTTCTGAGGGGGTGTATGTTCAAATGCACCAATGTTAATGGCATATTCAAGTGATCAGTGTTTTTCTTTCCCCTTCACTTTGGATTTGCTGTAGTTTTAATTGTTGATCTAACGTATTAATCTTCAACGTGAGCTCAACCAGTGACTTTCTTCCTTTCATCCTTACTCCCGGCATATTTATATTGAAGGAAAAGATAATCAGAAGGTTTTAAAAAGAGTGATGGACCAGAAATAACTGAGAAGAAAGACCAAAATACATAGATAAATAATTCATGAAGAAATTATTATCTAACAGTGCCTCGGTCTACATGTTATAATCAATCAATCATATAATTTTTTGAGACGGTAGCAAGAACAAAAGACACATACATCAATGTCTTCTTCTCTAACTGAGTAACTCTTGAAAGTGTTCAAAGCTCCCTCCAAAAGCTTCTTGGTGATCAGATCATTAAAACGTGCCACCACCTTTAGAACCAAAAAGGGAAATCGATTTTCAATAATACAGAAAAGAACCAACAGAAGTTGAAATATTGAAGCTATCACAAAGTCAACAGCAATATGACTTTAAGTCAAACCAAACACATGAAAGAGCAACAGAATAAGGGGTCGTTTGGTAGAGTGTATAAGAATAATGCTGAATATGATGTATTAGTAATGCATGCATTAGTAATGCAAGCATTAGTATTGCTTGCATTAGTTATGCTTGCATTATTTCTTATACATTGTTTGGTTTGATGTATTGGAAATAGCAAGGCTTGTATAAAGACTATTAAAAAAATATTTGTTTACAAAAATACCCCCACATTCTTTTACAAAAAAAAATAAAAAAATAATTATAATAATAATAATATAATAATAATAATAATAGTTATTATTATAATAATTATAATAATAATAATTATTATTATTATTAATAGAGGGTAGTTTTGTCATTAGTTAATCTAATGCATGCATTAAAACCATTGTATTGCTAATACCTAGAAATCCATGGTATTAGCAATACACACTTTAATACACAATAGAGTGTATAACTAATGCAAGCATTAGTTATACATAGGTTGGAAAAGGGTACCAAACAAGGTACTAGTAATACACAGTGCTAATACATGCGTTATTTTTCCTAATACACTCTACCAAACGACCCCTAAGTTCATTAGCTTGCTACAATCATGCAGAGAGATAAAATTCCAAATGTTTGAGACAAAATGGCCAACATCTGGAAATTCTTTCTAGAGAATAAATGGATGGCTATTTATAGCTATATTGACTATACCTTCACCTGTGATATAATCTATTCTCGCTGTTAAAGATCCTTACATTAATAAAATACCCCCTGAGACCCAATTTGTCTGGCAGTGTTGATGGGACATGGAGTTTAAGGGAAGAAAAGGAAGACCTTTGCCACATACGCTAAATAAACATAAAAATGCCAGAATATCCTTACTAACAAAGTACTTCCTCTGTTTCATTTTATGTAACTGTTTTCCTGGTCATGGAGTTTAAGGAAAAAAAAACATTTAGAGGTCTTAAAACAATCCATGAAACTTTTGTGGCAATAAAATCAGGATATCAAAGATAAAAGACGGAAAGTTAGAAATTAAATAGGTCATTTTTTAAACAAACGAAAAAGGAAAGAGCGTCACGTAAAATGGAACAGATGGAGGATTTATTTTACATCCGACTCATTGTTCATCTTTTTTTATTTTTTAATCCTTTCTTTTGTATACTGACAATTTCATTTGCCATCCATTTTTCAATCACCACAACATCCTTTCGAAAGAGGATATTTTTTTTCTCAAAAAAGCTGAATTTATGTTTGCATTGTGAGTCATGATAATGGTAGAATAAGAATGGAAAAATTAAATAGTTTCCAAATCCAAGAAAGCATCAATCTTTTTCAGACGGCCTAAGAGGAAATAGTAGGGTAAAAAGATACGAAGAGCTTACTAAAATGTAACAATAAGCAAGCAACTATTGAGAGAGTAACCAAAGAAAATCAGATATGTAATAAAAAGGTCAATCTGATGCACTAAGCTCCACCTATGCGCAAGGTACGAATAAGGGCCCTCCCGACATATCATCTCCAATAGCATGATTTTACTTCGTCTTTCCCTTAATAAGTCATCAAATTTGGTGTTTTTTGTTCCCTACTGTAAGCAGCCTAACCAATAGGTCATCCTCCCTCCATTCTTACTTTCTTTTTTATATATTCCGTTTATAAAAGAATGTTTCTTTCCTCTTTTTGGCAACTATTTAATTTCAACTTTTCACATGACATACGTAAGATCACACAAGATTCAAAAATCTTCTTTTTAATGACTTAAACTCCGTCCAAGATTCAAAAATCTTCTTTTTAATGACTTAAACTCCGTTCAAGTCAAAACGCGACAAACAAATTGAAACAGAGGATAGTAATGGAGAACAAATAAAGGGTAAAAAGCGAAACACACTCACAATAGCAAACCGATGTCCCTGTGCAGAAATAAGAGAACCAGCCAACTCTCGAACAGCTGATGTTTGAACAAAATCCCCACGGTCACACTGTTGTCTCTCAATTGCACATCCAAAACCTAATCAATTGAGCAAACAAGTTTCACAAATTTGAAACAACCCCAAAAATGGAATTAAGTTAAAAATTAGTACTAACTTTGAGATTGAGTAAATGAGGGAGCAGTAGTTGATTTGGGAATGCTTAGGGATAAAAAGGGGCGATGACTATGAGGCTGCTGCAAGTATGAAGTATTTACGAAATTTGATTGAGGACGAACAAGAACACTGAATTCTACAAATGCCGTAGTTGACATTTCTCCTCACTCTTTGGAGCTGTGATGTTTACAAAGTAGGAGAATTTTCTTGCTTTCACCAAATTGTATGAAAAGGAAGAAAAAGGAAAGGGATTGAAAAGTTTAAACAGAGGGGGGAAATGGTTGGGAAGAGATATTAATGGTGATTGATGACTACAAGAGGAGTAGATGTGATTGTAGCCAACCCTATGGGTGTGTTTGGTAATAAAAAAAAAATCATGGAAAATATTTTTCGAAAAAAATACTTTCTAGTGTATGATTGGTAAATGAAAAACATCTTTTTAGAATTTTTTTTTTATTTTTGGCTAGAGAGTAGAAAATACTTTTTAGGAAAATGGTTTCTGACTTGATAATCATCTGGCACTTGATCTCGACACTCTATTTGGAACCTGATCCGACCTTAGGGGTTGTTTGGTACGTATGAAGGAAAATATTTTCTTGGAAAATAAGTTGATTTCTAACTTATTTTTTCATGTTTGGTTGGTAAGTGGAAAATGGTTTTCGGAAAATATTTTCTAGTGTAGGATTGGTGAATGAAAAACACTTTTTTAGAAAATATCTTTTATTTTTGGCTGGAGAGTAGAGAATACTTTTTTAGGAAAATAGATTCTAATATGAAAATCAACTCTGACAATCAATTCGGCACCTGATCTCGATACCCAATTTGGAACCTACTCCCTACTCCCGACTCGGGACCTGACATTTTAACTAGAACCCGACCTTGACCATGACCCAAATTAGGATACAATTCCAAGACCAAACCCAAGACCTAACCCCATTAGAGACCTGACATTCGAACTAGAGTATGATCCCGACACATAAACCTGAATCTGAATCCAACCGAGACCCAACCTTAACCCGAGACCCAACCCCGACCCGAGACACAACCTCCACTCTCAACCCCAACATCCAACTTTTGAAACGGAATCCAACACAGACATTTGACCAGAGACTTGACCCTGACTAGAGACTCGAGACCCGAACCCGACTTGAGAATCCAACACGACCCTGACTTGACTTCGTCACCTGACCCAAGACCCGGCTCGAGAGTCGAACTCAAGACACGACCCGAGATGCGAACTCGAGACCCGACCCCAACCCCAACCTCAAGCCAACAGCTAATCCCGACTCGAGACCCACCCGATCGCGACCTCGACCTGACACCCAATTTTGACCCGACCTTGACCTTGACCCTCGACCTTGAGACCCGATCTCGACCCTGACCCAAGACCCAACCCCAACCCCAAGACCCGACGACGACACTCAACCTCGACAACTAAACCTGAGACGCGACCCCGACCCTATCACTCGGCTCAAGACTTGACTCAAGAATCGACCCCAACCTGATACCCAACCCCAATCTCGATCCGACACCCAATTCAAGACTCGACCTCAACACCCAATCTGAGACTCGACCATGAGACCCGACACCCGACCCCGACCCGAGATCCAACCAAGACCCGAGACCCACCCGACCTTGACTCTAGACCCGATCCCGACCACGAGACCCGACCCCGACTTGACACTTGACTATGTTAAACGTGTTTAATATATGTTACTTTTATGTCACCATTTATGTGATACAGATGGAATTTGGAAAATTAACTAAAATTTTAATTTATTGTAAAATTTTGGGTTGTTAATTTATTGTAATTTATGGTACTCCCTCTGTCCCAATTTATCTTTTACTCCCTCCGTCCCATTTTATGTGGCACCATTTCCTTTTTGGTGAGTCCCAAAAAGAATGTCACATTTCCTTATATGGTAAGTATTTAAATACAATTCCTCTTTTACCCTTGTTGGTCCCACTTAATATTAAAATAATACTCCAATACATTTATGAGGAGAGAGAAAAGTGAGTCTACTTTTTAAAGGGCAATTTGGTAAACAACTCAAAGTCTTCATTTATTTCTTAAACTCTGTGCCCGGTCAAATGTTGCCACATAAAATGGGACAGAGGGAGTAATTATTTTGAATTGTCAATTATTGTGAGTTATAGTACTTTTTACGTAGTTTACAAATATATGAATTTCATTTCAATAAAATTGAAGATTCCACGCGCAAATTTCCGGTCAAAGTTAAACTGTTTGACTCTCAAAAAATGAAAAGTGCCATATAAATTGGGCTTCTGTCTGGCTTCGTGCAGTATAAAATGTCTCGTCTTAGGCCCTTGCCTTTTAAAACACTGTGTAGCACATATGGAATTAGGAGAGTCAATCAAATTCTTATACAATTTTTATATATTTTCAATTGTTAATTATTGTGATTTATAATGCAATTTACGTAATTTTTAAGTAATAGATGTTATTTCATCTATTCAAATTTAAGTGGCACCAATAGAATTTTGAGATTCAACTAAATCTTTTATATGTTTTTAAAATATTTTAAGCTGTTAATTATTGTAATTTATAGTACCTTTTATTTAATTTCAAATGGATAAGGTATTTTTAAGAGTTGTGTCCTTGTAGCCTCTTATTAGATGATAAAAAAAATTAAGTTGTTGATTATTGTGATTTCTATTGCTTATTATGTAATTTTTAAATATATAATAAAATATTTTAAATTGTCAATTATAATAATTTATGGTATTTCTATGCAATTTTTAAATAAATAACAAATTAAAAAATAACAAGACAAATAAATTAAAATGAAATGGATACTAAAATTTTAACAGTCGGCCCATGAAAACGAACATTGGAATTATAAAATTACCAAAGTCGTTTGATGATTAGATGTATTTGGTTTGTTTTATGTATTTGATATGTACTTGATGATTAGACGTATCTGAATTGTTCATTCTATATCTGATCATTTCTTCTAAAATTAGTATTATATTATCTGTTGGCATTCATGCTACAAGAAAACTAAATGGTTTGGTTGGTTAAAGGTTAAAGGTTAAAGGTTAAAGGTTGAAGATTGAGTTATTTATCTAGAGAACTATGGATCAATTTCCATTAAATACATGTTTTTCCTTTTGATTTTCTAGTGGAGCATCCATGTTCTAAAAATTCTAAATTCAACACTACGGTTAGTTAGGGTTGAAATTATAGATGTTTGATATCTATTAAAACTATTTATATACAATCCCAAATTAATCTCACAAAGAAGGGAACATAAATATCATTTTTAGAAAAACATTTGCATGTGGTATAGAGGGAGAGCTTAGTAAGAGTTAATTAAACTACAAACTAGTAGTTGTACTTTTTGATTTGGAGATGGCATGCAGTCTTCACTTGTTTGAATATTTGATCGTCTTTTTTGTTGTTGCATTTTTAATTCGTACTTTTAAAATTTGGATTTATAATTTTGTCTATTTGGTACAATTTTGATTGTATCATGAGCCATATTCATTACACCTAGCTCTCCCCAAAGAAACTATAAATGTTATAGAGTGAAATACATTGCACTTTTTGTAGTATGTTCATATGTTATGAGAAGAAATCTTCTCTATTAATGCTTGCACAAGTACGCAAGACGGAATAAATAAGGATATTTCACGAGTTGAAATATTATATGTAATTATTTTATTTTATGGGATAATAATCTTACTATATTAATATAAATGATAGGATAAAATAATTTTGAAAATTAATTAATACCTTATATCAATATGGATCCAAATTAATTTCAAATTTATCCCGAAGTTATTATACCAAACGATATTGAGCTCAAAATAATTAAAGGGTTGATTATCCCTTCAATTTTTTTCTTGCAGGATCCTCTTCTTGTTCTATTTAAGTAGTGTATATTACATATATTGTTCACTGACAAAACAATGAAAATAACAAAAATATTCTTAAGGTCCGTCAAAACCTTTTTGAACTAGATAAGGGGAAGGTTTTTTTAAACAAACAACTTCTTTTCAACAATTATATAATGTATATTATTTCTAATATAATAAAATATAAACCAAATATATAATAAGAAATAATATCAACATAGCTTATCTTCCGACCCCTTAATTATGAAGGTATAAGTAGTGAATAGAGACGACTCATCAAATTAAAATTAATACAAAGTAATGTTTACTTTTTACTTAAGCTAATTTCCAAATATTCCTCCCTCTCACCTTAGAAAATCATTTCCCTTAAGAAATTACTAAAATCACAAGAAGTAGTTATGTTCCAGCAGATTTAATCATTTTATGGTTTGTGGCTATCCAATTTTAAAACCAAATAATGACCTCCAATATTAACTTGCTATATATACAATTGTAATCAATTAAGAGTTAGAAAAATATATACCAGATGGAATAAAGTTGAGTTCGGAGCCAGAAAAACTATTTTTTAAAAGTAAAAATGTTAAAAGGGATAATGCTTTTTGAGAAAGACCAAAAGAGACAATACACTTAAAATTCATAGCCAACAGGTAAAAGTTCAGTTAAAAATATATGAAATTTGACTTTATCAAGGTCATAATTTTAGAAGAAAATGTTCTAAATTGACCTTGACAAGTCATACCAATCTTAGACAAAAATGTTTAATATTTGGCCTTAACAAGGTCATTATTTAGATAAAAAAAAATTCAAGGTCAAAATGAATTTTAATTCCAGTTAAGTATGTCTAAAATTGTTCCCAAATGAGTGTCTTGCCCCCAATAAAAGGATACGAGTTAAATGAAGGCTCAAAAGCTAATATTTATGGAAAAACTACCTAAGTACACAAACATTTCTATCATATGTACTAGTGTCCTCTATATTTTAAAATTATTACATATTGTCTCACTAATTAATAATTTCATAGCAGATTTTAAGTCAGATATACCATCCCCTCGCTCTCTCCTTCTTTCTCCCGCTCTCTCCAATATTTCTTCTCTCCCCCTCTCTCTCTCTCTCTATATGCATGGATACATGATGAATGTATTAGTGCATTTTTTATACTAGACTAGATATATGTATCCTTGATAACAGATACATAAGGAGAGAGACAAGCGAGAGAATCTGTGTATCCCCATATACATGCGAACCATACTTGGATACAATGTATCTAGAATAAATTACACCTAAATTGATGCTTATACATCCTAGATGGACATATCTAAGTGCACTAGATACATGCATCTGGCAAAGAAAAAACGATATGAAAGTTAATTTCCAAAGAGGTCACATAATTAGAACCTAAACTAGTGAAATTTGTATTGCTAGCTCAATAATTATACACTAGGCTCATTTATTAATGCACATATGCATTTTGGTGGGTGGGCTTAAAATTGTTTGGCTTGATTTGAGTGCCAGTATTTTCTTTCTATAAGAGCTTGGTGATTAGGCCACAGATTCTCACTTGGCAAGTAGCACCATTGCTATAGTATAGTGCAATATGCCTCATTTAGTTTCTACACAGGCCTAAAGATGTACCAAAAAAAGGGCCTAAAGAAGCAATGTATATTGCCTGATTGACTAGTGTCTAGTGTATCACACACAGAGTTGAAGAGAGAACTAGAGTTGAATACTTCTCAACCTTTTTTCTATATAAGCTTTTTGTTAATCCTGTACTGTTTGCATTTTTACATCCAAACATCTCTGGTGCAGCTTTCTTACAAGGTTCATTTGATTTAGTAACTCAAACAGCCAAATCAACCATAGCGTATTTCATCACATGAACAAGATATATCCCCTCTCATCCACACCAATTTCAGGTAAGTAGGAAGTTATCACATAGTTATAATAGCCATCGATTTGCCTCGGCCCATGGAGAATCCCTTAGTGCCATCTGGCATACGAGGTACAGAAGATTGCTTGGGCGCTGCTGACTGCTCAAGAACAGGCTGCCCTAGACCAGCACGATTGATATTTGAGAGGGCATTTCGCACATTGCTTCCACGATTCACGTTTGATATGGGAGCTCCTAGATGACCTCCACGATTATTTTGATGAGATTGGGGACGTCCACGTCTCTGACCCTGTCCCTTACCCCGACCCCGACCCTGACCACGACCACGATTCTGCCCATCACTGCCATGCTCCTCCTGTAGATGTAAAATAAAAATGATAATACCGACTACAGTATAAATCTTGTTAAAAACTAGTCTCTGCAGGATTATGTGGTGCAGTTACTAAATACTAACTGGATACGTCACCATGTTCTAGGAATAAAAGGAGATTCACTTACTGCAAGCTCATTGAATTTAGCATCAATATGGTGGCTCGACTCTTCATTAAGCTTCTCGTTGACCTCTAATGCAGAACCATCATCCCCCTTGAAGTTTTCACTTTCATGACCAGCTTTTTTCCCTTGAGCTTGACCAGATTTTTCCTGTGAGTTAACCAAAATCCTTACATACATGATAGTAATAAAAAATGAAAATCAAATACATCCAGTAATATTTATTTATGGCAAGAAGGCTTAATTTGAACTTATCTCACAACTGGAACATTAGTCAAGAAACTATTTCTTTTAGTAAGTGAAAAAATTGGGTAAGATCCACTGGATCTGGTAACAGGTAAAACCCAAAAGCTACTCCTAATACTGCCAAGGGAGATTCCGGTATCCAACCATAGATATTCTTCAGCAATGACTGCTTCTGAATGGAAAGGCAAGGGATGGATTGGAAACAATGAATAACATAATAAGATATGACTTAAAAATTCAAAGTTTCCTTGTCGATCTATTTCTTTTCCTTCAAATGCTTCAGAACAATCAATTTATTTTTTATTTTTTTTTTTTTTTTTTTTTGATAACCGAGAAATCCGTCTGTGACCCGCCCTTTGGACCAATCACAACCTTCAATTTATTTAGATGCATAATTGACAAACAAATCTCGGTGCACTCAGAACAAACTTGGACTACAAATATGTAGTCTTGAGTATCTAAATGATGCTAGTAACATTAATCATCAGTTCTGAATGCTCATTTTTCTTTCACTAAAACAGAATAATATGCTCCTTAAAAAGAGAAGGGAAAGACTGTTCAAGACTCACTGAGCTTCTGAGAAGTAACCGGACTTTCAGAGCATTTCTCCAGTTATCATCATTTAATTCTACAACCTGTAATGTAAGATCACAAAAGAAATTATAGGATGCCAGAGACGGAGATATTGAAAATGTTACTAGAAACAACATTATATTAACTTACCGCCCTCTCGGCCAATTCGGCGGTTTCGTATTCCACAAATGTGTGCAACTGCATTCAGATATTCAATTCAGATTCTAGAAAAGGAATACCTTTATACCAAGTACAAATATAGACCCTTTGTTATTTTATATGCAAGACTACAAAACTATGTAGCAGTACCAATTGATTCCACTTATTGTTCTTGTATACTCGCATCGGTAGTAAAGTCGAGCTTTATTTACCAAAAACAGATTATAAACAACTCGAACATGACATTAACCATTTCTTAAGTTAATTCTGGCTGTAGTTGGGTGAAGGCATCGAGTTCAAGATTTCACACGGATGAATGAACTACTATATTGCACTATCAGCAAGTAAATCACACCATCTGATGCCTACCTTGTTGCTGTGAAGCATACTATCTGACTTTGCTGTTCTAGATCCTGAAGATGCCCCACCATTGGAAGACTGAGGTAAGCAGGTGCGTATCATTTTAACGCTGATGCAGTAAGCAAGAGTTTTAGAAAGGCTGATGATATTTTATGTTAAGCATATCTTCTGAACATATAGACCATAAAAGGTATTCTACCTTCCAACTGCTGAGAAAATCTTCATGAGATTCTGATGGCAATGATCCTCAGGCAAATTTTCAGCAATCACTATTCGAGACTAAAAATGACAAACAGGAACCAGAACAACAAAATACTGATAAATATCTGATATCAACTACTAGATGGAAATAAATGTTCCATCGAACTTTGTTTGTTGTAAATCAGCACAGCTAGAAACAAAAAGAGACCTACTTGCAATTCTTCCAAGTTGGTTTCGGTCAAAGGAATTTTGCGTTTAACCTTCATTCCATCTTCACTAACAACCTAGGAGGACAAAAAGCAAATAACGAAATACATTAAAATGAGTAAATTAACGAAGAGCTATGTGTTTGAGAGAAATTATGCTGGAACTTACATGGTGGAAGCTTGTGATTAGCAAAAGAAAAATACTTAACATAGGCAGCGAGATTAAATTTGGATGGGAAAGGGGTGGAAGGTGAAAAGGAAAAACTCACCAGCTTTGTAGAGCTCCGCAGAACTTGAGCAAGCTGTGCATGATTACGTATAAGAGCTTTAATCTTCTTGAACAACGCAACCACAGATATTGGTACTGTAGCAAATAAAAGAAGTCCAGGTTGTCTTAAGAAAGATCTCATCAGAAACAAATACTTCAAATATCTATAAAACAAAAATTAGCAAGGAGAAACTCGAAGCACAAAGGCTAAGGACCTTACCCCCACCCACCCACCCCACCCTTTATCACACAAAGTCAAGGCTCAAGGCAGTGTTGTGAAAGACGATCGCCTCGTCGCCAATGGCGAGAGGCGAGGCGACCCTTCATCGCCTATTAGCTTTGTGGCAAGGCAATCTTCAAAAGGCGACAAAGGCAAGAGGCGTGTATTTTCTTAAAAAAAGACTACCAGTTTAGGGTTTTAAAAGTTAAAATTATTTTAGGGTTTTCTTTCCAATTTGCACAGCTGCACTCTTAGACTCCGACTGCGACACCAACTAGTCGACCCAACTAGACTTCTCCGGCAGCCAGCCAGACTTTTCCGACGACTCCAAGGTCCAACCAATACATGTTTCTTCTTTTCTTCTACCTTTGCTTCTTTTCCCTTCTCCTTCAGACTTCAGAGTTACTTTTACCTCTATATGTTTTCTCATTGTTTTGACTTTTATTCTGTTTTTCTCATTCAAGATCTAGACTTTTAGTATGTACCATCTATTTTCAATTTTTAAATTGAAATATTTGCTAATTTGTTATTGCTATTGAGATTTTGATTATTTATATATGCAATTAAATATTATAATTATTATTAATGAAGTGCTGCCCTTGTCGCATTTTGTCGCCTTTCACCGTCCAAAACAATGGCTAAAGGACAACTTACCGTAACCTTCCTGATCCTTGAGCATATGCTTTATTAAATGATCAGTTGTTGCCAAATTTAAATCACTGAAATAGAACTCCACCTACAGACAACGGAAACACATCGGAATTAGTATAATACACAAAGAAATAACACACCGTGTCTTACTCTTATACAATTTAACACACACTTAGAAACTTTTCTAAAATCTAGCAGCACTATCTTGGAGCTTCAAAAGAGTTCGGTAAGTTAAGAATGTACATCGCAGTATCAGTTTGTTATCTACTTACAGCTAGTACTATAAGCTCAACGGAATTATGAAGAAATAAATCAGTAATGCACACTTCTACTCAATCATACATAAAATCCACACTATATATGCAACTCTAAACACACACCCAAATTTCAATTTACCATTTGCATAGAACCAAAAATCGAAAGAAACAAACACAACATAAGAAACAATACAGGGCACCCAAGGGTGTGGCCTAGTGATCAATGAGGTAGAATAAGAACCATGAGGTCTCAAGTTCAAATTCCAGCAAAGATAAAAACACTATGTGATTTCTTCACATCTCATCAGTTGCTCATGAGTGGTGGCAAGTATCAAGTGGAATTAGTCAAGTGTGCGAAGATTGATCACAAATACTCAATACAGCAAGAACTACTACTACTACTACCACACCACTACATCTAGGCGGCTACATTCCAATACTCAATAATTCATCTTTTAGAAGAAATCCAGTTTTCTCCTAAACTAGAGATTAAGCATCAAGAGTAAGAATCAGAATAATATATACATAAAACTTTATGCTTACTTGATTAACAATCTTTAGAGCAGCTTCATCAGTTAACCCTCCACGTTTACTAGCACTAGCATGATCTAAATCAGCTGCACCACCACCACCAACCTCTTGTACACCACCGCCATAATACGGTGATGGATACTGAACCTGCAACTGAGGAGGATATACATAATGGTTCCGAACTGGATGAAAACCAGCCTGATTCAAATCTGTCAGAGACGGCGTAGGAGAAATCGATGCCGATGACGATGAGGTTCGCGGAACGAATGCCGGCGCCAACGCGTTAAGTCTGGTGGGGGAAGGGAGATCAGACGGTGGAGAACAAGAATCGGTGTGATCAGACGGTGGAGATGTAGCCGATGAATCGGTGAGTAAATCTACGGCAATTGCCGATTCTTCCATAGCCATAATCGATCAAAATCTTGTTAGGGTTTAGAGAAAAAATATTAGTTCTTCATTCATAGAGAAAACAATGAAAAAGAATTTCTGGGCTCAAAGCAAGTATAAGTAGACAAGTACTCAATGCTGTTATTTGGAATTGATGGGACCAAATCATTGACTCCCTTTACTCTTTATTTCTTCTCTTTTCCACCTCCATCATAAATAAATAAATAACATAATATATTATTATTTTTGGTAAGTAAATTTTATTTATCAAGTAAACGTTTTAAATCAAGAAAAAATCAACTAGTATGGACATCAGCTTCATTCTTGCTAAGCTTGACAATTATAACTAATCTAGCTACATCTTATGGATATATTTTCAAATCATGCATTCGAGCATTTATTCGAGAATAATTACTGTCTCTACTGTGAATTTTCTGAATAATGTGTTCGATAAGTGAACTTGCTGGTTGCTGCTTCTGCTGGAAGATTCTGTTATAGCGCTCTAATCATAAACAATAAATTGTGTTAGCCAGTGTCAATTTATACACGAGTGTTGTACTATTTTTGTCATTCATAAACTAGATTGCTCATTGAACCTCATATGTCCAGCTCATAGTGTCTCTACTAACCCTTGCTAAGTTGATACACTAGTTTAGACCTCTGGAGCATATGTACACGGATAGAATAGGCGATCAAGATCCTCATTCTCCTACTGACATAAAGGACAAATAGGGGACTTGATCAAATTTCATTTAGTTGATCTATCTTTAATTACAATCATTTAGGAGCTTCAATGTTTGTCCATACCAGTAATCTTCATTCTACCCTCTCCATTTTACCTTTTTCTGTCAATAGAGTACTTTTTCATGCCTCTTACACATGTCTTAGTATAACTAACCTATTGTACATGTTTAGCAACTTTTAAAAATTATTTATACCACCCAGGAAGCTTGTTTAGCTTGTATGTTCCATACATCATTCTGCCCATAATAGCTAATGAATCCAAGCAATTCATGACTTGTCTTTTTTCTGGCATAAATTTCATAGTAGTTTACCAATAGCAACCTTGTTCCATGCATGTCAAGAAAATTCAGACCTCCACTTGCTTTGGGGCTACACGGCTTTTCGCATGCAATCAAAGCTTTTCTTGAGGTC
The DNA here is from genome assembly GCA_036553675.1 of Solanum okadae. Taxonomy (NCBI): domain Eukaryota; kingdom Viridiplantae; phylum Streptophyta; class Magnoliopsida; order Solanales; family Solanaceae; genus Solanum; species Solanum okadae. Next base: position 8,704,095 of record CM071685.1, on the reverse strand, counting down.
TCAATATTATCACTGCATAGAAATCTTCACATAGCCTTCACTGTTTGAATGATTTTTGGGGAAGGGAAAATTGTTGAGACCAAAACATTTGAATAACATACAATACACTCTTGATAAGTTGATCTCTACCAGCATATGATAAGAATTTAGGGATGAGGCTCCTCTCCAGTGATGATCTCTTCAGTTTCCCCCAGTGCTATCTTGTATACTTGATGTCACGCCCCAAACTCAAGGGGAGCAACTAGCTCCTAATGCCAAAACTCAGACCCTAGCCGACCCTGCTGAACCATTTGCTACTAGCGCATGGCAGACACACGTAATCAATAAAAAAAACTAGTATATCCCGACTTAAAACTAAGCCCTCGGCCGGTAAGTCCCCTGTCAACATATATATAAAAGAAACAGCTATTCCCAAGAGTTCATATAAAGAAATAGCTAATTAGCACAAAAGTCCTGACTGGGCCGTCGAGGCAACCATGATATCTATACAAAAACTGGAAGCAGGTATATATCAAGACAATACATCAAACAGCTCACAATCTTCAGTAAACCAACAAAACTAGGCCAGCATGGCCATAACCTAGATGTACACCCCCACACACTAGTCTACAAGCCTCAAAGAGTAGTAAAGATTACAGGACAGGGCCCAGCCTACCCATAAAAATATACACAACAAAAGCTAACAAACCTCCAAACTATGGCAGCTCCAGAGGAAAAGGGCTAGCCAACCGGATAAAAGTCAATCCTGCTACTGAGGAGGTCTACTCGGTCGTCTGTCAGGACCTGCATGCATGAATGCAGCGCCCCCAAGCAATGGGGCATCAGTACAAAATAATGTACAGAGTATGAAAGGTTGTAGACTAAATGAGCAAGTACCATAATATACCAAAAGCAATCAGGTAAGGAATTCAAATTTAGATAAGCATGCCAACCCACTACTGAATCTAATAAAATACAATAATGATCAAACATCAACCTAACCATGCCCCATAAGCCCGGTAGGTACAAACAACATACCACCTACTTAGGCCCCCATAAGCCCAGAAGGTACCAAATCAATCTACATAACCTTATCGATAGCCCCTAGTCTTTGTAAGAAGTCACATAACCCTTTTTGGCAACAATATAGCCCCGTAGGCAGCGCATAGCCCTCGTAGGCAACATCATAGCTTTGTGGGCTTCATGTAGCCCTCTTTTGCATCATATAGCCTTGTAGGCAATACATAGCCTCTTTGGCGTCAAAATAGCCCCCCCGTAGGCAACACATAACACATATAGTCCCGTGGGCAACACATAGCTCTCTTTGGCAATAACATAGTCCTATTAGACAACATCATAGCCCTCATAGGCAGTTCATAGCTCAACAACTAACCACAATAGCCCCAAGGGTGACAAGAAATAATTAAATAGGCTGAAGGCGAGCAGTTTAGCTATAAACAATATATATGAATAATGTCCAAGTTGTTCCTAACTTAGGGTTGTTCTGAACAGATTATGAGTCCATAAAATGAGGGTTTATAACCACTCAATCAGCCAACCACTCACAATTACATCTACATCATAACTAACATTAACTACCCTATTATATCACTTCCAAGCTCTAAGGAAACATGCTGAACGAAGGGAGTAGCCTTAACATACCTTTCCCTTTATAATTTATGCTGAAAATACCTCTGTCCACACCACTACAACACTAAAGAAAAAGGTAAAATCAATCAATATTTAAGGATAAAAATTACTACGATAATTCGACAATCGATACGGATTTCTATCGTAAACTACAATCCAAGACCTAAGGTATCCGTAAACTGATAAAAGGTGATTCCTACCTTTCTTTAAATGACCAGAACACTTGAATACACACTCCACTGGAAAAAAAAACCTACTGCCACAACCTCCACGAAGCTACGCCGCTCAATTCACTGTGAAAATTATACCAAAATGACGAGTTCGCGACGTAGGGAAATTTTTTATAAGAGGCCAAGAAGAGATCATGAATACACAAGGATGATTTGAGGAGTATTTCTCTAATTTTCGTGGGCTTCTCACGATTTGGAATGAAGAAAAATGAAGAAAATGTTATCTTATAAGCTTCCACCGACTTAGGGGACATGCCTCACGTGCCTGCTTGCGCAGTCTCGCAAAAATGTGAATATCTCTCTATTCTGAAATCGTATGAACAAACCGTTTGATGCATTGGAAACTAGACTCGTAGACCTTCTATATAATGGGTCGTGGTCTCCATAATTCATTATAGATTGGGAGAAAACTTCCAAAACATTTGACCCAAATTTTAGAGAAATCTTTAGAAAGGAACTTACGATAACTTTCGCCCACTTTTATTTTGCAACTTACCTTACTTCAAAACTTGAGATACAACCTTTGAACACTTAAAATATGACATACCACATCATTCTTAATTTATTACTCACTCTCTTTGTCTTTCCACGAATGTACAAATTAATTTAGACATTTAGAAAAGTTGGGGTGTTACATCCTCCCCCCCTTAGAAACATTCGTCCTTGAATGAAAAATCCGAGTCACATGGTTATGTCCTTAGGAGTTGCCAAAGTTTAAACAAAGTATCCTTTGTGAATGTGACTATCCAGAACTTGAAATGCATAAATTTTTAACCTAGGCGTCTCATAGGACGACATAAATAGCTTAGCACTATAGCTCCACAATAATAGTGTGAGCAAAAATACAACAACGACAACCATAATAATAAGCAATAATATAAAAATTTTAATAGGTATCTTACCCCACTGCACCAATATAAACTGATATGTCATCACCCTGGGGTATGAAACAAGTGAGGATATTTGGACCTCATGTCATCATCAGCTTCCCAGGTCACCTCTTCTCTATTCTTGTTTCTCCACAATACATTAACCGAAGCCACCTCTTTGGTCCTCAATTTACAGACCTGTCGATCTAATATGGCAACTGGAGTTTCCTCGTAGGACAAATCCTCTGTGATCTGAACATCCTCAACTGGGAAAACCCGATAAGGGTCTCCTACGCACTTCCGTAGCATCGATACATGGAAAACTGGATGAACAGATTCTAGCCCTGAAGGCAATTCTAACTCATAAGCCACTCGTCCTACCCTTTAGAGGATCCGATATGGCCCAATGAATCTTAGACTAAGTTTGCCTTTTTTGCCAAATCTCATAACACCCTTCATAGGCAAGACTTTTAAGAATACCCAGTCATCGACACAAAATTCTAAGTCCCTTCGTCGCACATCTGAGTATGACTTCTATCAGCTTTGAGTTGTTAGCAACCTCTCCCGAATGAGCTTAACCTGCTCCACTGTTGTACTAAGTCGGGTCCAATCAACCCTGATTCACCTACCTCGAACTATCTAATGGGGGACCTACATTTTCGCCCATACAAAGCATCATAAGGTGCCATCCCGATGTTGGAATGATAACTATTATTGTATGCGAACTCAATAAGAGGCAAATAGTCATCCCAACTTCCCTTGAAGTCTAGCGCGCACGCCCGTAACATATCCTCGAGTGTCAAAATTGTACACTCAGCCTGGCCATTTGTCTGAGGGTGAAAGGTTGTACTAAGATTAACCTGTGTCCCTAGTCTTTTCTAGAAGGACTTTCAGAAGTTGGCGGTAAATTGTGCTCATCTATCAGAGATAATAAATATTGGGACACCGTGTAGCCTAACAATCTCTCTAATATAGAGCCATGCATAGTCTTCGGCCGTAAAAGTAGCCCTGACTGGTAAGAAGTGGGCTGATTTTGTTAGTCTATCAATAATTACCCAAATAGAGTCAAACTTGAGACGCGATCGAGGTAACCCTGTAATAAAATCCATATTAATTTCTTCTCACTTCCACAAAGGAATGGCTATCTCCTGAACTAGCCCAGCGGGCTTTTGGTGCTCAATCTTCACTTGTTGGTAGTTAGGACACTGTGCAACAAGCTCAGCAACGTCCTTCTTCATGCCGTGCCACCAATATATTTCCTTAATATCATGGTACATCTTTGTCAAACCAGGGTGAATAGAATAACGGGAATGATGTGCCTCTTCCATAATCTGATGTCGAAGCCCTGCAACATTCGGAACACACAATCGACTGCTACTTCTAAGGACTCCATCTCCTGCTATATCAAATGCTAAAGTCTGTTAATTCTGAGCCTTGGCTCTGAGCTGCTCTAAGCTAGGATCCTCTTGTTGCCGTGATTTCACTTCTACAACTAAAGATGATACGTTTGTGTCCTGAATTGTTACGCCACTATCTTCTGCCTCTAACAATCTGACTCCCAAGCTAGCTAACTGATGAATCTCTCGCGCTAGCTCACACTTCTCAACACCTAAATAGGATAAACTACCCATAGATCTTCGACTGAGGGCATCAGCTACCACATTCGCCTTTCCTGGATGATATAAAATATCCACGTCGTAGTCTTTCAGTAACTCAAGCCATCGACGTTGTCACAGATTTAACTCTTTTTGTTTAAAGATATATTGAAGGCTTTTATGATCTGTGAAGATGTCAACATGAACGCCATACAAATAGTGTCTCAAGATTTTTAACGCATGCATAACTACAGCCAACTCTAAATCATGGGTCGGATAGTTCTTTTCATGCTTTCTCAACTGCCTTGAAGCATATGTGATAACCTTACCATGTTGCATTAGAACACATCCCAACCCAACACTAGAAGCATTACAGTACACCGCAGAGCCTTCTGAACCCTCTGGCAATATTAGAACTGGTGCTGATGTCAACCTGTCCTTAAGCTCCTGGAAACTATGCTCGCAAGCCTCAGTCCACTGGAACTTAGTTGCTTTTTTAGTAAGCTTCGTTAATGGTGCTGAAAGTGAAGAAAACCCATCTACAAACCTTTTGTAGCACCCAGCTAACCCTAAGAAACTACATACGTCAGTCGGAGTCATGGGTCTGGGCCAAGTCTTTACGGACTCAATCTTTTGTGTATCAACCGCAATGCCTGTATTTGATACAATATGGCCTAGGAAAGGCACAGAGCTCAACTAGAACTCACACTTGGAGAACTTTGCGTAAAGTTTCTACTTTCGAAGAACCTGAAGGATTGTTCACAAATGAATTGCATGCTCAACTTTTGAACGTGAATACACCAAAATATACAACTCTAGATACGGCCTGAATATACTATTCATCAAGTCCATGAACACTGCTGGGGCATTAGTTAATCCAAAAGACATTACCAAGAACTCAAAGTGTCCATATCTGGTTCTAAAAGTTTTCTTTGGAATGTCTTTCTCCTGAACTTGTATCTGGTGGTACCTTGATCTTAAATCAATCTTTGAGAAACACTCAACACCTTGTAACTGATCAAACAAGTCATCGATCCTCGGAAGGGGATACTTATTCTTTATGGTCGCCTTATTCAGCTGTTAATAATCGATACACATTCTTAGTGAGCCATCTTTCTTCATCACGAATAACACTGGCACACCCCATGGTGATGTATTAGGCCTGATAAAGCCTTTATCCAGCAAGTCTTTCAGCTGATCCTTCAACTCTTTTAGCTCAGCAGGAGCCATTCTATAAGGAGGGATAGATATGGGTTGTGTACCTGGTAGCATATCGATAGCAAAATCAATTTCTCGTTTTGGAGGGATACCAGTGAGCTCGTTTGGAAATACATCTAGAAACTCATTAACTAACGGAATGGACTGAAAAGTTGGTGGTTTTGCATCTATATCATGAACGCGAACAAAATGATAAATACAACCCTTAGTGATCATCCTCCTCGCCTTAAGATAGGAAATAAACCTAATTGTCGGCATTGATGTATCGCCTTTCCATTCCAGAACTGCCTCTCCTGGAAAGTAGAATCTAACAATCTTTCTTCGACACTCAACATTAGCATAACAAGACGCTAACCAATCCATACCCATAATGACGTCGAAATCAACCATATCTAACTCTACCAGGTCTACAGAGGTCTGACAGTCGATAATTTCTACCGGGCAACCTTGATAGACTCTCCTAGCAATAATAGACTCACCAACTGGTGTAGATACAATAAATGGTCGATCTAATGACTCTGCTACTATACATAACTTCCCCTCAATAAATGGAGTAACATAAGACAGAGTAGATCCAGGATCTATCAAAGCATAAACACAATGGGAGCAAATAATCAATGTACCTGTCACAACATCTGGTGATGACTCTGAGTCCTGTCGTCTAGTTAATATGTACGGTTCTGTCCACTACCAGAACTAGATGCTCCCTCTCTGCCTCCGCCTCTACCTCTACGTGCTGAAGTCTGGGGTCCACGCCCTGTAGACTGTGCGGATAAGGAAGAACCTACTGCTGACCTGGTCGACAGACCTATACCACCCTGACCTATGGTAGGGCAGTTTCTCCACCCATGCCCCTCCTGTCCACGAAAATAACAACCTGTGGAACCCTGTTTGCACCTCCTGAAATACATCATACCACAAGTAGCGCAATGCGGTGGGGCTGTCCTAGCCTGGTCTAAACCCCTCTGCTGTTGCGAGCCTGATGCTTGTGAACCCTCACCTGGGCATGACTGTCCCTGACGATCAAATCTACTACCCTGGAACTGCTGTGGTGGAGGTCTAGGTGGCCTAATAGAATGTCGGGGTCTGGGACCACCCTGAGAATCTCCATGTGAACCAGCGAGCCTAGCCCTCTTATGTCTCTTTCTCTCGACCCTCTCACTCATATACTGTAGATGTCGGCGATCATCTATGCCTTGTGCAAAGGCCTGAATTCGCAAGATATCCATGTTATCATTTAGTGCAGCGGTAGAACAAGCGTCGATATAATCTGAATCAAGCCCTCCTACAAATCTACGCACCCTGTCATGCATCGTATCAACAAATGCTGGTGCATATCTAGCCAATGAATCAAATCTTAGCCCATACTCTCGGACACTCATGCTACCCTGTCGGAGGTTCAGAAATTGGTACACCCAGCTATCCCTAATCTCTCGAGGCAAATAGTGATCTATGAAAGCTTTTGTAAAGCTATCCCAAGTGGGTAGAGATGTATATTTTCCCCTAGATCTCTCCTAACTTTCGTACCAAAATACTGCAACATCACGCAATCGAAATGTTGTTAACTCAACTGACTCAGTCGCTGAGGCATGCATGACTCTGAAGATCCTATGAAACTGATCAACAAAGTGCTGAGGGACCTCTCTACGATCTGTCCCTGTGAACTGTGGAGGATTCAAGGCAAGAAATTCACGAACTCTCAAACTTCCGGGCCCTTCAGAAGGTCCGGCAACATCTGGCACAACTGGTTGGCATTGTGCAGCTACTAAATGTGCTAACATATATACTACACTCTTGAAATCCTGATCAGATGGAATATGAGGAACTAAAGGTGGTACTGCTAGTGGAGTCGGAAGTCCTTTAGCTCTCGGAGGCTCTTGAAGCGGTGGAGAAGCTATAGGGGGCTGAGAAGATTTCTCCCCATGGGTCTCACAATGAGCTACCTCCACCTGTGGTACCTTGCCGGTATCCTCGCCTGCAGTTGTATCTAGCCCCTGGCTAGCTGTGGTCTGTCCAGTGTTAGCCATCTCTATCTACATACACGTATCAATTATAAACAAGAAACCTCAACCCTTAAGACACCGCTTTATAGCACGAGGTGAGCAAAAGAAGGATAGTCATTCAAACATGCCCGGTAACTTCTTGCTTATTGAATGTGGTCCACAACACATTTATAAACAAGACTCTACTAAACACGACATTCAGACTCCCTAGGATACGACGTTGCTCCGATACCAAGTTTGTCACGCCCCAAACTCAAGGGGAGAACCTGGATCCTAATGCCAAAGCTTAGGTCCAAGCCGACCCTATCGAACCATTTGCTATTAGTGCATGACAGACACACGCAATCAAGAAAACAAACTAGTATATCTCGGCTTAAAACTAAGTCATCGGCCGGTAAGGCCCCTGTCAACATATATATAAAAGAAATAGCTACTCCCAAGAGTTCATATAAAGAAATAGACAACTAGCACAGAAGTCCTGACTGGGCCGTTGAGGCCACCATGATATCTATACAAAAACTGGAAGCAGGTATATATCAAGACAATACATCAAACAGCTCACAAGATTTAGCAAACCAACAAAACTAGGCCAGCATGACCAAAACCTAGTTGTACACCCCCACACACTAGTCTACAAGCCTCAAAGAGTAGTAAAGATTGGCGGGACAGGTCCCCAGCCTACCCATAAAAATATACACAACAAAAGCTAACAAACCTCCAAACTATGGCAGCTCTGGAGGAAAGGGGCTAGCCAACCGGATAGAAGTCAATCCTGCTACTGAGGAGGTATACTCAGTCGTCTGTCAGGACCTGCATACATGAATGCAGCGCCCCCAGGCAATGGGGCATCAATACAAAATAATGTACAGAGTATGAAAGGCTATAGACTAAATGAGCAAGTATCATAATATACCAAAAGCAATCAGGTAAGGAAATCAAATTTAGATAAGCATGCCAACCCAATATTGAATCTAATAAAATACAATTATGATGAAACATCAACCTAACCAATCCCCCATAAGCCTGGTAGGTACAAACAACATACCACCTACTTAGGCCCCCATAAGCCCAGAAGGTACCAAATCAATCTACATAACCTTATCGGTAGCCCTTTGTCTTTGTAAGAAGTCACATATCCCTTTTTGGCAATGATATAGCCCTGTAGGTAGCGCTATCCCTCTTAGGCAACATCATAGCTCTGTGGGCTGCACATAGCCCTCTTTTACATCACATAGCCTTGTAGGCAATACATAGCCCTCTTTGGCGTCAAAATATCCCCGTAGACAACACATAACACTATTTGGCATCGATATAGCCCCATGAAAAACACATAGCCCTCTTGGGCAATAACATAGTCCTATTAGACAACATCCTTGCCCCCATAGGCAGTTCATAGCTCAACAACTAACCACAATAGTCCCAAGGGCGACAAGAAACAATTAAATAGGCTGAAGGCGAGCAATTTAGCTATAAACAATATATATGAATAATGTCCAAGTCGTTCCTAACTTAGGGTTGTTCTGAATAGATTATGAGACCCTAAAATGAGGGTTTATAACCACTCAATCAGCCAACCACTCACAATTACATCTACAACATAACTTACATTAACTACCCTATTATATCACTCCCAAGCTCTAAGGAAACATGCCGAACGAAGGGAGTAGCCTTAACATACCTTTTCCTTCATAATTTATGCTGAAAATACCTCTATCCACACCACTACAACACTAAAGAAAAAGGTAAAATCAATCAGTAATTAAGGATAAAAATTACTACGATAATTTCACAATCGATACGGATTCCTATCGTAAACTACAATCCAAGACCTAAGGTATCCATAAGTTGATAAAAGGTGATTCCTACCTTTCTTTAAATGACCAGAACACTTGAATACAATCACTCTACTAATAAAAAAAAACCCTGCTGCCACAACCTCCATGGAGCTACACCGGTCAATTCACCGTGAAAATTATACCAAAACGACGAGCTCGCGACGTAGGGCAATTTTCGATAAGAGGCCAAGAAGAGATCATGAACACACAAGGATGATTTGAGGAGTATTTCTTTGATTTTCATGGGTTTCTCATGATTTGGAATGAAGAAAAATGAAGAATATGCTATCGTATAAGCTTCCACTGACTTAGGGGACCCACCTCATGTGCTTGTTTGCGCAGTCTCGCAAAAACGCGAATATCTCTCTATTCTGAAGTCGTATGAACAAACTGTTTGATGCGTTGGAAACTACACTCGTAGAACTTCAATATAATAGGTCGTGGGCCCCATAAATCGTTGTAGATTGGGAGAATACTTTTGAAACATTTAACCCAAATTTCAGAGAAATCTTTAAAAAGGAACTTACAATAACTTTCTCCCACTTTTATTTTACGACCTACCTTACTTCAAATCTTGAGATACAACCCTTGAACACTTAAAATATTACATACCACATCATTCTTAATTTATTACTCACCCTCTTTGTCTTTCCACGAATGTACGAATTAATTTAGACGTTTAGAAAAGTCGGGGTGTTACTGTTGACATATGTTCATTTAATTTTTAATGGAACAAATTAATTTTCTTGGTCAAATATATTTAACCATGGTTATTACTATTTCTTTTTCTCTCTCCTCTCTCATCTCTTTCTTTCTTATTTAATTCTGCAACAAACTTTTTCTCAGTCAGTAAAGAATTTGATTTGTTAACAACAAATCACTTTTTCTTTCCATTATTTTCACACCATTATAAAAGAAGACAGAATTCAAAGGATGAACTTGGGTTATAAAATTTAAAAAATCCAGCCCATGCGACTACTTCTTTGAAGCTTGGTTCGGTCACAATGGTGATCCACAAAACTCTGTTGTCTTCTTCGTAACTTCAATTTTTTTAATCTGGAGTTTCTGCAAAAGCCAACTAAAGGATCTGGAAAGGGCACGAAAAATGGGTAGGAAAATATCTTTTCATATACTTTTTTTTTCTAGTGAAATGCTCCATTTATTTTTTGGGTCTTCTTTTCTTGTGGTATTTGTAACTGTAATCTTTAATTGGGGCTAATCACTCCATTTCAGTCTTTCTCTTTTGAGACTCTCCCTAGTTGTTCATATGTAAATGTAAAAACATTAAAATATTGATGTAATTTTAATTTTCAATTGTTTGATTGCTCTGTTTTTCAGAGAGTTTTGGAAGGGGAAGAAGTGTTTCTTTGCTGATTGAGAAAGGAATGAGAGGAGAGAGAATTACAAATAACCATGGTTAATGATCTTTGGTCAAGAGAATTAATCTGGTCCATTAAAAATTAAATGGACACGTGTTAACTATATGAAATAGCACTGGGGAAAACTGGAGAGGAGCCTTTTCCAGAATTTAGTAATCCAGCTTATAATCTTACCAACAGGGGAGGACCTACGTGGTCTCCAAGGGGTTCACCCGAACCCCCTCGGTAAAAAATTACACTGTTTATATAAGGTAAATTTTCTAAATTTATGTAGATACAATAATTTTGAACCCCCTTATGAATACGAAGTAAGTTGTAGCATAGTGATAGATCTCCTTTTAGATTGGCCCTCACGTCCAAAGTTCGAATTTCACTGTGGTCATTTTATTTTTTTTACTTTTTTACCTTCTCATTTTTTATTTTTTAAAAAAGAGTAGATTTAAACCCAAAAAAATCCAAATGTGCTAAAAAGTCTCTGTTAGAACTAACTTTTTGCACTTATAAACTATATACTAGTACTTTCTTGAAATTGTATTTTGTTGGCTTATTCACACGTTTATATTTTTATTTTTTGAACCCCTGAATGAAATCCTGGATCCACCACTGCTTACCAAGCATCTTATATAAAAGTGGCTTGCATTGGACTATAGATATCTTTTTAGTACTCAAAGGTACTCAAAGATATATAAAAGAAGGCTTCCCTATTCCTCCAATAACTAGTCTTATAGTTTTTGCTTAACTTCACCAAAATAGACAGAGAACATCATAAAGCACTGAAAAACACTTCACTGGTTTTACATCTCATATGCAGATTATCAATAAATTATGAACTGTCACGCCCCGAGCCTACACCTTAGGTGGGACTGGCACTCGAGAACCATTGTTGGCCTTAAGCGAACCCTTGCCCTGGCTTACTTACTCAGCGGAAGTCTCAAACAAAAGAAACAATCTCAAAGGATAACTCATACAAATGTCTTTAAGAAATATTAAACTTAGCCAAAATGACAACTCAAGTCTCAACCATTAAAAATAGGAAATGGAAAACTCAAGAACTAGCATCTGACTGTCTATGAAGCCTCTAAATAACTGAGATGGATGTTGGGACAAGACCCACGACATCCTAATAAAACTAAAACTACTAAAAAGTAATAAAGGGGATCCTCCGGAAGCAAGGAGGCTCACCAACAAGTCTGGAGCTCAACTAGAATCAACGATGCGCTGGATGTTGATCCTGATTACCTGTATCTGTGCCATTAAAAGATGCAGGCCAAATTCATCAGTACATTGAATGTACGAGTATGCGAGGGGAATTCTAAAACAAGACATAAGCTTGAAAGGAATTGAAGAACTTACATGGATCAACTCAACTCAACTTAACTGAACTCAATTCAATATAAAGTAGTATAATATAGGTGCAATATAAAGAAAAGCTTTTTAAAACATGGATATCAACTCTGTGTTCATGCAAAGATACAATATAACTCTGAAATGTATCTAAAAATACAATTAAACTGTGTATATAAGAATACAAATACTTCTGTGGGAGTTTCTCTAATCGACAACTATCACGTAAGAGCTATTGTGATGATACAACTTTTTGCCTCACGCTGCCAGGGCCATCCTATACCTTGCCAAGGGTATAGAACCTTACTACTAAGTGGATCCACTAGTCTATGCTAAAAAGCACCAAGGAATCATCTAAAAAGTATGACCCTTTTCTACCCATGTTGGCTACATGGTTTATGGGGGCTGTGAGTTGTCTGAACTCTCCCCTGTATTGGTGCTCAATACTACTCCCAAAATATGATACTAGCTCTTCTGTTTAAAAATATACTTCTTTCTGTGATTTGTGATAATTGCTCAAAAACTTAGCTCAAAGGCTATCTTGGAAATCAAAGTTTCCCCTCTTGCTTAATTGTGAAAGTGTTTACTCTTTTCTGAAAACTAGCTAAAGGCTCTTTAGAAATCAATGTTTCCTTCTCTTGTTGAAATGTGAAAACATTTTAAACTCTTTGGGAATACATAGTCCCCATATACTTTTGAAGAAATGAACTTCAATCTTTACTCTTTACTCTTTGCTCAACTTGAACTTTAAGTCTTAAAACAAAGTTAAAACATTGGAAAAGACTTTTGGAAAACTCTAAGAACTTCTCTTGACTTGACTCTTACTTCTCTTGACTATGAACTTAACTTTCCTTGAATTGGATTATGGAATCAAGGTTCATGATCTCATGTTTATGGATGATTTCATGATGTTTAGATGTACCTTAGAGTGTTGGAATAAACTAGAAAATGTAGGTACGTTGCTAAGGAACTAGTACGGAAAGATGGGGGAAGAATGGGAAGAACTGGCGTCCCTGGAGCTCTGAGAGGTGCGAGGCGCAAACCTTAAAACGTCAGAGGTTGGGGTGGGGCGCTCTGGCTGGCGCGGCGCCCCAGAGCCCAAACTTTAGTGGCCCCTTCTTGGGGTTCTGAGAGGGGAGACGCCCCAGGCCCCTGCCCAGGTGCACTTCGACTTTTGTCCTTCGTTTTTCATCTTTAAACCCCCTATTTCAACTTAGTTCTTTCCCCCAAATACTTAGAATCAACTATACCATTAATATATGCAAGATTCTATTCGTCGAATTCACACCTAAAATCACGAATTTGGATCAACAACTCCTCAACAATTTCAACGAATCAAGAACTCAATAGAACTTCAACAAAACCCATTAAGAACTCAATTTCTAAAACCTTCAAGAACATAAATTCACTTATATAAATCATGATTGGCGCGTGGGTGAACTAACCCAAAGCTATGTGATCTCACATATCTCGTAGGATTGAATCCTTGGCGAAATCCATAGTCAAACTTGAACGTTCTTGACGAATCTTGACTTTTCTTTTTCCTTTCTCCTCTTTTCTCTTTTCTCCAAGCCCTAGCGTGAACTTCAACTTTTCTAAATTGATCTAATTATGATTATACCCCAAATAAACTCCTAAATATGAATTAAAATAATTGAGTAAGGAAAAGACTAAAATACCCTTTCAAAAATCCACTTTAGACTTTCCTTATTTGAGCAACCCAACTTCAAATGGGAATATCTCACTCATGCGAACTCAGAATCGCGCAAACTCGGAGACGTTGGAAAGATAATTCCAAGATCTTTCCTATGGTATCTTGGAGCACACCTAATCATCCTGAGCTATGAGTTATGGTTGTTTTAATTTGACCCAAAACTCAAACTTAACATTACTTAACCAAATTTTCCACATTTTCATTCTTTCCAAAAATGGCTCTTTCTGATTCTAGTTCTTTCTAGTTATGGGGTGTTACATGAACAAAGCTCAACTGAACTATCCTTTGATTTTTGCATTTAGGATGATAGTGGAGATCATAATTTATCTGCAAGGTCTTCAAAATTCTTGTCAAATAATTCATAACTAATACAAATATATAAGGAAATATTAGATCTCTTTGTCTTTCCCCTCTCCATGCTTCAAATAGTATTGTACTGTGTCCATTAATCTGAATGAAATAAGTGATTGTTGTATCATACTGAATTATCCATTATCCATTTGATGACTATAGTATGAATTTATAGGAAGAAAAGAGGGGGAGGGGGGGGGGGGGAGAGGAAGAGAAAGAGAAAGAAAGAGAAAAATTATGAAATATTTTTTCAACAAACAATGTGGAGGTTGGTGATGGTAGATTTAGAAAAGCAATACAATAAAGAAGAAAAAACTATAGTTTACAGAAGAGGTATGTAAGCAGGTGTCAGTAAAAGAAGCAACTAAAGTGTCTCCTCAGAAACAGCCAGACCATATGATCTTGATGAAGAATGGGTTTGATACACTATCTATGTATGAACATGGAAGTGCAAGCAAAGGGGAAGGAAGTTGTCTGTACAAAGGAGAGAACAATCCTTATGCAGTTAGTCACCTGGAACACTAGAGGGATAAATAAACTTCATAAACAGAAGGAACTTAAACTGTTTATGAAGGAGAATAATGTTAGTATTATAGCAATTTTAGAACATAAAGTAAAGGAAGGTACAACAAATTAAGTGATCAGCAAAATTGCTCTAAGATGGAAGTATGAGGAAAATTATGCATTTACCACTAAAGGTAGAATTTGGATACTATGGAACCCTAAATATGTAGAATGTAATGTGGGAACTAAATCTAATCAGTTTATACAAGCAAAAGTGCAAGTTAAAAGTAGTCGTTTTGAATTTACGTTTGTAGCAGTATATGGATTGCATACAATACATGATAGAGTGAAGCTCTGGGAAGACCTGAGATGTCTGATTGTTAATGCTCAGGGGCCAGTTCTATGTATGGGAGATTATAATGCAATACTAAAGGCGGAGGATAGGCTCCAAGGCAGTCCAGTAGAGGATATGGAAGTTAAAAATTTCAATGAATTTATACTAGATGCTGGGATGAATGAATTGACAATAGTTGGTGGCTCTTATACTTGGACTAATGGGCACACTTGTAGCAGGATTGATAGGGCTATAGTAAATGTTGAATGGATGCTTCATGTGCCAGTCGTGGAGGTAAGGATTTTAAGGCCAGGAATGTCGAATCATTCCCCTCTGAGTCTGGGTTTGAACACAAGCTGCAAGAACACTGGCAAAGCATTTAGGTTCTTCAATTGCATAGAAGATCACCCTAAATTCCTTTAAATAGTTGAACAAGCTTGTCAAAGACATAAAAGAGGAGACATGAAGACAATTTGGTGGAAACTTAAAATGGTGAAAATCGAGTTGAAAGAATTGAATAATTCTGAATTCAAAAGTGTGAAGGACAAGATCAAGCACATCAGAGAACAACTTCATACAGTCCAAATAGATATGATAGATCATAATGTGGTACATGCTAATAGGGAACAAGAAAAGGAAGTGAGGAAGCAGTTGGAGAAATGGAACTTGGTGGAGAAAAGTGCCATAAGACAGAAATCCAGGTGCAATGGTTGAACCTAGGGGATGCTAATACAAGATACTACTTTGCTCATATGAAAAATAGAGTGTCACAGAATACTATCACTAATCTTACTACTGATGTAGGTACAATTGTATATTCCCAGGAGAGCATTGATGAAGAGGCACTCAAATTCTATCAAGGATTACTTGGACAGGCTGTTTCATGTCTACCAAGTGTAGATACCACTATAATGAGAAGGGGAGTAATGCTAAACAAAGATCAACAGATTCAGATAGCAGCCCCAGTAACAAGGATAGACGTGGAAACAGCTTTGCAAAGCATCAGTGATCTAAAAGCTCCAGGAATAGATTAATTAAATGTTGTATTTTTCACAAGAATGTGGTTGATAGTGGGGGTGGAGATCATACAAGAAATATTAAAGTTCTTTGATACTGGTGAGATGTACCAACCTATCAATTGTACTGCTGTAACACTCGTACCAAAGATGGAGAACCCAACAAGAATCAGTGAATATAGGCCAATTTCATGCTTCTCAACAATAAATAAAGTTATATCAAAAGTGATCACTTCTAGATTGAAGAAGGTTGTGGAGAGTCTTATAGATCTTAACCAATCAACATTTGTGTCAAGAAGGGCTTTGAATGATAATGTGATTTTAAGTCATGAAATTGTGAAAGGGTATGAAAGACAAAGGATTTCTAAAAGGTGTGTGGTGAAAATTGACATGAAGAAAGCATATGATTCTCTGGAATGGTCTTTTTTAGAGCAGATTTTGGAGGGGCTCAGAATGCCAACTAGAGTTATTAGGTGGATAATGCAATGTACTACAACAATCACATACTCTATTCAGATTAATGGACACAGTACAACACCTTTCAAATCAAGGAGAGGGATAAGGCAAGGGGACTCAATGTCTCCTTATATGTTTGTATTAGTAATGGACTACCTGACAAGAATTCTGAAAAAGTTTGCAGACAGAGCCTAATTTTCACTACCATCCTAGATGTAAAGCTCAATGATCTATTAATGTTCTGCAAAGGAGCTATAAAATCAGTGAGATGTATGTATCAGTATTTTATGAAATTCTCTCAGACTTCAGGGCTGGTTGCAAATGTGGAGAAAAGTAGTGTTTACTTTGGTGGAGTGAAACAAGAGCTGCAAGAGGAGATACTGGAAGAACTTCAATTTATCAAAGGGGTTTTACCTTTCAGATACCTTGGGATTTCCTGTAGGTACTAAGAGGATATCTTTAGTTCAATGCAAACCACTTCTGGAGAAGATGTTGGGTAGAATCACATGCTGGACCACCAAATTCTTGTCATATGCAGGAAGATCCCAACTCATCAAGAATGTATTGTATGCCATCCAAATGTTTTGGTCCCAACTATTCTCTCTACCAAAGAAAATCATTCAAACAGTGGAAGCTATGTGTAGGAGATTCTTATGGACGGGTAATATTGAGACTTCTAGGAAGGCTTTGATTGCATGGGATGAGCTGTGTAGGCACAAGTCAAATGGAAGATTGCACTTCCTTGATATATATACCTGGAATAAGGCTGCAATTGGGAAGCTAATGTGGAATTTGTGTAGGAATAAAGACAAACTCTGGGTGGCTTGGATTCATAGCTATTATGGGCAGCATGGTGTATGGAACATACAAGCAAAACAAGCTTCTTGGATAGTGCAAAGAATCTTCAAAGCAGCTCAATATCTCCAAGAGGTTGGATTAAATGAGGCATGTGTAAGAAACATGGAAAGCTACTCTATTGGTAAAATATATATGCAGATGAGGGGTTCCATGGAGATGGTAGAATGAAGGTCATTGGTATGGAAAAATGTGAGGGCTCCTAAATGGTTATTCATAATGTATTTAGCAGTAAATGGAAGGCTTGCAACTAAAGATAGACTGGCTAAATGGGGTGTCATACAATCTCCTGAATGTCCTCTCTGTCTGATGAAGAATGAAGACCTTGATCGTATGTTCTTTCAATGTCCCTATACTGCAGAAGTGTGGAGAAGAGTCTTAACTTGGCAAGGGATTAACAGAAGCACAATGCACTGGACAGCTGAAGTCCAATGGGCAGGTAAATATATAAAAGAGAGAAGTAGCACAACACTTGTGTACAAACTAGCAATGGCAAGTTTCATATATCACCTATGGCTAGAACGCAACAGCAGAATATTCACACAGAAGAAGCAGCAGACAAGCACAATTGTTAGGCATATTATCCAGGAGGCGCATGGACGAGGTAGTAGATATCCTAAATTAGCCAATAGACTACATACTATGAATATGTATCCGTAAAAGGTAAAGTGAGACTGTTGTTTGAAGATAGCAAGGATGGAGCTTATGTCCATGCCTGCTTAGATGTTTTTTTCCCGCTTTGTAATGCTCACTTGGTAAATAAAATCATTTACTTACAAAAAAAATACTATAGTTTAAGAACAAATTTGAATAAAAAAATTTGACATTCATTTTAGAAAGTTTAAGTTTGAAAAAATGATAGAAGGTAGTAGCTTGAGAAATGGAGAAGAAGAAGAGAAAAATAAAATAAAATGATTAAATATAAGTCTTTCACGCGTCATTGATGAGTGTATCAAACCCACTTTGTCATATCAAAAAAAAGTTTCAAAATAACACTTCTAAACCTGATAAAAAATGTATAAAATAAACAAAGCTCAGTTGAAGTGATTAAGTGACATGATAAACCCCCTCCTCCTTATCCCATGACTGCAAGATCAAGAAGAGTCAACAATACATTAAATAAAAAAAAGGCAGTTAATTAATTGCTACCATTGTCACTTTCTTTTTTATCAATTCAAGATATGTTTCATTGCGTCTTTTACAATGTTCTCAATCATGTATTTTTCCTTAGATGTATTTCAGCTACAATCTCTAATAATTTACATTTGTAGGATACACCTACTAGAGTGATGGACAAAAAAAACTTGCATCAACTTAATAAGATGTGTTCAGATACCCAGCATTTGAAGTGTATGTAATTGAAACTAAGAGACAATGATTAATATAGTATAATTTTTTAGATGTTGTCATAGTATGGTGTAATATTTTTAAGAGTGAGTACGCACACTTAATGTATACTATATATTTAACTAAACAAAATAGAGATTAACTTGTGTGCATTGACTGTGTAAAGTTTTTTTTCACTCAATCAGTTAATTTTAACAGTGATAGTCAACAGTTAAACTTTAGTTTTAATCTATTTCTTTTTTATATTTTAATATACTCATTTATTTAAAAAAAAAACTCTTTTTACGCTCCATAATCGTTAGACTTGAAAAAATTATATTATTCAATAGAAAAAGTTCTTTATAAACAATTTATCCTAAGTTGTTATTAAATTCGAGTATTTTTCAAAGTAAAGTATATCAAATTTAATGAATGATGATAAAAAGTAACTATGTCTTTATAAGTGGAATCATTTTCCATGTTCACATATTTAAAATCTGAAATAGAAAAAATAATGAATAAATAGTTACCATAGATTCCATTGATGATAATTTTAAATTGTTTCAATGGTGGAGGATGGTGATTTGAAAAAACGATGAAACAAGAACGATGATGAAATATTTTCAGTAAATCAAAAATAGAATCATAACTAATTTGATAAAATAAATTTAGAATCCTAGTTGCCTTATACTGATATACTTAATATTAATGTTCAATTTAATAAAAAGTAAAAATAAATTGAAAAACTTACTTTTTGTGTGCCTTAGAATTAAATGACACTGTAAAAAAGTTTCACAGTCAGTGAACACAAATTACTCTCAAATAAATAACATGATGGGAATGTGCTATGCACAAGCTTTGACCAGCTACTGATATACTACCCACTTAAAGAGGAAAAATTACTTGGGTGAGTATTTTTAAATAAATAATTACTGATTTTAGAGATATATTTTTATTTATTAACATTTATAACAATATCTAGCAATATTATGATAAATATGCATTATGTATTAAAAGTGAATTATGCATACAATACATATTGATTATAAGTGTTTTAAAATATATTATGCTTGCTTGGTGAGAAATTGATACAATGTATTAGAAGTGTATTAAAGTGTGTTATAAATATATTATCCATTAATAAAATTTGTATTATATGTGTTTTATAAATTGTTTTATGTAACATATATTAAATTGTATTATAAATGTATTATAAGTATCCAGTGAAAAACAAAATATTGTTACTATAGATAATAAATAATTTTCTTAATATTGCATATCAATATAAACTGTCCATTAAAGAATGAAAACGTAATTCAATCTTGAATAGTAAAAAATTGTATGAATTTATCAATAAAAAAATTATGTTTCAACTCAAATTCAAATCATAGATAAGTGGAATAATGATAAAGATTTTTTAAAAAAATCATCTGTTTTAAAATATAAATAATATACTACAAGAAATATGGAGAGTTGAATGTAGAGATCATCTTATTCAATCGTCTTCAAGTCTTTTACAATAGTTAAATGACAATCCTATTTGTAGATTGTGAAATCACTCTAAAAATCACTATATTAAATACTCAAATTAATGAATATATTCTTGTTCGAATTAATGAGTAGAAAATATACATAAGTAAATATAAATAGTCCATGTATTGAGTAAATGGACAGTCCACCTCATCTTTAATTTAAGTTTTTATTTTTGACAAAGGGGGATATTATATATATAATTACGTACTGATAGGTAACTATTACATGTAGACCGTACTACTATTTTACTAGAAGTTACTTCATCTCGATCTGATTGTAACTTCTTCTCAACTATATCTGGTGGAGATAGGAGGATGCATGGTTATTGGTCTGTGTTAGCTTGCAACCTGCTATGGACAAAACGTCAGCTACCTTGTTCCCTTGGCAGAGGCTATGGCGGACCACTGTATTCCCCAAGTTCTTCAATATTGACTTGCAATGCAAAATAATGGATTTATAAGTTGGGTGCATATTCTCCAAGAGTTTTATTGCTTCGACGAAATCCGTTTCTATTTCAATTAGCATTAAATTATAAGAGTGGGCAATGTTTAAGCCATTCTTCCAGTTCAGACATAGTATGATTATGACTAGAGCTTCTTTTGTGAAAGCCCAAAATCCAGTTCCCAGTGGCATCACGAATGACACCGACGATCCCACCCTTTCTTTTGTGTTTTGATAAAGCACCGTCCGTGTTTAGCTTGTAAGAACCAATAGGGGGAGGAAACCATTTGACGTGAATATCTACCGTAGCATTATGATTGCTAGGGGAATGATTGTCGGTGATGTATTCAATGGTTTTATTTTTAACCATGGAGGTAAGATGAAATTCACTTTTACTGTTATGGGTGTTGTGGTTTCTGTTGACCCAAAGTAGCCACGGAGCAAAGGGCATAAGGTCAATCCATTGGTAGGAACTTTGATCGTGTGGAGGGTTCAAATCCTTAAGAGTGAGGAGCCAATGATCTTGTTGGAAAGAGACTTGGGATATGTTGATGCCTAAGTATAACTGAAACTTACGAGCTATATGGAAATCAAAGAAGATGTGGGTAATGGTTTCGTGAGTGAGGTGGCATTGTCACACCCCTTGCCTATACCCTGGGCGGTACTGGCACTCGAGAACCATTGCTGGCCCCAAGCGAACCCTTGGCCTAGCTTACTTACTCAGCGGAAGACTTAACTCAACATAATTGTACCTTTAGAAGTAAATTGAAACTCAAAGGTAACTGGAATGTAATAAAATAACATTCACTGGCCAAAGGGGCAACTCAAGTCTCAACATAATAACAAAAATGGAAAGACTCAAGAACTAACATCAACTACTATCTATGAGGCCTCTAATAACTGAGATGGACGTCGGGACAAGACCCACGACATCCTAATGAACTAAAATGATAAAGTAATGAAAAACGGATACTCTAAAATTAAGGAGGCCCACCAACAACTCTGAAGATCAACTGGATCAACAATGCGCTGGATGCTGATCCTGGTTACCTGAATCTACATCATAAGAAGATGTATTTCAACTGGCCTCAGTACATTGAATGTATGAGCATGTGAGGGGAATTCTAAACAAGACATAAGCTTGAAAGAAACTGAAAGAAAATACCTGGGCTCAACTCAACTTAACGTATTCAATATAAAGCAATAAAATAAATGCAATATAAAGAAAAGCTTTTAAAACATGGATAACAACTCTGTGTATTGAGAAATACAATAGTAACTATAAATGTATGCAAAGATACAATATAAACTCTGAATGTATATAAAAATAAAATTAACTCTGTGTATATAAGAATAGAAAATACTGATGTGGAGTTTCTCTAACCGACAACCATCACTTAAGAGCTATTGTGATAATACAACGTTTTGCCTCACGCTGCTAGGGCCGTCCTATGCCTTGTCGAGGGTATAGAACCTGACTACTAAGTGGATCCACTAGTTTATGCTAAAAAGCACTAATGAATCATCTAAAAAGTATGACTCTTTTTCTACCCATGGTGGCAACATGGTTTATGGGGGATCGGAGTTATCTGAACTCTCCCTTATATCGGTGCTCAATACTACTCCCAAATATGATACTTGCTCTTATGTTTAAAAACATAACTTTGTGGTTTGAGATAATTACTCAAAAACTAGCCCGAAGGCTCTCTTGGAAATTAGTGTTTCCTCTCTTTCTTAATTGTGAAAGCATTTACTCTTTACTGAAAACTAGCTCAAAGGCTCTTTTGGAAATCTCAGTTTCCTTTCTTGTTTAAATGTGAAAACATTTTACTCTTTGGGAATACATAGTCCCGATATACTCTTCTGAAGAAATGAACTTCAATCTTTACTCTTTACTCAACTCAAAACTTAAGTATTAAAACAAAGTTAAAACATTTGTGAAAGACTTTTGTAAGACTCTAAGAACTTCTCTTGACTTGGCTCTTAACTTTCCTTGAATTTGAATTTATGGATTCAAGGATGGTGATTTGTGATAGGAAAGATCTCATGATGTTTAAGAGTGCTTTTTGATAGTTAAATATGAGAAACAATCAAGAAATCACTGTCTGGAAGCAAATCCGCGACGCAGATCTACATTTAAATATTTGGTCGCGAAATAAATTTTGAGGCAGAACGGTTCGTGACCACTCCGCGATGTGGAGAAACTTTTGTCAATCCTGATGAACAGGTCCGCGTCCTGGTACCCAAATTTGTCCGACTTGTTCCTTCTTCATTTTTTAACCCCAATTCGCCTAAATTTGATTCTTTTTCTCAATTCCTCTTTATATTCAGATACCCAGCACATGTACACAAGAATCTAACTCAAAACAACTCTAACAATCGACCTTAAACCCTCAAGAACTCTTTAATCTAATCCCAAATTCAAGAACGAAAGCAATTCAAGAATACAACTCAAGAACATCAAAGTCTCAATCTTTTAGGACAAAAATCATACTGAAATAAACATGTTTGGCGTGTGGGTGAACGAACCCAACGCTAGGTGAACTCACATACCACGTAGGGTTGAATCCTTGGCGAAATCCGCACTCAATTCCTCAAAAAATCAACGAATACTTGCTTATTCTCCTCGTTTCTCCTCTTCTTTTCTTTTCTCTCAAAACCCTAACTCTTTTTGATGAAGCGTAAATTGAATAAAATCAGTTTAGACCCCAACTTAATTACCAAAAACGAAATTAAATAATTGGGTAGTGAAAAGACCAAAGTACCCTTCAAAAATCCGGTTTTGACTTTCCTTATCTAGACAACCCAACTTAAAATGGGCATATCTCCCTCATACGAACTCGAAATCGTGCAAACTTGGCGGTGTTGGAAAGATTATTCAAATATATTTCCTACAGTATCTTGTAGTACACCTAAATCATCCTGATCTAGGATTTATGGTCGTTTGAATTTGACCCAAAACTCATACTTAGCTTAACTTTGTCAAACTTTCCAAATTTAATTATTTCCAAAACTGGTTTCCTTCTAATTCTAAGTCTTTTTAGTAGCGGGGTGTTACAATATCT
Organism: Solanum okadae; assembly: GCA_036553675.1. Classification (NCBI taxonomy): domain Eukaryota; kingdom Viridiplantae; phylum Streptophyta; class Magnoliopsida; order Solanales; family Solanaceae; genus Solanum; species Solanum okadae. The sequence goes on along the minus strand of CM071685.1, from coordinate 8,680,398 downwards.
CCCCCTTGGTAACATTCGTCCTCGAATGAGATTACTCTTAGTAGGCTAAGGCGTAGCATCTAACACCTAGCTCAAACACCCAACTCTAATCATGTTGCCTGCTAGACCGTGGTAAACCTGTGATGAAATCCATATTGATCATCTCTCACTTCCATTTCGGAAGTTCTATGTTATGAGCCATACCATCGAACCCTTGGTGCTCTACTTTAACTTGTTGACAATTTGGATACTTAGCAACAAATTTTGCAATGCCCTCCTTCATACTATTCCACCAATATACTTCTCTCAAGTCACGATACATCTTTGTGGAATCCGGATGGATAGAATACCTGGAGCTATGAGCTTCATCCATGATCCTCTCTTGAAGTTCATCCACCCTTGGTACACCCAATCTACCTTGATACCTCAATACATCATCTCCTCTTGTTCAAAAGCCATTACTTTTTGCTTATGAACATTTGTCAATTCAAGCAAAATAGGATCTTGGTCTTGCTTCTCTTTCACTTCTTACACTAATGATGATTCAACCTCATTCATCACCACTACTCCTCCTTCTGTGGAATCCATTAATTGAACTTCTAATCGTGCAAATCTATGCACATCTTTTACTAACTCTTTCTTATCTTCCTCAAAATGGGTGGTACTACCCATAGACAACATGCTCAAGACATCAACAACAACATTAGCCTAGGTGATAGAGAATAGTCATATCATAATCCTTGAGTAACTCTAACCACCTCCTCTATCTGAGATTAAGCTCTTTCTGAATAAACACATATTGGAGACTCTTGTGATCGGTGAACACATCCACATGAACATCATACAGATAATGACGCCATATTTTCAAAGCAAATACTACGGCAGCCAACTCTAGATCATGGGTTGGGTAGTTCCTCTCGTGAACCTTAAGCTTTTTGGAGGCATAAGCTATAACTTTGTCATTCTGTATTAACATACAAACCAAACCAACTCTGGACGCATCACAATATACAACAAAGCTTTGCGTACCTTCTGGTAAGGTCCATATTGGGGTAGTAGTCAAACTCTTTTTCAATTCCTGAAAGCTTTTCTCCCAAGTTTCAGACCATTGAAACTTAACTTTTTTCTGAGTCAACTTGGTCAAAGGGGATGAAATATATGAGAACCCCTCTACCAACCTTCTATTATATCCAGCCAACCCCAAAACTCCTAATATCAGTTCGAGATATGGGTCTAGGCCAATTCTGCACTGTCTCTATTTTCTAAGTGTCAACTCTAATTTCGATCACCAGAAAAAATATGGCCTAAGAATGCCACTGACTCAAGCCAAAACTCACACTTAGAGAACTTGGCATACAACTCTCTATCCTTTAGAGTTTGGAGAACTATTCTGAGATGGATAGAATGATCTTCCTTATTCCTCGAATAGATTAGTATGTCATCAATAAATACGATAACAAACATATCTAAATAAGGCTTGAATACTCTATTCATAAGGTCCATTAACGCTGCAGGCGCATTAGTTAAACTGAACGACATGACCAGAAACTCATAATGACCATAATGGGTCCTGAATGATGTCTTTGGAATAGCACATTCCCTTACTCTTAACTAATGGTAGCCAGATCTGAGGTCTATCTTAGAGAAACAAGTGGCACCCTAAAGTTGATCGAAGAGATCATCAATTCTCGAAAGAGGATACTTATTCTTGATGGTAACCTTGTTCAACTAATAATAATCTATACACATTCTAAGGGAACCATCCTTCTTCCTCACAAACAAGATCGGAGCTCCCCAAGGTGAGATATTTGGTCGAATAAAATCTTTCTCTAGGAGATCTTTCAACTGTTCCTTTAACTCTTTCAACTCTGCTGGTGCCATTCTATATGGATGAATAGATATAGGACGAGTATCAGGAAGAATATCTATACCGAAGTTTATTTCTCTCTCAGGAGGGACTTTGGGAAGATCATCTGGAAACTCTTTTACTCTAGAACTGACTGAATAAGAGGTATCTCAACACTAGAGTCATTAACTCGGACTAAGTGATAGACACACCCCTTGGAAACTAACTATCTTGCCTTAAGGTACGAAATAAAACGACCCTTAGGCACTGTTTAACTACTTTTCCACTCTAAGACTGGCTCATTTGGAAACTGAAACTTGACAACTCGAGTTCTACAATCAACTGAGGCATAACAAGCATGAAGCCAGTCCATACCAAGAATAACATCAAAATCTACCATATCTAACTCAACTAAATCAGCCATGGTACTCTTGTGATTGACGAAAATTGTACAATCATGATAGATTCTCTCAGCTAGAATAGACTCACCAACAGGTGTAGAAACACTAAAGCGCTCAAGAAGTTGCCCAGGAAGAACATCAAAATTCATCGCAACATATGAAGTTACAAAAAAAAAACTCGCTCCTAGATCTAGCAAAGCATAAACATCAAAGTTAAAGACTTGGATCATACCAGTGACAACATCTGGCAAATCCTCTTGCTCTTGGTGACTAGTGATGGCATAAAGATGGTTTCTTCTTCCGCCTGCCCCTGAAGTAGCTCCTCTAGATGCAGCTCTGTCTGGCGGAGCAACTGAAGAAGACTGGGCGCTCTATTGCCCCCATTAACATTTCACTGCTTGTTCTTGGGACACTCTCTCATAAAATGACCATTCTGGCCACACTTGAAACAACCAGTGGAGCCATCACGACACATCCCTGAGTGGTTCCTACCACACTTAGCGCATACAGGAGGCTTACTACCCCCTTGTGCCATACTACCTTGAGAATAGGCAGGTTTAGCTTTGAAATTCTGACTATTGTACTCACATTTGTTCCCTTGTGCAGGTGCACTAGAAGATGATGGAGAAGGTCCCTTTTGCTTAGGTTGGAAAGAAGACCAGTTCACATTACTCTTTTGCTGCTCGGACTCATCCTCTGATGTCTTAGCCCTCTTATTCTTAAACTCTTCTCTATCCCTCAGCTTATCTTCCTCAACTTGTTGTACATTGATCATTAGCCTTTTTATGTCCATATCCCCTGTCAGTATAGCTCTCTTGTCTTCCTTACTTGACAGACGAGACAAACCAGCAACAAACAAACACATCATGCTCCTCATGTCAGCAACCATCTTCGGAGCATAGTGGGAAAGTTGTGTGAACTTTAGACTGTACTCATGAACACTCATAGACTCCTGATTAAGGGTGAGAAACTCTTATCTTCTCCTCTCACAACTCACGGGAAAAGAAACGCCCCATGAAAGCACTCTCAAACACAGCCCAACTCATTATTGGCGCATCATCTGCTCTATTCTTTTTCCATTGGTCGAACCAGATTCTAGTGACACCCTTCATTTGGTATGCATCTAGTTCCACCCTCTCAGTATCAGCAACATGCATAATTTCAAAACCTTCTGAAGCTCCTCAACAAGGTTTTCTGGATCCTTAGTGATAGTTAAACCAGTGAAGCTTAGAGAATTCATCCTTAATAACTCACGGATCCTTGAAGTATCAACCACTTCCTGTCGATTCTCTCTCTGTCCAACTTGATTGTTCACAGCTTGTCTTAACATCCGGATAGCTTCACGGAATTCACCATTGGTGACCTCTTCATGGGGGTGCACTGCTAGTGCATTAGGTACCCCTTGTTCCTGTGGTTCAATATTCATTCTAACGGGACGACCTCTGAAAGCTCTTTGTGGAGGCATGATCTGAAAGACGCGCGTAAGCACAAATTAGAAGAAACTTTATAGAGATACACTCTATCGCACGAAGTGAGTATAAAAGAAGTGAGATAGTTCCTAAATATTGCAGTCTCCTAATTATAGATGTGGCGCACTTCACACCGATAACTAGGACTCTACAGACACGGCTTCATAGACTCCCTAGGACTCTTGAAACCTTGCTTTGATACCAAGTTTAACACACCCCGCACCTACACCCTGAGCCGGACTAGCACTCGAGAACCATTGATGGCCCCAAGAGAACCCTTGGCCTGGCTTACTTACTCAGCGGAAGACTTAACTCAACATAAATGTACCTTTAGAAGTAAACTAAAACTCAAAGGTAATTGGGAATGTAATAAAATAACATTCACTGGCCAAAGTGGAACCTCAAGTCTCAACATAACAACAGAAATTGAAGCTTTTAATAACTGAGATGGACATCGGGACAAGACCCACGACATCCTAATGAACTAAAATGATAAAGTAATGAAAAAGGGGATCATCCGGAAGCAAGGAGGCTCACCAACAACTCTGAAGCTCAACTGGATCAGCAATGTGCTGGATGCTGATCCTGGTTACTTGAATCTGCATCATAAGAAGATGTATGCCAACAGGCCTCAGTACATTGAATGTACGAACATGCGAGGGGAATTCTAGACAAGACATAAGCTTGAAAGGAACTAAAAGAACATACCTGGGCTCAACTCAACTCAACTTAACTTATTTCAGTATAAAGCAATAAAATATATGCAATATAAAGAAAAGCTTTTAAAACATGGATAACAACTCGGTGTTTTGAGAAATACAACAGTAACTTTGAATGTATGCAAAGATACAATATAAACTCTGAATGTATATAAAAATATAAATAACTCTATGTATATAAGAATACAAAATACTGTTGTAGGAGTTTCTCTAACCGACAACCATTACTTAAAAGCTATTGTGATGATATAGCGTTTTGCCTCACGCTGCCAGGGACGTCCTATACCTTACCGAGGGTATAGAACCTAACTACTAAGTGAATCCACTAGTCTATGCTAAAAAGCACTAAGGAATCATCTAAAAAGTATGACCCTTTTTCTACCCATAATGGCTACATGGTTTATGAGGGATGGGAGTTATCTGAACTCTCCCTTATATCGGTGCTCAATACTACTCCCAAAATATGATACTAGCTCTTATGTTTAAAAACATAACTCTGTGGTTTGAAATAATTACTCAAAAACTATCCCGAAGGCTCTCTTGGAAATTAATGTTTCCTCTCTTGCTTAATTGTGAAAGCATTTACTCTTTACTGAAAACTAGCTCAAAGGCTCTTTTGGAAATCTCAGTTTCCTTTCTTGTTTAAATGTGAAAACATTTTACTCTTTGGGAATACATAGTCCCAATATACTCTTTTGAAGAAATAAACTTCAATCGTTACTCTTTACTCAACTCAAAACTTAAGTCTTAAAACAAAGTTAAAACATTTGTAAAAGACTTATGGAAGACTCTAAGAACTTCTCTTGACTTGGCTCTTAACTTTCCTTGAATTTGAATTTATGGATTCAAGGATGGTGATTTGTGATAGGAAAGATCTCATGATGTTTAGGAGTGTTTTTAGATAGTTAAACATGAGAAACGATCAAGAAATCAATTCCTGGAAGCAAGTCTGCGACGTGGAGATGCATTTAAATATTTGGTCGTGAAATAAATTTTGAGGCAGAACGATCTGTGACCACTCCGCGACGCGGACCTAGTACCCAGATTTGCCCGACTTGTTCATTCTTCATTTTCTAACCCCAATTCGCCTAAATTTGATTCTTTTTCTCAATTTCTCTTTAGATTCAGATACCCAGAACATGTACACAAGAATCTAACTCAAAACAACTCTAACAATCGACCTTAAACCCTCAAGAACTCCTTAATCACATCCCAAATTCAAGAACGAATGCAATTCAAGAAGTACTACTCAAGAATATCAAAGTCTCAATCTTTTAGGACGAAAATTATACTGAAATAAACAAGTTTGGCGCGTGGGTGAACAAACCCAACGCTATGTGAACTCACATACCTCGTAGGATTGAATCCTTGGTGAAATCTGCACTCAATTCATCAAGAAATCGACGAATCCTTGCTTCTTCTCATCTTTTCTCCTCTTTTTTTCTCTTCTCTCAAAATCCTAACTCATTTTGATGAAGCGTAAACTGAACCAAATCAGTTTAGACCCCAACTTAATTACCAAAAACGAAATTAAATAATTAGGTAGTGAAAAGACCAAAGTACCCTTTAAAAATTTGGTTTTGACTTTCCTTATCTAGACAACCAAATTTAAAATGGGCATATCTCACTCATACGAACTCAAAAAATCGCGCATAGTTGGCGGAGTTGGAAATAAAATTCAAAGATCTTTCCTACAGTATCTTGTAGCACACCTAACTCATCCTGAGCTAGGAGTTATGATCGTTTGAAGTTGACCCAAAACTCATTCTTAGCTTAACTTTGTCAAACTTTCCAAATTTGTTTATTTCCAAAAATGATTTCTTTCTAATTCTAAGTCTTTCTAGTAGCGGGGTGTAACAGGCATATCAGACAACTTGGGTTGGTGTCGATACCAATATGGTGTAAGTATGCTTGTGTGGGTAAACGACCTTGAGAGCACAACCAAAGCAAGACTTTGAGCTTCTCCAAGGTCCTCAGTTTCCATATCCAAGAAAAAATGTATGGATGTTGACTGGGAGGGGTGATGAGCTTTTGGACAGATTTGGAGGTGAAGATACCATTACTATTGAAGGCCCAGTAGGTTTTTTCGAGAGCACCCAAATCTTTATTAGGGTTGATACCGAAGGCTTGGAGAGTTAATAAGGTGGGTAGCTCGAAGGATACCTTTGACCAGTCCCAAACCTCTCCATTCCAAAGAGAAGATAAATTGAGGTGATCCTCACCTTGTTGCAGGGGTCATGAAGAATAGATCTAAGAGAGGGTGTTTCTGGAATCCATCGATGATGCCATATGTTGATAGAAATGCTTGTCACAGGTTCAGGCAGTTGCTTGGGAGCAAATTTTTCCCCCGATGAGAATGTTCCTCCAAATAAAGGAATGTGAAGAAGGTGTGGGCCTAGAGTGGTACCGATGAATCAGGGTGTTGGACCATAGGGTGGTGTGGTTAGTGTAAAGCCGATAGGCGAGGCTAGTTACAATAGTTTTATTGTTAACCTCGGCGGGCTGTAACCCTAGACCACCAAAATCCTTTGGTGATGCTACTTTCTCCCAAGGAGGCATAATGTAGCATTTTCTTTTGATAGTTGTTCCCCATAAGAAGTCTCTTTGGATCTTATCGATTGAGTTGCAAGTTTTTTTGGGGAGTTTGAAAAACTGCATAGCGTAAGCAGGAATGGCGTTCAAATTTGATGTGGCTAAAGTCAATCGCCCAACTATAGTCAGAAAGTTAACTTTCCAACTAGCAAGCTTTTTCCTCATGTTATCAATAATGTACTGGAAGTCTATGGTTTAGGTTTGTGATTTAGGATGGGAAACCAAGTATTTACCAAAGGAAGTGGTAGTTGTAATGTTAAAGAGGTTAAAATAAGTCCCTACTACTACCATCACAATATTTGGAGAACATAGATTTGAATTTTACGGCGTTGATCTTTTGTCCCGATAGATCGCAGAAAAGGGACATGCATTTATGCATAGTGTGAATGGAATTATGATTCCCACTGGATATAAGAGTTAGGTCATCTGCAAAAAATAAATGGGAGAATTGGGGTCCCCTGGGTTGAATAGTGACAGGCTCCCAGAGAAGGATGTCAACTTGATGGTTTATATAATTGGATAAAAGTTCCATGCATAGAATAAAGATATAAGGAGACATGGGGTCTCCTTGTCTAATTCCTCTAGACGGGGAGAATTAATTAGTTTGAGTTCCATTGACAAGGACAACGATGTTAGAGGTACTAATGCAATTCATAATAAGATTAGAGATTTTTGGAGGGAATTTAAAGTGGTGAAGGGTTCGGTAGACAAACGACCATTGTAGTCGATCAAAGGCTTTCTCAAGATCAAGTTTGAGGATAAGGTAGCCTTTCTAACATTTTGACCTATTTAGATGGGAAACAAGTTCTTGATTAGGATGGCGTTATCACAAGCGCTACGACCCTTGAGAAAACTCGTTTGATAGGGGCCTATGAGTTTGACCAAGTGTGGTTTGATGCGATTGGCAATAAGTTTAGTGATGATCTTGTAAATGGTGTTGCAAAGACCCATAGATCAGAAAGTTTTCAATTGATTCGCGTTGAGAAACTTTGGGATAAGACATAAAAAAGTCTTGTTAATGGATGGAGGAACAATTTTGGACGGGAAAACATGATGGCAAAACTGTAGGACAGATTCACCTACTGTTTTTCATTGGGATTGGAAAAAATGGGGATGCAAACCATCTGGCCTCGGAGCTTTATGGGGTTTGAAGGAGAGAAAAGCATTTATAACTTCCTGATCGTGTAGGGGACGATCCATATCAAACAAGTCTATCTTATGAAAACTTGTCGTAGCACTCTTAATGTGACTCCAATTCGTAAGGGTATGACTCGTTGTGAAACAAGTTGAGAAGTACTTAAAAACAACTCACTGAGATATTGTTTCTTGAGATTTTTTTTGTATTAGCTTCACCATGCGCAATCCAGTTTCCAGTGGTCCTCTTCGATTTTAAGGATATGGTTATACTCTTTCCTTAAGTCGGAATCCAGATTCTGAAGGAAGGAGCTTGTAGCGAGGGCACTAGATCTAGTTTTGAATACCCGCTAGGAGTATGTATTTCTTTCTAAAAATATTTCCAAAGGTTCTCGTGCCCCAATCAGAAGCACTAGTAGTGAGTGTTCGAAGGGCTTCTTGGAGTGCCCAACTATTTTTCACTAAATTACTAAAATTTAGGAGGATTTTTTCCTCCTGCTGGACCCGGAACCAGTGAGAGTGATTAAGAACGGGTGAGTCTTAGGAAGATGAGTGATATGGGTATTTGGCCAATGGTCAAAAATCAGTGTCTCAACTCAAATTCAAATTACAAATAAGTGAGATAATGATAAAGAACTAAAAGATATTTATCTTCAATTCAATTTTTGACTATTTATTTTTAATTCAAATTGAAGATAAGTACGATTATGATAAAGAATCAAAATGATTATGATATAATATTCATACTAATTGATTTTTAATATTAAGTCTTGAAAAACGATTTGGAAAATAAGTACTTAATGTTGATGTTAAAAAATAAAAAATTAAAAAGTTTCTTAATTTATTAATAGTGCAAAAAAATATTACAAATTAAAGTGAACGGAAGAAATATTTGATAACTTTCTACTATTTTTCAATGGTAAGATTTGTATTGCCCGAAAATTCAAAGGACAATGGGAATTTGTTGTAGCAACTGCGTGTTCTTTTTGCTGATATGAAACAGACGAAAAATTGTTTGTATGGTGGCATATTTTTTTTTCACTTCTAAGTTACTTGTTTGGCAATAAAATTATGATTCACATTTTTTCCAAAATAAATTTTATTTTATTAAAAACAATGTTTGTACATGAAAAATTCAAATTCAATATGAAGTTATGTTTCCAAATTCGGGAACAAGTTATAACTATTTTCAAACTCAATTTTGTAATAATAATACATTCAAATATGAATAGAAATTCACATATTATGAAAAGTATAACCAAACAAAACTCCAAGTTCATAAATTCAAATAAAATGAAAAATATTTGAAATAAATTAGTTCCTTAAATAGAAAAAAATTGAAGCATAATTAATTAATTTTTCTATTATTTTGTTGTTATTGATAAATATTATTACATTTTATAACTAGGTGTGAATTGTACTCACCTTCCTCTCCCTTTCTTGCTTGCCTCATCCTCTCATGTTACCTTCTCGCCCATATCTCCCATCTTCTCCATAATTCAATGTGTAAATCTTTCTTTTTCATCCTTCTTGTTTTATATTAATATGCCTCGTTGATTTTACTTTAACTATTTTTATCTATACCTGTAATTTTTTATCTTCAATATTTTTGGGTAACTGCTGATTATTTATTTATTTTTATATTGAATTAACATCAATATATAAAAAAAATCATTTTGGATTCTTGATTTGTTATTCAATGTTTGAAATTCTCTCTTATTAGAATGATATAATTAATTGTATCTATGTATTAAAAAAATTGTGTTTGTGATATAAAAAAAATAAAATTGATACACCTATGATCAGACTATATCTTCTTCAATTGATACATCCAATTTTATCTATGTATTAAAAAAAATTATATATGTGTACCAAAAAATTCTGATACAACTATTATCATATTGTATCTATATATGAAAGGGAAAAAAATATAACTATTATCAGAAAATGTTATGTTTATAGGTCTTCAACAACTTCTTTTGTCACTAGCCAGTAGTCACTGTGACCGAACGTTAACATGTCTACTCACCTTGCATGCAATGATGTGGTTGTGATATAATATGTATCTATGTGTGTCTATGTTACAATTTTAAAGTTTATGTATACTTGTATATCTATATGCAAATTTAGAAGAGAGGAGAGCGAGATTTGAGAGAAAGAGAGAAGAGGTTATGTAATTGTGTATATGTGATCTGTATATCTCAATTTCAATTGAGATACAGATTGTATCTAAGATACAATTTGCATGTCTCTTTCCTTCGTCTCACTGAGCTCTCTCTTCTCTAAATCTGTTATTATTAATTGTAATTAAACAAATTATAACTACTATTTTTTTTTAATGAAAATATCACTAAAATGTAATGATTTCAGAATATTTCCCCCCTAAATAACAAATGCGAAAAAAAAAAAGTTCACCGACATTTTTATTAGGCTGCAACTTTATTTCCCAATAAATACTAAATAATCTATTTGTTTGGACAGTGGTAGGGAATGGGTTGGTGATGATCTACCTTAAAAGATTTAATTAGGATTTTTTTTTTGAAGTTCCTTGTCTTTTTTCCTTTTACAATGAACATATTTTTTTCGATTGCATAATATATTAACGTGTTTTTAAATTTGAATTTCGCTGATATTTATATTTTTAAATTGTGGAGGTACATTTGTAGATATTTAAATGTGTATAAAATTGAACAAGTAGACACATGTGTCATATGTGGCATAATACACGTAGAATGTGAATTGCTATGTAGAACACACGCGTCTACTTGCTCTAATTTATATAAATTTAAATGCTTATTTACGCACACCTAAATTTAAAAACATAAATATCAGCTAAAATCATATTAAAGGACACGTTTATGTAGTGTTTCATTTTTTATTTATTTTCAAATGAAACACAATTATTCAAACACTAATCAAGTCATTTCTTGGTGTAGACCAAAGTTCCAACACATACCAAACTAATAATTCTCCAAACTGTGGCTGACATCCACCTTGAAATTATAATCTTGGAGACAATATTGAAAATTTTGGACCGATAATTTTAATTTTATAAAAATATTATATTATTATCATAATAAATTAATTTAATATGATTCGATATTTTTAAGCTAAATTTTGATGATAATCATAGTTTGTTTGGCTTCGATTTACATATATATAATAAAGAATTATGACTTAAAATTTGTAAAAAATACGTCTCAATTATATCATATTGACACCTTAAACATGTAGACATATTCAAAAAAAAAGTACAAGCAATTCTCTGCTTTAATCAATTAGACAATTACACAAAAGACATTTCAATCGAGATATAGTCTAGTTTATAAATTTGTCAGTATTACAATAATATACCATATGTATTATTTATGTAATAAAATATACTTCAATACGATATTTCAGATTTTGAAGAAAATAAAATATAAATACATAATACCAAAAAAGATAAAAATTAATGTATACCCAAAAAGGATGCCCAAACATTTTATTTCTAGGGAGATTTTAAACTCTACATACATCTCTTCTATATTCTGCCTCAAGCTGAAAGATACAAAACCACTCTTCAAGGGTGTGTTCAGTAAATGTTTTTCAATTTTTTCATGTTCGGTTGGTCAAATATTTTGGAGAACATTTTTTCTAGAAAAACAAGCTCCTTAAAAATAGGGAAAAGGAACTCCCTAATGAAAGTAGTAGGGAAAACAAGCTCTACTAGATCGTGTCCTCCCCACACTCCAACACACCTAATCTTCACCCCCCCCCCACCCCCCATAGCCCTCAACCCACCGCCACCTCTCATAGTTTTGTATCTAAATTATATACAAATGCTTTTAGGATAATATATTGTGCTTACCTACCAAAGTAGTTTTCCGTCATACTGAACACACCCCTAAATCCAAATAGATAAGAGGAGAGATAAGTGAATCAACTTCCTGATATTTCAAATTATAGAAACTGCAGATAGTTAATGTTCAAAGCTAGAACTTAAGCTGAACAGAATGAAATAGGATTTCGAATTTACAGAATAAGTTGCAGTTGATAACACAAATAGCAAAACAGAAAAGGGTAGTCAGTATCTATTGGATATAACCTTTTTATTAGTTAGTCCTGCTACTAAGATGAATATTACAACAATATTGCTGCTTCTGTGCTTTGTTTTCCAGTCAGCTTCTCCTTTATGGCTTCCCAAAATGTCGGTATTGCAACCTCATCAGGAACTTCCTTAAACGATGGGAGGTAATTTACATCAACAATGACATGGTCACCGGTGCTTTCCTGGATCTGAGATTTGATTCAAAAGTCACTATCACAACGTGTGTTGCTCAAGTCCTATTCCCTTTAACTATTATTTATCACTTTCTATTTCACTTATTTGTGGCAAAATTATCAGCTTAGCAACAAGGATATAGAAGAAGCTTAGATTTGAGAACTTTTAGTTTAGAGCGAAACCATGGATATGATCGTCTTTGGCCCTGGCAAATGTTATGTAAAACCTTGATATGGTTCTCCTTTTTACCTTTCGGTTAGAAATCAATTATCCCGACAGCACAAAAGCAAATAGGCAACTATAGAACATCAAAGAAGAGGCACCATAGGCAAAGGTCCAAAGAAGAGGCTTGCTGATAAGAGTTTAGTCTGTTTTTAATGTTACATTCATTTTACAATTACATTGCTGAACTGATTAGCACAAGGCCCTCTCTTCGTTGTGGACAGAAAGAAGAATCAAAGCACTACATGAGGGAGTCGAGGAATAATTTATTTTGGTGGAGAGATCTTTCTTCAACTAGAGATTGTCAATACTTGGAACTTTGACAAAAGGATAGGGAAGAATCATACATATATGCTTGTCCACAATCACTGAGTGAACCTGTCCTATTTGACGCCTCACCACACAGCTCTCACGAGATTATTAGATGATTCAGTCTTACTACAAGTTAAAGCATTTCAGTGGGATGTTGGCTTATAGCATGGATGGAAACAATGTATCTTTGAGCATATCTTTTTAACAGCTATTGATGAAGGACATCTTATTCTCCTAAAGCTGATCCAATTTGTTTCTCTTTAGTTTCCCAGAAAAAATGAAGACAAAAGGCAAATCAGCTAAAACATAGGTTGTAAGGGGTGAGGAATATGAAAGTACTTACCACAACATCAAAGCCAAAAATAGTAAGGTCAAGCACCCTTCTCAACCAATTTGCAGCATCAGTGACTAGCTCATGATCAATCCGTGTATTATCTTCATTTTGGCTTTTTAGCTTGTCAACAGGTAGAGATTTTAAACTGCAAAAATAGGTGTTCTTAAGAGGCATAGAAAATGCATATAGCAGGCAAGAGGAATTTGAAGAGGCAAAATACCTATCAAAAAGTAATGGCTTCAACTCTTTTTCTTCAGCTAACTTTATCAAGGTATCTGCATTAGGTGTAGACTTCTTAATTGCGAAGAAAATCTTCTTCCCAACAACGTAAAACTTGAACATATTGGATGAATGATCCACATATTCCTGCAGTTACACTTGTCTTCATATTTAACTTGGAAGAGAAAGCTTATATTAGAAGGAAATAATTTATTTAGATGACAACTGTTGTTTGCACAATATCCGTGCTTCCAAAACATCTCGCAAATCTGATCCATATCTGATACAATCAAGTGCTTACCCATTTTCATTTGCATATATGGAAAGCATCTTACATATGGATGAGAAAATACGCAACACTTTCACAAAGGCACCAACTTAGAATGTTCAAGTTAAACCAGTTCTACCATTCAAGAGGCTGATGATAAAAATTATGTTCATTACATATAGCCCCTTGTTTACCTGCACAATAGCTGGAAGAGGGACATTGAGGTCTTTGTAGCTGTCTTCCTTAAAGACAATGGCCTGTCCATTAAAAATTCTACGTAAGACTGCCATACAAGAAAAATCACTTATCAAAAAGAAAGATCAAAATCAATCGACAATTCACAGGACAAATGAAAAAAAAAGATGGAAGATATATAAAGGCAAAGCTTGGAGCTGAAGCAAAGATAGTCAGTACAGGATTAAGAAATTTAATAACATCAAAAGGAGGAATCCATAGACCAAACCTTTAATGGAGTAGAAGTTCCAAATATAAATGTACAGAGAGAAAGAGAGAGGGACAAAGAGTATTATTGAGAATTCAGCATTACCATGCTGTGAGCATCAGCAACTCCACAAGCAACTTGGGGTTTTACAATGTTCGGAAGTGACAGTTTTGCATCGACTAGCTTGTCTTCCAACTTGGGCTCACGAAAATCAACAACCTGCACGAAGAAATGCGTGTTAAATCAAACATCTAGCAAGTAGAGAAAACTGATGTTTACATACCTACATATTTATATGATAAATGATGAAATGAGTAGTGAACTACCATAAACTGAAGTGTTGTAGCGTTTTCTTATCCAGTTTTTGGGTTCACAGTTCGGTTTTAGATCATTAAATAGTGAGGCAATTTCAGGAACACATACAAAGATCTTATTCTCAAAGAAATATAAGATACAGATAAAATCTTTAAGTATTTGTGTTTAATTAGATTTTTCAACTTTAAATTTAACCTACCTGATCTAAGCAGTGATAAGAACAGAACAAAATGATTAACTCTAGACAAAAATGGTACCAGGTAAGCTCTTGAAAACAGTCTTACTGAAAGATGACCCCATTAACTGTGAAGAGAGCTCATAATGAGCAAACAACAAAACCCAAAAACGATGCATAAGCATCTAAAATATAGTTGAATATGCTGTTCATAAAATGACTTGTCGTAGCATAATATTTTCCTTCTTTTCGGGCATGTTTTATTCTCAGGTAAGGCTCTATATAACCATATCAACTACTGGATTGGTTAGACAAAAAATTCCATAGTAAAAACAATTTCATCCCAACCAAGCAATTTCAACTTGGATGGCCCTAGTAAAGCTACAAAGTGACTGATCTTTCTCATTCATGAAGTGGGAAAAGCCTAAAACTCTCTCCTGGACTAACCAAGCTGATCCACTATTGTTATCACTTATCCCCACTTAAAGACACCATCAAGTCAGATTGCAGAAAGCCTATAGCACTTGATCCCACCCAAAACACATTGTAGCCATATACTTGGTGGGAACTGACACCCCAAAATAAGGCCTCGCTTAACATAGCTTCAGAAAAGTAGGCTGCTAAATGAAGAAATAAAGAAACAGATGATGCAATTATGAATCAATAAGGAAAAGATTAGGGACTGAAGTCACAAAGATTTCACAGTACATTTTATGATGTAAGCATAACATGGGTACCATTTAGGAAAAATGACCTTTAGAAAATGGGGACCTCTGATTTTACTGCAGCTTTTACTGTTAAGATTTTCCAAACCACCTAGAATCTGCTGTATTTTCAACCGATCAAAAACAGGATATATGTTGGTGAATGGGTCAATCACACGACAGTCAGGATGGCATCCGATGTACCTGAACAGAAAATAACCAAAGGCGATTTAGTGTGATTTAAACCAACTCCTCTGACATGAACTTATTACAGCTCAAACAGAAAGTTCTAAATGCATTTCAGAAACTTCCATCCAAGTTTCCAGAAATTAATTCGACATTCATTACCAGTTCAAGCTGAAAACAATGTGATGCAATGCATCTTTCAGATAGATAGAAACATGCCAAAAACAATCAGGAAAAAAAAGAAAGATAATGCAAAAATATTAAAGATGTCATTCAGCTGCTTGAAGAAAGTCATTTCCATCAAGAAATTACAACGATCTATGAACAGCATCCATATTTTGCTATCAACAAATTATCATTATCAGAGAGGCTATAAGAGAATGAATGAAAGCATTAAATCTTTTTGATCGCTCCAAGCCATCATGAGCTAATACAGAGCAAAAGGTAAAGATACAAACTTATTTCGATTGACAGGTATAGCTCTCCAATCTAAACATGAACTCGGGTACATAGTTAGAGCTAGCTAAAACTTTCTTATCATCTACATCATGCATCATGTTATTAATGATATTTAGCTTTTGGATTTTCAATTCGAGCTTAAACAATAGGGTCTCTCGGCACTCATAACAATCCTTGGAATATCTCTCTTGGATTACCTCTAACAACTTCATGCTTAGAGGTTTTGAGGATGCGCTTAGTTGAACAGACTTCCAGTGTCTAGTATATAGCTATGAATTTTTGAACACCCTATTTTCTCAGGTTGACAAATTAAAGGGTACTAAGGCGATTCACATAAAGAAATGACAAATTGAGATTCTTATCAGGTAAAAAATTACCCAAATCAGGTGTTTACACCAAACAAATAGATGCATGTATTTGTTTCCTCAAACACTTCTCCCACTAAACCATGCCCAGTAATATAGATTCTCATCTCATTCAATCACTTAACCATGATATGTAAACACTGGGTGTGGGCAAGTTCTTTCCTTCTTATCATGTAGTGTACGAGCAAGTTTTTACCTTCTTATCATGTAGTTGCGATAGAAGTTTGAAGGCACTTAAAGGAGAGATAGTAAAGAATCATCACCCTTTTTCTATTCTGCTGCATATTATTAAGCCATTACAAATTAACAGCTGGAAGTCACCTTTGTAACTCTTGCATGCCCTCTGTAAAAGTAACTTTGTTTTCAAAATCTGAAGAGCTGCTCATTTCAACAGTAATGATTTCATCAGTTGCTTTATGTAGAACACCGTCAATTTCTTGTAACTGCTGTGATATAGGGAGCTCGTAGGTAAGGGGCACAAAAATTAATCCGTTTGGTGTAGGTTTTAGGGGGAATGCCCCTCTCTGTATAACATAAGAAATATGTCAAGTCTCAAAACATAACATGAAAGGTTCCTAAGTCAAGCAAAGCACTAGCTACATTTCATCATATGAACCAACAGAAAAAACCCTACTTCAAAAATTTTAAGCCAGGGATCCTGGAGAAGACATACACAAAACATCAATTATTTGAAATTATGCAACAAGTTTGGATGCCTGACAACCATTTATGCATAATAAGTACTCAACTAATTTTGCCACCAGAACTGACCTTGGCAAAATCTTCTTCACGAGAAGGCTTCATCAAGTAACCAACCGTCTTTACATCCTTGCCCATTGCCTGCTTACCCCATAGCATAAAATAAAGAACCCTTAAGAACATTAATCGTTACGCTCCCAAACAATTTCTAAAGGATACAAAAAGTCTTCATTAGTCAACTATACTTTTTTTTAACAATAAGAAAAACTACACTCAAGAATTAAGTATTGTTTAGACAGCATTAAAATGGCTCTATGTTCCTGCTGCTGCCAGTGAATAAATAAATAAGAGGAATCTGTTCACTAAATATGTTTCTTACACATCAGTAACAACATCTAATTGGGGTGCAATTTCTCACTAAAGATTCGCTTTTTATGATTTCTTTGGATAGGATATTAGCCATTCAGCTACAGAAGAAACTAACTATTCTAAGATCTTTAAGAAACTAAACTCTTCCACATCTTTCACTTTCTGGACATATACACTCCTCTTTATTGCATTCTTTTTACTCAAGATGAAGAAATATGTACCAGGATCATCCCATCATCCCATGGAATCAAAAGCCTCAGCAAAATATGAAATTTTATAAAGCCCCTCAAGTAATTAATCCAATGCCATAATGATAAGCAGTTAAGCTAATCATGAGCAATCAATATGGAAAAAAAGAGAATAGAAGAAGTGATGAATGGTAGCGACTTGTAGCAAATCTTGTCTATCAAAAGATAGCAAAGTAATCAGCAACAAAATACCCTCTATAACTTAGATGTCCTTCCTATACCAATAAATCACTGCATAACCTTCATTGACCACAGTGAAGTGGAGAGGGAGGTAAGATTTCACGCACTGACAGCTGCAGATATTGGGGAAAACTGGAGACAGAAAGCAAAAGAATGACTTGTATATCATGGTAGAAGAATCTGGTTTTATATGAACAAATACTAGCACCAACTTTCTGAAAATTGGTGGGTAAACTGGTCTAGTAAATAACATAATAGGACATGCTAAGAAGCAAGAGTCTAAATGGAGAGAGAGAGAGAGAGAAACATTCAGCAGCAAGGTGCAGGTCCTTGGAAGAAGAGTTATTGTAGCTAAGTACGGTCTCCAAGAGGGAAGGTGAAGGGTGGACGTCATCATGTCGCCTTATGGATGCTGATTATAGGAAAATATTTTGGGTGGGGATTATTCAATGGCAACATCATTTAAAGCATGAAATGGAAATAGTATCAGTTGTAACTTTTTTGTTAACCTAGTTGGTGCAGTGACGACACCCTCAGTCATACCTTACGGCTTACATGAACTTTAGCATATTGAGCCAGAGAGTTACTGCAATCACTCAAGTACATAGGGCACAAGACAGTGGAACTTTTGGAATTTGAGATTCACGAGAAACCTATTAGATTGGGAGATCTATGAGTTCCAAAATCTCATGGAATTACTCTTCAAGCAAAACATCACATGCTGATCAGGATGCTTGGAAATGCAAAAGAAGGGATGTGAAACTAGCTTGATGAAATCCTTCCACAATCTACTAAGGAGAGACGATACAATGCTCAAGCACCGATCGATGTAGATTTCCCAGCACTCGGAAGAAGGGATGAAACCCCACCTGGTCGATAACAAATGTGCTGCAAGGGGGGATTTGTACATCTAAAAGTATGAGGAAAAGAAGGATAACATATGTTAACTGGTGATACATGTGTGTTACACTGCAAATGCTCGGAAGAAGACGCCGACCACTAGTTGCTAACTCGGTTGGGAATACAGTGGGCAATGTCGGCTATCATCAAGGATGTGATGTTCAGCTAGGTTTTTAAAAGAATGAAAGAAGATACAGAGCATTGGATGTTGCCCCTTTTACTATCATGTCAGTACTTTGGAGGGGGAAAGTAAAAAAGAGTTTCTCAAAGTGTGAAAATTGAATTTGTACAAATGAGGAACTGCCTTTTGTTTCTAGTCAATTTTTGTACAACATGTGGCTCCTGTTAGTATAGATGATTGGGGGCTGGTTGTGTAGAACCAACCATACGTCTACATACCTATGTAGGCTCCCTACTTTTGTATACCACCTGTATAGCTGTAACTTCCCCACCATGTTAATAAAACTATTAATTTACTAAGATAAAACTAAAAAAAGGTCATGTGGAAAGCCAGAGGATGCATTGAAGCTAGGCCTGGAGAAAAACATCATGTGGTACGAACTAACAGTAGCTTCAGCAAGGAATAAATGACCAAATGTTTCAGAGAAGCCACTATGGTGGAGCTGTTACGGAGTTGCCAGTAAATCTTATTTAAGAAGCTTAAGGAATTCCAAATGCACACCAGTACACAATATTTCTTCTCACCTTTTTATTCAAATGGCAGATAGTCAGAGGCAGTTCTTCAAGCTTGTTAATGAAAATCTTGCTTGGATTTTCAGTTCCAGTACTATATTCAACATCTGGCGTGAATGTAGAAATTTTAAGATTCAGAAGGAAACAACAATCTCACCACTTGACAGAAGCCAACAAATTTCTTCAATATGAATTACAACAGCAATTCACAAGCTAGAACAAAGGAGTTCCCCAGAAAATGAGAAAGAAATCCTTTAAACTGTTCGAAACTATTGTTTGAAGGGACAAGATAGTTGTGAGCTTATACCTGATGCTTTTCCAGGAGATCCTGCAAAAATAGGTCAGATGATGAGATAAGGTAAGCACATATGTGAGAGAATGACAACAAATTTTCCACCCACAGTGACTACAGATATCAAACCTCCAGTGGATAATTCTCATACCCATTCACCTCAATAATAAAAAAAAGGTTATATGTTGGTAAGGACTTTAGTTTGGTGATGTAGGTGATTTTAAGTTTTGAGAAAGGTGCAGCCTTTTTGAGTTTTGGAACCCTTTCATGGAGCATAAATTTGAAAATCCAATGATCCTCGAAAAGAACCTTCTAAATGTTAGGTGTATAGAGTGAAATGCTTTAAGAAATACGTCGCTATAAAAGCTAAAAACAGTCAATCATTTAGCAACAAGTAAAGGAAACATCTCAGTTACTTAAATCAGAAGACTTCATGTGGTTTCTTCTTGTTTCACTTTTTCCCTTTTTCTATAGGTTATCAATGCATAGGTGGGCTTATCAAAACAAAAAAAAGAACAGAAGGTCAATGCATTGGAACTCACGTAGAACAGTGATCAGCCAGCCGGAACTTATCATTTGGGCAATCTCCACGTCTTTGTAACTGGAAACTACATGCATATAACTTCCAGTATTGGCGCCCCACTCCAAAGAAACCTCACTTACAAAGCTGTCTATGGCTGATGGCCTGAAGACAAAACAATTGTAGGAATATAGTCTTGCGCTTTCTTGGAGGAGGCGCACCTAAAACAAGCAGTTGCAATTGTTTGAGATTCCAAATTTTCTGAAAATATCAGTCCACATCATTGTTGTAGTGCCACTCATAAGGTGAATAAATTCGGGACTTGAGAACTAAAAAAAAAAAGCCAAAGATCAAGTATTGAAGAAAAATGAAGAAATAGAAGGAAATGGATATAAAAACTATTGATGAAGACATTTAAACTATTTTGGTAGGCAGGGAAACTTTGAGACAATAGGAATACTAGTGCAAAAAATTTCTTTACACAACCATATCAATAAACGTGATACGCCAAAAGAAATGCAAAACAAAAAAGCAGAAAGGACATCACCTTAGGAGCAGAAAGATCAGGTCCATAGGATATACCCTACAAAAATTGAAAGGTATAACATTTCATTCATAAAATCAAACAATTCCTCAACTACCGCAAATAATTAAAAGGAGAAGAAAAATTTCTCACAACCCATAAATCCAATTATTTCAGCAATACAGCAAATTTCCTTAAAAGAACCATCTTTACCCAATTGAGAATAACAAAAAAGAAGAAACAATTTGGCAAAATTAGATTGAACAATGATTATCGTCAAGCTATTGTAAGAACTGCCAATTACATGGCTAATCAATAAAGCTCTCAGAGGTTAAACAACTAGATAGAAGACAACTGTGTCTATGTGAGTTACACACGGCCAAGGACTGATCTAGGAGGGGGTGAAGGTGTCCATCCTAACCCCTCGGCAAAAAATTACACTATATAGGAAAGTATGTTTTTTATTTTTAGTATATAATATTGAATCCCCTGAACACAAGACTAGACGTTAGCTTAGTGGTTTAGGGGTTCAAAATTCACCTTTGAGGTTCCAATTTCAAAACCCAAAAATGAAAAATCCTGGAGCACACAGCACAGTCAATTTCCAAAACCCAAATAAAGAACAACACTAAAAGACAGTTCTTTGATGCAATAACCCCATAAACCAGAAGATCCATATACCAAATCCAACTAATTTGAAATTGAGACTTAATTAATTGATTGCATGTAACTTAACAGAAACATAATGCATACACAAACATTCATAAACCCAACTAATTTGTAAAACAATTCTTGGGTATTCTACAATTTTTCAAGAATCAAGAAGAAAACAATAAAATGGCAAAAAAAAAACAAGAAAAAGTTGATATTTTTACAGTGAAGATGTTGGAGTATAGAAGCTTGCGAAGAACATAAACAGCATCAGGTCTAAGAGAGGGACTCCCATTTTCATCATCACCAGCTTTCAACAGAATTGAAGCGTCCAGCACAATACCCTTCACTCCACACATTGTTCTTTCTGTGTTTTCTCCAAAGTTAGCTTTGCATAGAACTGCGTGAGCTTAACATTCATAAAAAGTGGAATCTTTTGGGGAAATTGGAAATGTTTGGTTAGGTCCCAAAACAATTTTATCATGTCAAATTGTGTATTCAATTTCTTTGTTAGTTCTAAAATGATCCTACAAAGATTAATAATTACTAGTTTGTTTGGATGGTTCTTACATGTTGTATCCTACTGTGTATGGTATATTTGTTGTCTCTAAAAATATTTCTATTATTATTTAATGGGTTAAAATGTCTTTTTTTTTATGTAACGATCCGATTCATCGTTACTAAAGGGCATCTCGTATGGAGTCTCAAAAGTCTAGAAGTGCGGTGCAATAATTTTTAAAATTTAAGCGCACAACTATTTTGACCCAAATTTAATTTTGGTCTAGGCTTACATTAGCCCGCTGTAGCGGGAGGCTTCCCGTTATGGCAACCCCGCTATAGCGGTCTGAGTTTCGCTATAGCGGGTTGTCGAAATTCTGCAACTTAATTAATGCATTATTTTTTATTTTTCTCCCACTTTGAAAGGAAAAAATAGGTGAGGTGTTGGAATGTGTGCGTCCACTATTAGTCAACGGACCAGGTTCCTTGACTCAGCAAGAACAATAACTGAAATAAAAGTGCGGAAAATAAATAGCTCAAAGTAAATCAGACACAAGGATTTTACGTTGAAACTCCCTTGCTTAAGGGTGGTGAAAACCATGACCTTTACTCACAAGATTTCAACCCAAACTCCATTTCACTCAAACGAAGCAACGATTCAGATTACAGGCTCTTGTAACCTAGGAATTTAACTTTAAATCCCTTGCCCCTCTAAGTAACAACTCTGCTGCCTACAAAATCAACCAACTCTAATTGATTCAAACTTCTTTTCTAACTAAGCAGCAACTATGTTTCCCACTGAATCAATTAACTCTAATTGATTCGGACTTCTTTTCTAACTAAGCAACAACTCTGTTGCCCACTAAACCAACTAACTCTAGTTGACTTAGACTTCATCCACTCGCCATAGCTAACTCTAGCAATGACTCAAGATAAACACTGAAATGAAACACTGATCTAATTCCTTTATAACTTAGGAATATATCTACAAAGATAAGCACTGAAATATAAACCCTAAGACAACTAAAGACGCTAACAGCTCTATCAGGTCATGTTGTTCTTGAGGAAAATACTTCTGGAAAGGATGGTTTTTGCTGTGTTCTTGAACTTTTCAGGAATGCAAAAACTAAGGTTGTGTCTATTGAAGCGAGCCTTATATGTGATAGACACAAAAACCCTAGAGGCAAGTTATTGGCCAACGACCCTGCCATACGGCACAGACACGCACCACCTCCTGCAGTCCAATAGATGGCAGACTGTACTCTGTGCAGACTACTTTTTCGGCTGTCCTTTTCGCGCATAGGAATACCATTCTCACAATGGGATCAGGTACCCTTATCAGGTCTCATGATTTGTCAAATGGCTAACTCTAGCCACCAACTCCGATCTCTAAGATAAGTCAAGATAAGGGCTGGGAGTCTGGGCTATATTACTATCAATGGTTGCAATATGTTAATTTTTTATGGACAAGTCAATACTTAGGGATTTATTTTCATAATTCTTTCAACAATTGAGCTGAGTTTATGTGGACTCAGTTCTTAGTTGTTTATAATTGTATTTATTATTTATCATGATGAGCTTGACTTTTAGATGGTGTTGGCTTTAGTTTGAGTATGACAGTGTCTAAGGTGTCAGTTTTATTTACTGTTTCAAAAAAGGCCAGGGAGTTGACATGATAAATTGAGAAAAGATAGCATAATGGTTGATCAGGCTAGTGATGATCTTGTGTTCGTGGATATCTATGTGGTAGAAGGGTTAACCTATGATTGACATGTAGGATGGTGTAACAGAGATGCACGGGATCAAGGTGCTTTAGTTATGTCATTTACCCGGGGAGGGTAAAAGTATGTGGATTGAAGTGGGGTAGAGTAACTTTTATTTCTTCTGATTTTTTAACATTACAGATCAGTAACACAAGCAAATTGGACAACTCCAATTTTGCAACAACATTCAATCTCCACTATCACTACTATAAGTACCTTACAACAATATCATCATTAATCTAGCTAAGTATCGTGCATCTTCACAGTGTAAAAATTCAGAATTTGCAATACATAGCTTAGTCTTGATTTTATTCTTCCTCTTATATGCACATTTTGAACTACTTGTATTGCCAGCATTGCAAGGGTTCTTGTTATCTTTTCCTGTAAAATAACATAAACACTTACAACCAGTGCTATCATACATACCTCAGCTCGTGCTTGCTTGCCTTTGTAATACACATTTATTCAAATTGTTTCCTCTTCTCATCCTTAAGCCTCCCTATTGATACTTTGCCAATAGAGTACAGAACAAACATCGAAAGAATATTTTATTATGGCTTTTATAGGACACACTTGACATCTTCTACACATCCCCATATTATTACTCGATCCCTTGTGAGTATCCTGCTTTGTAATGCTAAGTATAAAATTAAAATCCACTTAGGAGAAGCTGTGTTATTACAAGTAAGCCTTATCTACTCCACCTTGTAGTAATCTCCTCTAAGAGTTTTATATAGTTGTTTTATCGAGAACTTGTCAATATGTTTGAAATACTTTTCATTCCAGCCAATAATCGTAAGTTCTTAATGCACTTGAAGTATTTTCCTCACCATCTATGAAGCTTGAGGTGCTAGAACACTCCATAAGGTCCCTTGTTTCCCATAATAAATGTGAACCCACTTTATCCATATTCTATCTTTTTTAGTACTCAAATTTCATAGTGACTTGTTTATTGCAACCTTATTCCATGTATGGATATTCAGTAAATTGAGTTCCCTTTAGTTTTAGGGCTACATAATTGCTCACATGCAATTAATGCAATCCTAGATGCATCTGCCCCTCTTGTCCATAAAAATGTCATGAATAATGTTTCAATATATTTGACAACTTTTTTGGAAAATATAAACATATGTGACCAAAAAACATGAATGGAAAACAAAATAATCTTAATCAATTGAGCCCTTCATGCATAAAAGAGAAACCTAAAAGTCCAATTATGTATTCTACTCATAATTTTATCAATCAATGGTTGATATTGTTGATAGACACTTTTTAAGTATTAAGTGGGATTCCTAAGTGCCTAGAAGGTAGATGCTTGTAACATCTCGCGAATTGAAAGAACTAAAAAGAGTGATTTTTGGAAATAATAAAAATCTGGAAAATTGGTTAAGTTAATTTAAGTTTGAGTTTTTGGTCAACTTCAAATGACCATTAATCCTAGCTCGGTATGAGTTAGGTGTACTTCAAGATATGGTTGGAAATCTCTTGGAATGATCTTTTCAACGCCGCCGAGTTTGTATGAGTAAGTTATGCCCTTTGGAAGTTGGGCTATTAGATTAAGGAAAGACTAATCCGGATTTTAGAAGGGTAATCTAGTCTTTTCCTTACCTAATTATTCTAATTCGTTTTTAGGAGTTTAATTGGGGTAAATTCAGATTTTAGTCAGTTTTAGAAAAGTGAATTTCACACTAGTGCTTGGAGAAAGGAGAAAAGAGGAGAAAGGAGAAGAACGTTCAAGATTCGTTCAACATTCATCGAGATTAGCTTTTGGATTTCGTCGGGGGTGATTCCTACAAGGTATGTGAGATCACATAGCGTTGGGTCCATTCACCCACACGCCAATCATGTTTAATTCAGCGATTTTCGTCCTAAAAGAGTTAGAATTTGTGTTCTTGAGTTTTGTTCTTGAATTATTTTCATTCTTGAACTTATATGTGATTGATGGGTTTTCTTGAGAAGTTTTAGCTATGTTAAGAGTTGTTTCGAGTTAGATTCTAGTGTACATGTGTTGGGTATCTGAATCTAAGAAAGTATTGAGAAAAGGAATCGATTTAAAATGATTTAGGATCAGAAAACGAGTTGAAAAACTCGTCAGACGCACCTGGGGAGGGCCAGGCGCATCGCGCCCCCATAGCGTCAGGAGGCTGGGGCTGCGCGCCTGCAGTGCGCCCAAAGTGATCCCCAGAAAGTTGGGGTATGGCACGGCGTGCCCCCAGATGAGCCCGGATCATCATTTTTCACCCAGTTTTTGTCATTCAGTCCGTTTAAGCCTTTCTAAAGTGTATTAATGCTTCCTATTGATTCTAACTACTCTAAATGACTTCTAAACATCTAGAAATCATCTAGAAACATGATTTACAACCTTGAATCCATAACTTCACATTCAAGGAAAGTTAAGAGCCAAGTCTAGAAAGTTCTTAGAGTCTTTTCAAGAAGTCTTTTTGCAAATGCTTTTAACTTTGTTTTAAGACTTAAAGTTCAAGTTGAATAAAGAGTAAAGCTTGAAGTTCATTTCTTCAAAAGTATATGGGGACTATGTATTCCCAAAGGGTTTAAAATGTTTTCACATTCAAACAAGAAAGGAAACCTCGATTTCCAACGAGTCTTCGGGCTAGTTTTCAGAAAAGAGTAATCGCTTTCTAAATGAAGCAAGAGGGGAAACTTTGAATTCCAAGATAGCCTTTGAGCTAAGTTTTTGAGCACTAATCTCAAATCACAAAAGAAATATGTTTTTAAACATAAGAGCTAATATTATATTTTTGGGAGTAGTATTGAGCACCGATATGGGGGAAAGTTAAGACAACTCACATCCCCCATAAATCATGTAGCCACCATGGGTAGAAAAGGGTCATACTTTTTAGATGATTCCTTTAGTCGTTTTTTAGCATAGACTAGTGGATCCACTTAGTAGTTCAGGTTCTATACTCGTGGCAAGGTATAGGACGGCCCTGGCAGTGTGAGGCAAAATGTTGTATCATCACAATAGCTCTTACGTGATGGTTGTCGGTTAGAGAAACTCCCACAAAAGTTATTGTATTCTTATATACATAGTTATTTGTATTTTTACATACATTTCAGAGTTATGTTGTATCTTTGCATACACACAGAGTTGACATCATGTTTTAAATAGTTTTTCTTTATATTGCACTTGTTTTAAACTGCTTTATATTGAAATGAGTTCAGTTATGTTGAGTTGAGTTGAGCCAGATAAGTTCTTCAGATTCCTTTCAAGCCTATGTTGTGTTTAGCATTCCAACTCGCATACTCGTACATTCAATGTATTGATGCCAGTTGGCCTGCATCGTCTTATGATGCAAATATAGGTAACTAGGATCGGCATCCAGTGCACCGTTGATCTAGTTGAGCACCCCAGAGTCAGTTGGTGATCCTCCTTGCATTCCGGAGGACTCCTTTTTATTGCTTTCAGTTTTATTTTCAATTCATTAGGATGTTGTGGGGTTTGTCCCAACATTCATCTCAGTTGTTTTAGAGGCTTCATAGATAGTGAGACAGTTAGTTATGAGTCTTTTAGCTTTGTATTTCAGATGTTTTGCTATGAGACTTGAGTAGCCATTTTGGCTAGTTTGAATGTTTTCTTTAAAGACATTCTAAGATTTTTCATAAGTTCTTTATTTGAGGTTATTTTTTAAGTTTAAGTCTTTCGCTGAGTAAGTAAGTCAGGCCAAGGGTTCGCTTGGGACCAACAATGATTCTCGAGTGCCAACCACGTCCGGGGTGTAGGCTTGGGGCGTGACAATACCCTTGTAAGAAACCTAGTTCTTGGAGAATTTTTGTTTGCACAGTTGTTGGCACACCTCCAAAATAAATGGAGCTCTTATCAAAATTATCATTAGCCCAGAAGCTAGGGAGAATTCTTTAAATATACCAAATAACAGCTTAACTAATCTAATGTCTCCTTTACTAAAAAGTAAAAGATCATTAGCATAACTGAGCTGCATAATCTACATTCTCTCACATTTTGGGTGGAAACTGGAGTTAGGATCATGCTTCAGCGTGCATAATCACAATGAACAATAACACTTGAAACCACAAGTAAATAGGTTCATTGCATGAGATGATCAATATAATGTCGTTTCATGTCATTTCCTTTATTTTTCTCAATATGCATTGGACTGGTGATCCTATAAAGCAGTAAACATGTATACATACATAACTTGGAAAACATACAGTCATCACCTACCGCATGTAACCTTCAAAACAATCCCCGATTATTCTCAAATTTGTCCACAAATCTCTTCCCATGCAACACCTAGCCATGCCATAAAACAACCACAATTAATTAACAATTGCTATTAACCTAACCTCCTTAGCCACAAGCTTAATCATCGAGACTCCGTGCCCGAAGTCCTATGCATGCAACCTCCAAAAATTCACAAGACATTATGCAATAAAAATGGGTTTAACTACTCAGTTAAAGGAAATATAGCCTATTTGGGCGCCATGTATCATCTGATGAACCTCGACTATGAGTTTCCAACTCCGTGAGAGCCTACCGTGATGAACAAGCACCAAAATTTCTTAAGTTTTCACCTACCTTGCGCTGTAATTATTTCCCTTCATTGCTCCCTTGCCTCTGGGTGCTTTTGGAGGATTTTTTTTTAGTAGCCCTTGTCTATTTTCTCGTTACAAAAAGTAAAAGAAAAATAAAAGAGGTCGCATTAACTAGAGTCTGATTTTTTGTCAGCCTATTATGGCGGCCGTGCAGGCACTATAGCGGTGTCGCCATAGCGGGAGGCTTCCCGCTATGGCGGGCTGATGGCGGCCCGACTATTTCAAAATAGGTCAATTTTGTCGTGTGCTTCAAAAATTTAAATTTGACACCGTATTTTTAAAATTTTAGAATTCCACATGAGATGACCTGAAGTAATGACAAATCGGTTGGTTACGTTAAAGTTCTCAATATAAAGCCAAATGCCTAAGATCTGAGCAAAAAATTGTTAATCAAACATTTCGAAGATTTTGCTGAACCATAAAATATTGCAAGACAATCAGAACAAGATAATAATTTGATCAAATAAATATTGTATATTTATGAAAGACCACAATGATAAAATAACTTTATAATGAAGAAGGTAAAACAACTAATGAATTCATATTTTATATTTTGGTACAAAGCTTAGGTTTAAATATATCTTATCCAAAATGATAATAGGGTGAGAGACATATAACTTTGATCCACTTCCTCTAAATATGGGATGACTAAGATACCAACATCATAATCTTTGAAAGCCTCTCTTCAATGAAAGACATTTAAATATATTGAATCTTAAGTCGGAAAGTATAATTGTTTGATGCTAACCATCAATTGAAATCTATAGAACTAGAGGTTATTACTCTGATGTATCGTTCAAAACAAATCAAATTTAAGAAGGTACTCAAAAAAATCTTACTTATTAGTAAATCTTAAAAGATGCAAAAAGATTAAAAAGTTTGTCAGATTGTCCAAAATGCAAAAATATATTCAAAGCATGAAAAATCATAAAAACCTAATTTATGAGCACAATATATAAATGTATGAACAAATATATCCTTTCATTAATATCCCAGAAATGTACACAATTTTTTTGAGATGCATTATATATACATACAAAAAACCTCAAAAAGAATAACAAGGTATAAAAATATGTCACTTAAGGCCTAAGAAAGATAAGCCTTTCAAGTTTAAGAGACACTTTGATATACTTGCAGCCCATAAAATTACCAAAATGAGAAAAAGTTTGGATACACCCTTATTGGATAACTTTACGTGTGTCAAAAATTTGACAAGACAAATATCACAACAAAAGGTGATATTAAGTTCTAAAGCTATTAAAGTAAAAAAATGGATGAAAAATTATCACTAATCCCTTTGTCGACTTTGTCCTTAGCTTCTTCCTTATCCTTAACGGCAACCTCAATAATTGACAAGAAAAATGATAACAAATATAAAGATAAGGAAGAGGTAGAAATCAAGGAAGAAGCAAAGCATGAATCTAAGATATGTTCGTAGAAGAAAAGAAAATCGATGATAGAGGAGAAAAACTCTTCGTTTTGTGATGAAAAACATAATTAGAAGAATAATGGAAAGAATAATTTTTTGAAAGAGAAAAGTGATGAAACAATTCACAATAAAAAGAAATATTTATAGTAGATGGAATGATATGTTAAAAGATACTTAAAAAATGATAAAAAGGAAAAAAGAAGAAGATATTCTCAGTCAAATCTTATGATGCTTCAAAAGAAAACAAAAAAGTAAAAAAGGAAATTGAAGATTTTGACAAAATAATAATGCTTCAAAAATTTAATCTACACGAGAAGAACTAATTATATGTCACCACTTGTTTTTGAAACAATTTGAACAACTGACCTATGTCAGAATCATTAATTAGATGAGTCACTTCAATACCTTTTACCGAAAGATTCAATTCAAACACAAAGTAAAAATCTAAAATCCATTAAGCAAAGAAAACACATTATTTACATTCACCAGACAAAGAGAGAATTCGTTCCAAAAAACGTGGATACTATATGTATATGACAAATATAAATTAGTCACGTGAACGTATTAAAGAATGATACGTAAAAATAAACATGAGCAATGTTGCTATATCGAAAATCGATAATACAATTCACTTCTCTGGATTATGATCGGATCAAGCCCGAACATATAGAGCAATATCGTCAAAAGACATCGGTCGTTATGTAACTATTTTAGAGGCATCGCCGAGCGTTACTCTTTTTCACTCTTAAATATCATTTGATAAGTTACTTAACATAAGTTAATAGGATATGATCTAGCCATTAGATCTTAATGATTCTTACCTATAAAAGCAGACATATCTTCACATTGTAATCAATGAAATTTGAATACATCTTTCTTGCAATATCAAATTATTAGTACTCGTTTATTAATCTCAAAACTCTTGTCAAGTCATATCGGACATATCTATCAAGAATATTATCGAATCATGCCAACATAGGTTGCATTTATTTATTATTTCTTATTTTATCATTTAGAATGAATCAATCCACTAATTCTTAAACTTACATATAAATTCAACTATACCTTTTTAGAGGTAAACAATGAAGAGTTCAAAAAGAGAAAGAAAGTAGAACACAAACAACATAGGAGTATCTCAAACGACAACCATGAAATTGGAAAACAAAACTAACATAAATGAAAAGAACTCGATAAATTCTGAACAGTTAGCTTTTCTACGTGTGCCTTGTAGGAAGAATAGATCCAGATAAATGGACAAAAAGTAACAAATTCAACTATAGATTAAAAGAAATGTAATAAAATCAATTACCATGTCAATCTTAATTCTCATTCGCTCTTCTATAATAGTAATAAAATAATAATAAGAATAATAAACTTTTAGATGATACTCATATCTTATTGGACATAACATTAATTTATTATTATTAACATAACTAATTGTTTAACCATTTTTTTATAAGAGGTACTTGTCAAAATGATTGGTCAATTAGGCATCTAGTATCTTTTTGAGCTTGCAAGGCACTTGTCCAGCAGGATGACACTTATGGTTGTTGTGTTGACTACAATACTCAAATATTGATTTTTTTTAAAAAGTTAGTAAAATAAAAGAGAAGTTGGAGATTTTTGTGTTGAAAAAAATTGAAGTAAAATACTAGTAAACCACAAACACAAAAAGGGAATAAAAAGGGATGTCCAAAATTTGTAAACCTATCGTCTCTCACCTGTCCATCCGTGTGAAAGAAAGAACTCATAAAGGGGGCTTTGGATTTGAAGAAAAAGTGAAGTAAAAAGTTGTCAAGAAACTCAATAAGTTTTTGCTAGTTGTGGCAAAAATCAAGAATGCTAACTTCTTCATTGAGGCTTCCTTTTTTGCCTCTTCCTCACTCTCATCCTGTGTTTTCCCCTTTGAATTTCACTAAAGTTGTTCACTTTTACAACCCCAATTGTCCCCTCAATCCTATTTCATCTTCCAAAAGATGTGGTTCAACAAGTTCATCTTCCAATGGACATACGGTATTACTACTTTTCTCTCTGTGTTAATAGCTAAAATGGGGTTTTAATTTTTGTACTTCTGCTTGCAATTGACTTTATGGTAATTGGGAGAAATGGGTTCTTGTAAAATTTGGTGTTTGATGGTAGGAAAGCTCAAATCTTCTTAATAGCTAAAATGCATATGTTGGGTTTTAATTTTTGTACTTCTGCTTTCTATTGACTTTGTGATAATTGGGAAAAATGGGTTCTTGAAAAATTTGGCATTTGATGGGTGGAAAGCTCAAAACTTCTTAATGGTTAAAATGCTTATGTTGGGTTTTAATTTTTGACTTCTGCTTGCTATTGACTTCGTGATAATTGGAAAAAAATGGGTTCTTGGCAATTTGGTGTTTGATGGGAGGAAAGCTCAAAACTTTATTGTTGTTCTGACTTGTCCAGGAAAAAAAAGGGATATGATGTTCTCCCTTTACTTGTAGTTTGTGTGTGTAGTGTTAGATAGCTATCTCTTGCTGCTGTATTGGTGACTGACAATGCTTTCTATGTAATATAGAAAATTAACTTTCTTTTATCAGAAAATCAAATGTTTCTGGATTTGAAACAAGCAATTGTATGCTTTTATCATGGTTGGTTATTGTCATTTGAGTAGGTTTGGGGCTTTTGTTAGAAAGGAAGAAGTTTCCCTATTTCATCTTGTTTGTCGTCGTTTTTTTCTTTTCGTTGTATTGGTCTTTCCATTGTTGAACCGGAAAGTGAAGTTGTTAGAGAAAAACCACATGGTTAGAATGAGTGGAACAAGTTTGCATATCCTACTACTAACAACAGTCTTAAGTTGCTCGGACTCTTCACTTGTCGACACACGTGGGTGTGGGATCCATACCCGATTTGGTCAGTCGGTTTTGGGTACTTAGACCAAATTCGAGGAAGAAATTCTGGTCAGATTCAGTGATTTCTATTACTAAAACAAAAACTAAGGTGAAATTGAAGAAAATGGAATACCTTGTATATATAAATTTCTATTGTCACTCCTTTTCCTTTTTATCTCCTTCCAAGATTCTCGTCTTGATCAATATTTCTCCTTAAGTTCCACATAATATCTCATAATTTTGGTTTTATAACTTTGTTTTTAGATATTTGAATTATTTTTAGCGAAGTTGCTCGGACTAGGGTGCGTGTGTCCGATACGGGTGTGGATCTAGAGGTCGGATCCTTCATGATTTAATTTTTAAGATTCAGGGATATGGATCCATACGTGTGCAAGGATTCACCTATAAATAATTAAAATATCTTAAAATTGAGTTATAAAACCTAAATTATGAGATATAATGGGGAGAACTTGAGTAGAATCATGGAAGGAGATTAAAGGAAAAGGAGTGACATAGAAATTTCTATATAAAAGGTATTCCATTTTATTCAATTTCACCTTAGCTTTTGTATTGATTACAAAAACCATTAAAACTGTCCGGTCTTTCCCATCGATTTTGGTCAAAGTACCCAAAATCGGTTGACCAAATCGAACACGTATCCCACATCCACACCCATACCCATGTCGTGTCGACATGGGTGCAGCACCAAAAGTGAAGAGTCCAAGCAACTTAGATTTTTAGCCAAATCTTGACATCCGTATCCATGCATGGATTTATATCCTTGAATCTTAAAATTTAGATCATAAAGGATTTGACCTTTAGATGCGCACCTGTACTGGACATCTGCACGGACCGCACCCGAGTCTGAGCAACTTATCACATCATCTATGGCATGTTTGGATATTCTTTAGCTCTAGCCTCAAATTGTGAGCTTTTTTAGGCTGCATAAATTTTCAGTAACTGCCAACCACACAAACTAGAGGCTCTCATAATAATGCATTTTCATGCATCAGTTGGTTTTCACTTATGATTTACTGCCAGGGGCCTCTGTTTTCTGTGTGCTGGTATAGTGGCCAGATGGAGATGCTGAAAGATATTGCAGCAATGATAATTTGAGGAATGAAGATGATTATGCAATTCAGATGTTTGGTTCTGATGAAGAACTCAGCTCTCAGATTCCAACTCAAGCTCAGACTCTTGTTGAAGGCTCAGGATCAGTTTTGGTATCAGAGTATAAGCCAGTTCCGGATGTGGACTATCTGCAGGTTTGATTTCTTTTTACTCTTCGATGGACGATGTATTATATCCCTCCATTCCAAAATAAATGAATTATGGGGTATGACACATCCCTTAAGAAAGTTAATGAAAGACATTAGTTAAAAGGTAATTTGTCAATATCACCCCTTTGCTTCTTCCCAAACTTTTCTTAAAACTAGAGATAGTTGATGAAGAACCCATTAAAGTGAAGGGTAATTTTGGAAATAAATAATTAATACATCTTTGAACTTTGAAAAATCCATTCATTTTGGACCATTAAAAAAGTGCCAGAAATTTATTTATATTGGAATGGAGGGAGTACTTGTATCAAATTGGAACTGCGATGGCATTTAAGAGTATATTGCTTGTTTACCCTCCTCCTTTGGATATTTATTACCTGCAGATAGTCCACTTCAATATTATTTGAGTAATCATCTTCCATTTGGCATTTAACATCTTTAGTTAAGTAAACGAATATGATAGATCAGATCAAATTGCTAGTAATTTTCTACTAAATTGCTAGTTACGTCTAATTGTGGTTGGGTTATTATGTTTGTTTTGATGGATCAAAATTTTAGATTGGACTTGCACTTTTCCTTAATTTTATGAATTCCTGAGTGATTCAACCTCTGGTCTATGTAATCTTGGGAAGGAGCTTCTTGGGTTGCCATCTATAAACCATTCTTCTTTGTTAGGTGGTCTTCTGAAACTGCATTGAAAACCTGAGAGTGATATCTCTTTAGATTATGAGAAAGAAGTAATCCGTCAAATTGTTGCTGGCAAGTAGTCTAAAGCTATTTGGCTGGCCAATTCAAGTGTCACTTTGAGCCAACAAAATCGACTAGTTTGATGTTTCTGCTGTGTCTATGAATGTACTTATCCGATGTGTCTGTGAATGTAAATAAGAGAGATATTGCTCCTTTCATGTTTTCAGGAGTTGTTAGCTATTCAACAACAAGGTCCAAGAAATATTGGCTTTTTTGGGACACGAAACATGGGATTTATGCATCAAGAACTTATTGAGATTCTAAGCTACGCCTTGGTCATTACGGTATGGTTCTCTTGTCTTAGTTGAAGGAGATAGTGAATTAATGACTTCGAGCTTTTCAATGTTTCTTCAACTTCTTCTTTTTCCAGAAAAATCACATCTTTACTTCTGGAGCAGCAGGCACCAATGCTGCTGTCATAAGAGGTGCTCTTCGTGCTGAGAAACCGGAGCTGCTAACTGTGATATTGCCACAGAGCTTGGAAAAACAACCTCCGGAAAGTCAGGAGTTATTGTCAAAAGTAAATGCATTTACATTTTGTTTTTGGTTGCATCTATTCATAAAATTGTGCTTCATTGTGACAGGAATGTCACTCTTGTTATCTTTCCATTAAAGAAAAGAAAAGAACCATCATTGGTGGTATCACAAAACAATTTGCGAAAAAGAATATATCATCTTTGTTGTTCCTCGTTCAAATGCTTTTCTTTCTCTCTTCCCCTGTTATGAACAACCACAGTCGTTGCACTGTGTCTCGTGGATTTAACTATCTTTGAAAGAGTCTTCCTCTTTTTTTGATGTTTTTTTTGGGTTTAAATTGTTAGATATGGAGGAGAGAGAACATTTCTTTTAAATATTATTTGCTTCTTACTATCCCAGAAAATAAGTCTTCCTCCTCTTGTGTATTCCTTTCTTAAGTAGAAGGAATCATTCGTAAGAGCTGCAATCTCTGATCTTCTCTGACTACATGTACTGTTTAATAATCAAATTGTTCTATACTGAAACATTTGGAGTCAGCATCTCTTGGAATATTTTATTTCAGAGGCTAAATTACTGAAGGTGTTGACCTGAAAGTCGATGGGCATACATACTATTGTGCATCTTATTAAACTTCTTAAGAGTTGAACAAACTGCAGTTGTATGTATTTATTTTATTTAGGTACAAACAGGAACTGCAAAAATTAGTTGGAACAGACCTGTGGCACCATCTACCATTAGGTCTTTTAATTTTTAAAATTTACTTGTACTCCTTTATATTGCTAAGCAAGACGAGTAAGGAGTTGCAAGAGTTAATTTCATACATTTTGTTTGTTAAGCTAATTTCATATATTCACCATACGACCAACAACACCTGAGTTCTAAACTAGTTGGTGTCAGCTATATGTATCATTAGTTACCATTAGACTCTTTCTGAAGTCCATTTCATTCAAATATTATATGATTAGACTTTGAAGGAAATTCGGGTTCTCTAAAGCCTAAAGCTATTTCTCTCACTCACACCCTTATTACTAACAGATGCACAAGTTTCTAACTTTGGCATCTCCAGACGTAGCATTAGTGTAACAATGACAATTAAGTGTTGTCCCAACTAGTTGGTATTATATATTCGGATCATTTGAATCCACTATATTATGTTCTTATCTAAGTCGGCAATTTTGAAAAGATTATAGGTCTGTGAGACACTTTCTCGGTGTGATTTTCATTATAGGCCCATCACATCTTTTACCATCTTCGTTCATCAGTGTCACACCTATGAGCCGGTGCTTGTGGAGGCTTACATAGGACATGGCCAAACCGCCTCATGTTGCATTCTCGCATTTTATCCTTTGTGTGTGTGCTAGAACCCTTTGTTTGATGTAATCATTTCTAATCTTGTCCAATCTTTTGTGACAACATCCATCTTAACATAGGCATTGTACGATATTCATCTTGTGGATGCATTGAGTGCTAATATTTCTGGTCTTACAACTGTTATGTAGACAGTACCTTTTACACTGTTGGGTATTTTTTCATCCCATGCTCCGTAAGTAAGCACTTTTCTGTTTTAGCTATCATCTTCTAATTCGTGTGTTACATCTTTTCTATCATGCTATTCTCTTGGAAGGCTGAGCTTAGATATTTGAATTGTATACAAATATGCATCATAATCCTGTTTAATTTCACTATACCTTTGTTATTCTTATGGGGAGCTAAACTTGCGGCATATATATTATGTCTTACTTTTAGATTTTTTTGATAAAGTAAATAACTTGATTGGGAGAACTCCGTATACAAGCCGTATACCAAATGAAAAGAACCTACACCTATGTCTTACTTTTAGTTGTCCTAAGCTATGTTGCTCGGACTCTTCAAAAATGTCAGAATGTGCGTGTTGGATTCTCCAAAAGTAGTGTATTTTTGGAGAATCCGAGACGGGTGCAGCAACGAAAGTGAATAGTCCGTGCAACTTAGGTCCTAAGAACCTTGTACCAAATGAAAAGAACCTACACCTGTCTTACTTTTAGTTGTCCTAAGAACCTTTCTCCTCAAAGTGCTTCTCGACAATTCCAACTTTTGGTTGAGTTTCTCACCAGTTTCTTCCGTTGACTCAATCTCATATGAAAATAGCATTTCACCGTGGAATCTTATCGTTCATATTATTGGTTACCTCACCCTATTTAGGTAACAAGTATAGATTTGAGCCAAGTCCGTAGTATACACCTACAGTAATGGTAAACTCCTTAATATCTCCTTATATTGATCCTTCGCTTGTGACTGCTCTTTTGTACATGTGTTTTATGAAATTATATATTTGATATGAATTTCTTTCTTCTCAAGCATCCATTGACAAACTATTTCTTGATGCTAATACCATTTGAAGATCCTTCTTTCTTTCTCTATAAGTTTTCATCTATCTTTATAGCAAAAATTTAGTTTCTTGTGGATCTACAGCCAATATCAAACTATCCATCTGTCACCCTTCGTATTGTCTCTTTATCTTTGCTTTTTTCTTGTACGACTCATAAGTTTGATACCATGACAGTTTGCAAAACTTTGAAATCTTCTTTGTTCTTACTCTCTTTATTCCATTTTATGTGATATCATTTTCTTTTTAGTCTATTTGAAAAATAACACCTTTCTTTCTATATTTGGAAACGATTTACTTTAGGCATCCTATTTTACTTTAAATGATATGCTTTTATAGCCACACAGATGTGATGGCATGTTTGATGCCACAAGTTTCAAAAGTCTTTATAATTTTGAAAAAGTTGTATGTGCTTACTTTCCACATTTAATGTACATTTATAATTTTTGTTGCCATACTACTACAACCACTTCAAGAGCTTCCAAGCCTCTATAGGGATACCATCCGACATGCTTTTCTACTCCAACATTTTCATGGCATCCTTTACCGTAGAACTAATTCTACGAGTGTAACTAAGGTTTCTATATGTCAAGGACCTATGAAGGTCTGTAAAGCTATCCTTGTCATTTGTGTTGAGTGATTGATCTATCTCGTCATTATAAGTTGAATGCTAGATGTTCACTGTATAGTTGCATCATTTTCCATATAGATCTAACATATTATGTAAGTTTTACCACATTCTTATTTAAGCTAAAAATCCAGTTGAATTGAAAATTTCTCTAGGTTCAAACTTCTAATGAAGCAAGTTTTGTATCTCTATAACCCTCAATTAAGATTTGTCATCAAATGGCTTCATTGTGGTTAGATTCTGAAAATGAAAATGCACTTCTTCTGTTGCTCTTTTAGTGGACATGAGTATTGGATACCCAGAAGTTTTTGACAAGGGAGATGGCTAAGACGAAATTTTAACGATCTGAATGATGGAGTTTTGAAATTATTTAGTCTTTTCTAAATTTCGTGTTTTGAATAAAAAAGTAACATGTATACTTAAGATGGCTTGCTAATGTGACTCATGATGGATTCCAAGTTTCAAGAGAGGAGGAACCAAGGCTTCTTCCGCTTTAAACAACTACTTTATAATGACTTCTGATTGAATGTACAGGCTGAATTTGGTCTCCGAGTCGTTTATAACTCATTAAGAAGAGTTCAATCTTCAAGTTGATTTCCACCAAGTTTGTTTGTGAAATGCAATAATAGTGCAGTAGTTAGTAGCACTTCCAAACGGTATCATAATGTTGACTTTCTTGGATTTGCAGGTGAAACATGTGATAGAGAAACCTCACAATGACCATCTCTCACTGCTAGAAGCTAGCAGGTACGAAAAGAGCATCCTTTTTGAATGAATTGGGTATACAATCTCCATTTCAAGTTGAATTAGTTCCCTTGTATGTTTTAGCAGGGAAACATGAACATCTGATGTCTTGTACACTTTTCAAACATCTATAGGTCTTCAGTAGTCATTCTTCCATTTTGTAGTCAAGTTGATTTGTTTCTTGGCAGAAACTGCTTTTTATGATATGAAGTTCCCTGCCTTGGTGCAGAACTGTGTAGAAGTGACGTGCTGAAATGAAATATCATGATACGACATAACCTAGCTATGTTCTAGATGTTCTACTTCATATTTTTCGTAAAAGTGGAACTAGTTCTGAATGTGCTTTTTATCATCATACTTCATAACATAGGAGTGCATTGTCTAGTTATCCGTCCATGCTAGTAGTCGTAGTATTTCTCTTGTAGTTTCTTGTCCTTCGATTTCTCTTACTATTTGTTGTTTCTTGTACTTCGACTATTGTATTATTTTGTCATAGACCTATTTGTTACTATCTGTTGTTTCTTGTACTTCTTTAGTTTTTTCTGAACTGCTTTGATCTGTTACTTTTATTTTTTATCTTTTTAAGGTGAGGGTCTGTCGGAAACAACCTCTCTACCTCTGAGGTAGGGGTAAGGTTTGCGTACACTCTACCCTAATCTAGACCCCACTTTGTGGAACTACACGGGGAATGTATGTGTGTTGTCATATTGCGTGTTTTACTGTATCCGTGGTGAATTCTAACGGGTGGTTGATCCCCTTTGAATTGGTTTTGCTGGTGATATAGGCTGTGTAACATGGACATCATTTCGCAAGTGCAGCAAGTTATTTGCTTTGCCTTTCATGATAGCAGATTGCTTATGGAAACATGTCAAGAAGCCAAGAATCTTAGGAAGATTGTTACTCTCTTTTACTTGGACTAATGAATAGCAACAACTTGTGTTCATAGATTCTTTGCTATTGAATATACGCATGCTATGCATGTATGGAAAATACTGCAATGCAGAAATGTTGTTCATACTCCTGCCATAGAGGTAGATGTCTCGTCGATTTCGACATCATTTATAGATGTATTTATTTCTGCATGAGGTGCAATGCTTCCTTATATTTCTACATATATCTTGCTCTACTTAGTTGAACAACTATATGTTTTGTCTGGTAATGTAAAGCAAAGTTCATCTATATGTCAATCTACTAAAGTATAATTTGTCGGCAGAATGACTTAGAAGACCCTTGAACTTGATGGATTTGTTTGTCAATTGGATCCTCTTACTTATAACTTTACTCGTAGGGATCCTTTATTATCAGTTGATTTTTTTTGTTTTATTTCTGCTGCTTGTTGTATATATCTGCCCCACCATCTATATAAACCTTCCTCTCCAATATCTTCTCTCCACAAAACCTTCTTTTCCTTCTTAATTTTCACACTAGAACCACAAATTTCATGAATCACTCAAAAAGTAGGGGCGTACAAAATTGAATCGAAAATTGAACAATATTGTAAATTTGAGTTAAATAAAAAAAAATCTAATTAATGCTTTACTTGGTTTGGTATTGAAAAAAAATCTTAGACAGTGGTGGCTTGATCCACCTAACCAAAAGCCATAGATTTGGAAGTCATTGAAGCATCACACAAATGATAGATACTCTTCCAGCTCTCACCTACTCTAACCTTGCCAAACTGAGAATGCAGCAGGTGAGATAAGGAGTATGTGATCAATGCCTTGGATCTATAACAGGCTGTACTTGTGTTGGTTTGGTGTTAACTAAAAAAACTCAATCTGAGGTCAAATCAATTTGACATTATATATATAATTTTTAAATTTATTTTATATATAAAAATATTTACTTTGATAAAATTTCTAAATACTTCTTTTATTTTTTCATAATCATTATCTTTTAACATATTATTTCAAGTTTTTGAGATTTAGAATTTTGAACGGTCCAATAAAAGTTATTGTCCATAGATATTAATAATTTAATAAAGCTCAAATCAAAATCAAATTAATACTAATCCAACAAAAAGAATTAATTTGATACTAAGAATGACAATATTGTTGAATATTGGTTCTTTAGTTTTGTATTGATTTAGATATTTAAAATTAATACAATATGTGGTTGACAATTTAGAAACTTACGTAACTAATATCCATAAAAGTAATGAAACAATCTATTTACTATTTTATACATAATACAAAATATAATAATTTATATATGGACAACTAATATCTACATAAATAATTTCATAACTAATCCTTGCTACTAATGACATAATGCAAACTAAGTATCAAATAACTAGAGCCGTTAATATGGGCTAGGTTCGTTAGGCTGGCTGCTGGCCTAGCTGAATATTCGTGATTTAACAGGGCTATGTCCGTTGGGCTGGCTGCTGGCCTAGCTTAATATCTGTGATTTAACAGGGCTAGGCAATAATTTTTGGAGCTCATTTAAGAAAAAAGGGTTTTAGTCCGGTTTGGATAAATCTACTGATTTGTGGGCTTGAGCAATACGGGTTGGATCGGTCCGTGGCTAGATAAAAAATAAGTAAAAATTAGGCAAATGACATAGTATAAGAAATAAATTACTTCATTTCCCTACTCTTTCATTAATTACCAAAAATCCCTTTTTTTAGTGTTTTTCGGATACATAATATAGCAGCGCGGATACTTAAATTATTAAGATACTTTAATTAAT
The DNA here is from genome assembly GCA_036553675.1 of Solanum okadae. Lineage (NCBI taxonomy): Eukaryota > Viridiplantae > Streptophyta > Magnoliopsida > Solanales > Solanaceae > Solanum > Solanum okadae. The sequence continues at coordinate 8,638,872 of CM071685.1, read as the reverse complement.
AACGGGCAGATACTTAAACTAACGGGCGGATGCATAATATAGCAGCGCGGATACTTTAATTAATAACGGGCGGATACTTAAACTAATAAAGTATCCGGTTAAGTTGAATTGGGGGAAAATAAGGGATTTTTGTATTTTAGTAAAAGAGTAGGGAAATATTGAGAATAGGTAAAGAAGTGTTGTGTATTTTTAAGTAATTTTTCCAAAAAATAATTAAAGAATAAAAATAAAATATAGTATTAAAAATAACAAAAAGTCCAAATTTAAAGGCTATTGAAAGTTTGTAATATTAAGATTTAGAATCATCAAACGTGATGTACTTAGTATTCCTATTACACTCTATCATTAGAATCATCATTCAACATTGATGGACGTATTCTCACCAAGTACAAAAGTTGCATCCATCATGAAAATATTCAAACACTTAATTATAGCTATTTGAAATTGGTTGCATGATTTTTCTCAAACTAATAATTTTTTTTGTGTACAATGAAATACTCTACGTAGTTCTTAAATTTAGCTATTATTTAATATTTCACTAATTGATATTGCATATAAACTGTAGATGAAAATGAAGAGATCTTGTCCATATTTAAATTAATATTTTTAAATTATAATTTAATTTAAAAAATTATAAAAAAATATATTCTTAAAAAAGTAAAGCTGACCTGACACAATCCACAGTTTATATGCAGCTCAACTTGACCCGTCAAATTCCAAAACTTATAAGTATAAGCTAATTCGGACGGAATGAATCAGCCCATATCGACAATTCTACTAATAATCAGCACGAAATAAGATAAATGAGGAGGCATGAATTAATGAGAACACACGGAAGAAACAAAGGGTTTTGACTAAAGAATTCAAATAGGCAAATGGACTGACACATGTATAATTAATAATCACAAATTTATCATATTTTACTTTTTCATGCTACGATTTTGTAAGTGCACAAGAATATAATAAATACAGGAAAAATTATGAAGTATTGAAGTCTAGAGAAACAATTAGAAAATGCACAAAATGGGGGATCGGAGTAATTGTTTTGGGTTAAGATTTTATTAATTTAATATATATATATATATATATATATATATTCTTTTCTGAAATAATTATTATATGAATTGTTAACATAATTTTATAAATAATAAATTGATAAATTTTAAATAAAGATAAGAACTAAAATCATAAAATCTGATTCAAGAATTAGATAACTTGGCATATCCTATTTGTAAAATAGAGGTTTAATGTAATGATTGAAAATTTAAGAGGAAACCGAAAAAGAATTTGTAATCAACATTGTTCGACTATTAATTCATATTTTTTGACAAAAAATTGCTCTATCTTATTAATTATTTGAAAAAAGAGATCAAATGCAAAAGGAGTTAAAAAGAATAAATAATGTGAGTATTTGCAAAGCGAAGGTAAGAAAATAAAATAATATTTTCTTGATTTTTCCATTTGGATAGGGTTAAAAAGAATAAAATAACATACTCTAATTTTTTTTAAAGAAAAAACAGTACCTTTTATTATGAAAGTCTAAGGCATATACTGTTTATAATTTGATTTTTTTTTTAATAAAAAATTATCACATTGTTATACATCATTTTATATAGATCTGAAAACGAAGAATAAAAAAATGAAGAGCTCTCTATTCTATAATAATGGGTCGAAAGAGATTTGGCTTCCCGAAATTTAATTTAAAAATACTATCTTTGTCTACTTTCAATTGTCATGATTTCCTTTTTAGAGTCAAGCAATAAATACTTTGACAAATATTTTATAATGTATTTTTTTCATCATATTAATATGCAAAAATTTACAATTTATAGTACTTTTCGTATAATTTTTGAATATCTAAATTTTTTATTTACAATATCGAATTAATGTAATATAATTTCACTTTGAAAATTAGCCAAATTAACTTTCGAAAAGAGCAACATGACAATTAAAAGTAGACGGTATTGGTAGTTCAAATATAAATAATTATAGGGCTGAGCGTGGACATTTCGGATTATGAGATTCAAGAAAATCTATCTTTGATCGTAAATTTTTCACATATCTTTTAAATAATTTGAATTGTCAATTTTATGACTTATAGTACTTTTTACGTAGTTTACAAATATAGAAATTTTATTTTTAAAAAAATTGAAGATTTCATACACAAATTTCAAATCAAACTTAAATTGCTTGACTTTCAAAAAACGAAATGTATCACATAAATTAAAAATATATATATATATGTTCTACAGCAAAGTGTACTATTCATAAGTTATTAAACTCCACTGCACAAGGAAGATGTGATATGGGTATCAAAATTGAGGCACATAATTAATTACTCCAGTCTTCTTATTATATTAATTGTTCATTTTTCTATACGTCATTTAGAAATCTTAAATAATTTTTTAAAAAATTATTAATTTGTTCTTTATTTTATTTTCTTTTTTTGAAACTTTACAACTTATTCACACTTTTTTTTAAAAAAAAATTAATTAGTTTTGTTTTAATTTTGTACATTAACAAGTACTCTGTCTATATTTCATATTACTTTGTATGTGCCGATCTGATACGTTCCTTGAGAAAATTTTAACTTAAGTGTATTTAATTGAACTAACATTATTAATAATGCTTTAAGATTATAAATTTGACTGCTATTACTTTATGTAATTATTTAATATTATCTTAAGAATAATATAGAAAATGTATAATATATACTTTTTTATTTGCTAAAATGGTCTGAACAAATAAAATAAAAAATCTATTTTTCTATAGAATTCAAATAAAATAAAATAGATACAATAATTTAAAACAGCTATTTTCAATAGCATGAACAATTAATATAAGCAAAGGAAAACTAGATGCTATGTATTCCCTCAAGATACAGATTTCCATCAATAAAATATTATCCAAAGTCCAAAAATAGCTATAAATCAAAAAAGAAATTCATATGAATATAGGAGTTGTTTTATAAAACTACGATAAAAATTTATATTTTTTAATTTATTTTGACAATTGTTTTTTTTTTTAAATGTAAATATATTTGTATACTTATTTCCAATTCCACATTGTCACAGCACCTCAACCACCACTAAAACATAGCCTCCACTCATTTCTTTTTCCCTATCGAATCTTATTCTTTTCACCGACGTCAATAATACATTATTGTTATCCATCTAAGTTAACCCTTTAATCACCTTTCATTCTAATTGCATTAAACCTTTCACTCGTTGTATACATCTTCTTTTCTCTAATAATTATTTATCATAATTACATGAAAAAATAATGAACTTCTATAAAAATAAAAAAAAATCAATAACTTTGTTGGAATATTAATTTCATCGGAAATAATAGAGAAAAATGTATTATTTCTGATTGTTCTACGTGCTTAAGGAGGGTGATGTACACGTTTTTTGCCATGTCAGTTTTTTGTGTCTAGTTGAAATTACTTTTGAATATATATAAAGTGTTCAATAGGACAAGGCTAAATTAAGGTATCTAAGTGAAATCTACGAATAACTTTAAGGAACTGCGTATAACTTAAACCAAATAAAAAAATATGATAAGATTTTTTGGACTTATCGTCCTCGATCATGTGTATGCGGCTCAAGACATGGCCTGCTGTCTTAAAACTAATCACATGCATGATTAATTAAAAAAATAAGGGTGGGGGGCTGGGGTGAGGGGCTTATTAGGGTTTCATTTGATTTTCACTAACTTATAGTCTTATACCTTATTAGTTACGTGGAATAATAAGTATTTATTCATCCTTAATTAGATGTATTGGGTTCGAGTGGAATACTCCATAGACCAAAAATATTTTAAAAGAATAAAATAAAATACCCTAAACTAAAATATGAAATAATTTTTTTAAGAAAAGTTTTGTGATTTTCAAATTTTTTTAAAGTTCAAAATTAGTGAATAATTTATGGGGTTTAAATTTTTGCTAAAATTTTAAAATCAAGACGTGATTTATTGGGTTAATTCAAACTTTTATAAATACAAAATCAAGGAACAATAATCCAGGAGATTTAAGCATTTACAAATTCATACATAAATTTAAATAGAACTATTTTTTATCCGAATTTTATGTTTGCATTGAAGTGTAACTATTTTATTAGAGTTTTTTTCTAAATTTTTACATTATTTAAACAGAGGGAATTCCATTATAATTGCATTTTACGTCAAAAAGATTTTTTCATTGAGTAAAAGAATATGATAATAGGACCCTAGTTCTGAGATTTCAGTCATAGTCTAGGAAGGTACTTATGCCTTATCCCAAAATAATATATAGACAAATTAAGTTATAAAAAGTATACGCCAAATTTAAGATTTAAAATTTATATTATAAAGATATACATAAAAATGACTAGGTATATTAGAGACTTGATTAAAGACTTCTAATTTATTTTATGTTAAATTAATAGTTTTTTATGATCTAAATAATAATACAAAATAATAATAAAATGATTTGATGTTGATGAATAGTATCGCACTAAATTTGATGTAATACTATCAACACACTAAAAAGTGTAAATAATAGTGTTGCGTTGGAATCCCAAAACACCAAGTTTTACGTCAAATTTTTTTTATGTAAGAATTGATATTGAGTTGGAGGTAGTCTAAAGCTTACCATATCCATCCCCTTTTTAAATCAATTATATTAGCGTATATTGTATCAACTATCAACGGAGAAGTCACGAAAAAAACTATATGTAGTATGTATATTAGCTTTGTTTGTATTGTGCATTTACTACAAAACTCAAAATGTAACTATGATCCGATAAGTATTAAATTAGTGGGAAAAAAAGAAATTATAACATTTCATAGTTTTTTAATTAAAACACAAGTTGTGCATAGTAAATACAATTTTGACATTTATCAAGTTGAGTAACTTTTCCTACTTATTACTATAATTAAACAGACAAAAATAATATAATATTCTATCAATATTAAATTTAAGTTGAACTAATCAATGGTCACTCACAATTTTTTCTTTATATATATATATATATTTTTACCCTCTGCCTATCTCTTTATCTCTTTTCTTTCTTCATCCTTCTTTCTTCTTAGCATTTTTCTCCAAAATTTGGCTAATTATATAGTCATAATTTTAAAAAAAGCTTGAAGTAATGGGAGAGGTTAATGGGTAAAGTACATCAATCATTCTAATATGAGGGGAAAAAAAAGTTTTCTAATTTATTATGATAACATTTCGTAATATTATCGTTGTATTGGATAAAGTTCAGTTATTTTAGTACGAAAAATGTTATAACAAGTAATCAAAATATGTTCACACTTAATTTGCAGATTTATGGGACATGATATGTTGGCACCCTTTACTGCGGGATGGCAAATTGATATGGGACCTTTAGTTATAGAAAAGGCTGAGGTTAGATATTTTCGTCACGAGCTTTAAGTTATATGCATCGTTAGTATAATATTTTATTTTTTTTAAGTATTATATTTGTAATTTTTTTTAAAATTTTTTGTGTACATTGTGTTTAGTTTTGCTCTAATTTTCTAATCGTAGTAGAAGAATAAAAGCGTTTTCGTAATTATTTTTTTAATTTTTCTGGAAAAAAAACATAAGTCTCTTTCGTATTAGGTTGTTCTCATACAAAAATACAATAACATTTACTATGTAGTTGTTTAAGTATCTTGTTTAGGAGGAGATTATTTTTCCAATTGATTTTATATTGATTTTCATAATATATAGGTTACTTGATCAAATCATATTAAATAATACTCCCTCCGTTTCACAAAGAATGACCTCCTTTCCTTTTTAGTCAGTTTAAAAAAGAATGACCTCTTTCCTTTTTTGGTAACATTTTACTTTTTGCTTTCCACGTGGCATGTTTAAGACCACAAGATTAAGGGCAATTTTGTACATTTGACATAATTTTAATTTAGGACCACAAGATTCAAAAGTCTTTTTTATTTACTTAAACTCCGTGCCAAGTCAAACCAGGTCATTCTTTGTGAAACGGAGGGAGTATGTCTTTTAGTATAATTATTTTTTGTCATCTGATTTATCGTCATGATGATTCGTAATTATCAACTTATATATTATGCTTTGATAATTTCAATCCCAACATATTGTTGGTTATTTATAATTTTAAAAATAAGATAAATTATATATCATAACATGTAAGAATTTTTTATACTACGTAATGATGATGTATATAACTTAAATTTTGTTGATTATTTACTTGAGAAATTTCAATTCCTTTATATATGTTTTAACATTTGTGTAATTTTTGTTATAGGGTTCTTATGTCTATGATATAAATGGGAAGAAGTATCTTGATTCTTTATCTGGTTTATGGTGCACATCATTAGGTACTTATTTTTTTGGTTATACTCTAAATATTTATTTATAATACATAGATGCCATTCTTATGAATTAGTTTTTCCTATTGGCTAGTTATGTCTTTCATTTGATTCTGTTTTCTCTTTTGATTTATGGGGTTTTTCTTTAATCTGTGGAAGCAAATTTATACTCCTTTCATATATTTTTAGTTGTTATATTGCGCTTTTCAAAAGTTAATTTGACTAATTTTTAAAGTTAAATTAGATTATATTAATACGATATTTTAAACAAAAAATTTAGATATTCAAAAATTATACGAAAAGTATTATAAAATGCAACTTTTTGTATATCAATGTGATAAAAAAGATATCGTAAAATGTTAGTCAAAATTCTTGTCATTTGATTCTAAAAAAGAAAACCATAACAACTAAAAATAAACGAAATCGCAATGCAAGAGCATTTATTGGTTGTCACAATCTAGATATTCTCAAAAGAGCCTTTTAACGGATGGCATAAATGAGCCTTTTCTGAAAGTTCGATGGCATATTTGAGCCTTTTCCCTTCAAAATAATTAAAAATATGCTCAGCATCTTTTGAGAATATCTAGATTGTGACAACCAATAAATGCTCTTGCATTAGCTAACCCTAATTGTCGTATTTATATAAAATATTTTTACTTTTACAATACCCATAATACTACTGTACATTATAAGTGTGAATGTTGGGAGCTTAGGATCAGCTAGTCAATTGATCGATTTGTCCTTTTTCTTAACTTTCTCTATTTATATATCGTATTTTATCTGTTTAAATTTATTTGTATTTTAATATTTTTCTTTCTATATGTTATGTATTTACAAAAATAGTAGTAAGAATCAACTTAAAATATATAAATTTGATCAACACTCAAAATTTTACCCGTACTGCATATAATTGAGACTGGGAAAGTAACTTATATTATTTAAAAATTACATTAAGAGTACCGTAAATCACAATAATTAACAATTTAAAAATTTTGAAAACATTAAAATGTGATTAATCCTCAAAATTTCACATGTGCCATATAAATTGGGATAAAGCGAGTAACATATATTATTTGAAAATTACGTTAAGAGTATCATTAATCACAACTTAAAGTATTTAAAAACATATTAAAAATTTGATCAACTCTCAAAATTTAACACGTGTCACATAATTTGGGACAAGAGACATAACATATATTATTTAAAAATTACGTACTTATAGTATTTTTATAAATATATCAAAATTTAATTAACTCTCAAAATATCACATATGCCATATATATTATTTGAAAAGTACGTTAAAAATATAATAAAAATAATCAACAATAAAAATATTTAAAAATTTAATTGACTCTTCAAATTTCATGTGTATCACATAAATAAAAATAACTAAACTGATATATATTGGGCCTGAGTTAATTAGCACCTCATTCTACATAGGTGGACCAACCTAATAAATCTTTTCAACAATTATACTTATGGTGTGTTTGACAGAAAAAAACTTTAACTCAATATCCAACATTTTATAAAATTTAAAAATTATTTAAATTAAAGTAAGAGAAAAATATAAGAAAATAAAACATTTTTCTCTTTTAATTAATCTTTAATTTGATTGCTAGAAAATGACTTTTTTTTTAAAAATAAAATAAATTCTTTCATGCTCACTTTGATCCCTACATGTTGAAAGCTATCTTTTGATGGATCCTTAAAGCTTGTGAAATTCTTAATTGAATTATGTTATATACTAATTAATTGTGTAAATAATATTTTTATACATTATACTTAGAAGATGACTTTCACGACATAAGAATATGACGTGAAAATGAATAAAATCCTTCATTTTTATTTAGATATTTCGAATTTAAATTCGAAAAAGGTAAAAACTCCTTACAATAAGAATTTTTTCATTTTAATGAATCTTATGCGAAACGAATCTGAATTATTGTAGGAGGGAGTGAGGCTCGTCTTATTGAAGCTGCAAATAAACAACTCAACACGTTGCCATTTTACCATTCATTTTGGAATCGTACCACAAAACCTTCTCTGGTATATATATGAGCAAATTTTTAGTTCAATAATTTGGCAATTAATTTATTATTAGTATTACTCCTTCCGTCTCAAAAATATTTATTTTGCTTCTCGAGAATCAAATTGTATCAATTTCTACGAACATTTTAAGTTTAAAATATTAAATAAATTCTATTTAATTAAATTATAATAATTTAATCAGTTTGATTCTTGAGGAGCAAAATGTGATAATTATTTTGGATAGAAGGAGAAGATTACTTATTGATTAATTAATTTATTTTTTTTATATATATATATACAGGATCTTGCAAAGGAGCTCCTAGATATGTTTACTGCAAAAAAAATGGCAAAAGTTTTTTTCACAAATAGTGGATCAGAAGCTAATGACACTCAGGTTTGTTAATCATCGAGAAAATTTTAGAAATAGCAAAGATAAAAAATATAATAAGACTTTATAGTTATGTTTCGGTAATTGTGCTTTATAACTACAGTTCTGTCTGCTATGGAGGTTGTTGTTTGTATATTTCGCTTATTCGTTTGTATATTTCACTTGTCCATTTGCTATGGAGGTTGTTGTTTGTATATTTCGTTTATTCGTTTGTATATTTCGCTTGCAAATATACAAATAGGGTAAGTATATACAAATGAAGGTTGTGGTTTGTATATTTCGCTTGCCCATTGGGTAAGTATATACAAATCTATATTTATACATTTAGGAATTTTTGAGAATTCCGTTTATATATTTCTCTTGCCAATATACAAACAAGATAATTTACTATGAATTTTTCATAAATCATATTCAAATAACTAGTGTAAGCATACACAAATTCTGAATTTTTACAATAAAAAATTGAATTATTCAAATTCTGAATTTATACAATCAGGGACCGAATTATACAAATTATGATTTATACAATTAGAAAACTGAATCAAAATTTCACGAAATTATAGCTACGGATTAAAAATAATCGAAATTATAGCTATGTTACATAATATACTTTAGATATTTGCCATTTCGCGTAATTTTTTCGAGTTAGAATATTATGTAATTTGATTTGTTATGACATGATATTTATTATTTATTTTAATTATTATTAAATAAGTAACCTTTGACTTTACATGTTAATTATATATCTGTAGGTGAAGTTGGTGTGGTATTACAACAATGCCCTCGGAAGGCCAAACAAAAAGAAAATTATTGCTCAAGGAAACTCGTAATTTTTTTATTTTTTATTTATTTTTTTAATATGCTTTTTTGTTTTTAATTTAATTTGGCTGACACAATATTCTTCAAACAGATACCATGGTTCCACTTACCTGACTGCTGGTCTCTCTGGGTAATATACTGATGATTTTTATTTTCTATAGCGATATTTGATTAAACATAAAATTTAAATAAAAAACAATATTTTTTTATATATTCAATTTTAAAAAAAATTATAATTTTAAACAAATCATGATCATTTTTTTTAATAAATAAATTAAAATTAAAGAGTTTTCAAATATATAAAATTTATCATTTTTCTAAAGTAGATTGGAAAAGAAAACATCGTATAAAAATGGTAATACTTGTTTTCAACAGGAGTGAAAATTTTCAGGTGAAAATATAATTCTTTTTATCTATTTAAATTTAGATAGATTATGTAGTACCTTTTAACTCAATCTATTTTAATCATTTGAGGATCTAAAGAATCAAAAAGGTATTTATCTAAATCCTTTCGATACAAAATAGTATCATGTATAAGGTATATATATATATATAATTTTTTAAAATATCTTAAATAATAGGCACATTAATGTTAACTCAACTCTGTAGTCTAGGACATTGAAATGCACCCCAGCATTCAATATTCAATTTTCATCAGCTATAATATTTTGAACCTCATGAGTAAAAAATCTCCACAGTTAATTTCAACTCAAATAACTTTTAATTATGTCAAATTCAATTTATTTTAATCCGTTCATAGTTAAACCAATCTCATTCAACTTTTTTTTAGGCTTCCTGTACTACATCAAAAATTTGATTTGCCACCTCCACGTATTTTGCACACTCAGTGCCCTCATTATTGGAGCAATCACTTGCCTGGTATACTTTTATTTATTTTCTCTTCTTATTGTATAAAATATAATATTGATCTTATATTAGATGGTCTAAAATATAATATGTATGTCAGGTGAGACAGAAGAGGAGTTCTCAACTAGGTTGGCAAATAATTTGGAAAATCTTATACTCAAAGAAGGGCCTGAAACAGTAATTTCCATCTACTTTTATTAACTTATTATAATGTTTGTTTTTCTAGCGTAAAGTAAGGTATGCGCAAATCTTATCTTTACTTTCGTGAGGTCAAGAAACTATAGACCCTCAATCAAGAAAATCATTTTTTAGAAAATTGTTTGAAAAAGAAATGGAAGAGTAAAATTTCTGATAAAAATATTGAAGAAGAAAAATACCGACGGAATAAATATTAGAGATAATCACAGTAGGAGAAATACAGTAGTAATGATGTCGAAGAATATGAAAATACTAACGTAATTGTAATAATATTGATAAGATTACAGATAGATGCTCCAAACTAGAACGCTGCCCTATAACTGTTAAGAAAGACAATGCTTTACTACCTACTAATCGTCCTACCTAGCTCTATCTCTCCTCAAATGTACCACCGTCAACCTCTCGAACCTCTTCATCACTGTCATCTATGCTCATCCTTGCTTCTTATTTCCAAACTATCTTAGTTTTGCTTCCCGCATAACACCTGCACGTTACCCTACATATTTTTGTTCCTAATTTCTTTCTTCTCTCTTTTAGTATGTCCTCATATCCATTCAAGCATTCAAAATTAGTAAACTTTTTAGTATATATATAAAATTTAAGTAAATTTTTTATTGAATTTACGTGAATTCATACCCAACTCTCTAAATCCGCTCATAGATATTTTATCTTATTACTTTATTACTTATTGATCAGGTAGCTGCTTTCATTGCGGAACCAGTCATGGGAGGAGCAGGTGTCATAGTTCCTCCGGCTACCTATTTTGATAAGGTTCGATTTATTATCGTCTCTATCTCAATTTATGTAATGATATTTAATCAAATATGAAATTTAAGTAAAAAAAAGAAAATTTCAAAAATATGTTATAAATATATTTATGAAATTATTATTCATCTCATTGAGGATAAGATAGACATTTTAAAGTTACAATATTACTAAATATAGAAAAATAACATTTGTTTTTGGGAAATGGTACTTCTTTCTATTTCCATGCCCAAATTAAAATTCTAACTCCCTATTCGTCTCATTTTTCTTGTAAAATACTTCCTACATTATATCTTTGTAAATAACTATAAGAGCATTTTAGTTATTTAATATTCATTTTAACTTTTTAAAAAATGTTGATTTGAATTGACAAAAATAACCCCTTCCTATTTATTTTTAGATCCAAGTTGTTTTAAAGAAGTATGACATTCTCTTTATCGCGGATGAGGTGATATGTGGATTTGGAAGACTTGGGACAATGTTTGGCTGTGATAAGTACAACATTAAACCTGATCTTGTCTCTTTGGCAAAGGTAAGTTAAACAACTATAGCTTGAATTTAATTTATACACATTGATAATATATTTTTTTTTTTTTACATTATCAGTATATTTTAAACATGTTATAACGAAATACATAATAATATTTTTAAGTAATCAAATTAACTAGGTACGTAAATTGAATATCCTAATAGTGAAAATACTTTTGTGATAACATATTAGTTATCCATTTTACTAAATTACCAATTAATACTTATTATTAAGAGATGTATATGTACTTATCTAATAAGCTACTTAGTATGATTTTGTAGCATTTGTTTATATTGTTAGTACATAAACTTAAACTCGAGTTAAAAACGTGCACCAATGACATCGATAATATTTATGTAATCAGATCACTTCAGCTTTTGAATATTTTTTACATTTGTCTCTCTTAACTGTTTTTAGGCTCTTTCTGGTGGATATGTGCCAATTGGTGCTGTGCTTGTAAGCCCTGAAATTTCCAATGTCATACTTTCTGAAAGCAACAAAATTGGTGAGTATACTATATTAGTGTGATTGTATATTTTGTTAACCTAATTTTTCAAAGTTTTTTAATTTTATTATATTTTTTTGTGTTCATTTATTTATATAATAATTGTTTTTCTTTTTTTGCAACTAGGTGTTTTTTGCCATGGATTTACTTATTCTGGGCATCCTGTTGCGTGCGCGGTTGCGTTGGAAGCCCTAAAAATCTATAAGTATGTAACTTTTTTTCTATTGATTTATATAAAAAATATGTTATAATTTAAACTTTTTTCGAAAATAAATTTCCATTGAACTGTAATATACATTATCAAGGTCTTATTCCACTTATGATTTGATTTTTTTGAATATTTTTTATATCGTTGATATTATTAAAATATTTAAATAATTATTATTTTTTTCAGAGAAAGAAATATTCTTGAGGTAGTGAACAAACTATCATCAAAGTTCCAAGAAGGCTTGAAAGCATTTGCCGACAGTCCCATTATTGGGGAGGTAAAATACACTTTTTATACATTTAAGTTATATACATCGATGTTTTGCTTATTATTATTGATATCTTAATTTTCTATAACAGATTATTTATCAGTTATTTTGTGTTAGCCCTTATCATCAATGATTCAACGCTATTAAATAGTATTACCTGCAATTAACTTTTAACTTTTATGTTATGTTGGAATCAAAATTTTCATTAGAAAAATTAAAATATAAAAAAGTAAATATTCAATATGTAGTATGTATACATATAAAACATATTAACCTATCTATATAGTATAATTTACCAAGAAAAGAGTGTTACGATTTGACTCCCCTCATGCAAGAATATGCTTCATCCCTAATTGATTTGATTAGATAAATATCTTATGTACTATTAATGCATAAAACTTAACCTAATATTGTTATTCACTCTGTTTTTTTATACAGATAAGGGGAACCGGTTTGGTACTTTCTACGGACTTTGTAAATAACAAATCTCCTAATGATCCATTTCCATATGATTGGGGTAAGTTTTTTTTCTTTTTTTCTTGTTGCTTTTTCAAATTAAGTTAAAATTTAAAGTTCGATTATATTTTACAAATTATTTAATTGTTCATTCTTTGGTTAATTAAGGTGTTGGTACATATTTTGGAGCACAATGTCAAAAGTATGGAATGTTGGTAAGTTTTTCTGGTGATCACGTAAATATGGCTCCTCCATTCAGCTTGACTCTTGAAGAACTTGATGAGGTAATAAAAATCACTTTTTATTTATTAGAACTATTTTAAGATATTTTTTGAGTATGCAATGTGCCTTTGAGTCGAGGGTCTTATCAGAAAATAACTTCTCTATTTGTATAAAGTATAGTAATAAGATTTGCGTACATTATGAAAATTACACTAGATATGCTGTTATTATTGTTGTTTTGAATAAACAATATCTAGCGATTCCTCTTTTTGTTTGCCTATGAAGTTGTGGAAGTAAATAAATTAAGAACTCTTTTATTTGAACCGAATATTTACACCAAGTCATACTTAATTAGAATAGACATTCATTTCATATAAATTGAAATACAATTAAATTCATTATCATTTTATTTTTTATTTTTTTGCAGATGATAAGCATATATAAGAAAGCATTGAAGGACACTGAGAAGAGAGTAGAAGAACTTAAGGCTATGAAGAAGTAAAAAGTCATGGCAAAAGGTTGATGATCCTAAGAAAGAAAAGAGAGGAAAAAGGATCATTTTTAGTTTCAATAAAACTCTGTCTTCTTGTAGTTTGTTTACGATGGTTGTCAATCGTAATAAATAGAATAATATCGTATTGCTTTTCATAAAAAGAATGCTTAAAATATTTAAATTCCTATTTGTGACATTGAAACGCTGATAAATAATGAACATATGAGTTCCACGATTGTGTCCACAAATCGTGGTACTAATTCACAACTCGTAAGGAAAAAAACTTACAACCTAGGTAAAAATAATAGTCCAAGAAAGTATGGAAATTGTCTTTGGTGTGAATACTTCTAGAGTGGATGTCAGTGTTTGAAACTATGTCTCAAGTGGGCACCGAGGCGAATCCAGGATTTGAAGACGACATGTGCATCAACGGTTAATGCACATTAGTTAAAGTATATATTACCAAATATCGATTCGTATGATAATTTTATTAAACATAAAAATATAAACTACTGTATTAATGTATAAATATAAATTAAATGACTCTTTTAAATAAAGTTTGCTTTATGGAGTGATGATTTTAAATTTCACTTTGCACCATGAGGTCGCAAGTACGAAAGTACTAGTCATCGAAAGAAAAAAGAAAAATAGCAAATGAGATTCAAACCCAGTCCCTCGCGTAAAGAAATTCATCGTCTAAACTAGCAAGCCTAATAATATATATATATATATATATAAACATAATTTTCTAAAGTTAACGGGTGCACGCGCAACCTCAAGGGCATACATGAGTCCGCCTCTAAGTGGGAACAACCACTAACATCTCCATCTAGTCGCAATCATAATTGTCACATAGGCTGGAAATGAAAGCTCTCGCTCTTGATGAGTCAAATTTAAAACTTTGCCTCAAAAATTCACAAAAGGTAGAGTAGGATCAATGACGTAAAGGTAAGTTCTAATTTTTCCTTTTAACTTACTTTTTCCAATGATTATGATGAAAATCGCCCTATGTCGCCTCTGCACTTCCCCAAAACGTTCTTAGTTGATTATGGACAGTTTTTGGTTGTTTTATGTACTTTTAACGACCAATCCCACTATAGTGGTGGCATTGTAGTGGGATATATTCTGGTTTAGAGGGAACTAGTTTGGGCCACCGTAGCGGCATGCGCCCTCGCTGCAGCGGCTTGCACGAGGCAGAACCTCAAAAATCCTTCAAAAATAGCTCATTTCTCCACACACCTTCGAACCTTAACGTTCTTAAGTAACCCATTCATGTCAAGTTCTATATCGAGAGTTCTACTTATCCAAATTCATTTCTGACAAGTCCTACAAACTCCTTAATGTCTTAGCAATAACGAAATTAGACTTTATTTAGATGTTTCCCCAATCCTTTCCCCGGATCTCTTGATCAAATCTTACCTCACTCAGATTTCGTCCAAGCTTAATCTAGCCTGAAATTTACAACTCTTCAAATCAACCTTTTCTCCCTCATTTTCTATCACTAATGACTCACCCATTCGTTACAGTACAAAGCCTCTTAGATAGTTGTAATACAATTTGAATTCAATATTATACATTGTTGTGAATTCGATAGTTGTTATTATAGAACAAGTATACTACATTTCTAATAACGTAAACTAATTTAAATACTACTTGAATGTTTGAAATTCACAATAATACTTATACTATATTTGTATTAAAAATGTGTTAGTTATATATTCACCACGTGCATTGAAACATATATACCTATAATATGTAATTATGTATAATATATTGAATTCAAAATGTATGACAATTTTTTTTATTTTGTTCTTCTTGATAACGATGTTAAAAATTACACCCAAATTTAAAAAATTCAAATACTATTCAAATTAGTTGATGTGTTATTACATTAAGATCATGTTAGAAATGTGTTATAAATGTAAGAGAAAATACATAAAAACACCCTCGAACTTGGTAGCAAAACTTACTTTAGCACTTTAACTTTACGGGTAATTATTTACCCCCCTAAACTTAATTCAAGTGAATTTAATATCACCTTACACATACAATACCAGTTTCATACCTATGGGTGAAATGCACACGAGCCACTTAAGCGCCACCTCTATAGCCACATCGATGACACGTCAGATAATTGGAAAAAAAATACTTCTTCTTTATTTTTACTTCCCCACGTTTTTTAAAAGTTTTGTTTTCACTATTCACCCATCCTATTCATTATTTCATATGGGTTAAGTTCTTAACATCTAAAATTTCACTCTGACCGATTCATCCTATTTTTCATTACTTTGTAATTATTTATTATTACTTCCATCAATCACCATACTTTCTTTTTTCCGCTAAGTGAAGCTATCAACTTATATCAACAATGACGCTTTTAAATTTGTGCAAAATCAGTGTGCTTAATTTTTTTAGATCTGTTGTTAATTTTCGTGTTTAACTTCCTAATGCATATCCAGGTTTAGAATAAGTAATGTTTAAAGTTAGATGATTAATTGTTTTTTAAGGTTCTGACACTTTGTTAATTCTTTATTAATCAAATCATGGTTGAAATTTTTTAGAGATTTGCTGTTTTGATTTGAAACTTTCTCTTTTATTATAAACTACTTAGAAGAAGGAGAAAATCGGAGATATAGGATGAAGAAAGAAATAGAGGAACAAGAGGAGAGGTGTGGAGGCTGTGAGGAAGAAGAAAGAATTAAGAAGAAAAGAAATTGGTTGGGTTTGGGGTAATGGGCGTAAGGAAGAAGAAGAAGAATGGAAAAAATTGTATTGGCTGAAAAGAAAAAAGAAAAAGGGTCCCATTTAAATTTTTTTTCTTTATTTACGCGCTGATATTGTTATAATTTGCCACGTCAGCCATTCAAGTGATATAAAATTTACTTGTAATAAGATAAGGGGGGTAAATAATTATCCGTAAAGTTAAGGTATTAAAGTAAGTTTTACTGCCAAGTTCAAAGGTGTTTTTATGTATTTTTCCTAAATGTAATTCGCTATTTCTCATAAGAAAAATAAGACTAATATGTGTAAGAGTAAAATATGTACTATAACTCGTACGTAAGACTATATAATATATGCTCCAAATTATAGCTACTTATAAAATTTCTCCAAAAATTAAAAAATAATTCATTTAAAAAACAAAACGTGCAATTTTATGTCTAAAGATCCCTAATCTCAAAATTAATTCGAATGATCGACTCGAATCAACCTGTATAAGAACTGTCATTGTTGACACAAGCATAGATGGTAATCAGTGTGTTACGTCCTCAGGCTTCATCATTGACGACTCATTTAAACGATAAAACGTATAATTTTATGGCTAAAAGATCCATACCCATAGAAAAAAGGTCCAAACCGTGACCCGACCCGACCCGACCCGACCCGAATTGCCATTATTGACACAGGAAGTGATGGTAATCAGTGTGTTACATCCTCACGCTTCATCAATGAGAACCCATTTGTCTACCTGCTATGGCCTTCTCTTCAACACTTTGCCACTAACTTCTCCGCTCAGTAGACTAACAATGGCAAGAAGCAATACATCAAAGCCTAAAGTCGACAAAGTGCAACAGCTACTTCATTCTGACCCTTCTGGTAAAACCCCCTTCTTCTTTTTTTCAAGAAAAGTTGAATCTTTTTATCTCAATATACAAATTTGATTATCTGTAATGATAGGTGGTTGGGATAAATGTTGGGAGAAAGGAATGACACCTTGGGATTTGGGTCAGCCTACCCCAATTCTTGTTCATCTTCATCAAACAGGTACCCTTCCTAAAGGCAGGGCTCTGATCCCTGGTTGTGGCAGTGTAAGTGTCCTGTAAAAGTCCTTTGGGGCAATTTTATTGTTATACTTGATGATTTGTCTTATAAGAAAAAAAAAATAGGGTTATCTGCAATTTAGCTTACTGGTAATGTCCAGATATTGAGAGGTTAGCGCGGTAGCTCCCAAGGGTGTGGCCTAGTGCTCAATGAAGTGGTTGAGAGTCATCGGAGACGAAAATATACTAGATGATTTTTGGCATTTGTCGTAACCTTGGTTGACAAAGTTACCTGGTAGCTGTTGTTGTTGGGAGGGGGCATATATCCTGTGGAATTAGTTGAGGTGCGCGAAGCTAGTCTGAACACCAGGTTCACTAAACATATGAAAAGAAATTGAGAGGTTTTCCATAATTATGGAATGACGGCTGAATTCTATAGTTTCTCTGAGTTTTCCTCGTAAGAAAGTCAAGTAGAATGTTTTCTTCTAATCAATACACCTCATGAGCTCAGCCACTAGGCTAGTGTAATCCCACAAGTGGATTTGAGGAGGGTGGTGTGTATGTGGACCTTAACCCTAAGTTGTGAAGCTAGAGAGGTTGTTTCCGTCTTTCCAATAGATCCTCGGAAACACGCCATGAGATCAACCATGTATTTTTGTATGCAAGAAATGAGTCCAATATTGTCATCAGAAGGATATTATACACCCAAATATTCATGGGTATAATCATCCGATTTGGTCTTTCAGTTTTTCCTTTTGTTTCATCACACGCAGAACCACCTTGTTGTACTGCTTAATTGCACGAAAAGCTTCTTTTCTTTCTTTTTACTGTTCTGGTACTGTTTCTTTTTGATTAGTTGAAGTATATGTTGTGACAGGGTCATGATGTGGTGGCAATTGCTAGCCCTGAACGCTTTGTTGTTGGCTTGGATGTATCAGAAAATGCTATTAAGCAAGCTACAAACGTAAGAGCTAATACTTTTGTTTTCCTTGATTTGGTTCTCCAAAGTTTCAAAGATTTATGTTACAAGACTGCAATATTATGCAACCTCTCTGCTTAGTCTTCAGTACTTGCCTGCCTTTTGAGGTATAGTTTACTTTTCAATGCAATGTGCAGTGGAAACTAAATGATTTCAAGACTGTTTTTGCCATAGGTGCATCTTTGGCTAAAAATTTCCCTTCTGCAAACAAGCATTTGAATGAACATCTCTTAAAAGATTATGTTGGAAGTCTGTTTCTCGTGGACTAAAAGAGATATGGCATATGGCATTTGTCAGAATCCAATTAGGAAGGCGTTAGGTCTGTAACCATTTGAGACAATATGGTGGGAACAATTTCTAGGAGATTGGGTGACAGAAGGTGTAATTCATCTTTAATGGGAAATGTCCTTCTGATTGTATACCTTTATGTTTTCTTTGTTGCTCAACACGGTGGGGAGGTGATGTTTGAGGGTAATGCTTTCTAGGAGACACCATTGTGGTGTAAGGAAGGAGCTTTGTTTAGGTAATTTGGCATGTTCTATAATCGATTGTAGGAAGAGGAGTATCGGATCCTTGAGAGCCAAATGTTATGTAATAGAAACTGACCGGGAGCTAGAAGTAGCCAGCTACAGATTCCGAATGAAACTCAAATTTTCTATTGCATGTATATTCTTATTACATTCTCTTTTGTTTTATTGGGTGGATAATTTTTTACATTCTTCAATCACTTAGCTATGTCTTTCTCAGTTTGGTTGTTGATTGTGCTCCTTTATGAAAATCGTGAATTTTGATCTTGGATGTTTAACCTTTTTGTCCAGAATTTTGAGTGACACAGAAGCTCAATTATGCGACTGACATTTAATATTTCTATTGTCATTGTGGTCAAAGAAATGCAATTCAGAGTAGCACTCTAGCCAACACAAACGTTTATGTTTCATTAGTTGTCTGTTGTTCTTGAGGACCCTTTTCAATTCTTAGTTCTAACTTCTTGAATTGGTTCAGAGGACAGGTTTATAGTAGTAATTTGTTGGTTTAGTTCATACATTCTGATGCTTTCTCAAAGTATCTACACATTTTTTTGCACAAGGTAGCTGTTTTCATCATCAAAAAGTGCGGAGAATTTTGCTTTCCTACAGGCAGATTTCTTCTCCTGGCGTCCCACTCAATTGTTTGATCTTATCTTTGACTACACGTAAGATTGGCATGACCATGTGTTTTCTTATCTTACGAAATGACCAGTTGTGTGACAGCATTACTTTCAAATTGGCAGTTTCTTTTGTGCCATTGAGCCAGAGATGAGATCACGATGGGCCAGTAAAATTCGAGATCTTCTAAAACCAGATGGGGAGCTTATAACACTGATTTTTCCGGTTTGTCAATAGTTCTTTTGCCGTTAACTTTCTTCCCTTCTCGTTTACAACTTGTGATCATTTAAATTCTTCCAATATCATAGGAAGTTTTATGTTATGCTCATGTAATAGATACAATAGAGGATCCGTTAGTTTTCCAAGTGAGTATCCTACAGGATATCAATGAAATTGTCAGTCTTAATGTTTTTGCTGTACCAATTGAAATGTCAGTTACATGCCCTCTTTACCGCAAAGGTGAAGGGGGGAAAGATAGTTGTGTTGCAGGTCACACCTACTATATGCTAAACAGACTGGTAGCTCACTGTAATAATTGACCATGAGTTGGTAGATTGGCTATTCTTGACATTATTTCCTTTTATTTCTTGGTTTTGAGATTCTTGTTGTTTCTCAGATAAGTGACCATGAAGGCGGGCCTCCATATAAAGTATCAGTTTCCAAGTAATCTCTATTTTCTTCTAGTCTATTTCTAGATATGCTCCCCTCAAAGACTTCTCATCTTGTAGCAATAATGTCGTTGAATTTCAGCTAGCTTCTTTCTTGAGTTCATTGATACGAATGACTAACTTTTACAATTTCTCTGACTAGTTATGAAGAAGTCTTGCATCCGATGGGGATCAGGGCAGAGTCGATTGTGGAGAATCACTTGGCTATTCCACCGCGGAGAGTAAGTAAATTTGCTTAGCGTTAGGCAGTGACACTTGCATATTTCCTTTACTGGGATATTGTGTGTGTATATCTCTTTAGACAATTTCTCCCTTTGCTAGGAGTCTTAAGTACAATGCTTTTCTTGTTGTCTTTGCAGGGAAGAGAAAAGCTGGGAAGGTGGAAGAGATCAATATGCAAGTCCTTGCTCTGAATATCATTTCACCTTGCAGTGGCATACACAAGATTTTCTATATGTGATATCGACATTTAAAGGAAGTGAACAAATAACAAATCATTATATCGTCACATTACTAATCAAACACAACTCATGTGTAAATTACTATAATTCTCCTCAGCTAGTTTTCATATTATGAAACGTATTTATGATTGCCTCATCAGAAATAGTATTGAATGCTTCTTTTTCTGTATATGCTCTTTCAATTGCAGCTGTAGATTTCCTGAATGAGTTTTCATATTTGTATCTGTATTCAAGGTACCAAACAACAACTTAAAATCTCATCATTCATTTGAGTATGTAAATTAATCTTTATCAACCTGAGACCTAATCCAAACTTAGGACTCGACCCCGACCTCAACTTGGAACTTGACCCTTAACTCGACCTTGGACTAACCCTAAATTGAGACTTGACCAACAACCTCGACCTGAGATCCAAACTCCGATCTCAACCTCAATCCAGACTCGAGGTTGAGTTTTGTATTAGGGTCATAGTTGAATCCTTAGTTAGGGTTGAGTCCCACAATTCGGGGTTATAGTAGAGCCTTAGGCCGATGTTGGATTTTGGTCCTGTATCATGTACAGAGTCAGGATTTGTCGTGGGTTGAGTCCCGAGCTAAAGTTAAGTCTCTAGTCAGGATTAGGGTCAGGGTCGAGTTGTCGAGGCATGGGTAGAGGGAGGAACGAGTGGTATAGGCCTTTGCAGAAGGTTGGGGTGGGGTATCGAGGGCAGGGTGGGCCGCGTGGCGAGGTGGTAGGTCGAGGGGCATTGGGGGCCGGGGAAATGTGGCGTTTGGATGTGGATTAGTCTATTAGATGGTGTTAGTGGGGTGGAGAGGTTGAATGAGAGTTTCTCATACTTTTGGTAGGAAAGTCATTTTTTTTCTTAAATGAGAGGAAAATAAATTTATTTGAAAAATATTTCTCAAGTCGTTTTAGCCAACTAAACATGAAAAAGTAGGTTGGAAATAAACATCATCTATTTTTCTTCATACCAAGCACCCCCCTAATGTTCATTTTTTTAAAGTTAGGTTAATACCTATATTGATACTCACATGATTTTAGTTTTTCTTCCTCTCTTCTTCTGTATTATATTTTCGAAAATATATAAAAGTAAATGTCAATAGATAATTAAATAGCAAAGTTAAGGAATCGAATTTACCAAATATCTATGTAGTATGCACGTTGAAGTTTATTATTTTTCAAAAAATAATATTTGTGGTGAACCTCTTTCCTTATTATAATTAATTACATCTATTGGGAAAAAAACATGCCCTCCAATGTTCCAAGATTTAACAACATTAGTATCCATTGTCTATTATTTTTATTTAGGAAAAAATATTCAACATGATTTCTCTTTAAGTCTTCCAAAATTAACTAATTCAACATAAATAACATAAGGTATAAAATAAACAATAAATATATAAAAGAGAAATTTTCAAAGGAAGAACAGTCAAATATCATGGAGAGTAGTGATAACCATGATGATATGTATAAACCAAAGACACAAGAGCTAGTTGTAGTTTTCTTTTAAAAAATATTTTGTAAAGTAATTTTTCAAAAGAAGAGTGGGACAATTGAATATTCTTTCACAACTTGAGTATAAAGAATCTTGTTATTGTAAATACAAATGTTTTATTAAGGTTTTACGACTAATTGAGGCTAGCTAGTTCATATAATTAAATAAGGTGATATATTAAGGTCAAAGTGTACCTCGATTGGAATAGGCATGAGATATTATGACTTATTGAGGGTAAAATATATAATCAAGGAGGTGATATATTAATTGATTTTAAGTGGTTAACTAATCTACGTATGGGCATTTGAAGGCATGTGCAAAAGTTTTTAAAAAAAAAATTGAATTGAATGTGTCTAACAAGAATATTTTATCATGTGTGTAGATGCTCAAATTAGAACAAAACGTAATTCAAATTTCTAAATAAATTTTATTGACAAATTTAAGAGACTGTTGATGATGTACTGATCATTAAGCCAAATATTTTTTTTGTAAGGTGGAGAGAGAAGAGTGAGACAATAGTAAAAATAAAATGAAAATGAAGATGAAGGAAAAAAAAAGATTGAGATTTTTTATTTTGGTTGATTTTCTTCCTTTTCTATTGAATGGCAAAATGCACCTTTACTACGACTTTCTCTATTTACCTCTAATTCGAAATATGACAATTTTCCTTAAAAGAAAACCATAAGAAAAGAAAGGATGAAGAGAAAATAACCATATTATTTCAAAGGATTGTTAGATTATAATATCAGAAATTGTAATACAAGAATTAAAAATCACTTGATTATTTTATATAGTGCATAAAATTTTCATATATATATATATATATTGTTAGGTGTATTATAATGAGAATATTAGTACAATCTTTATAAGAAAATTACGTAAAATTTTAAACATGAAAAATGTATTTAAAGAGGGATATGATAACTCACCATCACACTAACAATTAAGAAGCAAAATTAAATATAGTGAACAAAATTTTGTTATTGATATTAAAAGTCAAAATTATGTTGATATCGATACATGAAAACATACTCTAAACAATAAGGTAAAAGAAAAAACAAACTATATACATTATATATGGAAGGAATAATATAACGTTAATTAGCAATAACAGAAAAATTATGGTAAAACAGAAGGTGATACAACTTATATTTGTGCTCAAAAAACCCCGGAAATCATCTATCAAGAAACTTTACATTATATTATACATAATATATATAAATTGAAGGAAACATCTATCCTCGATTACCAATTTGTGCATTATTACTTCTCAATGGTGTAGTGAAGTCATATGTACAAATGAATATAAGAGGCTAACAAGGAAAATAATCTTAAGCTTTTATATTCATCTGTACACATAACCTACACCCACTACACCATTAAGGAGTAATGAACAAAATAGTAACGAAGAGAATCGTTCCATAAATTAATCTACTTATTAGATATAATAACTCTTTCATCCAATTTCACTTCTATAAATAATAATGTAACGTAAAAAACATTAACAAGAATAGTAACATTTTAAAAAAATAATCGAAAAATAAAATAAAATTTTATCATTGTCATCTTCATCTGAATATTTATCTGAATTATATACAAATATTTTTAAAATAATTTTTTTATTTATAAAACCAAAAAAAATATTATTTTTCTAAAAAAACGTAGCCAACACACCCAAAATAGATAATTGATTTTTTTTTCTTATAAAAAAACATTTCTCTATTTAAAAAATAGAAAAGAGTGACAGTTTTTATTAGAACATTTCTATCCGTAGAATGAGAGCAAGCTCCGCCTAATTCCCTCCTCAATTCCCTCTTCTTTTTCATGCATGTCCACTTTCTTCTCTCTTCACTCATATTTTCCCATTTTGTTTCAATATTACTTTTTCTTTCTCTTTTACGTCAACGTGTTGTTCAAATTCTGAATCCGTCTCTCCAGATTATCTCAATTTTCAAAATTATTTGAAGAATACAATACAATGGACGTCGTCGAGAAATTTGAAGACGACGAGAAAAATGCATTAGAAGGTCTAACCGAGGCTCCACCACCACGACGAAAAGCACATTCGTATAGCCATCAACTCCGGACAAATACAGGTACCCATCATAAACGTCATCACCAAATCCGTAACCACAGCCTCGATGTTGATTATATGCCTAATAGCATTAATAACTCCGGCCTATACGAAGATTCCTCTGATGATGATAATGAAGGTTTCTATCCTTATTCGACTAATTCAAATGAAATTAGTTGTAGTAGTAGTAATAATAATAGTACTACCACGACGACCACTGCTTGTGCTGCTGCTGTTTCAGCTGATAGACAGGATTTTCATTTGATGACTCAGAATTTTAGTGGACTTGGTGTGATTCCTGATTGTTTGGATGATGATCAGCAACTTCCGTTGCCGGAATTTGCTGCATCTGGTGGTGGAGTTGGAATGTTTAAAGTACCAACTCGTGCTGCTGTGCATCCGTCTCGTCCATCGTGCCATGAGTTGAGACCTCATCCTCTTAGAGAAACTCAGGTAACAAATTCTCTTAATTTGGTCCTTTTTAAAAAAAATTACATTGGGGTTGGGGAATGGGAAATGGGAGAGGGGATTGCAAGGTGGGGAATCAGAACTCTGACTAATAAGGTGAAACTTCAAGTAGTCAACCAAACTGAGCTGCTCAGATCTCCTTTTTAACTTTTGTCATTTTTGTACTATTATTGTTTATATGTTTTGGGGGAAGGTAAAAAATGTCCTCATTCGTCGAAAATATGTTAGTATTTCTGTTTCAATCTGTTTGTTTGGTTTTGACTCAACTTGACACGGAAGTTAAAAAAGTAACGAAAACTTTTGAATCTTGTAGTTTTAAGCTAAAGATATGTAGACTAAGAAAGGAAAGTAAGAGAAACAAAATTGAAACGGAGGGGGTAATTTTATCCTTTGTTATACTCTTGAGTTGATTCATACACTTGTCTTACCAAATTGTGTTGTAGTTTACCTAGATCCAAATGGAGCTCTAGCTTGAGTGGGAAAATGACGGGAAGTGGTGAGTGAAATGGGAGCAGCCATATTTAGAACCTCCTCCATTTAGATTTGTCCAAGGATGTCCATTGTATGTAGTAATAAACATAATTAAGTTGAAACAATATCGAAAATGGAAGAGAGGGTCTTCATGAACAGTAGATGTCTTCATGTTGATTTTCTCCTCGTTTTAATGAAACATAATTTCAGGTTGGGAGATTTTTGAGGACTATTGCCTGCACAGACACACAACTATGGGCAGGACAAGAATGTGGTGTAAGAGTATGGAATTTCTCGGATCAATATGAGGCAGGATTAGGATTTAATGGAAGAGCAAAAAGAGGCGATGAGGATGCTGCACCATTTTACGAGTCAGTAAATACATCGCCTGCTATATGCTTGATAGTTGATAGTGGGAATAAGTTGGTATGGAGTGGGCATAAGGATGGAAAGATTAGATCTTGGAGGATGGACCAACCTAATTCTGATGATTCTCCTTTTAAGGAAGGCCTCTCTTGGCAGGCACATCGCGGTTCAGTTCTTTCGATGGTCATATCTTCTTATGGTAATATCTAATTTTCCTTCACATGTGTAATATACATATGTTCCAAGATCAATGTTTACTATAAGCTCAATTTATAGAAAATCTCTCCTCTTTATGAGCTCAAGGTTGCGATATACTTAACATTCTCAACACATATGCTCCAACAAGATATTCTTTGTTTCTTGGAAATCTATGATTTTTCCTTATGTTATTCTGTTTTACAGATCATTGTGAAACTCACTTGCTAATAACTTATATCAGCGTTTTAAATACCGGTGAATGACTTCTTGCTTCTAGTTGTGTTCCGAATGACAACTATGAATAATTGCTTGTTGATCCAGGTGATATATGGTCTGGGTCTGAGGGTGGAGTCATAAAGGTCTGGCCATGGGAATCTGTTGAGAAGTCCCTCTCTTTATCACCAGAGGAAAAACATATGGCTGCTTTACTCGTAGAAAGGTCAGCGATTGACCTTAGGACCCTAGTCACAGTAAATGGTGTGTGTAACATCTCATCTTCTGAGGTGAAGTGTCTGTTATCTGATCATGTACGGGCGAAAGTGTGGGCAGCTGGTTCTTTATCCTTCTCATTATGGTATGGCCCTCATTGTTGCTTCCATCAGAAATTTTATGCAATGCATTTCTTTCGACGTTTAAGTCATAGGAAATAGTCAAGAGTTTCTTTACAGATTAGTTGTCACTCCTAATAACTCCGATAGTTGGGAAACTGCAGGGATGCACGGAATAGGGAACTCTTGAAAGTGTACAATGTAGAAGGTCAGATTGAGAATCGGGTTGATATATCATCAGTGCAAGACCAATCAACGGAAGACGATCTAAACATTAAGTTTGTTTCTAAATCCAAAAAGGAAAAGTCACAGGGAAGTAGCTTTTTGCAGCGGTCACGTAATGCTATAATGGGAGCTGCAGATGCTGTTCGTCGAGTTGCAACAAAGGGGGCATTTGTAGAAGATAGTAAGAAAACAGAAGTTCTTGTGCTTGCAGCTGATGGAATGATTTGGAGTGGATGTTCAAGTGGTTTACTTGTCCAGTGGGATGGGAATGGCAACCGTTTGCAAGATTTTCATCACCACCGTTGTGCAGTTCTGTGCTTATGTGCTCATGGTTCTCGAATATGGGTTGGCTACGTAAGTGGTATGGTACAGGCACTGGACCTTGATGGGAATTTACTAGCTGGTTGGGTTGCACATAATGGGCCTGTAATAAAAATGGCAGTTGGGAATGACTATGTTTATAGCTTGGCAAACCATGGTGGTATACGTGGATGGAACCTTACGTCTCCAGGGCCTATTGACAACATTTTACGACCACAATTAGCTGAGAAAGAAAATCTATACACTAGTCAAGAAAATGTCAGGGTTTTAATTGGAACCTGGAATGTCGGTCAAGGAAGGGCCTCCCAGGAAGCACTTGCAACATGGCTCGGTTCTGCAGTTTCAGATGTCGGGATAATTGTAGTTGGGTTGCAAGAAGTAGAAATGGGAGCAGGTTTTCTTGCTATGTCTGCTGCGAAAGAAACTGTAAGCTATCGACTAACACCCTTAGATGTATACTCATGTGTATGTAGAGCAAACAGTAAGATGCTCTATTTAGATGTAAAAACTTATGTATGTAGCGGTATCCTAATAACTCATGTCAACTTTAGGTAGGACTGGAAGGAAGTTCTGTTGGACAATGGTGGCAGGATGCGATAGGGAAGGCACTGAACGAAGGATCAGCTTTTGAACGAGTAGGATCAAGACAACTAGCTGCCTTGCTTATTGCTATATGGTATGAACCTTTGTAGATTCAGATGATCTCTTCTCTATTTTGTAGGCTGAAGTCCTCCCCAGTCTTTCTCATCGTACCTCATCCTTAATTAAGATTCGTCTTTCTGACTGAATGGGGGTGAAATAGCTATCCCATTGGCTCCTGCCTATGAATACTAATAATCTTGATTCCACTCTATAACTCAGGGTGAGAAAATCTATAAGGAATCATGTGGGGGACCTAGATGTTGGAGCAGTTGCGTGTGGAATAGGGCGTGCAATTGGTAATAAGGTAAGTTTAGCTCGGCTTCTTTAGATAATAAATCACTTCTCAAACCAGTCAGGAACTGTTGTTTTCTCCTTCGGAACAATAAAATGTCTGATATAACTGTATCATGGTTACACATTTCCAAATGCAGGGTGGAGTTGGTCTGAGGTTAAGAGTCTTTGATCGAATAATGTGCTTTACAAACTGTCATTTTGCCGCACATTTAGAAGCAGTCAACCGTCGCAATGCTGATTTTAACCATATATTTAGAACAATGGTTTTCACCAAATCCTCCAGCCTTCTAAATAATTCTGTTGGTATGCTCCTTTTACCTGTTTTTATCTTCTCCATGTATTGATTTTGGCTCTTTACTCATCTGACTTGTATGGATCCTTCTCTCTTGCAGCTGGTGTCTCATCTTCTGCTCAGATGCTTCGCGGTGCAAATGTCTGGGCCTGAAATTGTAGTAATTATCACATCTTGTTATCTATTGCATTTCATGTTAAACTAACTCTTTTTATTATGACATAGACTGCACAAATTAATCCAGACGAAGGAAGACCCGAGCTTGGTGAAGCTGACTTGGTGATATTCACTGGTGATTTCAACTATCGTCTTTTTGGAATATCGTATGATGAAGCAAGGGACTTTGTGTCACAAAGATGCTTCGATTGGCTTCGAGAGAAAGATCAACTGAGAGCAGAAATGAAAAGTGGTAAGGTTTTCCAAGGGATGAGGGAAGCAATCATCAGATTTCCTCCAACTTACAAGTTTGAAAGGGGAAAACCAGGATTAGGAGGTGAGACATATGTGTAATCAACTCATCTTCTTACTTTTTTCTTTCGAAACAACCGTTTCGTTTCAAGGACCAGTTAGATACATCTCTTTTTTCAAATTTCAGGATATGATTCGGGGGAAAAGAAACGAATTCCAGCTTGGTGTGACCGAGTACTATATAGAGACAACAGGGCAACTCCTTCAGTAGAATGCAGTTTACAATGTCCTGTAGTTGCTTCCATTATACAGTAAGGCTGCATTTGTTTTTATTAAAATTAAGACGTTTGAATTTGAATGTACATCTGAATGATTAAGATGTTGTCTATAGATTTGAACACTGAATGATTAAGACTATTTGTTTTTTAACATCTGAATATGCATAAGGCTTTCGTCACATCGGCCTTTCTTGGTTGCATCATCTTGAAACTTTGTATTTTTCTCATGTGTTGTAGGTATGAGGCTTGCATGGAAGTGACAGAAAGTGATCATAAACCTGTAAGGTGCAAGTTTCATGTTGAAATTGCTCATGTTGATAGATCAGTTAGGAGACAAATGTTTGGTGATATTTTCCAGAACAATGAAAAAATCAAGTCTTTACTACAAGAATGTCGTTATATTCCGGAAACTCTAGTTAGCACTAGCCAGATAGTTCTTCAGAATCAAGACACATACAACTTAAGAATCAGCAGCAGAAGCAGAGAAGACAAACTTTTTTTTCAGATAACCTGTGGAGGTCAATCCACCATCAAAGAGGATGAGCAAGCATCAGAGTATCATCCGAGAGCGTCTTTTGGTTTTCCCCGGTGGCTTGAGGTAAGTTCTTCATTTTCTAGATGCTCGTAAGTCGTAACTCTCTCTTCTTGTACATGTTACCATGTTTCAAGGCAATGGAAGACGATGTCTATTCATATGCTTGACCAAGTTCTAACACCTCTTCTTGAGCCCAATGAGTTTATTCTATCATTATTATTACTCCCTCCGTTTCAATTTGTCTGTCTTACTTTCCTTTTTAGTTCGTTCCATAAACTCTTTAGTCAAACATTAGAACGCATTTTGGTACAGGACTCAAAAGGCCTCCTTACTTTCTTAAACTCCGTGCCAAGTGAAAACCAGACAAACAAATTAAAATGGAGGGAGAATTATTATTTTAGTTTTGGTACTTCTTTCTGCAAACACTGCTATCTTATGATTTTGTTATTCAGGTAACACCTGCTTCTGGAATCATCAAACCAGATCAAGCTGCTGAAATCTTGGTACGTCACGAAGAGTTCAATAAATTAGAAGAAACTGTTGATGGGATACCACAAAGCTGGTGGTGTGAGGATACCAGAGATAAGGAGGTGATTTTGCTGATCAATGTGACTGCCAGTCGTTCGACAGAGGCAAGAACACATAAGGTGAATGTTCGACACAGCTTCTCAGCTAATGCAGTTCGTACAACTTCAAAAAGCAGTTCAAGAAGAAGCCAAGGTGGTAGCTCCCACCATAGATCTGCACTTCGACATGTGGGAAGTGGCTCTGAATCAATGACAGACCATCAAAGCCTTCGGGGTCCTTGATAGCTAGCATGACAAACAAGAAGTTTGATTCACAAGGGATTTCCAAGACAATGCTCAGATGTTTAACTCTTGAGATCTCTTTGCTGGCATTACTACTTGATAGGATCTTGATGTAAATACTCATAGACAATTTAGTATGGAGCTGAGCCTCCACCTCAAAAATCTCGATAGAGGGGTATAAAGTCACCCACCCATTTTTTGTAGAATCATATATTAAATTTCTGTATTGATATGCTACTTCTTAACTGAAAACTCTAAGATCAATTTTGCATTTTGATCATATCAGAAAACACAATTTTGTTCTAGATATGCATATTGTTATTGCAGTTCATTTTTGGTTAAGTTGTTTCACAGTCCTATACTGATGTTTGATAAATTCAAAGAGAACCTGTGAAAATCTCAACATGCCAGGACATATGCATGCCAATGAGTAAACTACAATAACTGATGCACGAAAATCCAGCTCCTCGAGCCATCTCAGTATATTAGTAATTGAAGAAAGAACAGCGCAAAAGTTGTTAGAAACTAGTTCAGTTTGTTAGTTGACAAACTTCTCTTCTTCTTTTACTGATCAGAAGCATACGAAATCAAAGGTCAGCAGAGTGAGAACTGAGAAGTTAGTATTTGATCATGCAAAGATGCTACTGTCTAGTTGGAGTAAGAAATGTTCTACCTCATCATCTGGAAGAGCAGTGGCAAAAAAGCTGTATCATATAAAGAGAAGAACTACAATGAATTATATCACAAAAAAAAAAAAACTGTTTTGTTTGTACATTTTCATTTAGAAGTTTGTTTTGTATATCAGCCATCTACACCTTCTTGCTACCAACCTGCTCTCTTGTTTTGCTACTTGTTGTAGCCATATAGTAGGAAACTCACTGATAACTTGCTCTTGAACTACTAAATGCTCAATCTCGAACTTCTAAGCAAGACTTGCCTCAGGTTGCAAGAACACCATATCAGAGAATTGCCCTATTACTGTGGTATTATTGCATACACTAGTGGAAACATTCTCCTTAGTTCCTAACTAGCATAAATCCTTCATATGCTATACCATTTGGAACCTCGTGCTAAGAAGAGACGTTCACCAAACTTTATGGTTTAGAACTGCAAATATTAACTTGTCCTTTTCATCCATGGAGCTTGAGATTTGACACCATAGGCAAAAAGTTTTCTGTTTGTTCCTAGACTGCATACATCCTCTTGTAGCTTTCACCATAGAGCTCTGTATCTGATGCCACAGACATAGCGTATGAATGTGAATGAGTCCCTACCCTTCTTATACTTCTCATCTTTGACTCTTCTAGCCTATGTCGAACCACACAGTAGCACATGGAGCCAATAGTAGTGATCATTATGGTGCTACCAATCACAGTTGCAAAGATAGCAAGCCATCTTTCCTTCGATCCAACCACCACATAAGCAAGCGAAATAAAGGACACTGAGATGAAGAGACAAGCTGCCCACATGAGCCTGTTTATCCAAAATACGAGTAGCTTCTTTGCTCTCGGTTCAATCACTACCAGAGAAGTCTGGACAACAACAACAGCAATGGAAATAAACAAGGCCATACTGTCAAACAAGAAGAAGATTATGAAAGCTGCTTTATCGGCTACATTTGCTTCACCAAGTGAAAAGCCATCTTTTTTCTGTTCAACATACTGACCAGGCACAGTAAAGATGGCAGCAAAAGCTACAGTAGCAATAAGGACAGCAACAACTGTGGCATTGTTAATGGCATTGTTGAGACCACTAATGTGGAGCTTCTTCACCTTCTTAGCAATTTTCCGTACTTTGAAGCCTGTCTGACGACTCTGTTGGAGTTGGGACTGCACATCATGTCTTATATCACTGACAGTTTGCTTGAGTTGCTTAGTATTATTTGGGGGCTTCCCATGATCTTTGGAATGGGCAGCTCCCGCCACCTTCAGAATGGAAACAACCTCTGGCATTCCAAACTTTTCTGCAATATCAAGAGCTGTTTCTCCAGCCTTATTAATGGCATTCAGATCGATGCATTCAATTGATATCAGACATTGTACCATCTGCAATTGAAACATAGCAGCATTTCAGCATGAATGCTAAAAACAGAGAGAGCAAGAGAAGGACACTGGATTGCCTAAATGGAGCATTTGATCAACCAAAGAACCTGATCTTTTTTTTTTTTCTTAAACACTAGTAGTATCAAACTCACATATTGACAACAATAAGTAGTGTGATTCTCGATCTCAGTAAAAATGAAAACTTGTTAGCAGCCTGTTTTTACAAATGTACTTGTGAGCTTTCTTGTTTTAGGAGGCATCGAAGTCGGTTAGCCATTTAGCTCAAGCTATCTTGGATTCTAGGTTTACTAAGAAAGTGAAAGTTGAGACAACAGAAATCTTTGAAGGAAAAAGGATGTGTGTGCTGGATTATTCTTCAATAACCAGGTTAGGAAAAAAATCTGAGCCCATAACCAGTAAACACATAAATTCTGGAATAACTTCTTAACAGGAAACATACATACAAACAAACACAAACCTGTGGCCGTCCCTTTTTTGTTGCAATATGAAGAGCTCTATTTCCTTTGTTATCGTCCAAGGCCAATACAGAAGGATTCGGTTTTATTAACTCGAGCACAATGCCAACATTTTGTCCTTTTACAGCCATGTGCAAGGCACTTTGGCCTTTACTATCTGTTCTAAAGCCAATCTCAGGATCTTTGCTCAGAAGGGACTTAACAATTTCCAAGTGTCCCATTCTTGCTGCTGTATGGAGCACAGTTTTCCCATTGTTCCGAGCTATCTTAGCAAGGTTCGAATCAATCTCCAGAAGCAGATTTACGACATCAACATGACCCTGGGCAGCTGCTGTATGTAAGGCTGTAGAATTGGATGAATCTGTAGCCATAACCAGGTTTGGAAACGAATGCAATAGTTCCTTCAGTACTTCTGCAATGTCATACCAAGAAAAAAGTTACTAAGGGGTTGAAGTAAGAAAAGAACGTTCCGAATACATGTGTCATTAGAACAAGCTTCAAGCAATTACCCACTGAATTTTTCTTTTATCTAACAAACACCTAAGCTATATTTTTTTTGGCGTTACGGCCATTGAAGCAATAGTATCAATTTGATGCAGAGATGTATTTTGCCATCATGTTATTTAAATTGTATTGTTATATTGATCAGACCAATTTGATCTTTAACAATACAGTTTCACAACTTCTCTAAATATTTTACCATGTAATTGAGAATAATAGAGCATAACACGGATTTGATCACCATAAAAAGAAATAACGGAAGTGAAGAAATCATGACAAAACACTACAGAAAGCATGACTAAGCCTTCTGAAAAATAGGAACAGTAACTACACCAATATAGTGAGATAATCGAAGTATAAGAAACAGTAGATAGTAACAGAAACTGAACCACAAGAAACTACGGGAGTAATACTACGACTACCGGTATGGATGAAAGATTAATCACATCAACACCAAATCAGAACTTCATATGATTAATTGAAACTTACCAAGATGACCTTGCTTTGCTGCAACATGGAATGCATCATATCCATTATTTGCTACAAGAGAAGCAACTTGAAGATCCAAATATTTCAAAATCTCTACAACAACCAAAGTATTTCCATTTTCTGCAGCAATATATAATGCAGTCTCACCTTGCTGGTTTTGCAAAGACAACAACTCCTTAATCCCTTTGTTATTATCAAACTTTTGAATCATTTCTTTCACCTTTCCTAAATTCCCTGCTCTAGCTGCAAGATGAAGAGGGGAATCCCCTCTTTTCCCTGGTGATTCCTTATCCCTTTTCTTCTCAATACTAAAACTAACCTGCCTCTCCATTACTATCCTAAAACTTTTCTGCTTTTCCATAACCCCACTTTGCTGTTTTTCCATTTTTTCACTTTGAAAACTAACTTCTTTCTCCATAACACTTGTTTCCATTTTCAAATTGTTACAAAAATCTTGAAGATTTTCTCTAAGTTAAGCAAAAAGATCACATCTTTGGCTCATTTCTAACCTCAAAACACTTGAAAACATAGAAAATCCACAGACCCACAAAATTTTAAAGCAAAAGGAAATTCTTGAACTCAAAATTCAAGCTTTCACAAAGTATTTTGCTCAAAACCTGATTGTGGATTAAACCCATAAGCTGAAATCAAGAGATATTGTGGAATTACTGGTCATTAAGGCAATGGGTAGCTGCTACTTTATTGAGTTATAGGAAAAAAAAACCAAAAAATCAAGAAAGTGCTGAGACGAAACTTCCTTCCTAGGTGACATATAAAATCACATGTCAAAATTCTTCTACCTCAAAAATTTTATTATTTTTTTTAAAATTTTTTTAGAGGGAAATATTGGAAACAACATGGAACTTTGCGTAAATTATTAGTTTCACTCCTAAATTGTTGACGACCTTAAAAATATCCTTCTATTTGACTGATGATTCTCCAATCTGTCACATGACATAGCAAGTGGTCTCAAACTCTTGTAAAAGCATGAGTCTCTTATTAAAAAATTGAGATAAGTGTCCAAAACACCTCTAAATTTGGCAAGAATTTAGGGATATATTTCACTTATATTGCAAAATCGGGGTATATATAAATTGAGTTAATCAAGTAAAAGAATATTTTTAAGGCTCACATAGTTCAAAGATAAAACTAATAAGTCACACTAAATTTAGGAATGTAATCCATACTTCTCTTCAATTTTTATATCAAATTAAAGTAAACATACAAATTAAAATGAAAAAAATATTTAATAGTTATATCACGTGAATTAACATGTTTATTATTATGTAAAAAAACCCCACAAATTCCCACTAATTTAGTAAGTACAAAATCATTTTGCCTCTCTCAAGAATTGACTCATACCGAAAAAAAAAGAAGACATAATTTTATGATTTGATTAGTCAAACTTTCATAAAATCCAGTCAAGAAAATCTGCAAGAAGACCGGCGGCTTTTCACTTTTGAGCAATTTAAAAATAAAATTAATACCTTAAAAAACTAAAAAAGCAGAGTTCGGAACCTAAATAAGCTACAAAAACATAAAAGTGACCAAAATAAACCACTACTTTAGCAAGTAACTAAAATAGGTTTAGTGGAAGAAAAAAATCCCATTTTATCTAATATTTTAAACGTTTTCCGTTAGTCTCATAACGTGTATATTTTAATATATAACGGACCTATTTCCTACACTTTATAAAATAGAACTATTTCTTACACTTTATAAAGTGTAAGTTTTTCTTACACTTTGTAAAGTGACACTTTTTCTTACACTTTATAAAGTGGAAGAAAAAATTATGTTTTACAAAGAGGAATATTTTTCACGTTTTTATCTCTTTATGAAGCTTTTACAGTGTTTGTCATACAATTATATTGATTTGACATATCATAAAAACGGAAAAAATTATTACATTATGTATTTTTATTTTTTTATTCTGAAAAATCCTCTAATCTCTATTTAAGGACGTTCAAACATAGTTGATAGCACCTACAACATAAAGTCTTCTATATTTGTTAATCTAAAAAAAGAAACATGTCTTCTAAACCAAAAGTTAGAGTTTCAATTTATTGGGATGGCGAAATTATACATGACGAAAATACTGTTTATTATAATTGTCCTCCCAAACACAATGCTAAATATTCAATTAATGTCCGATATCATAAATTTCTTTCATCAATTTATAAAAGAATGGGTATAAACAATACTGATTATAATTTGATTATAGTCGGAAAATACCCTACTTCATTTTTATCACAAGGACAAGTAAATTTTGGAGAGTGGATTATCAATAATGACGAATCGTTGACCGACTTTTTGAGGGTTCCAAATGACTACATAGATCAAATCAAGTTAACAATACTTGAAATCTATGTTAGGAAGGAGCCTAAGACTAGTCAACAACGTTCTCCTTTATCGGTTGATGTCCATCCCCAATTAGAAAATCGTAATAGCGTTGATGGATTTCCGATAACTCAATCTACTGATTTTCCTAACATGACTCATTATCAAAATATTCTTACCGGTCGATATGATTTTGATTTGAACGAAACTATCAATGAAAGTGACTGGTAATGCTCAATAATTATATTTCGATTATTATTTGTTGATTTTGTCAATTATTTATTAATTTATATGATTTATTCTTCTTCTTCTTCTTCTTCTTCTTATTATTATTATTATTATTATATATTTTGTAGCGGTTTACCTCAACAAGATAGGAATATTGCTCTAAGTTATGAACTAGATAATTATTTTGGTCAGTCCTCACACTTTGAAATGACGGAAAATGTTGCGACATCCTCAATTTTTCATGTCTTGCCTACTTTTGATGCAGATGATTATTGGTATGTCCAACACTTGATTTTTTATTTAAGTAAATTAATTGCATGAGACAAATATTTATACTTTTTTACATATATAGGGAAAATATCAAACAAGATGAGCCCATTGATCCTATGAATATCGATGATCGTGACCTTCCAAATTACGGCTCACCTTCAGCTAGTGATAGTGATGATTTGCCTAATGTCGAGAAATCAGGAGATAATGTTCCATTTGAGGCATCATCTAGTGATGATGATTTTTTAATGCCCAATCGGTCGCCAAGATCAATGTCCATGAGTCCGTTTCGTAATCATGAAATTCCTTATCTTGATCATCTCCCAGATGGTCCAGATATCTTTGGCTATACACATGATGAATATACATCACAACGTACGTGGCGTGAATCGGAAGATTTCATGAATGGTGCTATTTATATTGAAAAAGGCATGTTATTCAATTCAAAGAAGCAGTTGCAAAGAGCAGTTAAGCTTCTACATTTAAAGATAGCGAGGGAGTACTTTGTTATTAAATCGACAAAGAAATCATGGCGACTTGTTTGCACGAGTGTAGAACAAGGATGTCGATTTAGGCTAACTTCTTTGAATGATAAACATACTTAACATGTGGAAAGTTGGAAGATACATTAAAGAACATACATGTGATATGGATACGTGTCCCGATGGACATTTCAACTTGGATGTTGAGATGATTGCTAACGTCCTCCGTGTTGATATAAAAAAAGGCCAAGGTACTATTTTATCCTTAGATGATTTTTCTTTAATAAGAAAATATTAATTTTTTATTTGATAATTAATATTATTTTTACTTTTCAGGTTTCCCATCAAAGACTGTCAAACAGCCGTTCTTAAAGCATATGACATTTCGATAAGTAGAAGAAAAGCCTATCTTGGTCGCAAAAGTGCTTTTGAAAAAGTCTGTGGTACTTGGGAGGGTTCTTTTGACGAGTTGCTGTGGTTCATGGAAGCTTTGAAACACTTCAATCCCGGAACAATAGTTGAATGGAAAACAGAGCAGCGTGTCGATGTCATTGAAGATGTATTCAACTATGTGTTCTGGACTTTTAAACCATGCATTGATGGGTTTGTGTTTTATCGTCCTGTTATATCGATCGACGGAACACATGTCTATGGAAAATATGATATCAAGTTGTTGATTGCGATTGCAACGGATGGTAACGACTCAATATTACCTTTGGCATTTGCAATAGTTGCAAATGAGAGCATGGAGACATGGAGTTTATTTTTGGATCATTTGCACTTGCACGTTGTCAAGGGTCGTAGAGGTGTGGCATTGATTTTAGATAGGCATCATGGAATACTCTCATTCGTGTATAATTCTCCCAATTGGCAGGCCCCATTTGGGTTCCATAGTTTTTGTTTAAGACATTTGAAGGCCAATTTTCAAAAAAAATTCAAAAATGTCACTTTGAACAACCTTTTATGGGAGACGCAAATCACTGTCAGGAGAAAAAGTTTTTGGAAAAAATGGAAATGATCAAGGAGATAACTCGGAAGCGTATGTGTGGTTAATGAAGAACGATCTTGACAAAAGAATATTGCACAGAGATGGAGGTAGGAGATAGGGCATGCTGACAACAAACAGGTCCGAGTAATTCAATGGTCTTCTTAAGTCAGCCAGTGGCCTGCCAGTTACTGCAATGGGTAGACTCACTTACAATCAAATTGTGAATCGATTTGTTACAAGATCAAAATTTGTCAATCAGCTAGTACAACAAAAGCAACAATGAATGCCTAAACCATTCAAGATTTTTGAGGATAATCGAAAAAAGTCACAGCGTCACACACTTATCAACTATCACCGACAAAGGAAAAACATATTTGAGGTGCAGACATATATGCATCATGGTCGTGGTGGTAATAAGTACATTGTAAATGCATCACAAGAAAAATGTCAATGTGGTAAATGGCAATCATACAACATTTTGTGTTCTCATGCAATTTAGGGATTTGACCAAATTGGGTATCAAGCATGGGAGCATATGCCACCAAAATTCAGCGTGCGTAGCTATAAAAAAGCCTACTCTGGGCAATTCAATCCACTCGGCGGTGAAAAGTATTGGCCTGATAGTCCTTTTCTTATTATAGCAAATAAAAAATATTTACAAAAAGTGGCATAAATAAAATCACCCGTATACATAATGAAATGGATGTTCCCACAAGTACACTCACTCGCAAGTGCTCAACGTGTAAACAAATAAGCCATGATAGGCGCAACTGTCCTTCACGAGCTCGAAACGCCTCATATGGTGGTAGTAGCTAAAGAAAGATGACTGTGTTAATTTATTCTTGTATCAATTTCTATGCAAATTTTTATTCGTATTTTTGATCATCCTCAAGTCATGTTTATATTTTCAAATTTTTTCATTCACTTTAAAAAAAAAAATACACAAAATAATAACTATATATAATTAAAATAATAATACTATACACCCTCAAAAAAAGATACATGCACAAAAATAATAACTATATATAATTAAAATAATAATACTATACACCCTCAAAAAAAGATACATACACACAAATAATGATCCTCATCTTCATTGTCCCTCTTCCTCTTTTTGGCCGGAAGATCCTTTATGTTCACATTCTTTACAATTCTTTTAACTTTTTTTCTTCCGGGTGTTTGAGGCATATCATCCACTGGCATAATGAAAGTAACATATGGAGACGAGAGTGGTGACAAAGTGGTCTGCAAATAGAAAGTTAGATAGTAGAAATTGAAAATTAATTGACAAAAATAAAGAGATCCATCTTTA
This sequence comes from Solanum okadae, assembly GCA_036553675.1. Taxonomy (NCBI): domain Eukaryota; kingdom Viridiplantae; phylum Streptophyta; class Magnoliopsida; order Solanales; family Solanaceae; genus Solanum; species Solanum okadae. The sequence goes on along the minus strand of CM071685.1, from coordinate 8,599,236 downwards.
AAGAGATCCAACAATACAACAATAAATCCAAGCACACCAACACTATATATTCGTATGCTCCATTCTTTATTTTGGATCATAGAATCATAACCAAGACTTCATTATTAAGACAAAAAGCCAAACCTACCTAAGTTTCATTTCCAGAGAATACGAGACTAACGTCTTTACATTTAGCATGACCTATTTCCACCAAGGCATGTAGTTTGGAGTGATTGGTTAAAATTTTGAACAAATACAAACATCATGACAACCAAAAGAACTGAGAAATGCAAAATTAAACCCAACTGATAGAAATATTATCTTTAACTGCTCCAAGCATTGATACATTTATCCTAAAGCTAATAATGTCAAAGTATGTCTTTACTACTACATTTCTTATATAAAATCAAAGCATTAATAAGTAATGTAAATATTTTAAAAGAAATAAATAACATAAATCTGTGTCACATCGGAATCCTCATTAACTGTCGGAACAATATCCTCTATGATCGTCGTGGGGATAGAATCCACGGTAGATGAAGGCCCCGTAGTATGAATCTAAAAAATAATTAAGTGTTAATTTAATATAAAATCAAAGAAGTAATAACTAATGTAAATATTTTAAAATAAATAAATAACATAAACCTGTGTCACATCGGGATCCTCATTAACTGTCGGAACGACATCCTATGATCGTCGTGGGGCTCTCCTCCTCGGTGGATGAAGGCCCCGTAGTATGAATCTAAAAAATAATTAAAAGTTAATTTAATATAAAACCAAAACATTAATAACTAATGTAAATATTTTAAAATAAATAAATAACATAAACCTGTGTCACATCGGGATCTTCATTAACTGTCGGAACGACATCCTCTATGATCGTTGTGGGGCTCTCCTCCACGGTGGATGAAGGCCCCGTAGTATAAATCTAATAATTAAAAGTTAACTTAATATAAAATCAAATGGAGAAAAATACAAATTTGGATTCAAAACATCAAAGATACAAACTTTTAGAAACCAAATGGAGAAAATACATAACAAGAGAACCCCACTTCCTGTAACTAAAGGAAAAAACTGTATAAAGCAGTAAAGCAAATCAAGCATAGTTGCAAATGTGGATCAAGATACAAACTTTAACAACCCAATTCAGAAAAATAGAAAAATAAAAGAACCCCACTTTATGTAATTAAAGGAAAAAAACTGTATTAAATACATAAATAATACAAACATGCGACTCAATCAGATCATCAAGCAGTCCTTCAATAAAATCTTGAATGTTATAAAGAGCAGTATCTTCGGTGTCACAATAGGCAGTACCAGATGTGCCCTACAAAAATATATAAATAGTTATTTTGAAATATTTATATTAGTTATTAATGTTTTAAGTTTATATTTAATTGTTAATGCTTACCGCCATATCAGGTATATAATCTCCAAATGTCATATCTAATAAATTCATGATGTCTGACATGCCAAATTGATGGATATGCAAATCAATGGCCTCTACTCCCGCCTCTGCCTCTATGTCTGGAGGAATAGGTATACCACCGGCAACACGTCCTATAGCACGTCTTCTTGCTCTACCTCTATGCCCCCCACACCCTCGTCCTCGTCTATCTACACGTCCATGTTTGGTTCTTCTGGCACGTACATGTTCAAACAAAGGATCTCCCTCAAAAAATGGCTCTCTAAATTGTATTCCGGCCTCAAGCAATGTATCCCTAACAATCTGAGATACCTCATCACCATGTGAAGCTGAGGTTGTGTCTCTCTGCCACTGTAATGCAAGACTGTGCAACTTAAATAGTCCTCTAGATATCGCAATGCTAGTACCAGCAGAATGAACAAAGTCTGACGGTACATCAACCTCTAATGTAGGCTTACCTATAAGCAACCTTCCATACCGCATGTACCACAATTTATACCATGCCCCGCTAGTACCATCATCTAACTCAACCGCTAAACTCTAATGTCGATTACCCCAATCACAAAAATATTTATCCAACATTTCAAGAACCTCCGATCCAAGCCTCCTACGCTGATCATGCACGTTGTTGTTGGTTCCCCAACTGGGAATCGCAGGTACATGTTGGGGATGACAAAATTGACGCATCACTCTATCAGGTGCGTGCACCTCAACAATCTCTAGGCAAAGCATAGGCACGCATGTCATCCATAAAGGCTCATCAACTGTACAACAACGAGGCGGTGTATGTAAAATCTCATTATACGGTGTCCATCAAAACTATTTTTAAAATATAACAATTAGATAAAATCAACATTAACCGCTTAGTATATAAATAAAATTATTATTGATTTACTTTTATATAATTTACTTTTATATGTAATGTATTTTTTTTTTTAAAAAACTAGTAAAGAGTTGCAAAAATTATTTTGTGTACCTGATCCTTCGTCATGCGGTCTAGCTGGTCTCTAATCAGAATAAGAACATGATGTGACTCAGTATTCCTATCAATTCCACGTGTCCATCGCCTAGCATATGGAAGTAATACGTCTCCATCATGCGGCAGAGAAGCTGATGGTTGTACAGGAAAGATCCTCTCCCAACATCAAACCTTAATGTGACAACAAAATAATTAAACTATCATCATTAACAAAAAAAATTAACAAGTACATATATCTATTTTTAATAATCTTTAGAAATTATTTGTATGTAATTTAAATATTTTAAAAAATTGAATATAGAAAAAATATTATTGTACAGTGTAATGTTAAAAGATTCTTTGTATTTGAGTGTATTTTAAAACTTTGGTAAAGTTACATGAAGGAGAGGAATAAATCCGCAAATGTCAACCACATTACCAATAGATGCCGGACAAAGTGCACGGTACAACTAGGCCAACACCGCACTACCCCAACTGTATTTACCTACGTCGTGGATGGGATCTAGGAATGCCACGTATTGTAAGCTAATAAGGTTCCCCGACGTGTTCGGAAATAAGATGCCCCCCAATATAACAAGCATGTAAAGTCTAGAAATTTTCTCAACCCGCTCCACTGGAGTAGTATCTCCTATCGGATCTATTTGTAACTGATCTCGCAAGTAGCTGGTAATGCTATGTATCCTCACCCGGCTCGCACCATCCATATCAGCAGGTGCTATGGCGCATCCTGTGAGTGTCTCTAATAAAGTACGCCATGGACGAATCCTCCGTGTAGCATCCTGCATGTACACAACATCACCATCGATACGCAAACCAAACAAGACCTGCACATCCTGTAATGTAATCGTGACCTCACCAAAAGGTAAGTGGAAGCAATGAGTCTCTGGCCTCCAACACTCAACCATAGCTGTAACAAGGGCACAGTCATAATGCATCATGCCCACACAAACTACATCATACAGTCCTGACCTATGTAAGATCTCCTCAATACGTCCATGAGGTCGATGCAAACTAAATAAATTCCAGGCATCATTCATGCGCACCATCCTCATAAGGCTACTAAATGATATCTCACCTTTCCATAACAATTCTGATTTATGCTCATGTTGAGAGAGAAGAAGTGTACGATCAATCGGTCCAAGATTCACAACACGCTCCATTATATTCCGTAAGAAAAATTCTGTTAATTCATTTAATATAATTATATCTTGACAAATTAAACCGTGAACTATCTTCAAACGAATAATTGTACGAGAAGTAAAGAATCTTTAACTTCAGCAAGTCAATTCAATGTGTTATTTGTCGAGTCAACCACAAGAAAATAAAATAGAAAAAAAAACAAAAGGAACATATACCTAAAGAGAAGCAGATGGAACCATCTATTGGAACAATTGAGGGATGACTATATGTTTTATGAATTTTGTGTTCAGTTTTGCGAACAAATTTAACCAACTGAATTAACAAGAATATAACCATTTGTGCAATCTCAATTTATTGTCAATTTTTACAAGGATCTGGACACAGTTTATGTGCATAAAAATAATACTCTACTATTATTTATTTTTTGTACTTCGATGGAATCTAAATGGTAGTTTGGGCACATTGCACATGGTAAAGTTAATACTGGCAGCAAGAACAAATGAATATGAGTGTCCATCTAGAATAAAAAAAACATGAGACGAAAAGGTGTAATTCAACAGTAGCCAAATACTATTTTGCAATACCAATCCAACAGTGTAATTCCTTTTGTTTATTTCGAATTAAAGACTTTTTTTCTAACTCAATATTTAGTAATTGAATGCACATTGTATAAGACTTGCTGAAATTTTGAAAGAAATTACAACATCATTTTAAAGTAATGAAAATATGAGATGGAAAAAAATACCTAATTTATATAATTTGTATGGTCGGATTGTTATGTTGTCGGATTGTGCTATCCCAATCTTTCAAGATTTTGATTTTTTAGTGTAGGGCTGCTTCAGGTGTCGGATTGGGACCATCAACTGTTAATCTTCAAAGTGAAAAAAGTTTGGAAGCCATGAAAGTGAGAGGGGAGAAGAAGAAGGTGAAAAGGTAAAGTAACTTTTTATAAAGTGTAAGATTTTCTTCCACTTTACAAAGTGTAAGAAAAACTTACACTTTATAAAGTGTAAGAAATAGTTCTATTTTATAAAGTGTAGGAAATGGTCCCGTTATATATTAAAATATACACGTTATGAGACTAACGGAAAACGTTTAGAATATTATATAAAGTGGATTTTTTTCTTCCTCTAAGCCTATTTTAGTTACTTGCTAAAGTAGTGGCTTATTTTGGTCACTTTAATGTTTTTGTGGCTTATTTAGGTTCCGAACTCAAAAAAGCATCGAGAATTTTAGTAGACACAATTGATTGGCTATATAATTTTTTATTTTATCAATAGGATTTAATTCTTCACTTTATATAAAAAAAAATCATCTACTACTAATTTTTAAAAATAAATAAAAAATAAAAACTTTTTTACTAAATATTTTATCATTAATTAATATCCTTTTAAATTATAATGTTTTCTATCTGAATTTTATTTTATTTTTTTCAAACTATCAGACTAATATATAAAAAAGAATAAAGATAATGAACTTAACTAGCTATAACATAGAAATTTCATGTGCTAAGTGTAGCTAAATTCCCAAACAAATAGACATTTGATTGGTCTTTAACATATGTAGCACATGTCATTTAAGTGTTGTACCTATATAATTGTAGTTAAATTCTCAAGCAAATAGACATTTGATCAGTCTTCACTGAAAATCGAATCAAACAGTAAATCGAGTTAAATAAAAAACAATTGATTAATGGTTTGGTATTGAAAAAAATGCGACTATACTTGGATTGGTTTGGTTTTAACTAAAAAGTCAACTCGAGATCAAACCAACCCGATATTATATATATAATTTTTAAAAATTTATTTTATACGGGAAAAGGTATAGATTCCTCTTGAACTTGTTCTGAAAAGTCAGTTACTCGCTTAAACTATTATTACGACCAATTATACACCCTTACTACTTAAAAGTGAATTTATTTACCCCTTAAAGCTGATGTGGCAAAATATTTTTTTTTAAAAAAAATAGGCACGTCAGATTTATTAAAGTAGAAAAAACAAATCAAAATTCAATTAAACCTCACACACCCTCCACATCTCTTCTTCTTCACAACCCACCCTCTTCTTCTTCTTCACCCCCACCCTCTTGAGGAAGCACATTTTTCTCCTCTTTCTTTTAAGCAAAAATCTCTCCTTCTTCCTTCTTCGACTTCTTCTCAGCTTGCTTAGCAATTACTTATCATCAATTTAAGTTTTGTGGGTATAGATTTGTGTTTGTTAACAAAGGGTTTCTTAATGTCATCGGCGGAATAGAATTTTGGGGGTTTCTTAGCCGCCACAGTTTATGGTGGGATTTTTTGAGTGAACGGGAGAATTTTTTACTCCATGAATCAGCTCCATATTTTGATTAGTGTTCTTGGCGGCCATTGTTGAAATTTTCTTCTTTGTAATTTTACTATGAAGAAAATATAATTATTAGAGAATTTTTGTTAATTAATTAGAGATTAATTAGTGTAGAATATAGTTAACAAAAAGGAAGGTTAATTAAAAATAAAAAGGAATATAATTTTTTTTTAATTTCTGAACATGTTAGTGATGTGGTAGCGAGTGTAATACACCACATATTGTGAGAGTGGTGTTACACGTCCCGGGGGTAACTAAATTCAATTTTAAATAGTAAAGGTGTGTAATAGGTTGTCATAATAGTTTAAGCGTGTAACTGACTTTTCGGGATAAGACCAGGGAGGAATCTATGCATTTTTCCTATTTTATACATAAAAGTATTTACTTTGATATAATTTCTAAATATTCCTTATATTTTTCATAATTTTTTATCTTTTAACATATTTTTTTCAAGTTTTTTGAGACTTAAAAACTTGTTGCTCCCAATTGTACACACAAGTGTACTTAGTCGCGCAAGTAATATAGTGGCTCTAAAAGAACGGATTATCGAACCCAAAGAAATTGTCGATAAACTATTTTACTAAATTATACAAGTCTAATTATTAAAATTCAGGTATACCAAAAGAATTTAATTTATATTTAAATACTAAGAATGCAAGAATGAAACAATAAAATTACTTATAATTGTTGGAAAATTTCAGGGCTACAACTTACTTAAGATTTCCTATATCACATCTCATATAATGAATTAACTACGGTTAACAAATTACTTATTTAGAGGGTTGATTTTATGATCATGATCTCTCGTCCTCTAATCGCCTACTCCAATTGACTGTCTAATTACATCGTTGAGCGGGGATAGACAGACTAAATTGGCGAGCATTTACATTTCATCATGTTTGGTAACCAAGCCTGGTGTTCGTCCGGGTGTCAATTCTGAACACGAATTTGAACAAGTGATATGCAAGAGAGATCGAGCTCTTTGTATCCTTTGGTCTATCTACCTCTTCGTCTCCCAAGTTCAAGAGTACGTAGACAATATATTTATCTCTATGGTGATCAAGCATGAAATATTAAAACAAGAATACAAAAGTAATTTAAGTGATAACCAACATTAATTCAAAACAATCGATGTTCCAAAATTACCCGTAGCCGCAACACCAGAACAAGAGTTTTTAGCTACTAATATCTAAGAAAAACAGCGTTTAGCGACGGATATTAGCGATGCACAATATTCCTTCGATATATAACGACGGATATGCGACGGAATAACCATTTTGTTGAAAAATTAACAAATGATTTTTTGATTTATAATATAGCGATGGATTTGCAACGGAATATTTAATTCGTCGCTAAATATTAGCGTGAAATTTTGGTGCCTAATTTTCTCTACGGATTTAGTAACAAAGCAGGGGTGACAAATTTAATTAATATTGGGCGACGAAATTAGTGACGGAAAAAAGGTTGCTAAACTTTTAAATATATTTTTATAAAATTTATATTATATAGTGACGAAAATATCATCAATATAATTCTATCTAAATATATATATTTATTTGAACGCGACGGATGTTAGAATCCGTCACTAATTCCGTTGCAAAACTTTTTAAAGTGATATATTCTAAGGCACAAAATTTTACATTTCAAGTCCCTCTCTAGAAACTCACGCTCTCAAGCTCTGAAACTCCAATGAAGGCTCTGAAGCTTCTATATCTTCCCAGTCTCCATCTCGAAGCCCTGAAGCAAACGTTTTGAAGTCTCCACCATCTCGAAAGGTAAGCGCTCAAACTCTCATCTCCATTTCGATACCATTTAGATCAAACCCAAACTAAATAGGAGTATCTTTCAACTCTTCTCTCTGCAAAATAGGAACCCCAACTAGGAATTTTAGTCAGATTCCTGCATTTGTATATTAGATTAACTCGACATACCATTGTTTTCCAGTTTCAACTCGACACACCATTGTTTTTCAGTTGCAAAATATGAACCCTAACTCTGAACTCTTTGGTCAGAATCGTTTCACTTGACACACCACTGAAAATAGAGATTTTAGTGGTTTGGGTGTTATAAAATTATGATATTTTAACTCTGAATTCTTTCCATTTCATTTAGCTTGAAGTAAGATTGGTACTTTCTCAAAAATAGGGGTTCTAGAAATTTGAATGTTCCAAAAGTAGAGGGTTTTTTATAAGTAAAGTTTTCTGAAAATAGGTGTTAGGGTTCAAGCATTTTAAATTGATTGCACACTGTTTTGTATTAGTTCTATATTGTAGGTAACTTTTATTGTTGTGTGACTACCAACACATTCTGTCTGTAAAAGATATCTTTCTTTTTCTCACCTCCACAATATCTTTCTTTTCAAGTAAAAGGTGTTGATATAAATTTTTTGTTTATACTTTTGTTTGGGTTCATTTTTTGGTAATAAATAATATTAATGTAATATTGAATCTAGTGCTAAAAAGTTGCTTCTGGTTGATTTTGGTATTCCGATTTAGGATCTTTTGAACTTGTGTGATATATAACTTCTTTTTAGTTTTGCGATTGATATTCTAAAGTAGTTCTTTATGTTTTTCTCACTTAAAATGTGCTCGAGCCGTGAGTTTATTAAAACAACCTCTCTATCTAAACCAAAAATATTAGATTAGACATTAAATAATCAACAAAATTTTATGTTCAAGGAGAGAATGAACAGTTTATACAATATAAAGTCTAGGCTAGATGTGGTACAATGAGTTGTTGCTGAAATAAGTAATGTGAAACTTCAACAACATAGTAATATAATGAAATAAAGGATTTCTCAAAGTGCTGAAATAAGCCTCAATAATCTGTTGAAATAAGAAACTTCTCAGAGTGCATTTAGAAACAACATTGGATAATCTAATGTTCCATGTTGAAATAAGCCTCAATAAGTCTCAATTAAAGCTGACGACTCCTAAAAGCCGGCATTATTCGTTGTAGAATTGTTTGAAATCAATTCTGGTTACCTTTCAGAAAATCAATGCATACTCACTTTTTCAGTTTAAGTTCATCAGTGTCTTGCTTCTCAGCCAAGTGTTTAGACATTGACGCTATTTTATTTTCTCATGGTGCCACAAGCTCCGGAGCTGCCTGATTTACTAAACACGTAATTAATAATATATTCTAACTAAATAAACCTATAGTCCTCATAATGGAAGAGGCTAAATGAAGTAAAGCTCTTTGCATTTCATCAATGTGCTGCCTGATTAAGAGAACAGAGTGAAGTTTGTAATAGCGTCTGGTAGGAGGCCTTTACATGTTCTTAATTCGCCAATTAAACTTGAGAAAGAAAATTATATACTATTATTATTCCATGTTCTTGTTAATTACCAAGACAATCTAATGTTGAAATGTTGCAGATATTTGCTGCTATAACCTCATCATCAAGATCTGGTTGATATTCACTCGAAGTAAGCCTTGCTCTTCATTTCTATCACTAATTTAGCTCAAGATTTAAGTCCCGAGGTATTTACTTTACTGAATCTAATAAAGATGAAGATTGTTGTCATTATCTTGAGACTATTCGAGTTAGAGCTTTTTTTTAAGAGATTAATGGAAAGTTTGGAGAATTCTTATTATGTTGTTGTGGGTGTTTTTGGCGATTAGTTCTTGTTGGAGGAATGTATTTCTAATTTTAACTTGTTCATTGGTTTTATTTGCAAGAAGAATGCATTCTAGACTTTTAACTTTTTTTCATTAATTTTATTTGTTGGAGGAATTGTTGTACTTATAGAGGAAAGTCATGCGATTGTCTTATAAATTGTCTTTTTGAAATAAAGATTCTTGTTTTTACAAATTTTTTTGACATAGCGGGTGCTAAAGGATTTTAATGTTCATATTTTATATATTGTGCTTTCACGTGTTATCTGTTAGTTGACTTTAAACATGTTCTTTTCCTAATTTTAATCATCTTAATTAGTCAAACCTTATAAGGGTAGAGTGGCTGATTTGATAGGTCCATATCTAGTGTTAGTATTTGTCTTCAATTTCTTTTCTTCCTCTAGTTTTTCTAATTTCAGACAATTTTAGAAGCAAACAACTCCTACCAATTTGGATGTCGTTCAGACCATATATAACTTTACTGAAGCCAAACCAGAGAAAGATAAGTTTGTGAAGGAGAATTAGTTCTTTCTCTTCTGATCTGTTTCACTGTTCAGCAGATCTGAAGAGTGAATTTCTTTTCAATTACTTTTTTTTAATCTTGAAACCATTAGTTACATGTCATTTTCTACCTTTAAGATAAAATTGATTTGCCAACTACTTGTTCATTAGTAAGTTTTACATGTAATGACCTTCTGTTTGTTGCTGGTGAAGTGTAGTATTTGTCTCCAATTTCTTTTCTTCCTCTAATTTTTCACACACAGGAAAGTGTTGTTTGTACTGCAAGTTGACTCTGATGCTTCAATTCCTTTTGTTTATCATCAATTTTGTGAGATTAGTATAGTAAGTAGATAGTTTCAACAAGTTGATTGTAACTAGAATGCTTAAGTATGTTGATTATTTGAATTAGAATGTTTTAATTGTTCTGTAAGTTGACTAAAATTAGAATGCTTTAGTAATTGTTTTGTAAGTTTACTATAATCAATAACTGCTTTAGTAGCTCATAAGCTTTTTTTAAAGTCTGCCTAGTGAACAACTTTAGAAATTGTTCTTGCTTTGTCAATATGCATATTTTGTCAGAATTTGATGAATATGAATGAGAGTACCTTCTGGTAAATTAGTTTTTGCTTGTTACTAACTACTTTGTAAATTTAAACATTATTAGGAACATGAATAATCTAGAGCGTGGTTAGATGTATGAGAGGTTGGATGGCCGAGGGGCTATTAATTCTAATATCATAACTGGAGTGGATAAATTTATCCAATTTGCATGTTCGCAATAGAATCGCATGAGCGGCAACAAAGTTAGATGTCCATGTAAAAATTGTCACAACTTTAAGTTCATGGATGTTGAAACTGTTAAACATCACCTTTATAAGTCTAGATTTGTTGATAACTATTTTGTTTGGAAGCAATAAGGGGAAAAAAATGTGATCGATGAGATTTCTTCTGATCAGGATTTGTATGGTGGTGCTCAATCTGAATCAGGATATGATAATCCATACCGACAAATAATTTTTGATGCAGCTGGTCCTAACTTTCCCCAAGGTTCGAGTTGGCAATCTTTTAGAAATATTGAACCCGAGTCGTCTCATCATTGTGAACCTTCAATGGAGGAAGATCCTAATCCCGAGTCCCAAAAGTTATATGATTTCCTACAGGCAGCTGATGCAAAATTATATCATGGTTCTTCTGTCTCTCAACTTGCAATTGTCTCTCGAATGTTAAATATTAAAATGGAGAACAATATGTCACAAAGAGGCTATAGCTAAATGATGCAATTGTTGAAAGAGGCTTTACCCGAAGATAACATAGTGCTTGATAGCTATTATCATACTAAGAAGCTAGTGCGTAGCCTGGATTTTCCAGTTGAAAAGATTGATTGTTGTGAATCAGGATGTATGTTGTATTGGGGTGATGATGAACACTTTACATCTTGTACCTTTTAGGGCCATGAGAGATACAAGCGTCGTGTTGGCTCTCGTAATAGGAAGTTGATCCCTTTACACATTCATGGAGGTAAATTACAAGGTGTGACAATCACTGGCCATGAAGAGTATTTACTCCCAGACCGACTAAAGGGATCAATTTCCTCTTACGAGAGCCAACATGATGCTTGTATCTCTCATGGCCACAAAATTTGCAAGATGTAAGGTGTTCATCATCACCCCAATACATCATACATTTTGATTCACAACAATCAATCTTTTCAACTGGCAAACCCAAGCTACGCACTAGCTTCTTGGTCTGATAATAGCTATCAAGCACTATGTTATCTTCAGGTAAAGCCTCTTTCAACAATTGCATCATTTGGCTATAGCCTCTCTATGACATACTGTTCTCCATTTTAATATTTAACATTCGAGAGACAACCGCAAGTTGAGAGACGGAAGAACCAGGATATAATTTTGCATTAGCTGCCTGTAGCAAATCATCTAACTTTTGGGACTCGAGATTAGGATCTTCCTCCATTGAAGGTTCACAATGATGAGACGACTCGGGTTCAATATTTCTAAAAGATTGCCAACTCGAACCTTGGGGAAAGTTAGGACCAGCTGCATCAAAAATCATTTGTCGGTATGGATTATCATATCCTAATTCAGGTTGAGCACCACCATACAAATCCTGATCAGAAGAAATCTCATCGATCACATCTTTTTCCCCTTGATGCTTCCAAACAAAATAGTTATCAACAAGTCCAGACTTATGAAGGTGATGTTTAACAGTTTCAACATCCATGAACTTAAAGTTGTGACATTTTACATGGACATCTAACTTTGTTACCGCTCATGCGATTCTGTTGCGAACATGTAAATTGGATAAATTTATCCACTCCAGTTACGAAATTAGAATTAATAGCCCCTCGGCAATCCAACCACGCTCTAAATTATTCATGTTGCTAATAATGTTTAAATTTACAAAGTAATTGGTAACAAACAAAAACTAATTTACCAGAAGGTACTCTCATTCATATTCATCAAATTCTGACAAAATATGCATATTAACAAAGCAAGAACAATTTCTAAAGTTGTTCACTAGGCAGACTTAAAAAGAGCTTATGAGCTACTAAAGCAGTTATTGATTATAGTAAACTTACAAATTAGTTACTAAAGCATTCTAATTTTAGTCAACTTACAGAACAATTAAAGCATTCTAATTCAAATAATCAACATAATTAAAGCATTCTAATTCAAATAATCAACATACTTAAGCATTCTAGTTACAGTCAACTTATTGAAAAACTATCTACTTACTATATTAATCTCACAAAATTGATGATAAACAAAAGGAATTGAAGCATTACAGTCAACTTGAAGTACAAACAACACTTTCCTGTGTGTGAAAAATTAGAAGAAGAAAAGAAATTGGAGCCAAATACTACACTTCACCAGCAACAAACAGAAGGTCATTACATGTAAAACTTACTATTGAACAAGTAGTTGGCTAATCAATTTTATCTTAAAGGTAGAAAATGACATGTAACTAATGGTTTCAAGATTAAAAAAAAAATTGAAAAGAAATTCACTCTTCAGATCTATTGAACAGTGAAACAGATCAGAAGAGAAAGAACTAATTCTCCTTCACAAACTTACCTTTCTCTGGTTTGGCTTCAGTAACGTTATATATGGCCTGGACATCATCCAAATTGGTAGGAGTTGTTTGCTTCTAAAATTGTTTGAAATTAGAAAAATTAGAGGAAGAAAATGAATTGAAGACAAATACTATACTAGATATGGACCTATCAGATCAGCCGCTCTACCCTTATAAGGTTTGACTAATTAAGATGATTAAAATTAGGAAAAGAACATGTTTAAAGTCAACTAACAGATAACATGTGAAAGCACATTATATGAAATATGAACATTAAAATCCTTTAGCACCCGCTATGTCAAAAAAAATTGTAAAAACAAGAATCTTTATTTCAAAAAGACAATTTATAAGACAATCGCATGACTTTCCTCTATAAGTACAACAATTCCTCCAACAAATAAAATTAATGAAAAAAAGTTAAAAGTCTAGAATGCATTCTTCTTGCAAATAAAACCAATGAACAAGTTAAAATTAGAAATACATTCCTCCAACAAGAACTAATCACCAAAAACACCCACAACAACATAATAGAAGACATACTCCCTCGGTGGCGGAGCTAGGATTTTAATAAAGGGTTCAAAATCTGAAAAAGTAAATACACAAACTAATAAAAGGGGATTCAATATATACTATATATACATAAAAAATAATTTTCCACCAAAGGAGGTTCAGATGACCCCCTCCCCCCCCCACCCCGACAGTATGCTGGCTCCGCCCCTGTCTCTTAAAAATAATTATACCCTTCATCTCATATTAGATGATCACTTTTTATTTTACACGGTGTTAAAGAAATCATAAATATAAAGATAATTTTACTAATTTACCCTTTAAAAAATTTCTTGGGAATTTTACGAATAAATGTGAACACTCTAATAAATAATTAATTGCAAGGGTAATATAAAAAAAATTAATTAATTCTTTCTTGATTTAATAAGGTAGACAATTCCTAATATGTAACAACTATTTTTAGTATAATGATCAATTAATATAGAATAGTGGGAATATCATAAATAATTTATTGTTTTAAAATTTCAAGCTTGATTTAATAAGGTAGACAATTCCTAATATGTAACAACTATTTTTAGTGTAATGATCAATTAATATAGAATAGTGGGAATATCATAAATAATTTATTGTTTTAAAATTTCAAGACAAAATTAATTATTTTTTTCCACTTATCATTTATAGTACTTTCTCCGTTTTATATTAATTACTCCGTCCGTCCCACTTTATATGTCTTCCCTTTCTATAAATAGTTGGTCCATAATACTTGTCATTTCATAAAATCAATGCATAAATTATCATATTGTTTCTTTTTTTACCCTTGTGGGTTATTAGCCTTGAAAATATACATTTGACCAACTTAGAAAACTTAAGTAAATGATTCATGTTCATTGGTTAAATTAATTAATCAAAATAAATTAATTCATATTCATTGATTGAAAACTTGAGTTCCAAAAAAATTAAATAAGGATAGAAGGGTAAAATTACATCATTTATTAATGTAAGTGCAAAGTAAAAATGTGACATATCAAATGGGACGGAGGGAGTATATCTACTTTCTCATTTACATGTACCTTAAGAGATTATAAATAAGAAGGATTTACTTAGTGGTAAAGATAAACTTGTTCACATTTTCAAAAAAGAATTTTAATTGTAAGAGTAAGAAGAAAAAAATTAATTCTCTCTTAATTTTGTAAATTGACAAATAATCTGGGATAATTATTTTTTAATAAGGTGAACAACTATCTTGAGAGCGTGTAAATAAAAAGTACAACAAGTACTTACTTTGAGACGAAGGAGTAATGATCCTAAGCAATAAAAAAAATAAAAACTGAGTTGTGTGTTTGCCTGTTTTGTATGAAAGGAAAATATATTCCTAGAAAATGTTTTATTAGAAAACAAATTGGTTTCTAGCTTATATTTTCATGTTTGGTTGGTGAGTGGAAAATATTTTCTAGAAAATATCTCTTATTTTTTTGCTAGAGAGTAGAAAATATTTTTTAGGAAGATAGCTTTTGACACGAAAACAATCTCGATAAAATATTTGAGACCCAACCCGACACCCAAACTAGGACAGGACTTTGATGACAGATTTGAGATTTAACTTGAAATCTGACCCCGACTCCCAATCTGAGACTCGACATTCGAACTGGGACTCGACTCTGACCCTGACACCTGAATTGGGACACAACCCAAATGATCGATCGACCTTAAGACGGATCTAACTCTGACCTTCGATCTAAGACTTGATCTCGACACCCGAACTTGTACATAATCTTGATGATCGATTCAGAATTTGACCTCGACATCTGATTTGAGACATGACCCCAACTCCTGAATCGGGATCCAACATCCAAACTGGATCCGATCTTGACTCTGATACCAATACCAACTTCCGATCCCGATGATTGATTTAGATCCCGATCCTGATACTGAACTCAAGACCCGACTCGTAGACTTGACACCCAAATCGGGATACGACAACATAACCTGACTTCTTAACTAGCACACAACCTCGACGCAAGACCCGAGACCTGAATCGGGACCCGACCCCGAATCTCGATTCGATACCCGACTTCCAAACTAGGATCCAACCTTGATACTCAATGCCCGGTGTAGACAATCGATCTGGGACCCAAACATGTCCCTTGACCTGGGATTTAACCTCAACTCTCGACCCCAAATTTGATTCCAACCTCCGACTCAGGACTCCACCCCAACACGTGAATTAGGATCCGACCTCGATACTTGATTCAAAATCCGACCTCGAATCCTAATCCAGAGCCTGACATCCAAATCGAAATCTAACCCCGGCCTGACCCGAAATTCGAGAGTTGAGTCTCGCATGGAAATTGAGAGTCAGGTCTCGAATCAAGAATTAAGAGTCGAGTCTTGATTAGTATCAGGAATCGATACCCGAGACTTGAGTTAGGGTGGAAAATTAAGGTGTGAGGTTGAAAAACAGTTTTGATGAAAATTTTCCTTACTTATTGTAGGTCAGTGATTTTCTTTAAATTTGAGGGAAATAAGTTTATTTGGAAAATATATTCTAAAACATTTAAGCCAACTATACATAAGAAAATTGAAAAACATTTTCTAAAAAATATTTTCCTTCATACCAAACACACTTTGAAGTTGTGTATGGGCGTTGATTTTTCTTTGTACAAGGTAATTTTTCTTTTAAAAATAAAAATGATATTAGAAAATTGAGGTTGTAATTGACCATGAATATAAATTAGAGTTGTGTTTTTGACTTTTTCTTAGTAATTTAGAGTGAAATCATTTTTTTTTTGTTGTTTTCAAATTCTTGAAAATTCTGAAATTCAATTTGAAATTGAATTCCAGAATTTTATAGCCGTACAATCGGAGTTGAACTCCGAATAAAGTGAAAAAATTTCATGGTACCGAAAGTGTTAGTTCTACGTTGATTGTTATAGCCCGTGGCTTATACGTGTAATACTAATTAATAAATGATTTAACTTCTATGTATTTTAAAAAAATATACATAAGTTTTACTATGTATTGACAATCTACAAATATTTTATACCATTTAAGTTGACATAAAACTTGCTATATTTACTCAAATTATATTGTTAGTGTAATTTTTTATTTTTTTTTACAATTTTAAAGTATATTACTTAAATTATTATTGACTATAGACCTTATTTCTTTCTATTTTTGAATTGACACGCCTATTAAGAAAACAATTATTGACATAGTGAGTTTACCATTTTACCCCAATTAATTATGAAGTGGGTGAATTAAAAATTTAAGGTTTTCAAGAAATTCTACATTTTTCAAAGTAATTAATTGAAGATTTAATAAGTAAAAATATTTGTCATTTCTAACAAGTAATTAGGGATAACTAAAAAAGAAAAAATAGACAAGTAATTAGGGACATAGAGAATAATTTTCTTGGTTCTTTTAAAAACTTATTTTCCTAGATTTGGAATTGGGTGGAAAATTAAGTTGGAAATGGGAAATATTCTTTTGATTGGTTTAACCGACGACAAAGGCGACACTTACGCTTTATCTAACTAATTAATTATCATTTGGCATGTTATTCCACCTTTAAATATTCAATAATAACATAATAGAGCATCATGGATGACGTTCACCTTCACAAACTATATTATTCCTTCTTTTTTTTCCCTACAATTTCAAATCTATGAAAAAAATATTTTTAAAAATATTTTTCATGAAAATTATTTATAAAAGATTAAGAGAGAAGTATTGAAATACCTCTGAACTTAACGTGAATTGTTACTTTTGTCTTCGAACTGTTGATAGCCTTAAAAACACTCATATACTTGACTAACGAAATTTTTTAAGATGGTAGAGGTTCAACCAACCATAGTTGTATGAGGCTCCATTCAATTTTTGACACTTGGATTTATGGGCCCATTTGTACTCTTTTACCTCCTACTCACCACCCCAACCAGCTCTCCTCATCCGTGCCCCTATTCTTTACTTTAGTCTTTTTCACTTTTTTCCACAAAATGCAGTTCTTTAAAAATGGAAATGTGAAAGATGATAAAAATATATTCTTTCTTTTGGTAATTGAAAAAAAGTTAAAACTAAAAGACAATTAATGATATATTAAAGCATGCACTTATATACACAGAAAATAAATGAGGTTGATACAGTATAATAGAAGTTAATTTATTTTATTTGATTATTTTTTATTCACAAAGTTTCTGAGAATATTAATGTAACGACCCATTTGATCGTTTTGAGTACTAGAGCTTTTTAGTTCACAAAAGACTCTTCTGATAAATTTTAAATGAGTATTTTGGACTATTGGTAGCTATAGTTATATAATTAATGAGTTGTTTTTAATAATTTATTTAGTTGGTGGTTAAAGAAAATATCATTAAAATTAATAGTGGGTCACTTTTACTATTTTTAGAATTAATTAGGTATACAATTAGGGTAATAAAAGTTAAATTAGATTAAAGGGAGGTTATTATTATTTCTATCCCAAAACAAATTATGTGCGGCACAAACCCTTAAAGGAGAGAACGACAAGACTATCGCAGGTAAACAAATTTCTATTGAAATCTATTCCTTGCCAATGTTGATGGTTGCATGAATATAGTATTATTATTATTTAGCTGAAAGGAGATTTGAAATTGGAACATCGGGTTTCTGTGCAACATCGGTTTATTGAATTGGGTGTATTAAATTGTTAAGTAGTGGTCTTTCGTAATGATTGTAAACTAATTAAGGTTGATGTTGGCAAGATAATGTTAAGGGGTATGAATGGATGGTTGTTTGGTTTTTTTTCTAAAATTCAAGTTACTGTATGTAACTTGATGACAATTTTGGGGTTTCGTATTTTATTGTTATAGTTGCTTTAAGAAATCAAGTGTTGATACAACTATTTTTATATATAACTAAATATATGAAACTAAGTAAGTTGATGTTTTAGTTCTAGGCTATACAATAACATATTATTAAATGTGAGTTGGAAAGCAATGGGGTTTGAAGTACTATTATTTAATTATCAACTTATTTGGGTTATGTTAACACTGTGGGTTGAAGGAAAATGGTTTCTTTGATTAAATTGTGCAGTTCCATTAACTGCAGTGATGCGTGATCCTTTACGGATTTGAGGGATAATAGTTTTCTTGGTAATAATGACTTAATGATAATTAAATAGTCTAAGGGCTGATGATTATTGGTTGTTTGATTAACGTGAATTTGTGTTTGCAAGTGTTCGTTTTGTTATCATAGTATGAATTCAAGTTTTGATATAGTGAGATAGATAATTAAATATTAAGACATTAGGTATGTAATGTAGGAATTGAGATTTAACCCTAGACTTGAAATTTAGCGAATACGAGTGATCTTGACATGTTTATTGGCATCAGGATTAGGAACTTGATTATAAAATTGAGCGTGTTTGTTTACGAACATTATATATTTGATAGATTGAAAACGTTATGAGGCATGGAAAAGAGGAAAAGCATTGGAGAAGTAGCTTGCTTGACTTCGATTCTTCGGTGGAGGTAGGTTATGGTTTATTCTATTTGATAGATAAACTCTTAATAGCGATTGATATGCATTGAATGATACTGTGAAGTTCTCTATGTACTTGATTGTGTGATTGTGTAGCTTGGTTGTGTGGTTGGTGATTGGTCTAAAATCCTGAGACCGTGAGATTTATAATCTGAAAACCTCTCTATCGAAGTGATGCCTTGAATAAAGAAGGCTTGATGTAATAGTATTAATGAATTGAAAAGTGGTGATAATAAATGATAAATTAATAATATTATTGGATCGGAGTGTCACGTTCCGACACGGTATTTTTGGATCGGAGTGTCACGTTCCGACACGGTAACATTAAAGGAAAAAGATATTGAATTAACTTAATGTACTCAATCTCAATGAACACATTTCCCAAACGAGTGTGATGTGGAGGCATGAGTCCTCGTGTGTGTGCTTGATATTGTGATTGATTACGTACTTCCTTCAACTGTCACTTGTTCATGTTGTTGTTTCTTATCACCTGCTAAGTGTTATAGTTGACTTTATACTATTATTCATTGTATATTAGTTTCTATTTTGGGTTGGCCGATTATAACTACTCAGTACATGTTGCCCCGTACTGAGCCCTACTTTTATTTTTCTTTGTTTTCCTTTTATGGAGTGCAGCGAGTGTACCAGCGAATTTGACTCGCCATCAGCTCTAGCCAATATCAGCATATCAAGTTTAAGGGTGAGCTATTTATTCGAGCTTGTGTTGGATTCTCTCGGTCATGACTTGATGTCCATAGTTTTCGGACACAAATTACTTTATTTCATTTATTTCGGTGTCTTTGATACTCTTAGACTTAGTATTTAGAGATTAGATGTCCTTGATGTGATGACTTTCAGATTTTGGGGATAATATGTAAGACTTTAGAAGTTTATTTGATTGGTTACTTTAATAAGTTTTGGAGCTTCCGCATTATTGTTGTTATTCGTAGTTGAATTATTGGTATGTGTTGGGGTTTAGATTCCTTGGTCCGCCCACTTAGGAGGTTAAGTGTGGGTGCCACTCATGACTCAATTTGGGTCGTGACAATTTAATCCTAACTAAATATTAATGAAAATACTAGAATTAGAGATGATTGATTCAACTAAATTTAAGTAATTTTTAGGTATACGTACTTAAAAATACTATTTAAGTGCTTAAGCTCAATTTAAAAATAAAAAGATAAAAATGTTGAAACAGAGATAATGTATTTTATTAAAAAGAATATTGATAAATAACTTATTTGTTGGAATAACTAAAATGTTTTTAAAATTGTTAATATTAAAAAATAAACTTATTATCCAATATTTTTAATAGTATCAAACAAACACAAACACAAATAATAGTATTAAACTAAGTCAAAACTTAAATTAATTGTGTTTCATTCACTTTAGAATATAAATTAATTAGATGCAATTATTTTTAATAATACAAACTATTTATCTAAATAGCATGCAATAATTAGCAATTTGACTAAAAAAATAAATTTCTCCATAACTACTTATTCAAAAATACTCCAGCAAACTCATAAATAAAAATAAGAAAAAGAAGACCTTTTTTTCCTTTCTGTTTAGATTTTATTTTGTAAGACAAATCTCTAAAATAAAATGAAGTATTTGTAACATGAACTCAATCTAAAATTGATTATTTTTTAATTGTATTTGGAAGTTAATTTTATTTTTATTATTAGATAGAAAAATGAAAAAGAAAAATGAAGAGTAGTGGGTGGATAAGGGAACTGGGTGGGGTGGTGAGTATGACTCGATAATGTTTAAAAAATGGTCATTTTGACTCACACAACTCTTTTAAAAAATTGAATGGAGTCTCGTACAACTCTTTAAAAAATGGTCATTTTAACTCGATAATGTTTCATGTAACCAAAGGGAGCCAATGTATAGCTGATTCGGCCGAATTCATTTAGCTTTTGTCAAGTTTATTTTAAAAATTTATTGAATGTGTTTTTTTTTTTTAATTTAAAATTCAATAATTTTTAAGAATTAAACTTCTAAATCAATAAATTGAAAATTTATTGAATGTGTTTTTATTATTAAGTTAAGCCTCAGGCCCAACAACTTGGCCAGCCATTTTCACAACACAAAACACACCTTAAAGATTGGTAATTGCTAATATTATCAACAAACCAAATAATGTTTTGATAAAACATTTTAACAATAAAGACGATACGTGTAACAAGTCACCATGCACACATTGCTATCATGTATGATAACACGACTGTTGGTGCTCTTTCAAGCTGAGAGATAAAAGGATTGGAATTGAGCAACTTTAACATCAACCAAATCCCTCATACACCAACTTAAAACCTTTTTTTTTATTTTTAAGAATGTTACATTGTCATGGTATCTCTGCATAACACTTTCTTGGAGAATCTCAAAATGGCAACAACCAACAGGTTAAAAAAGACATTGAAATTGATCTGAAGATAAATAAACAGTCCAAAGAAAGCATCCATCTCTTAATGAACCATACACAACAAAAAAAACTTATCCTTAACAGATATGTAGTCATCAAGAAATCCCTAGTACCAAAATTGTTGATTTAACTTCAAATATGTTCTTATGAAATCGGTGTATAATCTTAGAACCAGTTTGCTAGCACTTACTCTTCTTCAACTATTCTTCCCTTCTCACTAACATAGATACCATCCAAAAACTTACGGATATCTTTGTTTTTCACATGGCATTTCTGTCAAAAGAAAGAGAGTGAGTTTAGTAAACATGCAGAACTCTATGTATGAATGAATGGACATATATAAAGGGGAAAAGATATGGGAGTTTTTACTTGGTTTATGAGGGCAGCAGACCGTGAGACAAGTTCGATGTCATTTCCATCCAATACCAATTCATCCTTAACTTTTTCAGAACGGACAACTGTAACCCCATCAAGCATATCGACTTTCCTCACCTGAAAGAAAAGAAGTTAGTTCCTTACTAACCTGCAGTAACATCTCAAAGGTAGACTCCTGTCCATCAAGAAAATTTGTGACAGACACACATATCATGGAAAGCATTTTAAGCATCATGACATTATTCAAACAAGAAATGTTATAGACTACTGCAAAGTGATCCCGATAGTATGGTGACAAAACTAGACTCTAGTTCCTCACATTTATGTACTTGTGGAAATAAAGTAGAAGCGTGGACTAGTCGGTTACAAACTACTTGACTTAACAGAAACAATAACCCAAACAATAGCATAATAACATTGTCTAAGTGCATGCCCTTATTTAAAGGTTAAGACACAAATTTCAGCCAAATTGGGGACTCAAAAGAGCATTGCTCAATGCTGATAAATAAGTCATCCTATTAATACAAAACTGGTCTTTTCAGAGGCCGCTTAAAAATGAATATCGCCTACAACATGTAGCATCCAAATACACCTACATTTTAATATCTAACCAACCTAAGACTAATTTCTCAGACCTCTCAATTGCAAAACAAGACAATTGATAACTTAACATACAGTTAAGGATAACTAAGCTGTAAAAAGCCCTGACAAATGACAATGATCCTTTTTTATGAAAAGCAAAAAAGTTCGTATTTTAACAGAATTTCCAATTTGCTCTAGGAATCTACTCCGTATCAGCAATAGAAATATTAGCAGTTAAATACATCAACTTCATAAGCATATGCACCACAGATACGATATACTCCCTCCGTTTCAATTTGTTTGACAACTTTCCAAACGACATGTCTAAAACCACAAGATTAACAAGCATTTTGGTATATTTAACATAAACGACTAACAAGATTCAAAATTTCTGTCCATAGGCAAAATAAATTGTAAAAGAGACAATAGTATACAAATAAAACCACATAAAATTGAAGAAATAGTAAAAAAAAAAAAAAAAAGGTACCTTTTTCTCGCCTAGAAAGTTCCTAATCTCAATAGACTTGTTCCCACCAGAGATTGAAGCATTGATAGGAAAATGTGCATACACAAAACGCATTTTGTAACGGTACCCTTTAGTAACACCAGTGATGAGATTCTCAACGTGACTAAGTGCAGTTCGAATAGCAGCAGTAGTCTTCCGAGATCCAAACCAAGCATCAATTTTTAGCTTCTTCTTACCAGTTTCTTCATCCTTTATCAGCTGAAAATCAAGGTTCAAGTGCTTGAAATTGCGAGTCAGCTTTCCTCTTGGTCCTTCAACTTCAATTTGCTTTGCTTTTACCTTGATGGTTATCCCCTCAGGGATATCCATTGTCTCCGATGAGAGTATAGTCTTCATTCTTCTTCTATCTCTCGGTGATTCTGCCTTCGATTTCTGCTTATGGAGAATCAGAAACCCTAGAAAAATGAGTATCAGCTCGCCATTGATGTTTTATTTGGGGCCAAGTAGAGCTCCGAATGACAAGTCCAATTCATAATGGGAAGGGATAATTAAGGCCCAATGTCCTTCATAGCCTCAAGTCATGGGCACTTTTGACTCTCATTTTTTCGTGGAATATAAGTTTATGTTTTCACATCATAATATTTGACAAGGTATATTTCGTGCTCTAAATTTTTTTTATGTCTCATCATACATAAGTTCAATTGTTAAGGACAAAAGAATAAAAATCGATCCAAGTAGGCTGGTTGCAAGCTGTTGGTAGTGTGACGTTCGTATTCAGTTATATTATTTTACTATCTTTACATATATAATCGGTACACTATTTCATACTGACGCTCTGAGTGTGGTGGCTGTAGATTGGATTTTCACTAGTTGGTTGGAGTTAAGCTTGGTTGGTAAGCTTTACTTCCTCCAAAGTTATTAGGTTTTGGATTTGTGTACATATTTAGTTGTAAAGATTGGAGACGTAAGTAATTAAGTTTGAAATTATTAATATGTCATGTGTGGTGAATATTTGTTTATTCATTTGGGTTAAGACATAAGTGTTATTTATAATATTCTATAGTTTAAGGCTTTGGTTAGTAAATTAATCTAGTCCATTGAATATATAAGTAGAGAAGGCCTACTGGAGGCACTAGAGGAGATCCCCACTGGACGGGATCCAAACCCAGGCAGAGATATTAGGTAAATGATTTTTGAATCTTATGGTCTTAAATTAAATATATGTCAAATATATCAAACTATTCTTTAATCTTGTAGAGAATATATTATTTATACATTTTATATATATAGACACGCGCACACACCTCATGTTATATAGATATTAAAATTAGAAAATAGTTTTAATATAATCTTTTAAAAGAAATTCTTGTAAATCATAAAGCATAAAGTTATTTGAGTTAGAGTATCTCCTAGATTATAAAATGTAGTCCACAACAATATATTTTTTTAAAATTCTTACTATCTAGGTAGTTCGTAGTATATTTGGCATGTTGGAGATATAACTGACTGTAAAGTTTCAGATATTTGTGCAAAGACACACATCCAACACAGATTCCATGGAAGCTTGAAGATCAGATTAAGGGTGTGTTTGGTCTGAAGGAAAATGTTTTTCTAGAAAATGTTTTTTTGGAGAACAAGTAGATTTTTTACTTATTTTCTCATGTTTGGTTGGTGAGTAGAAAATATTTTCCGGGAAAAGATTTTTAGTGTTTGATTTATGAATGAAAAATGTTTTTGAGAAATATCTTTAATTTTTTTTTGGGGGTGGGGGTGGGGGGATGGAGGGGGGGTTGAGGGTAGGGGTGAAAAAATAAAAATTTGAAGTTGAAAATATTTTTTAAAAACAAACTTAAATTATTTTTTTTGGGGGGGTGGGTGGTGGCGGGGGGCTGGTGGGGGTCGAGGGTAGGGGTGAAAAAATGAAATTTTAAAGTTGAAAATATTTTTTAAAAACAAACTCAAATTTTTTTTTTTTTGGGGGGGGGGGGGGGGGTCGAGAATCGGGGTGAAAAAATAAAATTTTGAAGTTGAAAATATTTTTTAAAAACAAGCTTTAAATTATTATTTTTTTGGAGGGGGGGTGTGGTTTGAGGGTAGGGACAAAATAAATTGATTTTTTCAACAAAAAAAATTGTAATTTGAAGTTGGAAGAGAGTTTTGGAAAATGTTTTCTTGAAGTTTTGAAGGGAAGTCATTTTCCTTAAATTTGAGGAAAATGAGTTGATTTGAAAAACATTTTCCAAAACATATAACCCAACCAAACATGAAAAAATTAGAAAACATTTTCCGAAAAATATTTTCCTTCATACCTAACACACCCTAAGAGAAAAATGAGAGGAACAGTTAATTGCTTGTTCATACAAAATGAATTGAATCTGTTACTTCATCAGCTAATTACCCTATGCTTCATATAGTAATCTAACCGACTTATGACAGCTGTTAAACGTCTAACTAACTAACCACATAAGATTAGCTAATTACAAAGTGGCCCTGTACAGAACTAAGGCACATCTATCTAATACTTTTACATCCCCTCAAGCTAGGTGCAATGAAGATATTCTTCATGCCTAGCTTGGATAAAAGAAACTGATGTTGAAGACAAGTAAGACCCTTGGTGAGCAGATCAACAGGTTGTTGATCAGAAGCAAGATACAATGTCTTAATGAGGCTAAGTTGCAATTCTCCCGAATTAAATGACAATCTATATCAATATGCTTGGTGCGCTCATGAAAAACAGCCCGTGCTTATTTCACTGGAGGATTAACGAAACAATAAGATCGTTGCAATGCGATAGTAGTTTCGTGGTTAATGGTGTTAAATTTGATAAGATTCAAAGATGAATTAATGTGAAGATTTTGTAGTTACGAAGATAATTCTTCATTGGTACAAAAGTCAAGATAACATCCTTTGTAGGTGAAATTTAGGTGAACTATAAAATGGTTTCACAAGGTAAATCTTGACATTTTGACACATTGTGATGTCATGGATGACATCAATAAGAAGAATTCACTCCTATAAATAGGTAGTTCCTAATTCATTTGTAACAGACCTCTCACTTGCCTTCTCATCTTTAAAGGCATTTGATCTTCTTTCTCTCTTGTAGTATTTCACTTGTACTCTTTTGGAGTGAAATAAATATTGGTTGGTTGTGTCCGAGGAGTAGGCAAAAGAAAACAAAAGTTTGCCGAACCTCGTTAATTCCTGGTGTTCTTTTTATTGTTGTCTCATCTACTATTTATTAGCTACCTTTAGATACAGCAGTTGTGATTTCATCACTCTCTATATATTCGGCTTCCGCAACAATTGGTATCAGAGCCAAGGTATTATCTGAGTATGCTCTGTGGTTGCAGCACAGTCTGAACTTCCACATCAGAAAAGATTTACTTTGGTCTTTGCATTGTTAGCTAGTAAATAGTATTTGTAGCAAAAATGGGAGACAATAAAAATGATGAGTCCACATTGAATGTCAATAATACGTCATCATTGGCATCTTCGCTTATGACACGAATTATGTCAAACGCAAAATTTGCAGTTGAAATTTTTGACGGGTCAGGACATTTCGGAATGTGGCAAGGCGAGGTCCTTGATGTTCTTTTTCAACAAGGGCTAGATATTGCCATAGAAGAAAAGAAACCAGACGGTGTAGAAGAAGAAGATTGGAAGATTATCAACCGTGTTGCTTGCGGTACCATTCAATCTTACCTAGCAAGAGAACAAAAGTATCCATACACGAAGGAAATATCTGCAAATAAATTATGAAATTCATTGGAGGAGAAATTCTTGAAGAAAAACAGTCAAAATAAACTTTACATGAAAAAAAGACTGTTACGCTTCACTTATATTCCTGGTAGCACAATGAATGATCATATCACCAGCTTTAATAAGTTGGCAATAGATTTGCGGAATATGGACGTGACTTTTTCGGATGGAGATATAGCCTTAATGTTGTTAAGTTCACTTCCCGATGAGTTCGAGCACCTTGAAACTACTCTACTGCATGAGAATGATGAAGTATCTCTCAAAGAAGTTTGTTCTACCTTATATAGTTATGAACAAAGAAAGAGAGAAACAAAAGGGCGGAGAAGCAGAAACTCTGATTGTGAGAGGTCGTTCTCAAAATCATGTGAGAACGAAGAATGAGAGATCCAAGTCAAGATCCAAACTCAACAAAGATGAATGTGCATTTTGCCGAGAAAAAGGGCATTGGAAGAAAGACTGCCCAAAGTTGAAAAGCAAAGCCAAACCAAATAATGGGAAGGCTGTCATGGATTCAAATGTGGCTGATTGTGATGACTCCAATTACTCACTAGTAATTTCTTTACCTTTAGCGCTAGAAATCGTGGAAAACTTTCAAAAATCACCCTCGGTCGTCCCTTAGCTCTTAAGAATAAACTTTTGCAGAAAATAATGAAATTGGGGTTTTTTCCCTTTTTAATTCGCGTTTGGCCCACCACGACGGACCCCATCCCGCCACAGCGTCCCCGCCCTGGCTGCATTATTCCCGCCCCAGCAGCTTGCACTGAGACAGAACCTCAGAATTTGAGTTCCAAGCTCCAATTTCACAACACACCTTCAAATTGGGACGTTCTAAAACGACACTTTCACGCTAAGATCAGTTTTGGGAGTTCTATTCGCCTGAATTCGATTCTATAAAGCCGTACAAACTCTTTAATGTCTTGGCTATCCACTTATGTGATCAAATTCACAATTAGATCCTCTATTCATTACTAGATTTCCCTAAACCTCACCTGACTTAGATTTCGTCCAAGTCTGGCCTAGGCTAAAAATTTCCAAGTTACTACTCAGAAGTTTTCTGGCCCAAATTTCTTCTCCATTGGCTTTTCCATAACCAATGGAATAGGTCGTTACAATAGATATCAATTTAACCATCACTCATTCCCGAGTGACAAACTAGGAAAAATGGGCTAAGGCAATAGTAGAGTAGTACCTGAATCATCGAATAACTTGGGATACTTGTCTCGCATGTCCTTTTCAGTTTCCAAGTAGCTTCCTTAACCGGAGGATGCTTCCATTGAACTTTCACGGACTCTATCTCCTTGGTCCTCAGCTTCCGGACATCGCGATCAAGAATTGCAACCTGTTCTTCCATATACTGAATGTCTTTGTCTAACAAAACTGAGTCCCATTTTATTGTGTAGTCTCCGTCCCCATGATACTTCTTCAACATGGACTTATGAAACACTGGATGGACTTTAGATAGGCTAGGCGGTAAAGCCAACCTATAAGGAACTGACCCTACACAGTCAAGAATCTCAAATGGCCCAATGTATCGAGGACTAAGCTTGCCCTTCTTACCGAACCTTATCACCCATTTCACGGGTAACACCTTTAGAAGAACTTGCTCACCAGCTGAAAATGTCATTTCCCTTACCTTACGGTATGCATACTTATTCTGTTGACTTTAGGCTGCTAAAAGCTTAGCTTGGATACTTCTCACCTTATCCTGAGCATCTTTCATTAAATCAACCCCCAAAGGTTTCACATCTCCAGCCTCAAACCACCCTATGGGTGATCTACATCTCCTCCCATAAAGTGCCTCGAACAGTGACATGTCAATGCTGGAGTGGTAACTGTTATTATAGGAGAACTCACACAATGATATGAACTTATCCCAATGCCCTCCAAAGTCAATCGCATATGCCCTCAATATGTCCTCTAACACTTGAATAGTTCTCTCTAATTGCCCGTCCATCTATGGATGGAAAGCTATGCTAAAAGTGAGTTGAGTGCCTAACTCCTCATGCAATTTTCCCCAAAACTTGGATGTGAACTGCGTACCACGATCCGAGATGATGGAAAGGGGAACCCCATACAGCCTCACTATCTCTTTCACATAAACCTTAGCCAAATGCTGAGCATTATAGTCTACTCTGACTGAAATGAAATGGGCGGACTTAGTTAGTCTGTTAACAACCACCAAAATGGAGTCAAACTTTCCCAAGGTCTTGGGAAGACCAACAACGAAATTTTTAGTTATCCTTTCCCACTTCCATTTTGGGATTGGCATTCGCTGAAGCAAACCTGCAGGCCTTTGGTGCTCTTACTTTACTTGCTGACAGTTTTGGCACTTAGCCATAAACTCCGCTATGTCTTTCTTCATGCCAGACCACCAATAAAGCCGTTTCAAATCTTGGTACATCTTAGTCACACCCGTATGAATGGAATACCGCGAACCATGGGATTCTGACAACATCTTTTGAATCAAGTCATCCACTCGGGGATCACAAATTCTTCCCTTAAAACTGAGCACACCTCCCGCATCAAGAACCACATCTTGTGCCTTACCAGACATTGTCTTCTTTCTGAGCTCATTCAAACGAGAGTTGGAATGAGAGAAGAGAAAGGAGAGAAATTGGGGAAAAAATTGGAAGAAAGAGAAAATGATTTCTCAAATAAAATTTAGGGAGTTTAATTTAATTTTTCCATTTTATTTCCTATGTGGCAATTAAAAATGACGTGGAATTTGAGGTGTAGTGGTTGTATTACACACACCATTGACCTTATGAAAAAGGGGTTCAAAATACCAAGTTTCAATGGATATAGGGGTTCAGTTGACAAATGGTTAAGTAAAAGGACCCAGAATACAAACTCATACAAGTATAAGAGTCCATCAGACTATTTCACCTTTATTTTAATATTCTTTATTAAAAATCCTGACTTTTGTTGATCCAAAATTTGCTTGAGAAATCTCAACTCCTTATCTATATAGCCAATTGTTTAGTTTTTAGTAATATGAAAGAATGTGAAAGGCGATTATTTCGCCTGAAAAAACTCCATCACTCATTGATCCCATGTGTCTATTATTTTTTTTCATTTGTCAACTAAAGCCTAATATTAACGTTGACAAAATAGAAACTAAATACTCTGTTTTAATTTAAATAACACTTTTTTTTCAGTCAATTTAAAAAAAAATGACATATCCTATATTTTGTAACAATATAACTTTAAAATGGTCATTTTATCGTTAATGAGATTTATACTCATGTAAACATCTTTGATTTATTTTATATCAGAAGTTTCAAAAAAAAAAATTCTTAATTAAATTTCATGTCAAATCAAACAATATGACGTGAATTTGTTTTACTTAATTACAGTCACATTCATGCACTTAACTGACTAATTTGTTGATGAGGCTTTGCTACATCTTAAAGTTTAAGATCTGCCTTTATAAGTTGGTAAAGTTCTAAGTTGTTTGGAGAATATTCATATATAAAACTTTTTTTTTGATTTTTTTTTAGTATTTTAGGGAAAAGACTTAATATGTCATCGAATTTTGAAAAAAGTTAAGGTTTATCTATATGATTCGTTAAAAGTTTGGCTCATCTAGGCCATTTTCGTTTGAGAAAAAAAGCTCATTCATACCATTATTTGTTAACTGAAATAGTTTTGATTATGCAAAATCATTTTTTAACATGGTCAATTATGATTTAGCCATGAAATTAATTAAATCATTTTAGAAAAAGGCTCAAATATGTCACATCAAACTTTGAGAAAAGACACATGTATACTATCCGTTAAAAATTTGGCTCATCTATGCCATTTCATCCCTCGAGCATAAAGTACACTATATATCCTTGGAGAGACTTTAGCCACATCTTAACCCAAATGAGGCGATCAAGAAAGTCCTCCCCTGGAAAAGATAACCAAAGATCTTATCTTTCCTTTTCGTTACAAACAAAGCGAAGGCGCTACTTTTAGCCCTTTCAAGAATGAAGGCCCACGCGACACTCGGAGTTAACAAATATTGACATAAATGAATCTTTTTTCATTCAAAAATAATAGATGAGTCAAATTTTTAACGAATAACATAGATGAACCTTTTTTCAAAGTTGATGAGATATTTATGATTTTTTTAATGATGATAATTAACTAAGAGTGTGTTTGTAGGTCCATTCATGGGATCAAAATCACTTTATATATTTTTTTACTTTAATAAAAGTTTAACTTGAAAGTGACACCACTGCTTACATAAAATTCTACATTTTGTGATAAAATGATGAATATTAATTTAGGATTTTTTAACTTATCAAGCAGTACTAAAAAATCAAATAAAAAATAACTTGGATTAATGAACCAATGATGAGACAATCATTGATCAATTTATTTCCTCTTCCATATTCCTTAGTTCCAATTTATGCTCTACATAAATATGACGTCGAATAGCGTTCTTTAATTATTTTGACTTGGCACATGCAATTTTCCTTTTTTTTTTCTAAATAAATATGCCAATTTAAAATGACTACTTGACTATATTAATTATCATTAGAATATGATTCTTCTCCACTTAATTAGAATTCTCGTGTTTAAGCATTAAAGATGAGTTAAATTTTAATAGGAAACACTTTCTTTTTAATAAATCTTTTACGTGATGCAAATTCAAACTAGTTGACATTGTAAGTACCCAAAATCGAGTGAGAAATAAAAAAAAAAAACAAGACTATTTATGCTAGTTTCTAATCATAGTTCATTAAATTAGATTTTGAAGATTTATCTTCAAATATCAGTTTGATCAAATTATGAAAATTCGATCTTGTCAAATACAATTTTGTTCAAAAACTCAATTTTTTAAGTTTCAATTTCAAAATCTACGACTAAATACATTTGTACATGCACATGGTTAGATGCTACAGGCAAACATGCTCTTATCACATGGTTGCCGTACATATCACAACATGAAATTAAAGTAAGCTTTGACCTTTTATTGGTTAGTTAGCTTTTGTGATTCTAATCATTGTCCAATTATTTCTAAAATTATTAACTAATTAAAACAGTTACGACTCGTTTGGTTGGAGAATAAGTTATTCCAAAATTATTATTTCATCCTCGATGTGAGATAATAATAACATTATAACCTCGAGATAACTAGTTTCAGAATAAGTTATCCTAACCAAAACATAGAATATACTCATTCTGAAAGTAATTTCGAGATTAGTTATTCCTTATCCCTCATACTATATGAGCCCTTAATATAATCCAAAAACAAAATCAGTCCCACTACTTAAAAAAACACTTTAAATACCCCCTTTCCCCTATCCTCTAACATAGAGAAAAAAAACAACAACAACAATAAAATGTCTAAGGGTTTAGTAACTTTTTGGTGTTGTGTCTTCTTTTCATTTCGATTCATTTTCTTGAATTCAAATGCATCTTCAGTAACATTCAATGTGTTAAATTTTGGAGCAAAATCAGATGGCAAAAGTGATGCAACTCAACCTTTTTTGAAAGCTTGGGTAGCCGCGTGTAGCTCACTAAACGCGGCTACCATTTATGTTCCACGTGGAAAATACACGATTAAGTCGGTTACTTTTAGAGGGCCATGCAAAAATAAAATTACTGTACAAATTGATGGAACCCTTGTGGCTCCATCCGATTATAATGCACTTGGCAACTCTGGCTACTGGATTTTGTTTATTAAGGTTAATCGGATTTCGGTCATCGGAGGAACTCTTGATGGAAATGGAGCTGGATTTTGGGATTGTAGGAAGTCAGGAAAGAATTGTCCTGTTGGAGCTAGGGTATGTACTCAATTTATCGAGTTTTTTTTTAAAAAAATATTTTTTTATCATTCCACATTTGAATCTACCAGTTTGGCAAATTTGAATTCGCTTAAAATACTCTTATTGGAAGGTTTTCATTTTCAAAATTTGAAATTCAGACTTTTAATTAAGGATAGAAACACAGCAGTAGAACCAAAAATTCTAATGTAGAGATTCATAAAAAATACTAAATGTCACATTTGTGATTTGAACATGTGATGTTGCAATTTTTTTTAATTAACATACATTAGAAGCTTCTCTTATGTCCTTTATACTTCATCTTTTTAACAACGTTTAATATTATATATATATATTTTGTAGTTTAGTAAACTATACATTACATTTATTACTAAAATGACACTTATTTTGAGACGTATGCAGTAACTTGTTAACTTTTCCAATTGACTAGTATTTTAATATCTGATTTTGTATGCAGTCTATAACCTTCAATTGGGCAAATGATGTTGTGGTTAGTGGTTTAACCTCACTCAACAGCCAGATAATGCACTTGGTGATTAATAGTTGCAAGAATGTTATGGTTAAAAATGTAAGAATAATAGCACCTGATTTTAGTCCAAATACTGATGGAATTCATGTACAATCTTCAATTGGTGTTACTATTAGTGGCACAAGTATTCAAACTGGAGATGATTGTATATCTATTGGTCCTGCCACAAAAAACCTTTGGATGGACAAGATTCAATGTGGCCCTGGACATGGTGTTAGGTAAATTCTTCTGTCACAATTTTATGTGACACATTTCGAATTTTGAGATTCAAACAAGTCTATTTTTGATATTAAACTTTTCATATATCTTTTAAATATTTTGAATTGTTAATTATTGTGATTTATAGTACTTTTTATGTAGTTTATAAATATATAAATTTCATTTAAAAAAATTTGAAGATCTCATGAGCAAATTATCGATCAAATTTAAAGTGTTTGATTCTCGAAAAATGAAATGTGTCACATAAATTGAGTCTCTGTTAGTATGAGTCTAATATATGTTATTCTTTTTGTTTCAATTTATGTGACAGTACAAATGAAATTTAGAGTCGACAATTTTTTTTTATAATGAGGAAAAAGTTTAAATATACCTTTTTATATAAATTGTTTTATATTTGTCCTTTGATTACCTTTCGATCCATGAAATTCCACAGACTATTATTAGAAACAACGATTTTTCTCACCGTAAATTAGTGAAAAAATTTGTGTCATAAAGTATGATTTTTTCATAC
This sequence comes from Solanum okadae, assembly GCA_036553675.1. NCBI lineage: Eukaryota > Viridiplantae > Streptophyta > Magnoliopsida > Solanales > Solanaceae > Solanum > Solanum okadae. Next base: position 8,565,491 of record CM071685.1, on the reverse strand, counting down.
ATTTCTTACCAAATCAGTTTATTGAGAAAATGCATATGGTGAGAAATAGATTCTCATTGAAATAGTAAAAACTTTCTAATAATTCCATATAAAAACATTACTATTTTTTCCCGCACTAATTCAATCAAAATAACTACGAGAATAATCATTGAACATTGTTCGATAGTGATTTTGAATAAATTCCTAATATTATTGTGTATGATTTGTTCATTGCAGCATTGGAAGTCTAGCTAGAGATTATAATGAAGATGGTGTGCAAAATGTGACATTAATTAATTCAGTGTTTACTGGATCTGATAATGGATTAAGGATAAAGTCTTGGGCAAGGGCTAGCACTGGTTTTGTCACAAATATTAATTATCAAAATATTATGATGAAGAATGTTGACAATCCAATCATCATTGATCAAAACTACTGCCCCAACAACCAAGGTTGTCCTAGCCAGGTAACAATATACTCATTGTAATCTCACATATTGGATTCGAGAACGATAGAGTATGCATATACATTATTTTTATCTAGTCAAGGTACAATTTTTTTTTTTCAAAAGACCCACAAATTAAAATAACGCATATCCAAATAATGTAAAGAAATAATGGGACGACGTAATGAACAATAGGAAAACCGTTAAATAACATTCAATAAACAAAGACCAGTAACAATAGCCAAATAATGTAAATTGTAGGATAAGACACTACAAGAATAATCTTATTACTACTGATATGAAAGGAGAAACAACACGTACGGTGCATCAAACTACCACCAAGCCTATTCTACAGGAAAACACTATAATGTTCACTACCTACTACCTTCTATTCTATCCTGACATATAAAAAATAGAAATCAACGATAAATAAATATTATAGTCAAACAATAAAATTAGTTAAGTGATGATTCTAATTGGTATTGAATCAGGGGCGGAGCCAGCCTTCTGTTAGGGGTTCATCTGAATCCCCTTCGGCGGAAAATATTACTATTTATACATGGTTAAAATTATTTTTTTATGTATATATAGTAGATGTCGAACCCCCTTCGGTTAGTTTGTGTGTTTAGTTTTTCAGATTTTGAACCCCTTATTAAAAATCCTAACTCCGCCACTGTATTGAATTGCTGATGAATTGACAGGCTTCTGGCATAAAGATCAATCAAGTGACATACCAAAATATATTTGGAACATCAACAACACAAGTAGCAATGAATTTTGAATGCAGTCCAAGCAATCCATGTAGTGGAATCAAATTACAAGATATAAAGCTTACTTATTTGAACAACAAAAAGGCTCAATCTATTTGCAAGAATATTAGAGGAAATACTGGAGGAGTCATTTTGCCATATAATTGTTTATTATAACCCAACTTTGGGTTATTTTTTTTAATTTTTAGGGGTAGGTGGGTGGAAGGAGGCACATGCTGGGACCATTCTTTTTCTATAGGGTTCCAAATTGTTGTGCTAATTATTTAACGGTAATAGTATAATCGTTGCTATATATATTATTTTTAGCCGCAATAATAAGTATAAGTATGAATATTTATAACTAATACCCTATGTAAATATTGTTAAAGACTTTAAGGATTCTGAATGTAATAACATTAACTTAATTACCGCTAAATATTTTTGCAACAATGCTAAACAGAAAATCTGTTATTACTACTAAATATCGCTTTTGTTGTAATGATATTTATCTGTGTATATGATTTTTTTTATTACAAAAAAGTGTGATTTTGGCTCTTATTCTTAACTAGAACCAGTAATTACATTAATAGTTGTGGAAATATTCAATGTTTTAAATAGTTTTATATTTAAACATGACTTTATATATATTAAATAAAATTAGAACCTTACAAATATATGAAATATTTCCAAATTTTATATCCGCATGAAATGATGTCCAAAGTATTAAATCTTCTTGAAAAGGCAACATGAACAATATATATTGAATCATTATAAACTCAAAAAATAAAAAATAATAAAAAATATTGAAGTAATTAAAAAAAAACATCAAAAAGGAATTTTTTTACATCTATTTATTTTCTCACAGCAATAGGAATTCTAACAAAATGCTTGCCATCACTCCATGCCAAACTTCTAAAATTAAAATTACTCTTTCTTTGGTAAGTTGATATTATTTCAACCTCAAAGGAAATCTTCTTTATGTTGGAATTGAACTTCAACACATTTGGATTTACTTTAATCGCGGTATTTTTTGGAGGTTTAACCACCAATTTATATATCGAGTTGACATCTCCAACATTTGTAACAGTTCTCCTAACAATAATCGAATTCTTAAGATTTGGAATCAATATTGAAGGAAGATTCAAATTCAACCTAGAGGTACTTCATTAGGACTTATAGTCGAATTTTTCGTATCGATAAAATACGAAGTTGCATTTTGAACCATATCATTTTTATAATCCAAGGTGCAAAGATAATTCAAATAATCATTTTTATCCATATAATATATTAAGCCAGGATCCATTGCTCCATTTGGATTACTAATGCCACCTCCAAAGTCAAATGGATTAGCAAGATTGTTTGTTGAAATTGTTCTTGGAAATCAATTTCTAGAACTAGAGGAAGAGAAGAAGAAGAAAAAGAAAGAAGAAACAATCTGTTCTCTTATTAGTAAAATCTGAACACAATGAAAAACTTACATTTCCTAATGACGCAGTCTCCCTTATATAGAGAGACTTGTTACCGTTACTACATAACTAACTAATAGTTAGTTATAACTAACTCTAATTAAACATACTAACAACCCTTTATCTCAACACTCCCCCTCAAGCTAGGAAGGAGAGAATATGTTACATAGTCCTAGCTTGGAACTAAGATAGTTGTGCTGAACTCTAGTAAGCCCCTTAGTCAGCATATCTGCTGGCTGTTCTTGTGTTGAAATGTAACTTGTAGCAATCACTCCTTGAAGAATTTTTTCCTTGATGAAATAACAATCAACATCAATGTGTTTTGTTCTTTCGTGATAAACTGGATTTGCTGCTATTTGCATTGCAGACTTGCTATCACTGAAGACACAAATTGGGAGTGTTACCTCACTTCCAATTTCCTTCATTAAACCTAGTATCCATACTAGTTCTGCCACAACAGCTGCAAGACTTCTGAACTCTGCTTCTGCAGAGCTTCTGGAAACTGTAGTCTGTTTCTTTGACTTCCAAGAAACTATTGAATCTCCCAGCTTCACAAAATAACCAGTTACAGATCTTCTAGTCTGTGGACAAGATGCCCAATCAGCATCACAATAAGCACTGACCTTCTCTTCTGAACTACTAGACAAAAGAACTCCTAACCCAGGCTGATTTTTGACATACCTTACCACTCTAACTGCAGCTTCCATATGTGATTTTTTAGGACTTTGTAGAAACTGACTTAACGTTTGTACACTAAACGCTATATCAGGCCTGGTCATTGTTAAATAAAGCAGTTTGCCAACCAACCTTTGATATGCCCTTTGATCAGTAGGAGGATCATTATGATCTGGTTTCATATGCTTGACATGATCATCAAACTGTTTTGAGGTTAGCTTTAGGTTATAGTCTATGGGAGCCCCAGCTGGCTTAGCTGCTCCTAACCCCAACTCAGCCAATAGTTCTAATGCATACCTTCTTTGATGCATTAGTATTCCTTTGTCAGACCTTGCAAACTCAATACCAAGGAAAAATTTTAACTCCCCTAAATCTTTCATCTTGAAAGTCTCTGACAGAGTAGTTTTGGCTTCCTCTATCAACTTCAGACTATCACCAGTGACCAACATATCATCTACATATACCAACACAAGTGTAACTCTTTCAGATGTCTTTTTAACATACAAAGAGGGGTCATATCGACTCTGAACAAACCTGAACTTCACCAATACCTCTGATAACTTTGTATTCCATTGTCTAGGAGCCTGTTTTAAACCATATAGGGATTTGACTAGCCTACACACCTTGTTCTCCCCCTGGCTTGCAAACCCCTGAGGCAAGTCCATATATATCTCATCAGTTAGGTCTCCATTGAGAAACGCATTATAGACATCCATCTGATGAACACACCACCTTTTCTTTGCTGCTACTGCCAGAACAGTTCTTACTGTTTTCATTTTTACTACTAGAGAGAAAGTCTCTTTAAAATCTATACCTTCTCTTTGATTGTACCCTTTTGCAACCAACCTAGCTTTAAACCTTTCTACCTCACCTGAAGCCTTATACTTTACCTTATACACCCATCTACACCCAATAGATTTCTTGCCTTTAGGTAAATCAACCACATCCCAAGTATGGTTGTGACTTAAAGCTTCTACTTCATCTTTCATAGCCTGAACCCACCTTGAATCTTTACTTGCCTCCAAGTAATTGGTTGGTTCAGAGACTGAAGAAGAAGCTGCTAAACAAGCCAAATACTCTTTTGACAGCCTCTCATAAGACACATACTTAGACAGTGCATAAGGTACTTCTTTGTGAATGTTTAGAGAGACAAAATCAGTCATCCACATTGGTGTCTTCCTGTCTCTAGTTGACTTCCTCTGACCCTGCACCTTATGGGACATGTCTATATCAGTAGCCTCTTGTGTCTCCTCTTGTTGGTTACTCTGAGTGCCTACGACTGTATCCTGTGAATCTGCAGAAGCACAACCTTCATCACCTATTTCAGGAGCAACTTGACTTGTCTCAACACTTATAGTTGTGTCAGTTGACCTATACTGGTGATCAGCTAGGGGAAACACACACTGAGGCTCTTGAAGGGCCTTATTCTTCTCCTTAAATGGAAACACATCCTCTCTAAAGGAGACATCCCTGCTCACACAAAATGACTTATTTACTATATCATATAAGACATACCCTTTTTGAGTATCACAAAAACCCATAAGTACAGTAGTTTTTGTTCTAATTAACAACTTATCATGCTCATTAAGAACCTTAGCATAACACAAACATCCCACTACTCTAAGATGATCACAGTTGGGCTTCTTCCCATACAACCTTTCATATGGAGTTTGATAATGTAACACTGAACTTGGTAGTCTATTGATAATGTATACAGCTGCTAGCACACAATACCCCCAGAATCTTATTGGAATATCCCCTTGAAATTTTAATGCTCTTGTTACCTCTAAAATGTGTCTGTGCTTTCTTTCTGCCACTCCATTTTGCTGAGGAGTGTATGCACATGATGTCTGATGAACAATCCCAAGACTTTTAAACAAACTACTGCACAATGAATTCACAAATTCAGACCCATTATCTGTTCTTACCATTTTTACTACTTTATTAAACTGAGTCTGTACATAACTCAAAAAATGCTTCATCTGAACAAACACATCAGTCTTAAATTTCAGCAAAAACACCCAAGTTATTCTAGAGAAATCATCAACAACTGTCAAGAAGTACCTATTGCCATTCATAGTGGGAACTCTATAGGGCCCCCATAAGTCCATGTGTACAAGATCAAAGCAACAAGTAGTTTTAATATTGCTAGAAGGAAATGACAATCTGGTTTGTTTCGCACTAGGACACACAGTACATTGTCTCAATCTATCATCTATATCCAAAGACTTCTCTACAGACAAAATTCTCTTTAGTACATTAGTAGACACATGTCCAAACCTCTTGTGCAACAGGTCCACCTCTGCTTGCTGCTTCTTTTCTACAGAGTTTGCAACCAATGCTTCTCCCTTGACTGACTTCTTAGTACTCTGATCAGCTAAAAAATATAGTCCACCATTAATCCTTCCAATTGCTCTCACCTTCCTAGTGCAAAGATCCTGGAATACACAGAAATCAGGAAAAAATTTTATTGAGCACTGCCATTCCTTGACTACCTTAGACACTGAGAGCAGATTATAACTGAATTGAGGTATATGAAGGACATTAGAGACAACATTTCCCTCGGCCAAACAACTCCTACCTATATTAGATACTACAACTGTATCACCATTAGGGAGACAGACCTTCTTAACTCCCTCAGGCTGTACTACAGAAGTCTCATCAAGCATACTTAAGTCAGACACTATATGATGTGTAGCACCTGTATCTATGATCCACTGTTTAGATTTAGGAGAATTGAAGAAAACACTGCTAATACCTGCAACATTTGCCACATCTGCTGACCCAATTTCTTCAGGAGACTTGTTTGGCTTGTTTGAGTGGATCATCTGTAGAATCTGACTATACTGTTCTTGAGTAAATGCTGCTTTACTCACTTGATTCATCATAGACACCTGTACCTCAGAGTTGTCCTGATCACCTGTTCTCGACTTGGCATGAAAATCTTGTCCAACCATTTGACCAGCTAACACATTGTAAGCAGCTCCTCCTTCTAACTTTTGTTTTCTCTTTGTTTTAAAATCAGGAGGATATCCATTCAACTTCCAACAGTTCTCTCTACTGTGACCTTTTAGATTACAGAAATCACATTGGACATTATAGTTTTTCTTGAGTCTTTGCCCCTGACTTCTTGAGTACATAGCCATTTCAAACTCCCTTACCTGAGTAGCTGGTCTCACTCCCAATACTCCAGCACTTGTAGCTCCAGCTCTATGGCTTTCATCACTCACGATCATAGCATAAGCTTGATTTACTGAGGGCAAAGGACTCATAAGCAAGATTTGACTTCTTGCTTGAACATATGACTCATTCAACCCCATCAAGAACTGAAACAGCTTTAGTTTTTGAAGATGCACCACAAAATCTTTTGACTTATCACAATCACACCCTGGTGCTGGCACTAGTGCTTCAAACTCATCCCACAAATCTTTAAGTTTTGAAAAATACACACAAACAGACATATTTTCTTGACTCAAAGAAGCAATATTTTTGTGCAGATTAAAAGTTCTCACAGCATCCACTTTATGAAACCTTTCATATAAATCATCCCACACTGATTTAGCTACAGAGGCATACATTATACCTCCAAGTAATTCTTTAGCCACAGAATTCATTATCCAAGCAAGTACTACTGCATTCACCCTTTCCCAATGATTTCCCAATTCATTTGGAAACTTATCTTTAGCACAAGTTCCATCTACCATACCTAACTTATTTCTACCTAACAGGGCTACTCGCATGGATCTATACCAAACTGAGTAATTCTCGATACCTGTAAGTTGAAACGATATGATTTGGACGCCACTGACATCTGATGGATTGAGAAACAGGGAATGGTTGTAATCGATCACACTAGGCTGAGACCCGCCATGATTAGTTGATGCTGCGACTTCAGTTTCTGTACTCACCATCGTGAAATTCTCCAAATCTCAGAATCTTGATTTACAATTTACACCACAATTGCAAGCTCTGAATGTAGGATCGAAAGAATTAGCAAGAAGCTCTTGCCTACTGCTCTGATACCATGAAATTGTTCTTGGAAATCAATTTCTAGAACTAGAGGAAGAGAAGAAGAAGAAAAAGAAAGAAGAAACAATCTGTTCTCTTATTAGTAAAATCTGAACACAATGAAAAACTTACATTTCCTAATGACGCAGTCTCCCTTATATAGAGAGACTTGTTACCGTTACTACATAACTAACTAATAGTTAGTTATAACTAACTCTAATTAAACATACTAACAACCCTTTATCTCAACATTTGTTCCTTCTGAATATATTTCAGATGTACATGTATCCTCATTCCATGCTACACAATTTAAATTTTATAATTAAATTACACAAAATAGTGCAATATCTATTTGTATGATGAGATTAATGTGATCAATAACAATAGGTATTTATCTATAAGACTAAACAAATATTTTCCATCCCATTCCACTGAAACATAATAAAACATTAAAATCATAAATATTGTGAATTTTATTAGGGGATAGTTTATCCATACAAAATTATTGTTAAAATTCTTGAAACGAGGATAAAACTTTCACGAAATTATGTCTATATAAGATAATTTTAAACACATAAACAAAAACAACAATTGTAAAAATTAAAATACTTAGGAATCATTGAAAACTAAATTCATGGCCCTACGAGCATCCAAGTTGAGTCCTTGGAATCGATTAACATTAGTAAAAAACATTAGTATCAGGACTAATGCTTCTGACTAGCATTAGTATCCCCGACTCGATCTTCAGAGGGGTGGCCAACTGGATAAGCATTGTTTTAAATAGTTTCAACACCATACATTGTACAAAGTTCATTAGCCTTTTTCAAGAGATTAGTGCGACGCTTTGGCAAAGTGACTTTTAAGACCCTTCCGTTCAACATCCTTTCATTAAGAATTTTCATTATGTCAATTCTCTTTCGACCGATACTTTTTCTTGGCATTTGATATAAAATACTAAGATAACATGTGATTTTGGTCTCAACATAATGGAATTATTTATAGTGAGAAAAAATTATCTTAAAGTTTTGCGGAGTCAAAGATATTCATATTTATTCCTTTTTTAAAAGGGATAAAATACAATCAGATTTCATTCTTTCTATCATTGTATTACTTAGAAATATGTATTGACTGGCATTTAGACCACCATTTATTTATCAAAGAAGAACAAGTTGAGAAAAGTAATGAATATACAAATTGGGAAAAGTAATGAATAAGTTACCTTTTATGCAGGGTGGGAGCGGAGAAATTAGATTTATTGTGTATTTCTTTCATGGTAGAAATTTTAGCAAGTTCACATATAAAATAAATAAAAATTCAATAAACCTTTCTTTTATGATAAAATTTTAGAACATCACATATAAAATAATAGAGATTTATTTGGTATACGTGGTCGATTATGATTCGTCCACATCATTAGTTGAATTATTTTTTTTAAAAAGGAAAAAGGTTCAAATATGTCATCGAACTTCAAGAAAAGATTCATCTATGCCATCCGTCAAAAGTTTGGCTCATCTATGCCATTTCAGTTAACAAATAATGGCATGGATATGCCTTTTCTCAAACTGAAATGGAATAGATGAACCAAACATTTAACATATGACATAAAGTCTTTTCTCAAAGTTCGATGACATATTTGAGCCTTTGACGAGTAACTTTGTAACATCTCGCTATTTGAAAGAACTAAAAAGAGTTAGAATTGGAAAGAGTCATTTTAGGAAAGAATGAAAAATCTGAAAAATTGGTTTAGTTAAGTTTGAGTTTTTGGTCAACTTCAAACGACCATAACTCCTAGTTCAGGATGCACTACTAAAAAAACAGTGAATACCGACCTAAAAATTTCCAACCTCAAATGGAGGTCGGTAATTTCCGACCTCCGGAGGTCGGTATTTACAAGTAGTCGGTTTTTATGCAAAATAAAGCGGGAAAGAGGTCGGAATTTTTCCCGGAAAAAATGAATTACAATAAAAATACCGACCTCATGAGGTCGGTATTTTTTATATTTAATTGAGAAAACAATACCGACATCAAGAGGTTGGTTTTTATTGTAATTCATTAAAAATTCCGACCTCTTGAGGTCGGAATTTTTTCTCAATTAAATATTTTATAATACCGACTTCCGAATGTCGGTAGTATGTAATTAAAATTCCGACCTCACGAGGTCGGTATTTTTATTTCATCTAATTACTTTTAAAAGCGACATTCGGAGGTCGGTTTGCGGAAAGCGGGAAAACCAAATTTCGACCTCTGGAGGTCGGAATTTTTCCCAGAAAAAATGAATTACAATAAAAACCGGCCTCTGGATGTCGGTATTAAATTATTTTTTCTCAATAGGTTTTGTGTAAAATAAAAAACAAAAAAAATTATAATACCGACTTCCGTATGTCGGTAAAATTAAATAGTAAAAATAAATTAATATTAAATACCGACCTCATGAGGTCGGTATTTTTTATATTTAATTGAGAAAATAATACCGACATCAAGAGGTCGGTTTTTATTGTAATTCATTAAAAATTCCGACCTCCTGAGGTCGGAATTTTTTCTCAATTAAATATTTCATAATACCGACTTCCGAATGTCGGTAAAAATAAAATAGTATGTAATTAAAATACCGACCTCATGAGATCGGTATTTTTATTTCTACTATTAATTAAAGCGACATCCGGAGATCGGTATTTTTATTTCATCTAATTATTTTTAAAAGAGACATCCGGAGGTCGATTTGCGGTTTGCGGGTAAACCAAATTCCGACCTAGAGAGGTCGGAATTTTTCCCAGAAAATGAATTACAATAAAAACTGAATTATATATATATATATATATATATATATATATATATATATATATATATTTATTTATTTATTTTTTGATATTGATAAACTTTTGTTGATCAATAAAATTAAATTTATATAATTAGGAGTTATATAATTAAATTTATAAAATTGACTTGATGGATAAATTAAATTTATTAAATTAAACTTCTTTTGATGTGTAGTTAAATTATATATATATATATATATATATATATAACTACACATCAACAGAAGTTTAATTTAATAAATTTACATATATATATGTATATATATATATATATATATATATATATGTATATATATATAGATGTATATATGTATATATATATAGATGTATATATATGTATATATATATATAGATATATAGATGTATATGTATGTATGTATATATATATATATATAGAGATGTATATATATGTATGTATACATATACATATATTATATGTTGATGTGTAGTTAAATTATATATATATATATATATAAAATCAACCACAAGAGGTGAGTTTATATTAAAATAAATTAATAAATACCAACCTAAAGAGGTCGGTATATTTAAATTATTATTTTATTTAAATAATATCGACTTCATGATGCTAGTACTTATTAAATATTTTTAAATATAGATAATTATTTTAAAAAATACCGACATCCCGTGGTCGGTAAATTAAACAATTTTCTTCAAAAAAAAGAATGATAATATAAGTCTTACTCCTAAAGTCTAACTCTCAAAACCTAAGTCAACTTTCACTCCCCACCCCCGACCCACCCCCATCGGCGCCCATTGATAAACTGTGAGTTTACGGTATTTCTAATACATTTCACTTACAAGTTGTGTGTGTCTAGGGCCTTTTTATATTGTGTTTTTTATATGTTTTATCATGTTTTGCAGGAAAGGTGTTCAGGCGCGGAAGTTTAGAGACAGCTGAAGGAAATGCAGAAAAAGGCATCCACGGAGGTCATCTACGGACCGTAGGTCCATTCACGGTCCGTAGGTGATGACCGTAGATCAGCAGACATGGTGTTGAGGACAAATCAGGGAAATCTGACCAAGTGTGGAACCACGGTGCCCATTCACGGTCCGTAGATTGATCTACGGACCGTACTGTTGATCCGTAGAGTGAGACTGCGAGGGTTCTAATACCTGATTTTTGAAGATTCTAAGTATGGAGCTACGGAAGGGATTGACGGACCGTAGGTCGATCTACGGTCCGTGCTGATGGTCCGTCGTTTGCTTCAGAGAAGCTGATTATTGGATGCTGAAATATTTTCTAAGTCTCGAGTGACGGAAGGGACTTACGGACCGTAGATCCATCGACGGTCCGTAAGTCAGTCTCGTGGATTCGAAGACGCGTACCTGAACAAAACTTTCCTTAATTTGTTTCCTTTTTTATTTAGGACTTGTTTTCTATAAATAGGAATGTAAACCTCGTTTTTGGGGGTTAGACACTATTATTCTTTTTTTTTTGCTTAGTAACTTGGGAGATTAATTTGCAACCCTAGCAATTATTGATTTCCCAAGTTCGTTTTGAAGATTTTGGCTTTGCAATTCAAGTTAATTTTCTGGGTTTATTATTCTCATTAAGTAAGTTCATGATTTCTTCATCTACAATTATGAATTGTGTTCTTGCCAATATGAGTAACTAAATCCACAACTAGGGTTGTGGGAACCATGATCAATTAAGAAAGTATGAATAGTAAATAAGCAATTCTTGACTAGTATTTTGCATGCATTGATAATTCTTTCGTTTAGAAGTCTTTTTAACGGTGGCCAACGTTAGAACTCGCCTTGTTACTACTTGCCGGACCAAGGAGGTAATTAACAAGAAAAGAATTATCAACATAGATTTAGTGTGATACTATCTAATAGGCTAGTGTCGATTGGTGCGAAGTAATAACTAAGCCAAACATCGATTATGATGTCTAATATGAGGTAAAGGTAAGGGTTAGTAAATTATACACACGTAGCCGGACCAAGGTGCGGGGTGAAATTCTCTAGATGCCGGACCAAGGATTTAGAGATACCTAACTTATCACTTTGCATGTAATACACTAGAAAAGGATTGCTATTACTAGGATTACTGCGTTATGAGATTATGGGGAACACGTATACCCTAGTTATTTCTCTTATCTTGATAACAACCAAAGTTGAGTTTAATTATTGATTACTTATTAAGTTCTTACTATTTGTTTCACACAAGCACAACCCCCCTTTTTATTACCTGTTTCTGGAAATAATTTGACTAATTGAATATAATTGTTGGTTAAAAGTAAAGTCTAAACCATTTTCCTCGTGGAATCGATCTCAACCTACAAGTTGAGTTCTTTACTTGATAACGATCGCTTATGCTTCTGAAAGGAGGTGTAATTTGAGCGTATCAAATTTTGGCGCCGCTGCCGAGGAATCTGGCTTTTAGATTTAGTTTTAACTACAATATTGAACGTTAGTCAAATATTTCCTAATTTTACTTGTTTCTTTGTTTTTGTCTCTCTCAGGTTCCGACTCTAGTGTATGCCAATTACACGGAGCCAAGGCAAACCACTTACTCCGTACGATCCAGAGTTGAACAGAACTTTGCGAAGAATGAACAATCAAGGACTTCCAGTTCATCCTATCGGAGTAAATCTAGATGAAGCAGTTGAGTTACAGCAGCCAAGAGTAGTTGGTGGGGAAAACCGGGGTCTTGCTGAAAATCAATTGGGAGATGCAGTGAGAGTGCATGATCCACCAGGCCCACAACACCATGACAACTATCGGGGCAACATCGACATAGCAGACTCCGATGGACCCATCGTCCTGCCTCCTCTACCTCCAGGGCACACATTTGTGGTGACTAGTAGTTTGATGCAGATGCTTACAGTAAGAGGCTTATTTTCAGGATCGCCATCGGAGGATCCACATGCTCACTTGGCCAAGCTCAGGGTGGTTTGCAAAAGTTGTGTAGGTAGACCAGACTTGGATATGAACGTCATTGGGTTACGAGTGTTCCCTCTGTCACTGACAGGCGATGCTGCAGTATGGTTCACTGAGCTTCCTTATAACTCAATTTTCACATGGGACCAACTAGCAGAGGTATTTAAAGCAAAGTACTATCCAGTGTCTAAGAAGCTCAATCACAAAGATAGGGTCAACAATTTTGTGGCATTACCTGGAGAGTCTGTGAGTAGCTCTTGGGACAGATTCACTGCTTTCGTAAGAATTGTCCCAAATCACCGTATTGACGATGAGTCACTAAAGGAATATTTCTACCGAGGACAGGATGATAACAATAAAGCAGTACTTGACACTATTGCTAGAGGTTCATATGGTGATTGTACATACGCACAGATTGCTGAAAAATTGGAGAGGATCTCTCACAACAATAAAGCGTGGAGCACTAGGAGGTCAGATACTGGGAGAAGCACATTTGCTGTTCATAATGCTACTATTAACTCTGCAGATGATATTCGTGAGGAGATGGCTCAGATGAGGACAGAGTTGGGGTTGGTATTGAAGCATGTGAGTGGAGGAATAGAAAAGGTAAATGCTGTAAACTACTTAACTAGAACTCCACCACCAGTTGAGGAGCGTTACTATGAAGAGGACACTTATGCGGTGAACGATCAGACGGGGGGTTTCCGACCAAACGCCCAAGGATCCAACACGGAAAATTGGCGCCAAGGTCAAGGGAACCAAGGTCGGAACTATGAAAATTACAACCGAGAGGGTCACTATGTCCGAGATGGGAACTTCAATCGCGATAACAACTACAACAGGAACAACTATGGCAACATAAACGATCTGGTTGGACCCTATGTTCCCCCTCAAAATCAGGAATCTGGTGTTAGGGAAGCTGGAGGTAATATGACGCGTATCGAAGATATGCTGCATAAAATGATGAGAAGGTTTGATGCGACTGATGAGAATGTGAAAGAGATGAGAAACGACTTATCTGGTATTGGTCTAAAGGTTGACGCCCATGCAGTGTCAATAAAGCATCTAGAGCAGCAGATGACGCAGTTGTCTACTACAATGAACACGCGTCAACCTGGCACTCTTCCAAGCAACACCATCCAGAATCCAAAGAATGATGGACATTGTATGGCAATTACCACTCGAGGAGGTAAGCAAACCATAGATCCACCTATGCCGTCTGTGGTGGAAGTTGAGAATAGAAAAGAAGATGATGTGGTGAAAGTTAGAGAGGAGTCAGAGGTTGTGACAGAACAAGAAGTGGAGATACCTCAGAAAGTGGTTCCCATACCTAGACCTCCACCACCGTTTCCACAGAGGTTAGTGAAGAAGACTGAAGATGGTAAATATCGCAGGTTTATCACTATGTTGAAGCAGCTTTCTATCAATGTCCCTTTGATAGAAGCCTTGGAGCAAATGCCTGGATATGCAAAATTCATGAAAGATATGGTGACAAAGAAAAGGTCTGTGAGTTTCGAAGATGATGATAGATTGCAGCATTGTAGTGCTATTGCTACCAGATCTCTGGTGCAGAAGAAGGAAGACCCTGGTGCTTTCACGATCCCATGTACTATAGGGTTATTACACTTTGCTAAGGCATTGTGCGATCTTGGTGCTAGCATCAACCTAATGCATTTATCTATTTACAAGAAGTTGGGTCTAGGGGATCCAAAGCCCACTGCAATGCGGTTACTGATGGCTGATCGGACTGTGAAGAGGCCCATAGGTGTGCTCCATGATGTGCTAGTGAAAGTAGAGTCTTTCATCTTTCCGGCGGATTTTGTGATCCTTGACTGTGAGGTTGATTTTGAGGTTCCCATCATCCTTGGGAGACCATTTCTTGCCACAGGGCGTGCGTTAGTCAATATGGAAAAGGGGCAGATGAAGTTCAGACTGAACAATGAAGAAGCAACTTTCAATATCTGTAGATCCATGAAGCAGAATGGTGAGCTACAAACAGTATCTGGTATAACTTACAAAGTGGAGAGTGGGTCAGAGGTGCAAATTGAAGAGCGGTTAGGTGTTGAGGCACTAGCAGCAGTCATGATGAATTTTGGTAGTGATGGTATTGACGAGTATGATGAGTTGGTAGCCGCACTTGATAAATGTGAATACCGGTCCAAACCAAAGAAGTATGAGCTAGACATGAAGAATCGCGAGTCCCCACCCACAAGACCATCTATTGTGGAGGCACCGAAATTAGAGCTTAAAGCTCTACCACCGCACTTGAGGTATGTATATTTAGGCGAAGAGAATACTTTGCCCGTCATCATTGCAGCAGATTTGAATGCAAGGCAAGTAGAGTGTTTGGTGACTGTATTAAAGAAGTTCAAGCGAGCGATTGGGTGGACTATTGCAGATATTATTGGGATCCCCCCCGGTATCTGTTCTCACAAAATCCAACTCATGCCAGATCATAAGCCAAGTGTTGAGCACCAGAGAAGATTAAATCCACCTATGCAAGAGGTAGTCAAAAAGGAGATCATCAAGTGGCTGGATGCGGGAGTTATTTATCCCATTTCAGATAGTAATTGGGTATGTCCTGTGCAGTGTGTACCAAAGAAAGGTGGTATGACTGTGGTTCCAAATGAACGAAATGAGCTTGTTCCAATGAGGCCTGTCACTGGATGGAGAGTTTGCATGGATTATCGGAAGCTGAATGCGTGGACAGAGAAAGACCACTTTCCTATGCCATTCATGGACCAGATGTTAGATAGGCTTGCAGGCAAGGGTTGGTATTGTTTTCTTGATGGGTATTCGGGCTACAATCAAATTTCTATAGCTCCGGAAGACCAAGAGAAGACCACCTTCACTTGCCCATATGGTACTTTTGCTTTCAAACGGATGCCATTCGGATTGTGCAATGCTCCAGCGACCTTCCAGAGATGTATGATGTCGATATTTTCTGATATGGTGGAGGACACTATTGAAGTGTTCATGAATGATTTTTCAGTTGTAGGTGATTCGTTTGATCATTGTCTAGAACATCTGGCCGAGGTGCTCAAAAGATGTGAAGACTGCAACTTGGTGCTGAATTGGGAGAAATGTCATTTCATGGTAAAAGAAGGTATAGTGTTGGGTCATCGAATTTCAGAGAAAGGTATTGAGGTTGATAGAGCTAAAGTCGAGGTAATAGAAAAGCTTCCACCACCCATCTCTGTAAAAGGTGTTAGAAGTTTTCTTGGGCATGCAGGTTTTTATAGGAGATTCATCAAAGATTTCTCAAAAATTGCACATCCCTTTTGCAAACTGCTCGAGAAGGAGAATAAGTTCTGTTTTGATGATGCTTGTCTTAGAGCATTTGGAGAGTTGAAGGAAAAGTTGGTTACAACACCTATCATTATTTCACCAGATTGGGGACAACCGTTTGAGGTAATGTGTGATGCGAGTGGAGTGGCGCTTGGTGTAGTATTGGGTCAAAGGCGTGAGAAAATTCTTCACCCTATTTACTATGCTAGCAAAGCTCTGAATGTGGCCCAGAAGAATTATACAGTGACCGAACAAGAACTTCTTGCGGTGGTTTTTGCATTCGAAAAATTTCGTTCCTACTTGCTTGGTACTAAGGTCATCGTGCATACTGACCATTCTGCATTGAGGTATTTGATGGCGAAAAAGGATGCAAAACCACGATTGATTAGATGGGTATTGTTGCTGCAAGAGTTTGATTTTGTGGTAAAAGATAGAAAGGGAACCGAAAATCAAGTTGCCGACCACTTGTCCAAATTAGAGGAAGAGGCCATGCTAAAGCTTGGAGATAGAGCTGAAATTAATGATGCTTTTCCAGATGAACATGTATTGGCTGCTTCTAATGATTTGATTCCTTGGTTTGCAGACTTTGCTAATTATTTGGCAAGCGACATTGTGCCACCTGATTTGTCTTTTCACCAAAGAAGGAAATTTATGCATGATGTGAAGAAATTCTTTTGGGATGAACCTTATTTGTATCGTAGTTGTGCTGATGGGATTATTCGTCGCTGTGTGTCTGAGGTTGAAATGTTGAGTGTACTTGAAGCATGACATTCATCACCCGTTGGTGGGCATCATAGTGGTATTCAGACTGCACATAATATTTTGCAGTGTGGATACTATTGGCCTACCATCCACCAAGATGCTCATGATTTCGCCAAGTCTTGTGATCGTTGCCAAAGAGATGGAGGGATTTCAAAGAGGCAAGAGCTCCTTATGAATCCCATACTGGTGATCGAATTGTTTGATGTATGGGGCATTGATTTCATGGGTCCATTTGTGAGTTCATATGGGATGAAGTATATTCTGGTTGCGGTTGATTATGTATCGAAGTGGGTGGAAGCAGTAGCACTCCCCAACAACGAAGGTAAAAGTGTCACCGCATTCTTGAAAAAGAATATCTTCTCCAGATTCGGTACACCGAGGGCTATTATTAGCGATGGAGGCTCTCATTTTTGTAATAAGTTGTTCAAAACACTACTTGAGAAATATGGTGTCCGTCACAATGTAGCCACTCCTTATCATCCACAGACTAGCGGTCAAGTTGAGGTGTCCAACAGAGAAATAAAGCAGATATTGGCGAAGACTGTGAACGCTAATTGAACGGATTGGTCAAGGAAGCTTGATGATGCTCTATGGGCATATCGCACTGCATACAAGACCCCCATAGGTATGTCGCCTTACCAACTTGTATATGGGAAGTCTTGTCATTTACCAGTAGAGCTAGAGCACAAGGCTATGTGGGCAATGAAGAAGTTAAATTTGGATTGGGGCACCGCGTCTAATCAAAGGATGAATGACTTGAACGTGCTTGATGAGTTTCGCCTAAAAGCTTATGAAAGTTCATCCTTATACAAAGAGAAGATGAAGAGGTATTGAAAAGCGAGAATTTGTGGTTGGTGATCGTGTGCTGCTATTCAACTCTAGGTTGTGCCTATTTCCAGGCAAACTCAAGTCCAAGTGGACCGGGCCATTTTTGCTCACAAAAATGCTCTCGCATGGAGCGGTTGAACTTGAAAATAAGGATGGAACAAGGTTTATGGTGAATGGGCAAAGGATCAAGATCTATCTGGGAAATGCTGAAACTGTGCAAGAAATGATTGAGGCCTGTAATCTTGATGAAGTCTGAGTAATCAAGATAACTGCGTCGTGCCGCGACGTTAAATCAAGCGCTGCTTGGGAGGCAACCCAAGATATACAATCTAGCCAACGATAGGGTTCTGTTTTCCATTACATAGTTTAGCCTTCTTTGATTACTTGCGTCTTTGTATCAATGTAGGTAGGGGTTTCAGTATTTTAGTTCTTAGTGTTGGCTAGAAGTAATATAGGGTCCGTGTCTAAAAAGTGTCCAGAAAATGAAAAAAATAGACTATTGGTTGCTACATGTGCAGGTACACTATGCAAGAAATCTACAGAAAATGGTCTGGTGCAGAGGTCTACGGACCCCATCGATGTTCCGTCGATTGATCCACGGACCGTCAATGGTGTCCGTAGATCCCAGGTAAGTCCCTAAAATTGTCCTAGTATAATTGTGATCTATGGACCGTAGATCGACTCACGGACCGTAGATCGACTCACGGACCGTGGACGGGGTCTCGTGAGTCCAAACCCTACAGTTGACTGACCCGACCCGCACCCCCATTACTTAAAACCCCCATTGTTTCAAATCATTTCTCTTCCCTCCATAACCACCACATAATATCCTCCCTTCCATATATTCCCAAAATCCCTTCCATACCAAAATCAACCCATCCCATAATCTAACAAAAAGGGTCTGGTGTTTGGTCAATAACGAAAAGGTGACTCCTTGGTCTTGCTAAGCATAGTTTCATCACGCAATCACCCCACTCCTTGTTGCTTGTAAGGTAATAAACTTTCTCTTCACTTTGAATTTCGATTCATAGATTGAATATAGAGGGTCGGGAGTTGGGTCTTGACCTTGGGTAATTGTTAGGTGAAATTGCATGATAAACTTGAATTTTACAATGCCCTTGGAACGATAGATAGTTTAATGTGAGTTTATATGATCGTAAATTCTGTATGCTAGTTTCGACTTAGGGTTCCACATCTAGTCTAAATTGTTGGGTATAATAATCGGTCGGAATCTTAAGATAGACGAACTAGCATATTTTAAGTGTGTATTTGCATGATGAGGTTATGTTTATGTTGAAACCAACAGCCAAAAATGTATGATACCTGGCACTGATGGCTTTCACGATACCCCGTCTACGGACCGTAGATCCATCTACGGACCGTAGATGAGGTTCGTCATTAGATGCACCCACAAATTTTCACCAAGTGTAAAACCACGGAGGTGGACTACGGTCCGTAGATCCATCTACGGACCGTTCTGCACTTCCGTGGTTTCCATCTGCAACCTATATCTCAGGCTCCCTGATCCACAGAAAAAATCCATGGACCGTAGATCAGTCTACGAACCGTAGGTCTCATCCGTGGATGACCACTGTAGCAACTGTCAAATTTTTTTTTTTGTGAAATTAAGTTGGGTCGTTCTCCATTCTAAACGCTTCATTTGCTGCATATAGTTAAGTTTGGCACTAATACCGTTCCCGCAGGTACGATGGCACCCAAGAAGATGGTCACCTACTCCAAACGGGGCAAGTCCAAGTCCGTGGCCCCTAGTTTCCGGCTGATTGATGAGGACATCGACAACGACTCTGACCCAGCATATGTGCCTCTCAACCCAAGGGCTTCTCGCACTGCACCCAAAAGCACCCCGAGAAGGTGCTCCCCGACGTAGTCACTGTCTCCCAGTCTGATGAGGAGCACACACTGATCGGGTCACCAACTGGGGCTGCTTCCAGTTCAGAGGGACCTATGTCCGGATCCGAGTCTGCTTCTGCCTTAGGCTCCCAGTCTGCCCACTCTTCACAATCAGAGTCTGTCCATGCTACAGGGCCCAACGCCAAATCATCCACAGGGTTTGGAAAAAATGACCAAGCAGCCTCGTCTGATGAGGCAACTAGCTCAGAGTCCATACCTGCACCACGGAATGATGAGCCCACTCCTGTAGCCGGCGAGCTGAATAAGTGGTGCGTAGAGGGTCAATGGCAGATCTATCGGGATGCTAAGATGGTCAATGACAAACAAAAGATGGCCCGACTGATTCAAGAGGAGCGCAGAGTCCTCACGGGGACCTTGCATACTGTTCCAGATATTCACCGGCTGTTCAAACTTCACAAGTGTGACTGGATGGCTCGAGACCCAGGGACGTATAGCGAGGAGATTGTCCGGGAGTTCAATGCTTCCTATGCTGCTACTCTCCGTGGGTTCATTTCCAAGCTGTTAAAGCCACTAGCTCAGGCCCCGCTCACTTCCACCTTGGTTCGAGGGTGTCCGGTGGACATATCACCCGCCACCATTCGCCGTTTTGTCTATGGTCCTACCACGGGCCTCTCTTGGTCTCCTAACACTTCAGAGTTTGATTACCGCTTGGACATCGTGCGGAGTGGCACTTTCCAGAGGAATGCTGAGCAGCGAGAAGCTGTTATACTATGGCTGGCCAGGTACATTGCTGCAGATGGCGAGCGAGCGAAATGGGTTGCTGCTCCACGGTTGGGCATCCGAAAGGCCACATTGAATTTTGTAGCAAAGTTCTTCTGGCTGTTGGTACGCAACAGAGTGTCACCCACAAAAGCTGACAATCAAGTCACTTGGGACAGAGCGGTGATGGTTGCTGCATTGGTGGCGGGAGTAGAGATCGACTTTGCCCGAATGCTGTTGGCAGAGATCCACGAGAGAGCTTTCAGGACCTCCACTACGTACCCTTTCCCTTGTCTGATCTTTCACTTGTGCAGGGACTCTGGAGTGCCGATCTGGCATTGTGACAGGCTAGTCCACCCTACAGGGGCATTGGACATCGGCCTTATTCGGGATGACGCAAATGTGGCAGCACCTCGCAGAGAGCCCCAGATTGAGGTACCCCCGTTGGGCTCCGATCTTGCAGACACTGTGGGGCAGGCACAAGGCGGTCACCCCATTATCCCAGACCACACCGACACTGTCCCAGGCTCCTCTTCTCAGGCAGCTAGTGTTGCTCCTAGTTCTTCCCGATCCACACCACAGTTAGGAGCGACGGTTGTCCCGATGGCCAGAGTACAAAAGTTAGAGGCGCAGATGGCTACACTGCTGCATCACATCCAGCCGTGGATGCAAAAGTCGATTGTCGAGTCCGAGGCTAGAATGGAGCGCAGGATGGAGGGGATGATGGACCGCAATGTCCTGGTGATTAATAAACGGCTTGACGCCTTTGAGTTGCGAGTTCTCGAGCGATCAGTTCCGGCCACAGACTTATCTGCTTTGCAGGATGCCATAGCCAGCCTCTGGACTGATGTTGATGCCATTCTTGCTGCACCTTCAGTTGAGACTCAGGCTGCCCCTACTGCGCTGGCTGATGATACAGTGCTAGATGCTCTATTCAGTGGCATCGCCGAGGAGGGGCCTGCACCGACACATGTAAAGGGCAAGCGGCACCGTTCTCATCGCACGGAGGAAGAGAAAGCTCAGAAAAGACAGTGTCGCCAGGAGAAGGAGGCTAGGAGAGCTTCGATTGCAGACGAAGAGTTGCGCCAGCAGAGGGTGCGTGAGAGAGCTGCAGGGGCATCGAGCTCTGCCCCAGTTGCAGAGGTTCAGCCTATCATGAGGGGCGTTGCGAGCACCACTGATGGTGCGGAGCGTGTGATAGAGAGCACTACTGAGGGTGCTAGGTTTGCTGAGGTGGGCACTACTGAGGGTGCCCCCACTGATGTTCCAGAGGGCTCCGGGAAACCGGACCCCTCTGCTTGTTGATGATTCGCCGACGCTTTGCGCCACAGGTTTGCTTCACTCAAATCCATTCACTTTTACTGTCTATGTATGCATTGTGGACAATTGTATCTATTTTTGTTGGGGGTGGGGTAAATGGATCGTGAGTGATAGGGTGAAGTCTGAGTAACCCAACTCATGAATCCTCTCTTGGGGTTTTCTTGCTTGTGTTCTTTTACCCCAAGAGACTGTTTAATTTTTGTTGAACCGGCATGTCTTAGGATTGTGTGTGTAGAAGCATAATACAGAATGAAGCATGATGGATTAGGAAAAATGATACCCGTCAGATTCTGGGTTGTATGCTTGAAGTAGGCTACGACTAGTTGATTGTGTTGGCTCTGAGTATGACATAGTAACAATCGACCTGATTGCATGATTAAACCTGAAACTTGAACTGGGTAATCTGACAATCTGATAATGAAACTATGTGCCAAGAGTGGGTGAGAATCATTGACTGTTCAAACAGTTTTGTGCAAAACTAGAACTTGCCCGGTTAGTCCTGCTAAGACAATTCAATCTAGAGGATAGGAAGTGATCATAGGCCGTTGTTCTGAAAAAATCCACAAATTACCTAGAAGGATTCAACCAAATGAAATAACTGTTCCCTTTGATCCAATTTTGAACCTAAAAATTAAACCATTTCTTTCTAAAACCCCGAACTCACTTTCCCATAATCTACTATGTTGGCCCCGGTCCCTCCTTGGACATGTGCACTTTGATTTAGGCCAAAAGCCTAAGTTGAGGGTGGCTAATGTAAAAAGTAACTTCAATCTTGGGCCTGACCTGACATCGGGTAATGTGCACCTCAACTAACGGAAAAATCCATAAGTTGAGGGTGGCCATGAAAGAGGAAACTGAAAGAAAAATGGGGATAAAAAAAAAGAAAAAAAAAGGGGGAAACGGAAGGAAAGGATGTGAATTATTAAAAGAGAAAGGAGCTATAAAATAAAAGAAAATTGAGCTACAAAGTTTAAAGTCACATCCGTGGTTGAAGAAAATCAAGGGAAAGCGGGAAAGCAATAATATGACAAAAATAGGGCAAAAAGAGGTTAAAAGCCTAGTGTAATGACAAGGAGGGCAGAAAGTCACTAAACAGTACCCAAATGTACCACACCTGACCCTGAGCCTACGTTACAAGCCAATAAAGTCCTATAGTGATCCTGAAGTCTAGTTTGAAGAGTCTGAGCAGTGAAAATAAGGGCAAGCTTATGGCAGTAAGCACTAACTGTAGTTGAAATCATTTCTGAGCGTGAGTGTTGAATAAATCCTTGTACCATAAATGAAATTAAATTTTTGCGAAAAGAGGATTTCATTTGAAGTAAGGGCACTGGTTACATCGTTGGAAAGTTGGTACCTGGGTGACAGTGAGAAGGTGTCTGTTGTGTGTCTGTTGGTTGGTCTGTGTCATGATGTGATCCACATGAGTTGGTTTGTCGAGTCTAAGAGAACGAATGTGCACCCGAACAATGAGGAGGTAGAGAGCCATGTGATTGCTTGAGTTAGAAATGCTTGCTTCTATACAAGTGTCGTTTAGAGTTCTAGTGCGTCACTTGAGGACAAACAACGAATTTAAGTTGAGGGTGTTGATATACCGTGAGTTTACGGTATTTCTAATACATTTCACTTACAAGTTGTGTGTGTCTAGGGCCTTTTTATATTGTGTTTTTTATGTGTTTTATCATGTTTTGCAGGAAAGGTGTTCAGGCGCGGAAGTTTAGAGACAGCTGAAGGAAATGCAGAAAAAGGCATCCACGGAGGTCATCTACGGACCGTAAGTCCATTCACGGTTCGTAGGTGATGACCGTAGATCAGCAGGCATGGTGTTGAGGACAAATCAGGGAAATCTGACCAAGTATGGAACCACGGTGCCCATTCACGGTCCGTAGATTGATCTACGGACCGTATTGTTGATCCGTAGAGTGAGACTGCGAGGGTTCCAGTA
This sequence comes from Solanum okadae, assembly GCA_036553675.1. NCBI lineage: Eukaryota > Viridiplantae > Streptophyta > Magnoliopsida > Solanales > Solanaceae > Solanum > Solanum okadae. Next base: position 8,541,678 of record CM071685.1, on the reverse strand, counting down.
CCTGATTTTTGAAGATTCTAAGTATGGAGCTACGGAAGGGATTGACGGACCGTAGGTCGATCTACGGTCCGTGCGGATGGTCCGTCGTTTGCTTCAGAGAAGCTGATTGTTGGATGCTGAAATATTTTCTAAGTCTCGAGTGACGGAAGGGACTTACGGACCGTAGATCCATCGACGGTCCGTAAGTCAGTCTCGTGGATTTGAAGACGCGTACCTTAACAAAACTTTCCTTAATTTGTTTCTTTTTTTATTTAGGACTTGTTTTCTATAAATAGGAATGTAAACCTCGTTTTTGGGGGTTAGACACTATTATTCTTTTTTTTTTTGCTTAGTAACTTGGGAGATTAATTTGCAACCCTAGCAATTATTGATTTCCCAAGTTCGTTTTGAAGATTTTGGCTTTGCAATTCAAGTTAATTTTCTGGGTTTATTATTCTCATTAAGTAAGTTCATGATTTCTTCATCTACAATTATGAATTGTGTTCTTGCCAATATGAGTAACTAAATCCACAACTAGGGTTGTGGGAACCATGATCAATTAAGAAAGTATGAATAGTAAATAAGCAATTCTTGACTAGTATTTTGCATGCATTGATAATTCTTTCGTTTAGAAGTCTTTTTAACGGTGGCCAACGTTAGAACTCGCCTTGTTACTACTTGCCGGACCAAGGAGGTAATTAACAAGAAAAGAATTATCAACATAGATTTAGTGTGATACTATCTAATATGCTAGTGTCGATTGGTGCGAAGTAATAACTAAGCCAAACATCGATTATGATGTCTAATATGAGGTAAAGGTAAGGGTTAGTAAATTATACACACGTAGCCGGACCAAGGTGCGGGGTGAAATTCTCTAGATGCCGGACCAAAGATTTAGAGATACCTAACTTATCACTTTGCATGTAATACACTAGAAAAGGATTGCTATTACTAGGATTACTGCGTTATGAGATTATGGGGAACACGTATACCCTAGTTATTTCTCTTATCTTGATAACAACCAAAGTTGAGTTTAATTATTGATTACTTATTAAGTTCTTACTATTTGTTTCACACAAGCACAACCCCCCTTTTTATTACCTGTTTCTGGAAATAATTTGACTAATTGAATATAATTGTTGGTTAAAAGTAAAGTCTAAACCATTTTCCTCGTGGGATCGATCTCAACCTACAAGTTGGGTTCTTTACTTGATAACGATCGCTTATGCTTCTGAAAGGAGGTGTAATTTGAGCGTATCACCCATCCCCACCCATCCGCGACCGGCGCCACGCCACCATCTTCGACCGGCGCCACGCCACCATCCCCGACCACCGCCACGCCACCTTAGCAGCAGCAGAGGAAGGTCGCAGCAGTTGCAGAGGAAGTCACACCCAGCAACAGGAGGTCGCGCGCCTCCATCCCGACCAGTGCTGTCCCCATCCCGACCGGCGCCTCCTCCATCTCGACCAGCGCCTCCATCCCCGACCTTCTTATTGAAGGTGAATTTTTAGAACCTCCATAATAGATTACTTTTGTTTCTATTTAGTGGAAGTATCTCAAAATTAGAGTACTAATATACTTAGTTTTATTGATTGTTAGTTTGGTTGATTGTTAGTTAGTAAGTGAATGATTTAGTGTTTTTGATTGTTAGTTTGAATTAGGGATTATTTGATTGTTAGTTTGTGTTTGTTGATTGTGAATTGAAAATTTTAATGTTAGGGTTAGTTTGAATTAGGGTATCTTAGGATTTGTTTGAAATTCGGTATTTCTTATGTTAATTAGTTTGATTTTGGAATTGTAAGATTAGATTGAATTAGGGTATTTAAGGAGTTGTTTGAACTTGGGTATTATTTGAGTTAGTTTGAATTATTATTGAGATTTTAGGACTAATAGTTTGAATTTGGGATTAGGAATAGCTAGCTAATTTGAATTTAGGATTTTAGTACTAGTTAGATTTTGGGATTTTAGGGCTCGTTTGAATTTGTGATTTTAAGATTAGTTTGAATTTTGAATTTAGGACTAGTTTGAATTATAATTGAGATTTTAGGATTACTAATAGTTTGAATTTGGGATTTTAGCACTATAGTTTGATTTTTGAATTCTCGGAGTACTTTCAATTTGTGATTTTAAGACTAGTTTGAATTTGGAATTTAGGACTAATAGTTTGAATTATATTTGATATTTTAGGACTAATTAATAGTTTGAAGTTGGGACACTAGCTAGCTAGTTTCAATTTAGAATTTTTGGGATTTGAATTACAACTTAATTAGAACTTATAATTAATTATAACTTGAATTTACTATAAATTGAACTTAATTAGGAATATGAACTTGAAATTAGAACTTGAACTTGGAACTAATTAGCTTGAATATATAACTAATTAAGTTTAGAAATTAGATATGAACTTGAATTGAAACTTGAACTTATTAAAACTTGAATATATATATATATATATAAAACTAATATTCTTGGATATGAAGTTTATATTTAACTAATTTAAGAACTTTTCGTGCTAGGCAACTGAGAAAGCTCAACATGTAAAAAAGTTGATACAGGACTATATTGCTTCTTTCATCAAAGTTGGAGATAAGGTTGGTGCTTCTGAATTTCTCAAGTTCAAGTACAATTGTTTTGAATAATGTGTTTGTGTCCATCTAGTATTAATACTTGGCTTTAATTCTAGTGATTATAACTGATTGTTTGTTAGTATATTATTGTTTTTTTTTGTTGGTTGTGTTATTCAATTGTTAATTTGATTTGATTATTGTTAGTTAGGTATAGATAATTGAAGATTTTTATTTTAAGGTTTTTTTAAAAAGAAATTAGGCATTTTTAAATTGGGCATTGTTAGTTAGTGAAGAATTAGCATTTTTATATTTTAGAACTAGTTTAAACTTGAGAATATGTAATTTGAGGTTAAATTGAGATTTTTTTTGGATTTGATTTTAGGACTAGTTAGTAAAGTGTTAATTTGAAGTTAGAAATTAGTAATTGAAGTGTTATGAGTAGAAGATGAATGTTTGAATGTCATGAACTTAATTATAATTTGAAGTTGAACTTAGAATTTGAATGTGAACTTAGAACTTGAACTTGAACTTAAAATTTGAAGTTAAACTTAGAACTTGAACTTGAACTTAGAATTTGAACTTGAAATTAGAACTTGAACTTGAACTTGAACTTAAACTTAGAACTTGAACTTGAACTTAGAATTTGAACTTGAACTTAGAACTTGAACTTGAAATTAGAACTTGAACTTGAACTTAGAACTTGAACTTGAACTTGAACTTGAACTTAGAACTTGAACTTGAAATTAGAACTTGAACATGAATTTAGAACTTGAACTTGAACTTAGAACTCGAACTTGAACTTGGAACTTGAACTTGAAATTAAAACTTGAACTTGAAATTAAAACTTGAACTTAGAACTTGAACTTGAACTTAGAATTTGAACCTGAACTTAGAACTTGAACTTGAAATTAGAACTTGAACATGAATTTAGAACTTGAACTTGAACTTAGAACTTGAACTTGAACTTAGAACTTGAACTTGAACTTAGAATTTGAAGTTAAACTTAGAATTTGAACTTAGAACTTGAACTTGAACTTAGAATTTGAACTTGAACTTAGAACTTGAACGTGAACTTGGAACTTGAACTTGAAATTAGAACTTGAACTTGAACTTAGAACTTGAACTTGAACTTAGAATTTGAAGTTAAACTTAGAACTTGAACTTAGAACTTGAACTTGAACTTAGAATTTGAACTTGAACTTAGAATTTGAACTTGAACTTAGAACTTGAACTTAGAACTTGAACTTGAAATTAGAACTTGAGCTTGAACTTGAAATTGAACTTAGAACTTGAACTTGAAATTAGAACTTGAACTTGAATTTAGAACTTGAACTTGAACTTGAACTTAGAACTTGAACTTGAACTTGAAATTAGAACTTGAACTTAGAATTTGAACTTGAACTTATAACTTGAACTTGAAATTAGAATTTGAACTTGAACTTGAAATTAGAACTTGAACTTGAACTTGAACTTAGAACATGAACTTAAAATTTGAAGTTGAACTTAGACTTGAACTTGAAATTAGAACTTGAACTTGGAACTAATTAGCTTGAATATATAACTAATTAATTTTAGAAATTAGATATGAACTTGAATTGAAAACTTGAACTTATTAAAACTTGAATACATATATATAACTAATATTCTTGGATTTGAAGTTTATATATAACTAATTTTAGAACTTTTCGTGCTAGGCAACTGAGGAAGCTCAACATCTAAAAAAGTTGATATAAGACTATATTGCTTCTTTCATCAAAGTAGGAGATAAGGTTGGTGCTTCTAAATTTCTAAAGTTCAAGTACAATTGTTTTCAATAATGTGTTTGTGTCCATCTAGTATTGATACTTAGCTTTAAATTTAGAAATAATATATTTGTTAAGCATAAGTACCAACACTAGTTGATCCTATTGATGACAAAATTGATTTTCTTGCAAGATCGATTTGTGTCCATCTAGTGTTGACACTTAGCTTTAAATTTAGAAATAATATATTTGTTGAGCATAAGTACCAACACTAGTTGATCCTATTGATGACAAAATTGATTTTCTTGCAAGATCGATTTGTGTCCATCTAGTGTTGACACTTAGCTTTAAATTTAGAAATAATATATTTGTTAAGCATAAATATCAACACTAGTTGATCCTATTGATGACAAAATTGATTTTCTTGTAAGATCGATTTGTGTCCATCTAGTGTTGACACTTAGCTTTAAATTTAGAAATAATATATTTGTTGAGCATAAGTACCAATACTAGTTGATCCTATTGATGACAAAATTGATTTTCTTGCAAGATCGATTTGTGTCCATCTAGTGTTGATATTAAGCTTTATTTTAGGAATAATGTGTTTGTTAAGCATAAGTACCAACACTAATTGATCCTATTGATGACAAAATTGATTTTCTTGCAAGATCGATTTGTGTCCATCTAGTGTTGACACTTAGCTTTAAATTTAGAAATAATATATTTGTTGAGCATAAGTACCAATACTAGTTGATCCTATTGATGACAAAATTGATTTTCTTGCAAGATCGATTTGTGTCCATCTAGTGTTGATATTAAGCTTTATTTTAGGAATAATGTGTTTGTTAAGCATAAGTACCAACACTAGTTGATCCTATTGATGACAAAATTGATTTTCTTGTAAGATCGATTTGTGTCCATCTAGTGTTGACACTTAGCTTTAAATTTAGAAATAATATATTTGTTAAGCATAAGTACCAACACTATTTGATCCTATAGATGATAAAATTGATTTAGTTGGTGTATTTAGTTGTTGAAATTAAGTCAAAACTAAACTAGGTAAAGTTAAAAAGTTATGTTGTTTAAATAAGTTAAAATAAATAATGTGGTTTAGTTAGTGAATTTAGTTGTTGGAATTAAGTCAAAACTAATGTAGTTAAAGTTAAAAAGTTGTTAAGTTGTTTAAATAAATTAAAATAAATGTTGTGGGTTAGTTAGTGAATTTAGTTGTCGGAATTAAGTCAAAACTAAACTAGTTAAAGTGAAAAAGTTGTTAAGTTGTTTGAATAAGTTAAAATAAATGTTGTGGGTTAGTTAGTGAATTTAGTTGTCGGAATTAAGTCAAAACTAAACTAGTTAAAGTGAAAAAGTTGTTAAGTTGTTTAAATAAGTTAAAATAAATGTTGTGGGTTAGTTAGTGAATTTAGTTGTCGGAATTAAGTCAAAACTAAACTAGTTAAAGCGAAAAAGTTGTTAAGTTGTTTAAATAAGTTAAAATAAATGTTGTGGGTTAGTTAGTGAATTTAGTTGTCGGAATTAAGTCAAAACTAAACTAGTTAAAGTGAAAAAGTTGTTAAGTTGTTTAAATAAGTTAAAATAAATGTTGTGGGTTAGTTAGTGAATTTGTCGGAATGAAGTCAAAACTAAACTAGTTAAAGTGAAAAAGTTGTTAAGTTGTTTGAATAAGTTAAAATAAATGTTGTGGGTTAGTTAGTGAATTTAGTTGTCGGAATTAAGTCAAAACTAAACTAGTTAAAGTGAAAAAGTTGTTAAGTTGTTTAAATAAGTTAAAATAAATGTTGTGGGTTAGTTAGTGAATGTAGTTGTCGGAATGAAGTCAAAACTAAACTAGTTAAAGTGAAAAAGTATTTAAGTTGTTTAAATAAGTTAAAATAAATGTTGTGGGTTAGTTAGTGAATTTAGTTGTCGGAATTAAGTCAAAACTAAACTAGTTAAAGTGAAAAAGTTGTTAAGTTGTTTGAATAAGTTAAAATAAATGTTGTGGGTTAGTTAGTGAATTTAGTTGTCGGAATGAAGTCAAAACTAAACTAGTTAAAGTGAAAAAATTGTTAAGTTGTTTGAATAAGTTAAAATAAATAAACTGGTTTAGTTGGTGAATTTAGTTGTTGAAATTAAAATTATCATTATTGTTTGTGTAGATGGATCCTGATCGTAGTTGGATGTATAATAGAAACAATCTTGGTATTGTGGTTCATCATCCTCAAGCTTTGATAGCGGGGATAAAGAGACAATATCTGCAATGGAGTGTAAGATAGCTTATCTCAATGCCGAGCTTGCTATTGTAGCCGAGAGAGAGAAGAAGAGAGAAGAAAAAGAGAGGAAGAGAGAGGAGGAGATTGCGACTGCAATGGAGGTAGAGAACAATAGGTATACAGCGCTTCAGGCCCAACTAACTTTTCTTTTTGAATCAGGAAATATTCTTCCTCCATGTCCGACCAGTAATGATGAGAATGATAAGTATGATAAGGAAAGTGAGGGTTATGAGAATGGTACGTCTGACAAGGAGAGTGAGAGTGATTATGAGTAGTTGTATCTATTTGACATGTTAGACTTCTATATTTTTGGAATTGTTTAATTTGATTATATTTTAGTTTATTTTGAAGTTGAATGAAGTTTATTTTGAAATAGTTTAATGTATATGTTGAAAATATTGTGTTGTTTTGGTTGGATGAAGTTTATTTGGTTTTGGGTTGTTTTGGTATAAATATACAGATGGACAACTAAAAATTGCAGCAATTTGCAGCCTGTTTTATAGCAGAAAACCGACCTCTGGATCTCAGAATTTCAAAAATAAAAAAATAAAAATACCGACCTCTGGAGGTCGGAATTTCAACATTACAAAAATAAAAATACCGACCTCCGGAGGTCGGAATTTCAACATTACAAAAATAAAAATACCGACCTCCGAAGGTTGGAATTTCAACATTACAAAAATAAAAATACCGACCTCCGTAGGTCGGAATTTCAACATTACAAAAATAAAAATACCGACCTCTGGAGGTCGAAATTTCAACATTACCAAAAATAAAAATACCGACCTCCGGAGGTCAGAATTTCAAAAATTAAAAAATAAAAATACCGACCTCCGGAGGTCGGAATTTTAAAAATACAGAAATAAAAATACCGACCTCCGGAGGTCAGAATATCAACATTACAAAAAATAAAAATACCGACCTCCGGAGGTCGGAATTTCAACATTACAAAAATAAAATTACAGACCTCCGGAGGTCGGAATTTGAAAAATACAAAAATAAAAATACCGACATCCAGAGGTCGGAATTTCAACATTACAAAAATAAAAATACCGACCTCCGGAGGTCAGAATTTCAACATTACAAAAATAAAAATACCGACCTCTGGAGGTCAGAATTTCAACATTACAAAAATAAAAATAACGACCTCCGGATGTCGGTATTCCAATTCTGACCTCAGGAAGTCGGAAATAATAATATATGAATTTTTCGACATAAAATAAAAACTGACCTCGAGAGGTCAGATACTGACCTCCGGAGGTCGGTATTCACTGTTTTTTTAGTAGTGATGATTTAGGTGTTCTTCCAGATACCATAGGAAAGATCTTGGAATTATCTTTCCAATGCCTCCGAGTTTGCGCAATTCCGAGTTTGTATGAGTGAGATATGCCTATTTGAAGTTGGGCTGTTCAAATAAGAAAAGTCTAATCTGGATTTTGGAAGGGTAGTTTGGTCTTTTCCTTATCCAATTATTTTATTTCTTTTTTAGGGGTTTAATTGGGATTTAATCTGAATTAGATCAATTTAGAAAATTGGAAATTCACGTTAGGGCTTGGAGAAAGGAGAAAAGAGGAGAAAAGAGGAGAAAAGAAGAAGAAAAGTCAAGATTCATCGATTTCTTAGAGAATTGCGTATGGATTTCGCCAAGGGTTAATCCCTACAAGGTATGTGAGATCACATAACACTGGGTTAGTTCACCCACGCGCCAATCATGATTCAATTCAGCGAAGTTGTATTGTTTTGAAAGCAAATCTTATGAGTTCTTGATAATAATTCGTTTGAAATCTTGTGGGTTCTTGTTTTGAAGTTTCTTGAGATTGATTCATGAATTTAGGTGTGTTTTCGAGTAGAATCCTGTGTATTTTGAACATAAAGTTGATTCTAAGTGTTTGGGAAAAGAACCAAGTGAAATTAGAGGGTTTAGAGTTGAAAAACGAAGGAGGAATTTCGTCGAAAATCTGGGGAAGGGGCTGGGGCGCCGCGCCTCTCAGCGCCCCCCAAAGCAGCCCCTGAAATATGACCTCTGGGGAGCCGCGCCAGCCAGAGCGCCCCAAGTCATTCTCTGAAATTTCAAGGCTGGCGTCCCGCGCCACTCAGAGCGCAAGGGATGCCAGTTCTCCTAATTTTTCCCCTTTTTTCCGTACTAGTTCCTCAGCATCGAACCTATGTTTCCTAGTCGATTTCTATACTCTAGGGCAGGGGCGGATCTACGTTGGACGAAGGGGGTTCATCCGAACCCCCTTCGTCGAAAAATTACACTATATATATAAGATTAAATTTTTAATATATGTGTATATATATACTATTGAACCCCCTGAACATACACCAAAGGCGTAGCTCAGTGGCGTTGGGGGTTCAAGAATTCGCTCTAGGGCGCGCGAGGTCGCGTGTTCGAATCCGGGCAGAGACATTTCTTTTATCAGCTTATATTAAGCGTTTTAATTTATTTTTTTAAATAATAATGCAATCAGAAAACGTTGTTTAGTTCCAAAAAATTAAAATGCTGATTGGGAATTTAGGATTTATTAGTTTAATCCCTAATTATAAAGTCAAATATTAAAAAACCCTTTTCTTCTTGATTCAACTGTTTAATCCGACCCGTTTATATCCGATTCGACCCGTTTATTTGTGGATATTATTTACGTGATTAATTTTTTTTGAACCCCCTTGATGAAAATCCTCCCTCCGCCACTGCTCTAGGGTATATCTAAACATCATGAAATCATCATTAACATGAGATCATGAGGCCTTGAATCCATACTTCAATTCAAGGAAAGTTAAGAGTCAAGTCAAAAGGTTAAAAGTTAAGTTAAGAGAAGTTCATAAAGTTCTCCAAAAGTCTTTCACAAACGTTTTAACTTTGTTTTAAGACTTAAGCTTTGAGTTGAGTAAAGTGTAAGACTAAAGTTCATTTCTTCAAAAATTATTCGGGAACTAAGTATTTCCAAGAGTTAAAATGTTTTCACATTTGAGCAAGAAAGGTAACACCGATTTCCAAGAGAGCATTTAAGCTAAGTTTTGAGTAATTATCTCAAACTAAATAAAGAGTTTTGTTTTAAAAACATATGAGCTGAGTATATTTTTGGAGTAGCATTGAACACCGTTATGGGGGGCGCGAGTTCATAATAACTCAAGTCTCCATAAACTATGTAACCATCATGGGTAGAAAAGGATTATACTTTTTAGATGATTCCTTAAGTGCTTTTTTCGTATAGACTACTGGATCCACTTAGTTAAGGTGTTCTATATGACGGCAAAGTATATGACAGTTCTAGCAGCGTGGGCAAGATGTTATATCATCACTTAAGCTCATAGTGGTGGTTGTCGGTTAGAGAAACTCCCACAATATTATATTACTGTACATGTAAACTGAGTTGTTATTGCATTTCTTAACAAATTGAGTTGCTACTATTGTTTTAAATGCTTTGTATAACTGCACTATTATTTTCGTTTTACTTTGCATTTGAGTTGAGTTATTCATGAGTTGAGTAAAACCAATGTAAGTGTTTTGTTTAGATTCCTTTCAAGCTTATGTCTGTTTAGTATTCCCCTCGCATACTCGAACATTCAATGTACTGATGCCATTTGGCCTGCATCATTTTATGATGCAGACACAGGTAACCATGATCAACATCCAGCGCCTCGTTAATCCAGTTGTGCACTCAGAGTCAGTTAGTGAGCCTCCTTATTTTCTGAAGGGCTCCTTTTACATTGATTTAGTAATTTAGTTGTTAGGATGATTGTGGGTCTTGTCCTGACATCCCTCCTTGTTTTAGAGGCTTCATAGACTGTTAGTAGTTCAGTTATCTTTACATTGTTATTTCTTATGTTAAGACTTGAGTTGCCATCTATGGCTAGTTGAATGTTTTATCCTTAAATGTTCTGAATTTAATTTGAGACAGTTGTTTTATAAATGCATTTGATCATTGTAATAATTCTTAGAGTCTTCCGCTGAGAGTCTAGCAAGGCTAAGGGTTCGCTTGGGGACAGAAATGGTTCTCGAGTGCCAGTCCCGCCCAGGGTGTAGGCTCGGGGGTGTGACAAACTTGGTATCAGAGAACATAGTTCAAGAGTCCTAGGGAGTCTATGAAGCCGTGTCTGTAGAGTCCTAGTTATCAGTGTGAAGCGCGCCACATCTATAATTATGAGGCTGCAACACTTTGGAAATTACCTCACTTCTTTCACACTCATTTCGTGCGTTAGAGTTTGATCTCTAAAAAGTTTCTTCTAATTTGTGCTTGTGCGTGTCTTTCAGTTAATCATGCCTCCACGAAGAGCTGTCCGAGGTCGTCATGCTAGGAGGAGCGTTGAGGAGAAAGGGGTACCTAATGCACCTGAAGTGAAACCCCAGGGAGAAGTAACGAATGCTGAGTTCAGGGAAGCAATTCGAATGTTAAGCCAAGCTTTGACTAACCAGGTTGGGCAACAAAGAAGAGCTCGATAGGAAGTGGCTGATACTTCGAGGATCCGAGAGTTCTTGAGGATGAATCCTCCAAGTTTCACTGGTTTAAGAACTACTGCAGATCCGAAGAATTTTGTTGAGGAATTGCTAAAGGTATTTGAGGTTATGCACGTTGCCGATGCTGAACGAGTAGAACTAGTTGCATATCAATTGAAGAATATTGTTAGGACTTGGTTTGACCAGTGGAAGAAGGGTAGAGCTGAGGGAGCACCACCTGCGAGTTGGGCTTGTTTTGATGAGGCCTTCTTGGGGCGTTTCTTTCCCCGAGAACTGAGAGAGGCCAAGGTACGAGAGTTTCTCACCCTTAAGAAGGACTCACTAAGTATTTATAAGTACAACTTGAAGTTCACCCAACTTTCCTGATATGCTCCAGAGATGGTTGCGGATATGAGAAGCAGGATGAGTCTTTTTATTGCTGGGTTATCCCTTCTGTCAAGCAAAGAGGGCAATGTAACCATGCTAATTGGGGACATGGATATAGCCAGGTTGATGGTCTATGTGCAATAGGTTGAGGAAGAGAGTTGAGGGATAGTGAGGAGTTTAGAAACAAGAAAGCGAAGACAAGGAAAAAGTCCGGGCAACAAAGAAATAACGTGAACCGGTCTTCTTTCCAACAAAAGCAAAAGGGACCTGCTCCATCATCTGCTAGTGCACCTACACCCAGAAACAAAGGTGAGTACAATAGTCAGAATTCATAGCACTTCAAAGGTAGACCTGCACAGTCTTAGCGTAGTGTGGCACAAGGACGTAACTAGGCTCCTGTATGTGCTAAGTGTGGTAGAACCCACCCAGGTAAATATCGCGATGGCTCCACAGGTTGTTTCAAGTATGGACAAGATGGTCACTTCATGAAAGAGTGCCCTAAGAACCGGCAAAGTAATGGAAATCAGGGCAATAAAGCCCAATCTTTATCATCAGTTGCTCCACCAAACAGGGCTGCACCTAGAGGAGCTACTTTCGGTACTAGCGAAGGAGCAAACCGCCTTTATGTAATCACTAGTTGTCAAGAGCAAGAGAATTCTCCAGATGTTGTCATTGGTATGATCAAAGTTTTTACTCTTGATGTTTATGCTTTGCTAGACCCAGGAGCAAATTTATCTTTTGTGACTCCTTATGTTGCAATTAATTTTGATGTTCTTCCTTAGAGACTTTGTGAACCCTTTTGTTTTTCTACACCTGTTGGGGAGTCTATTCTAGCTGAGCGAGTATATCGTGATTGTGTCATTTCCATCAATCACAAGAACATCATGGCTGATTTAGTTGAGTAAGACATGGTAGATTTTGATGTCATTCTTGTTATGGATTGACTTCATGCATGTTATGCCTCCATTGATTGTAGAACTCGAGTTGTTAGGTTCCAAATTCCTAATGAGCCAGTTATAAAGTGGAGTAGCAGTTCAGCAGTGCCTAAGGGTCGTTTCATTTCATACCTTAAGGCGAGAAAGTTAGTTTCCAAGGATTGTGTCTATCACTTAGTCCGAGTTAATGACTCTAGTGTTGAGGTGCCTCATATTCAGTTAGTTTCAGTAGTGAAAGAGTTTCCAGAAGTCTTTCCTGATGATCTTCCCATAGTCCCTCCTGAGAGAGAAATAGACTTCGGTATAGACATTCTTCCAGATACTCATCCTATATCTATTCCGCCATATAGAATGGCAACAACAGAGTTGAAAGAGCAGTTGAAAAATCTCCTTGATAAGGGTTTTATTCGACCAAGTGTCTCACCTTGGGGCGTTCCGGTCTTCTTTGTGAGGAAGAAAGATTGTTTCCTTAGGATGTGTATAGACTACCGCCAGTTGAACAAGGTTACCATCAAGAATAAATACCCTCTTCCGAGAATTGATGATCTCTTTGATCAACTTCAGAGTGTTACTTGTTTCTCTAAGATAGACCTCAGATCAGGCTACCATCAGTTGAGGGTAAGGGAATGTGATATTCCAAAGACAACATTCAAGACACGTTATGGTCATTATGAATTCCTAGTTATGTCCTTTGGTTTGACCAATGTGCTTGCAGCGTTCATGGACCTTATGAATAGAGCATTCAAACCTTATTTAGATATGTTTGTTATCGTATTCATTGATGACATACTAATCTATTCGAAGAATGAAGAAGATCATGCTAGTCATCTCAGAATAGTTCTCCAAACTCTAAAGGATATAGAGTTGTATGCCAAGTTCTCTAAGTGTGAGTTTTGGCTTGAGTCTATGGTATTCTTAGGCCACATTGTGTCTGGAGAGGGAATTAAAGTTGATACCCAGAAAATAGAGGCAGTGCAGAATTGGCCTAGACCCACATCTCCAACTGATATTAGGAGTTTCTTAGGGTTGGCTGGATATTATAGAAGGTTCGTAGAGGGGTTCTCATCTATTTCATCCCCTTTGACCAAGTTAACTCATAAAATAGTGAAATTTTAATGGTCTGAAGCTTGTGAAAAAAGCTACAGGAATTGAAAAATAGGTTGATTACTCCCCCAGTATTGACCTTACCAGAAGGTACGCAAGGTTTTGTTGTGTATTGTGATGCGTCTAGAGTTGGTTTGGGTTGTGTGTTAATGCAAAATGGCAAGGTTATAGCTTATGCCTCCAGACAGTTGAAAGTTCATAAGAAGAACTACCCAACCTATGATCTAGAGTTGGCTGCCGTAGTATTTGCTTTGAAAATATGGCGCCATTACCTTTATGGTGTTCATGCGGATGTGTTCACCGATCACAAGAGTCTTCAGTATATGTTTACTCAGAAAGAACTTAATCTCAGACAAAGAAGGTGGATAGATTTACTCAAGGATTATGACATGAGTATTCTTTACCACCCAGGTAAGTCTAATGTTGTTGTTGATGCCTTGAGCAAGTTGTCTATGGGTAGTACCACCCATTTTTAGAAAGATAAAAATGAGCTAGCAAGAGATGTGCAATGAGACTTGCCTGATTGAGAGTTCGACTAATGGATTCTAGAGAAGGAGGAGTAGTGGTGATGAATGGGTTGCATCATCATTAGTGTCAGAAGTAAAAGAAAAGCAAGACCAAGATCCTATTTTGCTTAAATTGAAGGCAAATGTTCATAAGCAAACATTTTTGGATTTTGAACAAGGGGGATATGACGTATTGGGGTATCAATGTAGGTTGTGTACCAAGGGTGGATGAACTCCAAGAGAGGATCATGGAGGAAGCTTATAGCTCCAGATATTCCATTCATCCGGGTTCCACAAAAATGTACCGTGACTTGAGAGAAGTTTATTGGTGGAGTAGTATGAAGAAGGGCATTGCAGAATTTATTGCTAAGTGTTCGAATTGCCAACAAGTTAAAGTAAAGCACCAAAGGCCCGCTGGTATGACTTAGAATATAGAACTTTCGAAATGGAAATGGGAGATGATCAACATGGATGCCATCACAGGTTTACCAAGGTCTCGCAGGCATCATGATTCTATTTGGGTGATTTTGGATCGAATGACCAAATCAACCCACTTTTTGCAGGCAAAGACTACCCATACAACAGAGGATTATGCTAAGTTGTATATTCAAGAGGTAGTTAGACTTCATGGGGTGCCAGTTTTGATTATTTCAGATAAAGGTGCCTAATTTACTGCACAGTTCTGGAAATCTTTTCAGAAAGGCTTGGGTTCAAAGGTGAACTTAAGTACTGCTTTTCATCCTTGACAAATGGTAAAGCAAAGCGCACTATTCAGACCTTAGAGGATATGTTGAGGGCTTGTGTGATTGATTTCAAAGGTAATTAGGATGATCACCTACCTCTTATTGAATATGCTTACAACAATAGTTACGACTCTAGCATCCAAATGCCCTTTATGAAGCTCTTTATGGGAGATGATGCAGATCTCCTATTGGATGGTTTGAAGTTGGTGAAGCTGGGTTGATAGGACAAGACTTAGTTCATCAAGCTATGGAGAAAGTGAAAGTGATTCAAGAGAGGTTGAAAACAGCGCAGAGTTGTCAGAAATCTGACACTGATGTTAGGAGAAGGGAGTTGGAGTTTGAAGTAGATGATTGGGTATAATTGAAAGTTTCACCATGAAGGGTGTTATGAGATTTGGTAAGAAGGGGAAGCTTAGTCCCATGTATATTGGTCTTTACAGAATATCCAAGAGGATTGACAATGTAGCTTATGAGTAGGGGTGTGCAAAAACCGAACCGGAAAAATTGTTATTGGGTTATTAGGATAATGGTTATTTAATGGTTTTACAAAAAAAAATTATTGGGTTATCGGTTCCTTATTGGTTTTTTAGTATTGGGTTATTAGGTTAAACGATAACCCATTAAGAATATAATTATTTACTATTTTAATTTTTAGTTATACATATATATATATATATATATATATATATATATATATATATATATATATATATATATAAAATACATTAAACAAAAAATATTAATATAATTAGTAGTATATTAGACTAAAAATATAAAAACCCCTACGCAATAATTAACACTACTTAACAATTAACTCTTCTCTCTACTTTTAGTTATTTAACCTTTAGGTTCTACCTTTTAGTATTACTTATGTACTTTAGTTAGTTTATAATTGATTAATATTAGCTTTTGCACGATTGTAAATATGTGCAATTTGATTAACGAAATTTAGATTGTGTTTTTTTTTTAAAAATAAAGTAAGAACTTCATTTAGTTGGGTCTTTTCTTTATATATGATTTACCATAAGCATGGCCTCATTTTCGACTGTTTTACTCTTGTCTATGATTTGGTTTTATTTGATTCTCTTTATTGCATAAAGGGGACCTCATTTTATATATTATGGTGATCGAAAATTGACCAAGACTTTGTTGTGATGACCAAAATACAGCTTGTTGGTCCCTGTTGTCCCGTTTGTGATGATTATTTCGATGTATGCGTATCACGTCAAATTATTGGATAAGTCATATATTTGTTTTGAAACCTTTTCTTATTGGTTAAATCGAAAACCGAACCGTTAAAGACCTAAAACCAATAAACTGATAACAAATATCTTATTGGTTTGTTTATCGATTTAGCATATTCAAAAATCGAAAACCGATAAACCGAATCGATAATACTTAAAATCGAACCGAACCGACCGACACACACCCCTACTTATGAGTTAGAGCTACCACAAGAGTTAACCGTGATTCATACGGTATTTCACGTCTCCATGTTGAAAAAGTGCATGGGAGATTCTTCACTTATCATACCAACTGAAGATATTGGTATAAAGGATAACTTGTCCTATGAGGAGATCCTGGTTCAGATTCTAGATCACCAAGTCCGCAAGTTGAGGACTAAGGAAGTAACATCAGTCAAAGTCCTTTGGAAGAACCAGTTTGTTGAGGAAGCTACTTGGGAAGCTGAGGAGTATATGAAGAAGAGATATCCACATCTCTTTGAGCCCGGAGAAATTCTAGACCAAGGTACTAATTCTCTTCTTCGTACTCTTTAATCTATATACTTGATGTGTTAGATTTAATTGTTGGGTGTTTGAGCTGAATGTTAGATGTTACACCCTTAGCCTACTAAGAGGAATCTCATTCGAGGACGAATGTTCCCAATGGGGAGATATTGTAACATGTTGCTATTTGAAAGAACTAGAAAGAGTTAGAATTGGAAAGAGTCATTTTAGGAAAGAATGAAAAATCTGGAAAATTGGTTAAGTTAAGTTTGAGTTTTTGGTCAACTTCAAATGACCATAAATCCTAGCTCAAGATGAGTTAGGTGTGCTTCCAGATACCGTAGGAAATATCTTGGAATTATCTTTCCAGCCCCACCGAGTTTGCACGATTCCAAGTTCGTATGAGTGAGATATGCCTATTTGAAGTTGGGCTATCCAAATAAGGAAAGTCTAATGCGGATTTGGGAAGGTAGTTTGTTCTTTTCCTTACCCAATTATTTTATTTCATTTTAGGGGATTAATTGGGATTTTATCAGAATTAGATCAGTTTAGAAAATAGGAAATTCACGCTAGGGCTTGGAGAAAAGAAGAAGAAAAGTCAAAATTCATCGATTTGTTGGAGAATTGCGTGTGGATTTTGCCAAGGGTTAATCCCTACGAGGTATGTGAGATCACATAACATTGGGTTAGTTCACCCACGAGCCAATCATGATTCAATTCAGCGAAGTTGTATTGTTTTGAAAGCAAAACTTATGAGTTCTTAATGATAATTCGTTTGAAATCTTGTGGGTTCTTGTTGTTGAAGTTTCTAGAGATTGATTCATGAATTTAGGTGTGTTTTTTAGTAGAATCTTGTGTATTTTGAACATATAGTCGATTCTAAGTGTTTGGGAAAAGAACCAAGTGAAATTAGAGGGTTTAGAGTTGAAAAACGAAAGAGGAATTTCATCAAAAATCTATGAAAGGGGCTGGGGCGCCGCTGCGTCTCAGCGCCCCCCAAAGCAACCCCTGAAAGATGACCTCTGGGGAGCCACGCCAGCCAGAGCGCCCTAAGTCATTCTCTGAAATTTCAAGGCTGGCGTCCCGGGCCACTCAGAGCGCCAGGGACGCCAGTTCTGCTAATTTCCCTTTCTCTTCGTACTAGTTCCTTAGCATCGTACCTATGTTTCGTAGTCGATTTCTATAATCTAAGGCATGTCTAAACATCATGAAATCATCATGAACATGAGATCATGAGCCTTGAATCCATAATTCAATTCAAGGAAAGTTAAGAGTCAAGTCAAAAGGTTAAAAGTTAAGTCAAGAAAAGTTCATAAAGTTCTCCAAAAGTCTTTCACAAACGTTTTAACTTTGTTTTAAGACTTAAGCTTTGAGCTGAGTAAAGAGTATGAGTAAAGTTCATTTCTTCAAACATTATTTGGGAACTAAGTATTTCCAAGAGTTAAAATGTTTTCACGTTTGAGCAAGAAAGGAAACACCGATTTCCAAGAGAGCTTTTAAGCTAAATTTTAAGTAATGATCTAAAACCAAAGAAAGCGTTTTGTTTTAAAACCATATGAGCTGAGTATATTTTGGGAGTTGTATTGAGCACCGATATTGGGATGCGAGTTCATAATAACTCAAGTCTCCATAAACCATGTAACCATCATGGGTAGAAAATGATCATACTTTTTAGATGATTCCTTAAGTTCTTTTTGAGCATAGACTAGTGGATCCACTTAGTTAAGGTGTTCTATATGATGGCAAAGTATAAGACAGTT
Organism: Solanum okadae; assembly: GCA_036553675.1. NCBI lineage: Eukaryota > Viridiplantae > Streptophyta > Magnoliopsida > Solanales > Solanaceae > Solanum > Solanum okadae. Next base: position 8,523,516 of record CM071685.1, on the reverse strand, counting down.
CTGGCAGCGTGGGCAAGACGCTGTATCATCACTTAGGCTTATAGTGGTGGTTGTCGGTTAGAGAAACTCCTACAATATTATATTATTTTACATGTAAACTGAGTTGTTATTGTATATCTTTAACAAATTGAGTTGCGACTACTATTTTAAATGCTTTGTATAACTGCACCATTATTGTCATTTTACTTTGCATTTGAGTTGAGTTATTCATGAGTTGAGTAAAACCAAGGTAAGTGTTCTTTTCAGATTCCTTTTAAGCTTATGTCTGTTTAGTATTCCCCTCGCATACTTGTACATTCAATGTACTGATGCCATTTGGCCTGCATCATTTTATGTATGATGCAGATATAGGTATCCAGGATCAGCATCCAGCTCCTCGTTGATCTAGTTGAGCACTCAGAGTCAGTTGGTGAGCCTCCTTGCTTTCTGGAGGGCTCCTTTTACATTTCTTTAGTACTTTTAGGATGATCGGGGGTCTTGTCCTGACATCCCTCCTTGTTTTAGAGGCTTCATAGACAGTTAGTAGTTCAGTTGTCTTTACATTGTTATTTCTTATGTTAAGACTTGAGTTGCCATCTATGGTTAGTTGAATGTTTTATCCTTAAACGTTCTGAGTTTAATTTGAGATAATTGTTTTATAAGTACATTTGATCATTGTAATAAGGCTTAGAGTCTTCCGCTGAGAGTCTAGCGAGGCCAAGGGTTTGCTTGGGGCCAAAAATGGTTCTTGAGTGCCAGTCCCGCCCATGGTGTAGGCTCTGGGCGTGACAAACTTATAGCCTTTTATAATATTGTAAATTCTAATCACAATATGTACAATAGTTGAAGAATTTTGTGATTAAATCCCTAAACCAAAATGTGGTTTACGTTACATTAAGAATTACCTAACCTTAAAATTGATTCCCAGTTTTAGGTCCCAAGAAGAAAATGTTCTCTGGGTTGAAAGCTTCTCTATCGATGAAGTTTTTCGAATGAGATAAACATGACTAGATTTCAAACAAGTATATCTCCTAAAATATAAAAAGTTATGTGTGCCATAGCATATCAAATTAAATATATTTGATTCTAGTTTTCAAAGCAATAAATTATTCTTCAATAGGATATTTTTACACAAAGTTATGCCCATTTTACTAGAGACTGTCTTGCTGCGCCCAACTGCCCAAGCTTCCAACTGTGTGATAGCGCACCCAAAGACAGTGGTTATTGCCTTGATATGCGCTAACTAAGCGTCCAAAATGTATTTTGTGTGATAGCGCATCATAAAAGTTATAATAATCCCTAAAGACGTGGTTCACCTCCCAAGTTCAAAAATTTATCCTAGAAAGAGAAGTTCTCAAGAAATTAACTCATTCCCTCCAAGGTTCATCTTTCATCCAAGATAAGATTTGACCATAAAATATTGATGATTTATTCATGTTATCACCAATTGACACCTTCTACTCATGAAAATTATAGGTTTTCAAGAAAATTCACCTGTAGGGTTCAAGAAAAAGTTTTTGATATCTTTTCCTCCAAAGATCATACCTTTCTCAATAATCTAGAGTGTTTAAGGTATGTAAGGTTGTCTCCATGTCTAGGGTCATCTTGTTCTTCCCCACAAATTATATTTTCATGTTTTCATAGTATCTGCCATGAATGAGTTAGGATTTGAAAGAAACTCTATGTTCTTGAATTATTCTTGATTCTTTATGAAACCCCAAGTACCCTCCATAAAAACATCATATTTCACATGAAGATTCTTATTCCCATGAGTTTACAAGATTTCCTTCGTGAAATTATGAATAATTATGGAAGTAACAGTTTCTATTTTGAAAATTAAGTCTAATGATTTTTTAGTAACTTCTTAATTCTCATGTTATAAACCCTAGAATTATGAACTATGAAATTCCCCAAATGTAAATCTTATGATACTATCATATATTTCCTTGACTACATTATTATGATAGAATATATTTCTCTCATGAATGCAAAATTATAATTATTGTAACCTCATGATATAAAGATATGAACAAAATTTATAAACTAATGTCCTTGAAAGTTATGAATATGGGCCTTCAGGCTAATCCATGAACATATGAGTTTAAGAGAGCTAAATGATTAATCTAAAAGGCAAAAGTCTAAATGATGAATACATGAAATCACGTCTATTAATGTAGGTTAAGGATCGTACCATTGGTTTGCATAACTCCTTCTTTTATGTTCCTAGTAAGAGCTAGTTATGGATCTACATGACATGTACACGCATGTCTCATACCCAACAAGGTATGAGAGGACTTAGCTGATCGAACTGAGATTAGACTACATTCATTCATATGGTGGTTTATGTCGAATACACTATTATACTCTCATAATGAACTAATATGATGATAGAAGTACCCCTAAGGAAGTCCAAATGAACTCATCTCTTAACCTTCATATGTTACGATTATGACTATGTTAGTTTGTACTGATCTTGATATATACGGCTATGTTTTATTTTTCCATTTGACATACAATACTTTTTCACATGTATTTAAGTTCTTTTTGTTGGGTCTGCTTCATCAATTTTATTGATTCAGGATTAGGTACGCAAACACGTGACAAGCCGCTCATTAGGTTTCATATCTTTTGAATTCCTAATAATATTGTGTATGATTTGTTCATTGCAGCATTGAAAGTCTAGCTAGAGATTATAATGAAGATGGTGTGCAAAATGTAACATTAATTAATTCAGTGTTTACTAGATCTGATAATGGATTAAGGATAAAGTCTTGGACAAGGGCTAGCACTGGGTTTGTCACAAATATTAATTATCAAAATATTATGATGAAGAATGTTGACAATCCAATCATCATTGATCAAAATTATTGCCCCAACAACCAAGGCGGTCCTAGCCAGGTAACTGTTATATTTTAATTTTTTTTTCTAACTATAACAATATACCCATTGTAATCTCACATATTGAATTTGAGAACTATAGAGTATACATATACATCATTTTTATCTAGTCAAGGTACACAAAAATTTCAAAAAACTTCAAACCCAAATAACACATATAAAAATAGTGTAAAAAAAAAATATGAGGTAACAAACAATAGGAAAAACGTTACATAACATTCATTAAACAAATACTAGTAACAATAGCCAAATAACGTGATAATCAAAGCATAAAAATAACAATCAAACATAAATTATAGGAAAAGAAACTATAAGAATAATATTGTCATGACCCAGACTGTCGCGATTGGCACCCACACTAACCCTTCGGTGGGAGAACCATTACTACAACCCAACTAAACAATGAACATAAAACTAAGCATTTAAAGATACAGAAGCAGGTTTAAATGACTAAATAAAATACGGAGTTCCCAAAAACTCTGAGGGTCTAGCAAAACAACTATTGCGGAAATTCATTCCCTAGAACTGAAAGTCATTGTACCAAAACTCTACCAATCAACAAGTCTACGAAAGAGGGGTGCAACCCCGAAAACAAGATATAAGTAAAAATATAAACATGTAGTTTAAGTCCGAAAATAAAGAACTAAACAAGTGACGGATCCATGACTGCCTAAAAGAACTGGCTGATCCTTGAATCCAGTCGCGGTCAATAATCTCCTAACTGAGGTCTGTCAGTAGCAGCCTGAAGATGCCCTGTACTCAACAAAGAAAGAGCAAGTGCAGTATCAGTACACGAAACCTATATTCATTATATGACAAATTTGGAAAAAAAGAATATCATACAACATGGAGGAAGAATGACTAGAAATGCAATGGAAAGAGAGATAAATAGAAACATTCATCCACTGACTGTTTGTAGATATCCCTGGCTTATTAATGTGCCCAAGTCCTAACCTCATATTGTTCAATTCTTGGAATCATATACCCCTATCATTTCTTGCAAAGTTATTAGATGGATATGCCCTATTGCAGGAAGTTATAAGTGCAACACTGGTGGTTCTAGTTAATACAATAGTCAATGCAGTTCAAAGGCTTTTTGTGTAAGAGATAGCTAATGAAGTTTGGTTTTTGCTGAAGCTGAAAGAATTGAGTTTTATGATGCTTTAGAAGCTGAAGTTACAACATTCAAGGATGGATTGAATCATTGTGTACAAAATAATCTACTGCCTCTTGTGATGGAAACATATTCATTGATTATCAAAAGGATATTAGATGGCGATTGGGAAATTCCATGGAATATTTCAGTGCATATTAGATATGTTCAAGAGATATTAAAGGAGAAGGGGGTGGTGGTTGCACACATCTTCAGGGAGGGAAATACACTGGCAGATTTTTTAGCTAACAGTGTGTATGGTTTTGCCGGTACAAAAATCCAATTTTTCTCGAATGAAGAGTTACCAATTCAAACGAGAACAATATTACAAGACAACAATCAAGGCAGACCAAATCTCAGAACAAAGAAATATCAACACATAAATCATGAATCAAGGTAATCGATTCATATGAAAAGAATAACAACTAATCCACAGAAGGGTTACATGATAGAAAATGGAATGATCAATCACATGAAAGTGTAATAGACGGAACTACAAACTCTTATCGACCAAGATTGGAAAATACCTGGGACAACCTTAAATTTGATGCAGTGGTATTAGTTCCCCAAAGCTCAACCTGCACGATTTAATGATGGATCAGTGTATTTCTTCTGATTAAGGTTGACTCAGATATCAATAGAGGGATTGGTCCTTACCTTGAAGTAAGAAGATGACAATAGTGTTGAACTGAAAAAGTGTTCAGCGAGTTTGGATTCATGGTGCTCGTGAGATCTTTGAACACCCAAATGAATACCACTCAAGTTCAATGTAGTTCTGCCATGCTTGCTTCAAAGAGTGACGAATTTTGGAGCTCCAATAGAAGACCTTCGATGCTATGGAATGATGCATTTCCGACAAGACATGTACTGTTTGTTTCTTATTTTCGATCTGGGCATGAGTCACTTTTGGACTCAAGCCAATGTTTTCACTATTTTGTTTCAATAAATGGGCTTTGCCCAGATTTAACTTAAAGAAAGTACACGAAACCAAGGTGTACTGGTAGGATCACGCGGCTACTCCCGTAAGCACAATATATACAAGCAATTACAACATAGTAAGCACACGTATACAAAATACACAATCCAGTTATCATTTTAGGAGCAACATACAATTACCCAATATCAATAAACATTAAACATGAATGTAATAATCAAAAGTATTCCTCTCATGGAACCCACGCCCAAACTGTTAGTGTGCCAGAACGTGACACTCGATCTAGTATACATGTGTCGGAACGTGACACCCGGTCCAATATATGTGTCGGAGCGTGATACCTGATCCAATATATGTGTTGGAATGTGACACCCGATCCAGTTAGCACAACCACAGTCACAATCACACCCATAATGAATAGTACTCATAGTCATACAATCAAGTAACATGTTCTTGGCATATATTGTTCACACATAATCATTTCATTAGATTTGATTTACATTTCCCTATTCACATACATGCACGCATACAATAAAGCAATTAACTGACATATATCACACAACAGGAAATCAAACCATAACCTACCTCGAAACCAAGCCTGAATAATCCTAAGACACTTGAACCTTCCCTTTCCGAAGTCTTTCAGCTTGTTCTTGGTCTATAAACAAGTAATTAATGCAAGGATCAATAAACAAGGCCTAATTTACCCGGATAATAATCAAACTATCAATCCAAGGCCAAACCCAAGATCCTAATACTCAACTAGGGTTTTTCCCACCATTAACTTCAGGCCAAAACCCTCCCCCAACGATAGATTCTAAGTTCTAGGAATCGAAATATGGATTAGGGAAGTAATTTCATTACCTTTAGCGCTAGAAATCATGGAAAACTTTCAAAAATCACCCTCGGTCGTCCCTTAGCTCTTAATAACAAACTTTTGCAGAAAATAATGAAATTGGGGTTTTTTCCCTTCTTAATTCGCGTCTGGCCCACCACGGCGGACCCCATCCCGCCACAGCGTCCCCGCCCTGGCTGCATTATTCCCGCCTCAACAGCTTGCACTGAGACAGAACCTCAGAATTTGAGTTCCAAGCTCCCATTTCACAACACACCTTCAAATCGGGATGTTCTGAACCTACACTTTCACGCTAAGATCAGTTTTGGGAGTTCTATTCGCCTGAATTCCATTCCATAAAGCCGTACAGACTCTTTAATGTCTTGGCTATCCACTTATGTGATCAAATTCATTACTAGATTTCCCTAGACCTCACCTGACTTAGATTTCATCCAAGTCTGGCCTAGGTTAAAAATTTCCAAGTTACTATTCAGAAGTTTTCTGGCCCAAATTCCTTCTCCATTGGCTTTTCCATAACCAATGGAACAGGTCGTTACAATAGATACCAATTTAACCATCACTCATTCCCGAGTGACAAACTAGGAAAAACAGGCTAAGGCAATAGTAGAGTAGTACCTGAATCGTCGAATAACTTGGGATACTTGTCTCGCATGTCCTTCTCAGTTTCCAAGTAGCTTCCTCAACCGGAGGATGCTTCCATTGAACTTTCACGGACTCTATCTCCTTGGTCCTCAGCTTCCGGACATCGCGATCAAGAATTGCAACCTGTTACTCCTTATACTGAATGTCTTTGTCTAACAAAACTGAGTCCCATTTTATGATGTAGTCTCCGTCCCCATGATACTTCTTCAACATGGACCTATGAGACACTGGATGGACTTTAGATAGGCTAGGCGGTAAAGCCAACCTATAAGGAACTGACCCTACACAGTCAAGAATCTCAAATGGCCCAATGTATCAAGGACTAAGCTTGCCCTTCTTACCGAACCTTATCACCCATTTCATGGGTAACATCTTTAGAAGAACTTGCTCACCAGCTGAAAATGTCATTTCTCTTACCTTATGGTATGCATACTTATTCTATCGACTTTGGGCTGCTAGAAGCTTAGCTTGGATACTTCTTACCTTATCTTGAGCATCTTTCACTAAATCAACCCCCAAAGGTTTCACATCTCCAGCCTCAAACCACCTTATGGGTGATCTACATCTCCTCCCATAAAGTGCCTCGAACAGTGCCATGTCAATGCTGGAGTGGTAACTGTTATTATAGGAGAACTCACACAATGATATGAACTTATCCCAATGCCCTCCAAAGTCAATCACATATGACCTCAACATGTCCTCTAACACTTGAATAGTTCTCTCTAACTGCCCGTCCATCTATGGATGGAAAGCTGTGCTAAAAGTGAGTTGAGTGCCTAACTCCTCATGCAATTTTCCCCAAAACTTGGATGTGAACTGCGTACCACGATCTGAGATGATGGAAAGGGGAACCCCATACAACCTCACTATCTCTTTCACATAAACCTTAGCCAAATGCTGAGCATTATAGTTTACTCTGACTGAAATGAAATGGGCGGACTTAGTCAGTCTGTTAACAACCACCAAAATGGAGTCAAACTTTCCCAAGGTCTTGGGAAAACCAACAACGAAATCCGTAGTTATCCTTTCCCACTTCCATTTCGGGATTGGCATTAGCTGAAGCAAACCTGCAGGCCTTTGGTGCTCTTACTTTACTTGCTGACAGTTTTGGCACTTAGCCATAAACTCCGCTATGTCTTTCTTCATGCCAGACCACCAATAAAACCGTTTCAAATCTTGATACATCTTGGTCACACCCATATGAATGGAATACCGCGAACCATGGGATTCTGACAACATCTTTTGAATTAAGTCATCCACTCGGGGATCACAAATTCTTCTCTTCAAACTGAGCACACCTCCCGCATCAAGAACCACATCTTGTGCCTTACTATACATTGTCTTCTTTCTGAGCTCATTCAAACTCTCATCCTCAAAGCTAACACCCCACCTTTCTCTGAGATGCCTAACTGCATGAACTTAGACTCCAAAGTCTGAATCTGCTTGGCCAAAGGTCGCTTGGGCACACCAAAGCAAGATAAACTACCCATACTTACCGTCTTTCGGCTTAGTGCGTCCGCCACCACATTCGCCTTACTCGAATGATACTGGATGGTAACATCATAATCATTGAGTAACTCCATCCACATTCTCTGCCTCAAATTCAGGTCCATCTGAGTGAATACATGATGTAGACTACGATGATCAGTAAACACCTTACACTTGACACCATGAAGGTAATGTCGCCAGATCTTTAGAGCAAACACTACCGCTGCCAACTCCAAGTTATGTGTTGGGTAATTTCTCTCATGCACCTTCAGCTGTCACGATGCATAACCTATGAAATTTCTTTCCTACATCAACACAACACCCAAGCCTGAATGTGAATCATCACAATAAACAATGAAATCTTTACCTTCCACCGGCAGTGTCAGAATATGTGTTGTGGTCAGAAGAGTCTTGAGTTTCTGGAAGCTCTCTTCACATTTGCCAGTCCACTCGAAAGGCATCTCCATTTAGTCAGCTTGTCAAATGCTTGGTGATAGAAGCAATATTTTTCACAAACCGATGATAGTAGCTCGCAGCCCCACAAAACTCATAACTTTAGTCACATAGCTAGGCCGGACCCAATTCTAGACTGCTTCGATCTTTTGGGGATATACCATTACCCCTTCATTTGAAACCACATGCCCCAAAAAGGCAAATTAAGTCAACCAGAACTCACACTTGGAAAATTTTGCATACAACTTCTGTATTCCAAGGACACCCAAAATGATAAGAAGATGGTCGACATGCTCTTCCTTACTCTTCGAATAAACCAAGATGTCATCAATAAAGACGATAGCAAAAGAATCCAAGAATGGTTTGAACACACCGTTCATCAAACTCATGAAGGATGTGGGGGCATCGGTCAACTCAAACGACATCACTAAGAACTCATAGTGTCCATAGCGGGTCCTGAATGCCTATTTGGGTTCATTCTCAGGCCTAATCTTTAACTGATGGTAACTAGACCTTAGGTCAATCTTAGAGAAAATTGATGCACCCTGCAACTGGTAAAAAAAATCATCTATCCGAGGCAACATATACTTATTTCGAATGGTGACACTATTCAACTACCGATAGTCTATTCACATCCTCATACTACCATCCTTCTTCTTAACAAACAAGACGGGAGCACCCCCACGAAGAAGCACTAGGACAGATGAAACTTTTATCAAGAAGCTCCTGGATTTGAGATTTAAGCTCTCTTAATTCTGCTAGAGCCATGCAATAAAAATGAGTGGAGATGGGGCGAGTGCTCGGTTCCAAGTTAATGGAGAAATCTATATCCTTATCCGGAGGCATACTAGACAAATCGGTAAGAAACACTTCCTTGAATTCAGACACTACATGAATAGATTCAATAGAGGGAGACTCAGCCTCAACATCCCAAATATGAGCCAAATATGCCAAACACCCCTGCCCCACCAGTTTCCTAGCCCGAACGAAAGATATGACCTTAGCTGGCTTAGGCTTGTACACCTTTTTCCACTCTAACTTTTCCCTACCCGGGATCTCTAGAGTCACAGACTTAGGATTACAATTAAACAAAGCATAATAGGGGGACAATCAAGTCATGTCTAAGATTATATCAAAGTCAGTCATATCCAGAATAACCAAGTCAGCCTAAGTCTGAAAACCCATAAACAAAACAGGACAAGCACGATACACATGGGTGATTATGACAGACTCTCCAACTGGGATATAAATATGGATGGGGGCATTAAGTACATCACAAACCGCATTAAATCCCAAGGCAAACTGAATTGACACGTATGAATAAGTAGAACCCAAATAATAATATAGTAGTCATCTGGTCACAGATAAAAATAATGCATGTGATCGCTGCATCAGACACCTCACTCTTGGTCTTACCCGTAAAGGAATAACACTGAGACTATCATCAGGACGAGCAACCTCCTTGCCTGGCTGCACTGCTCCTTTACCTGCATTACCATTTCTCCGGTCTCTACGACCTCACTGATTTCCTCCTCACCCACCTTGTGGATGTCCTCTACCATTACTATCGCTGCCCATTGGTACCACTGCTTTGGTTTGCTGCTGCACGGGGTCAGACATACGCAGATGGGGACAATCTCTCCTCATGTGCCCAGGTTCTCCACTTGTAACAACTGCGGACAAAAGACAACCTGTTGGCCGACGTAGGTTCGGATCCTTGACTATCCCGAATGGAATTCTACTGTGGAGTTCCCGAGTAACCAACTGTAGAATCGGGCATGGCTAACTGAATTGGCTGGGCTGCAAGTGTTGGCCTACCTGAACCTCTAGAGTAGGAACGATGAAAATTACCTGTGCTCTTGGGCTTCTTAGCCAAAGCCTTGGCTTGCCCATCACATCGAACTCCTTTCACTTTCTTCACAAAGTTTATCACCTCATTAAAAATTTTACTTGTAGAGGTCATGTGAACAGACAATACTTGTAACTTGGGATTCAATCATTTGATGAATAGATGGATCCTCTCCTCCTCTGAAGTTACCAACTGGGTAGCATATCTGGACAAGGCATGGAACTTCCCCTCATAGGCAACTACAGTCATACCACCCTGCTCCAAAGCCATAAACTTATCCTTCTTGGGATCCCTCAATGTATGGGGCATATACTTCTCCAGGAACAGAGCATAGAACTACATCCAAGTGAGTGGGGGCAAGACTAGTGATCTGCATTCCACATAGGCCCTCCACCACTGCTTAGCCTCACCTTGAAGCTGAAAGGTCACGAACTCTACTTCATGCTGGTGTATAATTCCCAACTTGTGAAGCCTCTCATAGCAATCAATAATGAACTAATAGGCATCCTTACTCTCAGAACCATGGAACGTAGGCGATATCAATTTCAGAAACTTAGTCAACATCTCATGCTCAATACCAGCCATAACAGGACCCATAGGGGATGGAAGAAGGCATCAGTGCCTGGTGCTCCATCCACCTTGGGAACAATAACAACAATGGGGAGGTTGGCCGGTGGTTGAGCCGCTTGCACTGTGGAAAGGACTCCGGGGCCGACCAACCCCTTCAAGAAAGTTATGATCTGCTGAGTTAATATTGGGTGGTTGAGCTGCTTGCACTGTAAGAAGGACTCTGGGTCGACCAACCCCTTCAAAAAGGCCATGATCTGCTGAGTTAACACTGGGTCTAAGGGAGGAATGCCAGTATTCCCAACCTGTACATCCTTCTTTGGTCCAACATCCTCTTCTTCTTCCAATTCCACATTCTCTTTTCACTCTTCTTGGGGTACAAGAGGGGCCTCTTCCCTAGGAACATTCTCGGTTGGGACTCCACCCCTGGCGGGTGCCATTCTTCCTCGGTCTCTCCCCCTTCATCTTCCCCTACCCCTGCCTCGACCATAGCCTCTGGCTGTGGACTCTTCTACTGAATCAATGATGAGGGCTACGGGCCTGACGCCATTGTATTGCGTGTTAACCATCTGTAGATAGAAGAGTGAAGGAGATTAGATACCAATTTGGATCGGCAGATACCAATTGAAATCAAGTCATAGCACGAAAGGAGAAGAAAATAGAGAGATTTCCTAAAGCCCGGTAGCCTCTTTAAGAAAAATACAGATGTCTCCGTACCGTTCCGTAAGACGATACTAGACTCATTTTGCTACAATGAGATCATCGAACCTAGGGATCTAATACCAACTTTGTCACGACCCAGACCGTCGCGATTGGCACCCACACAAATCCTCCGGTGGCAGAACCATTACTACAACCCAACTAAGCAATGAACAGAAAACTAAGCATTTAAAGATACATAAACAAATTTAAATGGCTAAATAAAATACGGAGTTCCCATAAACTCTGAGGGTTTAACTAAACCACTATTGCAAAAATTCAACCCCTAGAACTGAAAGTCATTGTACCAAAACTCTACCAATCAACAAGTCTAAGAAAGATGGGTGCTACTTCGAAAACTAAACATAAGTAAAAGTTTAAACATGTAGTCTAAGTCCGAAAAGAAAGAACTTAAAAAGTGAAGGATCCATGGCATCCTGAAAGAACCGGCTCACCCTTGAATCCAGTCGCGGTCAATAATCTCCTAATTGAGATCTGTCAGTAGCCGCCTGAAAAATGCCCTGTACTCAACAAAGAAAGAGCAAGTGCATTATCAGTACACGAAACCACAGTGTACTGGTAGGATCACGCGGCTACTCCCGTAAGCAAAATATATACAAGCAATTACAGGATAGTAAGCACACATATACATAATACACAGTTCAGTTATCATTTTAGGAGCAACATACAATTACCCAATATCAATAACAGTAAAACATGAACGTAATAATCAAAAGTGGTCCTCTCATGGAACCCACACCTAAATTGTTAGTGTGTCGGAACGTGACACCCGATCCAGTATACATGTGTCGAGACGTGACACCCGGTCCAATATATGTGTCGAAATATGACACCTGATCAGATATATGTGTCAGAACGTGACACCCGATCCAGTCAGCACAACCACAATCACAATCACACCTATAATGAACAGTACTCACAGTCATACAATCAAGTGACAGGTTCATGGCATGTATTGTTCACACATAATCATTTCATTAGATTTGATTTACATTTACCTATTCACATACAGACACGCATACAATTAAGCAATTAACCGGCATATATCACACAACAGGAAATCAAACCATCACCTACCTCGAAACCAAGCCTGAATACTCCTAAGACACTTGAGCATTCCCTTTTCGAAGTCTTTCAACTTGTTCTTGGTCTATAAACAAGTAATTAACGCAATGATCAATAAACAAGGCCTAATTTACCCAGATAATGATCAAACTATCAATCCAAGGCCAAACCCAAGATCCTAATACTCAACTATGGCTTTTCCCACCATCATATTCAGGCCAAAACCCTCCCCCAACAATAATTACCAAAAATTCTAAGTTCTAGGAATTGAAATATGGATTAGGGAAGTAATTTCCTTACCCTTAGAGCTAGAAATCGTGGAAAATTGTCAAGAATCACCTGGGTCGTCCCTTAGCTCTTAAGAACGAAGTTTTGCAGAAAATAATAAAATTGGGGTTTTTCTCCGTCTTAATTCGCGACTGGCCCTCCACGGCGGACCCTATCCCGCCATAGCGGCCCCCCCGACGGCATTAATCCCGCCCCAGCGGCGTGCACGGAGACAGAAGCTCGGAATTTGAGTTCCAAGATCCCATTTCACAACACACCTTCAAACCAAGACGTTCTAAAACTACCCTTTCACGCCAAGATCAGTTTCGGGAGATCTACTCGCTCGAATTCGATTTTGTAAAGCCGTACAGACTCCTTAACGTCTTGGCTATCCACTCTTGTGATCAAATTCATAACTGGATCCTCCATTCATTACCAGATTTCCCTAGACCCCACCTGACTCAGATTTCCCTAGACCCCACCTGACTCAGATTTCGTCCAAGTCTGGCCTAGGCTAGAAATTTCCAAGTTACTACTCAGAAGTTTTCTGGCCCAAATTCCTTCCCCATTGGCTTTTCCATCACGACTGGAACAGGTCGTTACAAATGCTATTATTACCGAATACTGATATCAAAGGAGAAACACGTACGGTGCATCAAACTACCAACAAGCATATTTTACCAGACCTACTAACCTTCTATTCTATCCCGAAATCTTAAAAAATAGAAATCAGTAATAAATAATTAAATATTATAGTTAAACAATAAAATAATTAATTAAGTTATGATTCTAATTGGTATTGAATTGCTCATGAATTGACAGGCTTCTGGCATAAAGATCAATCAAGTGACATACCAAAATATATTTGGAACATCAACAACACAAGTAGCAATGAATTTTGAATGCAGTCCAAGCAATCCATGTAGTGGAATCAAATTACAAGACATAAAACTTACTTATTTGAATAACAAAAAAGCTCAATCTATTTGGAAGAATTAGAGGAAATACTGGAGGAGTCATTTTGCCTGATAATTGTTTATTATAACCCAGCCTTGGGTTTTTATTTTTTTTATTTTTAGGGGTGGGTGAGAGGAAGGAGGCACATGCTGGGACCATTCTTTTTCTATAGGGTTCCAAATTGTTGCGGTAATTATTTAACGGTAATAATATAACTGTTGTTATATTATTTTTAGCAAATATAACAAATATGAGTATTTATAACCAATACTAGTTTATGTAAATGCCATTAAAGTCTTAAACGACTTTGAATGCAATAACATCAACTCAATTACCGCTAAATATTTTTGCAACAATACTAAACAAAAAATCTGTTATTACTACTAAATATCGCTTTTGTTGTAATCATTTTGATCTGTATATGATTTTTTTTTTAATTACAAATAAGTTTGATTTTGGCTCTTATTCTTAACTAGAACCAGTAATTGCATTAATGGATGAGGAAATATTCAATGTCTTTAAATAGTTTTATATTTAAACATGACTTTATATTAAATAAAATTAGAACCTTACAAATATATGAAATATTTCCAAATTTTATATCCGCATGAATGATGTCTAAATTATTAAATCTTCTTGAAAAGGCAACATGAACAATATAAGTTGAATCATAAACTCAAACAAACAAACAAAAAAACATATTAATTAAATATTGAAGTAAGAAAAAAACATCAAAATGGAATTTTTTACATCTATTTATTTTCTCACAGCAATAGGAATTCTAACAAAATGCTTGCCATCACTCCATGACAAACTTCCAAAATTAAAATTACTCTTTCTTTGGTAAGTTGATATTATTTCAACCTCAAAGGAAATCTTCTTTGTGTTGGAATTGAACTTCAACACATTTGGATTTACTTTAATTGCGGTATTTTTTGGAGGTTTAACCACCAACTTATATATCGAGTTGACGTCTCCAACATTTGTAACAGTTCTCCTAACAATAATCGAATTTTTAAGATTTGGAATCGATATTGAAGGAAGATTCAAATCCAACCTAGTAGGTACTTCATTAGGACATATAGTCGAATTTTTCATATCGAAAAAATACGAAGTTGCATTTTGAACCATATCATTTTTATAACCCAACGTGCAAAGATAATTCAAATAATCATTCTTATCCATATCATATATTAAGCCAGGATCCATTGCTCCATTTGGATTACTAATGCCACCTCCAAAATCAAATGGATTAGCAAGATTGTTTGTTCCTTCTGAATAGATTTCAGATGTATATGTATCCTCGTTCCATGCTACACAATTTAAATTGATAAATATTAGGTAATTATAAATTACACACAATAGTGCAAAACCTATTTGAATGATGAGATTAAATTGATTAATAACAATGGGTATTTATCTACAAGAAGCTTAATTTATTAACAAAGAAAATAAAGTAGACAACCTATTAATATTGTAAAAATAACCTATAAGTTAAAATTATTTTCTCAATGAAATTTGGGAGGGTATAAGGTAGTGTAAGTTATACACACAAATATTTTATAAGTTTAGCACCATTATGTAAAATTGACCTAAAACAATGGTAAATTGCATGAATCTTGTAAGAATTTTAAGTAGTGTCAATATATAGTTCATCCGTATTATTTTATGTGATACTTTTTTCCTTTTAGTTCGTTGAAAAAAATGTCACTATACTCTATATTTAGAAATAATATAATTTTTAAATCCCATTTTTCTCTTAATATAATGTTTTACAACGACACAAATATATATTTAATGATTGTTTTAGATCACAAGTTTCAAAATTCTTTCTTTTTTCTTAAATACCATGCCAAGTCAAATGCTGACACATAAAATGGAAAAAAGGTAGGACCAGAGAGCTAAGGAGCTTGTAATGACCCAGTCGGTCATTTTTGGAAAATTTCTTGAATGGACCATTTTGCCCCTCCCAATATCGACCCTGAGTCTTTTATGTTTGAGTTTCAGAAGTTAGTTTCAAACTTTGTGTTCAAAACTGAGAATTTTGTAAGTTTTGAGTTTGAAAGGCTAAAGTGATTAATAAAGTGGTTTTCGACGTCTTTTGGAGTTTCAAGTGTCGAAATGGAATTCAGTCGATTCCATTAGTCCTAAATTGTGAAATCTGATCAGTGAGAATTGTCGGTTTCAGATACAAAATCTTTCTAAGGATTTGAGATCCTAAGTTGTGAAATTATGGAAATTTAGCCTTTGGGTTGACCTTGGACAGGGTTCGGATGCTAAGAGCGGAATTTCAAGAGTACTTCCGTTGGATTCAAGGGATGATTTTAGGCCTAGGTGAGGTCTTGGTTGATTTTTGAGAGGTCCCAATCTTTTTTTTAACCTTTTTAGGTGTTGAGTTAGTTTTCTTGTGGTTTTTCACGGATGTTGTATCAAGAAGACCTCAGATTCTTGTTTTGATGGTTCCATTGAGTGCAGAACGTTGAGTATAATTATTTTGCATGTTGTTTGTATGCACAGGATTCTAAATGAATTTCGATGGTTGATTTGATGTTTTGGTCTTGACAGTGTTTTCTGGTGTTGCATGCCTCACTTTTGCGGAGGTCCTGTCACTTAAGCGAACCCCTAGTCACTTTTGTGACATCTGAGAGGGGTTTGACCTGTCATTTTCGGGGTTTAAGCCTCATTCTTCTATTTTTGAGTTTGGGAAATCTTTGGTGGTGTTTTTGAAAGGATTTCTTGTGCCAAATCAGTTGGGTAATGATTCTTAACTTTCAAACTTCATTTTCCTTTGATTATTTATGAATTCTAACATCAAAATTTGGGATTTTGATTGGTAAATGACAAGATTTTTCAAGAACTCGAGTTCTTAACTAAATTGGAGATTGTGAATTGATTTTAAGTCCTTTTTCGAAATGTTTTTCACCAACGAGTTCCTAATGCCTTGAATAACATTTTCATGTATTAAATTTCGGATTCAAACTTTATTTTTGGAATTGAGTTTTGAGTTGTTTGACCCATTTTTCAAAGAAATTGATGTATGTATGTTGTTTCAAGAATGTGATTATGAATACTTGATTGATATAGATTGTGTGGATTTGGAAGTGATTCAGAAGGGTAAAGTTCAACTCTTGGAGTGATTATTGATTGATTTAAGGCAAGTGATCTCCTAAACCTTGAATTCTAGTAGAATTCGTGTATTCCCTTTGTTGTTTGTGTGTTAGGAGTAATGGGGATGAGATGAGGTAATTGTCCACTTGATAAATCTTAATGAATAAAAATGGGTTGAAATAAAAAGGCTATGTGATGAACATGATAATGTGTATTGCCTTGTTGTGATTCTTATTGATTGATTGATGAAATGCTTGATAACAGGAATGTGGACTTGAATCACATCATGTGGTGTGATATTGCTTGTGTGCATTGATTGTTGAACACCGTAATGAGACTTATGATGGTGATGATGTCGAGATCTTTTCCGACAAGTGTTTATGATGCCGAGGTCATTGTCGGCGAGTGTTATAAAGCCGACGGAAAATAGTTCCAGCTAGTGAAATAAAATCGATGTGAAATTGTTCCGGCTAGTGATATAAAATCGATGAGAAATGGTTCCAGATAGTGAATTGATATAAAGCCGATGGGAAATGGTTCAGACTAGTGATTTGATATAAAGTTGTTGGAAAATGGTTCTGGCGAGGGATTGATTATTGTGACTTGATGCATTTGATGCTTATGTGTGACTTGCTTGTTAATTGTGATTGATGTTTTTGTTGCGTGTGACTGATCTACTTGACATTGAGATTGACTTACTTTGATTTGTTTGATTGTTGATTTTCGACTATTGAACTGTGGATATTGGGCCTTGTGAGCTGTATATTGTAGTATTGTTAGGTTGAGCTGATTTCTGGGTAGGTTGTAGTTTGAGGAGATTCGGTTGGAGTGTAAGGGGTATTAGATTTCTAGCTAGATGTCTTGTTTATTAGATTTCTTGCTGGGTACCGTGTTGTTGATACTTAATCCTTGCTTCTACACTTGTGTAGGTTCTAAGCCTGGATCCGTGTGATCTCTTTTTTCTTCTGATTTCAAGGCTTGTTAATGATTTGGAGAGGTAGCTTCTTGTCAGTTTTGTGGTTCCTCTTTTTCCTTTTCTTTATACCTTGTTCTATTTGAGAAACAAAGACCGAGACTTGTAATTATTTCAATTCCACACTTTATATATTTAGTGGCTTGTTCACGTGACAACCAGATTTTGGGGATTTTAATAGAAAAAAATAAGTTTTCCGCTTTATCTTGTTCTTGCTTTATATTTCCGCATTTCTTTCATTTTCGTTAGGTGAAGGTTGACTTGTCTTGGTGGGAATAGACAAGCGTCATCACGTTTATTTTTGAATCATGACAAAACTGAAGACCCTTTGTTGAATATATATTGGTATAATATAGTATTTTGAACACTCTTAGAATCAACAACTGGAGATATATAGTGCAATGACAATGGTATGCATGAAACTTATACAGTGCCCAGGTTCGATTCCTTGTGTCCTTAAGATATTAAGAAACACACAATTTTGATTTGAAGTGAGCAGTAGCACGGTGGCAATTGGGGGTAGAAGTATGAAGGGCATGCAAGATTGAATTTATAGAGTTGCTCTTCTTTTTTTTTTTGGAATTTACTATTCAAAATTTGGACACTTTTCATTAAATTTCTGACTACGCCACTGACAAAAAAATATATAATATAAATTGATAAAATATTACCTGTAGTCACAAGTGCAGATTTAATAGCTGCAGGAGACCAATCAGGATGTGCCACTTTAAGAAGTGCAACAATTCCTGAGACATGAGGAGCTGCCATGGATGTTCCTGACATGAGTTGGAACCCATTGTTTCCCTTGTTAGGAGGAGCTGCTGCTAGTATACCAACTCCAGGAGCTGCAACATCAGGCTACAATAATATTTGGAAAAATTAGAGAAAATATCAGTCCATTTCAATTTAAGTGAGGCATGAGGTTTAATAATTAAATCTTTTGTTTGGTAGAGTGCATTAGAAAAAATAATGTATGTATTAGTTTTGTGTATTAATAATAATTTATTTGGTCTGCTTTTTAAGCACTTTATTGTTTTTAAGCACTTTTTCACGATAATTATGGAGAGTATCTTTGAAAATAATTATTAAAAAAAGTGTAATGCATGCTATTTTTAATACATCAAACAAACAATGCATAAGAAATAATCTCTGCATAATTAATGCAAGCATAACTAAGAACTTGTTTGACATTGCTATAATTGAGAGGCCAAAATCACATATTTTGAGAAAAACCACTTATATTGAAAATTAAGGCGGTCGCCAAATTAGTTAAGCTACTTTTAAATGAAAGTAGAAGCAGTTTTTTGGTAGTTGGGAAGAAGCTAGAATTTTCCGCTTCTTAAAAAAAAGAAGTAAGAGCGAAAAATTAATTCTTTCAAGACCAAAATATCCCTACCATACATACATATTTGTCAATATATCCCTTATTATTTAATTAACATATCTCACGAGTTTGAGTTTTTCGATTTATTTTTCATTTTTATATAGAATTTTTTTTAATTTTACGTTTATGTATCATTATTTTATATTATATATTATTTTACGTATTATTTTGCTAGATTAGAAAAAGAGAAACTAATATTGATTTGAAAATTTGAATTTGTACATTTGAATTTAATTTAAAAATTTATAATAGTTATTTAAAATGTTTTCTCTATAAAATAATATTTATACTAAAGTAATTAATACTTGCCCTTTTCATAAGTTGACTCTCCAATTTTATCTTCATTTTTTTTAATAAAAAAAAAGAGACACAATCTGCTTATTAAAAATACTTTTCAACTGTATTAGCTAAATATAAATTATTTTATTTCAAAAGTATCTCTCTAAAAAACTATTTTTAAAAAGTGCTTCTAAAAATAAGCAGATTTTTAGCAACAACGTCAAATAGGCTCTAATACAAAACATTACTAACATACTCTATTTAACATTATTCTTATACACCCTACCAAGTGTTTCATGTCTTAAACTAAAGAGGTGGGTCATGTAGCAAAATGTTGTTCGAATCTTGTGATTTTAAACAAGTCATGTGAATTATTAAAATTAGAGAGCTACTATATTTGCAAAGTTTCATACTCTTATAAAAAACTAGAAAGAAAAATAAGACACTTGAATTGAAACAGAGGATGTAATATTCACTGAATATTTTTCATATGGTGATTTTCACATATATTTGTATACTATGTATAAAAAATAATGAATTCAATTGAACCCGTGAATTTATGCTGTACTCATCAATAATTTTGAGACTCTTATTGATGTAATTTATTTGAGGAATTTAATCATGTCAAAATAATGCATAATTATATATTTACCTTCAAAATGTCTGGAGCAAAGGAATTTGGACCTCTTGATGAGAACTTAGCCACCTTTAGGAATACCTCATTGCCCTCAACAACCATAGTTTGACCCAATTTAATCATAGGATCTTGGTTACTGTTGCAAACAATAAATTAATGTAATTACTATAACATATCATACTAAGGTTTATGTATTGAATAATATTAAATAGGGGTATGAAAGTTAGAGATAATTGCAAGGGAAAATGACTTCTGCTCAAAAGGGAAGGAAGTTAGGTTTTTCTGATAATTAAACACTAGAAAGTAACTAATTTATGTCAAATCAAATACTCCCTCCGTCCAGTTTTTACTTGTCCATTATACTAAAAATAGTTGTATAACAATATTTGTTCAGTTTGAAACACCAAGAGATAATTTACCTTGTTATGTTTATTTTACCTTTGGTATTAAACACAATTCAATATGTAATGCATTTCTCAAAAAATATATTACTCCTATTATTTATTATTTCTTAAAGTGTGTGTCAAGTTAATAACAGACAACTATTGTTGGACAGATGAAGTATATCGTTAAAATCTTCCAACTATAAGAAAATACATAAAGAAATGAAATATAAAAAATGAGTTAAGAGGGATATATACATACTTTGATTTGCATTGTTGAAAATAATCTAGTATTTGAGTTCCTTGCTCCACATCAACAGTAAAAAATGGTATAGGAACACCAATAAGTTGATTGAAGTCAGTATTTTGTTCAAGAGGGGGAGTAACACAAATTAAAGCCAAGACCCCAGTATTATTTAGAGTTGTCAAATAAAACAATACATCTTTTTTGTCTTCTAAGAAAAGCATTACAACTTTTCCTTTCACCTCTTTAACAATAGATTTAAGCTCTTCTTTACTGCAAATAAAAAATAAAAATATTAACAATGTCACATATTTAATTATTATTTTTTAAGAAAAAGTGAGAGAGAGGTTGTATTAACTTGTAATCTTTATTGAATGATGCAATATATATACATTTCACTTACTTTGTTACATCTCTAGCAACCAACAAAGGAGCAAAGGCTTGATCCTTCCCTTGAAAAATTTCTTGAGCCTACAATTTTAGTCAAATACTTTTAAAAGTCTATACTAAATTACTAATAGGTACATGGAAGAAGCAATCAAATTATTAGAAACTCGCAGGACTAATACATTATTAATTTTCGTATAATTTATACAATGCTAATTGGTAGTTTGATAGGAAATTATTTTTTCATGTATAAAATTAATACAAATTTAGTTGATAGCTTAGAAACTCGCATAACTAATACATGTATAAATTTAGAGAGAATCTATGTATTATTTTATGCAGGATAGAATAAGGTGGAATAACGAATACATGTATAACTAATCCATGCATAAAAGAATACATAAATTCATTCATAACTACTTCCTACATTAATAATGCATGCATAACTTTAACCAACTACCAGATGACCCCTTATAACTTACAACTAATTATAAAAGATCTAGAGATTTACTAGTATTATCAGCTTGTTGTTTCCAAGTTTTAGTCTTACTAGTATTGTCTTGAAATATGAAGTACTTATTTCTTTATATAATAATAAGAAGCAAGTGAGTTTATCCATTGTTATCTATATCAAATATGGATCAGATCAAATATTTATCCATTTTCTGCCAATTCATATTTGACTCGAATGGCTCATTTCTTACCCTACGTATAACTTACAATTAATTATAAAAGTTCTAGAGACTTACTAGTATTGTCTTGTTGTTTCCAAGTTCTAGAGACTTACTATTCTTGTCTTAAGTGGGTTTACTCATTTTATCGATATCAAATATGGACCAGATTGAATATTTATCCGTTTTCACTTGATTCATTTCCTGTCAATCTATATTTGACTCAATCTGCTCATTTATTACCCTTATCATTTACAATTAATCATAAAAGTTCCATAGACTTACTAGTATTGTATTTGTCTTGTTGTATCCAAGTTCTAGAGACTTATTAGTATTGTCTGGTAATATGAAGTAGTTATTTCTTTACATAACAAGAAGCAAGTTGATTTAACCATTTTTATCCGTATCAAACATGGGACCTGTCGAATACTTATCTGCTTTCACCTGACTCATTTTCTATCAACCTATATTCGACTCGACCTACCCATTTGCCATCTCTAAGTTTAACTTACAATTACTCATAAAAATTCTAGAGACTTACTAGTATTTTCTTGTAATCTGAAGTAATTATTTCTTTACATAATAAGAAGCAAGTTAATTTACCTATTTTTATTCATATCAAATATAGGTCGTATCGAATACTTATCTGCTTTCCCTTAACTCATTTCCTATCAATTCATATTTGACTCGACCAGCTCGTTTGTCACCCCTACATATAACTTACAATTAATCATAAAAATTTCAGAGACTTACCAGTATTATATTGTCTTGTAATATGAAGTACTTATTTTAAGAAGCAAGTTCATTTATCCATTTTTATGCATATCAAATATTGATCGTATCGAATACTTATCCGCTTCCACATGACTCATTTCCTATCAACTCATATTCGATTGGACCCACCCATCCCTACATGTAACATATCTACAATATAATAATAAAAGTTGTAGAGACTCTTACTAGTATTGTGTGGTTGTTTCCAAGTGTTAAAGGAGTAACAATATCTCTATCTTCATTGCTAGCAGCAACAGTTATTATCCATGGAGAAACATTACCAATAGTGTTTGGTTCAGGTCCAGTATTTCCACCAGCAGCAACAAAAGGTATGCCATGTGATACTGCATGAAAAGATCCTATCCCTAAAAGACTTTCAAAATCAACTTCACTAAATACACGACCATTAAAACCAACAGATGCTGATATTATGTCAACTCCATCTTTTATAGCATCATCAATAGCAGCAAGGGCATCAGCACCACCTAAATAAGTTTCTCCATCTACCTTATTAATCCAACATACCTGTTCAAAACAATTAAACTAATATCAGCTAGTGCAGAGGCCAAGCTAGGTGGGGGTTCCTGAGTTCAGACGTCTGAACCTAGTAGCTTTTCTGTAGATCCTATATTTTTACAAGAAAATTAAATAAATATAAATGTATATTAACTTGTGAACCCCTAACAAAATTGATTGATGACTCAGTCGTAAGTAGGTGTGTCAATGGTACGGTTCGGTCGGTTATTTTTTAAAAGAAAAAAGGACAAATATACCCCCGAACTGACGTAAATGGAATGCAGATACCCTCCGTCATACTTTTGGAACATTGGTGCCCCTGCCATCCAAAAATTAGAACATATATACCCTTCACCCTAAAGAGCGGCTAAATAGGGACACGTGGCACAATCTTATCCGTCGATCCGATATTTAATAAATATCGGGTCGGTGGATAAAATTATGACACGTGTATGTCCGTTAGTATAAAGGGTATGTATGCTTTAGTTTTTGGACGGCAGGGCCACCAATGTCCCAAAAGTGCTGGTGTAGAGGCAGAGGCGTATCCAGGATTTCGGCTAGATGGGTGCACGATTACGAAAAAATATATTTTAAATATAAATTTGATCAATTTGACTTTTAGTTTGTATATGAACCATTAAATTTTAAAAATTATAGGTTCAAAATGTATAATATTACTAGTTTTAAATTTTAATATACACATTTGATTTAATTATATAAAAAATTAACAATGTTAAATTTTTTAGGAATTTTCAATGTAACACACTTGAAAATTTTGAAAGATTAAAGGAAAAAAACAAAAGTAAAATTAGCTGAAACGTCAAAAGTGTAACCGATAACCACTTGAAAAGGTGTTACTCACAGAGACAAGATAGATACAAGATTTAAATTTATATCCTTACTTAGAAAGGTGCACCCAATCATCATCACATTATTATATAATATACTTTGAACATGGGTTCACACATCTATATTTAAATATTTTTAAAAAAATATAACACTACTACACATGATCTAGAGAGGGGAGCATGGGTTCACGTGAACCCACGGCACCCCTCTAGATACGCCTCTGTGTAGAGGCGGAGCTAGGTGGGGGTTCCTGGGTTCAGACGAACCTAGTAGCTTTTTTGTAGATCCTATATTTGTACTAGAAAATTAAATAAGATAGATTAATTTTCCAACCATACCTTATAAATTGCTAATCTTGCAAGTGGTGCTCCTCCTCTTGATGTTCCCATGTTAAGACCATAGTATTGAATATTATTAACATAAGAACCAGCAGCTGTATAGGCAACATGTGTACCATGTCCATCTTCATCTAATGGTGATAAATTATATGATTTTTCAGCCATTGTTTGGTTTAGTTTATATTCTTCCATCAATCCTTTTATATACCAACGAGCTCCAATAATTTTTTTGTTACAATGTTTTGTGGCATTGAAATTTGCTTCTGATTTGCAACTACCTTTCCATCGAGACGGAATTGGACCTAGCTCTTTATCGTTAAAACCTTCTAAGTCTCCCCATATACCTATAAAAAATTGTCTTTTAGCGTGTAACTTCTACACATATCAATCGTTATATAAAATACTTTATTGATAACAACAAGAACATATCTAGGATAAGTGGGATCTACGAAGAGATAGTATGATATATAGACTTTATGGCGAGTTGTTTCTGATAGACCTTCAACTCAAGATAAATCATATCAAAGCATTCGAAAAAGTATTTTATTGAGTTGAGGTGTATGTCCTAGATTTTATAGGAAAAATAAGTATTTTTTGGTAGTAGCAGAAGTTATTTTCAAAAGCCAGAAAATAATGTACGTATATTTTTCATAAAATACTTTTTGAACATTGACTAAAACACATACTATTTCTCTATTATTGATAAAAGTATTTTTCAAATTGATTAGCCAAATACAAAGTGTTACAAACACTAACGATAAAACACTTTAAAAATAAGTAGATTTTGAAAGTTTAAACAAACAAACTGTTAGTATTCAGAGGTGTATCCAAGGAGGGGTCACCGGGTTCACGTGAACCCATGCTTCCCTCCCGAGATCATATATAGTAGTTTTATATTTTTAAAATATATTGAAATATAGATGTGTGAACCTACACTTGGAGTATCATATAATGAGATGATGACTGGGTGCACCTCTCTACGTGAGGTTATAAATTTGATTTTTATATTAATCTTGTTTCATTTGTCTTTCTAAAATTAGATAACACCTCTCTAAATGGTTATCGGTAACACTTTTGCATTTTAATTAATTTTGGACCTATAATATTAAAATTTTAATGGGTTTCCGTAATAAGAACCTAAATGTCGAACCGATCAAATTTTTATGATCAATATTTTTGTAATGATGCACCCATCATCTCGAAATCCTGAATACGCCTCTGTTAAATAGTATTTAGACTGAAATATTTAGATGTGTATTCAGATTTTAATCATCTTAAATCTTAATTTTACGTAAAAAGTTAAAAAAAAAAATTAAACCTGTATCGACAACGCCAATGATTATTCCATCACCCTGATTTGTTTTGTTGAGAAGATTGTTGGGATCACTTTTAGAAAGACCCAAAAAATCCCAACTTCTTGTTGTATGAGTCTTGTAAATTTGATTTTGTATAACTCGAATCACACCAGGTAATTCTGAAATACAATTTAAACACATATATCAACTTTATAATAAATAACACATTGAATTTCTAGAATTTTTTTAAAAAAATTTAGAAGGAAAAAGACTCAAATATGTCACCAACTTTGAGAATTTTTTTATCTATATCATAAGTTAAAAGTCTGCCTCATCTATGTTATTTTCGTTTGAGAAAAAGCTCATTGTCATTATTTATCAACCAAAAACAATTCTGATTTTACGAAACCATTTTTATACGTGGTCAATTATGATTCGGCCACATCATTAATTAAATCATTTTTTTAAAGAGAAAAAACTCAAATATGTCATTGTACTTTGAGAAAAAGCACATCATTTCAATTAATAAATAATGACATAAATGAGCCGTTTTTCAAATGGAAATGACATAAATGACCCCTTTTTCAAAATTTGACGACATATTTAAATCTTTTCTCAAAATTCGATGTATATTTAAGTATTTTCCCGATCATACATATGCTAGTTTTATAAGGCACAAATGCATGTTTGTGGAAGTATTTTTTTTTAACCAAAAGAAATAACAATATACCTCTAATTTGTTTAACTTGAGAATCAGTCAATTTAGCAGCAAATCCAGAAAAGCCATGTCTATAGCTATATATCATATTTTTTTTGCCTTCTTCTTTACTGCATGACCAGAAAATACGAGTTTAAGTTTTATGTAAAATCATAAAATATTTTTACAATCAGATCGCTCATAAGATAATTACAAATAAATTTCTGTGATAAGCATTATGAGTAACTATTTATACATTAATTGTGTAAAATACTTTTGTGCATTGTAGATAAAAAATGAAATAGTCATATTAATGTATTAATTATCATTAATAGGGATTTATAATAACATAATATTACCTACCTCCCAATCACTTGACCTAATATGTCATGATGTGAATCAGTGATAAGTTCATGATCATCATGTGGCTTGTGTCCCAAGTAAATGATGTAAAGCTGTACATCAAAAGGGTATAAAATCAACAGCCAATCATAATTTATCTCAATGGCATGTTGACGCTCAATTGTGTGTTTATTCCCTTTTCTTAATAGTAAATATGTATATAAAATTATTTACCTTAAAATAATAATGCGAAGAAAAAGTAATATGTTGAAAGTAAGAAGTATGAAAATTTGAGATCAAATGATAAATACCAATAATAAGATATACCTTGTTTATGTTTCATTTCTTCAATAAATTTAGTAATGAGCATCATGATGGTTCTATTGTTTCGATGGAGAGAAAAATCTATGATTAACTATTAAGAAAATTTTCTATTTCAACGAATTTTATTTTATTTTATTAAAACTGTGTTCAACTCTATCCCTAGAGTATATTGAATAAACATAAATGGATATAACATAGTTTCTCTTATTAGTATTAATTATAGGTCTAGGAACAATATTTTATGCGGTGCTTACGATTTAGTAACTATCTTTCTAACCTAGAATATTTCAGTTTATGCTCTTGCCTGTTATCTAGATATACCAAGAAATATGTACGGTGGAATTAGGCTACTATAAAATATTTACTAATGGGTACGAATTATTCTTTAAATTTATGTTTTCATAATGGTGTCTAAAATGCAAAAATAACAAGTAAATCCCAAAAAATAATAAAGAAGCACAAGTTTCCAATACTTTTTTATTAAAAAAAACACCTTTATATAAAATTCAATAATCTAACAAAAAATATACCTTAGTATCAGCTTCTTCTGCTTTTGCGATTATTTCACATAAACATGTAAAGATTAACAAAAATAATAAAAGAACATAGGAAAAAGTTGGATTATTCATTTTTTTTAATTCTCTCCTTCTATGATAAAAAATTGTGAAAGGGAGAAGATAACCCAACTTTTGGATGAATTTCAAAAACAACTTTGATTAATTAAATTAGATAATACTTGCAAGGTTTATATAGCTTATTACACGAACCCCACCGAGTAGAGAAAAATAATGTGTGCCTCATATTTTAAGTACAAGTATTAGCCATTTAATTAGTTTCGTACAAATAAATTGTTGCTACTTCTACTCCTTTAATGTAATTATGCCTCACAAAAAAAATGAAGGGGTATTTTTGTGTTTATGGAAATTAAGGTTTTCAAGAATATGTTGCATAAGTTGAGGTAGAATATTATCACGATTCAAAAATCGGGTGTGATGACACCTGTCTTATCCCACCAAGACAAGTCAGTCTAAACGATCCTCGATAACTAGTGGATACACTTAGTAGTCAGGTTCTATACCCCTGGCAAGGTATAGGACGGCCCTGGCAGCGTGAGACAAAACATTGTATCACCACATAGCTCTTAAGTGATGTTTGCCGGTTAGGGAAACTCCCACAAAAGTATTTTGTCATCCTATATACACAGAGTTAATTGTATTTTCATATATAACTAGAGTTTATATTGTAGCTTTGCATACAAATTGAGTTACTATTGCATTCTAAGTACACAGAGTTGTTACCATGTTTTAAAGCTTTTCTTTATACTGTTTTATATTGAAATGAGTTCAGTTCAGTTGAGTTGAGACCAGGTTTGTTCTTTCAGTTCCTTTTCAAGCTTATGTCTTATTTTAGAATTCCCCTCGCATGCTCGTACATTCAATGTACTGATGCCATTTGCCCTGCATCGTTGTTATGATTAGATACAGGTAACCAAAATCAGCACCATACACTTCGTTGATCCAGTTGAGCATTCAGAGTCTTGTGGTGAGCCTCCTTGCTTTCTGGGAGACCCCCATTTATATTGCTGTAGTAGTTTTCAGTTGTTAGGATGATCGAGGGTCTTGTCCCGACATCCTTCCTAGTTTAGAGGCTTCATAGACAGTTAGTTAGTTCATTTGTCATTATCTTGTTATTGGTTTATGTTTTGAGATTTGAGTTCCCATCTTGGCTAGTTGAATGTTTCTTTTAAGACATTCTAAGTTTATTTCATGAGTTTATCTTTTGAGACTATTTCTTTGTTATTTAAGTCTTCCGCTGAGTAGTAAGCCAGGCAAGGGTTAGCTTGGAGCCAAAAATGGTTCTCGAGTGCCAGTCCCACCCAGGGTGTAGGCTCGGGGTGTGACATCATAGATCGTTTAAGGCTTCACAGTTTGTGAAACTCTTCATGGGTCGTCTTGCCGGTCGCCAAGCTGCACTTGCCCAACAATGCTTCACTAAAACAGGCATAACGCTTTGCTCCAAACTTGAAATGAGGCAAACTTGGTGGCGTTGGGAAGAGGACTTAAAGTACTTTAATTCGATAAGTCATGGGATATCTAATTCATTTTGTGCTGAGAGATATAACCATTGGAAGTTGAAAAAGAACTTAAAAACGGATGGATCCCTTTCATGAATAACTTCGCGGTCCGTGTGAAGCTTCACAGACAATCTAAGTGTCTGTGAACATTCGTGGGTGTTGGGTTCAACTTCACGGGCAAGGTGACGGGTCGTGGACCCCTTCATGGCCCGTGAACATCTTTGTAAAGTAGATTTCTATGTTTACCCTTCACCACGGCTCGTTGTACGGTCTGTGACACCCTATACAGACCATAGAGCCTTCCATACTTGTACACTTGTACTCCACTGAAGCCTTTTCTCTTTTACATTCCAAGTTCCAATTTTTGAGGTGTTACAATGAGTTCTGAAGGTTGTCTTAGGGATATCTGAAGTCCTAATATTCAGTTAATGATAGCCGAACCTCAAATCAATCTTAGAAAACAAAGATGCTCCATGAAGTTGATCAAATAAGTCATCAATACGAGGAAGATGATACTTGTTCTTCATTGTTACTTTGTTCAACTATCGATAATCAATACACATTCTCATGGTTCCATCCTTCTTCCTTACAAACAAAACAAGAGGACCCCAAGGAGACACACTGGGGTGGATGAATCCCTTACTCAAGAAGTCCTGTAATTGATCCTTCAACTCTGCGGGAGCCATGCGATAAGGAGGAATAGAGATAGGTTGGACACCCAACTCTAAGTCAATAGAAAAATCAATATCCCTATCTAGATGAATACATGGAAGATCACTAGGAAAAACATCTGAACCTCTCTAACAACGGGCACATAATCCATGGAAGGTGGCTCAACACTATTATCCCGAATAAAGGCCAAATAAGACAAACACCATCTATCAACCAATCTATGAGCTCGAATCAACCAATTCTCGTACATTTTACCATATATTTTAGGAATACTTAATTATTAATTCTCATAATATCTCTTACCATATATTTAAGTACTCCTTAATTATTAATTTTCCCAATACCTCTTTCCGTATATTTTCTCTTACCACATATTTTAGAACTCCTTAATTTTAAATATTATAAAAATAATAAATCAAAAAGATTAGAAATATAGTAAATGATAATTTTGTCCATTTTAGAATTTTTTAATGAAGATTAAAAAATCCTATCAACAGTTCTAATTACCTTCATGCTTTTAATATCAAAATCAATAAGTTGGAAATCCTACCTTATGAGTTTTGATTTATAAACGACTTTTAACTTATAAGTCATAACCCTTTCCAAACAAGCTCTAAATTAATATAGTTTACCACGCACACTAAACTAAAACCAACAATTATAACAAAATTCACACTCTATTGTGTTTATAGTAAGAAAAACTTAAATGCATAAAAAGATTATTATGATAGTGGAACTTCTTGTGTTGGTGTTATTTTAAAAATGGAGCAACACAAAAAGATTGAAAATGTTTCTCAATATTTTATTAAGCATAATAGTGCTTTAAATAGCCACTTGATAACCTAATCTGCAGAAAATCTGCATAACAAGAATTTAAAAATACTAAATAATCTCAACAATTTAAACAACCTAAAAAATATTTAAATTCCAAATTCATCCTAAAACTAGGTAACTTGGTATTTTTTTTTTAAAAATGACTGCACTAACTAAAACAAAACTCAACACTCCTCCATTGCTTTAGATACTGCAATTTAAAAAAGTTGTTGTCATGACCCAACCCACCGGGCCTTGCGGGGACCTACTCTAACACCTAAGTAGGAGAACCCTTGATTCTCAAACGATTGAAAATATGCAGAAAATTAGGAAGACTGGAAATAAAAGGAATTTCATGAGGTTTTTATATAATAAAGAGTTTTAAACAACCCAAAGTCAAATTTACAAAATAATTAACACCCCCAAAGATCTAGTCTAAACAAGTACAACAACTTCTAAGATTACAAAGTATAAATACATCAACTACTGACACAGCTTCCACCACGTGTAAGGAAGAGTAGAAGTTGCTGGATATTGTCTTCGTCTTCACCTATGAAACATCACTGACCTTGCAACCAGACTATGCCCAAGGCATAGCAAGAGTAGTATCAGTACAAACCACACGTACTGATAGGCATCATCGGTCAACCCGATGTCCACCGCATAATATAAAGAAATTGACCAGCATAAAATATGCAATAAGGAAGTACACCCATCAACCTTTATCCTCCTATCTTTGCCATTCACGAGTACCTTAAAACATACTAACACTTGACTACCACCCCCTAGTCCATCACCCTCATTTACTCCGTTTCTTGATCATAACTTAACTGCTCTATCTCGTAGTGGAGTTATCAATTATAGCCAATACCAACTCGGCCAGCCACTCACGACATACCCTCGCTTCTTCTGCATCACAATTTAACCCTTAACTACACAGTATACCCTCTCTAGTCTCGCGAACTATTTCAAATACGAATCCCCTTCCCAGGTAGGATCTAACTACTATTTAGATCATAAACACTACTCTACTCCTCATTAATTAAGAACACAGGCATCCCCTCTAACCATATTCCATAATAACACCTGGACCCTCGGTCTCCTCTTACCAAACTACATATCGGTGGGCCCGCTATTCATAATCAATTCCAACGACTAGATATAAGCCATTTAATTACAACACAGTAAACACACATAAACAAGATGCATAATTCAATTATATTTTAAAGGTACATATAATTTCCCAATGGCAATAGCAGGTAGACATAAATGTCATGATCACTAATGGTTCTCTCATGGAACCCACACCCAAATTGTTAGTGTGTTGGAATGTGACACCCGATCCAATATATATGTGTCAGAATGTAACATCTCGCAATTTGAAATATATAGAAAGAAGCTTAAAATCTGGAACTAGTCATTTTTGGAAAGTATAAGGAAATCTGGAAAATTTTAAGTAAGTTAAAGTGAGTTTTTGGTCAACTTCAAACAACCATAACTCCTAGCTCAGGATGAGTTAGGTGTAGTTCCAGATATGGTTAGAAAGCTCTTGGAATGATCTTTGCAACGCCGCCAAGTTTGCACAATTCCGAGTTTGTATGAGTATGTTATGCCTTTCGGAAGTTGGGCTATTGGATTAAGGAAAGTCCAAATCCGGATTTATGAAGGGTAAACTAGTCTTTTCCTTACCTGATTTGCCTATTTTGTTTTTAGGAATTAATTGGGGTAAAAAAAGACTTTATTCAGTTTAGAAAAATTAGAATTACGCTAGGGCTTGGAGAGGAGAAGAAAGAAGAGAAAAGAGGAGAGAAATCAAGAAATCGCCAAGAACGTTCAAGCTTTGCGAGTGGAATTCGTCGGGGGTGATCCCTACAAGGTATGTGAGATCGCATAGTGTTGGGCTAGTTCATCCACGCGCCAAACTTGTTTCAATTCAGCAAAATTGGAGTTATTGCTCAGTTTATCTTTAGTATGATTATGATTATGCCAGCAGGGTTAGCTTGGGGTCACTCGTGATCCTAGGTCCCGTGTCCGCATCCAAGGGGTAGCCTCGGGGCGTGACATTGGGGACAGTGATAACAATAGGGGGATTGGCAGGAGCTTGAGTTGCTTGAACAGAGGGAAGCACTCCAGGACCAACCAATCCTTTCAAGAACGACATAATTTATTGAGCTAACACTTGGTCTAAGGGAGGAATACATGTAGTCTCAGCCTGCACCCCTTTCTCTTTTCCAACATTCTCCTTATTCTAAACCTTTATATTCTCATCTACCGCTTCATGATGCGCAAGAGGGGCCTCATTTCTGGGAGCATTCTCAACTGGTGTTCCACCCCTAGTAGGCGCTATCCTTCCTCGGCCTCTACCCCTAGCTCTTCCTCTACCTCGGCCTCGGCCGCGACCCCTTACTGCAGATTCCTCAACTGGAGCATTGACGGGAGCTATGGGCTTGATGCCGTTGAACCTAGGTTAAGCATTTGCGGACAGAAGAGTGAAGGAGGTTAGATACCAATTTGGATCGCCAGATACCAATTGAAATCAAGTTATAGCACGAAAGGAGACAAGAGAAAATAGAGAGATTTCCTAAAAACCTATAGTCTCTCAAACAAAAGTACAGACGTCTTCGTATCGTTCCGCAAGACTCTATTAGACTCGTTTTAGTACATCGAGATCAACAAACCTAGGCTCTGATACCAACTTTGTCACGACCCAAACCGTCGTGATTGGCACCCACAGTAACCCTCCGATGGAGAACCATTAATACAAATTAGCTAACCAAGAACTACACAACATAATCTAAACTAAGGCATTTAAAGTTACGGAAGCAGGTTGAAATGCTAAAGGAAAAATAGAGTTCCCATAAACTCCAAAAGTCTAATCAAACAAATGCGGAAATAATACCTAGAACAGTCAATGTACCAAAACTCTAACAAGGTTCATAAATCTAAGGAATTGGGTACAACCCAATTAAATATACGAAAATCTAAAGTACTAGTCTAAGTACGAAAGTGTGGACATAAACAAAAAGAGAACTCATGGCAGCCCGAAAGAACTAGCTCACCCTTGAATTCGATTGGTCACTGATCTTCTAAGTGAGGTCTGTCAATAGCTGCCTGAAGATGCCTTGTACTCAACAAAGAAAGAGCAAGTGCAGTATCAATACACAACCACAGTGTACTGGTAGGATCACATGGCTATCCCAATAGGCGAAACATATATATAAGTCATTACAACAATAATAACCACGCATACACCGAACATATACAATACCAATTATTACTTACAACAACGTACAATTTTACAATCTCAAGATATACAATTATGTTAAGTCATTGGTCCTCTCACAGAACCCATACCCAAACTGTTAGTGTACTGGTACGTGGTACCCGTTCCAAGTTAGTGTGTCAGATCGTGACACCCGTTCCAATGTTTATGTTGGTATGTGGCAACTAAGACTGGTAGGGGGATCGGGTCGGCCCGCCCCGACCCGCGACCGGTCCGAGAACCGGCTCGCCGGACCCGGTCCCGTCATATTCTCGCGGGATGGGGGCTTCTGGATAAGGGGATCGGTACCGATCCGGTTCACCCGTTGGTCCCGGTCGACCCGGCCCGGATGAACCGGCCGGTTCGCGGGATTCCCTAACATCTTTTTTTTTTTTGAATTATATACGTTGGGCAACGGCTAGTGGACCCCCCCCCCCCCAAACGAATTTATTGGCAGTTTTTTCCCTTCCCCAACACCCCCTACCACCTCTACTTTTAATAATTTATTTTAAACCCTCAAGTTATCATAAATACATTTTAACCCACTTTTAATATTATAAATACCCCTCTATCCCTTATTATTTCTTACAAAATCATATATTCTCTCATCTATTTTTTATATCCTCTCAAGTCTCAATCTTAAGTCTCAATCTTTTATTCCATTTAAGTCTCATATTATATCATAATACATATATTTCAATTCTAAGTTTTCATATTATATACCATAATATATATATAATTCTCATATTTGCTATCAAATATTGGAGTTCTAAATTACAAGTTACAACAAACTACAAGCTTCAAGAATCGGTTATAACGTCTGCTATTAACGCAGACGTTTGGTACATTCGTTTCATAATATTTATATTTTATTTTTCGTCATTAATTTTTGTGCTATTATTATTTTTATATTATACTTTACATATAATTAAATATGAGTTCTAACAAAAAAAAAATCGGTAAAGGAAAAGAGAAAGAACCAAGTGGCATTAGTAGATTATTTAATTTTACTAAAAAAAGTAGTAAGGAAAAAAATAAGAGTAAATGTGGTGGTACTTCTAGAGTTAGATTTAATACAAATGATTATACTTATGTTGATGATACTTCTTATGATATTGATTCAAATGTTCAACTCGATCATTAACTTTTACAACAAATTTATGGTGATATTAATCCTTATCTTGATGAAAATTCAGGTGAAGAAGTAGAAGTTGGTTCGGGAGAAGATGAATTAGAAGATACATCTACTAGTCCGGTGACAAATGTTCCAAATGAAACTACAAATTCAACGGAGCAAAATTCTGGACGCCCACCCCTTATACCTCCTACAAGGGAGAAGGTGAAGTATCAACGCCCTAAAACTTCTGTTGTGTGGCAATTTATGACTTTAGATAAGGAAAATTCTATTGATATTTGTAAGAAATGTAAGCAACCTTTTAAACATAAACAAGGTGGAGGTCAAGGTGGGACGGGGGGCTTAAATAGACATTTGTTATCTTGTATGCCGATTCAATATAAAGAAGCTAAATCATTAGCCGATAGAAAAAAAGGAATTCCAGTTAATGATTTTGATATTAATGTTAATGAATCGGTAGGGGCTTCTAACATGGTTCAAGGAACATTAGATCCTTCTAACCCCGGTGGTCCACTAACACAACGTAAATATAATAAGGAAAGAGATCGTGAAAATTTAGCTAAAATGGTTTTTGTTTGTGGTTTACCTTATAGTTTTCCTTCACATCCCGGTTTTATTGAATATATTCAACAAACTTATAATCCTAATTATAGAGGTTTTTCAAGAAATACTGTTAAATCTGATGTTTTTGTATATCAAGGTAAACATTGTCAATATCTTCGTTGTTTGTTTAGCATATTAGATTGTAGAGTGTCTATAACTTTGGACATGGGTCGTAGTGTTAATGGACGTGATTATTTAACTGTTACAGCACATTGCATTGATCATAACTGGAATTTGCAAAAAAGAATCTTAAGTTATAAAGAATGTGTAGAGAAAAAAACTGGTGCATATTTAGCTTCAAATATTTTGAGTGTTATAGATTATTACATGCTTATAGATAAAGTAATGTATGTCGCATTAGATAATGCATCTAATAATGTAAACGCTACTAGTATGTTAAAAAATAGATTATGTCCAATTGATGATAATTCTTTTCATGTTAGATGTGTTGCACATGTATTAAATTTAGTTGTACAAGATGGTATTTCATTATTTGAATGTGGTTGTATGAAAATCGAATATGTTGTTTCCTGGATTTTTTATGCTAATAGAGCTGCTAGAATTAGGGAATTTAATGAGCGTTGTGTACTATGTGATTTGCCACCAAGAAAAATTCCAAGACATATTAAAACAAGGTGGAATTCTTTTTACGAAATGTTTTCAGTTGCTTACGAATATAGAGGACCCATACAAATGGTGTTTAATGCTCATAATGCTGACCCATTAGACAGAATTTGTGAAGAAGATTGGGAAGAAACTAATGAACTATTAGAATTTTTAAGACTTTTTTATGATGCTACAACCATGTTTTCTGGAATTTATTATCCTACTATTTCATCGGTATTAATAAATATTTGTGCTATTTCAATTCAATTTTCTAAATACAAAAAAATTGAAAAATTTAGAGTTGCAATTGAAGGTATGATTGAAAAATTTTAAAAATATTTTTTTCCTATTCCTCAAATTTTTTTAACTGCTACTTTACTTCATCCTGACTATAAATTACAAGGTGTGCAGGGACTTGTTGACACTTTTTATAATACCTTAGAAATTTTACCGGAAATAAATCCAACTTGTGAAATATGTAAGTGTAGCATAAAAGTAGAAGCAAAAATTTTATATGAAAAATATAGAACTACAAGAAATACTCAAGAAGTTGGTCAAACTTTTAATCCTCAGAGTAAAGTTCGAATTTCAAGTTATATGCAAGATTTTCTTGGTCTTAATTCTACTAACCGTGATGATTTTGAAGAATATCTTAATCAATCTTTAGAAACAGTGGAAGACGAAGATGGCAATAAAGAATTATTAGCATGGTGGAGGAGGCGGAGCGTTGCATTTCCAATTTTGAGCAAAATGGTTCGTGATGTTCTAGCTATTCAAGCTTCACCAGTTGCATCAGAGGCAGCTTTTAGTGCGGCAAGGTTTCAACTTGGCGATCATAGACATTCATTGGCGGAAGACAGTTTGGAAATATCAGTTTTATTTAGAGATTGGGTCAACGCCGAGAGGAGAAATTATAATTTGCCAAAGTTAAGTTCCAAACAAGAAGCTTGTATTAATGCGGTAATTGGATCTAGTGATGATAAATTAGAGTCACAAGATTTTCTAGCAAGTTTGCCAACACCGGAGGATGTTACCGTCGATATGATGCGACAATTAGAATTAAATTTTAAAGGAGAATACAAATATTAGATTACATTCGAGAACTAATTGAAACAGAACCCTTCCTAGAAGGTGGCTGCGTAAATTAGTTACTCATCTAATATTTGTAACAAATATTAGTTTTACATATGAGAACTTATTGAAACAGAACCCTTCCTAGAAGGTGGCTGCGTAGATTAGTTACTCCACTAATATTTGTAAATTGTAACTTCTAAGTTCTAAGTTGCAATTAGATTTTATTGAATAAATTTGAAGGCTTTATTAAGTCTTTTTTATATAACTATTGTCTTGCATTTTAATTTTAATATATTCAAACATATTTACATATATACTAAACTAACTTTAAAATACTTAATTTAAAAATCAAAATTTCAAGTTTAAATTACTTTAAAATATTTAAAATACAAATTTGAACTTCTCAAATTTGAAATTTGAAAATTGAAGTTTGAAATTTGAAAGTTGAATTTGAAATTTGAAATTTGAAATTTGAAGTTTGAAATTTGAAATTGAAATTTGAATTTTGAAAACTTAAGCATTATTTATTAGCTAAAAATGTTATTGAAAAAAAATCAAATAAACTAAAAATGTTATTCAATAATATATAATTTCAATACAAATAAATAAGTATATAAAAAATAAAAAATCCCTCGTCCCGTCCCGTCCCCCCAAAACCCGTCCCATCCCGTATATATAGTGGGACGGGATGGGACTTATTTTTGTCCCCCCAATCCCGGTCCCGGCCAAATCCCCCCAGAACCGTCCCCCGTCCCGTCCCGTCCCCCTTCGTCCCGTCCCCCAGTCCCCGTCCCCTTGCCAGCCCTAGTGGCAACCGATCCTAGTTAGTGTGTCAGAACGTAACACCTGATCCATTCAACAAGCCACAATCACAATCACATTGTACATTCTCATAATCATATAATCAAGTCATGATTCATGCATACAATTATTCTATCATCCTCATTTACTATTAGTGTGATCAATAATACAACATTCGCATATATACATGCATCATAATGAAGTAATTACAAATACATATCACACCAACATGAAATCACAACCATCACCTACCTCGAACAAATCTGGAATTCCCTAAGAAACTTGATTCTTTCCTCTCTAGATTATTTCCGCTTGTTCTTGGTCTACAAACAATCAATATAACACAAGGATCAATAAATGGTGTCTAATTACCCGGATTACAATCAACTCTATCAACCCTAGATCAAACCCATGATCCCAATATCCAAATTAGTGTTTTTTCCACCATCCAAACAGTTCCAAAACCCTTCCCCAACAATAATTACCCGCAAAACTAAGTACTACGGATCGAAAAAGGGATTCGGGGAGTGAAAACCTTACCTTTAGCCTCAAAAATGGTGGAAAACTGTCAACAAAACACCTGGGGTCGTTCCATAACTCTGAAAGTCGAAAAGTGTAGAATAAAACATTTTTGGGGTTTATTTTCGACTTAATTTGTGACTGTCCCGCCATGGCAAGCTTTGTCCCGCTAGAGCGGCCCCGCCCTGGCGGGAATAATCCTGCCACAGTGGTTTGCATGGAGCCAGTGAGTCGAATTAAAAGTTCCAAACTCCCATTTCACAATACACCTTCAACCCATGACACTCAGAAACAACCTGTTCACACTAAGATCGGTTTCAGAAGTTCTACTCGCCCGAATTCAAATTCGTAAAGTGGCACGGGTTCCTTAATGTCTTAGTTATATACTCATGTGATCAAAATTTTAATTAGATCACCCAATTGTTACCAGATTTCCCTAGACCTTACTTACTCCGATTTCGTCCAAATCTGGACTAGGTTGGGAAATTCCAAGTTACTACGAAAAGGTTTTTCGATCGAAAATTTTCCCCGTTGGCTTTTCTATAACGACGAGAACAGGTCTTTACAAAGATATTCATATTTATTCCTTTTTTAAAAGGGTTTGACTTTGACCATAAAATAAAATTGAATTTCATTCTTTGTATCATTGTATTAGGATCATAGTTAAATAAAAATTAATTTTCTTTCTTTGAAGTATGTATTGATTTGCACTTAGACCACCATTTATTTTAATAATAACAAATTGAGAAAAATAATGAATAAACAAATGGAAAAATAAATTTATTGTGTATTTCTTTTATGGTAGAAGTTTTAGTAAGTTCACATATAAAATAAAATAAAAATTGAATATATCTTTCTTTTATAACTAAGTTTTAGAAGTTCACGTGTAAAAGATTGAGATTTGTTAGGTAAGCAGTTCTTTTAGAGATACGTGTAAGCCTTAGATACTGTTAAAATAATTATAATACCTTATGCATATTAAACTGTGAAAAATTGAATATTAAATTTGAAATTTTAAGACAAATAGCGAGTAACATATAGTCTTTTATAAACTCATAAGTTCTAATCGTAATATGTACGATAGGCCAATAGCCGTAGAATTTTGTTATTCAATCCCAAAACTCAAATGTGATTTACAATACATTAAGGATAACCTGACCTCAAAAAATTTCCCAATTTTAGGTCCTAAGAAGAAAAAATACTCTCTGGGTTGAAAGCTTCTTTGTCGAAAAAGTTTTTCGTATGCGATAAGCATAGCTCGATTTCAAACAAGCATATCTCCTAAAATATAAAAATTTATGTGTGTCGTAACCTATCAAATTAAAGGTATTTGATTCTAGTTTTCAACCCAATAAATTATTTGTCTATTGGATGTATTTACACAAAGGTATGTGCATTTTAGTAGAGATTGTCTTGCTGCGCAGCCAGCCGCCCACACTGTCAATTGCGTGATAGCGCAATGAATTCTGTGGCTACTGCTTTGTTATGTGCTAACTGAACGTCCTTAGATCTCCTTAATTTTATATATTATAAAAATATTTAATCAAAAATTTGAGAAATATAGTAAATGATAATTTTATCTATTTTAGAATTTTTTAATGAAGGGTAAAAAATCTGATCAACATTTCTAATAACCTTCATTCCTTTAATATAATATGTAGACAATAAAAATAGATCAAAATCCATAAGTTGGAAATCCTACCTTATGGTTTTGGACTTATAAATGGCTTTTAACTTATAAGTTATAACAATTTCCAAACAAGCTCTAAATTGATATAGTTTAGCCCACACGCTAAACTAATACCAACAATTATAACAAAATCCACATTAAATTATGTTTATAATAAAGAAATTTTTTATGCATAATTAAGAAGTAGATCCTATTTCTACGAAAGTTGAGTTTTATAGTTCTGTTTTGAAATGTCAAAGAGTATGCTATGAAATCTATGCCAATCAACAATTAATTACCATACACTAAATAAATATTTTTCATTCCATTCCATTTTAAACATAAAAAAACATTAAACCATAAATATTGCGAATTTTATTAGGGATAGTTTATCCATACAAAACTATAGTTAACATTCTTGTCACGAGCCAGACTGCCATGATTTACACCTACACCAACCCTCTGGTGGGAGAACCATTACTACAACTCAACTAAGCAACTTAACGAAAAACTAAACATTTAAAGATACGGAAGCAAGTTTAAATGTCTAAAGAAATGTGGTGTTCCCATAAACTCCGAAAGTTTAACAAAGCCAACTACCAAAACATTTGCGGAAAACAACTCCTACAACTTGAATGTCACTGTACCAAAACTCTAATTTCAACAAGTCTAAGAAGAGAGATACAACTCCAACCAAGCATAAGAAATATCGAAAGCACTAGTTTGAGTCCGAAGAGAATGAACTAAACAAAAGAGAACCCATGGAAGCCTGGAAGAATTGGCTCACCCTTGAATTCTGTCTCGATCAGTGACCTCCTAACTGAGGTCTGTCAGTAGCCGCATCAAGACGTCCTGTACTCAACAAAGAAAGAGCAAGTGCAGTATCACTACATAACCACAGTGTACTGGTAGGATCACGCGGCTACTCCCATAAGCGCAATATACAACGAACAATCACAACATAGTAAGCATACATATACATAATACAGTTCAGTTATCATTTCAGAGCAACATACAATATCCCATTATCAATGACAAGTAGACATAAACATAATAATCACAAGTAGTTCTCTCATGGAACCCATGCCCAAACTGTTGGTGTCAGAACGTGACACCTGATCCAATGCATGTGTCGGAATGTGACACCTGATCCAATATATGTGTCACAACATGACACGTGATCTAATATAGTTGGAACGTGACACCCAATCCAATCAACACAACCACAATCATGATCACATCCATAATGAACAATACTCAAATCATACAATCAAGTAACAGGTTCATGGCATGTATTGTTCACACATAAACATTTCATTAGGTTCGATTCACATTTCCCTATTCACATACACACATGCATATAATGTAGCAATCAATCGACATACATAACACACAGAGGAAATCAAACCATCACCTACCTCGAAACCAAGCTTGAATCCTCCTAAGACACTTGAGCCTTCCTTTGCCAGATTTTTTTCGTTTGTTCTAGGTCTACAAACGAGTAATTTACACAAGGATCAATAATTAAGGTCTATTTTACTCGGATTATAACAAACCCAATAACCCAAGACCAAACTCATGATCCAAATGTTCAGCTAGGGCTTTTCCCCACCATCCACTTCAGGCCAAAACCCTTCCCCAATGATAATTACCAAAGATTTTAAGTTCTAGGAATCCAAATACAGATTAGGGGAGTAATTTCCTTACCTTTAGCCTTAGAAATTGTGGAAACTATCAAGAATCACCCTGGGTCGCCTTCCAGCTCTCAAGAATGAAGTTTTTAAGAAAATAACGATATTGGGGTTTTTCCAAACTTAAGTTCGCGACTGTCCCGCCACAGCAGGACCCAACCCGCCACAAGCCCTGGCGGAACTAACCCCTCCCCGGTGGCTTGCACAGAGACAGAAACTCAAAATTTGAGTTCCAAGCTCCCATTCTACAACACACCTTAAACCCTTGACATTTAGAAACTACCTTTCACGCCTAGATCAATTTCGGGAGTTCCGCTTGCCCGAATTCGATTTCATAAAGCCATACAGACTCCTTAACATCTTAGCTATCTACTCATATGATCAAATACATAATTAGATTCCCCTTCATTACCAGGTTTCTCAAGACCTCAGTTGACTCAGATTTCGTCCAAGTCTTGCCTTGGCTACAAATTTCCAAGTTACTACTCAAAAGTTTTCTGGCCCAAATTCCTTCCCCGTTGGCTTT
Source organism: Solanum okadae (assembly GCA_036553675.1). Lineage (NCBI taxonomy): Eukaryota > Viridiplantae > Streptophyta > Magnoliopsida > Solanales > Solanaceae > Solanum > Solanum okadae. The sequence goes on along the minus strand of CM071685.1, from coordinate 8,481,042 downwards.
TCGATAATGATGGAAACCGGTCGTTACAATAGATACCAATTTACCCATCACTCATTTCCGAGTGACAAACTAGGAAAAATTGTCTAAGGTAAGAGTAGAGTAGTACTTGAATCATCGAATAACTAGATACTTATCTCGCATGTCCTTCTCGGTTTCCCAAGTAGCTTCCTCAACCGGACGATGCTTCCATTGAATTTTCACAGACTTTATCTCCTTGATCTTCAGCTTTCAAATATCATGATCGATAATTGCAATCAGTTCCTCCTAATACTGAAGGTCTTTGTTTAACAAATTGAGTCCCACTTTATGATGTAATCTCCATCCCCATGATACTTCTTCAACATGGACACATGGGACACTGGATGTACTCTATATAGGCTAGGTGGTAAAGCCAACCTACAAACCACTAGCCCTACACAGTCAAGAAATTTAAATCGACCAATGTATCGAGGACTAAGATTTCTCTTCTTACTGAATCGCATAACCCTTTCATGGGTGACACTTTTAAAAGAACTTAATCACCAGCCTGAAATGTCATGTTCGTTACCTTACTATCCGCATACTTTTTCTGTCGACTATGGAATGCTAGAAGCTTAGCTTGGATACTTCTCACTTTATCCTGAGCATCCTTCACTAAATCAACCCCCAACGATTTCACATCTCCAGCCTTAAACCACCCTATGGGTGATCTACATCCAATCTCATAAACTGCCTCAAACGGTGCCATGTCAATGTTGGAGTGGTAACTGTTATTATAGGAGAACTCCCACAACGGTAGGAACTTATCCCAATGCCCTCCAAAGTCAATCACACATGCCCTTAACATGTCCTCTTACACTTGAATCGTTCTCTCTGACTTCCCGTCCGTCTGTGGATGGAAAGTTATGCTAAAAGCGAGTTGAGTGCCCAACTCCTCATTCAATTTTCCCTAAAACTTGGATGTGAACTGTGTACCACGGTCTGAGATAATAGAAATGGGCACCCCATGCAGCCTCACTATCTCTTTCACATAAACTTTATCCAACTGCTGAGCATTATAGTCTACTCTGACAGGAATAAAATGGGCTGACTTAGTCAGTCGGTCAATCATTACCCAAATGGAATCAAACTTTCCTAAGGTCTTGGGAAGACCAACTATGAAATCCATAGCTATCCTCTCCCTCTTCCATTCCGGAATAGGCATTCGCTGAAGCAAATTTGCAGGCCTTTGGTGCCCATACTTTACCTGCTGACAATTTTGACACTTAGCCACAAACTCAGCTATGCCTTTCTTCATATCAGGTCACCAATAAAGGCATTTCAAATCTCAGTACATCTTGGTCACACCCAGATAAATGTAATACCGTGAACCATGGGATTCTGCCAACATCTTCTGACTCAAGTCATCCACTCGGGGAACACGAACTCTCCCCTTAAAACTAAGTACACCTCCTGTATCAAGAACCACATCTTATGCCTTTCCAGACATTGTTTTCTTTCTAATGTCATTCGAACTCTCATCCTCAAACTACTTGGCCTTTATCTCCTCAATGAAAGTGGGCCTAATTTCAATGCTAGATAACACCCTACCTCTCTCTAATATGCCCAACTGCATGAACTTACACTCCAAAGTCTGAATCTCCTTTGGCAAAGGTCACTTGGACACACCCAAGCAAACTAAACTACCCATACTTACCGTCTTCCGGCTTAGTGCGTCCGCCACTACATTTGCCTTACCCGGATGACACTAGATGGTTACATCATAATCCTTGAGTAACTCCATCCACCTTTTTTGTCTCAAATTAGATCTTTTTTAGTGAATACATGTTGTAGACTACGATGATCAGTAAACACCTCACACTTGACATCATAAAGGTAATGCCACCAGATCTTGAAAGCAAACACTACCGCTGCCAACTTCAAATCATGTGTCGGGTAATTTCTCTCATGCACCTTCAATTGTCACGATGCATAAGCTATGACATTTCTTTCCTGCATTAACACATCATCCAATCCCGAATGTGAAGCATCACAATAAATAACGAAATCCTTATCTTCAACTGGCAGGGTCAGAATAGGTGTTGTGGTCAGAAGAGTCTCCAGCTTTTGGAAGCGCTCCTCACATTTGTTGGTCCACTTGAAAGGCACCTCATTTTTTGTCAGCCTTGTCAAATGCGTGGCAATAGAAGCAAGGTTTTTCACTAACCAACGACAGTAGCTATCGAGCCCCACAAAACTCCCAACTTCAGTCACAAAGTTAGGCCGGACACAATTCTTAACCGCTTCAATCTTTTGGGGATATACCATTACCCATTCATTTGAAACCACATGCCCCAGAAAGGCAATTGAAGTCGAATAGAATTCACACTTGGAAAATTTGGCATACAATTCATGTTCCCTAAGAACACCCAAAACAATATGGAGATGGTCGGCATGCTCTTCCTTACTTTTCGAATAAACCAAAATATCATCAATAAAGACGATAACAAAAGAATCCAGGAATGGCTTAAACACACCATTCATCAAACTCATGAAGGTTGCAGGCACATTAGTCAATCCAAATGACATCACTAAAAACTCATAGTGTCCATAACACGTCCTGAATATCGCTTTGGGTACATCCTCAGGCCTAATCTTTAACTGATGGCAACCAGACCTTAGATCAATCTTAGAGAAAACTGACGCACCTTGCAATTGGTCAAACAGATCATCTATCCAAGGCAGTGGATACTTATTTCAAATGGTGACCCTATTCAACTGTCGATAGTCTATGCACATCCTCATACTACCATCATTTTTCTTAACAAACAAGACAGGAGCACCCCACGGGGAAGCACTAGGACAGATGAAACCTTTATCAAGAAGCTCTTGGATTTGAGATTTAAGCTCTCTTAATTATGTCGGAGCCATGCAATAAGGAGGAATGGAGATGGGGTAAGTGCCCGATTCCAAGTCAATACAGAAATTTATATCTCTATCCAGGGGGATACCAGGTAAATCAGTAGGAAACACTTCCTTGAATTCAGACACTATAGGAATAGACTCAATAGAGGGAGACTCAAGCTCCATATCCTGAATATGAGCCAAATGTGCCAAACACCACTGCCCCACTAGTTTCCTAGCCTGAATGAAGGATATGACCTTAGCTAGCTTAGGCTTGTACACCCCTTCCCACTCTAACTTTTCCCTACCCGGGATCTCTAGAGTCACATACTTAGCATTACAATTAAGCACAACATAATATGGGGACAACCAAGTCATGCCTAAGGTTATATCAAAGTCAGTCATATCCAGAATAACCAAATCAACCCAAGTCTGAAAACCCATAAACAAGATAGGACAAGCACGGTATATATGGGTGACTATAACTGACTCTCCAACTGGGGTAGAAACATAGATAGGGCATCAAGTACATCACAAACCATATTGAATCCCAAGGCAAGCTGAACTGACACATATGAATAAGTAGAACCCGGATCAAATAAGACAATAGCCATCCGATCACAGATAAGAATAGTACATTTGATCATTGCGTCAGACGACTTAGCCTCGGTCGTGCCCGAAAAGGCATAACAATGAGCCCTGTCATCATAACGGATGACCTCCTTGCCTGGTTGCACTGCTCCTCTACCTGCATTACCATTTCCCCGGCCTCCATGACCTCACTTATTTCCTCCTCGCCGACTTTGTGGACGCCCTCTACCATTACTACCACTACCCGCTGGTATCACTTCTCTTGTCCGCTACTGCACTGGGTCAGACGTGCGTGTATGTGGACAATTTATCCTCATATCCCTCGGTTCCCCACAATTATAACAAGTATGGTCAAAAGATGTCATGCTCCCCACCGGAGGTGCGACTCCCTAGCTATCTTGAATAAAATTATGCTATGGAATTCCCGAGTAACTACCTGTAGAAGTGGGCAAAGCGGACTGAATTGGTCGGGCTACAAGTGTCGACCTACTTGAACCTCTGGAGTAGGAACCATGGAAGTTACATGTGCTCTTAGGCTTCTTAGCCACATCTAACTCATTCCACTTTCTTCACAAAGTTTGTCACCTCATTAAAAATTTTACCTGCAGAGGTCATGTGAACACACAATACCTGTAATTTAATGTAGAGTTCAATCCCTTGACGAATAGACGAATCCTCTTCTCCTCTAAAGTAACCAACTGAGTATCATATCTAGACAAGGCATGGAACTTCTCCTCATAGGCAGCTACAGTCATACCACTCTGCCTCAATTTTATAAACACATTCTTCTTACGATCCCTCAAGGTCCGGGGCACATACTTCTCCAAGAATGGAGCATGGAACTGCATCCAAGTGAGTGGGGGCAAAACTCTGCATTTCACATAGGCCCTCCACCACTACTTAGCCTCACCTTGAAGCTAAAAGGTCATGAACTCTACTCCATGATGATGTACAATACCCAACTTATGAAGATCTCATAACAATACAAAATGAACTCATAGGCGTCCCACTCTTAGAACTATGGAACACAGGCGGCTTCAACTTCAAAAACTTAGTCAACATTTCATGCTCATTACCAGTCATCACAGACCTAACAAGGGACGGAAGAAGGCATCCGTGCCTAATGCTCCATCCACTCTGGGAGTAGTAGTAGCGATAACGAGGTGTTCGATAGAAGGTTGAGCAACTTACACTGTTTGAAAGACTCAAGGGCCAACCAACCCCTTCAAGAAAGACATGATCTTCTGAGCTAACACTGGGTCTAAGGGAGGACCACTGGTATTCTTACTGGTGCATCCTCTTCCTGTCCAACATCCCCCTCGTCTTCAATCTACACATTCTCTTCTACCTCTTCTTGAGGTGCCAGAGGGGACTCTTCCCTCGGAACATTCTTAGTTGGGGCTCTACCCCTAGCGGGTGGCACTCTTCCTCTTCCCCTACCCCTACCTCGATCGACCATCGCCTCTAGCTGCGAACTCCTCTGCTAGCTCATTAGTGGGGGCTACGGGCCTGACGCCATTGAATCTAATGTTAACCATATGCGGACAGAAGAGTGAAAAAGATTAGATACCAATTTGGATCACCTAATACCAATTGGAATCAAGTTATAGCACGAAAAGAGGCAAGAAAAGACAGAGAGATTTCCTAGAGTCCTATAGCCTCTCGAAGAAAAGTACAGATCGATGTCTCCGTACCGTTCTACAAGACTCTACTAGACTCGTTTTGGTAAAATGAGATTAATGAACCTAGAGCTCTGATACTAACTTTGTCACGACCCAGACCGCTGTGATTGGTACCCATACTAACCCTCCGGTGGGAGAACCATTATTACAACCCAACTACGCAACTTAACGAAAAACTAAACATTTAAAGATAAAAAAGCAGGTTTAAATGTCTAAAGAAAAGTGGAGTTCCCATATGCTCTGAAAGTTAAACAAAAACAACTACCAAAATATTTGCGGAAAACAACTCCTAGAACCTGAAAGTCATTGTACCAAAAACTCTAATTTCAACAAGTCTAAGAAAAGGGGTACAACCCTAAACAAAAATAAGAAATATCTAGTTTGATTCCGAAGAGAATGGACTAAACAAAAGAGAACCCATGGCAGCCTGGACGAACTAGCTCACCCTTGAATTCGGTCTCGATCAGTGATTTCCTAACTGAGGTATGTAAGTAGCCGTCTGAAGATGTCATGTACTCAACAAAGAAAGAGCAATTGCAGTATCAGTACACAGCCACAGTATACTGGTAGGATCACACGGCTACTCCCATAAGCACAATATACAACGAACAGTCACAACACAGAAATCACATATATACATAATACCGTTCAGTTATCATTTCAAGAAACATACAGTCTCCCATTATCAATGACAAAGAGACATAAACATAATAATCACAAGTAGTTCGCTCATGGAACCCATACCCAAATTGTTAGTGTGTCGGAACGTGACACCCGATCCAATACATGTGTTGGAATGGACACCCGATCCAATGTATGTGGTCGAACGTGACAGTCGATCCAATCAGCACAACCACAATCACATCCATAATAAACAATACTTAAATCATACAATCAAGTAACATGTTCATGGCATGTATTGTTCACACATAATCATTTCATTAGGTTCGATTCACATTTCCCTATTCACATACACACATGCATACAATGTAGCAATAAATATGCATATATCACACAAATAGGAAATCAAACCATCACCTACCTCGAAACCAAGCTTGAATCCTCCTAAGACACTTGAGCCTTCACTTTCGGATTTTTCCGCTTGTTTTAGCTCTACAAATGAATAATTTATGCAAGGATCAATAATTAAGGTCTAATTTACCCAGATTATAATAAACCCAATAACCCAAGACCAAACCCATGATCCAAATGTTAAACTAGGGCTTTTTCCCACCATCCACTTCAGGCCAAAACCCTCCCCAACGATAATTACCCAAGATTTTAAGTTATAGGAATCAAAATACAGATTATGGGAGTAATTTCCTTACCTTTAGCGTTAGCAATCGTGGAAAACTGTCAAGAATTGCCCTGGGTCGCCTCCTAGGTCTCAAGAATGAAGTTTTGCAGAAAATAATGAAATTTGGGTTTTGCCCAACTTAAGTTCGCAATTATCCCGCCACAACGGGACCCAACCTGCCACAGTGGCCCCGCCCTGGTGGAACTAACCCTACCCAGGCGTCTTACACGGAGACAAAAACTCAGAATTTGAGTTCCAAGCTCCTCTTTCGCAACACACATTCAACCCTTGACGTTCAGAAACTTCCCTTTCACGCCAAGATCAGTTTCGGGAGCTTTACTCACCCGAATTCGATTTCGTAAAGCCGTGCAGACTCCTTAACGTTTTGGCTATACACTCATGTGATCAAATTCATAATTAGATCCCCTTTTCATTACCATATTTCTCTACACCTCACCTGACTCAGATTTCGTCCAAGTCTAGCCTTGGCTAGAAATTTCCAAGTTCCTACTTGAAAGTTTTCTGGCCCAAATTCCTTCCCCGTTGGCTTTTCCATAAGGACAAAAACCGGTCATTACAATTCTTGAAACGAGGATAAAGCTTACATGAAAATATGTCTATATAAGATAATTTTAAACACAAACAAACATAACAATGATAAAACTTAAACTACTTAGGAATTATTGAAAACTAAATTCATGGCTCCATGGGACTCCAAGTTGAGTCCTTGGAATCGACTAACATTAGTCATAAGCATTAGTATCAGGACTAATGTTTTTTACTAGCATTAGTATCCCCGGCTAGATCTTCAAAGGGGTTCCTAAATGGATAAGCATTGTTATCAGGGGTAAAATCCTCAATGGTTGTTTCAGCACCATACCGTGTACAAAGTTCATTAGCCTTTTTCGAGATTACCACAACGCTTCGGCAAAGTGACTTTTAAAATCCTTTCATTCGACGTCCTTTCATTAAGAATTTTCACTATGTCAATTCTCTTTTGACTAGTACTTTTTCTTGGCATGTTTAAACTATTTGATATAAAATACTAAGATAAAATGTGATTTTGAGTCTCAACATAAGAATTATTTATAGTAAAAAAAATATCTTACTGTTTCGCTAAGTCAAAGATATTCATATTTATTCCATTTTTAAAGGGACTGACTTTGACCATAAAATAAAATCAGATTTCATTCTTTGTATCATTGTATTATGATCATAATTTAATAAAATTTAATTTTCTTACTTTGAAATATGTATTGACTTGCACTTAGACCACCATTTATTTTAATAATAAAAAATTGAGAAAAATAAAGAATAAACAAATTGAAAAATTAAATTTATTGTGTATTTCTTTTATGGTAGAAGTTTTAGTAAGTTCACATAAAATAAATAAAAATTGAATATATCTTTCTTCTATGACTAAGTTTTAGAAGTTCACATGGAAAATGATCGATAGAGATTTATTAGGTAAGCAGTTCTTTTATAGATACGCTTAAGCCTTAGATACTGTTAAAATAATCATAATACCTTATGCATTTTAAACTGTGAAAAACTAGATATTAAACTTGAAATTTTAAGACAATTAGCGAGTAACTTATAGCCTTTTATAAACTCATAAGTTCTAATCGTAATATGTACGATCAGCCAATAGCTGAAGAATTTTGTTATTTAAACCCAAAATCAAAATGTAATTTACAATACATTAAGAATTACCTAACCTCAAAATTGTTCTCAGTTTTAGGTCCTAAGAAGAAAAAATTATTCTGGGTTGAAAGCTTCTTTATCGATAAAGTATTTTGTATGCGATAAGCATAGCTCGATTTCAAACAATCATATCTCCCAAAATATTAAAATTTATATGTGTCATAACCTATCAAATGAAAGGTATTTGATTCTAGTTTTCAACACAACAAATTATTCATCTATTGGATATATTCACACAAAGGTATGTGCATTTTACTAGAGATTGTCTTGCTCCGCACCCAGCTTCCCACGCTATCAATTGTGTGATAGCGCAATGAATGCAGTGGCTACTGCTTAGTTATGTGCTCACTGAGCGTCCGAAATGTCTTTTGTGTGATAGTGCACGTCAAAAATGTTACAACAACCCCAAAGACGTAGTTCACCTCCCAAGATCAAAAGTTAGAACTCCTTAATTTCAAATATTATAAAAATAATTAATCAAAAAATTGAGAAATACAGTAAATGATAATTTTATCTTTTTTAGAGTTTTTTAATGAAGGGCAAAAAATCTAATCAACATTTCTAATAACCATCAATTCCTTTAATATAATATGTAGATAATAAAAGTTGATCAAAATCCATAAGTTGGAAATCCTACCTTATGGTTTTGGACTTATAAATGACTTTTAACTTATAAGTTATAACCATTTCCAAACAAGCTCTAAATTGATATAGTTTACCCCACACTCTAAACTAATACCAACAATTATAAATAAATCCACATTCAATTATGTTTATAATAAGGAAAATCTAAATGCAAAAAACATAGGAAGGTGAGATTGATATAAAAGAGCTCTTGATGTTTCCAATAAATGCTTGTGTTTTCTTTTTGTAGAAATTGTTGACTGACTTAACTTGAAGATATATAGACCTCTTTGCTCTTTACCAAGCACTAGAGGCCTCTTCAGTGAAGGGCCTTGTAACATGAAACAAGTGTTAGGGGTAAAAGCACATATTTTTGAAGTTGTTTACATAATTTATGAATTGAGATAAGATTATATATGGAAGAAGGAATATAGAGAACATTTTGTAAAACTAGATTGGATAAAAAAGAAACAGATCATGAATAAGTAACCTTTACTTTACGATAATTAGGTAGAGTTACAGTGATAGTTTTAGGAAAATGATTGAAATAAGTGAAAAACTTCTATCAAAAGTCATATGCTCAAATGTTCTACTATCTAATATCCAAGAATAACTGTCAACTTTAAACATGTAAGAATAAGAATTAAAGAACTTGGTCATTGTCACGCCCTCGAGGCTGCCCCTTGACGTAACACGGGACCTAGGATCAGGAGTGACCCCAAGCTAACCCTGCACTTGCATATCATAAGCATACTTAAAGATTTACTGAAATGGGAGATATTGTGCAGAAGCTAAAAATCACACTTAAACTGAAATGATGGGGAATACCCAATACTGTCTGAATATATAAACTATGAGTTTAATAACAACTGAAAGATCAAAATCCAAGCAAAAACTGAATCTAACTATGTCTGGATAAAATCCTCTAACTGACTAGAGAGGCTGGGACATGCCCCTAGCTAACTCTAGCAAAACTAAAACTAAAAAGACTGAAAATGAAAGAAAACATGTCTATCGTCCTCAAAGAATGAGGACTCACCACTAATACTGCTGAACTGGAAATCAGGAACCGATCTATGCATGATCTGAATGCTGAGGACCTGAACCAACATCACGAGAAGATGTAGCGCAGAGTATCCGTCAGTGCTTGAAAGGTACTAAGCATGCAGGATAGGATAAATCTGAACAACATATACATAACTGAAATAAAGCATGTTGAGCAATGATATAAGATGAACATGAAGAATATACTGAGCATACTGAACATGAACTAAACTGAATGCAATGACCAAGTTCATAATATGTTGAAACCGAATACTAAGATAAACTGGTAACATGGTCAATGTACTAGAATCTGACTGTGGGAGCTACTAATAACCGACATATAACCACGTGAGCTAAACGTGGAATCCGATGTATATGCCCCATCGAGAGGACCCTATATACCTTGCCAGGGGTATAAAGGCATGAGTGACGTGATCGCTAAATATGATTCCCACAGAGGAGACTTAACCTATGGGGGTACGTAGTTCTGGGACTATGAGGGTGATTGACCGTAGTCTACTCGGTATTAAGCCTACTCGCAACTAGAATGTATACAATACAACATTACTGAATATAAACTCGATAGCTCAAGATTCTGACATCCTAACTGAAAATGCAACATTAAGTACTAATAATGAAACATTTGTAAACTGATGCATGTATATCTGTATAAACTGACCTAGTAAGTATAATTCATGAACTAAACGAATCTACACAACTAGGTTTCTGAATTTCATGCAAGAATTAAGCAACACAGTTACGAAAATGTGATATTCTGATTTGGATTAGTCTAACAGCTAAATCACGACAATAATCTAAAGTTCTAGAAACCCTAAGTCTAAACATAATGAAGGGAATCTAGAATCTGACTGAATTTTAGGGACCCAATTGGTGAAAGGAACCCACTAGTGAAATCCCACATACCTAGTGAAAAAATTCACAGAGAGATTTCAGGGTTGGAAGTGAGGGAAACTTGTTACGTTCTTGGAGATGGTTAGTCGACTCTTTCTTCTCATTTTCGTTCAAATTGGATGAATTTTGGAGAATGAATTGACTAGGGTAAGTTCTAATTAAGTTACTAGACTAAAACTGACCAAAACGACATAGTTTAGGGGTTAAACGACGTAGTTTAGGTGTCCAATGCATAGGAAAAAGATCAAAACAACCCTGACTTAAAAGCTGTCGGGGTTAACCGACGGACCATGGATGGACATGCGGTCCGTCCTAACAACCGTCATTCGGCTTTAGAGGATGGCTTCTGAGGGTTCTGAATCATGGACCTGTACCACAGACCGTGGTCTGACCTACGGTCCATAGGTCCAGACTTAGCTGAATTTTCTGGGTTTTCTGGGGAGGGGTTGCAGGTGACCAACCACGGACCCCACCTACGGTCTGTGGTGGTCCCCGTTGGTGGCACCTACAACTTCTGATGTTTTGCAATCTGGTCTTTCTAGCATATGGGGTATTATAGTCATACCCACACACATGAGGTTTGTAGATGCATTAGTACACCCATCCTTCTTTTGATTCAGATTCTGCAAAAGCTGCAGAAGTTGTGCCACATTTTCTTGACTGGGAATGAATCATTTCCACTCCTTGATGAGTACCTTTTCCTGTACTAAAAACATTGTTGGTAATAGTACCCTTTTGATACTTCTTAGATTTATTGAACTTGAAATCTGTAAGAAAATCATGAATTTTATAGCAATGGTCAATAGTATGTCCTATCTTCTTACAATAGTTGCACACTAGAGAAGTTTTCTTAATAACATTTCCTTGTTGAGTTTTGTAATCATTGAACCTCCTTTGTCTTGCATTACCAACAAGAAAGGAAGTTGATTCTCCTGGATAAGTAGGAGTAGGATAAATTTATCTTTGTTTTTCATCTTGAATAACAAGAGAATATGCCTGACCAGTAGTAGGAAGAGGGGAAGATAACAAAATATTACTCCTAACACCTATGAAAGTGTCATTTAGACCCATAAGAAACTAAAACAACCTATCATCTTGATGAGCTTTTATACACTTTTCTTTTGCTCCACATACACACTCACAACTACAAACAGAAAAAGTGTTTAGTACATCTAACTCATCCCACAGACTCTTCATTATTGTGAAATATGCAGAAATACTTGAATTTCCTTGAGCTACAACATTTAAATCTTTTTGAAGTTGAAACAATTTGGCACTATTAGCCTGACCAAATCTATCTTACAGGTCAAACCATAAGACTTTGGGGCTTTGGGAGTACAAAATAGACTCAACAATTTCTTTTGAGAGAGAATTGAATAACCTGGACAAGGCCATGTCATTACATCTTGAAAAATCCTTTTAAAAAGTTATATCAGTAGGAACAACTAGGGAACCATCAATGAATCCTAGCTTGTTCTTCACTGAAAGAGCTATAATAACAGCCCTTCTCTAGCCACTATAACTCCTACCGTCAAAAAAGTGGAGATAAGGTTCATGCTAGAATAATCAGAAGGGTGAATATAGAAAGCATATGATGAATCCACTACATTAATTGCAGGAACTCTATCACTCGCATCTGTGATTTGAGTATTGGATGATTTAATTTCAATTATTTTTGAAAATAGAGAGAAATAAATGAGAGCGGAAGAATAAAAAAATAAAATTAACACTGCTCTGATACCAAGAAAGAATAAATGAAGAACAGTATAGAAAATATTCTTCTTGTACTTTGGAATGAATAAAGTTATACAATTAGGTTGTATTTATACAAGTAAGATGACATCTAATGGTACACACTAAAAGAATATTCACAAGATCAAAAGGAAAAGGAAAAATATCAAAAGAATGTTTATATGACAAAACTAGAAAAGGAAAAAGAATATCTCCATATCTCTTATGTATGTGCAGAATATATGAAAATAAATTCAACATAGACATGCATCACTATATTTGACATTTCACTTCATTGTATTGCACATTATTACAATTTTATGATCTTTGTAAATGCTTTGTTATGGACATTGTGGTTGACGAATATGAAAGACTATGTTGGTGACCTGTATATATATGTTGAGGTGTTGTTATACGTGTTGTGTGTTGTATAAGTTGTGAACTGTATGTTGGGCTTATCTAAGTCAGTGTAGATTGTAGTTTGTGGAGGTTTGATTGGAGTGTTGGGACTACTTGTCTTCTATTTTGTTTTCCTTAGAGTTAGTAGAGATTCTTGATGAGTACCATTTTTCTTTGGTAGTCACTCCCTTTCTTTCTACACTTGTGTAGGTTACAAATCCAGGTCGTCTTGATCATCTCTTCTCATCTTTGTCTGAGGCTTACAGTTTGGAGCTTATGAGGTAGTTGTTTGTCATCTTGGCGGACATCACTTACTCTTTCATTATGTCATTATTCTGTTCTAGATACAAAAACATTCAGACTTGTACTTCTTTCGAATCTATTGTAATACTTAGAGGCTTGTACACGTGACACCAAATTTTGGGGAAAGTTTGAGTTATAATTTGATTTTGGATGATGTTTATGTTATGTTTAGTTCCTTATTCTGTTAAACATTTTTCTTAATGTTTGGGGTTTACGCTGACCTGTCTTGGTGGAATAAAACAGGTGTCATCACGTTCGGTTTTTGAATTGTGACACTAAAAGGGCTAATCATGACTCAACAAAAAACAACAGACTTGGCCTATTTTGTCATGTGTAAAACTGTCAATACCTGTGCTTTTATAGCTATCATCTTTATGGGAAGCAGATACACATAGTGAAAAAATTGACAATCTCAATCAATTGACTCATTGAGTTACACCAAACTTGTTGAAAGACGAAAATGATATTAGCTAAACATAGAAGGATCAAACAAATTACTTTAAACTCTCATACAAAGGGGAAAAACTATAGTTGAAAGATCACTAAATTCAAGAGGAGGTTGGATTAGCTGAAAGATGGTTTTCAATTCAAGAAAATTAACCCCCCCCCCCCCCCCCACACACACACACATATACCACCACCACACACCTTCATCTCATATGATATAATATAAGGAAGTCACTATTTTATGATGTTTGAGATCTTTTTTCGCACGGGGTGTGAAATTTTTTCCTTATTCTTTTTGAAAAATAAAATCAATAATATGGGTATATTAGAAAAGGAATGTTAGGGAGTAATAATAACAAATTCAACAGCCTCAATGGATAGTATGATAGTAATATTCTAACATATTAGTAGTACTATTTATATAAGTTAACTTGAAAATAAGTGTGACTGTATCAACATAATTCCTTATTTATACATTCCTAGTTAGCTTTTGTCATGTTAAGAACAGTAAAGTTTAATTTTCTTTTATTTAGTAACTTATGCGATTGAGGACGCATGCAATTATTTCGATCCACAAATCAAGGTTTGTTGGATTAACTGAGATCCAATAATCGCCCGTACCAATGAAAAGATTCAATATAGTAACGCAAGACGATGAATGTAAATGAAGTCGTAACCCTTCACTCCTTTTTAACTTGGTGTTAGGGCAAACATCTACCAAAAGATCATGTGGAACATTTGGCTGTTTAGTTAAGTTAATCTACATATAACAGTATTGTTTAAGTTGTAGAGTGTATTCACCAAATATAAAAGAATCTGAGGACGTTAGGGTAAGCTTAAGATATGTTGTTCAAATTAGCTTATAAATATTATTTTTATTTCCGCAGAAATCTATAAAAACACATTTCTTCCTACGCAACTCACTCAAATGAGCGAGAGTGAAGAACTTGAGGATATTATAATTTTGTGACAAAATGAAGTAACACCAATATCTAATAAATTAGTTATACAAATAAGTAGCTTCACATATAATGAAAAGTCAAAAACACTAAATTTAATAAAGTGTTGAGAATAGCCATCATTTTTTTTAACGAAAAAGGGTAAAAAATATCCCTAAACTATAGGAAAAGTTCTATAAATGTCCTCCATCCATCTTTTGGTCTAGAAATACTCTTCTACTCATCTTTTTGGTCTAAAAATACTATTCCATTAACTTTTTTGCCTTACTCATGCCCTTGAAACTAACAACCCTCTCTTTATTTATTGATTTTTTTAAAATAATAATTATGTGTCATTTTCTTATTGAATGAAATAAATCAACATATAAATTAGTTGTTGCTTGACATCGATGTAGGCTAGGTTCTTACAATTGAGTAGTTTGACTTGCTTTTACCTCATTCTATCTTGTAAATATTCAGAGACATTATGTATAAGCCTTCAGGTATGGAGTCTGGATGGTCAGAGATTGCTATTATGTGTTGTTAAGGCGGAGATGATGTAGTGGCTAGGGGTGGTTCTCTAGTTCTTGATTTGCCTTGAGTTCCTTGTTAGGAGGGTGGTATGTTTCCGATTATGTATGTATACATGTCTACGGCTTGTAGTATCATTGTGCAATGCATGGTAGAGAACACATAGGAAGCATATGTAATGACAACATGTTGATAATCTCATACAATGAGTTGGTTATGTAACTTGTGGTTTCAAGTGTTTTGTTCATGAGGGTCTTGGTTTTGTAATGAGTTCTGGGTTTAGTTTGCTACGGATGAGTTGGTCTAAGTGTCACAACCCAAGAACGGACATGATGACACTTGTCTATTCCCACCAAGACAACTCAGCCTCAACCCAATGAAACGAAAGAAATACAGAAAGTAAAGCAAGAATAGAAAAATGCGGAAAATTTAGTCATTCTAATATAACCCCCAAAACCTTGTTGTCACGTGTAAAAGCCACTAATACACAAGATACAAAAATGAAAATAAGTACAAATCTCAATGTCTTTGTTTCTCAAGTAGAACAAAGCATGACATAAAGGAAAAAATCATGTGGAACATTTTTCTGTTTTGTGAAGTTGATCTGCTTATAACAATGTTGTTTGAGTTGTAGAAAGCCAATGTCTTCACCAAATATAAAAGAATTTGAGGATGTTAGGCTAAGCTTAAGATATTTTGATCAAATCAGTCTATAAGTACTATTTTTTTCGTAAAAATCTTAAAAATTTGCTTCTTCCTTGCAAGTTGCAACTCACTCAAATGAGCGTGTTAGTTGTACTAATAAGTAGCTTCACACATAATGAAAAGTCAAAAGCACTAAATTTATAAAAGTGTTGAGAATAGCAATCATTTTTCGAAATGGACTTAAATTAATAAGAGTCAAATTATTCTTTCAATGTATAATTTAATTTATATACAAATTACCTATTATCTATGATTAATATAGAGACTTATTATTATGATAAAAAAATTATGAGTTTTTATTATTCTGTTTATCTTGCTTAAAAGAATGTCACGATTCAAATTACAGGACCATGTAGACAGCTACTTTAATATAACTATATTGGAGAACCCTTGCAACTTATCCCCATTAATAGAAAGTAATTAAATAAACCATCTTTATTGAATAAAAATAAACAAAATAAGAAAACTTTACAATTAAGTAACAATTCTCAAGGACCTAGTCTAGACAAATACACGAACTTCTAATAGAGAACATATAAAAGAATAAAATGAATAATATTAAGACCGGTACAATTTTCACTTGAGAATAAAGTAGATAAAAAGTTGATGATGAGTAATCGTCATCCCACACTTCAAACAACCTGAAACATAACCTACACCAACAAAATGTATAGCAAAAGTAGTTTATGTACACCATACGTACTATGTGAGACGTTTTTTAAATTAAAAGATTCCTGGGAAAGGGCTGAAAAGGAAGCTCGAACGAAGTGAGAGGGTGGATGTAATTCAGCTCGACCTACATGGAGAGGGAAATTATTCCACGTAACACATCACCGAATCAACAGTAACAACTATACAATTAAAACCACCACATTTTATCAAACTTAGTACAGTATTTTTTTTCACACTTCCTATTCCTTCCTTATTTGTACTCAAGTAAGACTAACACAATTCAATGAATGATTGAACAAACTTGACAAATGACACATATAACTTTCATTACCCTTATAAACATGCTGAAAAAATAAGCTTAAAATCATTGATATATAAGATTATTTTTCAATACATTAAAAACATGATTATGTTCAAAAGTGTACTTCTTGTAAACTACTTAATTAAGAAGTAGATCCTATTTGTATCAAAGTTAAGTGTTGTAGTCCAGGCATCGTTTGTTGGTGTTGTGCCTCTCTTTCAAGACGTTCATTTATGATTTTCAAGGCCCTCTCAATTTGTTCAATTGGAGCTTCCCACCAACGTTGCCCCGAAGTAGTATCCCTCTTTATTGCTTGTTGTTCTTCTTTACGTTTTATCTCCATATCAAGCATCTCTCTATTCTCCTTACAAATTTCAGCGTACAAAGTTCATTAGCCTTCTTATAGAGACTAGCACGACGTTTTGAGAAAGAGACTTGTAAGTTTTTTTCATCTTGAATTTTCACTATGTCAACTTTCTTTCGACCATGACCTTTTCTTGACATGATTAAACCCTTTGATATAGAAAAATAAAGATAAAATGTGGTTTTGGGTCTCAACGTAAGAGTTATTTATAGTAGAAAAAATCATCTTGTTGTTTCACGGAGTCAAAGATATTGATATTAATTCCTTTTTTAAATGATTTGACTAGAGCACAAAATATAATTAGACTTCCTTTTTTGTGTAATTGTATTATGATCATAATTAATTAATTAAATAGTATATATTTTTCTTAATTAGAACTATATTATTTGATTGCACTTTGACCACCATTTATTTTATAACAAATTGAAGAATATAGTAAGTTCACATATAAAACAATATATGTTTAAAGGTTAATTTTTTTCCTAAATTGCTATAGTGTACATTCTAAATTTCTTCTAGTTCAATAGATATGTCTAAACTTTGATACTGTTAAAATACTTATAATATCTTATGCATATATGTTAAAGTATGAAAAGTTCGAGTATTGAATTTAAAATTTTAAGATAATTAACTAGTAGTGTATAGCCTTTTACAAACTCGTAAAACTTAATCGTAATATGTACGAAAATTGAAGAATTTTGTGATTCAATCCCCAAATCATAGAGTTAATTGCATTATATTGAAAATTAACTAAACTCAAAAAATTGGCCCAGAGAGAAGCCTTAACCGTCATCTCTAATAAACTCAATTAATACCATTAGTGTTAATCATGAATTAAATTCAACCTTTAAACTATGCAGCAGCTTTGAATCTAGCTACCACACTTATGTCGGCCAGACCAATTCTAAAGAAACGTACCTATATAGTAATTGGATGGAGAACCCATGATAATGTGGGTGGATAAGGAAGTAGAAAGTATGATTGTAATTAAACAAAACCTCCAATTCTTTGTTGTAACGATCAAATCCGTCGTTACTAAAGAGCACCTCGTTTGGAGTCTCAAAAGTCCGAAAGGGTAGTGAAAGAATTTTAAAAATTTGAGCATGACGAATTTTGACTTAAATTAATTTTCGGGGAAGAGCCTGGGGAGCCTTCCCGCTATGGCAGCACCGCTATAGCGGTCTGAGAGTAGTGGCAGATTTAGAATTTTAAAGTTGTGGGTGCTCTCTTAGCTTAATAGTGGCAGAGAAAATTTTCACTAAAGAAGTTCAAAATATATATATATATAAAAAAAAAAAACTTGTTGAGGGTGAGATTCAAGCTCAGGCTCAGCAACAATAAAACAACCTTAAGTACCACCATGAGCCATTGGACCAATCAATCCACTTGTTTACTAGGTGATCTATGTTAATTTTATACCAATGCTTCTTTATTTTTACATAGAAATATATAGTCTGATACAAGATTAACCGGTGCTCGAGCACCCGGCGGACTCTATGTCGGTAAGCCCCTGTCTGAGAGCCGCTACAGTGAGACGTTAAATTTCAAAAACCTAATTATGCATCATCTTTTATTTTTCTCCCACTTTAAAAGGAAAAAATAGACAGGGCTACTCCAAAAACTCTCCAAAGGTACCCAGGGCAAGAGAATAATGAAGGAGGGAGAATTACCGTGCAAAGAGGTGTAAGTCTATGAATTTTCCAATATTCATTCATTAAAGGTTGCTTCTGTGAAGTCAAATTCATGAATAAGGTTTGTCAATTGTTGCTTGGCAACGAGGTAGGCTAGGTTCTTACAAAGATCCGAACAATTATTCATTTGTGTATAAGGTCGTATTGTTTGATTCTTACATTGTGCTTAGGTGTTAAAGTCAATTCTTTAGTATCGAAATGGATTTGAATATGAATTAAGGTCACTAGAATTCTCTAGCACAAAGTTGAGTCGAAAGCTTCCTTGCCGATTAAGTTTTGGTATAAGATCTACTTAGGTCAACTTCAAATGATCATATCCCTCAGCTTATAATTAATTAGGTAGCCCATGACCTATAAAATTAAAAGTCTATTAGTCCTCTTTCAACGCCATCAAGTTTGCCTCATTTCGAGTTTGGAGTAAGATGTTATGCCCGTTTTAGTGAATCCCTGTCAGGCAGTCTATGTTCTATGACTGAACATACGGATGGTGGAAAATTCGACAAATCGTAGACCTTTCTATGAAGGCTTTATACGAATTTTTTCAGCAACTTCCTACATGCATTCTAGGGTTATTTTGGTCCTTTTCCAAGCTTCTAAACACTATTCTAAGTTATTTTTAGTGTTTTAACTGAGTATATCACCTAACTAACTAGTTTTCCTCTCAAAGTCATCAATCTAAACATTCAATTATCTAGAAATTCTCTCAAAACTCACCTAGGGTTCCACTTCTCCATCAAGAACCCTAAAACTTTCATGCCAAAAATTCAAGATACAAAGAGAAGTCGTCCACCCATGGTTTTCACAAGTTCTTCCACTGTAGAAACTCCATAAAAAACTTATTTTATCAAGAACAAGAACCAAGATTCCAAGACCAAAGATTTCATTCAATAAGGGTTGTGTTCTCACTTGGACTCAAGATAAATCAAATCTCCACCAAAGTTTCTAGTCTAAAAGCATCATAACCAGGTATGTAAGGCTATCATAGTGTTGGAACTAGTTCGTCCTTATGCCTTACATCTACTTTCAAATCAGTAAAAGAGTAATCTAGGGTTTTATCCTTAGATTTGAGTATTCTTGAGATGAGTTGATGTTGAGTTCTGAGTTCTTGAGTTCCTGGTTGTTGAATTTCTATTCCTAATTATTGAATTGTTGTATATTGTGCATTGAGATTTATCGAGTTGATTGTTCCTGTCTATTTTTCAGCATGAACATTATCCCTGAGTATTCATTGAGTTCATATTAAGAATATTTTAATTTTAAACAAAAATAATTGTTTTAAATTGAATTCTGAGAAAGCAAAGAGGAATCTTGAGAAAGAGTTTGAAAAATGATTTGAGAAAGAGTATAAGGGAACTAGGAAGTCCCAAATGTATCATTTTGTTACATTGAGAAAAGAGAAACTTTGATTTCTAAATGATGAGTTCAAACATATTTTAGAGTAGTTACCTTTTTTAAAAGGATATTTTGAATAATTACCTCAAAGCAGAGAAAGAATATGTTTTATACATTTGAGAATGAGTTTATATTATTGGGAGTAGTTATGGGAATTGATCTGGGGATGAGTTCAGACAACTCAAAATCCTCATAAACTATGTCTGTTAATATGAGTAAATGATCATACTTTTTAGATGAATTCTTGTTTCTTAGTGGATCCACCTAGTTGAGAGGTTCTATACCCCGGCACGGTATAAGACAGTTTTGACAGCGTGGGCGAGACGTTGTATCATCACGTAGCTCATAGTGATGGTTCTTGGTTAGAGAATCTCCCAAATATAGTTAAGGAGTATTTTTACTATGTCACTTCTTATGTTGAGTTTCATAAATGAGTAAGTATTTTTGTAAAGTTTAAATGATTTCATTCCTTTAATTCTTTACATTCAGTTGAGTTTATGTTATATCTATTGCAGTCCTTTCATTCAGTTATTTCTCTTTGGCTATATTACATACTCGTACATTCAATGTACTGATGTCATTATACCTGCATCTTTTAATAATGTAGATACATGCACTTAAGATCCTTAACAAAAGTCTTTTGAGATAACTATCGTAACACTTCAAATTTAAAAAGAATGGAAAATGCAATTTTTGGGTTGCAAGTGTGACCTATGGCTCCACATACGATTGGTAGAAGCATTTACGGACCGTAGGTGGCATCCGTAGGTAAGAAGGGAAATGAAGTAAAAAAATTAGGACCTACGGTGGCCATCTATGGTTCATAGGTAGACCTACGAACTGTACATGGGACCCTTCATTTGGGGGTCCAAATTTTAGCCCCTGAACCCCACCTACGATCGACTAGACAGACTGTAGGTCTGAACCATCTGTGAGGCTCGACAATTTTATTTTAAGGACTTTTGGGTATTTTCCTAATTATTTTAATCTAATACTATGTCGTTTTACCTTCTACCCTAGGCCATATATAAATGTTATAACCCCCAAATTTACCCAATTGAAATTATTCTCCTAAATTCCTAAAAGTTGACCAAGTTCTTTCTTCCAAATCCTCTCAAGTCTAAGGAAGAAGAAGAAGAGCTAGGGTTCATTAAAGTCTCCAAATTCTCCATTGTTCTAGGGATTTGGTTTAAGGTATGTGTACATTCACCTATGAAGTCCTTTCCTCCATGGTGTTCCTAAGGATTTCAAGTCTCTCCACTTCAATATAATTCTCCAATTTCAAATTAGGGTTTCAATTCTTGGAATGTGGGTTTCTTCCAATTATGATTTCTTATGATCAATTAAGTCTTCTAATGCACTATTTGATATAAATCTATGACATTTAGTTGAAATTGCACTTGCCCATCCTTTAATTATGTTTTTCAACCATGATGTTATGATAAACCCATGAACTATGAAATTATGGAGATATGCATGCATTTATGAAATTGTTTTAAATTAGATAAGGTTGCTTTGAGAGTAAAGCTATAGATGTTTTTATTGTGAAAGGTTATTCTCACATTAAGGATTCATAGGGTTGAAAGGTTTTCTCAACTAAACTTTTAATCTAGATTTAGAGCTATTCTAAATGAACTCTAGCTTGGATTGATTACTTGATTGTGTCTTTCCATGGATAATAAGATGAATATGACTAATAACTATTCTGTGGGATTTATGCTTAGCACCGAGTGGACAAGTAGAGATTACCAATGTCCCATAATTATGTGTCACCATAGGTTTGTCTTAGATAGACATTAGCTACTGGATCCACTTTAGCTCAAGTTTATGTTTCTTATCTTGGAAAGTAAGATCGTCTTTTTTCGGTGTGGGATAAACACTGGATTCCATGTTATAGCTCACATAGTCTATGTCGGTTAATGGCAAACTTCCTACAATAATGAACTAAGGTTATGTCACACCCCGAGACTACCCACTGGACGCGGACACGGGGACCTAGGATCACAAGTGACCCCAAGCTAACCCTGCTGCCATAATCATGAGCATACTAAAGATAAACTGAATAATAAAAACTATGCAAAAGCTATAATCATAAATAAAATAAAAAGATGGGGAATACACATATACTATAACTGAGATGAATGAAAACTAATGAGTTTAATACAAGGAAAAATATTAACTCATAACCAAGTTGAATTCTACTATGTCTAAAAATAGCCTATAAACTGACTAGAAATGTTGGGACATGCCCCAACTAAGTCTAGCAAAACTGAAACTAAAAGACTACAAATACTGAAAAGAAACTCATGACTATTGTCCTTGGAGAATGAGGACTCACCACTTATTCTGCTGAACTAAAGATCAGGAACCGATCTAAGCGTGATCTGGATGCTGAGAACCTGAACCTACATCACAAAAAGATGTAGCGCATGTATGCGTCAGTACTTGAAAGGTACTGAGCATGCAGGATAGAGTAAAGTTGAAACAACATATAACTGAACAAAGATATAAAGCAATGAAATAATCTGAATATGATATAGATGTTGAAATACTGAACATGACTAATCTGAATGTAATGACCAAGTTATAACGTTGAGACTGAATACTGAAACGTGGCCAATGCAATGGAGTCTGACTGAACTGTGGGAGCTACTAATAACCGATAATAAAACCACATGAGCTAAATGTGGAGTCCGATGTATACGCCCCATCAAGAGGACCCAATATACCCTGCCAGAGGTATAGAGGCATGCTAGCGTGATCACTAAAATGATGCCACGGAGGGGACTTACAACCTACGTAGCTAGTAGTTCTGGACTATTTGGGTACGCTGAACCCTAGTCCAACTCGATATTATGGTACTCCCAATGGATTAAGTAATTAACACATTATGACTAAATTTCTGTAAGTTACCGGATAGCTAAAACTGAACATGCAAACTGAGCCATCAAATCTGTTATATCTTTTTCATACCATTCCACCAATAGACTTTCCTCATATCGCGGTACATCTTAGTGGCGTCTGGATGGATAGAATATCTGGAGGTATGAACCTCTGCAAGAATATGCTGTCTCAACTCACCCACATCAAGAACATATAATCAACCCTGGTAGCGAAGCACACCATCTCCCTCTTGGGAGAAAACCTCAACTCTCTGTTGGTGGACTGCACCCTTGAGTTCAAGTAATATCGGATCGTTGTCTTGCTTTTCCTTAACTACCACTACCAAAGAAGATTCTGCCCCATTTTGAACCGTTACACCACCATCTAATATGCTCATAAGACAAACTCCTAGGTGAGCAAGTCTGTGAACATCCTTTGCTAGCTCTATTCTTTCTTCCACAACATGTGCTACACTACCCATGGATAGTCTGCTAAGGGAATCAACTACTACATTTGCCTTACTATGATGGTAATGCACACTCATGTCATAATCCTTGAGGAACTCAAACCATCTTCTATGTCAAAGATTCAATTCTTTCTAGGTGAACACAAATTGAAGGCTCTTATGGTCTGTGAACACATCTACATGAACACCATACAAGTAGTGCCTCCAAATCTTGAATGCAAACACCACCGCTGCAAACTCGTGGTCATGAGTAGGATAATTCTTCTTATGCACCTTAAGTTGTCTAGAAGAATAAGATATAACCTTACATCGCTGCATCAACACACAACCTAGGCTGACCCTGGATGCATCATAATAGATCATATAACCATCTAAACCCTCTAGTAGAGTCAAGACAGGAGTTGTAGTTCACCTAGTTTTCAATTCTGCGAAGCTTTTCTCACAATCATCTGACCATAGAAACTTGACCATCTTCTGAGTCAACCTAGTCAATGGTGAGGCTATAGATGAAAATCCTTCCACGAACCGTCTGTAATAGCCCACTAGACCTAAGAAACTTCTAATATATGTAGCAGAGGTAGGTCTTGGTCATTGTTTCACTGCTTTTATCTTCTGCGATTCTTCCTCATTCCTAGAGTAAATGAGGATATCATCAATAAAGACGATAATGAATAAGTCCAAGTACTGCTTGAATACTCTGTTCATCAAATCCATGAAAGTTGCAGGAGCATTGGTTAGTCCAAATGACATGACTACAAATTCATAATGACCATACCAAGTTCTGAAGGCTGTCTTCGAAATGTCACTGTCTCTGACTTTAAGTTGATGATAACTCGATCTGAGGTCTATCTTTGAGAAATGACTAACACCCTGAAGTTAGTCAAACAAGTCATCAATCCTAGGGATGGGATATTTATTCTTGATAGTGACCTTGTTCAACTGTCTGTAGTCAATACACATTCTGAGTGAACCATCTTTCTTCTTCAAAAACAACACTAGCGCACCCCATGGTGAAATACTAGGTCTTATGAATCCCTTATTTAGAAGGTCTTTCAGCTGCTCTTTCAATTCCTTAAGCTCCACTGGAGCCATTCTGTAAGGAGGAATCGAAATAGGCTGGGTATCTAGAATGAGATCA
The DNA here is from genome assembly GCA_036553675.1 of Solanum okadae. Taxonomy (NCBI): domain Eukaryota; kingdom Viridiplantae; phylum Streptophyta; class Magnoliopsida; order Solanales; family Solanaceae; genus Solanum; species Solanum okadae. Next base: position 8,456,365 of record CM071685.1, on the reverse strand, counting down.
ATTCCAAAGTCGATCTCCCCATCGGGAGGGACTCCCAGAAGATCTTCTAGAAACACTTCTGGAAACTCATTAACCACTGGAACTGACTCAAGAGTTGGGGTTTCGGAGCTTGAATCCTCAAACCGAACTAGATGATAGAGATAACCCTTAGAGATCATCTTTCTGGCCTTAAGGTAAGAAATGAATCGACCCATAGGCGCTAAGCTATTACCTTTCCATTCTAAGATTGGTTCATTTGGAAACTGAAAATAAACAATCCTAGTTCTACAATTGGCTGAGGCATAACAGGAATGTAACCAATCCATGCCTAGAATGACATCGAAATCTACCATTTCTAACTCTACAAGGTCTGTTGAGGTGACTTTCTGAAAGACTGTGATAGGGCAATTTTTGTATAACTGTTTAGCTATAACTGGATCACCAACTGGAGTAGAGACTGAGAAAGGTTCTGAGAGAGTTTCTAGACTAATACTGAATTGGACTGCTATGAAAGGAGTTACAAAAGAAAGAATAGCCCCTGGATCCAACAAAGCATAAACATCGAGATCAAAGACTCATAACGTACCAATGATTACATCAGGAGAAGCTTCCTGATCTTGGCGAGCCTGAAGAGCATAAAGCCTGTTTTGGCGTTGTCCGCCACCTGTACTAGAAGAGTTACCCTGCTGAGTCGGGCGACCTGTTGGTGTTGCTGAAGTTGTAGACTAGGATCGATTAACATTGCCTCCTTGACCAAGTTTATAAGGACAATCCTTCAACCTGTAACCAAACTGACCACACCCAAAGTTTTTTTTTTCCTGTAAGACACTCGCCCGGATGGTTCTTACCACACTTAGGGCAAGTTGGGTAGGTTTTGGTGCCTGAAATACTACCTTGAGACTTAGAGCCTAATGCTCCACCCTTCTGATTATTCCGAAACTTAGAGGATAAATACTAGCTGATGAAGGTTCTGGAGTCGAAGACTTCTGTTGAAACTGCGAGCAATTTCCACCACCCGATTTCTGTTGAGAATAGTCATAGTTGCCTGTCCTAGCTTTTTTGCTCTCCTTAGCCTGTTCCCTAAGCTTATCACCCTCAACCTGCTGAGCATGAATCATGAGCCTAGAGATGTTCATGTCTCCCAACAACATAGCATTCCTGCACTCTGTCTTCACTAAGTCCGACACTTCATACATAAACTTATTCATCTGATCCCTGGAATCAGCAACCATGTGAAAAGCATACCTGGAGAGTTGGTTAAACTTGAGCCCATACTCTTGGACCATCATGTTACCCTACCTTAAGTTCATAAATTACTGGCCCTTGCTTTTCTCAACACTATGGGGAAAAACCTGTCCAGAAAGGTTTCGTTGAAACAATCCCAAGTAATAGGAGTTGCATCAGTACCCTTGTTCTCCTTCCACTGAGTATACCAGATATGAGCTACATCTTTCAATTGATACGATGCTAACTCAACCCGGTCATTCCCAGTTACCTGCATCACTTCAAAGATCTTTTTGACCTCATCAATGAAGTTTTGGGGATCTTCTCCAACTAGCAATCCTAAGAACTCTGGCGGATTCATCCTAACAAAGTCTCGCACTCTAGCTGCAGCTGACCTAACATTAGCATTTGCCTAAACTGGAATCCGCTAATTGTTCTGGTTTGCCACACTATGAGCAAACATCTGAATGGCATTCCTGAATTCTGCATTAAAATCTTCTTGATCTGGGACTGGAGGAGTTGTGTTTGCATTCCTGGCATTCGTATTCCTGGCTTTAGCTCTACAAGGAGGCATGATCACTGAAACGTAGAACATCGAGTTAGAATAGAATTAGATCATACCTTACGCACGATAAGAGTAACAAGAAAATGAAGTTTTCATAAATCACTTCATAGCATCCCTCTCATTAGATGTGGTGCACTTCACATCCATGAAAAGGATTCTACTTAGTGCAGCATTTCATACATCCTAGGACTCCTAAACCTGGTTCTCTGATACCAAGTTTGTCACGCCCCGAGACTACCCCCTGGATGCGGACACGGGACCTAGGATCACAAGTGACCCCAAGCTAACCCTGCTGGCATAATCATGAGCCTATTAAAGATAAACTGAATAATAAAAATTGTGTGGAAGCTATAATCATAAATAAAATGAAAAGATGGGAAATACTCATATACTATAACTGAGATGAATGAAAACTAATGAGTTTAATACAAGGAAAAATATTAACTCATAACCAAGTTGAATTCTACTATGTCTGAAAATAGCCTCTAAACTGACTAGAAATATTGGGACATGCCCCAACTAAGTCTAACAAAACTGAAACTAAAGAACTAAAAATACTGAAAAGAAACTCATGACTATTGTCCTCGGAGAATGAGAACTCACCACTGATTCTGTTGAACTAAAGATCGGGAACCGATCTAAGCGTGATCTGGATGCTGAGAACCTGAACCTACATCACAAAAAGATGTAGCGCACGTATGCGTCAGTACTTGAAAGGTACTGAGCATGCTGGATAGAGTAAAGCTGAAATAACATATAACTAAACAAAGCAATAAAGCAATGAAATAATCTGAACATGATATAGATGTTGAAATACTGAACATGACTAATCTGAATGTAATGACCAAGTTATAACGTTGAGACTGAATACTGAAACGTGGTCAATGCAATGGAGTTTGACTGAACTGTGGGAGCTACTAATAACCGATAATAAAACCACATGAGCTAAATGTGGAGTCCGATGTATACGCCTCATCGAGAGGACCCAATATACCCTGCCAGAGGTATAGAGGCATGCTGGCGTGGTCACTAAAATGATGCCCACAAATAGGACTTACAACCTACGTGGCTAGTAGTTCTGGGACTATTTGGGTACGCTGAACCCTAGTCCAACTCGGTATTATGCTACTCTTAATGGATTAAGTAATTAACACATCATGACTGAATTTATATAAGTTACTGGATAGCTCAAACTGAATATGCAAACTTAGAATCAAACAATTAAACTGATATTGATGCATTAATAACTGAGGCATGTATAACTGAATAACTGAAATATCAAACCTAGCATGTGTAATTCAAGAACTAAAGAAATACATAGTTAGGGTTCGGGAATTCATGCAATAAACTGAATATTAACGTACTAATCTGATTTGGACCATTCTCACAACTAAGAACCCAACAATTCTAACATTCAAGAAACCCTAGGTCTAGTCATAATACGGGAATCAAGAAACTGACTGAAAACTAAGGACCTAATGGGTGAAAGGAACCCACTAGTGAAATCTCACATACCTGGTGACAAATTTCACGGAGAAATCCTTTGATTTTTGGGCTGGAACTGAAGAAAACTTGTTGCGTTCTTAGAGCTAGGGCTGGTCAACTTTTTCTCCTCTCTTGCTTCTAATTTTCTAGGTTTTGATTAATTATTTGACTTAGGTAAGTTCTAGTTATGTTTCTAGGCTTAAACTGACCAAAACCTCATAATTTAGGGCCTAAACGACATATCTTAGGGGTTAAACAAAATAGGAAAAGAACAAAAGACCCCTCACTTAACTGCTGTCGGAATGACCGACGGACGGGACCTATGGGCCGTAGGTCAAACTACGGTCCGTAGATTGGGGTCGTAGGTCAAGTCTGCGCGACAGGGCTTCACTAAAACAAGCATAACATTTTACTCGGAGGTCGGATTTTAGCAAACTCGGTGGTGTTGAAAAGAGGATTCAATTATCTAACATATCATAGGTCATGGGACACATAATTCCTTTTGTGTTGGGAGTGATGACCATTTGAAGTTGACTCAATCAGCAATTCCCCCTGACTGGCTGCTCGCCTTCACCAACGATCAGACCTACGGACCGTGGATCAAACAACGGTCCATGATGGTCGGCCATCGTTTGCATCAGAGGCTAGATAAAAGGGGGCCTCGATCCATGGACACAGACCACGGACTGTGGTCTGGCCTACGGACCGTGGGTCTGTCCGTGGGTCGAAACTTAGCCGATTTTCTGAGCTGGGTTTGGGGAGGGGTTGCAGTGGTGAACCACGAACCCACAACACGGGTCGTGGTTTGATCCACGGTCCGTGGGTGGAGACCGTAGATTGCACCTGCAACTTCTGAAAATCTGAAATTTGGTCTGCTTTCAGATACAAGGTGTTACAGTTACTTCTAGAAGTATCGCAAATGTGTTCTAGAGATGTTTAGCTTGCATTGACCATGATTTTGACGTATGTCATCTAACATGTTATTTTATGATTTAGCTTGGTGATTGCATGTCATGTAATATCCATTCTAGCATGATTTCATAAATATTATGCATTGTTATCATACTTAGTACATTCCATGTACTAATGTAACATCTCACGATTTGAAAGAACTAGAGAGAGTTAGAATTGGAAATAGTCATTTTAGGAAAGAATGAAAAATCTGGATAATTGGTTAAGTTATGTTAAGTTTGAGGTTGGGTCAACTTCAAACGACCATAACTCCTAGCTCAGGATGATTTAGGTGTGCTTCCAGAAATCGTAGGAAAGATCTTGAAATTATCTTTCCAACGCCATCAATTTTTTGCGATTCCGAGTTCGTATAAGTGAGATATGGCCAATTGAAGTTGGGTTGTTCAAATCAGGAAAGTCTAATCCGGATTTTTGAAGGGTATTGTGGTCTTTTCACCACCCCATGACTTAATTTCGTTTTTTGGAGTTTAATTGTGGTCTAAACTGAACTTGGTAAGTTTATGCTTTTGAAAACTAAAGGGTTTTGAGAGAAGAGAAAAGAAGAGGAGAAAAGAGGAGAAGAAACAATGAATCGCCAAATCTTGAAGCTAAGGTCGTGTATTTAGTCAAGGGGTGATCCCTACGACGTATGTGAGATCACATAGCATTGGGTTAGTTCACCCACACGCCAATCATGATTCAATTCAGCGAAGTTGTAGTATTTTGAAAGCAAATTTTTTGAGTTCTTGATGAAATTCGTTTGAATTCCTGTGGGTTCTTGTTGTTGGAGTTTTCTTGAGATTGATTCATGATTTTAGGTGTTTTTTTTAGTAGAATCTTGTGTATTTTGAACATATAGTCGATTTCTAAGTGTTTGGGGAAAGAACCAAGTGAAATTAGAGGATTTATAGTTGGAAAACGAAGAAGAAAAGTCAGATCCCACCAGGGCTGGGGGCTGGGGGCTGGGGGGCCGCCCCAACTGGGCTCTAAAATTTGGGCTCTGGGGTGCCGCGCCAGCCAGAGCGCCCCACCCCAGCTCTCTGAAGTTCAAGGCCTGGCGCCTTGCGCCTCTCAGAGCGCCAGGGACGCCAGTTCTTCCAACTTTTCCCCCTTCTTTCTATACTAGTTCCTTAGCACTGTACCTATGTTTCCTAGTTGATTCCTATACTCTAAGGTACGTCTAAACATCATGAAATCATCCATAAACATGAGATCATGAACCTTGAATACATACTTCAATTCAAGGAAAGTTAAGAGTCAAGTCAAGAAGTTAAGAATCAAGTCAAGGGAAGTTCATAAAGTTTTTCAAAAGTCTTTTACAACCGTTTAACTTTGTTTTAAGACTTAAGTTTTGAGTTGAATAAAGAGTAAGAGTAAAAGTTCATTTCTACAAAGATTATACCGGGACTAAGTATTCCCAAGATTTAAAATGTTTTCACATTTGAGCAAGAAGGGAAACACTGATTTCCAAGAGAGCTTTTAAGCTAAGTTTTGAGTAATTATCTCAAACCAAAGAAAGAGTTTTGTTTTTAAAAAGATATGAGCTGAGTATATTTTGGGAGTAGTATTGAGAACCGATATGGGGACACGAATTCATAATAACTCAAGTCTCCATAAACCATGTAGCCATCATGGGTAGAAAAGAATCATACTTTTTAGATGATTCCTTAGTGATTTTTAGCATAGACTAGTGGATCCACTTAGTTAAGGCGTCCTATATGACGGCAAAGTATAGGACAGTTCTGGCAATGTGGGCAAGACGTTGTATCACCACTTAGGCTCATAGTGGTGGTTGTCGATTAGAGAAACTCCCACAGTATTATATTACTTTATATGTAATTGAGTTGTTATTGCATTTCTCTAATAAATTTGAATTACTATCTACTGTTTTAAATTCTTTGTATAAACTGCGCCTTTATTGTTGTTTTTACTTTGCATTCATGAGTTGAGTAAAGCCAAGGTAAGTGTTCTTTTCAAATTCCTTCCAAGCTTACGTCATGTTTTATTATTCCCCTTGCATACTCGTACATCCAATGTACTGACGCCATTTGGCCTACATCATTTTATGATGCAGACACAGGTAACCCTGATCAGCATCCAGCGTATCGTTGATCCAGTTGAGCTCAGAGTCAGTTGGTGAGCCTCATTGTTTTCTGGAGGACTCCTTTTACATTGCTTTCTAGTATTTTAAGTTGTTAGGGTAATCGGGGTCTTGTCCTGACATCCCTCTTGTTTTGGAGGCTTCATAGATGAGTAGTTATAGTTCTTTAGTCTTTCCGTTTTCAGTTGTATACGTTAATACTTGAGTTTCCATTTTGGCTAGAGTTATTATCTCTTTCAGTTATTTGCATGAGTTATATCTTGAGATTGTTTCTTATGTTTAAGTCTTTCGCTGAGTAAGTAAGCCAGGCCAAGGGTTTGCTTGGGGCCAGCAATGGTTCTCAAGTGCTTGTCCCACCCAGGGTGTAAGCTCGGGGTGTGACAACTAATGCATATTTGTGCCTACATTGTTTCACTAATGTAGGGTCCAACTCTTCCATTCCGCACACTCGTGGCTAGTTGGTCCTCATGTTCTAAGGACTGAGACTCTTTATTTCTTTATGTCTTTCTTTTCAAAACTTGTATGTGATGTATGGGTTACGTCTCAATCATTTTCCTTATGATGTACTAGATGATTTTCAGACTTATGTTAGACTTCCACTTTTTTTAAACTCTTTATGATAAAAATTGTCTTTTGAACTCTTTAAATTCTTTTATATTATATGATGTATTCTAAGTGGCTTGTATAGGGTCTCTCGGGGTCCTATACGCCATGTTATGACTAGGGTGTACTTTAGGTCGTGAAAACTTCATCCGCTCATCAGCTTTTGAGTGAGGCCTCCTTGCTTTCGGAGTATTCCAGTTTTAGGAGTTATTAGTATTAGTTTTTGAGAATTCATGGTTCTTGTTCCAACACTCATCTTTATACAATAGAAGCTTCATAGATAGACAATTTTGGTATACTAACAATTTGGTTTGGGTTATGTGATAGAACTAAGTATGTGCTTATGGTTTCATGAATGAACCTGATTTATTCTTTCATGATGTAATTATTGCATGTTGGATCCCTGGGTGGTCTAGGTTACTTGAAAGGTGAGTTGATTTGAGGTATGACTTGCATGTGACCATGTAGGACATGGATCATGTTACGATAATTCAAGGCAAGGACGGAGAGTCCAAATTATGAGATACTTGTGATGGTTGTTGACAACTAAATTCTTAGGGGTTATTATGCATAATTGTTTTTACTATTGATATGAGTTTATGGGGACTCAATTCTTTAGTTGTTTAAGTTGTGTTTCTATTAGTCATGAGGGTCTTGATTTTGTAATGAGTTCTGGGTTTATTTTTTTACGGATGAGTTGGTCTAAGGTGTCAATTTCACTTACTGTTCCAAATAGGGTCAGGAAGTTGGCATGAGTACTGTAAAAGATAGTAGGGTAGTGTATAGGACTGGTGATCACCTAGTATTCATGGATATTAATGTGGTAGAAGGGTTACGCTACGATTTTGTATTATTGTGACATCCCAGGTAGGCTTGGGAAGTCGTAAGGTGACAAAATTAAGGTTTTTAAGGTAGTATAGATATATACTATTATTGGATTGGGTGTCATGTGTGCGCGCACATAAATACACATACTATTATTGGATTAGGTGTCACACCAACTTATATATACTATTATTGGATCGGATGCCACGCGACACATATATATATATTATTATTGGATCGATTGGATACCACGCCAGGACATGTGCAGTTGTGTATGTTGATCCTTGAGTGATTGGATGGTGTATTTAAATTTTGGAGTGGTTCTTGTGTGGATCGGAATGACATGTTAAATATTGTAGGTGATGATTGGGAATTTCTAAAAGTTCGACTATTTCATAACAAAGGTGAAAGTGGTTTATATATGTTTGCTAAGTTAAGGCTACTTGATCACATGTTGTATAATGAGAGCGGATAAGGTAAGGATTGTTAAATTTTAGCAGTTGGGTTTTCGGGGAAATATTATGTGATAAAAGGAGTAAGCTATGATCTAAGGTGAGTGGAGTTGGCAATGAAAGGGATAGAGTGTATTGAGTTTCGAGGTAACAATATTATAGTGAGGGTGGTGAACAGGTGAATTGGTGTACTGACGTTATATTCAAGATGCTGCTCTTTGGTTATTTTGCATGATACTATCATATTATGTGGTGGATTCAGGTTGACTGATAATGTCTATCATTACGTGTTGTTTGTATTGATACTACTCTTGTTATGTCACTTGACATAGTCTTGTTGCAGGATTCACTGATGTTTCATAGGTGAAAATGATGATTATCTCCGACAATTTCTACTCCTCTTTTTTATGGTGGAAGTTGTGTCATATTTTCTTCTATACATTATATCTTCTTAGTCGCTCTTGTACCTGTTTAGACTAGTTCCTTGAGAGGATTTTTCTATAATTATAAAAAGAGGATAATATTTTTTGGATCAAAAGTTGATAAATAAAAATATACTCTGAAATTATACATATACCAACATGTGTTATATAGTCTTCAAAAGTGCACAACTAATTCATTTAAGGTAGTTCATCAAAATTGTCTGTAATGCATCGGGACTGATAATTGGAAAGAATCTCCAAAGGGGCGTATAAATTGGGTTTTTGGCTCGCAATAAAGCTAGGTGCTCTTTTTCAAGAGAGAGGTTTAAGGCACATCAATCATGCCTGAAAAGAGTTGCTTTAGGCACGGACCACAAACCCAGGTTGTTGGCTGGGAAAGCTGGTAAAAGAATGAAACCTTCAAGAGACCGGGTTGCGACAAGGGTTCCAAATCTAGCCTGTTGATTTTTGCTAAAGAATTGCTAATGGTATCATTAAAAATGATAACATCTTACTATGCTTCCAGATCATGCCCATCACTCTCCTACGTACTGTATGTGGACGGAGAAAACATCCATTCGATTCAATTACTGAAACACATGATACAACAACTTGAAAGATTCCCCCTTGTCCCTGAGTTAAACTTTCACAAAGTTCATTATTTTGAATATGTTTATTCAAAACACTTGCACAAATTGGATATATGTTAAAATCAAATGTAGCTTTTTTTGGCATTACATATACCCTCACACTCATGTCACTGTGTATCTCCATTGGGATATTGCTTTGTTTAACCTTGTATTCAAATTTAAGTATCTTGACACTCATATCAACACCACACTGATTTGCAATTACATTATATGGTGCAGTTTCATTAAAGACGATCCCCTTCTATAATGTAATAACATAACAATTTTCATCTTATTTTCTAGAACGCATTACCAAAATAGTTTTGACAGACATTGTTGTATACAATTCAATCAGAACAATAAAAAGTATATCAACCACAATTTGTATAATTATAGTTCATACATATAAATGCTGAAATGAAATTTCAAATCACTAGATGTATCAAAAATTTCAAAATATACAAACACAAATCACACTAAAAGCAAAATTTAACCCCAAAAATAGCAAATTTGTATTTCAATTAACTGACAATTTTAAATATAAATCAATTATATATATCATTCTAACTCCATGAATACAAATATAATTCGATACAAATACAATTCAATCAGATATTTGTGTTCTATAGAAACATAAAAATCATTCAATAAAAATACAATTCAATCAAATTAGTGTTTTGTAAAAATCCAAAAAAATATAAATAGTAAATTTTTGCTACAAATACAATTCAATCTGATTTTCATGTAATTTTGAAATTAAAAAAATACAAACAAAAAATCAATCCATACAATTATAATTCAATCAAATTTCATAACTACAAACACAAATTGATATTTACGAGAAGAATTAACCAATGAATATGTGAAAAAAACAACTTTCATATTTCATGCTTTGAAATTAATTATTATTATTTTGTTTCTGAAATTAGAAAGAATGAACTGAATCGAACTATTCATTTTAAATTAGATAATACTTGTTGTTATATTATGGATGAAGAAATCAAACAAACCTTTTCCATTTATAAAATTTAGTGAACAAAACAAAGTTCTTCGTCTTGAGGCTGAAGTTCTGAGCTTCAAAAGTCCAATTTAATAAAATATAATATGCCTGATTCGTGAAATTTTTTTCCATTTAATAACTGAATTTGTCATGTTAATTATTAATTAAAATTAGCAGTCCTATTTATATAAAAAAAATCTAAAACTCATGTTGCAAACAATAACTATAATAGCCATTTAAGTTAGGGAAAATGGTCAAAAATGCTCTTAAACTATGTGAAAGGAACAAAAATGTCTTCCGTTTATGGTTTGGCTCAAAAATGATCTTGCCGTCAATATTTTGGTTTTAAAATGTCTTTGCAGTCAATACTTAGGTCCAGAAATGCCCTTATAGTTACTAAATGGGTCAAAAATGTCATTTTTTGAATACATATATTATTATTTTTCTTTTTTCAACACATCTTCTTCCTAATTAAAATATTATTAAAGAATCATGTTTTTGTTTTCTTTCTTTTAAAATCATTTTAACAAATAAAAATGCAAGAAATGGTGTTTTTTCTTCTTAATCTCATTTTATCAATTAAAATAGAATAATTTCATGTACCCTTTCGACAAATAATATATGTCATAGATATAAGATTATAGTATATCCATCATTAATTTATATTTATATAACGATAAAAAATAATTATAATAAAAAAGAAATATTTTCATTTTTTATTTTTTTTAAATTGAAGTAAGATAAAAATTTGTTAATTTTAAAAAATAATATTAAAAATTGTGTTAAAAATAAAATAAACAATATAATTATTTGAAAAATAAGTATTTTTAACTCATTAAATAACCATAATGACATTTTTGAACCAAACTACAAACGGATGCATTTTTATTCCTTTGAAATAGTTTAAGGACATTTTTTAAGGGCTTTTCTCTTTTAGGTTATAGCTATGATTTGTAATCCGTCAAACTAGGCCAAAGTCATCTACGGCCCCTTAAAGTTGTCCGCATATTTCACTTAGACACTCTAATTCAAACTTTTACCTATTGAACACTTTTACCTATACAAAAATTGTTCCTATTAGACACATTTTGATAATCAACAAAAAAATGTCAAGAGTGTGTGATGCACTTGCCATGACATGGCAAACTAACTAATTAAAAGAAGCCACGTGTCTTAAAAGATGCCATGTGTCTTTTGGGCTCCAAAATAATTATAATTAAAAAAAAAACTAAAATCCTAAAGTATGTATGTTGCAGGCTTGCAGCCTCTGCCTCCGACTCCAACCTGCCCATTCCCCCCACTTCATCTTCTTCCCTTTTTTAAAAAAAAAAAGCTTAAATCTCCTAAATTTTTCTACTTCTTTTTTTAATTTATTTTTGTTTTTAAGCTTAGATTCGATTCATGTTTGAGTTGATTTGGCAGAAAGAAAGAGATGTGTGGTGACAGTGTTTTTCGATGAACAAATTAAAATTTGTGATTGATTGTTTGAAAGGCTAAAAAGAAAGATATTGACGACGATAGATTTGGAGAAAAATGAGGTGGTGCCAATGGTGGGAGGTGGGTTAATGGCTGGTTAAAAAGGATAAAGAAGATGATGGCCTGAAAATATAGGGAAAGAAGATGATGGTCTGCAAAAAAAAAGGGGAAGAAGATGATCAGAGAAAGAAAGGAAAGGAGAAGTGTGGATATGGTGACGGCAGATCTGATTAAAAAACAAGGTGGCGTGGAGAAGAAGAATGATTGTAGCTTGAGAAAGAAGGGGAATGAACTTTAATGGTGGGACACCGATGATTGCGGTGGTGAGAAGGTGGTTGCAATGGTGGTTGAGTCAAAGAAGAAGAAGAGATGCTAATTTAATTTATTTTTTTAAAAGATAAAATTTTTAACTTTAAAATATTGGAGAAAAAACAATTCACGCGCCCCATTTGCGTGACTCACAAACGATTTGCCATGTAGGCAAAAAATGCTTAGACGGTTCAAATCTGGGGTGGTAGAAGTGTTCAATAGGTACTAGGTGTAGTTGAAGTGTCTAAATGAATAATGAGGACAACTTTAAGGGGCCGCAGATGACTTTGGCCGTCAAACTAAGTGCCTCATTATTATTTATATAGTGTTAACTATTTATGAAATTTCAAGGGTAAAAAATTATATGGCTCCTTCTTGTAAAAATAAAAATATACAACTTGAGAAATTGTTTTGAATCCCAAACCTCTTCTAAGCAAGTCAAGTCTAAATCAGATGTTGAAGATATTCACATCAAAAGGAAGCAATTCAATTCTTCTTAAAATTATTGAAAACTGTTCCATCTCCAATTTCCATACCAAAAACTCAGCAATCCAGTTCATTCTTGAAGAAGGCAAAATACTTCAATCTCAACAAACCACTAAGCAGAATGAAGAAGCTGAGTTTTCCAGAAAACCTAATTCTGGAATTCAGACTCCTCAACTTTGGCCTGAATGGGTGAACTTGATGGACAAGTTGTTAAAAATTGGATATTTTGAGGGATTTGGAAACCCTTTTGGAAATGCTCAATGGGATGCAAACCTAATTAGAACTGCTTGTTTGAATTTCGCTCGAGACCGGTTTGATCTCATAAGGTTAGAAATACATACTCTGTTTGAAATGACTGTTTTATAATGCTTTTGTTGATTTGTTGGAATTGATTTCTGTATATGTTTTTTGTTCTAGGTAATTGCTGGTTTTGTAATATAGCGATTGGGCACCTCAATTTGTCACTCCCTCAGTCCCATTTTATGTCAAATACTTTCCTTGTAGTGTGTTCTAAACTTGAATGACACTTTCTCCTCTCGGAAATAATTTAACTTTAAACTTTCAAAAAGTGAGATGTTTTATAGCTGCAGAAAGTGTCACAGCCCAAATTTGACCCTTAATCCACGACAGGGCACTTGACGAGCAATTACCTATAAGGGGAACCCTACTAAACTAAACACATATGGATATAAAGAATAAATGATTATCCACTAACAATCTCAATATATATAGTTAAGTGTGGAAATACAACTCATAAAGTGGCTAAGCAGTGGATTAGGATTTTGAAAGAAACAGTAGGGAGTTACTAATCCTCCAACCTCATAATCTCACAACCATACTTCCAAGTATTCAACTGCTTGATATTGTATGACACTAGGGTGATTAGAGAGGACATGACACAACTTTAAGTTATTGAGGACATGACCTTAGAGAGGAGGGTGTGGAGGACATGTGTTAGGGTAGAAGTTTAGTAGGTAGTGGACTATTGTCTTGCTTTTTTAGGGTTTGCTATGTTTTCTTCTTCTTTGCACTTGGATTTGCGGCACTTGAGCCGAGGGTCTTTCGGAAACAACCTCTCTACCTCTACGAAGTAGTGGTAAGATCCGTGTTTGCTCTAGCCTCCCGGGGACCTTGTGGGATTATAGGGCACCCTAAAGAAAGTAGTGTTGGTTTAATTATATTCTGTTTTGTCTGTAATGAGAATGTTCTTAAGCTTATTGCTGATCTAAGCAAATAGGGCCATGGTAACAGATATTTGTCCCGGCAAGATATTGGGGTGCTTGCAAGTTGTGGCTGTCCAAGCATGGATAGAAAAGTTGTCAACTCTGGAAAGCGCCTTAGAGTATTGTTCGGCATCGAGGAAGGAAATGTATGTACTTAAATGTTGTTGCTATGTTTTAACCTAGATAAGACATCTCCATCAGTGTTAGTAATATAAAGAGTAGCAAAACACCTGTCTGCACTTCTAACAAGATGCATTTAGTAGGTCTGCAGCTTCTGCATATTGAGGGGAAGTTGTGAGAGGGCTTATGTCGTGCCACATGAAGATCAAGGTGGTCGAACTGTTGATGTTATGCGTCTACTATTGACTTATGGACTTAATCCTATTACTGGTGCTGTGGAGAATAAACCATCCTTGAACAAAAGAGTTGAGGAATCAGCAAGAAAGCTGTTGAAAGAAATTGTGAAGTTCAGTTCTGAGGAACTCTTCTGTGAAACAAAGAAATCCACAAACCCTGGGAATCCATCTGTACAAGGTGATCACCAAGAAGAAGGTCAGATCAATGCTCTGAGGAAACATGGTGATTGGGTTTGTCCCAAGTAAGTCTGATACTTGAATGCATTTTAGACATAATACTTTTACCAGTCCTAATTTTCTGATAGCATTTTGGTTTTGTTCCTAGATGCAACTTCTTAAATTTTTCTAGAAATGCTAAGTGCTTACGGTGCAATGGCTTAAATCACGAAAGACTTAACAAGTTAAGACAGGAGCAGGATCATCTTCCATTAAAGAAAGGCGACTGGATTTGCTACAAGTAGGAATGCTGTTGGTTACTTTGCATGTAGATAAGTTTGTGTCCTAGTTTTGGTGTCATTTGACTTCCAATCTCTTGCAGATGCCATTTTATGAACTTTGCAAAGAATACAAGGTGTTTGCAGTGTACAGAAATGCCACCTAAACGGCAGCTTAATCCTGGAGAGTGGGAGTGTGAATCGTAAGCACATATACATTTATTTATTTTTCTTAAAATAAGCCATAGGCACTCATACTTATGGATGATCAATGGTAATTATGAATTGAATGTGTTTTTGTATCGTCCTCTTTTTTAGCTTAACTCTCTGTCCATTGCCTTTTGCATCTTCTCCCCTTGGCTAGGTGCAACTACATCAATTTCAAAAGAAACACGGTGTGCTTGAAATGTGATCACAGACGACCAAAAGCATCTAGCTGTGCAGGTTCTTCCTGTGGATCTACAAAACAAAATAGAACCATTAGTCGAACACGGCCTTATTTTGGTGAACTGAATGAAGAAACAGATGAGGAATGGCAATTAGTTGAGAGTGAGTGTGAAGATCGTTTGAGCTCAATGCCAGAGAATCAGGTTGTTGATTTTCCTGTTTTAGGGGGGAATAGTGAATTGTCTCGAGATGCAAAGAAGCAAGAAAGGTGGAAGACTGGAAATGAAAGAGAAAATGGTGATGAATTGAATAACAAGTATTTTCAAAATAGTGGCAATGAGGAAATGGATGAGTGGTTTGGGCATAAAAATGACGAATCAGTCAGAAACTTTGAAGAAGCTAGGTGAAGGGATTCGCCCTATCTTCCTGTTTTAGAAGCTGTTCTGGATTTTGCACTATAAGCATTGCAATACAAAAGGAGAACTGTGATCCTTGACGCCTCAACTTACTTTTTGTACTCCACTCTCCCCCACTCCCCCTTTCTATGTAATGATCTTTAGGATCCAAATGGACTCGTGGTCCTGTATCCCTGTACTAATGTTTGATCAATAGAATTCATCTTTTCCGACCCCAACCAAAAAAACTTAGAAGATGATATTATGAAAGTTTTGTGTTGTGGCAAGAAATTTCATCTTCTAACAGCAGGCAATGTATGCCACTACAAAAAAAAGCGTTATATTGAGGAGGTTTTGTTGTGGAAGTTCACATAACCCCCTAAATTGCATCAAATTGCAGAGGCTTAAACAACCCCTCCAATTTCTGTGCAATGTGGAGATCATCAACCACCATAACACTCAAAATAAAAATTATGTAATATCAACACGGGTATCTTTTCTCTTCCAAATTGGTCGCTTCATTTCTCTAAACCCTTATTCAAACTTACACAAATTCTCAACTTTAAACTCAAGTTTGAAACCAACTCTCAAAACTCAATCATAAAAGACTCGAGGTCGATATTGGGAGGGGTAAAATGATAATTTCATGAAACTTTCCAAAAAATGACCGACGGGGTCATTACATTATCTACCACTAAAAACCATGTTTGTCCTTGAACATAAACCAAAAGAAAGTACCTGAATCCTCAAAAAGCTTAGGATATCTGGCACGCATATCTGACTCCATCTCCCAAGTCGCCTCACCAACTGAACAGTGCTTCCACTGCACCTTCACTGAAGCAACCTCTTTGGTCCTAAGCTTTCGGACCAGCCTATCCAAAATGGCTATAGGCTCCTCCTCAAAAGATAAATTTGGACCCAACTCAACTTAATAAAGAGAAAGTACATGGGACTCATCCGGCACGTACTTCCGAATCATGGAGACATGAAATACAGGATGCACTACCGACACACTAGGTGGCAAGCCCGACTTATAGGCCACTTCTCCCACTCAGCTCAAGATCTCAAAAGGTCCAATGATTCTAGGGCTAAGCTTTCCCTTTTTTCCGAACCTCATCACACCCTTCATGGGTAACACTCGGAGCCAAACATGATCACCCTCCATGAACACTAGAGCTCGAACTCTCTGATATGCATAACTTTTTTGTCAACTCTGAGTTGTCAATAGTCTACACTGGATCATATGAACCTGCTTCATAGCATCTTTAAGCAAGTATGTATCTAATGAGTTCATCTCAGCCGAATCAAACCATCCGATCGGAGATCTACACCGTCTATCGTACAACGCCTAAAATGGGGCCATCTGAATGCTGGAATGGTAACTTTTGTTGTAGGCAAACTCTGCTATGGGAAAATGTCGATCCTATCTAGTACCAAAATCGATCACACAAGCTCGGAGTATGTCCTCCAACACCTAAATCGTCCGCTCTAACTAACCATCTATTTGAGGATGAACGGATATACTCATATCTAATCGAGTACCCAAACTATGCTACAAAGCCTTCGAGAAATGAAAAGCGAACAAAGAACCTCGATCAAAGACAATAGAAATCGGGACTCCATGTGGTCGCACAATCTGACTGATATAAAGCTCGGCTAACTTCTTCGTCGTATACTTCACCCGAACCGGGATTAAATAAGCAAACTTGTTCAATTGATCAATAACCACCCAAATGTAGTCATAACCACCCACTATGGTAGGTAGTCCCACAACAAAGTCCATAGTGATTCGTTCCCACTTCCAAGTAGGAATAGGCATCCTCTGAGATATATCTCTGGGCGGTTGATGCTAACACTTAACCTGTTGGCAAGTCAAACACCTCGAAAAAAAGTCTGCAATATCCCTCTCAATTCCACACCACCAATAGTGCTGACTCAGATCATGATACATCTTTGCCACCCCCGTACAGTATGGATGGGATATCAGGAACAATGAACCTCCTCAAGAATCAATCTAATCAACTTACCTACCTTGGGCATAGAGATCCTGCCCCCAATTCTCAAAACACCATCAGAATCAAAGACAGCCTCATTGGCTTCCCCTCTCACCATCTTGTCTCGAATGAGACACAGTTTATCATCGACAAACTGACGCTCACAGATCTGCTCAATTAAGGAAGAATGAGCCTCTATAAAAGCAATCAAACCACCCATCTTCTCAGAAACTTGTAACCAGACAAGATTGTTGGCTAACCTCTAAAAATCTCTAGCCAATGGTCTCTCCTCAACACTGATAGCTGCAAGACTTCCCATGCTAGAAATCTTCCTACTCTGAGCATCGACCACCACATTGGCCTTCCCTGGATGATACAAGATAGTGATATCGTAGTCCTTCAGTAGCTCAAGCCATCTGCGCTGCCTCAAATTCAAATCTCTCTGATAAAAGATGTACTGAAGACTCCGATGATCCGTGAACACCTCACAATAAACCTCATACAGATTATGTCACCATAGTTTAAGAACAAACACTAGAGGGGCCAACTCTAAATCATGGGTAGGGTAGTTCCTCTCATGGGTGTTCAACTTTCTGGAACCATAGGCGATCATCTTACCCTTTTGCACAGAACACCCACTACAAAAGGAACCCCAATTACCAACAAAAAAATTGGTTGGTAAATTGATCAAATTGGTTGGCAAAATTGAGTTACCAACCAAATGCCAACTTATATTAATCTGTTGCTAAAAGGCTCGTCGGTAACTATTACCAACCGATTTTAATTTGTTGGTAAACACCCAAAGATGTTGTTACAAAATTTTGAAACATGGGCCTGAAATCTCCGTTGGTAAATTCACCAACTAATTTTTGGTTAGTATATCGTTAGTACCTTTACTAACAAATTGAAAATAAGTTAGTAAATTTGTTTCTTCATTATTCGATTCCGTTGGTAATGCGTTGGTAATTATAGTAACAAATGTCTGATAGTAAACTTTTTCAGATACATTGGTAATTGGTTGACAATTTTAGTAACAAACAATTTATGTTGGTAATTTACCAATAAATTTTAAATAATTTTATTTGGTTTCCCATCCGGTTCCGATACCCACATTGGATCCCGACTAAATCTGAATTCACGCCGAGAAGTCCCACATTGGGGGGTAATGCTCTTCCTAACAAAGGCGACTCCATACCCAAGGGGAATCGAACCCGAGACCTCTTGGTTAAGGATGAAGGAGTACTTACCACTCCACCACAACCTTTGTTGGTAATAAATATTAAATACGTTAGTATGATTATTTGTTTTTCTAATAAATTTACTAATTGATTGTTAGTTTGTTGGTAATATATCATTCAAGTTCAAATGTTAGGTTAGTAATTGATTGACAATATGTTCAAAATATTATTAACTACATGATTATTCAATAGTGAAATATTTATTAATTTATTGAATTTAAAAATTTAAGATCACGAATATAAATCCAAAAATATTAATATCAATTTTATAAATCATATTTGAATGAAACAATGCAAAATCTATGATAACAAGTTAAATTAATCTCAATATGACACATATCATTATACCAAAAAAATTAATTTGAGCACGTTTAGCAAAAATATTGACCAAATCTAAATTTTGGCCAAAACTTAAAAGTTAAAACGTCTAACAAGACAAACTGAAAATGGAAGCCTCAAATCATGAACCAACCATCCTATTAGATATAAAAATGACCTTCTGAAGCTAATCGCGCTGACAGAATTCTCATCAGAGCATGTTTAGAAAAAATGTTAAGCAAAGTCAAATTTTGGCAAAAGGTAAAAGTTAAAACGCCTAACGGTACAAACTGAATATGAAAACCTCAAAATCCAAACCAACCATCCTATAAGACGAAAAATGACCTTCTAGAGCTAACTGCGCTGACGAAATTCAAATTTGAGCATGTTTCCCACAAAAATTGACCTAATTCAAATGTTAGCCAAAAGTTAAAAGTTAAAACGCTTAACGACACAAATTGAAAATAAAAGTCTCAAAACCCGAACCAACCATCCTATGAGACCAAAACTGAACTTATATGGCTAGTTGCGGTGACAAAATTTCAATTCGAGCACGATTACCAAAAAAATTGACCAAAGTGAAATTTTGGCGAAAACTTAAAAGTTAAAATGCCTAATGGCACAAACTAAAAATGGAAGCCTCAAAACCCGAACCCTCTATCTTATTACATCAAAAATGACCTTCCGCATCTAACTGCACTGACGAAATTCTCATCTGAGCACGTTTATCAAATATATTGACCGAAATTAATTTTTGGACAAAATTTATTAGTCAACACACCTAACGGCACACGCTAAAAATTAAAGCCTCAAAACCCGAACTAACCATCTTATTAGATAAAGAATGACCTTTCGAGTTAATTACACTAACGGAATTCTCATCTGAGCACGTTCACAAAAATATTGACCAAAGTCAATTTTTTGCCAAAACATAAGATTTAAATTACCTAACGGCACAAACAAAAAACGAAAGCCTCAAAACTTGAACCAACCTTCCTGTTAGATCAAAAATGACCTTTCGAAGCTAATGACACTGACAAAGTTCTAATCTGAGCACGTTTACCAAAAATATTGACCAAAGTCAAGTTTTGGCTAAAATTTAAAAGTTAAAACGCCTAACGACACAAACTGAATATGAAACCCTCAACACTAGACATTGATTTACCAAAAAATTTAACTTCAATTGGTAAATTTAACAACTATTTAAATATAAGTTAGAAATTAATAATTTACCAATAAATTTTATCACAGTTGGTAATAGTCACTATTCAACAAAACATTCATATGTAATATTACCAACTAATAATTAATATGTTGGTAAATTTTACCAATGGATTAATGATTGGTTGGTATATTACCAACTATTTTAATGATGTTAGTAATTTACTAACTACAATCTTTATTCGTCGGTAAAATTTCCAACTAATTGGTTATTGGTTGGCAAGTTTACCAACAAATTACATTTCGTTACTAATTTACCAACACATTTATATTTGGTTGGTAAATTTAGCAACACAATCTTGTCGTTGGTAAATGTTTGGTTAGTAATTCATTGGTAATATGTTAATCAATTATATAAATAATTTTTTTGTCATATTTACCAACCGATATATACTTTGTTGGTAATATTACCAACAAAAGGTGCGCGTTAGTAAGGTTTCAGTTGGTAATCCATTGATAGAATGTTGCTAAATTTGACGCCATTTTTCCCCGTCATATTTACCAACTAAAATACTTAGTTAGTAAGATTTTGGTTGATAATCTGTTAGAATTTCGTTGTTAAGTTTTAAAATATAATTCAGTTAGAAATATGTTGGTAATTTGTTAGTAGAATACTAACCAACTTAAGTTGTTAGTATAATCTGTTGGCAATTTGGGATTTTTTTGTAGTGACCCCTAACCCAACTCTAGAAGTATCACAATAAATAATGAAATCCACACCCTCCTAGGGTAAAGTCAAAAAAGGAGACGAAGTAAACAAGGTCGTGAGCTTTTGAAAGCTCTCTTCACACTCATAAGACCATTGGAAGCTCATACTCTGTCGAGTCAATTTGGTCAAAAGAGGTGCAATAGTGGAAGAACTCTACACAAATCGTCTATAATAGCCTATGTGCTCAACAAAACTCCGTATCTTAGTAAATGACATAGGTCTGGTCCAACTTCTAACTGCCTCAATCTTGGCTAGATCTACCCGAATACACTTCTTGAACACCATGTGTCCCAAAAATACCACAAAGTCAATCCAAAACTCGCACTTCGAGAACTTAGCATAAAGATTATTTTCCCTCAATCTTTGGAGTACAGTCTTCAATGTCGATCACGATCCTCCTTAGTCTTGGAGTACACCAAGATGTCATCAATGAACACTATCACAAAAGAATCCAAATAAGGTCGGAACATCCCGTTCATCAACTCCATGAACGCTGCAGGGTGGTTAGTCAAACAGAAAGACATCACAAGAAACTCATAGTGCCCATAACAGGTCCTAAAAACAGTCTTAGGGATATCCGATGCCCTAATCTTCACTTGATGATAACCGGACCTCAAGTCAATCTTAGAAAACAAAGATGCACCCTGAAGCTAATCAAATAAATCCTCAATACGAGGAAGAGGATACTTATTCTTTACAGTCACTTTGTTCAATATTCGATAATCAATACACATCATCATGGATCCAACCTTCTTCCTCACAAACAACACAGGATCACCCATGGGGAAACACTAGGACAAATATACCCCTTACTCAACAAATCATGTAACTGATTCTTCAAATCCTTCAACTCAGTTGGAGTCATACGATAAGGAGGAATAAAGATAGGCTTAGTACCCGGCTCTAAGTCAATAGCAAAATCAATATCCCTATCCGGAGGAACACTTGGAAGGTTAGTAGGAAACACATATAAAAACTCTCGAACCACAAGCACAGAATTCATAGAAGGTGGCTCAACCCTAGTATCCCGAATGAAAGTCAAATAAGACAAACACCCTCTATCAACGCTCAAATGAAGGAAATAACTTTGCTAGGCTAAAAACCGTTAGCACCCATCCACTCAACTCTCGGGACACCCGATATCTCTAAGGTCATAGTCTTAGCATAACAATAAAAAATAGCATGATGCGGGGAGAGAAAAATTCATTACCATAATAATATCGAAGTCTACCATCCCCAGAATGATCAAGTCTACACAAGTATTATACTCGACCAAATAAACAAGAAACGATTTATACACTCGATCAACCACTAAGGATTCACCCACTAGTGTAGAAACATAAATAGGCACATGAATGTAATCAGACATCATATCAACCCAGCAAAAAAATAGGTAGACGCATAGGAGAAAGTAGACCCCGGATCAAACAATACAAACGTAGGACAATGGAAAACTAGAGTGTTACTTGTGATCACAACATCAGAATTCTCGGTTTCATGCCTCGCTGGAAAAGCATAACATTGGCCCTCTTGGCCACCTACAATCGGAGAAAAACCCCTACCTCCACCCTGCGGAGCTGGAGCACCTCTGCAAGAAGTCTTGTCGCCTCTACTGGACTGACCTCTACCTCGACCCCTCGTCAAAAGCGCTGAATCTCTAGCTGGAGCAGCTGAAATGAACAATGAGGTCCTGAGTGAGTCTGTAAAGGACAGTGACACATTAAATGACCTGGATCCCACAAGTATAACAAGACCTCGACACGAATAGTGTCGCTGCGAACCAGACGAACTACCATGGCCACCTCAGCTAGAACCATAAGATCTTCGAGTTGACTGTCCACTCTCGACTGCTGGCACAGATGTATGAATCGGCCCACGATGCTGAAAAGAGTTATCACCTCTATGTGAGGCCTCTAGATGAGGCACCAAAAAATTGACCAGACAATCGGGTCCTCTTGGGCTCCCCAAACATCTTTAAAACCATCAACTTCACCTCTTTGGCAGTGCTCACAATAGACTGTAAGGAAGTCCCCTCTTTGGATGCTCTAAACGTATACGACCTGATGGAGAAAGTCAACCCTCTCACAAACATGTGGACCCTCTCTACCTCATAGCATGCCTAGAAAGCTCACAGAAATAGGCCTCATACTCAGTCACAGAAAAATTGCCCTGATTCAAGCTCTCAAACCTCAGTCAACTCTCCTCTCTCACGCTCCAAGGAATGAAGTGGTCCTGGAAAGCAATAGAGAACACATCTCACTCTACCGAGGGAGATCCAACTGGTCTTAGACCTAACAAAATTCCTCCACCACTCTCTGACGTGTCGAAGAAGTAGAAATGCAACCAATCGAACACCACGAGCATCCACCATACCCATTACCTCAAGCATCTCATGGCACAAAGTCAAGAACTCATGGGCATCTGCACTCTTACCACCCTGAAATTATGATGGTTTCATTTTCTGAAACCTCTCATAAAATGGTTGCTCAATTGTAGTCAGAATAACCTCAGGAGCAATCTGAACACCCACAACTGGTGTCGAAACTACATGTGGCTAACCCACCTGATCCTGAATACCCGGAGTCTACTGCAGACCTGGGTCTGCACCCTTAATCCTATCTGAGAACCATGTGGTGTACCTATAGTACCACCTTGAGAAAAGTTCTATAACACACCAAGCATCCTCAATAAATTCTGCTGAAACAAGGGCGCTCCAAACCCAGGAGGAACCTGGTCCTCAACAACTTTAACTTGTGGGCCAGGTGAAGACTCTCTAGCTCTACCTCTGGCGAGTGCCACTCCACGGGCATGACCTCTAGCCAGTGCTACTCCACGAGCACAACGTCTAGCTCGGGTCCTACCTCTACCCCTAGCTGGGGTCTCAACAACTGTCTCCCCTCTACCACTGGAAACATAACCTCTAGTCCTCGGCATCTGCCAAAAAAACACGCAACAAATCAGCACTAGCGAAGGCAACCACGCACGATGAGAAAGAATGAACAAAAGGAAGTTTCCTAATAGTCTTTGTAGCCTCTTGAAGATAAGTAGATGTCTTCGTACCGATCCAAAAGACTCTACTTATACTTGGATGTTGGATTGTACACACGTGAGACCTATGGACCTGACTCTGATACCATTTGTCACGACCCAAAAATGAATGTGATGGCTCTTGTCTAATTCCACCAAGACAAGTAAGCCTCCACTTAAAAAATTGAAGGAAAAGCCGAAAGATAAAGCGAAAAAGTTATTCTTTCTATTAACACCCCAAAACCTGGTTGTCACGTTTACAAGTCACTAATACAAAAAGTGCAGAATTGAAAAAATAAATTAGAAATCCACTTATTTTCCAAGAAAACATTTTCTAGAAAATCATTTTTCATGAAAAACATTTTCCTTTATACCAAACACACCCTATATCTCACCTAAGTTTACTTTTTATAATATTGTACTTTTTCAACAGGGATGCTTGCACATTCTTCAACATGATTAATAAAAACTCGAGAAATTTTGGCA
This sequence comes from Solanum okadae, assembly GCA_036553675.1. Lineage (NCBI taxonomy): Eukaryota > Viridiplantae > Streptophyta > Magnoliopsida > Solanales > Solanaceae > Solanum > Solanum okadae. The sequence goes on along the minus strand of CM071685.1, from coordinate 8,432,070 downwards.
TTGGTTCATTCCCTTTTCTTGTTTTACCTCTCTTTTCTGTTCTATGGAAACAATTAAGTTTTTTCTACTGGTAAAAATTGATGAAATGACAAAGTGATGTAGATAAATTTGTACTTTTACCTCGTGAAAAGTATTTTTAATGAACTATTTTTAAATATATTCTCTAACAATTATAGTAGATGGCAGATTCAATAGCTCCATTAAATTAATAAGCTTGATTATTAAATCTATTTTTTAAAAAGAAAATGCAAATTGGATAATTTTGATTAGAAGATCAATATATGTTGATTTTTTTTATAATTACATATGATACAACAATTGTATAATTGATATAAAATTTAATTGATTTATATATATATATATATATATATATATATAGAGAGAGAGAGAGAGAGATAAAAAAAAATGATTATGCATATTCAGATGTTGGAGAAATAAACAGACTTAATCATACCTTATTCAAATCTAAAAACGACATTATATTCAAATGTGCATTTTGAAACGAACGTTTTAATCTTAATTAAAACTGATGAGGCCTGAGTACCACATGAACTAGTTATGCTTGTTTATGGTGTACATTGAGGGCAGTGTACAATTAAAAGTGTGAGATGGGAAGATTACTTGAATGCTTTTCTGTGCTATTTTAGTATATACTTCCTTCATTTTAATTTGTTTATCTTACTTCCTTTGTTCATATTTACGTGTGCACTATACTATTTTGAGATGTCTAATAATATTTGTCCACTTTATAAAGTCAATGAATAATTTATTATTTTACCGTTGCTATTAAATATTATTTATTTTTCAATATTTAGATGACTTATATTTAATAAGGGTGATTTGGTAAATTTACCCTATTATTTACTGCTTTTATTCTCTGTGTCAAGTCAATATTGACAGCTATTATTGGAATTGGATAGAGAAAGTATTTTTAGTTCATTTTAGAAATGATGTCTCTATCCGTTTTGGCTCGCTTAGAGTTTTTGGCCAAAATCATTCTTAAACTATAGCCTAGATTTAGAACACACCCTTATATTATTTTAAAAAAATACTGAACAAAAAAATCCTTCATCTATATAAAAAGTTAAAATATCCATCCTTCTGTTATTTTTTGTCAAAAAAAACTAACTGGTTATAGACAAAACATGTGCCAAGCATGTGATTTCCTGAAATATATTTATAGTATTAATTCATATTGTGTTAAATAAGCTCCATTCAGTGTTTTTTTTTTAATTTTCTTTATTCTTATAGTTCAAGACATCTTGTTAAGGATGGATACATTTCACCGATCTCACATCTCTTGGCGATGTGTTCCCTGCCTTCAATTTGAAACATTTCTTTCCTGGGGTTTTTTGAATTATAGTGCAGCCACAAAATCACCATGCTTAGAACACGTTTTAGTTGTAACCGTTGTTGAAGAAAAACTAATAGAAGGATGAGTATGCAATTTTTTGGTAAGATAAGGGATATTTTTTGTCCATTATTATAGTAAAAAGGATGTGCTTTAAGTTTGTGTCATAGTTAAAGGATGATTTCACCCAAAAACTTGCTCGCTTACCTATTTCTATTGCCTACTTGTCCAAGGAATTAAATGGCAATTAAAGTGTAGGTTCCACATTAATTTTCAAGGTCCACACATTCCATTGCAGCATTTTGAAACTTACTTCTTGATCATGTAGGGACCTCCTTTAATTTTTGGGAAAATGGTTCAAAATATATTCAAATTTTGACCAAAATTGTTGTAACAATCTCAAACTTTGAGCAAGACCTATTACCCCCTACACTATTTAATAATAGTGTATTTGAAAGATATATATAGGTGCCCACATAAACATCATAAATATTGAATCATTATAAATAGTAATTTGTCCAGCTGAGCACTTATATATCTTTAAAATATACTATTAAATAGTGCAGGTGGTAATAGGTCATGCCCAAAGTTTGATGTTATAGCAATTTCGATCAAAGTTCGGATATATTTCAGACATTTTCCCCTTAATTTTTCAATTTCATAATATATATAAAACAATTCTCTATATATTTGTATAGATTTTGTATTTTCATTTGCAGAAATTAATTATGAAATTAACATTATACTTTAAAAAGGAAGAAATTAAAGTTCAGTATCTCTCCAATTAACCAACAAAATCCAAAAGCAATTAATGTTATATTTTATTATGAACTCTATCCATGTTAAGCAACAGAAGGAGATCAGCTTAATATAGTAAAAAAAAAATTGTTACCGCGCATAAAAATATAATTATTTCTCTTCAAAATTTATTATTTAAATATATTTTAAATCTTTATATATCTGATTTATGTGGATACATCAGTATATAAGGGTTAATTATTATAGAAAATAAAAGGTTTTGAAAAAAATATTTTTTTAAAAATATTATAAAACTAAACAATTTGAGCAGCAATGTTAAACATACTCTAAGTGTCTCGTGGAGAAAGATGATAAAAACCAACTAAAATTACAAAGACAAGAGGCAATGTAACTATCCACAACTTGGATGCTCAATGGAGCCAACTGGTTCAAACTTTCAAAGCTTAAAAAGTTGGAATTGTGGATAGATGCCAAGAAGTGGTTGAACTAGGAAGAAACTGACATTCTAGGGTGTGTTTGGTATGAAAGGAAAACTTTTTTCATGTTTGGTTGGCTTAAATGTTTTGAAAAATGTTTTTCAAATCAACTTATTTTCTTCAAATTTAAGAAAAATGACTTCCATTTAAAAATTAAGGAAAACATTTTTCAAAACGTTGCTCCAACCTAAAATTACAAAAAAAAATATTCTTACCTCACCCCGTACTCTGACCCTCCCCCATTCAAAAAAAAAATCATTTTTGTTTTAAAAAATCAATTTATTTTTTCCCTACCCTACCCCCAAACCAGCCCCTCCTCCAACCAAAAAAAAAATTAACAACTTAAAATATTGTTTTTGAAAAATAGTTCAAATTTTAAATTTTTGATATTTTTTACCCCCAACCTCCCCCCCCCCCCCCCCTTCCCCACAAAAAAAAATTAAAATTTGATTTTTTTGAAAAAAATTTAAAAGCTTTAAAATTTTAAAATTTTCATTTACTTTAACCCACACCTGCCTCAACCCCCTACCAGTCCCCACCTCTCACCACCCCACCCTAAAAAATAATAATTTAAAGTTTGCTTTTAAAAAATATTTTCAATTTTGAATTTTTATTTTTTTTACCCCACCCACCCCTGACCCCCACCACAAAAAAAAAGTAAAATTTAAAGTTTGTTATTAATATTTTCAATTTTTATTTTTATTTTTCTACCCCATCCTACCCGACCCCCTTACCAGCCCCACCCCCACCCCCCACCCCCAAAAAAAATATATTAAAGTTTGTTTCTGAAAAATATTTTCAAATTTTAATTTTTAAATTTTTTTGCCTCCCCCTACCAAACCCTTCCCCCACAAAAGAAATTTCATTTTTTTGAAAAAAATAAAAAATAATAATAATTAAATTTCAGTTTGAAAGTTAGGTCTCGAGTCGGATGTGGTTGGATCTCGATTCAAAAATTGGGGTCAAAATTTTGATTCGAAAGTCGAATCTTGGGTCTCGCGTCAATTGTTGGTTGTCGGGGTTGGATCCTGATTTGGAAGTCGAGGCTTGATTCGAGTGTCGGGGTGGAAATTCGAATTGATGGATCGTGTTCAAATTCGGGTGTCGGGGTCAGATCCTGGGTCGGATATCTGGTCTCAATTTGAATGTCGGGTCTTGAGTCGAAAGTTGGGGTGAAGTCCTGGTCAGATCTTAGGGTCGGATTTCAGATCTGTCGTCAAGGTTGTTTTCTAGTTCGTATGTCGCGGTTATGTCCTAGATCAATTATCGAGGTTGGTTTCCGGTCAAAAAATATTTTCTACAGTCTAGTAAAAAATAAAATATATCTTCTTTAAAATGTTCTTTCATTCATAAACCAAACACTAAAAAATATTTTCTACCCATCAACTAAATATGAGAAAATAAATTAGAAATCCATTTGTTTTATAGGAAAACATATTCCATGAAAAACATTTTCTCCATACCAAACACACCCCTAATAGAAGAGTTCAGAGTACAATATTAACAACCAACCAATTAAAATTTGATGACTTCAATATTAAAGAAGTGGTATTAGAGTCAACTTAGAACCTTGTTAATACAATCTTAATTGATTCTAATATGTGTCAAGTGTCAACAAGAGGAGGTTGATAGTCGAATTTTCAGTTTGAGCACATTGATCCTTACTTTAAGTATTTTTTTGTCATTGTATTCGTAAGAATATATGAAAAATAATTAATACGAACCAACGCAATAATCAAAGAAAGAAAGAGATAGATGAGCCATTCATTGTAAAATATTCATGGCCATATAGGCAAGGTGATAATCCTTGGTTGAAAGCAAAAGAGTTGATAAAAAATTATTTAATTTTTGGTTTGCAATGCCCAAGAACAAAATCATAAAATAGAAGAAAAAATGGGGGTCCAATTCATAAGTACGAAGTGGAGGCAAAAAGTAGTTCAAGTCATGCCCCTATATTAAATCAAATTTATTGGGAGACAATCCAATTATTGCTATTTCTTATAGTGCTATTTTATTTTTGTAATAGTATAAGCATGCAAATAAAGTCAATGAAGGCATGTTAAAGTAGGCCATAAAATTGAAACTAAGTATGTAGTGTCCACATAAAGAATCATATCTTATTGGAAGAAGTCTGAGTACCACATAAACTGCTAATGCTTTGGTCTTTGGCATTCCTGCAAACTTATATTTCATGTGCTTAATTACTTGTTCACTTTTAAATTGACACATCTATTAAGAAAATAATAATTGATATAGTGAGTTTACTATTTTACTTATATTAATTATGAAGTAGATGAATTAAAAACTTGAGATTTCAAGAAGTTCTATCTTTTTCAAAGTAATTAATTGAGGGTATAATAGGTAAAAAAAATTTGTCCTTTCTTGATTTGTCAAAATGGACAAGCAATCAGAGACAACTATAAAAGGAAAAGTGGACAAGTAATTAGGGACAAAGGATTATTACTCCCTCCATTCCATATTAATTGAATTGTTGAGACATTTTTCATTTTTCAAATTAACTTAATTGTTCAGTTTTCAAAACTACATTTAAAGTGTTCTTCCAATTTTACCCTTCATTAGTTAGTATTGGAATTAGTGATTAATTAATATTTAGTTATTTTAATCATAAATTTGACAATAATTAATTAGAGGAACTTTCACAAATAGCCACTATAATAAACTTAATTATGCTTCATAGCTATAGTTTGCATATTTACGGGTTGTAGCTATAGTTTAAGCTACCTCATTTGTATAATTCGCGGATTTGTATAATTCACAGGTTTGTATAATTCGCGGGTACATTTGTATAATTCAGTTATTTTTGTATAAACTCGAAATAACGAATTTATACAATTACAAACATCAGAAGTGCAAATAGTTATACAAATTCTGAATTATACAAAAGTTATACAAATTATATTATACAAATGCGCGAATTATACAAAACTAAAAAGCTGAGCTGTGTAATTATAGCTAAAAGTAAGCTGCGAATTATAATTAAGGTAAACTATAGCTATATTAAGTAATTAACTAGTATATGTTTGTTTATACACATAATTTTCCCTAATTAATAAGGGTAAAAGTGAAAAACTCTTAGGAGGCGAGAAACTCCCGTTCCCTTCTCCTTCTTACTCTTCCGAGGATGGTTCAGGGGGAGCCGGTTCCGCCTCCGGCTGAGGAGGGAAATTTCAATCGATAGGCGGTAGCTTCGACGAGCTACGAGAGATTCTCCATTCGTTCCTCTACGCTCGCTTACGCTACGAGTAATTTAAAGGAGCAAGCATGCTAAACTTTGTGCTAAGCAAGTTATGTTCAATTTATGTCTTAATCTACTTTTCTTAAAGAGTGTGAAACATCTTTAAAAAAATTAATTAATATGGAATGGAGGAAATATTTATGGTGTGCATTTTGGACAATGTACAATGTAAAGTGGGGAATTGAAAAATATTATTGAATGAGAAGATTGCTCAAATTTTAAGAAAATATCTCTATCCTCTTTGACTTGCACATATGTTTCTATTAAAAGACTGTAGGTTCCCCATTAATTTTCAAGACCACACATTCCCTTGCAACATTTTGAAATTTACTTCCTAACCATGTAGGGGCCTCCTTATTTTTTTCAATTTCCTAGTTGACTCTCCATTGGTTTACTTGGATTGGTCTACTATATATATGATTTTTCTCTCTCTCTATATATATATATATATTTTTTTTTTATATTTAATATTTTTATTTGCAGAAACTAATCATGAAGTTTCTCTCTATTATTTTACTTTAAAAGGAAATAAATTAAAGTTCATTATCTCTCCAATTAATCAATAAAATCCTAAAGAAATTAATGTTATATTTTATTATAAACTCTATCCATGTTAAGCAACATACTAGATTAGCTAGAAGTTGAATCTTCAAAAATTTATACACAAAATGCTACTCCCCCGTTTAAAAAAGAATGACCTAATTTGATTGGAAACAAAGTTTAAGAAAAGAAAAAAGACTTTTTAATTTGTGGTTCTAAATTAAAGTTATGTCAAATGTACCAAAATATCCTTTAATCTTGTGGTCTTAAACATGTCACGTGGAAAATTGAAATTAAAGTGTTGCCAAAAAAGGAAAGAGGTTTTTTTTTTTAAACAGACTAAAAAGGAAATTGAATCATTATTTTTGAAACAGATGAGTACTATACTATAGTAACTCATTTTGTTTCATTTTATAGTTACATATTTAATTACACATAAAAATATAGTTATTTCTCTTCAAAATTTATTATTTACAAATATTTTACATATTTATGTGATTACAAAATCATGTTATATATAAAAAATAAAGAAATTGAAATTAAATTATTTTAAATTGTACTACATAAATTTGGGATAAAAACTCACACTGTTGACCACTAGAGGAGCATACTCACTTAAGCAGAGCCGGATCTATCCGATCTCTAAGTCGTCTGAGTTTCGCTAATCTCAATTTTAGGTAACATATTTGTGATTTAGCATTGAAACTGTACTTTGATTCTTCTTAATTTATGAGCAATTTAGATGATTTATAACAATGTTTCATCACTGAGACACCAAGCAATTTTCTTATTCAGTACTGTAACTTAAAGAAATAGCGTATATCTGTGTATCATTTAGTTCTTATATCTTTGATTATTTGAAATTGAATCCAAGAATGGAGTGTGGGTGTGTTTTGGCATGAAAGAAAACATTTTTGATGTTTTTTGTTGGAAATGTTTTCTTGGAAAGTGAGTGGGTTTATATTATGTCAAAAACATTTGTATATAATCTAGAAGGGGTGTGGGGTGGTAGGGATGTGGGCTATGGGGTGGGAGTGGAGAAGGGATGTGTTGGAGGGTGAGGAGGAGATAAACAATGTCGAATGTCACACGTAGAACTTGTTTTCTGTCCTTTCACTAGTGATGTTAATTTTTCTTATTTTTAACGAACTTGTTTTCCTAGAGAAATGTTTTTCAAAGATTTTGACCAACCAAAATGAGAAAATTGAAAATTACTTTTCGTGAAAATGTATTCCTCCATTGCAAACACACGTTTCAAGACCAAAATGGTCATGCGTAAAGATAGCCTAAAAGGGGACGAAGGCATTTGATTGGGTCTGACAGAATGTTGTGTTTTGCCAACTTACGGCGCAGTTTTGCTATTCCACTAGGTACCTACTATCTCCACTTAAACGGGTACCAAATAACTCTACCCACCAAGGCCTAGGCGGATAGGAGAACCTTTTTTGCTTTCGTTGGGATTTGAACTTGAGACCTGATGGATTTCATTTATCCTCCGGCTTCATTGACCATTAGGGCCACACTCTTGGGTGTACCATGATATTCAATCCGAGATTCTTGCGCATTTGTTTTATTCATGATCACCAGGCTAAAGACATAAATCTGTATTTGCAGAGGTGCAACTCTAAATAAAGTGATGTCTTCTTTAACCAGTCAAATGGTTCTTCCATCAAGTAATGGTTACAAGGCATGGGAAGATCCTTATTTTTTCAAGTGGAGGAAAAGAGATTCTCATGTTCCACTCCATTGCCATGAATCAGTTGAAGGTAATGCTCAATTGCATCTATATAATGCTACTAGCAACGACATTCTTTGTGATTGTTCTTGTTACAGTTCTCCTCTTATGCTCAATAGTTTGGTTTACAAAGGTGAGTTTTCGCCCTTAGTCACTTTTGATTGCCTGAAACTGTATTACTCTCCATTCAATTGATTCAAGCTGTATTGATAGCTTACATGGTCATTTCTGATCCTCTTGAAAGAAGGTCGTTAAGTTGAATAGCGAGTTTGCTTGCTGCAACCTGCTTATACCCACATATTAATCCATGAGTAACAGATAAGTAGTCTTTCACTAGAAGCCATGAAGATCAATTAGAAGCTGCACACATCCAAAGGCGTTGTCATTTGTCAAGAACTGTTTTAGGCTTTTAGCAATTAACTGATAAGAGTGAAAGACACACTCCATACTTACCTAAGCTATCCGAGTCTCTGGTGCTTCCAGAGTCCTTGCACTTTGCCAAGTCTTATGTTTCTCCATCTTCATTGTCTTTGTAGAAATATTCCGCTTTTGATAGTAACCTTCATGCAGATTGTGCACTGTCATAGTGCTTAGAATTCCCTCTCCTTTTTGTTATCAAGTAGGGCCCTAATGCAATCCCGGGATCATTATTCGGAAATTAGATAAAGCCTGATATTGATGTTGGCTCGTTGGTAGTTGAAGAAATTTAAACATCATAAATTATGTGTCACCTTTTGACTGGATAGACTTGATTGTCACTCTTGGGGGCACATTGAATAATTTGTTTCTGATGCTCCTACTTCGTATTTAGGATCTCTGAGATACTGGAATGAGCGCAACAAAGTGGATCTATTGGTATCAAAATCAGCAGTTTGGGATGATGATGCTGTTTCTAAAGCTCTTGATTGTGCTGCTTACTGGGTTAAGGATTTACCTTTCGTTAAATCATTATCTGGCATATGGAAATTCTGGCTGGCTCCTGACCCTACCAACGTTCCATTGAATTTTTATGATAGCTCATTTCAAGATTCTTCATGGGAAACAATACCAGGTATGATAGGGCTCTATTTACTTCTAAACTAAAAAGATACCTGGCTCAGGTTATAGTTCTCCACTGATCTTCTCTCTTGAATGCTTAATTCTTTGAGCACTTATTTCTCCATTACTATTAGTACCTGTAATGATTGTGGACAGGCCTCTATATGTCTTCCTTTATTAGGATTTCTTTCACAATAGTATATATATTATCTTTTGGAGATGTAACTTGTTGGATAATGTACTGTCAAGCATCTAAGGTTTTCATCACCTTGCTTCAAGTAAAACAAGTACTCACCGTTGTTTCTGATCTACTGTTGTATCTCCTAGAAGAAAATGATGGTTGAGTTGCAAATGTACATTTAATGTTTTATGGATTATGCGGCTTCCTGTTAGCTTCTCTTTTGCACTACCCTTCTCTGTTTTCTTCATCTGCAGTCCTCCTAACTTTCAGGGATTATACAAATTAAAAACACACACATAAAACAAAAACTATGCCTCAATCCCAAGCAAATTGTCGGCTATATCCACACACACATATATGGCCAGACAGCAAACTGTAAAAGTCATTCATCCTTGCAAGATCCATGTAGTGAAACAGTATGAACAAAGTAACCAAAAACCTCTCAACAAAATCTTTATGAAGTATCTTTAAAGTTGATCAATATACGGCATTTTTCTCTTAACACTTCCATTCTATGAAGTTACCAAGGGTCGTGAACCTGCAGACAATGGTGAAGTTTTCTTGTTAGAAGGGATTGACCAAACCCAAAAAAGAAGGAGCAAATGTCTGACTTGACAACTAACATTTGCTGTTGCTAGGAGAAATGTGTATCCCCAAGAAATGATTTGGATGATATTGCCTGCTTATGTGTGGAGTTGATAGGGTTTTTTTTCTCCTCAACCTTGCGCTGATCTGCTTTGACACCATCCTGCTTGCTTTTGAGTTGATATGAGTTTTGCCTCATCGATCTTGTACTTGCTTTGGCAGCCGTTGTTCTCTAGATGCTTGCTGGAAAATGTGAGAATGAACTTGCATGGCTTGCTTTGCTTTCAAGAGGAAAGCTTGCTTAACTTATTAATACCTGAAAATTCCTTTGTACTTTTTTGAGTCATTTTTTGTTCGGTGATGAGAAAACTTGTGACCTGCTTGATTTGATGAGTGATGATGCACATAAAATTTGTCAAAATGGAGACTTTACCATTGAAAGATCCTGCCTATGTGATAATGTTCACTAGAGTGTATTTATGTTTTGGACTTCTGTTAGTTTTGAGCAGACATATGAAACATCAAAGTGAGAATCAAATGGACTGAAGTACAACCAGAACTGACAGAACTATAAAGGAATTGTCAGCAGTGGAAGAGGATCCATATAATAGATCTAATATTGACAGTATCAAAAGCCAGGGACACGAGAAAGGGAGAAAAAATGTTCATCGTTGCACAACAGAGGGAGTAAGGACATAAACCAGGTGAAGTCTATTAAGAATGACTCTCAACAAATGCTAACAAGTGACAATGAGGTTGGAGAGTTATTTGGTCAATTATTCAACTCGAACCACTAGAATAATATTTTGGATTTCCATACATCTACCCGTAGTAGAAACTTTAGCTATACTACTAGAATTATGTTGGTAGAGGTAAATGTTGAGAATATAATTAAATAATAAAAGTGTGCTCTCTCTAACTGCTTAAGCTTTTAGATAAGAATGGTTACATACTTCAACATAGTATTAGAGTCAAACTCATCCCAATTGTTGTTCACCGATGTTGGGCCCCATTTATAAGTGTTCACGCTCCAGATGAGGTCTAGGCATGCGGGGGAGCGTTAAGAAGTTCAACATCGGTAGAGAGATGAGAAATTGATCTCCTTATATGGACTTGGACAAACCTCCCATCATGAGCTAGCTTTTGAGTTTGAGTTAGGCCCATGGACCATATCTTTACATGATATCAGTGCCAAACCCATCCCAATTCTTTGTTCAGCGATGTTGGGCCCTCATAGTGTAAGTGTTCACGCTCCATATGAGGTCTAGACGTGCGAGGGAGTGTTAAGAAGTCCCACATTGATAGAGGGGTGAGAAATTGGTCTCCTTATATGGACTTGGAAAAACCTCCCCTCATGAGCTAGCTTTTGAGGTTGAGTTAGGCCCAGGGGTCATATCATCAGAGCCTGACCCATTCCAATTCTTTGTTCAGCAATGTTGGGCCCCCATATTATAAGTGTTCACTCTCCAGTTAAGCTCTGGGCATGCGGGGGAGTGTTAAGACGTTCACATCGGTGGTAGAGGGATGGAAATTGGTCTTCTTATATGGTCTTGGATAAACCTCTCCTCATGAGAGCTTTTAAGGTTGCGTTAGGTCTATGTGCCATATCTTTACATGGTATTAGAGTTTGTCACCGGCCTATTCTGTCTTTGTATCATCACTATCATCAATGTCTATTCCTAAGACTACTGGTGAAGCTCTTTCTCATCCAGGCTGACAACAAGATATGGTTGGCGAGATGTGTGCCTTACACTCTATTGGTTCTTGTGGCTTGTTCCTCTACCTTTAGATAAATCTATAGTTGGTTTTCGGTGGGTATACATAATAAAGGTTGGCACTGATGGACGGATTGATCTCCTAAAAGCTCGACTAGTAGCCAAGGGTTATACACAGATTTTTGGTCTTGACTATGGTGATACTTTCTTTTTTGTGGCCGAGATTGCTTCAGTCCTTCTCTTTTTATCCATGGTTGTAGTTCGTCATTGGCCTCTCTACCAGTTGGATATTAAAAATGCCTTTCTTCATGGAAATTTCGAAGATGAGGTATATATGGAGCAACCACTTGATTTTGTTGCTCCGAAGGTATCTAGTAACATGGTATCAGTGCAGGCAAAAGTTCTGAGATCGAATCTCACCACTACTCATATCAAAAAGAATTCCACTTGTTTGGCCCATGAAACAAAATCAGGCCCGCACGTGAGGGGGCGTGTTGAGAATATAATTAAATAATAAGAATGTGTTGTCTATGACAGCTTAAGCTTTTAGATGAGACGGTTACACAACAATAAATAATTCCATAAAAATGTGAGGATATTCAATGTTATACTAAGAAGTGGTAGGATGCCCAATGAAGGCAAAAAGAGCACCCTTATTCCAATTTATAAGAACAAAGGAGTTATTTGAAATTGTAGGAATTATCGTGACAATATGAGTCATATGATGGAACTCAGGAAAAGAATGATAAAGCTTAGACGTAGGGACACTACAAGAGTGATAGAAATCAGTTTGGATTTATGTTCGATAGATCTATCATGGAGGCTATATTCTTGCTAAGAAGATTGATGAAAATATGTTGAGAGGAAGAAATATTTGTACATAGTGTTCATTAACTCAGAGAAAGCATATAATAGATGTGACATCCTGGAAAATATGTTGTTAAGCTTTGAGTCAATTCTACACCCTACATCGCTCAAGTAGACTGTTTTATATGGTAGGAAGTGATAAATTCATGGTTTTATGTTTTGGAACAATGAGCATATGTTTGGTGGATGGTTGCACCAAATGGAAGTGTTTTGGAGTTAAATAGGAAGTTTGGGAACAAGAGGAGTAGCAAAACAACAAAAGCGAGAAATTTTGACAAGCTGAAAAAGGCCAAACTCCAAAACAGCATAAATCTCAAAAATGAAAAGAATGAAAAGTTAATTAATAAATGACACGTGGTAAATTAGGGTTGGTGCATGATTTACACTTACCTTTTTACAAGTGGGAATGACCGAAAAAGGAGATATATATGCTACTTTAAAATGGTTTCATGAGGTAATAGGATTCCCACTAACTTTAGGTGTCTACTTAAAAAATAGATACAAGTTTAAAGGGGACTTTATGGTTTTTCTCTTTACTGAATAATACCACCACCAACAACAATATACCCAACGAAATCCCACAATTGGGGTCTGGGCGGGTAGAATATATGCATACCTTACCGCTACCTTGTGGAGGTAAAGAGATTGTTTCTGAAAGACCCTCGACGCAAGTGCAGCAAATCCAGGTACAAAGGAGTTTGTGAAAAAAATACAGCAAGTGACACATAAACAGTGCAAAGTCCACCAAGTCCACTAGAAGGGTGCAAAAACAACAATAATACAACTAGTACAATGAAAAACACCAACCATCTAAGCAAGACAATAGTACACTACCTACTAACTTTCTACTCTGATACATGTCCTCGGTAACCTGAAAAAGGGTCATATCTTGTCTTATCATCTCTCCTCAATACCATTGCACAAAAGCTGGTGCAATCAACCCAGGTTAAAAGGAAGAGGCAGTAGCCTTCGGATTGTGTTGGGTAATCGCCCCACCCAAAAATCCACATTTGGATTATTTAAAGACCCTTCCCAGTGGTTTGGGCTTGGGACTTCCATGTCGGAGGTCTCAAGTTCGAAACCCGTTGCCAGCGAAAGCAAGGGGTTTGCCTTCTGGGTCGAGCTCTTCGCACCGGGCTTACCTAGTGCGGGTTACCTCTCTTATGTGGTTTGCAAGCTATTGCATAGGAGCGGGGGTTTTACCCTATGCGCACCCAAAGGGTAGCGGCTGCGGGTTTCCCTAGACATAAAAAAAAAGACCCTCATAGACGGGATTTAACCAATTCCCTTCATTTTCCCAGCATCCACATAAGTTCTATTTGGGAGTTTCACCTAAGAAACACCGTCAACTCTAAGGTAAGCTCTCTTTAGCTATGTTGCTCGGACTCTTCAAAAATGTCAATGGGTGCGTGTCGGATTCTCCAAAAGTAGTGTATTTTTGGAGAATCCGACACCGGTGCGGCATCGAAAGTGAAGAGTCCGCGCAACTTAGCTCTTTAGCTTTTATTTTATTCCAACATCCTAAAGCTAATCCTAAATCCAAACATCATATTTTTTTTAAGCCCAACCAAACCACTAAGAGTACCAACTTCAGGTTCTTGCCACCAAGAGGTAAAATTGGACTTCATTCTCAAATGGTTTTGTAAGAGTATAAATAGCATAGGAAATGTATGGGTAAGGTGGGAATGGTACAGGTGAATCAAGATTTTACCCTAAGTTAAGAATTAGGATTAGGGCCGAGGGCCAGTACCTAGAGGTTGTAATTGGAAGGACTAAACCCCGTAGGACATGTTTAAGTTATAATTGGTGTCCATTGACATCATTGGAGTATTGGGAGTTGATATTATTTAAGGTTAAGGCATTTGGAGACTTAATCTTCCTTGTGAACAATTATAAGATCAACAATGTGCTATGGAAGGGAATGTTGGGCTGCTAAAATCCCAATGCATCCGCAAGGTGAGTATCACAGAGATGTAGATTCAAAATCGATGTCCGGTCATATAAAATTTAAAAAGAAACAAAAATGATCACATTTGCCGGAAGGTGCAACTATCGCACCTGGAGGATAGATTAAATAGTTTGGTCATGTCCTACGTTGACCTCCAGAAGACGGGTTCATAGGTGTGAATCCATGGTGCGTAAAAGTGGACGAGGTAGACCTTAAATCACAAGGAAGTTGTTTTGAAAGACCTATAATTCTGGAAATTCATGTTAAGTTAGCAAAAGATAAGACACAATGAAAGAAAAAGATCTATATTAGAGATATCAATTAGTTGAGGGTATGGTTTAGTTATGTTAGTACATTTACTTTAGTTCCTATTTCTTCTAGGAGTCTTTTAGTCCTATTCGAGATATTGTACCAGTAGAAAATTTAGAGAACTTTCCTTATAATTTTTTTTAATAGAGAACTTCTGGTTCATTTTATTTTTTATTTTTATTTTGTATAGTGTTCATCTTAGATGAATTTAAATGGACAAATATGGTCAGTGATGATTTTATCTGTGTTAAGTGTTTGGAACTATATCTAGAGACTAGAGAAGTCTTTCTCCTACCAAGGTGAAATATTTCACATGGTTGGTGGTAAAGAGAGCTTGCCTTACACATGAAGTGCTACAGCAGAAAGGAATGCGATTGATGTCTAGGTGTTTTCTCTGTAACAAAGCAGAGGAAACAAACAATCATTAGTTCCTCCATTTCAGCTTCACTGCTTAATTGTGGACACTTCTCCTCACCCTCACAAACACTAGGTGGATCATGCCTGAACACACAGCTGATTTGCTAAGATACTGGATTAGAAGGGGAGGAAGTAAAAGCCAAGTGAGATGGTGTAGGATTATCCCATTTTGCATCTGGTGGACGGTGTGGAAGGAAAGAAATGGCAGATGCAATGAAAACAGATCCAACTCCATTCAAAAGTTAAATGCAATTATCTTCTATCTTTATTTTCTTGGTGCAAACAACAGTGTATAGAGGATATAGATCAACTTGTAGATTTGTTAGGAACTTTGTAACTATTTGGAGGTTGCCAGCATATCCTTAATGCTGATGAATACAACTATACCAGTGTTTTTAAAAAAAGTGTTCGATAACAGTGGAAGGATGGTTTGTTTGTCTCTTTATATGATCTTGTGTAATCCTCACCTCATGAGCTAAACTTTATGATTGAGTTAGGTCAAACTCTATTCTTTTCACAAAGTATCATAACCAGGCCCATCTCTGTTATGGTGTGTCCCAATTTTAGACCCCCATTTTATGTTGCCCACACTCCAATTGGCAAGTCTGGACATGGTGGTGGTGGTGGTGTTAAGTGCCCCATGGTAGAGGGATGGGTTGTTTATTGCCTTATATGGCCTTGTGTAACACACTCGTGTTTTGGGGTTGAGTTAGACCCAAGGTCCATTTCTTCATAATATAGCCGAAGAACTTGTATGGGACTGAGGTGTATTTTAGCTTTATTTCTTTATTGAACTGTTTAAAAGTAATGATCAGTTTGTAATTCTCATCTACTGAAACATTTCCATTCTCATCAATTTCTACATTTTAAATTTATTTGGACTCATCTTATGATCATTGTTATTTCTTCTTGCATCTATGGATGATTATTTACCCATTTTCGGTACCTACATCTTTAACATTTCCACAGAACAACAAGATTGTATTTTATTCGAAACCCCCCCCCCCCCCCCCCCCCTCCCTCTCAGTAAACTAATATCAGAATTCGTTCTTCCATCCCCTAGCCTTAACTAAAGCTAGTACTTCCCACCATCAATGCATAGTTTTTTTTTTTTAATATTCAGACCCTTCTGCAACTACCATGTTTGGATATGCATTCCTAAATGATTCTACTGCATTCAAAAAGTAATATCTGCAAATACACGAAGTTTTCAAAACGCTTTCCTCATAAAACTATTTTTTTTTTTCAAGTTGTTTATATGAATTTCTGTCTTGCTCATTTATGATAGACATTCTTGTTTATGGTGGAAACTACCTACTGGTAGACTTATCTGTCTTAAGCAGGTCATTTTCTTCTTTTTGACTTTTTTTAATCAGTTTCTCTTGCTAACTTTTGTGTTCTTCTAATCAATACAGTTCCTTCGAATTGGCAGATGCATGGATACGACCGACCTATTTACACAAACACTATATATCCATTTGCTTTCAATCCACCTAAAGTTCCAGATGATAATCCTACTGGCTGCTACAGAACTTATTTTTTCCTTCCTGAAGAGTGGGAAGGTGAGGTTTTATGTTTCTCCATTTTGTGTCACCCTAAAATTTATTGCTTGGTGTCTATTCCATACTCATATCTCTTATAGATTCACCTATTTTATATCATATATTTGAGGGAGTAACTTAATTTGTTGCTCTAATATCAGACTATTTGGCAAAATTTATCTCCTATTCTTTTTTAAAAAGGTATGATCTTTTATTAAAGAATTAATCAACACTTAGAAAATGTTATAATATATACGATGTAGAGGAATGACCCAAAAAAGAAGAAACCTCCCTATCTATCCTTGGAGGAATCTATAAATTCTAAAATAGATTCTGCCATATTGGCAATATCCTGTTACACTGAAAAGAAAGCAAAACTATACAGTTTAACTTTATCTTCTGAACTGATCTGACTTTGTCCTCAAAACTCTTCAAATTTCCATCTTTCCAAAGTGTGCACCAGATACAAGCTGGGATGGTATTTCCATATTTTGTGCATAGTGGGGTTAAGTCATCTTTTATTCCAGCATTTAAGTCAGTCCTGTGCAGATTTAGGCCTTATCCAACAGAATCTCGGGATGTTTAAAAAAAGCTGCTAAAGCTGTAGTGAGACAAGATAATGCATAATAAATGACTGATACTTTCTGATTTTTCTTTTTTCACACAGGAACTTCTACTGGACAATTTCTGGTCTTTTTTTTTTTTGGAATGAGTATCATTAGACATGCTACTTTGCCTCTAACCAAGAAAAGAAAGCTACCTTATATGAAACCTTTGTCTTGCATAATTTGTGTTAACTAGACCTAAATTAGCTTGATTTTCTACCCATAGAAACTTGCAGCATGATCTAATAGTGAAGCATCTTTTACTGCTCCCTTTTGATGAAATGGATGCTGTAGGGGAGGTTGGGAAGGCGGGACTTCTCTATCAAATCATTTTGAAGAAACAAATAGATGGGTGGTTCAATGCAGGATAGGGTACTTGGATTTTGTGTAGGAGCTCTATGAGTGGGGTGGCTGGAAAAAGGTGAAGTTGACAATGTCAGAAGGTCTGAAGCTAACACTGTAACGCTGAATTAGCAATGCTAACCTCACCCATGATATGGTCTTACTCCATGGTGAAGGAATATCAAGACAAGAATAAACCAAATTGAGAATGAGCATCTCCTCTTCAATCACATGTGTTACTTTCTAGACATTATATTGGGTTATTTTCCAATCTTGTGTCCATCTTAACCAATAAACCTAAGCCCCCAAGGGTTAAAGTTGCCCAAGGCGGGATAATTGGAGACTGGAACTGACTGGTCCCTTTCTTATGGTATTTTATTAATTATTGACTAGTCCTTGGTTTGGTCGTTATAACTTTGTCCTCATTACATTCGTTACGACAAATATGTGTACATTTGTTTCAGTATCCTTTTTAATGTAAATTGTGTTGCATTTTCATTACCTTCATTTGGCTATCAATAATGTTACGTGATCTTCAACTGCTTTTTGACAGGTCGCAGGATATTTTTACATTTTGAAGCGGTTGATTCAGCCTTCTACGCTTGGGTGAATGGAGTTCCTGTTGGATATAGGTTTGTGTTGCATTTTGATATCTTTATGCTCTTTTTCTCTTTTCTAATTGAATACTTTATTAAGACACCTATTTTAGGTTCTCTTACTTTCTTAGTGGTCTTGCTTGTGAACATTATTATCATATGTGTAGCTATGTTGAGATAAGTCATGTACTCTATTTGTGTACCTTTTATGGTTTGTAATTTCTGTTATCAAAATTGTGCACAACTTTATTAGGGATGGCAATGGGGCTGGGTGGATGCGGGGCGGGGTGGGTTTAAGGTTGTGTGGGGCGGGTTGAAGTGGTTTCTTAAAAAACTAATGCGGGGAGGGGCGGGTTGTGGGTCTATGTGGGTTGAAACTTAATTTTAACTTTTTACATGTTTTTAGAGTAATAGAGCATTATATATTAAGATAGTTTCTTTAAAGTTACTAAAATAAAATATTCAAGATAGTAAATGAAAATGGTTCAATCAAAACTAATACAATTTCTTACATGCTTCCCAATTGACCTCTAAAATATAAAATTCTAAGTCATTATCTATTAAATTAATACAACTTAACGTATTTATTTTTATGAATTATATTTTTAGTATCAAACTTGACTAGAAAAAGAAAATATTAAAAAATTTATGCGGGGCGGGGCAGGCTGAAAATGAAAAAAATTGTTATGCGAGGCAGAGCGGGGAGGATTAAATTTTTTGTGGGTTAGGCTTAACCCGCCCCGCGCCTCCCCTTTGCCATCCCTAAACTTTTTCCTTTTCCTTCCTTATGGAGGACTCTTGTGAGAGAACCAAAACTACACGTTCCCGAGCTCGAGGTTGCACCCATTCTAGCAAGGTCCTTGTTCTCGAGACAATGGTTGTTTCTTCCAAACTTATTTTTCTGTGGGATGGTAATGACATGAGTTGAGTTTAAATGGAGTAGCATGGTCAAGGAGGATTCATGTAGCCGACCCAACTTGTTTGGGATTGAGGGGTGATAATAGTTGTTTCTCAAATAATATGACCTCATAAGTTAATCTTTGTAGCCCTTTCCTATGGAGCGACTTATGAAAAGATTAAAATGACATGTTTTGAAGATAATAAATCTAAAGTTTGTCTTAATATGTCGAGTATTTATCCTTCAAAATTTTAGGGTCTTCTGTGCTTATTGTCTTAGTTGCGCGGACTCTTCACTTTTGATGCCGCACCCGTCTCGGATTCTTCAAAAATACACTACTTTTGGCGAATCCAACACGCACCCGTTAGCATTTTTGAAGAGTCCGAGCAACATAGCTTATTGTTGTACTTTTGTGGTGAATGTAGTGAACTAAAAACATAGACCTTTGAAGGAGAGAGAATCTGAACTCAAACGAACTCTCCAAACATCAGAGTTTCGACATCACAACCACCTCGGAGCATTGGTGCAACACTGCAACTTAAGCCCAACCAACCACAACCCTATTGGTGACCTTCCACTCCCATCACATGTCGAGAAGAGAATCTCGATGAGTGTACTACATGTGTGAGCATGTGCATTGGATTCTAACAACTCTCCAATGAAAGTACTTACTGTTTGTGAGTTGACCCATCTGTGCATCCTCTGTATCTGCCCACTGTAAAACAGGTAGACTCAAAACTTAGTGAAATTGGATGGGAAGGATGATTTTTCCCTTTAGTATCTCACAGACTCAAGCCATATATATACAAGGATGCTATAACATGTCCCGTGCTAGACTTGGACGGAAGTCTTAGAAGATTGAAAAAATAACCCATTTATTGTGTGTCTCATATTTACGCACATAAGAGAAAAGTTCTTTTCAAACTTGCTTGGTTGGATTAAAATGGGTCAGTTCGTTGGAAGTTTGTGGTCTTCTAGGCAATTGAGGCTTGGAAGATTAAGAAGTGCCTAAAGGTATCACAGTCAGGGAACTCCAGGTTCCTCTTTCACTTTGCCAATGAAGAGGAAGCCATGAGAGTCCTCTATGAAAGTCAAGATGAATGGGCCTAAACTACAATAAAACCCATCTTGTGTATTGTTTATATCCAAATCAAAACAAGTTCTATTGTGTTCCTGGATCGAAATAGTTTCAATCTACCAGAAAAGTACCTTACAATCTTGTCATAATTGTACTTTTCTTGTCTCTTTTCCAGAAATGGCAACATCATCTCTTTTGACTACTCTTTCGGCTCTTTCTCAAGCAAGACATACTCCTACGTTCCTCTCTTCTTCGTGACAGTATAAGTTTTAGGCATCGAGTCTCTCTACTGAATTGAATTTCCACTCATCAGTGTTTGGGTATTTAGTCTCTCTGTTGAAAATTGAATTTCTGGCACTGCTCCAATCTGGTAGTGAAGTTCAGGTATTAAGTTGTTTCTCGGAATATTGAATTTTCTGGCATGCTGGGGCAACTTTCTTGGTCACTCTTTAGGTGCCAATTTAAACCGTATTATAGATTCATGTCATTTTGCCTATTGTGGATGAATCTTCAACAATAGCTTTTTCCGGCATACTTGACGTTCCATTTTTCAATTTACCAGCTCAATACATATATATGTTGGAATGTTCTAGACGAATTCAATGTGTTTAGCTCTATAGAAGATAATATTCTTCTTACAATAATTAGGAAATACCGCCATTTATGTACCTTTCCTTCTATCACGTAGTCTATACTTTCTTTGTTTCTAGTGTCGTAAACTCCTTTTTAGGTAAAGTTGTATTTCGTTACAATCAGTTCAAGATAATTCTAGTTTATTTTTGCTCTATTTTCATTGCTCGCTGTCCCTTGTGTATTAAACACCTAAATCAATGAGTTACTTCTGTAAACAACATACATGATAAGTAGTCCTCACAATGAGTTTAGTAGAATATTTTCTATTGTTTTCTAGGACTCTAGCAAGGGTAAGACAGGATAATCCAACATGTGGATGGAAGTTGATGTTGTGTATCAGAATCTTTAACTAGCTTGTGTAGCATGAAAAATTGGATTAGACCATTTTCCAAATCAGCTGTAGAAAGGGATCAAAGCCATAAAAATATTGTATCTTGTCACTTCCTTATTTCCAGTTAGTGCTGTCACTCATTTTTGTCACAATATCGTTAAATGGCACTTCTGAAATTATGTAAAAACTGCTGCAAGTTGTTAAATAAGTACAGAAGTTCTTCGTTTCGTATTTGTATTCTTGTTGATTATTCACTCTCTCGGATGTGGACTCCTACACATTTCAGTTACATGGATTGTTTTTGGGATTCTTCATTATGCTTTCAATACTTCTATATATCTCAACTCCTTCATTTCTCAGATTATGGTGATTTTTTTTTGTTTTTGTTTTATTTCAAACATCATATACCAGTTACGATGTTTTCTCATGTTGGACTGAGATGCTTGAAGCTAAAGCACAGATGAAAGTCTCAGTTACATGGTTCTTTGTAATGGATGATTGATCTAATTTTTATTGTATGGTTCAGTCAGGATAGCAGACTCCCTGCCGAATTTGAGATCACAGATTTTTGCCATCCACATGGGTCAGGAAAAGGAAATTGTCTGGCTGTTCAAGTGATGAGATGGAGTGATGGTTCCTATCTTGAAGATCAGGATCATTGGTGGTTATCAGGGATACACCGAGATGTGCTTCTTCTAGCAAAGCCTAAGGTGTGAACTTTTCCTTTCAAATGAGTTCTGTGTTTCCTTTTTCTCTGGAAC
The DNA here is from genome assembly GCA_036553675.1 of Solanum okadae. NCBI lineage: Eukaryota > Viridiplantae > Streptophyta > Magnoliopsida > Solanales > Solanaceae > Solanum > Solanum okadae. Next base: position 8,410,108 of record CM071685.1, on the reverse strand, counting down.
TATTCTTTGGAATCTGGAAACTGGCTCTGAAAAGAAAAGTAATTTCCTAGCAAGTTACTTTATTGTCTGTCCTATTTTTTTCCTCAATATTAACGATAGAAATATTTATTGTGCCCCATTTGGCTAAAGATTTACCTCCCATCCCTTGTCTCAAGCTACCCTGTCCTAATCTTACTTGCGTTCTGTATGATCAATTTCTCTGTTAGTTTGAGTGCACCTTAATGATTCGGGGTGGGTGGTGGGTGGGGTGAATTGGTTCGTACCTGATTCTCATATCCTACTAAAATTTGTCCAACACGACTATAAAATGTAGTTGTTATGAGTATTTGGTTTGATAATCTATAACAGTTAAGTATGAAACAGTAAGAATGATTTAACTTGGAAAATCACCAAGCTCAAAAGGTGCAAAAACCATGATCCACCTTAGTAGGATTGAACTCCAAACCCCACTAACAAAGTAAGCCAGAAAATCAGATCACAAATCCTTGCAATCTAAGACTTTAACTCTTAGCCTTAACATCAACAGTTGCCCAATTGCTATACTCCCTCAAATCACTCTGACTCAAAACAACAACAAAAATGTTTCTTCGCAACAAACAAACAATGACCTAACAAAGCTTCTATATCAAAATTTAAAATTCTAATACAATTGAACTAGAATTGGACTCAACATATAAAAACAATGATACAAGGACCGGAGTCTTCTGCCTGGTTCTTCTCTCTTAGATGATCAGTCTTTGTACTTTCAAGAATAAGTTACTTGAAAGGTGGACAACTGTTGTACCTCTCAATTCAGTGTGAATGAAATTTCTTGTAAGGTAATAAGCATTTAGGGTTGTGATGGAAAGATTTTGTGAATATCCAAAATATATCACACGAATAATAATGGAGACATACACATATTTTCCCATACATTCTTTCCTAAAAAATCTCGACACAATAACTCAACACAGACTCAGCTCGTAACACATAAGCATTAAGGACCTGATTCTTATCACAATTCCTTTACAGAGTACATCGTGTTTGTTAATCATCAAAAGATAATCAATACTCAACAATCAACTTCCCTTTTCCTTCTCTTTTTCTCTTCCATCAAGGAGAAGCCAAAAAAAATTCCTTATAACATAAAGCAAAACGCTAATCCTAAGTCCTAAAAGAGTTGCTGAAAAAGCAGTTGTTTTAGTTCATATTAACTAGTATCTTAACTTCTTAAGAATGTCACTTCTTATTAATCTAAAAAAAAGCACTCCCTCCGCTTCAGTTTATTTGGAAAAGTTTGAATAAGCATGGGGTTTAAGAAAGAAAAAAAAAACTTCATGAATTTGTGGTCTCAAACATTACATAACATTTTTGGCTATTAAAACTTCTCATTAAGGGTAAAATGAAAAGTTTAAATTAAATTGTCTCCAAATTTAGAAAGTTGCCATTTTTTTTAAAGAAATTTAAAAAGAAAATATTTTGCCACCTCCACTAGAACAGAAGGAGTAATAATTACTAGCTGTAGAAATAATAATGAAGAGTCGAACTTTGTAGAAATGATTGTTTGTCATCTAAACGATGAATGATGAAATAAATTTGAACAAAAGTAGACAGGTCAGTGATCTGATGTTAGTCTCAGTAGTGGAATTTGGATCACATTCAAAACCATCTCATCGCAAGCGGTGGACACTGATAATCCAAATATTGAGTCCTTTGATCTAGTCCATCTAATGTAGCACCTGTTAAAGGAAGGTGAAATAAGTGGCGACCAATAAACTCTCAAAACTTCTCCATTACCCTAGATATCACACTAGACGCCAGCCTTTCCTCTCAAAGTCTTATCGTATTAAAATCTTCCCCTAACACCTAGGGGATATCCCACTCTGCCATCAAGGTAGACATCTCGTTCCAGAAGCTCACCTTAGATCCCTCCCCTACCGGCACATAAAGTCCTCCAATACCGCATATAAATTCATTACCCTAATTTTTAATTCGAGACGCAATCATAAACTTTCTTTTTCTTACTTTCACTACTCCATCATCCTCGTGAAACTTTTCCTAGCTTATTAAGGGTAATATCTGATTATCCGCTAGTGATTATGGGACTGTTTGGTTTATTTTTAAACTCAACCGATAGATCAAAGTAAGTAGTTAACATGATTTCTTGTTGTTTGACTATCAACTCAAATTATCTCTTCCGAGTTCAGTTCATGTAATTAGGATTGTTCCAATCAAAAGCTCATCAATGAAAATTGATAAAGCATAAGGTTAAACAAATAGCCAATAACCAAGAACCAATAGGTCCATCAAACTCTAGATAAGGAATTTAGTCATAACCCTTTTCAAAAGAACACATCTAGTCACCAAATACTCCATAGAATGCATAAAGGAAGAATTCAAGAGAGAATATGTAGAAAAACTCCGTTTGGATCTTGATCTTTCATCTAGTGCATAAATTTCCTCTCTTCAAACCTTGATTTCCATGCCAAAAGAAGGTCAAATCTGCGTAAGATTGCATATTTATACATTTGGTGTTGGTCATATGGATTTTCCAGCATTGCCTTTATAAAGAAATGGATCTTGGGCCTAACTCAACCCCAAAAAGCTAGCTCGGGAGGGGAGGATTGCCCAAGACCATATAAGGAGACCCAAGGACCCCTTACCCCCCCCCCCCCCCTTTCCCCCAGGACTGGACATCTGGGCCCAACACCGGAAACAATGAATTGGGATGTTAGAATAGATTCTTTTTTGTCTCTAGTCTTTAAGCTGTGAGTCTGTGACTTCGGCTGTAGCAAGAATGGCGATCCTTCCATGAATTAATTTCCTGTGTTAACGCGGTACAATTAAATAGGTGAATATGTGATGACTACTCTTACTTTTTGGTTAAGAAAGCAAAAGTTATTGGAAATTTACATTATCTATAGTAAGAGTTTTCCCCAATAGTTTCTTTTAGTTATAAACGTGTAGAGACTTTTCCTTCACAGAAAATGGATTTTATCATGTGACCATCCAGATAAAGATCAATATTGATTGGGACAATGGGAGTAGGATTGTATTAATGATTGGGACAATGGGAGCAGGATTGTATTGACTTTTCCCCCTTGAATCAAGTCGGAAGGTTTTTCTGTCTCTATGTGTTGTGATGATGCAATTCTTTTTCATTGCACTCCGAGTTCCAGGTTTGTTGTAGTAATTTTTGCTTGAGAATCAGTCATAGTATTATAAACCATATTTATCTCTGTCTGACATATGACAGCTCCTTTTTCATTACACTCTTGCCAAGTCTATACTCTAGGATTCTTGGGAAGTCTGATTTTTTTATGACTTTTTGCAGTGTTTTGGTTGTGAACAACTCATCTTCTTTTAACCATTCTTTATATCACTGTGACTGGCAGTTTGCTCTTACTGTTCTGTCTTTTACTATTGGCATTCTCTGTTTTGGCTAGGTCATTGCTGACTTATTACCCAACTTTTCTGATGCAGACGTTTATTGCTGACTATTTCTTCAGAACAAACATAGGCGAAGATTTTTCTTATGCAGACATAGAGGTAATCATAAAGCGGGAATGGATTTCTTAGATTCCCTTTTCTTTTTCGCTATCCTACTTGTGCAGTGTATCATATAAAGTGTATACAGTTCTGCTGCTCAATTATGGAAAAAATTGCTTTACAAGCCATCGTCACCCTACTAGATGTGGAAAAGGCAGAGAGCAGGTGGTTGAGTGAGAATGACTAGAGTTCTAGACTTTTGCTAATAAATGTTTAGCCTGATAATATAACCTTTGGTTTTACTGTTTTTTTTTTTTTAAAACCTAGAAATCCCCAAGGATAAAGATAACATTTGCTATGTCTAGGGATGGCAATGGGGCAGTGTGGGGCGGGACTGGATGGGTTGAGCTTAGCCCGCAAAAATTTTAATCCGCCCCGGCACCCGCATAACAATTTTTTTCATTTTCAACCCGCTCCGCTCCCCCCCGCATAGACCCGCCTTGCATGAACCCGCCCCACATAATTTTTTTAATATTTTCCTTTTCTAGTTAAGTTTGATACTAAAAATAAAATTCATAAAAATAAATTCATTTTTTCATTAAGTTGTATTAATTTAATAGATAATGACTTAAAAATTTATTTTTTAGAGGTCAATTGGGAAGCATGTAAGAAATTGTATTTAGTTTTGATTGAACCATTTTCATTTACTATCTTGAATACTTTAGTAACTTTAAACAAACTCTCTTAACAGATAATGCTCTATAACTCTTATAACATGTAAAAAGTTAAAATTAAGTTTGAACCCGCATAAAATCGCATAGACCCGCAACCCGCCCCGCATTAGTTTTTAAAAAAGCCACTTCAACTTGCCCCGCATCCCTCCCCGCACAACCTTAAACCCGCCCCGCCCCATTGCCATCCCTAGCTATGTCCTTGTGTCCATGTTGTGAGCAGACAATCAATTTCCATAGAATAGTTTCCAACTTTATTGTTTTGTCATTTTGCTTGAACCATACAGGGAGAAACTTTTGTCACTTTAGGCAATCGGTAAATTGGGACGGCTTAAAATTTTAGCATTTTATTTTTTTGGAAAGGAGGGATTTTAAAAGCGCATGACATAATTTTGCTGATTTTACCTTATTCTTTCTATAATGCAGGTGGAAGTGAAAATTGATAACTCACTTGATAATAATGATATTGCTGACTTCACTATTGAAGCTTCACTCTATGACAGTGGAAATTGGCTTAGCCGCTCTGACCTTATTGATTTGCTTTCTGCTAACATTGCTCATCTGGAGTTAGTTCTGTCTTCTGATCCTTGTGTGGGATTTAAAGGCTACATGCTTGTGGGGAAGGTGCAAGCACCTAAACTTTGGTCTGCAGAGCAAGTAAGTGATTTTTCTTAGCTTTACAATAGCAACATACCTAGTGTAGTCCCACAAAGTGGGGACTGGGGAGGGTAGAGTGTGCATGTACCTTACCCAACCTCAAAGGTAGAGAGGCAAGTCAATTTGGTCACAAAAGTTTTGGAAATCTAAACCATGATAATTGTGAGAAATATAGGAAAAGAATATTATTGAATTGTTGTTGTTGTTAACATTATTACATTGAGACCCTATTTATAGACCCTAGAATACAATCCTTTACCAAGTAGGATACTATTTAGTATTCGTATTTCTATTTCTATTACTATTCCTATTCTAATAGGATTGTATAAACATATTCCCATTTTAACACTCCCCCTCAAGCTAGTGCATACAATGCATGTACCTAGCTTGTTACAAATGTAATTAACACCGAGGACTGATGAGGGGCTTGGTAAGATATCTGCAAGTTGATCACTCGACTTCACAAAATTGACAATCAATCTCAATGTGCTTGGTCTTCTCATGAAATACTGAATTTGATGCATAATGCCGATAAAACACAGAGTGATAAAATTACAGTGTTGGAACTTCCCAAACCAAACTTGCAAAGACTGTTTAAGACCATAGAGTGACTTACATAATCAACATACAAGGCTACTGACCTCCCCTTGAGCAACAAAATTAGGTGGTTGCTCCATATAGACTTCTTCACAATGCAGAGGTCGTAAGTGCTCAAAATCTAGTATAAAATATATGGATCATGTTGGAATCAATAGACGAGTCGATATCAAACAAGTCACTGAAAAACTGGCCAGAACATGCTCATATGCCAGAGTATTAGATTTGATGGCTAAAAGTGGTCACAAACTAAGAAATAAAATTATATGGGTAGGGTCGGAATGATGTCACGACTCAACTAGAAAATAGAAATTATATAGGATAGTTCGAATTGATGGAACGACCCCATTGAAAAAGAGAAATAATATGTGTAGGGTCGGAATGATGGCACGACCCTACTGAAAAAGAAAAATTATACGGGTAGGGTTGGAATGATACCACAACCCTATGCAAATCAGATTTGAGGAGTCACCGGAAAGACGAATGGAACTATGCAAATCAAATCTGAGGAGTCACTGAAAAGACACATAATGCTATGCAACTCTTTTTCCACGGTACTACACAAATTATATATGAAAAGTAGTCCGGAGTGATGCACGGTGCTACTCAAATCAGATATGCAAAAAAAGATAGTCACCAGAAGGATGGCACGGTGCTACACTAATTATATATAAAATAGTAGTCACTGGAATGATGGCACAGTGCTACACAAACTAGATATGAAAAAGTAGGCACCAGAAAGATCGCACGGTGCTACACAAATTAAATATGAAAAAAGTAGTCACCGGAATGATGGCACGGTGCTACACAAATTAAATATGAAAATGTAGTCATCGGAATGATGACACGGTGCTACACAAATTAGATATAAGAAAGTAGTCACCGGAATGATGGCACAGTGCTACATAAATTAGATATGAGAAAATAGTCACCAGAAAGATACATGGTGACCCAACTTTTGCTAACATAATTATTGGCCAGACGGGCAGCATATATGGGTGCCACCCGCGGGCAGCGGAAGCTCTTTTGATTTCCTACCAAGATCGTATAGGCTTTGATACCATGTGAGAAATATAGGAAAAGAATATTATTGAATTATTGTTGTTGTTAACATTATTACATTGAGACCCTATTTATAGACCCTAGAATACAATCCTTTACCAAGTAGGATACTATTTAGTATTCCTATTCCTATTTCTATTTCTATTACTATTCCTATTCTAATAGGATTGTATAAACATATTCCTATTCTAATAGGATTGTATAAACATATTCCTATTTTAACAATAATGTTTTATAATGCTTCCTTGTTCTATTATCTCATAAAGGGCATATTTTTTGCTTCTATTTTTTTGGTCTAACCTCAGTTATTGCATATCTCATTTGATGCCACACTCAAAACTCATTTGATTTAGGATTTGGTTTAGAACTGATACTATGTTCCACTACATTTTAGTAGTACTAGTACAATGTTAATCATTCATTATAATCTGGTAGTCTGCTTTTTCTCCTGCACTCCCTTGCAGGGAAGCTTAGAGTGCAAGGAATCTTTCTGCTTTATTAGGTTGGGAAATTTTGCATGCTTCGTCATAATATTTGACTTCTACATTTTGAATGACCCTGCCATGTATTGAATTCCAAAGCTTTAGCTAAGATTTGCACGACTTTATTTCTAGTTATAACTAGGAAAGGATGGAAGACTTTTGATTACCGTGTAGAAACTTCACTCTGACTCACTTAGGGCCTCTTAGCAAAATGGGTTTTATGTACACCATGATACTACATCGGCCATCTCCACGATTTTATCGAACTCACATTTGAAAGATTAACATTGTACTTGGAAGTTAGCTTTGTAGTGTTGCTTAGGTAGGATGGGATTTTCCCTGTAATTGCAGAAGTTGACCGATGGTTTTCTCTGACCTCAAATAGAGGTTATTTACTTTAATGCTCTCACTGCAACTTTTAAGAAATTCCTTATCCTTATCTTTCTTCTGTTAACAGCCAAATCTCTACACTCTTGTTATCACCCTTAAAGATGCATCAGGGAAGTTGGTTGATTGTGAATCATGCCAAGTTGGTATGAGAAAAATATCAAAAGCCCCTAAACAGCTGCTAGTAAATGGGCGTCCAGTAGTAATTAGAGGGGTGAACAGGCATGAGCACCATCCACGTCTTGGAAAGACAAACTTGGAGTCCTGCATGGTCAAGGTTTGTTAAATTCTTTTTCTTTTTCCTTTTTGTTTAAACATGTGATGAATTTCTCTTCATTGTAAAATTGCAGGCATGCTTATAGATTTTCATTGTGAAATCTTCTTATTTTCTGTTGAAGGCAAATCATATATCCTGTTACTTCTTGTAGGATTTGGTTTTGATGAAACAAAACAATATTAATGCTGTCAGGAACAGCCATTATCCTCAGCATCAGCGCTGGTATGAGTTGTGTGATCTGTTTGGCATGTACATGGTAGATGAGGCCAATATCGAGACACATGGTTTTTTTGACTATCCAAATTATAAGCATCCTACACAGGAATCTTGTTGGGCTGCTTCCATGTTGGATCGTGTGGTCGGCATGGTTGAAAGGGACAAAAATCATGCCTGTATTATAGTATGGTCCATAGGGAATGAGGCAAGCTATGGACCGAATCATGCAGCACTCTCTGGTATATACTTTTTCATTATTTTTTTTTTGATGAAGTAACTTTTTCATTATTTTTACTTTCCATTTTCTGTTGTGTCGACTCTTTGTTCTTCAAAAAGTGAAGTGCTAAGCTTTCCAAGGGATGTAAGGACACTCCCTTGTAGGTAAATACATGTGGCCACAACTTCAAACATAGATGCTACTCGCTCTTCAGTTTTTCCCATTTGAGCTCTAGGTCTCTTACTGGTAGAGGAACAGTAGTTTAGCCACAAAGCCAGCCCTGAAGGGACTGCCTTCATTGTACTTTAGCCACAAAGCCAGTCCCGATGGGACTGCCTTCAATGTACTTTAGCCACAAAGCCAGCCCCGAAGGAACCACCTTTAGTATACTTCCCTAACATTGCTAAGGCTTATTTTATATGTTGCTTGAATCCATAATTGCTAGGTATATTTGATTATAGTTTATAGATCAGAACACTATCCGAATGACTAAAGTGTTTGTAAATAACTTGTAGATAGCCAAGTTAGAGGAAGATTCTCAATTGAAGAAAGTAATATAAAGGATCAGAGGCTAAATGCATAATATACTTTATTATCCTGCATGTGATAATGGTGATCCTCTAGGTGGTTAAAAAAATGTAGGATATGTCATACTTCTTTCGTGATGTCCAGCTCAGAAAGGGCTAGATTTTAGATCCACCCATACGGCCTTTGCAACTACTAACAACTATATTCCTGTTTAGTTCGTCATGTTCAGTAACCAAGTTAGAGAGTCTTTTCAGGTTGGGTACGAGAAAAAGATGCATCAAGACTGGTGCACTATGAAGGTGGTGGATCGAGAACATCTTCAACAGATATTGTATGTCCCATGTATGCACGTGTGTCCCAAATAGTTGAAATAGCAAAAGATCCAACTGAACAGAGGCCTGTGATATTGTGCGAGTATGATCTTCCATTATCCACTTCTTTTTCTTGGTCAATTTAACTGCTCGTAATTTTTAATGCGATGACTTTACGTTGCAATTTTTGGTGTAAAACTGCTCAGATATTCACATGCCATGGGAAACAGCAATGGGAATCTCCATAAATATTGGGAAGCAATAGATAGTATCTTTGGTCTGCAAGGAGGCTTTATATGGGATTGGGCTGATCAGGTTTGTTCATGATTTAGGATTGGTCCTGTAATTATGTACATCTTTTAATAAATAGGAGTTAATGTAGTTGCTAAAATAAATTGCTTTGCAGTTTTTTCCCTTCAACATATTTCACAGTTAGTTGGTTTCTGAAAACATTATCATGACTCTATTTTTTTGGCTTCAAGCTGTTGTTGGAGTTAAAGCAAGTGTATGTTTATTTACCTAAGACATTTTACAGATGCAAACCCCATGTAGGATAGATTGTTGAATTTAAATTCAAATACTAGGACTAATGCCTGTCCTATTTGGGTGAAATAGAACTTGGTGGCTGTCTCTATTCTGCGTGCATATTACGAAAATCAGAGTTTGTTCATTTAATACTTAAATCCTGTTTAGAAGGCACAAGGTGTCTGATTTTGGATCTAGCATTTGTGGCTGCAAGTGCAACTTTTGATGTGAAATGCATGTTGTTGCTATTGTTAACATTGTCACATGGAGAACCAAGCTAAACCATTTGACCGCATAATTGTTGCATGATATTCTGAAGCCTACGCAGTTACAAAAAGCTTCAACTCCCACACGGAATGTAGTAGGTGTAGAGATGTTGTATCTTTCTGTTCTTTTAGTTCCTTTTTTTAATTGAACACTATCATTTGGCACTTTCTATAGGGATTATTAAAGGAAGTATGTGGGAAAATGCGCTGGGCATATGGAGGTGATTTTGGGGACACTCCTAATGATTTGAACTTCTGCCTAAATGGTGTCATATTTCCTGATCGAAGTCCTCATCCTGCATTACATGGTGAGTAGACAGCTATCTTGTTAAATAATTTGTTTTTCCCCTTTGTCGTATAAATAGCTTTGCAAGACTATTAGACAATAAGTCACGTCAATGAACCTTTTTTCAAAAAGTGTAGGGTGTGGAAGCATGGAACATTAAGCAATGATGAATAAGCAACTTTTTTATTTTAATTGTTTGGGTACTTTTGGGGGTAAAGTTTTTAATTTTCACTCATATCTCATCTTTCATTTGATTGAAATTGCTTTCAGTGACCAGAAAGTTTAGCAAATAGCCAAATATGTCCCAAACATGCTGGCAGTCTTGCAAGTTTCTCCTGTTGTGTCTGGGAATTTATGGGGGTGGGGGAAGGAGGGAACAATTGACAGTATGCACAAAGCATGTACATGCTTGAGCATGGTATCTACGTTGGACCATGTAACCTGAAGTATTGGGAAGAGGTGATTAGATAGGACATAGTGTAGTTTGAGCTTACCAAGGACATGACCTTAGATAGGAGGGTGTGGAGGTCATGGATTAGGGTAGAAGGGTAGTAGGTAGCAGATTGTCTTGCTCTTTGTTCATATTAGTAGTCGTAGTTTTGCTCCTGTAGTTTCTTGTTCTTCGATTTATGTTACTATCAGTTGATTCCTTGTACCTCCACTATCGTATTGTTTTGTTGTGGTTTTGTTATTATCTGTTATTTCTTGTACTTCCGTTGCTTCTTTTTCTGGACTGCTTTGGACTGTTTTTCCTTGAGCCAAGGGTCTATCCAAAACAACCTCTGTACCTCTAAGGTAGGGGTTAGGTCGGTGTAAACACTACCCTCCCTAGACCCAACTTTGTGGGACAACACTGGGTGTGTTGTTGTTGTTGCTGCTGGTGCTGGTGCTTGCTAAACTAGAACGTGTCTAACTGTTTAACACTTCTTCTGTCAGAGGTTAAGTTTCTTTACCAGCCAATCAAGGTCTCATTTAACGAAGGAATTATTAAGGTACTCTTGTATATCACTTAAATTCTCTGTTCACTTGCATCAGTATCTCTTAAATGACAATTAGGCTTTTCTGTTCAGATAACAAACATGCATTTCTTTGATACTACCCAAGCTTTGGAGTTTAACTGGGTACTTCATGGCGATGGGTGTGAACTTGGGTCTGGGATCCTCCCTCTACTTGTCATAGAACCCCAGAGAAGCCATGAAACAAAATGGGAATCTGGCCCATGGTTTTCTGCATGGACTACATCTAGTGCAGCAGAAATTTATTTAACAATTACAGCAAAGCTTTTGAACTCTACTCGGTGGGCTAATTCTGGTCACCTCATTTCGTCCACACAAGTTCTGTTGCCTAGCAGACGGAATGTTGTCCCTCATGTATATCACTCATACTTTACATTTCTTATCAGTCTGGTAGTCCTTTTTGCAGACATCACTGACTATTTTAAGAACTGTTATTGTTTTAGATCATTAAAAGCACCGATGCCACTTTACTTTGTGAGGTTCTTGATGACATAATAAAGGTTGGCCAGAAGGACTGGTGGGAGCTGAAATTTAACAAACAAATTGGTGGTATAGAGGGATGGAAGGTAAATACTTTATGCTTCAATAAATTGAGCGTTGGTACAGTATCGTATGAAGCTATATAATTTTGGTTATTGTAAAGAAAATAGACCCTGAGCCTAAATCCCAAAGGAAGCTCATGAGGTGAGGGTTGCACGTGATCATATATGGAAATAACACATACCCTCATCAATTGAGGGACAACTTAACTGTTATGATGTCGCATATGATAAAGATGGGTTATTTCTTAATTTTATTCTGTTCCACTCAATGATTGCAGGTTAATGGAGTTTCAATAATGAATAAAGGCATCTATCCATGCTTTTGGAGAGCACCAACAGATAATGACAAAGGGGGAGGGCCAAAGAGTTACTTGTCTAGGTGGAAGGCTGCTAATCTTGACAAGGTAATCTTTGTGAACGAAAGCTGCTCTGTGGAAAGTACAAACAGTCACGAAGTGAAAATATCAGCTACTTATCATGGCATAGCAAAACCAGAGGAGAAAACTCCCTCAAATGCGGAAACTTCTAATATTCTCTTTAAGGTTGGCATGACACTTTTGATATATGGTTCAGGAGATGTTGTGCTAGAGTGCAATGTAAATCCATGTCCTGATCTTCCACCTTTGCCACGAGTCGGTGTTGAATTTCAATTGGATTCAACTGTAGACCAGGTTAAATGGTATGGAAGGGGACCATTTGAATGTTATCCAGACCGGAAATCTGCTGCTCATTTAAGCATTTATGAGCTATCCGTAGGTGAAATGCATGTGCCATATGTTGTTCCCGGGGAGTGCTCAGGCAGAGCAGATGTTAGATGGGTGACATTTGAAAATAAAGATGGAGTGGGACTTTATGCTTCCACGTATGGAGGATCTCCACCCATGCAAATGAATGCAAGCTACTACAGCACCTCTGAGCTCGATAGAACTACACACAATGAGGATCTCAGGAAAAGTGAAAACATCGAGGTATTTCATTCCCGGACTTATGCACGCGTTGTTGCAATTCAACTTTCACATACTTGCACACTTTCACTGGCTAGCTTTGTGTCTCCCCTAAGATGATTTAATTTGAGGCTTTTAGTTTGGTAGTCGAGGAACACAGCCAACTTCTTGGACCACTTAGTGAGCATCTTACTCTTTAGTTTCTAACACAAGAACTACGATATCCATCAATTTGTTGTCAGAAACTGTGGCTGAGGAAAATCTTCTTTGTGGGGTGGGGATTGCATAGCTAGGATTTTGTTTATTTTTTTAGAAGGAGATAAAAAGAAAATCTTGCATCATATTACTTATTCTGTTCATGTGGTGTGTCTCTTTTGGTGACGGATGTCATTCGGAATCAAGTTGTGCATTAATAGCATGGCATAAATCATAATGGGAAAAAGGAATAGCAAATGTATTTGTTTTCCTAGGGTGCCTGGGATTAGCTCCCTTGACTCCGTGCTGCTAATTCTCCTTTTACAATCTATCTATTTTTTCAAAGACTCCATTTGGTAGTAAGAACAATGTTTCCTTTTCTGTTTTTGGTGGTCTTAAATGTGTTTGGTGAAGAAAATATTTAACATCAACACCTTTTACATCCTATAAGGGTGTTAAACATCTGTTTTGCAACTCTCATTACCCACTCCATGCTACTTTCTCTCATCAACTTGTAAATACTATCTTCGTTCTTTGTTACACCCACGGGTATATCCAATCAAATGTTGAAAAATGATCCAAAGAGATCATCTTGAGCCTCTCAGCAAATGAAACCTTGAAATTGTGTAGTACTAGCATTTTGACATTGATTTTCTGCATTGTAGGTGCATCTTGACCACAAGCACATGGGTTTAGGCGGAGACGATAGCTGGTCCCCTTGTGTTCATGACGAATACCTTGTTCATGCCGTACCATACTCTTTCGCCATCAGGTTTTTCCCAAAAACTGCAGCAACCACTGGGTATGATATCTACAAATCCCAGTTTTCTGAAGAGTGATTATTGATAACTTCTGTACTTATTGTCTACTTGGTTCACTTTATAGTATGTGGAATTCTTCAAATTTGTAACTTTGGTTAAAATAAATCAAGTGAAAAGCACTTTTAGGGTGCAGATCCTTTAACTTGAAGAACATAATTATTATTATTATTTCATATAAATTAAAATCTTGTTTGCTCAAGTAAAAATATTCAGCCTCTGCTTGTCACTCATGATTTATCAATATAAAAAATATGCTTCATTTGTAATCATTGATTTCTTCATAACATAAAGGTGATATATTTTCACTCACAATCACAATTAATAGTTGTGACTATTAAGAGAAATAGTGTCGATTGGAGTTGCTTTAAATTACTTAAACGGGTATCAATATTTAGGGCATTTTAACAATTTAACTAATTAACTTGGTTATTTTTAGTTGGGGATATTATAGTAATTTAATATTCAAGTTAGCGAGTTCATATATAGATATACTCTTTTACCTCTTAGTAGTAGGGGTGTACATGGCCGGGTTGGTTTGGGTTTTTCAAATATTAAACCAAACCATTTGTGTCAGATTTTTAAATTTATAAACCAAACCAAACCAATAAAACTCGGGTTTTTTTGGGTTTTTCCAGTAGAGTATTCATACAAACATATAATTTACTTGTACTTCAAATATATCTTTAGTCCTACCAAAATACAACTATCTAAGGTGTTTCTTAAAAAAATAACATAATATGATATGATTAATGACACTAAAATATCCAACAAAAATAATAATAATGAAATCACGTAAAACAAATATTGCAAATTAACAAGTCATAGTGAAAATGATCATAATTTAAAACTGCTAAATCATGGTAAAATAAGTTTAATAAGTATTTAGTTACATGACTAAATATTAAAGGAAATTAAAATTAGACTATGTATTTTAATTGTCTAAACCAATGTAAAACTAAAGAACAAATATTCAATATTATTGTCATTCTTAGTGTTGAATTGATTTTCTTTTTGCATTAGTATTAATTTGATTTTGATTTAAGCTTTATTATAATTACCAACATTTGTGGACTATAATATTTATTGGACCTTCATAATTCTAAATTTCAAACTTGAAATAATATATTAAAAGATAAAAACTATGAAAAAGTATAAGAAATATTTAAAAGTTATATCAAAGAAAATATATTTATGTATAAAATAAAATTTTAAAATTATATATATAATGTCGGGTTGGTTTGGTCTCGGGTTGGGTTTTTTAAGTTAAAACCAAACCAACCCAAATATAGTTGGGTTTTTTTTTTCAATACCAAATCAAGTCAAACCAAACCACTAGTCGGGGTTTTTTTTCGGGTTGACTCGGTTTGCGGTTTGGTTCGGTTTTCGGTTCGATTTTGTACACCCCTTCTTAGTAGTAATGCTAGTTGGATATAAAAGTTGTCATTATTCACGATATAAGGGCATGTTTGTTGCGGAGGAAAATATTTTCTTGAAACATGTTTTTAGAAAATAAGTGAGTTTTCTACTTATTTTCTTGTGTATGGTAGGTAATATGATTAGGGAAAATTGTGCAAAATAGCAAATATTTAAACGATATTAAATGTTATAGCTACTATTCTAGAAAATTGTGATTCATAACCATAGTTTTCTTTAATCTTGCTATTTATTTAATTTGTATAAATCGCTCAAAATTGTATAATTAGTGTGATTGTATAAATTAGAATTTGTATAATTCGGTTCCTAATTGTATAAATTCCTAATTTGTATATGTTTACCCTAGCTATTTGTATACGATTTATGAAATATTCACAATAAATTACCATGTTTGTATATTGGCTAGCAAAATATACAAAATGGAGTTTTGAAAAATTCCTACATGTATAAATACATAATTTGTATATACTTACCCTATTTGTATATTCGCAAGTAAATTTTACAAACGGGCAAGCAAAATATACAAACCGCGCGAAATATACAATTCAGGGCCTCCATAGCAAACAACACTATAGCAATGAAACACAATTATCAAAACTGTAGTTATAGAACCTTATTTTGTCTATAATGTTTGTTATTTCTAAAATTTACTTATAAAATTATTACCTTAAAAATATTTGTATATATTTTATACTATGAAAAGTGAGGGTGGAGAGGTAGGGGTGTCGGATGGTGGGGATGCGGACTATGGTGGTAGGAGGTGGAGGTGATGATGAAGATGAAGTGTTACTTGGCTTACGTTGGAGGCTGTGGAATATCATTATAATTTGTTTTCCCTGATTTATTAGAGAGCTCATTTTCTCATTTTTAAGAAGCTATTATTTTTCCAAATAAAATATTTAATCAATTAAATATGAAAAAATTGAAAAATCCCCCTCGTACAGAACGCACCCTAAGAGGATGAAATGAAATAATAATAATGCAGTCTCCCTTTGCCAACTTCCCAAATAAACTCTCTTTGGAACGTCATAAATTACATGTACAAAAAAAGATTCATTTTGCTTCACAAAAACACGTAAATAAATTATTTTTCTTGAAACTACTTTATCACTTTATATGATTTTTTTTTAAACGTGTGTTGCACGTTTGTCCCATACGAATATATACCATTTAAGTTACAAATCATAAATGAATTAATTTTCATATATAAGTAGGAGATGATTTATGAAGTAACTATACAGTAAGGATGATAATTTTTAAAAAGTGAGATATATATGATGTGATTAAATATATGTTTCTCTTTACAAATGAAATATGTATCTTTATAAGATTGTAATCTCCTTTTTATATTATTTTTTTCCTCCCTAGGATCTCCCATCCCTTTTGCTCCCTTGGTGACTCGAACTCACAACCTTCGGGTTGGAAGTGAGAGTGCTTACCATCTGAGCAACTCCCTCTCGTCTTCCTTTTTATAATTACATATAAGAAGTTGTAGTGGGGAATGAAATTTCTTTCTTATACAAGTAGTATAGAGATTTGAACAACACATGTCCTCTTATGATGGCTAGTAAATCATTATGAATTTTATGGCATATATCTTACAAAGAAATATATAACAATATCATGGTTAGTTCAGTCATAATAAAATCACTTTTTAAGCAAAGAAGAAGGACAATCTCAAATTCATGCTCCATAATACATAAAGTTTGCTAAAAAAAATTAGTAAAAGCTAAAACTTTTTTTCTGAACAAAATACCTAAAGCAACAAGTTTAAAGATTTAATAGAAAAAGAAAATTTTAGTTACACAATACAACGAAGATGCAAAATGCATCAGTAATATTTAATATTGCATCTTTTCCTCTTTTTACTTCAACATTTTCTTCAATTATTCCTCTTCCGAATTGAGTGTATTTAGTCACAAATCACATATAAATTGATTTTCGTTTCATATATAAATAAGAGATGGTTTATGAAGTAACTATAGTAAGAATGATAATTTTTAAAAAGGAACATCACATTCACAAATTATCAATTATTCAATTACTACAGTCCTACCCAACTCAACTTGTTGTAAAGAATAAAAATCTTAAATCTCTTTTTAAAAAAATACATCACAAGCATGTAGATGAATGTCATACAAAAAATTATTCTTTCTTATATACAATTGATTACCCAGGAAAAGAATTGGTACATCGATTTGTGTACCATCCTTCAATTGAAAATAAATAAATGAAAATTAAATGAAAACTTATAATATTACATGTTGACTTTGTTTTTTTATGTACCTCTTTGATGAATTCATTGAATATACCAAAATACTCCAAGCAACCTTCAAGTTGTTGCAATTCCAGCCAAATATGCCTATACAAACATAAAAGAAAACAACTGATATAAAAGACCGAACAAAAATATCTTTCATTATCAAAGAATAATCAAGTTAGATAAATGCTACTAAAGCTTGGAAGTAATATAGAGTAACTAAATTTTGAAAGAGAAGTATAATTGTTTGTAGTTATACACAATCAATTGAATTGGTATATGTGATATTTTCTTATACAGATCTAATATATCTTATACTTAGTACAACACTTACCTTTTTTTTTCTAATATTTCAACAACAAATAGTTTATATGTGACATAAGTAACATTGATTATGTTTGCAAGTGTTTCACACATCTTAAAGTTTGTATCTTGTGTAAGAAATTGTAACATCATCCTTTTTATAGACACATGCATATCAAGAAGTTGTTACCGAATAAAAGTTGTATTTCATGTTGTAGAAATATTGATAAACATATGTTTCTTTAAGGTGATTAATGTATCATTGTCAATTTCATGGAACACACTTGTGAAACAGTGTTTATTTGTGATAGAGATAATTAATAATTAGTGACATTAGAAATTTTAATCGATATATAAACATCCAATTGTACGTACAACTTTCTTTGTTTGATTCAAGATTATGAGTCCTTTCATATGTAAATTTTACAGGAAAATATTAATTAAATTATTTAAATATAATTATATTACGGAATATAATATAATCGATCTATACTCACAAATAAGGAACTTGATATAAATGGTTGAAATATTTAAAATATCTTATTTAAAAATATTGGGTGTACATCTTCAAAAAAGTATCCACTCAAAGGAATAATAATTTGTATGAATCTAAAGTCTATATCATTTATACTACAAAAAAATGTCATACATATCACAATTTTCCTACATAATACATTATATTTTTGTGAAAACGAACATCGTATCTATTACTTACCTGATGATGTGAATGAGAAGTGAAGAATTCAAAATCATAAGGTAAAAATCTGAAACAGAAGAAAAATAAATAAGAATTAATAATTAACAAAAACAAATCAAGAAAAAGATATATATTAAAGAAAAACAGATACAAGAAATATCGAGAACTATATAGAGTGGATAAAAAGTAAATAAATGATAATAGATTACAATATATATAGATTTAATGAAGTTAGCTATTCATATTCCTAACTAAATAGATTTCATGCATCTGTTGTACCATTTAATTTAATTAAATAATATACGTCATAGAAAACTGAAAATATCTTGATGCTTAGAAAATTAAAAATAGTTTGATGCTTAGAAAACTGAAAAATGCTTAAAAGCCATATTGGAGGAGGTCTAACTCATAACTAATGAATAAAAAATTAATTTTTGTGTTAGATTAGTAGTTAATAATTAATTAATATAAATACTTTACAACATTTTAATTTAGTGTAGAGACAAAATGCTAATCCAACTTTGCACTTTGGTGGTTCCCACTTTTAATAATATATGATGATATGATTATAAATTTATTATTATATACATATAGATTATAATAGATGATCATAAGTATTATTAAATTAGATTTTTTAATTAGGAATTAATCAAAGGAAGTGCAAAAGTCATTAACATGTTAATTAAAATGAAACAATTTAATATTTAAATTTAATAAATGTTTTATAACATTTTAATTTATAGTTGGGGTAAAATCGTAATTCAACTTTTAACATTTTTTGTTCCCACTTATAGTAATACTAGTTTCTGGACATGTGCAACGCACGTGTATCTCATGCAATATTTATAAATTTGTTGGACGATTAAAATTCAATAAAAACATGCGTGTAATGAGTACTAAAATGCAACAATCTCAAATAAATGTTATGATAATAACTTTTTTGATAGAAAATTAAATTAAAGAAGACTAATAGATAAATATAAAAAAATAAACATAGAATAAAAAAATAGCATACGCATCCTTCTTACGACTTTAATCATAATATTATATAAATGAAAAAAGAAATACAAAATTGGTACATAATTTTCCAAGTTTTTGTCGACACCTTGTCTCATATCCAATCAAAATTCAAAAGTCTTCTCCATCGAGTCAAACTAAAACATGAATCAAATAGAAAAATCACTTTATTTTGGTAAAGTGATATATGATCAGACTAAGGTAGATATATCATACACTTTAGATGTTGATGGCTTTACTACTTTAACTATAAAATGAAAAGGATAATTTTGGATGTGAGTTTCATGTAACAAAAAAGATGAATTTATATAGATAAAAATAGAGGAATACCAAAAGACATCTTAAAGTTTTAAATTAAATATTTGAAGGTTTCAAAGGGCCAAAATAGATAAAAGAGAACAACTTTAAGAATATTAAATATATGCAATGAACCTCCATTAAAATCTGGAAGAGTAAACAATCCTCCTTTGAACACATGAACTCTCCATTTACTCAATGTAATAATTGATTATCACTAATATTTAAACATGTAATTAACTAAATATTTATAATATTTTAATTTAGTGTAGGGGCAAAATGATATTTCAACTTTCAAGTTTTTTTGTTCCCACTTTTAGTAATATATATGATGATATACGGCATGATATGATAAGAATAAATAATTATTTACTCTTTACCTATATCTCTATAGTAACTAGATGAAAATGGTATGTGCCCTACAATTACGTTCAATGATCGTACAAAAGATAATAATGAAAAAATAACAATTGGAGAAACATAAAACTAAAGTTTGTATAAGCTCATTATAACAATTATTCCGTTTTAGATCCGTACAATTTTTACAAATGTATTTGTCCTTCACAACTCTCACTTCAAAATAAGGGACCAAAAAAATTAAGATCAACAAAAAATAATTTTTGATATTTTCTCTCCAATTTTTGTACGCTTTGTTAGTAGTTGTACCATACAATTTTTATAGTTGCGTTCATCATTAACAACTCCCACTTCTAAATAAGAAGCAATTACACAAAATTTAAATATTACAGACATGTTTACAAGTGTTAATAATAATATTAATATTTAAAATATTTAAATTTTAACATATTTTAATAAGTGCATATAAAAAAATTATTTTTTTAAAGAAAAATCAATAGTGAGTTTTATCACTACAGTGCAGACTCACTAATAGAGAATCAAAGAAGATGATAGGTAGAATTTTGAAGAATAAAAAGATTTAAACATTAAAACACAAGATGTTTGGCATACACATTTTATCCATTGACACAAAATTAATTTTAATAGATAAATTTCAATTCAAAATAACTCAGAAAGGTCATAGGACTTCTGTTATGTAAATGTGTGTAAAATGTATGATGAACGTGTAAACCTATTTTATTAAAAAACTAACAACACGTTTCTGTATAATATTAATTATAAATTCAATTTCAATATTAATTAAATAAATGAAAAATATAAAATATCAAACAATTTTAATTTCCTATAATTTTAAATTGGTCCCCCAGCAATTAGTCATATAACATTTGAAGTAAAAATATTAGTTATAAAATATGGATGAAAAGAGTATAAGAGGTCTCAGCTGCTTCATTCAGAACTCAGGAGAAAAGAGTTCTTTGGATTAACAAATTGAAAATAGGTAATAAGTATTATTATTGACTGCAAATAAAAGTATTGAAATTAGAAATAACTGGTTAATGTTTTTTGTCAATAGTCTTTTTGTTAAAATGGTTAATGTAACGACCCAATTGGTCGTTTTGAGTAATAGAGCTTTTTATTTCATAAAATACTTTCCGATAGATTTTAAATTGGTATTTTGGACTATTCGTAACTACAATAATGAATTCAGTGGGGTAGTTTTAATAATTAATTTAGTTGATGGTTAAAGAAAATAATATAAAAATTAGTAGGGGTTCACTTTTGACGCTTTTATAATTAGTCTTTTAATAATTAGGGTAATAACAAAATCAGGCAAGGAAGTAATACATGCGGCGCATCTACCTGGGAAGAACGACATCCAGGTAATTGTCATGTCCTTCATTAATAGTAGGGTGATTATTATTATTATTATTATTATTATTATTATTATTATTATTATTATTATTATTATATAATTAAGGTTGGGTTGGAATTGAGTGTAGATAGTGGCGTTGGGTTGGAGACAAGATTGGCTCCCAGTAATCTGTTAATTTCCAGTGAGATTATTTTAAGAAGTAAGGACAAATTTGAGTGGAAATTCATGGCGTAATGTGCTGATGGGTATAATATATTTATGAATATGGAATGACTTTAGTTTCTGGTATCGTCATATATGTTGGGGTGAGAGAATAAAATTATGGTTGTTAGGCCTGTGTTTACTGCCGTTGCAACCTATTGCGGTGGTTCAATTCAGTCGAATTCATGGTTTAATTTAGGACCTAACTAATCTCTCAATTAAATATTGTTGTTGTTATATTTACCATATGTGTGGTGTTAATTATCGAATGGAATAAGATAGTGGGCAAAATTACTATAAGTAATGATGACAACATAATGGGGCAATTATGAATGGGTCATTAGGAGAAATAAGGTTCTGCTTATTCTATGTTGAAAGTTGAGTACTGGGATCGTATAATTTGATGGGATTTGAATGTTTCTTACATTATTATATTATAAATTTATGTTTTAATAGATTGAGATAAGTAATTAAATATTAGGAGTATTGTATTAGTTGATGAATACCATTAAAATTATGCTAATTGGAGGAATTAAGATCTACCCCTAGGTTTGAACTTTAGGAAATTGATTATAGAATTAGGTGAGTTTTTGGGTCTAGGCTATACATAGAATAATATGAGTGTTTATAGATTCGTTAACTTACAAATTATGTGCATATACTTGATAGATTGAAAAGGTTCCGAGGCATTGAGGAAAGGAAAAGCATTGGAGAAGTAGTTTTCTTGACTTCGGTTCTTCGGTGGAGGTAGGTTATGGTTTATTCTATTTGATAGATAAACTCTTAATAGCGATTCATATGCATTGAATGATATTGTGAAGTTCTCTATGTACTTGACTGTGTGTTTGTGTGGCTTAGTTGTGTGGTTTGTGATTGGTCTAAAATCATGAGACCGTGAGATTTGTAATCTGAAAACCTCTCTATCGAAGTGATGCCTTGAATAAAGAAGGCTTGATGTAATATTATTAATGAATTGAAAAGTGGTGATAATAAATGATAAATTAATAATATTATTGGATCGGAGTGTCACGTTCCGACACGGTATTTTTGGATCGGAGTGTCACATTCCGACACGGTATTTTTGGATCGGAGTGTCACGTTCCGACACGGTATTTTTGGATCGGAGTGTCACGTTCCGACACGGTATTTTTGGATCGGAGTGTCACGTTCCGACACGGTAACATTAAAGGAAAAGGATATTGAATTAACTTAATGTACTCAATCTCAATGAACGCATTTCCCAAATGAGTGTGAAGTGGAGGCATGAGTCCTCGTGTGTGTGCTTGATATTGTGATTGATTACGTACTTGCTTCAACTGTCACTTGTTCATGCTGTTGTTTCTTATCACCTGCTAAGTGCTATAGTTGACTTTATACTATTATTCATTGTATGTTAGTTTCTATTTTGGGTTGGTCGATGATACCTACTCAGTACATGTTGCCCCGTACTGAGTCCTACTTGTATTTTTCTTTGTTTTTCTTTTGTGGAGTGCAGCGAGTGTACCAGGGAATTTAACTCGCCCTCAGCTCTAGCCAGTCACAGCATATCAGGTTTAAGGGTGAGCTATTTATTCGAGCTTGTGTTGGATTCTCTCGGTCATGACTTGATGTCCTTAGTTTTCGGACACAAATTACTTTATTTCATTTATTTCGGTGTCTTTAATACTCTTAGACTTAGTATTTAGAGATTAGATGTTCTTGATGTGATGACTTTCAGATTTTGGGGATAATATGTAATAGACTTTAGAAGTTTATTTGATTGGTTACTTTAATAAGTGTTGGAGCTTCCGCGTTATTGTTGATATTCGTAGTTGAATTATTGGTGTTTGTTGGGATTTAGATTCCTTGGTTCGCCCACTTAGGAGGTTAAGTGTGGGTGTCACTCATGACTCAATTTGGGTCGTGACAGTTAATATATCTTTAAATTAAAATTATTTATAAATGTTAGTATTAAATTAAAAAAAACAAGAAAAAGAAAAAACAAATTCGAACGAAGAGAAAGTTAACATGTCAACTATAGTATTACAAGTGATATCCAAAAAGAATCAATTGCACGTAGACCATACTTGTATCGTTATAAAATTATTTTAGATAAACCTTAACTTCAAATTTTATTTTTAAAAGCGCATTCTGAAATTATAAAAAGAAGAAGAGAAAGTAAATAGTTAGAATTTTTACAAACACATGAATTTTGCCTAATTTTAACTTTTAAGTTTAGGTCTCATGTGCTTACACTTGATAAAAGTTTAAAATGAATATTCGTATTCTAGGCCATTAAGTGTATTTATTTACTTTAAAATTTAACATTTATTTGGTTTAAATATGTCTTGATCATTAAGATCTTGAACAAATATATCATTAAGAAGTATTTTTGTGTGCATCATTTTTCACCACCATTCTATACACGATTATCATCTACCACCATTAACCACCTCTTCTAATCATTGTTGTTAAATATTATCACATTTAATACCTTTATCATTATAATTATATCAACTTCCATTATTACTATCACTATTACCACCTACGTCATCACTATTGTCATCGATCAATCCTTATTTCTTGTTGTTGGTGTAAATATACCATAGATACAATAAATTACAATTGAAAATAAGATCACAAAAATGAATTAAAAAGTCTTTTTAGGTTGAGGCGCGGGTATTTCGCTCTCTTTAAGGAGATTCAAGTCCACAGTGGCATGCATAATCTACACTGATCCAGCAGTATCATTCTTGACTTGCCCCCTCTAGGATACAACAACCCAACAACGTCGTACAACTCAAGCAACTCCAGATTAGTTGAAGAGTATAAAGCTTCATATAAGAACAATTTCCTTCAACATATAAACATTCTCTTTTGTATAGTGAATATAGTTGAAGACTTAGAATATTTTTCTTTGTCTCAATTCTCTCTACACTAACCTCAATATAAACTTCTCATCTTTTCTTACATTATTTCTCTTCCTTCCGGTACAAATAAAATCACATTACTTATAGGTGAGGAATTCTTCCTTACAATGAATAGGAAGATAATGGGTAGTAAATTGGGTAAATGAATAGCCAAAAGGTTATATAAGTTACCAAGTATAATGAGTTAGAATAATGAGTGGAATTAGTGGTAGATCATGTCAATAATGGTTACAAGAGTTACACCTAAATAATGTTCACATTTTTGTCAACTTATACCCACTAACATATGCACATAATATTTTAAAGAAAAACTACATAATTAGACATACTTAACTATCATATATACATATTTTATCTATAGTTTAAAAATATCACTCATAATTCTACTTTTTAATAATTATACCATATATTTTAAAAGTTAAATCATATACACAAATCTCTTAAATATGGTATTGAATAATTATCTTAAAATTTAAATTCCTTAATTAAAGGTACTTTAACAATTCAACCTCCCTCAATCTCCTCCCAACAATATCCCTCCCCTACCCCCATGTTCTCCACCATTTTTTTCTCTCTTCCTTCATCCTTTCAACACATAATTTCTTCAGAATATCTATCAAAAACGATTTTAGTTCATCCTCTCAACACAGAATGAGGATTACTCCTATTCAAACATCTATTGTTCCATATTAAACATTCGTCTGAACTATTCAAATTAAATAATTTCACAGCCAAAACTTGCAAATTATATACACAAAAAAGAAAGCCAACAAGAAGAGCGAGACCGGAGTAACCAAAATCATTATCACTGTTATACCTAGACTTGGCGTCGGCACTACTACTTTCCTGACTATAATAGCTGCAGCTGCCGGCACTGTCATATCTATTCAGCCAATTTCCTCCGCTTTCACCATCGACGACTATGAATTGTGTCTAATTTTAAATATCCTATGTATCTAGTTTGTTTGTTTAATGTATCTGATGTAATATTTTTATGTATTTGATTTTTTTATGTTAATGTATCTAAGCTTTCAATGTCTTGTATCTTGTTTTTTTTAGGGAAAATGCATAAGTACCCCCCAACCTATACCCGAAATTTCAGAGACACACTTATACTATACTAAGGTACTATTACCCCCCCCCCCCTCCCCCGAACTTATTTTACAAATAATTTTCTATCCCTTTTCGGCCTACGTGGCACTATCAACCAGATAACTTGAAAAAAATATCAACACGCGTTGGGCCCAGAAAGTAGTGTCACGTAGGCCAAAAAGGGGTAGAAAATTATTTTACTATTTATTTTATAATTTTTTTGGGGGGGAAGGGGGGACTTAAATTTTAACTAATATTAATAATTTATTTAATTTTTGTCAAGGTGAAATATTTTATCCATGTGGAGTGTGATGTGACAATATTTTTAGGCTTAAATCATTTGCGGCCCCTTAAAACTGTCTGTATAATTCACTTATACACGTTAATAAGGACTATTACCTATTAGACACTCTAATATTAACAATTATGCATTTATTGAGCATAAAATAAAAACTTGCTTTAAAAATGTTATGCATGCAATTCACACATATTGTCTTAAAATAATCACAAATCAAATTACGACACATGGCACATGGATCCAATCTATAAATAAAATATAAGAAAAAAAAATTTGGTCAGAAAATTTGGCCAAATGATATTTTATCTATGTTATTTTATCTTTTTAAATAATTTTACCCTTTTAACTTTAATACCTTTTAACTAAAAAATGGAAAAAACATTAGTTTATGTTAAAATAAAAAAAAATATTATACTTTTTTTTAATTTTCTGGCCATTTAGCACTTCCCAAAATATAAATTCTCAATTTTAAAAAATGAAATTTTTTCCGGCCTTTATTTAATAATCCAGAAAATTAATTGACAAAAGATTTAAAAAGAAAATCTCTCCCCACCCCACCACCCACTTAACCTTTTGCCCTATCTTCTTCCTTCTTCTCTGTGACCTCGCCAGTCCTACCGGCCGCCATTAATTCCTCTGGGCTCCGGCGATAACGAACAGAACAAAAAAAAACATCCTCAACTCAAATTCATTCTCTTGTCACCCATTATTCTCTATTCCTCTTGAGAAATAACTCGCATCGATAAATTATTTTGAAATCCGCAACGAAGAGAAATCAGAAGTATATTTTAAATTTTTTAATGGCAGAATGGTCTGGTGGACCCTTGTACTTGTATCTATTTGTATTGTGAACCCTTCTA
The DNA here is from genome assembly GCA_036553675.1 of Solanum okadae. Taxonomy (NCBI): domain Eukaryota; kingdom Viridiplantae; phylum Streptophyta; class Magnoliopsida; order Solanales; family Solanaceae; genus Solanum; species Solanum okadae. Next base: position 8,383,480 of record CM071685.1, on the reverse strand, counting down.
CTTACCCTTTTGTCATCTGGACCCCTGAACCCATCCAAACCCAACATTTTAAACACTTTTTTTGATGTGGCATCCTATGTGGAAAGACTCCACATGGAGCGTGTGATACACACAAGGTAAGAGCGTGAGACGCCTTAAAAATAAACTAACGGTCAGATTTTGACCTTTAAAGGCCATCTTTCTTCTTTATTTTCACTCAAACACCATTGTTGGACAAATTTGAGCTTTTTTCTCCTCTTTTTCTCGATTTTGTCTCTTCAAATTTTTTTCTCTTTTATTTTTGGTGCCTTTATTTTTTCCTTCGATCTACTCATCTTTTTTTTGTGTGTGATTCTATTGTATTTTTGTTTCATCTTTTTTTTTGTGTGTGGTTCTATTGTAATTTTGTTGGTTTGATTTTGTTGGTCTTCACAATGACGGTTCGATGTTGCTATTGTGGAATATATGCTGAACTAAAGACATCAAGAACACCAACTAATCCTGGAAGAATGTTTTGGGGTTGCCAAAAATATTCATCCGGTAATGGGTGTGGATTCTTCCGATGGGCTGATGCAAATGATTCAACATGCCAAGAACAATACAACATTAAGAATCCATCAACGAGTTCAGGGCAAGGAAGACAAGGAAGACAAGGATCAAACACTAGTATTGATATCACTGTTATTATGATTGTTGTTATTTGGTTTGTAGCCGTTATTTTTAAGATATATTAATTTGTACTAGGTGTTATTTGATAATGAAATGGACTGCATTTGCTTCAGAAATCTAAATAGCAACTTCATTCAAACACAAATTCATACAGAAAAACATAGTATTCCCAATAGCAACATAACACAAATTCATGTAGGCGCCATTCATATACAAAAACAAAGTCTTCCTAATAGCATAACCAAAACAATTGGGATCAAGTCATTAATCAAAATAAAGTTAGTTGGGATCAAGTCATTAAGCTAAACCAAGTGAAATCTAATGTGTGCCTTGAGTGCTTGGTGTGCCTTGAGTGCTTCTGTAACTCTCCTCCCGTAGCTGCCTTTGAGTAATTGCAGCTCTTCCCTTCCACCTTAGTCCATTAGGTTTGTAACCAAGATCAATATTGGTAGGAGTTGAATTTGACAATGTAGCACTATGTAATACCCTATCAGTATTTTCAGACTGAGAGAACAACAAAAATCTTAACTTAAAGATAAACTAATATCAATTAAAGCAATTTAATGTGTTTAAATGATAAAATACATACCCTCGCAGTTACACTGCCACCTGATCCAAATAAGAGACCATAACCAGCTGTCTTTGCGTTTTTTGGTCTTGGTTTCTTATATGCAAGAGTTGCACCACCTCTCAAAGCTGTGCTAGTCTTTCTTTTTTGGCCACCTGCACTAGAAGTTGATTGTTGAGCACTAATTAGACCTGCACTTGGACCTGCACTTGGAGTGCAACATGCACTTGGACCTGCACTTGTTCCTGCACTTGGAGTGCAACCTGCACTTGGACATGCACTTAGAAGTAACAAAGAGACATCAAAGCACAACTTACCAGAGTTGGACATCCTTTCTTGTTATGTCCAAAAGTCTTACACACAGAACATTTCATTTTTCTTCCCTTCCTTGTAGCCTTTCCAAACTTCTTCTTAAGTGGCTCATCACTATCTTTTCTCCTATTTTTTCCTGGTCTTCCTGGCATAGCTGTAATTTCAGGTGGTTCAATGACTAGTCTATCACTTTTTGGCCACATCTTCATGTTTGTCATAGGTTGAATAAACCTATTATATGCTTTCAGGTATGTTTCCTTCTTATACTAGTGATCAACAAATGTATCAACAACCCAATCCTTATAATGAATTGTTGTAAGTGCATAGCCACAAGGAATTCCCTTTAATTGCCATGACCTACAGCTACACACCTTCTTTCTTAGGTCAACAACATGTTTATATGGTAGATCATGAATCTCAAAGCCAAGATCATCATTAAACTTTACCTCACAATTATCTGCAATTTCAGCATTTTTTCTAAGAATATCCATAGCCATTGGTGCTACATCAGTAATCCATTTTTCTGAAAATTCTCTCATGTGATTCATTCTTTCCATAACTTTGACTCTTATTTCCTCTAGCAGAGTGATTATTGATTTGAACCTAGCACCTAAAATCCAACTGTTGAAAGTCTCACACATGTTGTTCTTAACCACATCACACTTGCTATGTTCTTTAAAATATGCCCTACACCATGCTTCTTTGTTATACTTTAACAAAGCTTCTACAATGTCTACTCCTAACTCACTCAAGTCATCAAGTTTGGACTGTAAAAGTACCTCAAATGATGCCCTGGCAACCTGCCAGAATTTTCTTCTCATTTCTTCACCCCTCCAGTCTTTCTTCCAGTTTGCCCATATATGCCTAGCACACCATCTAATTTCAGCATTTGGCAATACATCAATAAGTGCAAGATGAAGACCTTGTCAAACAAAGAACATTTGACATACAACAATGTTAAATATTAATTACTCCAAAAATAAAGAAATAAATTTAACAAATAATATAGTAATACCTTTTACATATCAGACATCACTGTTAGTCCTTCACTTTCTATAAGCTCCAAATCATGTTTGATGCACTTGAGAAACCAAGACCATGTGTTCTTGGTTTCTTTATAAACTACTGCCCATGCTATAGGGTACATCTGATTATTTCCATCCTTGGAAATGCAAGATAACAATTCACCTTTACATACACTTTTAAGAAATGTACCATCTAAACCAATAATCCTTCTACACCCTTCTTTCCATCCAATTTTTAAGGAACCAAGACAAATATAGATGCTCATAAACACCTCTTTTCCTGGAATTGTGTTCTTGGATGTCCTAATAGATACAGTAGTTCCAAGATTTGTGGTCTTTAATTGCTCAGCATAATCATACAACCTAGCAAACTCCTCTCTGAAATCTCCCATATGTTCATTTATAACTCTTAGCTTTGCCTTTCTACAACTTGTCTTACTAACATACAAACCATGTTGCTTTTGTATCAAAGACTGAATCTGATGTAGTTTGATGGTAGGCTTACTCATAATCCTTTCCTTGTAATGTTTACTAATCCAAATGGGGGTACACAGTTTGTTTCTTGTTCTTTTAAAACACTTATGGACAGGAAAATATGTTTTAACACTGAAATTTCCAATGTTACCATCAATACTTCCAAGAATATGCCAAGGACAACTTTTTTTATTACACTTTGCCCTTATCCTTTCCTTCTCATTAGGTTTCAACTTAGTATTAACACCCTTCTGAATAGAGTAAGTTTGTAGTGCCTCCCTGAACTCTATGTGATTCAAAAATACCATATACAATTGAAATAAAACCTTTTTAGCAGTTGGATCAAAGTAGATCTTTATACTTTCCTTCCTAGGTGCTGGATCTACCACTTCATCATTCTCAACAGGATCCCCTTCATCTTCACTAATGTCACTATCAGGATCTGAGCTATCAAAATAAGGGTCATCACCACCCAAATTGCCTTCAAATCTCCCCCTCTTCTCCTTATAAATGTCTTCAAAACCAGCATCTATACCTATAGGACCAGATGGTATCTCATCTAGATTTACTCTAGCAGTCTTTTCTTTAACTTGTTCTTGAATATTCGACTGCCTTGCTTGAAGCAACTCCTCATCCAAATCACTCAAATCATCAATATTTTCATCAATATCATAGAGTGAATCAGAATCAGAATGTTCTTCAACTCTAGGGGCAGGGGCTTGTTCTTCAACTAAAGGGGACTGCTCTTCAACTAAAGGGGGCTGATTTTGGTTTAAATCTCTATTTTCATTTTCATTAAATGGTTGAGATGAAGACACATCAGCCCTATCTATTTGTGGGAAAGATGACATATCAGCCCTATTTTTGTGTGGGGAGGAGGACACATCAACATTATCTTGTTGTGGAGATGAGGGCACATCAGCATTAGTGCTAGGCAATACAAGTATCTCCTTTACAACTAAAGGTATACTAATGGGATGTATCAACAAAATCAGCACCCTTCAAACCATTCAGAAAGTTTAAAACATCAGAATCAGTATTTAACATGTAAAAGGTACCCTTCATGTTGACTCTACATCCAAATGTCTCAACATTTTCAACACCCAATTCCATTGCTATTTTATGAAACAACATAATATGCAACTCATCTACATCTATATTAATCTTTTCAACACTACTGATTCCATTGACATACCTTAAAGTAGGATTAGATACAAAACAACCCTCATAGTGAAATTGAAGTGTCACTATAGTTAAAGCCATTACCTTACGATGCCTGTAAAGTAAAAAAATAATAACTACAGTTAAACCATAAACTTACCATGACTGTAACACAAAAATCCCTAATTTTTTTAAGGAAATAATGAATTGTTGTAACAGTTAAAGCCATTAACTTACCATGACTGTAATTGCTGTAATAATGCTCCACTAACACTATCAATACCCAAGACAATTGACCAGAAATAAAATATTAATTTTAGTCGAAATTGGGATTTTACAAATAAACCCTAGAATCTACTCGAATTCACGAAATATGCCATTGAAGTCACTCAAAGTCATACATCAACTAAGAAAGCATATTACAATAATATTACATCCAAACCAAAGTAAAATCCCCAAAAAATTTCAGAAAATTGAATGACAATCGACCCTAAAATCAAACAGATACGCGCGAGGAAATGAAAAAGATCAGAACTAATGCAAAAGGCAAGAACTTACAACGAAAATCGGAGTGGAACTGAGCTTCAACTGAGCGAAGGTTTGGAAAATCACAGACGAACGTCGTGGAGAGGAGAAGAGGAGAATAGGAGAAGTATAAAAGTCGCGAAGGTTTGAAAAATTTCGCCGGAGTTTGGACTATTCTTAGTTTAAGGTGAGTCATTTGCCACATGGAATATAATATCATATGTGGATTATTTTTTTTTCTTTTTGGCCAACGTGTACGTGTTTGTACAACACGCTCCATACCACATCAAAAAAAGTGTTTAAAATGTTGGGTTTGGATGGGTTCAGGGGTCCAGATGACAAAAGGGTAAGTAGAAGGGTTCACAATACAAACAGATACAAGTACAAGGGTCCACCAGACCATTCTGCCTTTTTTAATATCATTTTTAGTAAGTTTAATGAGTGGTGATGTTTATTCAATTGGAGTAATCAAAAATAGAAACAGACGAATATCGATCAATTCTTTTAACTTCAATGTTCAATTTTTTGCAAATTAAATTAGCAGATTCAATTTTATTTAAAATAAAAAATGAACAAAAAAAAAAGAAACAAAACAGAAGGCAGAGAAGTTCAAATCTTTAGAATGAAAAAATTTAAGATGGTAGAGGGACAATCAACAATAGTTATGTGAGGCTCCATTCAATTTTTGATACTTGGATTTGTGGGTCCATTTGTACATTTTTATCAAGGAATTGACACAGACATACAACTATTATATACAATTGACAACATATATCCCAATATTAATTAGCAATTAATAGTCCAAAAAAAGAAGAAGCACGTAATAGCCTAAAAGGAATATAACAACTTTTTATAGTTTTTTTTAAAAACCATGTGCAACCAACCAACATTAATTAAGTAGATGTGAGATTATTTTTTCTTCCTTATTTTTACCTCCTATAATTAAGGAAGTTAGCTTTTCAATTTCTTTAAATTCTCAAACTCAACTTTATTATCACTCTATTTTAAAAAAAAAAAAATATATTAACCACATTTTACAACAACATAAATATATATTTGATTGTAATTTTATAATTTATTTTTTTACCAACCGATAGTAATTAGTTTATTAAAAAATGGTTGCCAACTTTTAGAAATGAAAAAAAATATATTATTAATTAACCCATTAAAAAAAGGTTATATCAACTTTTAAGGAAGGATTTTTTTAATTCTTTAATTAACTTATCAAAAGACGGCGACTACTTTTAAGGTAAAAAATATATATTATTAGTGCTCAATTAATGTGTATTAATTATCAAATAATTGACAATAATTAATCAAATAATATAAGAGGCAATGTTTTTTATTAGAAACTGTAATAACACGTATGCAAAAATTATACAATAATTGAAGTTGCAATTACATAATGTATACGTAAAAAAAAAATCTATATGTATACACAAAAAACTATTCATAAAAATAGGATGTAAATTTTATTGATGTATACAATAACTGTAGCATGTACATAAACTTATAATGTATACATAAGAATGTTGCCAATAATTATAGGTTATAACTATAATAAATACAAGAATGAAGTTAATATGATAAATGTACAAATTAAATTTTATTCATAAATTGTACATGTAATTTTTGTTATGTATACGGTAACTGCACTATGTATACATTGGTTTGTATCCATCTATGTATTCACCTAATAAATTTGTATACATTAATTCAAATTGAGATTGACATTTATTGGTATACATTGGTTTGTATTCATCAAAATCAACATTCTAATTTTTTCCGAAGATCTTATGAGAACATTTGTTACACATGAAATTGAAAACAAAAATTCCAAATACTATAACTTGAATTTTTGCCTAATTTTTTAATTTTTTTTTAATTTCACAAATCACGAAATTTCAAAATTAAGTGGAAAAAAACACTACATAATTATATATTAAAAGAAGATTTTGGGAGATCCAATGGATAAACATACATCTGATTTGCATAAACAAAGTAAATTAAGGAGAATTAAAAAAAAATTAGAAGAGCAACAAATATACATATGAAAAATATTTTAGAATGAAAATAAAAAAAAAGGATTAATAACCTAAATTTTCGCAAAAATAAAATTGAAAAAAACTTCAATTCCACAAATCATGAAATTCAACAATTAATTGGACAAGAACAAAATTATATATAAAAGATTATTATTGGAAGTATCCATGAATAAACATATTGTTATATCTGATTTTCGTAAATAAAGTGAATTAAGGAGAAGAATAAAAAAATTGGGAGAGAAACAAATATACGTATAAAAAGAATTCTAGAAAGAAAATAAAGGAGACAAAAAAAAGAAGAAGTCTATTTTAAAATGATTGACAAACAAAAAGGAGAGATAAAAAAGGAATAATAAAACAATAAATTTTACCTTTCCAAGAAAAACAAAAAGGAGCAATCACACGTGTTTAGAGAAAAATAAGGGGAACAAAAATACATTTTTTAAGAAAAAGCAAAATAACTTTTGAATGCCAAATAAATAAAAGAAAGTCATTTTTTGCCAATAAATTAAAACTTAGCTATTTTTTGCCAATTTAATCTATAGATTGTCGTGCCATATATTCATTTTTACCTACCACTCACCACCCCCACTCAGTTCTCCTCATCCGGGCCCCTATTCTTCTTTTTTCCTTTTCTTTACTTTTGTCTTTTTCATTTTTTTTTTTTCACAAAATGCAGTTCTTTAAAAATGGAAATGTGAAAGATGTTAAAAATATTTTTTTTCTTTTTGTAATTGAAAAAAAGTTAAAACTAAAAGACAATAAATGATATATTAAAGCATGCACTTATATACAAAGAAAATAAATGAGATTGATACGATATAATAGAAGTTAATTTATTTTATTTGACTATTTTTTATTCACAAAGTTTTTGAGAATATTTAATCGTAACTAAGTATTAATGAAAATATTAGAATTAGAGATGATTGATTCAGCTAAATTTAAGTAATTTTTAGGTATACGTACTTAAAAACACTTTTTAATTGCTTAAGTTGAATTTAGAAATAAAAAAATAAAAATGTTGAAGCAGAGATAATGTATTTTATTTAAAAAAATATTGATAAATAACTTATTTGTTGGAATAACTAAAATGTCTTTAAAATTGTTAATATTAAAAAGTAAACTTATTATCCAATATTTTTAATAGTATCAAACAAACACAAAACACAAATAATAGTATTAAACTAAGTCAAAACTCAAGTTAATTGTGTTTCATTCGCTTTAGAATATAAATTAATTAATGCAATTATTTTTAATAAATATAAACTATTTATCTAAATAGCATGCAATAATTAGCAATTTGACTAAAAACATAAACTTCTCCATAACTACTTATTCAAAAATAGAGCTATCAATATGAGCTGATCCACTCCATCTGAGCTAAACCATACAGACTTTGAAATTTGACCGGTCAGACCGGGCTAGCCCATTTTTTGTGTGAGCCAGAAAATGATCGGCCCAACCCACAAGTACATGGGCTACGGGCCAACCCTCTTTTCTTAAAAGTATATTTTTTATAATTTTTAAATTAAATTATAATTTAAAAATATTATCATAAATATCGACTAGATAATACTACATGATATTAGTGTTACTACTTGTTAATCAAATCCACAAATAAAATTATCTTTATATAATATGTATTAAGTTTGATTTCAAGTAAAAGCATAAATAGCTAAATAGAAATATTAACCAAATTGTTTTCCAATGATCATAATAAAACACAAAAACTATGATAATATTCCATAGGCTATAGGGCTATGTAGTGATTCCCTAGAAATTTTAGGGAATTTTTATTTTATATAGTACATATTTTATAAACATAATTTGTATTTAAATTGTAATATTTCAAATTTTAAACAAATTTTGAGTTTAGACTCTTGTTATTTTTAATACTCTATTTTATTTTATTTTATAATAAATTTTTGTTGGTCCACGGGCCGGCCCTATCCATATTTCTTAAGCTCTACAAATCGGCAGGCTTATTCAGACCGGGTTAAAAAACCATTTTCTTAAATGAGCTCCAAAAATCGTAGCTCAGCCCTATCAAATCATAGGTTAGGCTAGGCTGGCCCAACGGGCCTAGCCCATATTGACGGCTCTATTAAAAAATAACAAGCAAACTCATAAATAAAAATAAGAAAAAGAAGACCTTTTTTTCCTTTCTGTTTCGATTTTATTTTGCAAGACAAATCTATAAAATAAAATGAAGTGTATTTGTACCATGAATTCAATCTAAAATTGATTTTAAAAAAAAATTATATTTGGAAGTTAATTTTATTAATATTATTAGATAGAAAATGAAAAAGAAAAAAGAAGTGGGTGGAAAGGGAACTGGGTGGGGTGGCGAGTAGGAGGTAAAAGAGTACAAATACAAATTCAAATGTTAAAAATTGAGTGGAACCTCACACAACTATTGTTGGTTGTGCCTCTACCATCTAATTTTTTTCGTAAAATTAATTTATTTTTTCAATTATTAAGTTGGTACATGGGTGTGGGGTGGGTGGGATTGTTTTCTTTTGTGAAGAGATTAAGATGGAATTAATTATTTTTTTCAATTATTAGTTGGTACATGGGTGTGGGGTGGGTGGGGTTGTTTTCTTTTGTGAAGAGATTAAGGTGGAATTACTTTTATTTTTCAATTATTTAGTTAGTACATGGGTGTGGGGTGGGTGGGGTTATTTTCTTTTGTGAAGAGATTAAGGTGGAATTAATTTTATTTTTTCAATCATTTAGTTGGTACATGGGTGTGGGGTGGGTGGGGTTATTTTCTTTTGTGAAGAGATTAAGGTGGAATTAATTTTATTTTTTCAATCATTTAGTTGGTACATGGGTGTGGGGTGGGTGGGGTTATTTTCTTTTGTGAAGAGATTAAGGTGGATTTTTTTTTCAATCATTTAGTCGGTACATGGGTGTGGGGTGGGTGGGTTGTTTTCTTTTGGGAAGAGATTAAGGTGGAATTAATTTTATTTTTTCAATTATTTAGTCAATGCATGCCAGGTGTCAATAAATAGGTACTAACTTTTTAAAAAATAAATAAAAAATAAAAATCAGAAGATATTCACGGGCTTAGTAGCAATGACATACATTTGTTTTGTCATATTAGTGTTTTGTGTTTAATAGACACATATTTTAAATACAATTTTGAAGAGCCGCATATGACTTAAGCATATTTTTAAATAAAATAAAAAATATATTACACTTACTATGATGAGAATGTTGTAAAAGAGACGTGAATTTCTCAAACTAATTGTACTGATTTGGAAATGAAACTCTTAAAAAAAAAAGAAGAATTTAGGAGTGTTTTAGACGTATCTCTTTTATCAATGAAAAAATAAGTGAAGGCTTAGACAGCCAGCAAAACATCTTTGTTCTTGAGATGAATGCATTGCGGGTTATCTTATCTGCTTCTTTTGTCCTCCTTCTTTCCGTAGCTTCAATTCCTCTTCTCAACAACAATGGAAATTACTTGACATGTACGTACGTACTTATTAATGCTTCTATCACCTTTTTCTTTGTTCAATTTTCAACCATTCAAAATGGATCCTTTTATTAATTTGCAGACTTGCTGAACTGGAGAAGTTCATCATTTTTAAGTGAAGTTGCAGATTTGCTGGTGACAAATGGGACCATTTATACCAGTGATGAAGCTCTCCCTTTTGCTGATTCTATGGCTATTCGCAATGGCAGAATTCTTCGAGTTGGGAATTACTCTTCTATAAAGGTTCTTTTTTTTATTTCTAGTTTTCCTTGACTAAGGCTTTCTGGAGAAACCCTTTTTGTAAAGTCTAAGAATTTGTGTTTGAGTAAGTTATACGCGGATTTTAAGAAAGTAGAGAAATTTTGAATCTTGGTCAAATACGTAAAATATACCAAAATGTCGTTTAATCTTGTGTAGTTGTTAAGAAAAGTTGAGTCATTCTTTTTTGAAATAGACTAAAAAAGAAAGTATGTTGTAAAGTAAGAAATAAAGAAATTGAATAGGAGGAAGAAGAATCAGATAGTGAGAGATTAGAATCTTAGAGAAGTGTATTCATTTCTCTTGTGTGTTCCTTGACCTCTTCAACATCCCCCTCAAGCTAGGTGAAGTGAAAATGTTTTGGAGTCCAAGTTTAGAGCTAAGATAGTGGTGTTGTACTCTAGTGAGTCCTGTGGTTAACAAGTTAGCAGGTTGATCCCTTCTTGGAATGTATTTGGTTGTCACCATCTAAGTTGCTCGGACTCTTCACTTTTGGTGTTGCACCCATGTCGACACGACATGGGTGTGGATGTGGGATCGTGTCCGATTTGGTCAACCTATTTTGGGTACTTTGACCAAAATCGATGGGGAAAGTCCGGACAGTTTTAGTGATTTATGTAATCAATACAAAAGCTAAGGTGAAATTGAAGAAAATGGAATACTTGTAGAAATTTCTATGTCACTCCTTTTCCTTTAATCTCAGTCCAAGATTCTCCTAAAGTTCTCCCCATAATATCTCATAATTTAGGTTTTATAACTCTACTTTTAGATATTGTAATTATTTTTAGGTGAATCCCCGCATCCGTGTCCATATATGAATCCATATCTCCGATTCTTAAAAATTAGATCATGAAGGATCCGACCTCTAGACCCGCACCCGTATCGGACATCCGCATCCGAGTCCGAGCAACTTAGGTCACCATTCCCTGATTGATCTTTTCTCTAATGAAGTGGCAATCAATCTCAATGTGTTTGGTTCTTTCATGATACACTGGGTTGGCAACAATTTGCATTGCAGCTTTGCTATCTGTGAATATTTGAACAGGTTGGTTGATCTCCACTTCCAGTTCCTTCATCGGTCCCATCAACCAAACTAATTCAGTGACAGTTGTACCCATGCTCCTATATTCAGATTCTACAGAGCTTCTAGATACTGTTGGTTCTTTCTTGGATATCCAAGATACCAATGAGTCTCCCAATTTCACAAAGTATCCTGAAACAGACTTTCTGGTGTGTGGACACTGGACATGAAGCCAAATCAACATCACAATAGGCTGTAATATTTGTGTTGTGGTTGTTGGATAAGAGAACACCTTGACCAAGTTGGTTTTTGATATATCTCACACTCCTTAATGCATCTTCCATGTGAGACTGTTTAGGCTGTTGTAGAATTGGCGCAGTGTTTGTACTCCAAAGGTTATGTGAGGCCTTGTCATAGTGAGGTATAAAAACTTTCCTATTAGCCTCTGGTATGTACTTTGATCAGCTAGAGGATCATGCACTTCTTTTGCTTGTGTGAAATTGACATGATCATCATACTGTTTTGTTGTGAGCTTAGTATTTGTATCAATGGTGTGATTGCAGGTTTCGCACCACTGAGTCCTGTTTCAGCAATAAGCTCTAGGGAGTATTTCCTTTGATGCATAGTATACCAAGTTAGGATCTAGCAAACTCAATTCCTAGGAAGTACTTTAACACTCCCAGATCCTTCATCTTGAATGCCTTTTTCAACTCTGCCTTTGTTTCTTATATACTCTTTAGATTGTCTCCAATTATTAGCATGTCAGCATGTCATCAACATAAATGAGTACAATTACTATTCTAGTTTCTGTCTTCTTGAAGAACAAGGAGTGATCTAACTCACTTTGTTTGAACTGAACTCTCCGTAAAGCCTCATATAGCTTTGTGTTCCACTGTCTTGGTGCTTATTTTAATCCATACAGGGATTTGGTGAGTCTACATACTGTCTTCTCCCCCTGGCTGTGAAATCCCTGTGGAAGATCCATATATATCTCATCATGAAGATCACCTTGAAGGAAAGCATTAAATACATCCATTTGATGTATTTGTCACTGTTTTTGAGCAGCAATAGTAAGAACAGTCTTCACAGTTTTCATCTTAACCACAAGAGAAAAAGTTTCTTGGTAGTCTATGCCTTCTTGTTGGCTATATCCTTTAGCCAGTAGTCTGGCTTTCAGTCTTTCAACTTCCCCTGTGGATTTGTACTTTACTTTGTATATCCACTTACAACCAATTGGCTTCTTGCCTTTGGGAAGAGGAACACTTTCCATGTATTGTTGCTTTCAAGTGCAGATATTTTTGCTTGCATCTCTTCCATCCATCTAGGATCAACAAAAACTTTAGTAAAGTTCCTTGGTTCAGACGAAATATTGGACATATTTGTCAAATAGGCCTGATATGATGTAGACAGTCCTTCATAGGAGATGTAGTTGGCCAAAGCATAAGAACCCTCCTGAACATTTAAGGATCCAAACTCTTTCATTCATAAGGGTGGTCTTCTAGCACTAGCTGATCTCCTTTGATCTTAAGCATTTTCCCTTGGTTGGACCGAGGTTCATGTCCTCCTGCTGGTTGTTTAAGATTTTCATCATGCCCCGCAGACTCAAAGTCTACTGCAGAATGAAGTCCACCAGCCTAAGTATCCTGAATCAGCTGTTGAGGAATTGAAGTGGTTTGAGTTCTCCATGGTCTTCTAGATTAGAAAGAGTCACATCTGTAGGTTGAAAGATAGTTGAAGTAGCATCTTGTTTCTTTAGTCTGAATGGAAATACTCCTTTGAATATCACATCTCTGTTGACAAAAAAACATGTTGTTAGTCATATCACATAGAAAATAACCTTTCTGTACATCAGAGTAGCCCATGAAAATGGTTTGTTCCTTGATTTCATCTTATCAGTTTCTTGTATAACCTTAGCATAACACAGACAACCTATCACTCTAAGATGATTTATAGAAGGTTTCCTACCATGAAATTTTTCAAAAGGAGTTTTGTTGTTAATAACATAGCTAGGCAACCTATTAATAATATAAGTTGCAGCTTGAACACAACAATCCCAAAATTGTAAGGGAATAACAGCCTGGAACCTGATTGCTCTTGTTATTTCCAGGATGTGTCTATGCTTCTTCTCAGCAACACCATTTTGCTGACGAGTATAGACACATGTTGCTTGGTGTATGATTCCTAAGGATGTGAACAGGTTTGTACAAACAGAATTGACAAACTCAGTTCCATTGTCAATCCGGACTATCTTGACTTTTCTATTAAACTGAGTATTTACATAGGTGAGGAACTGTTTAAGAATTACACACACATCAGACTTCACTTTTAGTAAGAAAGTCCAAGTCATTCTAGAATAATCATCAACAATTGTTAAGAAAAACTTATTTCATCAAAAGTAGCTTCTTTATAGGGACCCCAAAGATCCATATGAATTAAATCAAATGTGGAAGAGCATACTGCTAACAGGAAAAGAGAGTCTAGCTAGTTTTGCACATGGACAAATTTGGCAATTATTCACAATTTCATTAATATCTTTAGCCTTTACAACCAAGATCTTCTTAAGAACAGTAGAGATTGTGAGAAATATTGAAGAAGAATATTATTGAATTGTGTATCTACATTAATACACAAAGACCCTATTTATAGACACTACAATACAATCCTTTACCAAGTAGGATACTATTTACTTATGTTGCTCGGCCTCTTCAAAAATGTCAGCGGGTGCTTGTCGGATTCCCCAAAAGTAGTGTATTTTTGGAGAATCTGACACGGGTGTGGCAACGAAAGTGAAGAGTCCGCACAACTTAGCTATTTCCTATTCCTATTATTGTTCCTATTCCTATTCTAAGTAGGATTGTATATATCTATTCCTATTCTAACATTCCCCTTCAAGCTAGTGCATACAAGTCATATGTACCTAGCTTGTTACAAATGTAAATATGTAATTAATACGAGGAATGATGAGGGACTTGGTGAGATATTTGATCACTCGACTTCACAAAATTAGCAGTCAATCTCAATATGCTTAGTCTTCTTATGAAATATAGGATTTGATGCTTAATGTCAGTCAATCTCAATGTGCTTGGTCTTCTTATGAAATACTGATTTGATGCATAATGTCGATAAAAAACATAGTGATAAATTCCCGAATTATAGTTTTGAACTTCCCAAGCCAAGCTTGAGAAGACTGTTTCAGACCATAGAGTGACTTACACAATCGACATACAAGCCAACCAGACTCCTCCTGAGCAACAAAACCAGGACCAACTTGCTCCGTATCACCTTTTTTTTTTTGCAAAAATAAGTCTAAAACATGAAGTGCTCGAAATTTGATAAAAAATATATGGATCGTCTCGAAATCAAGGGATTAGTAGATCTTAAACAATAAAGTCACCGTAAAATTGGCCAAAACATGCTCATGTGACGGATTACTAGATTTGATGGTTGTAAGAAGGGGAGTAGCTATAGCCACTGAAGGGTGTCCAACTGGACACCCTTCATCGGAAAATTACATTATATATATATGTATGTCAAATTCTACATTTAAAGGATATATATTTAAAGTTGGACACCCTTGACAAAAGTTATGTCTTTGGCGCAGTGGTAATGAGTGTCCATTTGAATGAAGGAGTTCTAGGTTCGAACCCCAAATAGCACAATATTTTCTTATTTTATTTTGACAGCCACACACTATTATTCTTGAACACCCTTGATAAAATTTCTGGCTCCGCCACTAGCTGAAAGTGGTCACAATGAGAAATAAAATTATATGGGTAGGGTCGGAATGACGACATGACCCAATTGGAAAATAGAAATTGCATAGATAGGGTTGAATTGATGTCACGATCCTACTGAAAAAGAGAAATTATATTGGTATGGTCGGAATGATGGCATGACCCTACACAAATAAGAAAGTAGTCACCGAAAAGATGGCATGGTGTTACACAAATTGAATATGAGAAAGTAGTCACTAGAAAGATGATATGATGCTACACAAATAAGATATGAGAAAGTAGTCACCGGAAGGATGGCATGGTGCTACACAAATTAAATATAAGATAGTAGTCACCGGAAGGATGGCACGGTGCTACACAAATTAAATATAAGAAAGTAGTCACCGGAAGGATGGCATGGTGCTACACAAATTAGATATGAGAAAGTAGTTACCAGAAGGGTGACACGGTGTTACACAAATTAGATATAAGAAAGTCGTCATTGAAAGATGGCATGGTGCACGAACACTGATGGATATGGGGTTGACACAAAAAAACCCTAGAAAGTTAAAAGCTGATGCACAATGACCTATATAATTGAGTTTTATTCCCCTGAATATGGGGTTCATGCATATATCATTTGCTTACTTTTGTTAACATAGTCATTTGCCAGACGGGCGGCATATATGGGTAATACCGACCCGCCGGCAGCAGAAGCTCTTTGATTCTCTACCTAGATCGTAGAGGCTCTGATACCATGTGAGAAATTTGGAGAAGAATATACATAGAGACTTTATTTATAGACACTACAATACAATCCTTTACCAAGTAGGATACCATTTACTATTCATATTACTGTTCTCATTCCTATTACTATCCTAAGTAGGATTGTATATACCTATTCCTATTCTAACAGAGACACATGTCCAAATCTTTTATGCCATATATCTATTCTACATGAGATTTAAGACTATCCACAAAATCTGAATGTTTAACAACCAAGGACATTGTGTCTTTTCCATCAATAGCAGAGTTGTTTCTCAAAGTGTATAGTCCATGTACCAATCATCTTTACCTTCCCAGTGTAAAGCTCCCGAAACACAAAGAAGTCAGGAAAGAAAGAAGCAGAACAATGTAATTCACTGGTTAATTTTGCCACAAACAGTAAGTTAAACTTGAACTGAGGTAAGTGAAAGACATTAGTAATAGTATGCCCCTTAGTTAGAGTACTAGCTCCTGTGTGTGTGACCAGAGAGTGTCTCCATTAGGGAGAAACACTCTCTTAGATTGTTAGATTTTTACACTGAGTCTGCATCCAACATATTCAGGTTTGACACTATGTGGTTTGTGGCTCCTTTGTCCACTATCCACTGATGAATGGTGTTTTATATTGTTAAAACAGTACAGATACCTGTAGTGTTTGCTGAGTGTGAGGATTCTTCAGTTTTGTTCAGGAATTGCATAAACAAGTAAACAACTGATATTGATCCTTAGGAATAGAACAATTTTCCAGTTGGCACAACTGGTCTTGGTTTAGATGACTTGACTATCTTGAACTCATGACTTGACTATCTTGAACACACTAATTTAAACGAATTACCTATTAAGCCCAAATTTGACAAATCCATATCCTACAAAATTAAATATTCCATTGTGATATTTGACATCTATAGTATTGAAGAACACAATAAAAGATAAAGTTGTACTGGGGAGTGATAACATTAAAAGCGAGTCCTTGGAATATTTTGTGTGTTAAAAAAGTATAACAGCTTTGTCTTTATGGTCAACATACACATTTTTGGACATTTCAGCAGGGAAAGTAGGAGGAGCATTTTGTGATGGACAAGGTAATAGTTTTAGATACATCCTACCCTCCCTAGACCTCCACTTGTGGGATTGCACTGGGTATGTTGTTGTAGTAGAGTATTAGTTTCAGATAAATAGCAGTAGACCTCTTTTTTCTCCTTAATAATAAAACAGATTGCCTTTAGTTGTTAGCAAGTGCTTAAAATTCATTAATACAAAGGTATATTACATGTTAGGTGTAATAGCGTGGCTGTTTAGGATGAGTAAGAAGGTTTGTATTGGTAAACATTGCAACAAATAAGTGCTACTATTTAGGTTTTTTTTTTTATAATGGTGGTGTATGGGCTAGCTAGCACACACCTCAACTAATTCCACGGGATACCTCCCACCAACAACACGTTACCAGCTAGGAGGACATATGGGAATAAGTCACCTAGTGTTTTTGTTTCTGATGGAAGTTGAACGTGAGATAGTCATGTTTCTCAACCTGAGATAGTCATGTCCTTGGAGCAAATGCAGGTTTTGCATCTAATTCAAGCCCTAAGCAATCTTTGAAGTTCATCAGATTGCAGCTTGCATATAGTTCCATTAATCACTTCTGGTTTTGAAGCTAGGCGTTTACGATTTGATAATGTCTATTGCCTTTTTCAACCGACTGAGTTTCATGAACTTTCCTCTGGATATAAGTGGATGCCTTCATGAGATCACACTAATGAGACCCAATAATATATATCCATGCTAGTGTTTGTCCTATCTTTCAGGACTTGTGTGTACAATTAAGATCTGAAGGTCTTTGCTATCTTAGAGCAAATGTGGGATTTAAGTGCAATTTATATTTTTGGTTTCATGGGTGCGCATTTGATTTCTAATTCATTTATCCCTTCATCTTTTCTCAAATGCTAAAGAAACACTATATGAAGATTCAAGTAGTAGGTGAAGCATACTTTTTCTATTTAGAGCTTATGTTCAGGTTACATGTAACTGCAGGAATTGGCAAGAACTTGGACCAAGGAACTAAATCTAGATGGAAAGATTGTGGTCCCTGGATTCATTGATTCCCATTTGCACTTCATCCCTGGGGGACTAGAGGTTTGCATCAGTCCTACCATCTCATATCTGTATTTCTTGTCAAGCTTAATCATTTTTCTAGGTCCTGGACAAAGTTTAGCTGCAGAGTTGGTGATTTACACACATCTGAGATATCATACAATGTCATTAAAAAGTGAAAAAGAAACTATCAAACTGGACAAAGGAATATCTATCCTCAGTAGGAAGAGTGGTTTTGATTAACAGCATAATAGATTCACTTCCCATTTATCGTGATTTGTGTCTTTGTTTCCTATCCCTGTCACGGTAGAGGTAAGGATTGACCCGTTGAGAATGAATTTTCTTTGGAATGATAATGAAAACATCTTTACTATCCTATTTAGTTGAGATGTGTAAGGACATGATGCTTGATGAATGATCCTGTGAGAAGTATCTATACTTGGGAAATGTTATTAAGATTGAACCTTATCTATAGTTATATTCTACACAATACATGATAATCCTTTCCAAGTGGGACATTATATACATTAAGGGGTCATTTAGTTGGAAGTATTAGGAGAAATAGCCTATGCATTATGTATGATATTATTTAGTACTATGTTTGGTAGGAATTTTGGGCTTATGTATAACTAATCCATGGAATAGTTATACATCCTACATGGTATTATGTGATATATAACTAATATCTCCCATTTGGTGGTATTAGTAATACATATGATTTAATACCATGGGATTAACTATGTAAAGACAAAAATACCCCTCAAATTCTTTTAGTCATTTTATTTATTTTCTTGATTTTATGTTTTATATTTGTATTAGTAAATTTATTTAAATAAATTAGCTAACAAATTTTATTATTTTAGAGAGAGTTGTTTGTTGCTAAATAAATCAAATGCAAATCGATATAATATTTGAAATATAAGTTGTTTAACATTTACTAATTGGAAAGGCAAATATATCACCACATGGCATTTGTAATCTTAAATGAATGTATTAGTTGTTGATATATATATGTGATTTTCTAATTATTTGTATTTTGAACAATTTATAAAATTGCATTCATATTAAAATTGCAACTTGCAATTTTTATATGTGTAAATGTAGATGGTTTATTTAATGTTACTATTGTTTATCGTTTTTTCGGTTTTAAAAGTAGATGGTCTATTTTTTGTAAACTGAAAATTGACATCTTGTGAGTGATCAATTTATTAAGATGAAAATTATTTACCCTCAAATAATTCCAGTGAGAAAATAGCAAATTTGACAACAAAATTGTTCTTCTCTTAGCTAGTTATAAAAGCCATAAAAATAATATTGTCCAATAATTATCTATCTTGACCTAATTACATAAAAAAAGAAAATCTCCTAATAATTCAAGGGTATAATTGAAAAGAAGTTTTTTTTTGTAGAGTTTTAATCCAAACACGTGATGAGGTTGGAAGCAATGCACCAAACATTTGATAAAAAATAAACCTTGCATAACTAATCCCTGCACTACTAATCTTTGTACCAAACAACCCCTAATATTCTAGCGCCCCCTCAAGTTGGTGCATATAAGTCATATGTACCAAGCTTGTTACCAATGCAACTAATTGTCTAATACGAGTACCAATGAGGAACTTGGTGAAAATATCTACAGGTTGATCATTTGACTTCACAAATTTTGTAACAGTCTCTTGAGAGTATCTTTTTTTTTTGATAAAATGACAGTCAATCTCAATTTGCTTAGTCCTCTCATGAAATACTGGATTGATGCATTATGAAGGGCCGCTTGATTATCTCATAGAAGTTTCATCTGGCTAATTTCTCCAACTATGAATTCTTTGAGCAGCTGCTTGATCTAAACTAGCTCACAAGTTGCTATGACCATTACCCGATATTCTGCTTCTGCACTAAGATCGAGCAGCCACATTTTGTTCTTACTCTTTCAAGACATCAAATTACCTCTTACTAAAACACAATATCTAGATTCCAGGCATAGAACATCTATCAAAAGGTGATCATGCCTGATCAGCATCTTTATATACAAGGGAAAAGGGACAAATATACCCCCGAACTTTCGAAAATGGTATGTCAATACCCTCCGTTATACTTTTGGTCCATCAGAGCCCTTGCCGTCCAATAATCAGTGCACATTTGCCCCTCCCACTAACGGAACACACATTGTGTACACGTGGCGCAATCCTAGGCCACAACCCGAATTGACCAATTTTTTAACCCGAATTTCAAAATCTGTCCATAACCCATTTAACCCACCCGATTTACCCATAAATAAACTCTCTAAAATCCTACGAAAAAATCCTAAAAAGTTTATTTATTTACGTTAAACTTTACACACATTTTAAAAAATACGATTGTAATAAAAAATTTGTCGTAATACTCCTATTAATTAATGGATTGTTTTGGTAAAACTTAATTTTTGAAATTATTTTTTCAACAACTTAACTTCCTAATCACTTTCCCTTAACCACGTGGGTCCCACATTTTCCATCGTTCTTCTTCCTAATTCTTCTGTTGATTTCTTCAAATTTCTTCTTTTACTATTCCTCTGCTTCTTGCAAGGAAGAAAAAAAATGAGAATTTCATGGGGTAAAAAGCATCAAAATCATCACCTCCACCACCCTCCGACGACGACGACGCCGTCTTCTTCTATTGCTCCGCCATTTCCGTCCCTTCCCCACCCAAACTACTTCTTACCTGCAGCTTCTACAACATCTCCCCCTTCCCCCAAACCCTTATCCTTTACATACTAACCTCTCCTCCCCCACCCAACTACCCGACTCCTTCTAATTCGAATTACCACTTTAGTTTTCGTCAATCCAGTTATGGTACTAGATTTGTAGTCTATCAAAATCAGTATCCTCCTTATTATCATCCTAACAGTAATAACGGATGGGTGGGTTTCAGCCTTCGCCGCCACCTTCACCGCCGTTGCCGGCGGTGCTGTATGTGGATCACCAAAATGCGAAGAAGATTAAAAATGATGTTAATGTTCATAAGGATCCTATCAGGGTTCGTGTTGATGAATTCAATAAAGATTTCCATTTTTCTTTAGGATTTTATTGAGTTTATTTGTGGGTAAATCGGGTGGGTTAAATGGGTTATGGACGGATTTTGAAATTCGGGTTAAAAAATTAGTCAATTCGGGTTGTGGCCTAGGATTGCGCCACGTGTACACAATGTGTGTTCCGTTAGTGGGAGGGGCAAATGTGCACTGATTATTGGACGGCAAGGGCTCTGATGGACCAAAAGTATAACGGAGGGTATTGACATACCATTTTCGAAAGTTCGGGGGTATATTTGTCCCTTTTCCCTATATACAATGATCTGCTCATGGCCTCATTCCTCAAAGAGTAGTCCTTTGACTTGTTTGATTTTATATACCACAGAATGCAGACAACTGCATCCTAATAACTATTGCAGGGAGAATCCAAAACTTGACTTACGACACTCACATAAAAAGAAATATCAAGTTTAATTATTGTTCGATTATTCAACTTGCCAACCAATCACCTTTATCTTCCAGAATCGCAAAGTGGTTTCCCCTATCCTAGCATGAGTTTAGCATTCAAATCTATAGGAGTAGTCCTTTGACTAGTTTGATTTTATATATCACAGAATGCAGACAACTGCATCCTAATGAATATTGCAGGGAGAGTCCAAAACTTGACTTATCGCACTCACATAAAAAGAAGTATCAATTTTAATTATTGTTTAATTATTGAACTTGCCAACCAATCACCTTTATCTTCCAGGATCACAAAGTGGTTTCCCCTCTCCTGGATTGAGTTTAGCATTCAGATCCATAGGAGTGTTAATGGGTCGACATCTTGTCATTATTGTCTCCTTAAGAATGTACAAGGTATATATTTGTTATGAAAGATGCCTGATATGTGGACTAAATGAGTCATACTATCCTATTATTGCCGGTGATAATGATATCATCAAATATAAACTACCAAATAACTACACAAATTTGGAGTAAAATGCCGATAAGACACAAAGTGATTAACTTCACTATGAGTCATGTCAAACTCCTGAATTATTATGCTGAACATGCCAAACTAGGCTCGAGGAGATTGTTTTAGCCCGTAGAGTGACCAATGCGATCAACATATAAGGCTATTAGATCCCCCCTCCCCCCCGAGCAACCAAATGAGGTGGTTGTTCCTTATAAACTTCATCCTTACGGTCACTGTGGAGAAAAACATTCTTAATATCCAACTGGTAAAGAGGCCAATGACGTAGAACAACCATGCATAGAAAAAGGCGTATAGATTTTTTTTGACCTATGTTGCTCGGACTTGTAAAAAATATTATCGGTTGTGTGTCAGATCCTCCAAAAGTAAGTATTCACTCAAACCACTTGGTTTAAATAGAGAATGTACAAGAACTAACACAGGAAAGACAATATTCTAACTACCTAATTGCAGGAAATAATCAATATAATTAACTCTGACTAATCCTAATTGAAACACAAAACAATTTACAATGTTTTTAAAAATTAGCACCAAGGAATAATGCATGAACTTCACCAACTCTTGATCCCTTCTGCTCATTCCTCTTTATACCCAAAAAAAGAAAGAAGAGAGAAGCATGGCACTTTCTAATTGTTATAGAATGTACATGGACACATTTTCATATAGAATGTATAGCACAATCATAGATAGAGATATTTAGGGATTTTTTTATTTTGTTTTCCTTTGATAGATTATCTATACACCTACAAATAGCTCTCCTTTTGGATTAATACAATATTGAAGATTGCTCCATTCTCTTTGTATTTTACATGGTATCAGAGCCGAGGTTTTGTTTTGTTCCTTCTTTTCTTTTCAAATACTAGTATCGATCAGTTTAGAAAATTGTCCGTTAGTGACTTGGTTGCTCACGTCTGGTACTGGAAGGGTACTTGGAACTTGATATTCCAATCTCACAGCCAACCTAGGGAGGACCACCTCACCCGATCTGTAAGAACCCAGAATCCGGTGGCTGGCAGGGAAGAGTGTGAGGCTCATGCTCCGGCGAACTATTTTCGGCAGCTTCTGCATACAAGGCACGTGGGGGCGTGTGTAACGTCTGAATCAGATCAGATTTTTATTTACAACATTGTCTCAATATTTCCGGTCAGATTTTGTGGTTTCTTGTTCAACAGACCTCAGTTGGGTTGATTTCCGAGCATTTCAGGTTCCTTAAAATTTGTTTTCCTTTGGTAAAATCAATTGGCATTGTATTTGCTGATTTTGGTGTCAGATTACTGCTAAAATTTTGGTCAAATTTTCCTCTGTGAATCTCTTGCTTGATTGATTGTTTATAAGTGAAGAATTAGTCTGATTGGATCAACCGAGCTCTATTAATTCTTGAGCATCTGGAAATTTGTTGGGATATTTCTACTTCGTGGAATTTTGCTGGTTTCACCTCTCAATTTATTTTTGATACAATGAGTATTTAATTGGAACAATGACTGATCATAATCTAGTAACTCAAAGGTCTAAAATTCTTGGTTCTTCTAGTTCATCATCTGACAAAAGGTTTTGGTTTCGGTCGAGGAGTTTGCTAAATTCTCTCAATATCAAAAATCCACTTCAGTTGCTAAGTCCGATTAAGAATGTCTTGTTACTGCTTCAAATAAATGTGTCATTGATTCAGGTGACACAAATCACATGACAGGTAATCCTAATATCTTTTCAAGCTTTCGACCACACAAAACACCAACGGATCAACTTGTAACAATGTTGGATCTGGAACTGTTAAACCAACCTCCTCTATTACCTTGCCATCTGTGTTAAGTCTACCAAAATTGGCATTCAATTTGATATATGTCACTATACTTACTTGAGACCTTAATTGTTATATCTCGTTCTTTCCCGATCATTGTATGTTTCGTGATCTTACAACAAATCATGTAATTGGAAAAGGACATGTATATGATGATCTCTACATCGTTGATGAATGGGAGTCTCGGTGACTCGGTCTATTGCCTGCTCCAATGTTGTATCTCCATTTGAAGCACATTGTCGATTGGGACATCCTTCTCTACCTTTGTTGAAGAAGCTTTGTCCTAAGTTTCAGAATAGTTCTTCCTTGGACTATGAGTCATTTGTAAAACACCATCGTATCTCGTTAGGTTCAAGGATTAATAATCGAGTTGCGTCAGCTTTTGAGTTAGATCATTTGATGTCTGGGTACCATGTCCAATTGTTTCTAAAATAGGGCATAATTTTGTCACTTTTGTAGATAATTTTTCTCGAATGACTTGGATTTACTTTATGAAGAGTCGATCTTTAAGTGTTTACTCACTTTTCTGCCTTTTGTGTTGAAGTCAAAACTCATTTCAATGCCTCGGTCCGTATTCTAAGGAGTGATAATGCTAAAGAATATATGTCAGAAGTATTTAGATCCTACATGAGACAACACAATATTCTCCATCAGTATTCATGTGTTGATATACCCTCTCAAAATGGAGTAGCTAAGAGGAAGAAATGGCATCTACTTGAGACAACTTGGGCACTTAAGTTCCCAATGAAGGTTCCTAAACAATTTTGTGCTGATGCGGTCTCTACTGCTTGTTTTTTTATAAATCGCATGCCATCGATTGTACTTGCTAGTAATGTGCCTTATAATGTTCTTTTTCCAAATAAGTCACTATTTTCGGTGGAACCTTAAGGTATTTGGAAGCAAATGTTATGTTGGAGATGTTCAATCATCTGCTACTAAGTTGGACCCCAAGGCATTTAAGTGTGTTTTCTTGGGTTATTCTCTCCTTCAAAAGGGATATCGGTGTTATTCTACTGAGCTTGGCAAATATCTGGTGTCAACTAACGTGGTATTTTTCGAGACTACACCATTCTTCTATGCACCTCCCAATTCTACAAGTCAAGGGGAGGAAGATGAGTATTTAGTCTACCAGGTTACTCATGTTGTGATAGAAAAGTCTGAAGATGTTGTTCTTCTCTAGTTACCTTATCAAAAAAAAAGAGAAGATGTTCTTCCATATCCTAGTCCTTCTATTAACCACCAATCCACTATTGTGCCATCAACACCTGTTCTATCTACGCCAGCAAGATCGCCAATTGTTCAAGTTTACTCGAGGAGGCGGGAAATTGAAGATACAATTCCTTTTTCATTAGATGTTACTCCACTTGATCCTCCAGAAAATCTTAACCTCCCTCTTCCTCTTCAAAAAGGTACACATCAATGTAAATCCTCATTGCTAATTTTGTCTCTTATGACCACTTATCAGCTGCAACTGCATCTAGTTGTATGATTGCCTCTCTCGACTCTATCTCTATCCCCAAAACAGTGAGGGATGCCTTGAACCATCCTGGATGGCATGAAGCAATGCTTGAGGAGATACATGCTTTAGATAAAAATCATACTTGGGATTTGACAGATTTACCCAAAGGAAAGAAAGTAGTTGGATGCAAATGGATCTTTGTGATGGCTATATTGCAAGACTTAAGGCCAGACTTGTGGCTAAAGGCGATGCTCAAACTTATGGGGTAGATTATTCTGACACCTCTCCCAGTAGCCAAGCTCACCTCTATTCGTTTGTTTATTTCCTTGGTTGCTTCTCAACATTGGCCTTTACATCAGTTGGAAATCAAAAAGTCATTTCTTCATGGGGATCTCAATGAAGAAGTGTATATGGAGCAGCCACCTGGGTTTGTTGCTCAGGGGGAGTATGGGAAAGTTTGTCATTTGAGAAAATCTCTATATGGTCTAAAGCAAAGTCCTCGTGCTTGGTTTGGAAAATTCAGCAATGTAGTTCAAGAATTTTGTTTGATGAAGAGCAAGTGTGATTACTCAGTTTTCTATGGACAACCAATAGTTGGTATTATTCTTTTTGTTGTTTATATTGATGATATTGTTATTACAGGCGATGATTGTGCAGGAATTTCTTCTCTCAAGGAGTTTTTACATGCCAAGTTTCATACCAAAGATTTGGGGCAACTAAAATACTTCTTGGGTGTCGAAATAGCAAGAAGCAAGAAAGGAATTTTCTTGTCCCAAATAAAGTATGTACTTGATCTACTTGGAGAAAGTGGAAAATTGGGAGCCAAACCATGTCGCACACCAATGGTTCCTAATGTTCATCTTACTAAGGATGATGATGATCCTTTTGATCATCCAGAAAGATACAGAAAATTGGTTGGAAAATTGAACTACCTCACAGTGACCCATCCAGATATTGCATATGCAGTCAGTATTGACAGTCAATTCATGTGTGCACCGACAGTCAAACATTGGGCAGCTTTGGAATAGATCTTGTGCTACTTGAAAGGAGCTCCTGGCCTTGGCGCTTTGTATAGCGACCACAGACATACTCGTATTGAGTGTTTTGCAAATGCTGATTGGGCTGGATCAAGAATTGATCGAAGATCTACTACTGGCTATTGCGTTTTCTTTGGTGGAAATCTGGTATCTTGGAGGAGTAAGAAACAAACTGTTGTATCTCGATCTAGTGCAGAATCTGAGTATAGAGTTATGGCTCAATCTGCATGTGAAATACTATAGATTCATCACCTTTTAGTTGAGATTGGTTTGAATCCTTTGTCTCCGACAAAACTTTGGTGTGATAATCAGGCTGCTCTACACATTGCCTCAAATCCAGTGTACCATGAACAGACGAAACACATTGAGGTTGACTGTCACTTTGTTCATGAGGAAATTCAAGAGAACATTTTTCTACTGGATATGTGAAGACATGAGAGCAATTGGGTGATATGTTCACGAAGGCTTTAAATGGAACTCGAGTGGAATATCTTTGTAACACGTTGGGCAAGATATATCTATGCTCCAACTTGAGGGGGAGTGTTATAGAATGTACATAGACACATTTTATATAGCATACATAGCAAAATCACATCACAATCATAGATAGAGATATTTAGGGATTTCTGATTTTGTTTTCCTTAGATTATTTGTACACCTACAAATAGTTCTCCTTTTGGATTAATACAATATTGAAGATTGCTCCATTCTCTCTGTGTTTTACACTAATTTTAGTTTATGAATGGGGACAGTGGAACCTTTAAATATCTTTTATATCTTTACTTTCACAACGTTCAAACAAGGCAAGATGGAATCATGTTTCAAATGCTATGTCTATGCTTTCCGATGTTGATCAACAGAAGAGTTATTACTAAGGATCAAGCTCTCAGATTTTTAGCTTTTGAACTCTTTTTTTTAAATGGTAGTGTTGTATTCTTTAGGATTAAGGATATGCTGGTGACCTGCAAACAGAGGGGAACAAAAGAAGAGGAAGGAAAAAAAAAAATACTTACAAGGATCCTAATAATTCTACAATCTGTTCTGTTTCCTCTAGACCTTCCTCTTTACACCAAAAATAAAAGGATACAATACAATCCCATCTAACCTTCTGAATGGAATTGGACCTATCTTCAAAGTTTCTACTATTTCTTTCTTTCCATACTGTCCACCAAATGCAATGTGGAATTATCCTCCACCATGCCTTTTGTCTTTTGCCCCCCCCCTTCTTCTTATCCAACAACTCAAACAAGTCTGTAGTATGCTCGTGCATGGTCCAGTTTGTCTTTATGAGACTAAGGAAGATGACCCAAATTTGTGTTGTAAAGTTGCAATGCAAGAATAGATACTGGTTGGTCTCCGCTGCGTTCCCGCATAGTGAATACCAAGATACTATAATCTTTCCTTTTCTCCTCAGCACTTCATGTGTCAGACACATGCAAGCCCTTCTAGCAGTGCAGTTAAAGGCACGCTTTAAGCGCGCTTAAGCCCTGAAGCGAGGCTCAAAACATGTTGTGCGCTTCGCCTCGCTTTATGTGCGCTTCAGTGTCATCATCAAGGTTCTAAGGCAAACTTTTCCTTGCCAATGAGCCTCTTCTGAAGAAGTGACACTAAACAATTGATATTTCACTTTATCATAAAAAAATTCAATTTATTTGGTCATATATTTGTCATTCATGTTTATAATATTAGTCTTGGACTTAACATATATGTTTGTATTTTTTCTCCCTTTGCGCCTTTTTTCATTAAAGTCCACGCTTTATTTGCGCTTTGCACTTAAAGCCCCCACGGACCTTAGAGTTTTTTTGCGTTGTTCGCCTTTGATAACACTGCCTTCTAGCAACCAACCATGTAAAGCATTTTATCTTAATTGGTGCTAAGGTTCTCCATACCTTTCTTCACAAACTCTGCTTAGAGTTGCGTTGCTGGGGACTTTCCATTTTGTATGCCCTGCTAACCGTGAAAACCTCATCTTTACTGTGTTTCCATCTCAAAGAATCAGGAGCATTGGTGATGCCAGAGAATTTTTCTAATAGCTCTAGCAATTTGGCCACTCTCTCCATTTCCCGGTCATTCAAAAACCTTCTGAAGATCAGATCCCATCCTTGTGCTGTCCAACATTCATTGATATTTGCATCTGGATTACTACATAGTAAGAACAGATCTAGAAAGGATTCTTTCAGAGGAATCTGTTTGTTCCACGCATCTGTCCAAAACTTTGTTCTCCTGCCATCTCCCACTTCAATGTATGTATTAGCTTCAAGTTTTTGCTATAAGTTTCTGATAGTTCTCCAGACCCCCACCCAATAGGCATCAACACTAACATTACTGCACCAAGGATTGTACTCACCATACTTGGATCTGATGGCATCCTTCCATAAGGCTTGCCCCTCTCCATTATACCTCCATAACCACTTCATCAAAAGGCTATTGTTTTGAACTCTATCGACACTTAGACATCATATGCTTGTACGAATAGCTTCTGAAACACTCTACCGATCAAATGCTATTAGTTTGTTATAGTAGTTCCTGTACAAATTAAAGCATAATATTGTATTTCTCCTAACCTGTTATTGACATTGGCAGATGGCACGAGTAGAGCTTCGTGGAGTAAATACAAAAGATCTTTTTGTGGACAAAATTAGAAAAGCAGTTGCAAGTAAGTTTGTGGTTGTCCAGCTGCTCATAAAACTATAATGTTTGTCACTTTGACATGTTCCACTTTACCTTGGCTTATACCAAGATCAACCCCTTTCTTTTCACTAGATAAAAGATTGTACATTCCTCCTTGGCAGCAAACATTTTCAATTACTTTCCCATTTATTACAAGTTTGAAAAGGAGCTGATTTCATAAACTGAAGGTTATGTATAAGGAGTAAATGTCACATGATTTCAGCTTGCTATAAATTATTATTGAGGAAATGGAATATAAACTGTAGTTTACTCAAAAACAGTGTTGTTGAAAGCTCAATTGACGAGCATTTAAGACCCGAAGTTTGGTGTAACTGAGGTTGGCACTTCACTTTGCTCAGATGGTGCTTAAGTTCAGTATCAAAGGAGCTAAAGCATGTGTCTGATTGCTTCTGGACTCTGTTCTGAAGAGGGGGACTTCAAATAATAGATATAGCTGGCAAAATGCTATATAGATGTATATGCTAGTGATTGAGAACAGGACACTGGAAATATGTATAACTAACGTAGTTACTAAATTGGTTCATTCTTTTACATGCTCAATTTAGTTTTGAAGTTTTCGTCACTTTGGATAAAAGTTATATATAAAGGAGTAGATGTCACATTTTTTTTGAGAAAGAAAAAGATATATGGAGTAGATGTCACATGATATACCTTTTTCAGCTCGCTATAAATTTTGTTAATGCTAAAGATTGTTTTTCACCTATCAGATTCAAATTAGCTATCTCTATCTTTTTTTTTTTTTTTTTGGAATTAACATATTTGTTATTCTTTCTTTGAAATGATCTCCTCCCTCTCTAAATTTTTTGAGAATAGCAAACCTTTTTACTTATTGTAAATAGTTAACTACAACACCTTTGGGTTTGCTCCTTTTGTTGTCATCAGTGACAGATAAATTGACCAAGTGGCACATATGCTAACAAAGAAAAGTATGCACTTAGAAGAAGAGGCTCAATCCTGGAAGTCCATTGAGGATTTTGTCTAAAGAAAATGAATGGATAATATATAGTATTGGCTGTCTTGAATTGACACTAATCAGTATCAATTTTCATGTCTTTTTTTGGAAATTTAATAGATGTGAAACAAGGTTCTTGGTTACTGGGTGGCGGTTGGAACAATGATATTTGGGGAGGTGATTTACCAATGGCGTCGTGGATTGACAGTATTACTCCTCATAATCCAGTAAGTCATTTTCATGAAATTACACTCTTTTGCTTTAGAATGTACATCAATGTCTTGTTAAAGATTTGATATTTCACATGCAGGTCTGGTTAACAAGGATGGATGGTCATATGGGCTTAGCTAATACAGTGGCTCTAACACTTGCTGGAATTTCATGTAACAATGAGAATCCAAATGGTGGAGCTATTGTTAGAAATAATGATGGGGGTAATTCACTTCTCATCTTCATATATCACTCTGTTTCTTTGTTCAGCTATGCAGATCTTGTCAAATAGCCACTTACTAACGACCATTAAGTAGGTCAATGGAAATATGATCTCACTTGAACCTAGATTATTTTCAGTTCACCTAAAGGTTCCACCTATAAGTGTTAATCAATAAGGGTCACATTTATTTTTTGAATTATACCTAGATCTTAAGGGGTCGTTTGGTTGGGAACAAGGTATCCCAGGATTAGTTATCCTGGGGTTAGCTATCCTGGGATAACTTATCCCACCATGTATATGGGATAACTTATCCCATCACTGTACTATGATATAAATGGTGGGATAAGTTATCCCAAACATGGCAACCAAACAAGATACAAAATTTTTATCCCATCACTATTTATTTTTATCCCTCACACCAAACGACCCCTAAGTCCATTGCTATAAATAAATGCTTTTATTTAGGAGAACTTTGGAGGTTCATTACTGTTGATGACTTGATTCTTTAAAATAAATTAAAATTTTCTACTGAATTTGGACCATTACTTGCAACTGGAATTTGTAGGTGTTGCCTTTCTATGTTTTTTATGTTTACAAATCACTGAAATGATTCATTCTCTTATTCTGGTTAACCTTGTCAAATAGTTTGAAAGGATTTTTGAGTTTGGAATCATTTTTAATAAAGATAATAGTTTATTGAACTGATGGGAACGCACTTTAAGATATTTACAGAAGTAAAGTATCCCACCCCAAAGCATGAATTTATATAAAGAGCATTCAATCATCAATAGTGATTGGAATGTCATATTTGCACTTTACAGAAGAGAAAATATTCAACTAATGTGTACAAAAGGTATTTTCAACTCCTTCAAGAGCTCTTGTTTTCCTCACCTAATCCTCGTCCTATTGGGCCACATGAGTAGAAAAGAGCTACTTTCCATGCTCTTCTTCTCATAGTTTTGGCAGCAGCAACTCAACTTCAAACATTTTCCACGAGATATAGTATAGCCAGTATGTAATGGAGCACCGAATCAATTAATGATTGACATCCTCTCTCACTTTCTTGACATAAAGCACCATCTGATGTAGATTATCCTTCTCAAATTCTATACTGTTAGGGTGGCTCCAATGGCTCTGTTAAAGTGAATTAAGATATTTAGCTTGGGGTATTAAGAACCCTTATTGAAGAGTAAGGGGATTCCCTGTCTCTCCTTTTAGAATTATGACATAGAAAAACTTAAATGTGATGATTCATTCCTCTGTTTTCCCGTTTCTCATATTCTTTATCCATAAATGATATTGTTTTGTTGGTACAGTAATCCAAGCAACCTGTTGAGCTCTTCCATCTCTAGTCTTGCAGGTTTCTCCTAAAATTCAGAGATTGAAAGCCTTATAAATAAAAATAAAGTACCCAGATCAACTGCGCTAATTTCAATGAAGTTTGCTAAAATTTGACATGTTCAAACAAGTTTAGAGAAGATCCTTACTTTCTTTGGGTCTTTTACTGCAGAACCTACTGGTCTGTTGATTGATTCTGCTATGAAGCTTGTCCTTTCCCACATCCCAGAAGCCACTGTTTACGAAAGGAGGGAAGCTCTTAAGAGAGCTAGCAATCATGCACTAAAGAGGGGTGTGACAACAGTTGTGGATTTTGGCAGATATTTTCCAGGGGCTTCACCTGAGCACTCATGGGAGGACTTTTCAGGTTTCAGTTCCTACAAGATATAAGATGGAATAAAATGAATTTACTCTCCTTTTTAGGAATACTATGGTATGGTTATTTTTACTAGATTGGTCAATGCCTCTTTATACTTATAATACGGAACTTTAAACATTCCAAAGATAAATTACTCGATCATCAGAGATGAAATAAGCAAATTGGATCTGCTTTCTAGCTTTTCAACTAGGATATAGAAGTTTGTCTATTGAACATGTAAAAAAACAAAGCTCAACAACTAAAGTTTCTCTTAATTCTCTTTCACTACCCGAGGTATCGCAATGGACCAGGTTTTTGAGGGATTGCTCCATAACACAGCAGGGTCGAGGTAATGGGGGACTAAGTTGATGTTAAGCATCCGTAGGCCTCATCATTGAAACCTGACCAAAGGAAATTTTTCCAGTAAAATATAACAGTGTATGCCATGAGTGTATTGCTTAGTTTCTTGGCAAGATGTTGTTAAGATGATGAAAGAAGTGTGGGAACTAAACCAGTTATTGGAAATTTTATCACATTTACAGAGAAATAAAGGGAATAGAACATTTCTGCTAATACAGATTAATTAAGGTCTAAGGTAAAACTGCAATGACATCTATTCCAATATATCCCTCCCTCCCCCTGGTTTTCTTGCTTTCTCACTCTTTTGGTGGAAATTGAAAGTTAGGATTCCTCAAAAAATAATTAGAAACTGCATCTACTTCTTGGAGGGGAAGATAATTAGAAACTGCATCTACTTCTTGGAGGGGAAGATAATTAGAAACTGCATCTACTTCTTGGAGGGGAAGG
The DNA here is from genome assembly GCA_036553675.1 of Solanum okadae. NCBI lineage: Eukaryota > Viridiplantae > Streptophyta > Magnoliopsida > Solanales > Solanaceae > Solanum > Solanum okadae. Next base: position 8,350,546 of record CM071685.1, on the reverse strand, counting down.
GGGGAGTCTGAAAGGGGCTGTGGGATGAGAATGAGAAGCCCCAAAGAAACAGTTCGGGGCTGGGTGGTCGAATGCTTAACACTGAAGATCTGCCTCAACTGCCTCTCTATCTGTCATGCTCATTTAGTTATTCTTCTAGCTACGGGTGGAACATTTATGTAGTCATTAGCTTAGTAACACTTCCCTTATAATTGCAGATGTATATAAATGGGCAGATTTATCAGGAAATATGACGACCAGAGTTTGCTTATTCTTTCCAATGGAGACATGGTCGCGGTTAGTGGTATGTCATGATTAACAAAGCTTTACTTTTAGAGTTTTTCCTTCATATGAAGATCTGATTTTTTGACAAACCAGTCAACATTAACTCATACGCTGCCCTTCAGAATATGTAAAAGTGAAAAGGGTCAAATTTTCCCCTCTACTATGTGAAAATGATTAATTTACCCTCCATTATATTATCAGTCCAAAAATACCCCCAACGTTACTTAAATGATTCAAATATACCCCTTCTTTGTTAGGGCTTTCCAAGGTGGAAATCCAATCCTATGTGGCAGTGACATTTTGATGAGGTGGACGCCACATGGCATGCCACCTAGCGCCCCTACCCAGTTTCCCCTCCACTTGTTCTTCCACCGCTAGAACTTTCTTCCTCATACTGTTAAGAATGGATCTTGGTTCTAACCAAATCCCAAAAGCTAGCTCATGAATAGTGTTGGACCTTATTAATTTTTTTTTTGATAAAGTAAAGTTGTATTCCTCAGCAATGAGGGTATGCTGGCAACCATCAAAAAGATTTACATCAGTGACCCAAAAAAGACCAACTCAAGAAATTGCTACTAAACTTATAAAGAAGAGAAAAAGTTAAAAATCTGTCCAGCATCCTCTATACCCTCCTCATTACACCAAAAACAGAAGGTCTTCATACGACGCCATTTGATCTTTTGTACTGATTCTGCAGTATTTTCCATACACCTCTTGTTTCTTTCTCTCCAAATAGTCCACCATATACAAGAGGGTATCATGTTCCACCATTTCTTCTGGCTCTTACTCCCCCCCCTTCTCACCCAGCAACTAAGAAGGTCTGCAGTGTGTTCTGGCATTGTCCAGTTTGTGTGTGTTCTGCTTAGAAAAATGGTCCATAATTGAGCAGTGACTTTGCAATGGAGGAATAGATGGCTATTAGTCTCATTTGTCTCATTACACAGTGAACACCAGGAAGCTATTTCAAAGCCTCTTCTTTGCAGCTTCTCATGAGTTAGGCATGCCCTTCTAGCCACTAGCCATGAGAAACACCTCACTTTAGTTGGCACTTTATTTTTCCATACCTTACTCCATGGTCCAGAGATTTCCCCTGGGAGTTCCTTCACTTTCCTATTGTACAATCTGCTGACTGACAACCTACCATCATGATTGTGTTTCCAAATCATTACATCAACTTCCAGATTTGTGCCCTTGAAATCATCTAGTGTTTGTAGCATCTCGGCTACTCTCCCTATCTCCCAGTCATTTAGTAACCTTCTGAAGCTGAAATTCCACCCTTGTTCAGACCATACCTCATTTACCATTGCATCTTGAGACGAGCTGAGGGTATATATATCCGGATAGGAAGACATCAAAGAGTCCTGACCAATCCAGTGATCTTTCCAGAAAAGAACCCTGGTCCCATTCCCCACTTTGTATCTGATATTGTGTTGTAGTTGACCCCATAAATTTCTGATAGTTCTCCACACCGAGACACCATACGGAATATTCACCATATCGGAAACCCATGGGCTATTCTGGCCATACTTGTTACTGATAACTTCCTTCCAAAGTGCTTGATCCTCTCTTCCGAACCTCCACAGCCATTTTGCCAACAAGCACTTGTTTTGTAGCCCCAAGTTTCTGATCCCTAACCCCCCTGAGCTTCTACTCAGCAAAGCAGTTTGCCATTTGACAAGATGTATTCTTTTACCTTCCTTGATTCCTGACCAAAGAAAATCCCTCCTTAATTTATCAAGTCTTTCTTCCACTTTGGCCGGCATAGGGAATAGGGACATCACATAGGTAGGTAAAGAGTCTAGTACAGAGTTTATCAGAATGGTTCTCCCACCGAAGGATAGATATTGAGATTTCCAGTTTGCCAGCTTCTTCTCAGTTTTTTCAATAATACCATCCCATATCACTAGCTCTTTATGGTTGTTTCCAAGTGGCATACCTAGGTAAACAGTTGGGAGTTTTTCGATTCTGCACCCCAAAATGTTTGCTAAGGCCTGGATCTGTGTCACCTCTTTGATGGGATATATACAACTCTTCCTCCAATTGACTGCCAAGCCTGAGACCGCCTCAAAGACTACCAATATCATTCTGACAATTCTAATTTGTTCCTCCTTTGCTTCACAAAATATGACAGTGTCGTCAGCATAAAGCAAGTGACAAATCTGCATATCCACCCCTGAGAGATTGCCTACTTTGAATCCTTGCAACAATGAGTTTTGAGTAGCCACCCTCATCATACTATCGAATCCTTCCATGGCTATGATGAAAAGGAAAGGGGACAAAGGGTCTCCCTGTCTAAGACCTCTTTCTGAGGGAAAAAAACCAGTAGGTTCTCCATTTATCAGAATGGAGAACCTAACAGTTTTTATACAGACCTCAATCCATCTCAACCATCTCTCACCAAACCCCATTTGTTTTAACATATTGAGCAAAAACTCCCAGTTGACATGATCATATGCCTTCTCAATGTCTAGCTTGCACATAACTCCAGAGTCAGCCCCTCTGAGTCTAGTATCTACACATTCACTAGCAATAAGGGCAGCATCCATGATCTGCCTGCCTTTTATGAATGCCATCTGGTGTTTGTTTACCAGTTTGCTGATTACTTTCTTCAACCTCTCAGCTAGCAGCTTAGCTATAATTTTGTATACCCCGCCTAAAGTAATAATGGACCTTATTAATATTCTATGGCCATTCTTATTCTAGCTGATATTAAAGTTAGTGGATTATGTTGCATTTCTCATTAAATGCATTTTTACTAAGCTTGATCTTTTAAATCTTGTACTGGTATCCAGGATCTTATGAGAAAGTCAGGCCGCGTGCTGAGCCAATGGATTTATTTGGGCGGTGTCAAGGCTTTTGCTGATGGATCTTTAGGATCTAACAGTGCATTATTTCATGAGGTAAGAATAAGATGCTTTCTGATTTTGAAGAGCATCTCCGAACCAAAAACTTCTCTCAATTCTCTTTTGTGAGTTCTGTCTTCTTGATGCCTTGTTGGACATAGGTGACCTGCTTGTTTGACGAGTACTTTTCTGAATATCTGTTCCATCTTCATTCTGCATGAGCGTTTCAAAGTAACAGGGGCCATTGTGATGCAGTCATACTTCGTTGTATTTAGTGTTCTGATATCTTTCATGTGTCTTGTAGCCATATGCTGATGATCCAAACAATAATGGGTTACAAGTGGTGGATCTGGATGGTCTATACAACATGACTCTTTCTTCAGATAAATTTGGCCTTCAGGTCTTTAGCTCATTTTATCTTTATCTGCCATTTCAACTCTTTCGAAGTTGCAAAATTGGGGCTGATATTTACATTTCAGGTCAGCATCCATGCTATAGGTGACAGAGCTAATGACTTGATATTGGATATGTATGCTTCTTTGCCGTCTGAGAAACAAATTAGAGACCGGCGATATAGGGTATATCTAATTGCTTTAAAGAGTAGAGATTCATCAATCAAATAAAACTCTACTTGTGAGGTCTGTTGTTTCTTCGAGCAGTAGAATTTCAAGTAATCTCTAAATATTGCAACTTACTACTTCACAGATTGAGCATGCTCAACATTTGGCTCCAGGAACAGTAGCTCGTTTTGGTGAACAATCTGTAATTGCTTCAGTGCAGGTTATTTTTTAGATGGTTGTTCTTTCTCATTCTTTCCTATTGAGATGTGTCGAATAATATATTATAACAAGATCCAAATGAACAGCCAGATCACTTATTAGATGATGCTGATTCTGCAACTAAAAAACTTGGTTCTGAAAGGGCAGAAAGAGGATCTTATCTGTTCAAGTCACTCCTGACAAACAATGCACAATTGGCATTCGGCTCAGATTGGCCAGTATGTAATTTCTGGATTTCATCTGTTTATGTTTCTTTCAGTAATTCAGTACTCAATTTCTTGTTAATTACTGTTATGTCGTGTGTTTTGTTGCTGTCCCCTTTCAGGTAGCAGACATTAATCCATTGAAAAGCATAAGGACATCGATGAAGAGAATACCTCCTGCTTGGGAAAAGGCTTGGATTCCATCAGAGTGCTTGTGTCTTGAAGATGCGCTAAAAGCGTAAGTAGTGGTGTTATTCTGTTCCAACTCTTATCTGCTCATTAAGATAATACTTTATGTAGCAAATCTATCATGTTTTTTCTCTGAGCCTGGAACTCATTTGAGCAGGACTAGTGAGAAGCCACTTTAACTGATCAACAGGGAGAAAATCAATATCATAGTGGTCTAACTAATCTGCTACTTTAGTTCAGCTCTCTGGTCCATTGAAATTAATTTGACGTTTGCAATGACTAGTGGTAACAATTAGTTACAGAAAGGTTTCATTTCATAAAAGGTACACAGTGATAAGATATAAATCTTCATAGAGGCTACAGTAGTCAGTTGAGCCAATGACACATGCTGGACCGAGTATGTGTTAAATTGTTTCTTCGAAATCAAAGTGCAATTCACTTTTTGTAACCAAGGGTGTGTCTTAATCGTTAATGAAGTGGGTTCAAACCTTAAATACTACCGAAATTCAAATCCAATAGAGATAAAAGAAAAACACTAGATAATTTCTTCCCATCATCATAAACCTTAGTGGGCAGAGTTACCCGGCACCTATGTTAGTGGGAGGTAGCTAGTACCTGGTGAAATAGTTGAGGTGCGTGCAAATCATTAACCAAAAAAAGAAACAGAATAGTTACAATTTATTTACTCTTTCCCACCAAAATTAACCATGTCTTCCGATATTTCCTTTTTCAATCTTTATCTAGTGAACAAAGTCGGTGTAACTGAAAGAACTTGGATCCATCATGAAGTTCATTATGTCCTTGAGTTGTACTTTTTTTCAAAAACATGCCTCTTGAAATTCTGTTACCTATCTCTACCTCCCAAGTTACGGGGTAACGTCTGTGTACACTTTATTCTCTCCATATCCTATTTGTGGGTTTACATTGTTTTTACCTAATCCTAGCTTATTTTTCTCTGGCAGGTACACCATTTCAGCTGCTCATGCATGTTTTCTTGATAAATATGTTGGTTCATTGTCTCCGGGAAAATATGCAGATTTTGTGGTTTTGTCAACGAATTCATGGGAAGACTTTGCAACTGAAGCTAATGTTGATGTTGAGGCAACATATGTTGGTGGTTCTAAGGCTTACTCCATAAAACCTGAAGATAAAAATGAATAGCACAGGCAATTGCTGCATACAAGTTCTGGCCAGGATGATTGAGAAAGATTCAACCAATTTGAACCGCGACGACAATTATGCTGTATTTGGATACATAAAATGGAAACTGTTGTGCCAGCCAAGAAGCGCGATATGCTAACTGAACTTGGCTGGCTTCACTTTTATAACGAGTCTTGAAACTGTTATAAAGGAATGTGTAAATTTTATTAGTGAAATTATGTAACTTTGCTGTACTGGAATGTAAATGTTTTAAATCTGTATATGCTTCATATATCCATAAAACTACACATTCACATGTTACTAAAATAACTATGTACTATATACATTTAATATACGTTAAAAATATATGTATAAAACTGTATACATATTGACACTTCTTTATTTTATTTTAAATAAAATCTTAAACTTTGTGCCTAATGAAATACCTTTATATAAATTGAAACAGAGGGATTACAAATGTTTAAAAAAGATATTTATGTATTATTTTATGCAGATAGTAGTTATACATGGATTAGTTATTACACTTTCTATCCTACATAAAATAATACATAGATTTGCTCATAACTTATACATGTACTAGTTATGTAGATTTCTAAATTTTCAATCAAACGGCGTACTAATTTTATATATGAATAACTTATTTCTTATCTGTCTATTAAAACTCATGTCGATTACACAAAAAATTAATACATAAATAATTTATTTTTTATCTAGCTATCAAACAATCATAAATGTTAATTTTGTATTATAGAAGTTCAATAAATTAGTAAGGTGGGTTGAAGCAAAAGTTCCCATCACTCAATTGAAGAGTGAGAAAAAGTAGTCCTATGCATATACTAGTCTTTTAATGGAATCAATTATAAGTGAATTATTGCAATATAACTCATGCCCCACCATATCCCTCTTACAAATTGAGCAACAATGTCTTTATCACCTTTTTATTTGTCCCCCTTTCATTTGCTTCCACGTTTAATTAGTCTTTCATTTTGTCTTTTACCCTTATGGTGGAGGATCAACATCTAATCAAGTTTGGAGTTGATTAACAATAATAATTATTATTATGCTTCAGCGTCGAATAAATTGAGATCGACTACATGAATTTATATTTATTTAAATTTAAGTTCATATCATCATCTTCATCATATAATAAATAAAATAAAATTTAAAATACGTTAAAAATATACTCCCTCTATTCAAATGTTTCTTGAAAAAATAAATGAATTTCTCTCTTATTTTTTATATTCGGTAAGATAGTAAACAAATTTCTATTTCAAAATATTTATATATAATTTAAGGTAGAGGCGTGGTTGTTTGGAGATAATATGTGTTCAATAGTGATGACAAGACAATCAATATCAAATATAGCTATCAAACTTGTTATTCCATAATTCTATTACTAGAAAAGTCATATTACTTATTTTTTTGAAAAAATATTTTTTAAAATTTGGACCCCACAAACAAACACAAACACTTTCTGCAAGCATTTTTTTTTTTATCATTAATGTAACTAGAGAATAAAGAATGAGATAATGATAGAGGTAAAATCTGCGATTCTGTGAATTTGTATTAGGTATAGTAAAAATAAATGGAAAATGAGAGAACATGAAAAAAGGGAATATGAAGTATTCCTTTTTATGTTTTAGTGAAAACATTTCTCCCCTCATTGGTGGTGGAAAGAAAAGTTAAAGTATTTAAACAAGTAAACACTTTTACTTGTTGTTCAAAGGGTTGGAAAGAGGACCCCACGCGTCATCGTCGTCGCTCGACTACGGAAAATGATCGAAGAGAGTTCAGTTTCTTTCCCAAATTTATTTAAATCTTCTGCTCTTCCATTGCGTGGTTTGCTGATGTCGTTATATTCGATGGACTCGATTTTCTTCTTTTCAATATTATTTATGTTTTAGTTGTATATTCTATTTTCAATACTAATTTTTGAACTTATTGATTTTGAAAACATGCTTTAAACTTTATTATTTCTTACAAATATGTTGTAAATAATAAAGATTAAATAACCATCATAAGCTTGTTTAAAAGATATTTTATATTATTGAAGTCAACATCTTATAAACATGTTTGACAATTTCAACTTACAAGTTGACTGCAGCGACTATCTTAGCTGTGGGGAATACATCTCCTCAACTTTAAGGCAGCTTTTGTGATCGTAGACCATTTCAACGTGATCTGCTCATGACAATGATCATAATAATAATAATAATAATAATTTAGTAAAAAATAAAAAAATAATCAGTATTATTTTAAATTGCTCAAATTTGTCATTTTCTTATACTTTCGATCCATTCATGAGTTAGAGTATGTTTGAAATTGTACCCTTGTGACAAACTGTAAAAGAAGAAAATAAGAGATATTTTTTGTTTAATCTTGTATGTGGAGGAATGAGATGTTTTTTTTTTTAATAGATGAGGCTACTATTTTCTTAATTAGAGGCCTCAGGTTTAAATCTTGAATATGAAAAAATATTGATAGGGAGATCCTTCTCCAAATAGAGCCCTAGTCAGCTTAAATATAGACTAGTCAAGCTTCAACGCGGAAATCAAATATCGAATGACAAATAAAATAAATAGATATTGTTGAAAACCTTATTAGTAAAGAAAGATGGATTTTCAGGCATCTCATAAGAATATATTTTTACTATTAGGCATTATACATAAATTTATTTGACTTTAACTTATATCTATGTATTTGAATTTTGGGTGTGCACATGTGAACACTTAAATTTATATAAAATTACACAAATAGACACATGCGTCCTACATTACATCCGTTAAAAAAACACGTTTATATATTATATTTTTTTTAAGTATTTAACCATTTTTACAGATATCGGTAAAAAGTAACACAAAACTGATAAAAATAAAATAAAATCCTTAATTTTCATTCTTTGTATACTAAAAAAATAAAATAAAAAAAATGTTGGATCACAAAAAAAAAACAAAAAAGAAAACAAGTGGACTATTGACGCCAAACACATCAGCAGTATAACTTATTTTTCGCAAAAACTGTGTGGATGTTTGTACCTGAAAAAATTTCAGTTCAAACCCATTCCTTTTTCCTCCATTGTAACGCACTTCTCTCTATCTCTCTGAGAATTTCATTCTCAATTATCGATTCACAATTTCAGTTCTTTCGCAACAAAATTATCAAAATATATCTCTCAGCATTTCTTCTAATTGTGATGAAATTATTCTAGTTTTGATTCTGAAAGTTTATCTGTGTTAAAGTTGATTTTTTGATGAACGATAAAATGGATATGAAAAAGCGATTAACACGAGGAATATCTAGGCAATTTTCAACAGGTTCATTGAGAATGAGTGGAAAATTCAGTTTCAAAAGGCAAAATTCAATGGATCCAAGGAATAATAATATGCGGTTTAGTTTTGGTAGGCAATCGTCTCTCGATCCGATACGGAGGTGTCCGTCGTTTGAAAATGAGACGATTGCTGTACCGGATAATTTGGATTCGACGATGCAGCTGTTGTTTATGGCGTGTAAAGGTGATGTGAATGGAGTTAAAGATTTGTTGGATGAAGATGTTGATGTTAATAGTATTGATTTAGATGGAAGGACTGCTTTGCATATTGCTGCTTGTGAAGGACATGTAGAGGTTGCTAAGCTTTTGTTGAGTAGGAAGGCTAATATTGATGCTCGTGATCGATGGGGAAGCACGGTAAATTTTTGCCTCATAAAGTTGTATATGTATGAGATATTGTGCTTGCTATGATGAAAAGCGTTATTGAATCTTACCTTGAATTATGTAAAATGTTTTTGTGAAAACACGAGCCTTCGCATAAAGGTAAAATTGATTTCATTTGACTAGGAAGTCAAGGGTTCGAGCTGTGAAAATAGTCTACTGTAGAAATGTAGGGGAAATCCTTGAGATATCTTATTATGAGAATATTTTTCTTATTGTTCGTTTGCTATTATTCTCTTTGATATGTGAATAAATGAAATCAAGTAAATGTGGTGAAATTGTAATTCTAATTTCACAGAGGGAAAATAGGCCAGGTGGGAGCTGGAACTAAAGTTTCAATTCTGAAGAAACTTTAGCTAAGTTTTTGGATTGACTGTGAAGATATTGTGAGTGAAAGTGTTTTGTATGGAAAAGAATTCTGCTACGAATTTCTTCTGTAATTTGTGAAAAATCATGTAAAGGACTAAAGAAAGAAGAAAATATTAGTGACAGAAGATGAGGAAGAGCTTATGTAGGTCTCATAGAATAAAAAAATTGTTCAAATGGCTTCGGCGAGTCTAACTTGAGGTCGAAAAATGCAGACCTTTGATATTTACAGACTATGTATCTCCTTAATTTTCTAATTTTATTCATCTTTTTGCATTTGGGAAATAGTATTTATGAGGGCCCAAGTGCATCCTTGAACTTCCTTATTATTATGGCAGGCAGCAGCTGACGCAAAATACTACGGAAATAATGAAGTTTATAATATCTTAAAGGCCCGGGGGGCCAAAGTCCCGGTAAGTGGGAAGATAATTTTCTAATTAAAGTGAGATTTATGATTTATGGGGCTGAGTATTTGTCACGTTGTTAGAAACTCAGAAACACACCAATGACTGTAGCAAATCCTCGAGAAGTTCCAGAATATGAACTAAATCCATTGGAGCTTCAAATCCGAAAAAGGGATGGAATTTCGAAGGTAAGGTCTTTCTTTGATTTCAAAATAAGCATTTGGATGTTTCAATTTTGAGAAATGATGAAAGCATTAAAATGGCACCAGCATAAGCAAAATTCAAAAGTTATAATGGTTATCTCTTTGATCTTAACTACGAGAACTATACACTTTGAAGAACCTATATTCAAATGTCATCAACTATAAAATTCACTTGGAAAAAAGTTAAGATCAACAAAAATCATCATTACCTCATAGGAGGCCTAACCTCAAATTTCTAACTTCTGCAAACTTTTGAACGTTTTATTCCCTTCTTTTCTTCCTGAAGAAAGCCATGAGACATCTGCACTGACTTGCCTCTCCTCATGCAATTTGTGCTTGATTTTGCATTGTTAATTTTTCAATCTTCTCTTAACAACTTTGCTGAAACTCCTTTGCCTTTCAACAGGGTTCATATCAAGTTGCTAAATGGAATGGGACAAAAGTTTCTGTCAAGATACTTGACAAGGATAGTTATGCAGACCCTGAAATTATGTATGTTGTCAACTTATTTTCTGTTGATCTCCTGATTCACGACCATAAGGCACATTTCTATTATTGATTTGGAAATATGCTTACCAAAGGGACATGCGTATTTTGGACTTCAGCTAGTAACCTTGTTGTCTGATTCTCTGTGACTAGCAAAGCTTTGGCATGACACATTAATTTGGATATTAAATTAGTTGTGAAGCTTTGGCAGAAGATTTATGCAGCTTCGGTTGGCTTGTCATATGTTGAAGCCATTATTTTCTTCACTTCCACTTGGGCATATCATGTATCCCTTGTGAACTTGTTTGCTTGTTATGTAGTGAAGCCCAGGCTGTTTATACTAATTTTGAGGCTCATCGTTTGGATGAATCAGGCTGAGAAAACTAGGAAAAGTTTTCTAGTGTTAGTCAACAACTAATTTCCCAACAAAAGAAATCAGGAAATATTGGAGTGCTTTCATGTTTGATTAAGCAGGATGTTCCACTAAGCTGTGTTCTGTTATATTACAGTCTTGTGAGCAGCTTGATCACATCATTATGTGTGCTTACATACAACGCTAACCTTTGTTTAAAGATTGATAGATAGTTCTTGCGTGTTTTTTACGCAAGGTAGATTGTGAACATGGTATTGAGATGGCTCTAATAGGTGCCTTAATCAAGTTCTCATAAGAAAACCAAATCCCTGAAGCAGCTGGAAATACATCTGTCAAAAATATTTAAGCGTATATCCTTCTGATCATAAGGTCACACTGCTTCATGTGAATAGCATACTTCAGCAGTCTTTATACATGAATCTGATCCTTTGAGAATTTAAAATAGGATAGAAAGATGAAATTATGCATCTCAAAAGGAAATTCAGTCTTGTAGGTAAAATACTCTTTATATTCACATGTTTCCAAGATGCTGGCAGATTGAGTTGACAATGGATCTGGATCTTTGATTTGTAGTAATATGGAATAAGTTGAGGATCACACTTCGTCATTCCGGAGTCCTTTTTGTTAGGCACTTTTCAAGTTTCATACTAACATTTCTCTGAAACCAAAATTTTTTAAACAATTGTACAAGCTTCTTTGTAATACTCTAATCCCTAGTTACGGAAACTGGGATTCCTCTACCTCGGTTTGTAGCATAATACATAATAAGTTGATTCTCTCATCTGCTGTTTGTTATAGCCACCTTGTGCAGTTTACCTCGTTTCATGCTAACCTTTCTCTGAAATCCAAACTTAGGATGCATAAAGCCCAGCTTCTTTTCAGGGTTCATTGTAAGAAAAACTGGTAGCTCTATCCTTTTTCTGGTGACTTTCTAAATCAAGAAAAACTTATAATCTTCACTCTTGTGTGATTGCCACAAATTTTTGCTCAGACATTGAAGTGATTCTGGGGAGATGCTTTATTTCCAAGTGTCTTGATTCATGAGAGGGCAGACCCTAAGTTCTACTTCAGCATTATTAGATCTTTTAGATTATCTTCTGATGTGTATCTAGGTCTAAATGATAGAACCAGTTTTTGTTATTATGTTCGTTTAGTTTCTCATTTGAACAAATTATTTTCAAGTTGTTATTTAAGATTGTCAAAATCTTATTGTTTAGTTAACTGTTTTTATTCTTGATGTTAAGGTCGCCTTAATTCCATTTCCTTCACATGCAGAAATGCTTTTAAGCATGAATTAACTTTGTTGGAAAGGGTACGGCATCCTAATGTGGTTCAATTTGTTGGAGCTGTTACACAAAATATACCAATGATGATAGTAATAGAGTATCATCCGAGGGTAAGTTCTCTCAATTTCTCTATCTCACACGGCTCCCCACGAAATCCCTTCTTCACTCTATCCACCTACACACTATATTGTGAATATTGTATATTATTATGCATACATTAATATTGACAAATAATCAATCAGCTCTTACATCAAATGTGCATTCAATTTTGTGCTGTGATTTCTCTCCTGGTGTATTTTCATTCTTATCGATTTTATGTGCTGTACTTCTTGTTCTTGGCTTAGCTTTCCAATGGATACTTCATTCATGTATTGTTGATTTTCAGGGTGACCTTGGTAGCTATCTTCAGAAGAAGGGACGTCTATCTCCTTCTAAGGTTCTAAGATTTGCTCTGGATATTGCCAGGCAAGTCTGATCCCTTTCCTACGTACTGAAAAAATAATTCTGTTAGTACATCTGAGATATTTTATTTTTATGCTGATAAGATGTTCTAATTTCGTTGGTTGCATCCTGTTTCCATCATATGATCTTATTTTCAGGGGCATGAATTATCTTCATGAATGTAAACCGGACCCAATCATCCATTGTCTTTTAATGCCAAAGTAAGAAAACTAAATGCTTTATGATTCTCATATATTAAATGACAATTTTCAGTGTACTCATGTCACGTATCTACTTCTTTTAATGTTTGTAATTTTTGTAAGGTGCCAGAAATATTTTGCAGGACAATGGTGGTCTATTGAAAGTTGCGGGATTTGGTTTGATTAGATTGTCAAACATTTCACCTGACAAAGCAAAGTCGCTGCAACCTCAAGCCATTTACCGTGCAAGTAAATACTTTAATTTGAGCACATATAGTTAAATTAAAATACTCCTTATAAAAGGCAGAAAAAGAGCCTTCTAGTTTGATACTAGTGTCCACTTTAAAAACTTCAGGGGATGGACTTAAATGTATTCTAATTTCATGACAGGAGGAATTGTAACTACAATAACTGCACTCTCTTTCTTGTTACTTGTAGGTACCTATATAGCACCTGAGATTTATAAAGATGAAATATTCGATAGAAGCGTGGATGTATATGCTTTTGGAGTTTTACTTTATGAGGTACAGATTCAGTTTCAGATAATTTAACTTATGGCTGCCTTTTGTTTTACTACATAATTCTTTTAGCTAACTAGAACATCCGCGTTATGAAGTAGAATTTTAACATTCTTCTTATCTTATGTGTTTTTGTTTATTTTTAAAAAAAAATATCTAGTCAATTTACTCTGTCAAATACAAAGTATTGTAGATTCCTTCTTTTTTCCCCACTTTGCTGGATCATTTCATGATCTGAATGATCTTGCTGTGCATATGCTAACTCTTTTTTTTTCTTTTTAATCTTTTGGGGCATTTTCTTGAATCAGTCTTCCTCAAATGTTCTTGAGCTCTTATCTTGTTCAATTTTGGCTTACTTTGTTGGGTTTAGATGATGGAGGGATCACCACCTTTTCATCCCAAGTCACCTGAAGAGGCTGCTAGATTGATGTGCAAAGAGGGTAAAAGACCATCATTCAAGTCAAAATCTAAGTATCCGCCGGACCTTAGAGAGTAAGCCCTGCTATTCATTTTATTTTCAATACTTGGATGCAATCTAGTCTTTTGCCGTTCGTATGCAGTTATAAAGTAGAAACATGCTACTAAATATAGCACAGATGTTCCATGTTATACTCCTAATCATTCTAATGGATATGACTTCTTTTGTGAAAAGATTGCAAAAAAGGATTGTTGTTTGCTGTTTTGCTTTACAGAAGTAATGTATGATTTTCTTTGGCTTCTGCTATTTGGCTGCTTAGTCCAGCATTGTGTTGTCGTTTTACTTTAAACTTGCATTCTTCGATTCGATGTTCTTTTCCTACCAGAGATCTTGGGCATTTCTAAGTGGACAATGATATATTCTCATGTGTCCATCCATCTGATGATAAATATTCAACTGTACAGTGTGCATTACCTTATATTTTACTGATCTTAAAGAATATAACAAACCAATTTTGCACAGTCAGGCCGCCTCCCCCCACCATCCTCTGGCAAGGCTCTGTCGCTCTAATATTCTTTTGTTGATCTTATTGCTTAAGTACAAGTTCAGTGGCGATTTTCATGTATGTTGACAAAATTTGCTGAATGTCTAGGTTGATTGAAGAATGTTGGAATCCAGATTCTTTTATACGGCCAACATTTTCGGAGATCATTGTGCGCATGAATAAAATTGTTGCAAACTGTTCAAAACACGGATGGTTGAAAGATACTCTAAAGCTTCCCTGGTAATGCTTCCACTATACTATTTTTGCATATTTTGGATCCTTTTTCAGTTGTTTACGATATTCAAAGGTCCTTGGACCAAGAAGAAAAGATTCAGCACAGTAGATAACTTCTACAAGAACTAAAATAGCTTCTACACAACATTTCAATTATTAGAATTTTTACATTATCATGCACTCTGTTTTAATCTCATTTAGTTGTAACAGCATATCCATGTGCAAAGCATAACTGACTTCAGTGGCGATAACTAAGCTCTATAACTAGTTTGTGAAGCTGTAGATTAAAGTAGCTTTTAACTTTCAAGAAACCTGACAACATAAAGTTCGTTTTGGTAGTTGGAATGTGTGATAATCTCATCTAAAAGTTTAAGCTATTAAAGAAAGCACACTTATATGTCCTTAATTATGTCTCCAACATGCCCAGTCATGATGCCAAGCATGTAGAATTTTTTTGTAATAATGGATGACTGTAAGACTCGAACCCAAGACCTTTGTCTGCTCTTGATACTCTTCTGAAAGCTTCAAAATACCCCCAAAGAGTTCAACAAGATATACCATGTTGAAAGCTCTAAGCTGTAAGTAAAGAATAACTTAGGTACATGTGGAAGATTCAGCAATAGTTGTATGGAAGAAATCTAGTAAACTAGAGAGAGTAGCTATACCGTCTTGTGACAAGACAATAAAAGTAGATTACAAAAATCTAGTAAACTAGAGAGAGTAGATATTCCGTCTTGTGGCAAGACAATAAAAGTAGATTACAAGATTTGTTTTCCATCATAGGGACCATACCTTAGATGAATTTCTTGATGCAGGTTATAGAGTGAAACAAACTACATTGACCATGGACAACGCTTAAGATTTGGAGAAGAATATTGACACAAGATTCTTGTGACTATTCGATATAATTATGTGGATGTGTGGCAGATTATGATATCATACTAAACCTTATGCTGTCTTTGCAAGAATCGTCGTCCATCGTGTTGTTGGACCAAATAAAGGAAGAAAGAAGGGTGTGAGTGATTGGGATGAGAATTGAAACTTCATGCACTGTGCTTCTCTAGTTCTGAGTAAAGCTAGAACTAGAGAAGTTCCTTTCTTAGAGTCTGTTTATAAGCTTTCACTAGAAACAACTTGTATCTTGCTGTATAAGGAAAAGAGGAAGAATAATATACTTTTATTTTTCTTGTTTGATATGTTAATCAAACTATCGAGAATTCATTCTGCAACTATTGTATAAATGCATCCCTTATCGCCTTTTCTGTTAACCATCCATAGTAACGAACTTGCAAAATGAATATGTTTATCATAAAGAGATTTTTCGTTTCTGACCATACTTCACATGTTACCTATACATACAAAACCAAAAAAGTGAGCAATTACTGATCTGACTTTTACTATTTTGTTCCAATTTTTTCTCAACCTATGTTTTTCTTCACTTCAATAAATTTGTGATAATTACAGTCCTAACCACTCCGGCCAACTAGTTTATAAAATATGTACAAATTATATAGGTTGTATATATTTTATACTAAATATACCTTTGGAAGTTTGTGTTTTGCACAAAAAGATAAATTTAATTAAAGAGTAAAATATTTATATTGTCTTAAACAAACCAGCATCAATAATCTAGTGGTAGAAAATGTATCCACCTGATATGCATACATCATAATCAATTAAAGGTATCGTGATTTATCCCCGTCTTCGTTCTAAGAGTCTATAAAAGTATGTTTCCCATCTTCATTTGTCTCTTCTAGTAGCACTTTACCGTTCTAATTTTGAGTATAATGCATATCTAGACACTCTTAACTTGTTCACTGTGTCAATTGAACATTTCAACTTATAAAATAATGATTCATGAAATGTTTAGTTGCCAACTGAAATCAAATTGAGATGTCTAAATGTGTACTCTTAAAGTTAAAGTCTTTACCTGGCCAAATTTAAATATCTCTTTATTGTACTATGCCATTGTTATCTAGCTAATTTGGTGTATCAATTATATTGATGCAAAATGTTGATATTATGAACTTGTCAGAGTTGACCTTTTTCTTAGCTTAATAAAGTTATTAATTAACGGGAAAATTGTATAAAATAACAAACTATTGATTCAAATTAAATGTTATAACCATAGTTTCATTTAATTGTAATCGTAACAAACACTTGACATTTGCCTCTCTTCCCAGAGAATCTCGCTCGCCACTCTCCCTGATCTCACTCGCCACTCTCCCTCGCCTCTCTCACTTTATACAAACACAAATGTATAAATTGTGTTTGTGTTTGTATAAAGTAAGAGAAAATTGTATATGCAAATACAAATACATATACATATATTTTCATCCTATACACTTATAATTATACAAATACAGGTCTTCCCCTACCAGTTCTCTTTTGCCTTTCTCTCTTTCTCGCTTTATACAAACACAAATTATACAAATTATAATGTATAATTTGTGTTGTATAAAGCGAGAGAGAGAGAGAGAGAGATTTGATATACAAATGTTTTATTTTGATTCAATTGTATACAAATTCAAATTTTATGTAATACAAACACAATCATTGATACATATACATACTAGTTATATATATATACAATCATATTTTTTCATATACAAACGAATGCCTCCTTGAGATTTATACAAATCTGATTGTCACCCCCCGAGGCTACCCCCTGGACGCGGACACGGGACCTAGGATCACGAGTAACCTCAAGCTAATCCTGCTGGCATAACATGAGCATACTAATAGTAAACTAAAGCAATAAATACTGTGCGGAAGCTAATCATGAGATAAATCTGAAATGATGGGGAATACCCATATACTAAATCTGAATAAAGAAATATGAGAGTTCAACAACAAATGAAATATCAAACTCGAAT
This sequence comes from Solanum okadae, assembly GCA_036553675.1. Classification (NCBI taxonomy): domain Eukaryota; kingdom Viridiplantae; phylum Streptophyta; class Magnoliopsida; order Solanales; family Solanaceae; genus Solanum; species Solanum okadae. Next base: position 8,333,049 of record CM071685.1, on the reverse strand, counting down.
ACTAAGCTGAATATAAACTATGTCTGAATATAGTCTCTAACTGACTAGAAGTGCAGGGACATGCCCCAGCTAAATCTAGCAAAACCTGAAACTAAAGACTAAAAGCATAAAATACATCATGTCACTCGTCTTCGAAGAATGAAGACTCACCACTGATGCTGCTGAAATGGAGATTGAGAACCGATCTATGCGTGATCTGACTGCTGAGGGCCAGAACCTACATCACGAGAAGATGTAGCGCAGAGTATGCGTCAGTACTTGAAAGGTACTGAGCATGTAGGATAGAGTAAAGCTGAATAAAATCATAACTGAACCAAAACATATATTGAGCAATGATATGATACAAACATGATACTAAACTGAGAATACTGAACATGAAATAACTGAATGCAATGACCAAATTTATAACATGCTGAGAGTGAATACTGAACTGTACTGATAACATGGTCAATGCATTAGAGTCTGACTGAGCTGTGGGAGATACCAATAACCGGCATAAAACCACGTGAGCTAAACGTGGAGTCCGATGTATACGCTCAATCGAGAGGACCCATTATACCTTGCCAAGGGTAAAAAGACATGACTGACGTGATCACTAAAATGATGCCCACAGAGGGGACTTACAACCTACGGAGGAACGTAGTTATGGGACTATGAGGGTGACTGACCCTAGTCCAACTCGGTATTACATTTCTCCCAATTGATTAAGTAATTAACAAGTTATGACTGAAATTCTGTAATATGCTGGATAGCTCAAAATACCGACATGCTAACTGAGAATGCAACATTAATATACTGATAGTGACACATTTAAAAACTGAGGCATATATATCTGAAATAATTGAAATATCTTACCTAGCATGTGTAATTCAAGAACTAAAGAAATACATAGCTAGGGTTATGAAATTCATGCAAGAAACGAAGTAATAACATGATAATCTGATTTGGAACATATATATAACTAATTCATGATAATCTGCTGAAATTCTAGAAACCCTAGGTCTAGTTTTAATAAGGGAATCAAGAATCTGACTAAATTCTAGGGACCTAATGGGTGAAAGGAACCCACTTGTGAAATCCCACATACCTGGTGACGAATTCCACAGAGAAATCTTTCGATTTCGGGGTTGGAACTGATGGAATCTTGTTGCGTTCTTGAACTAGGGTTCTTGACCTCTATCTCCTTTTACGCTCTAATTTTTCTAAGTTTTGATTAATGATTTGACTAAGGTAAGTTCTAGTTATGTTTCTAGGCTAAAATTGACCAAAACCACGTAGTTTAGGATTTAAACAACGTAGTTTAGGGGTCCAACACATAAGGAAAATACTAAAAGACCCCTAACTTAACTGTTGTCGAGGTCACCGACGGACGGGACTGACAAACCGTCGAACGACTGACGGTCCGTGCTGGTCAACCGTCGATCATTACTGGGGGCTGAAATTTAAGGCGTCGATCCACGAATATGGACACGGTCCGTGACCTGATCTACAGACCGTAGGTCCGATAGTGGGTCAACACTTAGCCGAATTTTCTCTGGAGTCCTGGGGAAGGGTCGCAGTCGCGAACCACGGACCACCAGCACGGGCCGTGGGTCACCCTACGGTCCGTGGGTTGCAACCGTGGGTTGCACCTGTAACTTCTGTAAATCTGCACTAAGGTCTGTTTTCGGATACAGGGTGTTAGATTATCTCCCCCTTGGGAACATTCATCCTCGAATGAAGACTAAATAGCTAAAATGGAGGGAAAGAGCTGCAACCCTACCACAAAAATACTAAGACCGATTTTTGACTGAACTAAGTTCCAAGAACATGCAAATACGCTGAAAATGCAAGTACAAATTGAAGGAACATGATATTAGGACTGAATCTGCGCATAAATAACTGGAAAACTGAAGAGGATCTAATACCTCAAGCTGGAGTGGAATCGAAAGGAAAGAGGTAAGGGTACATGGCTGTTTCTGCTTCCCAAGTAGCTCCCTCCACGGACTGACTCCTCCACAAAACCTTGACTGGAATGACTTCTTTGTTTCTCAACCTTCTAATCTGACGATCAAGAATCTCAACTGGCACATCCTCATAAGTGAGACTATCCTTTACAACCACACTTTCTAAAGGTACAATGAATGCTGGATCACCCACACACTTCTTCAACAACGAAATGTGAAAAACCGGATGCACTGATGCTAGTTTTGCTGGCAACTCTAACTCATAAACCACTTTTCCAATCTTTCTCAGAATCTTGTAAGGGCCTACATATCTAGGACTGAGCTTCCCTTTCTTGTCAAATCTCATCACCCTTTTCATAGGTGACACTTTAAAGAAAACCCAATCATCAATTTGGAACTCTAGTTCCCTTTTCCTTACATCTGCATAAGATTTCTGGCGATTCTGGGCTGTCTTAAGTCTATCTCTGATGAGTTGCACTTTCTCCATAGCATCATGAACTGAATCTGGTCCTATAAAGGCTGTTTCACCTACTTCAAACCAACCAACTGGAGATCTACATCTACGCCCGTACAATGCCTCATAAAGGGCCATCTGAATGCTGGAATAGTAGCTATTATTATAGGCAAACTCTATAAGAGGAAGGTGATAATCCCAACTACCCTTGAAATCGATCACACAAGCTCTCAACATGTCCTCTAAGGTTTGAATGGTACGTTCTGCCTGACCATCCGTCTGTGGATGAAATGATGTGCTAAGATTAACCTGAGTACCAAGACCTTTCTGAAATGACTTCCAGAAATGAGAGGTAAACTGAGGACCTCTATCTGAGATGATAGACAAAGGAACCCCATGCAACCTGACTATCTCATTAATGTAAAGCTTGGCGTAGTCCTCCGCTAAATCTGTAGTCTTGACCGCCAAAAAACGTGCAGACTTAGTAACTCTATCAACAATCACCCAAATGGAGTCATGCTGTCTGCGAGTATGAGGTAAACCCGTGATGAAGTCCATGTTGATCACTTCCCACTTCCAAGTAGGAATGTTTATCTCTTGAGTCATACCTCCTAGTTTCTGATGTTCTACTTTCATTTGTTGGCAATTAGGGTACTTAGCCACAAAACTTGCTATATCCCTCTTCATGCCATTCTACCAAAAGACTTCCCGCAGATCATTGTACATCTTAGTAGCACCTGGATAAATAGAATACCTGGAGTTATGGGCTTCTGCACGAATCTGTTGTCTCAATTCGCCCACATTAGGAACACATAATCGACCTTGGTAGCGAAGCACGTTATCTCTCCCTTAGGAGAAAACCTCAACTCTCTGTTGATGGACTGCACCCTTGAGTTCAAGCAATATCGGTTCACTGTCTTGCTTTTCCTTAACCTCCGCTACCAATGAAGATTCTGATCCATTCTGAATCGTTACACCACCATCTAATATGCTCATAAGACGAACTCTTAAACAAGCAAGCCTGTGAACATCCTTCGCTAGTTCCTTTCTTTCTTCCTCAACATGTGCTACACTACCCATAGATAGTCTGTTAAGGGCATCTGCTACTAGATTTGCCTTACTGGGATGGTAATGCACACTCATATCATAATCTTTAAGGAACTCAAGCCATCTTCTCTGGCGAAGATTCAACTCTTTCTGGGTGAACACATACTGAAGGCTCTTATGGTCTGTGAAAACATCTACATGAACACCATACAAGTAGTGTCTCATGCACCTTTAGTTGTCTAGAAGCATAAGTTATAACCTTACCTCGATGTATCAACATACAACCTAGGCCGACTCTGGACGCATCACAATAGATAACATAACCGTATGAACTCTCTGGTAAAGTCAAAACAAGAGTTGTAGTCAACCTAGTTTTCAGTTCTACGAAGCTTTTCTCACAGTCATCTGACCACTGAAACTTGACCTTTTTATGAGTCAACTTAGTCAACGGAGAGGCAATGGATGAGAATCCTTCCACGAACCTTCTGTAGTAACCAGCCAAACCCAAGAAACTTTTGATATCTATAGGAGAGGTAGGTCTGGACCATTGTTTCACTGCTTCTACTTTCTGGGAATCCACTCGGATCCCTTCGCTGGATACTATATGCCTAAGGAAAGCAACTGATTGTAACCAAAACTCGCACTTGTTAAATTTAGCGAATAACTGGCGATCTTTGAGAGTTTGCAGGACAACCTTCAAATGACTCGCATGTTCTTCCTCATTCCTAGGGTAAATGAGGATATCATCAATAAAGACGATAACAAACAAGTCCAAGTACTGCTTGAACACCCTGTTCATTAAATCCATGAAAGCTGCAGGAGCATTGGTTAGTCCAAATGACATAACTATAAATTCATAATGACCATACCGAGTTCTGAAGGTTGTCTTCCAAATGTCACTATCTCTGACTCTGAGCTGATGATAGCCGGATCTGAGGTCTATCTTTGAGAAATGACTAGCACCCTGAGTTGGTCAAACAAGTCATCAATCCTAGGGATAGGGTACTTATTCTTGATTGTGACCTTGTTCAACTGCCTATAGTCAATTCACATTCTGAGAGAACCATCTTTCATCTTTACAAACAATACTGGTGCACCCCATGGTGAAATACTAGGTCTGATGAAACCCTTATCTAGAAGGTCTTTCAACTGCTCTTTCAATTCCTTAAGCTTAGTTGGAGCCATTCTGTAAAGAGCAATAGAAATAGGCTGGGTATCTGGAAGGAGATCAATTCCAAAGTCATTTTCCCTTTCGGGAGGAACTCCGGGAAGATCTTCTGGAAACTCATTAACTACTAGAACTGACTCAAGAGTTGGGGTTTCAGAGCTTGAATCCTTAACCTGAACTAGATAATAGAGGCAACCTTTAGAGATCATTTTTCTGGCCTTGAGGTAAGAAATGAATCGACCCATAGGCGCTAAGCTACTACCCTTCTATTCAAAGATTGGTTCGTCTGGAAACTGAAAACGAACAATTCTAATTCTACAATCAATTGAAGCATAACATGAATGTAACCAATCCATGCCTAGAATGACATCGAAGTCTACCATTTTTAACTCTACGAGATCTGTTGAGGTGATTTTCTAAGAGACGGTGATAGGGCAATTTCTGTATACCTGTTTAGCTATAACTGGGTCACCGACTGGAGTAGAGACTGAGAAGGGTTCTGGACCAACACCAAACTTAACTGTTATATAAGGAGTTACAAAGGAAAGAGTAGCCCCTGGGTCTAACAAAGCATAAACATCGAGATTAAAGACTCGTAACGTACCAGTGACCACATCCGGAGAATCTTCCTGATCCTGGCGAGCCTGAAGAGGAATTTTGGCGCTGTCCACCACCTGTACCAGAAGAGTTACCTGCTGAGTTGGTTGACCTGCTGTCACGACCCAAGCCTAGGGCCTAGACGTGACCGGCGAATGGGGAACCCGAAGGAACCCCAAACAAGCCTCATAGCATATCATTACACATCCTAGGTCGCGGAAGCAATTATAATGACCATAAGCGATAAGCATAATCAAGGGGAAATCGGGACTAAGGGAGCAAGAAACAAAAAAAAAGGAGTGATACATAAATACCATAGATGAGTCAAGCTCAAGCATAATACACAACTTGTCCAACACCACCTCTAAACATGAGTACTTAGCGGGGGCCAAGACAAACTACCGGGCTCACCCTCATAGTTAATACATAACAAAAAAAGGAAAAGTCTTATACATAACAAAAGATCATAAGCAACGTCCCCGGAATGGAGGACTCACCAATAACCTCGATAGAAAATCGTTTTAGCCACGCGGAGGAGGATGGTCAAGCGGTGCTCCGGTCCCTACATGGTGACATCATGTAGGCATAGAGTATGCGTTAGTACGTTTGAATGTACTAAGTATATGGGATGCAATGCAATGCTACAATAGATGGACATCATAGGAAAAATGCATAATCATACCCGATAGATAGCACATTAATGAAATGATATATATAATGACGCTTACATAAAAATCACATTTAGTGGGACGCAGTACATGTGTGGTGAGTGACCATCAATATAGTATTTCCAAGTCCTACCACCCCCTTGGAGAGGCGAAAGAGGTACAAACCCCTCAATGTGGTTACCCGGGCCTACCACCCCCCGAGCTAGGGACCAAGGTACAAACCCCTCGATGTGGTTATACGGGCCTACTACCCCCCGTACTAGGCAACCAAGGTACCAACCCCTCGATACGGTTATACGGGCCTACTACCCCCCGTACTAGGCTTGGTCGACTCACAACACTATATAGAGAAAATCATATACATGTATCCCTTTCATCATCATTTCAATAATTATATAATCATCCGACTCATAGGATGTACATTGGACCTTCCATTTCCTAAGAATTCTATAAATGACATTTTATCAAACACATGGTGGGCTATTGTTCATGTAGATAAAATCATGTCTTTCAAGAGTACTAAATCCAACTAATTCCAAAATTCATATAAATTAGCCCACCAACAACATACATGTATATATATCAACCTTCATAATTTAATCATGGAAGCATAAAAACCATAAGCATCACCTAATAATTCCATTTCATGATAATATGCAAAAATAGACTATAATAGGATGTGTAGTAGTAATTCCATAATTCAAGAGTTCATAAATGATCATAAGGACCCATAAACTTGAAGTAAAAATAGAGGATAAATGGTTGGACTTGTGGAAAGGAAGGTTTCCACAATCAACCCACATACCTCAACTTTGGAGAATCCTTGATGAAGATTGGAATGGAGAATTGAAGCTTGAGATTGAGTCTTGAATCCGGAATTAGAGCTTGAGATGTTTGAATTTGATTGAAGATCTTGGTGAAATTTTGAAGAGGGCTTAGAGAGTGTTTTTGAGTGTTTTGAAGCTAGAAAGAAATATAACTAAGTATGGGACATAACCTCTTTTATAAAAGAAAAACGTCTCCAGCCGCTACAGTAACTTTGCTCACTGGAATTTGCAAATCTGCTTCGACAGGTTTTACGAAAAAGGTCATAACTCCCTCATCCTAACTCGGAATGAGGTGAAACCAAGTGCATTAGAAAGCTAACTCATAGAGGTTTAATTTAATAGGTTGCGGCCCTTCCAGTTCCTTGTGTGCTAAGAGATATGCCCCTTTAAAGTTGACCCTGAAAATCGCATTTTTTGCGATTTTTGAATTTTGATACGGTTGCTCTAAAATTCGGGTTAGACCCATTTCCCACTCAATTTGACCCCCTGAATAAGAATGTGAAGTTGAATTTCCGAAATCATGCACGGATTTTGAGATATATGGAAATTACAATTCTAGGTGTTTCCGAAGCACATTTTCGGGCATTTTTGGGGTCGTTTCACCTGTTGGTGCTGTTGATGTTGTAGACTGAGCTCTACTAGCATTGCCTCCTTGACCCTGTTTAGAAGGACAATCTCTTAACCTGTGACCAGACTGACCACACCTAAAACATCATTCCTTTCCTGCAAGACACTCTCCTGGATGGTTCTTACCACACTTAGGACAAGTTGGGTAGGTTTTAGTGCCTGAAACACTTCCCTGAGACTTAGAGCCTGATGCCCTACCTTTCTGATCATTTCAGAACTTGGAGGATGGAACACTAGTTGATGAAAGTGCTGGAGGGGAAAATTTCTACTGAGACTACGAGCGATTTCCACCAACCGATTTCTGTTGAGAATAATCATAGTTTCATGTCCTAGCCTTCTTATTCTCCTTGGCATGTTCCCTAAGCTTATCACTCTCAACCTGTTGAGCATGAGTCATGAGCCTAGAGATGTTCATATCCCCAGTAACATGGCATTCCTACACTCTATTTTCACCAAGTCTGTCACTCCATACAGAAATTTGTTTATTTGGGCACTGTAATCAACAACCATATGAGGAGCATACCTGAAGAGTTGGGTGAACTTGAGTCCATACTCTTGGACTGTCATGTTACCTTGCCTCAAGTTCATAAACTCCTGAGAGTTTGCCTCACTTAGCTCTCTTGGAAAAAACCTATCCAAAAAGGTCTCATTAAAGCAATCCCAAGTGATAGGCGCTGCATCTGTACCCCTGTTCTCTTTCCACTGAGTATACCAGTTATGAGCCACATCCTTAAGCTGGTAAAATGCCAACTCAACCCGATCATTCCCAATTACCTGCATTACTTCAAAGACCTTCTTGACTTCATTTATGAAGTTTTGGGGATCCTTACCAATCTGCGATCCTAAGAAATCAAGCGGATTCATCCTAACAAAATCTCGCACTCTAGCTGCAGCTAACCCAACATTTGCATTTGCCAGAACTGGAACCTGCTGGTTATTCTGGTTGGTCACACTCTGAGCCAACAACTGGATAGCGTTCCAAAATTCAGCATTCGAAACTTCCTTCTTTGGGACTGGAGGAGCTGCATTTGTGTTCCTGACATTCGCATTCCTGGCTTAGCTTTACGAGGAGGTATGATCTGAAACGTAGATCGTCGAGTTAGAATGAGGAATTAGATCATACCTTACGCACGATAAGAGTAACAACAAAAAATGAAGAGTTTTCCTAAAACACTTTGTAGCCTCCCTCTCATTAGATGTGGTGCGCACTACATACCTATGAAAAGGACTCTACCTAGTACGGCCTTTCAAACATCTTAGGACACTTAAATCTAGTGCTCTGATACCAAGCTTGTCATGCCCGAGGCTACCTCCCGGACGCGGACACGGAACCTAGGATCACGAGTGACCCCAAGCTAACCCTGCTGGCATAACATGAGCATACTAATAGTAAACTAAAGCAATAAATACTGTGCGGAAGCTAATCATGAGATAAATCTGAAATGATGGGGAATACCCATATACTAAATCTGAATAAAGAAATATGAGAGTTCAACAACAAATGAAATATCAAACTCGAATACTAAGCTGAATATAAACTATGTCTGAATATAGTCTCTAACTGACTAGAAGTGCAGGGACATGCCCCAGCTAAATCTAGCAAAACCTGAAACTAAAGACTAAAAGCATAAAATACATCATGTCACTCGTCTTCGAAGAATGAAGACTCACCACTGATGCTGCTGAAATGGAGATTGAGAACCGATCTATGCGTGATCTGACTGCTGAGGGCCAGAACCTACATCACGAGAAGATGTAGCGCAGAGTATGCGTCAGTACTTGAAAGGTACTGAGCATGTAGGATAGAGTAAAGCTGAATAAAATCATAACTGAACCAAAGCATATATTGAGCAATGATATGATACAAACATGATACTAAACTGAGAATACTGAACATGAAATAACTGAATGCAATGACCAAATTTATAACATGCTGAGAGTGAATACTGAACTGTACTGATAACATGGTCAATGCATTAGAGTCTGACTGAGCTGTGGGAGATACCAATAACCGGCATAAAACCACGTGAGCTAAACGTGGAGTCCGATGTATACGCTCAATCGAGAGGACCCATTATACCTTGCCAAGGGTAAAAAGACATGACTGACGTGATCACTAAAATGATGCCCACAGAGGGGACTTACAACCTACGGAGGAACGTAGTTATGGGACTATGAGGGTGACTGACCCTAGTCCAACTCGGTATTACATTTCTCCCAATTGATTAAGTAATTAACAAGTTATGACTGAAATTCTGTAATATGCTGGATAGCTCAAAATACCGACATGCTAACTGAGAATGCAACATTAATATACTGATAGTGACACATTTAAAAACTGAGGCATATATATCTGAAATAATTGAAATATCTTACCTAGCATGTGTAATTCAAGAACTAAAGAAATACATAGCTAGGGTTATGAAATTCATGCAAGAAACGAAGTAATAACATGATAATCTGATTTGGAACATATATATAACTAATTCATGATAATCTGCTGAAATTCTAGAAACCCTAGGTCTAGTTTTAATAAGGGAATCAAGAATCTGACTGAATTCTAGGGACCTAATGGGTGAAAGGAACCCACTTGTGAAATCCCACATACCTGGTGACGAATTCCACAGAGAAATCTTTCGATTTCGGGGTTGGAACTGATGGAATCTTGTTGCGTTCTTGAACTAGGGTTCTTGACCTCTATCTCCTTTTACGCTCTAATTTTTCTAAGTTTTGATTAATGATTTGACTAAGGTAAGTTCTAGTTATGTTTCTAGGCTAAAATTGACCAAAACCACGTAGTTTAGGATTTAAACAACGTAGTTTAGGGGTCCAACACATAAGGAAAATACTAAAAGACCCCTAACTTAACTGTTGTCGAGGTCACCGACGGACGGGACTGACAAACCGTCGAACGACTGACGGTCCGTGTTGGTCAACCGTCGATCATTACTGGGGGCTGAAATTTAAGGCGTCGATCCACGAATATGGACACGGTCCGTGACCTGATCTATAGACCGTAGGTCCGATAGTGGGTCAACACTTAGCCGAAGTTTCTCTAGGGTCCTAGGGAAGGGTTGCAGTCGCGAACCACGGACCATCAGCACGGGTCGTGGGTCACCCTATGATCCGTGGGTTGCACCTGTAATTTCTGGAAATCTGCACTAAGGTTTGTTTTCGGATACGGGGTGTTACATTGATATTCCATAGCAAACATAAAAGTTGTTATGGAGCAAATTTATGCAAATTATAGCTATAACATACAAATATGATTTTCATGTTTGCTAAACCTAAAATTTACTCTTAATTAATTAGATTGGGATTTAAGATTTTTAAAATATGGGTTCATCACTAATAAAAGGAGAAAAAAGAATATATTAAGTGAGAATTTATAATTGTTCTTTTGGATAAACAATAACTTAGCATTCAATTAAGTGCATCATTTAGTTCTTTTGAAGCATGGATATTTAGCCGATAATATTATAATAGTTTAAAAAATATGTACATATAATATATCTAATTTATCGAAAAGAATATGAATTCTCATTATCACTCCTCATTCTATGGAGTCTGATTTTCTGTCCACGTGTTCTAAGTATCCAACGTCCTATCAATCTATATTTCTATATTTTTATATCGCTTCTGAATGAATACAAGTTATAAAGAGTATATGTATATATCAAATATAACTTGTATCATCATGTATTTTTGTATCGCGAATGAATACAAGTGAAACAATTTGTTTGTATCGATTATCGGATACAACCTGTATCAGACTATATTCATTGAAACAACCTATATTCATTGAATACAACTTATATCTAACATCTCTCTCACAAATCTCACTCACCTCTTTCCTCTTGTTATGGATGGTAAATACTCAAACTACAGCTATACATTTCTAATCATACTCAAATTAGAGTCATTTCAGAAAATTCATTTTATCTTATCCACTTCCCGTAGTTGAAATAAATTAGTCTCAAAATTATAATGTCGAGATAATTTTATACACTAACCAAACCACCCTTCAAGGCGTTTCAGCAATTATACATATAATAATAGTAGGCATCAATTATGCATATGAACATTAAAATATTGTGCAAGACTTTCCAAAGATAATTTATGGACAGGATTAAAGGATGGGTGGGGCTTCCAATTCTCCAACTTTTCGGTCACCGACCTGGAGAGTGACTGTCTTTTTAGCGCCGCACCCTATCTATACCTGCAAATAAATCCAATTCCACGTGTCACACTTCTATTGCCTATGCGCCTATGATGAGCTGGCCAATTTCTAAATTTAAAATTTATATATATTTAACAAATTTATAAATACAAAATTACCTTGCAATTTTGAGTGAACGCTTAAATTTGTATAAAATTGAACAAGTAAAATACGCGTTTTACGTGGCATAATACATGTAGGACGTCACTAGGACACAAAATGGCCATTTAGGACACCACATAGGACGAATGCATGCGTCCAGAGGCGGAACCAGAAATTTCATGAAGGGTGTCTAGGTGCTAAAGTGAGTGTGTTCTTTTTAAAAAGTGAAAAAAAAAATCGCCAGAAATTTTACGAAGGGTATCCACATGCTAAAGTGAGTCTGCTCTTCTTAAAAAGTGAAAATTCTGTTAAAAATTTCATGAAGGGTGTCCAGGTGCTAAAGTGAATATGTTTTTCTTTCAAGGCACCTGAAACCACTAGGCTACATCATATTGTTGTGTCAAGGGTGTTCAGAATATGTTATTATCCATTTTAGTATTATTTTACTTGTATATACGATATAATTTTTCGACAAAGGATATCCAATTGGACACTTTGACATGAGTGTAGCTACACCACTGCATGCATGTATCTATTTGCTTAATTTTATGCAAGTGTCTACTAATTAAAGAGCATAAATGTTAATTAAGACCAAATTAATGAGTATATTTATATTATATATTATGCTTTAAACAAAAAATTTTATATTTAACAGAAACCGCATGTAGGCTACTAACTCCACTCCTATATATAATTCATATGAAAAGAATATCGTGTTATTATAGAGATCACTCCTCATTTTCTAGAGGACAAAAATGAATATATTTATTAGAGAACAAAATTTATTTAAATATAATTGATCATATCCGATTCATCTTTCAAAATCATATTATTTTCTCCTCCACATATTCTGTTGACATACATAATAACAGCAAAAAGTTGAAACTGACATCATCTCACACGATAAGATAATTGTGAGTAATAAACTTTAAATATTGTATATTCATTCTCAACGTATTATGGGCACATTGGACAATATGAATGAATATATAATCAAAGGCTTCAACAAATATTCCACATGCAAAACTTAAAATAAATAAAAAACTTGATATACCAGTCAACTTTGTCATCTAAAATTGATATTTCTCTTGTAATGAAAGTGGCTCATATATACCCGTATTGTTATATAAATGGCTCACATATATTCTTTTTCTCCTATAGAAGAGAAACAAATATTTTTAATTTAATTTTTTGATTATTTTTTTAATTATTTTTTAATTCATATGAGGTATATTTGATCCTCATCACATGTGTGTGTTTTTTTGGATTTTTTTTCAACGACTAATTTAAATTTTTATTTTGATAGTAAAATTAATTTATGTTTCACTATTTTTCTTGTAAAATTTATTATAGATACCCCAATTGTTTTACAAATACAAAAACTAATTACATTATTGCCAAAAAAATAGTTTTAAGTTATAATATAGCCACACAAAAATTTGTTTAATTTTTTTTCCTTTACACTAAAGAATGAAAAAAAAATAGGAATAAGAAACTCAAATAATGATAATCAAAGGAGTTAAAAAATAATTTATGTATGAAAAAGATTAAAATATACCTTGAACTTTGCTAGAAGGATCATATATACCCTATATGAATTTTAAAAAAAAATTAAAGTCAAAATATAAATTTAAAGCTAATTTTTTCATTTATGTTAGATGAAGGGTATATGTGAGCTCCTTTTGTAATGATAGGGTATGTGTGAGTCATTTGTATAACAGTAAGGGTATATACGAGTCATTATATCTAAAGCCACTAAATATAATATAACAACATTATATTATTGGTTCTAAATTTTTTATTTGTTGTAGTGTTGAGAAATTAAATAGTGTTACAATATTATCAATTTTTGAACTTACATTTAACTTTTTTTATATAAAAAATTTGAAAAAAATTAAGCCTATCCTTTTCTCACTCTTTAATTGTAAAATATCGCGTGAAAATGAAATTAAAGACTAGTGGAAGAGAGTCATTTATTGGCAAGTGGATTCTTTTGTGAAAAAAATAGATAAGAGCATGATTCATGAAGTGTAGAATGCACTTTGTATAAAGGACTAATCATAGTTCATAGTTCTTTCTCATATAGGGATAACAATTTAGCAAATTGAAATAAATTGGAGGGGATTAAAATGGGTTAAGATTTAATTTATGAATTTAAATTTGCTTCAGTTAAGCTGAGTTAGATCAAAATGAGTGAAGTAATGAATTATACGTCCAATTTTTATTAAGTTATAACTGTTTTATTTTCTCTTTTATAAATTTTTAGTGCCTAAAAAAATTATGTTTTTTTTAATGATTATATATAACATATTAAATTAAAAAAATTAAAAATATTTTGATAAGATTTCTGAAAAATCAATTTGAATGAATTGAAATTATTTGAGTTAATAAATAGGCAGGATAATAATCAATCCAGAATTAAACGAGTTAGATTTCTCCATTACGTGTTTGTCTTGTCTTCTTTTTTTTTGGGTTTTGGACGGAAATATTTGAAAGTGACTAAAAGCTTATCGACCATTAAAATTCATCAATATTATCCTTAAAGGAAAAATTACAAAAGTATACTACTTAAGCCTTCTATTAACAAAATATCAATATACTATATTTAATTACAAACTAAGTTTTTAAATTACATACATAACACAACATTTAATTTTTTATTTTACTTTAAAAAAATTATCGAATTTTCTCTCTCTGACTTTTAGTAGTTCGTGCCATATTATGTGGAGTGTAATTAGGTATTTAATTTTATCATATATTCTCTCTCATTAAACAGACCCACATCCACACGTTTGTTTATTCCTCTTTTATTTCCTTTTTTATGTTTTGTAGTAATTTATTGGGATTTCTTTTATATAAAGATTTGTGGTACCAATAAAGTTGTTACAGTACTATAATTGAGGTATAGTTCCAGGAAATATTACAAATCCCTTTTCACACGTTTCATTATTTTTTATTTTCCTTTTTACGTTTTGTAGTCATTTTTTCTGTCCATATTGATTTATTCCTTTTATTTAAAGATTTTTATGATACCAATAAAATTAGTACAATTATCTATAACTAAGTTATTTCCAAGATATATTAGGATTCCTTTTTTCAGCGGTATATTGAGATAACCCTTCAATTTTATTCATCCATATCTCTTAAACCTTACATCTTCTTCACTTAATCGCTTGTCATTCCAATTAACCAGAGGCCTCACCATAATTTCTAACGCCTAACCATCCATCTTCTTCTTATCAAATTCTAACGCCTAACAATTTTTTTACTTGAACAGAATATGTTAATTCTGGTAACAGTCCAAACCAAAATATTAACTTTTTATAGTTTTTTTTTTACAATTCACCGTTATAGGTTGGTATATAATTCAAACATTTGAATTACTTTATACAACCATTATTATGTCAATTGGTTTTAGTATTACTCAAATATTATACCAAATCTGTTTTATTTGTGCTATTTGTTTTCATTCAATGTTTTAGTTTGCTATATATACCATTAAGTTTACCAAGTTTTGTGTAGTTTTTATTATAAGTAAACCAATTTTTTTACATTAACAGAGTGAGTTTTTTTTCTGGTATCATTCAAACCATGATTTTAACTTTAAGTAGTTTTTTTCAAATTTATTGTTTTAGGTTGCTATATAATGCAAACATATGATCCCTACATACGACCATTATTATGTTCCTATATGTTTACCAATTTTCGTTCCTATTTTAACGTAAGTTCATCAAATTTTTCCTTTAATAGATTGTATTTATTATGGTTCCAGATTAAACCAATGTATTAACACACATCATTTTTTCAATAGTCCTATATTTTTTCAAATAATTGATTTAATCAACTTTTCACACTAACATAGTCTATTATTTCTGGTAACCAAGTTCTTCACATTAACTAGTTTTTAATTATTCTTGTTTTAGGCTGGAATTATACCAAGCTCACTTGCTCATTTACAACACGATTATTAAATGAGTTCATGATAGCCATTAATAACAATTACGGATTCAATAATATTAATAAGATACCAAATAGTAATCAACTTTCAAATAAGGCTTCATTGAGTTCAACTGTATAATCAAATAAATGAGTTCAACTGCATAACTTTCTGCAAAGTAAAAATAACAATAAAAATACTATAACGCTAATTCTTATGTGATTTTTTTGGGCAAGTCTTCTTGTTATGCCCAGATAAACCACATTCACTAGAGGGTGACTTTTCTTTTCTTCCCCTTTCTTTCAGTGAATTCCTTTTTGCGATCATTTTTTGGTGGTCTGCTTAGCTGCTTTCTTGCAATTGGTGGTAACATTACCTCTTTCAAAACATGTGATGGAACATCCCAAGTGCTTTCGCAAGTCAAGGGTTCTATTGGTATTGCATATATATCCTGATAATCCTTATTACTATAATAAGCGGAATAGTAGTCATCGCGATGTTTATTCCTATATCTGATAGCAACAATTGCATGACTACAAGGGATCTCATCATGTTGAAATCTGCCACAACAGCACATACCAGTATTCAGACATACTATAAACTTCTTTGCACCATCTATAACTGTATGAAGGTATTCTGTTGATGAGCATACCTTAAATTTAAAACATACATTATCAATAATAATACCAAAACATACTATGTATAATATAGTATTGTTGATACTTACTATGTATTGAATTACAAACTCTTAATAATTTGCTTACTACATCCATATATTTAAACATCTTGGTAGTTACATTGGTAATTGATGGCACACAACTAAGTTTTGTTTTTGATACACTCTAGTAAGTAACTAACTTTTTCACCAGTTACTGTACTAATAATAAATTGGCATACTTGTGGTAATTCACACTAACAGGTATACCAAATAATTTATTATACCAATAAACATATCATAAGTATTCTGTCCTTTAAGGTATTACAATTTAGACCAAAAAATACATCAACACATACCACCAATTCATAGAATCAACTATTCGAGCATAAGTACCAGATCACATACCAATCAACATATTATCAATTTTTCAATTTATTATATATACCAGTTCAGATAATTAAAATACACCAAAAATGTACCAATATATTATCAATTTTTCAATTTATTTTATACACCAATTTAGATAATCAAAATAAACCAAACAATGTACCAAAATATTATTTTATTGTTGTATTTTATATACCAAATAATACAACAAAATACACATATACATGCACCTACAATCTTACTTGCAGTTGGTATGTGTAACACCATATCACATATCAAAAGTAACTATTGATACAATATGTTAACATACTCCATTCAACATACCAATTTAAACACACAATTTATGATGTTATTTTAAGTTGTTGCATTAATCAATTAAACCTAAAATTTAAAAAAAATCCTATTCGACAGATCAGATTACAATAAAAATCATATGAAGTTGTTGTAATTACACCAAAATCGTTAACATAAAACAACGAATCAATACCAAAAGAATAAAAACCCAGATGTTGTGAAAAACTCAATATTATTTCACAAACAATTGATAAATTTTAATATTTATTTAATAATTAAACCAGCATATTGATGCTCCAGAACATCAAACAAATCATATGAATTTACATTCCACCAAAATCAACAAAATAAACCAAAAGAATAACTACAAAAAATATTAAAATCGGTATGTTGTGAAAAATCAAATACAACCACGAAAAAACCCACCATATGAATTATTTTTTATCAATTACCTGAAGAGTCTCATCGCCCGCTGTGTTGAATTAGAATTGAAAAATTATTGGTATGCATTTTGGATCGTCGATCTTAGTAGAGAAGGGTTTTATTTTTGTATGAAACCTCTCTTCATGGGAGATAATATAACAAATTGGAGTAAATCAAGGAAAGTAAAATAATTGGAGAAATTTAAGGGATACGTGATATTTGTGGTTGACTTGGTAAACGTTTTTTAAAAAAAATAAAAATTCTAGTTTTGAAAAAAAAATATTGTTATATAATTGAAAAAAAAGTATTGCTATATTGATGTAATTAAAGACTTTAAGTTGTATATTTAAGTTTTTTCCCTTAATTAAAAGGGGGAGAATGGAAAATTTAAACAATCTAGTTTCCAAGAAAAAGCAACTTAATGTTTAAAAATAGAAACATAACTTTAATTTTTCTGGATGAAAAAATTCAGAATATTTCAATTATTGCTTTTATTTATTATCTGAATATATCAAAAAAATGTGCGGTCTAATAATATTATTATTTAAATCACTAACGTCATAATATTACTAATATTATTTGAACCACTCCTATCACAATATTCGTAGCATCATTCCCTGTCTCCCTAACTCTTTATATATATATATATATATATATATATATATATATATATATATATATATATATATATATATATATATATACCCATATATGTGCATTTTATATAGGACAATTTTTTTTGTCTTTCCAACGAGTCTTTTATTTTATTTGGAAGACAATTTCAAATTCATGACTGACACATTATATCTTTTTAAAATTTTACTTATTCACCACTTATTAGTCCATGAAAATTGTGATTTTTTATATTATTTTTTCATGTTTAATTGATCAAATTTTTTGAACTTTATTTATTCATGTTGATACGTATAATTAAAATAAGAAATATATACTACTGATAGTTATAATTAGCAATAAATAGCTTAACATTAATTAGCATTTAATAGACAAATAAATAAGATTAAATTTTAGAAATATCAAACATAAAAGTCATATTTGCGCTCTATAGCTAAAGTTTTGTTATTTGTGCTACATAGCAAACATAGTTTGCTAATGGAGCATATGTTTTGTATAAATCGCAGCGATTTGTATAAATCGAGCGTTTGTGTCTATGAAAATTGTGTTGTATATGTGTATGCTTTTTGTGTTAGGCTAGAGTAGCGAACGAGATTAGGAGAGAGAGGAGAGAGGTGAGCGAGAGAGGGCAGAGAGTGGAGTGAGGTGAATTGTATATGTATATTTGTTAGATAATTGTATATATGTAACTACTACGTATATGTATCAATGATTGTGTTTGTATATCTGCATAAAATTTGAATTTGTATACAATTGAATCGAGTTAAAACATTTGTATTTGTATATCCAATCTCTCTCTCGCTTCATACAAACACAAACTATACATTGTATTTGTATAATTTGTGTTTGTATAAAACGAGAGAGAGAAAGGCAAAATAAAACTAAGCAGGGGAAGATTTGTATTAGTATAATTATAAGTGTATAGGACAGAGATATATGTACTTGTATATCCAATCTCTCTCACTTTATACAAACACAAACACAATTTATGCATTTGTGTTTATATAAAGTGAAAGAGGTAAGGGAGAGAACTAAGAGTGGCGAGCGAGATTCAGGGGAGAGGCGAATGACAATGTGTTTGCTGCGAATTGAAATTAAATGAAACTGCAGTTATACCATTTATTTTGAATTAATAGTTTGCTATAATGCGCAATTTTTCCAAATAGGCACAAAATGGCCCAAATTAATAAAGGGTAAATTACATAAATCCCATAGTTTTAATATGAAATTACAATTTATCCCTAATAAGTTTCTAATTACATTAATCCCTTAAAAATTTACAAAAATGGATACAATAATTGAAGCTCGAATACATTAATATGTAGCTCGGATATATTAAATATTGGCTCGGATACATTAATATGTAGCTCGGATACATTAAATACTGGCTTGAATACATTAATATGCAACTCGGATACATTAAAGAAATAAGGGATTTTGGAGATTTTTAAAAGTAATAGGAGATAATGGAAATAAGTGAAGCAAAATGTGTGTATTTCTGTAATTTGTCGATTAATAAATAACATTTTAATAGAGTTTTTTTAAAATTTTCCTTGTGTAACCAACCATCACTAAACAACAAAAATAACGGAAACATGGGCTAGTTATTTAATACATAATTTTAACTCCAAATTGATATTAACGATTCAGTTTTCATGAATTGCACCAATCCAAAAACATTCATGCATCCAATATAAAATATCAATAAGGATCTGCAACAAACATCACAAATTATATATACAATACGTAACCACCTAAAAAAGTAAATTATATATTTTCATATGTTTTTTTATTCGTTACTTAATAAAAAATTTCCATGTCACTCCCTGAGCCTATACCCTGGACGTGATCGACACTCGAGAATCATTGTTGGTCCCCAAGCGAACCCTTGACCTGACTGACTACTTAGCGGAAGACTTACTCAAGTGATAAAAGACTTAAAACAAAAAATTTGAACATTTAAACTCAAAGAAAAAAAACTCTACTCAAACTGCCTGTAAAATACTCAATAACATAAGTGTAATAGTTTGCAAAACATCTCCAGGAAAAGTAAATACTGAAAGACTCCTCAACTCTATCTATCTATGAAGCCTCTATTACTCAAGATGGATGTCGGGGCAAGACCCACGACATCTCAAGACAATGGACTAGAAAATAAATGTGAAGTCCCCCATAATGCGAGGAGGCTCACCCAAACTATCTGAAGTGCAAAGTGATCTCAACGAAATGCTTGTTGATGATCCTGAACACATGTATCTGCATCATAATAAGATGCATGTCGAATGACATCAGTACATTGAATGTATGGGTATGCAATATGACTGAATAAACAAATAATTGAAAGCAACTCAATTGAATCAATACATGAACATGAAGTGAAAATCATTTAAGCTTTATCATGAGATATGCAATAAATGAAATCAGCGTTTGGACATGTGATTTCAAGTTGATTTCATCTCATGATTTTATATCACGAGATGTCCCAAATTTTCCAAAAAAACATGTTGGAATTCCAAATCATGATTTGAAAATTTTCAAATATAAAAATTAATCCACAAGTTTATATTTTGTTAAAACCCCACATTTATATCTACAACCATTTATTTCATATGTAAACAAAAAATTTAATTCATACTACTTTTAAACAATTTATATCTCATATAACAATTATTCTCACCAGTTACCAACATAAAAATTGGTATCCCTTCAAATCAATTCCTACTTTACTATTTATGTTCACCAAATTCATTATTTTCGATCAAATTTATTTACCAACCAAAGTCCAATTTTGAATTGAAATAACGTCTTATCAATAAATGTTGTATTTTTTTTTAAGAATAACTTTGTGATAGTATTATGCGTTTTTATAAACTTTTACTTATTTGATAAGTCTTTACGAAGAACTAAGACAATTTTAATACCAATCTATAATTTTTATTTGTATAACTTACATAAATTCATAGTGTAAAACCTAAATTACCTTCTATCCCTATTCTTTTTCTAATTACACAAATCTCATGTTTTTTAGGCATTTCAGATACATAATTAAGGATGCAGATACATTATTGTTGATACATTAAGTATCAATCTGTTGCACTTATTAAGGAAAAAAAAGCTGAAAAATAAAATTAAGATCTCATAATATCCATCCGTTGGACTAATTAAGGAAAAAAAAAAACTGAAAATCAAATTAAGATCCCATAAGTTGTGCTATTCCATTCCAAATTATTGTCAAAAATTCAATCATACAGTGTAACAAACCAAAAAATTCAAAAATTAAATTTCTTCTTCATGTTCATTGTTCTCTCCGTTTCATCCATTAGCCAAAAATTTTATACGATACATAATGAATATTTCGATCTTGTTACGTTTCTTCTTACTTTCAATCACACAAAGATAAATCCTAACAGAACGAAGAAGATCAAATTTTCAAATTTCTCCCCCCCCCCCCCCCCTATTCAACGTAGAAACCTTTCAGATTTGATTCAAAAAAATTTGTCGAAATTTTGAGTAAGCGAAGTGAGTTATGAAGGATACAAAAGTGTTGGAATTGTTGTTGGACAAACAATTTCTTTTGTGAATCTTCAAGTTCATCAAAGATCCTTTCAATTTTGATTCAAATTGTTGAAAATTTTGAGTTTCAAATTATTCTCCTAATTCATTGAAGCTCCTTTCAATTTTGATTCAAAATTATGATTTTTTTTTTGAAAAGATACATCATGAAGATCCTTTCAATTTAAATTGATAAGTGTTGTATTTCTACTAGATACATTAAACAAGAAAGTGTTGCCCATAAGATTTTAGGTTTGAGATCGATACATTATTGTTTGGTAATTGTTATGTATCAGATACATTTAGTATGAATTCGAATTTACATATCATGCCTAAAAATTTAGTGCATGATACATTATTATTTATGTATCTTATTTTGTTTGATAAATACTATATTTTATTTTATTTTAAAAATATTATACATGTAATTGTTTCAAATAGCATATTTTTTGCGTGTGATATATAACACAAAGTTTATGTATCAAGTACATTTATATTGAACACGATAAACACTAATTGAAGATTCAACAACATTAGAGTTATGCATAAATACCTTAATTATGAAATACATTGCATAAAATAAAGGCTATTGTAGCAGTGATGTATCAGATCAATGATAACACTAAAAAAAACTAATTTAAGAATCAAAATAAATGAGATACATTGAAAATATGTATCTTTGGTAGTGATGGACGTGCAATGACAGATCCAATTTTTTTCTTTCTTTTTGGGGCGTTTTTGAATAGTAGATTTATTAGAACTCGAGCATGCATCCATCTTCGACTTCTCTGCTCTCAAATTCTTCATGATTAATGGGTTGTTTCGATCGATTTTCATAAAAGTTTACATCCTCATAATCAAATTGGGTAAGCCCAATACTAAAAGAGGGGAATTCATATGTATCAGAAATTTGTAGATGAAAAGGCTGATACATGATAAATGATACATTTTGTAGAATTTTTGTATCAATTTTCAATACTAACTAAGGTTATGTATCAAAACTAATATTTGAACACGATACATTGTGCATGATAAAATTATAATGTATCATAATGTTGAAACGAAGACATTATACATTAGTTTAAGAAACAAAATAACTAGATACATTAAAAATGTGAACCCATATGTATCAGGAAAGATGAACAACCAAAAAATTAAAAAAAAAGTCAACAATCTAATCAGCGGAAAGCAAAGAAAAAAAACTGACGAAGAAATCCTCATTTGCTCTGGATCAACTCTCGTATCTTTTTTCCATTGTCAACAAATGACGTCACCTATGAATCTCGATCCAAAGCCCTTACCATAGCCACCACTATCTCGACATTTTCCCCTTTTTAAGCATTTTTCCATAGTTGTTTTATAAGTCGAAGATGTATCCTTCTTGAACTAATTGTGTAAACCCAAAAAACTGAAAGATCGAACCAATAGAATGAAGTGTATCAAGATCGCCATTAGAAATTCCTAGAGCCATTCCAAATGCACTCCAAGATGAACTTTGTGCATTAGCAAGGTTTTTCCACATCTCTTACATAAAGAGACTGTGAGTAAAAGATTCAGTAATTTTTTAAGATGAAAAAATAAAAAATAAAAATAAAGAAATCGAAAAGTGAAGTGATTGAAAGAAATCTACCTCTTGAATAACTTGAAATCATTAATTGGAAAGAGAATATTTGAAATTCAAACATTGATTAATGAAAGTAACTATGGAGAGATTTGTGGAGTGAAAAAAGGAAGGAAAATCTTGGGTAGAAGATTTCAAATTAATGTATCCGGAAAAAGGATTGATGGGAGCAAAAAAAAGGGATTTTTGTTATTTTTTGAAATGGTAGAAAAAAATAAGAAAATATAATGATGTGTAGTTAGGTAATTTTCCCTTTTTATTTTACTAACATACCATAATATTAAGTCAAACTTGATTATTATAAAATACATATTACTTAAATAAAGTTTGACCAATTAAGTATAGTCATCATTTTATATTTATACTCCTAAGTATAAGATTCTGTATTTATTAGAACCCCCCACCCCCCCCCCCCACTCCCCTGCCCTTTCCTTTTCTATCCTACTTGGCTACACCTCAAGTAAGTACTTCTTCCTTCTCTTCTTCTTTAAACCCACAACTTTGTTTTCTCCAAATATTTAAAAAAAAAGTGTTGCTTTTATCATACCCAAATTCCAATTTGTCCATTCATGTAAGTTTTTTTTTTTTTTTTGGATCATCTACATCAATGGAACATAAATTTTTAATCAAAATTATTTTCCTCTGTTATTTTTGGCACCCTTTATTTTAGCTAATGTGATAAATATTTGAGATCAGAATTTTCTGGATAGGCTAAATTCATGGAAATTTCTTTGATTTTTTTTTTTTAACTGTACAGGTTTTTTGAGCTGAAAGCTTGAACAATTATAGAGGGGATTTTGAAGAGATTTGAAGATTTTTTTTTTTTTCTATCTGCTATAAGGTATGTTGTTGTTAGTCTGTAACTTATTTTTATTATTATTATTATTATTATTATTATTATTATTATAAGTTAAAAGGATTATCAAGTTTGGATTATTTTATTTTCTGATAGAGAATTTTCTCAGTTTAATTTTACTATATCATAAATTGATAAGAAATAAATTGTTTGGTACTAGTTATGTAGCCTATAATTCAGATATGTTTTTTTTATCTTACCCAAGACCATTTATTTTGAAAAAAATATTATTATTTTTAATCAAGGGATGGAAATGGAACCGTAGGATCTAGAGTTTTCTCGTAATTTTTAACTTTCAGAAATTTCTAATTATAGTTTTTTACTATAATTTATATGGATTGTTTATCTTGCTTGATTTCTATTGTTATAACCATGATATTCGGGCCAACTTATGTTTGCCTTTGATTTGTTTTATGGACATTTGTCATCTTCCATCAATCATATATATTAGATAACTCTGTCCATTAAAACGAGACATATGAGAAAAATTATGGGTGTGTGTTTGGCGTGAAGGAAAATAAGTTGATTTTTTATTTATTTTCTAGTGTTTGGTAAGCAAACAAGAAAATAATATACCAAGTGTATTTATGTGGTATCTATCAAAACATTATGGCGGCGGAATGGGATGGGGAGTGAAGGACCGAGGTTCGTTTTGCTAGAGAAAACATTTTCCAAACATTTTTGACTAACCAAACACCGGAAAATTGAAAAACATTTTCTGAAAACTATATTCCTCCATACCAAACACTCTTAGTATTTTTTTTTTAAAATCTCTGATGGGATTTAAACCTGAGACCTGTCTTGAATCAGCCAATGCCAAGGCAACAAGGCTAGCATCAAACCTACCTGCCGAGAACCCTCCAACATTCCTACCAAGGTTCCCATCCCCGATGACAGAAGAAGGACGTAACAAGACCTCGTAGTTTTCAACTTAATTCATTGACCACTAGCTAGTGCTGCTTGATTTTTGCAATAATTTAAAGATAAAGCCTGCCACATTTTGATTATAGAAAGGAAATTAGTCAAGGAGAGCAAAGCTTTGATCTATTAATAAATAAATGTTTGTATATCATTTTATAAGATTTGTGTATTTTATTTGTTTGAATAAAAATGAAGTTTTTAGGACTTGTCTGGCAATTTCTTTCTTATGTTTTGCTTCTTTGTCTAATGGTACTTGTGAATGTTACTTAATTTTGGGTTTTGAAAAAAGCATGAAACAGGCTTCTAACTTTGAAGGGAAGAAAAGTTAGTTAAAGCAAATAGAGAATTTAGTATAAAGTTATTAGTCCTTAAGATATTTGAAGGCTCTTACTGTTGGTTCTTTTTGAGCTTTTATTCCATTATTTCTTTTTACTCCCCTTTATTTGCTTAAACTACAATTTAAAAGGATGCCAATTTCTTTCTTTTTTGAAAAAAATACTTTGGCATGACAAATACTAATCAACAACATAGAATTGTTAAGAAAGGAGCCTTGACGTAGCTAGTAAAGTTGCTACCATGTGATCGGGAGGTTACGAATTCGAGCGGTGGAAACAACCTCTTGTAGAATTGCAGGGTAAGACTGCGTACAATAGAACCTTGTGGTCTGGCCCTTTCCCGGACCCCTCTCATAGCGCAGGCTTAGTGCGGTAGCTACCCTTTTAGCATAGAACTATTGAATTGGGTTGGATTATTTGAACTTGATTTGCTATATTATATGGTAGAGTGGGTTAGAGTCCCACATTAGTTGGAGAATGGGTCAGGGGTTTGCTTATATTGACTTGAAGAATTCTCCTATCACGAGCTATTTTGGGGTTGAGTTAGATCCAGGTGCCATATATTAACATGGTATCAAAGTCAGGTCCATCTCCGTTTATACTTCTAGTCCACTCTCTAGTTGTGCCTGTGTGTGAAGAGGGTGTTAGAGTCCCACATTGTTTGGAGAATGGATTGGTGGTTTGCTTATATGGAGTTGGGCAATCCCCGTCATGAGCTAGCATTTGGGGTTGAGTTAGGTGTTATATCTTTACAATATTATAATGGATGTCTAGTTTGTTAGATATTCCTGAGTGAAGCTTGAAAGTTTGTAACTTGTTTTTTTTGCCTTTTATTTCATTCAATAGGTGGTCGTGATATTTCTTTGTTGGATAAATATTTGGACTAGTAGTTGATGGCATCACCAGACTTGCATACCTCTTGGCTATCAGCAGCTGTTGAATCTTTTGGTGGATCCTTCAACATACGCATAGAAGAAGGCGCAGCTGACAGTGTCGAATTTTTTGATGATCCGACGTCTCCTGTTTGTAATCTACCTACTAATATTCCGAAACCTCCTCCAGTTACTGGTAAAATTCAGTCAAGAGCCACTGTTCCTCGACAACTTGCTAATTCTGATTGTGTCCCAAAAGATACATGGGACAGGCTCTTCAAAGAAGGATTTGGTGCAGATGTACATGTAATTGCAGAAAATGGATCAGTTATTCCAGCTCATTATGCCCTTCTGGTCAGTATTCCCTTAACAATATCCTACCAATCCCATACCGTACACATCTTTTTCGTTGAGGCATTCACTAGATCACTGTTTTGCACTGAATTGGGATTTTATAGAAAGTCGAACGTTTTAACTTCTTGTTTTGTCTGTCAGGTTTTCTTTATTAACAATGCCCATTATTTATTGTTCTTTCTCCCTCGTCATTTCCATAGACTGTTGCATCTCCAGTGCTGGGGAATCTTCTGCAGCAATCCAAAGTAAGGAATGGTATTAGATGCATAAAGATCGCTGGGGTACCTCATGGCGCGGTCTATGTATTCATCCGTTTCCTCTACTCAGCCTGGTATGCAGAAAGTTTCACCTTCTAGCTTTATTGAATCTTTTAGTGAGTTTATTATTGCTGATAAAAATGCTTATCCAACATTAGCTATTCAGGATAAGAATGGTACGAATGATCTTAAATTTCTTAAACATATAATTGAGTCAAAGGGAAATGTTTGCATAGCATCATAAATTTATGAAGATCTCCGACATCAAAGCTATTTACATGGTACTTTTATCTACACATAAAGTCATTAATGTCACCTTTTTCACCTAATGCAGTTACGACGAAGGAGATGTAAAGAAGTTTGTTCTGCATCTGTTGGTCTTATCACATTTCTACTCAGTACCATCACTCAAAAGAGTGTGCATAAACCATTTGGAGCAGGGTTGGTTGACCTTGGATAACGTGATAGATGTCCTTCAGTTGGCGAGGGACTGTGATGCACCACGGCTTACTCTCTTTTGCATTCGTATGGTTGTGGGGAACTTCAAGAGAATATCATCTACTGAGGGTTGGAAAGTAATGAGACGTGCTAATCCCGCACTTGAACAGGAACTTTTAGAATTTGTTGTTGAAGCTGATACGGTAAGATGGTTACTGCAATTTGTCTAGAGAATATTACATTCTCCTTGATAATTTGAACACCCAGTGATTTGTCCCAGATCCACTGAATGTCATTTGGAGTATATTGATGGGCATAGATAATCTTCTTATTGTTTGTTTTTCAGAGAAAACAAGATAGGCTTAAGAAAATTGAAGAGAAAAAGGTGTATTTGCAGCTGCATGAAGCTATGGAAGCTCTGGTTCACATTTGCAGGGATGGGTGTCGAACTATTGGACCTCGTGACAAGGTGCTTAAAGCAAGCCCAGAGGCCTGTAGTTTTCCTGCATGCAAGGGGCTGGAGTCTCTGGTCCGTCATTTCTCTAGTTGCAAAATTAAAGTTCCTGGTGGATGTGTACGTTGTAAGCGAATGTGGCAGATTTTTGAGCTACATTCACGCATTTGTGAAGAACCTGACTCTTGCAAAGTTCCTCTTTGTAGGTAAGTGAATAAATTTTCTGCTGATAATTTATTAGATAGAATCACAGTTCGTGAAGCGGATAAACATTTAAAGTTTTGTTATATAGTAGATGACTTGCGTGTTGTTAACTTTATCTGCTAGCACTATGCTTATTCACAGTAGATTACATGTCAATTGTTGACATCACCTGCTAGCACTATGCTTTAACGGCTATCGACTTTAGTTCTGTGCCTTGCATTTCAAACTATTGCAGGGCAAGTAAATGTTTCTTAGCATTAAGGATGACTAATTGTATATTTTTGAAGCATCTTTGTTGTATAACTAACACTCTACCTTTGAAGCATCTAGATGAAGTCAGGTCGTGAAAGTTGAAAAGTCAAAAAGTTTCAATATCTAAACATGTAAACCTACTCATTTTTATCAAAAGAGAAGCTGTGTTGTAGCCCTACTCGTATTGGCAGTATATCCAAAAAATACCAAACTACTATTCACAGTACCATATCTAGTTTAAAATGGACAAATGAGTGTTACAAGATGCATGGTATGCATATATTTAGCCGTTGACCATTTCTGTTAAACTCGTTGAACCCTTGAGAATCAGCACAGAATTATAAAGGACGCGTGTTGCTTGGAATAGTAGTGATTCTCAGTTTGAAAACTAAAATCCTGTAAATGTTGGTCAACTGCTTTCCTTCTGTTTGTATCGCTCACTTCAATCATCCACCATTAACAATTGTCAACTTTTTATTGCTTCAGTCATTTCAAGGAGAAAATGCTGCAACAGACCAAGAAGGACGAGGTGAAGTGGAAGGTGTTAGTAAGCAAAGTGAGAGCAGCAAGGAATGCTGTGAGTTTATTCTCATCTCGGTGGTCATCTTTTTAATGACCATAGAATAGTGTTATATGATGCTTATAACAACATATGGCCAATATTTTAGCTGGCCATAGAAGCTGTGTTAATTACAGCTATTCACAGATAGAATAATGTAACCGTTTCTATTTCTGATTAATTTATGGCCGAAATTTTATGGTCAGTTGTCCTCTTTTCCATAAAACAATTGATACAAAAAGTTCAAATATATAGCAACTCTATGTATTTTCCAGAGTTAAATCTGTCTTATCATATTTTGAATCAAACAAGAAGAGTATTACTATTTCTTAAAAGAGTATGATACAACTGCACATTTGAATGTTTTTTTTTGCTTAATATTTTTTCCCTATACCATTTATATGTGACAATAAGTGTATAAGATTATAGGTTAGATTATTATCCATTGTTCAGGTATCATAGGTTTATCGGAAACAATCTCTCTACCTCCTCAATGTAGGGGTTAGGTTTGCATACACTTTACCCTCCCTAGTCTCCACCTGGGGGATTACAGTTTTTTATTTTTTATGTTGTTGTAAAGAATCATTGTGAACTTTCAGGAGATAAAAGTTGCTACACCATATTTTCAAGGTCATAGCTTGCCTAGCTAAAATATTACCCAAGGAGGGGTGTTCAATGGCAGGTTCAGCTGAATACATTGCTTTCGCCTAGCTTGAACTATGTCTACATATATTATAATCATATAGTAAGATCACATTCATTTTGAACTCACAACTCTAGGTCCTAGAATCACCACTATACGTTGCAAGCATACGCTAATAACATAACTCGTTAACTCCAACCATCCCATAAACAATAAAATACGATATTATTCACTTCTTCAATATAATACATATAACTTTTTCCTGATATGGTAAGATCTCTGTAGAATACATACAAAATACATATAGGGATGAAGAACTCCAGGATATTTCATCTTCAGAAGAGTTACCTTGTTGCCTTCACTATCGACGCAAAAAACTTGTGAAATATACAATGTTTGCTCTTTTATTTTCCCAAATCTGTGCACACTTGATCAATGATAGAGAGGAAGTCCTTAACTACCATAAATATCCTGATCCGTCGAGCTTCTTCCTTAGCCAAGTCACCATAGAAATATTCTGTTAGCTCCTTTACCATGGATAGAGCAAATTCCTCCTGGGCTTGTATATTCATATTCTCTCCCTCAGCTTTCTTCAAGAATCCATTCATCGACTCGGAAAACTTTCTGCTACTCTCATCCAAAACCAACCCCTGATTCAGCTTTAGAACCTCAGTAATCTTAGCAACTCCTGCTGTTAGTTTTGCAACTTCATTGCTAAGAATATCCGAGTCCATCACAGCTGCTTTCTTCACGTTAGCAAGCTCGTGGCTCAAGGCAGAAATAACTTGAACACCATTTCTAAACTCAGCCTCATCGCGAGATGATAACTCAGCACCTGAAAGATGAGAACCTTCTGCTCTAATAGTTTCATGAAGAACAAAATGCAGAAGGGTGGTTTTTCCATCAGCACCTTTAATATCTACAAGCTTAAGAAGTGTGTCGAGCTTGAAGGCACGTGCATCTCCTCTGTCTGTTCCCATATTCAAACGGTTTCCGGTTCTGAGTACAGCTTCCAGAAGCCTTAGAAATGTTCTGCTATTCCTCAACTCTTCACATGCAATCTGCAACAATGAAATAACAAAAAGAAAGTAACAGAAGTGAAATTTTAAATAACTAAAGGTCCCTAATTCTAAGAGATTCAATATGGAAAACAGAAGCTGACTATTTGTAAAGTCAAGATCAGCGAGAACCTCCGCCCTGAGCAAGCTCAAAACGGGCATTTCCAGCCAGTTTTGAGTTGGGCAGTCGGAGTTTAAGACTCAGCAAAGGGATCAAAATCAACCTAGCTAGGAACTTAAGTAGAAGAGTAAAAGGTAAACTTCAGACTTGAAGTTTACTCATACCACAAGATTTATCATCATACAACTGCAGCGTATGTAGTGTCATTCCATCAATGCAGAGTAGGTACGTGAGTTCATGGATGGAAAGCATAATTTACCTCTAATGTCTGAAATGACCCCTTAAGGTATTCGACCTCAGAATCAAAACAAGCTATGTAAAGCATTGCATCCACCCTCTTGAATGCAAAAGGTATATCAACCACTGCCTTGAGAAATTTCTCTGCAGGGCCTAGTTTGAATGACGATTCATCTTTGATGTTCTTCAGCTTCTGTTCTTCTTCTTTCGTGGGAGCCATCTTCATCAGACTCTCCAGTAGCTCCATTCCAAGTGTGTCAGCACTACCTGGTTTGTTTGTTTTTTTAAGGATAAAGAAGATACATAAGTAGTTCCTTATGCAAAAGCATCTTAATTTTCACTTTTTGACTTAGACTGGGAGGAGGTTCAAGGGGAAAAGAGAATATGTTAAATGAGTAAATATGTAAAACAAAAGGTTTGATTCAGAGCTCATTCATAAATATGAATATGACATCCCAACAAAATAGTACTCCCTCCGTCTCATTTTATGTGGCACTTTTCGGTTTTCAAGATTCAAACAAGTTTATCTGTTTATCTTTGACCGGAAGTTTTTCACAGATCTTTTAAACATTTTGAATTATCAATTATTGTGACTTATAGTACTTTTTACGTAGTTTACAAATATATAAATTTCATTACAAAAAAATTGAAGATTCCATGCGCAAATTTCTGATCAAACTTAAACTGTTTGACTTTCGAAAAACAAAAAGTGCCACATAAATTGAGATAAAGGGAATGCTAGCTATGGCTCAAGATGTTAATAATGGACACATCACTTGGTAGACCAGAATTTAATGTCACCATGTTATAGTAGTGCCAACTAGAATGTGAAACCACCACAGCCAAAATACATTAAAAGGCCTTTAAACTTCTTCATAAAACTCATACAATAATGAGACATAAAAGAAACCAGCATGAGTTTGATCTGTTGGTGAGAGTGCAACGATGTGTGGATTAAGCGCATCTCATGTATAGAAACATGGTATTTAAGTGTAAAAAAATGAGACATCAATTAAATATGACAAAACAAAATAGTTTCGAACCTTCTAAAAGTGCTTCACAAACTTCAGCACTAGTAATTTGAAGTGCTCTCAACAAAATTGCAATGTTCTGAGACTTCTTTAGGTCAAGCAACTGCGTCTCTTGATTCATCACAGGAATAATTGGGAGTCTTACACCATCTTTTGAATTTAAATTTGAAGAATTTATAGTGAATAATGTTTCAATCATCTCTTCATTTAACCTAAAATAGCAACAAAAAAAAAAGTGGGAAAATAAAAAATTTACAAATAAAACCATTCTTCAAGATTAGATTTTTGTTTATCTTGATTAGGAAATATATATTCCCTCCGTCCCAATTTATAAGACACCGTTCGAGTTTCAAGAGTCAAACAAGTTTTTCTTTGACTGCGATTTAAGTATTTTGAATTGTCAATTTTTGTGACTTACGGTAATTTTCAAATGTGCAACTTTTTCCTTTTTAAAAAATAAGGATTCCATGTTTGAATTCGATTAAAATGTTTGACTCTCAAAATTAGAATGGTGCCATTGGGACGGTGTACCAATGAAATGAACTAAAACCCCTTGACAACAAGGATATACTGAATTGTTAAGCTGTTAAAACTTTAGAAGATCAAACTAGTTTTAAAAAAAAGGTTAGAAAATCAAACAAGTTCATACTACTAACAATCTCTCTAAATAAAAAGATATGCATAAATTTAAATCTATGTTTGCTCAGACTCTTTAAAATGTTGATCGATGCACGTCGAATCTACTAAAGTAGTGTGTTTTTGGAGGATCTGACACGAGCCGCAACATTTTGGGAGAGTCTGAGAAACATTGGTTTAAATACTTGGGAGTGATAACATAAATCTTACTGGAAAGAGTTAGATTTCAGTTGATCCCAAACCATTGTTCTATCTGAGTTGGCCCTGACTTTATCCCAATGCAGAGGCTTTAGCTTTGGCTTTATACTTTCTCCATCAGCACTATGGAATGAAACGGGCACCGATGGCCCATCATTTTCGATTACTACTCGCGGTGGTGGCAGTGGTGGTGGAGGTGGAAGTCTTCTCGATACATACCTCTCAGGATATCCGAAGTTACTCATAGTAGACACGGGATTCTGTAGTGAGGAATTTGAAATTTGAGAAGCAGGGGAATTATGAGTACTACCAGAAGATATTGAAGATGATGACATTAGCCTATGTTCCACTTTCTGAAGAATAAACCTCAGCCGTGCTGGAAATTTAACCAAACTCAACTCTCCAGAAGGACTATTGGATAATGAATCATTTGATGAATTGTAATTCAGATATTGATACCGGAAACTCCTTTGTATGAAATCGGGACTTCCTCTATCCCCAGAGGATCCTCTGGGGGAGAAGAATCCGCCGTCTTCATCTTCAAATGATCCAATATTATGATGTTGCTTGAAATATTGATGTCGTGGCAATGGAGGGAGAGGACGGAGTTCTGGTGATCCAATTCTTTGGTAGTTTAGCATGACATAGTCATTTGAGGCAGTAGAAGATTGAGCAATTTCTTCCCTACAATTCACAAGTGTTGACGACGTTTCCTTTTCAATTTCAATGTGAGAAGGGGTTGTATTAGATGAGATAAGCCGGAGAGTATCATTCCTCTTGTGATCATCATCACAGCTTTCATCTTCTTGGTGGGGATGGCGATGGTAAAGGAAGAAGAAAAGAACAAGGACAGTGACGAATGTAGCAGAGAGGATGGATGCAGATATGAGAATGGCGATGAATTTGTTGGTGATGGAATTGTTAGAGGAATGCAAGGAACGTGAAAGAATGAGGGAGGAAATGTTAGCAGGGAAAGTGGCAAAATCATTCGAAGGTGGCGGAGGAGGAGGAAGAAAAAATACGAAAAATGGATGAAAATGAGGATATGGAGGTTTAGCTTTATTAATGGATGGAGTTGAAGTTGGAGGAAGTGGTTGATGGAGAAGGCGACGATGAGTAGCAGAGGAGAGAAGGAAGAAGGTAAAGATTAGACAAAGACTAAACAATGGAGAGTACATTATCAATTGTGAGTTGTGAATGGAAAATTTTCGTAGGAATTTCACTTAAACTATCACATAGAATATATGAAGATTGGAACAACTCTTGATAGAAGTGGGACTCGCTATTTATTACATATAATAGACACAAAGGAATGTTAACATAAGGAGTTGTATGAGATTGAGAGGTTTAAATGCCATGATATTTGATGAATGATGAGTAGCCATTGTAGTAAGTAAGGTAGCTGGGGTGTGCTATTGGGAGGAGAGCCTTGATTATGGGTTGTTATAGTGTGTACGTAATTGAATGGTGCTGCTTGTAGGGAACCTCAATTTTAGAAGAGTTGAAGGACTAGGGCTCAGAGGTTTTAGGTTCGAGTTCGGGATATGAAAAAACTAGAGAATCCTACATGGTACGATTTCGAATCCAATAACTTTGGCTCAGACTTTGAATATGTATATTTAAAAGTTGGCTAAACAAGTACAAACATAGATTTTGAACCCTAAGTCGAATGAGTTGTGGCAAAATTTCGAATTTGAACCTGTAATATTCAAATCCTGGATTCGCATATGCGAAATTCTGTTTTTTGTAGAGAGACAAACAACTACTAATAAAAGCAACAGCATTGTCCATAATGTTTCAGAGGTAGGTCAGTGAGAGAATGTTAAAGAATAGGAGTTTAATACTTGAGTTTGCTCCCCCTTAAAGAATTAAAGAAAATGTAATGAAGATTCTTTGCAAGTCAATTATGTAAGGAGACATGGAAAACAAATAACAGGCAGGATAAATTAATAGAACAAATTAAAGGCCTCATTTGTTTTTGTTTTTTTTGTTGGTAAGATTAAAACAATTTGAATTTAAGTACATATCTCAAGATTAAGATGTACTTTAAGATTTACATGTTTTGGATCTGAATACACATTTGAATATTAAAGTATTATGTTAAGATTTGATTATTAAATAATTAAGACTGTTTGTCTTTTCAAAATCTGAGTGTTGTCTTTATTTAAAAATTAATAAATATAAAAATTAATAGAATATTAAATTATGATCCTAATATTGGGGATGTCGTTGGCTAATGTTGATGTTGCGGGCATGTGTAAATGTACATGACGCATGGTGCAATGGTACATGATGTGTGGTGCAGTGGTACATGTCGTGATGTTGTATCTAGTGGTGATGGTGGTTGCTAGTAGTGATTGATAGTGGTAGTTCGTTGTGGTGACTGATAGTTGTGGTGGAAGATAGGAATAACTAATGGTGGTGGTGAATGATGCAATGGTGTGGTGATTGTTGTATGTTATGACAATGATGATTAATCGTGATGATTGTGTATAGTAGCTAGTAGTGTGATGGATGATTGTATTGATTGACAATGGTGGTAGGTATAACTGAGGATGATAGTTGATAATGACACACGACGACTGCAGTAGTTAATAACGGTGGGTTGTAGCGGTGAGTAAAACGGAATTGGTAAACTACTATTTTTTAGAAATTAATAAATAAATATCTTAATGATATTAAGAATTCAAGACTTGTTACATCTCATTGTATTAAGACCTATTCATACTCTTTTTTTTAGATCTATTCATACTCATTAAGTGATTGTAACATAAAAAATCGCGCTTAATGGTTAAGGTATGACTAAAATTCAAACTAAAAGCCAAACATACTTAATAATTGAAATTTGAATATTTAATACTAAGATTTTCATTAAGTGTAAACAAATAAAGTTTAATTAATAGAATCAAATTTATTAGATATATCAAATGATAAAAAAAAAATGCATGATATTAGGTTAAGAGAAGTGTTGCATCTATCATAAGGATCTTATGGTTTGGGGCATCGAGTCTTGAGAAGTGTGTCTTGGAGCATAATTTGTGCTACTAAACTTATGTCTTAAGATATAACTTGCATCATTAAACTTATGCTCGGGACATAAGTTGTGCCAATAACTTATGCCTTTGTGAAGTTCTTTTGCCTTGGAAGTTTTTTTTTCTTCTATCAGAGGTATTCTTGGTCATATTCTTTTAAAGCGATGATGAGTAAAAAATAAAGACAAATGATTTTCACGAACAAAAATTAAAGACTACCTTAAAACTGAGGCATGTGCGAATGACCCAAATTATTTTAGGCATAATACATAAACATTAGGGGTGTACAAGATCGAATCGAAACCCGAACCAAATCGCAAATCAAATCAAACAGGAAAAAAAACTCGACTAGTGGTTTGGTTTGACTTGATTTGGTATTGAAAAAAAAAACCGACTATATTTGGGTTGGTTTGGTTTTAACTAAAAAAAACCAACCCGACATTATATATATAATTTTAAAATTTTATTTTATACATAAAAATATGTACTTTGATATAATTTTAAATATTTCTTATACTTTTTCATAGTTTTTATCTTTTAATATATTATTTTAAGTTTGAAACTTAGAATTCTAAATGGTCCAATAAAGATTATAGTCCACAGATGTTGGTAATTATAATAAAGTTTAAATCAAAATCAAATTAATACTAATGCAAAATGAAAATCAATTCAACACTAAGAATGACAATAATATTGAATATTTGTTCTTTAGTTTTACATTGGTTTAGACAATTAAAATACATAATCTAATTTTAATTTCCTTTAATGTTTAGTCATGTAACTAATACTTATTAAACTTATTTTAGCATGATTTAGTACTTTTAAATTATGATCATTTTCATTATGACTTGTTAATTTGCTATATTTGTTTTACGCGATTTCATTATTATTATTTTTGTTGGATATTTTAGTATCATTAATCATATCATATTTTGTGTCATTTTTTTAAGAACACCTTAGATAGTTGTATTTTGGTAGGATTAAAGAAATATTTGAAGTACAAGTAAATTATATGTTTGTATGAATACTTTACCGGAAAAACCCGAAACAACCCGGAAAACCCAAAAAAACTCGAGGTTGAAAAACCCGAGTTTTATTGGTTTGGTTTATAAATTTAAAAATCCGATATAAATGGTTTGGTTTGATATTTGAAAAACCCAAACCAACCCGGTCATGTACACCCCTAATAAACATGACCCTTAACTTAGCTTCAACGGACAACTATGCCCTCCAACTTTGAGTATGCACAAGTAGACACTTAAACTTGTATAAAATTAAGCAAGTAGACACACGTGTCCTACATGGCATAATACATGTAGGACGCCACGTAGGACATAAAATTCTCATGTAGGGTGCCATGTAGGATGAATGTGTCTATTTGTTCAA
Source organism: Solanum okadae (assembly GCA_036553675.1). Lineage (NCBI taxonomy): Eukaryota > Viridiplantae > Streptophyta > Magnoliopsida > Solanales > Solanaceae > Solanum > Solanum okadae. The sequence continues at coordinate 8,296,045 of CM071685.1, read as the reverse complement.
TTTTATACAAGTTTAAGTGCCTACTTGTGCACACCCAAAGTTAAAGGTCATAGTTGTCAGTTGACGCCAAGTTAAGGGTCATGTTTATGTATTATGTCATTATTTTAACACAACCCATTTTGACTCGTCCAAATTTATTTCAATTTGCATATTTGTCACTTTTATCTATGAGGAAGTTTCATAAGCATGCCTAATTAGAAGCATAATTACCATTAATAATTATAGTTTGCCTAGCAACGATTCATTAAAACTATTAGGAGTTGTATCTGTCGCTCAAATTCTTTGTATCTTTGGTTCAAACTTGTTATATCCGTCGCTCAAATTTACTATATCTGTGCTCAATTTGTTGTACATGCTCTCTCAATTTCGTTGTATTTGTTCGCTGATTTCCCTAAATATATTGTATTTGTTCTCTCAAACCTAGTTATAAACACATACAACTTCACTGGATAGTATATTTGTATTTCAATTGATATATGCATAATACATATATTGGACCCTAAACTTGGCTTCAAATTTTAACTTTGACCTTCAACTTTCATAGTGCACAAACAAGCACTTTAACTATCCAACCTTGAAATAAATAAACACGCGAGTCCTACCTGGTAAAACGCGTGATGTGCACTTATTCTGTGCGAGTAAGGAGTAATTTTCGAGGCCAACAACGGTAAAAAAATGCTGACATGACAACTCTACCCTTAATGAATCCCTTTTATATATATCTTTATATTTCCAAATCAAAATCTCATTCTTTTTTCCTCCTCTTTCAAACCAAGATTTTTTCCTTTCTTCAGAACGATTTCTGCTCATATTTAGTGCAAATGGCTTTTAATATGATCCATATGTATAAAGCTGTAAGAAAATAACGATTTTACGTACACTCATGGTGACAAAGATTCTACCTTGTATCAAAGATAAACTTTCAAAAGGGCAAAATTGAGGCATACCTGGACTAAATCGAGGAAGATGAACAAATGAACATCAGCTTCAATAGAAATCTTGATCGATTTTTCCCTTTGATTCATTATATAAGCTAGGGTTTTGACCTTTTGAGATGAACGATTTTGATTCACAATCGGGTGAAATGAAAATTTTTACCCTTTACCCTTGTATATTAATTGAAATTAATTTTAATTTTTTTTTGAGTTCTAAAATCGACATGTAAAATATTTAATTAGTTGGTAGCCATTGAGTGGCTCACTAATATACGTGGGAGCGTTTGCATTTCACGCACTTTGGCTGCAAAAATTGTGTGTTTATTTATTTAAAGGTTGGATAGTTAAAGTGCATGTTTGTGCACTGTGAAAGTTGGAGGTCAAAGTTAAAATTTGAAACCAAGTTTAGGGTCCAATATATGTATTATGCCTTTGATATATTTTCAAGTGCATGTACACCATGTATATGTTATAAATGGATTTATAATAGACATAATACATAAACATGACCCTTAACTTGGCGTCAGCTGACAACTATGACCTTTAACTTTGGGTGTGCACAAGTAGACACTTAAACTTATATAAAATTGAACAAATGGACAAATCGTCCTACATAGCACCCTAAATGACAATTTTGTAACCTACATGGCATCCTGTGTGTCTTATGTCATGTAGGACACATATGTCTACTTGTTCAATTTTATACAAGTTTAAGTGTCTGCTTGTGCACACTCAAAGTTGGAGGGCATAGTTGTCCGTTGAAGCCAAGTTAAGGGTATGATGTATAATTCAATAGCCAAGTTAAGGGCATAGTTTTAAGAGCCTGTATGTATAATTTCGCCGTATGATGTATGCATCATAAATGAACTTATGATACATGTATGTACCATTTATGTATGCTATTGAATGTAAACATTTTTATTTTTGTTTTAGCTGTATTTCATTGAAGGAAAAATTACTTGGATGAACACCTTTTAATAAATAATTAACGATACTTTTTATTTATTATCATTTATAGCAATATATAGCAATACTATGATAAATTTGTAATATGTATTAAAAGTGAATTATGTATGCAATATATATGTATTATAACTGTTTTAAAATATATTATGCTGGTTTGGTAAGAAATTGACACATTGTATTGAAATGTGTGATAAATGTATTATTCATCAATAAAACTTGTATTATATGTGTTTTATAAATTGTTCTCTGTAATATGTATTAAAATTGTATTATAAATGTATTAAAAGTGATCAAGTGAAAAAATAAATGTTATTGTTATAAATAGTAGTAAATATTTTCTTAATATAATATAAATTTATGCAAGTTTCCCTTCATCGAATGCATCACTATTGATTGTTGATATAGGGGTATGATTTATGTATACTTTTGATTGTATACAAAAAAAATTTACTACATTTCAGTGTCATTGATGCAATAAGTTGAACCTTTTATTTTATTTTATTTTAATAACCCTAACAATTCCGAAAAATTGTCGCCTAAAATTGAAATGGAATAACCACGATTTAGTATGTCTACAAACCAATAATCAATAAGCCGAATTAACAAATTTTAAAATCGAATCGAATGAACTAATACACGAAGCTTAATACACACCTTTCCATATCCATCGGCGCACGTAAAAGGGAAAAGAGAGAAGAAGGGGAAATTGGCTACACAAACTTGTTTGGTGATAACTTGAATGATTTGACAACTATTGTGCTATTGATCAAGCAACTTTATCATTCCATAGTGGCACTACATAATAATTGACTTTAACCTAGGATATTTGTATGTATTCTAAAGCTACTACTTTGGTAGACTCCTCACAAATGAATGGATGATAATGGACCATTTTGGTTGGCAGTTATATATTGCTATCTACGATGGCCCAAATAATTTATTGCACTATAATAAAAGCTAGTTGTGAGTACGTGAAAAATTACTTCAAATTCAACATGAAACATGATGAAACAAGTACCAAAAAAATCACAACTGTTACATAGTACAGAGTGAAATAAAAACAAAACAGATGTATTAAAGAGAGTTGTGATGGAAGTGGTAAGTACTCATTGAATCTAAATTTAATAGAGTTCTATTATGTATTCGGACACTGGATGAAAAATCGAAAGAAAAATATAGGAGGTTGTCACATTCTATTACCATGCGTGGATTTAGAAGTACCAAGACATGACTTGGCCTATTCCTTTCACATGAATAACATCATTGGTTGCCTAAGTATCCACCGTAAGCCTTTTCTGATTTGAAATCAAGATTAGAACCTGCACCACCGACCCTTAAAAAGTTAAGACATAATACATAAATATGTTTTTTAACTTGGCCCCATTTCACATTTATATTCTTCGGTGTGCACAAGTAGACACTTATAAACTTATATAAAGTTGAACAAGTAGACATATGAGTCCTATGTGACATAATAGACGTAGGACAACATGTAGGACACAAATTATCATGTAGGATGCCACATAAAACGTGTATGTCTATTTGTTCAATTTTATACAAATTTAAGTGTCTACTTGTGCACACTCAAAGTTAAAGGACATAAATATGAAATAAGGTCAAGTTAAAAGGCATATTTTGTGTATTATGCCAAAAGTTATTTTTTTTCTTTTACATTATCTGTAATATTTGTTAGATGTCTCCACTGTAATCCTCCTCTTTGTGCCATTTGCTCAATATCTACCCCAGGAGCTAACTGCATGCCAGTGCCACAGATTCTTAGCAGAAGATGATACATTCAATTGATTTCTTTAAAAACTAAAATTCTTTGTCCACCTAACATATATAACCCCTCTATTAGCTAACATACACATACACATATATATACTAATTCTCAAATACGTGTATTGCACATGTATTCCACGCTTAATAATATAGTTATTTTAAAGGTTAAAGTGTTTGAATATTTGTTATAAAATATCATATGAATATGTGAAGAAAACAACTACGTATTTCTTAGAACTATTTTTTTTTTACATTAATTTTTATTTTATAAGGTACATAATAGATGATGTTCTTGTTGTTGGTTATCATATTTGACTTCTCGGTTGTTGTGTACATGAATCAAAGATAGTTATTTGACTTTCCATTTTTTTCAGTGATAAACTAAAAATTAAATGTATATTCAATCTATGAAATCATATATATAATAACATATTTACCTTACACCCAATAAAGATATTATTCATATTCTTGCATTGTAAACAATTTTCAATTTGTTCAACCAGACATGATTCGTTCAAGGGTCAATAACGACGTTGTGTTATCAGGTATATAGGGGTGGTATAAGAATATGAAAAGTTATTAATACAAGGAAAGATGAAAGATGGTGTGAAATAGCTGTTTTTTTTTTATTAATTCTACATTTACTTAAATAAATAGGACTTCTAATTAATTTTACTATTTCTCTAGATAGTTATAAATTAGATATTAATTTAGTGTAGAGGCAAAATGATAATCCAGCTTTGCACTTTAAAGCTTCTTGTGCATTGCACGTTTATTCCATAATACTTAATATAAAATTTATTTTTCAAATGATAAATTTTAATTTTAAATGATTCACATATTTTCCTATTTGCTATGAGTTTCTTTTCTTCTTTTTTTAAGAAAAGAGAAGAAATCAGAACATCTAAAAATAATATATTTTGAAGTTAGAAGATCTACCTACCCAAATATATATCTATATATTAAGATTTGCAAATAATAAATATATTTATCTTATAAAAATTAGCAATTAAATAAAAATAAAAATAAAACTAATACAACTTTCAAGCCGGCGTCATTATAAATTTTATGAATTTTCCTTCGACTAAAATACATAAATATTTTTTAAAAATTTAGGTAAAACGAAAGGAAAATGTTTATATGGTAGTAACTATTTTGAAGCAAACTTCCTGACTATCTGAATCACATAAATAACATTGTAAACAAAATCATTCTTATGTCTAGAGCATCAACAAAACCACTCGTGACAATTCTTTGACCCATGAGTAGTTCAATAATATGTGAAAAAGATATTTAAAAGAATACATTTGCATCACAGGAGAAATTGTTTAAAAAAACAAATGAATTTAGACTTCACGTTAGCTTCGTATATTGAAACATTACATACTATTGTTTATATCAAGAGAAAAAAGAAAAACAATTACTATATCACCAAAAAACCAAAAATTATTTTCCTCATGTACTCGAGGTTTTGAAATATATCCTCTTAGGATAGAATGATTTACTTCATCAGAATAGTGGTACCTCAAATTCCACTGGCATTCATACTCACTCAACGACAATAAATCACACGAAAGTTTTTAAGGGGTCGTTTGATAAAGTGTATTAGAAAAAATAATGCATGCATTAGTCTTGTGTATTACTAATACCTTGTTTGGTACTCTTTTCTAACTTATGTGCATTAGTTATACACTCACTCTATTGTGTATTAAGTTGTGTATTACTAATATCATGGATTTCTAGGTATTAGCAATGCAATGATTTTAATGCATGCATTAGCTCATTCAAATACCCAATTGTCCCTCAAATCTTTTTTTACATCTTTTCCAAAATAATAGTGGAGGGTATCTTTGTAAATAGATTTTTTATGGAATGCATGCTATTTTTAATGTATCAAACCAAACAATGCATAAAAATAATCTATGTATATTTAATGCAAGCATAACTAATACATGCATTGCTAATACAATCACTACTAATACACTCTATTTAGCATTATTTTTATACACTCTACCAAACGACCCCTTAAAGAGTAAGAAGAAGAAGAGTAGAAGATTAGAAATTTTATGTGGTTGATAAATGAGAGGAAATCCCTCAATTTATAGCAAACAAAGAGTAGTATGAACATGTGCTAATTGTGCCTAATTTGAAAGTCAGGACCCTTCGAAAAAGTAACCATCCTTTGGAAAAGTCACAACTTATCAAAAAAATCACAGCTATTTGAAAAAGTTACAAATCATCAGTAATGTCACAATCCTTTGTAAAAGTCACAACTTATCGAAAAAATCACAACTCATCAAATTAGTTACACCTTCGAAAATATCACAACTCATTGAAAAAGTCGCGACCTTTCAAGAGAAGAAGATGTTGGATGTTGTAGTGGAGAATAATTTGATTTCTATGGTGATGATTTTTTACCTTTCACCTTAACTCTTAACCTAAAATTGATTTATTTTACTTTTTCCACGGTGAAATTGTTTTTCCACGACACAAAACTTTGAACAAAAGAGAAAAGCGTATGTAGACACCATCAGAAATTAGTGTGTTTCACTAACCATTGAGTTATATTCAGGTAAGAACCTCACGCTCTCAATAGTTTGGATATGAAACTCAAAAAATTGAGATAGGTATGTTTTTTACCCTGAAGGGCCCGAATTTTAATAAAAAGTTCAAGTACATATGACCTGAAGATTTCAGATGCCAACTGTATTTTTGCATGTTCACAGGGTTGCCAGTTAGATGTTAGAATTAACGAGTCTCAGATGTACAAGAAAGCATTAAACTCAGAATTAAAAATCAATAGTATCACAGTGAATCAGTATCAAAGCATGAGAAGTGACAAAGGGATAGAAATCCAATAGCAGAAAGATTACATTTCTGGGACTAAAAAATACTGATACAAGTGAACCACCTCTTAGAGTACAGGAAAACAATGGTCATACACAGGTCATGCTACATATAAAACGTTCAAAAAGACATGTATATACATGGAGATATAATGACCTGGTTGCATTAAAAAATGAAAGCCACACAGACGATCCAACAGCAAACGAGCGAGGACTCACATGTGCTGGTATTCGGGATTAAATGCAAGACCCTCCCTGTAAATCAGCTCTTTCATTTGTTCCTCGGTAAGGGCATGCTGTTCAAAATCGAAGCTAAAAGGAGTCATGCAAACGGGCTCGTCACTAATATCATGAAGCGATGTTAGGTAAGGGTGTGCAAGCGCGCCTTCAACTGAAACAAGAAACAAAATGTATAATTTAGGAATCAGGATATAGCAAGATGTAGGATGTTAAAGGATGCAAATATGGAGATTAGATTTCAGTGTCTTTTGACAAGTGCCAAGGATAAAATATATTATACAACAAAAGTGTGAAGACCAAACAATGGAGGTTATCCATAACATCTGTCCAATCATGCTGCAAAACACTTGAAGCTCTACCAGTGTACTTTTAATCATAGCTCAAGCTTTCGACCAAGGAAACCAGACAATACCCACAGAACGAAATAGTAGCACTTCCCCCAGGCTAGCTCTTGCATTTACCCCATCTTTAGTCCACAAAAGAAGAACGTACAATTCTAGGTTTAACTATTCTCCTTTCTTAGTTCATGCTGGAAATCTTACTGAAACTCTACAGAAATTCCTTTTCTTTTATTAAGTGGAAACTCTATGAAGTCGCAGCCAATATTTAGGCCTATGCTAGGATGAGGTTCATCAAAGCCTTCAATACAGAAGGCGCTTTAAGATTTTAATCATACTAAGCTAGAGTACTGCTGGCAAGGATTGAAATATGGGTTTCATACTTTAGCTTTTGAGTTATTGTATTGTTGTAATTTGTAAGCAAGGTCAAGTGATAAGATCCATCCACCCCCAAAGAATGCAAGCTTTAATAGTTCTTCATTAGTATAATACAATAGCATTACTGTGAGCCATCCAATGGTGATGCCACCCCAATATTGTCCGCCCTTCATTTATTTGTTTTTTGCCCTTTTTTTAACCATAGAGTGAGTTGATGCTACATTAAAGCATGTTTCAACCCCACTTTCACCCAATACAGCCTTTATTCCATACCTGGGTGATTCGTTAAAACCCTAGTTGGTGGGCTGGCCTTTCCTTGGCTGATTTTTGTCCAACCCATGAATCAGTGGCCATTCAGTTTCAGTAACTCACGGTCGAAAGAGTATAAAACTAAGTTATTGTTAATGAAGATGTGGCCATAGAGTTACTAATAAAATAAAGAGGTGGGCGTAATGAATTGAGACAAGATAAAGGTACACACTACAAACAGAAAAAGCCTAGTTCCTATTGAACAGCTTATTTTTCAATACCCTAGGTAGGACAAACATTTATTCACAAAACAAGTATGTTATCAATAAACCCCACATATCATATGACAATTATCAGCCATACTAGTTTCTAATTTTAGAGAAAATAATTCATTTTTGGCTATAGATCAGTTTTTCTTTTCGTTCCTACCTACAAGGATCTAATCATATGATTAACAACAAGCCCAAAATTGCCATCAAACTATAAGAAATGGCCTGCCACTCGTTAATAGTTGGGCATAAAAGTGCCCCCCTGTGACATATTTGGCATGTTCATGCCACTAACCACCAACAGCCCTCACATCTGGTCTTATCAGCCAAATTCTTGATTTTAAAATACTTAATTTTCCCCATGTCCTCCAGTTAAACCACCCACATCACCTAACTCGTTGCATCTTTTAACCCATTCCCTTTGATTTTTTAACCCGCCCCACATCCACATTATCACCCACATCACCTAACTCATTCAATCTATTGCAACCCATTCCCTTCCCCTCAATTCCCTTATTTGAACAAGTCATGCCAATTTGAAGAAGATGAAACAGCCAATTTCATCACTTCCAAAAATGGATAATGATCCTTTGTTTTCAGTTGTTCAGATTCAAGTTGTGGTGCATTTTCATCTTCTTTTGAAGCCGAGTGTTTTAACTCAGCCAAATCTCCTAAGACTAAATCAGTTAACCAGAAGTAGGGAGAAGGGAAAAACATGGATGCATTGAATTGTTTTTGCTTGACGACTATCAAAATTAAAAAATAGGGAAACCTGACGACTGTCAAAATTAAAAATAGGGCAGGGTTTTGAAGATTTATGCCAATTATAAGAAGATGAAACAACCAATTTCACCAGGTTGGCATCCTTAAGTTTCCATTCTTTTACAAATGGAAATGGGAAAAAATCAAAGACCTCGAGTTCGAATGAGATGAGATTTGAAGATGGAAATTTTTTATTGAGAAAAGTTCAAAAACAACTTGTTCTTGAGCTTCTTGGGATTTTGAAGACATGGGATTTGGGTTAGTTTGAATGAGGAGAACAGATTAGGAGTTTGGTAAAAAGAAATTTGGGTTGGGTTATAACGCGGGGGGTTAAAAATAAAGGGAATAGGTTAAAATAGATGGAATGGGTTAGGTGAAGTGGGTTGTTTAATTGGATGAGACATGGAAAATATGACGTTTTAAAATGAAGAATTTGGTTGATAAAACCAAATGTGAGGGTTGTTAGTGGTTAGTGCCATGAACATGCCAAATGTGTCACGACGGGGGGTTTTTATGCCCAACTATTAACGAGTGTCATGGAAAGGTCTTTTTTGATAATTCCATGGCATATTTGAGCTATTATCCTGAACAAAATAGCAATTGCAATTTCTCACACCTAGATACTTTGTGCAGAAATGCTATGGCTTCCTAAAGAGCAGTGGTTGTATCGTACAAATGATATTATAAACTAGAAAAATTACTTATATTATGGTTACGAGACGACAAAAACTTACCTCCATCTCAATTATGACAGAAAAAATTTGTTCCATCAACTTATACTTAATCTCCACACATCTCTGTACTGATCATGCTAATTATTTTTTTTTGATAAAGTTAACATTTTATAGACAAGATACACCAATAGTGTATTCTAATAGTAGTTACATCTGGGATTTACAGTAAACAAAACCAAAGAAATCTACCACCTATATCCCTCCTAAACTATCTAGAAACTGAGTAATATCCTCCACCTTTTTGGGGAGTACATAGTTACACCAAAAAAAAAAGGTTATAAGACAATTCAACTTCAGACTTTGGAAAAGGATGCTCTTGTTTTCAAAACATCTTTGGTTCCTCTCCCTCCATATTGTCCACCAGATGCAAACAGGGACAATCTTCCATCTCTCTTTGTGGACGGACAAATTTCCTTCTCTATTCCAGCGTGTTAGAGCTTCGGAGGTATGCCTTGGCATGGACCAACTGATACCCCTTAAGTTAAAAAACACCTGCCACAGTTTCTCTGTCACTCTACAATGGATGAAGAGATGGTTTGTTGTCTCTATTTCTCTTTCACAAAAAAAACATCTGGAACATAATTGTCTTCCCCTTTTCATTAGATTGTCCTGAGTTAGTACTGCTTGTCTGGCTACTAACCAGGTGAAACAAGCCACCTTGTGAGGTACTTTAACTTTCCATATCATCTTCCAAGGCCATGGTAAGAGCATTGCAGCTGGCCTATCAAGGTGTTTGTAAGCTGATTTTACTGTGAATTTCCCATTTTTGGCCTTCAACCAGTGTAGGTTGTCTTCATTAGGTTGAAAGTTGATGGCCTGCTCCAGAGTAATGTAGAAATCTGTTAGACTGTCAATCTCCCAGTCATTCAACATTCTCCTAAAAGAGAGGTTCCATCCTTGATTGTCCCTGACATCTGCTACTGTTGCCTCCTTCTGTAGGTTCAAATTATAGATCACCGGGTACAGCTGCATTAAGGGATATTGCCCAACCCACACATCATTCCAGAATGACGTCCTCCTTCCATTTCCTATTACAATTCTTGAGTTTCCCCACAATTTAGGCCATTGATTCCTGATTGTCCTCCATAGACCTACCCCATAAGGGCTTCTAACTTGCTTAGTGATCCATAAGCCTTCCATTGTGTATCTGGAAACTATAGCATCTTTCCACAAACCTTGTTCCCCTGAGACAAACCTCCATAGCCACTTCAATAAGAGACTTTGATTCTGAACTTTGAGGTTCTTTATGCCCATTCCCCCTTCCTTTTTACTGTTGGTCACGGCTTCCCATTTCACCAAGTGATACTTCTTTTCCCCCTCTCCATTTCCTTGCCATAAAAAATTCCTTCGGATGGAGTCTAGCTTCTCTAAAACACTCCCTGGCAAAGGAAATAAAGACATCATATAAGTTGGCATAGCATCAAGTACACTATTAATTAGGGTCAATCTTACACCCAAAGATAGGTATTGACTTCTCCAATTTACCAACTTTTTTCCACACTTTTCCACCACTGCATTCCATATGTTCCTTGACTTACTCATTGCCCCGAGAGGCATCCCTAGGTAGGTGGTAGGCAGTTCTCCCACTTTACCTCCTAGAATATCAGCCAGACTGTTGATGTCTGGAACTTCATTCACTGGGTAGATAAAACTTTTTCCCCAGTTTATGTGCAATCCAGAAACAGCTTCAAACAGAACAAAGATGACCCTTAGATACTTCAGTTGCTCTTTCTCTGCCCCACAGAACACTAAGGTGTCATCAGCATATTGCAGATGGGAGATATTTAAGCCCAGAATGTCACTGTCATTCATCCCAAACCCCTTGATCCTGTTATTTAACTGTGCTGTTTTCAACATATCACTCAATCCACCCATAGCGAGTATAAACAGAAAAGGGGAAATGGGGTCCCCCTGTCGTAGTCCTCTTTCAGAATGGAAAAAGCCAGAGGGAGTACCATTAATTAATACTGAGAATTTTACTGTACTCACACAGTATTTTAACCAATTTATCCACCTATTTCCAAAACCCATCCTCACGAGTGTATTCCACAAATAATTCCAATTGAGGTGATCATATGCCTTTTCTATGTCCAGCTTACATAGGACCCCAGGGACTTTATTTAAATTCCTCACATCCACACATTCATTAGCAATAAGTATGGCATCCATGATCTGCCTACCCTTGATGAAAGCCATTTGATGTTTATCCACCAGCTTGGACATCACTTTCTTAAGTCTTTCTGTTAGTAGCTTGGATATGATCTTATAGACACTGCTGATCAGGCTAATGGGCCTGAAATCCTTCAATTCTGTTGCACCCATTTTTTTTGGGATCAAAGCTATGAAAGTAGCATTAAAGCTTTTTTCAAAGTAGCCTTGGCTATGGAAGTTCTGAATGGTTGCTATCACATCCATCTTCACCACCTCCCAACACTGTATGAAAAATGCCATAGTGAAACCATCTGGGCCAGGAGCCTTATCTCCTGCACAAGCAAACACACATTCTTTGATCTCTTGTTCTCCAAACTGACTTTGCAGCATTACATTATCTTCTTCATTCAAAGTAGCTTGATCTGTGGGGCTGAACTGAGGTCTCCAGTGTTCATTCTCTTTGTAGAGGTTTTGGTAGAAATCTATGATCTCCTCCCTGATCATTGCTGGTTCTGATACATTAGCTCCATTGATCAAAAGACTATCAATGCTGTTGTATCTCTTGTGGCAGTTTGCTGTTCTGTGGAAGAATTTTGTATTTTTATCCCCCTCTTTCAGCCATATAGCCCTGGATCTTTGCCTCCATGCCACTTCCTCCTTTTTTGCCACCTCCTCAAACTCTACTGTCAGAACAGCTCTCAGAAATGACTCATCATCAGACAAGCACCTATGAGCCTGGATCACATCTAAATCATAAAGCTGGTTTAAAATGTTCTGTTTCGGTAGACCTAGATTGCCTTGAGCAGTTCTGCTCCATTCTTTCAACTTCACTTTGAGGGATTTCAACTTGCAAGCTAGAATGTAATCTGGTCTTCCCATAAAAATTTCAGAATCCCACCACCCCTTAATTCTCTCATTAAAATTCTCAGTTTGCAACCACCAATTTTCGAATTTAAAATAGGACAGACCTCTCCCAGTTTCCACATTCTAGTAGCAGAGGATTATGATCAGAAGTGACTCTAGGCATAATAGTTTGCTTGATTTTCCTGAAAGATACTTCCCATTCTTCTGAGAACAGGAACCTATCCAGTCTGGCTGCTGTATCGTAGTTGTCTCCTTTTCTCCATGTGAAACTGCCCCCTATGAGGGGTGGATCTTCTAGTTCCATATCCTCAATAAAGTCTGAGAAATCCTCCATGGCTTAATTGATTCTGATGCAATTCTTCTTCTCGGAAGGGGACCTTACAACATTAAAGTCCCCAGCAATCACCCAAGGGCCATCAAATAGGCTCCTTACTGCTCCCAGCTCCCACCAAACCTCTTTCCTTTCCTCCCTGTCGTTTGGACCATAAACGCTTGATAAATGCCAGCTAAAATCCTGCATTTTGCCCAGGAATCTAACAGTAATGCAATAAGCCCCCACCTCACAAACTTCTCCCTCCCATATACTGCTGTCCCATAGAATGATAATGCCTCCTTTAGTTCCCCTAGCTTCCAACTGTGCGAATTTCACCCTCCTGTTGGCCCATAGTTCTTTGATTGTCTCCCTTATGTCACCTCTTAATTTGGATTCTTGAAAACAATATACATCTGCTCTCCATATATGTAACATGTTCTTAATCAATAGCCTCTTCCTAGGATCATTGAGGCCTCTCACATTCCATGACACTATGTTAACCTTCATTAAGATTATTCACGAAACATCCCCCTCTGCTTCTTGTTCCAAAACTAATGAAATTGCTGCTTGGTTCCAGATTTTTAAGCTCCTTTGGAATCTTCTCTTTTGGAGTCACTGGCACTATTGCACCTGGAGCCTCTCCTGTTACTTGTCTTTTGCCATCAATTTTCATGAATAGGTTCAAGGCTACCTCCTCACAACCTTGAAAGTGAACTCCAAATTCCTTGCTTAATTTGATTATGTTCTGCTGGACCCAAGTGGGGATCATGTTTTCGTGGTCCATTATGCCTTCGTCTTCTGCTGAATTAAGAGGTAGAATATCCTCTAAAGTGTCGTTCCCCTCCTCCTTTTCTTTCAACTGTAAATAGCCTCCTGTGTGTGTCTCCATATTTTCTTTGTTCTCCGTATTAATAATGGATATTGCATCATCATCAACTTGCTCTTCTGTCGCAACCCGAACATTGCATGCCTCAGCAAAGGTTCCTGGATTGAGTACTAATTCCGCCTCTATCACCCTTGGTGTTGTTATGTTTGCTTCTATCTCAATTTGGAAAGGGTCTGAGATCTTTTTTGCCTTAGGCCCACTTATTTCAAAATAACTTCTGCAAGAATGGGCCAGCGGGTCGAAGCCCAGATCTTGTTTGGCCTTTTTTGAGTTTTTAAAAGGACATTCACGTGACCAGTCACGTGTTTGGATTTGCTTTTCAAAGATATTTGAGCAGCCCACGTGCTCCTCTGTCTGTACAGCTGTTTCTAGTGCAGGAAAAGGTTTCACTAAGCCTGACATTGTCCGCTGGTTCAAAGGATTACCCACAACAGCCGGTCCGACAATCTCCTCTTCTCCGGCATAGAATTTCACCAGCGCCTCGTTCCAGATTTGGATGATATACCCTATTCCTTCGAATTCGATTCTCACTTCTTTCGGAATGCTATTTCCCCCACCCTTCACGAGAATTCTCGCCCATTTTAGGTGATTTCGGAGTTGTGTCTCCTCTTCCGTCCTTATCCATCCTCCACAATATTCCCCTACCGCCTTAAAGACCTTGTCTGACCACAAGTGCAGGGGTAAACCTACCAGTCTGACCCAAGTCTGCTTGATGGCTGCTCTAGATTGGATTGCACCTACAGTTGGTGTCCACCATTGGAGTTGCAGGCTCTGTTTCTTCCACGACCAGCTACCTCTGAGTACATGTTCTGCAGCTTCCATGGAGGCAAATTCAAAAAGGAAGCAATTTTTTCCCATGTCATAGATGTTCAGACCATGGGTTTTGTTCCAGTTCGAATTAGCCCATCTGCAAATCTCCGAAAGGGTCGGTGAGTCTAACCCATTGGTTGTAACCTGACCATAGAGGCTCCTGCTCAAGGTCTCACTCTGAGATAAATTGGTGTCACTATCAATACGGATTATATCTCCATCTTGTTTTGTAGTTGCAGCCTCTACCCCCCTCGAGGTCCATTTGCTTTTCCTGAGTGTTTCAGCATAAGAAATCTTCTTGTCAACCAATGTGGGAATTTTATTGGTTATCCTTGTGTTTTTGTAATAAATGAACTTCTCAAGTTTGTTTGCCAAATCCCACCAACCTACATTGAATGTTGTTTCTGGGATAATTAATACTTAATACTGCTCTATTTTTGCCCTGTACGCTGATTATACTTATATATCTCCCCCTATTGTTGAAATTTCTTGCACAAAAGAGCTGTGTTGATAAACCCCCAGGGGTTGGCCTGCTGGCAATTGACTTGAGCGTTGGGGTTTGCTCCCTTTCAAGGTCTCAAGTTCGAAACCCACTAGGTGCAAACAATTTCTGAGGGCCATCGGACTGGGTAAAACCTGAATTAACCGTGGTGCACTTGCGGGAAACTCCTTGCCGAGGGCCTGTGCACCCCCGGGATTAGTCGGGGCTCAAAGAGACTCGGACACCCGGTGCAAATCAAAAAAAAAAAAAAAAGAGCTGTGTTGATAGTTCCTGTCGTTTCCATCTGCAAACAAAATTTCCTTTGACCTTTGAAGCTTCTTTGAGAGTCCTGCACAGCCATTCCATTGTGTTCTGACTAAAACTTGACCTGCTCATCCCTTTTCTTCCACGTTCAATCCAGTCATACCAGCTTTCTCCGCGAGCCCAGCTTCTCGAGATGTCATAGGATTTGAAACCCATCGCAAAATACATTATGTTGTTTTCCATGATAAAGAACGAGTAGAGAAAAATAAAGGGTTGATGGTTAACCACGTAAGGTGTTAACTGATGTTAGGTAAGGAAATTTTCCGATGCCGAGGCCACCGGAACTGGTGGTTCTACCCTCCTAAGAAGTAGGAGAGAGAACTATCTCGGTATTTGTGTCTGGGAGCATTTCTTGCGGTTTACAAGCGTAGGAGCACATCTCCTAATTTTTTTTGAGATGGTAACAATTTCAATATCGTTTATAGGACCAAAGAAATATAACCTAAGCAAAAACTATCTCCTTCATTACCGAGACTCTAGGGCTTCTAGTAGACACTGTCATTTGAGTATTCTTGTTTACACCAGAAATGGAATAGAAAAATTCAACTCAGTTTTATTTTCTGAATAGAGTTGTTCTTTGCTTCAAAGCATCTCAAGTTCCTCACTCCATATAGTCCACCAAGTGCAGCCTGGGACTATGCTCCATGTTCTTTGCTGATCAGGTGATCCTGCCCTCAAGCTTGACAGCAGGTCCAAAGCATTTCTTGGCATTACCCAACTCATATCTGACATCTGAGTTGCTCGGACTCTCCAAAAATGTTGCCACACCCGTGTTGGATCCTCCAAAAATGCACTACTTTTTGAAGGATCCAACACGCACCTGATGACATTTTTGAAGAGTCCGAGCAACATAGTCTGACATAGCCAAAAAGATGGAAAAGAAGGTATGGTGGTAATATCTCCTTGAACAGGCGAATTTTTCAGGTTTCAGCAACTCTGCAGCAAACGTACAAAGTGGACCGCAGTTTGGCTGACCCTCTTCTTCCCATTCGGGTTGGGTTGACCCAGAAGTACAGTAAGAAGGAATGGAACCACTGGAGAGTCGTCTTTGCCCAAGTGTGAACTGCAGACGACTGACTTTGGAAGCGGAACACGAACCTATTTCCATGATTGTGTTGTCACTTGGCAGTGTAGGAAAAGACCATTTGATTCTACATTTTTCACGCATAGAGCAGAGTTGTATAACCGTCCTCTACAACTTTTTTTTTTAAGGTAAAGGTAACTAACCCTCCTCTACAAGTTTTCCTGGGTCAAGCAAGCGTCTTTGGTAACCAACCACACAAAACATGATACTTTGTATGGGCTCTTGACCTTCTATTATATGTTTCAAAGGCGGAGGGCCACACCTCAATTTGGTTGTCAATATGGTTCAGCACCTGATAGGATGAATTGAAAGAAAAGTTGCCAGAGTTGTGCCCTAACCACCATAGGCTATCTTGATCCTGGGGTAACCTCTGTGAACAGGTGGGTTGTGTTAGATTCTACGTGTTGCCCACATAAATGACAAATAGAGCAGAGTTGTATACCCCTCCTCTCAGATTTTCCTGGGTCAAACAAGTCTCCTTTATAACCAAACAGAAAACATGATACTATGATGGGATATTGATTTTCCATAAATCTTTTAAGGCCACAACTCATTTTTGTTGTCAATGTGGTTCAGCATTTGAAAGGATGATTTAACAGAAATATTTCCATAGACGTGGACTAACCACCATAGCCTATCTTGATCCTGATTTACCCCTGTGAACTGCTGGATTGAGTTCTGGAATTCAGCGAAACGTGCAATCTCTCAATCATTCAAAAGTCTACTGGAACTGAGATTCCAACCTTGTGCAGTCCATACTTCATCAATAGTAGCCTTTTCTTGTTGGCTCAAGGTGTGTATATCAGGGAATACGTGCCTTAAAATGCTCTGCCCCATACAATCCCATCTAACCTTCTGAATGGAATTATTAGGATCCTTGTAAATATATTTTTTTTCTCTTCTTTTGTTCCCCTCTGTTTGCAGGTCACCAGCATCTCCTTAATGCTGAAGAATACACCATTACCATTTTCAAAAAAAAATAAAAAATGCTCTGCCCCAAGGTTGTCTTCAAATTTGAAGAATGAATTTGGAAGTTCCAGTTCCACAACTCAGAGAAATTGGACTATGATCTGAAAGTTACAAATTATAGATGGTTCACGGGTTCAATTGGAAAATGACTTAGATGAGGTGCCTGAAAGGAAAAACTCAAGTTCAGAGGCCTGTTTATGTATTCTGCCTAATATTTATCTTCATGGTTCATCCTCTGACATCAAAATCCTCCTAGTTCTGTTCCCATTGACTTTTGAGTTTTATATCAACGATCAGACCTTCAAGTTCATTTAGGCCTTTCTATTTTGGTGTCTTACAAATCTCCGGGATTGGGCTTGTTGTTCTTTCTTCTGCTAGCTATTTTCGTGTCATGAAAAGAGCTAAACCCTCCTTTTCACATCTTTGAAAATCTACACCAAACAGATTGTTCAATTTTATGATGTTCCTGCGCACCATAGAGTCGCATCCCCTTCGACACTGGGAGAATGGACTTCAATAAGTTCTGCATCCTCCACTACACAAGGTTCACCCCAGCTATTTCAATTAATTGCATGTCTACTGCCACTTGAACCCTTCGGAATTGACAGGCTTCAACCTCGTCTTCAACCTTCATGAATTGTTCTTTTTCTTGCAGAAATCTTGGCTCCCATGATTGTTACCTCTCAATAATCTGCTTCTGTATATCAGCAGCATCGATGGTATCAGCCTGGGTGTTTAGGAAGAGAGCATTATTTTCCTGAGAAATTATTGCTTGTGTTTCGACATCAAAAGGGTCCTCTGTTAAATATTGGGATCAGTTCTTGGGATTGATAAAACCCAGCCTCTGGTTTTTAAGAACTCTACTCCCACGTGTTTCTACAGTCTCACGTGCCCCAAATTTTAAATTCCCCCTTCCTTTGATGATCCCGCACATTCCAAGACCTGCAATATCAAAACAGTCACATCACTCTCTTCTTTATAGGGCATGATAGCCCTATTACCCATCGGTACTGTCATAGCTTCTTCTCCAATCGGAACTTTGGCCCTCATGGTAGCCGGAATTTGGCATCATATCGGAATATTATAGATGAAGCCATTACTTTCCACCTCCATGTCTTTTGGGATTTCTGATCCATATCCCTTTACTTTGATACGGTCCAGTGTAAATGATTTTTAAGTGTGGTTTCTTTCTCTGTCTCAATCCATACTCCATAGGAATCACCAATTTCTTTGAGAATCTTCCGAGATCAAGATTTTTAAGTGTGGTTCCTTGACACCTCTTGTGGCCAGCACCAAACAGTAGGAGCCCACCAGTCTAAGGTCAACTTAAATTTCTTCCATCGCCATTCGCCTCTGAGAACATGTTCAGCTGCCTTTCTTATTGGAAGTTCAAACAAAAAGTGAAAGTCATTCATTTCGTATACATCGATCCCGTGTGATGTTTAGCCATCTGCAGATATCATTAAGTATTGGTGTTTCCTGTGATGGAGCTTGAACAGATAATCATGCTAATATAGATTATAGGCAACCAATTCCCAGAAACAAATTCACTCTTAATCCACAGAATTACTTTTGTTCCATCCACTCTTAACTAAGCAGATTTCCGATCTAATTAACATCAATAACAAGTCATAATACGCCTATTAGTTTCCATAGGCCTCCAATGAGGCCATATAAACTTCATGTACTTCCTCCAAAAAAGTAAATTTTCACCACTACATAGCAAGGGGCTACAATAGGTATCTAAACCGAGCACTTGAAAAAATAGATACCTTAATTAATCCCTTGTCAAAAGGCAGAAAAATAAGAACTTCGAATGAAGTAAAATCTGTACTCTTTCCTTTTTCTCAAGGTAAAAAATTTAATTAAAAACGAATGAAGGTGGTTTTGACCCCTAGCTTCAACAACAAGATAAACACAATTTACATTAATAAATGACATGCAATGTGATCAGAGGATTGTTAGAGGATTATTGTTATCCATCGAGTAAAATTATGAGAAAGTAAAAATGCCACCACTATATCCAGATAAGATACGGTTCTGGGTGTAATCTCCCACAATTATCACCTGTAGAAACTTCATTGGTCTGACAACTAGATAAAATATAGATACTAGCAGTTCCAATTCATGAAAAAATACATACTAGCAAACGTACGCACAAGTATTCTTCTATGCATAAGGGAAATTTTTAACACAGATAGATAAATGAATAGCGCAGCTAGCAAAGAAGCATTTCAGGGGTTCCTCACCAGTAAGTCTCCTTCTGGGATCAAATGTCAACATTTTCTCAACAAGATCAATAGCAGCAGGGTTTACATGTGGAAATTTTTCAACAAATGATTGTCGACGGTAAAGAGGAAGTTGTCTGATGTACCGCTTTGCATTCTCATTCAAAAACTCCATTTCAGCCTCAGACGGGGTGCCAATCAACTGCAAGGAATTCCCTCATAAGAAATAACTTAAGTATGAATAATCACATCTGATCTTAAATTTAAGAGTAGTTCTCGGTCATTGCAGCAAGGATTATGAAATTAATAATATAAATACTGAATGCTTAATCTAGGAGTCGAATCATGTTTTCAATAATTGGAGAGGTCTCATCATTTAGTAACTCCATTTTGGCCTCAGAAGGAGCTAATCAACTGCAAATAGTTCCCACTTCCCACATTAAAATAAATAAACACAAACAATAATGTGAAGCTAGTATTAGAGAGTGCTCTGGGACATTGCAGTCAGGTGGATAAATCAAAAAAATTAAAAATGATGATTAATCCAAAAAACAAATCATTCAGTCAATACATGGAGAGGGGAGAGAGGGTAGCAAGGTTAATTCATTGCATCGTGGTCCACATTTGGAGAAAACACTCAATGTATCCATATCCATTCTTCGAAGAAAAATATCCATATCCACTCTTCGAAGAAAATTAACACATCTGATTGCTCCTTATTCTTAATGCTATAGATGAGCAGGCTGTTCAAAATATAAATGCTTGTTCACTCCTGCTTTCCTAGATCTACAACATGATATTTCTCTGTTTCTAGCTAGATTTGCACGTAACTGACAACTAACCATAAACACTGAAAAGGTGACACAGGAAAAAGGCAAAGAGGTATATGAAACATATAAAAGTAAATCTTTTGAGGGGAAGACTGGATACGGTTTGATGTTAATTTTAACAAAAAAGATACCTCCATAAGCAGACGTAGCTGGTGTACATGATCTCTACCAGGAAACAGAGGCTTTCTGTCCATCAGTTCCATGAAAATGCAACCAACTGACCAGACATCAATAGCTGCAGTATAGTCAGAAGAATTTAACAACAGCTCCGGAGGTCGGTACCATCTTGTCACAACATATTCGGTCATAAAGTCAGTTTCAGAAGTGACACGAGCTAGCCCAAAATCACATATCTTTAAATCACAATTGGCATTCAAGAGGAGATTGCTAGGCTTCAAGTCCCTATGCAAAACATTTGCAGAATGTATGTATTTCAACCCACGGAGGATCTGATACAAGAAATACTGCACCAAAAACATAAAACTAGTTAGTATACAGATGAATTCTGCCAGAATAATGCACCATAACATATATTTATGTATGTATAAAGCAACACTGACTATTATAGAGATATAATGATAAGAAACAGAGACAAGTAGTTTATAGAGTCTGTTTAAGAAGAATATTTGACAGGTGAAATTAGGTACCAAGTAAATATGGCTTCCAGCACAATCTTTGTTTTGATGAATATATTGTTACCTTTATAAGAAAATAAAAGAAGAAGCACAGACAAGATAATTGACAAATTTCTTCATTACAAATACAGAAAGTAACCTTCTGTATTGTTCAGCATAACAGCAAATATAGGCAAGTGTGTGTTCTTGGACAAGGTTTTCACCAAAAACTAAAATAACCAATTTAAGATATAGCACTTAGACCAGATAACACAATGAAATGTGTATTCGTGGATAATGTTTTCATCAAAAACTGCACAAAAACCAATATAAGACGATAAACTTAGTCCATAGTTTCATAACTAAACTCCATTACAGAATTCTCAAATTACCAACCTCATAATATTTTCTTGAAAAATAGTAATTGTACTATTTACATAGCACAATAAGGTGCTGTCAAAAGTATTTACAAGCCATACACCAAAAGAGAGTTATACATAGTCAAGCATTTAACATGCACATTGTTTTAAGAGTCTTATTGCAATTTCGCTCGTGTTCCATTATGAAAAATAGAGCTTAGAAATGAAATGACCTGTTATACTCATTCTCTAGCCTCTCACTCTTAACCTAAACTCCTACTCTCTTCAAAAATTTGTCAATGACTCCTTTACTGTGGCTGCCCCCCCTCTTCTCTTCCAGCTCTATTTCCAGTCTTCCAGAGGTATCTTCTTTTTTTTGAGTAATTTAATTTATTTATTTTGAAACAGGTAACTCTGTATCTTCCAGCAGTATCTAATCTTACATCTGGAAATAATATAATGTTTTTATGTCGTTTATGCACCAGAATACATCACCGTTACACTTTTTATCAAGATAATACGATAAGTTTATTCCTTACGAGGCAAACCGATACAAAGAATACATCACACAAGAAAAATACAATTATAACAAGTACATAGCATCAAAAACTTGCTGGTGTTTGATAAGCCTCAAAGACTAGGATGTTTTCTTTACTGAAAAGTAGTATGATTAGTTCACGAGAACAAACAAATAGAAAATTTCAAATTAATTTAAGAACACTTTGTATGATTTGTATGTTTTGTAAAGAAAGAAAACCTACTATAAATGAGAAACGGGGCAAATGTACTCTTAACTTGTGATTTAGAGCAGACATACCCCTCGTTAAAAAAGTGGTGCATATATACCCCTGTCACCTAACAAATGGTGCATATTAACCCTTTTTGTTAACAGACCCATATTTACCAAATTAAAAAACAAATTCTAAAACTGGTTTTTAAATTTCAAAAATGCCACGTGACTTTTAAAAATATTACCTTCAGAGTTTAAATTTCAAAAATGTAACATTCATAGCCTTGCGAAAGAAAGTTGGAGAGTTGAAAGATTTCAAACATACAAGTCTAATAGGTGGAATGTACAAGATTGTGGCAAAGATACGGGCTGAAAGACTCAAGAAGGTGGTCAACAATTTAGTTAACAAGCATCAGATGACATTTATAAAAGGAAGACAGATCATGGATGCAACCCTAATTTCTAGTGAGTATGTGGACTCAAGACTTAAAGGGGTAGAAACAGGTGCCATGTGTAAGCTAGGCATAGAAAAAGCTTATGATCATGTCGATTGGAGATTCATGTTGAATACTCTCAGACAAATGGGCTTTGATGAGAAATGGATTGATTTTTGCGTTAAATTTCCAGGTTTCTGTTCTAGTGAATGGTGAACCTGTAGGATTTTTTGGTGCTGAAAGGGGGCTGAGACAAGGTTACCCTATGCGTCCTTTCCTGTTTATTCTAGCAATGGAGGGATTTGATAGCATGATGAGTATAGCATTACATAATGATGGATTAAAAGGGTTTGAGATAGGAGATAGTAGGGGGCAAAAAAATGGAGGTATGTCACCTACAATATGCAAATGACACAGTGATCTTTTGTGAGCCAAAGGTTGAACAAATAGGTTGCATCAGAATGATTTTGACTATTTTTTAAGCTTTTTTTGGTTTGAAAGTTAACTGGGGAAAAACCACTTTGTGGGATAAAGGAGGTGCCAAACATCCAAAATCTTGCAATCATTTTCAAATTTGAAAATATGTCTACTACATACCTTGGTATGCCTCTGGGCAGTGAACACAAAAGGGAAATTTGGGATGGAATTTTACAGAAAATAGAAAAGAGGCTGGCTAGGTGGAAGGTACAATACATATCACTGAGAGGGAGAGTCATCCTTATCAACTCTATACTTGATGCACTTCATACATATTTAATGTCTTCAATTCTCCTACCTTCCAAAGTTATGAAAACACTGGACAAACTTAGGAAGGATTTCTTGTGACACAGGTGTAAAGAGGGAAAGGATACAAACTACATCAATTGGCAGACAACAATGCACAGTAGAGAGCAAGCTGGTTTGGGCATCCGAATTCTGAGAGAATAGAACAATAATTTATTGATGAAATAGCTTTGGAGATACAATAAGGAGGAACATGCATTATAGAAGGAGGTGATTAGACACAAGTTTGGTGAACTCAACCGATGATGTACCAATGTGAGCACTAATACTTATGGGGTTGGAGTCTAGAAGACCATTAGTGCTCTATGGCCCAATATAGAAAGGAACTTGCAGAAGAAAGTTGGAGATGGAAAAAAGAGAAAGTTTGGAAGGATGCTTGGAAGGAGGAAAGTTCATTAATGGAGATTACCTATTTATTCTAAGCAACAAACCAGATGGTACCATTTAATATTTATGATACCTGGAGTGCACAGAGGCAGAGGCTTATCCTTCAGGAGATTGTTAATGACCGGGAGATTTCTTTTTTTTTTTATTTTGATAACCGAGAAATCAGTCTGTGACCCGCCCTTTGGACCAATCACAACCTTCTAAACTCGGTGGATAATGGGCCCTCCCCTCTACCCTTCTCCACTTAAATACCGGACTTTGTTTTGCATGGTGTGGGGCTTGAACCTGCAACCTAAGCCACAAATCCTCCACCTTTGTCCACTCGAGCTAGGCCTTGGGGGCAATGACCGGGAAGATTGATAGTAATCTGCTAAGTAGGATTGATGATTTTAGTGGTTCTACTGCTGAACCAGATACATTAAGATGGAAATACAATATTTTTTGATTTTGCACCGGGTGTCCGAGTCTCTTTGAGCCCCGACTAATCCCGGGGGTGCACAGGCCCTCGGCAAGGAGTTTCCCGCAAGTGCACCACGGTTAATTCAGGTTTTACCCAGTCCGATGGCCCTCAGAAATTGTTTGCACCCAGTGGGTTTCGAACTTGAGACCTTGAAAGGGAGCAAACCCCAAGGCTCAAGTCAATTGCCAGCAGGCCAAACCCTGAGGGTTGGAAATACAATATTGATGGGCAATTCTCAGTTAAAAGGGTTTATAAAATGAAAGGAAGGGTACAGTATAAGGGAAACCAAAATTATGGAGAAACTTATGGAAGAGTTCAGTTCCAACCAAGATAAAATGTTTTACTTGGTTGGTGGTTAAAAGAGCATGCCTGACACATGAAGTTTTGAAGGAAAAGGGGGCCATCATAGTCTCCAGGTGCTTATTACACCATGAGACAGATGAAACAAATAGTCATCTGTTTTTACACTGCACTTTTACAGCACAACTTTGGTCTCTATTTCTCAACATAACAAAGACAAATTGGACTATGCCTGAGCATATTATAGAATTGCTTAGCTGCTGGATGAAAAGAGGAGGCAGCAAAAGTCAAAAAAAGTGGTAGAGGATCATACCACAATGCATCTAGTGGACAGTTTGGAGAGAGAAAAATGGGAGGTGTTTTGAAGATAGATCCAATTCCATTCAGAATGTTAAAATGGAATTGTATTTTATTTTTTTTACTTTTGGTGTAAAAGAGTAAGTTTAGAGGATATAAGTCATTCTGTAGATTTATTAAGATATCTGTAAGTATCTTCTTTTCTATTTGTTTTTTGTTTTTTAGGGATAATTTCAGTGGCCTCCCTTGAGGTGTTGGCTTATAACACATCCCTCCCTTGCGGTATCAAATATTACATATACCTCCCTTTTTTGATAATAAGTGTAACAAAACTGGTTTATAATCTGAAATGGACAATTTACCCCTTCTATGTCTAACACTTATGTCTATTATGATATAAGTTGGCTTATTTTGTTTGCTATTACTTTTTCCTTCAAAATTACTCCCCATTAGGAAAGATTGATCCTCTATAGTTTTATAATTGATAATTTAAAATCTAATCGACAAAGCAGTAAAGAATCAGTTAGAGTGAAGATATTGAAGTCAAACTCATGATATTGTAGTGTAACTTTACAATATTACAAGAGCAATTTTTTTTTGCTTTTAAGACGATAATCAAAGAGGAAATGATAAGACATAGCTATTACTTTATTCTTTTTATAACATTATCAAATTTTATATTTTCTTTGTTTCCTTCCTGTGATCGGGTTCAAGAAACATAAAATGAAATGTAGCATTTTTGCATCCAGAGAATACTCAATAATAATTTGAATTGACTTAAATTTTCCTTAAAATCTTAAAAGGTATTTAATTTTGTCATGCAACTATATATATACTATATACTACCTTAAAAGCATGAACTTCCTAACTTGAATGTTACATTACATGCAACTATATATATACTATATACTACCTTAAAAGCATGAACTTCCTAACTTGAATGTTACATTACTATAATACCTCCAATTTAAAATACCAATTAGTAGCCCCCAAGGCCTAGCTCAAGTGGCAAAAGGTGGAGGATTTGTGGCTTAGGTCACAGGTTCAAGCCCCACACCATGCAAAGCGAAGCCCGGTATTTACGTGGAGAAGGGTAGAGGGGCGGGCCCATTATCCACCGAGTTTAGAAGGCTGTGATTGGTCCAAAGGACGGGTCACAGACGGATTTCTCGGTTATCAAAAAAAAAAAAAAATACCAATTAGTATATCTTCTATATTTTATATTTTTATTTATTTATATTATATTAAAGCAGACACCTTTTCACATTGAAGGGTTGACTTTTCCGATGAGTTGTGACTTTCCTGTAGGGTTGTGACTTTTTCGATAACGCACAATAAGCACATGTTCATACTACTATTGTTGGCTATAAATAGAGAGGTTTTATCTTATTTTTAAACTATGATTTTTCTAAGTTTTCTACTCCTCTTCTTAAAAAACCTCGAGTATGATTTGCAATCGTTTAGTAAGTTTGAAGTTCAATGGAATTTGAGGTATCACACAAGGGGTTGGTGAACAAATTGTGGCAATCATATTCTCTAAGCACACTAGGTTGCATACATGGTTAAAAAGATTAGCAAACGTGAAGATGATGAGGTGATATTTAATTTCATGTATTCGGAAGTTGGAACTAACAGTTAAAGATAATTTTTTCTGCAATTTTTGGTATGATTTTCTAGAGAATGCTAATAATTTGTTTTCCCAAACAGTATTCTTTACATAAGTTAATTTTATTTGTTTTCTCTTCTTTATGAATTAACTTGCTATCCTTGCAATATTTTGATTTTTTACCTTTTCATGGGTTCAACTAAAACGGTGGTTTCTACTTATTCATCCACTCACTATCTTGATCCAACCATATTAAAAGAAGATACTAAAAGAAACCTTTTTCTCCCCAAATTCAGATTTTAACCTTCCAAACATAAAGGATATTCTTACATTTATAATTTGAAAGCAAATTTTAGACGTTAGTGTTTTGAAATGACAATAAATATCAGTCCAATAGGCTAAATATTCATCAATTCGCACTTGTATTTTCCTCCTACAGTTTTCATCACATACATATTTCAATATTATGTATATCATTTTAAAATATTAATACTAATTAGCATGAGATACAAGTGTGCACCACCTTATAACGAGGGATATATCCACTCTAAATCACATAGTTGAAGGATACATTTCCCCCATTTCCCTCTATAAATCTTGGGTAGACCAACCAAGAGATCAGATTAGCATATGTTTTCATTTCACACATTTTTCGGATGCACCTTGTGGTGAATTAACATAATTTTAAATTCATTTTTAATCATACATTTATATCGTAATTTTTTCATATGGGCGCCAATTCATTCTTTTTGGGGTGTATAAAGCCACGGAGTGATTCAAGCATCCAGGGATAGTAGGAATGAGGAAGGAGATTACAAGGTGGGGAATCGAACTCTCACCAACAAGATAAGCGTCTAGGTAGTCAATCAACCAACTAGACTAGTAAGATTCCCCGTCGGTGAATTACTAAAATGATATTTGACTTGTCACCAAACAAAAAGAATATCCCAAGATCAGCACTTACAAATTTTCTTATGTCCACTATATCCCAATGTAGTCAAAGGCGCGCTTAAGCCCGGAAGCGAGGCTCAAAACGTGCTAAGCGCTTCGCCTCACTTTATGAGCACTTAAGTGTCATCCTCAAGGTTCTAAGGCAACCTTTTCCTTGCCAATGAGCCTCTTCTGAAGAAGTGACACTAAACAATTGATATTTCACTTTATCATAAAAAATATTCAATTTCTTTGGTCATATATTTGTCATTCATGTTTATAATTATTAGTCTTTGACTAAAACATATATATTTGTATTTTTTCCTCCCTTTGCACCTTTTTTCATTAAAGCCCACGCTTTATTTGCGCTTAAAGCCCCAACAGACCTTAGAGCTTTTTTAAGTTTTTCACCTTTTATAACACTGCTATATCCAATAGCTTCACCTAATAATCAATTATACAACAGTTGAGCATTTTTCTTTCACCTCATCACTCTAGCATTTGACTTATCTTTTGACATATACTTCCACTAACTATGTTACTTACACCCTGTTTTATCTTATTTCAACATTCTTAACACTCAAACTTTTCCTAGCTCTAAAAGGGTAGCAATTTTACAAAAAAACTCATGAAAATGATGTTATGATCTCAGTCCTTATTCCTACATGATGCATACTCTGAATGCTAAAAGAAATAAAATTTTCCTTACTTTATCCATAAACAAAAAATATGTCCCCATCCAAATAAAAACGAAAAACGGAATAATACTAAGCAAAAAGAAAAATAGGAAAGCACACAAGGGTGTGACCTAGTGGTCAATAAAGTGGATTGAGCACCCTGAGGTCTCAAGTTGAACCTAGCAGAGACAAAACACTAGGTGATTTCTTTCCAGTTGTTCTAGCCTTGATGGACAGAATTACCTGATAGATGTTGTTGGTGGGAGGTGAAAGATATACCGTGAAATTAGTCGAGTGCAAGCTAACCTGGACACCATGTTTATTAAATAATAGAAAATGATCAAGAACAACACATTGTTGTGTCAAATTGTCTATGATTAACCATTACCACCATTCACTTGACGATCCTAACTGGATACACTAGATTTCTAGTCACTAAGGTTCACCCTAAAAATGACAACAAAGAGCAGTCATAAACATTGAAGATCTCCTAGCTTTGGAAGAGTATTGGCTTACAAAGATTGACATTTCCACAATATCGTTATGATCAAATAATGGGACTTACCGGAAAGCGTTCTTGCCTCTATCATTAGCTCGAGTAGTCCCCATTTCTAGTGTTTTAGTCTATGTTGCGCGGACTCTTCATTTTTGCAGGCAAACCCGTCTCGACGCGACACTGGTGCGGGAGCGGGTACGGGGTGCGTATCGGATTCGGTCAATCCGATCCGGACACTTTGACCAGAGCCGAGAAAATATTTGGGGAAAAAGAGATCAGTTTCCGACGACGTCTTCAGAGAGGAGGCGGAACTACTTTTTATGATGAAGCTTGAAAAAGTACATGAAACTTGAAAAAGTACAGAGAAGAAAGAGGAGTTTTTTCTTTGAAAAAGTACAGGAAGTATAGAGCTTTTTTATCTTTCTTGAAAAAGTACAGAGTCTTTTCAGTTTTTCTTGAAAAAGAACTCCTAGAGACGAAGGGTTTCTCAGAAAAAGTGTGTCCATTTTTATAAAATAAAGTATACTCTTAATGTTTATTATATTCTCTCTCTTCTTTAACAGTTACACTCCTTTTATTTTGTATGCAATTGTACCAAAATATGCAATTACTCGTATATATTTCACAAATTTTTTTAGTGATATTTTATGCAGTTGTTTAGTACTTGGTACGTATGGTATAATTCAATTATATTATAACTATATTTTTATAATATTGAAAAAATTTAGCCGTATCCCCGCACCCATATCCATACTCAGATTCGCACCCCCAAATCTTAAAATTTAGATTTTGCCGAATCCGACTCTCGGATTCGCATCCGTCTCGGATACCCGCACCCGAGTCCGAGCAACTTAGGTTTTAGTCACCTTTCGATGGTTTCCTTAATTATGTGAGGGATTGCCCTATTGAGTAATGGGAAGCGGGCTAGTCCCCGAAAATGCCCTGTCTATAAGTTCCTTTGTTGTTGGGGAAAATAAAGAGAGAGACTTTTTTTTTTGCTTCAAATTTTTTTTTTCTTCCATGCTTTCCGTTGGTCAACAACTAAAGTGCTCTATACTTCTTCGTGGAGATGATAATATGATCTAATGTACCTATCCAAGCAAGGAAAAAAATGAGCATACTACCTATGTAAAGAGGAGGAAGAAAAACTCAAACAACATACTGCTGGAATTAGATTGTTTGTGGTTGACCATTGCTACCAATTTTCATTTGATAAGTCTTAGTGGACATAGTAGATTTGTAGTCACTAATGTGCACCCTAATATGACGATGAAGAGACCTCCTAAACATTTCAAGTTTTTCCTAACTTTAGAAGGGTATTGATTTCTCAAAAATAAAGATGATAATGCAATCTATGTCCTTATCTAAATAAGAAGGGAAAAACCATATTACCAATCAAATGAAAAAAAAATTATGAACAGCATATTGATGAAAGCAAATTGTCTATTATTGAACATTACTACCACTTTCCACTTGATATAAATAAATACAGTAGAATTGTGTATCCAATGAAGTTCATCTTAGAGACTATAACAAAGAAATATAGAAGTGGAAAGGGCATGGGTTTTCATTCATACACTTCAATACTCAAAAAGAGGATGAACATCATTTCCACTGAATGAGAGAATGTTAATTGCTGATGTTTCATGTTAAAACAATGTAACCATGCACAAGGATTATGGATCATTACGACTTTGGACAACAATATACTACATGGTTTAAAGGAAAATTTTATCAAAATAATATACTACAAGTGAAAGCTGTTAAAATGATACCGACAGAATAGTGCTTAATCCCAACAATACAAGAATCAGTATATGATTTGAGCAACTTCAAGACAAATTTGAAAAGAACTTGTCACATTAACCAATCAAATTTTAATCAAGAACAAGAACCACTTTTACAAGCTTCTAAATAATTGGATAGTCCCATATCGGTAATGCTCCAAATGGAACGTAGAGAGAATAAAATTATCCTAATAAGAACCTGGCAATGTTCTTCTGATAATCCTTGATTAGAGCGAATAATTTGATGGAGATCAGTGTCCATAAGCTCATATGCAATATAGACATCATTAAATGCTTCTCTTTGAGGTGGTGGAATTATATCTCTTATCGCAACAATCTGCAAGGCAAGATGCTGAATTAGCCTCACATTTTCTCTTATACACCACACATGATCTAACGTTTCTTTCTTTTTGTGAAGCATCCATCTCCCATTGTAAAATCTGAGAAGCTCCTTCAATTACTTGAAAATATATATTCTCTTTGTTTCAATTTATTTGCCTAGTTTTGACTTGACACAGAGTTGAAGAAAGCCAAGAAGACAATTAAATCTTATGGTCTTAAACTAAAGATATGTATAATGTACCAAAATGCCCTTTAATCCTGTAGTGTTAAACATGTCATGTGCAAACTTGGAATTAAGGAGTTGCCAATAATAGAAAGAGTCATTCTTTTTTGAAATGGACTATGTAAAGGAAAGTAAGACAAACAAATTGAAACAGAGGAAGTACAATTCTATATGCATTCCCTGTTTGCACTTAAGACATAGTTACTCTCCAATATCATTCAGCTGAAAAAGGGAGGGAAAAAACCCAAGACTTTGTGTGGGGCGATACTAGCTACAAGACATTACTCAATCTTTATGTTTTGAAGAAGAGAAAGAAACCAGTATAAGAAAGTAGAAGAGTTGGTTGATTTCGTCGGTGCCTTGTAAAGTCTAGATTTGAAATTCACTCCCTTGTAACATGTTTTTGATGGTGATCAGCATTCCTAATGTTGACGAATACAACAGTATTAATTCTCAAAAAAAAAAGAGACCATTTATCATTCATTCTCTCCATAGTAAGTCAAAATGTAGCATTGCTTCATTATTATTCAAGTAGTTCATTAACTTGATAGCAGTGAACCAAGTGAATACATTCAACATCTCCACTGTTCCAATTTTATCGCATGAGACAATTGAATAATTCCAAAAATCACTCTTTATTCCATTGGATTGAAAGACAATATAACACAAGCATATATCTCCACACCTATTCCACAAATTTAAATTTGATCCAACTAGTAAATTATATAGAAAACCAAAAAAAAAAAAAAAAAACACTCACTAACATTTTCATGATCCATATGTCGAAGAAGCTTGATCTCACGCAAAGTTCTCTTGGCATCAATTTTGTTATCAAAAGCATTCGCAATTTTCTTTATTGCAACATGTTCATTTGTCTCCGAATTCAAAGCAGAACTATCATAAAAACATGTCTCATCAATCCAAATTCCACATAAATTTTAACAAGAGCAAGTCAGTTATTAAGGAAAAAGCAAGAAAATTTACCAAACAATACCATAAGCTCCTTTACCGATTGGCATAATTGGAGGCTTATACTTTGCAGTAACTTCAAATATATTACCAAAAATGTTGTATTGAATAAACCGGCCACCGTGACTCAACGTCGCAGGAATGTTCTCCATTCCGGTCATCGGCAGCGGCGGCGTAGCTGGTTGCTGTCCCGCCGCCGCATCCGACATCACCGTGTCCATGTGCGGAGCTGAACCATCCATTTTTACCGTAAATAGTAAACCCTAGAATCAAATTTGCCGTCTTTTTTCCTATTTCAGTCCTTTTAGCTCTTTCTGTTTGTGTGTGAAAAAATGTGTGTTCTGGAGAAAGTGAAGTCTGGGGTCAAGCAGATCTGAATCGTGAAAGATGAAGAAGAGAAATGCTGTTTGTTGTTTTGCTTTTTGTCTTTGTCAATTAAACTAATTGAAAAACTTAAATTAAATTAAATTATTTTTAAATATAAAAACATATTATATTATAATATTCAATAAAATAGTCAAAAGGTTTACTCGTCATAATGAATAATATTCAATAAAATAGTCAAAAGGTTTACTCGTCATAATTCATTAAAAAAAGAAAAGTTGTAACACTATAATTATCAAGCAAGATATATTTATTTTGAATATTAAGATTATTATCTTTTTTGGTGAGTGTAACATTTTGTTACAAAAACTATATATTTAGAGCTTTCTTTGTGTTGTTTTCCGGAATCGCGCCGGAAAGTTCCGGGGATAAATCACTTTCTAACAAAGACAACTTTGTACCCAAGGGACTCAAACTCGAAACTTTTGATTAAAGATAAAAGAGCATTTACCACTCCATCATAGCCCTTATTGGGTAAATATTTAGAGCTTACTTGAGAACAAACTAGTCTTTCACTATATTGGACATGCCCTTGTTACTAATCTACTATCCAATCATGTTGCTTTACAAAGGATAAGAATTCAACTCTTGTAGCCTTTTATTTAATCTTCGTAACATACTATCTCTAACAAAAAAATCTTGTATTATCATCTTGTGGTGCAGCTAAATCATTTTGTAAATTGTGACTAGGGGTGTTCACGGTTGGATAAAAATCAATTCAAATCGAAAAATCGAACCAAACCGATTTTATTTGAGTTTGATTTGATTTGATTTTAGATTTTTGAAAATCGATAGTATTTGGTTTGGTTATGATTTTATTTGAAAAAATTGAATATATAACCGAACCGATAAATTATATACATATATTTTATTAATATACATACTTAATATGTTGTTTTTATAAATAATTTTAAAGATCTTACATATGTTTTCATCAAAAAGAAAATTATAATTTACTTATTGAAAGCAAAAATGTCCTAAGTGAAACATTTATCTTATTGATTTCATGTAAATGAGTGTCCATGACAATTCTTTGTGGACTGAAAATGTGACGGTCTCTTCCTTCTAGGCCAAAATAGTGAATTTTAAAGCTATATTCATAGTAAATTCAAAAGTTCAGTAATTTCAGTCATTCTAACTATTTTTTGTTTTGAATGGATTGTTGTCACTTTTTTCTCATTTTAAATAAATTGTTTCTTTTATTTTTGTGTATCGTTAATAACCAAATAACCGAACCAAACCAAATCGAAATCGGTAACCACCAAACCGATAAATGTATATTATATTTGGTTTGGTTTGGTTTGGTTTTGATAATTTTAAAACTGATTAAGCTGGTTTGGTTTTAATTTTAACCAAGAACCAATCTAAATCGACCCATGAACACCAATTGTGACTATAGTATTCTTGTTGTTATTTATGACAACCATCCACTGAACTTCTTTATGCCAACTTGCAATTTCTCTATTAATACCTTGTCAAGTCAAAGCAGTTTTTCATACTTATGTCATTGGAAGAAAAAAATCTCTAGTATACATAATATCCTGAGCAAGGCATGGAAGTATGGTCAAATAGGCATGGTTATAATCAACAAAGTACGAGTTTGTGAAATATTATTTCTCGTTACCTATTTTCCGTTAATTAATCAATTACCAACATAAACACTTCAAAAGGGTCAAAAAAATCTCAGGTTGCCTTAGTATCAAAGTCTCAAAGCTTACAAATGGATATGCACTTTCCCAATGCCTCTAAATGATCCCAATTTGATAAAGAAAAATGTAATGTATATATATATATAAGAATATGAGTATGTAGATACCCATATTCTAAATTAATATTTCAGAACCAAAAGGTCAATCCTAAGACCGTGAGATCAAAATTATAATTTCATCATAAAATCAATTTACTCATAGCTATACGTCCTAAATCTCAAAAATCATCAATTCGAACAATGGATAGATTTCTAAATCATCAAAGTAAACTTTATTCAATTCTAGGGCTAAAATCCCAATTTGTCAATCAAATAGAAAAAGGTATAATCGCATACCCAACATTTATACTAGAAATATGCTTCGAAATCGCCTCAATGGGCTCGATAGATCCAAAATATTGAAAATTACTAAAATTCTGAAAATGTTAATTTTAATACATGATTCTTTGCAATTGCGACCCCACCTTTGCATTTGTTATCACACAAGACTCAACAAAATCTTTTTCACTAAAAAGATCATATATGATATTTGAATTCGGTGATTCTTATTGTTATGATTCAAAAATCATGATACAAATCTATCAATCAAGAAGCTCATTTGCTTTTTGTGATACGTTTATGCTCAAAATGACGGCTAACATCAAATACGTTCGCAACACTATCAAAATCCGTCTGAAACTCATCTGGATCAAACCAAAACTTGCGGATAAGTCCAAAATCATCATACAACCCAATTGGAATTTCAAATTATGAATACAACTTCATTTAATCAAATAAAATGACCATGATCACTCTCATTCTTCAATTCAACTAGAAATCAACTCAAGCATCCAAATCACACTAGATCCCCTCGGTAACCATGCAATTATTTGATTTTGTTATAAATCACCATCCAAACCTAATTAAACCGTCAAAACTAATTCTTGAGTTTGTTTATCCAATTTATTGACTTTGATCAAAATTTCAAAAAAAAAATTCTTCGAAACACATTTGATTGGCTCAGGAACTAGTTATCCATCCATGCAAGTTATAAATCGTAGTTTAAGGTCAAGAGAAAGGTCTTCATGAGGAAAAAATGGCTCTCGAACTCGAAACAACCATGTGGATCGTTAATTAACTTAGTTTGCATATCATTTTCTGAAGAAATTGTCCATCATGTCCATGATAATTAGTTAAATTAGTTCTGCCTTAAAATCAACCATAAGTTTATTTTTCTCAATTGCATACATGTATTCCTTTTCAGTTTGGAGCTTTTACTGGACATTTTTATTTTTATTTTACTCTAAACATAAACATCTAGAGAAACCAGCTTGAATGAGTGCAAATGAGCTACATGATGAGAGGGTCGCTCAGATGGTAAATACCTTTTACCTTCAATTTTAAAGTTATGGGTTGTAGCCAGAAATTTTACGATGGGTGTCCAAAAATCCATAGCTGGTAAAAATAATTTAACGATTGGGTGCACTTGAATTTTGTAAATCAAACTACATAACATTAATGATTAATTTTTTTAATTAAAAAATATACCAAAAATTTAAAATCAAACTACATAATATTAGTTTTAATGTTCATGTTTATTTGATAGGAAGTGAATAAACAAAGAAAAAGAGAGATATTTCAGTTTAGAGTGAAATCACTTTTATGCTTCAAGATTTTACAAACATCTGATGACTAACAGTGAGAAATGAAAAATAAAGAGTAGAATCAAATGAGTTATACTAAAAGAGATTTTATATAAATCTTTTTCACTTTTAGTAGCTTTATGGAATAAATAAATAAATAGGATTTACTTATTAACTTTAGATTAAATAATTACTTTTAAATTTTATTTAAATTTTTAATGAAAAGAAAAAAATCAAAGTCAAATAACGGGAATCGAACCGCGCACAACAAGTTGCAAATGACTTAGCCTAAGTTGAACAACTGAAACCACTGAGCTAGAAAACTTAATTGTTTTTCAAGGGTGTCCAACAAGTGTTATTTAACCATTTAAATTATTATTTTTCTTATAAATACAGCGTAATTTTCCAACGAAGGGTGTCCAATTAGCCTAAGGATAGCTACGCCCCTGGTTGGAGCCACTAAGAAAGCAAAAAAGGTGAAAACTTCTAGGGATGGATAAAAAAGAAGCTAAAAGAAAAGGTATATTCCATAAAAATTAATAGTAATTTGCAATTGACACTCCTAATATATGCACTTCTTTGTGATTTACGACTTATTCTATATATATTTTTCATAATCTACACCCGAGTTTACTTGCAAGATCATTAAAAAAAAAGAATCCTGTTTTGAAAGTATTTAGGATGATAAAATAGAAGAGGTACAAGTATTATTGTACAACAAAAATATATTTTTTATCCCGAAGACATAAAAAAAAGTAATGACCATGATGTGGTGCAGTGGATGACTGGATGAGACTGCTCCTTATTTAATCAAACATCTCAGTTTGAGTTTGAGTCTTGAGTATATTAAAGTCTTTCGTAGGAAGCACTACCCTTGAATGAGACATACCCAAAGCAAATCTAAATTAATCGAGCTCGAATGTGAGTATCAAACATCAGATAAGAAAAAAAAGAAAGTAATGATAATCCCAAAAAATTGTTCTTTCGGCTCAAACTATCAATAATATAAATGTAAGAAAAATTAAAATATCTACATATAATAAGATCATAAACATTGTGAGAACTCTTCGATTCTAGATCTCGGATTCACCTTATATATATACTCCATTCATTTTAATCTAGGCAAAATACATATATTGGACCCTAAACTTGGCTTCAAATTTTAATTTTGACCTCCAACTTTCATAGTGCACAAACATGCACTTTAACTATCCAACCTTTTAATAAATAAATACACGAATCCTACTTGGCAAAACGCGTGATGTGCACGTATTTTGCGCGAGTTAGGAGTAATTTTCGAGTCCCACAACAGTAAAAAAATGCTGAAATGACAACTCTACCCCCCGAATTCCGGCCAATCTCTGGCAACCCAAAACCTCAGTTCATTTTCTTCTTTTTCAGGCAAAACGCCACCAAATACCCAGCCATTCTCCTTCTTCCTCACACCGGAGCACAATCCATGAAGCGAACGAGCTTCGAGCTCACTAAACCCACCAAATACCCGACCCCAAACCCATCAGATCCACCATCTCCGGCGAGAATCCAAATGACCCCCCAAACCCCATGAAAACAGACCCAACAACCACAAACACCTAAACTAAGAAGCCAACCATCAACAAACCTCTAAGCTCCGTCAAACAATGAGCTCCAAGCTTTAAAAACCATTAGGAGGAATTAATTTTGATTCTTGTATGTAAATTAAAATTAATTTTGATTTTTTTTAGTTCTAAAATGACGTGTAAAATATTTAATTAGTTGGCAGCCATTGAGTGGCTCACTAATACACGTTGGAGGGTTTGCATTTCATGCTCTTTGGCTGCAAAAATCGTGTGTCTATTTATTTAAAAGTTGGATAGTTAAAGTGTCTGTTTGTGCACTTTGAAAGTTGGAGGTCAAAGTTAAAATTTGAAGCTAAGTTTAGGGTCCAATATATGTATTATGCCTTTAATTTATTTGTCTAGTTTGACTTGACACGTAGTTTAAGAAAAAAATGACTTTTGAATCTTGCAATCTTGAAACTAAAAATATGTAGAATGTACCAAAATGTCTTTTAATCTTGTTATTTTAAACATGTCATAAAAAATTAAAATTAAGAAATTATCATAAAGAGAAAATAGCATTCTTTTTAAAATTGACTGAAAAGAAAATAAGACAAATAAATTGAAACGAATGGAGTATTATTTAGGAGTACATAAACATATCAATACATGCCCAATGCTTACAAAAACTATAAATTCACTTATTATTCATGAACACCCATAATCCACAACATAAATCTCAACTTCTAAACATAATTTGCATATGGAGAAGCAAATTCAAGAAACTCTTCATCGCGCTCAAATACAGACATGTCTTGTTCATCCAACATGACGAATGCTTCGATGCCATCGTCTTTATAGTTCATCAAATTGAACAATTTATTGTATGGACCAGTAGCTATGGTTGCAGCCATTGGCTTGCCCCAACCAAAATCGACGTCATAGAATGGAAATTTACACACACTACTACAAGTATACTCATCAAATTCCTTCTTCTTGGGTGGCAATCCTTTAGCTAATTCAAGAATCTCCAATGCCCATGCATTTTCTTTGATATTATCTCTAGTCCTAAATAGTTGTTTTTCTTCCCTCATGAGACTAACTATTTGTGGTAAGTTCATGTCTACCTCATTGGAAATATGTGTCGAAAAGTGAGACAGAACATTGCCAATAGAGTTAGGTGGTAACTTTGGTGAAATCATTCCGCGTAAATCTGCATATTGGATCAATTTAGAAGGGACAAAGGAGCCTGAGTTCGCGGTCACTGCTTTAGCAACACTTTTGAAAAGAAGTGCACTAAGGACTTCAGTAGGTGTAGGATTTTTCACTTGTGATTCACTAGCAACAGAGGACCTAAGTTCACTCACTTTTGATGAGGAAAAAACATACCTTTTTTGTGTACATCCATCTAATATTGATGGAACAACAGGGGAATCCAGAGGACCACTTGATGGTGATGGAAAAATAGTGTCACTTATATAATAAGGTGGAATTATTTTTGCATTTGGATCGCGCGTTAATGTAGCCCAATCGATTGAGAATTGTAAACCATTACACGCGTCTCCAATCTTGTGTGACAAACATGTACTCACTGCAATTCCTCCACAATCGAAATGTGTTAATTGAATCACAGACAAACCATAGTCCGAATCGTTCTCCCAAGCTACACCATGAGGGAAGATTAAATCTTTGACATTACAATCTTGGTCATTGAGAACTTGAGACATTGGTGCATCAATATGGACATTCAAGAACTCAACACCCTTGTCATTACAATCGATCTCCACGTTATCTTTCATGTGTCCTGCATATGGATAATAGGAGACTAAATTTTTGGAGAGGGAGTTTTCAAGAAGTTTTAATATTTGGGCAGGTTGATTACAAAGTGTACCTAATTGATTGTTGGAGTAGAAAAAACCAAAGGGTACATAAGTGTGTGTTTGAGCTTGTTCAATGAGAGAAAATTTGTGCCATTTTTGAGTGAAAGGGGTTGGAGAAAGAGGTTTGATGAGTTTCTTGGAAGCTCTTGATAGAACTTTTAATGCAGATGAGGCCATTTTCTCAATGTGGTGTTATCATATCATTGACACTGCAATTTATAAAATTGATGTATGTACTACATAATAAAGACAGTCCATTATTAACATATAAAATGTTATTCTTAAGACCAAAAAAAGACAAAAAAAAACCATTATTAAAAATGTTATCCTGGTGAACGATTGCCTATCTTTCATTTATTTGAGGAAGAATACAAAATACTCCTTCCGTTTCGATGTACTTGTCAAATACTTCCTCTATTCCATATTAACTTAATTTGTATGGTAATGCACACTTATTAAGAAAAAATATCCTAGGACATAATTTAACCCATAGCTTCCACTACTGTCTTTTGTGAAATCATAAATATAGTAACTTTGTAAATAGTGTAATTTATCTCCTAGAAAATATCAAACTTCATTAAAGGATAGGACAAATATGATAAAAATTTCAAACATTCATCTTGAACTTTGAACAATTCAATTATTTTGAACAATGAAAAAAACACCAAAAATTCAGTTAATATGAAATAGAGGGAGTATTTCCTAATTTGATTTCTACTTTTACTTGTTATTTCGACAAATCAAGAAAGGACAACATTTTTTCCTATTATACCATCAATCTATTAACATTGAGTTAGGGAGTCATTTAGTAGCTATATAAAACAAGTCTTATCCATGCATTAAAGTTCATATAACTTATACAACGTTTGGTAGGTGGATAAGAGTTATATATATATATATATATACGATTTTGGTAGGTGGATAAGAAAAAAAATTATTCATGTATATAATTAATACGACATTTGGTAGGTGGATAAGAAAAAACTTATTCATGTATAAAATTAATACGACATTTGGTTGATAATTTTGAAATTTGCATAACTAATACATGTATAAGTTATGAGGATATATGTGTATTATTTATGCGGAGTAGAAAGTAGAATAATTAATACGTGTATAGCTAATACGTGGATAAAAAGTTAAAATGACAATATTACCCTTATCACTCCTACTTGACTACTTTCTTCTTCTACATAACTAAAGAAATATTTTAATTTAAATACAAAGTTAAAGAAGGAAAGGGTATAATTGTAAAAAAATGTTTTAATTTAAAAAACATATAATTTTACTAATTTTTAATATAAAAAACCAACATCCAAAGGAATAATTTATGCATAACTAAACTACACATAACTAAAAAATGCATAGTTAATACTTGTATAAATAATAGCTACATAACTAATATCCACATAACTAATATTTGCATAACTAATACCCACATTACTAATACATGCATGACTAATACCCATATTACTAATACATGCATAACTAATACCCACATTACTAATACATGAATAACTCTATCCATGTAGTGAATAAATACGTTTGAAACCCTATTAATTACTCCCTTTGTCCATCTTTACTTGCCTACTATATTTGTAACACCCCGGAAATTTTTTGAGCTAAGACTCGAGCAAGTGAGTATGAGAATGAGGAGAATGTATTCATGAGTCTACATTATCATCACGAGATCCTTCATATCATTAATCATAACTCTTGAATCCATAATTCAAATTCAAGAGAGAGTTAAGAGTTGAGTTCAAGAAAGTCTTTGAGTTCAATTGTGAATCCTTTGAGATTAACTATCGATTTGAGCTTAGTTTAGAGGAAGTAAGTATGAGAATGAGAAGAGTCATATACATGAGTTCCATATTGTTATGTAGACCCTTGAGTCGAGTCGTTCATGCCCATAAATTCCTCATGAACTCCATAAGCTAGGAGAGTATCTTTGAGAGGAGTAGTATCCTCCAAGTTCTAAGTCTTGAGTATTGAGTTCCTAACCCTTTTGAGATTTTATTCCTAATCATGGGACTATTACATGTTACCCATGAAGGTCCTTGAGTTGAGTTGTTCATGCCCATAATTCTGCATGAACCTTATGAGTTGAGCAGTCTTGAGATGAGAAGTATCATTGAGCCCTTTAGTTGAGTAGTTCATGCCCATAATTTCGCATGAACCCCCCCTTCCCCTCTGAGTTGAGTATTCTTGAAATGAGTAGTATCATTGAAGTTCTTGAGTTCTATCTATGGTTATTGAAAACCTTGAATTGAGTCGTTCACGTTCATAATTCGGCATGAACCCTATTTTAAGAAGTCTTTTTACAAATTATTTTAAAACTTGTTTTAAAGACTTGACCATTGAGTTTGAGAAAGAGTAGAGCCGAGTTCATTTAAAAAAAAAATATTATATGAGAACTAAGTATTCCGAAAGAGTAAATGTTTTCACATTCAAACAAGAGCGGAAACACCGATTTCCAAAAGAGCTTTTGAGCTAGTTTTTGAATAATAATCTCAAACCACAGAAAGAGTTATGGTTTTTTTAAACATATGAGCTAGTTACATTTTGGGAGTAGTATTGAGCACCGATATGGGGACAAGTTTGAGTTCAGATAATTCAAATTAACACCTCACTATCTGAAAGAACTAGAATGAGCTAGAATTAGAAAGAGTCATTTTTGGAAAGAATGAAAAATCTGGAAACTTGTTTAAGTTAAGTTAAGAATGAGTTTTTAGTCAACATCAAACGACCATAACTCCTAGATCAGGATAAGTTAGGTGTGCTTCCAGGTACCGTAGGAAATATCTTGGAATTATATTTCCAACGCCGCCGAGTTCGCGTGATTTTGAGTTCGTATGAGTGAGATATGCCTATTTGAAGTTTGGCTGTTCAAATAAGGAAAATCTAATCCGATTTTGGAAGGGTAGTTTAGTCTTTTCCTTACCCAATTATTTTGTTTTGTTTTTAGTAGTTTATTTGGGGTCAAAACTGAACTTGGTCAATTTACGCTTTTGAAAAACTAAGTTAGGATTTTGAGAGAAGAGAAAAGAAGAGGAGAAAAGAGGAGAAAGAGCAAGAATCGTCAAGTTCTTCAAGAATCGCTTGTGGATTTCGTCAAGGGGTGATCCCTACGAGGTACGTGAGATCACATAACGTTGGGTTAGTTTACCCACGCGCCAATCATGATTCAATTCAGCGAAATTGTGTTCTTTTGAAAGAAAAGATAATTATGAGTTCTTGATGAAATTTGTTTAAGTTCTTGTGGTATCTTGTTGTTGAAGTTTCTTGAGTTTGATTCATGATTTTAGGTGTGTTTTCGAGTATAATCTTACATATATAGATGATACGGTCGATTCTAAGTGTTTGGGTAAATAACCAAGTGAAATTAGAGGGTTTAGAGTTGAAAAACGAAGGAGAAAAATCAGAGTTTTCTGGGCAGGGGTCCGGGGCACCGCGCCAGCCAGCGCGCCCCACTTTGGGTTCTAAAGTTTTTCCCCTGGGGGTACCGCGCCAGCCAGCGCGCCCCAACTTCAGTTCTGAAGTTTTGGGTCTGTCGCCCCGCGCCACTCAGAGCGCCAAGGACGCCAGGTCTTCTACCTTTTCCCCCATCTTTCTGTACTAGTTCCTTAGCAACACACCTATGTTTCCTAGTTGATTCCAACACTCTAAGGTACGTCTAAACATCATGAAGTCGTCATTAACATGAGATCATGAGCCTTGAATCCATCCTTCAATTCAAGGAAAGTTAAGAGTTAAATCAAGAGAAGTTAAGAGTCAAGTCAAGATGAGTTCAAAGAGTTTTTCAAAGTCTTTCACAAACGTTTTAACTTTGTTTTAAGACTTGAGTTTTGAGTTGAGTAAAGAGTAAAGAGTAAAGAGTAAAGAGTAAAGAGTTAAGGTCATTTCCTTAAAAGGTTATATGGGAACTAAGTATTCCCAAGAGTTGAAGTATTTTCTCATTTAAGCAAGAAAGGAAACATCGATTTCCAAGAGAGCTATTAAGCTAAGTTTTGAGTAATTATCTCAAACCAAAGAAAGAGGTTTGTTTTAAAAAAACATATGAGCTGAGTATATTTTTGGGAGTAGTATTGAGCACCGATATGGGGACGCGAGTTCATAATAACTCAAGTCTCCATAAACCATGTAACCATCATGGGTAGAAAAACATCATAATTTTTAGATGACTCCTTAGTGCTTTTTAGCATAGACTAGTGGATCCACTTAGTTAAGGCGTTCTATATAACAGTAAAGTATAGGACAGTTCTGGCAACGTGAACAAGACGTTGTATCGCCAATTAGGCTCATAGTGGTGGTTGTCAGTTAGAGAAACTCCCATAGTATTATATTACTTTATATGTAATTGAGTTGCTATTGTACTTCTTTAACACATTGAGTTGTCATTTACTATTTTAAATGCTTTGTATAAACTGCATCTTTATTGTTGTTTTTACTTTGCATTTGAGTTGAGTTATTCATGAGTTGAGTAAAGCCAAGGTAAGTGTTCCTTTCAGATTCCTTTCAAGCTTATGTTATGTTTAGTTTTCCCCTAGCATACTCGTACATTCAATGTACTGATGCCATTTGACCTGCATCATTTTATGATGCAGACACAGGTAACCAGGATCAACATCCAACGCCTCGTTGATCCAGTTGATCACTCAGAGTCAGTTGGTGAGCCTCTTTGCTTTCTGGAGGACTCCTTTTACATTGCTTTAGTATTTCAATTGTTAGGATGATCGGGGGTCTTGTCCCAACATCCCTATTTGTTTAGAGGCTTCATAGACGAGTAGTCACAGTTCTTTAGTCTTGTATTTCAAATGTTTTGCTATAAAACTTCAGTTGCCAATTATGGCTAGTTTGAATGTTTATCTTTAAACGTTCTAAGTTTATTCCAGCTAGTTATTTTACAAATGCATTTGATTCTTGTAATAATGCTTAAAGTGTTCCGCTGAGAGTCTAGCCAGGCCAAGGGTTCGCTTGGGGCCAACAATGGTTCTCGAGTGCCAGTCCCGCCCAGGGTGTAGGCTCGGGGCGTGACATTCAAAGTCTCCATAAACCTTGTAGCCAGCATGGGTAGAAAATGGTCATACTTTTTAGATGATTCCTTAATGCTTTTAGCATAGACTAGTGGATCCACTTAGTGAGTAGGTTCTATACTCTGGGAAAGTATAGGACGGCCTTGGCAGCGTGATGCAAGACGTTGTATCATCACATAACTCATAGTGATGGTTGTCGGTTAGACAAACTCCCACAAAGATATTTTGTATTCTTATATACATAGAGTTATATTGTATTTTTATATACAAATTGAGTTGTTATTGCATTGTTTTCAATACATTGAGTTGGTTTCTACTGTTTTAAAAGCTTTCCATATATTGCATCTTTTATTGTTGCTTTATATTGAGTTGAGTATCCCGAGTTGAGTATACAAAATCGAGTATCTTATTATTAAGTTGAGCCTTCTTTCACTGAGTTGAATTTCTTATCATTTAGTTGAGCCCTATTTTTCTTTGAGTTGAGAAGAGGTAATTATGTTTCTTTTCCACTAGTTCAAGCGTATGTTATGCTTTAGAATTCCCCTTACATGCTCGTACATTTCATGTACTGAGCCATTTGGACTGAATCATTTCATGATGCATATACATGTAGTTAGGATCATCAACATGCAATTCATTGATACCACATGCTGTCCGAGTTAGCTATGGTGAGCCTCCTTGCTTTCGGAGGATGTCATTACTTTTTCAGTTTTGTCAGGATGTCGTGGATATTGTCCCGACTTCCAAATTTGTCATTTATAGGCTTCATAGATAGACAATAGAGTTGGAGAAGTCTGTTTCATTT
The DNA here is from genome assembly GCA_036553675.1 of Solanum okadae. Lineage (NCBI taxonomy): Eukaryota > Viridiplantae > Streptophyta > Magnoliopsida > Solanales > Solanaceae > Solanum > Solanum okadae. Next base: position 8,251,242 of record CM071685.1, on the reverse strand, counting down.
ATTTCGTTAAAAGTTTTAAAGACTTGAGTTGCCTATTTTTGGCTAGTTGAATATTCTATTTATATTCAGAGAAAATCATTTGAGTTAAAACTTTGTATTTGAGTTTCATGAATTTCATTCAGTTTTATGCTTTTGTATGCTTGAGTTAGTCTTCCGCTTGTAGTCAGCCAGGATGAGGGTTCGCTTGGGGACCAACAATGATTCTCGAGTGCCGGCTACGTCCAGGGTGTAGGCTCGGGTCGTGACAATATTATAAATAACTTTTCAACAATAGTTGTCCAGTTTGGAAAATCAAGAGATAATTTTCTCTTTTGTGTCTATTTTATCCTTGCTATATATTAAATACTATTCAATAACTAATATATTTTCCAAAGAATTGAATTTAATATATTCAAAGGGTAATGTAGTAGTATTAGCCCTATTATTTATTGTTTCTTAAGGTGTGTCAAGTCAATAGTGGACAATTATTGTTGGACAGATGGAGTAATAGGGGTAAAATAGTAAAATCATTATACCAATTATTGTTTTCTTAATAGGTGTGCAGAGCCAAAATTTGACAAGTAATTCCGAACAAAAAAAGTACTAGCAAAGGTCATTAATTGTCACTTTTTGTTATGTATTATTCCCTCTGTCCCTTTTTACTTGTCAAATATTGACTTGAAACACCTGTTAAGAAAGCAATGATTGATATATTGAATTTACTATTTTACCCCTATTAATTGATAGAATCTTAAATATATTTACTCACTACATTTTTCAAAAACATTAACTCAATGTTAATAAATTGAGGGTAAAATAGGAAGAAATTTTTTTATCCTTCCTTGATTTGTCAAAAATAATAAATAAAAAAGAAAATCAAATTAGAAAATATTTAACAAATAAATAGGAGCGGAGGAAGTATAATTGGGTATGAAGATTCCCTAGCAAAGTTGTCCCTCATAAAATCCAAAGATTTTTACCTTCTATAGAGCCTAAATTTTATAATCAAAATTAGCCCATATTTTCATATATTATCCTATTTAGTTTATTTTATATGTAATATGAAATACTAAGTGAAAGTGAAATAATTTCTTAATTTGTTATTATGATTTCATTTTTTTATGTTAAGAAACTGATTGAAAGTGTAATATTAAATGTTTATCATCATAAATTTTAAACATCATTGATTGAATTAAAGTAAAAGATTGAATTGCTTTAAAAAGCTTGAAAACTTAGAGGTGAGCTTTGTGATTTATTTAAATTTTTGACAATTTAAGGATTGAAGTTCGTTGATAATGTCATTTATGAAGTTGTGGTTAAAATGAGAAGTTATTCTATGAAGATTTGAGCTATTTAGTAATGTTTTTGATCCATTTGGATGAAGTTTTGTGGGTTGAAATTTTTAGGAGACGAATTTGTAATTTTTGTATAAGGTTGTATAATATTCTATAAAAGTTTATATACCCTCTATCTCTTAATAATTGTCACTTCTCATTTATCGAGAGTCAAATTACATAAATTGTTGGTGTAATTGTAACACCTCGGATTTTGAAAAAGGAAGAAAAAGGATTTTTGAGTTGTAGTTTGGATCTTTGGGTCCCATCTACGGATCGTAGAAGCTTCTACAGGCTGTAGATGGCAACTGTAGGAAGCGTGAAAATAATTTTTCAAAACAATCAAGTCCATTACCTCTTTTACGATTCACTAGGACGACCCGTCATTTGATGTACAAGCGGTTGATAGATCTCGTAGGTAGGTCCAAACTTAGTGAAAATCTAAGGGGTCAAGTTGGTTTCTACAATTGATGTCTAGGGTCTGTTGGAAGACCTACGAGTCGTAGACAGGGTCCGTCAACAAGTTGGTTCAATATATAGTTTATGAATCTTTCTACGGTTGACCATTACGGTTCGTAGAAAGACATACATACTGTAGGTCCAAACCGTAGAAAGGGTTCGACAATTATTTTTCAAGGGCTTTTGGGTCCTTTCCCTAATTGTTTTAAACCAATACTATGTCGTTTTGTCTACTACCCTAAGCCCTATATAAAGCTTTTAAGTCCTAAAACTACTCATTTCAACCCCATCCTCCTATATCCCTAGAACTTAACCAAATTAATAATCCCCAAATTCTTTCAACCTAAGAAAGAAGAAGAAGAGCTATAGGGTGACATTCAAGTCCTCAATCCTCCATTGTTTTTGAGCTCTATGGATCAAGGTACGTGGGTATTCACCCATGAAGTACTTTCCTCCGTGGGGTCCCCAAAGATTTTAATTTTCCAATTCATTTTTCAAATTATCAAATTAGGGTTCCAATTCAATAAATGTGGGTTTCATCCAATTATGATTGATTATTGTTTATTAAGTCTTCTAATACATAAATTGATGTTAATCTATGATATTTAGTTGAAATTACATCTACCCATGCCTAAATTATATTTTTCAACAATGATCCTATGATTAGCCCATGAATTTTTGAATTATGAAGATCTGCATGTTTTTATGAAGTTATTATAAATGATTTGGGGATGCTTTGAAAGGAAAGTATCAATGCTATTGTGAAAGGATTTCTCACTTACTATGATGATCATGATTGTGAAAGTTATTTCTCACAAATGAATTCACATTGGTGAAAAATTTTCTCATCCATGTTGAATTATGTTTAAGGAGCTATTCTATGTTTTGATTTTGAAGATGTGGATTGGTATTGATCATTGCCTTTCCTATGTCAAAATGATAATTGACTTTTATCTATTATGTTGAAATTTAGACTTAGCACCGAGATGGCTTTGAGGTGGAGGCTCAAATAGAGTAGTCTCTAGTAGCAACCTCTAGTCCCTAACTACGTGCCCCCATATGATTGTTTTAAATGACCTAGCTTGTGGATCCACTTTAGCACAAATGATGATATGTACGGATTCTACCTTGGCAAGTAGATTCCCCTTCTTTCGGTATGAGGGATAAACCTGATTCCATGATATAGCTCTCATGGTCTTATTTTCTTTTAAAACTAATATCCCACAAAATGACTATGTTTCTTCAAAGTTTTCTTATGTCTCTTATTTCAATGTTTTATCCATATTTCATGATTTACACATCATGCTACTTTAAGTCTTTAAATGTTCAAATAATGATCATGCCTACCATGTTTTAAGTCATTCATGCTCTCATGTCTATGTTTATGCATATCCCTCGTACTTAGTACATTCCATGTACTAATGCATACTTATGCTTAAATTGTTTCACTAATGTAGGGTCCGGCGCTCCCGTTCTTCACTTCGTGGCTATATTGATTCTACCAGATTTCAAGAGTTGGTGAGTCGTCATGTTCTGAGGACCGAGATTAATTACTTGTTCATGTCTTTTCTTTAGTTTCGGATGATGTATGTGATGTATGAATTACGTCCCAATCACTTTTGTTTTTGATGTATTAGATGACTAATTTAGACTTATGTTAGACTTCCGCTTTTGTCAAACTCTTTAAAATATGAAAATATTGTCTTTTGAACTTTTTACTTCTATTATCTTGTATGATGTATGCTAAGTGGCTTGTGTAGAGCCTCTTGAGATCCTATATGTCATGTTATGCCTAGGGTGTACCTTGTGTCGTGATAGTAATATGCCATAAATACAATAAATTACAGTTGAAAATGAAATAAATAAATAATCACTTAGGCTGAGACATGAAGATCTCGCTCCCTTTAAGGAGATTCAAGCCCACTGCGACATTATCTACACCGATCCAACAATAATACTCCTGACTTATCCATCCAAGATACAATAGCCAAACAATGTTGTATAACACGAAAACTCCGGACTAGTTGAAGAGTTCAAAATGTAAGAGTAATATCTTACTTATGGCCCAAGTTTAATTGTGACCTAAGTAAAACCATAAATAATATTGAATGAAAAATAGATCTCGTTTGTACATCGGTTACTTGATGGACGTACCAGATTAAGACTTAACCTCTATAAATTGGTCTTCCCTCCATCCATTAAGGTTACCATATGTTCTCTACATTATTCCATCGCTGACGGTTGTGGTAACATAAGGCAAGAGCAAGGAAGTAGAAACCAATTTATGACTAACGCTTTTTCTTCTTTCTGTGATGATGACTTCCACATAAGGTATGTGCCCCTAACAATCTCTATTTATGATTATCATGTTCAAGATTATAATGTGCATTACAATATTTAAACTTACATATGTATACTTTTAGTTTATATACTTAAAGTACTTCAAAAAATTCAGGCTCTGATACCACTTGTAAGTTTAAATACTTTCATGCACATCAGGATCTTGAACACGATAAGCTTACACAGAGATCGTTAGGCGAACATACCTTATGCGAAAGACATCATCACATAGAGAAGTAGAAGTGGTAGTCGTAATTTGTTTCTACCTCTTTGTCCTAGCGTTACATTACCACAACCGTCAACGATGGAAATAATGTAGAGAGTATGTAGTAATCCTAATGGATGGAGGGAGGATCATTTTTAGAGGTAAAGACTTAATCTGGTACGTCCATCAAGTAACCAATGTATGAATGAGATCTATTCTTCATTAAATGTTATTTATTGTTTTACTTAGTCGCAAGTTAACTTGGCCATAAGTAAGATATCATTCTTATACTTTGAACTCTTCAACTAATCCGGGGTTATTTGAGTTGTACGACGTTGTTGGATTGTTGTATTTTTGAAGGGACACGTCAAGAGTTGTATTGCTGGATTGGTGTAGATTATGTTTCATTGGGGTGGATTCTCCTTAAAGAGAGCGAGATATCCATTCTTCAACCTGAATACTTTTTTATTCATTTTTTCCATTTTATTTTCAACTATAATTTATTGTAATTTGTGGTATATACACCAACATAAACTTTGACTAATGTTTAAAATGCACATTTTCACTGTATTGGTGTGAAAATAATTGCACCTTGTATTATTTTTTATATATTTTTTAAATATCTAAATTTTAATTTAAAATATTAAATTAATATAATTCAATTTTGCTTCAAACTCGCCGAAGGAGAATACACTCACAAGACAATAATGCTCTTGAGACACTCATTTGGCAGAAGATGAGGTCCACCTGATTATATCTCAAAATCATACTCTAAAAATATATTGCATCTTTCAGAAACTTCATTCCCTAATTATGCATAGAAAATATTTTTAAATGTATACCGTACAATTTTTATGTTTATCTGACTATCCTTTCCTGATTATATCTTAACTGTTATACGATGAAATACATTTAGCAACCTTTGAACTTATCGATAAATTTAATTTAGTCAATTGCATTATAATTTTTCACAGTTGAGCATCTAACCAAAAAAAACTTATTCAAATTTTTGAAAAACGACAAGGCATTTTCTCAAGCTCTCATTATATAAATAGATTAATTATGCTTGTTAAACACGTCACTCATCAACCTAATTGGAACATGAATGATGTTTTACGGCTTATTGAGGCTAATGTATATAATCAAAGAAGATGACATTTTAAGAGGTTAACTAATTTACATAATGGACACTTGAGAACACACACAAAAGCTTTTTCAATATTTATGTCAGAAATATTTATTATAAATACTTTATTATTTATTCCAATGCAATATAAATTCAGAAGACGAACAATTCAATATAGTGAAGGTGAACAATAGTGTTTAAGTGATATGCACTATGTCTTGAATGAATTTTTTTGAGTGGAAGAATTTTCAGTAGTTTTAGCGGATAAGGCCGTTAAAAATGTGACTCTAACAACATCTAGGGTTCTTCGAACCATGTGATATCTCACGTCGGGTTAATTTTAATCCTTCCCCTTCTTACTAAAGACTACATAATATTCTTGTGAATTATGGCTAATACTAGATATATAAATAATGATTTCAAATTCAGAGGTTAATCGTACTCTGACAACTTTACGTAAGATAGAGTTTGGTTTTCTTGGGGCAATAGTGAAATAGTTGACAGACAAGTCACCCTTATTGTCACTCCACAGAATCCTACATAAGATTTTCACCTCAAACGACTCATTATTAAATCCTTTCAGATTCATTTGATCTTCTTTGCATTTGAGGATCCTCCTTCTTCTACTTTGCCCTGAAGAGTAACTAGGACCAATTCACTCACGCTTTCATGTTTCAATTGAACACTGTCAATTTTTATTATTTTAAAGTATAAGATTATGCGCTTTACTGAACATATGTAGATCCAATTACAATTTTATATATAAGAAGAACAAAAGATCTTTCTTGATCAATCTATTTGCCCCTCATCTTCAATAATAAAGAAGATCATTTTCAAGTTTGAATTTGTTCATTTGGAATCTAGGTTCTTCTACTTCATATTTATTTAATGAATAGTTTTTTGCTTAGATGTATGTCCTTTTCTATTGACACTATCTCAATTGGTCACTTTATCGACACTATGTCAATCTTGATTTTTTTGGTCATTTATTTTAGTTTAATGCTTAACGTAGATATGTACTCTATTAATAATAAAATAATCTCTTAGATAATGTGATTTTGTAAAGATTTTTTCTATCGATGCTTATAACTTAAACTCTATTGTTAACTATTTTAATTGTTCTCCATTTGAATTTCTATTGCATCTGAACAAATGATAGAGTGTTTCTGTTAGACATTTTTTATACATACACTGAAAATGCTTCTGTGCATGTTCCCAAGTACCAACTACATAGAGAAATTAGCCACTTAAACCGTTACCTTATTTAGTTTTATATATATATATATATATATATATATATATTTGCCTCAATAACCAATCAACCCAATTCATACTCCAATTAAGATTGATGTGTGACATATTTTATTTGGTTAACTTATCAATGTAATGAGAGTTTTAGAATATGAGCCGAAGCTTTTCAAAAGTTTGATTAAGAAGTTTTTACTAAGATGATTAATCGGGATAATCTATAATTCGAGTGTTTAAATAAAATTGATCGACATATTGAAAGGTTGTCGATACATTCATCTTATAAAAAATTGGCTATAAAGGATTATCAGCTGAATATAAAAATTATATTACAGAAACGAATATTACTATTTGTGTACTAAATCTTAGAATACTTTTATGAAACTTCTTAAGTTGCCAATGGTGACAACTATGAGACTATATATTATAAACAAATTTCTTAGATTTTTATTAGTTGATGATATACAAAAACAATTATGTTGAATATATGGTCTTTATTCATAATTAGGAGTGGATTTTATTTAAGATACAAATACCCAACACCTATATCTCAAAATCAAACTATAATTAAACTATATTTGGTAAAGTTAAATAGCTATGTTTTTTGAAAATTATACACTGTACTGTCAAGATAGGTTGCTATAATACTTCAGAGGCCTAGTTTCAGAGTCCAAATGAACCAATAGTTTTGTAAATATCAAATTTAGTCGAATATAATTTTCAATTTTAGACCAAAGAATATCGATTCCATATAAAACTTGGTTATTAAAGTAAAATATTGTTATTGAGAGTGATTATCATAGAAATGTCTGACTATAGTTCATAATTCAAGTGTTTAAAGTTATCCAAATTGGTGAAACCCTAATTATAATTTAAGCATAATTTTGAATACTCTATCCCTTTCTACCATCTCTTTTATTTCCATGTTGTTTAATATTAAATAATATCTTTTTAATTTTATCACTTACATATTTGATATTGATTTTTTACACTTTTCACTTGTCGAATTTCTTCATATATGCTTCAGTTATATGGATTGATATAATTGAGTCTCCAAAAAGTTAAGATGAATCTAGAAATTCTGAAATTTATGAGAATAATTTGAAATATAATTAAACAAACATGTGACTTACCTCTTTTGAGAATTATCGTGATCCACTTGCACTTAACTTGATGGCCATTTCATGTGTTTGAAATTACTTAAATCAGTTGTGAAAAAGTTGTTCTTCAATTGAATCTACATAATCAATTACGATAAATCATCAAATCGAGTTTATGGCTGCATTAGAGAAATTAAAATATCTTAGTGATCACATATAAATCTGTGTTTAATTGCAATTTTCATTGGGTAGGCTAACGCGTCTTCACAAAAAGAAACATAGATCTACGTTTGTCCTCTTATAAGAACACAAAGATGTATAAACAGAGTTATGAGTCTTACTTGTAAAAGCTGATTGCCAACAATACACACCACATATGACCTCGAGTGTTGATCACCTAGAGAAAGAGGAAAATCATCCGCCGTTTAGGAATCTTGTCTTCTTCATCATCTTAGAAGAACATTAGATGCAGCGGCGGAGAACAAGATGTTTCCTTTTCAAAACCCTTACCAGATAAAGAGAATATATAGATGGACTGATAATCTTGTCCTATTTCCTTTTTTGTTGTTTATGCTTTCTTTCCATTTTGGGACCATCTTGGGCCTAGACTTGTTTTGTTATTTTTTTTCATTATTAATGAAATCGAGCCTGACGATTCAACCCACTAGGTCGTTTGGACGCCTACTCTAATACCTAGGTAGGAGAATCTTGACCCCGAGTTTAAGTCATGCATAGAGGAAATGAATTATAATTAAACTAAACACCCTATTTAAATACAAAAATACCCCAAATTTGTTACACAAGGTATTTTTGTAAAGAAATATATTGAACCCTCTCAAGGAAATATTCTAAACAAATACAAGAGCTTCTAAGAGATTACAAGGTTAGGAATATAGTAAGACACAACTCCCACCATAAGAAAAGAGAGGTAGAAGCTGTCAGAGATCATCTCTGTCTGGGTCTAAGAACATCATTGAACTTGCAATTAGACTGTAACATCCCTCCTTAGAAAGATCTATATTTAGAAAGCACTAAATGGGAAATAGCTAAATTAATTTTTTTGCTAAGTTAGGCTAAGGTATGAGTTTAGGGTCAACTTAACAAACGATCATAACTTTCAGTACAACATGAGTTAGGTGGCCCATAATATATCAAATGAAAGGTCTTGGAATCATCTTTTCAACGCCACCGAGTTTGCTAATTTTAGAGCTTGTATGAGGGAGATATGACAATTTGAAGTTAGCCTGGCCAATTAAGGAAAGTTACCCGAATTAGTGAGAGGTATTTTGGTCTTTTCCTTACCCAATTAGATTAAAATGAATTTAGTATTATTTTTGGGGTCAAATCTGATTTAGTCCAGTTTGCATAAATCAAAATACGCTTAGGGTTTTGAGAGGAGTTCAAGAAGAGGAGAAAAGGATAAAAGTTTAAGGCCTTCGTCAAGATTCAGAAGATTTTCGAAGGGTTGTTGCCAAGGATTCGATCCTAAGAAGTATGTGAGTTCTCATAGTGTTGAGTTCATTCACCCACACGCCAATCATGATTTACATTTTGAATTCGTTCACAAAGATTGAAGGATTTAAATGTTCTTGATTAGTGTTCTTGAAGCATTTCTTTTAGTTCTTGAATTAGGATGGGTTTGATGAGTTCTTGAGATAATCGTATTGAGTTTAAGAGTTGTTTTTTATTAGATTCTTGTGTACTTTTATTGGGTAATCAAATCTAAGGAAAATTTGAGGAAATCAATCGACTAAAAGTGTTTTAGGATAAAAAAATGTGATGAAAGATTTGTCGGATTGTTTTGGGAAAGGCTGGGGAGGCATGCCCCAGATGCGGTAGAGGGGCTGGGGCGGCGCCCCAACAGTGCGCCATAATAGGTTCTCTAAAGTTTAGAGTCTGGCGCCCCGCGCTAGGGTTGCCTGCCCTCACTATTTTTTCGTCGTTTACTCCGTTTAAGTTCTTCTAAAGTATACCTTTAATCCCTACTGATTCTAATCACTCTAAACTTCATCTAAACATCGAACCTTGAATTCATAATTCATATTCAAGGTAGAGTTATGTAATAAGTTTGAGTGTTCTTCTGATTCATTTTTAAGAAGTCTTTTACAATCATTTTGAAATTGTTTTAAGTCTTGAGTTCTTGAGTATGAGGATGAGAGAGTTAAGTTCATTTTATTTAAAATGATATATGGGAACTAAGTATTCCCAAGAGTAAATGTTTTCACATTTAAAATGAGAGGAAACACCGATTTCCAAAAGAGTTTTTGAGCAAGTTTTAAGTACCATCTCTTTTGAGAGAAAGATTTTGAGTAATAATCTCAAACCAGAGAAATAATTATGTTTTTTTAAACATATGAGCTAGTTATATTTGGGAGTAATATTGAGCACCGATATGGGGACAGGTTCAGATAACTCAATGTCCTTATAAACCATGTAGCCAACGTGGGTAGAAAGGGTCATACATTTTAGATGATTCCTTATTGCTTTTAAGCATAGTCTAGTGGATCCACTTAGTTAGTATGTCCTATACCCCGACAAAGTATAAGACAGTTTTGGCAGAGTGGACTTGATGCTGTATCATCACATAGCTCATAGGGATGGTTGTCGGTTAGAGAATCTCCTACAGAGTTTATTTTGTATTTTTATATACAAACAAAGTTTATCTTGTATTCTTGCATACAAACTGAGTATATGGTATTTTCTAATACATTGTGTTGTGATCTACTATTTTAAAAGCTTTTCTTTATAATGCATTTTTACTACTGCTTTATATTGAAATGAGTTGAGTATCACTGAGTTGAGTTGAGACGAGGTAAGTTGTTTCTTCAGTTCCAGTTCAAGCTTATGTCTTGTTTTAGATTTTCCCTCGCATGCTCGTACATTCCATGTACTGATGCCATTTGGCATGCATCTTTTATGATACAGATACATGTAGCCAGGATCATCAACGAATGCTTCGTTGAACCAGTTGAGTTCCAAAGTTGTTTGGTGAGCCTCCTTGCTTCCGGAGGCTCCCTCATTTTGTTTTATCATTTCAACTATGTTATTAGGATGATCGGGGGTCTTGTCCCGACATCTCTCATAATATTAGAGGCTTCATGGATAGATAGATAGTAGTTCATGAGTCTTTTCATTTTCAGTTGTTTTTGTTGAGACTTGAGTTGCCTCTTTGGTAAGTTGAATGTTTCTTTTAGAACATTCTGAGTTTATTATATGAGTTTATCTTTTGAGACTATTCTATGTTAAGTAAGTCTTCCACTAATAGTTGAGCCAGGCCAAGGCTTCACTTGGGGCCAACAATGGTTCTCGAGTACTAGTCGCGCCCAGGGTGTAGTCTCAGGGCATTACAAACTTGGTATCAAAGACAGGTTTTAAGAGTCGTAGGGTGTCCATGAATTCGTGTCTGTAGAGTCCTAATTGTCGGTGTGAAGCGCACCAAAATTAGGAGGCTACAACATTTAGGAACTATCTCACTTCTTTCATACTCTTTTCGTGCGATAGAGTTCATCTCTATAAAGTTTCTCTCTAATTCATGCTTACGCATGTTTTTCAGATCATGTGCCACGAAGAGATGTTCGAGGTCGTCCTGCTAAGAGGAATGTCGATCCACATGATCAAGGGGTACCCAATGCACCAGAAGTGCAACCCCAAAGAGAGGTCACTAATGCTGAGTTTCGGGATGCTATCCAGATGTTGAGTCAAGTGGTGGCCAACCAAGATGGGAAACATAGAGAGGTTCGACAGGATATGACTGATACATCCAGAATTCATGAGTTCTTAAGGATGAATCCTCCAAACTTCACAAGGTAAAGTGTCACTGACAATCCAGAAAACTTTATGGAAGAGCTACAAAAGGTTTTTGAGGTTATGCATGTTGTTGATGCTGAACGAGTGTAACCAACTGCAAACCAACTGAAGGGTGTTTCTAGAGTGTGGTTCGATTAATGGAAGAAGAGTAGAGCTGATGATGTACCAATTGTGAGATGGGTTGTGTTTGAGGAGGCCTTCTTGAGGCGTTTCTTTCCTCGTGAATTGAGAGAGGCCAAGGTAAAGGAATTCCTCACTCTTAAGTAGGAATCTATGAGTGTACATGAGTACAACCTTAAGTTCACCCACCTGTCCCGTTATGCTCTGGAGATGGTTGCTGACATGAGGAGCCTGCTGAGTCTGTTTGTTGCTGGATTGTCTCATATGTTAAGTAAGGAGGGCAAAACAACTATGTTGATATGGGATATAGACATAGCAAGACTGATGGTCCATGTGCAGCAGGTTGAGGAAATAAGAAGGCTAAGACATCAGGAAATGAGTCCGGGCAACAAAAGAGTAATGCGAACCGTTTTTCTTTTCAATACAAGCAGCATGGACCTGCTCCATCATCTGTTAGTGCACCTGCACCAAGGAACAGAGGTTAGTTCAAGAATCATAATGCACAGAATTTCAGAGCTAGACCCACACAGTCTCAAGGTAGTATGGCACAAAGAGGTAATGTGTTAAGTGTGGTAGGACCCACTCAGGAGTATGTGGTGATGGCTTCACTAGTTGCTTCAAGTGTGGTCAGAATGGTTATTTTATGAAAGAGTGGCTTAAGAACATGCATGGTAGTGGTAATGGGGGCAATAAAGCCCAATGTTCTTCAGCGGCTCCACCAGATAGAGCTGCACCTAGAGGAGCTACTTTAGGGACAGGCGGAGGAGCAAACCATCTGTATGCTATAACCAGCCGCCAAAAGTAAGAGAATTCGCCAGATATTGTCACTGGTATGATCAAAGTATTGACTCTCGATGTATATGCTTTGCTAGATCCAGGAGCGAGTTGATCTTTTGTGACTACTTATATTGCTATGAATTTTGATATTCTTTGTGAGCAACTTCTTGAGCCCTTTAGTGTTTCTACACCTGTTGGTGAGTCTATTCTAGCTAAGAGAATTTATCGTGATTGTGTCATTTCTGTCAATCACATTAACACTATGACTGACTTAGTTGAATTAGACATGGTAGACTTTGATGTTATTCTAGGTATGGACTGGCTTCATGCCTGTTATGCCTCTTTGATTGTAGAAATCGAGTTGCTAAGTTCCAGTTTCCTAATGAGCTAGTTGTAGAGTGGAGGAGTAGTTTGGTAGTGCCTAAGGGTCGTTTTATTTCGTACCTTAAGGCAAGAAAGTTAGTTTCCAAGGGGTGTGTCTTTAACTTAGTTTGAGTTAATGCCTCTACTGTTGAGACACCACATATTCAGTTAGTTCCCGTCGTGAGTGAGTTTCCAAAAGTCTTTTCAGATGATCTTCCCGGAGTCCCTCCTGAGAGAGAAATAGACTTCGATATAGATATTCTTCCTGATACTCGTCCTATCTCTATTCTGCCATATAGAATGGCTCCAACTTAGTTGAAAGAGTTAAAAAAGCAGTTGAAAGATCTTCTAGAAAAGGTTTCATTCGACCAAGTGTCTCACCTTGGGGCACTCCGATCTTATTTCTGAGGAAGAAAAATGGTTCTCTTAGAATGTGTATAGATTATCGTCAGTTGAATAAGGTTACTATTAAGAATAAGTATTCTCTTCCGAGAATTGATGATCTTTTCGATCAACTTCAGGGTGCTCCTTGTTTTTCTAAGATAGACCTCAGATCAGGCTATCTTCAATTGAGAGTAAGAGATAGTGACATCCCTAAGACCCGTTATGGTCACTATGAGTTTCTTGTTATGTCGTTTGGTTTGACTAGTGCTCCTGCATCATTCATGGACCTTATGAACAGAGTGTTTAAGCCTTTTCTAGATATGTTTATTATTGTGTTCATTGCTGACATTCTAATATATTCGAGGAATGATGAAGACCATGTTAGTCATCTCAGAGTAGTTCTCCAAACTCTAAAGGATAAGGATTTGTATGCTAAATTCTTGTCACTACCCATGGGTACCCCCCTAGATGTAACATGGCGTATAGAACCCGTAAGGACTCCATACATGCCACTTAGCATATCATAACATAAGTAATAGAACAATAAGAGTAAAACCGCAATTCAAGTCTAAATTTTTAAAAAAAGAAAAGCGGAAGTCTAGACTCTAAGTTTCAACATAGCCATATATTACAATATTCGAAATGAAAAAGGGACACAACCCATACAACATAGTCCGAAAAGGAAATACAAGAAATGAAAATACTATGTGAAAACATCCATCCTCGAATCACGAGGACTCACCAATAAGTTAGGAGAAATGAGCAAATCCAAGCTTTAGCCACAATGAGGATAACCTTGAGAACCGGACCCTACACTTGAGAAAAATGTAAGAAAACTAGGCGTTAGTACAAAAATTCACAAAGTATGATAGCCATGCATAAAAACTTTGAAACCATTCTAAAAAGGACATTTCATTTGAATGTATGCAATTTACCAAGTTTAAACATCATTTGAGAGCATAAGTCATAAAACATAAGTCATAGACATAATCAATACATAGGTCATCTTAACATGATAGAAACACTTCATAAAAATCCTTAGAGCATACTTGTGCAATGCATGAATAAAACCCCATAAATCTCACCCATGCTAAGTAAACCTCTTTAGGCCATCATTCATATTCATCATCTTTAAGACCCTGAAAATCTTCTTGAGAATCCATAGTTCATAATTCATGTTCATGTTTTTGTTCTTGTGGGAATAAGCCTTAACCGACATAGACCATGTGAGCTTGACATGGAATCCGGTGTTACCCACACCGAAAAGGGTTGTCCTACTTGCCTAAGGTAGAACCATGGTTTGTTAGCTTAGGTGGATCCATTAACTAAATATCCTACGGGGGCACATAGTTTATGAGATAAGGAGATTGTTACTAGAAACCCAGCCTTTCTGTCGGAGGAGCTTCCATCTCAAGAGATTGCTTCTAGAAACTGGGCCTTTCTGTCGGGGGAGCTTCCATCTCATATTCAATATCCACTCGGTGCTAAGAATTAATCCGACAGAGTACTTATTAAGTCATAAATAGTTTCATGGAGGGATGTCTTTGACAATCAATCTAAATTAGTTCATGAGGATAGCTCTTGGATCATGCGGGAGAAAACCTTTAACGGTAATGTCCACATGTAGATTCAATTAGGTGAGAAAGCCTTTCAACCTTAGAATCATCATATTGTGAGAAAACCTTTCACATTATATCATAATCATACATAAATGTGAATATGAGAATAACCTTTCAACAACACAACAATTACATCATAATCATAAACACTTCACTCTCAAAGTGTTCTTAAAGCATATACATAAATCTCATAATCATGCCTAATTCTCAATACTTTCCCTTCAAGGATCAAAGATCATATTCAATCTCACATCTAGAATTCACTATATTAGACATGGATATAATCATAATTCAAGTAATCAAATCACTACATGCACAATCTCATAATACTCTTCTTTCATCAACAAACCCACATCACAAGATCATAATTGTGTAATATGGGGGTTTCATGGGTTCTTGGGGGAATTCAACATAAAATCCATAAAAAATCATTGATTCATACATAGCATAACATAATTGAATCATAAAAGTCATTTTTGAAAGGAACCCATGACTTTGGAATCAAACTCTATCTTTTGGGGATTTTCTATCTTTGAAATTGGGGTTTTGAAGGGACTCCATGGATAAATTCTATCCATGGATGAAGAGCTACCATACCTTAGCAATGAATACCTATGAATTTGAGTATAAAATCTTGCTCCTTGAACCCTAGATCCAACTTCCTTCTTCTTCTTACTTGAGTTATAGAGAGAGAATATTTTTGAGAGAAGATGAACTTTTGGAAATGGATTTGGGTTTTTGGAAATAATGAGATGAATGGGTTGGTTTTTGACTTAAAAGGGCTTATATAGGTGTAGAAAACTAAGGCAAAATGACCTCACTTAATACCATCTAAAAAGGAATTACCTAAAATAACCCCTACTTAAAGTGGGGTGCCCAGGGACTGTGCCCATCTTTACGAGCCGTCAAGGGCACCATGGCCCTTGAAGGTGCCCATGGTTCCTTGACCAGTAGGTAGGCTACCCTAGCATTTCCCCCACAAGGTGAAGGCAACCCCACGAGCCTTTCCACGGGCCGTGGTCTTCACCACGAGCCGTAAAGTGGCTCGTGAAGGGGAGCCTTTTTGGGGCAGTTTTAGGGAGGTTACTGCCTCACCACCACGGGTGGCACCATGGGGCGTGGTGGCTACCACGGGTCGTGAAAAGCCTTGTGGTCATGGTGGGCAGTGCTTTGTCCAATTTTGGGCAGCCTTGGCCCTTGCCCATTTTCCTTGGCTCTTGCCCTTCTCCCTTGACGTTAACCCCCACGTTAGCTCTAGTTTATCCTACTAGTTTCCGGGGTGTTGCAATATATCCCCCTTGGGAACATTCATCCTCGAACGACGATCTAGACACCTTACATAATTATAGACTCAAGACTAGCAGCCCATCATGCATGCAACATCAAAATAATGCGCAATCTAATTGAGGAAATTTCAACTCCATCTCAAACATAATCAAAGCAATACAAGGAAGTAGGAACTACATCTAACAACCCATTATGCATGAAAACTCAACATTTCTCATATTCATAGGAGGAACTACCTTCTCCAATTAAAGCATGCTCAACACAATTTCATGGAGCCCTTATACAACATATTTTCAAAAAGCACAACTAAAGCATGTTCAACAATTCATATCATGAAGCACATAGGCAACTCTTATTCAATGCACACGACATGAGGAACATCAATCATAAAAACTCATTTTTCTTACTAGAACATAAATTTCTCAAGAACATGCATATCATAGGGAAATCATGGAAAACTCAAATAACACACATGACTCCCAAAATAAGGAAAAACTCATAAGGAACTACTTACCTCTAACTAGGGTAGGAGTAGAAGGAAAAATATGAGGATAGCAGGACTTCATATCGGCCTCGGCCTCCCAAGTAGCACCCTCAACTAAATGATTCCTCCACAACACTTTTACGGAAGCAACTTCCTTACTTCATAACTTCTTAACTAGACTTTCATCAACTCTTGCCCTCCTAAGGAAATCATGGATATCAAATTCTCAACTCACTTCTCAAGAATATAAAGACACGGAAAAACTGGATGCACCTATGCCAACTTACTAGGCAAGTCAAATTCCTAGGCAACCTTACCAACACGTCTCAAAACCTCATGATTCCCTTAATAGGTGAGATTCTCAAGTAAAAACCTTATCATGAACATTAGGGACACTCATACGATCTTTCTATCTAGGCACACAATCTTCTTCTTGGGAGGAAGCCTCCACTAATTCCTTAAGCACCGCTTCTTTCAATTCTACCAAAATAGGATCAAGGCCTTGCTTAGCCTTTACATCCATCACAAAGGACGATTCGGACCCATTATGAACCATGACACCACCCTTGGTGGAATCCACTAGTTGAACACCTAGTCGGGCCAACCTATGAATATCACAAACCAACTCTTTCTTTTCATCCTCTACATGAGCTACACTACCCATCGACAACCGGCTAAGAGCGTCCACTGCCACATTAGCTTTGTCGGGGTGATAAAAGGACACTCATATCATAATCCTTCAAGAGTTCTAGCCACCTTCTTTGGCGAAGATTCAAGTCCTTTTGACTAAAAACATATTGCAAACTCTCATTATTGGTAAACACATCTACTAGTACTCCATATAAATAATGCCTCCATATCTTTAAGGAAAAAACAACCGCCGCTAACTCAAGGTCATGTGTAGGATAATCCTCATTTTGCATCTTTAGTTACCTTTGAAGCATAGACAATCACCTTACCATTTTTGCATAAGCACACATCCCAACCTAAATCTAAAGGCATCACAATACACCACAAAGCCATCTGTACCTTCCGGTAAGGTCAACACTGAAGCGGAAGTAAGTCAATCTTTCAACTCTTAGAAACTTTTCTCACAAGCTTCCGACCAAATGAACTTAGCCTTCTTTTGAGTCAAAGTCGTCAAAGGAGAAGCAATGGAAGAAAATCCCTCAACAAAACTTCTATAATAACCGGCCAAACCCAAAAAGCTTCTAATGTCCGAAAGAGTTAGAGTTCTAGGCCAACTCTTGACCGCATCCGTTTTCTTAGGATATACCTCAATACCCTTACTTGACATAATATGACCAAGGAATGCTACAAACCTTAACCAAAATTCACACTTACTAAAATTTGCAAAAAGTTGATGGTCCTTAAGAACTTGAAATACAATTATCAAATGGTCAACATGCTCATTCTCACTCCTTGAATGTATCAAAACATCATTGATAAACACAATCACAAACATGTCTAGGTATTGTCGAAATACTCTATTCATTAAGTCCATGAACGCTGCCGGAGCATTTGTTAAACCAAAGGTTATTACTAGAAACTCATACTGACCATATCAGGTTCTAAAGTCGTCTTTGGACTATCTTCATCTCTCACCTTTACTTGGTGGTAATCCGACCTAAAATCAATCTTAGAGAAATAACTAACCCCTTGAAGTTGGCTAAACACTATCTACCCTCATCATCTCAACTAGGTGGTACAAGCAACCTTTAGTCATAATCCTTTTTTCTTTCGTATAAGGAACAACTAACCTCTAGGCTTAGAACTTCCCTCCTTCCATTCTAGGATATGCTCATTCGGGAACTAACAATTTGACTACACAGGTTCTACAACCACATAGGAGCATAATAGGAGTGCAACCAATCCAACACAAAGATAACATAAAAATCTACAAAGCCTAAGCAATCAATTTAGAAGCTATCAACATACCGGTATCCACATCTGGAGCACACCCTTCTTCATAAATAATCTTAGAGCATACTTGTGTAATGCCTGAATAACACCCAATAAATCTTACCCATGCTAAGTAAACCTCTTTAGGCGATTATTCATATTCATCATCTTTAAGACCTTGAAAACTCATATAAAAGCTTCTTGAGAAACCATAGTTCATAATTCATGTTCATGTTCTTGTTGTTGTGGAAATAAGCCTTAACCGACATAGACCATGTGAGCTTGACATGGAATTCGGTGTTACCCACACCAAAAAGGGTTGTCCTACTTGCCTAAGGTAGAACCATGGTTTGTTAGCTTAGGTGGATCCATTAGCTAAATATCCTATGGGGGTACATAGTTTATGGGATAAGGAGATTGTTACTAGAAACCCGACCTTTCTGTCGGAGGAGCTTCCATATCAAGAGATTGCTTCTAGAAACTGGGCCTTTCTGTCGGGGGAGCTTCCATCTCATATTTAATAGCCACTCGGTGCTACACATTAATCCCACAGAGTACTTATTAAGTCATAACTTGTTTCATAGAGGGATGTCTTTGGCAATCAATCCAAATTAGTTCACGAGGATAGCTCTTGGATCATGCGAGAAAAAATCTTTCACCGTTCATGTCCACATGTAGATTCAATTAGGTGAGAAAGCCTTTCAACCTTAGAATCATCATATTGTGAGAAAACCTTTCACATCATATCATAAACATACATAAATGTGTGTATGAGAAAAACCTTTCAACACAACAATTACATCATAATCATAGACACTTCACTCTCAAAGTGTTCTTAAAGCATATACATAAATATCATAATCATGCATAATTCTCATATCTTTCCCTTCAAGGATCAAAGATCATATTCAATCCCATATCTAGAATTCACTATATTAGACATGGATATAATCATAATTCAAGTAATCAAATCACTATATGCATAATCTCATAATACTCTTCTTTCATCAACAAACCCACATCACAAGATCATAATTGAGTAATATGGGGGTTTCATGGGTTCTTGGGGCAATTCAACATAAAATCCATAAAAAATCATTGATTCATACATAGCATAACATAATTGAATCATAAAAGTCATTTTTGAAAGGAACCCATGGCTTAGGAATCAAACCCTAGCTTTTGTGGATTTTCTATCTTTGATATTGGGGATTTGAAGGGAATCCATGGATGAATTCTATCCATGAATGAAGAGCTATCATACCTTAGAAATGAATCCCTACAAATTTGAGTACAAAACCTTGCTCCTTGAACACTAGCTCCAACATCCTTCTTCTTTTTCCTTGAGTTCTAAAGAGAATTTTTTTTTTAGAGAAGATGAACTTTTGGGAATTGATTTGGGTTTTGGAAATAATGAGATGAATGGGTTGGTTTATTACTTAAAAAGGATTATATAGGTGTATAATACTAAGGCAAAACGACCTCACTTAATACACATCTAAAAGGGAATTACCTAAAATAACCCCCACTAAAAGTGGGGTGCCCAAGGACTGCACCCATCTTCACGAGCTGTCAAGGGCACTACGGCCCTTGAAGGTGCCCGTGGTCCCTTGAAAAGTAGCTAGGCTACCCTAGTATTTCTCCTACAAGGTGAAGGCAATGCCATGAGCCTTCCCATGGGCCGTGGTCTTTAGCACGAGTCGTGAAGTGGCTCGTGAAGGGGAGCCTTGTTGGGGCATCTTTAGAGAGACAAATGCCTCACCACCACGGGTGGTACCACGGGGCGTGGTGGCCACCTTGGGTCATGAAATCCCTCGTGGTCATGGTGGGCAGTGCCCTGGCCAATTTTTGGCAGCCTTGGCCCTTGCCCATTTTCCTTGGCTCTTGCCCTTCTCCCTTGATGTTAACCCCCACGTTAAGCTCTAGTTTAGCCTAATAGTTTCCAGGGTGTTAGAATTCTCTAAGTGTGAGTTTTGACTTAATTCTATGGCATTCTTAGGCCACATTATTACTGGTGACAGGATTCGAGTTGATAATCAGAAAATAGAGGCAGTGCAGAATTGGCCTAGACCCACATCTTCGGCTGATATTAGGAGTTTCTTGGGGTTGGCTGTATATTATAGAAGGTTAGTCAAGGGGTTCTTATCTATTTCATTCCCTTTGACCAAGTTGACTTAGAAGACAGTAAAATTTCAATGGTCTGAAGCGTGTGAGAAAAGCTTTCAGGAATTGAAAACTAGGTTGACTACTTCCCTAGTGTTGACCTTACCAGAGGGTACACAGGGTTTTGTGGTGTATTGTGATGTGTCCAGAGTTGGACTGAGTTGTGTATAGATACAGAATGGCAAAGTTATAGATTATGCCTCCAGACAACTTAAGGTTCACGAGAAGAATTACCCAGCCCATGATCTAGAGTTGGCTGCGGTAGTGTTCGCTTTGAAGATATGTCATCACTATCATTATGGTGTTCATGTAGATGTGGTCACCGATCACAAGAGTCTTCAGGATGTATTCATTTAGAAAGAGGTTAATCTCAAATAGAGGAGGTGGTTGGAGTTACTCAAGTATTATGACATGAGTATTCTATATCACCTAGGTAAAGTGTCATGCCTCGAGGCTACCCCCTTCATAGGTGATGCTTTCAGGAAAACCCAATTATCAATCTCAAATTCCAAGTCCATTCTCCTTACATCTACATAAGACTTCTGACGACTCTGAGGTGTCTTAAGATCATTTCTAATGAGATGAACTTTTTACATAGCTTCATGAACCGAATCTGGCCCAATCAGTGCTGCTTCACCTACTTCAAACCAACCAATCGGAGACCTACATTTATGCCCATATAGTGCCTCATAAGGGGCCATCTGAATATTGGAATGGTAGCTATTATTATAGGCGAACTCTATGAGAAGTAGGTGATCATCTCAACTACCCTTGAAATCGATCACACAAGCTCTCAACATGTCCTCTAAGGTCTGAATGGTTCGCTCTGCCTAACCATCCGTCTGTGGATGAATGCTGTACTGAGATTTACCTGAGTACCAAGACCTTTCTGAAAATATTTCCAGAAATGAGAGGTAAACTGAGGACCTTTATCTGAGATGATAGACAAGGGACCTCTATGCAACCTGAATATCTCATTAATGTAGAGTTTAGCATAGTCCTATGCCAAATCTGTAGTCTTGACAACCAAGAAATGAGTGGACTTAGTAACTCTGTCTACTTTCATCCAGATGGAGTCATGATGCCTGCGAGTCCGGGGTAAACCTATAATGAAGTCCATGTTTATCACTTCCCACTTCCATGTAGGTTTGTTAATCTCTTGAGTCATTCCTCCTAGTTTATGATGTTCTACCTTAACGTGTTAACAATTAGGACATTTACCCACAAAACTTGCTATATCCCTTTTCATATCGTTCCACCAAAAGACTTCCCGCAGATCATGGTACATCTTAGTGGAACTTGGATGGATAGAATACCTGGAGTTATGGGCTTCTGCAAGGATCTGATGCCTCAACTCACCCACCTTAGGAACACATAAGCGACCCTGGTAACGAAGCACACAATCTCCCCTTTGGGAGAAAACCTCAACTTTTTGCTTATGAACTGCACCTTTCAACTGAAGCAATATAGGATCACTATCTTGATTTTCCTTAACCTTTGCTACCAGTAAAGATTTGGATCTATTCTGAACTATCACACCACCATTTGACATGTCCGTAAGACCAACTCCTAAGCTAGCAAGCTGGTGAACATCTTTTGCTAATTCCTTCTTTTCTTCCTCAACGTGTGCTACACTACCCATAGACAGTCTGCTGAGAGCATCAACTACTACATTGGCCTTACCAGGATGGTAAAACACATTAATATCATAGTCCTTGAGGAATTAAATCCTTATCCTCTGACAAAGATTCAACTCTTTCTAGGTGAATACATACTGGAGGCTCTTAAGATCTGTGAACACATCTACGTGAACACCATACAAGTAATGTCTCCATATCTTTTGGGCAAATACTATGGTTGCAAGCTCGAGGTCATGAGTCGGGTAGTTCTTCTTATGTACCTTAAGCTGTCTAGAAGCATATGCTATAACCTTACCTCACTGCATCAACACAAAACCTAGGACGACTCTGGATGCATCACAATAGACCACGTAACCATCTGGTAGAGTCAAAACGGGAGATGTAGTCAACCTAATTTTCAGTTATGAGAAGCTCTTCTCACACTCATTTGATCACTGAAACTTAAGCATTTTAAGAGTCAACTTATTCAATGTGGAAGCTATGGATGAAGATCCTTCAACAAATCTCCTGTAATAACCAGCTAAACCCAAAAACTTTTGATATCTGTTGGAGAGGTGGGTGATGAGTCCGAGATTTGGACTTATTTAGTGCTTTGTTTATATAGACTTAGTGTCCTCAAATGCTTATTTTGAGCCAATAACTGATGTAAAACCCTTGATTTCTAGGTATATGGATTGAGGAACAAATCAAGGACACTAATTTGCAAAAATGGAACAAAACGAGCTGAAAGAATGAAGAAATGCAAGTCTGGTGATTGCCAAGTCCACTTGGCGAGTCGTCGAATGGCTACTTGACCGGCTAAAGTTCTAGTGTGCCAAGCCCTGAAGGAAAGAACCAAGTTGGCGAGAGAAATGAGCGGTCGACGGATCACCGAGTGGTTCCATGATGTAGTGTTGGATCGCCCAAAGTTACAGACCTTGAGAACGCTGAAGGCCAAGGAAAAAGGGCGATGGAAATTACCAAAGGGTAGATCACCGAGTGGTTCGGCGAGCCCGACTTACTTCACCGAGAGACTCTTCGCAGCACATTTTCGGCGACTATAAATAGATTTAAAAAAATTTAGTTTAGTATCAATTAGCTTTTAGAGGAGATTTTTATTAAGTTTCTGAACTGTGAGACAAGTTTTCTCTTGTTTTCTTTAGCTTTGAAGAATTGAAGTTTTTTCACTTTTAAGAAATTGGAAGTGGGTCTTTGAGATTCTTCAAATTGGAACATTGTAAAGATGAAATCAATCTTACCAGTTGATGGAAACTCAATTTGGTAATAATTTTTATCTTTATGATGTCTAGCTAAAACCCAATTCTTGGGGTGTGATTATGTGATTATGGGTTGATTTAATTTATAGGTATTGCTGATTGTTAGTTTAAATGCTATTTAGAAGTAAGTTCAATCATTTATTGTTGTTTAATTTAAGAATTGTAGTTGCAAATACAGTTCTACATTTGTGTTTTTGGCTTGCTCAATAGAGAGGTTTTAGAACTAAGGTGTTTGATTGATGGTCTGTGGGTATTGGGTTGATCTGGGTTTAGCTCGAGAGAGTGAATCCTAAACCCTTTTCTACACATTCAGCTCGAGAGAGTGAATGGACTAAGGTGTGGGTTGTTCTTATTTTGCATGCTTGTTGATGTTCAAGAGAAATTAACTTGATACGGGGTTAATTGTTCGAGAGAAAGTTTATCTCCTCTATAGCCTAGCTTACTCACTGATATTTAGCTATTTTCTAATGGTTGCAATTACCCATTTGTCTATAATAGCCTATAATCGAATCACATCCCATTAATTCGTCTCACTATTGTTAATTCGTATTATTTATTGCTGTTTGTAGTTGATAACTGAAACCAAAACCCCCATTTGACATTCGTGTCACCCTCTGATTTGAATGATGTCTTTATTCGATTATAGTTATTCCTATGACTGATTTGATCATGTTTATACTTCCCTATTGAATCTTAAACACGTACCGCTCCCTGTGGGATTCAATCCCAACTCATTTAGTTAGGTTTTATACTAACTAGCGATCGTTGAGACTTAGAATTGGATGAAGTGTCCTTGAAACGTTAATCAAAGGGTTTGGGCCATTGTTTCACTGCCTCTATTTTCTGAGAATCCACTCGGATCCCTTCACTAGATACCACATGACTAAGGAAAGCAACTGATTGTAGCCTAAACTCACATTTGCTAAACTTAGCGAATAACCGACGATCTTTGAAAGTTTGCAGAGCAACTCTCAAATGAGTCACATGCTCTTCCTCATTCCTAGAATAAATGAGGATATCATCAATGAAAACGATAACAAACAAGTCCAAGTACTGTTTGAACACCATGTTCATTAAGTCCATGAGAGATGCAGGAGCATTTGTTAGTCCAAATGACATAACTACAAATTCAGAATGACTATACCGAGTTCTAAAGGCTATTTCAGGAAGTCACTATCTCTGACTCTATGCTGATGATAACCGAATCTGAGGTCTATCTTCAAAAAATGACTAGCACCCTGGAGTTGTTGAACAAGTCATCAATCCTGAGGATAAGGTACTTATTCTTGATTGTGACTTTGTTCAACTGGCGATAGTCAATGCACATTCTGAGAGAACCATCTTTCTTTTTCATGAACAACACTGGAGCACCCCATGAAGAGATACTAAGTCTGATGAAGCCCTTGTCTAGAAGGTCTTTCAATTCCTTAAGCTCAACTGGAGCCATTCTGTAAGGAGGAATCGAAAGAGGCTGGGTATCTAGAAGGAGATCAATTTCGAAGTCGATTTCCCTTTCGGAAGGAACTCCAGGAAGATCTTCTGAAAACACTTCTGGAAACTCATTTACTACCGGGACTGACTCAAGAGTTGGGGTTTTGGAGTTTGAATCCTTACCCTGAACAAGATGATAAAACATATCCCTTGGAAATCATCTTTCTGGCCTTAAGGTAAGAGATGAAGCGACCTATAGGCACTGAGCTACTACCCTTCCACTCTAAGACTGACTCGTTTGGAAACTGAAACCGAACAATCCTAGTTCTACAAACGACTGAGGCATAACAGGAATGTAACTAATCCATGCGTAGAATAATATCAAAGTCTACCATTTCTAATCTACAAGATTTGTTGAGGTGACTGTCTGAGAGATTGTGACTGGAAAATCCGTCTAGCTATAACTGGGTCACCAACTGGAGTAGAGACTGAGAAGGGTTCTGAGACAGTTTCTGGACTGACACCAAAGTTTACTTCTATATAGGAAGTTACAAAATAAAGAGTAGCTATGGATCTAACAATGCATAAACATCTAAATGAAAGACTCATAATGTATCGGTGATCACATCAGGAGAATCTTCCTTGTCCTGGCGAGCCTGGAGATCATACAACCTGTTCTGGCACTGACCGGCACCTGTACCAGATGACACACCCTACTGAGTTGGGGGACCTGCTGGTGCTGCTGGAACTATAGACTGAGCCCCACTGTTGTTACCTCCTTTCCCTTGCCTGGCAGAAGGGCAATTCTTCAACCTATGACCAGACTGAACACACCCAAAACATCCTTCCTTGCTTACAAGACACTCACCCGGATGGTTCTTACCACACTTTGGACAAGTTGGGTAGGTCTTGTTACCTGAATTACTCCCCTGAGACTTAGAGCCTGATGCCCTACCATTCTGATCCTGTCGAAACCTGAGGGATGGAGCACTAGCTGATGAAGGTGCTGGGGCTGTAGAC
This sequence comes from Solanum okadae, assembly GCA_036553675.1. Lineage (NCBI taxonomy): Eukaryota > Viridiplantae > Streptophyta > Magnoliopsida > Solanales > Solanaceae > Solanum > Solanum okadae. Next base: position 8,225,198 of record CM071685.1, on the reverse strand, counting down.
CTTTGCTAAAGCTGTGAGCGATTTCCACCACCCGATTTCTGCTTAGAGTATTCATAATTTCCTATTCTGGCCTTCTTGTTTTCCTTAGCCATTTCCCTAAGCTTATCTCCCTCAACCTGCTGAGCATGAGTCATAATTTTAGAGATATTCATATCCTCTAACAACTTAGCATTCCTGCACTCTGTCTTCCCCAAGCCGGATACTCCAAACAAAAACTTACTCATTTGTTCCTTTGGATCGGTAACCATGTGTGGAGCATACCTGGAGAGTTGAGAGTGAACTTCAGTCCCTACTCTTGGACTAACATTGTACCTTGTATAAAATTCATAAACTCCTGAGCTTTAGCCTCCCTCAACTCTCTCGGGAAAAACCTGTCCAGAAAAGCTCCAGCAAAACACTCCTAAGTCACAGGAGCAACATCTGCACTCCTGTTTTCTTTCCACTGAGTGAAAAAAATGTGAGCTACATCCTTAAGCTCGTAGGATGCCAACTCTACCCTATTATTTCCAGTCACTTGCATCAGTCCAAAGATTTTCTTAACCTCACCAATGAAGTTCAAGGGGTCCTCACCAACTTGCGACTCTAAAAACTTAGATGGATTCATCCTAACAAAATCTTGAAATCTAGCTGCAGTTGATCCAATATTGGCATTAGTAGGAACTGGGACATGTTGATTGTTTTGGTTGGCTACACTCTGAGCCAAAAGTTGGATTGCATTCCCTAAACGTTTCATTCACTAAAATTCATCAAACTTAGAGCAAAAGAGGCGACCCAATCCTTCCAAGAACGCAATAGATTTTCTTTAGTTCCAACCCCAAAATCGAAGGATTTCTCTGTATATTTCGTCTCCAGGTATGTGGGATTTCACTAGTAGGTTCCTTTCATCCGCTAGGTCTCTAGAATTCAGTCAGATTCTTTATTCGCTATATCTTTCTTAGACCTAGGGTTTCTAAAACCTTAGATAGTAGTTGTGATTTTGCTGTTAGAGTATTCCTAATTAGATTATCATGGAATCGTTGCTTAGTTTGTTGCATGAAATTCAGAACGCAAGTTGTGTAGATTCTCTTAGTTCATGAATTACACATACTAGGTCAGTTAAACAGATATACATGCTTCAGCTTTCGAATGTCACATCATCAGTATATAATTGTTACATTCACAGATTTTGCATGTCAGTATTTTGAGCTATTCAACATTTTAGTATTTCAGTCATAATGTGTCACACATATTCAGTTGGGAGTAGACTTGGCACCGAGTGGACTCGGGTTTCAGCGTATCCTCATAGTCCCAGAATTACGTGCCCCATTAGGTTTTAAGTCCCCACTGTGGGCTTCAGATTTAGTGATCACCCCAGTCATGCCTTTATACCCCTGTCAAAGTATATCAGGCCCTTTTATGGGGTGTATACATCAGACTCCACGGTTAGCTCACGTGGTTTTTATGTCGGTTACTAGTAGCTCCCACAGTCAGACTCTAGTGTATTTGACTAGGTTTTCAGTTATATTTCAGTATTCAGTCTCAACATGTCATGTTAATAATCAGTACTTAGTCATTGCATTCAGTTCAGTTCTTTTCAGTTATAATTTAGTATTTACATTATGTTCAGATTATGTCATTGCTCAATTATTTTTTGTTCAACCTACATATTTGTTTAGTTATATTCTATATCCTGCATGCTCAGTTCATTCCAAGTACTGGAGCATAGTCTGCGCTACATCCTTTCATGATGTAGGTTCAGGTCCTCAGCATTCAGACAACGCGTAGATCGGTTCCTGATCCATACTCAGTAGCATCAGTGCTAAGTCCTCATACTTAAATGACAATAAATATATTTTCTATTTCTGTTTCAGTTTTTCTAGGGTTAGCTAGGGACATGTCCCAACAACTCTAGTCAGTAGAGGCTTTTTCAGACATAGTTTTAGATTCAGCTTTAGTATTTAAGTGATTGTTCAGTAGCACTGTACTCTTATTCAATATTTATATCTTCAGACCAGTTTTGGGTATTCCCCATTATCAATTATGAATTGATATTAGCTTCCGCATTAGTTAATCTTTTCATAGATATGTTTAGTTGCTTATGATATGCCAGTTCAGGATTAACTTAGGGTCACTCGTCATCCTAGGTCCTGTATTTACGTCAAGAGGGTAGCCTCGGGGTATGACATAAGGCTAATGTTGTTTCTGATTCCTTGAGCAGGTTATCTATGGGCAATACTTCCCATGTTGAGGAAGATAAGAAAGAGTTAGCCAAAGATGTGCATAAACTTGCACGTTCGGGAGTCCGTTTGTTGGATTACAATGAGGGTGAAATAGTGGTGATGAATGGGGTTGAATCATCATTAGTGTCATAGTTGAAAGAGAAACAAGACGAAGACCCTATTTTTCTTGAATTGAAAGCGATTGTTCAAAAGCAAAAAGTGATGGCTTTTGAACAAAGGGGAGATAATGTATTAAGGTATCAAGGTAGATTGTGTGTATCCAAGGTGGATAAACTCCAAGAGTGGAGGAAGCTTATATCTCTAGATATTCGATCCATCCTGGTTCCACAAAGATGTATCACAACTTGAGAGAAGTCTATTGGTGGAGTAGTATGAAGAAGTGTATTGACGAGTTCGTTGCTAAATGCCTCAATTGTCAACAAGTTAAGGTAAAGCACAAAAGACCCGGTGGTATGGCTCAGAATATAGAGATTCTGGAATGGAAGTGGGAGAGGATCAATATGGAGTTTATTACTAGTTTGCCGCGGTCTTGCAGACAACATGATACTATTTGGGTGATTGTAGATCGGATGCCTAAATCGGCCTACTATTTGCCGATAAAGACAACCCATTCAGCAGAAGATTATGCCAAGATATATATCCAACAGATAGTCAGACTTCATGGAGTTCCAATGTCCATTATTTCAGATAGAGGTGCACAATTTATCACATATTTTTGGAAGTCTTTCCAGAAAGGTTTGGGTTCCCGGGTGAACTTGAGTACTGCTTTTTATCCTCAGACTGATGGTCAAGCAGAGCGTACAATTCATACTTTAGAGGATATGTTGATGGAGTGTGTGATCAATTTCAAGGGAAATTGGGATGATCACTTACCTCTCATAGAGTTTGTTTACAACACTAGTTATCACTCTAGCATCCAGATGGATCCCTATGAAGCTCTTTATGGGAAAAGATGCAGATCTCCTATTGGATGATTTGAGGTTTTTCATTTCCTTTGATTAAATGTTGAGACTTGAGTTGCCTCTTTTGGCCACTGATTGTTTTTAAACATTATGAGTTATCTCTTTTAAACACATTAAGTAAAGTTTTCTTTTAAGTTCATCTTAGTCATGAGCAAGTCTTCCGCTGATAGTTGATCAAAACCAAGGGTTCTCTTGGGGCCATCATTGGTTCTCGAGTGCCGACCACGTCCAAGGTGTAGGCTCGGGGCATAAAAAACTTGGTATGAGAGCAGAGAGTTTAGGAGTCCTAGGGGGTCTATGAAGTCGTGTCTGTAGAGTCTTAGTTATTGGTGTGAAACACACCACATCTATAATTAGGAGGCTAACATTCATGAACTATCTCGGTTCAAAAATACTCTTTTCGTGCGATAGAGTTTAACTCTATAAAGTTTCATTCTATTTCGTGCTTGCGCGTATCTTTTCAAATCACACCTCCATGAAGAGCTGTTCAAGGTCATCCCACTAAGAGGAATGTTGATCATCATAATCAAGGGGTTCCCAATGCATTAGAAGTGCAACCCCAAAGAGAGGTCAATAATATTGAGTTCTGGGATGCTATACGGATATTGAGTCAAGTGGTGACCAACCAAGCTGGAAAACAAAGAGGGAATCGACAAGATGTGGCTGATACGTCCAGAATCTAGGAATTTTTAAGGATGAATCTGTCACGACCCAAGCCTAGGGCCTAGACGTGACATGGTGAATGAGGAACTCGAAGGAACCCCAAACAAGCCTCTCAAACTTGTCATCACACTTCATCGGTCACGGAAGTACATTCAACATTAAATAACGGGGAATAGGGACTAAGGGCAAACCATTTCAAAATGACATCATAGAACAAGAGTCAAGCTCGTTTATAAAATACTTGTCCAATGCACACCTCTACATACATAGATAGGACGGGGGCCATGACATACTACCGGCTCCCCTCATAGTCAAAATACAATTGCAAGCTAAAGTCTCAAAACATAGGAGTAGGAAACATAACCTAGCCCTCGAATCATTGAGGACTCACCAACAAACTCGGATAAGCACCGTACTAGCCACGTGTATGGAGAGAAGGATCAAGAGTAGTTCCGGTCCCTACATGGTGACATCATGTAGGCAAAATATGCGTTAGTACTTGGAATGTACTAAGAATGCGGGGTGCAACACAACAATAGACAAGGACACAATCGAAATACAAGAAATAGTTTCATAGGCATTATGAATAACAATATTAGGATGCATGATCAAAGTGAAGTCAAAACATGTTTATGTAAATCTATACTAATAGTAGATATCATATGTGTATGCATGATCCAACCAATCTATAACCCCAACTTAGGATGGGGGATGCCGTTCACACCTGGGCACCCTGGTGGCAAGGTATAAACCCCTCACATGGTTGATGTTGGTCACACCCCAAGCATCCTAGGTGGTGAGATATAAACCTCTCACATGGTTGATGTTGGTCACACCCCAAGCATCCTAGGTGGTGAGATATAAACCTCTCACATGGTTGTCCGGTTCTTTTCCCCCGGACCGGGCATGGTCATGCAACACTTTATATAGGAAATTCCCATTAGGCTCTAATGCAATCTCACGTATGGAATGAACATATACACAAACTTAGTTTGTCATCAACACATCTCTGGATTGCCATACATCTCATAACTCAAGCTTTAAAGCATCGATTCATCAATTCTCCATAGTTGGACATTTTGTCAAACACCTTGAAGGCATATAATGGAATCAAAGAGCATGGAAAATAGGGTAGTAATTATGCAGCCAAACCAGTGAACAACCTACAACAACACCTTTTAACACCCACAATACCACATGAAAATCTCCACATCCATTCCAAATTTAGATTCAAGTTTTAGAGTCACAACATGCTCAAAACAATCACTTTTCATGTTTAAAATTCAATGTGCAGGAAATTATTACAAAGAACAAGACTAATTTATGAATCTTAACTTAAACCATGAATTAGTGAGCTGAATAGAGTCTAGGCACTATGGGTGGAAGGACCCATGAGTTCAACACCACATACCTTGAGTTCTTATGAAGGTCTTGAGAGTGTTTTCAATGGAAGCTTGGAACTTGGAGCAAGAGTCTCTTCAATCTTGAGGAAGGTTTTGGATTAGGGTTCTTGAGAGAACTTGAGAGAAAATGTGTCTAAGTATGGGATAGGTGTTTTGGGAAATGTTTTAGAGATGGGAATTGAACTAATGGTATATAGGAAATAACATATGCCCTTTGGAAAAATGGTCCAATACTTAGAAAAAAAAATGAGGCGGGTGAACAGTAAAAATGCTCACTGGAAATTGCATTTCCTGCCGGACAGATTTTACGAAAATGGGCATAACTTCTTCGTCCGAACTCCGAATGAGGTGAAACGATGTGCGTTAGGTAGCTAACTCAAAGGGCTTTCCATGGATATTTTATGGGCCACCCAATTATTTGTGTGCTAGGAGATATGACCCTCCATAGTAGACCCTCGAAAAAGGCTTCACTTGGAAATTTCGGATTTTGATACGGTTGCTTTAAAATTTGGGTTAGACCCATTTCCCACTAAATTTGACCTCCTAAACAAGAATATGAAGTCGTATTTTTGAAAAACGAAACGGATTTTTAGATATAGCTAAAACAAGTTTCCGGTAACTTCCGAAGCACATTTTTAGGAACTTTTTTTGGGTCATTTCAATATCTCCCCCTTGGGAACATTCGTCCCCGAATGTGGAAGAAACGTACAAGGCAAAACTTAGTAAGAACATATCAGCCCCAACATGAATGCAAATTTTTTATTTAAACATCACTTCAAGATTTCAAAACTTAGTATAAAGCATCCATAACTCATCAATTTAAACATATATGCACATGAATGATTCAGGGGCTGAAATGTAAGACTCAATGGAGTACAAAGGACTTGATTTAATACCTTAGGCTTGAGTGGAGTTGAATAGATAAGGATAACGTCTTTGCATGTCCTCTTCGGCCTCCCAAATAACACTCTCCACTTGTTGATTTCTCCAAAGCACCTTAACGGACGCCACTTCTTTGTTCCTCAACCTTTTAACTTATCTATCTAAGATCTGAACCGGGACTTCTTCATACGTCAAATTATCTTCTACAACACCCACAACCTCAACAGGTACAATAGCGTTAGGATCACCAACACATTTCCTCAACATCGATACATGGAATACCGGATGAACTAATTCCATCTCCTTGGGCAACCCCAACTCATAGGCTACTTTACCAACCCTTCTTATTATCTCATAAGGACCGACATACCTAGGACTTAATTTCCCCTTCTTACCAAAACGAACCACACCTTTCATTGGAGAAACTTTCAAATAAACCCAATCACCCACTTTGAATTCAAGATCCCGTCTCCTCACATCGGCATAAGACTTTTGACGACTTTGGGCTGTTTTCAACCTCTCCCTAATCATCCTTACCTTCTCAAGAGCATCCATGACCAGATCCGGACCCAACAAGGCCACCTCTCCAACTTCAAACCACCCAACCGGTGACCTACACCGTCTACCATAAAGTGCCTCAAAAGGAGCCGTACCGATACTAGAATGATAACTATTGTTGTATGCAAATTCAATCAAAGGAAGATGATCATCCCAACTACCTTTCAACTACAATACACAAGCTCTAAGCATATCCTCCAAGGTTTGAATTGTTCTTTCGGCTTGGCCATCCGTTTGAGGGTGGAAGGCCGTGCTAAGCTTTACCTTTGTACCAAGACCCCTTTGGAATGACTTCCAAAAGTGAGAAGTGAATTGGGCACCACGATCCGAGATGATAGACAAAGGAATCCCATGCAACCTTACCAATTCATGAATGTACAACTTGGCATACTCTTCAGCCTCGTAAGTAGTTTTAACCGGTAGGAAATGAGCCGACTTTGTCATCCGATCAACCACCACCCAAACCGAATCAAAACCTCTTCTAGCCTTGGGTAAGCCCACTACAAAATCCATGTTGATTTCTTCCCACTTCCAAGTAGGTATCTCAATGTCTTGAGTTAGGCCACCCGGCCTTTGATGTTCGGCCTTGACTTGTTGACAACTATGGCAACCCGAAACAAATTTTGCAATGTCCTTCTTCATACCGCCCCACCAATACACATTCCTCAAGTCTCTATACATCTTTGTTGACCCCGGATGAATATAAGAAAAAGAATTATGAGCCTCATCAAGGATTCTTTCCCTCACACCATCCACACAAGGAACACATAATCTACCTTGGTACCTAAGGGAACCATCTTCCCCTTGGGAGAAAACCTCCACCTTACCACTACTCACCGAAGCCTTTAATTCTACCAAAGAAGGATCAAGATCTTGCTTGACTATCACCTCATCAACCAAGGAAGACCTTGAACCATCAACAACAACTACTCCTCCACTATCCACCCCTTCTAACCTAACTCCCAATTTGGCCAACCGATGGACCTCCTTAGCCAACTCTTTACTACCTTCCTCCACATGAGCCAAGCTACCCATGGACACTCTACTCAATGCATCCGCCACCACATTAGCTTTCCCCGGATGATAGTGAACACTCATATCATAATCCTTAAGGAATTCTAACCACCTCCTTTGTCTCAAGTTAAGATCTTTTTGCGTGAACACATATTGGAGATTCTTATGGTCGGTGAAGATATCAACATGCACCCCATACAAATAATGACGCCAAATCTTTAAAGCAAAAACCACGGCGGCCAATTCAAGATCATGGGTTGGGTAATTTTTTTCGTGAACCTTAAGTTGCCTAGAAGCATAGGCTATAACCTTACCACTTTGCATCAACACACAACCCAAACCAATACGGGAAGCATCACAATAAACAACAAAACCTTCTAACCCATCTGGAAGTGACAAAATAGGAGCGGACACAAGCCTTTCTTTCAAAGTTTGGAAGCTTTCCTCACACTCATCCGACCACACAAATTTAGCCTTCTTTTGAGTCAACTTAGTCATAGGAGAAGCAACAGAAGAAAACCCTTCCACAAATCTCCTATAATAACCCGCTAAACCCAACAAACTCCTTATATCCGATGGGGTCAAAGGTCTAGGACAATTCCTAATAACATCGGTCTTCTTAGGATCCACCTTAATACCATCCCCCGACACCACATGGCCTAAGAAAGCAACTTCCTTCAACCAAAACTCACACTTTTCATATTTAGCGTACAACTTCTCTTCCCTCAATCTTTGGAGTACAACCCTCAAGTGACCCTTCTGCTCTTCCTCACCCCGAGAATAGATCAAGATGTCATCTATAAACACCACCACAAAAGAATCAAGGTAGGGTTTGAAAACCCTATTCATCAAATCCATAAAGAGAGCCGGAGCATTAGTCAACCCGAAAGACATCACCACAAACACATAGTGCCCATACCTAGTACGAAAGGCCGTCTTGAGAATATCACACTCCCTCACCTTCACTTGATGATACCCTGACCGAAGATCAATCTTAGAGAAGTGACTAGCCCCATGCAATTGGTCAAATAAATCGTCAATCCTTGGAAGAGGATACCTATTCTTGACGGTGACCCTATTAAGTTGTCGATAATCAATACACATTCTAAGAGATCCATCTTTCTTCTTCACAAACAAAATCGGAGCACCCCAGAGAGAATGACTAGGTCTAATAAACCCCTTCTCTAACAAACCTTTTAATTGCTCTTTCAACTCTTTCAACTCCGTCGGGGCCATACGGTAAGTGGGGATAGAAATAGGTTGAGTATCGGGAAGGAGGTCTATACCAAAATCTATCTCCTTTTCGGGAGGGACACCGGGTAGGTCTTCTGGGAAGACATCTAGAAACTCATTAACAACCGGAATAGACTCAATAGGAGGGACTTTAGACTCCACATCATTGACTCTCACAATATGGTACAAGCACCCTTTGGAAATCAACCTATGGGCTTTAATGCAAGAAATGAATTTCCCCTTCACCACAACATCCCGGCTCTCCCACTCAAGGACGGGTTCATTAGGAAATCAGAACTTGACTTTACGAGTCCTACAATCAATAGAAGCATAGTATGCATGCAACCAATCCATCCCAAGAATAACATCAAAATCCACCATGTTCAACTCAACAAGATCACAAGGCAACAACTTATTCAATATGCAAACCGGACAATTTCTATACACTTTTCTAGAAACAATAGAGACACCAATGGGAGTAGATACTTCATATGACTCATGCAACAATTTCGACTCGACATGAAATTTTCTAGCAACTAAGGGGGTAACAAAGGAAAGGGTGGCACCCGGATCAATCAAAGTATAAACATCAAGATCAAAGATTTGCAACATACTGGTCACCACATTCGGAGTCTCATTAACACCTTGTCTACCATGCAAAGCATAAAATCGATTGTCCCTTGGGGCACCACTTTGAGAAGCACCTCTACCCAAAGGAGTAGTGTTAGCACTTCGGACCTTGTTGCGGATCTTGGGACACTCAAACCTCTTATGACCCACTTCTCCACATTCAAAGCAAGCACCCGAACCCTTCATGCAAGGACCACCATGCTTCCTCCCACACTTAGGGCATACATCCATAGAACCCACTTCACCTCCCCCTTGAGGTCTAGGAACATTGATAGCAAATCCTCGGTTGACATGAGGGTTTCCTCGGCCTTGATGAAATCTAGCACCCTTAGGGAACCTATTCTCCAATCGGGCCCTCTTGGCCTCGTGCCCCCTTCTCTTCCTCAATTTCTCCTCCTCCATTTGCTCGGCATAAGTCATCAATCGAGACAAATCCATATCTCCAATGAGCATAGCGGATCGACACTCCTCACTAACTAAGTCGGATACACCCATCACAAATTTGTTCATCCTCGACCTAGAATCGGCCACCAAGTGAGGTGCATACTTGGAGAGTTGGACAAATTTGAGGGCATACTCCCTCACACTCATAGCTCCTTGCTTCAAGTTCATGAACTCCACCAACTTTGCCTCCCTAAGCTCAAGAGGGAAGAACCTATTAAGGAAAGCAAGTTTAAACTCCTCCCACAACACCACATAGCCATTACCTTTCTCACCCTTCCATTGATCAAACCAAATTTGAGCAACCCCCTTGAGTTGGTAGGCCGCCAATTCCGGTTTCTCACAAGCACCAACATCCATAATGGTCAAGATTTTGCATACCTCATCGATGAACTCTTGCGGGTCCTCATCCACCTTTGAACCATGGAAGACCGGAGGGTTCATCCTCATGAAATCTCTCACCCTTTCCCCCGGGGTGGTAGTTCGAGGAGCTTGGGCTCCTTGTTGCACTTGGTTAGCTACCACTTGTGCAAGCATGGTGAGTGCATCACGGAGCTCACCATTGGTGGGTGGCTCTTCCGGTGATCGGGCCCGTCTTCCCCTCATGTTTGGCATGATGATCTAGCAATCCAAAGAACAAGCGTTAGGGAGGAATCACCTTATCGCACTCTAAGCACGACATAGAACATGAAGAAGGGAATTCTTTCCTAAAACATTTTGTAGCCTCCCATTCATAGTCGTGGCGCGCTTCACAACCATGATTAGGACTCTACTCAACGCGGTGTGTTGGACTCCGAGGATTTAACAACCTAGTGCTCTGATACCAAGCTTGTCACGACCCAAGCCTAGGGCCTAGACGTGACATGGCGAATGAGGAACCCGAAGGAACCCCAAACAAGCCTCTCAAACTTGTCATCACACTTCATCGGTCGCGGAAGTACATTCAACATTAAATAACGGGGAATAGGGACTAAGGGCAAACCATTTCAAAATGACATCATAGAACAAGAGTCAAGCTCGTTTACAAAATACTTGTCCAACGCACACCTCTACATACATAGATAGGACGGGGGCCATGACATACTACCGGCTCCCCTCATAGTCAAAATACAATTGCAAGCAAAAGTCTCAAAACATAGGAGTAGGAAACATAACATAGCCCTCGAATCATTGATGACTCACCAACAAACTCGGATAAGCACCGTACTAGCCACGTGAATGGAGAGAAGGATCAAGAGTAGTTCCGGTCCCTACATGGTGACATCATGTAGGCAAAATATGTGTTAGTACTTGGAATGTACTAAGTATGCGGGGTGCAACACAACAATAGACAAGGACACAATCGAAATACAAGAAATAGTTTCATAGGCATTATGAATAACAATATTAGGATGCATGATCAAAGTGAAGTCAAAACATGTTTAAGTAAATCTATACTAATAGTAGATATCATATGTGTATGCATGATCCAACCAATCTATAACCCCAACTTAGGATGGGGGATGTCGTTCACACCCGGGCACCCTGGTGGCAAGGTATAAACCCCTCACATGGTTGATGTTGGTCACACCCCAAGCATCCTAGGTGGTGAGATATAAACCTCTCACATGGTTGATGTTGGTCACACCCCAAGCATCCTAGGTGGTGAGATATAAACCTCTCACATGGTTGTCCGGTTCTTTTCCTCCGGACCGGGCATGGTCATGCAACACTTTATATAGGAAATTCCCATTAGGCTCTAATGCAATCTCACGTACGGAATGAACATATACACAAGCTTAGTTTGTCATCAACACATCTCTGGATTGCCATACATCTCATAACTCAAGCTTTAAATCATCGATTCATCAATTCTCCATAGTTGGACATTTTGTCAAACACCTTGAAGGCATGTAATGGAACAAAGAGCATGGAAAATAGGGTAGTAATTATGCAGCCAAACTAGTGAACAACCTACAACAACACCTTTTAACACCCACAATACCACATGAAAATCTCCACATCCATTCCAAATTTAGATTCAAGTTCTAGAGTCACAACATGCTCAAAACAATCACTTTTCATGTTTAAAATTCAATGTGCAGGAAATTATTACAAAGAACAAGACTAATTTATGAATCTTAACTTAAACCATGAATTAGTGAGCTGAATAGAGTCTAGGCACTATGGGTGGAAGGACCCATGAGTTCAACACCACATACCTTGAGTTCTTATGAAGGTCTTGAGAGTGTTTTCAATGGAAGCTTGGAACTTGGAGCAAGAGTCTCTTCAATCTTGAGGAAGGTTTTGGATTAGGGTTCTTGAGAGAACTTGAGAGAAAATGTGTCTAAGTATGGGAGAGGTGTTTTGGGAAATGTTTTAGATATGGGAATTGAACTAATGGTATATAGGAAATAACATATGCCCTTTGGAAAAATGGTCCAACACTTAGAAAAAAAAATGAGGTGGGTGAACAGTAAAAACGCTCACTGGAAATTGCATTTCCTGCCGGACAGATTTTACGAAAATGGGCATAACTTATTCGTCCGAACTATGAATGAGGTGAAACGAAGTGAGTTAGGTAGATAACTCAAAGGGCTTTCCATGGATATTTTATGGGCCACCCAATTATTTGTGTGCTAGGAGATATGACCCTCCATAGTAGACCCTCGAAAAAGGCTTCACTTGGAAATTTCGGATTTTGATACGGTTGCTCTAAAATTTGTGTTAGACCCATTTCCCACTCAATTTGACCCCCTAAACAAGAATATGAAGTCGTATTTTTGAAAAACGAAACGGATTTTTAGATATAGCTAAAACAAGTTTCCGGTAACTTACGAAGCACATTTTTAGGTACTTTTTTTGGGTCATTTCAGAATCCTCTAGTCTTCATTTGTTCAAGTGTCACTTAGGATCGAAAAAACTTTATGGAAGAGTTGCAGAAAGTGTTTGAGGTGATGCATGTTACGGATGCTGAGCGAGTGGAACTATCTGCATACCAACTGAAGGGTGTTGCTAGAGTGTGGATCGATCGACCAATGGAAGGAGGGTAGAGTTGAAGGTGCAATAATTGTGCACTGGGCTGTGTTTGAGGAGTTTCTTTCCCCATGAACTAAGAGAGGCTAAGGTAAGGGAATTCCTCTCTCTTAAGCAGGAGTCCATGAGTGTGCATGATTATTGCCTTAAGTTCACCCAAATGTCCCGTTATGCTCTGGAGATGGTTGCTGATATGAGGAGTAAAATGAGTTTGTTTGTTTCTGGGTTGTCTCTCTTGTCAAGTAAGGAGGGCAAGACAACTATGCTGATATGAGATATGGACATAGCAAGGCTGATGATCAATGTGCAACAGATTGAGGAAGATAAGGTGATGGATAAAGAAGAGTTCCGAAACAAGAAAGATAAGACTGTAGATAATGAGTCCAGAAAGCAGAAGAGTAATACAAACCGGTCATCCTTTCAACAAAAGCTAAAGGGACCTGCTCTATCATCTACTAGTGCACTTGCACCAAAGAACAGAGGTGAGTTCAAGAATCAGAATTCACAAAATTTCAGAGCTAAACCTGCACAGTCTCAAGGTAGTGTGGTAGGAACCACTCAAGAGTGTGTCGTGATGGCTCCACTGGTTGCTTCAAGTGTGGTCAGAATGGCCACTTCATGAAAAAGTGCCCTAAGAATTGGCAGGGTGGTGGTAATGGGGATAATAGAGCCCAATCTTTTTCAGCGGCTCAACCAGACAGAACAACATTTAGAGGAGCTACTTTAGGGACAGGCAGATGAGCAAACCGTCTGTATGCTATCACCAGTCACCAAAAGCAACATAATTCACCAGATGTTATTACTGGTATGATCAAAGTCTTTACTTTTGATATATATGCTTTACTAGTTCCAGGAACGAGTCTATCTTTTGTGACTCTTTATTTTGCTATGAATTTTGATATTCTTCCTGAGCAACTTTTTGAGCCCTTCAATGTTTCTACACCTGTTGGTGAGTCTATTTTAGCTGAGAGAGTTATTGTGATTGTGTCATTTATGTCAATCACAAGGACACCATGGTTGACTTAATCGAGCTAGACATGTTAGATTTTGATGTTATTCTAGGTGTGGTCTGGCTTCTTGCTTGTTATGCCTTAGTTGATTGTAGAACTTGAGTAGTTAAGTTCTAGTTTCCTAATAAGCCAGTTATAGAGTGGAGGAGTAGTTCAGCAGTGCCTAAGAGTCATTTTATTTTGTACCTTAAGGCAAGAAAGTTAGTTTCCAAGGGGCGTGTCTATCACTTACTCCGAGTTAATGACTCTAGTATTGAGGCACCACCTATTTAGTCAATTCTAGTTGTGAGTGAGTTCCAAGAGGTCTTTCCAGATGATCTTCCCCTAGTCCCTCTTGAGAGAGAAATAAACTTCCATATAAATATTCTTCTTGATACTCGTCCTATCTCTATTCCGCCATATAGAATGGCTCCAGCTGAGTTGAAAGAGTTATAAGAGCAGTTGAAAGATATCCTTGAAAAGGGTTTCATTCGACCAAATGTCTCACCTTGGGGCACTCCAGTCTTATTTGTGAGGAAGAAAGATTGTTCTCTTAGAATGTGTATAGATTATCATCATTTGAGTAAGGTTACTATCAAGAATAAGTATCCTCTTCGGATAATTGATGATATTTTCGATTAACTTTAGGGTGCCACTTGTTTATCTAAGATAGACCTCAGATCAAGCTATCATATGTTAAGAGAAAGAGACTGTGACATCCCTAAGATAACATTCAGGACCCGTTATAGTCATTATGAATTTCTGTTCATGTCATTTGGTTTGACTAATGCTCCTACAATGTTTATGGACCTTATGAATATAGTGTTTAAGCTTTATCTTGATATATTTGTTATTGTTTTCATTGATGACATTCTAATCTATTCGAGGAATGTGGAAAATCATGCTACTCATCTCAGAGTATTTCTCCAAACTCTCAAGGTTAGAGATTTTTTTTGCTAAATTCTCAAAGTGTGAGTTTTGGATTGAGTCTGTGGCAATCTTAGGCCACATTGTTTCTGGTGAAGGGATTCGAGTTGACACATAGAAAATAGAGGTAGTGCAAAACTGGCCTAGACCCACGTCTTTGACTTATATTAGGAGTTTCTTGGGATTGGCTACATATTATAAGAGGTTTTTCAAGGGGTTTTCATCTATTTCATCCCTTTTGACTAAGTTGACTCAAAAGACAGTAAAGTTTCAATGGTCTGAAGCTTGTAAGAAAAGCTTTCATGAATTGAAAACTAGGTTGACTACTACCCTAGTGTTGACCTTACCAGAGGGTACACAAGGTTTTGTTGTGATGCGTCTAGAGTTGGACTGGGTTGTGTGTTGATGCAGAATGAAAAAAAGTGATAACTTATACCTCCATATAGCTTAAGATTCACGAGAAGAATTACCCAACCCATGATCTAGAGTTGCTTGCTGTAGTGTTCGCTTTGAAGATCTGGTGTCACTACATTTATGGTGTTCATGTAGATGTGTTCACCGATCACAAGAGCCTTCAGTATGTATTCAGTTAGAAAAAGCTTAATCTCAGACAAAGGAGGTGGTTGGAGTTACTCATAGATTATGACATGAGTATTCTATATCACCCAGGTAAGGCTAATGTTGTTGCTGATGCCTTGAGCAGGTTATCTATGGGCAACACTTCCCATGTTGAGGAACAAAAGAAGGAAATAGCCAAGGATGTGCACAAACTTGCACATTTGAGAGTCCGTTTGTTGGATTCCAATGAAGGTGGAGTAGTGGTGATGAATGGGGCTGAATCATCATTAGTGTCTTAAGTGAAAGAGAAACAAGACCAAGACCCTATTTTGCTTGATTTGAAAGAAAATGTTCATAAGCAGAAGTGATGGCTTTTGAACAAGGGGGAGATGTTGTATTAAGGTATCAAGGTAGATTGTGTGTACCAAGGGTGGATGAACTCCAAGAGAGAATCATGGAAGAAGCTCATAGCTCCAGATATTCGATCCATCCTGGTTCCACAAAGATGTATCGCTACTTGAGAGTAGTCTATTGGTGGAGTAGTATGAAAAAGTGTAATGTAGAGTTCATTGCTAAGTGCCCGAATTGTCAACAAGTAAAGGTAGAGCACCAAAAACCTAGTGGTATAGCTCAAAACATAGAAATTTCGGAATGGAAGTGGGAGATGATCAATATGGATTTCATTACTGGGTTACCGCGGTCTCGTAGGTATAATTATTCGATTTGGGTGATTGTAGACCGGATGACTAAATCAGCCCACTTTTTACTGGTAAAGACTACCCATTCTACAGAAAATTATGCCAGGTTATATATTCAAGAGATAGTTAGACTTCGCGGAGTTCCAGTGTCCATCATTTTAGATAGAGGATCACAATTTACTGCACAATTTTAGAAGTCTTTCCAAAAAGGTTTGGGTTCGAAGGTGAATTTGAGTACTGCTTTCCATCCTCAGACTGATGGTCAAGTAGAGCGTACTCTTCAAACGTTAGAGGATATGTTGAGAGCGTGTGTGATCGATTTTAAGGTTAATTGGGATGATCACTTATCTCTCATTGAGTTTGCTTATAAAAATAATTATAACTCTAGCATCAACATGGCTCCTTACGAGGCTCTTTATGGGAGGAGGTGTAGAGGTCACGACCCAAGCCTACACCCTGGACGTGGCCGGCACTCGAGAACCATTGCTGGTCCTAAGCAAACCCTCATCCTAGCTGACTACAAGCCTAAGACTAACTTAAGCATACAAAGCTTAAAACAGAATAAAAATTCATGAAACTGAAATACAAGGCTTTAACTCAAATGAAAAACTCTGAATAAAATAATATATTCAACTCGTCATAAAATAAGAAACTTAAGTCTTTAAAACATTTAACAAAATAAATGAACAGACTTCTGAAACTCTACTATCTATGTATGAAGCCTCTAAATGACAAAGATGAAAGTCGGGACAAGATCCATGACATTCTGACAAAACTGAAAAGTAAATGAAATCCTCCGGAAGCAAGGAGGCTCACCATAGCTAACTCAAACTACATGTGGTATCAACGAAGCTTCTGTTGATGACCCCGAATACCTGTATCTGCATTATGAAAGGATGTAGGACAAATGGCTCAGTACGTGGAATGTACGAGCATGTTAGGGGAAATCTAAAACATAATATAAGCTTGAACTTGATAAAAAAGAAACATACTTACCTCTTTTCAAACTTATATACTCAACTCAGTAATAAGGTTCTCAACTCAGTGAAACTCAACAATAAGGTACTCGACACAATGAGGCACAAATCAACTCAAGATACTCAACTCGGATACTCAACTCGAGATACTAAACTCGAAATACTCAAATCAAGATACTCAACTCAACATATAGCAACAATACACATGCAATATATGGAAAACTTTTAAAATAGTAGAAAGCAACTAAGTTTACTCAGATAATAAAGCAATATAATACTGTGGGAGTTTCTCTAACCGACAACCACCACTATCAGTCTAAGTGATGATATATCGTCTTGACCACATTGCCAGAATTGTCCTATATTTTGTCGTCATATAGAACGGCTTAACTAAGTGGATCCACTAGTCTATGCTCAAAAGCATTAAGGAATCATCTTAAAAGTATGACCCTTTCTACCCACGTTGGCTACACGGTTTATGGAAACTTGAGTTATTATGAATTCGCGTCCCCATATCGATGCTCAATACTACTCCCAAAATATACTCAACTCATATGTTTAAAAACATAACTCTTTCTCGGATTTGAGATAATAGCTCAAACTACCCTCTTAAAAGAGGTAATTGCTCTTGAAAACTCTTTCAAAACAACATATTAAATCATATTTTAATATGATCATTGATGACTCGGGAAGTCATACCGTATAAACATTGATGGAATATCTAGTTACCATACTGCTTAAACATTGATGACATACTCGATTGCCATACTAATCATGTTTTATAAACTCTTTCTCAAAACTCATTTTTTTTCTTAAAAGAGATAGTGCTCAAACTACTCAAAACTCTTTTGGAAATCGCAGTTTTCTCTCATCTTAAATGTATAAACATTTACTCTTGGGAATACTTAGTTCCCATATATCATTTTAACGAAAATGAACTCAACTCTACTCTTTCTCAACTCAGTGCTCAAGTCTTTAAAACAAGTTTTAAAACAATTTGTAAAAATGACTTCTTAAAATAAGGTTCATGCCAAATTATGGACGTGAACGACTCAATTCAAGGTTTTCAATAAACATACATAGAACTCAATACTCGGAACTCAACAACTCAGAACTCAAGAACTTCAATGATACTGCTTATTTCAAGAATGCTCAAACTCAGAGGGTTCATCCAGAATTATGGGCAAGAACATCTCAACTCATGGACTTCAGGATACTACTCATCTCAAGAATGTTCAACTAATAGGGTTCATGCATAATTATGAGAATTAAAACAACTCGACTTGAGCGTCTACATAACAATATAGAACTCATGTATACGACTCTTTTCATTCTCATACTTACTTCCTCAAAACTTAGCTCAAATCGATGGTTGAGCTCAAAGGATTCACAATTGAACTCAAAGACTTTCTTGAACTCTACTCTTAACTCTCTCTTGAATGTGAATTATGAATTCAAGAGTTATGGTTCATGATATGAAGGATCTCGTGATGATAAAGTAGACTCATGAATACATTCTCTCCATTCTCATACTCACTTGCTCGAGTCTTGAAACAAGTCATTAGAAATTGTAGAAGACTCCTCAAAAAGACTCAAAAGGACTTTCTAAAAATGTTTGAAAGAACTCTCAAAACTTGACTCTCAACTCTACCTTGAATTTGATTTATGAATTCAAGGTTGTGGTTTGTGATAGGAAAGATCTCTTGATGTTTATGAGTGTTTTTAGATAGTTAAACATGAGTATCGGTTAAAAACATTGTCTGGGGAGCGAGTCCGCGACGCGGAGATAAATTAAAATGTTTGGTCAAAATAATTTTTGAACAGTGGAGTTCGCGACCTCTCCGCGATGCAGAGAGAACATTTTCACACTGAAGGAATAGGTCTGTGACGCTGACCATGGTACCTGTTCCTTGTCCGACTTTTTTCTTCCTCGTTTTCTAACCCCAATTCGCCTAAATTCTGTTCTTTTTCTCAATTTCTCTTTAGATTCAGATACCCAATACATGTCCTCAAGAATCTAATCAAACACAACTCTAAAATCAGCTTGATTTCCTCAAGAACTCATCAATCTCATCTTAACTTAAGAACGAAAGCCAATTTCAAGAACACAATTCAAGAACATCAGACCTTCATCTTTCTAGAACGAATTTAATGTTGAAATTAACATGATTGGCGTGTGGGTGAACAAAACCAACACTATGGAAGCTTACATAACTCTTAGGGATCAAACCCATGGTGAAAATCCGCAACAAAACTCAAGTATCTCGACGAACGCCTTGATCCTCTCCTCTTATCTCCTCTTTTCTCCTCTCTCAAAACCCTAACTTATTCCCTAACTTATTTTTATGAAGCGTAAATTGAATCCAATCAGTTTTGTCCCCTACTTAATTACCAAAAATGAATTCAATTATTGGGTAGTGAAAAGACTATAATACCCATCAAAAATCCGGTTTTGACTTTCCTTATCTAGACAACCGAACTTCTAATGGACATATCTCCCTCATAGAAACTCAAACCTGAGTAAACTTGGTCGATTTGGAAAGATAATTCAAAGATCTTTCCTAAGGTATCTGGTAGCACACCTAACTCATCCTGAGCTATGAGTTATGATCGTTTGATGAAGTCGACCCTAAAACTTATACTTAGCTTAGCTTTGTTATACTTTCCAAATTTGATTATTTCCAAAAACGGTTTCTTTCCAATTCTAAGTCTTTCTAGTTCTTTCAAAAAGTGAGGTGTTACAATATCTCCCCCTTGGGATCATTCATCCTCGAATGACGGCTGGACTGGGTATGAGACGGGGTTACTCTTATCATCTCTGCCATACTAACTAGAATTGTCCGCATTACTATTCGAAACCAACTAAGGGCTCCCATTTAAGTATTTTTCATAGAAAACCTCATATTTTTCTTCCTTCTCATTAACAACCTTAGACGGAATAAACACACCATCACTATCACGATAAAATCATTAACCTTCTCTTTTTAACATCACTCTATTACTAAAAGTTCTATGAAAAGGTATCTCCCATACTCTTTGGACCTCATTACTATCTTACTCTCAAACACTTAACTTGATTTCCCATCTTGTCATCTCCCCCTTAGGTCTAAAGCTGACACTTAAAAGCTATGGACCTATTCCTTCAGGTCTAAACTGGTCTACATCTTCTTTTACTCTAACACTCGGGAGAAGTTTATTTCATGACTACCGAACTCTCCATAAGCAGGTACTAAGACTTATTTCTAAGGTGTTTCTCTTAACCTCTTCTGATTACGCACCCTCTCAGTACACCTCTTATTGCAGCTTGATACTCTTGTGGCTTAGCCACATTTCACTGCCCTTATCTAAAGGTTAGGGTCTCTCACTTGTACCACTCATATTTATTGAAGCTTATCACCTTAATTCCTCACTTACTCCATGTCAGGTCTTCTAGATCAAATCTCAAGACTAACAATATCACCCTCATGTTGCCATTCTTTTGATCATGACACTTATATCAAATTCAAGATTAATATTCATACCTAAACCAGAATATCAATTTGATTGCTCGCCTACCATACTATACCTCATTACTTGATCAGTTCTATAACCTTCTGAACATCATGACCCTCTCAAGCAAATCATAATCCTAGCTTAGATCTATCACTTCATAAATACTCTGCTCTCTTATTCAACACATGAATTTAGTCTCTTCTAATTTGATGGCACATCGACATCAATTCTATTCTAGTTAACAAATATATACTCTATCTCATCTTGACTAGCAACTCATACTCCACCCATAAGGGAAAAGTCCTCTTCAATAACTTACTGGGTGCATGACTAAACCTCTACATACTTTCCTCTAACTCTTGGCTCTTTCACTACTATTTCTCATGATCTCGTAACTCTTGCTACCTTTTGGGGTGGAAATATTATCCAAGCTCTAAACATACCTCCTCATAAGGATTTTAGCTGAAACAAGGCCTAAGGAAAAGAGTACAACTTGCTTTTAACTCAAATGAACGATTCATATAATTATGGGTGCATTCTTTGAAACTGAACACTTAACTTACTCTTGGGCTTCTCTCAAGCCTCTCTGGAGTCTCATGACTTCCTTAAGATTTTTCTAAGAGTTACTCCATGATAAAGAACTGACTTTACTTTTCAACCACCTCTAGTATGATGGGTAGTCGAATGAATCTGAGAAACGCACGAGTACAAATAAAACTCTATGACTTAGCTCTATTTCACGATTAAGAGTATGAAAGAAGGGAAACTTTTCTTAAATGTCTGTAGTCCCTCGTTTATAGAAGTGGGGCCCTCACAACCATAAACAAGACCCTACTGACACGACTTCATAGACACCCTAAGACTCTTAAACTCTGTGCTCTGCTACCAAGTTTGTCATGACCCAAGCCTACACCCTGGACATGGCCGACACTCGAGAACCATTGCTGACCCCAAAGCGAACCCTCATCCTGGCTAACTACAAGCGTAAGACTAACTTAAGCATACAAAGCTTAAAACATATTAAAAATTCATGAAACTGAAATACAAAACTTTAACTCAAATGAAAAACTCTGAGTAAAATAATATATTCAACTCGCCATAAAATAGGCAACTTAAGACTTAAAACATTTAGCAAAAAAAATGAACATACTTCTGAAACTCTACAATCTATGTATGAAGCCTCTAAATGACAAAGAAGGAAGTCGGGACAAGACCCATGACATCATGACAAAACTGAAAAGTAAATGAAATCCTCCGGAAGCAAGGAGGCTCACCATAGCTAACTCAAACTCCATGTGGTATCAACGAAGCTTTTGTTGATGACCCTGAATACCTGTATCTGCATCATGAAAGAATGCAGGCCAAATGGCTCAGTACGTGGAATGTACGAGCATGTAAGGGGTAATCTAAAACATAACATAAGCCTGAACTTGATAAAAAAAAACATACTTACCTCTTTTCAAACTTACTCAACTCAAGGAATACTCCAGGATACTCAAAACTACTCAAACTTACTCAACTCAGAAGTACTCAAGGATAAGATACTCAACTCAGTAATAAGGTTCTCAACTCAGTGAAACTCAACAATCAGGTACTCTACACAATGAAGCACAAATCAACTCAAGATACTCAACTTGGATACTCAACTCGAAATACTCAACTCAAAATACTCAACTCGATATAAAGCAATAATACACATGCAATATATGAAAAGCTTTTAAAACAATAGAAAGCAACTCAGTTTACTCATATAATAAAGCAATATAATACTGTGTGAGTTTCTCTAACCGACAACCACCACTATCAGTCTAAGTGATGATATATCGTCTTGACCACATTGCCAGAACTGTCCTATACTTTGCCGTCATATAGAACGGCTTAACTAAGTGGATCCACTAGTCTATGCTCAAAAGCATTAAGGAATCATCTTAAAAGTATGACCCTTTCTACCCACGTTGGCTACACGGTTTATGGAAACTTGAGTTATTATGAATTCACGTCCCCATATCGGTGCTCAATACTACTCCCAATATATACTCAGCTCATATGTTTAAAAACATAACTCTTTCTCTAATTTGAGATAATTGCTCAAACTACCCTCTTAAAAGAGGTAACTGCTCTTCAAAACTCTTTCAAAAAAACATATCAAAATCATATTTTAATATGATCATTGATGACTCGGGAAGTCATACTGCATAAACATTGATGGAATATCTAGTTACCATACTGCTTAAACATTGATGACATACTCGATTGTCATACTAATCATGTTTTATAAACTCTTTCTCAAAACTCATCTTTTTTCTTAAAAGAGATGGTACTCAAACTACTCAAAACTCTTTTGGAAATCTCAATTTCCTCTCATCCTAAATGTAAAAACATTTACTCTAGGGAATACTTAGTTCCCATATATCATTTTAAAGAAAATGAACTCAACTCTACTCTTTCTCAACTCAGTGCTCAAGTTTTTAAAACAAGTTTTAAAACAATTTGTAAAAATGACTTCTTAAAATAAGGTTCATGCCGAATTATGGACGTGAACGACTCAATTCAAGGTTTTCAATAAACATACATAGAACTCAATACTCGGAACTCAACAACTCAGAACTCAAGAACTTCAATGATACTGCTTATTTCAAGAATGCTCAAACTCAGAGGGTTCATCCAGAATTATGGGCAAGAACATCTCAACTCATGGACTTCAGGATACTACTCATCTCAAGAATGTTCAACTAATAGGGTTCATGCATAATTATGAGAATTAAAACAACTCGACTTGAGCGTCTACATAACAATATAGAACTCATGTATACGACTCTTTTCATTCTCATACTTACTTCCTCAAAACTTAGCTCAAATCGATGGTTGAGCTCAAAGGATTCACAATTGAACTCAAAGACTTTCTTGAACTCTACTCTTAACTCTCTCTTGAATGTGAATTATGAATTCAAGAGTTATGGTTCATGATATGAAGGATCTCGTGATGATAAAGTAAACTCATGAATACATTCTCTCCATTCTCATACTCACTTGCTCGAGTCTTGAAACAAGTCATTAGAAATTGTAGAAGACTCCTCAAAAAGACTCAAAGGGACTTTCTAAAAATGTTTGAAAGAACTCTTAAAACTTGACTCTCAACTCTACCTTGAATTTGATTTATGAATTCAAGGTTGTGATTTGTGATAGGAAAGATCTCGTGATGTTTAGGAGTGTTTTTAGATAGTTAAACATGAGAATTGGTTAAAAACATTGTCTCGGAAGCAAGTCCGCGACGCGAAGATAAATTAAAATGTTTGGTCAAAATAATTTTTGAATAGTGGAGTCCACGACCTCTCCGCGATGCGGAGAGAAAATTTTCACACTGAAGGAATAGGTCTGCGACGCTGACCTAGTACCTGTTCCTTGTCCGACTTTTTTCTTCCTTGTTTTCTAACCCCAATTCACCTAAATTCTATTCTTTTTCTCAATTTCTCTTTAGATTCAGATACCCAATACATGTCCTCAAGAATCTAATCAAACACAACTCTAAAATTGACTTGATTTCCTCAAGAACTCATCAATCTCATCTTAACTTAAGAGCGAAAGCCAATTTCAAGAACACAATTCAAGAACATCAGACCTTCATCTTACTAGAACGAATTTAATGTTGAAATTAACATGATTGGCGTGTGGGTGAACAAACCCAACACTATGGAAGCTTACATAACTCTTAGGGATAAAACCCATGGCGAAAATCCGCAACAAAACTCAAGAATCTCGATGAACTCCCTGATCCTCTCTTCTTATCTCCTGTTTTCTCCTCTTCTTTTCTCTTCTTTCAAAACCCTAACTTATTTTTATGAAGCGTAAACTGAATCCAATCAGTTTTGTCCCCAACTTAATTACCAAAAATGAATTTAATTAATTGGGTAGTGAAAAGACCATAATACCCTTCAAAAATATGGTTTTTACTTTCCTTATCTAGACAACCCAACTTCTAATGGACATATCTCCCTCATACAAACTCGAAACTGAGCAAACTCAGTGGCGTTGGAAAGATAATTCAAAGGTCTTTCCTACGGTATCTGATAGCACACATAACTAATCCTGATCTAGGAGTTATGGTTGTTCGTAGTCGACCAAAAACTCAGACTTAGCTTAACTTTGTCAAACTTTCCAAATTTGATTATTTCCAAAAACGGTTTCTTTCCAATTCTAAGTTTTTCTAGTTCTTTCAAAAAGCGAGGTGTTACAGTAGATCTCCTATTGGATGGTTTGAGGTTGGCGAAGCTGGGTTTATAGGACTAGATTTTGGTCATCAAGCTATGAAGAAAGTAAAGATCATTCAAGAATGGTTGAGAGCAACGCAAAGTCGTCAGAAATTCTGCAGTGATGTTAGGAGAAGAGACTTAGAGTTTGTGGTTGATGATTGGGTTTATTTGAAGGTTTCACCCATGAAAGGTGCTATGAGATTTGGTAAGAAGGGGAAGATTAGTGCTCGATATATTGGTCCTTACAGAATATCCAAGAGGATCGGCAAGGTAGCTTATGAGTTGGAGCTAGCGCAAGAACTAGAAATAGTACATTTTGTGTTTCACATTTCAATGTTGAAGAAGTGTATGGGCGATCCTTCACTTATAGTACATACTAAAAATATTGGTATTAAGGACATCCTATCTTATGAGGAGGTACCCTTTTAGATTTTAAATCGTCAGGTCCGCAAGTTGAGGACCAATGAGGTAGCATCAATCAAGGTCTTATGGAGGAATCAGCTTGTTGAAGAAGCTACTTGGGAGGCTGAAGAGGACTTGAAGAAGAGGTACCCACATCTATTTGAGTCTAGAGAAATTCAAAATCAAGGTACTAATTCTTTTCTTAGTAATCTTTATTTGATATACTGAGTGTGTTAGATTAATTGTTGGGTGTTTGAGCTGGGTGTTAGATGTTACCACCCTTAGTTCTACTTAGAGTGATCTCATTCAAGGACGAATGTTTCCAAGGGGGAGATATTGTAACATCCCTCCTTGGAAAGCGCTATTTTGGAAATAGTTCAATTGAGAATTTTTCAAGTTATGCTTAAGCTATGAGTTTTGGGTCAACTTCAAACGACCATAACTTTCAGTACATGATGAGTTAGGTGGCTTATAAGATTTAAAATGAAAGGTCTTGGAATCCTCTTTCCAACGCCATCAAGTTTGCTATGTTTCAATCTTGGATGAGGGAAATATGACCATTTGAAATCTATCTGTCCAGTTAAGGAAAGTTACCCAAAAATATGAGTGGTATTTTGGTCTTTTCCTTACCCCTTCAGATTTAAAACAAATTTAGTTTTATTTTGGGGTCAAATCTGATTTGGGTCAGTTTTACAAATCCCAAATACGCTTAGGGTTTTGAGAGGAGGAAAGAAGAGGAGGAAAGAAGAAAAGTTCAAGGCGTTCGTCAAGATTCAGAAGATTTGTTGAGGGATTTCGCCAAATTGAGGTGTGTAGGTTGTCATAGTGTTGGGTTCGTTCACCCACACACCAATCATGATTTACGTATTCAAATTCCATCCATAAGATTGAGTAGATTTGAGTTCTTGATGTTTTTGATCTATTCTTTAAGTGTGAAGTTTCGTTAAGTTCTTGTGATGAGGATCTTGTGTTGAAGTATTATTCTTGAGTAATTTAGGGTAAATTTTGTGGTAAGTATGTTGGGTCTATGAATCCATAAGAGTTTGAGGGAAATCATTTGATTTTAGAGGAGTTAGAGCAAGAAGAAGAACAAGAAAATTCGTCAAAATTTCTGGGTAAAGGGGTGGGGCGCCGCACCACTCAGTGCGGCCCAAGTCAGTTTCTGTAGTTTGGGTCCTGGGGCACCGTGCCACCCAGTGCACGCCAACCCAGCTTCAGTACTTTAGAGGTTGGTGCCCCGTGCTACTCAGTGCGTCAGGGTCGCCAGGTCCCCTACTCTTCCGTCCTTAATTTCGTATGAGTTCCCTCGAATCGTACCTATGCTTTCTACTTGATATCCACATTCTAATTACATCTAAATATCGAGAGATCATTCATAACATGAGTCATAACCTTGAATTCATAATTCAAATTCAAGGTAGAGTTAAGAGTTAGGTCTTGAGAGTTCTTTCGAGTCATTTTAAGAAGTCTTTTACAATCATTTTAACTTTGTTTTAAGAATTGAGTTCTTGAGTGTGAGGATGAGGAGAGTTAAGTTTCATTTTTCAAAATGAATATATGGGAACTAAGTATTTCCAAGAGTAAATGGTTTTACATTTAAGATGAGAGGAAACACCGATTTCCAAAAGAGTTCATGAGTAGTTTTGAGTACTATCTCTTTCTAGAGAAATATTTTGAGTAATAATCTCAAACCATAGAAAGAGTTATGTTTTAAACATCGGAGCTAAGTTATATTTTGAGGTAGTATTGGGCACCGATATGGGGACGAGTTCAGATAACTTAAAGTCCTCATAAACCATGTAGCCAGTGTGGGTAGAAAGGGTCATACATTTTAGATGTTTCCTTATTGCTTTTTAAGCATAGTTTAGTGGATCCACTTAGTGAGTAGGTCCTATACCCCGACAAAGTATAGGACAGTTCTGGCAGCGTGGGCGAGATGTTGTATCATCACATAGCTCATAGTGATGGTTGTCGGTTGGAAAATCTCCCACACAGAGTTTATTTTGTATTCTTATATACAAACATAGTTTATTTTGTATTCTTGCATAAAAACTGAGTTATATTGTATTTTCTAATACATTGAGTTGTTATCTACTGTTTTAAAAGCTTTTCTTTATAATGTATCTTTACTACTGCTTTATATTGAATTGAGTTGAGTAAGTCTGAGTATCTTTAAGGTTGAATTGAGTTGAGACGAGGTAAGTGTTTATTCAGTTCCAGTTCAAGCTTATGTCTTGTTTTAGATTTCCCCTTGCCATCTCGTACATTCCATGTACTGACGCCATTTGGCCTACGTCTTTTATGATGCAGATACAGGGAATCAGGATCATCAATTGATGCTCCGTTGATGTAGTTGTGTGCTAGAGTTATTTGGTGAGCCTCCTTGCTTCCGGAGGATCCCTTTGTTATTTCCATTATTTTAGTTTTGTTAGGATGATCGGGGGTTATATCCTGACATCCCTCATAGTATTAGAGGCTTCATAGATAGATAGACAGTAGTAGTTCATGAATCTTTTTCATTTCCTTTGATTAAATGTTGAAACTTGAGTTTCCTCTTTTGGCCAGTTATTGTTTTTAAACATTATGAGTTATCTCTTTTAAAGACATTTAGTAAAGTTTGCTTTTGAGTTCATCTTAGTCATGAGTAAGTCTTCCGCTGAGAGTTGAGCCAGGCAAAGTGTTCGCTTGGTGCCAAAAATGTTTCCTGAGTGCCAGCCACATCCAGGGTGTAGGCTCAGGGTGTGACATTTCTGAAACAAAATGGGAAATTGGGTGGGGGAGTCTTTGGGAAATGTTTGAAAGTCAATTTGTAATAGGAAACGTTCAACAACAACACTTAAATTAGGATGATTATAGAGAATTAACCAGGATTGTGTTCACCAAGACTTCTTGACCATTCGTTGGGTAAATTATAGAACTAGACTCAGCATTATTTAATATACCAGTTTATCAACTACAACTATAGTTAATGGTTTCTTAAACACATCAATTGTTTGTCACTGTCATTCTTCCGAATTAAAATTGTTTATCTCAATTCAATGATAATAACTCAAGTAGTTAATCTTGCTACAATATTAACTATTGACGGGTTCTAATCCCAGAATTTTGTCATTGACTTTTTTCCCAGGTTTACACTCTTTTGATCGAACTAGTCAAAACTAGGGTAGATCCTAACATTTGCAACCGTTAGAAATTGATTTAAATGAAAGAGTAAACAAGACATACATTTAAAATGCAGTGTTTATTCCATAAAATCCCTTGTTTTAGGTCAGATTATCATGGATACTACAACCCTTGGTTGTGGGGTTTAGTCACTCATGCTTAATGAAATAAAATTGATAATATCATTAATTCAAGAAATAGAGACTTACACGATATGAAAACAACCAACAATATGATTTCAATAATTTGTGAAATTCTCCTTCAAAACTTAGCCAAGAGAAATCGTCTTCTTCGATAAAACTTTGATAAAAACTTTGATAAACAAATAAAACCCTACAAAAAAGTATTTATAGTTCCCCGTATATTAAGATTTCAAAACAAAAAAAGTAATTTTTGAGGTGCATCTGATGATGGCACTGATGGCCTGTCATAAAAGTGATTGTCCGGCTGTCAAGGACTTCTGAAACATATGATCTGTAACACTCCAAAAATTTCTAATCTAAGACCTGAACCATTCTTCATTCACGTATAAGATCGTATATGCTGACTCTAAATTGTGCTTACGTGTTAAGGTCAATTATTTAGTGTGGAAATAAATTTGGAGATGAATTAAGGTCACAAGAATCCCCTGGAAAGCTTCCTTACCGATTAAGTTTTGACATAAGGTTTTACTTGAGTCACCTTCAAACGACCATATCTCTTAAAATATGAAGAGTTACATGGCTCATAAGTCATAACATATCAAATTAAAGGTATTTGAGTCTTCTTTTCAATGCCACCAAGTTTGCATTAATTGGAGTTTGGAGTAAACGTTATGCACATTTTACTGGACATTATTTTCCACGCGCCCAACGCGCGACCGAGGCATTTTCCGTGTGGGCGCGCACCGAGGCAATAACTACTGCCTTTCTACATGGTTGGCTGCGTGCCTGAGGCATTTTCGGCACGGGCGTCTGAGTCTTTTAAAAAACCCTCAAAGACATAGTTTACCTCCATAGTTAATAAATTTACCCTAGAAAGATCAGTTTTCAAGAAACTACCTTCCTCCAAGGTTCATCCATCATCAAAGGTAAGATTTGACCATAGAATTTCATATTTTCTTCATCTAAACACCAGTTAATATCTTCTACTCATGGAATCCATAGGTTTTCAAGAATATTCACCTCTAAGGTTCAAGAAACAAATTCTTGTCATCTTTTCATCCAAAGATCTCACCTTTCTAAAAAAATTGGAGCATATAAGGTATGTAAGGACATTCATAGTGTTAGACTAGTTCTTCCTCACGTCCGCCCTTCATCTCAATTTAGTTAGTAGCAAGTTGAATCTAGGGTTCTACCCTCAGTTTTATGAAATTGTTGATATGAGTTATATTCTTGTTCTGAATTCTAAATTCTTATATTATGAGATTGCAAAAATTATGTATATTGATATCCTTTAGTTCTTGTTCATGCTTATATTTCACATGAACCCTAGTTGATGAGATTTTTATTGAAATCCTTTGTGAATTTGTTTTCATGCATTGGTTTTGAAATTTTAAAGTAAGTTCAAGAGTATTTTTAAAGTATCTTTTGAGAAGAGATTAAGGGAACACAAATGGTTCCAAAAATACTATTTTCACATTGAGAAAATAATTACTATTTTAAAGAAGAGCATAAACAATTTTCAAAAAAATTTAACCAGATAAAGAGAAGTTGAAGTTCAGATACCCACTATATAAGATATTATTTTTCACATCATCAAAACTACAAACTTCATGTTATCTCATTCCCCAGCAAAAACATATGTTTCTCATCTTTAATTTGGTTTAACAACCCACATGACTGTTTTTTTTTTTTGGGACTTATTAATGTAAGAGTCACGAAGAAAGAAAAACGTTTTCTTAAAATTAAATGGTTGGGCATACATATCTGTTCCTTACATATTTTCTTATCACCAACAAAATAGTAATTGATCGATCGTCTTTTACTTATCTACTATTTTAGAAATATATTTTTATCCTTAACATTCATTCTTTATGTTCGATTGGATATGAAATTTAAGTTTGATATCATTCAATTTGTCAATAGTTAAAGCTTTTTCTTGACATTTCTCTTAGGTGGATGTCATGCAACATGCCACCTTACCCTAGCACTATTTTACCTTTTATGTTAGTTAGGGTGATATTTATAAAAATCACCTGTACTTTCTTATGTTTTGGCTTAACAACAGTTTGACGTTGAAGGATTAAGTACAGAGCAAAACTTTCAAAATCATTGGTTTTCATTTAGTGAAAGAAAGAAAGAAAAATATTTTCTGAAAAAGACATTTGGAGTGTGTTTGTGTCACGACCCAGACCGTTGTGATTGGCACCCACACTAACCCTCCATTGGGAGAACCACTACTACAACTCAAACCAAGCAACTAAACCAAAACTAAGACATTTAAGTACACGAAAGCAGGAAAATACTAATGAAAGAAATAGAGTTTCCATAAACTCTAACTAACAATGCGGAAATTCAACCCGTAGAACCTGAAAGTCAATGTACCAAAACTCTACTAACAACAAGTCTAAGAACAAGGGGTACAACCCCGAAACTAAACAGCACCTTAAACAAAAGTCTGAGTCCGAAAAGAGTGGACTTAAACAGGGAAGATCCATGGCAGCCTGAAAGAACTAGTTCACCATTAAATTCGGTCACACTCATAGTCACTTAGCTGAGGTCTATCAATAGCCACCTGAAGATGCCCTATACTCAACAAAGAAAGAGCAAGTGTAGTATCAGTACACAACCACAGTGTAGTATCAGTACACAACTGGTAGGATCACGCGGCTATCCCACTAATTGTAACATACATTAGTCAATACAACGATGTAATCACATGCACATATCGAACATATACAATATCATCAACATATACGGACAATGAACAACTTCATGATTCTCATATATCATAGTTATATCAATTTCGAGCAACATACCGTCTTCCAATATCAATCATCATTAGATATAAACGAACTCATCACAAGTATATACACAACACAATTCAATGGTCCTCTTACTGAACCAAACCCAAACAGTTAGCATGCCGGAACGTGGCAATCTGATCTCATATTTATGCCAGAACGTGGCAATCGGATCCAAGTTAGTTATGCCAGAACATGGCAGCCGATCCCATATTTATGCCGAAACGTGACAGCTGATCCCATATTTATGTTAGAACGTGGCAATCAATCCCAGCTAGTTATGCCAGAACGTGGCAGCCGATCCCATATTTATGTCGAAACGTGACAATCGATCCTAGTTAGTGTGTCGGATCGTGGCACCCACCCATTTAACAAACCACAATCACAATCACAATGTATATTCTCACAATCATGCAACGAGAGGTGATTCATGGCATACAATTATTCAATTAACCTCATTTACAACAAGTGTGATCAATAATGCAACATTCACATAATATATGTTTCATAATGAAGCAAGAACAAATATACATCATCCAATCGTAGAATCACAACCATCACCTACTTCGAATACAAGCTTAAATCCCCTAAGGCACTTGAATCTTCCCTTTCCAAATTCTTCCCGCTTGTTCTAGGTCTACAAACAACAATTTATATGCAAGGATCAATAATCAAAGGTCTAATTATCCGGATTATAACAAACCCAATAACCCTAGACCAAACCCAAGATCCTAATACCCAATTTAGGGCTTTTTCCACCATAAATTCTAGATCAAAACTCCTCCATCGATAATAACCTACTAGATTACGTTCTATTGATCGAAAAATGGATTCGGGGAGTTAAAACCTTATCTTTAGTCTCAAGAATGGTGAAGAATGATCAAGAAGTCTCCTGGGGGTTGTCTTCTTAGCTCAAAAAGTCGAAAAGTGCATAATGAGGTCGTTTAGAGGTTTATTAACGACGTTAAGTTGCGTCTGGCCCACCACAATGGCTCTCATCCCGCTATAGCGGTGGAGCCAGAGCGACATAAAGTCCCGCCAGAGCGGCATTTTCGAACCAGTGAGCTATTCATCTTCTCCTATGATTTTAAGTCTCGTCGTACCCACCACAGAGCCCTATATCCCGCTGTAGCGGCCCCGCCAGAGCGTCCAAACTCCCGCCAAAGCGGCACAAAAGGAACCAGAGAGTTATTTCAAGAATTCCAAAATTCCCATTTCACAACACACCTCTAACCCACAACTCTCAATAAATACCCTTTACGCTAAGATCGATTTCGGGAGTTCTACTCGCCCGAATTCAATTCCGTAAAGTCGTAAGGATTCCTTAACAAGTTATCTAACTACTCATGTAATCAAAATCATAAATGATTCACCCGATTGTTACCAGATTTCCCTACACCTTAATGACTCCGATTTCGTCCAAATCTGGACTAGGTTGGAAAAATCCAATTACTACGAAAAAGTTTTATGAACCCAATTCTTTCACCATTTGGCTTTTCCATAACGACGGAAATCATGTCGTTACAATTTGTTTAGAGGAATACATCCCTCATCCATTTTCGATTTTTGAACATGAAATTTAAGAAAGAAGGAAATAATTTAAACTTTTATAATTTGAAATAAGTTATAAATATTTGTGTGAGTTATAAATTATTTTATTGAGGATTAAAATGAGAAGTAATTTAAAATTAAAACTTTTTTCTAAATGAACATGTATAACAATTTTAAGATTGATTAAAAAGAAAAGTATGGCATATACATTGAGATAAAACATGTAATAATATGGGCTAAACTCGAATTGAACTGAACCAAATTAATTTTTCAAAATTAGTAGAACCGAGCCTTAATCTAGGGGTGTCAATGAGATGTTCAGCCGACTATCTTATAAAATTTATATCATACCAATTTTTTAGTTATTTTGTTTTGTATACCAAAATTAGACTTCTCCAAATCATCTCACCATCTTGGTTTCTCTTCATTATGGTATTTGTACGATTTAATTAATCTGTTTATATTTTTTTAAACCATCATGTAGAGTTATCCTGTACTAATTCAAGAAGTGAGAACACCAGGTTGAAACATGTTAGTTTGAGATGATCCGGACAAAGTTGTAGGCATTGTGCATTCGATCTACTCTTATTCTTGCTTTAATTAGCATCTATTTCAGGGTAATGAAATCTAGTTCAATAGTGCATTATTGTTGATGTGCCAAAGTAATCTATGAGGTCGGTTTTCGTTAAAAAAAAGTGACCTAAAATCCAACTTCAACCTAAGACGCAAAACGTCTGGTTGCTTTTCAAAAAGTGACCTCTCTATGATTCTGAATTGAAATCTTATATGTAATTATTAATTACTGAGATAATATGTACATATTATCAAACTATAGGGAGAATAATAAATATGGAAGGAATGTTTGTATAATGAGATAATTTTTGCATAAAACTATCCAAATCATTGAGTTTCAAAGAGAAAAGAAAAATGTTTTCTGAAAAAGACATTTGGAGTGGGGCTAAAGAAATTTAATAATGTGTGTTTAGAGCCATACACATGTATGGTAGTAGTAAAAGAGAGGGACACGAGCCTAACGTCTTCTGAATTAGACGGAGGATGAACATGCTCATCCTTTTCCAAACATGAAGTCTAAAAAACAAAAATAAATTATTTTAAGATTTTAAAATAAGAAGTAATTTAAAGTTGAAATTATTTTTAATTAATAAGGATGTATGTATAACTATATTAAGATTGACTAAAAAGAAAAATATGACACGTTAGTTGATTAAAAAAAATGTAACAATGCAGGCTAAAATCAAGTTGAATCAAACCAAAGTAAGTTTTCTAAATTATTGGAACCGAGTCTTAGTGTAGGGGTGTCACTAAGATGGTTCGACTTGTTATATTATAAAGCATACATCATACTAATTTTTCAATTATACTATTTTGGGTTAGATTTTTTGACATCGTCCTATCATATCAATTTCTCTTTGTTAGTGATATCAATACAATTTGATTATTTTTTTATATATATTTTTAAATCGTCATGTTAGAATCACAAGTAAAAATTAGGTGATAGTTATTATGGTTGGGTGATGTTGGTTGGTGGAGAGGAATGTAGTAGTGGAAGAGGAAGTAGGGGAGGGGGTAAAATGGGGTTGAGATGAGGTGGCATGCCACATGACATCCTCCATAACAAATTGCCAGGCCACGTGGAATGGTGTTGATGTTGCCGAAGCCCTAATGGTGGAGAGGTATTCTTGCACTGGTTTTACAAAGTCGGAGGTAATGATAGTCCGATAGTATAATAGAAGATATAAATAATCTTTTGCACATAGTATAGGGATAATTTTATATTCTCCCTAACATCAATCCCATTCAATTTAACCACTTTGAAATGATAGTATAGGAAAAATGAACTTTTCCTCTTGTAAAAATCACTTGTACTTTGTTATCTTTTGGGTTTAACAACCAATAATGGTAGGGTCCAAAATTTCCATCACCACATTTTTGTGTTGCATTACATTTCATCTTGATGCAATTGACTCTATATAAATCTAATTCCAAATGCTTACAATGACTCTATATGTCTCACACTATGCCAATTTCAATATCATATCACCAAACAAAATTAGTAGTGCCAACAATAATAACACCTCGTGAGACAAAATATCTTTCTGAAATAGATGATCAAGGGAGTAAACGTTTTCATAGTCACATATTAATATTTTACAAATACAATTCCTCAATGAAAGGAAAAGATCCTACAAAAATTATAAAAAATGGTTTGTCCAAAACACTTGTGTTTTATTATCCATTAACTGGTAGGCTCATTGAAGGGCCTAATAGAAAGCTTATGGTTAATTAGGCGACTCTATTAAACCACCATGTCCATATTTGGATTTACTACTTCACAATGTTCCAGATTCTGATGGAATTATCGGTTGTCCTCTTCTGTTAGTTCAGGTAAACAATCAACTTGAATATCTATTGTCTTTTTCTTTCGAAACTTATGTTATATAGGGGATCGATTATTGGTAATTTATTGATCCAAAACTAATACGTACACCTTTATGCATAGGTTACTCGTTTTAGTTGTGGTGGATTTGC
Source organism: Solanum okadae (assembly GCA_036553675.1). Taxonomy (NCBI): domain Eukaryota; kingdom Viridiplantae; phylum Streptophyta; class Magnoliopsida; order Solanales; family Solanaceae; genus Solanum; species Solanum okadae. Next base: position 8,189,678 of record CM071685.1, on the reverse strand, counting down.
TAATGGATTTAGAGTTAATCACACTATGATGGATGCTTATGGCTTCAAAATGTCTCTAAATGCATTAAGTGAATTAATTCAAGGAGCTTATGTACCTTCTATACTACCTGTATGGCAAAGGGATCTCTTAAATGCTACATCATCACCAAGTATTACATGTACTCACCATGAGTTTGATGGGAAAATTGAGTCAAAAATTGCATGGGAATCTATTGAATACAAATTAAAAGAAAATTGGATATTATGGTAATGCGTTTATAACTCCAGCTGCAGTATCAAAAGCAGGATTGTTATGTTCAAATTCACTAACATATGCAGTTGAGCTAGTCAAGAAACTTAAAGATCATATGGATGAAGAGTACATTAAATCAGTGACAGATTTAATGGTGATTAAAGGACGACCTAAGTTATCAAAATCTTGGAATTTTATTGTCTCAGATAATAGATCTGTTGGATTTGATGAATTTGATTTTTGATGGGGAAAACCCATTTTTGGAGGGGTTTCAGAAGTTATATCTTACATTAGCATTGGAATTCCTGTTAATAATGAAAAGGGAGAAAAGGGTATTTTAGTAGCAATAAGTTTGCCTCCATTGGCCATGGAAAAATTTCAAAAAATTGTCTACAAGATGACTTTTAAAAATGTAGAAGGAGCCAACATAATTTCAAAGATGTAAGATTTTTTTTTTTTGCCTGTATTTTCAATTCATCAATGATTAAATCAGAATTATGGAGATGGTACTGTATGTTCAATCATTTTCCTATTAGAATGTACTTGTCCATCATGTGACTATGTTTGATAGTGTACAAAATTCAAAAAAGAAATTAATACTTTAAAACTTGTGATTTATCCCCCACCCCTACCCCTCCTCCTAATAAGCACATAATAAAGTGTTGATAAAAGTCAGATAATGTGAATTCTACACTAATTGAGCAAAGATCATTAAAGACATGTCCTCACTTAAGCGACATGTCCTTTACTTAAGCGGAGACCCCTTCGCAAAAGCGAAGCTTGCTTAAGCGACATGTCTTTCACATAAGTGAAGGTTGCTTAAGCAACAGGACCTTCGCAAAAGCGAGGCCTGCTGCATCAGAAAACACAACCAACTCCCATAACATCGAAAGGACACTCAGAATTCGTTCGGAACTCCGTACACACAAATCAGATATACAAATCAATTATACTTGACGTTACAGACTCAATGGCACTCTCAAAACATGATTTTGAAGTTTTCTTGACCTGACATCCGTAAAAACCACAAGAAACAAACTCACGCCTAAAAAGGCTAAAACAAGCTCAGAATCTCTCAAAAATCAACCAAAACCTCACCTAGGCCTAAAATCATCCCCAAATCCAACGGAACTCTTGGAATTTTGATCCGACCATTTGAACCCTAAATATTGACTAAAATCAACCAAAAGGCTAAATTTCCACAATTTCACAACTAAAGACCTCAAATCCTTAAAAAGACTCAAAAATTGAAACTGACAACTCCCTCTGCTCAGATTCCATATTTTGTGATTGATGAAATCAACGAAATTCTATTCCGACACTTGAAACTCGAAAAGACCCCCAAAATCACTTCCTTAACAACTTAGCCTTTAAAACTCATAAACCTACCAAATTCTCAATTTTTAACTCAAAGTTCAAAACTAAATTTTCAAACTTAATCATAAAATACTCGGAGTCGATATCGAGAGGGTAAAATGATAGATTCACGAAACTTTCCAAAAATGACCGACTAGGTTCTTCCAACCAACTAGAGGGTTTCAATATTAAAGGAAAAGATCAAATGGTGTGTAAGCTAAAGAAGCCAACATATAGACTCAAGCAAGCCTCACGATAGTGGTATATATATATTAATGATACCATAACATCTTTTGAATTTAAGGAGATTACCTATGATCGTTGAATATACCAAAAGATCAGTGGAGTAAGTTTATATTTTTAGTCCCGTATGTGGATGACATTTTACTTGTTGCTAATGATTTAGACATATTGTGTGAGACGAAAGACTTTCTCTCTGTGAACTTTGAAATGAAAGATATGGGTGAGGCATCATATATTATATGGATAGAAATATTTCGTGAAAGATCACAAGAGTTATTGAGACTGTCTCAAAAACGCTAGATCGAAAGAGTTCTATAGAGATTTAACATCAACAATTGTTTAGCAGGAATTGCTCTTATTCAAAAGGGGGAAAATTTAATCTCATGCAATGCCCAAAGAATGATGTAGAATGGAAGGAAATAAAATCAATTTCTCACTCTTCTATTGTTGGAAGTTTGATGTATGTTCAAACTTGCACAAGATCGGATATTTGTTTTGTAATCGGAATGCTAGGAAGATATCAAAGTAACCCCGAAATTGATCACTGGGAAGCTGCAAAGAAAGTCTAGAGGTATCTTAAAGGAACAAAGGATTACATATTCATGTATAGGAGATCCAATCACTTAGAAGTTACTGTACATTCGGAATTTTGCTAGATGTGCTGACACTAGAAAGTTCACATTTGGTTACTTGTTCTTATTAGCTGAATGATCAGTATCATGGAAGTGTGCTAAAAAATCTATCATTGCTCCATCCACTTTGGAAGCAGAATTTGTGGCATGTTATGAAGCCACAATTCATGCATTATGGCTGTTGAACTTTATTTCAAGACTTGGGGTTGTGGACGCCATTACCAAGCTGCTAAAAATTTATTGTTATAATACTGCAACAATATTCTTCTCCAAGAACGAAAAGTGCTCTAAAGGTGCCAAACATATGGAATTAAAGAACTTTAGAAGTTAAAAAACAAAGAGTGTTATTTGAGAATATTAGAAGTGATCTTATGATTGCATATCCTTTAACAAAGGGCTTACACCCAAAGACATTTAAGGAACATGTTCAAAGAATGGGTCTTGGTTGTACTTATGATTGATATATTTATAATGTTTTGAGACTCTGAGCTCAAATATGTGTTTCTGATATACATTAATGAATCTCTTGTTTCTCATAATGATGTACACATTTATTGTTTTGATATATTACAAGATAACTTTGTATGAGACATTATTGTGGACCATAATGCTATATGTTTTATAGCTTATGAATCTAGTATGATACGTTGCTTATGTAGTAGTAGTATATGGAGGGAAATATATAGCATAAAATTATGTACAAACCTCCATAACTTGCATTAGTAGTTTGTCATATTGTGGTATGGATGATGGACACTATAAAAGAGATTTATTGTATGCGTATAACTAATGTTATGCAATATTAATGTTATATGGTCATTCCAGATGGAGAAATGTAATAATAATATCTTACTTATGGCCCAAGTTTACTTGTAACCCAAGAAAATCATAAATAACATTAAATGATGAATAGATCTCATTCGTACATCAGTAACTTGATGGATGTACCAGATTAAATTTTTACCTCTATAAATTGGTCCTCCCTCCACCCATTAGGGTTACCACATACTCTCTACATTATTTTCATCCACATCCGTCAGCGATGAAAAATAATGTAGAGAATATATGATAACCCTAATGGGTAGAGATAGAAATCAATTTATAGAGGTTACGACTTAATCTGGTACATCTATCAAGTAACTGATGTACAGACGAGATTTATTCTTCTTTAAATGATTCTTATGACTTTCTTGGGTCACAAGTAAATTTGGGCTAAGATATCATTCCTATATTCCCCCACTTGGCCCAATGACCATATAGCATTAATATTTCATAAACATTAGTTATGAATACAATAAATCTCTTCTATAATGCCCATCATACATACAACCTGAATACTTTTTATTCATTTTTGTCATTTTATTTTCAACGATAATTTATTGTAATTTATGATATATACACCAACATAAACTTTGACTAATGTTTAAAATGCGTTTTTTCACCATATTGATATGAAAATAATTGCACCTTATATTATTTATGTATATTTTTTAAATATCTAAATTCTATTTTAAAATATTAAATTAATATAATTCAATTTAGCTTCAAACTTGCCGAAGGAGAATACACTCACAGGTGCAATATTGCTCCTGCGACACTCACTTGCCAGAAGCTGAGGTCCACCTGATTATATCTCAAAAATCATACTATAAAAATATTTTGTATCTTACACAAACTTCTTTCCCTAATTATGCCAAAAAAACTAGTTTTAATATAATTATTTTGTATATAATTTAACTATTAAAGACTTTAAAAATTATTTATAATAAATAGTTTCTGTTATTGGCAACTCTAGAATTTTGAGTAAAGTATTCAAAAGGTTTTAGTACATAAAGAGTAATATTCTATTTAAATGTATACCATACAATATTTATGTTTATCTAACTATCCTTTATTGATTATATCTTAACTGTTATAAGATGAAATATATGAGCAACCTTTACACTTATCGATTAATTTAATTTAGACAATCGGATTATAGCTTCTCCCGATTGAGCATCTAAACAAAAAATTCTTATTCAAATTTTTGAAAAACGTCAAGGTATTTTCTCAAACTCTCATTATATAAATTAGTTAACCACGTTAAACATGTCACTCATCAGCCTAATTGAAACTTGAATGAGGTTTTACGGCTTATTGTGGCTAATGTATATAATTAAAGAAGATAACATTTTAACAGGACAACTTACTTACATAATTGGAACTTGAGAACACATGCAAAAGCTTTATCAATATTTATGCTAGAAATGTTTATTATAATTACTTTATTATTTATTCCAGTGCAATATAAATTCGAAAGACGAACAATTCAATATTGTGAACGATAGTGTTTAAGTGATATGCACTATGTCTTGAATGCCATTTTTCGATTTGTTTGTGTGGCAGAATTTTCAGTAGTTGTTGAGGATAAGGCCGATAAAAATTTGACTCCGACAACATCTAGGGTTCCTCGAACCATGTGATATTTCTCACCAGGCAAATTCTTAATTCTTCCCCTACTTACTATGACTACATAATATTCTTGTGAATTATGGCTAATACCAAAAATATAAGTAGTGATTTCAAATTCAGAGGTTAATCGTACTATGACAACTTCACGTAAGACAAAGTTTGTTTTTTTGGGGTGATAGTGAAAAAGTTGTTAGACAAGTCACCCTTACTGCCACTTTACACAATCCTACATGAGATTTTCACCTCAAACAACTCCTTGTTCAGTTCTTTCAGATTCATTGGATCCTTTCCGCGTTTGGGGATCCTCCTTCTACGCTGCCCCAAAAAGTAACTCGGACCAATTTACTCACGTTTCATGTTCCAATTGAATACTGTCCATTTTTTTTTATATAATTTTCAAAGTAGAAGATTATGTGCTTACCAAATATATGCAGATCCAATTACAATTTTATATATAAGAATAACAAAAGATCTTTCTTGATCAATCTATTTGCCCCTCATTCTTCAAAAATAAGGAAGATCATTTTAATGTTTGAATTTGTTCATTTGGAATTTAGGTTCTTCTACTTCATATTTATTTAATATGAATATTTTCTTGCTTAGATGTATGTCCTTTTGCTATTGACACTATCTCAATTGGTCACTTGATTGACACTACTATATCAATCTTGATTTTTTTGGTCATTTATTTTATTTTAATGCTAATCGTAGAGATGTACTCTATTAATTATAAACTCTATTGTTAACTATTTTAATTGTTAAACATTTGAATTTCTATACATCTGAACAAATGATAAAGTATTTTTGTTTGACATTTTTTATATAAATATTGAAAATGCTTCTGCGCGTGTTCCCAAGTACCAACTACATAGAGACCTTATTTAGTTATATATATTAGTCACAGTAACCAAACAACCCAACTCATGCTCCAATTTAGATTGATGTATGACATATTTTATTTGGTTAACTTATCAACATAATGAGAGTTTGAGAATATGAGCCGAAGCTTTTCAAAAGTTTGAGTAAGAAGTTTTTGTTAAGATAATCTGGATAATCTATAATTTGAGTGTTTAAATAAAATTTATCGACATGTTTAAAGGTTGTCAATACATTCATCATATAAAAATTTGGCTATAAAGGAGAATATAAAATTATATTACATAAACGAATATTACTACTAGTTATGTACTAAATCTTGAATACTTTTATCAAACTTCTTAAGTTGCCAATGGCGGAAACTATGAGACTATATATTATTAACAAATTTCTTAGATTTTTATTAGTTGATGATATACAAAAATATTTATGTTGAAAATATTATCTTTATGCATAATTAGGAGTGGATTTTATTTAAGATAAAATACCCAACAACTATAGCTCAAAATCAAACTATAATAAAAGTATATTTGGCAAAGTTAAATAACTATGTTATTTTGAAAATTATACATTGTACTATCTAGATAAGTTGCTATAATACTTCGGAGGCCTAGTTTCAGAGTCCAAATGAACCAATAGTTTTGTAAATATCACAGTTAGTCGAATATAATTTTCAATTTTAGACCAGAAAATATCGATTCCAAATAAAACTTGGTTATTAAAGTAAAATGTTGTTGTAGAGAGTTATTGTCATAGAAAGGTCTAACTATATTTCATAATGTAAGTATTTATAGTTATACAAATTGTTGAAACCCTAATCATAATTTAAGCACAGTTTTGAATACTTTTTCCCCTTCTACCATCTCATTTTTTTGTGTTGTCTAATATTCAATACTATCTTTTTAATTTTATGACCTACATATTTAATATTGATTTTTCTTATTTTTCACTTGTCGAATTTCTTCATATATGCTTCAATTATATAGATCGATATAATTGAGTCTCCAAAAAGTTTAGATCAATCAAGAAATTCTTAAATTTATGAGAATAATTTGAAATATAATTAAATAAACATGTGACTTACCTCTTTTGAGAATTATCATGATCCATTTTCACTTAACTTGATGGTCATTTCATGCGTTTGGAAATACTTAAATCAGTTGTGAAAAAAGATTTAACTTCTTCAATTGAATCTACATAATCATATTAAGATAAATCATCCAATCGAGTTCTGGCTGCATCAGAGAAATGACAAAGTCTTAGAGATCACATATAGATCTTTGCTTAATCACAATATTTATTAGGTAGACAAATTTGATAACACATCTTCACAAAAGTAACATGAAGCTACATTTATACTCTTATAAGAACACAAAGATGTATGATAAAAAAGGACACAGAGTTATGAGTCTTACTTCTAAAAGCTGATTGCCAACGATACACACCGCATAGGACCTCGAGTGTTGATCACCTAGAGAAAAAGAAAAATCATCCGCCATTTATAAGGAACCTTGTCTTCTTCAACATCTTAGAAGAACACTGGATGCAGCGGCGGAGAACAAGAAATTTCCTTTTGAAAACCCTTATTAGATAGAGAAAATATATAGATGGACCCATTTAATCCAACCTTGTCCTATTTCCTTTCTTGTTGTTTCTGCTTTCTTTCTGTTTTGGGCCTAGACTTGTTTTGTTATTTTTTTTATTATTAATAAAATCGAGCCTGACGATCCAATCCATTGGCCGTGCGGACACCTATGATAATAGGTAAGGTAGAAGAACCTTTACCCTTAATTTAAATCATGCAATGCGGAAATGGATCATAATATAACTAAATTCCCTATTTAAATACATAAATACTCCAAATTTGTCACACAAGGTATTTTTGTAAATAAATATACTGAACCCTCCCAAGGAACTATTCTAAATCAATACAGGAGCTTCTAAGAGATTAAAAGGTTTAGAATAATAATAAGACACAATCCCACAATAAGGAAAGAGAGGTAGAAGTTGTTGGAGATCACCTTCATATGTGCCTAATAAAATCACTGATCGTGCAATCAGACTATGCCAAGTGGAATAACAAGAGTAGTATCAATAAAAACAACACGCACTGATAGATATCATCGATCGATCAAAATCCACCATATAATAAGATGCACATAACCAAACAAACATTAAGGTTGGGATATAACTAGGATCTTAATCCTTCAATCACCACTCTTCCTGCCAAGTAATATTACCCTTGAACTCATACACTTTATCTCAAGTCATCCTACCTTATTCCGTTACCAACTCCACCATCCAGGCCATTCCACCCTCCAACCCATTATAGCTTAAACCTTTTATCCTCTAAAGACTTTCTGGAATTGCCCATTCTACCAACACCAGAATTCCTCTATTATTTTCATTCCCGTATCCAAAACCACTACCGACTCTATCAACTGGTATTCTCCCTTAAGCTCCTATTCCAATATTCCTGGCCCTTGACCAATTTATGGAACCACGTACAATGACTCTTACCAGATAACCTTAACTCCCCAGACAATAAGACAGGTCCATAACCCTCATAACATAAAACAAGTCATACTTGATTTATCACACCTTTCAAGTACTTGGACCCCCATAGATCCCTAAGATGTCATCTACAATGTTTAACATGCAATTTTGGTCTACACAAGAATTATTCCAGCATTTAAACACAAATTTCGACAATTCATGAACCAACAATGTAACAACCATAGTACAATAAGTAAATTTGGATCACTCATGGAACCAACATACAAACAAATAGTCAAGCATGTACCACATGTGGTACCTGAGCTAATCGTTAATATTTTATATCAGGCGGGTACTCGAGCCAACCAATAGTATCCCATACCAAGAGTGGTATTCGAGCCAATCATTAGTAAATATTACCGGTGTGGTATTCAGTTGGGTGCATATTGTTGAGGCGCTGGAGGGTTATAGTCCTTACTATAGTTTCGAAATTGTGAGATGGTTGTCTCCCCCTATTAATTGGTTGAAATGTAACACATGTCATGACTCGAGCCTACACCCTGGACATGGTCGGTACTCAAGAACCATTGCTGGTCTCCAAACGAACCCTCATCATGACTGACTACAAGCGAAAGACTAAGTCAAACAAACAAAGCTTAAAAATTGAATAAAAATAATATATTCAACTCAACATAAAATAGGCAACTTAAGTCTTTAAAATATTTAACAAAATAAATGAACAGACTTCTAAAATTCTATTATCTATCTATGAAGCCTCTAACTGACAAAGATGGAAGTTGGGAAAGGACCCACGACATCCTGACAAAGCTGAAAAGTAAATGGAATCCTCCGAAAGTAAAGAGTCTCACCATAGCTAACTCAAACTGCATGTGGTATCCATGAAACTCCTGTTGATGATCCTGAATATCTGTATCTGCATCATGAAATGATGCAGGCCAAATGGCATCAGTATGTGGAATGTACGAGCATGTAAGGGGAATTCTAAAGCATAACATAAGCCTGAACTTGATAAAAAAGAAACATACTTAACTCTTCTCAACTCATGCAACTAACTCAACTCAGGAATAAGATACTCAACTCAAAGATAAAATATTCAACTCAGTGAAATAAGGCTTAACTCAATAATAAGATACTCGAATCTTGGTACTCAAACTCTGGATACTCAACTCAATATAAAACAACAATAAGAGATGCAATATATGGAAAACTTTTAAAACAATAGAAAACAACTCAATGTATTTAAGAATACAATATACTCAGTTTGTATGCAAGGATACAATATAAACTCTATTCGTATATGAAAAAAAAGAAGTAAACTTTGTGTATATAAAAATACAAATGTCTCTGTGAGAGTTTCTCTAACCGACAACCATCACTATGAGCTATGTGATGATATAGCATTCGCTCACGCTGCCAAAACTGTCCTATACCTTGTCAGGGGTATAGAACCTCTCAACTAATTGGATCCACTAGTCTATGCTAAAAAGCATTAAGTTATCATCTAAAAAGTATGACTCTCTCTACCCACATTGGATACATGGTTTATGGGGGCTGTGAGTTATCTGAACTCTCCCCCATATCGGTGCTCAATACTACTCCCAAAATATACTAGCTCATAAGTTTAAAAACATAACTCTTTCTGTGGTTTGAGATTATTACTCAAAATATTTCTCTAAAAAGAGATATTACTAAAACTGCTCAAAACTCTTTTGGAAATCTCAGTTTCCTCCTCTTTAATTGTGAAAACATTTACTCTTTCGAATACCTAGTTCCCATATATCTATTTAAAGAAAATGAACTCAACTATGCTCTTTCTCAAAACATTTCAAAACCATCTTATAATATGATCATTGATGACTTGGGAAGTCATACCGCATAAACATTGATGGTATATCTAGATACCATACTGCTCATACATTGATGGCATACTCGATTGCCATACTAATCATGTTTTAGAAAACTCTTTTCTCAAAACTCATCTTTACTTTCTCAAAGCTCAGTTTAAGAACTCAACTGTTGGCTTTAAAAAGCTTTTCAAAATTTATAACTCAAATCATATCGTTCATTAGGAATTATGGACATGAACGACTCAACTCAAGAATGTTAATGATACCTCTCATCTCAAGACTGCTCGACTCATAGGGTTCATGCGAAATTATGGGCATAAACTACTCAACTCAAGGACCTTCATGGGTAACATGTAGTAGCCCCATGAATAGGAATATAATCCCAAAATGATTAGGAACTCCATACTTAAGACTTAGAACTTGAAGATACTACTCCTCTCAAAGATACTCAACTGATGGAGTTCATGCAGAATTTATGGGCATGAACAACTCAACTCAAGGGTCTAACTAACAATATGGAACTCAGGTATACAAATCTTCTCATTCTCCTACTTACTTCCTCAAAACTTAGCTCAAATAGATAGTTGATCTCAAAGGATTCACAATTGAACTCAAAAACTTTCTTGAACTCTACTCTTAACTCTTTCTTGAATTTGAATTATGAATTATGAATTCAAGAGTTATGATTCATGATATGAAGGATCTTAATTACAATATAGCAATTCTATAATTAGGAATAGAACTTTTAAAAGAAGCATGAACTCAAGAACTCAAAATTAACTTATCTCAACAATACTCAAACCTAGGGGTAGAATCCTAGATTTCTCTTTTACTGATTTGAAAGTACATGTAGCGCGTGAGGACGAACTAGTACCACACTTTGATAGCCTAACATACCTAGAAGAACATGGTTCTTGAAGAATTTTGAAAGGATCATAAAGAAGAACTTTATTAGAAGTCTCGAAACCCTAGCTTGAAGGTAAGCGATCAAGAAAACCTTTCTTGAGATTCTTGAATTAGTTTCTTGAAATCTCTATGGCCAAGAATTATGATTTTCATTCGTGATTCATAATTGTATGGAGGAATTTGAGTTGAAAAAAAATGGAATTCTTGGAAAACGACTCACCTTGAAGAAGAATCTTGAATGGAGTCTTCTGCTTTGATTTTTCCTTAGGGTTTTGCCCTAAGGTTTGAGAGAGAAGAGAATGATGGATTAAAAGATGAAAATCTGATTGTTTTGAGCCTTTTATTAGTCAAGAAATTTGTTTAGGGTTTTCTTGGAAGTAAAAAAACAAAAACAACCCTTTTTAATGTTATCCCGTCGGCTAAATTCATAACAACACTGTATAGGTTACTAAAATAGTCATAACTTTTTACTCAAAAATTGGATTGACGCGAAATTGGTGGAGTTGGAAAGTAAATTCAAATACATTTAATTTAATCGGTTATGACTCGCATAACTCTTTATATTCTAAGAGATATAGTCCTTTGAAGTTGACCCAAGTAGAATCTTACATCAAAACTTAATCGATAAGGAAACTTCAAGAACACTTATCAAGAACTCATCAAGAAATTAAATTGCTCAATATTTATGGATAGATTTGCAAAAGAAACTCATGATTGGCATGTGGGTGAACGAACCCAACACTATGGAAACTTACATACCTTAAAGAACTAGGTTCTTGGCGAAATCTTGAATTTCTTGAACGAACGATTGAAACTTTGAACTTTTTCTCCTCTTGAATCTTCTCTCTGAAACCCTAAATGCTTTTCGGTTTAATGAAACTAATTCTCATCAGTTTAGACTCCTAAAACCTTACTAAAAACACTTAAATCCAATTGGGTAAGAAAAAGACCAAAATATCCCTCATATTTTCGGGTAACTTTCCTTAATTGGATAGCCTGACTTCAAAAGGGCATATCTCACTCATCCAACCTCGAAACTTAGCAAACTCGGTGGCGTTGGAAAGATAATTCCAAGACCTTTCATTATCTATCTTGTAGAGAGTTATGGTCATTTAAAGTTGACTTAAAACTCATAAGTTAAGCATAACTTGCACAATTTCAGATCTTGCTATTTCCAATTTAGTTATTTTTGGAACTCAAGTTGCTACATCTAGTGACCTGACCTTAATACTTAAGAAATATTAAATTCCTTGGGTAAAATCCTACTCACAATGAAGGATGGTTTGAGTCTTAGTTCAAAAAATTTGTGGGGTGTTACAACACGGATGGAGTATCTAAGGGTAATCCTGGACCCAGCTCAACAACTTTCTGCATTAGGGATCATCTAGGGGATTTGCTTATCGCTAAAGGCTTCAAAATACAAGATACTACAAATCTAGTGGCTGAAGCTAGGGCTATCAGAGAAGGATTATTGTTTTGTAAGGACAAATTGATTGATCATGTCATTATAGAATCGGACTCTATGGCTATGGTTCAAATTTTGGAAGGGAGGTGGGATACTTTGTGGAGTGTTGCTTTGGAGGTGAATAAGATTAATGAGTTGAGGGATGTTTATCAGCAAGAGTTCATCATTCCTTCGGGGAAGGAAATCCTCTTGCGGATTATTTTGCTAATTTGTTTTTTCATGCAGGTAATTTCCAATTCAATCAATATCATGACATCCCAAATGAAGGCAAAGCAATACTAAACATGGACAAAATAGGCATACCACAAATCATAAGAACCATTTCTAATTGTTAACAATATTTGTACAGGTTATTAGTATCTCAGAAAAAACTGTTATGAGTTGAACATATAGCATTTTTCATTCATTTCCTATTGTCTGAAGTAAGTTTAATTGATGTGTGTATTTGCACCTGGTGAGAGCTTTGGGGTGTTCGGGGATATCACATCAGGACATATGATTGAAAATATGGTGCTTATCTTTGGCTTTGTAAAAAGGTTGTAGAGTTATTTGCAAAGATTTCACCTTTTAGTTGTTACTAATTGTTGTTGTCATCCAAAATTTGGAGCTCGGATGGTGGTATAAATCTCAATTGAGGTTCAATCCATTGAGCTCTAGATAAGGGATAGTAAGGGCGATTAAGAAAGTTGGGGATAAAATGCTTAGTTGGTAAACAGACAAGGCATATCGAGTCCTTAGTAGCTAGAACTAATAAGATAAGAGTTTTTCTTAAATGGGGGGAGATGTTGATGTGATTATTCTTGGTAGAATAAGCAACAATACAAATCTCGTCTTACCTGATCGGAGCTTGTTGGGTAGAGGGAAATGAATGTGTTTCTTGGTTGATGAAGAAGCTACAGTAATGGTGAAATTTTTGCTCAGAGGAGAAGAGTGCCGGAGCTCAAGGAGTGCTGGGTTTCCCCAATCCTTCAAATAATAACAAAAAAAGGTGTGACGACCCGAGCCTACACCCTGGACGACCGGCACTCGAGAACCATTGCTAGTCCCCAAGAGAACCCTCATCATGGTTGACTATAAGCAGAATACTAACTCAATCATACATAAGCTTAAAACTTAATTAAATCCGTTAAACTCAATTACTCAACTCATAAGGTCTGGAAAAAACTCAATACAAATACTTATAGTTTGTAAAAGAACTCAAAAGAAAGTAAATACTAAAAGACTCATCAACTATAACTATCTATGAAGCTTCTACTATTAAAAGGGGATATGGAGACAAGACCCACGACATCTCAAAGGTACTAAACTGAAAGTAAATTTGAAGTCCTCTAGAATACAAGGAGGCTCACTAATTGCTAACTGAGCGTAGAGTGATCTCAACGAAGCACATGTTGATAATCTGAACACCTGAGCATGTTGAATGACATCAGTACATTGAATGTACGAGTATGCAAGGAGAGCTGAAAACGTAGACAACTGAACTGACAATACTGGAAAAGTACTCAACTCAACTCATTACAAAAGATGTATCAAAAGATTTACATGTTTAAAGCTTCATAAATGACAGATATCAACTCAATAATGTATATAAAAAATACAATAAAAATAATATTTACTCTTATTTGGGAGATTTGCTAACCGACAACCATCACTATGCGCTATGAGATGATACAACGTCTCGCCCATGCTGCCAGAATTGTCATATCCCTTCCCTGGGTATTTAACACTTCAACTAAGTGGATCCACTAAGCTCTACCGGAAGGCACTAATAAATCATCTAAAAAGTATGATCCTTTACCCATGTTGGCATACATGGTTTATGAGGAGTGTGAGTTGTCTGAACTCATCCCCATTGGTTGCTCAATACTACTCCAAAAAATATATACTCATGCTCAAATGTGTAAAATATACTCTTTCTCTGGTTTGAGATAATTCCTCAAACTATCCTCTTAAAAGAGGTAACTGCTCTAAAGTATCTTTGAACTCATAAACTCTTTTAGAAATCAAAGTTCTCTTTTCTCAATGTAAAAATGATACATTTAGGAATACTTAGTTTCCTTAAACTTTACTCAAAATGTCTCTTTAAACTTTCCTCAAAAACTCAGTTTAAAACATAAATATGACTTTAAAAGATTCTCAAGATTTATAACTCAATATAGAGTTCATGCTGAAATATTGATATGAACGAATCAACTCAAGGATCTCAACGACAATATAGGAAATTGAAGAACTCAAAACTCAACAATACTACTCATCTCAAGAATACTCAATTCATAAGGGTCATCCTGAAATATAGACATGAACAAATCAACTCAATAAAATCTCTTGAAATTTTCTCTTAAACTCAATTTAGTTTGGAGTGTAAAATTAAGAAATGTGAATAGGATGTAACACCCCAAAAATTTCTAAGTTAAGACCCGAACTATTCTTCATTTACTTGTAGGATCATATTGGGTGATTCTTAAATTGCTCATATGTGTAAAGGTAAATTCTTTAGTGTGGGAATGATTTTGGATATCAATTAAGGTCACTAGAAACTCCTAGCACAAAATAGAGTTGAAAGTTTCCTTACCGATTAAGTTTTGATGTAAGATTCTCTTTGGGTAAACTCCAAATGACCATATCTCTTAGAATATAAAGAGTTACGTGGCCCATAAACTATCAAATTAAAGGTATTTGAATCTTTTTCCAACGCCACCAATTTCGCAACAATCCAAGTTTTGGATAAAACTTTATGACATTTTAGTAACCAGACACAGTATAGTGAAGAATTAGCTGACGGGAAAACATTAAAAAGGATCATTTTTGTCTTTTTACCTCTAAGAAAACCCTAAAATAATTTGTTGACTAATTATAGACCCAAAACAATCATATTTTCATCTCTTAATCCATCATTCTCTTCTCTCTCAAACTCTAAGGTAAAAACCTAAGAAAAAATTAAAGTAGAAGACTTCATTCAAGATTCTTTCCATTTTTTTTCAAGATTCTTCTTCAAGGTAAGTCTTTCTCCAAGAATTCTATTCTTTCCAACTCAAATTCCTCCATACAATTATGAATCACTAATGAAAATCATAATTCTTTGTCATAGAGATTTTAAGAAACTAACTCAAGAATGCTCGCCTCGGAGGGTTCATGCGGAATTGTACGCATGAACTACTCAACTCAAGGGCTCAATGATACTTCTCATTTCAAGACTGCTCGACTCAGAGGGTTCATGCGGATTTATGGGCATGAACTACTCAACTCAAGTACCTTCATGGTAACATGTAGTAGTCCCATGATTAGGAATATAATCCCAAAAGGGTTAGGAACTCCATGCTCAAGAACTTGGAACTTGAAGAAACTACTATTCTCAAAGATGCTCAATTTATGAAGTTCATGCAGAATATATTGGAATGAACGACTCGATTCATGGGTCTTCATAAAAATATGGAACTCATGTATACGACTCTTCTTATTCTCATATTTATTTCCTCAAAACTTAGTTCAAATCGATAGTTTATCTTATAGGATTCACAAATGAACTCAAAGACTTTCTTGAACTCTACTCTTAACTCTTTCTTGAATTTGAATTATGAATTCAAGAGTTATGATTAATGATGTGAATGATCTCGTGATGATAAAGTAAACTCATGAATACATTCTTCTCATTCTCATACTCACTTGCTCGAGTCTTGAAGCAAGTTATTTGAAATTGTAGAAGACTCCTCAAAAAGACTCAAAGGGACTTTCTTAAAATGTTCGAAAAAACTCTCAAGACTTAACTCTTAACTCTACCTTGAATTTGAATTATGAATTCAAGATTATGATTCATGTTACGAATGATTTCTAGGTGTTTAGAAGTAGTTAGAATCAAAAGGGAGTGAAGGTATACTTTAAAGGGACTCAAACGGGACTACCGACGAAAAAAGAGTTGGGGCAGGCGACCCTGGCGCATCCCTAGTGTGGGGCGCTAGTCCCAAACTTCAGAGACACTATCCTGGTGCACTGCTGGTGCGCCACGCCAACGTTGCTGGCGCATCCGTGGTGCATCGCGCCACCATTCTCCTTGACAATTTTGATGAATTTTTCTACTCGTTTTCTGACCTTAATTCGACTAGAATCGAATGGTTTCTTCCCCACTCACTTGGATTTGATTACTCAAAATAATTACCCGCTAATGTACTCAATATGTAACGACCTGATTTCGTCATTATAGAAAAGCCAATGGGGAAAAGTTTTGGGTCGGAAAACTTTTTCGTAGTAATTGGGTTTTTCCAACCTAGTCCAGATTAGGACGAAATCGGAGTTTGTGAGGTGTAGAAAAATCTGGTAGCAATAAGGTGATCTAATTATGAATTTGATCATATAAGTAGATAGATAAGTCGTTAAGGAACCCGTACGACTTTACGGAATTGAATTCGAGCGAGTAGAACTCTCGAAATTGAACTTAACGTGGAGAGTATTTTCTGAGTGTCGTTGGTTGAAGGTGTGTTGTGAAATGGGGGTCTTGGAATTATTTAAACAACTCACTGGTTTCGTGCAAGCCGCTGGGGAGGGGTTTCTGCTGCCAGGACGGGGCCGCTGTGGCGGGTTGGGTTCCACTATGGCGGGACAGACGCGACTTAAGTCGGAAATAAAACCCCAAAATATTTTATTCTGCACTTTTCGACTTTGAGATCTTGGAGACGACCCCAGAAGAGTTCTTGATCATTTTTCACCATTCTTGAGGCTAAAGGTAAGGATTTTATTCCCCAAATCCATGTTTCGATCTGTAGAATGTAAATTCATGAGTAATTATTGATGGGGGAGGGTTTTGATCTGGAATTTACAGTGGAAAAAACCCTAATCTGGGTATGGGGATTAAGGGTTTGGTCTAGGGTTATTGGGTTTGTTATAATCTGGATAATTAGACCTTTGATTGTTGATCCTTGCATATAAATTGTTGGTTGTAGACCTAGAACAAGTGGAAAGAATCTAGAAAGGGAAGATTCAAGTGTCTTAGGGGATTCAAGCTTGGATTCGAGGTAGGTGATGGTTGTGATTTCATGTTGGTGTGATATATGTTTGTAATTGCTTCATTATAATGCATGTATGTATGTGAATGTTGCATTATTGATCACCTAATCGTAAATGAGGATAATTGAATAATTGTATGCCATGAATCATCTCTTGTTGTGTGATTGTGAGAATATACATTGTGATTGTGATTGTGATTATGGTTTTTTGAATGGGCAGGTGTCACGATCCGACAAACTAACTGGGATCGGTTGCCACGTTCCGGCATAAACATTGGATCGGGTACCACGTTCCGGTATGTTAACAGTTTGGGTGTGGGTTCCATGAGAGGACCATTGAATTGGGTTCCGTGAGAGGACCATTGAATTGGGTTCCGTGAGAGGACCATTGAATTGTGTTGTGTATCTACTTGTGATGATTACGTTCATATCTAATGATGATTGATATTGGAAGACTGTATGTTGCTCTAAATTGATAGCCAATGTGTATTATGAAGAATGTGGGATGCTACTTTGATCTTGAAAAGATGACTAATATTGTATATGCTCGGTATATGCCTGTTTTATAATGTTGTGGTTACTTGCGTGTATTTCACTTAATGGGATAGCCGCGTGATCCTATGAGTACACTGTGGTTATGTACTGATATTGCACTTACTCTTTCTTTGTTGAGTACAGGGCATCTTCAGGTGGCTATTGAGCGTGACTGGATTCAAGGGTAAGCCAGTTCTTTCAGGCTGCCATGAATCTTCCTTGTTTAAGTCCACTATTTTCGGACTCAGACTATTTCTTAAAGGTGTTGTTTAGTTTTGGGGTTGTACCCTTTGTTCTTAGACTTGTCGTTAGTAGAGTTTTGGTACATTGACTTTTAGGCTCTAGGGGTTGTTCTTCTGCATTAGTTTGGTTAGTAGTTTATTAAGACCTTGGAGTTTATGGGACTCCATTTTTATAGTCATTTAAACCTGCTTCCATATCTTTAAATGCCTTGGTTTTCATAAAAAAGTTTTATTTGGGTTGTAGTAATGGTCCTTCCACCAGAGGGTTTGTGTGGGTGCCAATCACGACGATCTAGGTCGTGACAAAGTTGGTATCAGAGCCCTCGGTTCGTTGATCTCATTGTACCAAAACGAGTCTACTAGAGTCTTGCGAAACGGTACGATGACGTCTGTACTTTTCTTCTAGATGCTATAGGACTTTAGGAAAAACTCACTCTTTTCTACTCCTTTGTGCTATAACTTGAATCAAATTGGTATTTGGGTGACATAAATTGGTATCTTTCCTCCTTCACTTTATGGTCCGAATTAGAGCAACAAAAGTGGTAACACCATCACTAGCAAGAGAGGATGTGTATAGACTACCAACAGTTGAATAAGGTTACCATTCAGAACAAGTATCCATTGCCTCGAATATATGACCTTTTTGACCAATTGCAAGGTGCATCGATTTTCTCTAAGATTGATTTAAGGTCTGGTTACCATCAGTTAAAGATTGAGGCGATTAAGAATTGGGTTCAACCAAGTTCTATGATTGAAATTAGCAGTTTTATGGGGCACACTAGCTACTATTGTCGCTTGTGGTATGAATTGAGTCCAATTGGTATCTCTCGATTCCAATTGGTATCTCAACGAAATGAACTAGACGTCGTGGTCACGACTGAGGGGCCACAAGCAAAGCAAATTAGAAAGTGAGAAGGTTCCAATTGGTATATGTCCCTAGGTGTGGTGTGAACTCGTGGATGATCAGGAATGATCATTGTTGACACCCAATTTTGGACCTCCACAATATAAATTAATCATCGGGCTTCTTAAATTCCAAACGATTTGAAATAATTGACTTTATAAAATTTTAAATATTTTTCAAGTCATTTTAAGTAATTTTGTCAATTTTATAATTCTTAAAAATTTAAAAATATTTTATATATTCTATATAATTTTGTATATATTTATTATGTTAATATTTAAAAATCGTCTCAAAAAGATTTTAGTTTTACTTAAATGTTTGGTTGATTAGTTTAGCTAATTTATAGTTTATATTTTTGAGTTAATTAGTTTACAATTAAACTAATTATTTAATTTTGCTAAGATTAAAAAGCTCGTTAATTAATTAACATTAATTTGTCTTATTCAATATTTAACCGGATTCACCAATTAAACTCAAGTTGGCTAAGTTTTAAATTTAAATTGCCTAAGTTTGAATCCCATGTGGCTATTTTACTATTGCAGTGCTAGCCACTCTCCCCTTGTCCTAAATTCAATATTGAGAAACCAGGCTAGGCCCATTTTTCAACTCAAATGACCCAAGTTCCAATTTCAATTAACGTTCCAGCAGCCCAACCTTATTACTCTTATTTTCTAACACCAACAATACTAGTACGCGACCTAGTGATACCACCCGACCAGATCGACCCCTATCACATCTTCTTCTTCCAGTACAACGACTAAATCATTGAAATCCAGCGAAACCCAGACGAGAACAGTCGCTCAGACCGTAAATCCCGCAACAAATTGCAACCTCGAGAATCGTTCCATCCCCTTTTCCTCTTTTTCAGAGATTTACAAATCTCTTCCACTGTTTGCCTTTGAAAATAGGGAAGAAATTCAAAATATTTTGATTTTTTTCTCAATGGATTTCCCCCCTAAATTGCCCAATTTCCCCTATAAATAGTTATACATGCTTAAGTGATTAGAGAGAGAGGATTTCATCCTAAAATACATGCCTCAATTGGCTCCAAAAGTTTAAGATCAATAGTTCAAAAAAATATAATTTTCAATTTCTCGAGTTCAAAAAAATGTAACGACCTGATTCCGTCGTTATAGAAAAGCCAACGGGAAAAATTTTGGGTTGGAAAACTTTTTTCGTAGTAATTGGATTTTCCCAACCTAGTACAGATTTGGACGAAATCGGAGTCTGTGAGGTCTAGGGAAATCTAATAGCAATTGGGTGATCTAATTATGAATTTGGTCACATGAGTGGATAGATAAGTCGTTAAGGAACCCGTGCGACTTTACGAAATTGAATTCAGGCGAGTAAAACTCTCGGAATTGAACTTAGCGTGGAAGGTATTTTCTGAGTGTCATTAATTGAAGGTGTGTTGTGAAATTGGGGTCTTGGAATTGTTAAAATAGCTTACTGGTTCTGTGCAAGCCGCTGGGGCGGGATTTCTGCCGTCAGGACGGGGTCGCTATGGCGGGTTGGGTCCCGCTGTGGCGGGACAGACGCGACTTAAGTAGGAAATAAAATTCATGAGTAATTATCGATGGGAGAGGGTTTTGATTTGCAATTTATGGTGGAAAAAAGCCCTAATCTAGGTATGGGGATCAAGGGTTTGGTCTAGGGTTATTGGGTTGTTATAATTCGGATAATTAAACCTTTGATTGTTGATCCTTGCGTATAAATTGTTGGTTGTAGACCTAGAACAAGAGGAAAGAATCCAGAAAGGGAAGATTTAAGTGCCTTAGAGGATTCAAGCTTGGATTCGAGGTAGGTGATGGTTGTGATTGCATGTTGGTATGATATATGTTTGTAATTGCTTCATTATAATGCATGTATGTATGCGAATGCTGCAATATTGATAACCCTAATCGTAAATGAGGATAATTGAATAATTGTATGCACCTCTTCTTATATGATTGTGAGAATATACATTGTGACTGTGATTGTGGTTTGTTGAATAGGCGGGTGTCACGATCCGACAAACTAACTGGGATCGGTTGCCACGTTCCGGCATAAACATTGGATCGGGTACCACATTTTGGTATGCTAACACTTTGAGTATGGGTTCCATGAGAGGACCATTGAATTGGGTTCTGTGAGAGGACCATTGAATTGTGTTGTGTATCTACTTGTGTTGATTATGTTCATATCTAATGATGATTGATATTGGAAGATTGTATGTTGCTCTAAATTGATAATCAATGTGTATTATGGAGAATGTGGGATGCTACATTGATACTGAAAAGATGACTAATATTATATATCCTCAGTATATGCCTGTTTTATAATATTATGGTTACTTGCATGTGTTTTACTCATTGGGATAGCTGCGTGATCCTACCAGTACACTATGGTTGTGTACTGATTTTGCACTTGCTCTTTATATGTTGAGTACAGGGCATCTTCAGGTGGCTATTGATAGACTTCAGCAATGTGACTACTGAGAGTGACCGAATTCAAGGGTAAGCCAGTTCTTTCAAGCTGCCATGGATCTTCCTTGTTTAAGTCCACTCTTTTCGGACTCAGACTATTTCTTAAATGTATTGTTTGGTTTCGGGGATGTACCCCTTGTTCTTAGACATGTCGTTAGTAGATTTTTGGTACATTGACTTTCAGGTTCTAGGGGTTGTTCTTCTGCATTAGTTTGGTTAGTTGTTTGTTAAAACCTTGGAGTTTATCGGGACTCCATTTTTATAGTCATTTAAACCTGCTTCCGTATCTTTAAATGTCTTGGTTTTCATAAAATTTGTTTATTTGGGTTGTATTAATGGTTCTCCCACAGAAGGGTTTGTGTGGGTGCCAATCACGACGGTCTGGGTCGTGACATAATACAACCCTCAAAACACTCACTTTCTTCTAAAGAATTCATCAAAACCCCAACCAAACAAGATTTAGAATAAAACTTCAAGAACACTCATCAAGAACTTAAATCTTTCAATCTTTATAGACGAATTAGAATATATACATCATGATTGACGTGTGGGTGAACGAACCCAACACTATGAAAACTTACATACCTCTTAGGGATCAAACCCTTGGCAAAAATCCGCAACGAAACTCAAGAATCTTGACGAACACTTTGATCCTTTTCTCTTTTCTCCTCTTTTCTTTTCTTGAATTCTCAACTAAAACCCTAGGCATATAATAGGATTATAAAACTGAACCTAATCAGTTTAGACCCCTATGTCTTTACCAAAAACGAATTAAATCTGATTTGGTAAGGAAAAGACCAAAATACCCCTCACTATTTTTGGGTAACTTTCCTTAATTGAACAGCCTGACTTCAAAAGGACATATCTCACTCATCCTAACTCTAAACTTAGCAAAATTGGAGGTGTTGGAAAGATAATTCAAATACCTTTCAATTGATTTCTTATGGGCGACCTAACTCATCATGTACAGAAAGTTATGGTCATTTGACGTTGACCCCAAACTTAAAAGAACTTCTGAATGACTTGAATGAATTCTCTTTAGTTCTTTTTGGAACTCAAGGTGCTACATCTAGTGACCTTAACACTTAAGAAAATTTTAAATTCCTCGATAAAATCCTTCTCACAATGAAGAGTGGTTCGAGTCTTAGTTCAAAAAAATTCAGGGGTGTTACAATATCTCCCCCTTGGGATCATTTGTCCTCGAATGACAGATGGACTGGGTATGGAACAGGTCTACTCTTATCATTTTAGCCATACCAACTAGAATTTCCCGCATTACTCTTCGGAAATAACTAAGGGCTTTCATTTAGCTATTTCTCATAGTAAAACCTCATCCTCCTCTTCCTTCACATTTATAACTTTAGATGGAATAAACACACCATCACTATCACGATAAGATCCTTAACCTTCTATTTCTAACATCACTCTATTACAAAAAGGAACTCTGAAAAGATATCTCACATACTCTTTGGAACTCATTACTATCTTATTCTCAAACACTTGACTTGATTTCTCATATTGTCATCTCCCCCTTAGGTCCAAAGCTGACACTTGAAAGCTATGGACCTATCCCATCATCTCTAAACTGGTCTACATCCTATTTTACTCTAACACTCGGGAGAAGTTTATCTCATGACTACCAAACTCTCCATAAGTAGGTACTAAGACCTCTTTCTAAGGTGTTTCTCTTAACCTCTCAATGCTCTAGTTACTCTTGTGACTTAGCCACACTTCACTGCCCTTATCTAAAGGTGGGTCTCTCACTCGTACAACTCATATTTATTGCAGCTAATATCTCAATTTCTCACATGCTCTATGTTAAGTCTTCTAGATCGAATTTCAAGACTAACATCATCACCCACATGTTGCCATTCTTTTGGTGATGACACTCGTCTCAAATTCAAGCTAAATGTTTATTACTAAACCCGAATATCAATATGATTGCTCGCCTACTATACTAAATCACCACTACTATGTGCAAATTTTAGAATCACTCCTCCACTAAGACCTTATGACCAGTAGTCAATCCTTACCTCTCGGTATCCATACTCACAAATTTCCATCATATTCCATTTCACAACTTAAGTACTACTTACTCACTTACTGCACATTATCTCTCATATAGTTCTATCATCCTCTGAATACCATGGGGTTCTCCTTTCAAAATTCATAAACCTAGCTTGGGTCTATCACCTCATGAGTACTTTGCTATCTGATTCCACACCTATATTTAGTCTCCTCTAACACGATGACACATCGACATCAACTCTATTCTGGTTAACAATATACTCTAACTTATCTTGACTAGTAAATATTTCTCTTCCTTCTATCAAGAACTCTTTACAACATTATTATTCTTTTTTCTACTCATAAAAGAACTCATTTCTTATAACTGACTGGGTACATGATTGCAATAACATAATCTGCCCCATCACTATCTCATTTCCTTAGATCACTGAACCTCTGCATACTTTTCTCTTGACTTAAGGGCACTCTTTACTACTACTGCTCATAATCTCGTAACCCATGCTACCCTTTCGGGCTAAAATACTACCCAAGCTCTAAACATACATCCTCACAAGGACCTCAGCTGAAACAAGGCTTAGGGAAGAGAGTACAACTCGCTTTTAGCTCAAATGCACGATTCATATGAATATGAAGGCATTACTCTGAAACTCAACACTTAACTCACTCATGGGCTTCTCTCAAGCCCCTCTGGAGTCTTATGACTTTCTCAATACGTTTGCTAAGAATAACTCATCCACAAGGATCTTGGGCTTTACTTTTCAACCACCTCTAGTATGATGGGTAGTCGAATGAATTTGAGAAACGCACGAGTATGAATAAATCTCTATGACATAGCTCTATTGTATGATTAAGAGTATGAAAGAAGGGAAACTTTTCTTAAATGTTTGTAGTCCCACATTTATAGAAGTGGGGCCCTCACAACCATAAACAAGATCCTACTTGACACAGCTTCATAGACACCCTAGGACACTTGAGCTCTGTGCTCTACTACCAAGTTTGTCACGACCCGAGCCTACACCCTTGACGTGGCCGAAACTCGAGAACCATTGTTGGTCCCCAAGCGAACCATCATCCTGGCTGACTATAAGCGAAAGACTAGCTTAAGCATACAAAAGCTTAAAACTGAATTTAATTCAATAAACTCAACTTAAAAATAATCTGAACAATACTCAATAGATAACTCAAAGTTTGTAAAAACAACTCAAAGGAGATACATACTAAAAACTACTCAACTTTGTCAATCTATGAAGCCTCTACTATTATAGAAAGATATCGGGACAAGACACACGACATATTAAATGGCTCAGTACATGAAATGTACGAGCATGTAAGGGGAATTCTAAAGTATAAACATACACTACAAGAAAAACACTCAATAACGAAGGGAAAATTGGTCCCTAAAAATGAGATTCTAGTCCCTAAAGTTCAATAGCGACCAGAAAATTTGGTCGCTACCCCCGTCCTTATAGCCTCCGCGCTAAATGTCATTAAGGACGGGATGAAATAGCTAGTCCTTAAATTGATGACCGGTATAAAAATGGTCCCTAAGATTGTTTAAGGGACTATATTTCTGGTCCCTATTAGCAAAAATCTAGTCCTAAAAAACACCTTTATGGACTATATTTACTGGTCCTTGAATACAAGATCCACCAGTTCAGTGGGCTTTTTAGGACCAGTAAATTGATCTCTATATATGTTCTTAGATTTCCAGTTTTTGAAATTGTAATACAATTTTCTAAAGCAATAATTAGATGCACATACACAAATTATCATACTCTGCTTTTATACATATATGAGATATGTATATGAATACACAATTTAATACATCAATCACTGTCATTATGTACACAACCACTTTACAACAAAAAAATACTAACATCCTTTATCCAATAATATAAATGTAGATGTCTTGTTGGTTTATCCCGTTGCCTATGCTTTTTTGAGTTTCAACACTAGCAGTTCCCATCTGAAAATTGTCAGGTCTAACAAGCTATTTCGAGTAATTCTAGGTCCAATTTCTGTTAAGTCCATGGAGGAGAGATGAGCTTCATGCGAATTCTAACCTTCTACGAGTGGAGAGAAGCCCATATTTGTCTAGCAAGTAACAACGTTCAGGCGGAGTATGCTATTGTCTACTATTACACTTATCGTCACTAAGGGTGTGTTTGGTATGAAGGAAAACATTTTTCGGAAAATGATTTTCAATTTTCCCATGTTTGGTTGGATAAAATATTTTGGAATATATTTTCCAAATCAACTCATTTTCCTCAAATTCAAGGAAAACGACTTCCCTTAAAAAAGTAAGGAAAACATTTTCCAAAACTTTTCTCCAACTTCAATACAATTTTTTTGTTGAAAAAATAAATTTAAACCATTTTTTAAAATATATTTTTCAACTTCAATCTTTTAAATTTTTTACCCCACCCTTACCGCGATCCCCCCCTCCCGCCAGCCCTCTACCTACCCCCCCCCCCCCACCAATTGGATGAATGTTCATTGAGCAACTGATGCTTGTTTCCAATTTCAAAATTTTATTTTCACCCTACCCCACCCCTGCCCTCAACCCCCCTCCCCTGAAAAAACAATAAATTTAAAGCTTATTTTTCAAAAAATATTTCCAATTTTAAATTTTTATTTTTTCACCCCACCCCCATTCTAGGAAAACATTTTCCTTCATACCAAACACACCCTAAAAAGTCAGCAGTGTGTTGATGAAATCCATTTGCTTAAAGGACCTGTAATGATGAAAGACATAAAATTTAGCCAATGTGTGCTCAATTTAATTTTAAAATAAAGGGAGCTAATTTGTTCACAATCAAGATGATACACAAGCATGTTTATCCTAGATACTTTATGCAGAATGCATTGACTTAATAATGTGCAACTTTAATTTAGCTAATGTCAAGTGCTTAAAAAGAGGAGTTCATTTTTCACAACACATGGAGTAACATATTTTATACTAAATTTTAACAGTGATTAACTTTAAATATAGAATAAATCCTCAAAGTATGTAAGTTTCGATGACTTCAACCAAAAATTGAAGAGTTCAAAATGTTTAATCTTGTCTCATATTCACCATCCTAAAAGTATCACATCTTGTGAATTTGATTAACACATACTTTACTTGTTCTATGTAACTTACTAAAGAATATATGCAGCATCATCAGTATGCGATTGTATTGTTTAGTTAGAGACAACAAGAGATTCTTTTGCATTTCAGAAACTCTTAAAAGAATCATTAAGAAGGAGGGTAATGTGATTGATTCATTATAGTATTGAAATATTAAACTTCATATATATTTTTCCACATTATATAAGCAAGTTGTAGTTATAGCTCCTTTAATTATTAAAAAGAGGTGTAAGTATATCTTATCTAGTCTTTCTATCTTAAAACGTTAAATAGTAATTTTTAGTTGTTTCAAGTTACTCAATAATTAGCTGGATACATAAAAAAAATTAAAAGGCAGTAAGGTCAAAAGTTCTAGAGTAACTCACTAGGAAGTAGGTACTTACCTCGAAACACTTTAAAAAATGATGTACTCTTTCAATGGAAGCACCACATCAATTAGAACTGGTAGATTATAACATATGGCCTGTAGTAGAAGCAAGATGCTAAGATAAAGAAAAGTTAAGATAAGAGATACTAGAATAATTGAAACATAGCTCATTAAAGAAATTTAGTCATATAAGATTTCTTCAATCCAGTTCTACTCGAGCAAAGATGCAACCAATACTAATGAAAGAAAGTAAAATATTAAACACAATAATTAACTCAATCCTTTCAACTTTAAAAGAGAAGGCGCAAGCTAAAAACTAATGGGTGACTTGCATGAATTTTCTATTTAGCTCTTTCGAAGTCCGAGGTGTTACGGTTTACTTGTCACCTAAGTAAAATCATAAATATTATTTAATGAAGAATAGATCTTGTCCATATATCAGTTACTTGATGGACGTACCAGATTAACTTTTTACCTCTATAAATTGGTCCTCCCTCCATCCATTAGGGTTACCACATACTCTCTACATTATTCTCATCCACATCCGTCGGCGATGGAAATCATGTAGAGAATATATGGTAACCCTAATGGGTGGAGGTAGAAATCAATTTATAGAGGTTAAGACTTAATCTGATACGTCAATCAAATAACCAATTTATGGACGAGATCTATTCTTTATTAAATATTTTTATTGTTTTACTTGGATCAAAAGTAAATTTGGGTCATAAGTCAGATATTATTCTTACATTAATAAGAACATCTTATTTCAACATATAATTACTCTCTATTGTATAGTGAATTAGTTAATGACTTAGAATATTTTTCTTTGTCTCAACTCTCTCTTTCACTATACAAAAGTTGAGACAAAAAAAAATATTCTTAGTCTTCAACTAATTCACTATACAAAAGAGAGCAATTATATGTTGAAGGAATGTGTCTTTGTGGAGTTTTGGACTCTTCAATTAATTCGGGGTTATTTGAGTTTGTACGATGTTGTTGGACTGTAGTATTTTGGAAGGAACAAGTCAAGAGTTATACCGCTAGATCGGTGTAGATTATGTCTCAGTGGACGTGAATGTCCATAAACAGAATGAGATATTCGCCCCTCAACCTGAATACTTTTTTTATTCATTTTTTTTCATTTTATTTTTAACGATAATTTATTGTAATTTGTGGTATGTACACCAACATAAACTTTGAATAATGTTTAAAATGCACATTTTTCACCGTATTGGTATGAAAATAATTGCACCTTGTATTATTTTTGTATATTTTTTAAATATCTAAATTTTAATTTAAAATTTAATCAATATAATTCAAATTAGCTTCAAACTCTTCGAAGGAGAATACACTCACAGGTGCAATATTGCTCCTGCGACACTCACTTGGCAAAAGATGAGGTCCACCCGATTATATCTCAAAATCATACTATAAAAAATATTTGTATCTTAGAGAAACTTCATTCCCTAATTGTGCATAAAAATATTTTTAATATAATTATTTTGTATATAATTAAACTATTAAAGACTTCAAAAGTTAATTTATAATATATAGTTTCATAGTTGCCGTTATTGGCAACTCTAGAATTTTGATAAAAGTTTTCAAAGGTTAAATTTAGTATATAAACAGTAATTTTTTACTTAAATGTATATAATACAATTTTTATGTTTATCTGACTAGATTACATCTTAACTGTTATAAGATGAAATATATTAGCAATCTTTACACTTGTCGATAAATTTAAATTAGACAATCAGATTATAGCTTTTCCCAATTGAGCATCTAAACAAAAAATTTCATCATTTTTTCTAAAAACATCAAGACATTAAAAACAACATTAAACACGTCACTCATCAGCCTAATTGGAACATGAATGAGTTTTTATGACTTATTAAGGCTAATGTATATAATTAAAGAAGATAAAATTTTAAGAGGTTAACTTATTTATGTAATACGCACTTGAGAACAAACGCAAAAGCTTTTTCAATATTTATGTCACAAATGTTTATTAGAAATACTTTATTGTTTATTCCAATGCAATATAAATTCAAAAGAACATTTCAATATTGTTATTTCAGATTCAGACGTTAATCGTACTATGACAACTTCACGTAAGATAGAATTTGTTTTTTTTGGGTGATAGTGAAAAAGGTGACTAAAAGTTGACAGATAAGTTACCTTTATTGTCACTCCACAGAAAACTACATCAGATTTTCACCTCAAACGGCTCCTTGTTTAATTTTTTCATATTCATTGGATCCTCTTTGTGTTTGAGAATCCTCCTTCTACTCCGCCCCGAAGAGTATCTAGGACCAATTCACTCACGTTTTCATGTTCCATTTGAACACTGTCCATTTTTATTTTTTATTTTCAAAGTATAAGATTATGCCCTTTACCGAATATATGCAGATCCAATTACAATTTTATATATAAGAAGAACAAAAAGATCTTTCTTGATCAATCTATTTACCCCTCGTTCTTCAATAATAAAGAAGATCATTTTCAAGTTTGAATTTGTTCATTTGAAATTTAGGTTCTTCTACTTCATATTTATTTAACATGAATATTTTCTTGCTTAGATGTATGCCCTTTTTCTATTGACACTATCTCAATTGGTCACTTGAATGACACTGTGTCAATTTTGATCTTTTTGATCATTTATTTTAGTTTAATGTTTATCACAGAGATGTACTCTCTTAATTATAAAATCATCTCTTAGATAATTTGATTGTGTAAAGATTTTTTTTATCGATATCATAACTTAAACTCTATTGTTAACTATTTTAATTGTTCTCCATTTGACTTTCTATTGCTTCTGAAGAAATGATAAAAGTGTTTATGTTAGACACTTTTGATACAAATACTGAAAATGCTTCTGTGTATTCCCAAGTACCAACTACATGGAGAAATTAACCACTTAAATCGTTACCTTATTTAGTTATATATACTAGCCTCAATAACCAAACAACCCAATTCATGCTCCAATTTAGATTGATGTGTGACATACTGTGATTGGCTAACTAATCAACATAATGAGAGTTTGAGAATATGAGCCAAAGCTTTTCAAAAGTTTGAGTAAGAAGTTTTTGTTAAGATGCTTAATCGGGATTATCTATAACTCTAGTGTTTAAATAAAATTTATCAACATATTAAAAGGTTGTCGATACATTCATCTTATAAAAATTTGGCTATAAAGGATGATCGGATGAATATAAAAATTATATTACACAAACGAATATCTTGAATACTTTTATAAATCTTCTTAAGTTGCCAATGACGGCAACTATGAGACTATATATTATAAACAGATTTCTTGGTCAGACTATATTTCATAATTTAAGTGTTTACAGTTATCCAAATTGCTGAAACCATAATCATAATTTAAACACAATTTTGAATACTTTTCCCCTTCTACAATCTAATTTTTTCTGTGTTGTTTAATATTCAAGACTATCTTTTTAATTATATCATTTTCATACTTAATATGTATTTTTTAATTATTTTTTACTTGTCAAGTTCCTTCATACATGCTTTAGTTATATGGATCGATATAATTGAATCTCCAAAAAATATAAACGAATCAAGAAATTCTGAAAATTATGTGAATAATTTGAAATATAATTAAATAAACATGTGACTTACCTCTTTTGAGAATTATCATGATCCATGTGCACTTAACTTGATGGCAATTTCATGTGTTTGAAAGTACTTAAATCAGTTGTGAAAAAGTTGAACTTGTTCAATTGAATCTACATAATCAATTAGGATAAATCATCCAATTGAGTTTCTGGCTGCATCAGAGAAATTACAAAGTCTTAGAGATCACATATAAATCTTCGCTTAATCAAAATATTCATTGAGTAGACAAATTTAATAACACATCTTCACAAAAGGAACATGAAGCTACATTTATCCTCTTATAAGAACACAAATATTTATAACATAAAGGATACAAAGTTATGAGTCTTACTTCTAAAAGTTGATTGCCTACGATACACAACACATAGGACCTCGAGTGTTGATCACCTAGAGAAAAAGGAAAATCATACGCCGTTTAGGAACCTCGTCTTCTTTACCATCTTAGGAGAACACTGGATGCTGCGGCGGAGAACAAGAGGTTTCCTTTTGAAAACCCTTACCAGATAGAGAGAATATATATATGACCCATATGATCCAATCGTGTCCTAGTTCCTTTTTTCTTGATTCTGTTTTCTTTCCGTTTTGGGCCCATTTTGGGCCTAGACTTGCTTTGTTAATTTTTTTATTATAAATGAAATCGACCCTGACGATTTAATTCACTGGGTCATGTGAACACCTACTCTAACACCTAAGTAGGAAAACCTTTACTCCCATTTTAAATCATGCAAATGCGAAAATGAATCATAATTAAACTAAGCACCCTATTTAAATATAGAAATACTCCTTTATCACATAAGGTATATTTGTAAAGAAATATACTGAACCCTCCCAAGGAACTATCCTAAACAAATATAATAGCTTCTAAGAGGTTACAAGGTTCAAAATACGCAACTCTCACCATAAGGAAAGAGAGGTATAAGTTGTCGGAGATCATCTTCGTCTCCGCCTAAGAACATCACTGATTCTGCAATCAAACTATGACAAGTGGCATAGCAAAACTAGTATCAGTACAAACAATACGTACTAGTAGGCATCACTGATCGACCAAATCCACCACATAATAACACACATATAACCAAACAAACATGAAACTTGGGATATAATTAGAACCTTGATCCTTCAATCACCACCTTTACTACCAAGTAGTACTAGCCTTGAACTCATACACTCTATCTCAATTCACCTTATCTCATTATGTTACCAACTCAACCAACCAGGCCACTCCACCCCCCAAACCCATCATAGCTTAACCCTTCTATCACATAAAGACTTTCTAGAATTATCTGTCACGCCCCGAGCCTACACCCTGAACGTGGCCGGCACTCGAAGACCATTGTTGGCCCCCAAGCGAACCCTTGGCCTGGCTTACCTAACTCAGTGGAAACTTAACTCAACAGAATAACTCAATGCAATGAAAGGTCATAAAACAACCTAGCTGATAAAATCTTGGCCAAAAGGCAACTCAAGTCTCAAAATAGAATATTTATATATATACATAGATGGGAGACTCAATACTAACTGACTGACTGACTGTCTATGAAGCCTCTATAACACTGAGATGGATGTTGGGACAGACCCCGCAACATCCTAATAAAACAAAACTAAGAGAACAAAATAACTGAGTCCTCCGAAATGCAAAAAGGCTCACCACTGACTCTGGAGTGCTCAACTGGATCAACGGCGTGCTGGATGCTGATCCTGATTACCTGCGTCTGCATCATCAGAAGAAGCAGGCCAACTGGCATCAGTACATTGAATGTACGAGAATGCGAGTTGGAAAGCTAAACAACAACTTAAGCTTGAAAGGAGTACAATGAAAACTTACCTTGGCTCTGTTCAACTCATGAATAACTGAACTCGATATAAAGCAATAAGACGCATGCAATATATATAAAGCTTGTAAAACTATTTAAAACATGACGTCAAAATCATATTTATGATATCATAAAAATATCATACTCCCTCTCAAAGTCTACTTGTGCAATGCATGAATGAAGTCCCATACCCCCATCCATACTAAGCAGAACCCCTCGAGGAACCATCTAATTTCTATTGTGGGAGTTTCTCTAACTGACAGCCACCACTATAAACCTAAGTGGTGACACAGCGTCTTGCTCACGCTGCCAGAACTGTCCTATACTTTGCCGTCATATAGAACGCTTTAACTTAGTGGATCCACTAGCTTAACTTTCGTGATCATCTAAAAAGTATGACACGTTAAATCCCATGTTGGCTACATGGTTCCTATGGAGAGTTGAGTTAATATGAACTCGTATCCCCAATTCGGTGCTCAAGACTACTCCCAAAAATACTTTTTTGCTCATATATTTTAAAAACAAACTTTTTTCTTTAGTTTGAGATAATTACTCAAAACTTAACTTAAAATCTCTCTTGGAAACGATGTTCCCTTTCATGCTCAAATGTGAAAACATTTATAAACTTCTTTGGGAATACTTAGTTCCCTAATAACTTTTGAGAAATGAACTTGACTCTATACTCTTGGCTTAACTTGAAACTCTATACTCTTTACTTAACTTGAAACTTTATACTCTTTACTTAACTTGAAACTTGAGCCTTAAAACGAAGTTAAAACGTGCAATAAAGACTCTTGAAAACTTTAAAGACTTGCTTTGACTTACTTCTTAACTTCTAAGCTTGACTCTAACTTCACTTGACTGCGATCCTAACTTTCCTCGAATTGGATTATGAATTCAAGGGTAATGATCTCATGTTTATGGATGAATTCTTGATGTTTAGATGTACCTTAGAGTGTTGAAAACAACTATAAAACATAGGTACATTACCAAGGAACATGTATGAAAAAGGTGGGGAATGAATGGGAAGGGTTGGCGTCCTTGGCGCTCTGAGAGGCGCGGGGTGCCAGCCTTCAGACTTCAGAGGGGCTGCTGGGGCACTCTGCATGGCGCGCCGCGCCAAGGGGGAAACTTCAGAGTCCCTTTTGGGGCGCGCTGGCTGGCGCGATGCCCTAGCCCTTTTCCCCAAAACATTTGACATTTCTCCCTCTTTACCCCAACTCTAAACCTTCTAAACTTCCAAGTTTCCAGCCCCAAACACTTAGAATCATAACTCCCCTTAATATACAATAGATTCAACTCGAAATCACAACTGGAAACATGAACCAAGACAATAAGAAACTTCAACAACACAACCAACAACTTCAACAACACAACCAACAATTTCAACAACATAACCAACCTTTAACAAACACAACCAACCTTTTCTCGGAATTAAAATGAGTTTGGCGTGTGGGGGAATGAACCAAACCAACACTATGATCTCACATACCTTAATAGGGATCACCCCCGATGAAAACCACGACGATCTCTACGAACCTTGCTTCTTCTTCTCCTTCTCCTCTTCTTCTCCTATTATTCTCCTCTTCTCTCTCAAAGCCCTAAATCGCACTTTTAAAAAGGAAAACTGATTTAAAATCAGTCTAAACCCTTAATATAACCAAAAGAAATGATTAGGGAAAAGACCAAATTACCCTTACAAATTCGGACTAAACTGCCCTGTGCCAACAACCCAACTTCCAAAGGGCATAACTAACTCATATGAACTCGGAATCAAGCAAACTTGGTGGCGTTGGAAAGATCATTTCAAGAGCTTTCCAAATATAACTGGAAATACACCTAACTCATCCTGAGCTAGGAGTTATGACTTCTTGAAGTTGACCAAAAACTCACCTTTTTTTTTTTCCATACTTAGCTAAATTTCCAGATTTTGAATTCTTTCCAAAAATGACTATTTCCAATTTCAAGCTTCGTCATAGTTATTTCCAATTGCAAGATGTCACATTATCCATCCTACCAACACCAGAATTTCTCTATTGTTTTCATTTCCTCTTCCAATACCACTACTGACTCTATCAACTAATACTCTCCCTTAAACTCCCATGCCAATATCTTGGCCCTTGACCAACTTAGTGAACCAACTACAATGACTCTTACCATATAACCTTAACTCCAAAATCCATGGGACAGGTCCACAACCCCTACAACATAAAACAAGCCATACTTGATTCATCACACCTTTCAAGTACTCGGACCCTCAAAGATTTCTAAGATGTCATTTATAGTGTTTAACATGTAATTTCGTTCTACACGAAAATTATCACAACACTTTAACACAAATTTCAGCTACTCATGGACCAATAATGTAACAACCACATTATAAGAAGTAAATCTGATTCACTCATAGAACCATATGCAAGGAAAGAGTCAAGCATTTACCAGGCGTGGTATCCGAGCAACCCATTAATATCTTATATCAGATAGGTACTCGAGCCAGCCAATAGTATCTCGTATCAGGTGTGGCATCCTAATTAACCATTAGCAAATTGTATTAGTATGATATTCGAGCCAACCATTAGTAAATTGTATCAAAACGTTACCCCTACCAACTATTAGTCACACAACCACAATCACAATCACAATAAAATACAAACACACCTATAAATACAAGTAGATAAATACCTTAATTGCATGAGATTGACAATAATTCATCATTTCACATTCAACCCTTATCACTACTAAAAAAACAGTGTTTAGCGACGGATAAATCCGTTGCAAATAGACATATATCCGTCGCTAAACTATATTTGCAACGGATTAGCAATGAAATGTTGACCGTTATAATTTTTCTCGTAGCTAACCCCTTTGCAACGGCAAAATTGATTTCGTAGCAAGATTAGCGACGATCTAGTGACATATGATATCCGTAGTAAAATGGTAGCGATGGAAAGTTTTGTCGCTAGATTTATATATTTCGTTGCAAATTACATAAATGAATTCGTCGTCCTATAATTTTACGACGAAAATAATTTATCGCTAATCCGTCGCAAACTTTTGGCAACCAATTATTATTTTTGTCGCAATTCGTCACCAATTTTAATTCTTTAACTATTCCCAAAATCCGTCGCAATATTCCATCGTTAAATTTGTCGTAGGTATAATTCTTTCTATTCATTTTATTTATTTATTTATTTATAATATATAGAAAATGTAAATTATTAAACATCCTAATAATAACAAATATTCATATAACATAAATGTTACTTCATATATAACCCGTGCACCAAAACATATATTCATCTAATATTAAGTCCAAAACATCTACACCAAGTATCAAACATCTAGCAATTACTAATGTTTAGAACTCGTAATTGTTACTGCATAATTTGTTTTCCTTTAACAAAAATCAGATATGAAAAACTAATGCTAGGGAGAAGAAATATGGTCATCATCTAAAACAACCTTATTAGGCACCATAGGTGTTGCTGATGATGCATCACCAATAGGAGTATCAACTGATTGATGTGATGGTAAAGAAGTTACACCTTGTATGCGCTCAAGTAATATAGGAATCATGTGATCAGTCAATGTAGGAATCATTTTCTTCACGAACTCATCCATATTTTCCATCAGTGCAGATTGAGAAACAGATGGTGGTATTGATGATGAAGCATCAAATTGAGAAGAGATACAAAGATTTGATCCGTAGTAACTTTTTGCTTGAGTTCCAAGACCATATATTCTTCTCTTCTTTTCTCCACCTGCAGCTTGATAATATGCGTCACGTTGATCAATATCAGATTCAGACTCAATTTTCTCACGTAATATTTCTTCATATCTTTCCTGCAATAAGTAGAGACATTAAAATTATAATAAAGAATACTAACTATAAGTTTCTCCAAATAAAAAGAATATGAATGTCAAAAGTCGATAATTTTATAAATTCTACTTACATGAACAATTCATGCTCGCTCATCAACAAAAGATTTTCCATGTGTGTGGACGTGCAAATGGAGCTCACTTGGTGTTGGGTCTTGACCCTTTTCAATAGCCTACCCCAAAAAAAAAAAAAAATTGCCCCAGTTATGTTATGAACAATATGATATAATTAGGTAAAGTATTTCAATAAACACAAAAAGTCTATTTAATTTCAGTGAGGAACCCACAATTGAGGTCACCCCTATGGCTGAAATAATGCTAACAATTCAAATCGTGCCTCTAATGATGAAGTAACCAACATTTGTAAGAATTGAGATATCTTTCATAACTTTCTTATGCAAGTTTCAGATTCAAAAATCGGCGACAATGAGCCAAAAACTGTCCAGAATAGTACTTGGTGACAAAGAAAAAGATTCAGATTCAAAAATCAAGTTCTATAATAAGAAGTTATTCATATTCAATCTATTGCATGCAATGTCACAAGACAATCTGAAATATTAAGCTCCCTTCTTCTATAAGCAAGACCCATTAAGGCTCTTACAATAAAAAATAGATTCTAAGGCAACTAACTATTATAAGCTTGTAGAGGTAGTACTAGTGAAAATTTTCGGAACAATTAATATGTACCTATACTCATGTGTTGGATATTTTTCTTTAAGTCGAGAATTTATCGGAAATAATCTCTTATCTCACAAAGGTATAAATAAAGTCTATGTACATCCTACTCTCTCTTAATTTTACTATATTACGTGCTAGCGCTAGCCAAATATTCAGGCAGAATATATCTCCATTCTCTTATGCCATCTTGGTAGAGTTCACATCTTTGTACACATTCAGGCAAAGCTTTTACACGTAAAGTTCAAATCTATACATTTTTCCCTGTAACTTTTTATTTTCTCTAACCAACTATTATAATGTGGGGCTTTCATTTTTAAGTTTTTTCCAGCCAACATACAGTTCTAGCTAAAGACATCCATCACCCTATACAATAGGCAAAAGTATATGTCAATTTATCTATTTGATTTTGTTCGCCTTATGTCCAAATTTACTATCAGAAAGAAAACAATTAAGAGTTTAAAAATCGAAAGTGTCATCAACAACAATTGTATGTTGCACCAAAACAGATGTACTGCAACAACAGTCCCAAAGCATAATTGAACAAAAAAAAAAGAGGCACTTCTACTATTTGTGTACTATAGACTTTTAGTAATGACTAGAAGATAAGGAAAATGTATTTTGTCGAAGAATATATATTGCGTGAAATATATACTTACAAGTTTCTTACGATGCTCCTCAATAGAGATAGATCCACCTGTATGAGTTCCGATAGCAGCTTCTCTTCCTCCACGACGATTTTTTTTATTTGTTTCTAACTTTGCAACATTCTCAGGAGCTTGCCAAAGCCTCATCCAATTTTCCCACACATTATCAGTTACATATCCGGGATTAGTTCAGTTCTTTTTTATTCTGGAAATAAAATCTCTGCCTCAAGGCTCTCATCTATCTGACACTTTGATAAATTGGGAGATTCTTCTTGCAAACGTTGCACGTACATACTTCATTAATACAAAATAAGTTAAATAGAAAGTCATAATATATTAATATGTTTCTAATATTAGGTGAAAATAAATTTTAAATACTACCTCACAAATGGCTCAACCTCTTCACAATTTAGTGATATGTAAGTTTGAGCGGCCTTGATTTCATCAAGTGATAAATTTCTTTTTCTTGTCTCTCCCCATAGTCGACCTGGATGGGTGAATATTGATAGATTTCCTTCAAGATCCTCCGTAATACCACCATCATCATTACGGTCCACATTATGATTACGTGTCATGACATGAGGTTCAAAATAATGAGAAAATAATAGTGTTGACTCTGTCATCAAGTATGCTTCACAAATAGAACCCTCAACACTAGCTTTATTTCCAATCATCCTTTTAAGAGTTCCAAGGTACCTTAATAGATAATAAATGAATGTAGCATCATATTAGAATTACCAAGTATAACATGCTTGTCATAATTTTGTCATAAAATTTCACATTTACCTTTCAAAAGGATACATCCATCGATATTGTACAAGTCCAGCGATCTTTGCTTCATATGGTAGGTGCACAGGCAAATGTTGCATCGAGTCAAAGAACCCTGGAGGAAATATACGTTCTAACTTACACAAAATTTGTGGGATATCTGCTTCTAATCTCTCCATGTCATCCACTCGTAGAGTGGTTGAAGTAAGATCTTTAAAAAATAAGCTCAACTCTGTAAGTGCTTGCCACACATTACTAGGAAGTAATTCACGAAAAGCAATAGGCAAAAGTCTTTGCATGAACACGTGACAATCATGACTTTTCATGCCATATAGCTTTTTCGTATTTGTGTCTGGACATCTACCCAAAGTTGAAACATACCCATCTGGAAATTTCAAATCTTTGACCCAATTAAACAAGATAGCTTTTTCTTCCTTGTATACTGTATATACAACTTTGGGGTATTTACCATTTGAATCCTTTGCCAACTGAGGTCGATCACAATAGTTTACCATACCCAAACGTGATTGTGAATTGTCTTTGGTTTTATCAACAATATTAATAACTATGTTAAATACATTATCAAAGACATTTTTCTCAATATGCATGACATCAAGGTTATGTCGAATCATGTTAGAACTCCAATATGGCAAATCCCAAAAGATACTTTGATTTTTCCATCCACAAGACTTACATATTCTTCGATTAACCTCTTCTGCATCTAACTCAGTTACTTTCCTTATCCCTAAGTCACAAATTTGGTTCAAAATCTCCTCTCTTGTTTTGTAAGGTGGTGGAAATCTTTTGACAGTCTTGCCTTTAAAAAAGTTTTTACGATCTCTCCGGAAAGGATGATGTTGGTCAAGAAACATCCTATGACTGTCAAACCAAGATGTTTTTCTACCATGTTCTAATCTAAAGGATTGTGTCTCCTTCATACAATAAGGACAAGCTAACTTGCCCGCAGTACTTCATCCTGATAACATAAAATATGCTGGAAAGTCACTTATAGTCCACATCAAAGCTGCCCTTAGTTGAAAGTTTTGCTTTTTTGAAATGTCAAATGCTTCTACACTTGTCTCCTACAACAAGGTCAACTCATTTATTAGAGGTTGCAGATAAACATCAATTTTATGTTAGGGGTTGTTTGGCCCTGGAATAATGACAGTTAAGAACATATACGCTTCCTTCATGCACATTCCTGGAGGTAAATTATATGGAGTTACAATCACTGGCCACGAAGAGTATTTCCTCCCAGTCTGACTGAATGGTTGGAAACCATCCGTACATAACCCTAATCTTACATTTCTTGGTTCATTGGCAAAAAAGGTATGAGTTTCATTGAAGTGTTTCCAAGCATCAGAGTCTGATGGATGACGCATTACCCCTTCGTCCTGTGTATGCTCATGATGCCATCTCATATCAGCAGCTGTAGCATGAGATGCATATAATCTTTTTAACTTAGGAATCAAAGGAAAATAATACATTTTCTTATAAGGGACCAATTTCTGCTTACGAGAGCCTACACGACGTTTATACCTCTGATTGCCACAAAATTTACAAGATGTAAGGTTCTCATCATCACCCCAATATAACATACATCCTGATTCACAACAATCAATCTTCTCAACTGGCAAACCCAAGCTACGCACCAACTTCTTTGTTTGATAATAGTTATCAAGCACTATGTTATCTTCAGGTAAAGAATCTTTCAATAATTGCATCATTTGGTTGTAACCTCTCTGTGACATGTTGTTCTCCATTTAAATGTTTAACATCCTAGAGACAACTTCAAGTTGAGAGACGGAGGAACCGGGATACAATTTTGCATCAACAGCATGTAGTAAATCATAAAATCTTTGAGACTCAGGATTAGGCTCCTCCTCCATTGGAAGATCAGACGCCTCCTCTATTGAAGGATTGATCTCCTCCTCCATTGAAGTTTCATAAGTATGAGATGACTCATGTTCAATATTGCTTTGAAATTGTCGACTCAAACCTTGATCAAAGTTTGGACCAGCTACATCCAAAACCATTTGTCGGTACGGATTATCATATCCCAATTCAGGTTGAGTTCCACTATG
The DNA here is from genome assembly GCA_036553675.1 of Solanum okadae. Taxonomy (NCBI): domain Eukaryota; kingdom Viridiplantae; phylum Streptophyta; class Magnoliopsida; order Solanales; family Solanaceae; genus Solanum; species Solanum okadae. Next base: position 8,148,980 of record CM071685.1, on the reverse strand, counting down.
AAAATCATTAACATAATACATCTCATCAATAACATCTTCTTCCCCTTGATATTTCCAAACAAAATAGTTCTCAACAAATCCGTATTGAAAAAGGTGATATTTAACCATTTCAACATCCATGTATTTAAGGTTATGACATTTTTTACAAGGACATTTAATGTTGTCACCACTCATACGATTTTTTTGTGAACATGCATACTGAATAAAGGTATTCACACCGGTTATAAAACTGGAGAGTATACCCCCTCATCCATCCAACCTCTCATACATCCAACCACGCTTCAAATTACTCATGTTCCTATAAATTTTAGAATAATCAAGACAGTCAGAAATTTCTCTTTTATAAGTTATACAATCTGGATGTCCTTCAAAGAAAAGATCACCTTTATGAACAAGAGTATATCTTTGCACTTTTTAAATCATTCGCCGCCTTTTCTGTTAATATAAGTGTTCTTGATCACTGTCCAGTTATCTTAAAATATATTATTCTATTAATCCTAAGTTACAAAAAGTGCAATAACAAGAAAATGATAAGTTGCAGGAAGTGCAATGTCAAGGAAAGGATCATACTGAAATACCTTTATTAGTGCTCCTTTATGTTTTTTTATCACTGTCCAGTTAGTTTAGTATGATTTGACCCAACTATAATGTTATTTTAAAATAGTGTACTCTCTTAAATCCCTAAACATAAATGATATGATGATTTGTTCTACTAGTAATTCTAGTTTAGGCTAATTAAATGTCAAGTCATTTGATAAATATAAGACTAAAGTTAGATCATAAAATAAGTACTACACTTGTTGTATTGTACTCTAATTATTGTAAAGTTACAAAAAGTGTGATGCCAAAAAGATAAATACAAATATTACTGCAAACAATCAAGAAAGTGGTTTGAATTTCATTTCTCTTGCTGGTAACTAATCTCTAGTGTTACGATTGTAAATATAATGGAGTACCAAATAAAAATCATACCGAGGAGCTGAAAAGTTGAGAAAAGGTGGATGAAAAGAGAAGGATGCAGGGCGAGTGAAATTAGTGGAACAAGACGAGATTTGAGAGCCTTGAAAGATTGCAACGTCAGCAAAATCTGTGTATAACATTTGAAATATTAACCACCATAGCATAATTATCCCATGTCTGCTCACAATCAATACCCTTCTGAAAGTTTCATCAAGCATAAAGATGGACAACCCAAAATATTAAACAAACTAAGAGAGATAAGTAGAACTTACGTAAACTTGATATAGTTGTTCTTAGGATAAATAAGCAGCAACACGTTCACGAAGAAGCAAAGGTCCACATATTCTCCACAAACTATAATAACACCATGTGGAAAAGAAAAAAATACAAACTTAAATATCATTGTATGTTGATCAGGTGAATTTCTTTACAGAAATAGAGGAGCACAAAGAAAAGAAACAGAGAAGTAGAGCAGAGAAAGCAATCAGTTACTTAATAGCTATGAAAAATTGAACTTTGCATACTTTACATTAAATCTAAAATTTGTGAAAGACATGTTAATCTAATTAACCATCAGAGATCTCAATCACTTGTATCTAATCCAGCAGAGTATGACAATGAGAACTCAAGAAGAATCTTTCATTTGATATGGAGTAAGGAAAAAATCTTTAGATACACCAAAATTTGATTGACTTACTGCAGAAATTTAGGTACAGATAAAAATATTGGATGAAAATTTTGCTAGTCTCTTCTTGATTTACTTCCTTGTGTGTGGCAGAAAAAAGTTGATGGCAATAAATGTCATTTTTTGTTTGTTTGTTAGTCATTTCTTTAATTATGTGTATGAATAGAAAATCATTTTTTGTTTAGTTTATGAACAACTTCTTTAAGTTGATAATGTTAATTCTTATCTAAAACTCTCTTTCTTGAACCATTTTCATTAACTTGTATCTAATTCGACAATGTTTGACAATACGTAAAAATTATAATTGAATCAGCTACCAAATACATATCAAAATTACTAATCGACTATCACAAATAAACACTTTTTCTTTAAGTCATGACTTTGACAAACCAATAAAAATGAAATAGAATAAGATAGAGAAAGAGAGCTTACTTGGTTAGCTGTTCTTAGGACAAACAGGCAGCAAACACGTTCACGAAGAAACAAAACTCCACACATTTTTCATAAGATGCAATAAGGCCTTCTAAAATAGAAAAAAAAAACATAATTTAAACACCACTATATATTCTCATAAAACGAGTTATACGATGCCTATACTAAACTTTTCAAATTAACAATTTCAAAATAGAAAAATACAAACAGAAGTTAAAAATAGAACTCAAAGACCCAACAAGCATAGCAAAATGTATTCTTGATAATGCTCAGAATCTTGTTGCTGTTCAAGCTAAACCCAGATAGAAAAAGTGACTACTAACAACAAAAAAGTAGTCTTATTCACAGTTGATTACTAACAACAAAAAGTGATTATGTTAAGATCTAGTTTTGACATCTTTTATAATATCACTAATCTATTAAAACAAACCCTAATTGCAAAGTGTAACTCAATTATGGCAAAATCATTCTTCCTATTAGAACCCTTGTCTCATATTTCAAGATTATCAAAACCCACAAACAAAATCAACACAAATCGATAGAACACATCTTAATATACAAAAAATAAACTCGAAATTAGAGTATACAAAAGTTAGTACAACTCACTTGATTTTGAATTCAAAAATTGATAGAAACTCATTGATTTCTCACATTGAAGAGAGTGAAAGAGCAATTATTTGTAGCGTATTTGAAGAATGGGGAAGAGGAATAGTTGAAGAGCAGAAGAGAGAGAGAGTGGGAGAGCTCAAATCTTTTGTTAGTAGAATTGAGAGGGAATTTTTGTGTGCCCTAACTTATCCCTAAATTTTTGTTTTATTTTGCGACGGATTTAACGACACATATAAATTCCGTCGCTAACAAACATCTTTGATTTATTTAGAATAGAAACTAACGACAGATTTTTCTGTCACTACAAAATATAAAATTTATAAATAAATACTAAAAGTTGTAACGACGAATTTTCTGTTGCTAATCTGTCGTTCAAATTAATTCAATTTGTCGCAGCCCTTCCGTTGTTAAATTCGTAGGAAATATTAAGGCGCCAACTTTTCGTGCTAATAAATAGTGACGGAATATACAATCCGTCGCCATTCCGTCGCTATAGAATAAATAAAAAAATTGCTTATTATTATTGCGACAAAATATTTATTCCATAGTTAATCCATTGTTATATAGCAACGGAATATATTCTGTCGCTACATTTCGTCGCTAAACGCTGTTTTTTTAGTAGTGTATATGTTTTCCCCAACATGCATCGTACATGTTTCACTATCAAGAAAGTTAACATGAATACATACATAAATTGGAAAACAATAAGCCATCGCCTATATACTTCCAAACGGCAATTTTTGAATCATCTCCGATTTGGAACCCGATTACCCACAACTCACTTTTCCTAGGTTAACACCAAAAATCATTACAAGGTTAACATTGACTAATTAAGCTCATTATTAGCCTAAACCACAACTAATTCCACATTCAACCATTCAGACTTTGTGCCTAATGGTCTATACATATAATCTCCGATAATCTACATGATGTTATGTAAGTAAATACATGTCTAACTACTTATTTAAGAATGTCTAGCCTACCTGTATGTCAAGCATGTCACACCCTGAGGCTACCCCCTTGACGTAAACACGGGACCTAGGATCACGAGTGACCCCAAACTAACCCTGAGCTGGCATATCAAACATACTATAATTATCTAAGTAATAGAGATACTATGAGGAAGCTAAAATCTGAGATAACTGATAGTAGGGAATGCCCAAAACTGGTCTGATTGTATAAAATCTACTAAGAGTTTAGTGATACTGAACAATCACTCAAAAGCTAAAGCTGAATCTAAAACTTTATCTGAAAAAGCCTCTACTGACAAGAGTTACTGGGACATGCCCCAGCTAACTTTAGCAAAACTGAAACAAAAATAAAAGACTGAAATAGAAAACATGTCTATTGTACTCAAAGTATGAGGACTCACCACTAATGCTGCTGAGCATGGATCGGGAACCGATCTACGTGTGATCTGAATGATGAGAACCTACACCTACATCATGAAAGGATGTAGCGCAGAGTATGTGTCAGTACTTGCAATGTACTGAGCATACAGGATATGGATAATAGTTGAACAAACCATAACTGAGTAATGATATAATCTGAACATGATACAAATATTGAAATATACTCAATGAGTTGAACTGAATGCAATGACCAAGTACAGATTTCTATCATGACATACTGAGACTGAATACTGAAGTATAACTAAAAACTTGGTCAATGCACTAGAGTCTGACTGTGGGAGCTACTAATAACCAACATAAAACTACATGAGCTAAACGTGGAGTTCGATGTATACACCCCATCAAGAGGACCCAATATACGTTGCCAGGAGTATAAAGGCATGACTAGCGTGATCACTAAATCTGATGGCCAGCATAGGGGACTTATAAACCTATGGGGCCACGTAGTTCTGGGACTATAAGGGTATATTGAACCTTTAGTCCAACCTGGTGCTAAGCCTACTCCCAACTAGAATATGTGTATGACACAACATAACTGAAATATTGGATTAGCTCATTATTCGGACATGCTAACTGAGAATGCAACATTTATGATCTGACAATGTAACGTTCGAAATGTGAGGCATGTATATTTGTTTAACTGACCTAGGCAAGCGTAATTCACGAACTAAGAGAATCTACACAACTAGGGTTCTGAGTTTCATGCAAAGAACTAAGCAGTGATTTCATGAAAGCATGATAATATGATTAAGAACCCTATAACAACTAAATCACAACAATTCTTCAAGGTTTTAGAAACCCTAGGTCTAAACAAGATATCAAGGATCAAGAATCTAACTGAATTTTAGGGACCTAGTGGGTGAAAAGAATCCCCTAGTGAAATTCCACATACCTGGTGATGAATTTCACGGAGAAATCCTTCAACTTCGGGGCTGGAACTGAAAAAAACCTATCGCATTCTTGAGGGGTTTGGGTCACCTCTTTCTTTTTTTTGCTCTAAGTTTGAATGATTTTGGTGAATAGTTTTTTTGGTTATGTTCTGGCGAGGTTAATAGGAGTAAACTGAATGAAATGACGTAGTTTAGGGGTTAAACGATGTAGTTTTAGTGTCCAACGCATAGGGGAAAAGACCAAAACGACCCTAACTTAAAAGCTGATGAGGCCCTTCCACGGAGTCACTAACGGACCATTAAAGGGACCACAACCCGTCAAGTGGGTCATCGCCTGCTGGCCAGTGACTACTAGTTCTAGGTGGTAATACCAGGAGCCCTACCATGGCCCGTGTGAAGGATCACAGACCATGAAGGTCACCGTGGTTCTTCACTTGGGCTGGGGTCTGCTGGCTCAGGTCTACGGACACCACCACGGCCCGTCATCGCGACCACAGCCCGTGGAGGGCTCCGTGGTCTAATGTCTGAGCCTGGTGAGTTCTGCTTGGATCCCACGAGCCTTCCCACGGCTCGTTTGGTGGTCCACGGCTCGTGAAGGGTCCCATGGTCAACACTTCTAGGTGGGTGCTGAACCACAGGCTGGTCGACGGACCATGGTTCCTTTCACGATTCATGAACGCCACCGTGGTTCACCAATTTCTGCTATTCTTCTTCTGCAAGTCCAAGTCTGATTTTTGAGGTGTTACAATATCTCCCCCTTAGGAGCATTCGTCTTCGAATGAAGTCTAAACTAGTTGAGTATGGAGGGAAGGAGCTTCAAACCCTACTACTAAGTACTAGAAACTGATATATGACTGAACTGAGTTCCAAGAACATGCAATTATGCTGAAAATGCAAGAACAACTGAAGGAACAAGATACTAAGACTAAATTTATGCACGAGTAAACTGAGAGACTAAAGAGGAACTATTACCTCAAAATGAAAACGAATTGAAAGGAAAGAGGTGAGGATACTTAGCCTTCATGGCTGCTTCTCCTTTCCAAGTCACTCCCTCTATGGACCGACTCCTCCACAAAACCTTCACTGAAGCGACTTCTTTATTTCTCAACCTACGAACATGACGGTCAAGAATCTCAACTGGCACCTCTTCATAAGTGAGACTATAATTCACAACCACACTCTCTAATGGTACTACTGATGCCGGATCACCTACACACTTCTTCAACAATGAAATGTGGAAGACTGGATGAAACACTGCTAGTTCTGCTGGTAACTCTAACTCATAAGCCACATTATCAACCCTTTTCAGGATTCTTTAAGGACCTACATATCTAGGACTGAGCTTTCCTTTCTTGCCAAATCTCATCACCTCCTTCATAGGTGATACTTTCAGGAAAACCTAATCATCGATCTCTAATTCCATGTCCCTTCTCCTTACATCTGCATAGGACTTTTGATGACTCTGTGCTGTCTTTAGTCTATCTCTGATGAGCTAAACCTTTTCCATAGCCTCATGAACCAAATCTGGCCCAATCAATGCTTCTTTACCTACTTCAAACCAATCGATTGGAGATCTGCATCTACGCCCGTATAATGCCTCATAATGGGCCATCTGATTATTAGAATGGTAGCTATTATTATATGCGAACTCTATGAGAGATAGGTGATCATACCAAATACCCTTGAAATCGATCATACAAGCTCTCAATATGTCTTTTAAGGTTTGAATGGTATGCTTTGCCTAACCATCCGTCTGTGGATGAAATGTTGTACTGAGATTACCTGAGTACCAAGACCTTTCTGAAATAATTTCCTTAAATGAGAGGTAACGTGAGGACCTCTATCTGAGATGATAGACATGGGAACTCCATGCAACCTGACTATCTCATTAATGTAGAGTTTAGTGTAGTCCTCCACTGAATCTGTAGTCTTGACAGCCAAGGAGTGAGCGGACTTAGTAACTCTATCTACTATCACCCAAACAGAGTCATGTTGTCTGTGAGTAGAAGGTAAACGCGTAATGAAGTCCATGTTTATCACTTCCCACTTTCATATAGGAATGTTAATCTGTTGAGTCATACCTCCTGGTTTTTGATGTTCTACCTTAACATGTTGACAATTAGGGCACTTAGCCACAAAATCTGCTATATCCCTCTTCGTGCCATTCCACCTAAAGGCTTCCCGCAGATCACGGTACATATTAGTAGCACCTGGATGGATAGAATACTTGGAGTTATGGGCTTCTGTAAGGATATGTTGCCTCAACCCACCCACCTTAGGAACACATAAGTGACTCTGGTAACGAAGCACACCATCTCCCCATTGGGAGAAAACCTCTACTTTCTGTTGATGAACTGCACCCTTCAATTGAAGCAATATAGGATCACTATCCTATTTTACCTTAACATCCGCTACTAATGAAGATTTGGATCTATTCTGAACTATCACACCACCATCTAACATGTCCGTAAGGCCAACTCCTAAGCAAGCAAGCTAGTGAACATCTTTTGCTAATTCTTACTTATCTCCCTCAACATGTATTACTACCCATAGACAGTCTACTAAGAGCATCAGCTACACATTAGACTTACCAGGGTGGTAAAGCAAATTCATGTCATAGTCCTTGAGGAATTCAAGCAATCTCCTCTGTTAAAGATTCAACTCTTTCTGGGTGAATACATATTGGAGGCTCTTATGATCTGTTAACAGATCCACGTGAACACTATACAAGTAATGTCTCTAGGTCTTTAGGAAAAATACTACGACTACAAGCTTGAGGTTATCATTCAGGTAGTTCTTCTCATGTACCTTAAGTTGTCTAGAAGCATAAGCTATGACCTTACCTTCCTGGATCAACACACAACCTAGGCCGACCCTAGATGCATCACAATAGATCACATAACCATCTGAACCATCTTGTAGAGTCAAGAAAAGAGTTGTAGTCAACCTAGTCTTCAGTTCTGCGAAGCTTTTCTCACACTTATCTGACCACTGAAATTTGACCTTCTTTTGCGTCAACTTGGTCAATGGGGAAGCTATGGATGAAAATACTTCAACAAATCTTCTGTAATAATCGGCCAAACCCAAGAAACTTTGGATATTTGTTGGAGAGGTGGGTTTGGGCCATTGCTTCACTGCCTCTATTTTCTGAGAATCCACTCGAATTACTTCGCTAGATACGACATGACCAAGGAAAACAACTGATTGTAACCAAAACTCACATTTGCTAAACTTAGCGAATAACTGGCGATCTTTGAGAGTTTGCAGAACAACTCTCAGATGATTCGCATATTCTTCCTCATTCCTAGAGTAAATGAGGATATCATCAATAAAGACGATAACAAACAAGTCCAAATACTATTTGAATACCCTATTCATTAAGTCCATGAAAGTTGCAGGAGCATTGGTTAGTCCAAATGACATATCTACAAATTCATAGTGATCATACCGAGTCTTGAAGGCTATTTTTAGGATGTCACTTTCTCTGACTCTAAGCTGATAATAGTCGAATCTGAGGTTTATCTTAGAAAAATGACTAGCACCCTGAACTTGGTCGAACAAGTCATCAATCCTGGGGATGGGGTACTTATTCTTGATTGTGACTTTGTTCAACTGCCGATTGTCATTGCACATTCTGAACTTTCTTTTTCATGAATAACACTAGAGCACCCCATGGAGAGATACTCGGTCTGATGAAGCCTTTATATAAAAGGTTTTTCAACTGTTCTTTCAATTCCTTAAGCTCAGATGGAGCTATTTTATAAGGAGGAATCACAATAGGCTGGGTATTTGAAAGGAGATCTATTTCGAAGTCGAATTCCCTTTCGAGAGGAACTCCGGGAAGACCTTCTGGAAACACTTCTAGAAACTCGTTTACTATTGGAACTGACTCAAGAGTTGGGGTTCGGAGTTTGAATTCTTAACCAAAACAAGATGATAGATATACCCTTTAGAGACCATATTTCTTGCCTTAAGGTAAGATATAAATCGACCCATAGGCACTGAGCTACTACCCTTCCATTCTAAGACTGGCTCATTTTGAAACTAAAACTAAACGATCTTAGTTCTACAATCGACTGAGGCATAACAGGAATGTAACCAATCCATGCCTAGAATGATATCAAAGTCTGCCATTTCTAACTCTACAAGATCTACTGAGGTGACTTTTTGAGACTGTGACAGGGCAATTTCTGTATACCCGTCTAGCTATAAATAGGTCACCAACAAAGGTAGAGACTAAAAAGGGTTGTGAAAGAGTTTCTTGACTGACCTCAAAGTTTACTGCTATATAGGAAGCTATAAAAGACAAAGTACCTCATAGATCTAACAATGTATAAACATCTAAATAAAAGACTCATATCGTACCAGTGACCACATCATGATAATCTTCATAGTCCTGGTGAACCTGGAGAGCATACGACATGTTCTAGCGTTGACCGCCACCTGTACCAGACGAAGCACCCTGCTGAGTTGGGCAACATGTTGGTGTTATTGGGACTGTAGACTGAGCCTTACTATTGTTTCCTCCTTGCCCCTGCCTGGTAGAAGGGCAATCCTTCAACCTATGACAAGACTGACCATACCCAAACCATCATTCTTTGCCTGCATGACACTCGCTCGAATGGTTTTTACCACACTTTGGACAAGTTGGATAGGTCTTGTTACCTGAAGCACTCCCCTAAGACTTAAATCCTGATGCCCTACCTTTCTGATCTTGTCAAAACCTGGAAGATGGAGAACTAGCTGATGAAGGTGCTGAGGCTGTAGACCTCCATTGAAACTGCGAGCGATTTCCACCACCCGATTTCTGTTGAAAGTATTCATAGTTCCATGTTCTAGCTTTCTTGTTGTCCTTAGTCATTTCCCTAAGATTATCTCCCTCACCTGCTGAGCATGAGTCATGAGCCTAGAGATATTCATATCCTCTAACAACATAGCATTTCTGCACTCTGTCTTCACCAAGTCAGATATCCTAAATAGAAACTTACTCATTTGTACTCTTGGATCGGCAACCATGTGTGGAGAATACTTGGAGAGCTAGGTTAACTTATGCCCGTACTCTTAGAGTGACATTGAACCTTGTCTCAAATTCATAAACTCCTGAGTTTTAGCCTCTCTCAACTCCCTTGGGAAGAACTTGTCTAGAAAAGCTCCAGTAAAACACTCCCTAGTCACAGGAGTTGTATCCGCATCCCTGTTTTCTTTCCACTGAGTGAACCAAATCTAAGCTACATCCTTAAGCTGGTAGGATGCCAACTCTACCCTACCATTTCCAGTCACTTGCATCACTCCAAAGATTTTCTTAACCTTATAATTTAGTTTTGGGGGTCCTCACCAACTTGCGACCCAAGAAACTCAGGCGGATTCATCCTAACAAAATATCAAACTCTAGTTATGAATGATCCTACATTAGTATTAGTAGGAACTAGGACCTACTGATTATTCTGATTGGCTACACTCTGAGCCAAAAGCTGGATAGTATTCCAAAACCCTTCATTCAAAACCTCATAGTCTAGGACTGGAGGAACTTCATTAGCGTTGCCGGCATTAGCATTTCGTGGGTAAGCTCTACGAGGAGGCATGATTTGAAATGCATAACGGTGGATTATAAATAAGAAGTTAGATCATACCTCATACATGATAAGAGTAGCAAAGAAAGTAAAGTTTTTTTCATAAAAAACTTCATAGCCTCCCTCTCATTAGATGTGGTGCACTTCACACCCATGAAAGAGACTCTACTTAGTGAAGCTTTCAGACATCCTAGGACTCTTAAACCTAATTCTTTGATACCAAGTTTGTGACACCCTAAGGCTACCCCCTTGACGTAAACATGGGACTTAGGATCACGAGTGACCCCAAGCTAACCCTGAGTTGGCATATCAAGCATACTATAATTATCTGAATAATAAATATACTATACGGAAGCTAAAATTTGAGGTAACTGATAGTGGGGAATGCCCATAACTGGTCTGATTGTGTAAAACATACTAAGAGTTTAGTGATACTAAACAACCACTCAGAAGCTAAAGCTGAATCTAAAACTATGTCTGAAAAAGCCTCTACTGACTAGAATTGTTGGAACATTCCCCAGCTATCTCTAGCAAAACTGAAACAAAAATGAAAGACTAAAATATAAAATATGTATATTGTCCTCGAAGTATGAGGACTCACCACTGATGTTGCAGAGTATGAATCGGGACCCGATCTACGCATGATTCGAATGTTGAGGACCTGAACCTACATCATGAAAGGATATAATGCAGATTATGCATCAGTACTTGGAATGTACTGAGCATGCAGGATATTGGTAATATCTAAACAAACATATAAGCTAGAAAAAGCATAACTGAGCAATGACATAATCTAAAACATGATCTAAATACTGAAATATGCTGAAATAAACTGAACTAAATGCAATGACCAAGTACGGATTTCTATCATGACATGCTGAGACTTATACTGAAGTATAACTAAAAACCTGGTAAATGCACTAGAGTCTGACTGTGGGAGTTACTATAAACTGACATAAAACCACGTGAGCTAAACGTGGAGTCCGATGTATACACTCCATCGAGAAGACCCCATATACTTGTCAGGGGTATAAAGGCATGATTGGCGTGATCAGGAAACCAAATGCCCAATAGAGAGGGGCATGTAGTTCTAAGACTATGAGGGTATGCTGAACCCTTTGTCCAATTCGAGAATGCAACATTTATGATTTGACAATGTAACATTCGAAATCTGAGGCATGTATATCTATTTAACTGACCTAGGAAAGTGTAATTCACGAACTAAGAGAATCTACACAACTAGGGTTTTGAGTTTCATGCAAAGAACTAAGCAATGATTTCATGAAAGCATGATAATCTGATTAAGATCACTATAACAACTAAATCACATAAATTTTTTGAGGTTTTAGAAACCCTAGGTCTGAACAAGATATCAAGGATCAAGAATCTCACTAATGTCTAGGGACATAGTGGATGAAATGAATCGACTAGTGAAATCCCACATACCTGGGGACAAATTTCATAGAGAAATCCTTCGATTTCAGGGCTGGAACTAAAGAAAAATTGTTGCGTTCTTGAGGGGTTTGGGTCGCCTCTTTCTCCTCTTTTTGCTCTAGGTTTGAATGATTTCGGTAAATAGTGGTTTTGGTTATATTCTTACTAGGTGAATAGGCTTAAAATGAGTAAAACGACGTAGTTTAGGGGTTAAATGACATAGTTTAGGTGTCCAACGCATAGGGGAAAAGACCAAAACGAGGAAAATTAAAAGAATTCTTGTTTCTGAGTTTCTACCTCATTGTCCCCACTCTAGCGGTTCGCACGACGCTATGGTGGAGTTAAGTCAGCCCAGGTCAATTTCAAAATTCAAGATTTCATCGTGTCACCTCAATTTTAAATTGGGGGTGTATTTTAAAAATTCTTGAGACGCCGTATGAGGTGCCTTTGAATAATGGCGGAACAAGTCGTTACAAAGCTAATGACTCATATTGTAACACCCCGGATCCGAAAGAGGGAAGCCTACCAAATTGTTGTAGTTGCAGGTGCCATCCATGAAAGGCCACCCACAACCCGTGGGTTGAACCACGGACCGTAGGTAGGGTCCGTAAATGGTCACCCCAGTGTAAGCTCAGATCCTAGAACCACGACTGGATCTACAGGCCGTACGTTGACCCATGGTCCGTGATCGAAGGGTTTGTCGATGGGCAAAACTCTCTGAAGTTACTGACGGAGGGATAGGACCGATTGTAGGTCCATCCATGGTCCGTCGGTGGTGTCTCGTCGATCGTGGCTGACACTTATTTTAAGGGGTAGTTGGGTCTTTTCTTAATTAATTAATCCCTATACTATGTCATTTTGCCTACATTTAGAACCCCTATATAAGACTTTTTACCCCCAAATTCACCCTATTTAATTCATTCTTCCAAATTCCCAAAAGAAAGCCATATCTCCTTCCAAATATTCTCTCTCTAAAAACTTGAAGAAGAAGAAGAAGGATTCACCTAGGGTTTCAAGCTAAGGTTCCAATTTCTCCATTGAAGGCTAGCATTTGGATTCAAGGTATGGTAGTTTTCATCCATGAATCTCTTTCATTCATGGAGTCCCCAAATTCCTCTATTTCAAAAAGTAAAATTCCCCAATGAGCTAGGGTTTTCTTCAATTACCATGGGTTCCTTTAATTATTGATCTTAATGTTTGAAATACGTTTTAATATGCATGAATTGATGATTTACAATGCTTTTATGATGCTTCCCCCATAAACCCATGCAAACCCCATGTTCCCAAATTGTGACTTCAGCTATGGGTTGTTGATTATGAAAGAGGAGTTTTATGATCTAAAACATGAAGTGATAGAATCATATGAGTTTGTAATATAATCCCTTTCTAACGCATGAATTGAAGATTTGGTGATTGAAAGTAAGCTTTGAACCTTGAAAGGGCAAAGTATGAGCTTATGCATGATCTTATGAAACCTATGTAAATGTTTTAAGGATGCTTTGAGAGTAAAGTAGCAATTATGTTGTTGTTGTTGTTGTGTTGTTGAAAGGATGTTCTCATAAGCACTTGCAACCATGATGTGAAAGGTTTTCTCACATAGAAAGGATTCTTAGGTTGAAAGGCTTTCTCACGTAAATGAATCTAAGAGTAAGAGTTATCTTAATGAAACTAGCTTGGCTTGGCTATCCAAGGACACCTTTCCATGAATGTTAATAATACATATGAATTGACTACTCCGTGGGAATTATGCTTAGCACCGAGTGGATATTGATGTGAGATGGAAGCTCTCCCGTTAGTAGAGGCTGGGTTTCTAGAAGCAATCTCTTGAGATGGAAGCTCTCCCGTTAGTAGAGACCGGGTTTCTAGTAACAATATCATTATCCCTTAAACTATGTCCCCTCATAGGTTGATTAGCTAGTGGATCCACTTAAGCTAGAAGTTCATGGTTCTACCTTAGGCAAGTAGAACAACCCTTTTCGGTGTGGGAGACACCGGGTGATCATGTTATAGCTCACATGGTCTCTATGTCAGTTAAGACTACTTTTCCCACAACAAGACTAAAAGTGAACTAAGGTTACTCAAGGAGTATCTCATATGTGTTCAAACATTTAAGATGAATTAACTTGCATTGACCATGATGTTATGACTTATGTCTTTAACTCTCTTATATCATGTTTTAATTGTTCAATTGCATGTCATGAAATGAAATGTCCTTCTTAGAAAGTTCTAAATGTTTTATGCATAGCTATTATACTTAGTGCATTTTTGTACTAACAAATACTCTTGCCTACATTTTTTCCAAATGTGGGGTCCGACAGTCAAGGTCACCAGTTTTGTGGCTAAGTGTTGAGTTCGAGATTTCCGAGCTTTAATGAGTCCTCATGCTTCGAGGATGGAGTTTATTGTTTTAGTTTCTTTCTTGTATGCCCTTTTTGGACATGATGTATGGGCTAGAATTTTATTTTATTGTATTAGATGGCTAAGATGAGACATTAGTTTAGACTTCCCCTTTTCTGTAAAACTGTGTTGGACTTAAAGTGTTGTTTTACTCTTTATTGTTCTACTTCTTATGTTATGAAAGCTAAGTGGCTTGTATGGAGTCCTTCGGGGTTCTATACGTCATGTTACATCTAGGGGGTACCCCTAGGTCGTGACACATATTGCCTATATAGAGGTAAAATGTTATTTCTTTCGAAAGGTTTTGCACACTTTTAAAATATTTCATTATATTCATTTAATAAATTTTTAATTTCAACATTCTAGAAAAAATATTTAAGACTACACAATTTCATGAAACTAATACATTACAAATAATTTTAGCTTAAGATCGCTATATTTAAAAATCTCTGTTACTTATTTAAAATCCTTGTTCAGACAATTAAAGCACATAAATTCTAAACGGAAAAATTCATTAGTTATAATTAAATTTTATAAATAACATATGTTGTGTTGTACGTAACACATGTGTGCAAGACAAATATAAACTCATGCAGAAGGACACATGTAATTTTTATTTTTTATTTTTTTTATCAAAAGTGAACAATGATGTGTCGGCTCTGCATAGGATCATTTGAAAATAATAAATGCAATTCTTTGAATTAGAAGATTATTAAAAAAATCATATTTGTTGACTATTTTTGAGAAAAAATACTAATATATAGAAGAGGCTAAGAGCACACAATTGGCCATCAACATGTCAACTTCAACTTTGTGCTTCTTCTTATACAAAGCTACTTGGGTTATTGGTTATAGTATGACATCTCATGTGCATGATCCCAAGATTGAACCTAAGCAACATCATTTTTTTCATTCCTATTTTTATTTTAATTCAGCCAATTTACTCATTTATAACTTTTTGGTGGGGCCTAGTTCAATCCTCTCATTTTATTTTATATGTTCTCATTAATTAAAATGTATGCTTCATCACTTATCTAATTTAGTGTTAATTAAAAAGAAATTTTTTATATTACGTAAATATATTTTGTATTCATATTTTAGTTATTCCATCTTTTATCTTTCAAAAAAACATTTAATTCTTAAATTTCATCGAAAATATTTTGTTTTATATGGTTAAAAATATATTATTATCATCATCCTCATAATTATCATCGTCGTCGTCGTCGTCATCGTCATCATCATTGTCATCGTCGTCGTCGTCATCTATCACGCCCCGAGCCTACACCCTGGACGCGATTGGCACTCAAGAATCATTGTTGGCCCCAAGCGAACTCTTGGCCTGTCTCAGATCTCAGCGGAAGACTTACTCATAATAGATAAACTCAAAAGTAGAAACTTTAACTCAAATGTCTCAAAATAATAAACTCAAAATGTATAAGAATATTCAACTAGCCAAATGAAGGCAACTCGAGTCTCAAACATTAACAATAGAAATGAAAAGGAATCATGAACTACTACTGTCTATCTATGAAGCCTCTAATACTATGACAGATGTCGGGACAAGACCCCCTATCACCCTAAAAAACTAAAATATATTAGGGATCCTTCGAAAGCAAGGATGCTCACCAAACAACTCTAAAACTGCAAATGGTATCAACGAATCGTCTGTTGATGACCTTGATCTCTCGTATCTACATCATGAAAGATGCAGGCCAAATGGAGTCAGTACATGGAATGTATGAGCATGCAAGGGGAAATCTAAAACATGACATAAGCTTGAACTAAAACTGAAGAAACATACTCACCTCATCTCAATTCAAGGATACTCAAAGGTATTCAAGATATTCAAACTCAGAAATACTCAACTCAGTTCAATATAAAAGCAACAATAGAGATGCATTATAAAGAAAGCCTTTAAAACAGTTTATAAAACCTCAATGTATTTAAAACGACAATAATAACTCAGTTTGTATGTAAAGATACAAAAAAACTCAATTTTGGAGATTCTCTAACCGATAGCCATCACTACAAGATATGTGATTCTACAGTGTCTCGCGCACCCTGCCAAAACTGTCCTATACCTTGCCAGAGCATAAGACATCTTCAACAAAGTGGATCCACTAAACTAATGATTAAAAAACAATAAGGAATCATCTAAAAAGTACGATTTTTCTACCCGTGTTGGCTACATGGTTTATGAGAACTTTGAGTTATTTGAACTCCTTCCTATATCGGTGTTCAATACTACTCCCAAAATATAACTCAGCTCGAATGTTTAAAAACATTTCCTCATCCTCAAACTTAGAGATTATTACTCAAAATATAGCTCTTAAAAGAGATAGTACTCAGAACTCCTCATGAACTCATTTGGAAATCCATGTTTCTCCTCATTTTAAATGTAAAAACATTTACTCTTTGGGAATACTTAGTTCTCATATATTCATTTTGAAAAATGAAACTTAACGTTGCTCATCCTCATACTCAAGTACTCAAGTCTTAAAACAAGTTTTAAGATATTGTAAAAGACTTCTCAAAATGACTTGAAAGAACTCTCAAGACTTTACTCTTAACTCAACCTTGAATTTGAATTATGAATTCAAGGGTTATAATTCATGCTATGAAGGATCTCTCAATGTTTAGATGTATTTTAGAGTAGTTAGAATTGGAAAGTAGTGAACGTACACTTTAAAAGAACTTAGATGGAACAAACGACTTAAAAGAGGAGGGGCAGGCGACCCTGTTGCACTGAGTGGCGCGGGACGCCAGCCCCCTGCCCAGAAAACCAGATGAATTTTGTTTCTCGTTTTCTGACCATCAAGAATTAAAATCATTCAACCTCAAGAATGAAATAACGGGTGAAATTTACATGATTGGCGTGTGGCTGAAAGAATCCAACACTATGAAAATTTACATACCTCGATTTGGTGAAACAAATCCTTGATTCGCAAGAAATCTTAATCGTTCTTCCTTTTCTCCTTTTTTTCTCCTCTTATACTCTCTTCTCAAACCCTAAGCGTAATTTAGGATTGTGAAAACTGAACCAAATCATTTTAGACCACTAAAATATTACCAGAAACGTTTAAAGTTGATCGGATAAGAAAAATACCAAAATACCCCTCATTAATTTGGGTAAATTCCCTTAACTGGACAGGCTAACTTCAAATAGGCATATCTCTCTCATTTAAACTCAAAATTTAGAAATATCGGTGGCGTTGGAAAGAGGATTCAAAGACCTTTCATTTGATATATTATAGGTTACCTAAATCATCATGTACTGAAAGTTATGGTCATTTGAAGTTGACCAAAACTCAACAACGTAAGCATAACTTGCCATATTCTCAATCTGACTCTTTCCAAATTAGTTCTTCTAAAAATAGCTCTTTCTAAGACTGAGGTGTTATAATATCTCCCCCTTTGGATCATTCGTCCTCGAATGAGATTAATCTAAGTAGAAATGAAGTTGGAAACATCTACACTCAACTAAAACACCCCACAAGAAATGAATCAAAATTCAACATTTCAACTTAAAGAGTTCCAAGAAAAGAATTAGTACCTTGATTTGGAATTTCTACGGACTCGAAGATATGTGGTATCTTTTCTTCAGATCCTCCTCAACCTCCCAAGTACCTTCTTCAACAAACTGATTCCTCCATAAGACCTTGACTGAAGCTACCTCTTTGGTCCTCAAGTTGTGAACCTGACAATCTAGAATCAGAACGGGTACCTCCTTATAAGATAGGTTGTCCTTAATACAAATATTTTCAATAGGTATTATAAGTAAAGGATCGCCCATACACTTCTTCAACATTGAAATGTGGAATACCAGATGGACTGCTGTTGACTCTAGCGAGGACTAAGCTTCCGCTTCTTTCCAAACCTCATAACACCCTTCATGGGTGAAAACTTCAAGTAAACCCAATCATCCACTTCAAACTCTAAGTCTCTTCTCCTAACATTTGTATAGGATTTCTGACAACTTTGCACCGTTTTCAACCTTTCTTGAATGATCTTCACTTTCTCCATGGCTTGATGAACTAACTCTGGTCCTATCAACCCAGCAGCACCAACATCAAACCATCCAATAGGAGATCTACACCTTCTCCCATAAAAAGCGTCATTATTAAGAGCCATTGGTGCTAGAGTGATAACTATTGTTGTAAGCAAACTCAATGAGAGGTAAGTGCTCATCCCAATTACCCTTCAAATCGATCACACACACCCTCAACATTTCCTGTAGAGTCTGAATTGTGTGCTTTTCTTGACCATCAGTATGAGGATGGAAAGCAGTGTTCCAATTTACCTTCGAACCCAAACCGTCCTAGAAAGACGTCCAAAATTGTGTGGTGAATTGTGCACCTCTATCTGAAATGATGCACATCGGAACTACATGAAGTCTGAATACCACTTGAATATATGATCCGGCATAATTCTCTGTTGCATAGGTAGTCTTTATCGACAAAAAGTGGGTTGATTTAGTCATCCGATCTACAATCACCCAAATCGAATCATATTGCATGCGAGACCGCAAACCCATAATAAAATCCATATGGATCATATCCCACTTCCATTCTAGAATTTCTATATTCTGAGCCATACCATTGATCCTTTAGTGCTCTACCTTAACTTGTTGACAATATGGGCACTTAGAAACGAATTCTGCAATGCACTTTTTCATGCTACTCCACTAATAAACTTCTCTTAAGTCACGATACATTTTCATGGAACCAGGATGGATAGAGTATCTAGAGCTATGAGCTTCCTCCATGATCCTCTCTTGAAGTTCATCCCCCTTTGGCACACACAATCTACCTTGATACCTTAATACACCATCTCCCCCTTGTTCAAAAGCCATCACTTTCTACTTATGGACATTTGCCTTCAATTCAAGCAAAACATGGTATTGGTCTTGTTTCTCTTTTACTTCAGACACTAGTGATGATTCATCCCCATTCATCACCACCACTCCACCTTCATTGAAATCCAACAAACAGACTCCCAAGCATGCAAGTCTGTGCATATCTTTGGCTAACTCTTTCTTGCCTTCCTCAACATTGGGAGTACTACCCATAGACAACCTGCTCAAAGCACCATCAACAACATTAGCCTTACCTGGGTGGTATAGAATACTATGTCATCATCCTTGAGTAACTCTAACCACCTCCTCAGTCTAAGATTAAGCTCTTTATGACTTAATATATACTGAAGACTCTTGCGATCGGTGAACACATCTACATGAACACCATAAAGATAGTGATGCCATATTTTCAAAGCAAATACTACGGCAGCCAACTCTAAGTCATGGGTTGGGTAGTTTTTTTCATGAACTTTCAACTGTCTGGAGGAATAAGCTATAACTTTGTCATTCTACATCAACACACACCCAAGTCCTACTTTGGATGCATCACAGCATACAACAAAGCCATGCGTACCTTCTAGTAAGGTCAGTAATGGGGCAGAAGTCAACCTCTTTTTCAATTCCTGAAAGTTTTTCTTACAAGCTTCAAACCATTGAAACTTCACTATTTTCTGAGTCAACTTGGTCAAAGGGGACTAAATACATGAGAACCCATCTACGAACCTTCTATAATATCTAGCCAACCCTAAGAAACTCCTAATATCATATGGAGATGTGGGTCTAGTCCAATTCTGCACTACCTCTATCTTCTAGGTGTCAACTTTAATTCCATCACCAGAAACAATGTGGCCTAAGAATGCCCTAGACTCAAGCTAAAACTCACACTTAGAGAACTTGGTATACAACTCTCTATCCTTTAGAGTTTGCAGAACTACTCTAAGATGACTAGCACGATCTTCCTCTTTCCTCGAATAGATTAGAATGTCATCAATGAACACGCTAACAAACATATCTAAATAAGGCTAGAATACTCTATTCATAAGGTCCATCAATGTTGTAGGTGCATTAGTTAAACCGAACGACATGACCAGAAACTCATAATAACCATAACGGGTCCTGAAAGCTATCTTTGGATTATCACATTCCCTTACTCTTAACTGATGGTGGCCAGATCTGAGGTCTATCCTAGAGAAACAAGTGGCACCCTGAATTTGATTGAAGAGATCATCAATTCTTGGAAAAGGAAACTCATTTTTTATAGTAACCTTGTTCAACTGACGGTAATCTATACACATTCTAAGAGAACCATCCTTCTTCCTCACAAATAAGACCAGAGCGCCCCGAGGTGAGACACTTGGTCGAATAAAACCTTTCTCTAGGAGATCTTTCAACTCTGCCAGTGCCATCCTATATGGCAGAATAGATATAGGACGAGTATTGGGAAGAATGTCTATATCGAAGCGTATTTCTCTCTCAGGAGGGACTAGGGAAGATCATCTAGAAAGACTTATGGAAACTCTTTTACTTCTAGAACTGACTGAGTAGTAGGTATATCAACACTAGAGTCATTAACTTGGACTAAGTGATAGACACACCCCTTGGAAACTAACTTCCTCGCCTTAAAGTATGAAATAAAATGACCCTTAGGCACTGCTGAACTACTCTTTCACTCTATAATTGGTTCATTAGGAAACTGGAACTTAACAACTCGAGATCTACAATTAACTGAGGCATAACAGGGATAAAGCCACTCCATACCTAGAATGACATCAAAATCTACCATATCTAACTCAATTAAGTCAGCCATGGTACTCTTGTGATTGACGGAAATGGTATAATCATGATAGACTCTCTCCACTAGAATAGACTCATCAACAGGTGTAGAAACACGGAAGGGCTCAATAAGTTTCTTGGGAAGAACATCAAAATTCATTGCAACATAAGGAGTTACAAAGGATAGACTCGCTCCTGAATCTAGCAAAGTATAAACATCAAAGTTAACGACTTGGATCATACCAGTGAGAACATCTGGCGAATACTCTTGCTCTTGACGACTAGTGATAGCATAAAGACGATTTTCTCCTCTGCCTGCCCATGAAGTAGCTCCTCTAGATGCAGCTCTGTCTATTGGAGCAACTGAAGAAGACTAGCTCTACTGCCCCCATTACTAGTACCCTGCATGTTCTTTGGACACTCTCTCATAAAATGACCGTTCTGGCCACACTTGAAGCAATAAGTGGAGCCCTCACAACACATCCTTGAGTGGCTCCTACCACACTTAGCACATGCAGGAGGCTTACTACCCCCTTGTGCCATACTACCTTGAGAATAGGCAGGTTTAGTTCTGAAATTCTAACTATTGTACTCACTCTGGAGTCGCTTTTGTTTTTGTTGGAATGATGACCGGTTGGCATTACTCTTCTGCTGCCCAGACTCATTCACTAATGTCTTAGCCCTCTAATTCTTAAACTCTTATCTATCCCTCAGCTTGTCCTCCTCAACTTGTTGCATATGGATCATTAGTCTTGCTATGTTCATATCCTCTTATGCCTTCCTTGCTTGACAGGCGAGACAACCGAGCGACGAATAAACTCATCCTGCTCCTCATTTCAACAGCCATCTCCGAAGCATAGAGGGAAAGTTGTGTGAACTTTAGACTGTACTCATGAACGCTCAAAGAATCCTTCTTAAGAGTGAGGAACTCTCGTACCTTTGCTTCTCGCAGATCTCAGGGAAAGAAACGCCCCAAGAAAGCCCTCCTCAAACAAATCCCAAGTCATCAATGGTGCACCCTCAGCTCGATTCTTCGTACATTGATCAAACCAGATCCTAGCAGCACCTTTCATTTGGTATGCAGCTAGTTTCACTTTCTCAGCGTCAACAACATGCATGATCTCAAAAACCATACGAAGTTCCTCAACAAAGATTTCTGGATCCTCAGTAACACTTGAACCAGTGAAGCTTGGTGGATTCATCCTTAAGAACTCACGGACTCTAGAAGTATTAGCCACTTCCTGACGATTCTCTCTTTGTTGCCCAGTTTGGTTGGTCACAATTTGGTTCAACATCCAGATGGCCTCACAGAACTCAACATTGGTGACCTCTCCTTGGGGTTGCATTTATGGTGCATTAGGTACCCCTTGTTCCTTTGGTTCAACATTCCTTCTAGCCGGACGACCTCTGACAGCTCTTCGTGGAGGCCTAATATGAAAAACGTGTGCAAGCATGAATTAGAAGAAAATTTTATAGAGATACACTCTATCACATGAAATGAGTATGAAAGAAGTGAGATAGTTCCTAAGTGTCGTAGTCTTCTAATTATAGATGTGGTGCGCTTCACACTGATAACTAGGACTCTACAGACATGGCTTCATAGACTTCCTAGGACTCATGAACTCTGTGATCTGATACCAAGTTTGTCATGCCCCGAGCCTACACCATGGACGTGGTTGGCACATGAGAACCATTGTTATCCCCAAGCGAACCCTTGTCCTGGATTAACTCTTAGCGGAAGACTTAACTTGACAGAATTCTACTTTAAAAGAAAACGGAAAGCTAAAAAATAAATGATAATGTATTATCAATAAACATTCACTGGCCAAACTGGCAACTCAAGTCTCAAACATAACTGAAATGGAAAGACTCAAGAACTAAGATCAACTAACTGTCTCTGAAGCCTCTAAAACTGAGATGGACGTCGGGACAAGACACACGACATCCTAATGAACTAAAATGATAAAGTAA
Organism: Solanum okadae; assembly: GCA_036553675.1. Lineage (NCBI taxonomy): Eukaryota > Viridiplantae > Streptophyta > Magnoliopsida > Solanales > Solanaceae > Solanum > Solanum okadae. The sequence continues at coordinate 8,125,992 of CM071685.1, read as the reverse complement.
TGAAAAAGGGGATCCTCCAAAAGCAAGAAGGCTCACCAACAACTCTGAAACTCAACTGGATCAACGATGCGCTTGATGTTGATCTTGGTTACCTGAATCTGCATCATAAAAAGATGTAGGCCAATTGGCATCAGTACATTGAATGTATGAGGATGCGAGGGGAATACGAAACAAGACATAAACTTGAAAGGAACTGAAATAACATACCTGGGCTCAACTCAACTTAACTCATTTCAATATAAAGCAATAATATGAATGCAATATAAAGAAAAACTTTTAAAACATGGATAACAACTCTGTGTATTAAGAAATACAATAGTAACTCTGTATGTATGCAAACATAAATATAAACTCTGGATGTATATAAAAATACAATTTACTTTTGTGTATATAAGATTACAAAATACTTTTGTGGGAGTTTCTCTAACCGACAACCATCACTTAAGAGTTATTGTGATGATACGACATTTTGCCTCACGCTGCCAAGGCCGTCCTATACCTTGCCGAGGGTATAGAACCTGACTACTAAGTGAATCCACTAGTCTATGCTAAAAAGCAATAAGGAAACATCTAGAAAGTATGACCCTTTTCTACCCATGATGGCTACATGGTTTATGAGGGTTGGTAGTTGTCTAATCTCTACCTCATATCGGTGCTCAATACTACTCCCAAAATATAATACTAGCTCTTATGTTTAAAAACATAACTTTTTTCTTAGTTTGAGATAATTGATCAAAACTTAGCTCCAAGGCTATCTTGGAAAACAAAGTTTCCTTTCTTGCTTAGTTATGAAAGAAGGTTACACTTTACTGAACAACTAGCTCAAAGGTTCTTTAGGAAACCAAAGTTTCCTTTCTTGTTTAAATGTGAAAACATTTTACTCTTTGGGAATACATAGTCCCCATATACTCTTTTGAAAAAATGAGCTTCAATCTTTACTCTTTAGTCAACTCAAAACTCAAGTCTTAAAACAAATTTAAAACATTTGATAAAGACTTTTGGAAAACTCTATGAAATTCTCTTGACTTGACTCTTAACTTTTCTTGGATTGAATTATGGATTCAAGGTTCATGATCTCATGTTTATGGATGATTTCATGATTCTTAGACATACCTTAGAGTATAGAAATCAACTAAAAAACATAGGTACGTTGCAAGGGAACTCGTACGGAAAGAAGTAGGAAAGGGTAGAAGACCTGGCGCTCTGAGTGGCGCGGGGCGCCAGATCCAAAACTACAGAATTGAGGATGGGGAACACTGGCTGGCGCGGCGCCCCATAGCCCAAACTTCAGAACCCCAAGTGGGGAGCTTTGGCTGTGCGACACCCCAAACCCCTGCCCAGAAAATCCCTAATTTTTCTTGCTCGTTTTTCAACTCTAAACCCTCTCAATTCAATTGGTTCTTTCCCCAAACATTTAGATTCTACTACATAACCAAAATATGCAAGAATCTACTCAAAACGACATCTAATTTCATGAATTTAAATCAAGAACTTCTCAACAACTTCAACAATCAAGAACTCAATAGAAACTTCAAGCAAATCCATCAAGAACTCAATTTCTATACTTTCAAGAACATAATTTTGTTGAATAAAATCATGATTGGCGCGTGGGTGAACTAACCCAATGCTATGTAATCTCACATACCTCGTAGGGATCAACCCTTGGCGAAATCCACAAGCAAATCCTCAAGAACGCTACGAATCTAAGCTTTTTCTCCTCTTTTCTCCTCTTCTTTCTCTTCTCTCAAAACCCTAACTTATTTTTATGAAGCCTAAACTGAATCCAATCAGTTTGGAGCCCAACTTAATTACCAAAAACGAATTTAATTAATTGGGTAGTGAAATGACCATAATACACTTCTAAAATCTGGTTGACTTTCCTTATCTAGACAACCCAACTTCAAATGGGCATATCTCTCTCATACAAACTCAAAATTGATCAAACTCAGTGGCATTGGAAAGATAATTAAAAGATATTTCCTACGGTATCTTGTAGAACGCCAAACTCATCTTGAGCTAGGAGTTATGGTCGTTTGAAGTTGACCCAAAACTCATACTTAGCTTAACTTTGTCAAACTTTCCAAATTTGATTATTTCCAAAAACTGTTTCTTTCTAATTCTAAGTGTTTCTAGTAGCGGGGTGTTACATTATCTCCCCCTTGGGAACATTCATCCTCAAATGAGACTACTCTTAGAAGGCTAAGTCTGTAACATCTAACATCTAGCTCAAACACCCAACTAGATACATTCTGCCTGTGAGACCTTGGTAAACTTGTGATAAAATCCATATTGATCATCTCCCACTTCCATTCTGGAAGTTCTATATTCTGAGCCATACCATCGGGCCTCTGGTGCTTTACTTTAACTTGTTGACAATTCGGGCATTTAGCAACGAACTTAGCAATACTTATCTTCATACTATTCCACTAATATACTTCTCTTAAGTCACGATACATCTTTGTGAAACCCGGATGGAGAGAATATCTGGAGCTATGTGCTTTCTCTATGATCCTCTCTTGGAGTTCATTCACCCTTGGTACACACAATTTACCTTGATACCTCAATATACCATCTCCCCCTTGTTCAAAAGCCATTACTTTTTGCTTATGAACATTTTCCTTCAATTGAAGAAAATAGGATCTTGGTGTTGCTTTTCTTTCACTTCTGACACTAATGATGATTCAACCCCATTCATCACTACTACTGCTCCTTCTGTGGAATCTACTAGTCGAACTCCTAATCGTGCAAGTTTATGCACATCTTTTGCTAACTCTTTCTTATCTTCCTCAAAATGGGAGGTACTACCTATAGATAATGTACTCAAGGCATTAGCAACAACATTAGCCTTACCTGGGTGATAAAGAATACTCATGCCAAAAATTTTGAGTAACTCTAACCACCTTCTCTTTCTGAGATTAAGCTTTTTCTTACTAAACACATACTGAAGACTCTTGTGATCAGTGCATACATCTACATGAACACCATACAAATAATGACGCCATATTTTCAAAGAAAATACTACGGCAGCCAACTCTAAGTCATAGGTTGGGTAGTTCTTCTCGTGAACTTTCAACTGTCTAGAGGCGTAAGCTATAACTTTGCCATTCTGCATTAACACACAACCCAAACAAACTCTAGACGCATCACAATATACAACAAAGCCTTGCGTACCTTTTGGTAAGGTCAATACTAAGGCAGAAGTCAACCTCTTTTTCAATTCCTTAAAAAAAAATCACAAGCTTCAGAACATTAAAATTTCACTGTTTTCTTAGTCAACTTGGTTAAAGGAGACGAAATAGATTAGAACCCCTCTACAAACCTTCTATAATATCCAGCCAACCCCAAGAAACTCCTAATATCAGTTGGAGATGTGGGTCTAGGCCAATTTTGCACTGCCTCTATCTTCTAGGTGTCAACTTTAATTCCATCACAAAAAACAAAGTGGCTTAAGAATGCCAAAAACTCAAGCCAAAACTCACACTTAGAGAACTTGGCATACAACTTTCTATCCTTTAGAGTTTGGAGAACTATTTTACAATGACTAGCATGATCTTCATCATTCCTCGAATAGATTAGAATGTCATCAATGAACACGATAACAAACATATCTAAATAAAGCTTGAATACTCTATTCATAAGGTCCATCAACGCTGCAGGTGCATTAGTTAAACCGAACGACATGACCAGAAACTCATAATGACCATAACAGGTCCCGAAAGCTGTCTTTGGAATATCACATTCCCTTACTCTTAACTAATAGTCGCCAGATCTGAGGTCTATCTTAAAGAAACAAGTGGCACCCTAAAGTTAATCGAAGAGATCATCAATTCTCGGAAGAGGATACTTATTTTCTATAGAGACCTTGTTCAACTAACGGTAATCTATACACATTCTAAGAGAACCATCTTTCTTCCTCACAAATAAGATTGGTGTGCCCCAAAGTGAGACACTTAGCCGAATGAAACCTTTCTCTAGGAGATATTTCAACCGTTATTTTAACTCTTTCAACTCTGTTGGTGCCATCCTATATGGCAGAATAGATATAGGATGAGTATTGGGATAAATGTCTATACCGAAGGCTATTTCTATCTCAGGAGGGACTTAGGGAAGATCATCTGGAAAGACTTCTGGAAACTCTTTTACTACTGGAACTGACTGAATAAGAGGTATCTCAACACTAGATTCATTAACTCGAACTAAGTGAGAGACACACCCCTTGAAAACTAACTTCCTCACCTTAGGGTAGGAAATAAAACGACCCTTAGGTACTTATGAACTATTCTTCCACTCTATAACTGGTTCATTAGGAAATTGAAACTTAACAACTCGAGTTCTACAATTAACTAAGGCATAACAGGCATGAAGCCAATCCATACCTAGAATGACATCAAAATCTACCATATCTAACTCAACTAAGTCAGCCATGGTACTCTTGTGATTGACGGAAATGGTACAATCACGATAGACTCTCTCTGCTAGAATACACTCATCAACAGGTGTAGAAACATTGAAGGGCTCAATAAGTTTCTCAGGAAAAACATCAAAACTAATAGCAACATAAGGAGTTACAAAGGATAAACTCGCTCCTGGATCTAGCACAGCATAAACATCAAATTTTAAAGACTTGGATCATACCAGTGACAACATCTGGCGAATTCTCTTGCTCTTGGTGACTAGTGATAGCATAAAGACGGTTTCCTCCTCCGCCTTCCCCTGAAGTAGCTCCTCTAGATGCAGCTCTGTCTGGTGGAGCAACTGAAGAAGACTAGGCTCCAATTGCCCCTATTACCATTACCCTGCCTATTCTTTGGACACTCTCATATAAAATGACCATTCTAGCCACACTTGAAGCAACCAGTGGAGCCATCACGACACATCCCTGAGTGGCTCCTACCACACTTAGCATATGCAGGAGGCTTACTACCCCTTTGTGCCATACTACCTTGAGAATAGACAGGTTTAGCTCTGAAATTCTAACTATTGTACTCACCTTTGTTATTTGGTGCAGGTGCACTAGCAGTTGATGAAGCAGGTCACTTTTGTTTCTGTTGGAAGGATGACCGGTTTGCATTACTCTTCTGCTGCCCGAACTAATTATGTGATGTCTTAGCCCTTTTATTTTTAAGCTCTTCTCTATCCCTCAGTTTGTCCTCCTCAACTTGTTGCACATGAATCATTAGCCTTGCTATGTCCATATCCCCTTTCGGCAAAGCTGTCTTGCCTTCCATGCTTGACAGGAGAGACAACCCAATGACGAATAAACTAATCATGCTCCTAATGTCAGCAACCATCTCCGGAGCATAGCGGGAAAGTTGTGTGAACTTCAAATTGTACTCATGAACACTCAAAGAATCCTTCTTAAGAGTGAGGAAGTCTCGTACCTTTGCTTCTCTCAGTTCTCAGGGAAAGAAACGCCCCAAGAAGGCCTCCTCAAACAAATCCCAAGTCACAAGTGGTGAACCCTCAGCTCGATTCTTCTTCCATTGATCAAACCAGATCCTAGCAACACCCTTCATTTGGTATGCAGCTAGTTCCACCCTCTCAGCGTCATCAAAATGCATGATCTTAAAAACCTTCTAAAGTTCCTGGACAAAGTTTTCTCGATCCTCAGTAACACTTGAACCAGTGAATTCATCCTTAAGAACTCATGAACTCTAGAAGTATCAGCCACTTCTTGATGATTCTCTCTCTGTTGCCCAGCTTGGTTGGTCACAACTTGGCTCAACATCCGGATGGCCTCATGGAACTCAGCATTGGTGACCTCTCTTTGGGGTTGCACTTCTGGTGCTTTAGGTACCCCTTGTTCCTTTGGCTCAACATTCCATCTGGTCGGACGACCTCTAACAGCTCTTCGTAGAGGCATGATCTGAACGACACGCGCAAGCACAAATTAGAAGAAAATTTTATAGATATACACTCTATCACACAAAATGAGTATGAAAGAAGTGAGATAGTTCCTAAGTGTCGTAGCCTCCTAATTATAGATGTGGCGCGCTTCACACCGATAACTAGGACTCTACAGACATGGCTTCATAGACATCTTAGGACTCTTGAACTTTGTGATGTCATACCAAGTTTGTCACACCCTGAGCCTACACCCCTGACGTGGCTGGCACTTGAGAACCATTGCTGACCCCAAGCAAACCCTTGGCCTAGCTTAACTCTTAGCGGAAGATTTAATTCAACATAAATGTACTTTAAAAGTAAACTGAAAGCTCAAAAATAACTGAGAATGTATTATAAATAAACATTTACTGGTCAAAGTGGCAACTCAAGCCTCAAATATAACTGAAATGGAAAGGCTCAAGAACCAACATCAACTAACTGTCTATGAAGCCTCTAAAAACTGAGATGGACGTTGGGACAAGACCCTAGACACACTAATGAACTAAAATGATAAAGCAATGAAAAAGGGGATCCTCCGGAAGCAAGGAGGCTCACCAACAACTTTGAAACTCAACTGGATCAACGATGCGCTAGATGTTGATCATGGTTACCTGAATCTGTATCATAAAAAGATGCAAGCCAACTGGCATCAGTACATTGAATATACGAGCATGCGAAGGGAGTACTAAACAATACATAACCTTGAAAAGAACTAAAAGAACATACTTGGTGTAACGACCCGGAAAATGATAGAGTGAAACTAGAGCCTCACATGTGAGTTTGGAGTCGAGAACTTAATGAAATGATTATATTTGAATTTGACCCAAAAAGTTCTTAAAAATGTGCTTCGGAAGTTACCGGAAACTTGTTTAGCTGTATATAAAAAGATCCGTTTCGTTTTTCGAAAATCCGACTTCATATTCTTGTTTAGGGGGTCAAATTGAGTGGGAAATGGGTCTAACCCAAATTTTAGAGCAACCGTATCAAAATCCGAAATTTCCAAGTGAAGCCTTTTTCGAGGGTCTACTTTGGAGGGTCATATCTCCTAGCACAAAAATTATTTGGGTGGCCAATAATATATCCATGGAAAGCCCTTTGAGTTATCTACCTAACGCACTTCGTTTCATCTCATTCGGAGTTTGGACGAAGAAGTTATGCCCATTTTCGTAAAATCTGTTCGGCAGGAAAATGCAATTTCCAGTAGGCGTGGTTACTGTTCACCCGCCTCATTTTTTTTTCTAAGTCTTGGACCATTCTTCCAAATGACATATATTATTTCCTAGATACCATAAGTTCAATTCCCATCCATAAAACATTTCGCTCTCTACAATCCTCCATTAAGAAGAAGAAGAAGTGGGAGCTAGGGCTTTGGATTCAAGGCTTTCTTCATCAAATTTCGTGGGAGATCATAGCAAAGGTATGGTGGTCTTGATCCTTGTCTAAATTTCCATTCAAGGAGCCAAATCCAAAGTTATTTCAAAGTATGAAAAATCTAGGTTTTCACTCAATCTCATGGGTTCTTCCACCAAATGGTTTTAAAAGGTTTCTAATGGCACTTTATGGTTATATTGTTGGTGTATTGACGATTTAAGATGAAAATACTCCATGAACCCATGATTTCTCTTTATTCCTAGTTTATGCCTTTATGAAGTGGGTTGCTAGATAATGAATGTATATGAATCAAACTTGTTTAAAGGTCTTTAGATTGTTGAAGTATGTCATTACCCATGCTTATTTTATGGTGTATTGTTGGTGTATGGGTATGTGAGGCTTAGGGCCTTAAAGGCATAGTATGAGAAATTGGAGTGTTATCATGACATTATATGAATGAGAATTCAATGAAGATAATGTGATCATGTTATGAACGTAAAGGTGTTGCTATTGAAAGATTATTTCTCAATTTGACACTCATGAATGTTGATGATAGAATATGAATGATTCTTCAATATAAAGTATACCTTGAATTGGTAGGGCTTATGCATCATTTTCTTGTATAAATGATTATATTGTTGATTGTTGAATCCTCGGATCGGTAGGCTAGTGGCACCCTTCCACACGAGCTTATAATGAACCTTGGAATCGGTAGGCCTATGGCACCTTTCCATGAAGGTTAATGATGAGACTTGAACCGGTAGGCCCATGGCATCCTTTCAAGAGGAGTTAATGAGCTTTCCTAAATGAACCTTGAAACGGTAGGCTTAAAGCACCCTTTCACGTGTTAATAAATGTAATTTGGAGTTGGTAGGCCAATGGCACCTCTCATATGTGATAATGTCAATGTAACGAACTATTCTATGGGAATGTTGGCTAAGCACCGAGTGGATTTGGTTAGATGGAAACTCCCCCAATAGTTAGGCATGAGTTTCAATGATCGTCTACCTTATCCCATAAACTATGTGCCCGCATAGGTAGCTAGTGGATCCATTAAGCTATATACCGGTCTTCCTTAGGCAAGTAGACCACCTCTTTACGGTGTGGGGACTTATGACACCGGATTCCATGACAAGCTCTCATGGTCTATGTCGGTTAAACGCTTACTTCCCATCATGCGAGATTTCATTATGATTTCTTGATAGGTTCTACAAAGTGTAGGTAGTAGTATGGGATGCTACCTATACATTGCACGAGTAGGCTTGGAGAGGGTCATAGTGAGTTTCTCTAAATCCTAATGTATGTGATACAATTGTGGCCTAAATGAGGTTATTAAAGAATGTTGGCTCTCAAATGCTTAATATGAGATGCATGCTATACTTGGGTTATATTACGAGTTATCTTCCCTTGTCATGTCTTAATTAATGATATACCTCTTATGTATGAATATGGTGCAAAGGTGAAAGAAAGGAATGATAAGTTACCTTAAGTGACCTTAATGTGGTGCCTTAGTATGGATGGTGGTATGGGACGCCATCCATACATTGCACGAGGTATAGCATAAGGGTTTCTTGAGGTGAAGGTCCAAGGTAAAGGTTTTCATGTTGAAATTGTTTAAAGGTAATATTATGACTTACTTGATGTTTATGCTTGTATTGTATGCAACTATTCATGGTACTTCAAAAAGTGGCATAATGCATGGTTTCTAACCAAAATGTCCCTTTTAAAGCATGTTTTGCATGGTCATCATACTTAGTACATTTTGTGTACTAACTCATATTCTTCATATTTTTACTATAAGTGTAGGTTCCGGCAAGTGATCCCTCCTAACTAGTTTGAAGTGTTGGATTGCTTTCCTCCAAGACTTGGTATGTCCTCATGGATTCGAGGATAAGACTTTTAAGTTCCTTTGTTCTTGTAATAGACTTAATAGACTTTTTTTTATTGTAAAGGGCCGTGTCCCTACTTATGTTTTGTGACTGTGTCTAAGATGGCCATGTGAGACTTAGACTTCCGTTGTGTGTTTTTAAAGTTGTTTTAATGAAGTTTAAATGTGTGGATGTAAATAAGTTTTTTATTATTATTCCGCACTATTTTCTTTTTTGAATGCAATGAATGACTATGTGGCTCGTATAAGACCCCTTCGGGGTCGAATACGCCATGTTACGACTAGGGGGTACTCTCGGGTCGTGACACTTGGGCTCAACTCAACTTAACTCATTTCAATATAAAGCAATAATATGAATGCAATATAAAGAAAAACTTTTAAAACATGGAATAACAACTCTGTGTGTTTAGAAATACAATAGTAACTCTATATGTATGCAAAGATACAATATAAACTCTGGATGTATATAAAAATACAATTTACTTCTGTGTATATGAGAATAAAAAATACTTCTGCGAGAGTTTCTATAACCGACAACCATCACCTAAGAGCTATTGTGATGATACGAAATTTTACTTCACACTGCCAGGGGGCTATCATATACCTTCTCGGGGGTATAGAACCTGACTAATAGGTGGATCCACTAGTCTATGCTAAAAATCACTAAGGAATCATCTAAAAAGTATCACTCTTTTCTACCTATGATGGCTACATGGTTTTTGGGGACTCGGAGTTGTCTGAACTCTCCCCTAAATCAGTGCTCAATACTACTCCCAAAATATAATACTGGCTCTTATGTTTAAAAACATAACTTCTTTCTGTGGTTTGAGTCAATTGCTCAAAACTTAGCTCAAAGGCTATCTTGGAAAACAAAGTTTCTTCTCTTGCTTAGTTGTGAAAGCATTTACTCTTTACTAAAAAACTAGCGCAAAGGCTTTTTTGGGAATCAAAGTTTCCTTTCTTGTTTAAATGTGAAAACATTTTACTCTTTGGGAATACATAGTCCCCATATACTCTTTTGAAGAAATGAACTTCAATCTTTACTCTTTACTCAACTCAAAACTCAAGTCTTAAAACAAAGTTAAAATATTTGGAAAAGACTTTTAGAAAACTCTATGAACTTCTCTTGACTTGACTCTTAACTTTCCTTGAATTGAATTATGGATTCAAGGTTCATGATCTCATGTTTATGGATGATTTCAGAATTCTTAGATGTACCTTAGAGTGTAGAAATTAACTAGAAAACATAGGTACGTTGCAAGGGAACTCGTACGGAATAAAGTGAGAAAGGGTAGAAGACCTGGCGTCCTTGGCGCGCGGGGTGCCAAACCCAAAACTACAAAACTGGGGATGGGGCACACTGGCTGGCATGGTGCCCCTGAGCCCAAACTTCAGAACCCCAAGTGGGGTGCGGCGCCCTAGACCCTTGCCCAGAAAATCCCCGATTTTTTCTTGCTCGTTTTTCAACTCTAAACCCTCTAGATTCAATTGGTTCTTTCCCCCAAACATTTAGATTCGACTACATAACCAAAATATGAAAGAATCTACTAAAAATGACATCTAATTTCATGAATTTAAATCAAGAACTTATCTACAACTTCAACAATCAAGAACCCAATAGAAACTTCAAGCAAATCCATCAAGAACTCAATTTCTATACTTTCAACAACATAATTTCGCTGAATAAAACCATGATTGACGCGTGGGTGAACTAACCCAATGTTATGTGATCTCACATACCTCATAGGGATCAACCCTTGGCGAAATTCACAAGCAAATCTTCAAGAACGCGACGATTCTAAGCTTCTTCTCCTCTTTTCTCCTCTTCTTTCTCTTCTCTCAAAACTCTAACTTATTTTTATGAAGCGTAAACTGAATCCAATCAGTTTAGACCCCAACTTAATTACTAAAAATGAATTTAATTAATTTGGTAGTGAAAAGACCATAATACCCTTCTAAAATCCGGTTTTGTCTTTCCTTATCTAGACAGCCCAAATTCAAATGGGCATATCTCCCTCATAAGAACTCGAAATTGATCAAACTCGGTGGATTTGGAAAGATAATTCAAAGATCATTCCTACGGTATCTTGTAGCACACCTAACTCCTCTTGGTCTAGGAGTTATGGTCGGTTGAAGTTGACCCAAAACTCATACTTAGCTTAACTTTGTCAAACTTTCCAAATTTGATTATTTCCAAAAATGGTTTCTTTCTAATTCTAAGTCTTTCTAGTAACGGGGTGTTACAAAATGTCTAAGAACATTCAACTGTCCAAAAGAAGGCAACTCGAGTCTCAAACATTAACAATGGAAATGAAAAAGACTCATGAACTACTACTGTCTATCTATGAAGCCTCTAATACTATGAGGGATGTGGGGATAAGACCCCTGATCATCCTAACAAAACTGAAATAATAGAAATAAATAAGGGATCCTCCGAAAGTAAGGAGGCTCACCAAAGAACTCTGGAACTGCAAATGGTACCAACGAATCGCTTGTTGATGCTGCATCATGAAAGATGCAGGACAAATGGTGTTAGTACATGGAATGTACGAGCATGCAAGGAGAAATCCAAAATATGACATAAGCTTGAACTGGAACTGAAGAAACATACTCACCACATCTCAACTCAAGGATACTCAAAGGTATTCAAGATACTCAAACTCAGAAATACTCAACTTAGTTCAATATAAAAGCAACAATAGAGATGCATTATAAAGAAAGTTTTTAAAACAGTAGATAACAACTCAATGTATTTAAAAATACAATAATAACTCAGTTTGTATGTAAAGATACAAAATAACTCAATTTGGGAAATTCTCTAACCAACAACCATCACTATGAACTAGGTGAGCTGCCAGAACTGTCCTATACCTTGACGGAGTATAATACATCCTCAACTAAGTGGATCCACTATGCTCATGCTTAAAAAGCAATAAGGAATCATCTAAAAGTATGACCCTTTTTACCCACGTTGGCTACATGATTTATGATAACTTTGAGTTATTTGAACTCATTCTCATATCAGCGCTCAATACTACTCGCAAAATATAACTCAGCTCATATGTTTAAAAACATTTCTTCATCCTCAAACTTTGAGATTATTACTTAAAAGATTTCTCTTAAAAGAGATAGTACTCAGAACTCCTCATGAATTCATTTGGAAATCAATGTTTTCCCTCATGTTAAATGTAAAAAAAATTACTCTTTGGGAATACTTAGTTCCCATATATTCATTTTTAAAAATGAAACTCAACTCTACGCATCCCCATACGCAAGTACTCAAGTCTTAAAACAAGTTCTAAGAGATTGTAAAAGACTTCTCAAAATGACTCGAAAGAACTCTGAAGACTTTACTTTTAGCTCTACCTTGAATTTGAATTATGAATTCAAGGGTTATAATTAATGTTATGAAGGATCTCTAGATATTTAGATGTATTTTAGAGTACTTAGAATCAGAAAGGAGTGAGGTACAATTTAAAAGAATTTAGACGGAGCAAACGACTGAAAACAAGACGGGGCAGGCGACCCTGGCGCACTGAGTAGCGTGGGGTGCCAGCCCCTAAACTTCAGAAGCGACTTCCTGGCGCACTGCTGACGCGGAGCGCCTGACCCTTGCCCAGAAAACCCGACGAATTTTGTTTCTCGTTTTCTGACCCTAATTCGCCTAGAATCGATTGTTTTCCTCAAATTTTCCTTAGATTCAATTACCCAATACAGGTACACAAGAATCTACTCACTTTTCCTTAATAACAACCCTCAACAATCGAAATCCTCACCTCAAAATTCACCAAACTCCATAAACCAAGCATGAAAAACAAAATCTCAACAACACCCATCAAGAATTCAAATCATTCAACCTCAAGAATGAAATTACGGGTGAAATTTACATGATTGGTATGTGGGTGAATGAGCCCAACACTATGAAAACTTTCATACCTCGATTTGGAAAAACAAATCCTCGATTCGCAAGAAATCTTGACCGTTCTTCCTTTTCCCCTGTTTTCTCCTCTTGAATTCTCTTCTAAAATCCTAAGCGTAATTTAGGATTGTGATAACTGACCCAAATCAGTTTAGACCCCTAAAATATTACCAAAAATGTTTAAAGCTGATGGGGTAAGAAAAAGACCAAAATACCCCTCATTAATTCGGGTAAATTTCCTTAATTGGACAGGCTGACTTCAAACGGGTATATCTACCTCATCCGAACTCGAAATTTAGAAAACTCGGTGGCGTTGGAAAGAGAATTCAAAGACCTTTCATTTGATTCTTATGGGCCATCTAACGCATCCTATATTGAATGTTATGGTCATTTGAAGTTGACCCAAAACTCACAACATAAGCATAACTTGCCAAATTCTCAATTTGACTCTTTCCAAATTAGTTCTTTCTAAAAATAGCTTGTTCTAGACCGAGGTGTTACATCATCATCATCATCATCATCGTCATCGTTATTGTTATTGTTATTGTTGGTATATCATGTTATTGTTATTATTATTGTTATTGTTATTGTTATTGTGTTTGTGTTTGTTGTCATTGTTGTTGTTGTTGTTGTTATAATTATAATTATTATTGTTATTGTTATTGTTGTTATGACAACATTATTATGTCTATGAAGTAATATTTTTAGCGACGAGATGAAAGTAGTGATAACATTATTATGTCTATGAAGGTGATATTTTTAGCGACAAGATGAAAGTTTTGGCTACAAATTTAAAATTGTCGCTTATTTATTTATTTAGCGATGAAACATTTTTTTGGTATATAAAAGGACGCTACAATGACAAAATTATGATTGTTCAACTTAAACTTTAAAGATATTAGATATCGTCACTAATTAAACTAAATAGTCAGTAACATGTGGTTTCATCAGTATTAGTAACCATTTTAGCTAGTGACAAAAACATACAATCTACTATAAAATCTTATATTTTATATGATAAACAAATTTGTCACAAATACTATGCATTTAGAGATGAAAAAAAAACCATAGTTAATATTTGATATAGAAATTTGCCGCCTGGAATACAAGTAAAACTTAATACAATAAATCACTAAGGTTTTGGCTCATAATTTAACAAATTGATATATTAGCATGTTTGTTCAAACTCTTGGCACTTTAAAAATACTTATTTTAAAAAAAGGATATGTTTGATCAAGTTTTAGAAGAAAATAAACTTTTATTCAAAAGCATTTTTTATTTTTTTTGAAAAAATACACTTTTAGAAGCATTTTGAAAATTTTAGTCAAACACTTATTGTTGCTCAAAATGTTTTTAAAATTTATTCGTGAACATTTCTTGACCAATTCTATGAGGCTGCCTAGTTTTAAAAAATTTCCCATCACAGACAATTACAAATTAAATGTACTTTTTAATTATTATTTTTATAAACACTAAGCCAATAATTGGAGCTAGTATTAGATGGAAGCTTAAATACAGTTTTCCTTCCATTGCTTCGCAAGTCTCACGGGGTGCAGTCATACATTAATTATTTTAGAAAAGTTAGGCAAAAGATTAATTTTGTTTAGGCTCTAAACTAGTACAAGGTACATTGTATACTATAATAAACTAGATAATACATTATCCTAACATCACATCATAATATTTAATAACAATTACTATTACTTTTGTCTTAATTTATATGACACACTTTTTTTAATCAGCAAAAAAATGACATATTTCCTTTTACAAATATTTAATTATACTATCAATATTTTACCTATGTTCGGCTCCACTAATTTGACAAAGAAGTCTACAAAATTGTACTTTTCTATCAAGTACTTTTCTATTACTTGGTTTGCATTATCACCTAGATCCTTCTACTCATAACTTTACCAAGTGAATACTTAGCTATTAAAACACATTATTTAAAATCCATTTGACCGTTAATCAAACTTACATGATATTATTTGGCTGAATCATATGAAATGCATCAATACATTCGTTTAAAAGCGAGTAAAGACAATAATTTAATTTAAAATATTAAAATTAAAAAGAAACAATATAACAATCAAAATAAAAGAAAAAAGCATCCCATCCCTATCCCCATCTACCATTATGAATAAGCAGAGTCATAGATGAATTATTATTTTGCAAAAGTTAGCCAATAGACTTGTGATTAGGGTCTAAATCGACAAGGTACACTGTACATACACTATATATGATCATTGCTTTCAATTAGTTACCATATATATATGGCAAATTGACAAACACCTTCTTTGGGAATATTTTCATCTTGAAGAAATTTAAATGATATAAAAACCTCTCAGCGCATTTATAAATAAATTACATCCTTAATTCATTGGGTTCAAAACTACTTCACTACATTTTTTTAGTACGAGTAATATATTTTGCAAAAATAAGCTTTGATTGAGGATTAAACCCGCGACCCCAAACACAAAAACCAGATGCTGAACCAAAGCGCCATCAGAATATTATTGTTAAATAGTATCATTTTAGGGAAAAGTCATAAATCCCCCCTTAAACTTGTTCGAAAAGTCGTTTACACCCTTAAACTGTAATGGTGACCTATTACATACCTATACTATTCAAAAGTGAATTTTAATTTTTTTTACCCCTAAAACTGGCGTGGCAAAAAAATAAAACATGGGCGTGTCAGTTTGAAATTAAAGTAAAAAAAATAATTAGAATCATTTTTTCCACCCTCACCCCCACACCTTTTCTTCTTCACACCCCACCCATTGTCCTCTTTTTCTTCATTCTTTATTTTCATCACACTTCTTTATTTTTTATCACAATCTCAAAGCACAATTTTTTTTTAATTCACAATTAGGCTAATCCCTATAGATATATTAGTGAGTAATTATATTTTATCTAGAAAAGTTTCAATTGATTGTTCTATCTATTTCACTTTTTTTTTTTACTTTGTTAAAGAAATTTTGGTTGTTAATCAATTTTTGGGTTTGGTGGTGATAACAACTTTATGGGTTTGGTGGTGATGGATGGCGGGTGGCAAAAATTAAAAGAGGTAAATGAAGGTGGTGAAGAAGAAAAAATCGATATTGATGATGGTGGTGGTGATATTTGGTGGTGGGTGACAAAGAAGAAGAAGAAGAAGAATTGAAGGTGATATAGTGATGGTGAAGAACAAAGAATCGATAGTGAAGGTGGTCGGATATGGTTTTTCCGATGAGAAGAGAATTGAAATGAGTGGATTTAGTGATGAAGAAGATATAATTATTAGAGAATTAAAATAATTAATTAGGGATTAATTAGAGTAAAATATAGCCAACAAAAGAAAAGTTAATTAATAAAGAAAAGAAAATAAAAAAATTATAATTTCTGACATGACGCTGATGTGGCAGCAAGTGTAGTACATCGCATACTGTGAAAGCAGTGTTACACGTCTCAGGGTGGTAATAAATTCACTTTTGAGTAGTAAAGGTGTGTAATAGATCACCATAATAGTTTGAGCGTGTAACTAACTTTTTGGGATAAGTTCAGGGGGAATCTCTTTCTTTTCCCGTCATTTAATTATACATAAACATTTATACATAGTATTAAAATAAAGTAAATTTTTCCAACGAAGGGTGTCGCTTGACACCCCTTCGCCTTATGTGGGTCCGCCCCTACCTTTTTCAAAACGAAGGAAAATATTTTCTGAAAAATGTTAGTTTAGTTTCTCATGTTTCAACACTACCGAAGACCTTTCTCTATCAGAGAATTAAGTTCCTTAAAAATGATTATTTCTCTAGGTAAAAGTGAGAAAAATTAGGTTTAATAAGTGACGTTCCATATTAATTATCTAATACTCACCATCCAATACCCTCCACCCAACAGTGGCGGAGCCACATGTACTTAAGGGGACGGCCAGTAATTTCACAAAGGGTGTCCAGAAATAGCACAACAAAAGTTCTTTTCAAAAAATAGAACTAATGAGATTCAAACATGCAAACACTACCTCATTCCAAGTATCTAAAACCATTGGGCTACAACAACTTGTTGTATTAATAATGTCCAAAATATGTTATTTAATCTTTTCATGTATCATTTTACTTGTACATATGATTTTTTTTTCCCGATGAATTGGACACCTGACAATCATGTAGCTACGCCACTAGACACCCCTTCGTTGAAAAATTATATTGCGTAGCTAGGTAAAAGTCATATTTTATGTTACATATCGACACTCCTTGACTGCTTCGTGAATTTGGTTCTTCATATTTTGATAACCCTTAATAAGAATTTAGGCTCCCGCCACTGCCACCCCACCCCTAACCCTAGCCCCTATCCTCACCACCCCACACTAAATAGCTCACTATGCCAACCTTAATATAGTATTTGATTAGATTATATACAAATTCTTTTGTAATTATTTTTATTTATTTATTTACCAAATATCAGAAAATAAGTAAACACCCACTTATTTTTCCATAAAAATTCCTTCAAACCAAACACACCCTATGTAAATAAATCAGTCATTCCCTACGTTATAGCAATTGCATTATTACACCATGTGGTGGGATTGCCTAACTTTCTAAGCATGCCAATATATATATAGACGATAGTGTACATTCTTATTGGCAAGGTTGAGTTCATTTTGAGACATAAAAAGGTATACATATATTAAAAAAAATTGTCATAGTTTGCCAAATATATATAGACGATAATGTACATTCTTATTGGCATTATTCTATTTGTTAATTTCCCTAACACACTTGACTTGTTTTATGTTCTCAGGTGGGATAATGGTGGCAACAAGATCCTTCAAACTTGTAATTTTGTTACTCCTTTGTTCATTGACCGTTTTATTAGCAGAAAGTGCACCTAATCAACAAAAGGACACATAATTATGATGAATACTTTGTTGAGAAAACAATCCTTAAGAATGCTGTGTCTAAAGGAGCAGGTAAATTCCTTCACTTATACAACTCAAAGCCAAGGCGAAGTCAGAATTTTATAATGATGATTTCAAGTATTAATAATTGGGTTCTTAACTTAATATTTGTAAGTATTTAATAAACTTTTTAATATAAGTACACTATTTAAGCAAAAGTTATTGAGTTTAGCCGAACTGATCATAGACTTCATACAATCGTATGTGCAAGAAATTATGTTTAGTGTAAGGTGCAAGACGAAAATTTCCAAGTATAAAATTTTTGTTTACTCACTTTAAATTGAGTATCCCCTGATCCAATTTTACATATTCATACGATTGAGTAACGTTAATGACTTATTTTACATCATAAATTTCATTTTTTTTTTAACTTGATGTTGAGTCAAACAATATCACATAAAATAAGACAGACGAAAATAATATTCTCCGGACCTACCTATATCATATTTCATAAGTCTCTTCTAGTAGTGTTGTAACCTCATTTAGATGCAGTCTGCTTGGATGGAAGCCCACCAGCATATTACATGGATAGAGGATTTGGAGATTCACCTATCTGTAAGTTTCGGAGGATTAATGATTGTCTATTTATTAACTCAGTCTATTTTGATAGCACAATTCCAACGGTTAAACAAATCTCAAGATTTGTCTTAATTATATACAAATACTTTTATGATAATACTCGAGCCATACGTAATACTTTGTTGTTATTAGGGAGGAGGATGGTGTAGAGATGTGATAGAGTGCCAAAATCGTTCAACTACTTCTTTTGGTTCTTCAAAACATATGCTTCCATTCAAATTTAGAGGTCACTTCAGCAACAATAAAAATGCTAATCCAGGTAATTAAACACTAACTCTTTTTTTTTTTTTTAATCTGTGAAATTTTTGGTTACAAAATTAGAATAAATTAATTAATTACTCACTAATAATTGCCTTTACAATGTAAACCATGCAGATTTGTTCAACTGGAACAAAGTTATGGTTGTATATTGTGATGGAGGAGCATTCACTGGAGATGTTGAAACAGTTGATCCTGTATGTTATTATAAAGCAACATAATCTTATAATTTTGTTCATATTAATTACCATATGGTTTTATTTTTTTGTTGTGAAAAAAATTGGGGCGGGGGTAGGTTAATAACTTAATACTCAACGCTTTTTGTCACGTTTTCATGTTTCAATTGAACATTCCAGTTTTCTATACCAAACATATGCGATCCAATCAGTATGATTCATCACACAAGTACTATGGGATTTGAGTATATTTCTTTCATTTTTGAATTAGCTTGTGACAAGTCCTAGTATTAATATGAGTTTGTTGACCACGTAAAGGCGGTCCATCAAGATGATGAATTCCACAATAACATACTATTGTTCACTATAAGAATTTAGAGGTTATAAAAGGTTCAATTTACGTACTTAATTACTTCTCTTTTTTTTTTGTCTTTTTTAGGCTACCAATCTTCACTTTAGAGGTGCAAGATTTTTCTGCAGTTATGGAGGATTTGTTGTCAAAAGGATTAAAAGATGCCAAAAATGTATGTCAACTTACTTTACTTATTACACAAAGTATAAATAACTATGTCGCTTAGACTCTTCAAAAATATCGACCAACATGTATTGTCAAATACGGTAATAGAAGTTTAATTTATTGTACTATACTAGGCCCTTCTTATTGGAAGTTCTGCTGGGGAATATCCAGCAATGTTATATTGTGATCGCTTCAGCAAACTATTGCCTAATACTCCGCCATTAAAATGCTTGACCGATAGTGGCTATTTCATCGATGTGTAAGACATTTTTATCGTGTTATATGATCAATTTTTGAAGATGATTCATATGTTGTAAGAATCACATTATACAATTTGTTCTGTTTTCTCAGCAACAAGAATCTTCAGAAGGGAAAAGGCTTCGAAACAATCTATAAAGCACTTGTTACATTACATGTACATAATCTCCTTTTGTATTTCTTCTTGTTTCATTTTATGTTACTCAAACAAAGGTGTCAAATGAACAAGTCAAAAATAAATTGATGAGTTCATATATGCCGGGGTCTGCCAAAGCACTACCAAAATCCTGCACTTCAAGAATGAAGCCAGAATTGATACAAATTGTTACTACATTATTTTTTCTTCTTGTGGATTAATGTTGATATTATTACTGAAAATCGTCGCGATACATTTTTGCAGTGTTTCTTCCCACAAAACATGCAACAATATATCAAAACACCACTTTATACAATCATGTCACCATTCGATATAGTTCAAGTAATTATATTATATATATTTGTCATGTTTTATTCCCCGAGAGTCAAACTACATGAATTTTGATCAATAAATTGTATTGCAGGTTGGAACTTCATTAGGTGATTATTACAATGCCATTAAACAGAAGAATTGCTCTGCTAATCAAAAGGAAAACCTTAGAGGTTAGATTACAATTTATTTTTTTTCCCAATGTACAAGTTTGTAATTTTCTAATTATTTGAGTTATTTTATTTCAGAACTTAGATTGGAGTTGTTAAGTAAATTGCCCAATGCAAGTGACACAAGATCAAGAGGAGCTTTTAATTTTTATTGACTCTCAGTTTCATCATACTAGACTTCAGAATTACTGGAAGCCACAGAATGTCACGGGTTCGATTCCAGGCAACGACATTTTTTTTATTTGAACCCCCTTGATAGAATTCCTGCCTCCGCCGCTGGCTTTTATTGACTCTCAGTTTCATCATACTAGACTTCAGAATTACTGGAAGCCACAGAATGTCAGTGTGGTGAATAATGTGGTATGACATTATTTAGTCTGTCATCTCAAAAAAGATGTCATGTTTTAAAAAAATAACTCAACTTTCAAAAGCATTTTTTTCTTTCATAAACTTTGTGTCTAGTCTGACGGTGCCATGTAACGCTTATTAATGAAGGTTTTTATGCAGACAATGAGAAAGGCATTTGGAGATTAGTACTTTGACAGGCAATATTATTATCTCATAGACAAGCATGACTTGCCAATCCCATAAAATAAACTCCTTGGATCATGCTGCTGGGGTTTCTTAAACACATGGAAATTGCAAAATGGCATGTAATATATTAAAAAGTTGTGAAATAAAGTATATGTTCAAGTACTTGATACATGTATTTTGCAGCAAGTTTCTAATATATATACTCCATATATGGACGTTCATGTTGAAGGACATCTAATTTTCTCTGTATCGTTCCAATTTTATTGATGTCCCCGAAGGGATGCCTAGTAAGCATGAAAACATAACTTTCATAGATAACAAATTCAACAGATGTTCTTACAATACATACAAGCTAGCTAGAACTTTGTAATTACTACTAGGAGTGGTCTTCCTGTATTTTAATACTTTTCAGTCTTTCAGAAGCTAAACCAAACTTAGTATCATAAGAGTCAGTTTCTCTATTAAGTGCACATTGGACATGAAGCACTTCATCGAGGTCGAAACTGTAGTACATGAAGCTCTCTTTTGAGTTTAACTCCCTGGAACAGGTACTGCATTTGATAACTGCCATCTCACCATCATATGGATACGAATAGAGAAGTTTATAAGAAACTTTCTTGTTTGTGGTAAATATCATGGGAGCACCAGCACAGGAACGATGGAGACTGAATTTACATATAGAGCAACGGTATGTTGTACCTTCTTCATGACCACAAGCTCTGCAATTGGACTTTGGAGGATCGTTATAGCTAGTGAGTATGAGGGGGTGATTTGGGTGAAAATGGTGTTGTATCCTTCGCGGAAGAGTGAAACAAGTCTCGTCGATGAAGTAATTGCATAGCTGGCAAATGTAACCGGATAAAGCCTGGATTGAACATATGCAGCAATTCATGATTGACGCCTCATTCGTTTGTTTAATTGCTTTCAACGGATGGCGGTGGCTGAAGTGTATAACTTCTCCTAGCTTTTCGAGTTTCTGTTGTTGGCCAGAACAACTTTTTTGGAGGAGCAAGGATTTCTGGATTTCAGATAGGAAACTTTGATCCCCTATAACTCCAAGCTCTTCTTCAGCAGCACACTCGAAATGACAGATGTAATCAAACTCGCGATTATAGAAAAGCCAAGTGGATTGCCTATTCATAACTTGGTTACAAATACAACATAACAGGGCTGCCCCTTCACTTTTTAGTGGAAAGGAAGTAAAGAGATCAAGAGGGTATTTTACGTTATGGATCAATTTCGTCGTCACAGAAGCACATTCAAGATGAAGATCAAATTTACACAAATCACAATGATAGTAAAATGAAAACAATGAGTTGTCATAACCACATGCCACACAACAGAACTCGCTTTCCACTTTCGAATGCCAAAGAGAGATTGAAGGAATGGGAAGAAGGGTGAGTGAGTGCATAGGATGAAAATCATGTCGAATTCTTTTAGGAATGTTAGAGCATACCTCATGGAGAAAGTAACGACAACAATCGCAACCATAAGCTACCCCGGAAATTATAATAGTGCACATGTTGCATCTTATAACTTCTGTTCCTTTAAGATGAAATCTTAGCAAAGGATGTCTGTGGCTGAAATGCACCAGATCACCATCACGAACACGAGGAGGGGTTTTTGACACACAACTTTCCTCTTCCTTAGCAATCAATTTAGAACAGCTTGTTATTTCTGTTTGTATGTTTTTGTGCCTCTGCCTAAATCTGTACAGAACAGCTTGTTGGCCTTTTGCTTCATCCAACTTATCTTCAGCATCTGATTTTTCGTTCTTAACGATTTCTATCTCTCTTTTTTTGGGCTGAGACATGTTTTGAGGATGATGAATTAGTAATTGAAGAAGAAATTTGAGCAGACAATAAACCAGAACAATAGTTGGTAGCAATATAGAAAGGCCTAGTAAATAGCTGAATTCCAAGTTGTTATCATCAAAGATCAAACGTAGCATCTTCTTGTCGTCCGGCATCCACTGATATTACTATTGCTAATTGATTATTTTTCTTCAAGAATTGATCATAATCTTTGTAATAGCATAGGACAAATGAAATTATTGAAAAAGCAAAAAGCTAAAGAAGCCAATAAGTCAAAAATGAAAAAGTCCAAAAAGTAGAGAAAACAAAGAAAGATTATTGCTCTACAGTAACTTGCCTTTTGCAAAGAAAAGATATTTCTATACAATTTTGTTCTTAATCTTTTCCTCTCTTGTGTTTCAATAATTCATAGGCCAAAAAGACATTTTAGATGAGAGCTTTGGGTTTTAGAGTAAATTTCTCATATACAAGCTAAGTAAAAGAAAGGTATGAAGTTAAGTCGCTTTTTGTTTTTATATCAATAAAATGTTCGGATAATTTTTACCCCCACCTCATCCGTAATCATCAACCAATAGCACTAACTATCTCTGTCATCATAATCATCACTATCATTACCGTCGTCAACCACCACTTCTTGGAGCAATATATAAAACTAAACAATGATACATTGACATAATAATAATTTATTCATTCATTCATACATACATATTGTAGACACGTAATTTTTGACCGAACCTAAAATTTTATACCATTTTTTTAGAGCTGAAATATTTTTATAAATATAAATTAAATATTTTGACTTTTATCTTATTTTATTAAGTTCATTTTTTTTAAATAAATAAATATATATTTGAAAACAACAAAAATAGAATCACTTTTTAAGGTAAGTTTTATTTTCAATTGTTTAAAAGAAATGAAAGATTACAAAAAAAAAATCTATATTATTTTAAAATTAAGATTTTATAAATAAACTAGTATTTATTTAATTGTTTTTTTTTCTAGCTATTTGACTTTCTCTAATTAGCTTTTACTAATTTAAAATAATTAGTTGATATTTTTTATTATAGTTAATTATTATTCTTTTAAAAAGTAAAATAAAACTAAAAGTAAAGTAAAAAATAATTTACCCCACTTTATCTGCCAACACCCCGACCCCAATTTTCTTTCAAATAACCCCACTTTCCTCTCCAACGACCCCACTTTGCCTTCAAATGACCCCACTTTTCTCTCCAATTACCCCACTTTTCTCCCCAATGACCCCACTTACACACTTTCCCCTCAACTACACACCACCTGCACCTTTAAAACCTATAGAAAATATACCAATAGAGAGACGACACTAGACTCCTATATATATCACAATACATCATCATCATAAGGCATCATCAAATATACGGAATAGGAGTGCACAAAAAAAAAAAAAAAAAGTAATACACTTTAAGTGAAAAAGATTTTTGTTCGTGGATTCAAGTTCGTGGCTCCTTAAAGTTAATTATAATTAACTTTGGAAATCAGTAGATTATAGCAGTTTCTTTTGTTGGATTTAAGTTTTACGAAAAAGTAATTCTAATTCCTTATATAGTTCAATGAAATAATTGTTCTGAATTCGATTATGATGAAGTCCTTAAAATTACATGTATTGTTATATGCCACTATTTTATGACGCATATCATATTGTTGATTGCATGAATTGCTACTGTTTAAATTTGCTCATCGAAATATTTTTACACCTGACTTTAATTTAATCAACTAATTTGATCCAAAGATGGTTGTTGTTTACTCCTAGTTTTATTCCAACATGTTTATGTACATTTATTTGATGGTACAAATTGACAACTTCGTTTATGACTTTAATTTAATTACATGTAAATTGGTTAGAGATTCTGTATTAGTTATCATTTAGAGTTTCTGGATTTTAATAAATAAATAATATTGCCATACTTATGGAGACAATTAATTATTAGAATAATTTTTATCGTATCCGAAATATTAAAAATGGAGGAGATGAACATTAGTTCATTTGAGTGAGTCACTAATTCATCAACGTGAGATAGTTCTTTTATTAGTAATTTAACACTATCATCATTTGGTGAAGGAATATTATTAGAGAAAAAAAAATATAAAAATAAAAGAAAATAGTGCAGAATAGAAAAATGAAGATAATAAAAAAGAAGAAGAGGAATAGATCATTAAAAAGAAAGTAAGAATAAAAATAAAATAAACAAACATTTATTATAAAAAAACAAAAACAGAAGAAACAAAAGATGAAAAGTGATAAAAAGTAATAATAATAAAAAATAAAAAAAAGGTAAAATAAAAAGGGGAAAACAAAACTTAACCAAAAATTTTTTAAATGAAAAAAGAAGAGAAACTTTTTGTTAGACAAAAAAAAAAAAAAAGTAACGGTAAGAAGAAGAAGAAACAGAATGTTTTTTTTTTAAAATAAAATAATAAAATAAAAAATAAAAAATAAAAACTACAAAAAATAACGTGCAAAAAATAGAATAAAAAATAAAAGAAATTTCCAAGAAATTGGTCTTAACCTCTTTAACATTTTCTTTTTCTAAAATTAATCCTAAATCCCATAGAAGTTCACCTCCTATTATAATTCAAATATCTACTCCCACTAAAACGACAATACTAAAATTTCTTGGATTTTAGAAAAATCTAAATAAGATAGTTACAATAAATCAAAGAGGGTGGGATATATGTAAATGTACAGCTACTAAGTACTATATCCAAAAGCTAAGTCAGGCCAAGATATAAGTCAATGAAGCGACCGTGCTAGAACCACGGGACTCGAGGGGTGCCTTATACCTTCCCCTTGGTCAATAGAATTTCTTATCTAGATTTCTAGTTCGCAGACCATTAAAAATTAGAGTAAACTTCCTTTTGATTAGGGGTAAAAATTAGGTGACTTGGAACACCAAAACTCAATTCCAAGTGGCGACTCTGAAATAAAATAATCCCTTTTCGAAACGTCACTTTAATTGGAGAAACTCTATTTTCAAACATTTCGTTTGGGGAAAAATAGGGGTGTGACACATATATTATTAATACATATATTATTAAAGAGAAAAGACATAAATTCCACATTGAACTTGTATCGAAAAGTCACTTACGCGCTTAAACTATCATGATGACCTATTACACACATTTACTATTCAAAAGTGAATTTATTTACCCCTTAAAACTGATGTGGCGAAGAAATAAAAACTAAACGCGTCAGTTAGAAATAAAAATAAAAACAATAATTAGAATCAGCTTTTAACCCCCCCCCCTTCCCTCCTCCACCCCATCCCTACCCCCACACCTCTTCTTCTTCACACCTATTTTTCTTTTTCAACATCTCTTCTTCTTTTTCATATATTTTTTTGTTCATTCTTTATACATCACAATCTCAAAGCACAACTTTTCTTTTTGATCAGCAATTAGGTTAATTTTCATAGATTTGTTAGTGAATAATTGTGTTTTGTGATAATTTTTACTACAGGAAGAATCTAAAAAGAATTTCGGATATACCTAAATAAATAAATCCTTAAGTTATGTTTAGGTGATTTTGGTTGATTGTTTCAATCTTTTCTATTTTTTGACTTCGTTAAAGAAATTTTGGTTGTTAATCAATTTTTGGGTCTGGTTGTAGTTGTAGCTTTATGGGTATGGTGGTTCTGGGTAATGGGTGAAAAAAAGAAGAGGAGATTGAAGGTGGTGAAGAAGATTAATCAATTTTTGAATTTGGTGAAGATGACAAGTTCATGAGTATGGTGGCGTTGGGTAACGATTTTGAAAAAAAATGGAAGTTGAAGATGGCGAAGAACAAAAAAATTATATTGGAAATGATGATGGTGATATTTAGTGGTGGATAGCGAAGAAGAAGAAGATGATGAATTGAAGGTGATATGACTGTGGTGAAGAACAAAGAATCAATAGTGAATAAGGTAGCCGGATATGGTTTATTCCGTGAGATAAGAGATGGAGTGGGTGAGATTTTGTGATGAAGAATGTATAATTATTAGAGAATTTTAATAATTAATTAGAGATTAATTAGTGTAAAATATTGTTAACAAAAGAAAAGTAATTGATAAAAAAAAGAAAAGAAAAAAATATATAAAAAATTGTAATTTCTGACATAGCGCTGATGTGGTGGCGAGTGTATTACACAACACCCCATGAGAGTGGTGTTACACGTTTCAGGGTGGTATTAAATTCACTTTTGAATAGTAAAGGTGTGTAATAGGTCATCATGATAGTTTAAGCATGTAAGTGACTTTTCGATATAAGTTCATGCGGAATTTATGTCTTTTCCCATTATTAAAAGTAGGAAGAATCTAAGTCAAAAATTGAATTACGAAAATACCCCTTACCTATTAATTTATTTTCTTAAAATCATTTTAAAAAATTATTTTTCCATTTAAAATCAACTTCATAACTACACCTCTCATTTTCCTAACTTATCATCATATTATCATAAATAAATAAATAAATAATAATAATAATAATAATAATAATAATAATAAAAAAAAAAAAAAAAAAAAAAAAAAATTATTAAAAGTGGAAAGCTCCAAAATTTGAAGTTGGATTGTCATTTTATCCCTATACTAAATAATAAAGTTATAAAATATTTTATTAATTAAATATTAAATAATAATCATAAATTAATTTGTCATTTTTCCTTCACATATAAAAAAAGAGAAATAAAACTTCTAATAGTAAGTATATATATAAGTGGAACCAAAATATTTTAAAAATTGAATTATCAAAATGTCCATAAAATATTGAAGGACACTAATATCCTCCAATCAAATATTATTCCTACAATAATATTGTATAAGAATATAAATATACACTTAGTTCAATGCAATGGCTATTGAATATATATACACGAAAATACCCATTAATATTTTGCCATTTATTTAACTCCTATTTATGTAATATTGTTTTGCTAAAAAGTAAGTCTATCTTCTAATAAATATAAATAATAATATAGCAAATGAATGAACTAGATAAATTCAAAAGACATGGAGTTATATGTATTCAATTTCTGTAAATGTTTAATCCTCTGATTCCTGCAAAAAGTAAAACATCTCTTCGTAGTAATAAACATAGGGAGAATTTGAAAAGTTACTTGGTATATTCAATGTGGAGTAATTTTTTTTGATCAATTCAATACAATATATTCATTTACTAAATGCTATATATTGTGTATATATAGTGAACACTACTAGAAAATAGGTCTGTTGCAACACAAGAAAATTCATTGCCATAGACTCAAAGAGTGTTGCAATTGCATTATGGCAACGGAAGATGGTGTGTTGCATATAAGCCTGTTGTGATATGTCTATAGTAACGGTTTTCTGGCAACAGTTGTAAACCGTTGCAATACACGATCTATAGCAACAATTATTCTTTAGTCTAGGCCGACACTATTCTATGGTTGCTGCAACGGCTGCGAACCGTTGCAAACAATATATCGCAACAACTTTATTATACAGCTCGGTCTAAGCTATTACAACGGTTCTGCTAACAATATATCGCAACAATGTTATTAAGCTATTGCAATAGACTTTTTTAATGGTTATTGCAGGCTATTGTAGGCATTGTGTATATTCTTTATTTTTGAAATAAACTATAATACAATGATAGAAAATATTAAATCAATATGTACTTCAACTAGTAGCATCCATATATCAAAGATAAAAACACATGATCTTGATTTACAATTCAAGAGTTAACATACATGATGTTCACAAAAATTAAGCCCAAACATAAAAATAGTCCTATAATGTTCAAGAGTTGGCATTCATTTAAGTTCACAAAAATTAGGCCAAAAAGTAAAAATAGTGCTAGAATGTTTGTAGATATATAGATGAACCAATTCTCTTTAAGTAACGTCTTCACTGCTTTCATCCCCGCTTTGCTCATTTTGTTCACCTACAATTTCGAAAGGGTCAATAATTAGGAAAGAGGAAGTTCAAAAATGAAAAGGGAAAAGAAGACACACAACTCCTAATTTTTACTCTTTCTGGACATAACCTATACTACCACATCACTCTTTTTAAAAAAGAAAAATACAAAGTTACTGATATTGTAGTTTGGACGGGAGCAGAGAATTACAAGAATGTGGACTTACCAAAGGAGGACAAACTGTTCAAGAACAACTAGTAGATTAAAGATAAAAGGGGCATGATGAAAATAACTCACAGGAAACCAAGACTCTAAGTGATAGTACTAACATAGAGAAGCTCTAAATGTTCATGAGGAGGAGCCAAACCTATCAGGAAACAACTTGAAAAATATAGCTAAAACAATGTACACGGATGAGGACAGTTTAGCAGCCAGTAAACACTTAGAAGAATTAGCACCAGGTGAAGAAGCTGAGAGGGAACAACTAAGTCAGAAACAAATCAGTTAGCTGACTACATTACAAGCATTGCACTTGAATAAGACAACTCAATCCATTACCACAGTTTTCAAGCTCTCCCCATCAAAGGATGGAAGACATTAAATTTCGATAAATCACAAATTACAATCTTCATAATCAGAACTAGAAATATTACACAGTCATAAACATGATATTTGTTGATCAAAATAGAACAGTTAAACACAAGAGACAGAGCAACAAATAGGGGCTACATGAAGAGACAATACAACAAGAACAAAGTCGGTCACTATACATCAGAAACAAACGATGAACCCAAAGGGAAAAACCAACAAATAGGGTCAGTATATTTTTACTAGAAACCAACAACACCTAAAATCAACCCAGATCTTGAGCACACCTTTTAAAACCTTCTTAGTCAATTGATGTTTTAAGTTTAGTTCAATACTCCTAAACTATGCAAACAACAGTAACACTAATCTCGATAATATCAACTTCGATAAAAATAAAAAGATGATGGCAGTTGTACCAGCAATAATACAAGAAGATTGCAAGTGTAGTAGCACAAGAAAAAGAAGTAGAAGCAGATTAACATAATAGGCCATAAATGAAGATGAACCAAACAAGAAACTGCAAAAGCAGTAGTAGAAGAAAATGAAAAAGAAGGAGGAGGATTCTGACCTTGATTGTTGCTACTGGTAGATGAACGATGGATTGGCCGAATATTTGTTTCTCGTGTTGACGAAGCATCAAGTAATATTGCCAAAACATTAACATCAATTGGTGGGCCTGAACGTTGAAGTTTTGTTATGACATCTTCTACAATTTCTTGTCTCATCGTGGTCTTTTGTTGGTCAAATTGTTCCTTCTGTTCCTCATTTTTTTCCTCCATTCTCAGCATTCTGTCTTCCATCTTTTTCATGAGGTCATTTGTTGCATTTGATGAGGCTTCAAAATTTCCCACTTTCCCTTTCAAAGTAGTTTTTGTAACCCCTCTTCCATATAATCTCAAACGTCCTGGATGATCCGATCCCATGACAGAAGCAAATGCATCAATTGTCTCATTACCATCTTCATTTTGTTGCATTTCAATATTTTCCATCTAAGCCTATAATGCAGTTTTATTATTAAAAAAAAAAAGAGAATTCAAGTACACATATAAAGAGTAAATATGAAAAAACAAATTCAAATCAAACAAAATAAAAATTAGATAGAAATCTCACAATTTTAGTAGTTGTATCTTCATCTGTATTCTTGTATGATCGATTGGGCTTTTTTTTTCTTGTAACCACAAAAAATTCCCTAAGTGATGGAGTATCATTAGTTTCCCTCTCTTTTTCCTGTACACATTAAAAGTGGATATAAAACATCTTTAAAATGCGACATGTTTTTATTCAATGCTATGCAGGAGCTCATACCAAATCATTGCGAACTAAAGCAAAGCTTTTCTTGCCAACAGTATGTGGATTCTTCAACTTTTTCCGATTCTCACTGTTGGCTTTTGACATTTTCTACAAATAGAAGAGAAGTTCCACAATGATCAAGTGATTTTTATAGAAGAGGAAAGCTTTTTTCCAGTGACTAGTGATCCGTAAAAAAAATGAGAGCTCAGTGGTCTCCCAGAAAGAAGAGACACTGCCAGTGATCAGTTACAGAAGAAAAGAGCTCTTTATATAGCTTAAAATATTTTGGAAATGAAGAGCAAAAATAACCACCAAATCAGCTAATCACAATATTCTCTTACTAAAAGAGAAGTAACTCAATACATAAGGAATAAAATTTGACCAAGAAACATGTATTACAGGTTCTCGGATCCAACAAGGACAGAAGGAAAAATGATAATATAAATCCCAACTTACCATAATTGAACCACTACCAAAGTTGTCATATAATTAAACCAAGTAGCAAGGATGGAAAGAAAACAATCGTTTAAGAAAAATATTATATACTCAGAAGTATCAATTTAATAGTGGGATAAAGGTTCAATTACCATATTTAAGAAAGTACTATGACTACCACAGTTAATTATGGGAGTGATCAACTAGAATCAATCACAATATAGAAGTAAAATCAATAACTTTCTTTAATTAATCTAAAATAAAATTGTAAAGAAGTTGGACCCACGAAACACTAAAATGAAGGAGATTTTTTATCTTTTCCTAAGATCGATGAGTCAAATAACTCTTATTTCGTATTACCAACTAGTAAGACTTACCTGAAATTTTTCTGAGTTCCAATATTTAAGAAGTTCCTTAAATTGAGATGTTGGAACATCATCAGGCTTTTTTTTCATCCGAATTTGATCATTAGCGTAGGCATCAAAGTGGTGTGGTTTCAAATCAAACTTACGCCTTCTCCAAGCTTCTTGAATTGTTTTTAAAGTCCATCTATTTCCGATTTCTAGAATATCATATTTCTCCTGAAAATTTGGACATTGAGTTAGTGCAATAAATGTTAAATATATTTAACTTAACAGAGAATTGAAAACTTCAAACCTTGGTATAATCCCACAAATCCTGTTTTGTGTCAAGCAACTTCCAATTTTCTATATCAAGAGGACAAAGGGTCGCATTCCTAGCAAGTGTACCGAGGAAGCTGCTCAACTCTATCAAGACATCATTACTAGGACCAACTGGCTGACCAGCTTTATTCAGTACAATCAGTTTATGATCATGCCTTCCATGTACACATAACATCTTTGTTTGACCTCTTTGTCTTTTTTTAGTGGAAGAGTCTACAATAATACACAAATAAAGATAACCCTTCCAAAGTAGTATTGTAATTTGATTTTATAATTAAAAAAGAAAAGTAATATTATAAATAAAGTATGGATGTTCTTGCCTTGTTCTTCACATTGTTCATTTACTTCAAGAGTAGTAGAATTCAATTGAAGTTGTTCTTCTACTGGTTGCACTACATTGTTAGTTGAGTCAGCTTGTATACGAACTCCTGCCTCTGGATTGTGTGATTCTAGCACATCTTGTTCTTCTATTACATTTGTTAGACGCTGATGCTTTTCGATCAGTAGATCCTTTCTTCTTCTAGCTAGCAACAACTTCTTTTGATTCGCCAAAGATGTGAGTGTTCCAGCTGGAACAGTTGCTCTTGTTTCTTTATTCCTTATTCTTGAAGACTCTCGCTGTTACATGACTACCAAGTATTGCCTGCTGTAAAAATAGAGATATAAAGATAAGGAGTTAGACATCCCAGCAGAATCAAGAAGATAAAGCAGAATCAGTGAAAAGAAGATTACAGTCGCAATAAGACAAACTAGTAAAAAGGAGAAAGGGTGAAGCAGAAATCAGAATCACCACTTCTTGCTACCTGATTCACATAGTCTTTCTAAAGCAAAATCACTCAGCTCGTTTCAGCAAATGAAGCACTAAAGCAATCTCTAATAATATTTAGATAACCCAAAAAGACAGAAGTACACAATAATAATAAAATAGGCAAAATCAACATTCTTTCAATTGACTTTCAAACCAATAGTACATATAAGAAAATACAATAGAGATATATTAACAGAAGTTGAAAAAGCCCTTCGTCAATCATCAGCCACCATCCAATCCCAATCGACATCATCAAAGTCCTCATCTTCTTCTGATGTGTCCATATCTTCTTCCATATATTCTGAATGTTGATCATGAGTTGGCATATCAATGACATCACCAGGTGTGACTTTTTCAAAGCGTTGTGACATTTCCGATAAGGCACAATAAGCATTTGTTCACACTACCCTTTGTTGTCTATAAATAGAGGGATTTCCTCTCATTTTTAAACAACGAAAATTCTGAACTTCTTCTTCTTCTTCTGCACAATTAAATATTCGTGTACTTTGCTCCTATTGACTGGCTTACTGACACCATTGTTTTGTATCAATACGTTGGTGAATTAAATCGTCCATCCTGAGAGGATATAATTCTTTAAACCACAGGTATTAGAGGGGAATAATTTTCTTAAGGGGATACTATGCATTCAGTAGACTCGAGTTTTTCTTTCTATTTCATTCTATTATTGTGTATTCTAATATGTTTTT
Organism: Solanum okadae; assembly: GCA_036553675.1. Taxonomy (NCBI): domain Eukaryota; kingdom Viridiplantae; phylum Streptophyta; class Magnoliopsida; order Solanales; family Solanaceae; genus Solanum; species Solanum okadae. Next base: position 8,092,805 of record CM071685.1, on the reverse strand, counting down.
TTACGGTCATTAATTTATGCTTATGATATTAATATATGTTTTTGAGTACTTGTTTTAAACTCTATTGTTTATGTTTCTGCAAAGTTATTGTCTCCGATTATATTGAACATATACACATATAGTAGGTATATTCATTGTGCCGAAAATATTTATTGTTCTCACTTCCAAGAATTCATGTTTTGATATTCTATATAAAATTTTATAACTTAAAAGTACTATATATAAGCTTACATATTATCTATTTTTACATAGATATGAAGTTTCTCACTTATCAATTAAAGAAATTCATTATGCATGTTCAAAAGTTATAACTGTTTTCATGTTCAAGCGTAATTTATTTTTTTTGAATCTGTTAACAAATATTTGAATTTTTTCGTGAGACATATATCACAATTGTATAATCTATGCAACTTAAACGTGTTCTTTTTCTTACGAAATACCTTTCTGTGTATATATATATATATATATATATATATATATATATATATATATATATATATATATATATTCTTTCTTTCTTATTTATTTTCCTTTTAATGTTGATTAAAGAATCAATGATTTATTATTTCCTGAATAATTCATTCAATAGAGGTTCTTGAGTTATGTGATAATGACAAATAATCAAATTCATGTTCGAATATTGCTAATAGATTTTTAAGAACATGTTTTTTCCATTATTTATAATGTATGGATATTAGTAAAGGATTATTTTCATATTTAATGCAATTATTATTTATGACCGTGCAAAGCGCGGGCAAATTACCTAGTTACAATGAAAATAAAATGGCTAAATGCTTTAATGTTTTTCCTTAAAATAAAATAAAATAAATCGACGCGTCGCCAGGTGCATTCTCACGTACTGCACCATTCAATGTATTGAATTGCTTCCCAGCAACCTTTAGAATGTCAATTAAATAGTTGGCATAATAGATAAATGTGCTCTTTAATTTGATTTCAGTTTATATTTATGGCCTTCAATTTAGGATGTGCATAATTGTAGATACTTAAAGTTATATGAAATTGAATACAATATTTGAATAATAAAAATTGACAGTTTAATGTATGCATGCACTTGACTAGACCTAATATATCATTTGTCATCGACAAACTTTCAGGATTTACAAACAATCCAAGTAACATTCGTGGCGATTGATGAAGTCTTTTGAAGAAATAAAGATTATATATATTCTTTGTACATGGAATGTGTTAGCTCATAATCTATCTAAATTTTCTATTTCATGTGTAAATAAGATTTCTTGGGATTCTACCTTCCCAAGCGTTGTTGTAACTGATGAAATGGTGTCCTATGGACATCTGAAACATATTTTAAAATAATGCAATGAAGTGTTTTTCTGGAAAAAAATATATTTAAAGAAAACAAAATATTTAAGCATATGTTATAGCGATTTTTCTATCGTGTAGAATGATATTTTTAAGTGAGTTGTATTACAAGTATAAATGATAATAAGGTGTTTTATGTTGGATATTCACTTGATGGCACTACACCAAAAGAGACCCTTAGCGGCAATTGATTTTTCTTTTAGTGGCAATAGTTATTGCCACAAATACATTTACCGACATTTGATTAAATGTCATTGGATCCAATGTCGCTAAAGCCTTTAGTGGCATTTGTATCGGGTGCCGGTAAAAACCCTTATTATTGCCGCTAAAAGTAATTACTTTTAGCGGCATTTACTATTGCCATTAAAGCTACTTTAGAAACAAGCATATTTGTGGCATTTAAATTCACCTTAATTCACATATTTAACCCTCTTTTCTAACATCAAAAACAAAATTCACAAGAGAAATAAGTTCGAAGGTAGTAAAAGAAGAATTATCAAACTCAAAACAATGTCATTCACTTAAAATAAGAACAATCTTAATACATTCAATTTCTTATCTTGTAGCGGTAAAAGAAACTATGAATTATCAAAATAGAAAAAATGTGTTCAACAATGGAAAAAATAAGGCAGTTAAGCCAGTGTATGTTCCCTAATGCAAAATGTGACAGCTTTCTGGATCAGTGTGTCATTCCTTGAACAAGCTCGCCATTTGAATGTGTATGCCACTGTACACATATAGCGGTAGATGGTTAGACGACAAAAAATTGACATGCCAATTACATATCTTACTCACTAAGATCTAAGTGACTAAAATTCGAAATAGAGACACAATAGAAAAGCACCACGCCCATGGTCCCGTCATGTACCTAGTTCAGATATAATATTTCATATCACAACTAAGGAATCAACTGATAAGCAACAGCCTCGTTAGCAAGAGGAATAAACTAAAGTAATCCCCTTTTCAAATCCACCAAGCAGTTCATATATATGACGTCCTGGCAAGTCTAAAGTAGTAACACACCAACTCAATCACTAAGGAGTGGATAATTGAACTGAGGATGATGTCAAATATATGTTTGGCTGTGTAACAAACAAGATAAGTAGTACAATACCAACCCTAAAAGGGATTTAAGGCTAAATCTACCCACAGTGCTATTTGTTTCAATGAGCCTTCACATTCTGAACCATACTACCACAATTTGTTCCTAGGTCCAAAATTGCAGCTCTGATTTTTATCCATAATATCACTTGAAACAACACAACTATTCAAATAGTGAATGGAAGAACAACCTACAAGGTTACAACCAGAATATGTCTCGTTAAGGAGCAATTATATTCTGGGTGAAATAGTCTTAGGTGTAGAATGTTTAGATGGCTTCAACTGATCAGTGTTTGTTATTTCTCAGGCCTATGGAGCAGATAGGAAGGAACTCAGAGCTACACTACCCTAAGGGTTGTGTTTGCATTTTTTGATCACCTTTTCATACGCACACGAGATAAGGCTATAAGTACAACAAATAATTGTAATGGTAAAATGATTGGGCTTCATCAAGCATATTGACTGAAATGATTGCCTAGATCTCGTATTCCATCTGCCATAGACGCTTTCTTTCTTTTTACTACGCAAGCAAGCTGGGGAGTGAGGAAAGCAGAAGTGGGACAGGAATAAACCAGTAGCAAGAAAAAGGGTACCAAGCATTCCGGGCATTCCTCTTATTAAAGGAATCGGCCTTTTATGAGATTACTCATAGACCTTACATATTGGAATTTTATATCATTGGTATTCTTTTTCTCTCTTTCTCTCATCCTTCCGTTTATCCACATCTCTTTTGTAGCTAGGCTTTCAACAGCATAAGCCACCTCCCAAGCGGCTTCCCTCTAGTGTCTTTGACTATTGCATGGTTTGGCTTAAATGTAGGAATTTCCTTCCTTGTCAATGTTTCCTTTCTCTATCTGTAAACACTATTCTCGTGTATTTCCCGTTTTCCTCTATTCTTCCATCTTAGATTGTAATAAATTCGGGTGTAGCGCAACTACGGTGTTTTTTCAGCTTGAGTTGTTTTTACATTCAAATCACCATTTTACGTCATTACTTGAGTCGAGGGTTTTGTAAAATAGTCTCTCGACCTCCTTGAGGTAGGATGAGGTCGGGGTACACTCTAACTTTCTCTTACTACACTTGTGAGATTATACTAGGTATCTTGTTATCACCATTTTACCTCGTTTATTCATTAGATCATCTTAACAATGTAAAAAGACGTTAACCTATCTTGGTCCCCTCAGTCATCACTACACCCTAGCAGGGTCCTATCAACTTTTATAAATAACAAAGCACAACCAGTTGTATTAGTAAAGTCTCAAGTTAGAGTAATCTTCTCTCCAAAGTTCTCTCTGAAGAGAACAGAAATGAAACAGATCCAACTAAGCAGCATATAGAAAACGGTAGCACCCGAGCTCAAGCATGTAAAGCTTGATGTATAAGCAGAATATCAACATGAGTAGGCTATATGTCGAAATCATATATCTAAAGATTAGCATGTTTATTAATCACAATAGATAAACAAGAGTCATCGAGCAAGTTGAACGAGCCTTCCCCCATCACAGAACTATCGAAATACAAACTTTCAACATATATTCAACAGAAATTAGTAAATCAAATGAAATCCAGAATGTAAAAAGACCAATAAAATCACAAACCCCAGAATTGAGAAGCATAAAACAAGAATCAATAGCTTGACATTACACATATAACCAAGTAATAGTAGTATTTTTTGGACAGCCAGAGCTAGGTGTTTAAACAGTGGTACTTCCAGCACTATGTTGTTGACATTGGTAGGGAAAATAAGGGCCCACTGAGAAGGAAACTACAACCGAGGTACCTCAAAATAGTCACACCGTTCTACTTAATATTATTTATAGCAAGGATCTACAGATTGCTTACTAATGTCATCATAAATTTGTTTTTTCTCCTGCCATAAGGATATTTCTTTTCTCTATATATGAATTTTAGCTAGTGACCCCGTTCAATGACTTATAATTCTATTTGGTTAAGAGATGTGTGAGAATTGTATGAAATATTTGCCCATATATACACTGATACTTTTCTTATGGCAACATTGAAGGAGGGAGAAGCTGCTGCAAAAGCTAAGGAATCTAAGAAGAGCAATCATGTATTTCTATTTGTCCATCAATAGAAATTTATACTATGTATTTATCTATGTATTATTGATTCTTATATCTATGTATTTATTTTCTCATAATTTATGTCACAGAGTTGGACCGATAAGCTTGAACCCCAAGAAAAGAGAGCAACATTTAGATAACAAGGAAAAAATATAAAAGGCGGGCGGAAAGAGATAGCCAGCAGAACTGGACACAATTCAGACACAAGCAATTAGCACACAAAGGTATGGACTTGATGAGACTCCAATTTTACAATCAGAGCGCGAGTAAATGGATAAGTCAAGCAAGCAGATTTGGTACCTTCACCGTGTATCCATTCTCAAGAACCTTCAACTGATCAAGATCTTCTCCGAGTTACAGGGGTCTTGGTTCTGATTCTGATATGTTTTCAGAAACTTATAATCATAGCTCTGGATATGAAATAAGAGAAAGACAATTGCTCAGTCATACAATATATGAATGGAAAATTGTATTGAAATTATTACACAAATATATTTCTTTCTTCAGTGGCTTCTCCATATCTGAACTTTAAGACTTGTGAGTAGCTGAAAGATTTAGGCTATTATGTATCTGAGATGTGGAAAAATAGGTGGAATTCTTGTAACCTGTACCCAAAGAGAGCTCCAGGGAATTTTTCTACCAAGAATTTCATCCCTGCAAGAAAAGCTACCGCCTAAAATAGAAGCAATCATACAGTTATACTAGTCTGGCATACTATTGAAAGAAAAAAAAGAGCAAAATGTCTAAACCTGCTTTCCCATTTACGAGGAGATCACAACATAAACTTTTGACTCTGACATAGTTTAGTACAACTTCTTTGTATCTCCACCAGTTGTTCCCACTACCAAAGGTACTCCAGCTTTGCTGTATAATTAAGCATTATCTGCAAATTCATGGTGGAAATAAGAACATTGCAATGGCTCATTCCACACCGTCTTCTACCCTCCACTAAAGACATGCGTAAAAGTTATCACAGGAACCTACCTATGCTGGTAAAGCTTATTTATAAGAACTTCAGCATCAAGACTTTTTTCTAACAAAATTAACCAAAATATTCATAATAAAACGGTTCTCCATGTCTGCCTATAATACTTAGCTTCTATTGGCTCCAGTATTATTCGTTTATAGCATAAAGGTTCCAAAACATACTCATAATTTGCTAAGTTACAATGTAGCAGGATATAGCATACAGACTAAAGATAAGCTTCATGTTGGTTTGTTAGCATTTTAATATTAATATTTTAATATATTAATTTGCTTTATTTTGGAGTTAGAAGAATGTTGATTGTTTCAGCAGTAAGTGGGCAGTTTCATTCCTACCTTTGCATACGTTTGTTGACTTTCATTTGCAGAACGTGGGGAGTAATGGCTTTTGGCCGTTGGTGGCACTTAGTGCTGCTTTACTCCATTTGGAGTTACTATCTGTTATGTTACAATTCCAATTCTTGAAGTAGCTCTTAGCCGTTGGTGGCCTTTGCCATTACTTCTCCATTATTCTTTCTCCATTATACCTTGTAACCTATGTAACTCCTAAGACCATTTATCTTCACTATTTACCACTCAATTATCTTCCTATTTATTTCTAGGAAGATTTCTCTTAGTATAAATAGTGGTGGTCTTCATTTGGTTTGGGACACAACACATAAGAAAAAGATAGAGAGGAAAAAGTTTGTCAAAAAGAGAGTTCTTATTAGTTGAAGGGAGGTGTTCTTTTTGTGGAGCTTTGCACTCAACTCTTGTCCAGAGTTGTTGAGTTATATTTTGTGATTAGGCTGTTGTATCCTGGAGGGGACAAGTCAAGAGGACTACTGCTGGACCTGTGAAAACATTTGCTGCAGTGGGCTTGAATCTCCTTAAAGAGAGCTAGATATCCGTGCCTCAGCCTGAAGAGATTTATGTTTCTTCATTTATTTCAATTGTAATCTTGTATTTTTTGTTATCTTGTAAGTTTTTCACTAACACTTCACATTGACATCAAACACGCAATATCAAAACAATAAGATCAATATATCGCGGAATTCAGCGGTTTATCAAGAACAACACAACAGTTCATCAGTTTGCTAAGTTATAATGTACTCCAATGAATAGATGTTTATCAAGCATCTAATCAAATGCATATTCAAATGTACAAAGACAGAAGACATGAAAAAACTGAAAAGTTATAAAAATCTGAATCCACCAGAAGTGATGATAAGGGTAAAAAGAGGAGAAAGATGGAACACCTGTAACACCCAGAGAATTTTTCGAACTAAGACTCGAGCCGTCCTTCATGTGGAGCGAGATTTTTCCGAGGAATAAAATTTCTTGAGTGTTAAGTTAAGGCCCCTAGATGTAGCACATTGAGTTCCAAGAAGAGTGGAATTTGGAAATAGTCATTTTTGGAAAGAATCTGGAAAATTTGGCTAAGTATGGAAAAAAAAGGTGAGTTTTTGGTCAACTTTGAGCAGTCGTAACTCCTAGCTCAGAATGATTTAGGCGAATTTCCAGTTATCTCTAGAAATCCCTTGGAATGATCTTTCCAACGCCACCGAGTTTGCTTGATTCCGAGTTCGTATGAGTGAGTTATGCCCTTTGGAAGTTGGGCTGTTGGCACAGTCTCACAGTCGCACAATGCAGTTTGTTTAGTCCGAAAATTTTAAGGGTATTTTGGTCTTTTCCCTAATCATTTCTTTGGGTTATATTGAGGTGTTAGACTGATGTTTGGATCATTTTTGTCCCATTTTAAAGAGTGAGAGTAAGAGTGAGAGTTAGGGCTTGGAAGATAAGAGAGAAAGAAGAGGAGAAAGAGAAGAAGAAGCTAAGGATCGTCGTGGATTTTCGTCGGGGGTGATCCCTAATCAGGTATGTGAGCTTTTAGTGTGGGTTGATCCTTTCCCCCACACACCAAGCTCCTTTTATTATAGAGAAAAGATTAGATGTGTTTTTGAAGTTGTTGGTTATAGTTGTTGAGGTTATTGGTTATATTTTGTTGAAGTTGTTGGTTGTGGTGTTGATGTTGTTGATTGTATTGTTGAAGTTCTTGTTGATTTGAGGCATGATTTGGGTGGTGTTTTTGAGTTGAATCTATGGTATATTGAGGGTTCTAATGATTCTAAGTGATTTGGGGAAGAAACCATTCGATTTTAGGTGATATAAGGTGAGAAAATGAGAAAATGAGCTTGCTGAAATTTCTGGGTTGGGGGCCTGGCGCGATGCACCTGCCAGAGCGCCCCAAACTCACCTCTGAAGTTTAGGGGCTGGCGCCCCGCGCCACCCATGGCGCCAGTGTCACCTGCCCCAACCAGTTGTCGTCGGTTGCCCCATTTGAGTTCATTTAAAGTGCGCATTCACTCCTTTTCGATTCTAACTACTCTAAGTTACTTCTAAACACCTACAAAGTCATTCCTAACATGATCAAAATCTTGAATTCATAATTCAAGTTCAAGGTAGAATTGAGAGTTATGTTTTGAGAATTCTTTCAAATATTCTAAAGAAATCCCTTTGAGTCTTTGTGAAGAGTCGTCTACAATTTCTAGTAACTTGTTTCAAGACTCGAGCAAGTGAGTAAGAAAATGAGAAGTGTTGTAAACATGAGATCATTACCCTTGAATCCATAATCCAATTCAAGGTGAGTTAGGATCGAAAGTCAAGTGAAGTTAGTTTCAAAGTCAAGTGAAGTTAGTTTCCAAGTCAAGTGAAGTTAGTTTCCAAGTCAAGTGAAGTTAGATTCCAAGTCAAGTGAAGTTAGTTTCCAAGTCAAGTGAAGTTAGTTTCAAAGTCAAGTGAAGTTAGTTTCCAAATCAAGTGAAGTTAGTTTCAAAGTCAAGTGAAGTTAGTTTCCAAGTCAAGTGAAGTTAGTTCCAAGTCAAGTGAAGTTAGTTTCAAAGTCAAGTGAAGTTAGTTTCCAAATCAAGTGAAGTTAGTTTCAAAGTCAAGTGAAGTTAGTTTCCAAGTCAAGTGAAGTCAAGCTTAGAAGTAAGTAAGTCAAAACAAGTCTTTAAGGTTTTTCCAAGAGTCTTCATTGATCGTTTTAACTTCATTTTAAGGCTCAAGTTAAGTAAAGAATGAAGAGTTCCAAGTTAAGTTAAGAGTTTCAAGTCAAGTCAAAGTATCGAGTTTCAAGTTAAGTCAAGAGTAAAGAGTTTCAAGTAAAGTAAAGAGTAAAGAGTTGAGTTCATTTCTCAAAGTTATTAGGGAACTATGTATTCCCAAAGAAGTTTTAAAGAAATGTTTTTACATTTAAACAAGGTTGGAAACTGAGATTTCCAAAGAGCCTTCGAGCTAGTTTTTGAGTAATTATCTCAATCAGCAGGAAAGCATATGTTTTAAAAACATAAGAGCCAGTACATTTTTGGGAGTAGTTTCGAGCACCGAATTGGGGGAGCGTTCAAAGAACCCACAGCCCCCATAGAACCATGTTAGCCACCATGGGTAGAAAAGGATCATACTTTTTAGATGAATCCTTTTCAGATTATACTAGTGGATCCATTAGGCAGTTCAGGTCTTATACCTTTGGCCGGGTATAAGATGCTCTGGCAGCGTGAGGTCGATCGCTGTATCATCACTATAGCTCTTATGTGATAGTTGTCGGTTAGAGAAACTCCCACAGCAGTTATTGTATTTTTATACACAGAAATTATTGTATTTTATATATATCAGTTCAATTGTATTTCTATATACATCTCAGGCTTATTGTATCCTTGTATACACACAGAGTTTATAACATGTTTTAAACAGTCTTTCTTTATATCGCACTTGTTTTAAATTGCCTTATATTGAAAGAAGTCAGTCAGGTTGAGTTGAGTTGAGCTCAGTTATTCAAGAGTCGAGTATCTTTACGTTGAGTATCTATCTTTGAGTTGAGTATATATCTTTGAGTTGAGTATCTGTCTATGAGTCCAGTATCTATCTTCCGAGTTGAGTAAGTTTGAGTAGTTTTGAGTATTCCTTGAGTTGAGAAAGTTTGAACAGAGGTAAGTTATTCAGTTTATTCCAGTTTTTCTTCTAGCCTATGTTGTTTAGCTTTCCAGCTTACATACTCGTACATTCCACGTACTGAGCCATTTGGCCTGCATCTTCTTATGATGCAGACACAGGTATTCAGGATCATCAACAGGAGATTCGTTGATACATCCGGGAGTTCCAGTTAGCTATGACAAGCCTCCTTGCTTTCGGAGGATTTCATTTACCTTTATGTTGTATCAGTTGTTAGGAGGTCGTGGGTCTTGTCCCGGCTTTCATCTTTATCAGTTAGAGGCTTCATAGATAGACAGTAGAGTTTCAGAGGTCTTTTCATTAATTTTGTTAAATGTTTTGAAGACTAAAGTTGCCTTTTATGGCGAGTTGTATATATATTCTATTATACAGAGTTTTCTTTTGAGTTAAAGATTTGTAAAGTTGAGTTTATAAACTCTTATTCAGTTTTAAGCTCTTGTATGCTTAAGTTAGTCTTCCGCTTGGAGTCAGCCAGGATGAGGGTTCGCTTGGGGACCAATAATTGTCTTCGAGTGCCGGCCACGTCCAGGGTGTAGGCTCGGGGCGTGACAACACCTCTTGCCAGTAATTTGTCTCCGGCGAGTGACGAGTGAAATCATCATATCGACCTCTTTGTTACCTCCAGCAATTTGTAAAAAGCGTCATTGCTAAGACTATCCTTTATCGACCTCATTGTTACTGTCTCCACCAGCTGCTTAGCACAAATGTTTGCTCTGAATGGCCTCCCACACTCAATTCATAGCACGGAACCCTAATTATACTTACAAACACGAATTGAAGGAAATTGAGGACTGAAAATACCTAAGGCAGGGATTTGGGGGAACTAATTCGCTTCAGAGAGAGCGCTCAACGAGGGAGAGGCAGAACGAGTGATTTTCATTTTTTCTTAATGATTTGCACTAATAAGGAGTATCTTTTACCTGCAAAAGTATAAATGCCGCTAATAAGTGACTTTAGGTTATAAATTAGCGGCAATTAACTAATTGCCACTGATTAATTGCCACTAAAACCCTATTCTGGTGTAGTGGGGGGGGGGGGAGGTTGGGGTATCCAAGAAACAAACTTGTGTTTCTCATTCCACATTGATATCTGAATTAATTGCATTAGCAACTACTATTGGAAAGGCATCAGAATGACTAAGAAATATATCACTGGATATAGTGTTATGGTCGCAATCTATGCCAACCATTTTCATATTTTGTGATAGCGTGACATGTTTAAGACATATAAGCCTAAGACATGTTTATATAAGAGATAGTTACTTGTGGAACTATAACTATAGTGTATATGAGATCGGATAAGAATTTGATTGATCAACTTCCAAAATCATTAAATAGAGATGTCATGCAACAAACTAGAAGAAATGAGGCTAAAACTCTTAAATCAAACACAAGTAATGAAAAATCAACTTTGAGTTAGTATACACTACAAGCTTCTGTTGTTTAAGCATAAATCTCCTCGTTTATATCCTTGATTTTGGTGTAATAATGTTTAAGTGTGACAAGAGGAATTTAGGAGTTGTTAAGTGCATGTAATAAAATGGGCATAATGACAAATTTCAAAGTGCATACTATTACAAGAAAGAGGGTGAATTAATTCTTAATGAAATTAGTCTTGTGTGGGACTCGTATTTGTCATGAATTGCTTAAATAGAAAGAGAGGTAGCCATAGTTTGAAATTTTTAAAGGCGGCAATGTATTTTATAAGAAGACTTTGATACTAATGACGGTTTGAGAGTAAGGTAAGTGGTTGGTGTGGTTAGGATATTTATTAGTATTAAGAATGATGGCTTTATTATAGTACTGTAGAGTATGTGTGGTTTGATAAAACGGGTATGTGTAAGATTGTAATGGGGATCTGGTTGATTTTGGGTGGCTAAAAATTGAGGGATATAGTCAGATGAATGAAAATATTTTATATGGGAACTATGGAAGAAGTATCTAGTGTTATTCAGCCTTGATTCTGTATATTCTTATGTTGACTACCTACTTTGTTCTAAACATGATTTGGAGTATATTCGTTGCATATACACATGCGTATTTTCATATCTGTGGGTGGATCCCTAGTGGTGGATCGGGTGTACCGATCCTACAATTATCCTCTTGGTAGGATGACATCCTTGGCAGACTTGGTTATTTTGGATATGACATATTTGGTGTTTTCTTGGAGCAGTAAAGTATTCCATTGGTTCTACATGTACCACCTTACTTATGAGAATTTATAGAAGAGCTACCATGGGTATATATCGTTGTCTGGTAGTTTTAATATTCATCTAGTCATCAAGGTCAAGTTCCGGTTAATGTGTGGTCGAATGTGGGGACCATAAAATCTAGTTCTACCATTCTTAAGGGTTGTCTACGATCACATCGATCTACTTATCTAGCATTCTGACGGTGTTGTTAGATATTTTCTATACCTGGGTGTATGCTTGATGGGTGGTTACTTGATCTTCCTTCTTTGGGTTAGATAAGTTTCATCCTCCCTTGATGAGTACCTGATGTCTAAAGATCATATTTTTATAACTTAAATTCCTGAAAATATTGTGTTGTAAAAAGGAAATCTTGATAAGATATGTGATGGTTTGTGCATTATGAAGGTGTTGTGGTTGGTTCAAGTTCACTTTTGGTGGTGGTTGGTTCAAGTTCACTTCTGCTGGTAGCCTGTATCGATTCAAAATGTTATCTTGATTATGTGAGAAAAGATTCATCATGATGGTTGTGTTATGATCCAGTGGGGTTCAATTTAGATTGGATTCATGGGTTAGTCTGTGGTTTGATAATCACTCCTGATTTATAGATCTGTCAAATTATGATTCGAAAGTTCAGTTCTTGATAAGTTGATCTTGATGGAATGACCGGTCCTAAGTATGAGTTCTCTTTGAGAGATTAACATGACTGTGGAAATCTCTTGGTATCGTTCAAGTATTTTACTTTCTTTTACTTTATGGTCGAGGACGAACACGATTTTTAGTGGTGGATAATGTAATGAACTGAAAGGTCATTTTTGAAATTTTTGAACTATTCATTTAACTTTAGTTAATTAATTAGCGAAATTTTTTTAGAGAATTAATTTAATTGATGACTAATGGGCTAAGTTTATAATTTAATAAAATCCTATACCACTTGACCATGGGTTAAAGTGAATTAATTTAGTTGAGATTTAATATAGGAAAAATCACGCCACATGTATATTTAAGGGACAATATTACAGGTTTTAAATTTACTTTTAAAATATTCTTGCTTATAACAATTTAATTACGGGTTATAACAGATCACCTTTTATTTATAAATCAATTTAAGTTTACTTTATTAAATAATTAGTCGTATAATTTTATATTTATTATTAAATAATATAAATAAAGAATCTACCATAATTATCTCTTACACATTTTTAGAGATTTTACCTTGATTCTTGTTCCTTTTTTAACTTTACACGTCAAACCCACACTCCTCATGTTACCACACTTGTTCTAGTCAGCACCCCACCACCCCATGTTCAAAAATTACCAATTCTTCTTTCACCTATTCAATCATCTTCCATAGAAATTGTTTATACACCTCTTAAATTAGAATTTTTCATTCTACAATCAAAAGAAAGGGCAGATTCACAATACTAAGAAACTTCATTCTACAATCAAAAGAAAGGGCAGATTTCACCTCTTCAATCATCTTCCATAGAAACCGTTTCTCCCTGCATATGTTGACAAGTCTCAATCCAACTCACTCGAAGTCAAGTATCTAGCGAATGTGCCGCAACAAGAGCCAAATTCAAAGTATGTATTTCTATCTTTTAGTGATTTAATCAGAAAAATTAATTCACTTTATCTCTCAAAATTATTTTTCTTTCAATTTTATTTCAGTGATTGTGGCATGTACACATGTTTATTTATTGAATACATCAGCAATGGAGTTTTTGATATGGGTTCCATTGATATCGATGCAAGGTACCATCGTCAAAGGTACGCTACAATCATATGGCAGTACGAAAAAACGAAGAACGATATGGCCGATTAGTGAGAGTGAAGTAACTGGAACTGTTGCTAGCAAATTTGGGGGACCCTACATAGCAAAAGAACATGCTCCGGATACCAGCAATTATCCTACACCAAGACCACAGAAATCAAATTTGAGATAGTTGATTGCAACTTAGACCATTATATGTTTTTTTTAATTTTTGGATGATGTACATTTGTTTTTGCCACAGTTTTAAGTTTTGGATTGGATAATATATAATATGCATTGTTTTCTTCCAGTTAGATACCAACTACATTCATTTTTATTTTAAATTTGTCAAAAGTTCTCAAGTTGGATACCAACTGTATACAATTAGGATATCAACATTAGCCAGATTTTTATTGGACTTTAGTTTTGAAAAAAAAACTCATAAACATAGTACCAAATAATTCATATACATTTTTAAACTTTAACTAGATATGTTAACATATGAATTACAATTTTTCTCTTATAATTTTAGGATACTAGTTCTATACAAACTGCATACCAATTAGATACAACATTAAATAGTTTTATTTTCGATATTAATTCGAAACCAAATGAACATTACATGAAATACGAGTGTCATTTAATTGGTATCTAATTTGCATACACTGTCATCCAAAGATGAATCACAACTTGTCTCTTATAATATCGGGATACCAGTTATATACAAATTGCATACCAATTAAATTCAACATTAAATAGTTTTAGTTTGGATATTAATTCGAAACCAAATGAACACCAATTTAGATTACATGAACTAAGAGTGTCGTTTAATTGGGATCCAACTTGTATACAATTGGCATCCAATTCATATATGATTGGTATTTTTTACTTCAAAATTTACGACAAAAACTAAAAAATAAAAAATGTATGAAGTTGGTATCCAACTTGTATAAATATTGGGAGAATGAATCTGAAAATGCAAAACAATGATCATTATATTCTGTACCCACCTCAATTACATCTTATTTTATATATTTTTTCAAGTGGGACACCAGATGGATACCAAATGAATACTAATTGTAAATTACATTAACTAATATCAGTGTGGATTCAGTTGCATACCAAATGAATACCAATTGTATACCATTATTACTCAATAAATTACTCAATATATATATTGAAAAACAATGAATACACTGTCACAATCAAAGCATGAGTTTAAAAGACAAAATAAAACAAAACATGATTTTGTCACAATTTATAAATTATGATTTTTTTTGGCGCAGGGTAATTTGAACATGTCTTCTTGTTGTGGCCCCCTCGACGACATCTACTGCAAGTAACTTTAGACCTTTTGAATTTCACATTAGCAAATCCCTTCCAGCGTTCAAGTTGCGGTCATCCTATAGTTGTTTTTGAACCAGGTGGCAACAACTTAGGCTCAGAAACATAACTTGGTGTATCCCACGTACTCTCGCATGGGAGATGATCAACAGGAATCACATATGCATTTTCAATACAAAAGAAAAAAAATATATGTGTTATATTTGTATACAAATACAAAAGAAAAAATACATGTGTTATATTTGTATACAAACTTTCTACAATTCTTATTTACACATTTCATACATATTTTTACTTAATTGTCATCAATTATTCATACCAATATCATGCCAGTAGAATACCACAATAATTCCAACTTATAAATATTAATTGTAATTTCTTAATTAAACAGTATACCAAATTCATTACATTATTATCAAATTACATTCCATAATAATGCCAAAAAAATAATCCATTCAATCTAGAAATCACACCATAAAACATTATAGAATAGAGTATACACATTTCATACATTTTTTGGCACACTTTTCATACATATGTCACGCTATCATTATTACTATTTCATCCCATAAGTTGTAATTTTTTCCACAGCAGAATCATGTCAATATAATACAAACATAATACTAATTTTAACAATTAATTGTAATTTATTAAGTAAACAGTAAACGCAATTCATTCAAATATAATTCCAAAATAGTACAAACAAAAGGTATAAATAATATACCAATTACAAATTATGTAAAAAAAAAATTACGAGAAATTTTGAATTAAAAAAAATTTATACTTTAAAATTAATCTCAAAAAAGAATGCTCATACAAAAAACGTATTTTTTATACAAAAAAACATATCACATTCAATATAGTGACGATGTACAAAAACAAAATCACAAAATGTGATTTACAGTTTCATTTTTTGTTTTCATTTCACTAAAATCCAAATACAAATAGTAAACAATTAAAAATACTAACCTGAAGGATCCATCTTCCGCCATGTTTAATTAATATTGATACGTAGTTGTCCATCACAAAAAAAATAGGATTTTTCAAACAACAAAAAAAACTTCAATTAGTCGCCAGTGACAAAATTTCTGGAAGAAAATTGAAGAGAGAGAAACGTAGAAGAAAAATGGATAAAATCAGATTTTTGAATTAATTTAACAAATTAGAGTGAATTAAGGAAACTGAATATTCTTAATTAGTTTGAGATTCCTTAATTCATGCTAATTAATAATTATCTTAAATTAATTCCAATTTAATTGACACCCCTATTTCCGTTTTTTTTTTCATTTTTTCCTTATTAATTACATTTATTAATTAATAATAAAAAAACCATAAATAGATTAATCATTTATTAAATAAATTGAAATTGATTTTTAAAATCAGATTTTTTAATTAATTTTAACAAATTAGAGTGAATTAAGGAAACTGAATATTCTTAATTAGTTTGGATCCCTTATTTCATGCTAATCATTAATTATCTACAATAAATTCAAATTAAATTACAGCCCACAATTTCAGTTTTTTACTTTATTATTTCTAATTCCGTTTTTTTTTTTAAATTTTCGTTTTTCTTTTTATTTATTTTTTAAGTTTTTTCCAATTAATAAAAACATTTCTTTATTTTTTTAACTTGTTATAACCTGAAATTTTTAATGCTATAGCTTGAAAGTCTAAATCTATTGTTATAGCTTGAAAATAGTACTATAATAAATGTCATATATGAAATTTACACTTTAATATATGGGTCATAACTGAAAAGGGAAAAGAGGAGGACATGCGGCTATCGAAAGAAGGAGGAAACTCACTGCGACAGAGAAAACAAATCAAAGGAAATCGAGTGAATCGAGTAAGGTAATAAAGTCTTTTTTTTCAATGTGATTATTATAAAGTTGGATGATCTAATTATTGATAATGTAATGTGTATTGCCGGAACATTGAAAAGGAGAAAAAGACAATATTTGTCATAAATGGGTTGAACATAAGAAGGAAGTGAATGGAAAATTTGTAGTTATTCAACGTGGGTCCCTGGAAAAAAATTGTGTGACTAATTTTAATGAATAACAAATATGTAATGATTGCTATGCTATGTGTGGTTAACGATTAGGAATTAGGATGTGTATACAGTGTGGACGTAGGGGTTTTTAGGTTCGGAGGTTGTGTTCTCTCCGTGGATGATTTGTAATTTGGCTTAATTTCTTATTATTATTATCATATTATGAGTTAAATTTTAGTATATTGAGATAGTTAATTAAATATTAAGTTAAGGCTAAACACATAGTAATGTGGGTGTTGTTAATTTTGAAATCTTATTGTGAATATGTACTTGAATAGATTGCATTAATTTGGATGCTCAACGAAAAGGGAAGGCTCAAGTCCCGAAGTGATTGCTCGAGTATTTGAGGCAAGTGGATTTCTAAACCCTTGTTAAGTGCATAGAATCGTATATTTCCATGTGGTGTGTGTTGGGGAGTAATGGGACTTAGTGATGGGTTGATTTGTCCATATTGAATAATTCTAATGATGAAAAATGGGTAATAAAAGGCAAGGTGATTAATTGTTGGTGTGTGATGTGTTGAGAATGGTTTGAAAGGCTTATTGACTCATTGTTGATGTTGTATCACGGTTGTGTTGTTGTGAATTGTGCATTATTATGAAAACGGTCATCTCTTCATTATTTATGTGAGCATGTCATTTGCATTCATTCTGAGACATGGTTGTGATAAGTGTTATGTGAATTGAGGAAGAATAAGAAATTAAAGAGGATGTACCATTTCAAGGGACGTGTCGCACGCCGCGACGGATACTATATTTTGAGGGACATTGTCATTTGAGACTTGTATTTTTCTTTTGAATCAATTGTAATACTTTAGAGGCTTGTACACGTGACAATCAGGTTTTGGAGTTTTATTAAGTTGACTTAGTTATCCGCACTTATGATATTTTGAGATGTCAATTTGTCTTACTTCCGCATTTTTGTGATATTTGAGTTTTAGGCTGACTTGTCTTGGTGGGATAAGATGAGTGTCATCACGTTCATTTTTGAATCGTGACATGTATTTTGTATTTTCATTAGTCAGTTCTCTTGTATACATAGCATTTTTGTACTTAGTAGCTCGTATACCTATGACACCAGGTCCAGAGATTTGGTTATTGTGTCAGTTTGTCGTTCTTGGCCATTTGGATCTGTTTTGTATATTATGTATCGTACTTACATTTCTATACTACGGCTCTATTCTATATCCTTATTCCTTTTTCCGCTTGTCCTTTATTATAATTATTATCAAATTGTTATCTTCCACAAGTTAGTTTTAGGTTTTGGCTTGCCTACCCAGGGTTGTGCTAAGCGCCATCACAATTTGATTTCGGGTCGTAACATTAGTAAGTAAAAACAAATGAAACAAATAAGAGAGTGAAGCATATGGAGTTTCTAGCTTTGTTGTTGTTACCGAGACTGGATCCAAAGACCAAAGGCGTAGGTCTTAGCTCCAAAAATGTTCGAGGATAAAATGCTTAAAGAATGCAGATTGAATAAGTAAGGTAAAGCAAATTTGCAGCTCAAGCATAATAGAGTTTTTTGGAACCCCAGGATAACCCGTAGCAGCTATAACCTATGCCACAGTCTTTGCCCTTTGGGTGAGAACTCTGTGGTAAGCATTTTGTGCGCACCGAGTAAATTTTCCACTATGTAATAGCCTGCAAATCACACGGGGATATAAACTGCACTAGGTAAGCCCTATGTGACAGACTTGACTCAGAAGACATTGAGCTAAGATTGATCCCAAATCATCTGTGTGGATAACCATCCTCCAAACCAACTGAATCATCTCGAAGAACAAGAATAATAGAGTTGTAATTGTATTTCTTAAGTATTAGAATATCTTTGCAAATGAATGGAGTAGACTATTGATAAGTTATAATGGTGGGAAAGCAGTCAATAAGAAAGCTTCACTCGAGCCTTAAAATATCTTAATCAATGGTTGAAAGCCACGACGTAATATTCATGTCATTCTCAGATGATCTGTATGACTTTGTCTGCGCCACCTGCCCCCTTTGTCTCTTCATTGTGTCCCTTCCTTCTATTGCCACGTGTTTTAGCCAATTTTTCCCAATACATAGGTCTAATTTACATCAATAGTTTAAAGTTTGTCTACACTTTCTACACGTTATAAATATTTTAAGATAAATTGACTAGCTGGCCACCTCACAATTTTTTTATTGTTTTTTGTTTGGCAAAGTATTGCTATATATGATCATATAGATAAGTTGTTTGAATATAAATATGATGCTGGAAGTCAAGTAATGGTACAAGGAAAAGGCCATAAAATTGAATCAGAATACCAACATTTTTCCATTATTATACAAATAAAGTAATGTTAGAGGGAAAATGTGATAGCAAATGTTTTTACTCCAAAAGGATTCCAACTAAACTCATGTGATTGTTTCACTCTTTTGGAAGTATCTTACTTGTTTATATACAAGGACTGGCGTGTCTGGCCCATCCATCTACGTGCTCAAATTAGAGGTTAGTAATTGGTAGTTTATTGATTTGGAATGATCCGTTGGGTTGTTTTGAGTACTCAAACTTTTGTTTCTAAGATTGAATTTATTACGTATTTTATGACTTGTGATGATGCCATGATGGGTGCCACAAGTTCTACGAGACTCGGGTATGTTTTGAAGAAGAAAAATCAAATCTTGTAAGGTCTTAAGTGTCACGAACTCAAACTTTGATAATATTAAAGCACAACTTTGAGAATTTTTTTTAAAAACAAATTAAAATCTCGTGATGATAATGTGTTGTAAAATAAAGCTCAAAATACTAATGTAAAGACTGAAATAAGATAATCTGTTATTTTATGTTGCCCTGTATATCTCGAAAAACCTCATTTTTTAGCAATTTAAACAAGAAGTAAGTGCGAATTAAAAGCGTTACAATGAATCAAACTTGGAAAAAAGGTCTGAAAAATATTTCAACTTTGGCCGAAATTGTTGTTACGATACCAAACTTTATGGAGGACCTTTTACCCCCTATACTATTTAATAGTGTATTTTAAAGGTATATATGTGCCCTCGTGGACACGTTACTATTTATAATTATGAAATATTTATGATGTCCACGTGGGCACATATATACCTTTAAAATACACTATTAAATAGTGTAGGAGGTAAAAGGTCATTTTCAAAATTTGGAATCGTTACAGTAATTTCGGTCAAAGTTCAGATATATTTCAGACCATTTTCCCATCAAACTTCAAACAATAAGAATTGTGTTAAGAATGTGTCTTGACGGGGAGGTTACGAAGGCATGGAGACCAAGAGAAAGGTCATAAAAATGTGAGAATTTATATATAATAACTAGTAAAATTACTCGCGCTTCGCGCGGGAATTTACTACCACTGAATTTATAAAATAATACTTAAAATCTATCAGTCATTAAAACTAAAACACTATATTATCTTATATACAAAATTACGTAGTAACAAACATTAATAATGTAAAGGAAAATGAAAATTATTAAATCTTATCATTTATTCTTAATAACATAGTCATAAGTTAATGACTGTAAAAGTACATACCGGATTTGTAACATAAGCAATGGTGTCAGTGAGCCACTCAACCAGTGGCGGATTCAAGATTTCTGTGGAGGGGGTTAGAAATATAAATAAGTAAACAAGTGAAAATTACAAGATAAAAAACTAAGCAAGATAGGAGGAAACTAGTAATCTGAATCCAATAAATTTAACTTGCCTTGTCATGCTGCGTTTAATTTTTTTTACTTGTCCCTTTTTCATCGAGCTTTTTAAAAAAAATATTTCTTGTGCTTTTTTTCTCTTTTATATTGCAGTGCTCTACTTTATTTTTTGAATTTTTTAAAAATTCAACCACTAAGATATTAAATATATATTCATAAGATAAATAATTGACATCGTCGATTTTTTAGTTCATTTAATTCAATTTACTAGGTTAGTCATTCGTGAAAAAGACAAATGATGAATAGAACAAATAAGTTTAGTTTAGTTTTCATCTTTTTAAAATCGAACTGAAACAAAATAAGAAAGAAATACTATAAAATTAAGGGGGGAGGGATCAATTAATTAGATTTTATTAAAAGATTATACACGACTTTTAAATTTCTTCATTCGATTAACTTTAATTTAATTTAATTTATTTTATATAATATTTTTTGTAAATCACTTTCAAATTTAATAATAATTCATCGTTAATACATGGAAAGAGACTTGTGCATAAATAAAATGAGAATTATAAATAAGAAGAATAAAAGACAAAAGTATCTAAAATATGTCTAATAAATTTAAACAAAGATAAATTGAGAAAAAGAAATAGCATAGAGAGAAAAATAATGATAACAAAAATAATAAGAGAAATTTTTTTAAATGTCAATATTTTAACATTTAATTGGACCCAATAGCAACACTTTCAATATTTAGTAAAAATGTCATAAATTTAGTTTGTTATGTATCTTATTTATGTTTTTATTATTTATTTTAATTTAAAGAATACAATATTTATATAACAGATTGGAGAAATTTAGGGGAGATAAATATTTTAAAATGGAACAAACGCTTGAAAGTCTCATCAGTTACAAATAACAAAAATAATTGACTGAATTTTCTCATTATCGATGTTGAAGTCTCAGTTGAAAAAATTCCGTTGACAATCAAGTTTTGGGAAAGAAACTCGATAAAATTGGCGGAATATACATTAGATCAGGTATTGGTTAATTGCTTCATCCTAATCTGTATGTAATTGATTATAATTTGATATGAGTTTTTTAGATAATTTTAAATCGTATATATTTTCGTTTTAAATTGTATGTATTGAACAAGGTATTGAATCATTAGTTTTGCTGGATTTGTTGAATTTGTTTGCTTGTCGAATAAGAAAATAATGATTGATTGTAAAAAGACAGACTTTTTTTTATTGGTTTTTTGTTGTAACTTTTGTGAAAAAAAGTGTATCTCTAACGGAATGCAAATTTGAGGAGGTACAATTTTCGACAACAATTTGTACTGTATGTTTGTTTTATTTTTTTTTTGAAATAAATTGTATCCCTAATCGAAAATTATATGATAAAAGTAATGAAAATATATAAGTGGTTGATCTGAATATAAGTTCTATAAGTGTGTAGGATACGTAATATGTTGGCAGATAAGAACATAAATGTAAATAAATCGTATTTTAGCTTAGCTAGGTCCAAATACAAAATATGTTGGAGGTGTCAATTGGAAATACAATTTTGTTGTGCTATAATCTTGTTATTGTTTGTAGCATATATTTGAAAATGGAAAATATAGTTTAGTTCAAAACATGGTACAAGTACTAATGTAAATACATAAATTTGTAATTTGGATACAAACACTGGTAACATCTCTAATTATGTATCTAGTAATGACTAGGGTATGTTTGTTTTGTTTGGTTGAATACAAAGTATATATGGGGAGAAGAACAAGAATTCTTGTAGTACTTGTGGGCACAAGGGGCATAATTGGCGGTCATGTAGGAATGGACCACGAACTGAATAGTTAGTTATGTTTGATTTTTTTTGAAAAGTAATTTGAAAGTGTTTGTAAATATCGTTTGTCCTCAGTTTTATGCAAATGATGTTTTGATCATCTTTAATGAATATTATATTTCAAAATGTATTCGTATGCCATTTTATATTTGTATCCTATTATGTATTCATTGTAATATATTACTAAAATGTTCATATTCAGTATAAGTAAAATGGATACAAAAACTAAACTAAGATAAAGTAGTTCTTATACCAAAATGAAAATACAAAAAAAACTGTTGCGAAACAATGATGATATAGATTGAATGAATTAACAAATACAAAAAACAATTTGGTATTCATATGCCATTTTGTATCTGTATTTGAAAGATCACTAAATATTCCGACCTATCACACTGTATATGAATAATCGTGACAACACACATTGTATATGTATTTGAAAGATCACTAAATAATCCAACCTATGTTACTGTATTTTAAGGCATAACCATTTGTATTCAATACTCTATGGAGAGATAAGAGATATGCCATAATGAATACCAACACATGAAAATAAATTAAATTAAAAAGCACACAACACAACTACAACTAATATACCGTAATGAATACAGAACAATCAAGAAACAGGTAATGAATACAATTTGATATAGCATCACTGTTTGTTATAAAAGAATTCAAATGTTAATATGTATCATTGCTTTCCTGGATACAACCCTCTTAAAAGGATGATTCCAAATACAAGATACAACATATGCAATCAACGAAAAACAATATATATATATATATATATATATCAAACCGTTTTAATGATAAATCAAAACTTCATACAATCAAAATGATAAGTATGCAGAATAAACTGCTACATAAAAGTTAATGTATAATAGACGAAGTAGTTTAGAATAAAGTAAGATTAACCATCTACTATAAATACACGCCTATTATATTTCAATTGTTTCACAACCATCACGAACTATGTGAGGCATATTGGGGTGCCTCACTATCACTAATGGCTCCGGGGTCAAGCTTCTGTTGGCCATAGTTCCAAAGAAGTGCAACATATCTTGACCTTAAAAACATTACATCGAAGTTACCGGCTGATTTCCTTGTCCATAAGACAATCATTCGGCATAAGCAAGCATATAAATACCGCAATCCCTATGTATAATAAGAGAATAGAAAAATTCTAACTTAACTTGGCAAGCATATAAATATAAAAATTCTTCCATAAAGTAACTTAGAAACTACATCACATAAATACAAATTTATACCTTAATATAACTTATAAATCAAACCAAAAATATACAATAATTACAATAATCTAATGAATACACCAACTACACCATAGTGAATACAAAACAATGAAATACTACTGAATGAATACAATTAATATGTATCTTTACTTCAACTTAGAAAACAATCAAATAGCATCAATATTTCTTAAAAATCAAAACAAATGTATAAAGATTATTGTATCTTTACTTTACTGGATATGAACAAGACTCTCACAATGTCAATAACTAGAAAATGATACATAAAGCATAATGAATACAACCACATGTAAAACAACACAACTAAAACAAATATGCCATAATGAATATAAAACAAACAAATAATAAGGAATGAATACAATCTGGTATAGCATCACAACAAAATTACAACAAATATACCACAATGAACAAAAAACCATCGAATAAAAATTTATTAATAAAATCTGAAATAGCATCTTCATGTAAATTATAAATATATCCTTGATTTACTGAATACCTACCAATGTAGAAAACACGAAAGCGATGGTTCCAAATATGTGGTACATTATTAGAACTAACAAAAGTATCCCAGAATACAAAACTTCATTAAATTTGGAAATACAAAATACATACTAACAAACTCACAATAAATTTCCATAGACATTTCCAAATCTATTCAATATCAGTACAAACACTAAATGAATTTTGAATACAAAAAAAAAAATAGATCAAATCGCAGTCTAACATAAAATTATTGAAAAAATTGGTTCTTTAACACCTTCAACTGAACATGCAAATTACAGAACATGCAAAAATACATAAATACCTCTTTGCCAACTATTTGGTCTTCATCGTTATGAATTTGAGGAAGGTTTTGCACACCAATTGGGTCATATAAGTGTTCCGGTCGTCTCTCTTCCATCAATTTAACAGCGGATCCTACATTATCCGTTATTTCTTGAATAATACATAGATTAAAGGATGAAAAATCACTAGAAATTTGATGATTTAGTCGGATACCTCTAGTAAGTCTCTTAAATTAAGCCATTTGTGAGTGTTTTTGAGGTTATCAAATCCTAATCGAGATTTTAACTATAGACAACGATCCAGAAAGATTTAAACAACAATAAAATCATAAAACAAAAATAAAAATAGGATAAAAATGAATACCTTAATCAATGGGATTGTTGAGAATCTGAAACCAAAAATGGGGGAAGAGCAATATGCGGAATCTGAATAATAGGGGAGAATTGAAGAGATAAATCTTAGAGAGAGAAAATAAATTATTATTTTTTAAATATGAGAAAGAGTTAATTGAGAGACGTGTAATCAATGTGAGGGAAATTAGGATACGCTATTTTTTTTTAAATAATGACATTTTTGACATTTTTACTAATATTTTTAAAGTATGGAGGTTTTTACTAAATATGTTAGTTTTTTTGACTAGTTTGCTAATTTTCCCAAATAATAAAGCTTTACATTGAACCAAAAACAATGAGACATTTCATTGAGTTGGGATTTGAGCCCGAAACCAGAGCCCATTCAGCCTTCCAAAAATAATGAAATGGAGTTGGATTTGAGCCTAAAGCAAGAGCCCATTCAACCTTTCAAAGAAAAAAAAACAAATGGGAAAATGTTGCAAGTGGGAATCGAACCCAGACCCTCTCAATTAGAGTTGAACCCCTTAGCCGCTGAGCCATGCTTCTCTTTATACTTGAGGGAGTTCATTTTAATATATGTACTCATAAAATCAGAAAAAGACCTTATATATACAGTGTAATTTTCGACGAGGGGATTCGGGTGAACCCCCCTGAACTCCACGTGGGTCCGCCCCTGCACTCAACAGGAGCAAAGTACACAAATATTTAATTGTGAAGAAAAAGAAGAGGTTTATAATTTTCGTTGTTTTAAAATGAGAGGAGATCCCTCTATTTATAGACAACAAAGGATAGTGTGAACAAATGGTTATTGTGCCTTATCGGAAATGTTACAACTATTGGAAAAGTTGCAACCCTTCGGAAAGGTCACAACCTTTCATAAAAGTCACTACTTTTCATCATAAAAGTCGCAACTCTTCATTAAAGTCGCAACTTTTCATAAAAGTCACAACTTTTCATAAAAGTCACAACTTTTCATAAAAGTCACAACTTTTCATGAAAGTCGCAAGTTTTCATAATAGTCGCAACTCTTCATTAAAGTCGCAAGTTTTCATAAATGTCACAACTTTTTATGAAAGACTAGTTTTGAAAATAAATAAATTAAAAGGGAATTTTGATTTGTGATGGCGCCACGTAGGCGGGCCTAAGATTTTCTTTTATATATATATATATATATATATATATATATATATATGATATTAATAAAGCATGGAATAAACTTTTAGTGATGTGGTACACTCTAAAGAAAAAAAAAATTATATCGTTTCTCTTTCTCTTCTCCCCCTTTTTTTTTTTGTCTTTCATCATTGTTTTTCAGATTTTTTGTCTTATAATTTGAAGATAATATTTAAAATAAAACATATAACCATAATTATTGTTCAATTAGATGGACAATTAATACGTGCTAAAGTGAATAATTAGTACATATCAAAATATCCATGTTTCTTTTAGTCGTTAAAAAACTTGTAATGATAAAAAACCCTGAACTTGACACGAAAACTTACTTTAGTACTTAAACTACACGGGTGTTTATATACCCCCCTTAACATCTTTTAAGTGATTTTTTTCAACCCTCGCATCACCAGCCCAGTTGAAGTTGAGTGTTGTTGAGTCATACGCGTTTTCATTCGTCCACGTGTACATTAACAAAATTCCTAATTAATTGCTTAAATCTCCATAATAATTGTTTTTTTTTAAAAATATTGAGCCAAAAATTAAACCCATCAATGAATTTACTCCTCAATATACAAACTATAATTCAACTTTCAATTGCATTTTCAGTTTAGTTATACGATACCACCTTCCTCAAAAATTTAAAAAAATATTTGCATAAAAATGAAAAATTATTAATGAATTGGGCGAAATCTCCATAGTTAATCTTTTGCCAACAATATCTTCAATTTTTTTTAATGGAAGTCAACTTCATTCTAATAACGCTTTAAACTGATAGATCTAATAATCTTCTTTGATGTCAAAAATGGTGGGTGAATCAAACACCAAAAAATTTGTAAAAAAAAGAAAGAAACGATTAAAAATAGAAAAGAAAAGAAGAAGAAGAAATGTGGAAGAAGTTATATTTGGAAGTAAATGTTTACTTGAACTAAATGAAATGAATAAAAAAGAGAAAGAGTTATGAGAAGAGAAGAAAAAATGAAGAAGAAGATGCAGAAACAGAACAAAAATGAAAAAAAAAATGAAGAAGAAGATCAGAAAAAGAAATATATAGAGAGAAAAGTTAATTCAAAATAAAATATTTAAAAATTAGTAAAATAAGTTATTAAGTATGTTATCCAATAAAAAGATGACATGTGTTAGTGTTTTGGTGTCTTTTCCTTTCTCACGCGCTTATGAAAAGTTGGTGATACAAATTTTGCCACGTCACTCTTTAAAGGGTAATTAAATTCAATTTAAATTAAATTAAGGGGTATATAAACACCCGTGTAGTTTAAGTACTAAAGTAAGTTTTCGTGTCAAGTTCAGAGGAGATTTTATGTCTTTTCCCTTTATTTATTGCGTATTTTGGTACACTATACATTATACATTCATTAGAACTTACAAAGTGATAAAGTGGGACACCAGTCACCTAGTTAATTACATAAGAATGAAGTGTCAAAAACACAGATAAACTATCTTACTTTTTTGAGTTTCATATCTAAACTTTTGGAAGTGTGAGTTTCATATACCTAAACTATCACTCATTAGTTTGAGAAACACACATCAACTAATATGTGTTGGTATGTGTGCTATAGTCTCTCATTTATTTAAAAAAATCTCGCCACATGGTATTCAACATAGATAAAAAAAAAATTATCACGACAAAAAAATGGATGTGATAGCACTCCTTTAATATCACCACGAAAAGTCAGCCTAAAATCCAACAATATGAAAGAAATGCATAAATAAACTAATAATAACATAAGCACTAAAAAATTAGTTGTTCTCAAAAACCCCAAAAATCTTGTTATCATGTGTACAAGCCCTAGTGTAATAATACAAAATTTGAAAGATAAATAGAAGTCTCAATGTCATTCTCTCTCGAATAGAACAAATCATAAGTAAGGAATAACAGAGCCCGTCAGGATGCCAAGCAGTTACCTCTCAAGTATCCACAGAAAACCTTAGATGTAGATAGAAGAAGAGCAATCACGGAGATTCGAGCTCAGACCTACAGAAGTGTGGAAGCAAGGAGCTAGTACCAAACAACACGGTACTCATCAAACAACCCACTAAAACAAGGTAAAATAGCTAGAAAACGAGAACTCTTTTCATCCCAATTGAACCACCTCAACTACAACGTGCATAGAAATCAACTCAACCTAACAGTTTACAATACATAGTTCACAAGGCTTCATAGTCATAGTTCAACAGTCACATTTCATCAAATCATAAGTGTCAACTCATCAATCACAATAGTCAAAATCATCAATCACAAGTATCAAGATCATCAATCACAAGTATCAAAGTTATTAATTAAAAGTTCAATTATCACAAATGTCAATCACACTCGCTGACAATAACCTCAACATCAATAACACTCACCAGTTGTGACCTCGACATCTATATCACTTGGCAGCAATGACCTCGGCGTCAATCACTCTAAATGACAATGACCTTGGCATCAATATCATTCGCCGGCAATGACCTCAGCATCAATCACTCTCGTCGGTGATGACTTAAACATCAATAACACTGTCGGTAATGACTTCGGCATGAATCACACTCGCCAACAATAACCTTGACATCAATTACACTCACCGGCAATGACCTCGACATTAATAGAGTATATCTCCATATAGTGTTTTAGAATCAATGCAAATAGGCTTGTTCACACAATAGTGAAGATATAACAATCACAAGCAATTCACATCCACAACCATACTATCAAAGTATCACATTCATCACTGAATAAATATCAACACTCAAGGCAACTCACAATGCACATTACAATATTATCAAAACAATGTCTTTTTAGTTAACCCCGTCTCTATAATTAAGTTTATTCATTTTGAGCAAATTAACTCATGACCTCATTTCCATTACTCCCCAACACATATAAGAAAGAGAGTACAAGATTCTACAAGTCTTAACAAGCCTTAGAAGTTCACTTACCTTAATTCAATCAAAAGTCAATCCAAGACTTGAGTTTTTCCTTCCGAACAATGTCCAAGTCACCACAATCTAGTCAAACACGTATTCATAATGAAATTTTGAAACTAACAACACTCATATCAAGCAATTTGAATAAATGGGTGTCACGATCCATACCACCGTGATTGGGACCCACACTAACCCTTCGGTGGGAGAACCATTACTACAACCCAACTAAACATTTTAACGAAAACTAAGCATTTAAAGATGCGGAAGCAGGTTTAAATGACTAATTAAAATATGGAGTTCTCATAATTTCCAAAGGTCTAACAAACAACTATTGCAGAAATTCAACCCTTATAACTGAAAGTCATCGTACCAAAACTCTATTTAACTAACAAGTTTAAGGAAAATGGGGGGTGCAATCCTAAAAACATAACATAACAGCCCAAATAGATAGTCTGAGTCTGAAAATAATGAACTAAGCAAAAGAAGGATCTATGGCAACCTGAAAGAACTGGCTCACCTCGAATCCGGTCCCGATCAATAATCTCCTAACTGAGGTCTGTCAATAGTCGCCTGAAGATGCCCTGTACTCAACAAAGAAAGAGCAAGTGCAGTATCAGTACACGAAACCACGATGTACTGGTAGGATCACACGGCTACTCCCATAAGCACAATGTATACCAACAATTGCAACACAGAATGCATAATTCGGTTATCATTTTAGGAGCAACATACCATTTCCCAATTTCAATGACAGGTAAACATGAACATAATAATCACAAGTGGTCCTCTCATGGAACCCACACCCAAACTGTTAGTGTGTCAGAACGTGACACCCGATCCAATATATGTGTCGAAATGTAACACCCAATCTAGTCAGCACAACCACAATCATAATCACACCCATAATGAACAATGCTCATACTCATACAATCAAGTAATAGGTTTATGGCATGTAATTGTTCCCACATAATCATTTCATTAGATAGATTGCATTTCCCATTCACATATATACATGCATACAATGAAGTAATTAACAAGCATACATCACACAACAGGAAATCAAACCCTCATCTACTTCGAAACCAAGCCTGAATACTCCTAAGACACTTGAGCCTTCCCTTTCCGAAGTCTTTCATCTTATTCTTGGTCTATAAACAAGTAATTAATGCAAGGATCAATAAACAAGGTCTAATATACCTGGATTATAACAAACTTATCAATCCAAGACCAAACCCATGATCCTAATGTTCAACTAGGGCTTTTCCTACCATCAACTTCAGGCCAAAACCCTCCCCCAACGATAATTACCCAAGATTCTAAGTTCTATTAATCGAAATTTGGATTAAGGGAGTAATTAACCTACCTTTAGCGCTAGAAATCGTGGAAAACTGTCAAGAAGCCCTAGATTGTCCCTTAACTCTTAAGAACTAAGTTTTGTAGAAAATAATGAAATTGGGGTTTTTTCCCCGAATTAAGTCGCGACTGTCCCGCCGCAGTAGACCCCAACCCGCCACAGCGGCCCCGCCTTGGCGGGATTAATCCCACCTCGACGGCTTGCACGGAGACAAAAACTCATAATTTGAGTTTCAAGCTCTCATTTCACAACACACCTTCAAATCAGGACGTTCTAAAACTACCCTTTCACTCTAGGATCAGTTTTGGGAGTTTTACTCGCTCGAATTTGATTCCATAAAGCCGTGGACGCTCCTTAACGTCTTGGCTATCCACTAATGTAATTAAATTCCCCATTCACTACCAGATTTCTCTAGACCTCACCTGACTCAGATTCCGTCCGAATGTGTCCTAAGCTAGAAATATCCAAGTCACTACTCAGAAATTTTCCTGCCCGAATTCTTTCCCCATTGGCTTTTCCATTACGACGGGAACATGTCATTACAATAGATACCAATTTACCCATCACTCATCCCCGAGTGACAACTAGGAGAAAAGGGCTAAAGCAAGAGTAGAGTATTACTTGAGTCGTCGAATAACTACGGATACTTGTCTTACATGTCCTTCTTGGTTTCCCAAGTAGCTTCCTCAACCGGACGATGCCTCCATTGAACTTTCACAGACTTTATCGCCTTGGTTCTCAGCTTCCAGACATCGTGATCCAGAATTGCAACCGGTTCCTCCTCATACTGAAGGTCTTTGTCTGACAAAAATGAGTCTCACTTTATGATGTAATCTCTGTCCCCATGATACTTTTTCAATATGGACACATGGAACACTGGATGGACTCCAAATAGCCTAGGCGGTAAAGCCAACCTATAAGCCACTGGCACTACACAGTCAAGAATCTCAAATGGCCTGATGTATCGAGGACTAAGCTGGCTCTTCTTACTAAATCTCATCACCCCTTTCATGGGCTACACCTTTAGAAGAACTTGCTCACCAGCTTGAAATGTCATGTCCCTTACCTTGCGGTCTGCTTACTTTTTCTGTCGACTCTGGGCTGCTAGAAGCTTAGCTTAGATACTTCTCACCTTATCCTAGGCATCCTTCACCAAATCAACCCCCAAAAGTTTCACATCTCCAGCCTCAAACCACCATATGGGTGATTGATATCCCCTCCCATAAAATGTCTCGAACGGTGTCATGTCAATGTTGGAGTGATAATTGTTATTATAAGAGAACTCACACAACAGTAGGAACTTATCCCGATGCCCTCCAAAGTCATTCACACATGCCCTTAACATGTCCTCTAACACTTAAATAGTTCTCTCTGATTGCCTGTCTGTTTGTGGATGGAAAGTTGTGTTAAAAGTGAGTTGATTGCCCAACTCCTCATGCAATTTTCCCCAAAACTTGGATGTGAACTGTGTACCATGGTCTGAGATGATAGAAAGAGGCACCCCATGCAACCTCACTACTTCTTTCACATAAACCTTAGCCAACTACTGAGCATTATAGTCTACTCTAACTGGAATGAAGTGGGTTGACTTAGTCAGTCTATCAACCACCACCCAAATAGAGTCAAACTTTCCCAAGGTCTTGGGAAGACCAACCACAAAATCCATAGCTATCATTTCCCACTTCTATTCCGCAATTGACATTCACGGAAGCAAACTTGCAGGCCTATGGTGATAATGTTTTACCTGGTGATAGTTTTGGCACTTAACCACAAACTCATCTATGTTTTTCTTCATGCCAGGCCACCAATAAAGTCGTTTCAAATCTCGGTACATCTTAGTCATACCCAGATGAATGGAATATCGCGAACCATGGGATTGTGTCAACATTTTCTGAATCAAGTCATCCACTCGGGGAACACAAATTCTTCCCTTAAAACTGAGTACACCCCCCGCATCAAGAACCACATCTTGTGTCTTACCAGACATTGTCTTCTTTCTTAGCTCATTCAAACTCTCATCCTCAAACTACTTAGACTTAATCTCCTCAATGAATGTGGGTCTAATTTCAATGATAGCTAACACCACACTTTTCTCTAAGATGCCCAACTGCATGAACTTAGACTCCAAGGTCTGAATCTCCTTGCTCAAGGGTCGTTTGGACACACCCAAGCAAGCTAAACTAACCATACTTACCGTCTTCCGTCTTAGTGCGTTTGCCATCGCATTAGCCTTACCTGGATGATTCTAGATGGTAACATCATAATCCTTGAGTAACTCAATCCACTTTATTTGTCTCAAATTTAGGTCTCTTTGAGTGAATACATGTTGTAGACTACGGTGATCAGTAAACACATCACACTTGACACCATAAAGATAATGCCGCCATATCTTGAGAATAAACATTACCGCTGCCAACTTCAAATCATGTGTCGGGTAATTTCTCTTATGCACCTTCAGCTGTCATGATGGATAAGTTATGGCATTTCTTTCATGCATCAACAGAGCACCCAAGCCCGAATGTGAGTCATCACAATAAACAATAAATCTTTACCTTCCACCGGAAGGGTCAGAATAGTTGTTGTGGTCAGAAGAGTCTTGAGTTTCTGAAAGCTCTCTTCACATTTGTCCGTCCACTCAAAAGGCACCTCCTTTTTAGTCAGCCTTGTCAAATGTGTGGCGATAGAAGCAAAATTATATACAAATCGACGATAGTAGCTGGCGAGCCCCACGAAACTCCTAACTTCAGTCACAGAGCTAGGCCAGACCCAATTCTTGACTGCTTCAATCTCTTGGGGATGTACCATTACCCCTTCATTTGAAATCACATTCCCCAAAAAAGCAACTGAAGTCAACTAGAACTCACACTTGGAAAATTTGGCATACAACTCCTGTTTTCGAAGAACACCCAAAACAATATGGAGATGCTCGACATGCTCTTCTTTACTCTTCGAATAAACCAAAATGTCATCAATAAAGACGATAACAAAATAATCCAGGAATGGTGTAAACACATCATTCATCAAACTCATGAAGGCTGCAGGTGCATTGGTCAACCCAAACGATATCACTAAAAACTCATAGTGCCCATAGCGGGCTCTGAATGTCGGTTTGGGTACATCCTCATGCCTAATCTTTAACTGATGGTAACCAGACCTTAAATCCATCTTAGAGAAAACTGACGCACTCTGCAACTGGTCAAAAAGATCATATATCCGAGATAATAAATACTTATTTTGAATGGTGACCCTATTTAACTGCCGGTAGTCTATCCACATCCTCATACTACCATCATTCTTCTTAAAAAAACATTACAAGAGCACCCCACGGGGAGGTACTAGGACGAATGAAACCTTTATCAAGAAACTCTTGGATTTGAGCTTTAAGCTCGTTCAATTCAGTCGTAGCAACGCGATAAGGAGGAATGGAGATAGGGCGAGTGCCCGGTTCCAAGTCAATGCAGAAATCTATATCTCTATCATGAGGCATAGCAGGAAAACCGTTAAGAAACACTTCCTTGAATTCAGACACCGCATGAATAGACTCAATAGAGGGAGACTCAATATCAACATCCCGAATATGAGCCAAATATGCCAAACACCCCTACCCCTCCAGTTTTCTAGCCCAAATGAAAGATATAACCTTAGTTGGCTTAGGCTTGCACACCCCTTCCCACTCTAACTTTTCCCTATCCAAAATCTCTAGAGTCACAGACTTAGTATTACAATTAAGCACAACATAATAGGGGGACAACCAAGTCATGCCTAAGATTATATCAAAGTCAGTCATATCCAGAATAACCAAATCAACCCAAGTCTGAGAACCCATAAACAAGACAAGACAAGTATGATAGAAATGGGTGACTATGACACTCTCCAACTAGGAAAGAAACATGGATGAGGGCGTCAAGCACATCACAAACCGCATCAAATCCCAAGGCAAACTGAACTGACACATATGAATAAGTAGAACCCAGATCAAATAAGACAGTAGCCATCTGGTCACAGACAAAAATAGTACTTGTGATCACTACATCAGATGCCTCAACCTCGGTCTTGCTCGGAAAGGCATAACACTGAGCCCCGTCATCTTGGTAGGTGACCTCCTTGCCTGGATGCACTTCTCTTCTACTTGCATTACCATTTCCCCGGCCCCTATGGCCTCGCTAATTTCCTCCTCGCCCACCTCATGGATGTCCTCTATCATTACTATCGCTGCCCGCTGGTACCACTGCTCTAGTCTGCTACTGTGCAGGGTCAAACATGCGCGGATGGGGATAATATCTCCTCATATGCCTAGGTTCTCCACAATTGTAACAACTGCGGTCAAAAGACAGCCTACTACCAAATGCAGGTACGGCTCCCTGACTATCCTAAATAAGATTCTATTGTGGAGTTCCGGAGTAACCAACTGTAGATGCAGGAATGGCTGACTGAATAGGCCGGGCTGCAATTGTTGACCTATCTGAACCTCTGGAGTAGGAACCATGAAAATTACTTGTGCTCTTGGGCTTCTTAGCCAAAGCCTTGGCCTGACCATCACGTCTAAATCATTCCACTTTCTTCACAAAGTCTGTCACCTCATTAAAACTTTTACCTGCAGAGGTCATGTGAACAGACAATACCTGTAACTCAGGGTTCAATCCCTTGATGAATAGACAAATCTTCTCCTCGTCTATAGTCACTAACTGTGTAGCATATCTGGACAGGCATGGAACTTCGCCTCATAGGTAGCTACAGTCATACCACCCTCCTCCAAAGCCATAAACTCATTCTTTTGCGATCCCTTAAAGTCCAGGGCACATATTTCTCCAGGATCAAAGTATGGAACTGCGTCCAAGTGAGCGGGGGCAAGACTGGTGATCTGCATTCCACATAGGTCATCCACCACTGCTTAGCCTCACCTTGAAGCTGAAAGGTGCCAAATTCTACTCCATGCTGGTATACAATGCCCAACTTGTGAAGCCACTCATAGCAATCCAAAATGAACTCATAGGCATCCCACTATCAGAACCATAGAACATATGCGGCTTCAATTTCAGAAACTTAGTTAACATTTCATGCTCAGTACCAGTCATCACAGGACCCAATAAGGGACGGAAGAAGGCATCAGTGCCTAACACTCCATCTACCTTATGGACAGTAGCAGTAATAGGACGGTTGGCTAGAGGTTGAGCCGCTTGCACTGTGGGAAGGACTCCAGGGCCGACCAACCCTTTTAGAAAAGACAATCTGCTGAGCTAACACTGGGTCTAAGGGAGGAATGCCAATATTCTTAGTCTGTGCATCCTTCTCTAGTCCAACATCCTCCTCGTCTACGACCTCCATATTCTCTTCTAACTCTTCTTTAGGTATAAGAGGGGCCTCTTCCCAAGGATCATTCTCAGTTGAGGCTCTACCCCTGCTGGGCACCACTCTTCCTTGGCCTCTACCCCTTCCGCTTCTTCTACACCTGCCTCAACCGCAGCCTCTTACTACTGGTTCCTTAGCTGGCTCATTGATGGGGGCTACGGGTCTGACGCCGTTATATCGCGTATTTTCCATCTGCGGACAGAAGAGTGAAAGAGAATTAGATACAAATTTGGATCACCAGATACCAATTAGAATCAAGTCATAGCACGAATAGAGAAAAAGACAAAGAGATTTCCTAAAGTCCTATAGCCTCTTGAAGAAAGTACAGATGTCTTCGTACCGTTTCGTAAGACTCTACTAGACTCGTTTTGGTACAATGAGATCAACGAACCTAGGGCTCTGAAACCAACTTCGTCACGACCCAGACCACCGTGATTAGCACCCACGCTAACCCTCTGGTGGGGGAACCATTACTATAGCCCAACTAAACAATTTAACGAAAATTAAGCATTTAAAGATAAAGAAGCAGGTTTAAATGACTAATTAAAATACGGAGTTCCTATAAACTCCGAAGGTCTAACAAACAACTATTGCGGAAATTCAACCCCTATAACTGAAAGTCATCAAACCAAAACTCTATTTAACCAACAAGTCTAAGGAAAAAAGGGGTGCAACCCCGAAAACTAAACATAACAGCCTAAATAGATAGTCTGAGTCTGAAAAAAATGGACTAAACAAAAGAAGGATCCATGGCAGCTTGAAAGAACTGGCTCACCCTCAAATTTAGAAGCAATCAATAATCTCCTAACCGAGGTCTGTCAATTGCCCCTGAAGATACCATGTACTCAACAAAGAAAGAGCAAGTGCAGTATCAGTACATGAAACCATGGTGTACTGGTAGGATCACGCGGCTACTCCCGTAAGCACAATGTATACCAGCAATTACAATACAATAAGCACACATATACAAAAATCATAATTCAGTTATCATTTTAGGAGCAACATATTATTTCACAATTCCAATGACAGACATGAACATAATAATCACAAGTGGTCCTCTCATTGAACCCACACCCAAACTGTCAGTGTGTCGGAACGTGACACCTGATCCAATATACATGTGTAGGAACGTGACACTCAGTCCAATATATGTGTCGAAACATGATACCCGATTTAATATATATATATCGGAATTTGACACCCGATCCAGTCAACAAAACCACAATCACAATCACACCCATAATGAACAATGTTCATACTCATATAATCAAGTAATATGTTCATGGCATGTAATTGTTCCCACATAATCATTTCATTAGATAGATTGCATTTCCCATTCACATACATGCATGCATACAATGAAGTAATTAAAAAGAATACATCACACAACAGAAAGTCAAACCATCACCTACCTTGAAACCAAGCCTGAATACTCCTAAAACACTTGAGCCTTCCATTTATGAAGTCTTTCAGCTTGTTTTTGGTCTATAAACAAGTAATTAATGCAAGGATCAATAAACAGGTCTAATTTACCCGGATTATAACAAACTTATCAACCCAAGACCAAACTCATGATCCTAATGTTCAACTAGGGTTTTTCCCACCATCAACTTCAGGCCAAAACCCTCCCTCAACGATAATTACCCAAGATTCTAAGTTCTAGGAATCGAAATACGGATTAGGGGAGTAATTAACTTACCTTTAGGATATAAATCGTGGAAAACTGTCGAGAATCGCCCTGGGTCGTCCCTTGGCTCTTAAGAACGAAGTTTTGCAGAAAATAACGAAATTGGGGTTTTTCCCCGACTTAAGTAGTGACTGTTCCACCATAGCGGACTCTAACACGCCACAGCGTCCCCGCCCTTGTGGGATTAATCCCGCCTCGACGGCTTGCACGGAGACAGAAACTCGGAGTTTGAGTTCCAATCTCCCATTTCACAACACACCTTCAAACCGGAACGTTCTAAAGCTACTCTTTCACGCCAAGATCAGTTTCGGGAGTTATACTAGCCTGAATTTGATTCCGTAAATCCGTACAGGCTCCTTAACGTCTTGGCTATCCACTCATGTGATCAAATTTATAATTAAATTCCCCTTTCATTACCAGATTTCTCTAGACCTCACCTGACTCAGATTCCGTCCGAATTTGGCCTAGGCTAGAAATTTCCAAGTTACTACTCAGAAGTTTTCTGGTCCGAATTCCTTCCCCATTGGCTTTTTCATAACGACGGGAATAGGTCGTTACAATGGGTCAAATCGGCTCCAAACCCTGATTCCAAAAATAAGGTTTGAATCTGAAACTTGTTAAATAAATATGTTATCCAAGACATTTTGAACTCATCAGTGAAAATCATTTCAAAAATGGATTAGAATCTAGCTCATAATCATCATTTTACTTCAAAACTCAAGTTCTTGAAAACCTTCACTTTGCCAATCAAAAATTCCAATTTTTTTATGTTAAAAACCACAATTGATAATAGAGAATTGAAAATTTAGGGTTACAAACACTTACCCAAAAGATTTAGCACGAGAATCCTCTTTAAAAATCGCTTCCAAGGATTTATCAAAACTCTAAATGGGAGAAAACGGGGTAAAACCCCAAAAAATAAGACAAAAGGGTCTCAGAACTCACTTTTGCGAACCTAGGGTCACTTACACGTTCATCACAATTGTGACCCATGGTTTGCTTAAGCGAACCCTGTAAAAATATGACTTCTTGATTTCGCGACCAGCCTTCATTAAAGTGAAGGTCGTGAAAGTAGCCAGGTACCGACGAATTCGAAGGTCGGGGGGGCCGCCTCCTTGCCAACGCGACCTGTACCTTGTAAAACAGAACAGACTCTCGCTAACGCGAGGCATACCAGGTATCATGAAAACCAGTCAACTCTCAAAACTTTGAATGGACTCTCAGAATTAGTTCAGAACCTCGTACACACAAACCAAATATGCGACTAGACTATACTCGACGTTTCGGATACAATGGAACCACAGAAACACGGTTTTGAGTTCTCCTTGACCGAGATTCTGTGTAAGTCACAGAAGCAAATATAACGCCTAAAAAGTCAAATCAAGCTCAGGGCCTCTAAAAATTAACCAAGACCTCTCCTAAGCCTAGAAACATCCTTTGAATTCAACGAAATTATCAGACATCCGATCAGAGCATCCAAACCTCAAATATTGACCAAAGTCAATCCAAAGGCTAAAAGCTCACAAATTTCCAACTGAGGACCTCAAATCAACAAAAAGACTCTAAATCTGAAGCCGACAACTTCCTTGGACCAATTTCCACATTTCAGAACAGATGAAATCGATGGAATTTCATTTCGAGACTCGAAACTTCAACAGACACCAAAAGCCATTTTTAATAACTTTAGCCTTTTAAAACTCCAAAATTTCATAATTCACAACTTTATACTCAAAACTCAAAATAATTTCAACATCTAATCAGAAATGACTCAGGGTCTGTATCGGGAGGGGTAAAATGATAATTTTATGAAAATTTCTAAAAATGATCAACCAGTCATTAAAAAATCCACCTCGATAAATATTTAGCAAATGATAAGTTCAAATTCAAATAATTAATCTCATATCACGTGCCTACCATTTAAACCTTTTTCTTTCCTTTTTTGAATTTTCAATATTTTTATATTCGATATGCAATAAAATATTTGTGTATAATTAAACCAAAACAAAAAAAATATATGATTCTTTTGGGAGGTGAGATGAATTTTAAAAAAAAAAGAAATCTCTAAATTTTTAAGTTAGGGGAGGTAGGGGTGGGTGGTTAGAGAGGAGGGGGGTAAGAAATTCTTTTTAATTTTTTTATAAAAGAAATAAAAAATGTGAAATGCTTTAAGGAATGAGGCAGGATTTATAAAAAAAACTAATAATATTTCTAATTTAATTTATTGGGAGGGGAGCCGGTGGTAGGGTTGAGTGGTTTGAGGGGAGGGGGTGAGATTTTTTTTTTTTTTTAAAAAAACTCTTAGAAAAAAAATTTAAAATAAAATTTTTGGGGGTTTGGGGAGCGGTACGTGGGGATGTAGTAGGTGGGGTAAGAAAACTGTTTTAAATATTATTTCAAACAAAATATAAAAATTCATTTTTTTAGGATATTTAATTTTTAACTAATACTAATAATTTATTATATTTTTATAAAGGTGGAATGTTTTATCCATGTGGAAAAGATTTTTAGATAAAAAAAAAAAGAGTGTAGTACACACACCAACACATATTAGTTGATGTGTGTTTCTCAGACTAATGGGTCATAGTTGAAGTCCGAAATAAGCACTCTCAATAGTTTAGATATGAAACTCAAACAAATAAGATAGTTTAATTATGTTTTTAACATGAGAAAACACATAACCACCCCACTCCCTCCCCCGAACTTGGCAGGACAACGTACTTTAGCACTTAAACTATATGGGTGTTTAATTATTCCCTTAACATCTTTGAAGTGAATTCTTTTCAACCCTCCAGACACTAGCCCAGTTGAAGGCTGGGTGTTGTTAAGCATGCATATTTTCATTTGTCCACGTCCAGAGGTGAAGTTAGAATTTCAGGCCTGTGGGTTCTAAATTTTAAAAAACGACAACAATCTTAACGTAAAGTAACAACCGTCAAATTAATGAATAAATATGCAAGTATTTAATTCACTAAAAACGACGATTTGAATCCTAAAAATCAGAAAAACCACAAATTATGTTAATGAGATGTTAGTCATGTTTAAAAACATTATCTTAGACATTGTTATTGTAAAGCTTAATTTAATAATATGAAGATTTGAGTAATTTAATTTAAAATTTTAAAATACTGTTTATAAAATATGAATAATTTTTTAATATAAATTTTGAACATTTTACTGTAATCTTCAATATTATTCAAGCCAGTACGGTACCTCTCTCCTCAAATCGAATATTGGACCCTGTTATTGAATAGGTTCTTTCAGCTACTAAGTGAGATTAAAATTATTAAATTCACCATTAACATTTTGGCACCTAAAACATATATTTTATTAGTTTCATTTTCACCTAGAACCATTATTGTCTTCAAAAGTTAAAATTTTGAAAGCAAACAACAATTATTTTAATATAATCAATTATCAATATGTGGAATAACCTTACAAACAAATAAGGAAAAAAATGAAAAAGAAGAGACAAGAGTACATAGTACATACCGGAGGACAAAGGTCGGATAGTAGCAAAATCAAATCTATAATAAAAGTTAGAACCCTAACCTTTGAAAATAAATTTGGCTTAAAAGCTTTTCAATATCTGAGTAGAAATCAATAGTTAGATATTGTTTTAGAGTACGACACAAAAACAGTTTTTTGTTTTTCTTTTTCATTTACAGATTTTCTTATTTTTATAAAATATTTTAATCTTTAGGATAGAAAAATTAACTCCAAAAACAAAGTTCCCACAACAAGTTTCAAACCCACGTCGCGTGAACAGAAGGAATTCGCTGGGTGCGTAGAGACCACTGGGCCACCCGCCTCACTATGCTTGTGGGTTCGCAGGAAATGTACTTTATATTTGATATTTAATATGAATATAGGATCTACGGAAAAGCCAGTGGGTTCGTCCGATCCCCCTTCCAATACAGTAGCTCACGCTAATGATTTTTAAAAATAACTTACTAAATTATATACAACCCACCCGTTTCCAAAATAAAACTCGACCTATTTCTAAACAAATATCCCTTAAATCACAAATTTCATTTCTAAACAAATATCCCCAAAGTCTAAACCTAATCTCAGTTTATTACAAAGGGATCTTCAACGCATATTGTGAAAGGATTTTTCAAATTTGTGGTGTTTTTTTTTTTATGAAAATAGAGTTACTAGGTTAATATTGTTTGTTTGGATGGTTGTAGCATTTGAGTTTAGGGTTTTGCCTAAAGCTTAATCTATTTTTTTAATCTTTTTAGTTTGACAATGGATGTGTGCGTCACCTTGAGGTTTCACCATGGTGGAAAATTACGACAAAAATCTCGTATTAAGTCTGACGGAGGTACTGTCACTGATTGTTTTGGTGTAGATATTGATAAATTCTTATACTTTGAATTTGTTAATTATATTTTTTTAAAATTGGCTATAATTGTTATGGTTGTATTATTTATATTAAACCACCTAAAGCTTGTCATGTTGTTGAAGTTAACAGTGATAGAGATATTATGGGTGTTGTACCTCAGTTAAAAATGTAGATATTGTTGAACTTTATATAACTCATTTAGTTGAAGGACCTATTGTGGTCCCCCCTGAATTGGATATGCAAATGATGTGGGTGGGAATCTAATGTTATTTTTTATAAAGAAGCTAGTTAAACATTTGAGGGTAGTGAGGGTTTAGGGTTTGAAGAGGATGCACAACCTCAAGAACCTGTTGTGGGTGGTACATTTGTTGATGTTGGTGAAGACTTTGGTAGGACTTCTGCTAGTGTTTGAGAGGACTTGGGTAGGACTTTTGTTAGTGTTGGAGAGGACTTGGGTAGGACTTCTGCTAGTGTTGGAGATGACTTGGGTGGTACTTCTTCTGCTGGTTCTGCTGCTGCATCTGATAATTTAATAGTTGGATCTGATTGACCAACTGAAATAGAAGCAGGTGAAGATTCAGACAATGGAAATTTGTTTGGTGAAAGAGAAGATGAGTATGATATCTAGTGATGTTCATGAGGAGGTTATAAATCTTTGTAAAGAGAAAAGGGCTGCTAAAAAATGAAAAAAAAGGATTCTAGTTCTGAAGGAGTTGATTTGGGAAAACATGAGTTGATTTGGGATATAATGAATATGTATCCAAGAAACAAACTACTTTAGAGGGTAAGATAGCTGGAGATGAATCCTACTTTGATTCAGATGAAGTTGTTTGTTTTAAAGTAGATACTGAATGAAGAGTTTGAGAGACTGGTCTTGCTTTTGAAAGAAAAGCAAAAAGAAATTAAAAAAAAAGTTGTCTTTGATCCTACTTGTCAGTTAATAGTTTGAGAGACTGGTCTTGCTTTTGAAAGTGGTAAGAAGTTTAGAGGAGCTATTACTAGATATGGAGTTCAAGAACATGTTGAATTAGATAAATATGTTAATGAAGAAACTAGAATGAGGGTAAAGTGTACAACTGGTTGTCCATAGTTGTTGTTTGGAAGTCATGATTCAAGAACATGAGATTTTGTGGTGAAGAATTATAAACCAGTACATAAATATAATGGAACAACCAAAAATAAACTAATAAATTCAAAATACTTATCAGAAAGGTACAAGGACAGAATTATTACTGAGTCTGGCATTAGATTTTTTCAGTTTCAAAATTTAGTAAAGAAAGAGTTTGAGGTGTATGTTCGGAGGACTGTAGCAAGAAAATCTAAAAACATTATGTTGCAACAAATTATGAGTGATGATGTGGAGGAGTTTAAAAGAATTCAAGATTATAAAGATGAGCCCTTAAGAAAAAATCCAGGCAGCACATATGTGATAAAACTTAGTGAAGAAACCTTTGAAGGTAGAAGAAAAATGTTCCAACCATTTTACATATGTTTTGATGCTTTGAAGAAGGAATTCAAAGTTGGAGCTAGAAGATGTATAAGATTTAATGGTTTCTTCTTGAAAGATGTTGCTAAAGGTCAATTACTTGTGGTTGTATGATAGGATGGGAACAACCAGATGCTACCACTGGCATAGGCAGTGATTGAAGTTGAAAACACATTCACTTGGAGATGGTTTATTGTAAGAGATAATCTTGAGCTTGGAGATGTATCAGAATTGACAACCATTACTGATATGCAGAAGGTATTTTTCTTTTCTTTTCATTTATTAAGTAGGCATTTTATTCATTAATAATACTTATGTTGTCTAATATGTTTGAATTTTGTTGAAGGGTCTTGAAAAAGCTATTCAATATCTTCTGCCAAATGTAGAACAAAGAATGTATGCAAGACACATTCTAGCAAACTGATCCAAGGATTGGAAAGGCACTGAAAGAAGAAACTGTTTTTGGAGATGTGTCATATCACAAATGAACAAGAATTGAGAAGAAATTTGGATCATATGGAAAAGTTAAGCAATAAAATATGTGAGAACTTACTATGGTACAATATAGAGAGGTGGTCTAAGGTATACTTTAAGTTTTTTAGTTTTTGTGATAGTATTGAGAACAACATGATTGAAAGCTTCAATTCATTAATTTTGGGACCAAGACACAACTATCATCACAATGCTTGAAGAAATAAGGGTCAAAGTGATGAGAAGAGTAGGACATTTGAGGGAGTTCTATGATACTTGAATAACTTACATATCCAATGGCTCTAAAAGTATCGCAAGAGAACACAACAAAATCAATGAAGTGTAACCTTGAATAGAATAGTGAATTTAGTTTTGAGGTTAATGACAGTTGGGGTAACACATTTGTTGTGAATCTGAGCAATCAAACATGTGCTAGTAAATCTTGGATGCCAAGAAGTATAACTTGTTGTCATGCTATAGTTGCACTTC
The DNA here is from genome assembly GCA_036553675.1 of Solanum okadae. Lineage (NCBI taxonomy): Eukaryota > Viridiplantae > Streptophyta > Magnoliopsida > Solanales > Solanaceae > Solanum > Solanum okadae. Next base: position 8,048,803 of record CM071685.1, on the reverse strand, counting down.
ATTTTAGAAAATCGAAGCTCATTAACTATGTTACACATTGGTATAGCAAGGAGACTTATCTTAAGATCTATAATCACTACACTCGACCAGTACTAGCATGGAAATGTGGCCATAGTCAACCAACCCTTCTGTTATACCACCTGATATAATAAAACTACCAGGAAGGCCTAGAAAGTGTAGGAGAAAGGAGCAAAATAAAAACAAGACAGGAAAATTGTCCAAAAAAAGTGTTGAGATGACCTGCAGCCTTTGTCATGCAAAGGGTACAATAAGATGGGTTGTTATTTGAATAATCAAACTAATGCAGGTAGAGGAAGAGGAAGAGGAAGATCAAGAGGGACTAGTTTAGCAAGATCAAGTTTTGGTTCTTCTACAAAGAGAGAAAAAGGTCGACCATGAGGTTTTACAAAATAGGTAATGTTTCTAGCAATAAATTCAGTTGTTATTTTACATCTTAATTACTCTAATATTTTTTATAATGAACTTATGTTATAAGCTAGTGTTACTGTTGTTGGTGGTGCCATTGGAAGAAGGAAGAGGGATTGGTGTTGTTATTAATGTTTTTTATGTTACTGAAAGGGAAAGAGGGATTGGTGTAGTTGTTATTGTTGTTGCTGGTGCCACTGGAAGGGAAAGAGGAACTGGTATAGCTATTACTGCTACTATTGGTGCCACTGGAGGGGAAGAGGGATTGATGTAGCTGTTAATGTTCCTGATGCTACTAGAAAGTGAAAAGAGGGACACCTTTTAAAAGACTAAGAATGGTTGGAACGAGAATACTACATATACAAAGTGGTTTTTACGATTCATAATGTATGTTGTCTTAATTATTTTACACACTTTTCAATTTAAACTTATCAAGCATCTAAGACAATATATTTCTGTTAATCTAGCTTGAACTGCCTATGAACTCTTCTATAGTGACTAGAAATCTTAGGCATCATAAACTAAGATCACGTTTAAAATGGAAAGGAAAGGTTGATGTAACTCAACATGGTCTTCAAGAGATGAGAGAAAACAAAAGAATGAGAACAAGGTACAATGTTGTTGTAGTGAATCACTTGAGTCAAACAAGCTCATCAATTTTCCAGTAAATGGAGAAGAGAGTGATTTCTATATTTTAACCCTTTTTGAAACAATTATGTAGTTGTGATTGCATTAGTTTGATTTGTATTTGTTTTTCAAATAATTATGCAATTGTGACTGCATTAGTTTGATTTGTGTTTGCTTTGGAAACAATTATGCAGTTGTTATTGTATCAGTTTGATATTGTTTGTTTCTGAAATAATTATGCAATTGTGACTGCATTCTCTAATTTTATCTATACAATTATGCAGTTGTGACTACAATTTAGTGTTTACATTATGCAGTTGCTTTAACTCTTTAGTTATTGATGGTTGTTCTCTTATAACTTTGATTTTTAGGGTCTATATTATGCAATTAAAACTATGCTTATTTCATGTCTATATCTGAAACAAAATAAGAGATCTCACAAAATGAAATGCACAAACAAGTAAATTATATTAGATTATGAGACTAAGGCGAAGACAAAGTTCATTACAAAAGAGTCTACAGACAAACAATGTCACGCTACACCAACATTGATCATACTACATAGAGGGCCTAAGGTAACTCTATTGAACCTTTCTTCATATATATATCACCCCGAACCAATAGTTTATAGCTATAACTACAACACACCAACAAACTACAACAAAATAGAGTACACTCTCCCAAGTTCTTCTCCCTTCTTCCATCTTCTCAACCGCTTATTGCAACATTTTCAAATTTATACCTGGACAATTAGTATCTTGTTTGAAATCTCTAGGCTTGTCAACTTCTTTAGAAACTGATTTCAATGTTATTAAAGATACTACATCTAATACTAAGCATCATCGATCGTTCAACAGAAATAGAAAAGCATAAATATGCTCTAGTCAATCATAGCTAAAAATATTTACGAAGAAAAACATGGTTTAAATTATAGGTGATACAAGTGTCAAATATCAAGGGGGTTTTGTTTGTACTATCAACTCAAACAATAAATAACACGAAAATACGAATATGGAGACGGGATTCTTGGGATGTGATAGGATTATGGGCCAAGGTAAACAACCGGGTAATTGCAATTAATAATAAACAGCTGCAAATCAGTCAATAAGCTAGACTTTAGTGGGGGTAAACTTTCTCTCGAACAATTTACCCCGAATCAAATTGGTTTCTCTCGAACACCAATAAGCGACAATGAAGCACAACCTTCGCTTTAGTCCATTCACTCTCTCGAGCTGAATGTGTGGAAAAGGGTTTAGGAATCACTCTCTCGTTCTGAACTCATGACAACCCAATACCCACAGACCATCGATTCAGTAATTTTGGTTTTAAAACTTCTCTCTAGAGCAAGTGAAAAACATGAAGTTAAGATTGTATTTGCAACTACAACCCATTAAATTCAACCACAATTACTGAATGAAATCACTTTTAAACAGCAAATAAACTATCAATTAACAATACCCAACAATTAAATCAACCCATAATCACATAATTACACCCCAAGAATTGGGGTTTTAGCTAGACATAGTAAAAAGGTAAAAATCGTTACCAAGTTGTGTTTCCATCAACTAGGTACGATTGATATTGTCTTTACAAAGGTCTAAGATGAAGAATCCTCAACACTCACTTCGAATTTCTTAGAAATGAAAATCTTCAAATCATCAAAGCTAAAGAGATATTGTCTCTCTATTCAGTTCTAAGTTCTCAACATCAAAAACTGAAAAATAATATGTTTCAACACAAGATCAGATACTAAGCTAAAAATTTAAACAAGTATTTATAGTTGTCAAAAATTGTGCTGCGAAGGTCCAGTCGACGCAGTAAGTCGGGATTGCCGATCCACTCGGCGATCCGCCCTTTGGTCAATTACATCGCCTTTTTGCTTTGGCCTTCAGCATCTTCAAGTTATGTAACTTTGGGCGATATGGCACTGCATCGTGGAACCGTTCGGCGACTCACCGACTGCTCCTTTCTATCGCCGACCTGATTTTCTCCTTCAAGGCTTGGCACACTGGACATTAGGCGAGGTCAAGGCTGTTCGGCGACTCACCCAATGGGTTAGGCGATCCTCAGGCCTTCTTTTCTTCGTTCTTTCAACTACCTTGTTCTTTTCTGCTCAATAGTGTTCATGGTTTGTTCCTCCATCCAAATACTTGAAAATCAAGGATTTACATCAGTTATTGGTACAAAATATGCGTTTGAGGATACTAAATCTATTCAAATAAAGCCGTGAATGAGTCCAAATCGTGGACTCATCAACACCCTCAACTTAAACTTTTGCTTGTCCTCAAGTTCAGCAGTTCAAAAAAGATGTCTCAAATAGTACTACACAAGATTCAATCATGAATGCACACAAAAAGACTCAACTTACTCATGCAAAGATCAATTGTGCACTAAAAAAGTCAAGTAGTGACTCACCAATATCAAAGAATCTCAAGCTCACAATATTTGCTTCAAATGCAAGTTCAAGCTCAATAAAGGTATTCAAATGCCCTCACACAAAGAATGATTTCATATTCACACACAATGGTTCAATAATTTAAAGTTCCGGAATCAAATGCAATGCTCACACTCACAAAGATGAACACAATGTATGATTTCACCCATAGGTTTGCCCGTATTTTCCAACCAACTTTTGTTTCAGCTCACTCAAGATCAAAAAGGCCTTTTCAAGGCTTGTAACGTGGCTGAGTGCAAAGGTATGGTCATTTAGGATCAATGAATATAGTCCTCATGAGATGTGGTGTGAACAACACTTCCTTTCCTTTTCTTTATCATTTTTCATTCGTGCTCACAAGTCATCCCATTATTCATTTTCCATGGATTGTTGGAAACCCCATTTTCTTTTCGCTTTCACAACTTTATTCCACAACTTTTTTGTTCTTTTTCTTCTTCTTTCTTTTCCTTCTTTTTTTTATATGGAGGGGTTCCATTTTTTTAAAACATGGGTCAAAAGGGGACCTTCTTGCACTTCTTGATTTACCTTCTCTTTTCACCACACCCTCAACTTAGATTTTTGGCCTAAGTTGTCTATTCAAACTAACCACAACTTCATGAGGATTATAGGTAATGGATAAACAAAGGTCATAGTTTCATCAAGTTTCTTCCAAGAAAAGGTTAAGGCTCAAACGGGGTTCACACGCTCACAAGGTAGGCCACAAAAGAGGTATAATGTCAAATTATTTCACACTCTTTAAAGTTGCCTAAGATCTTATCAAGGATTGCATCACTTAGTCAATCGGACCAACGGGACAAATTCTAGGTGTCATCACACATGGTTCACAGTAAGCTCATCACATAAGGCATTGACACCAATGACAAACAAGACTCCACACTTTCGCTAGTGTGCAATGTTCATCATAAGAGACTCAATTCGATACTTGGCTAGTCACAATGAGATGCAAAGAGTTCATATATTGTTTGTGCAACTTCATTTGGCCTCATCGTAGCCGCACATTCATTTTTGTTCGATTATGAGCACTATTCAAGTCATCGATATTGATCAAAACCGATACTCAAATTTGCAAAAGAACAACCATATTCAACACAAACAAAAGGTGGAATTTTTTTCGAAAGGGTCAAAAATCATTTACAATTAAAAGCAAAGAGCCACAAGCTCAACCTTCAACAAAATCAGTGTAAAAACCCAAATATATAAACAAAACATCAATATTCACAGAAAGTCACACAAAACTTGGTCCTCACTCCACCACAAATAAAGTCATTTGTCCTCAAATAAAAACAAAAATATCTAAAAGTTAAAATAAAATAAGACAGAGAGGGAGGTAAAGAGGGGATCCTGTCTACACGGTCGCTCCATCTGTTTGGGTATCAGTGCCCGGTGAACCAGTATGGACTTGGGCATCAGTGCTCGGAGTCACCTCAGAAGGAACAGTAATAGCACTAGGAGCAGCCAAGGGAGTATCTGCTAAGGAAGCCTACACAACAACATCTATCATGGCCTCTTTAGTCTCAGTAAGGCCCTCATATGAAGCTTCCTCAGCGACCTCGAGCATCTCCTCATTAGTCTCCACCTCAGACTCAAGATCACCTTCTTCCTCAACTCTAATATCATCTCCGGTGTTAGCCGATGGCATATCTGGTACATCTGGAATCTCTACCGTCCCGAAGATCATGGACATGGCGTGGACTTCAGCTGATCCACGCCACTCATCAACACAACAATAGCAGCCTTTAAGGCCGTCACCTCCTCGGTGGCCCCTTGGCCACGCTCACACACCGCTATCCTAGCCGCAAGAAAGTCAATGGTAGTGCTCAAGGGTGTCACAACATTAGCTAGGGCAGTCTGAATCATTCCCGAAATGGAGGCCTCGAGTCTGGCAGCCCGACGATCCGCAGAATGGTCAAGCTGCCCCATCCGGAGTGTCACAACCCGAGTCTACACCCTGGACGTGGCCGACACTTAAGAACCATTGCTGGTTCCCAAGAGAACCCTCATCCTGGCTGACTACAAGCGGAAGACTAACTTAAGCATGTAAAAGCTTAAAACTGAATAAAATTCAATAAACTCAACTTTTCAAAACTTTAACTCAGATGAACAACTTAGACTAAAAATAATATATTCAACTCGCCATAAAATAGGCATTTAAGTCTTTAAAACATTTAATAAAATAAATGAATAATACAAATTTCTCAACTATACTGACTATCTATGAAGCCTCTAACTGATAACGATGGAAGTCGAGACAAGACCCATGACATCCTAGCTGAACTGAAAAGTAAATGAAATCCTCTGGAAGCAAGGAGGATCACCATAGCTAACTCGAACCTGTTGATGATCCTGAATACCTGTGTCTACATCATGAGAAGATGCAGGCCAAATGGCTCAGTACGTGGAATGTACGAGCATGTAAGAGGAATTCTAAAGCATAACATAAGCTTGAAACTTGATAAAAAGAAACACACTTACCTCTTTTCAATTTTGTTCAACTCAGGAATACTCAAGGATACTCAAAACTACTGAAACTTACTCAACTCAGAAGTACTCAAGGATAAGATACTCAACTCAGAGATTAGATACTCAACTCAGAGATATGATATTCGACTCTGGGTACTCAACTTCAGATACTCAACTCAATATGACTGAACTCATTTCAATATAAAGCAATTTAACACAAGTGCAATATAAAGAAACAAATTATTTAAAAACCGGAAAAGGCTCAAAAATACCCCTGAACTATCGGAAATAGCTCACATATACCCTTGAACTATATTCTGGCTCAAAAATACCCTTCTGTTAAAGTATTGGGTCACTTTTACCCTTACTATTAACAGAGGTGTGTTAAGTGCCATGTGGACGCCACGTGAACGCCACATGGATGCCACGTCGACGCCACATAAGCACCAAACAATTCTCACCTCCACATAGACTTATACATACTAATTACTAATTTTGTTCTCATTTCTTTTGGGACATACAATTTGACCTTTCATTTCTCTAAAATACATTTCCCCTCTTCTCTCTAAATAGGATTCACCTAGGGTTTCAGATTTCTCTCATGGACGCCATTCCATTTCAAAGTTGATTTCACCTCTTTGTTCATTTCACTGCTAGGGTTTCGAAGTGGATTTTGGCGGCTGAGGTTAGTAAATTCGTTGTTCTTATTTCGCGATGGTTCTAGTTTTGCGATTCCAAAGATATTTTTTTGGTTAGGGTCGCAACTTTGTTTATAATATTTGGGTATGTTAGATTTAGAGGAAAATTTCACCCCTTTCTTCATTTAAGAAACTATTTCACTCCTTTCTTCATTTCATTGCTAAGGTTTCGAAGTAGACAAAAATTTCAAAACAATGTCTGAATCCTCTATCTATTCACTTGAAAAATTGTATGCAAGAAGATGTCATTGTGGTCTCAATGCTTTAAATTTGACGGCTTGGACTGATTTGAATGCAGGGAGAAGGTTCTACAAATGTCCTAGACCCAAAGTAAGTTGTAAATTAGTTTGATGTTTGTATGTTTATAGAAAAACTCTTATTTGTTAAATTAACATTAAGTATTTCTATAAATTATTATGTAAACTTGATAGTTGAATTTGTACACTACATGTAGGCCACTTCATATGGATATTGGGAATGGAAAGACAAACAACAACTCCCACCAAGAGCAGTAACTGTTATAATGGACTTAAAGGGTAAATTGGATGTTATGAAGGTTGAAAGAAACAAATTGAAACGGATTGTCAATGGAATGGAAAAAGCTGAAAGGGACAATCTGGAAATTTTGTTTGAAGAAACGAAATTTATTTCAGCCCAAGAAGCTGGAAAAGTTATGCTTTTGGAGAAGAAAATCAAAAAATTGAAAACTATCATTTTCATTTCATGTGCTTTGTTCGTTGTGTTTGTTGTAAGGATCATGAAGTGAATGTATGTAAGGATCAAACACTTTAAGACTCAATGTATGAATTGAATATTTGTTGTTTTAGTACTTATGGAGTTTGAATTACAAGTTTATGTATTATTGAATTTGTATTTTGTAATGAAGTTGTAGTACTTATGGAATTTGAATTATGTATTATGCATTATGGAGAGTAGTTGTACAGGGAAAAAAATATATGTTCACCAGCTTGTCATCTTGCGTTACTGGTCATCTTGCTTTTGTCAATATGGATATGGATTTTACTGTTATTGTATCTTATATGAATGAAGTGGAAAAGTTGAAGTATGTACCTGTGGATACGTGTTTTCAGGAAGGTTTGGCCAAACTCTTTGGGCTTGCTGGCGAGACTAATGTGCAGGCAAGTTGTTAGAAATGCTTGCACTCATAGTTTGAAAGCATTTAATTCTTGTTTCTTATCAGAATGTTATAATATCTAATTGAAGGGTTAAGACAAAAAAAAACTGAATTGGCTTCTTTGGCTGTGGCAGCAGCCTTGCTTATAACTTCTCTAAGCTTTACTGCAACATCTAAAAGATTAACAGAAAGATTAACAACTTCTTTAAGCTTTATAGAATTTCACAATTATGAGACATAAGTAGAGAAATATTTTATAAACTTCTACTACCAAAGGCCGTGCAACAGCTATAGCAATTACAGGTCACTCAATATTCAAGAACCTTGTTAGGCATCATCACAACAGTCGGCAAATCCACATACAAGATCTTTTATTCGAGAAAACAAATGCACTAGCAAGAGCAAATGAAAAGTCAACTCCATGAATTCAGACAAAGATATTAAAAGAGAAGTGTTGTGACATGATGAACTTACCTTAATCTCATAGTCTACAGTAGCCTTACTGAGGTGTTGTGCTTTGAGGCTCTCTGTCTTAGTCAATGCATTCTTTCTCTCAACTTCTTGTTGTAATACAGCCTCCCGAATTGTTACAGCTTTCTGGGCTTCGATCTCTGCCATTTTTGCCTGCTGAGACCACCCAGCCTTCTTGGTTGCCAGAACAGAATTCGCCTCTGCCACTTCAGCTTCTCTCTGATTTTCATATATCTTAACATCAGTCTTCACTTTAACCTCCTCTTTCTTTCCATCACCATCCCTTTGGGTGGATATGATCTTTGTCTCAGCGTCAATCTTGGCAGCATTTTGACGTGTGAGACCTTCTCGCTCCTTAGCTCCAACCTCACCCTTCATTTTGGCCTCAGAAACATCAATTTTAGCTTGGTTTGCAGCTTCCATTTGAGTTTTCTGCCCCAAGTAAGAAAAGTATTCGTGCCCTTGAACATCGACCAGTTGCTTAATGTTAGCATTGTAAATCAGCAAGCCAAATTAGTTGAGCTCAAGCTGAACCTTGTCAAATACCTCCTTCTTGAAATCTTTTGTGCCTTTAAAGATTTCCTCCTTGGTCATGGAAGCAGCCAAGACACGAGTCTCTCCCTCAATGACACCTTGAACAAGGTCCTTCAAATCGTGTGAATCACGTTCATGGTGGGATAAAAGTTTAGCATATTTGATAAGTCTCTCACGGTCATCCACACATGGACCTATAGTGAAAACAGCAGGGAGAAGGAAGGGCAGCTTCTCAGCACTCATAGCATTGACTTCAAAAGTATAGTTCACAGGAGTAACATCAATGATTCGACATTTCTGCAATGGCCATACTAGTGCCTTTTTTGTGATCTTCAGTTCATTAATACCAATCCCAGTGATCACCAGAAATTTAGATGCCCTTGCTACGTGGTACATCATGTTTGCAGTTCCTTGATCTTCCTAACATGACAAGTAGAGGTTGTCAAGAATCAAGATCCACAACACCACACACGGACAAGTAGAAACTTACATTTTACTCAAACTTAACAGTATAAAAACTATCAGAAAATCTCATTCAAGACAGAAACACAGTTTACAACTAGTTTAAATTGTTGTATGTAAAGCTCATTAATAATCTGTAAAAGGTTTAGTCATTCGGTTGCAAAGCCAGCATACTTCCAGGCTGCAGCAGATGATTAACTCGAAATATCTTTTCCAAAGCATTTAATTCTTGTTTCTTATCAGAATGTTATAATATCTAATTGAAGGGTTAAGACAAAAAAAACTGAATTGGCTTCTTTGGCTGTGGCAGCAGCCTTGCTTATAACTTATCTAAGCTTTACTGCAACATCTAAAAGATTAACAGAAAGATTAACAACTTCTTTAAGCTTTATAGAATTTCACAATTATGAGACATAAGTAGAGAAACCATAATGCATTACCAACATTAACTAAAACTGGAAATAAACTTCACACAAAAGCTGGACAGTAACCAGTAACAAAAATCTTCACCAAACTCAACTCATGCATTCATTGTTTTGTATCTACCAAATTCAACCCAAAATAAACATAAGCATTCATTGTTTTGCATCTACCAACTTCAACCCAAAATAAACATAAGCATTCATTGTTTTGTATCTACCAACTTCAACCCAAAATAAACACATGCATTCGTTGTTTTGCATCTACCAACTTCAACCCAAAATAAACATAAGCATTCATTGTTTTGTATCTACCAACTTCAACCCAAAATAAACAAATGCATTCATTGTTTTGCATCTACCAACTTCAACCCAAAATAAACAAAACACATGCATTGTTTTGCATTTACCAACTTCAAGCAAAAATAAACAAACTAGACAACTTTTTGCACTATCCAAAACACTTCAAATCTGGGATTTCCCATTAGTTTTTCTTGTCTTCAACCTGTCCACCTTCTTCTGTCTCTCTCTTTCCAACTGATTGCCAGTGACAGCTTCTTTTCCTTTCCAAGTGAGATTAGTAGGTGAGTAAGGCAAATCTGTAGGCTCACTAATTCCAGCATGATCACCTCTAAAAGATATAACTCTATTTCCAGTTGCTCTTTGTTGATTCATCCTCATTTTTAGTTTTGTGCTATTTTTATATATGACTTGAGGCCTTATATCTGGATCACTTTCAGGCTCTCTAGCAGGTCCAAATGGTTCATACTGTAGTGAGGACATGAAATGGTATTCTTCATCTTGTGTTGGTCTAGGGGCTGAGCTATTAACATCATAATCTTCTCCATAGGGTTCTTCAACCTCTTCTTCAGATTCTTTTTCAGGCTGTTCCTCAGTTCTGCCTTTTTTTCTCTTCAATGTTGCCCCTTGTTCTCCTTCATCAAACTGAAAATACAATGTTTATGTGCAGATAACTACATAGTACTAATAACAGTGAGATATGTAAATAAGTAATGTTCTTACATTGCATGTTCTTGCATTGTGAGTTGTTTCACCACACTTACTACATGTCATTTTAGTTCTTTTTCTTGAGTGAGCCCACTCTCCAGCTCTTTTAATTGCTGCATCTTTTTCCCTAGTTCTTTTGGTCTTTGGTCTTTGGTCTTCCCACTGTTTTCACAAGATCAGGTGGAACCATTGTATGTTCTGGCAATACATTCCAGAATTGTTCACCTCTTACAGGCATCAACTTTTCCCTATATGTCATCAAATAAGCTTCCTTACTGTACCACCAATTAATTTCATTCTTTGGTTCTATCTTCTGGTACAACATAGCTTTGATGGCATGAGGGCATGGAATGCCAATCAACTGCCATGACCTACATGTGCATTTTTTCTCAACCAAGTTCATTGTGTGCCTATTTTCACCCTCAGATACTTCATATCCAAGATCACCATTGAAATCGACACTACATAATTGAGCTATTCCCATCTATGCAGTGAACAATTTCATGCACTTAGGACTATAATCAGTAGTCCATTTGCTTGCATCTTCTTCCTTCTCTCTTAACCTGTTCATTATCTTGATTCTTATATCTTCAAGCATTTTTAGGATTGGCTTACCTCTTGCTTCCAGGATCCAAGAGTTGAAAGACTCTGTGAAATTATTATCCACCATTTGATTTTTGCATATTGTATCCAAATATGCCCTACACCATGTCTGTGGTGGATACTTAAGCAAATCTTTGACAGCACTTTTTGACAATGCACCAAGTGCACTCAACTGATCCTTGAAATCTTCCTCATAAGTACTCCAAGCAGCCCACCAAAGCAGTTTCTTCATCTCTCCTGACCTAAATCTCTTCATCCAGTTGGCCTCAATATGCCTAACACAGTACCTATAATCAGTAAAAATGAATAGTTAGTTAATATGTTCAAGAGAACAAAATAATTAAAACAACTTAAAGTACCTGTGGTGAGACAAATGAAGGACATTTTTTACTGCATTTATCAGTCCATGTACATGTCAAATAAGCAAATATACAGTTACAAACTGTTATATAAAGAAGACAAAATTATTCAAATAAATAGAAAAAATTATTTACCTTCTGCATATCAGACATAAAGGTGATAGTTTAACCATCTTTCAAATTTAATGAATTGTTCAGCAAGTGTAGAAACCATATCCATGTCCTAGTTGTCTCCTTATCAACTACAGCCCATGCCAATGGATAGAAGCAATTCTGAGAATCTTGTGCCATAGCCACCAAAAGTTGTCCCTTGCATTGACCCTTCAAGAAGGTCCCATCTAGTCCAATAAAGGGTCTCAAACCTTCTTTCCATCCCAACTTCAGAGCATTAAAGCAGATGTACATCCTAAGAAACTTTGTTTTACCTTGTTCCAATGCATCCTTTGATAAATTGATCACAATATCACTACCAGGATTGCTTAGCCTAAGCTCATTTGCATAAGCTTCAATTCTGTTGAAATCATCTAAGAAACTTCCCTGCAATTTTTGAAGGGCCATCCTCTTGGCTCTTTTCAACTTAGAGGTACTAACATTCAAGTTGAACTGATCTTTCAAGTCTTTTCTCATATCCTTTAGCTTGTACTGAGGATTATTCTGCAGTTTACTCTTGAAATATTGTGCTAAAGTACTTGTGCAAGCTCTAGGATTTTTAAATGCATCCTCACAATTGTGATTTATTTTCAGTGTTTTAACCTTAACACCTGGACCTTTACCATCTTGTGAAATAAGCAAGACAAATGGACAACCAATCATGCATTTATACCTTAGTCTAGTTCTGTCACTTTTTCCAACTACTATAGGCTTGGAATTTGCAAGAGAATACAAATTCACAATTTTTCTTGCCTCATTCAAGTCCTTCAAAGTCATGGAGGGATGAAGTTCTTTGTAGTGACTGAGATCAACATTTACTTCTTTAGATTTCAACATCTTAATAAGCTCTAACTCATCAAAGTTATATTCATCATCACTTTATGTTTCAGCATCAGTTCCATATTCACACTCTACCAAGTATGTTTCACTATGGTGAATAATATTTGGTGCAAAAACAGTTTCTTCAAAGTCATCCATAGCAAAGAAATTAACCACCTTAAATTGTTCATTTAATAGGCATTGGAGTGTCTTAATTCCTTCAGATCCCTCAAGCAAGTAAAATTTCCCAGAAGGCCCTTTCACTAGTATTTGTTTCACAAGCACAAATCCTAACTTTTTTGTGTACTCTTCCACTATCTTATCATAGTTTAAGAGATCTGCACTAGTGTCTCTCCTAGTAGCAACATACTTCTTGTCATATACTAGTAGTGGTTTTGTAATCCATTTACCCCCATAATGCAACATAAGGTCAACCAAAAGATCTTTCATATTGAACTAAGAAAGAAATGCAGACATAAATGAATAAGAAACACAAACACACAAGAGATAAATAAAGAATGGAGTGAAAATAGCACAACAAACATAAAATGAGCTAAATAACTCCTTACTGCTATAAAACACACATGAGCTACAGGTTTATTACCAAGATAAATGAATAAGAAACACAAGCACACAAGAGCTAAATAAACAAGTCATTACACTTTAGAAATCTATACTAAAAGAGAAAAAACAAACAGTGACCACATATTTATTACAACATAAAGAATGGAGTAAAAATAACTCAACAAACATAAATAAATAAGATACACAAATACAGATGAGCTAAATAACTCCTTACTGCTATAAAACACACATGAGCTATAGGTTTATTACAAGATAAATGAATAAGAAACACAAACACACAAGAGCTAAATAAACAAGTCATTACACTTTAGAATAAGATACACAATAAATAAGTCATTACACTTGGGCATTGGAACCCCACACATCAAGTCCTTACAGGGGCCACATGTTTTATAACATAAACAATAGTGGGAAAATATATGACCAAATAGGCCTTAAACTTTAGGAATCTATATTGAAAGAAAGAAAAAACACATTGGAACCCCACACATCAAGTCCTTACAGGGGCCACATGTTTTATAACATAAACAATAGTGGGAAAATATATGACCAAATAGGCCTTAAACTTTAGGAATCTATATTGAAAGAAAGAAAAAACATATAGGGGCCACATGTTTAATACAACATAAATAGTAGATGTAAAAGCTCTAAACAAAAAGGTCATAATAAATAATGAAAAAGGACATTTGGGACCAAGTTCTGACTGTTATGCAGAAATGAAGTAAAAGAAAGAAAAAAACATACAAGGGCCACATGTTTTACAACATAAACAATTGTGGGAAAAAATGTGAACAAACATGTCTTAAACTTTAGGAATCTAAACTAAAATAAAGAAAAAACATACAATGGGGCATAAACAGAATAGTGAGGTCTAGTAGTAGTATGCATTATTGTTAACTTTTGCAAGTGTTTTTGTTTCCATTTGATTATTCTTGTCTTTAGTTTTTGTAAGCAGCAACTATTAGTATATTCAACTATTTCATAATAAACAGTCCATAATAAACAAGCCATAATATACAGAGGACATTTAGGATAAACAATAGGACCACAACATATAAGACAACATTCTCAAAAGATTACAAAAAGGGAATAATAAACAATGAAAAGGGGCATTTGGGACCACACACATCAAATTCAAACTAGTTCTAAACAATATATATTCATATACTAGTCCATTAAATACTACTACTTTAACTTAAGTATTCCTTAAATCCAACCTTGACAGAATAGGACCAACATACGAGACAACATTCTCAAAAGATTACAAAAATTGTAGCTATTGGACCACAATTCAATAAGATATGAAACCACACGCCCTTCTTAAATATCCCTTACACCATATTCCGGAAAAGGATCAAAACTTTTAGTAATAGTTTAAACTATTTGGAATAAACAATAGATTATTTGCTTAACTCAAATAAACAAATAATTTTTCCCTAAATCTAACATACCAAAATATTATAAACAAAGTCGCAAAGCCTAACTATCCACAACTTTGAAATCATAAACATCATAAAATAAGAACAAAGATTAACTAACCTACAGCCGCGAAGCTCACTTTGAAAACCAGCCGCGAAGTCAATTTTGAAATCCAACCACGAAATCTGTGACCCCTAGAGAGGAAATATAATCCAAAGGATGACTCGATCAAATATCTAGATGTTACTAACTTTGCTCCATATGTTGAGGCAGAAATCTACGTTAAGAGCCTTTATCCCTTTTTTTAGAAGGGACTACACCTGCAATAGCAATGGAGGTTCAAATAACTCAGATGAAGACACCCATGTGACTAATAACCTGTAAGAGTTACATTCTATGTATTTTCTGAAGTGCTGTTAAATTTTGTTTCCATAATACTTGTGATCTTGTGAGTCATTTTCCTTTTATGATCTATTTTCAGAAAACGATAATCTTTTGCTAAAGCAGTTATTTTTGAAATAAGAACAAAGATTAACTAACCTAAAGGGGTGAAATTTTCCCCTAAATCTAACATACCCAAATATTATACACAAAGTTGCAACCCTAACCAAAAAAAATATCTTTGGAATCGCAAAACTAGAACCATTGCGAAATAAGAACAACGAATTTACTAACCTCAGCCGCCAAAATCCACTTCGAAACCCTACCAGTGAAATGAACAAAGAGGTGAAATCAACTTTGAAATGGAATGGCGTCCATGAGAGAAATCTGAAACCCTAGGTGAATCCTATTAGAGAGAAGAGGGGAAATGTATTTTAGAGAAATGAGAGGTCAAATTGTATGTCCCAAAATAAATGAGAACAAAATTAGTAATTAGGATGTATGAGTCAATGTGGAGGTGAGAATTGTTTGGTGCTTATGTGGCGTCGACGTGGCGTCCATGTGGCGTCCACGTGGCATCCACATGGCACTTAACACACCTCTGTTAATAGTAAGGGTAAAAGTGACCCAATACTTTAACGGAAGGGTATTTTTGAGCCAGAATATAGTTCAAGGGTATATGTGAGCTATTTCCGATAGTTCAGGGGTATTTTTGAGCCTTTTCCGTTTAAAAACATGTTGTCAACTCTGTGTGTATGCAAGGATATAACATAACTCTGAAATGTATGGAAAACAATAGAATTAACTATGTATATAAGAATATAATAACTTCTGTGGGAGATTCTCTAACCGACAACCAACACTATGAGCCTAAGTGATGGTACAACGTTTTACCTCACGTTGCCAAGGATCGTCATATACCTTGCCATCGGTATAGAACCTAAACTACTAAGTGGATTAACTAGTCTATGCTAAAAGCATCTTAAGGAGTCATTTACAAAGTATGATCCTTTACTACCCATGATGTCTACATGGTTTATAGAGACTTGAGTTATCTGAACTCGCATCCCCATATCGGTGCTCAATACTACTCCCAAAATATACTTAGCTCATATGTTTGTAAAAACAAAACTCTTTTTGTGATTTGAGAGAATTGCTCAAAAACATAGCTCAAAGGCTATCTTGGAAATCAAGGTTTCCTCTCTTGCTTTATTGTGAAAGCATTTACTCTTTAACTGAAAACTAGCTCAAAGGCTCTTTACTGAAAATTAGCTCAAAGGCTCTTTTGAAAATCTCAGTTTTTCGTTCTTATTTAAATGTGAAAACATTTTAAACTCTTTTGGGAATACATAGTCCCCATATACTTTTGAAGAAATGAACTTCAACTTTACTTTTTACTGAACTCAAAACTTAAGTCTTAAAACAAAGTTTAAACATTTGTAAAAGACTTCTTAAAATATGGTTCATGCCAAATGATGGGCATGAACGACTCAATGCAAGGTTTTCAATAACCATAGATAGAACTCAATACTTGGAACTCAACAACTTCAATGATACTACTCATCTCAAGATTTTTTGACTTATAGTGTTCATGCGGAATTATGGGCATGAAATATTCAACTCAAGTACACAAAGATACTTCTCAAAAGGGATTAGGAACTCAACACTTAAAGGCTTAGAACTTGAAGATACCACTTCTCTGAAAGATGCTCAACTTACAAAGTTCATGCGAAATTATGGGTATGAAACAACTCAACTCGATGGTCTACATAACTATATAGAGCTCATGAAAACGACTCTTCTTATTCTCTGACTTACTTCCTCAAAACTTAGTTCAAATCGATAGTTGACCTCAAAGGATTCACAATTGAACTCAAAGGCTTTCTTGAACTCTACTCTTAACTCTCTCTTTAATGTGAATTATGAATTCAAAAGTTATGGTTCATGGTAGGAAGGATATCGTGATGATAAAGTGAACTCATGAACACATTCTCCTCATTCTCATACTCACTTGCTCGAGTCTTGAAACAAGTTATTTAAATTTGTAGAAGGTTCTTCAAAGAAAACTCAAAGGGACTATCTCAAATGTTCGGAAGAACTCTCAAGGCTTAACTCTTAACTCTACCTTGAATTTGGATTTATGGATTCAAGGTTATGATTCATGTTCATGGATGATTTCTAGATATTTAGAAGTCATTTAGAGTAGTTAGAATCAATGGAAAAAGTTAGGACACTTTAGAATAACTTAAATAGGCTAAACAATGCAAAACTGGTGAAAAACGCCGATCCGGGATCATCCCTAGCGCGGTGCGCCAGGCCCAATTTACTAGGGCTCATTTCTAGCGCACTGCTGGTGTGTCGCCCCAGCCTTCTTGGCGCAATGAGAGTGCGTTGCGCCAGCATTGCCCCGAGCAAAACTGATGAACTTTTCCTCTCGTTTTCTGACCTTAAATCGCTTTTAATCGATTTATTTTCTCAAGTTTTCCTTAGATTCAATTACCCAACCTAAGTCCACACTAATCCACTCAAAACAATCACTTTCATCTCAAGAAATCATCAAACCCCAACAAAACAAGATTTAGAATGAACTTCAAGAACACCTATCAAGAACTTAAATCCTTCAACTGTTGAGAATGAAATTACGCTGAAAATAACATGTTTGGCGTGTGGGTGAACTAACCCAACATTATGGAAACTTACATACCTCTTAGGGATCAAACCCATGGCGACAATCCGCAACAACTCTCAAGAATTTCGACAAACGTTTCGATCATTTCTCTTTTCTCCTCTTCTCTCTTTTTCTTTTCTCTTCTTGAACTCTCAACTAAAACCCTAGGCGTAAACTAGGATTATTAAACTGAACCTAACCATATTAGACCCCTAAAATATTATTAAAAACGAATTAAATCTGATTGGGTAAGTAAAAGACCAAAATACCCCTCTAAAATCCGGTTTTGACTTTCCTTATCTAGATAGCCCAACTTCGAATGAACATATCTCCCTCATACGAACTCGAAACTGGGCAAACTCGGTGGCATTAGAAAGATAATTCCAAGATCTTCCCTACGGTATCTGGTATCACACCTAACTCATCTTGAGCTAGAAGTTATGGTCATTTGAAGTCGAACCAAAACTCATACTTAGCTTAACTTGCAAAATTTTCGAATTTGCTATTTCCAATTTAATTCTTTTTGGAACTCAAGGTGCTACATCTAGTGAACTTAACACTTAAGAAATTTTTAATTTCTTGGTAAAATCACACTCACTATGAAGAACGGGTCGAGTCTTAGCTCGAAATTTTTTTCTAGGGTGTTACACGGAGTAATGAATCCTGAGTGAGCGGGGCCCAAGAGATAGGAGCAGCATCAGGTCTAGGAGGCAGTGCAGCAGCAGAAGAACTAGGAACATCAAAAGGGACAGCACAAGAAGTACCTGAAGCCCCAAGGGCCGGAGTAGGCAAATATGCCTCTGCAGGTACTGAGTCTGTGTCTACAACCGGGGAAAAGTCCACCTGGGCTGCCTTCTTCTTCTTTTCTACATCATCCTTCAAATATTCAGCCTCGATCCTTCGAATATCAGTAGAGGATGTGGTAATCACTTCCACATCCATCTTTACATCTCTCAGAACTCGAGCCCGTCTGCATATCTCAGTGATCAACACCGGAAAGGAGAGTGAGGTCTGGCGATGCTTGGCCCTCATGAAGCTATAATCATCCCCAGATTAAGCCTCATCTCATCAATGATGCAACCCAGATAGGCTTCATTGGCATGCCGGAGAATTGACTCGTTCTGGGATGGCATAATAGTACTGCTGATGAAGCCAAACCAGAATTTTACAGTTATGTTTAGATCCTTCTTCTCGATAGGTGCTACAACTTTGAGCCATTTGGGGGCACCGTCTGATATGAAGGGAGCTAACCACTTCTTCATAGTTTCTAATGTGGTAGTCCGAATCACGTGTTGGCAGTCGTTATCAATATCATTAGGACAGTCCAGGACAGCATTGATAGCCTCATTATCACACTTGACCTTCTTTCCCCGAACTACTACATGATCAACCGGTTTAAATGCAACTGCTTGCTTCTTCTTCTGTGGTATCAAGGTCCCATAAGAAGCATAGAAACCCGAACCCAATTTGGAATATATGTGCCGTGGGGCTTTGTGAAGATCTGGAAATTATGAGACTTCAGACATCTCATAATCTCGGGGTACCTATCAATCACACCATCAGTGGACAAGTGATTCTTCTCAATGATTGTCCTCAGCCCCTCAGTCTTTAATCTATTCTTCGACTTGGGAGGCGGACCCAGTACAGGAGGTGCTAGGACTACAGCCTGCTATGGAATTAAAGGAGAAGAAGTACAGGGTGGAGGAGTCTTGATCCTAGACAGATCATGCATTCTTTTTAACGTAGCTCTGCCATCTGTGCTACTACAAACTCATCATCATCAGAAGCTATAGTCTGAGGCTCCTAATGCTCACCCTCACTCTCAGAAGTGGTGAGGTAAGTGTCATAGATGTCGTCACTGTCGAAGCTTGCCTCCGGTGACGCAGGTGCTTTGCCTTTACCCTTGCCTTTACCACCAGTTGTGGGGAGTTTTGTGGTCTTGCCCCTGGATGCAGTTGCATCCTCATTGAGTGCAATCCCTTTTGCTTTTCTTCGGGATGACATGTTTCTTTCTGCAACTTTAGATCTAGCCATGTCTGCAAAACATCGGGAAAAAGTTAGAAATAATTCAGCTAAAATCACAAAAAAATAGTTGCAAACAGACTCGCCGAACCGGTCGGCAAGTCACCAAATCTCTTTGGCGAGCTAGATCAGGCTCGCCGAAAGGACAGGCTCTAAAATTTCAGAAAAAATTGACAACTCGGCGATGGGAAGGCCTTTTGGCGAATCGCCGACAGAATTCAGCGAGTCATTGAGTTCCTTCGGCGACCTCAAGCTCTCACCGAAAGTTACAGAATTCAACAACACATTTAGCATGAAATTAAAGGAGAGATGAGAAACTTCGGCGAACCGCCGAGTGGTTCGGCGAGATCAATCTAGCTCGTTACGTCGTTTGGTACAAATACGGGCTACTCAGACTTCACCCAACTAAACCCAACAACATGCAAGCTCAACCCCACAAAATTTAAATCATTTTAACGCACATAATTACGAGATTTCAACAATCAAAACAATATGGGCAAGATTATCAAATTGAAATAGGCATTCAAACAAATTAACACTATCAGAGAGACCTAGCACACAACAACAAGATAAGATCATTTGCATAAGAGTACAAAATTTATAAAAATAAACTCGGGGTTCAGAAAACCAACCTTTTATGCTGAAAAAATAAAATTGAAATGTTAGGCGGCAATATAATCCAACTCTGAGCACCAATCAACAACTCAAATACAGTTTAAACGCAAGAAATATAGAAAATACTAAACGGGTGTAAGTTTGTGAGGGTAGAAAGTGAGGGAAAGTGAAAAGTTTAAAAGTTTAAACATTTGGCCTTACAAAAACCGTCCAGTTCTTGCCCATTCGGCGACATTAGTCGTGCTCGCCGACCCACTCGGCAACACGCCGAGTGGTCACTTACCTTGCCGAGTTTTACAGGGCCCTCAGTTGATTTGGGGGTCTAAACGGCAGTATAGATTGTGATCGCCGACCTGGTTGATGATTGCCAATAATTTCCTGGCTCCCCAAGTTTTACAGACTCTAAGTTAAAATTGTCTTGAGTCCAACGGCGGTCTGGGTCCGGGTCGCCGACCTCTTCGGCGATGCGCCGACTGGACCTTTAGCTTGCTAATTTACATTTTTCACTCACTTTCCACACGTCGACCTACACAAACAACACACCATTATTTCTTAAAGCAAAAATAAAGCGGTAAAAACTTGGGTTGCCTCCCAAGAAGTTCCTTAGTTAACGTCGTGGCACGACCCAAGTCCACACTTTATCTCCATTTTTGGGGTTGACCTTAGTGTCACTAAGTAACCCCTCTTGTTTGTTTGGGTGGAGATGAGGCCATACATGACCCATGAGGTTTTCAATCAGCTGGATAGATCTGGAGTGAGAGCCAATCATCTGATTTAGCACTTCAACATTCTCCTTCATCTCTTCTAGCACTCTATCATGCTCATTGACCTTTTGGAGAATGATTGAGAGCATTCATTCGACACATCTACCCTCATCGCCTTTAGGATTTCTTTGCTCATAAGGAGGGATGTATTTATCCTTCCTTTTGCATTGGACTTCAATCTCCACTATCTTTTTGGTCAACTTATCCAGCTGAGTTATCAGTGCAGCCAACACGAAGTCCCTCTCTACTTCTTGGTTTGTTTCAACCATGTGATCAAGCAGTTGGGCTGTTATTACATAGGGTTGTTGTGCAATAGCACCCGGGATGAGTTGATTAGCCAACACCTTGTTCTCGGGACCAAGACTTCTGTAAAAATATTCTAGGAGGACTACATCGGGAATTTCATGAGTTAGGCATTGAACCAGCAGTGCTTTAAACCTTAGCCACGACTCATGAATCTGTTCACCTTCCAATTGTTTGAAGGTTAGGATGTGATCCCTGAACATCATCACTTCTAACGGAGGAAAATCTATTTATTTGCAATTACTGCCCAACATGCTCACCTCCTCTATTTCAAAGCTTGAGCACACAAAACAAAACTAAAAATTAAGTAAGTATCACTTCAATTAACAAGAACAAACATTCCACTTAACTAAAAATTCTCAAGTAACACCACTCCCCGGCAGCGGCGCCATTTTGATTTCAACACTATTAAAGATACTTCATCCAATACTAAGCATCATCGATAGTTCAATAGTAATATAACCCAACTAGTGAGTTGGGGTCGAGTCCCAAGGGAGTGGTTCGTACTCAAGAATCAATAGAAAAGCATAAATATGCTCTAGTCAATCATAGCTAAAAATATTTACGAAGAAAAACATGGTTTAAATTATAGGTGACACAAGTGTCAAATATCAAGGGGGTTTTGTTTGTACTATCAACTAAAACAGTAAATAACACAAAAATACGAATATGGAGATGGGATTCTTGGGATGTGATAGGATTATGGGCCAAGGTAAACAACCAGGTAATTGCAATTAATAGTAAACAACTGCAAATCAGTGAATAAGCTAGACTTTAGTGGGGGTAAACTTTCTCTCGAACAATTTACCCCGAATCAAATTGGTTTCTCTCGAACACCAATAAGCGGCAATGAAGCACAACCTTCGCTTTAGTCCATTCACTCTCTCGAGCTGAATGTGTGGAAAAGGATTTAGGAATCACTCTCTCGAGCTGAACCCATGACAACCCAATACCCACAGACTATCGATTCAGTAATTTTGGTTTTAAAACCTCTCTCTCGAGCAAGCCAAAAACACGAAGTTAAGATTGTATTTGCAACTACAACCCATTAAATTCAACAACAACTACTGAATGAAATCACTTTTAAACAGCAAGTAAATTATCAATTAACAATATCCAGCAGTTAAATCAATCCATAATCACATAATCACACCCTAAGAATTAGGGTTTTAGCTAGACATAGTAAAAAGGTAAAAATCGTTACCAAGTTGTGTTTCCATCAATTGGGTATGATTGATATTGTCTTTACAAAGGTCTAAGATGAAGAATCTTCAACACCCACTTCAAATTTCTTAGAAATGGAAATCTTCAAAGCTAAAGAAATATTGTCTCTCTATTCAGTTCTAAGCTCTCGACTTCAAAAACTGAAAAATAATATGTTTCAATACAAGATCAGATACTAAGCTAAAAATTTAAACAAGTATTTATAGTTGTCAAAAAGTGTGTTGCGAAGGTCTAGTCGACGCAGTAAGTCGGGATCGCCAATCCACTCGGCGATCCACCCTTTGGTCAATTCCATCGCCTTTTTGCTTTGTCCTTCAGCATTTTCATGTTCTGTAACTTTGGGCGCTATGGCATTGCATCGCGGAACCGTTCGGTGACTCGCTGACTGCTCATTTCTATCGCCGACTTGATTTTCTCCTTCAGGGCTTGGCACACTGGAACATTAGGCGAGGCCAAGGCCGTTCGGCGATTCCCCCAATGGGTTAGGCGATCCTCGTGCCTTCTTTTCTTCGTTCTTTCAGCTGCCTTGTTCCCTTTTGCTCAATAGTGTCTACACTTTGTTCCTCAATCCAAATACCTAAAATTCAAGGATTTACATCAGTTATTGGTACAAAATATGCATTTGAGGACACTAAATCTATTCAAATAAAGCCCTCAATGAGTCCAAATCGTGGACTTATCAGAAACCTCAATCAATTCAAATTCAGTGGCTGATGTTTGAGAGGATTTTACTAAATTCTCAAACTCACCCAATTTCTCAATTAGTTTAGGAATCACAAATTTCGACCTTGGATCTATATTATCTTTATTCTTCCAACATCAAAAGTGGCAAGATCTAGGATCATTCAAAAATGAAAAAGGATGATGGCATAAGTGCTTAATTATTTGAAGTCCAAGATATTTTCAAATGCTCCATAAGTCCATGATTACAATAAAAAAAAATTGTAGTATGATCATCTTCTTCCATACATAGGTTTGTCAAATTAATCGATCTCATTGTGTGCTACACTTTTGTGGAAGAAGTAATCACAATTTGAAAGAAACTGACAATAAGGAAAAGGGAGAAAACAAAAATCAAAATAATATATAAAGAAGATAAATTTGAATTTTACCTTTTCTCGAAGAAAAATTATCCCTTCAATGATTCAATTTTTAGGTTTTAAGAGCTAAAATTTGAGATGAATCAAGAAAACGATAAGAAATTGGATCGCTATTTTCGGGTAGGTTGTTCTTGAAGGTGAGGGAGAAGAGGAAATTAGGGTTGGTTGTTCTTGAAGGTGAGGGAGAAAAGGATATTGGATCGGATATTACCGTGAAGGGACAAAATGGGTTTAATGTAGATATAAAGTCACCACTGTTGTTTCGAATTTTCAAAAAGACATCTTAACTTTGCAACCATCCTGTTACCCCACTAAATTATTTGAACAAATATTATTATATCATTTTTAGATCAGCCCCAGATTTTAAGAAGCAAGTGTGTTCACACACCAATCATTACATGACATGTGTTAATTTAATTAAAAATGTAATATATATTTTTTTCATTTTAAGTTTTTTCTCTATATTTATCTCTCTCTCTCACACACACACACACTTTTTGACTTATTTTAATTTTGATTTCATCTTAAATTTCACTTCATCTTCCACCTCCCACTTTCAAGTGATTTATTCCTCCATTTTCTTTCTTTTTCTTCACCTCCCACCCTCACCCCACCCCCCACGTCAAGTTGAACCCCACTTTCATATTTTTTTTCTTCTTCTCTGGTCAAATTCCTTATAGAATTCATACTATATATTTTTTAGACTTTATTGTATTATTGATAACAAAAATAATTATTTTTCTAAGAAAATTTAAAATTTTGAAGGTATCATCAACTACTCCTTTTCATATAACTTTAAAATTAGAAATGATAATTTTAAAAGAATCAATGAATTTCCCAAAAATTGAAAGAACTTACTTGAAATCGGATAAAAAAAACTATATGATACTTCCTAATCATCTTGAAATCTAATGGGTTTATCAAATTGTTCGAAATGAAAGAAAATATTTAGATAAAGTTTTAAAATTAAAGAGAGTAAAATTAATAGTAGTAAAACAAGGAAGGTGAAGTTGTGATAAAAATGGTGGCATTGAAAGTGAGAAGCTTCAATGGAGATGGCAATGAATTTTTGAAGAACAAAGAAGAAAGAAAGAGAAAAAATAAAAAGGAACAAAAGTTAAATTAATAAGAAAAATAAGAAAATATATTTTATAATAAAATACTTGTAAAAATAAAATTATATTAGTTATTTTAGGTTGCTCACTCTCTTTGAGAGAGTGCACATCACTCTCTATGTTAGGTGGACGAAAAATGATATAATAATATTTGTTCAAAATTGTTTAGTGGGGTAATAGGACGATTGCAAAGTTAAAGTGTCTTTTTAAAAATTCGAGACAACTTCAATGGTGACTTTATGTCTTTTCTCTTAAAAAAAAGATAAATTGGAAGATTAACGCATCGAAGAAAGTGTTTTCAACACACGTGTTGGGCAAGTGTCCAAAGGGTTGAAAAGAATTCACTTCCAAGATGTTAAGACATATAGTTTAAGTGCTAAATAAATTGTCCTGCTAAGTTCGGGGTGGGGGGGGTGTTGGGTTTTGGTTATTTTTCCCTTCCTACGTGGATAAATAAAAGTCCAAGGTTTTGGGTCTCCTTCCTTTCCTTTGTGGATAAAGTTAAGCCCAAATTTGGCTAGCCACTTTGCCCATAAGCCCAATATTATGGTGCATATGTAGACTTTCTTTTAGGTCTTATTTTGAAGAATCACAAGAGTTAGATCACCAGTCATATAGGGAGAAAAGTGAGAGAGTGCAGATTTTCACACAAGCCCTAGCAACCAATTTCAAATCGAGATTTCCGCTTCGTTTCTTGGCTGATTGAGCTGATTTTTTGACAGCTTGTTCCTTTAGACTTAATATTTGATTGAGAATTGAGAGAGGATGATTTGGAGTTCTGTAGCTTCAGATTTTTGCTCGTGAACAGTAGCTGCGTATTTGGTGTTTTTGCTCCTTTTATTTCTCTAGTTTTTGGTGTTATTTTGTAGTTGTGTTTCTCATTGTTTGGCACTTTGTTGGTGGCCATTTTGGAGAACACTTTTATAACTCTTTTTTATTTTAGTGGAGCTTTGGCCTTGTGGTTTTTACTCTTCACACCGAAGAGGTTTTCCACGTTAAATTTGGTGTCTCGTGTGTTGATTTATTTTCTTTGCTTTGGTTGATTTGTTTGCTGCCCCAAACAATGTTTCTCTTGCATTATTTTGTCTTCTCTTGGTTCAATTAAAATGAAAAGTTTTCTTTTTAATTACAGTGATTCAAGATTTTATGGCAATTTTATTGTCTACTCCACTTAAGTTCTTCTAAGAAAATATTAATTTGAACATGCAATTTCACATATTTTTTACCTTTTTATTATAATAATTCAAGATTTCATGACAATTTGTCTACTTTTCTTAAATTCATCTAAAAAGTTTTAATTTGAGTGTGTAAATGCACATATTTTAACTTTTCGAAATCATCTAAATTTATGTTGGTCTCGCAGTTTCCTATATTTAATGCATATTATGATAAATGTTATAATATGAAGCTTAAGTTAATTTCTTTAGATTTTGTAAGAAGTAGCCTTTAAAATTTATCCAGGTCATATTAGATGTTGGCTTATGTTGACGATATATTGATATGTGCTTTCTACTATGTGCTACATGAAATTATAACTTAAATTATTTATTTAACATTTCGGAGAAATACCAAAAAAATAAAAATGATTTGGAGTTTAAATGTGCAAAGGAACTGTGACCCTTTTTAGTTTTGAATTCTACTTTTGAAAATTTCTTATATTATTCTAGGGTAAATAAGGTAGTGTATGGAAAGAATGTTGATTTTTAAAACTAAGGCACTATCCATTAATCTTTTCCTTTTAACCCATTATTGTGTTATATGCAATTAGTTTCAATTAATTGTATACGAAAGAAAAACTACACTGAACAACCAATTAACTAATGAAATTTCAATGAAAATATTTGTATTTGTAAGTCAAAAATTTGATTAGTGCCACATAAATAGGATAGATGAAGTAACATACATTATTTGAAACTGAGGTAAATAATAATGTAAATTATAATAATTAACAACTTTAAAATTTAAAAGATATATAATACAATAATTAACAACTTTTAATATTTGAAACAATTAAAAATTGACCGACCCTCTAAATTCTATTTGTATCACATATGACGTAAATAATATTGTGAATCATAATAATTAACAACTTAATAATTTAAAATATATATAATACAAAAATTAATAACTTTTAATATTTAAAACAATTAAAAATTGACCGACTCTCTAAATTCTATTTGTATCATATATATATATATATATATATATATATATATATATATATATATATATATATATATATATTGAAATTGACGTATTCATAATAATTAACAACTTAAAAATTTAAAAGATATATAATATTATGTTTTTGCTAATACGGAATGTTGTGTCTAGTGTGTATATTTATATATATAATAGCCTTTTATATGAAATTAATTGTTTTTCGTAAATATGACGAATATAAATTATTTATGAATTTAAGAAGAAATAACAAAATACAACAATTGAGTAGATTGAATGTTACACTACTTTAAGAAAAAGAAAAAAAAGTACTCTATATGATTTTATAATGTTATAAGCTTATTAGTATATTAAAAAAAGTAAGAAAACTACTGTGATAACTTTGAAGACAATAATGGGCCCTACATTTATAGAAGTCCGTGTGTTTTGTTTTACTCTTCCAATGTGTGGATAGCCACGTGGCCTTAAGAATATGCTAGAATTTGGGTGGTTTTTTTGGAATTTCAGTCCTTCCTATGCACGAAGTACAATTGCTATTAAGCTGTACATTTTGCTTATTTACGGATTTGCCCTTGGTCGTCCTGGTCGTCTTCACCTTTCTATATAATAGAAATAGAAATATATATAATTTATAATAAAGGACACATTTCCCCATATTTGCTGAGATGTATTGTTTGCTATAACTTATAAGACTAAATTAATTCACCTACTATGTTATATTTTTTTGGGATAAGGTGCAAGTATTCTCCTAGACTATAATCGAAATCTCATAGACACACATTTACTAAACTAAAGTCATATTACCCCCTGAAGCCATTTTTTTTTGTAATTTTGTACACCTTTTTTACTTACGTGACATCCAAATATCTCTCATGCACCTCAACTATGTGGAGTCACGGAGTGTGCCACGTAAGTCAAAAGGTGTACAAAATTACAAAAAAAAAATGAATTCAGGGGTAATAGAACCTTAATTTAGTTAAGGTGTATTTCTGAAATTTTGATCATAGTCTAAAGGATACTTATGTCTTATCCCTATTTATTTTTTTAAGAAGATTGAAACTCTAAAAGTTGCACAGTGATATGGTAGAAATAAAGAATAAATAATAAAATTTATTTTTCAAACATGAAGATGGAGCTTAAATTGTTAAACAAGAAAAATACTAATATACAAAATTGGATGCTAAATAATGAAAGGATACAAAATTGAATGTTAAATTATAACGCAAAGTATTCAGTACCCTATATTTTATTCTTCTTATCCCTATTGTCTTCTTTTTGTCCTTTTATCTACGGTTCTTTTTTGGGACAAAGTGTTACAATCCAACCTGCCGAATTGTGTAGACACCTATTTTAATACTTAGATAATAGGAAAAATTTTATCATTCAATTTTAAAATACACCATGTGGAATTAATCTAACATACGAAAAACTTTTTAAATATCTTTAAAAGGTTTATATTTGTTATAAAAATCATCTTTTTTTACAAACAAAAAATCTTCCTAAGGAGCTGGTCTAAACAGGTAAAGACTGACTAATTAAGGACATACAAAGTACAAGGAAAAATATGACACTACTCCCACCATAAGAAAAGATGAGTAGAAATTGTCGGATAGCATCATAACTTTCTTCTATGAAACATCACTCAATCATGCAACCAAATTACAACAACACACAAACAATGATAGACATCATCGATCAACCCAAACCCACCACACAATATCATGCAATAATCAAGAAACATGCAACTTGAATATAAAATCAGTACCCCATTTCACACCTGCACCACCTTCATTATAAGTATCACTACCTCAATACTTAATACACCTTATCCCTTCCGCTGTCAATTTTACCACGCCCCCCCCCCCCCCCCCTCCAATCAGATCAATAACCTAACTCTTCTATCATATAACATTTCTCCAAACACCTGACTACTAAATCTACCACAACTTATCTTACACACTACACACTCCCCTTGTACCACATGCAAATAAGTAACCCCAATTTAATAACAAACATAAACAATTTTAACCACCAGCATAGACTAGCCTGAATATCTAAAACCTCCCAATCATTGCCCACCACATCTAATACATCATCCCAATCCGCACAAGGAAATCACCCAGTGTTTAAACGCACCAACCAAGCCCTCCAGAGACCAACACACACCACTACATATATATGCACTGGTGTGGCACCTTATCCCATAATATTATATAAATATAACGAAACACAACTACAGAGAATCGTGATCATACCAGTACATTCATGTAACTCATACATTACATGTGATTGACAATATCTTGCATTTCACACTATGTCCTTTCAACTAATTTCCTTATCATGTATCATGCATGCATTACTAACGAGGTAATTGTTATAGAATGGAAGAAACTAGAAAGAGAAATTAAAGAGAGAATGAATGATAACTCTTTTGCATTGATTCAAATAGAAGAGTACATCCCTATTTATAAATAATTAAGGAGAATCCTTCTTAAAGGAGAATCCTTCTAGATACTAAACTAAAATAAAACTAAATATTTTGCAATTAATGTAAACCCTAGACTTGAAAGGAAATTAAATACTATAAAATATTTTTAGACTAAAAAGAAAAAGTAAAAAAGATTCTACCAAATTTTAACATTCCCCCTCAAACTCAAGTTGGTATATCTAACTTGAGTTTGAACACTTAATTATTCTTCAAAAATATCTTCTAATAGAATTCATCCTCACATTCTTCTTCTACTAATAATGCTTGCGATTTCTCTTAAGTGTCTTTGAACTTGCACACTTTTGTAACATGACCTGTTTGTTTGCAACTTCCGCATACTGCATCAGATCTCCACCAACAGAAATTTTCCAAATGTGTTTTCTTTTTGCAATATTTGTAAGGAGGATAATCAACTTTTCTTTTTTGATAGTTTGCATAAAAGATACCTTCAACAATTTTATCTTGTCTAAAAGCTCTTTTTTGTTCTTGTGCTTGAAGAGCACTTGTCAATTCAACAAGAGAGATGGTAGAGAGATCTTTAGACTCTTCCAAAGCAGAGATTTTAGACTCAAATCTCTCGGGAATAGTTACAAGAATCTTTTCAATTATTCTATTATCTTTAAAATCCTCACCAAGCAACCTGATTCTGTTGACAATCAAGGAAATTCTGTCAGAATAATTAGGGATAGTCTCACCCTCTTGCATCCTAAGAGATTCAAAATCTCTTTTCAAATTTAGAATTTGATTTTGTCTGCCTCGTTCACTTCCTCGGTACTCCTTCTCAAGTTTTTCCCAAGCTTCTTTTGCTGTCTCACATGCAATGATTTTAGAAAAGATTGAATCTGCACCTGAATTTTGAATTACAATTTTGGCTTTGTGTTTTTTTATTTTCTCTTCTGAGTGAAGTTTGATTTCAGCATCAGAAGATTTTTCAGTGAGTTGTTGTATGAGTTTGTCTTTCATTACAACTTACCACAAACCATAAGCCTCAAGATAAGACTTCATCTTAACTGCCCAAATTTGATAATTTTCACCATTGAAGGTTTGTGGGGCATTGAAAGAAAGAGTATTGCTTGTCATGGTTTGGAAAATAAGGTTTAAAATAATATAGATTAAAAATTGATTAAAAGTAGCTCTGCGTTAAAAATGGATTGAAAATAGATATGAATTAAAAGTGGTTGAAAGTTCTTCTTCAACGAACTCACAGATCCACTAAGATCAATGTAAGGCTCTGATACCACTGTTATAGAATGGAAGAAACTAGAAAGAGAAATTAAAGAGAGAATGAATGATAACTCTTTTGCATTGATTCAAATAGAAGAGATAATCCCTATTTATATATAATTAAAGAGAATCCTTCTTAAAGGAGAATCCTTCTAGATACTAAACTAAATAAAATTAAATATTTTGCAATTAATGTAAACTCTAGACTTGAAAGGAAATTAAATACTATAAAATATTTTTAGACTAAAAAGAAAAAGTAAAAAAGATTCTACCAAATTTTAACAGTAATAAGCAAGCACATATAACATATACAGAAAAACAACAATCATCATTTATCAGAAGGATTCCCTTCCGAATGTTTCTTGATCACAGTCCAATTATCCACATGCTCTTCCCGGAATAGCTCCCAACAACCATCACAAAGTCAATAATACTGAATAGGTTCATCTTCTGCCTAACCATAGGTATCCATACATACATACATGCATACATACATTGTAACATCCCGCTAATTGAAAGAACTAGAAAGAGTTAGAATTGGAAATAGTCATTTTAGGAAAGAATGAAAAATCTGGAAATTTGTTAAGTTATGTTAGGTTTGGGTTTTTGGTCAACTTCAAATGACCATAACTCCTAGCTCAGGATGAGTTAGGTGTTCTTCCAGATACCATAGGAAAGAACTTGGAATTATCTTTCCAACTCCGCCGAGTTTGCGCGATTCCGAGTTCGTATGAGTGAGATATTCCCATTGGAAGTTGGGCTGGTTGGATAAGGAAAGTCCAATCCGGGTTTTGGAAGGGTGTTTTGGTCTTTTCCATACCCTATTATTTTAATTTCGTTTTTGATAATTAGTTGGGGTCTAAACTGAACTTGGTCAGTTTACGCTTTACAATATTGAGCTAGAATTTTTAGAGAAGAGAAAGGAAGAGGAGAAAAGAGGAAAAGAAGCAAAAATCATCAAATTCTTGAAGCTAAGATTGTGGATTTCGTCAAGGGGTGATCCCTACGAGGTATGTGAGACATTCATAGTGTTGGGTTCATTCACCCACGCGTCAATCATGTTAGTTCAGTGAAATTCGTCCTAAAAAGGGTTGAAAGTTTGATGTTCTTGATATGTGTTCTCGATATGTGTTCTCGAATTTATTTCCGTTCTTGAATTAGGTTGAATTGAGGAGTTCTTGAGATTATCGCGTCGAGTTTGGAGTTGTTTTGAGTTAGGTTCTTGGGACATTTACTGGGTACCTGAATCTAAAGAGAAGTTGAGAAAAATAGTCGAGTTAAGGTGATTTGGGGATGGAAAAACGAAGAAGGGAAGAGTCGGGGGAATCTGGGCATCAGGTCCGCATCGCAGACCTGTTCCTCAGATTTGGGGAAACCTCATTCGCGGAGCGGAGCAGTCACGAACCGTTCTGCCTTAAAATTTATTTCGCAACCAAATATTTAAATGTGTCTCCGCGTCGTGGACTTGCTTCCAGACAGTGATTTCTTGATTTTTTTTCTCATATTTAACTATCTAAAAACACTCCTAAACATCAGGAGATCTTTCCTATCACAAATCTCAATCCTTGAATCCATAGTTCAATTCAAGGAAAGTTAAGAGTCAAATCAAGAGAAGTTAATAGTCAAGTCAAGAGGTTAAGAGTTAAGTGAAGAGAAGTTCATGAAGTTTTCCTAAAGTCTTTCACAAACGTTTTAACTTTGTTTTAAGACTTAAGATTTGAGTTGAGTAAAGAGTAAAAAAAATGTTCAATTCTTCAATGATTATACGGGAACTAAGTATTCCCAAGAGTTAAAAATGTTTTCACATTTGAATAAGAAGGGAAACACCGATTTCCAAGAAGAGCTTTTGAGCTAAGTTTTTGAGTAATTATCTCAAACTAAAGAAAGAGTTTTGTTTCTAAAACATATGAGTTAAGTATATTTTGGGAGTAGTATTGGGCACCGATATGGGGACGTGAGTTCATAATAACTCAAGTGTCCATAAACCATGTAGCCATCATGGGTAGAAAAGGATCAAACTTTTTAGATGATTCCTTAGTGCTTTTTACCATAGACTAGTGGATCCACTTAGTTAAGGCGTTCTATATGACGGCAAAGTATATGACAGTTTTGGCAGCGTGGGAAAGACGTTGTATCATCACTTAGGCTCATAATGATGGTTGTCGGTTAGAGAAACTCCCACAATATTATATTACTTTATTATATGAGTAAGTTGAGTTGTTATTGCATTTCTTTAACAAACTGAGTTGCTTTCTATTGTTTTAAAAGCTTTCCATATATTGCATGTGTTGTTGCTTTATATTGAGTTAAGTTATTCATGAGTTGAGTAAAGCCAAGGTAAGTGTTCCTTTCAGATTCTTTTCAAGCTTACGTTATGTTTTAGTATTCCCCTCGCATACTCGTACATTCAATACACTTATTCCATTTGACCTGCATCGTTTTATGATGCAGACACAGGTAATCAGGATCGACATCCAAGGTCCCATTGATCTAGTTGAGCACTCAGAGTCAGTTGGTGAGCCTCATTGCATTTCGGAGGACTCCTTTTACTTTGCTTTTAGTATTTCAGTTGTTAGGATGATCGGGGGTCTTGTCCCGACATCCCTCTTTGTTTTAGAGGTTTCAACGAGTAGTTATAGCTCTTTAGTCTTATTCATTTTAGATGTTGTTTAAAGACTTGAGTTTGCCTTATTGGCTAGTTCAATGTTTTCTTATTAACATTCTTGAGTTATATGGGTTTATCTTTGTTAAGTTAAGTCTTTCGCTGAGTAAGTAAGTCAGGCCAAGGGTTCGCTTAGGGTCAGCAATGATTCTCGAGTGCCAGTCCCGCCCAGGGTATAGGCTCGGGGCGTGACATACATACATACATACATAGTGCCTGAAGGCCCAAGCACGATATCTCCTAACAGTCTACAAGACATTACATAGATAAATACGGATATAACTACTCAGCTAAGAAAAGTAGCCTATCTGGGCGCCAAGCAGCTATTGAAGAATTTTGAATACACCCCTTTGCTCCTTGGGACAAATCTTGACGAGCGTTGACCGAAAATCGGTGGGTTTTGCCCTTCTTTGTGCGAAAATTCCTCTCCTCTATTGCCCTTGAGCTTCAAGTGGTTTAGGAGAATTTAGAGTAACCCTTGCTTGTTATGTTGGAAAGAAAAATAAAAGATATTGTTTTATCTAGGGTATGATTTCGTCAACACCGCTATAGCGGCCCTACAGGCGCTATAGCGGTGCTGCCATAGCAGGAGATGTCCAGCTATGACAAACTAACGTCAACTCGGATAATTTCAGATTTAATAATTTCGTCGTGTGCCTCAAAATTTAAATTTGACACCAAAATTTTAAGACTTTGCATGAGGTACATTTAAATAACGACAGTTTGAGTAATTACACAAACTTCTTGTTTAGATGGTTATTGTATTAAATTGATGTTTTAAATATCATATTTGTTTTGATTGTCACTTTAAATTTTATTATATTATAATTATTAAATTAATTGCTACATAATTATAGAAAGTCTCATTTTACCTAACGATCGATTTGTTGAAGATGGAGGAAGTAACATATATTATCTGAAGATGGCGTAAAAAGTAATATATGTTGGGTTTAGGATCTTTTTCCCCTTCCTATGTGGATAAATAAAAGTTTTATTAGGACTAGCTCACTTTAGCCCATAACCCAAAATATTATGTGGCATATATAAGGCTTATTTGGTCTTATTTTTCAAAAAACACAAGAGAGAAAAATCAAGAGAGTTTCGTTTTAGAGATTGAGAGAAAAAGAGAAAAATCCCATTTTTGCTTCTGGAAATTTTCTGCTCAGGCAGTCGGCTTCAGACAAAGTTTTCCACTTCGTTAACCGTTCGATCGTGCTCAAATTTGAAGTGGGAGTTCTCAGAATCTGGTTCTTGCA
This sequence comes from Solanum okadae, assembly GCA_036553675.1. Taxonomy (NCBI): domain Eukaryota; kingdom Viridiplantae; phylum Streptophyta; class Magnoliopsida; order Solanales; family Solanaceae; genus Solanum; species Solanum okadae. The sequence continues at coordinate 8,014,170 of CM071685.1, read as the reverse complement.
ATTCAATGGTGGAGATCGGATTTGGACGTCTGTAGCTTCTGCTTTTGGGACGTGAACAGTAGCACGTTTTTGGGTTAAATCTCTTCTTTAATTCTCTAGTTTTGGTGCAATCTTGATTTGTTGTTGCTCATTGTTTGGCACTTGTTTTGTGGCCAATTTTGGAGAACAATTTTGTAACTCTTAGTGTTTATAGTGGAGCTTTTGGTCCTGTAGTTTTTTACTCTTGAAGGGTTTTCCACGTAAATCGTTGTGTCTTGTGTGATTGGGTTATTCTTATCTTGTTGCTTTAGTTTGATTGATATACTTGCTGTCCATTCTTCATATTGCTTGATTTGGTTTGTCTTCTCTTGGTTCAAATTGAAAGGGAAAGTTTAGATTTGGGTATTATTCCGCTGCTATCCTGTCTGACATTCTTGTTAGTGTCTTGTCTTTCCCAACAAAGTGGTATCAGAGCCAGGTTGTTGTTCATTATTGATTTGAATTATGGAGGCAAATATGAGCAAGATGGTTTGTTTGAATGGTAGTAACTATCATATTTGGAGAGGCAAGATGAAAGATCTTCTATTTGTCAAGAAAATGCATTTACCTATGTCTACCTCTAATAAACCCCAGTCCATGACGGATGAGGAATGGGAATTTGAGCACTTGCAGGTTTGTGGCTATATTAGACAATGGGTTGAAGATAATGTTCGAAATCACATTGTGAATGAGACACATGCCAGAAGTTTGTGGGACAAGCTCGAGACGCTATATGCTTCAAAGACTGGTAACAATAAGTTGTTTCTATTGAAACAATTGATGAATATCAGGTATAAAGAGGGCACTCATATTTCTGATCATATTAATGATTTTCAGGGTGTTCTTGACCAGCTATCTGGAATGAATGTAAAATTCGATGAAGAAATACAGGGACTATGGCTTCTTAATACTCTGCCAGACTCTTTTGAAACTCTTTGAGTTTCTTTGACTAATTCTGCTCCCAGTGGTGTTGTGACCATGGAATATGCTAAGAGTGGTGTATTGAATGAAGAGATGAGAAGAAGATCTCAAGGCTCAACTTCTTCTACTTCACACTCCGATGTTTTAGTTACTGAAGATAGGGGGAGAAACAAGTTCAGAGGTCAGAGTGACAGAGATAAAGTAGAGGTAAATCAAAGTCTAAATTCAAGAATGTTACATGTGACTATTGTCACAAGAATGGGCATATCAAGGAATTTTGTTTTAAGTACAAGAGAGATATGAGACAACAAAAGAAAGAAGGTGACAATGAAAATCGTGTTGTTGTTGTTGCTAATGAAGATCTTCTTGTTTCTTGTGATGAAAATGTTGTCAATCTTGTTCGTGATAAGTCTAGCTGGTTTGTGGATTCTGGTGCTACTTCTCATGTCACGCCTAAGAAGGAATTATTTTCTTCTTATATTCCAGGTAATTTTAGGATGTTGAAAATGGGTAATAATCATGAGATTGCAGTTCTTGGTATTGGGACAGTTTGTTTGGAAAGTAACAATGGTTCCAAACTAGTTCTCAATAATGTCAAACATGCTCCAGATGTTCGCTTGAATTTGATTTCTGTGGGATACCTTGATGATGAGGGTTATGTTAATACCCTTGGTGCTGGCCAGTAGAAGCTTACTAAAGGTTCGATGATTGTAGCCCGTGGTGATAAGTTGTCTAACTTGTATGTTTTTCAGGGCTCCATTTTTAGAGGCTCAGTAAATTTGGTAGAGAATGATACTTCATCATTGTTATGGCATAGAAGACTGAGTCATATGAGCGAGAAGGGGATGAACAATTTGGCTAAGAAGAATTTGCTTTCTGGAGTGAAACAAGCAAAGTTGAACAAGTGTGTTCATTGCTTAGCAGGTAAACAGAAGAGAGTTTCTTTTCAGAGTCATCCGCCTTCAAGAAAGCTTGATTTGCTGGAGTTGGTACATTCTGATTTGTGTGGTCCTTTTAAGGTAAGGTCTCATGGTGGTGCACTTTATTTTGTGACTTTTATTGATGATTATTCACGCAAACTCTGGGTATTCTCTTTGAAGTCCAAGGATCAGGTACTTGATGTGTTCAAGAGTTTTCAGGCCTTGGTTGAGAGACAAACAGGGAAGAAATTGAAATGCATTTGTTCTGATAATGGTAGTGAGTATATTGGCCCCTTTGATAGATATTGCAGAGAGGAGGGTATCCGGCATCAGAAAACTCCTCCAAAGACTCCTCAGCTAAATGGTTTAGCAGAGAGGATGAATAGAACTCTTGTTGAGAGAGTTAGATGTATGCTTTCAGATGCTAAGCTGCCAGATTCCTTTTGGGCAGAAGCACTTAATACTGCTGCATATGTTATCAATTTATCTCCTACTGTTGCTTTAAATGGTGATGTCCGTGACAGAGTATGGTCTGGTAAGAATGTTTCTTATGATCATCTTAAAAATTTTGGGTGTAAAGCCTTTGTGCATGTTCCTAAGGATGAAAGGTCAAAGTTAGATGTTAAAACTAGGCAATGTATCTTTGTTGGTTATGGTCAAGATGAATTTGGCTATCGTTTCTTTGATCCAGTTGAAAAGAAACTTGTTAGAAGTCGTGATGTTATGTTCTTTGAAGACCAAACAATTGAAGATCTTGACAAAGTTGAGAAAGTTGATTCTCAGAGTAGTGACAACCTAGTTGATGTTGATCCAGTGCCTTTGACTATTCCACCAGGTGAAAATCTTCATGAAAATCAAGTTGATACTGAAGATGGTGATCATATTCAGAATGACCAGTATGCCACTGATGCTCCAGTGCAAGACGATATGGTTGGTCTGCAACCAACTATTATTGATGCTCCAGAGAGTTCTCTCAGAAGATCTACTAGAGAGAAAATACCTTCATCTCGTTATTCTTCCAATGAGTATGTACTCTTGACTGATGGGGGAGAACCAGAGAGTCTTGATGAGGCCATGGAAAGTGAAGAAAAATAAAAGTGGTTTGATGCTGTGGAGGATGAAATGAAGTCTCTACATGATAATCATACCTTCGATTTGGTTATGTTACCTAAAGATCGAAAAGCTTTGAAAAACATGTGGGTTTTCCGAGTGAAACATGAAGATGGTAACCTAGTTCCACGGTACAAGGCTAGATTAGTTGTGAAGGGATTTAGCCAGAAAAAAGGGATTGATTTTGATGAGATATTCTCTCCAGTTGTGAAGATGTCATCCATTCGTGTGGTTCTAGGCTTGGTTGCAAGTCTGGACTTAGAGGTTGAACAGATGGATGTTAAAACTACTTTTCTTCATGGTGACTTGGATGAAGAAATTTATATGGAGCAGCCGGAAGGCTTTGAAGTCAAGGGAAAAGAGAAGTATGTTTGCAAATTGAAGAAGAGCTTGTATGGTTTAAAACAAGCTTCCAGGCAATGGTACATGACGTTTGGTTCTTTTATGAGTCAGCAGGGCTTCAAGAAGACTTCTTCAGACCATTGTGTTTTTGTGCAAAAATTCTCTGATGGTGACTTTATTATCGTTTTGCTCTATGTTGATAACATGCTTGTTGTTGGTCATAATGCTTGCAGGATTAAAGAGTTGAAGCAAGAGTTGAATAAGTCTTTTGCTATGAAAGACTTGGGACCAGCAAGGCAGATTCTTGGCATGCAGATTGTCCGTGATAGAGATGCCAAGAAGTTGTGGTTGTCACAAGATAAGTATATTCAGAAAGTACTTTGTAGATTTAACATGGACAAAGCTAAGGTTGTCAATACACCTTTAGCTATGCACTTCAAATTGAGTACTAGACATTGTCCTTCCAGTGATGGTGAGAAGTAAGATATGAAGAAAGTTCCTTATGTTTCAGCTGTTGGTAGTTTGATGTATGCGATGGTGTGTACAAGACCAGATATTGCTCATGCTGTTAGTATTGTTAGCCGTTTTCTTTCTAATCCGAGAAGAGAGCATTGGAATGCTGTTAAGTGGATTATGAAATATCCTTGTGGCACTTTTAGTTTGAGTCTGTGTTTTGGTACATGGAAGCCTATTCTTTGTGGTTACACTGATTCAGACATGGCTGGTGATGTTGATACTCGTAAGTCTACTTCAGGCTACTTGATTACTTTTGCAGGGGGAGCTGTGTCTTGGCAATCTAGGTTGCAAAAATGTGTTGCTTTATCTACTACAGAGGCTGAGCTTATTGCTGTTGTTGAAGCTTGCAAAGAGTTGATCTGGATGAAGAGATTTTTGGGGGAACTTGGTTGTGCTAAAGAGAGGTATGTGCTTTATTGCGACAGTCAAAGTGCTATTCATCTTGGCAAGAATTCTACATTTCATGGTCGGTCTAAACACATTGATGTAAGGTATCATTGGATTCGAGATGTGTTGGATTCTAAGTTGCTTGAACTTGAAAAGATCCATACCAATGATAATGGTTCCGACATGATGACTAAAGCTTTGCCAAGAGGGAAGTTTGAGGATTGTTGCATGATCGCCGGGATGGCGGTCTCCTCCACATAGTTGTGAGGGGGAGAATTGTTGGGTTTAGGATCTTTTTTTCCTTCCTCTGTGGATAAATAAAAGTCTTATTAGGACTAGCCCACTTTAGCCCATAACCCAAAATATTATGTGGCATATATAAGGCTTATTTGGTCTTATTTTTCAAAAAACACAAGAGAGAAAAATCAAGAGAGTTTCGTTTTAGAGATTGAGAGAAAAAGAGAAAAATCTCATTTTTTCTTCTGGAAATTTTCTGCTCAGGCAGTCCGCTTCAGACAAAGTTTTCCACTTCTTTAACCATTCGATCGTGCTCAAATTTTAAATGGGAGTTCTCAGCATCTGGTTCTTGCAATTCAACGGTGGAGATCGGATTTGGAGGTCTTTAGCTTCTGATTTTGGGACGTGAACAGTAGCGCGTTTTTGGGTGAAATCTCTTCTTTAATTCTCTAGTTTTGGTGCAATCTTGATTTGTTGTTGCTCGTTGTTTGGCACTTGTTTTGTGGCCAGTTTTGGAGAACAATTTTGTAACTCTTGGTGTTTATAGTGGAGCTTTTGGTCCTGTGGTTTTTTACTCTTCACATCGAAGGGTTTTTCACGTAAATCGTTGTGTCTTGTGTGATTGGGTTATTCTTATCTTGTTGCTTTAGTTTGATTGATATACTTGTTGTCCATTCTTCAAATTGCTTGATTTGGTTTGTCTTCTCTTGGTTCAAATTGAAAGGGAAAGTTTAGATTTGGATATTATTCCGCTGCTATCCTGTCTGACATTCTTGTTAGTGTCTTGTCTTTCCCAACAATATAAATCATAATAATTAACAACTTAAAAATTATACAAACTTTAATCGACTCTTGAAATTTTATAAGGAAAAAAAATTGGGACAAATAAAGTAACATATGTTATTTAAAAAATACTATAAATCATAATATTAATAATTCTATATATCTAAAAATTATATTAAAATTTAACTAATCTCGAATTTTATTTGTGTCACGTATATTGAACTAATGCTAGCTAGCACAGGCACCCGTACCAAATATAATCATAGTCAATTATTAAATTCCTTTACCTAATCCTCCTTTCAGGTGCTTTATTCGAGCCTCGAGGGAATAATACACATACATAGTTTCAGAAAACTAGTCAGACAAAAGAATATAAGATTTAAAATAAGTCAGAGATATCTACGTGATTATAAGTTATAAATAATTTACTAGATATAAAAATATATTATTTTTCTAGAACTAATTAGATAAGAAAATGAATTATATAAATTAGACATCTTGTTTTAAAAATAAAGAAGCACATCTGTGAGATACTTTATTCATTTCAATTTATGTGGTATTTTTTGAATTTTGAGATTTAAACAAATATATTTTTTACTGTGAGTTTTTCATATATTTTTTAATTATTTTAAATTGTCAATAATTGTGACTTATAGTACTTTTTACGAAGTTTATAAATATATAAATTTCATTTTATAAAAAAATTTAAAAATTTCACGCGCAAATTTCCAATCAAACTTAAAATGTTTGACTACCCGAGAAAAAAAGAATGTCACTTAGACATAGAAAGTGCGTCATTCAGCAAAGACTTGTAAACGTCACAAATTTGGATAATTCTCCATGGATATATACTTGACTTTAATTGGGTCCGGCAATATATTAATCATTAAGGATGTGTAAGAAAAATATTTTTAAAAAATAAATAGAGAATTTTGTATTTATTTCTTGTGTTTGCTATGCCAATATGTTTTTGATGAGCTGGTCGCTCGAGTCTATAGGCTATTTTTCCTATCTGTTTTTCTATGAGGTCTATAAAAATGTTATTTTCTTTGTTTTTATTTGTCTGACTTATTTTAATTTAACAAAAAAAAATTAAAAAATTAAAAAGACTCTCAGATCATGTGATTTAAAATTAAAGATAGGTCAAATGTATCAAAATATCTTTTAATTTTGTGGTTTAAGCATGTCATTTGAAAATTAAAGAATTACTAAAAAGGGAACTAGTCATTCTTTTTTAAACAGATTAAAAAAAAGTAACTCAAACTAATTGAAACAAAGAGAATATATTAAACCATTTGTATATAATCTAATAAATACTATGAAAGGTGAATCTATAGGATAGGGGGCGTGGGATGTGGAGAATTCGGGTGCACCAATATTACCTTAGCTCATGTATGAGCTCTAAGATAAACTTAAAATAAAAATAATGAAATAACGTTGTAGCTAGATTTGAACTGATCAGGTCTCATTAGTGGTTCCTCTAGCTAGTATTAGCAACACAATGACACACCTATACTCTTCATGGATGCACAGTTAATTATATCATAATTTATATCAGTTCTAAAGATAGATACATACATATACATATAATTTTTTCCAAAGTTAACGGGTGCACGTGCACCCCTACCCTATAGGATGGGTCCGCCTCTGGGTGGAGATGAGAATCATGAGTGGTGGGATGGGGGCTACAGAAAGTAAGAATTTCGTTAATCCAATATATATAAATATTATTACTTAAAATCTGAAACCTAGTTATAACCACTTGAAATCGTTCTTCTGTTGAAATCCTGACTCCCCCTCCGAAACTACCTAAAAAACTCTATAAAAAGAAAGGCTTCCTCTTCTATAAGAAAAAACAAATGTAACACTATAAAAATAGAAAGACTAAAACTCAAAATGCCACTCTCTCCCTCAATACTCAAATCTTTAACAGCTCCAACAATTTCTCCTATGGCCAAATCAACTCCAAAATTCACACAAAGTGCTCTTGGTTGGGCTGCTCATGACTCCTCTGGCAAGTTGACACCATTTATGTTCAAGAGAAGGTTTATAATAACATATCTTAATTAGTACATACATTATTATAACATCAACAATAGTACTATATAGTATATTGTTTTGTTTCCTAGCTAGTTTTTGAAAATATATGCTAACAATTTAAAATTAATTGTAGAGAAAATGGTGTTGAGGATGTGACCATCAAGATCTTGTATTGTGGGATGTGTCGTACAGATGTACACTTTGCCAAGAATGATTGGGGCAACACAACCTATCCTATTGTCCCTGGGTAATTATTTTTATGGACAATTATTTTTGTAATCCTTTTTAACAGGTATAATATATAAATATGTCGTTTAACTTGACTTCAGTTTGTATCTATGCCTTCCAATTTTAGGTATGTATAAATAGACACTTAAATTTGTATAAAATTGAACAAGTAGACACATGTGTCCTACATGGCATAATACATATAGGAATATGGGACGCATATGTTTACTTGTTCAATTTTATACAAATTTAAGTGTTTATTTATGCACACACAAAGTTGGAGGGCATAGTTGCAAACTGAAGCCAAGTTAAATGACATATTTATCTATTATGTCGTTTTAATATTTCTAAGTTGACATATATAAATTGAATAACAATAGCATACTCAGTATAATCCAATAAGTCATGAGCTCTACAATGAATTGGATGTACACAGAACATATGAAGTAAGAATGTAAACAATGCAAATTTTTAATGAAAAAATATAATATAAAGTTAGAATAATAAAACTTCACTCAAGAATTTGAGAAGTTGATGTATTGATATCGAAATAATTTACGCTGAATTTAATAAATTAATATAATGCTATTGAAATAGTGTTGACTTGTTGCAGTGCTTGAAATTCGATGAAGACACTAAAAAGCAATTTATTTTTATTATTTTATAAACAGGCAACAATAGATTTTGCATAATGCAGAAGGTTTGACCGTTTGGACTTTCGAATATTCAATAACAAGAGAATAAAAATAGTGAAAGGAGATTAAGAAAAGTAAAAAAGGAAGAATAATATAGGTTCATGTTAATTGTCAGGATATAAATGATGAGACGACAAAATAGGTAGTCACGTAAGAAATGATACTTACAATTACATAAAATACATCTTTAAAAAAAATGAGAACACCAAAAAATTCAAGCCCTTAGCCGTTGCTTTAGTTGCCTTATAGTCAAGTCGATCCTGATATTTAATCTCAACCGCATGCATGTAGGGGTATTTGAGAGAAAAATGTGTGACAATAACGTTATATGTAGGGGTATTTGACAATAAAAATGACTTTCCTAATAGAAATAGAGAAAACAAGTTATATAAATAACGTTCCAAGTTTATTGTCTCCTTCCCACTCACTCATTCACTCAATCTTCACCCCTTAACCATCCCACCCCCTGCCACCCCTGAATCCCCACTCTCCATTCATATCCGTCTTCTTAATATTTTACTAAATAACATATAACTATTCTTAAAGTAATCCAGTTTTTTTATTTATCAAACGCTAATCAAAACCATTAAGCTAATGTACAAATTAAGGTAACGTTGAATTAGTCAACTTAGGATCATTACATCATTTCTTACATTTGGATAGGACAAATATAACCTAGCTAAAACTCTTTTTGCGAGTTTCTTTAATATTATAATGACCTTTAAAAAGAAAGATGACAAATTCGTTTGTCACAAAACCATAATAAGAATTATAGTTGGTCTTTTCTCCTTGTCAAAGCCCACAATATCAAATTGATCTAAAAAGTTGTCACATTTTTATAATTAAAATTAGTTTAATTTCAAAATTCTCTATTCGTCCTTTAATGAAAAATGTTAAAGATTTATTTCAGACCACAAATTTTAAAAATCTATTTTTTTTCTTAAATTTTGAGATTATATACCACACTAATTGAAAAGGAGGGAGTAGAATACATGGATAACTTTAACAAGTTTAGCATTTGATCAAGTTGTTATTTTTCTGAAAATATGCTTATATTTTCATATCTACTGAACACTTAGCTGAAAAGTTTCCTTACATGATTATTTTCCTATTCTTTTATCAATTATTATTATTATTATTATTATTATTATTATTAGGGAAAAGGGGCAAAAATGACCTTAAATTATGTGAAAAGAACAAAAATGTCCTTTGTTTATAGTTTGGCTCAAAAATATCCTTACCGTCAACACTTTGGTTCAAAAATGCCATAAGGAACAAAAATGCTCTCCGTTTGTAGTTTGGTCCAAAAATGCTCTTGCCGTCAACACTTTGGTCAAAAAATGCCCTTATTTTTATTTAATGGGCCAAAATGCTCATTTTCCAAATAAATATATTATTATTTTCTTTTTAACACTTTCTTTTTCTAATAATATATTTTTTAAATTAGCAAATGTTTATCTTACTTCAATTCAGAAAAGAAAAAAAAATGAAAATATTTCTTATTTTATTATCATTATTTTTTATCGTTATATAAATATAAATTAATGATGGATAAACTATGATCTTATATATATGACATATATTATATGTCGAAAGGGTACATGAAGTTATTCTATTCTAATTGATAAAATGAGATTAAGAAGAAAAAAAATATTTCCTACATTTTTATTTGTTAAAGTGATTTTAGAAGAAAGAAAACAAGAATTGTGTTCTTTAATAATATTTTAATTAGGAAGAAGATGTGTTTAAAAACAAAAAAAAATATTAATTAACAAAAAGGGCATTTTTGACTCATTTTGTAACTATAGGACATTTTTGGACCAAAGTATTGATTATAAGGGCATTTTTGAGCCAAACTATAAACGGAGGACATTTTTGTTCCTTTCACATAGTTTAAGGGAATTTTTTACCCTTTTCCCTTATTATTATTATTTAAGTTATATACACTAATCATACATATAACAAATTTGTTACATTATAGTGAATTTAACTATCTACAATAGCAAGTTATAAGTTACCATTTTTACTGGCTACCAATTGATAGTTCTCATATAGATTTATCTACCACTAAAGCTTGTGACATACTCACTTTATTTCTATATATTTACATGTGTCCTTACTGAAAATATGTGTTCCTTAATATTTGTCATTTTACAAAATCAATAAATAAATGATATCATTCTTTCTATTTTATCCTTGTGAGTTATTAGCTTTGAAAATATGAATTTAACAAACATAGGAAAACTAAATGATTAATTCATGTTCATTGGTCAATTTAATTAATCATAAAATTTGTGATTCTTGGTCAAAAAGATGAGCAAGTTTCACCTAATTAATCCCTAGCTCAACTATACATATAAATTTGATCATTTCATTTGTAACAAAATTTTCGAATGCCTCTATTTATAGGACATAATATGGAATACCAAAGATATTACGAATATGACTCTATTAATATGAATTAGGAGTTATGATTATCAAAAGTCATGAGAGTAATGAAAATAAAGACAATTATGTTTTTATATTTAATAATATGAATAAGTGGAGTAGTAATTGACACATTCATTTTTGTACAATAATAATTTTTAAAATAGAAAAAATTGTCAAAAAAATGAGAAAAAAAGGATAAATAGAATTCTTGGCCAAAGAGAGATGTCACATCACTTTTCTTTTACCTAGCTTTATATTATATATAGATTAAAGCTAGTGACCTACTCTTTCTCTGTTTCTATTTACATGTCATCCTTACTGAAAATATGTGCTCCTTAATATTTGTCATTTCACAGAATCAATATATAAATGATATCATTCTTCCTATTTTATCATTGTGAGTTATTAGCTTTGAAAATATAAATTTGATCAATACAAAAAAACTAAATGATTAATTCATGTTCATTTGTCAATTTAATTAATCATAATAAATTATTTCATGTTCATTTATTAAAAATTTGACTTCAAGAAAACACTAAGAATCTGTTTGGATTGACTTAAAAGTTCATTTTTTTAACTTAAAAGTTATTAAAGTTTTAAAAACTACTTTCGAAAGGCTATTTTTTCTTAAGTTAAGCCAAACAGATTATAAATAGGGGGTACAATGATAAATATACCTAGTTTCTTACAGAAAATGATCAAATCTAAAATTATGACAGCTAAATAGAAACGAAAGAAATATTTATATGAATATTTTTACACTATCAGTGCATAAAACTTACAACTTTCTTCTTTATGTATATATATAATTTTAGGTATGAAATTAGTGGAATTGTAATTAAGGTGGGAAGCAATGTGTCAAAGTTCAAGGTAGGCGAAAGAGTAGGAGTTGGATATGTAGCAGCTACATGTTTGGATTGTGAGCTTTGCAATAGCTTCCAAGAGAACTATTGTGACCAAATGAAACCTGTCTATAATAGCATTCATTGGGATGACACTCCCACCTATGGTGGTTACTCCACTATCATGGTTGTTGATCACAGGTAAAAAGATTAAACAACATTTTAGTACATTTTTGTTTAAGATCATAAAATTTAAAGTCATCACAATTACTTCTTCTGTCCCAATTTATATGATATAGTTTGACTTGACACAGTTTTTTTTTTTTGAAATTTATGATCTAAAATAAGTCATAAATGTTTGTGTGAATATAAATCGTTTTAGAATAAAATAAACATTTTAAAGATGATTGTCAAATCAAAATCAGACTAACAAGTTGAAAGGTAAGGAGTAAGTCTTATTAAATCATGATGCTTTAATTTATTCACCCCCTAAGCTCCCAACCCCACTACCTCACACCCCTACCCCACCCTTATCACTCCACGTCATATTTGTCTAGATTATATAAAAATACTTTTACTATAATATCTTTTGCTTAAATATCGAACATAGAAAAATAAACAACGAATTCACTTATTTTCCTTTGTACCGAATACACCCCTAATGTTTTCTCTTTTTTTTAAATGTAGATATGTAGTGTACATACCTGAGAGCTTGCCTATGGATAGAGCAGCACCACTAATGGGAGCTGGCTTGACAGTGTACACTGCCATGAAAAATAGCAACTTATTTGAGTCACCAGGCAAACATATGGCTGTAATAGGTTTAGGTGGTGTTGGGCATATGGCTATCAAATTTGGAAAAGCTTTTGGTCATCATGTTACTGTTATTAGCACCTCTCCTTCTAAAGAAAAAGATGCAAAAGACAAATTGGATGCTGATGGCTTTGTCTTGAGCACAGACCTCAAACAAATGCAGGTTTGTAAACTCTGTGCACATGTCACGTAGAAAGTTGAAATTGAAAAGTTGTCAAAAAAGAGATAAATCAATTTTTTTAAATAGTCTAATAAAAATTAGACAAATAAATTGAAATAGAGGATATAAGTTGAGTTGCTGACAATATACATGTTTACAATTGTTAGAGTGGGTTAAAGTCTCATGTTGGTTGGGAAAATAGACCTATCATCTTCTTATATGGATTTGGACAATTCTCCTCAGGTTAAATTAGACTCATGTGTGTCATATCTTTATATGGTATTGGAGCAGAACTCATCTCACCGAATGTTAGGCCCCAAATTAAATTTCCCCACGCACCAGATGTCCAACCCTTGGCGTGAGGCAGGATGTTGAAAAATGACAAAGTCTCATATCGATAGTTAATAAGATGAGTGGTCTCCTTATAAGCCTTGGGCAATCCTCTTCCCTTTGAGCCAACTTTTGGGATGTGACTTAGACCCAAGACCTAATTTTGCATGATATCAAAGTCAGGTTCATCCTCATTTGAACTCTTGGTCAACGCTATAGTTGGACATGGGCGTGAAGGAGATGTTAGAATGGGTTAAAGTCTCAATCAATGTGGAACGGACCAGTAGTCTTCTCTAATGAACTTAGGCAATCCTCCTCTTATGAGCTAGCATGCATTTGGATTGATTATACTAAGGTGTCATATTTTTACAACACTCAATATAATTATTTTATGAATGTGATTAAAGCTGTTAAAACGGGCTGACCAACCCAAGGCTGGAGATTGCAACGGCCTAGCCTACCCTACCTCAATCCTCCATTTAAAAGAGCGGGTCATTTGACTTTTGCCCCTATTTTTATGTTGGTTTTTAATTTATGTCCCTCGTAACAAATAATTTTTCGTGATACAATATATAATGATTAGTTTTATTCTTTAGTACAATAAATTGAAAGTTTAGTACTTGTTTAATTCTTTTTTCCTTTTTACCCTTTTTGGTGGCTGGCAGAGGAACAGAAGAAGTTTAGATTTTATTATTGACACAGTATCAGCAAAGCATTCTTTAGGGCCTTATCTTGAGCTCCTAAAAGTGAATGGAACTATATCAATTGTGGGAGAACCAGCTCAGCCAATTGAAGTCCCAGCTACACCTTTGATATATGGTAAATATGTCTCATTGAACTATTTATAGACGAATTCAAAATTTAAAGTTGAAGAATTCCTACAACGACCTCAATTTAATATACTACACTAATTACAGAGTTTACAGTCAAATATTTATAGATGTTTAGCAAATGTTCTAAATACATATAACCATGTGGGCATAAAGTTATTGGATTTCCATAAAACGGTATACAAGATATCCCCTGAAATTACTATTATTATATAAAACATATGTTGTTCAGTCTCTTCAAAAATATCGACAGGTGCATGTCAGAATCTCCAAAAATAGTGTATTTTTGAGGGATCCAACACGAGTGCGGCAATATTTTTGGAGGTATAAAACATTCATGTTATATTCAAGTTGTTTAATTATTTTTTGAAAAAATGTTTCAGGCAAGAAAGTTGTTAGGGGTAGCATTATTGGAAGTGTGAAGGAGTTACAAGAGATGATGTTTTTTTGTGGAAAACACAACATTTTGTGTGAGATAGAGCTAGTTTCAATTGACAAAATTAATGAAGCCTTTGATAGGCTTTCCAAGAATGATGTTAAGTTTCGATTTGTCCTCAATGTAGCTGCCCATCAATATTCATCAAGGCTTTAGAGACTATGTTTCTTGTTCAAGTTGTTTGAAATTGTTATTGTGAGTTATTGTTATATATCTCTACTTTGTGCATCTTAAATTGTGTGCTTTTTGGGACTTCTCACATCTGTTGGAGTCTCAATATGAATATCAGACATCAATTAAAAAAAATTGTTTGTGCTTTTTCTTGTATGTAGCTTTTTATGTGTACTCTTGATTTGAGTGACAAATTAGACTTAAGTTGAAATTATAAGTGGTCATTCTATCCCATTTTTATGTTCCTATTTGAAAGCTTCCTACCATGCATAAATCAAAATATTGGATGTCAAGAAGCTAAAAACATTTTAGCTTATAATTAGATCAGATAAAATCGGAACTTCTTTTTCTAGGCATAATAAATCAAATAGTTCATTAAAATATTCATGGGACACGTGAAAAGAATCTAATTAATTCATTGTAAAAATAATTAACCCTGGTTAAAGGATAATCAAATCAATTCATTAAAATATTTATGGGACACGTGTAAAGAATCTAATGCTCCACTGAAGGAAATGGACAGAATCTCTACTGGACAGGAGCCGCTTCCCTACTTATCCTACACTACAAGAAATCAGCTCTTTTGTGGTGACAGAAGTCACTACAGAACACCTGAAAGTCGCCACGAATTATTTTTTGTGGTGACCTTACCACCGTGGCGTACTTGGTTACTTTTAGTCGCCACGATTTTAGATGCGATTATTCTGTATTTATATATGATCATGAATTTACTATCTACCAATTCTCATCAAATTCTCAGGTGCATTTTTTTTTTTATTTTCCTTCTAAAAATGCTTGTTTGGTGCATGATTATACAACCTTCGACGTACTTAATGGTGGAGCTAGATACCACAAGGAGGTTAGGGTTCATAAGAAAAATTACTTTAATCCTCCTTATAGTGATTAAGGAAAGATTATTGTATGAAAAATTTACACTGATATAACTAGAGTCAAGTAATAATAGATGACCTTTAATTGTATCCTGATATGTGATTGGTCATGTGGCAATGTTATGACTCTTAATCAACGCATCTAGATTTGATAATATCTATTTTTATATACTCTAAAGGAGGAAGAATTTTGAATGAAATGATTGAACACAAGTGACCAAGTGTTTACCATCTTGAATGATTGAGGTCTTAACCAAAAAAAGAGAGTAAGAGGAGATCAATCATTTAATTGGGTATGGAAAAGACCAAAATACCCCTTTAAAATTTGGTTAACTTTCCTTATCTAGACAGCCCAACTTCGAACGGGCATATCTCCCTCATACGAGCTCGAAAATTAATAAACTTGATGGCGTTGGAAAGATAATTCCAAAATCTTTCATTTGATATCTTATTTGACACCTAATACGAACCAAATACCTAGTGTAATCATAGTCAATTATTAAATTTACTACTAACGCATTCATACATATCAGCCAATATTATCTATTAGCACTAGCATAAGATATTAGTATACATTATTTATCAATTAAAATCTACGTGCCCCCATATCTTATTGTTTTTTTAATGCAAAAGTAGAGTTGTTGCCCCTTTTGTTTGTTCACATACCGAAACTTTGAATAGTGGCAGCTTTTGTGCATGTGCAAAAACAATTGGATCAAATCCTCAAATTAAGTACCTAGATAAAACAAATAATACTACAAATTAAAAAATAAAATAAATAATATATATTAAATTCGTACTAGCACGAATCAAATACCTAGTGTAATCATAGTCAATTATTAAATTCCTTTACCTAACTCTCCTCTCACGTGCTTTAGTTCGACCCTCCAGAGAATAATACACATACATATATAGTTGCAGAAAACTAATCAGACAGAAGAATATAATATAAATTTTGTTACTTTATACTCCCTCTGTCCCTAATTACTTGTCTACTTTTGAATTGACACACCTATTAAGAAATCAATAATTGATATGGTGAGTTTACCATTTTACCCCTATTAATTATGAAGTGGATAAATTAAAAACTTAATATTTTCAAAAAGATCTACATTTTTCAAAGTAATTAATTGAGGGTATAATAGATTAAAAAAAAGTGTCATTTCTTGATTTGTCAAAATGGATAAGTAATTAGGGACAACTAAAAAAGGGAATACAAGTAATTAGGGAGAGAGGGTGTAGCTGTTCAGATCATGTCCTAGCCATATTTTCTCTGCCATGTCAAACGTAATTTTATTTTGATATGATTTTTTCTTTTAAAAACAAATTTATAATGCAAAATAAGTCAAAGATATTTTTATAATTATAATTATAATTATAATTATATATATATATATATATATATATATATATATATAGAAAATTATGGGAATTGGCATATATTACTAGGTTATTATTCAATAAGGGTATAAATTCATTTAATTACTGTGTGTGACTATAGTTTAATATGATTTACTATTAAATAGTGGGCTCATCACCGGTTTGTATACCTAAGGAATAAAAGTCCTTACCAGATTTGTACACTAATTTATACAAATCTAATATTATCTCTCTGCTCTCCTTTTCTTAGTTCTCTCCTATATAAACTCATATACTTTAAATTTGAATTTCGAAATCTACTTTCTCCTTTCTAATCGTCGTTTCACAATTCAAGGTAACCGCTTAAAACGTGATTCAACTATTTTTTCGTATATATATATATATGATTTATTTTTGTGTATTTTGAACAAAATATATGTCATTAGTCTTTCCGTTTTCAATTATTTTCAAAAAAATGAATGATGGAGGGTCAAGAACAACTGATGAAGTTGTTTTTGGTTCATTAGATCGGGACAAATCTAAAGAATCCCAAATTTTTTATTTAAATCCAAATTGTATATAACATTAGTTTTCCTATTTCAATTTTTTTCAAAAAAAAAAAGAAAGGATGATGGAGGTTCAAGAACAACTAATGTGGTTGTTTCTAATTCACTACATCGAGAAAATCTGAAGTTTTTTGTTTAAACGCTAATTGTAAACATAACTATATTGAAGTGTATTTATTTATTTGTATATGTAAATCATATGTTCATTATATTTATACACATATATAACTATACTATATACAAATTGAAGCATCTATACACATATACAACTATTATCAGACACATATACAATTCAAATATACATATAAAACATATACGCTCTATGATAAATTCATTGTCAGACAAACACATATATGAAACAAAACATATAACTTTTTTTCCTTTTAATGGACCTTCTCCAATACGACGAATTCAATTATTATGATGTTATTATCGTAGTAAAGTCATTTTAGGCAAAAAATAAATAAAATTGTTAGCACGAATAATGAAATTCATTATTATTTATGTTACAGTATTTAGTACTCATGTATTCATTAATTAAAAGTGGATGATTTGTATAAATTTTTAACAAATAAATCGGGATATACAAACACAAATTTTTATAACAACTTAAACTATAGCTATGAAGCGTAATTGGATAAACTATAGCTATGGAACATTATTTAGTTAAATTTGTTTGTTATTTACGAAATTTGCCCTAAATTATTACATTAAAGATTAAATAAATATTCTAAAAATAAATTATTATTACTAAATATAAAAATATATCATTTCTAAACCATTTAAATAAGAAAATGAGTTATATAAGTTAGATATCTTGTTTTTAAAATAAAGAAGCACATCTGTGAGATACATCATTCAGCAAAGAAATTTGGATCATTCTCCGTGGATATATAGTTAACTTTACTTGGGTCCGGCAATATAGTAATAATTAAGGGTGTGTTTGGTACACAAGAAAAATACTTTTAAAAAATTTAGAGAATTTTGTATTTATTTTTTTGTGTTTGTTATGCAAGTATGTTTCAACTGAGCTAGTCGTTTGAGTTTATAGGCTAATTTTGCTATAAAGAAAAAAGAGTCATTTTTTAAAAATGGAATAAAAAGAAAAGTAAGTACGCCAAATTAAAATAAAATGAATATCTTAATTAGAACTATTTGTATATAATCTAGATAAATACTATGGAAGGTGAAAGCAGAGGATAGGGAGTGTAGGGTGGTGGAGATGAGAACCAAGAGGGGTGGGATATGGTGAAAATTTCGTTAATTCATTCATGTAAATATATATAAATATTACCACTTGAAATCTTGAACTTGTTATTACCACTTGAAATCTTGAACTTGTTATTACCACTTGAAATCATTCTGCTAAAATTTAGAATTCATAAAATTGAAATCTTGACTCCGCCTCCAAAGCGATGTAGAACTCTATAAAAAGAAAGGTTTCCTCTTCTATTGGGAAAAAAACCTTGTAACACTATAAAAATAGAAAGACTAATACTCAAAATGCCACTCTCTCCTTCAATACTCATATCTCTAACGTCTCCAACAATTTCTCCTATGGCCAAATCAACTCCAAAACTCACACAAAGTGCTCTTGGTTGGGCTGCTCATGACTCCTCTGGCAAGTTGACACCATTTATTTTCAAGAGAAGGTTTCTAATAATATATCCTAATGAGTACATACATTATTACTTCACCAATAGTATATTAAATATATAGTATATTGTGTTTTTTTTTTCTAGCTAGCTAATTTTTGGAAATCTATTCTAACAATTTAAAATTATTGTAGAGAAAATGGTGTTGAGGATGTGACTATCAAGATCTTGTATTGTGGGATGTGTCGTACAGATGTGCACTTTGCCAAGAATGATTGGGGCAACACAACCTATCCTATTGTCCCTGGGTAATTACTTTTAGTACATATTACTATTATCTTATGCAAATGATATCAAAGATCGTCTCAACAAGATTAGGGGTCTAAAATTATAGAGAGATCTTAATTGTTTTTGGACATATATAAATTGAATAAAAATAACATACTCAGTGTAAACCTATAAGTGAGCTTTGAAAAGGATATGATGATTTACACAGGTCTTATGAAGTAAGAAGGTAAGAAATGCAAGTTTTCAATGAAAACATATAATATAAAGTCGGAATAATAAAACATAACTCAAAAATTTGAGTTGTTGATTTACTGATATTGTAATAGTGTTATGTTGAATTTGATAAGTTAATATAATGATATTGAAATAGTGTTAACTTGTTGCAGTGCTTGAATTTTGAAGAAGACACCAAAACACAAATTTGATCTTTTTTTGTATATTGCCAACAATAGGGTTAACTGTTTGAGGGACTTTAGAATATTTAATAAATAAGAGAATAATAGTGAAAACAGGATTGAAAAAGGTATTAATAGGAATAATAATACGGGTTCATGTTAATCGTTAGGATATAATTAATAAGACAACAAAATTGATAGTCACGTAAAAATGGATACTACAATTACCTAAAATCTAATTCATCTGTCTTTTCAAATTTAACAGTACGTGATAAAAAAAAATTAACAATATATGAAATCACATCTTTAGGAAATAACGGAAACACCAAGAAAATTGAAGCCCCAAGTCATTGTTTTAGTTGTCTTATAGTCGAACCAATCCTGAATGATATTTAATCTCAACCTTATGCATGCATGTAGGGGGATTTGAGACAAACGGTGTGTTTGGCATGGAGGAAAATATTTTTTAGAATATGTTTTGTATTTATTATTTTTCTATGTTTGATTGATCATGAAAACAAGCTCCCTAAAAATATAAATAAAATGACTTACCTAATGAAAGTATGAAAAACAAGTTAAATAAGTGACGTTTCAAATTTATTGTTTCCTCTCCATCCACTCAACGCTCATTCCTTGACCATCCCACCGTTCGTCACCTCCGAACCCCACTCCCATTCCCATGCTTCTCTTTAAAATTTTACTAAATAACATATAAATATTTTCTTAAAATAAAGCAAAACCATTATGCTATGTACAAATTAAGGTAACGTTGAATTGGTCAACTTAGGATCATTACATCATTTCTTACCCTACTATTTGGATAGGACAAATATAACCTAGCTAACACACTTTTTGCACGTTCTTTAATAAGTATTATATAATGACCTCTAAAAAGAAAGATGACAAATTCGTTTGTCACAAAACCATAATAAGAATTAAAGTTGGTATTTTCTCCTTGTCAAAGCCCACAATATCAACTACTCTGGTTGTCTCAATTTACGTAACACTTTTTTAAGATTTAATTTAGATCATAATTTTTTTTATAGGCTACCAATTAAAGCTTGTACGTGACATATTTATGTAAATGTTACTATATCATCAGAATATATAACTTAAACTTTTTGTTATATATGTAATATTAGGTATGAAATTAGTGGAATTGTAATTAAGGTGGGAAGCAATGTGTCAAAGTTCAAGGTAGGTGAAAGAGTAGGAGTTGGATATGTAGCAGCTACATGTTTGGATTGTGAGCTTTGCAATAGCTTCCAAGAGAACTATTGTGACCAAATGAGACCTGTCTATAATAGCATTCATTGGGATGACACTCCCACCTATGGTGGTTACTCCACTATCATGGTTGCTGATCACAGGTAAAAAGATTAAACAACATTTTAGTATATTTTTACGTATTTTGGTTTAAGATCATAAAATTTAAAAGTCGTCGCAATTACTTCTTCCGTCCCAATTTATATGATATAGTTTGACTTGATACGTAGTTTAAGAAAAAAAGAAAGATTTTGAAACTTGTGGTCTTAAGTAAGTCATAAATGTTTGTGTGACTAAAAATTATTTCATTAAGGATAACATAAGCATTTTAAAGTTGATTGTTACTCCATTAAATATAAAAATGTGTCATTCTTGTTGATACTGACTAAAAAAGAAAGTGAGTCATATAAATTAAGACAGATGAAATACTTTTTTAAACTCCTTGTTAAATCAAAATCAAACAAACAAATTGAATTATAAGGAGTAACTTTTATTAAATCATGTTGCTTTAATTTCTTCATTCCGTAGCTCCCATCCCCACCGCCTCACACCCCTACCCCACCCTTAATTATCACCCCACATCATATCTGTCTAAATTATATACAAATACTTTTACTATAATATATTTTACCTACACACCCCTAATGTTTTCTCTTTTTTTTTTTTAAATGTAGATATGTAGTGCACATACCAGAGAGCTTGCCTATGGATAGAGCAGCACCACTAATGGGAGCTGGCTTGACAGTGTACACTGCCATGAAAAATAGCAACTTATTTGAGTCACCAGGCAAACATATGGCTGTAATAGGTTTAGGTGGTGTTGGGCATATGGCTATCAAATTTGGAAAGGCTTTTGGTCATCATGTTACTGTTATTAGCACCTCTCCTTCTAAAGAAAAAGATGCAAAAGACAAATTGGATGCTGATGGCTTTGTCTTGAGCACAGACCTCAAACAAATGCAGGTTTGTAAACTCTGTGCACATGTCACGTAGAAAGTTGAAATTGAAAAGTTGTCAAAAAAGAGATAAATCAATTTTTTTAAATAGTCTAATAAAAATTAGACAAATAAATCGAAATAGAGGTAATAAGTTGAGTTGCTGACAATATACATGTTTACAATTTTTAGAGTGGGTTAAAGTCTCATGTTGGTTGGGAAAATACACCTATCATCTTCTTATATGGATTTGGACAATTCTCCTCGGGTTAAATTAGACTCATGTGTGTCATATCTTTATATGGTATTGGAACAGAACTCATCTCACCGAATGTTAGGCCCCAAATTAAATTTCCCCACGCACCAGATGTCCAACCTTGGGTGTGAGGCAGGATGTTGAAAAATGACAAAATCTCATATCGATAGTTAATAAGATGAGTGGTCTCCTTATAAGCCTTGGGCAATCCTCTTCCCTTTGAGCAAACTTTTGGAATGTGACTTAGACCCAAGACCTAATTTTGCATGATATCAAAGTCAGGTTCATCCTCATTTGAACTCTTGGTCCACGCTATAGTTGGACGTGGGCGTGAAGGAGATGTTAGAATGGGTTAAAGTCTCAATCAATGTGGAACGGACCATTAGTCTTCTCAAATGAACTTAGGCAATCCTCCTCTTATGAGCTAGCATGCATTTGGATTGATTATAGTAAGGTGTCATATTTTTACAACACTCAATATAATTATTTTATGAATGTGATTAAAGCTGTTAAAACGGGCTGACCAACCCAAGGCTGGAGATTGCAACGGCCTAGCCTACCCTACCTCAATCCTCCATTAAAAAGAGCGGATCATTTGACCTTAAGCCCCTATTTTTATGTTGGTTTTTAATTTATGTCCCTCGTAACAAATAATTTTTCGTGATACAATATACAATGATTAGTTTTAATCTTTAGTACAATAAATTGAAAGTTTAGTACTTATTTTATTCTTTTTTCCTTTTTACCCTTTTTGGTGGCTGGCAGAGGAACAGAAGAAGTTTAGATTTTATTATTGACACAGTATCAGCAAAGCATTCTTTAGGACCTTATCTTGAGCTCCTAAAAGTGAATGGAACTATATCAATTGTGGGAGAACCAGCTCAGCCAATTGAAGTCCCAGCTACACCTTTGATATATGGTAAATATTTTTCATTGAACTATTTATAGACGAATTCAAAATTTAAAGTTGAAGAATTCCTACAACGACCTCCATTTAACATACTACACTAATTACAGAGTTTACAGTCAAGTATTTATAGATGTTTAGCAAATGTTCTAAATACATATAACCATATGGGCACAAAGTTATTGGATTTCCATAAAACGGTATACAAGATATCCCCTAAAATTACTATTATTATATAAAACATATGTTGTTCAGTCTCTTCAAAAATATCGATAGGTGCGTGTCAGAATCTCCAAAAATAGTATATTTTTGAAGGATCCGACACGAGTGCGGCAATATTTTTGGAGGTATAAAACATTCATGTTATATTCAAGTTGTTTAATTATTTTTTGAAAAAATGTTTCAGGCAAGAAAGTTGTTAGGGGTAGCATTATTGGAAGTGTGAAGGAGTTACAAGAGATGATGATTTTTTGTGGAAAACACAACATTTTGTGTGAGATAGAGCTTGTTTCAATTGACAAAATTAATGAAGCCTTTGATAGGCTTTCCAAGAATGATGTTAAGTTTCGATTTGTCCTCAATGTAGCTGCCCATCAATATTCATCAAGGCTTTAGAGACTATGTTTCTTGTTCAAGTTGTTTGAAATTGTTATTGTGAGTTATTGTTATGTATCTCTACTTTGTGCATCTTAAATTGTGTGCTTTTTGGGACTTCTCACATCTGTTGGAGTCTCAATATGAATATCAGACATCAATTAAAAAAAATTGTTTGTGCTTTTTCTTGTATGTAGCTTTTTATGTGTACTCTTGATTTGAGTGACAAATTAGACTTAAGTTGAAATTATAAGTGGTCATTCTATCCCATTTTTATGTTCCTATTTGAAGGCTTCCTACTAGGGGTGTACAAAATCGAACCGAAAATTGAATCAAACCGCAAATCGAGTCAACCCAGAAAAAAAGCCCGACTAGTGGTTTGGTTTTGAAAAAAAAAAACCTGATTATATTTGGATTGGTTTGGTTTTAACTAAAAAAAACCAACCCGAGACCAAACCAACCCGACATTATATATATAATTTTAAAATTTTATTTCATACAGAAAAATATTTACTTTGATATAATTTTTAAATATTTCTTATACTTTTTCATAGTTTTTATCTTTTAATATATTATTTCAAGTTTGAAACTTAGAATTATGAATGGGTCAATAAAGATTATAGTCCACAGATGTTGGTAATTAACTAATTATAATAAGGGAAAATTGTATATAATAGCAAACTATTAATTCAAATTAAATGTTATAAATATAGTTTGATTTAATTGTACCCCATAGGAAACTATTGCTATTTAACCTCTCTCCTGGTGAATCTCGCTCGCCACTCTCGTTCTCTCCCTCGCCTCTCTCGTTTTTTATACAAACGCAAGTGTATAAAGTGTTTTTGTGTTTGTATAAGTGAGAGAAAATTGTATATATGCATATATTTTCGTTCCCCTCTCTCCCCTCTCCCAGATCTCGCTCGCCACTCTCCCAGATCTCGCTCTCTCACTCGTCTCTCTCACTTTATACAAAAACCGCAAATTGTATAAAATGCGTTTGTGTTTGTATAAAGCGAGAGAAAATTGTATATATACATATATTTTCGTTCCCCTCTCCCAGATCTCACTCGCCACTCTCCCAGATCTTGCTCTCTCACTTCCCTCTCTCACTTTATACAAAAAACGCAAATGTATAAAATGCGTGAAAATTGTATATATACATATATTTTCGTTCTCCTCTCTCCCCTCTCCCAGATCTCACTCTCGACTCTCCAGATCTCACTCGCCACTCTCCCAGATCTCGCTCGCTCACTCACCTCTCTCACTTTATACAATTGATCTTTTTGTATATGTATACCAAAGCAGATTATACAACTGCTTTCTTTTGTATATGTATAGCGAAATATACATATTTATGTTTGCTATGGAGCGCAATTATGCAAAGTTTGTTATAGCATACAAATATGAATTTTATGTTTGCTATATGTGAAAGTTGCTCTTATAATAAAGCTTAAATCAAAATCAAATTAATACTAATGCAAAAAGAAAATCAGTTCAACACGACAATAATATTGAATATTTGTTCTTTAGTTTTACATTGGTTTAGACAATTAAAATACATAACCTAATTTAATTTCCTTTAATATTTAGTCATGTAACTAATACTTATTAAACTTAATTTTAGCATGATTTAGTACTTTTAAATTAGAGCAACTTTCACATATAGCAAACACAAAATTCATATTTGTATGTTATAGCAAAGTTTGCATAATTGCGCTCCATAGCAAACATATATATGTATAATTCACTATACATATACAAAAAAAACAGTTGTATAATTCGCTATACATATACAAAGAAAGCAATTGTATAATTCGTTATACATATACAAAAGAAAGAAGTTGTATACAAAAGATCAATTGTATAATATGTATGTGTATAAAACGAGAAAGAGAGAAAGGCAAAAGAAAACTGTGCAGAGAAATATTTGTATTGTATAATTATAAGTGTATAGGACGAAGATATATATATTTGCATGTGTATATACAATTTTTTCTTGCTTTGTACAAACAGAAGCGCAATTTATACATTTCATTTATGTTTGTATAAGCGAGAGAGGCGAGGGTGGCGAGCGAGATCTGGGAGAGGGGAGAGAGAGGAACAAAAATATATGTATATATACAATTTCCTCTCGCTTTATACAAATACAAACACATTTTATACATTTGTGTTTGTATAAAAGCGAGAGAGGCGAGCGAGACTGCCACCAAACGAGAGTGGCGAGCGAGATTCCACCAGGGAGAGTGGCGAAAATAGCAATAGTTTGCTATAGGGTACAATTAAATCAAAGTATATTTATAGCATTAAATTTGAATTAATAGTTTGCTATTATATATAATTTTCCCTTTAAACTATGATCATTTTCATTATGACTTGTTAATTTGCAATATTTATTTTACGCGATTTCATTATTATTATTTTTGTTGGATATTTTAGTGTCATTAATCATATCATATTGTGTTGTATTTTTAAGAAACATCTTAGATAGTTGTATTTTGGTAGGACTAAAGAAATATTTGAAGTATAAGTAAATTATATGTTTGTATGAATACTTTACCGGAAAAACCCGAAAACCGAAAAACCTGAAATAACCCGAGTTTTATTGGTTTGGTTTGGTTTATAAATTTAAAAATCCAACACAAATGGTTTGGTTTGATATTTGAAAAACCCGAACCAACCCGACCATGTACACCCCAACTTCCTACCATGCGTTAATCAAAATATTGGATGTCAAGAAGCTAAAAACATTTTATCTTATAATTAGAAGCAAATAAAATCGGAACTTCTTTTACTAGGCATAATAAATCAAATAGTACATTAAAATATTCATGGGACACGTGAAAAGAATCTAATTAATTCATTGTAAAAATAATTAACCCTGGTTAAAGGATAATCAAATCAATTCATTAAAATATTTATGGGACACGAGTAAAGAATCTAATGCTCCACTAGAGGAAATGGACAAAATCTCTACTGGACAGGAGCCGCTTCCCTACTTATCCTACACTACAAGAAATCATCTCTTTTGTGGCGATAGAAGTCGCTACAGAACACCTGAAAGTCGCCACGAATTATTTTTTGTGGCGACCTTACCACCGTGGCGTACTTGGTTACTTTTAGTCGCCACGATTTTAGATGTGATTATTTTGTATTTATATATGATCATGAATTTACTTTCTACCAATTTTTTTAAAAAATTATTTCATTAGTTTTATAATTAGTAGTAAATTAATTGTGGTTAAAGTTAATCGTAATTAATTAATTTGTATGTATTGATTGGATAATACAGGTTATTGAGTTATGTAAAAGATACATATGGGGAAGAAATAGAGATCTGATCATCATCAAAAGGAGACAAAGTCAGCTAGTATGACGTCATTTGATTTCGTGTTACAGCGGGGGAACAAAAAGAGACTTCGGTACAAGAAGGTACAGAATATTAACAATAATAATAATGACTCGATCGATTCGGTGGCGATTCTGAAAAATTGGTTCGAATTGATCGACAAGTTGTAAGATTTGATCTAAAAAATAAACCCGCTACAACCAACACCATCAGTAGTAATGCTTATTTGAATCTCCGGCAGCGAGCGACCTCCCCTTCTCATCGAATTCTCAAGTGCATTTTTTTCTCTATTTTCCTTCTAAAAATGCTTGTTTGGTGCGTGATTATACAACCTTCGGCGTACTTAATGATGGAGCTAGATACCACAATGAGGTTAGGGTTCATAAAAAATATTACTTTAATCCTCCATACGCTGATTAAGGAAAGATTATTGTGAGAAAAAATTACACTGGTATAACTAGAGTCAAGTACTAATAGATGACCTTTAATTGTATCCTGATTTGTAATTGGTCATGTGGTAATGTTATGAACTCTAAATCAACGCATCTAGATTTGATAATACCTATTTTTATATACTCTAAGAGAGGAAGAATTTTGAATGAAATGATTGAACGCAACTGACCAAGTGTTTACCATCTTGAATGATTAAGGTCGATTAATATATACATATATATATATAAGAGTTACTAATACGCTCGTTAGAATGTTTAAACACTTGGTCACTTGCGTTCAATCATTTCATTCAAAATTTGTCCTCTTTTAAAGTATAAAAAAATAGGTATTATCAAATCTACTAGGTGCATTGATTAGGAGTTCATAACATTACCACATGAGTCCTGACAAAGTACAAATAAGGATACAATTAAATGTCATCTATTATTATTTGACTCTAGTTATACTAGTGTAAATTTTTCACACAACAATCTTTCCTTAATCACCGTAAGGAGGATTAAAGTAATTTTTTTTATTAACCCTAACCTCTTTGCGGTATCTAGGTCCACCATTAAGTACGTCGAAGGTTGTATAATCATGCACCAAACAAGCATTTTTAGAAGAAAAATAGAGAGAAAAAATACACCTGAGAATTCGATGAGAAGGGGAGGTCGCTCGCTGCCGGAGATTCAAATAAGTGTTGCTACTTATGGTGTTGGTGGTAGCGGATTGATTTTTAAGATAAGATCTTACAATTTGCCGATCAACTCGAACCCATTTTTTCGGAATCGCCACCGAATCGATCAAATCATTATGATTATTGTTAATATTATGTACCTTTTGCATCGAAGTCTCTTTTTTTTCCCCTCTGTAACACGAAATCAAACGACGTCATACTAGCTAACTTTGTCTCCTTTTGATGATGATCAGATCTCAATTTCTTTTCCATATGTATCTTTTACATAACTCAATAACATGTATTATCCGATCAATACATACAAATTAATTAA
This sequence comes from Solanum okadae, assembly GCA_036553675.1. NCBI lineage: Eukaryota > Viridiplantae > Streptophyta > Magnoliopsida > Solanales > Solanaceae > Solanum > Solanum okadae. The sequence goes on along the minus strand of CM071685.1, from coordinate 7,986,122 downwards.
CTACGATTAACTTTAACCACAGTTAATATACTACTAATTATAGAACTAATGAAACAAAGTTTTTAAAAAATTGGGAGAAAGTAAATTCATGATCATATATAAATACAGAATAATCACATCTAAAATCGTGGCGACTAAAAATAACCAAGTATGCCACAAAAACGCTTCCACAAATTACATGTTTTGTAAGTCACCACTGAAGTTAAGACTTTTAGTGGCTATTACAATCGCGACAAAAGATCTTATACTATTAGCTGCAACTCTCATCGCCACTACAGAAAGGATTTCAGTAGCGACTTATGTCGCCGCAGAAGTTTAATACTTCCAATGTCAACTCTAATTGCCACTAAATCTGGAGATTTGGTGGTAACTTATTATCGCCACGGGTACTAATTTATTTGTGACAAATTATTTCGCCACAAAACCTATCTTTTCAACTGCAATAGTCAATTCTAATAAATCTAATCTAAAATCAATATATACTCGTATATTTTGTCAATTACCTATTAATATATTATCATCATTCATTGTAATTCAAGAAACACAAAAAATAATCCTTAAACTGGATATACAAGTACTTCTATTACTAAAAAACTCAACAAAATATATAATTCACAATATTTCATTGTTCAATGTCATTTATGCATACACAAATGAAAAAGAAAATTAACTATTAAGTGTCTTCAAGCTCCCCTCCTTTGTCGATGGCTTTTGGGATAATGTAAGAACCTTGCCCTTATTAGGAAAATACACAAGATCACTTCTATTATTAACATAATCAACAACTAAGTAAGGATATTTACTAGTTGGAAATTAGTTTTTAGAATCAAAGAAGTGAGTAGGAATCAAGGAAAATGAGACTAGGAAGTTAGAAAATGAGATTGGTCATAAAACGAAGCTCAGGTGTCCAAACTTAAACTTTTTTTTTTAAAACTGAAGTTCACATCGCCAACTTACTCCCTGTAGCTCACCAAATCAATTCGGTGAGTCGCTGAAGTTCCCTCAACTCGCCGAATTTTCTAGAGAGGTAAGTTAATTTGGTGAGCTCAGCTCCCATTTGGCAAGTCGTTGAGTCTGCTTTGTAAGCACGACTTAGCTCGCCCAATTGACCTTCCTGGACCCTTTCAGCCTCCGATTTTGCACTCCTTGTGGTCCCCTCGTACTTCCTTGACCTAGTACTTGCCCCTTTTGGTAAATTCCCTTTTGTACCAACACAAGTACTCTTTCCTTTTCTCTTCCTTTTGGATCAAACACCCTTTTTGGAAGATTTCTTCTTCTTAAATATTTGAATGTTCTTCAAGAACACTATGAACAAGATGAAGACCCAAAATAAAACCATCAACGATTTTAACTCGGAATTTCACAAAATTTAAGATACAAGCTCCCCTTGATATAGGAAGCAAACACCAATACTTTTTATCTTTCAATTCCTTGCCAAAATCTTCAGATTTCAAAACCCATTTCCTTCTTTCTTCAAGTCACGAAGAATACCATGAACATGAAGAACACCCAATTTTCAAACCCAATGAATTTCTACTCCGTTTTCACCCAAATTTTAGATATGAACTCTTAAGGATATAGAGATCAACCCCCAATACCCAAGAGTCTCCAATTCAACCTAAATCTGAAAACCCACTTGAAGTTCGTCAAGCTTTTTCACCCAACAATGGTGAATTCTTTAATAGAGCTCCAAACTTCACCAAATCTCATACCTAAACTCAAATAAGGTTAGAGAACACTAATCTAACCTTGGAAACTTCAAACAAGACTCAAATCAACCAAATATTTTTGGGGTTTTCTTGAAAAACATTTTTTACTTTTTTTTTGTAACAACCCAAGACTAGAATTCATAGGAACGATTCTAAGCCTTGCTCTAATACCAAATGATGTAATTCTCAAAAGGAATTACGGATAAAATGTGGAAACAAAAGAAAGATAGAAGACGAGATACATGAGAGGGAACAATTGGCAACTAAAGGATATATTAAATCCTAAAGCCTCCAATTACAATCCTAAACAAGCACCTAATCACGATAAATAAATTGACACAAGAAAAGGAAATCAAGAGAAAACTAAAGGTATATTAAACCTAAAGACCTCAATCGATTAATCCGAATCAAGCACCGAATCTTTTATGAAGACCTCAAGGAAATTGAATCTCCAAGCAACCCCTGTTTCTAACAAAGTTCAACTAAAGCTTTACCAAGCTCTCAAGTCTCTCAAAGGAAATCCAATTCATCAATCATTTATTTTCAAAATAGTCTACCTAAACATGACCCTAAACTGCCTATTTATAGTTTTAGGACATTATTACATAAAAGGTCCCAAAAGTGACTCGAAATGGCCATTAGGCGAGCCAAGTCGGGCTCACCTAATGACTCAGCTATCCGCCCTTTGGGTTCGGCGATGGTTCCTACTTGGTTCCTTCTTCTAGCCACGTTCTGGAACTTTAGGTAGTATGGTGTCATCGCCCAAGCCCCTTTGACGAGTAGCCAATCAGGTCGGCGATGGAACTCTTCCTTGGCAACGTCTTTGTAGCTTTGGCGAGCTTATGATCATCGCCTAAGCCATTGGGCGATGCACCGAATGAAATTGCTCGCCCAAAGTGACAATTTCATCAACTGTCTTTCCTTCACTTCCCCAAGCGATCTTCCATGCATGGGGAACCTCTCCTGGCATAATACATATAGGAATATGGGACGCATATGTTTACTTGTTCAATTTTATACAAATTTAAGTGTTTATTTATGCACACACAAAGTTGGAGGGCATAGATGCAAACTGAAGCCAAGTTAAATGACATATTTATCTATTATGTCGTTTTAATATTTCTAAGTTGACATATATAAATTGAATAACAATAGCATACTCAGTATAATCTTATAAGTAGCTCTACAATGAATTGGATGTACACAGAACTTATGACGTAAGAATGTAAACAATGCAAATTTTTAATGAAAAAATATAATATAAAATTAGAATAATAAAACTTCACTCAAGAATTTGAGAAGTTGATGTACTGATATCAAAATAATTTACGCTGAATTTAATAAATTAATATAATGCTATTGAAATGGTGTTGACTTGTTGCAGTGCTTGAAATTCGATGAAGACACTAAAAAGCAATTTATTTTTATTATTTTATAAACAGGCAACAATAGATTTTGCATAATGCAAAGGTTTGACCGTTTGGACTTTCGAATATTCAATAACAAGAGAATAAAAATAGTGAAAGGAGATTAAAAAAAAGTAAAAAAGGAAGAATAATATAGGTTCATGTTAATCGTCAGGATATAAATGATGAGACGACAAAAAAGGTAGTCACGTAAGAAATGATACTTACAATTACATAAAATACATCTTTAAAAAAAATGAGAACACCAAAAAATTCAAGCCCTTAGCCGTTGCTTTAGTTGCCTTATAGTCAAGTCGATCCTGATATTTAATCTCAACCGCATGCATGTAGGGGTATTTGAGAGAAAAATGTGTGACAATAACGTTATATGTAGGGGTATTTGACAATAAAAATGACTTTCCTAATAAAAATAGAGAAAACAAGTTATATAAATAACGTTCCAAGTTTATTGTCTCCTTCCCACTCACTCATTCACTCAATCTTCACCCCTTAACCATCCCACCCCCTGCCACCCCTGAATCCCCACTCTCCATTCATATCCGTCTTCTTAATATTTTACTAAATAACATATAAATATTCTTAAGGTAATCCAGTTTTTTTATTTATCAAACGCTAATCAAAACCATTAAGCTAATGTACAAATTAAGGTAACGTTGAATTAGTCAACTTAGGATCATTACATCATTTCTTACACTATTTGGATAGGACAAATATAACCTAGCTAAAACTCTTTTTGCGAGTTTCTTTAATATTATAATGACCTTTAAAAAGAAAGATGACAAATTCGTTTGTCACAAAACCATAATAAGAATTATAGTTGGTCTTTTCTCCTTGTCAAAGCCCACAATATCAAATTGATCTAAAAAGTTGTCACATTTTTATAATTAAAATTAGTTTAATTTCAAAATTCTCTATTCGTCCTTTAATGAAAAATGTTAAAGATTTACTTCAGACCACAAATTTTAAAAATATATTTTTTTTTCTTAAATTTTGAGATTATATACCACACAAATTGAAAAGGAGGGAGTAGAATACATGGATAACTTTAACAAGTTTAGCATTTGATCAAGTTGTTATTTTTCTGAAAATATGCTTATATTTTCATATCTACTGAACACTTAGCTGAAAAGTTTCCTTACATGATTATTTTCCTATTCTTTTATCAATTATTATTATTATTATTATTATTATTATTAGGGAAAAGGGGCAAAAATGACCTTAAACTATGTGAAAGGAACAAAAATGCCCTTTGTTTATAGTTTGGCTCAAAAATATCCTTACCGTCAATACTTTGGTTCAAAAATGCCATAAGGAACAAAAATGCTCTCCGTTTGTAGTTTGGTCCAAAAATGTTCTTGCCGTCAACACTTTGGTCAAAAAATGCCCTTATTTTTATTTAATGGGCAAAAATGCTCATTTTCCAAATAAATATATTATTATTTTCTTTTTAACACTTTCTTTTTCTAATAATATATTTTTTAAATTAGCAAATGTTTATCTTCAATTCAGAAAAAATAAAAAAATGAAAATATTTCTTATTTTATTATCATTATTTTTTATCGTTATATAAATATAAATTAATGATGGATAAACTATGATCTTATATATATGACATATATTATATGTCGAAAGGGTACATGAAGTTATTCTATTCTAATTGATAAAATGAGATTAAGAAGAAAAAAAATATTTCCTACATTTTTATTTGTTAAAGTGATTTTAGAAGAAAGAAAACAAGAATTGTGTTCTTTAATAATATTTTAATTAGGAAGAAGATGTGTTTAAAAAGAAAAAAATATATTAATTAAAAAAAAGGGCATTTTTGACTCATTTTGTAACTATAGGACATTTTTGGACCAAAGTATTGACTGTAAGGACATTTTTGAACCAAAGTATTGACGATAAGGGCATTTTTGAGCAAAACTATAAACGGAGGACATTTTTGTTCCTTTCACATAGTTTAAGGGCATTTTTTACCCTTTTCCCTTATTATTATTATTATTATTATTTAAGTTATATACACTAATCATACATATAACAAATTTGTTACATTATAGTGAATTTAACTATCTACAATAGCAAGTTATAAGTTACCATTTTTACTGGCTACCAATTGATAGTTCTCATATAGATTTATCTACCACTAAAGCTTGTGACATACTCTCTTTATTTCTATTTACATGTGTCCTTACTGAAAATATGTGTTCCTTAATATTTGTCATTTTACAAAATCAATAAATAAATGATATTATTCTTTCTATTTTATCCTTTTGAGTTATTAGCTTTGAAAATATGAATTTGACAAACATAGGAAAACTAAATGATTAATTCATGTTCATTGGTCAATTTAATTAATCATAAAATTTGTGATTCTTGGTCAAAAAGATGAGCAAGTTTCACCTAATAATCCCTAGCTCAACTATACATATAAATTTGATCATTTCATTTGCAACAAAATTTTCGAATGCCTCTATTTATAGGACATAATATGGAATACCAAAAGATATTATGAATATGACTCTATTAATATGAATTAGGAGTTATGATTATCAAAAGTCATGAGAGTAATGAAAATAAAGACAATTACGTTTTTATATTTAATAATATGAATAAGTGGAGTAGTAATTGACACATTCATTTTTGTACAATAATAATTTTTAAAATAGAAAAAATTGTCAAAAAAATGAGAAAAAAAGGATAAATAGAATCCTTGGCCAAAGAGAGATGCCACATCACTTTTCTTTTACCTAGCTTTATATTATATATAGATTAAAGCTAGTGACATACTCTTTCTCTGTTTCTATTTACATGTCGTCCTTACTGAAAATATGTGTTCCTTAATATTTGTCATTTCACAAAATCAATATATAAATGATATCATTCTTCCTATTTTATCCTTGTGAGTTATTAGCTTTGAAAATATAAATTTGATCAATACAAAAAAACTAAATGATTAATTCATGTTCATTTGTCAATTTAATTAATCATAATAAATTATTTCATGTTCATTTATTAAAAAATTGACTTCAAGAAAACACTAAGAGTCTGTTTGGATTGACTTAAAAGTTCATTTTTTTAACTTAAAAGTTATTAAAGTTTTAAAAACTACTTTCGAAAGGCTATTTTTTCTTAAGTTAAGCCAAACAGATTATAAATAGGGGGTACAATGATAAATATACCTAGTTTCTTACAGAAAATGATCAAATCTAAAATTATGACAGCTAAATAGAAACGAAAGAAATATTTATATGAATATTTTTACACTATCAGTGCATAAAACTTACAACTTTCTTCTTTATGTATATATATAATTTTAGGTATGAAATTAGTGGAATTGTAATTAAGGTGGGAAGCAATGTGTCAAAGTTCAAGGTAGGTGAAAGAGTAGGAGTTGGATATGTAGCAGCTACATGTTTGGATTGTGAGCTTTGCAATAGCTTCCAAGAGAACTATTGTGACCAAATGAAACCTGTCTATAATAGCATTCATTGGGATGACACTCCCACCTATGGTGGTTACTCCACTATCATGGTTATTGATCACAGGTAAAAAGATTAAACAACATTTTAGTACATTTTTACGTATTTTTGTTTAAGATCATAAAATTTAAAGTCATCACAATTACTTCTTCTATCCCAATTTATATGATATAGATTGACTTGACACAGTTTTTTTTAAAAAAAATTTATGGTATAAAATAAGTCATAAATGCTTGTGTGAATATAAATCATTTTAGAATAAAATAAACATTTTAAAGATGATTGTCAAATCAAAATCAGACTAACAAGTTGAAAGGTAAGGAGTAAGTCTTATTAAATCATGATGCTTTAATTTATTCACCCCCTAAGCTCCCATCCCCACTACCTCACACCCCTACCCCACCCTTATCACTCCACGTCATATTTGCCTAGATTATATAAAAATACTTTTACTATAGTATCTTTTGCTTAAATATCGAACATAGAAAAATAAACAACGAATTCACTTATTTTCCTTCGTACCGAATACACCCCTAATGTTTTCTCTTTTTTTAAAATGTAGATATGTAGTGCACATACCTGAGAGCTTGCCTATGGATAGAGCAGCACCACTAATGGGAGCTGGCTTGACAGTGTACACTGCCATGAAAAATAGCAACTTATTTGAGTCACCAGGCAAACATATGGCTGTAATAGGTTTAGGTGGTGTTGGGCATATGGCTATCAAATTTGGGAAGGCTTTTGGTAATCATGTTACTGTTATTAGCACCTCTCCTTCTAAAGAAAAAGATGCCAAAGAGAAATTGGATGCTGATGGCTTTATCTTGAGCACAGACCTCAAACAAATGCAGGTTTGTAAACTATGTGCACATGCCACGTAGAAAGTTGAAATTGAAAAGTTGTCAAAAAAGAGATAAATCAATTTTTTTAAACATCAATAAAAAATTAGACAAATAAATTAAAATATAGGGTATAAGTTGAGTTGCTGACAATATACATGTTTACAATTTTTAGAGTGGGTTAAAGTCTCATGTTGGTTGGGAAAATACACCTATCATCTTCTTATATGAATTTGGACAATTCTCCTCGGGTTAAATTAGGCTCATGTGTGTCATATCTTTATATGGTATTGGAACAGAACTCATCTCACCGAATGTTAGGCCCCAAATTAAATTTCCCCACGCACCAGATGTCCAACCTTGGGTGTGAGGCAGGATGTTGAAAAATGACAAAATCTCATATCGATAGTTAATAAGATGAGTGGTCTCCTTATAAGCCTTGGGCAATCCTCTTCCCTTTGAGCAAACTTTTAGAATGTGACTTAGACCCAAGACCTAATTTTGCATGATATCAAAGTCAGGCTCATCCTCATTTGAACTCTTGGTCCACACTATAGTTGGACGTGGGCGTGAAGGAGATGTTAGAATGGGTTAAAGTCTCAATCAATGTGGAACGGACCATTAGTCTTCTCAAATGAACTTAGGCATTCATCCTCTTATGAGCTAGCATGCATTTGGATTGATTATACTCAGGTGTCATATTTTTACAACTCTCAATATAATTATTTTATGAATGTGATTAGAGTTGTTAAAACGGGCTGACCAACCCAAGGCTGGAGATTGCAACAGCCTAGCCTACCCTACCTCAATCCTCCATTTAAAAGAGCGGGTCATTTGACTTTTCCCCTATTTTTATGTTAGTTTTTAATTTATGTCCCTCGTAACAAATAATTTTTCGTGATACAATATACAATGATTAGTTTTATTCTTTAGTACAATAAATTGAAAGTTTAGTACTTATTTTATTCTTTTTTCCTTTTTGCCCTTTTTGGTGGCTGGCAGAGGAACAGAAGTTTAGATTTTATTATTGACACAGTATCAGCAAAGCATTCTTTAGGGCCTTATCTTGAGCTCCTAAAAGTGAATGGAACTATATCAATTGTGGGAGAACCAGCTCAGCCAATTGAAGTCCCAGCTACACCTTTGATATATGGTAAATATGTTTCATTGAACTATTTATAGACGAATTCAAAATTTAAAAGTTGAAGAATTCCTACAACAACCTCAATTTAATATACTACACTAATTAGTAATTACAGAGTTTACAGTCAAATATTTTTAGATGTTTTGCCAATGTTCTAAATACATATAACCATATGGGCACAAAGTTATTGGATTTCCATAAAACGGTATACAAGATATCCCCTGAAATTACTATTATTATATAAAACATATGTTGTTCAGTCTCTTCAAAAATATCGACAGGTGCATGTCAGAATCTCCAAAAATAGTGTATTTTTGAAGGGTCCAACACGAGTGCGGCAATATTTTTGGAGGTATAAAACATTCATGTTATATTCAAGTTGTTTAATTATTTTTTGAAAAAATGTTTCAGGCAAGAAAGTTGTTAGGGGTAGCATTATTGGAAGTGTGAAGGAGTTACAAGAGATGATGTTTTTTTGTGGAAAACACAACATTTTGTGTGAGATAGAGCTTGTTTCAATTGACAAAATTAATGAAGCCTTTGATAGGCTTTCCAAGAATGATGTTAAGTTTCGATTTGTCCTCAATGTAGCTGCCCATCAATATTCATCAAGGCTTTAGAGACTATGTTTCTTGTTCAAGTTGTTTGAAATTGTTATTGTGAGTTATTGTTATGTATCTCTACTTTGTGCATCTTAAATTGTGTGCTTTTTGGGACTTCTCACATCTGTTGGAGTCTCAATATGAATATCAGACATCAATTAAAAAAAATTGTTTGTGCTTTTTCTTGTATGTAGCTTTTTATGTGTACTCTTGATTTGAGTGACAAATTAGACTTAAGTTGAAATTATAAGTGGTCAATCTATCCCATTTTTATGTTCCTATTTGAAGACTTCCTACCATGCGTGAATCAAAATATTGGATGTCAAGAAGCTAAAAACATTTTAGCTTATAATTAGAAGCAAATAAAATCGGAACTTCTTTTACTAGGCATAATAAATCAAATAGTACATTAAAATATTCATGGGACACGTGAAAAGAATCTAATTAATTCATTGCAAAAATAATTAACCCTGGTTAAAGGATAATCTAATCAATTCATTAAAATATTTATGGGACACGAGTAAAGAATCTAATGCTCCACTAGAGGAAATGGACAAAATCTCTACTGGACAGGAGCCGCTTCCCTACTTATCCTACACTACAAGAAATCAGCTCTTTTGTGGTGACAGAAGTCGCTACAGAACACCTGAAAGTCGCCACGAATTATTTTTTGTGGTGACCTTACCACCGTGGCGTACTTGGTTACTTTTAGTCGCCACGATTTTAGATGTGATTATTCTGTATTTATATATGATCATGAATTTACTTTCTACCAATTTTTAAAAAAAATTTGTTTCATTAGTTCTATAATTAGTAGTAAATTAACTGTGGTTAAAGTTAATCGTAGTTAATTAATTTGTATGTATTGATTGGATAATACAGGTTATTGAGTTATGTAAAAGAAACAGATGGGGAAGAAATTTGAGATCTGATCATCATCAAAAGGAGACAAAGTCAGCTAGTATGACGTCGTCTGATTTCGTGTTACGGTGGGGGAACAAAAAGAGACTTCGGTGCAAAAAGGTACAGAATACTAACAATAATAATAATGACTCGATCGATTCGGTGGCGATTCCAAAAAAATCAGTTCAAGTTGATCGACAAGTTGTAAAATCTTATCTAAAAAATCAACCCGCTACCACCAACACCATCAGTAGTAACACTTATTTGAACAGCGAGCGACCTCCCCTTCTCATCGAATTCTCAGGTGCATTTTTTTTATCTATTTTACTTCTAAAAATGCTTGTTTGGTGCATGATTATACAACCTTCGACGTACTTAATGGTGGAGCTAGATACCACAAGGAGGTTAGGGTTCATAAGAAAAATTACTTTAATCCTCCTTATAGTGATTAAGGAAAGATTATTGTGTGAAAAATTTACACTGATATAACTAGAGTCAAGTAACAATAGATGACCGTTAATTGTATCCTGATATTAATTGGTCATGTGGTAATGTTATGACTCTTAATCAACGCATCTAGATTTGATAATATCTGTTTTTATATACTCTAAAGGAGGAAGAATTTTGAATGAAATGATTGAACACAAGTGACCAAGTGTTTACCATCTTGAATGATTGAGGTCTTAACCAAAAAAAGAGAGTAAGAGGAGATCAATCATTTAATTGGGTATGGAAAAGACCAAAATACCCCTTTAAAATTCGGTTAACTTTCCTTATCTAGACAGCCCAACTTCGAACGGTCATATCTCCCTCATACGAGCTCGAAAATTAATAAACTTGATGGCGTTGGAAAGATAATTCCAAAATCTTTCATTTGATATCTTATTTGACACCTAATACGAACCAAATACCTAGTGTAATCATAGTCAATTATTAAATTTACTACTAACGCATTACGCATTCATACATATCAGCCAATATTATCTATTAGCACTAGAGTTGTTGCCCCTTTTGTTTGTTCACATACCGAAACTTTGAATAGTGGCAGCTTTTGTGCATGTGCAAAAACAATTGGATCAAATCCTCAAATTAAGTACCTAGATAAAACAAATAATACTACAAATTAAAAAACAAAATAAATAATATATCTTATTGTTTTTTTAATGCAAAAGTAGAGTTGTTGCCCCTTTTGTTTGTTCACATACCGAAACTTTGAATAGTGGCAGCTTTTGTGCATGTGCAAAAACAATTGGATCAAATCCTCAAATTAAGTACCTAGATAAAACAAATAATACTACAAATTAAAAAACAAAATAAATAATATATATTAAACTCGTACTAGCACGAACCAAATACCTAGTGTAATCATAGTCAATTATTAAATTCCTTTACCTAACTCTCCTCTCACGTGCTTTAGTTCGACCCTCGAGGGAATAATACACATACATATATAGTTGCAGAAAACTAATCAGACAGAAGAATCTAATATAAATTTTGTTACTTTATACTCCCTCTGTCCCTAATTACTTGTCCACTTTTGAATTGACACACCTATTAAGAAATCAATAATTGATATGGTGAGTTTACCATTTTACTCCTATTAATTATGAAGTGGATAAATTAAAAACTTAATATTTTCAAAAAGTTCTACATTTTTCAAAGTAATTAATTGAGGGTATAATAGGTAAAAAAAAATTGTCCTTTCTTGATTTGTCAAAATGAATAAGTAATTAGGGACAACTGAAAAAGGAAATACAAGTAATTAGGGAGAGAGGGTGTAGCTGTTCAGATCATGTCCTAGCCATATTATCTCTGCCATGTCAAACGTAATTTTATTTTGATTTGATTTTTTCTTTTAAAAAATAAATCAAATTTATGATGCAAAATAAGTCAAAGATATTTTTATAATTATAATTATATATATATATATATTAAGAAAATTATGGGAATTGGCATATATTACTAGGTTATTATTCAATAAGGGCATAAATTCATTTAATTACTGTGTGTGACTATAGTTTAATATGATTTACTATTAAATAGTGGGCTCATCACCGGTTTGTATACCTAAGGAATAAAAGTCCTTACCAGATTTGTACACTAATTTATACAAATCTAATATTATCTCTCTGCTCTCCTTTTCTTAGTTCTCTCCTATATAAACTCATATACTTTAAATTTGAATTTCGAAATCTACTTTCTCCTTTCTAATCGTCGTTTCACAATTCAAGGTAACCGCTTAAAACGTGATTCAACTATTTTTTCGTATATATATATATATATGATTTATTTTTGTGTATTTTGAACAAAATATATGTCATTAGTCTTTCCGTTTTCAATTATTTTCAAAAAAATGAATGATGGAGGGTCAAGAACAACTGATGAAGTTGTTTTTGGTTCATTAGATCGGGACAAATCTAAAGAATCCCAAATTTTTTATTTAAATCCAAATTGTATATAACATTAGTTTTCCTATTTCAATTTTTTTCAAAAAAAAAAAGAAAGGATGATGGAGGTTCAAGAACAACTAATGTGGTTGTTTCTAATTCACTACATCGAGAAAATCTGAAGTTTTTTGTTTAAACGCTAATTGTAAACATAACTATATTGAAGTGTATTTATTTATTTGTATATGTAAATCATATGTTCATTATATTTATACACATATATAACTATACTATATACAAATTGAAGCATCTATACACATATACAACTATTATCAGACACATATACAATTCAAATATACATATAAAACATATACGCTCTATGATAAATTCATTGTCAGACAAACACATATATGAAACAAAACATATAACTTTTTTTCCTTTTAATGGACCTTCTTCAATACGACGAATTCAATTATTATGATGTTATTATCGTAGTAAAGTCATTTTAGGCAAAAAATAAATAAAATTGTTAGCACGAATAATGAAATTCATTATTATTTATGTTACAGTATTTAGTACTCATGTATTCATTAATTAAAAGTGGAAGATTTGTATAAATTTTTAACAAATAAATCGGGATATACAAACACAAATTTTTATAACAACTTAAACTATAGCTATGAAGCGTAATTGGATAAACTATAGCTATGGAACATTATTTAGTTAAATTTGTTTGTTATTTACGAAATTTGCCCTAAATTATTACATTAAAGATTAAATAAATATTCTAAAAATAAATTATTATTACTAAATATAAAAATATATCATTTCTAAACCATTTAAATAAGAAAATGAGTTATATAAGTTAGATATCTTGTTTTTAAAATAAAGAAGCACATCTGTGAGATACATCATTCAGCAAAGAAATTTGGATCATTCTCCGTGGATATATAGTTAACTTTACTTGGGTCCGGCAATATAGTAATAATTAAGGGTGTGTTTGGTACACAAGAAAAATACTTTTAAAAAATTTAGAGAATTTTGTATTTATTTTTTTGTGTTTGTTATGCAAGTATGTTTCAACTGAGCTAGTCGTTTGAGTTTATAGGCTAATTTTGCTATAAAGAAAAAAGAGTCATTTTTTAAAAATGGAATAAAAAGAAAAGTAAGTACGCCAAATTAAAATAAAATGAATATCTTAATTAGAACTATTTGTATATAATCTAGATAAATACTATGGAAGGTGAAAGCAGAGGATAGGGAGTGTAGGGTGGTGGAGATGAGAACCAAGAGGGGTGGGATATGGTGAAAATTTCGTTAATTCATTCATGTAAATATATATAAATATTACCACTTGAAATCTTGAACTTGTTATTACCACTTGAAATCTTGAACTTGTTATTACCACTTGAAATCATTCTGCTAAAATTTAGAATTCATAAAATTGAAATCTTGACTCCGCCTCCAAAGCGATGTAGAACTCTATAAAAAGAAAGGTTTCCTCTTCTATTGGGAAAAAAACCTTGTAACACTATAAAAATAGAAAGACTAATACTCAAAATGCCACTCTCTCCTTCAATACTCATATCTCTAACGTCTCCAACAATTTCTCCTATGGCCAAATCAACTCCAAAACTCACACAAAGTGCTCTTGGTTGGGCTGCTCATGACTCCTCTGGCAAGTTGACACCATTTATTTTCAAGAGAAGGTTTCTAATAATATATCCTAATGAGTACATACATTATTACTTCACCAATAGTATATTAAATATATAGTATATTGTGTTTTTTTTTTCTAGCTAGCTAATTTTTGGAAATCTATTCTAACAATTTAAAATTATTGTAGAGAAAATGGTGTTGAGGATGTGACTATCAAGATCTTGTATTGTGGGATGTGTCGTACAGATGTGCACTTTGCCAAGAATGATTGGGGCAACACAACCTATCCTATTGTCCCTGGGTAATTACTTTTAGTACATATTACTATTATCTTATGCAAATGATATCAAAGATCGTCTCAACAAGATTAGGGGTCTAAAATTATAGAGAGATCTTAATTGTTTTTGGACATATATAAATTGAATAAAAATAACATACTCAGTGTAAACCTATAAGTGAGCTTTGAAAAGGATATGATGATTTACACAGGTCTTATGAAGTAAGAAGGTAAGAAATGCAAGTTTTCAATGAAAACATATAATATAAAGTCGGAATAATAAAACATAACTCAAAAATTTGAGTTGTTGATTTACTGATATTGTAATAGTGTTATGTTGAATTTGATAAGTTAATATAATGATATTGAAATAGTGTTAACTTGTTGCAGTGCTTGAATTTTGAAGAAGACACCAAAACACAAATTTGATCTTTTTTTGTATATTGCCAACAATAGGGTTAACTGTTTGAGGGACTTTAGAATATTTAATAAATAAGAGAATAATAGTGAAAACAGGATTGAAAAAGGTATTAATAGGAATAATAATACGGGTTCATGTTAATCGTTAGGATATAATTAATAAGACAACAAAATTGATAGTCACGTAAAAATGGATACTACAATTACCTAAAATCTAATTCATCTGTCTTTTCAAATTTAACAGTACGTGATAAAAAAAAATTAACAATATATGAAATCACATCTTTAGGAAATAACGGAAACACCAAGAAAATTGAAGCCCCAAGTCATTGTTTTAGTTGTCTTATAGTCGAACCAATCCTGAATGATATTTAATCTCAACCTTATGCATGCATGTAGGGGGATTTGAGACAAACGGTGTGTTTGGCATGGAGGAAAATATTTTTTAGAATATGTTTTGTATTTATTATTTTTCTATGTTTGATTGATCATGAAAACAAGCTCCCTAAAAATATAAATAAAATGACTTACCTAATGAAAGTATGAAAAACAAGTTAAATAAGTGACGTTTCAAATTTATTGTTTCCTCTCCATCCACTCAACGCTCATTCCTTGACCATCCCACCGTTCGTCACCTCCGAACCCCACTCCCATTCCCATGCTTCTCTTTAAAATTTTACTAAATAACATATAAATATTTTCTTAAAATAAAGCAAAACCATTATGCTATGTACAAATTAAGGTAACGTTGAATTGGTCAACTTAGGATCATTACATCATTTCTTACCCTACTATTTGGATAGGACAAATATAACCTAGCTAACACACTTTTTGCACGTTCTTTAATAAGTATTATATAATGACCTCTAAAAAGAAAGATGACAAATTCGTTTGTCACAAAACCATAATAAGAATTAAAGTTGGTATTTTCTCCTTGTCAAAGCCCACAATATCAACTACTCTGGTTGTCTCAATTTACGTAACACTTTTTTAAGATTTAATTTAGATCATAATTTTTTTTATAGGCTACCAATTAAAGCTTGTACGTGACATATTTATGTAAATGTTACTATATCATCAGAATATATAACTTAAACTTTTTGTTATATATGTAATATTAGGTATGAAATTAGTGGAATTGTAATTAAGGTGGGAAGCAATGTGTCAAAGTTCAAGGTAGGTGAAAGAGTAGGAGTTGGATATGTAGCAGCTACATGTTTGGATTGTGAGCTTTGCAATAGCTTCCAAGAGAACTATTGTGACCAAATGAGACCTGTCTATAATAGCATTCATTGGGATGACACTCCCACCTATGGTGGTTACTCCACTATCATGGTTGCTGATCACAGGTAAAAAGATTAAACAACATTTTAGTATATTTTTACGTATTTTGGTTTAAGATCATAAAATTTAAAAGTCGTCGCAATTACTTCTTCCGTCCCAATTTATATGATATAGTTTGACTTGATACGTAGTTTAAGAAAAAAAGAAAGATTTTGAAACTTGTGGTCTTAAGTAAGTCATAAATGTTTGTGTGACTAAAAATTATTTCATTAAGGATAACATAAGCATTTTAAAGTTGATTGTTACTCCATTAAATATAAAAATGTGTCATTCTTGTTGATACTGACTAAAAAAGAAAGTGAGTCATATAAATTAAGACAGATGAAATACTTTTTTAAAC
Source organism: Solanum okadae (assembly GCA_036553675.1). Taxonomy (NCBI): domain Eukaryota; kingdom Viridiplantae; phylum Streptophyta; class Magnoliopsida; order Solanales; family Solanaceae; genus Solanum; species Solanum okadae. The sequence continues at coordinate 7,969,592 of CM071685.1, read as the reverse complement.
TCCTTGTTAAATCAAAATCAAACAAACAAATTGAATTATAAGGAGTAACTTTTATTAAATCATGTTGCTTTAATTTCTTCATTCCGTAGCTCCCATCCCCACCGCCTCACACCCCTACCCCACCCTTAATTATCACCCCACATCATATCTGTCTAAATTATATACAAATACTTTTACTATAATATATTTTACCTACACACCCCTAATGTTTTCTCTTTTTTTTTTTTAAATGTAGATATGTAGTGCACATACCAGAGAGCTTGCCTATGGATAGAGCAGCACCACTAATGGGAGCTGGCTTGACAGTGTACACTGCCATGAAAAATAGCAACTTATTTGAGTCACCAGGCAAACATATGGCTGTAATAGGTTTAGGTGGTGTTGGGCATATGGCTATCAAATTTGGAAAGGCTTTTGGTCATCATGTTACTGTTATTAGCACCTCTCCTTCTAAAGAAAAAGATGCAAAAGACAAATTGGATGCTGATGGCTTTGTCTTGAGCACAGACCTCAAACAAATGCAGGTTTGTAAACTCTGTGCACATGTCACGTAGAAAGTTGAAATTGAAAAGTTGTCAAAAAAGAGATAAATCAATTTTTTTAAATAGTCTAATAAAAATTAGACAAATAAATCGAAATAGAGGTAATAAGTTGAGTTGCTGACAATATACATGTTTACAATTTTTAGAGTGGGTTAAAGTCTCATGTTGGTTGGGAAAATACACCTATCATCTTCTTATATGGATTTGGACAATTCTCCTCGGGTTAAATTAGACTCATGTGTGTCATATCTTTATATGGTATTGGAACAGAACTCATCTCACCGAATGTTAGGCCCCAAATTAAATTTCCCCACGCACCAGATGTCCAACCTTGGGTGTGAGGCAGGATGTTGAAAAATGACAAAATCTCATATCGATAGTTAATAAGATGAGTGGTCTCCTTATAAGCCTTGGGCAATCCTCTTCCCTTTGAGCAAACTTTTGGAATGTGACTTAGACCCAAGACCTAATTTTGCATGATATCAAAGTCAGGTTCATCCTCATTTGAACTCTTGGTCCACGCTATAGTTGGACGTGGGCGTGAAGGAGATGTTAGAATGGGTTAAAGTCTCAATCAATGTGGAACGGACCATTAGTCTTCTCAAATGAACTTAGGCAATCCTCCTCTTATGAGCTAGCATGCATTTGGATTGATTATAGTAAGGTGTCATATTTTTACAACACTCAATATAATTATTTTATGAATGTGATTAAAGCTGTTAAAACGGGCTGACCAACCCAAGGCTGGAGATTGCAACGGCCTAGCCTACCCTACCTCAATCCTCCATTAAAAAGAGCGGATCATTTGACCTTAAGCCCCTATTTTTATGTTGGTTTTTAATTTATGTCCCTCGTAACAAATAATTTTTCGTGATACAATATACAATGATTAGTTTTAATCTTTAGTACAATAAATTGAAAGTTTAGTACTTATTTTATTCTTTTTTCCTTTTTACCCTTTTTGGTGGCTGGCAGAGGAACAGAAGAAGTTTAGATTTTATTATTGACACAGTATCAGCAAAGCATTCTTTAGGACCTTATCTTGAGCTCCTAAAAGTGAATGGAACTATATCAATTGTGGGAGAACCAGCTCAGCCAATTGAAGTCCCAGCTACACCTTTGATATATGGTAAATATTTTTCATTGAACTATTTATTGACGAATTCAAAATTTAAAGTTGAAGAATTCCTACAACGACCTCCATTTAACATACTACACTAATTACAGAGTTTACAGTCAAATATTTATAGATGTTTAGCAAATGTTCTAAATACATATAACCATATGGGCACAAAATTATTGGATTTCCATAAAACGGTATACAAGATATCCCCTAAAATTACTATTATTATATAAAACATATGTTGTTCAGTCTCTTCAAAAATATCGATAGGTGCGTGTCAGAATCTCCAAAAATAGTATATTTTTGAAGGATCCGACACGAGTGCGGCAATATTTTTGGAGGTATAAAACATTCATGTTATATTCAAGTTGTTTAATTATTTTTTGAAAAAATGTTTCAGGCAAGAAAGTTGTTAGGGGTAGCATTATTGGAAGTGTGAAGGAGTTACAAGAGATGATGATTTTTTGTGGAAAACACAACATTTTGTGTGAGATAGAGCTTGTTTCAATTGACAAAATTAATGAAGCCTTTGATAGGCTTTCCAAGAATGATGTTAAGTTTCGATTTGTCCTCAATGTAGCTGCCCATCAATATTCATCAAGGCTTTAGAGACTATGTTTCTTGTTCAAGTTGTTTGAAATTGTTATTGTGAGTTATTGTTATGTATCTCTACTTTGTGCATCTTAAATTGTGTGCTTTTTGGGACTTCTCACATCTGTTGGAGTCTCAATATGAATATCAGACATCAATTAAAAAAAATTGTTTGTGCTTTTTCTTGTATGTAGCTTTTTATGTGTACTCTTGATTTGAGTGACAAATTAGACTTAAGTTGAAATTATAAGTGGTCATTCTATCCCATTTTTATGTTCCTATTTGAAGGCTTCCTACTAGGGGTGTACAAAATCGAACCGAAAATTGAATCAAACCGCAAATCGAGTCAACCCAGAAAAAAAGCCCGACTAGTGGTTTGGTTTTGAAAAAAAAAAACCTGATTATATTTGGATTGGTTTGGTTTTAACTAAAAAAAACCAACCCGAGACCAAACCAACCCGACATTATATATATAATTTTAAAATTTTATTTCATACAGAAAAATATTTACTTTGATATAATTTTTAAATATTTCTTATACTTTTTCATAGTTTTTATCTTTTAATATATTATTTCAAGTTTGAAACTTAGAATTATGAATGGGTCAATAAAGATTATAGTCCACAGATGTTGGTAATTAACTAATTATAATAAGGGAAAATTGTATATAATAGCAAACTATTAATTCAAATTAAATGTTATAAATATAGTTTGATTTAATTGTACCCCATAGGAAACTATTGCTATTTAACCTCTCTCCTGGTGAATCTCGTCGCCACTCTCGTTCTCTCCCTCGCCTCTCTCGTTTTTTATACAAACGCAAGTGTATAAAGTGTTTTTGTGTTTGTATAAGTGAGAGAAAATTGTATATATGCATATATTTTCGTTCCCCTCTCTCCCCTCTCCCAGATCTCGCTCGCCACTCTCCCAGATCTCGCTCTCTCACTCGTCTCTCTCACTTTATACAAAAACCGCAAATTGTATAAAATGCATTTGTGTTTGTATAAAGCGAGAGAAAATTGTATATATACATATATTTTCATTCCCCTCTCCCAGATCTCACTCGCCACTCTCCCAGATCTTGCTCTCTCACTTCCCTCTCTCACTTTATACAAAAAACGCAAATGTATAAAATGCGTGAAAATTGTATATATACATATATTTTCGTTCTCCTCTCTCCCCTCTCCCAGATCTCACTCTCGACTCTCCAGATCTCACTCGCCACTCTCCCAGATCTCGCTCGCTCACTCACCTCTCTCACTTTATACAATTGATCTTTTTGTATATGTATACCAAAGCAGATTATACAACTGCTTTCTTTTGTATATGTATAGCGAAATATACATATTTATGTTTGTTATGGAGCGCAATTATGCAAAGTTTGTTATAGCATACAAATATGAATTTTATGTTTGCTATATGTGAAAGTTGCTCTTATAATAAAGCTTAAATCAAAATCAAATTAATACTAATGCAAAAAGAAAATCAGTTCAACACGACAATAATATTGAATATTTGTTCTTTAGTTTTACATTGGTTTAGACAATTAAAATACATAACCTAATTTAATTTCCTTTAATATTTAGTCATGTAACTAATACTTTTTAAACTTAATTTTAGCATGATTTAGTACTTTTAAATTAGAGCAACTTTCACATATAGCAAACACAAAATTCATATTTGTATGTTATAGCAAAGTTTGCATAATTGCGCTCCATAGCAAACATATGTATGTATAATTCACTATACATATACAAAAAAAACAGTTGTATAATTCGTTATACATATACAAAGAAAGCAGTGTTGACACCCAATTTTGGACCTCCACATTAGAAATTAATCATCGAGCTTCTTCAATTTCAAGCAATTTAAAAAAAAATTAGTTTTATAAAATTTCAAAAAAATAAATAAATTATAATATAGTTTGCAAGTTATTTTAAATAGTTGTATTATTTTTATAAGTTTCAAATAATATATATGTTTTACATAATTATGTATATAATTAGTATATTTTATGATTATTCGAAAATTGTCTCAAAAAAGATTTTATATTTTAAATATTATGGATGGTTATAATTTTGAATTAATAAGTTTCATGAAATTCAAAATACTTCCAAGTTATTTTAAAAAGTAATTTTGTCATTTCAAATAATTTAAATAATAAATATGTATATTTTTACAATCACGTTATTTTATAAATGTTTGAAAATCATCACAAAAGATTTTACATTTTAGCTAAATATTTTACTAATTTACTTTAAGTTATTGTTATAATTTCAAGTTATTAGTTTATAATTGAATTATTTATTTTATTAAGAAGTTCGTTAGTTGATTATATTAATTCATTTTATTTAAGTTTTAGCCAATTTTGTTACTTAAATTCAAATTGGCTATATTTCTTAATCCCAATTGGCTATAGTTGAAATTCAAATGGACATTTTCCTTTTATAATTCTAGTCCATTTCTACCCCCCACCTTAAACCTATTTAAGACCAAGTTTTGGGCCACTTTTTTACCCTTTCCAGCAGCCCAAACTAATTTGGGCTCATGTCCCATGTGACAAACCCATCAGCCCAATATTCCCTTTATTTCTCAGCCCACAAAATCCTATCAGCATTCCCAATTCCAGCATGCGACCCCACTACCCCAATATCATCTTCTTCACGCAACAAACCCAGAAGTTCAGCAAAAATCCCAGAAAATTCGGAAAATCCCACCAAATCGCGGAAATCCAGCAACCTTATCCAAAAGGGAATTTGAATTTCAAATTCAAATTCATCCTTTCCATCCGATTTCTTCCCAAAAAAAAAAAAAAAAAAAAAAGATTTTCTTTTCCCCTATATAAACTCTCAACCGGTCAGTGTTTGAAGGGGGGAGGGGGGGAATTTTAAAAAGTCGTAATTTTAGATTGATGAATATAGTATCGATATAATACCAAAAACCACAAAGTTAGATTGGGGATTTCTTGGAATTTCTCTTCGTCTCGTCGAAATCTCTTACCGAAGTTCATTATAATTCTCAAAGTTTATCACTTCTCTAGTGTGGAAGCTGCTTCATAGTCAAGCTCGTTGTCCCAGTTCCTGCTCCGAGAAAGGTAAAATTCATTTCCAATCCTAATTTATTTCAGTTAATGTGTGTGTTTACGTTATCGAATTTAGTCATAATTTGTCTCTTTAGTAATGACTTTCTCTCTGTTAAGTCATTTTCTTTTGTTGTAGAGAAGATATTTATAAATGTGTTATGCCTGTACATCTGTCTTTTTTTCTTTTCTTTTTTTTCTTTTTTTTTTGAAAATGATATCTAAGTGCATTGTTTTGATGTTTATGTTAGAATTATATGTTTTGGAACTTTGTTTCAATATCTTAAGACTCATAATGTAGTTGTGCATTGAATTTTTACTTAGCCATTATTTTTCTTTGGTATCACTTTAGTGTTAGTGTCGTTTGTAATTCAATTTTTATTTTTATTTTGTTTTGTATGACCTACAACTATAACATAAGTAATTTCCTTTTGTTTCATTTCTTCATATGGCTAAGTATGATATGTTTGCTAATTTGTCAAAGTGAAATTATTGAAAGTGGCATGTATTGTATCACGTGGTGGACATTAGTGATACTTCATATGCTTATATATGGTATTTGATGCTTGTAGTAATTTGTAGATATCTTGAGTTAAGCTATATCATGGTTATTCCTAATTGAAAACATAATTGCACATGTGAATTGTTCGAGACCCTCCATTAATTCCTTTTCCCTTATTTTGATACATGTGACATTCATCCGAGTCCATTTCGGACTCCATCCCCGCATTTCGTTGAATTGAATTCCTCTCGAGTCAGCCAAAGTGATGAACAGGTCTTGCAAAGCCAGAAATGGGTTGTATACATATTGTATACAGCAATATACACTCATTATACAGAGATATACATGTAAAAAATGTAGGAATACATGGCTGAGGTGAAATACAGGTGTTCAGAAGCAAGAGATACATGAAAGGGCTGATATACATGCCGATATACACTGATATACATCAGCTGTATACCAAAAACGGGATTGAGTAAATCCCCAGAAATTACAGCGAATTTGGCCCAAAAAGGAGGCCCAAATTCAATTTCTAACTTATTTAATTGTGTGATTATTTATTATTTTGGTTTTTTTTATTGCGACTTAATTTAATTAAATTCCCCAAAAGATAAACCATATTCTTTATGTTGGTTTTTTCTTTAAAAATAATTCATTTTATCAACTCTTATGCTTATTCAAATATTTTTAGTCAAAACTTTCACTCATCTTTAATTAGATTAAAATAATGTCTTGGTTTGTCTACCGAGTTGGTTCGAATTATTATTTCTAAAAAATGACGCAAATAAATTTTAATTAACCTAGTTTTGTTAAAATCCTAATTGACCAAGTTGTTTCAATTAAAATCCAATTTTCCAAAAAAATTTAAAAATTATTCTTTATTTAACTATGTTTATCAAAGTTAATCGAATATCATAAAATATTATATATTTTATATTAAATTATTTTCCTAAATATTTTTAAAGATACGTTCTTTAAGGGTTTTTTCTTCATTTAAATCATTCTTTTTTATTTCAAGATTATTCTAAGTTAAAGTATATATATATCTTTTTTTTATTTTATTTATTTTTAATAAACTTTAAAAATGTGTTAGTCAAAATCTTTTTCAATTGATTAATAGCAATAAATAAAAAAGGTTACAAATAAATAAATAAATACTTACTTAGTTATTTTCTCAAAAGGGTTAGTCAATTAATTCAAAAAATGATTTTTCATGCTTTAATTTATTAAATTGGTTTAATTTATTCTAAATGAACTAAATAAATTCTAATTAGTCTAGTTTTATTAATTTTCTAATCACTTGCACCTTAATTCAAATATTTTCATTTTAGGTCTCTTCCTCTAAAAGGATAGAATAAAATGGTTCATTTCTTAGTTATTTTTCAAACTTAATCGATTAGTGTAAATTATTATATATTTTTTATGTTATATTTTTTTCTAAAAATAGTCAAATATATTTTAAGTCAAGTCGCAGGTCAACCGCATGTTAGCGGGCACTTCGAATGCTTAAACCCTTCTCGAAGTGTAAATTGAACCCCGAACCCTCTTTTATTTTCAATTGATTTTATCTGTTTAAATCTTTTGAAAATCTTTAATTTTTTCTTGAATTTTTACTAAAAATTAAGTGGCGACTCTGTCCTTTTGAAAATTTGATTTCTCTTAAATCATAAGTTTAATAGACTTTTCGAAAACTAAGTCATTTTTCCTTCATCTATCTTTTTAAATAAAACAAGCAGTTGTATAATTCGTTATACATATACAAAAGAAAGAAGTTGTATACAAAAGATCAATTGTATAATATGTATGTGTATAAAACGAGAAAGAGAGAAAGGCAAAAGAAAACTGTGCAGAGAAATATTTGTATTGTATAATTATAAGTGTATAGGACGAAGATATATATATTTGCATGTGTATATACAATTTTTTCTTGCTTTGTACAAACAGAAGCGCAATTTATACATTTCATTTATGTTTGTATAAGCGAGAGAGGCGAGGGTGGCGAGCGAGATTTGGGAGAGGGGAGAGAGAGGAACAAAAATATATGTATATATACAATTTCCTCTCGCTTTATACAAATACAAACACATTTTATACATTTGTGTTTGTATAAAAGCGAGAGAGGCGAGCGTGACTGCCACCAAACGAGAGTGGCGAGCGAGATTCCACCAGGGAGAGTGGCGAAAATAGCAATAGTTTGCTATAGGGTACAATTAAATCAAAGTATATTTATAGCATTAAATTTGAATTAATAGATTGCTATTATATATAATTTTCCCTTTAAATTATGATCATTTTCATTATGACTTGTTAATTTGCAATATTTATTTTACGCGATTTCATTATTATTATTTTTGTTGGATATTTTAGTGTCATTAATCATATCATATTGTGTTGTATTTTTAAGAAACATCTTAGATAGTTGTATTTTGGTAGGACTAAAGATATATTTGAAGTATAAGTAAATTATATGTTTGTATGAATACTTTACCGGAAAAACCCGAAAACCGAAAAACTTGAAATAACCCGAGTTTTATTGGTTTGGTTTGGTTTATAAATTTAAAAATCCAACACAAATGGTTTGGTTTGATATTTGAAAAACCCGAACCAACCCGACCATGTACACCCCAACTTCCTACCATGCGTTAATCAAAATATTGGATGTCAAGAAGCTAAAAACATTTTATCTTATAATTAGAAGCAAATAAAATCGGAACTTCTTTTACTAGGCATAATAAATCAAATAGTACATTAAAATATTCATGGGACACGTGAAAAGAATCTAATTAATTCATTGTAAAAATAATTAACCCTGGTTAAAGGATAATCAAATCAATTCATTAAAATATTTATGGGACACGAGTAAAGAATCTAATGCTCCACTAGAGGAAATGGACAAAATCTCTACTGGACAGGAGCCGCTTCCCTACTTATCCTACACTACAAGAAATCATCTCTTTTGTGGCGATAGAAGTCGCTACAGAACACCTGAAAGTCGCCACGAATTATTTTTTGTGGCGACCTTACCACCGTGGCGTACTTGGTTACTTTTAGTCGCCACGATTTTAGATGTGATTATTTTGTATTTATATATGATCATGAATTTACTTTCTACCAATTTTTTTAAAAAATTATTTCATTAGTTTTATAATTAGTAGTAAATTAATTGTGGTTAAAGTTAATCGTAATTAATTAATTTGTATGTATTGATTGGATAATACAGGTTATTGAGTTATGTAAAAGATACATATGGGGAAGAAATAGAGATCTGATCATCATCAAAAGGAGACAAAGTCAGCTAGTATGACGTCATTTGATTTCGTGTTACAGCGGGGGAACAAAAAGAGACTTCTGTACAAGAAGGTACATAATATTAACAATAATAATAATGACTCGATCGATTCGGTGGCGATTCTGAAAAATTGGTTCGAATTGATCGACAAGTTGTAAGATTTGATCTAAAAAATAAACCCGCTACAACCAACACCATCAGTAGTAATGCTTATTTGAATCTCCGGCAGCGAGCGACCTCCCCTTCTCATCGAATTCTCAAGTGCATTTTTTTCTCTATTTTCCTTCTAAAAATGCTTGTTTGGTGCGTGATTATACAACCTTCGGCGTACTTAATGGTGGAGCTAGATACCACAATGAGGTTAGGGTTCATAAAAAATATTACTTTAATCCTCCATACGCTGATTAAGGAAAGATTATTGTGAGAAAAAATTACACTGGTATAACTAGAGTCAAGTAATAATAGATGACCTTTAATTGTATCCTGATTTGTAATTGGTCATGTGGTAATGTTATGAACTCTAAATCAACGCATCTAGATTTGATAATACCTATTTTTATATACTCTAAGAGAGGAAGAATTTTGAATGAAATGATTGAACGCAAGTGACCAAGTGTTTACCATCTTGAATGATTAAGGTCGATTAATATATACATATATATATATAAGAGTTACTAATACGCTCGTTAGAATGTTTAAACACTTGGTCACTTGCGTTCAATCATTTCATTCAAAATTTGTCCTCTTTTAAAGTATATAAAAATAGGTATTATCAAATCTACTAGGTGCATTGATTAGGAGTTCATAACATTACCACATGAGTCCTGACAAAGTACAAATAAGGATACAATTAAATGTCATCTATTATTATTTGACTCTAGTTATACTAGTGTAAATTTTTCACACAACAATCTTTCCTTAATCACCGTAAGGAGGATTAAAGTAATTTTTTTTATTAACCCTAACCTCTTTGCGGTATCTAGGTCCACCATTAAGTACGTCGAAGGTTGTATAATCATGCACCAAACAAGCACTTTTAGAAGAAAAATACACCTGAGAATTCGATGAGAAGGGGAGGTCGCTCTCTGCCGGAGATTCAAATAAGTGTTGCTACTTATGGTGTTGGTGGTAGCGGATTGATTTTTAAGATAAGATCTTACAATTTGTCGATCAACTCGAACCCATTTTTTCGGAATCGCCACCGAATCGATCGAATCATTATGATTATTGTTAATATTATGTACCTTTTGCATCGAAGTCTCTTTTTTTTCCCCTCTGTAACACGAAATCAAACGACGTCATACTAGCTAACTTTGTCTCCTTTTGATGATGATCAGATCTCAATTTCTTTTCCATATGTATCTTTTACATAACTCAATAACATGTATTATCCGATCAATACATACAAATTAATTAACTACGATTAACTTTAACCACAGTTAATATACTACTAATTATAGAACTAATGAAACAAAGTTTTTAAAAAATTGGGAGAAAGTAAATTCATGATCATATATAAATACAGAATAATCACATCTAAAATCGTGGCGACTAAAAATAACCAAGTATGCCACAAAAACGCTTCCACAAATTACATGTTTTGTAAGTCACCACTGAAGTTAAGACTTTTAGTGGCTATTACAATCGCGACAAAAGATCTTATACTATTAGCTGCAACTCTCATCGCCACTACAGAAAGGATTTCAGTAGCGACTTATGTCGCCGCAGAAGTATAATACTTCCAATGTCAACTCTAATTGCCACTAAATCTTGAGATTTGGTGGTAACTTATTATCGCCACGGGTACTAATTTATTTGTGACAAATTATTTCGCCACAAAACCTATCTTTTCAACTGCAGTAGTCAATTCTAATAAATCTAATCTAAAATCAATATATACTCGTATATTTTGTCAATTACCTATTAATATATTATCATCATTCATTGTAATTCAAGAAACACAAAAAATAATCCTTAAACTGGATATACAAGTACTTCTATTACTAAAAAACTCAACAAAATATATAATTCACAATATTTCATTGTTCAATGTCATTTATGCATACACAAATGAAAAAGAAAATTAACTATTAAGTGTCTTCAAGCTCCCCTCCTTTGTCGATGGCTTTTGGGATAATGTAAGAACCTTGCCCTTATTAGGAAAATACACAAGATCACTTCTATTATTAACATAATCAACAACTAAGTAAGGATATTTACTAGTTGGAAATTAGTTTTTAGAATCAAAGAAGTGAGTAGGAATCAAGGAAAATGAGACTAGGAAGTTAGAAAATGAGATTGGTCATAAAACGAAGCTCAGGTGTCCAAACTTAAACTTTTTTTTTTAAAACTGAAGTTCACATCGCCAACTTACTCCCTGTAGCTCACCAAATCAATTCGGTGAGTCGCTGAAGTTCCCTCAACTCGCCGAATTTTCTAGAGAGGTAAGTTAATTTGGTGAGCTCAGCTCCCATTTGGCAAGTCGTTGAGTCTGCTTTGTAAGCACGACTTAGCTCGCCCAATTGACCTTCCTGGACCCTTTCAGCCTCCGATTTTGCACTCCTTGTGGTCCCCTCGTACTTCCTTGACCTAGTACTTGCCCCTTTTGGTAAATTCCCTTTTGTACCAACACAAGTACTCTTTCCTTTTCTCTTCCTTTTGGATCAAACACCCTTTTTGGAAGATTTCTTCTTCTTAAATATTTGAATGTTCTTCAAGAACACTATGAACAAGATGAAGACCCAAAATAAAACCATCAACGATTTTAACTCGGAATTTCACAAAATTTAAGATACAAGCTCCCCTTGATATAGGAAGCAAACACCAATACTTTTTATCTTTCAATTCCTTGCCAAAATCTTCAGATTTCAAAACCCATTTCCTTCTTTCTTCAAGTCACGAAGAATACCATGAACATGAAGAACACCCAATTTTCAAACCCAATGAATTTCTACTCCGTTTTCACCCAAATTTTAGATATGAACTCTTAAGGATATAGAGATCAACCCCCAATACCCAAGAGTCTCCAATTCAACCTAAATCTGAAAACCCACTTGAAGTTCGTCAAGCTTTTTCACCCAACAATGGTGAATTCTTTAATAGAGCTCCAAACTTCACCAAATCTCATACCTAAACTCAAATAAGGTTAGAGAACACTAATCTAACCTTGGAAACTTCAAACAAGACTCAAATCAACCAAATATTTTTGGGGTTTTCTTGAAAAACATTTTTTACTTTTTTTTTGTAACAACCCAAGACTAGAATTCATAGGAACGATTCTAAGCCTTGCTCTAATACCAAATGATGTAATTCTCAAAAGGAATTACGGATAAAATGTGGAAACAAAAGAAAGATAGAAGACGAGATACATGAGAGGGAACAATTGGCAACTAAAGGATATATTAAATCCTAAAGCCTCCAATTACAATCCTAAACAAGCACCTAATCACGATAAATAAATTGACACAAGAAAAGGAAATCAAGAGAAAACTAAAGGTATATTAAACCTAAAGACCTCAATCGATTAATCCGAATCAAGCACCGAATCTCTTATGAAGACCTCAAGGAAATTGAATCTCCAAGCAACCCCTGTTTCTAACAAAGTTCAACTAAAGCTTTACCAAGCTCTCAAGTCTCTCAAAGGAAATCCAATTCATCAATCATTTATTTTCAAAATAGTCTACCTAAACATGACCCTAAACTGCCTATTTATAGTTTTAGGACATTATTACATAAAAGGTCCCAAAAGTGACTCGAAATGGCCATTAGGCGAGCCAAGTCGGGCTCACCTAATGACTCAGCTATCCGCCCTTTGGGTTCGGCGATGGTTCCTACTTGGTTCCTTCTTCTAGCCACGTTCTGGAACTTTAGGTAGTATGGTGTCATCGCCCAAGCCCCTTTGACGAGTAGCCAACCAGGTCGGCGATGGAACTCTTCCTTGGCAACGTCCTTGTAGCTTTGGCGAGCTTATGATCATCGCCTAAGCCATTGGGCGATGCACCGAATGAAATTGCTCGCCCAAAGTGACAATTTCATCAACTGTCTTTCCTTCACTTCCCCAAGCGATCTTCCATGCATAGGGAACCTCTCCTGGCCATCAATACAAGCTCAAGAACCCCTATCTTCACGAGAAATCCTTGCATTTCTTAGGAATCCCAAACTTGGTTTGTAATGAATGGCCTTGAGGCAATCTGGATTGCATCAACCGTGGCATACTTGGTTACTTTTAGTCGCCACGATTTTAGATGTAATTATTCTATATTTATATATGATCATGAATTTACTTTCTACCAATTTAAAAAAAAAATTGTTTCATTAGTTGTAAATTAATTGTGGTTAAAGTTAATCGTAGTTAATTAATTTGTATGTATTGATTGGATAATACAGGTTATTGAGTTATGTAAAAGATACAAATAGGGAAGAAATTGAGATAAGATCATCATCAAAAGGAGATAAAGTCAGCTTAGTATGACATTGTCTGATTTCATGTTACAGCGGGGAAACAAAACGAGACTTCGGTGCAAGAAGGTACATACTATTAACAATAATAATAATGACTCGATCGATTCGATGGTGATTCCAAAAAAATTGGTGCGAGTTGATCGACAAGTTGTAAAATCTGATAAAAAATATCAACCCGCTACCACCAACACCACTAGTAGTAACGCTTATTTGAATCTCCGACAGCGAGTGACCTCCCCTTCTCATCGAATTCTCAAGTGCATTTTTTTTTCTCTATTTTCCTTCTAAAAATGCTTGTTTGGTGCGCAATTATACAACCTTCGACGTACTTAATGGTGGAGCTAGATATCGCAATGAGGATAGAGTTCATAAAAAAAATTACTTTAATCCTCCTTACGGTGATTAAAGAAAGATTATTGTGTGAAAATTTTACATTGATATAACTAGAGTCAAGTAATAATAGATGACCTTTAATTGTATCATGATTTGTAATTGGTCATGTGGTAATGTTATGAACTCTTAATCAACGCATCTAGATTTGATAATACCTATTTTTATATAGTCTAAAAGAGGAAGAATTTTGAATGAAATGATTGAACGCAAGTCATGACCAAGTGTTTACCATCTTGAATGATTGAGGCGGATTACTATTGAGGTTGAAGAAGTTGCAAAATTGAGTGGTCCACTATAACTTCAGGCAAAGAAACTACGTAGCAAATATGTTAGCAAAGAAACTACGTAGCAAATATGTTAGCAAAATTGCAAGAATTAAAGAGAGTAACCAACAAGATAAAATTCCAAAAAGATATTTGCCTTGAGAAATTTGAGCGCAAGATTATACTGCTCAGTTACTTTTTACGGAGTACATAGGAAGGTAAAACAAGAAAACTAGGACTACGTCTGAACTGTGAAGATAAAAAACAAGAATAATCGGAGCATATTTTTAAGAGAAGTCTACAATCAATGAACTTCTGTAATTTCTAGCTAACTCCTTAATTTCTACATTTTTAACAACAAAGTTCCCTAGACTTGTCACTCCATATCATTATTTTTTTCTAGCTAACTCCTCCAGTAAATGTGTTTTGTCACTCCATATCATTATTTTTTTCTAGTGACATCTCCATCATCATCAGGTAACTCTTCTTTGATTTTTTCAACTTTGGATACATCCATAACTTGGATTAATCTTCTTAGTTATTAATCATATCCAAAATCGTATTCCATAAAGGAACAAAGGAAAACTACATTTTCTTTCCAAAGAAATTACTTTACTCGTATTCCATAGTTATGTTCCTTCCTATAAATGTATCATATAACTTGTATGATCATACTATGAAGCATTTCACCAACATATAGTCTTTACATGGTATTTAGTTATGTAAATTCAGAAACTTGTACTTGCATTAGATTTAAGTTTTGATAAAAGAAATCTTATTACATCAAATCCTTGGAAATAGATTTTAGATGAGCCATAACATTTTTCTAGCTAGTCACAAATTTCGACAACTTTAAATTCTTATATGAATCAGTGGCTTTCTCCTAAATGTTCAAGTTAATTTTAAAACTCTCATACAAGAATGAAGTAAAACACATTCAAGTGGTTCTCAACACACAAACTAGACTAGCAACAATGTTAATCACATATCGAGTAAATTAACTGATCAGTGATTTTTTTTTCTTAAGGTTTTCAGTTCATATTAGCAATTTTAGATGCTGATTTTATTTAGCAAATACAACAAAAAATTAATTGAGCGGGCAAGAACATTTATTCATTTAAAGACCTAGAATGGAAAGTAAGTAAAAGGGAGGTTATTGACCTTCTCCGAGACAACGAATCAGTGAATCTCGAGTCTTCACCATTGAAAAGCTTGTTCAACAGAGCCAATATAGGCTCTTTTTACATCAGAAAAAACTAAATATTAGTGTCACTGTGTTCCTTCTTGAGGTCTATTCGACATTTGTAACTGTGAGAAGCTTCCAAGAGGCGTGAGAGGGTGGAGGAAACAACTACGGCGATGGCAGAGGTATCGCCGGTCTTTTCCCGACGTCCTATAGGCGGCGATTATGTGGTTCGAATGAAAATGGGGAAGGGATTGGGATCTTTAGTTGGGTTATTTGGGCTGGGTTAGGGTTTTTGGTTCAAGAATTGAGGCCTGCTTATGTATTAAAAATAGAATTTTCTCATTCTATTTCGTCTTCGAATTAAACAAATAAATAATGGTTTTATTTTTCCAAACGTGTTCATATATAAATTAAAATCTCTAAGTAATTTAATGTACATCTTTTCGTTTAAGGAAAACATGGATTTATAATTTTTTTGATTATTTCGAATAGGTTTTTTGTTTTTTGCATTTTGATTATTATAGTATTTTATTATATAGAAATTTTTCATTTTTATTTTAGTTTGTTTATTTAGTCATCCACTTTAAAATTACTCCTCAAATTAAATTAGAAAAATAATGCATACATTTTAATAATTTTATTTCAATATACTTAGTTCGAGATATATCTCATAGGAGATGTAAGAGTAGAATTTTCATATTATATGAGACGTAAGTATTTGATTTTAAATAAAGAAAATGTATCTCATAGAACAAAGATTTTTATTATAATATCCCTTTCTTATAAATAAAAACTAAAAATAACCTTCTTATGACAAGAAATACTCACTGCATATTTTATATCTTTATTATCATAATTTAGCTTATTTACTTTTCAATAAAAGTAATACTAATATATATGCCTAAAATTAGTTATTTTTGTAATGTGCAAAAATCTTTCAATCACTGAGTAATTACTTAAAATAAGTTTATTAGGAAATTACTCACATTACTTATTTCAATAACAATATTTAATACCTAAGTACTCCCTCTGTCTCTAATTTACTTGTCCACTTTTCCTTTTATAGTTGTCCCTAATTACTTGTCCATTTTGACAAATTAAGAAAGGACAAATTCTTTTTACCTATTATACCCTCAATTAAATGACTAATTATTTTGAAAAATGTAGAACTTTTCATCCACTTCATAATTAATAGGGGTAAAATGGTAAACTCACTATGTCATTAATTATTTTCTTAATAGGTGTGTCAATTCAAAAGTGAACAAGTAATTAGGGACAGAGGGAGTACTATATTTAAAATACTCATTAGATGCATTAAATTAGTCTAAATACTAATTTTAAAAGACGGTCATTAGATGCATTAAATTAGTGTAAGTACTAATTTAGCAATGAAAAATAAGTAAATCATTATTACTATCTTTACAACTATTAATTGAAGTTAAATTGACATACAATGTCTTATTATATCAACATAAAGAAATTTCTGGCGACATAAAAGATTATTGCAAAAGCTCCATTTTACTGACGACATGAATTAAGTCGCCTACGTTTTGTTGCGACAATAGGTGTCGCAACTATAGCCTCCAGTTTTTGTGGCAACTTTGTTAATCGCCACAATAAGCCATACATTTGTGGCAACTATATGTGTCGCCACAGAGAGTTGTCACTAAAAGTTATATTTCTTGTAGTGCTAGTAGTAGTACTGCTCTGCCACTTCAATGTAATGACACATATTAAGTTATAGTATATAAAATCCTTTTGTACCAAAAACACGAATAACACTAGAAAAACAAAAACACGAATAACACTATAAAAACAAGAGAAACTATATAGGATAAGAGAAATAATTTAAGATGACTTTCTTCTTCCTTTCAAGCGTTTATAATTTGAGTTTTGTTGCATCTGTTTATAGTGTTTATAGAGGCATATAAAAGGTTATCAAAATATGACATCAATCATGAAAATTATGCAGGAGGTTAAAGGACGTGAGAGTTAATTATAATGGTGAGAAATACTAGAGAATTAATTATACCACATAGAGTAGAGTAGTGGAAATAACTTCTTAGGAGTTAATGGACATCCACCATAATTATATTATTTCATAACACTGCTCTTAAATATTTATAGATGACATGGCTCGTTAAAAATTTAAATCAATATATATATATATATATATGGAGAATCATAAGCAGTGGCGGATCCAGGATTTAGAGTCCGTGGGTGCCAAATAGACTTATCGATTAAATTAATTTTATATTTGATTAAATTATTCGTCTTTTTAATATTTATCATAAATCAACTCAATAAAATATAAATAATAAGATATTACAAATCCACACTCCACACTAAATGCATGAAATTAACAAATTTAAAACTTTCAATAATATTACTAATCTTATAAATATTCATCATTCATTTACAATTGTCCTTGACGAGTTTTCATATTCTGAAAACGATCGATAATGACATCATTACTAACATTTATAAATACATCACGCTCTATGTAACACAGTAGACAATCATTTAAATATTGATTACCAATACTATTCCGCACTTCATTTTTTATGTGCTTCATTGACGAAAATGCTCTCTCCACAGTTGCCGTAGCAACATGTAAAATCAAAGTCAACTTTACAAGTAAATAAACAAGTGAAAAGTCAAAGGAGTAATAATGTAATTAATTTAATTTAAGTCAATAACAATTATAAAAAATAAAATAATGTGCCAGCTGTTTTTCCTTAAAAAAGGTGCTTGGAGACTTTTTTTTTTCTTAAAAAACGTCTGCAGCAAATTTCTCAAAAAAATGTACAACTGGGATTCGAACCCGCAACATCAGCCTTCTAAAGTTGCCCTCCTACCGTGGCACCACAAGCCAGTTTTATTCTCTGGGTGGCACGCTTTATATTTATATAAATATTATATATATATATATACGTATGTATATATAGAGTTTCCGTCGAAGTTCGGGGGTGGCGTGGTACCCCCACACCCTTTCATAGATCCGCCCCTGATCATAAGCATGTTGATGTGGCATGCCTCTTTGATCAGGAAATATATTTATTTATTTTCTCAATTTTTTGAATTTTATTTCAAATTTTAATCAAATTTTTTTTAAATAAATATTAAATATGAAAGAGAAATGTTAGTGTCTTTAAAAACTTCTTGCTCAAATGTTGCCATTTATAAAATGCCACATTCCAATTAAATCTCTTACCTCTTAATTACACCAAATTCATAAAAAATAAAATGGTTCATTTTACTCTATTATTTTTGCATTAATTTCCTATCTTTTTTTCTTCTATTCTATATAATGATAACATAATAATATACTCTCTTTTTTATGGGAAAAATCTTTTTGGCCAGAATGATATTTTATTTATATTATTTTACCTTTTTAAACATTTTTACCCTTTTAAATTTAATATCTTTTAACTAAAAAATGGAAAAAAGATCAGTTTATTTTTTAAAAAAATTAAAATATTATAGTTTTTTTTAATTTTCTGACCAAATTCTGGCCAAATTTTCTGGCCATTTAGCACTTTCCTTTTTTATGTATAAAAAATCAGCCCACGTAATAGTAATATATCATGACTTTATTATTGAGTTTTAATTCTTCAATAAATTGAATAATTAATGGATAGTGACTGTCTATGTTTCTTCATCTTTCCCCTTCCTATAACCCCCGTATATTCAACAATTACTCTTGCATTTACTTTTTGCATTAAATCTTGGGAGCAATGATCTTTGAGTAATATTTTTGCATATATTTACTTTTCATTTCTTTTCAACAATAGTGTATGTTATGATGATTAATAACATAGTGTATATGTTATGCTGATTAATAAAAGAAAAGGTAATGCAAACGGAGAGTCGATTATATAGGTACGTAATTCTTTTGTCCACTTTTAATTAATTTATTTTTTGATGAGGGAGGATGAGACGATTGATAGGTACGTAATTCTTCTGTTCAATTTTAATTAATTTATTTTTGCATGAGGGAGGATGCTTTTATGATGATTTGAAAAAATTGATTAATATCAATTAGAATTTGATTAATATCTATTTGATATTTTTTTTCTTGTGATATGTCGTGGATATTTATAGAATATTACACCAATTGAGCAAGAAGTTTTATAAGTACATAATGTCGCTATAAGAGGTTTTTCGGGATGTCGGGTGCGATTCTAAAGCCAAGAAATCCTATAATGTTATCCCATGCTAATGTATACAGAGCGTAGGCTTGCTTTGAGCACTATTCTTTTGTCCACTTTTAATTAATTTATTTTTAAATGAGGGAGGACACTTTTATGATGATATGAAAAATTTGATTAATATCTATTTGATTTTTTTTTCTTGTGATATGTCGTGGATATTAAATTTACATATATAGACAAGAAAATATTTTAAATAAATATTAAATATGAAAGAGAAATGTTAGTGTCTTTAAAAACGTCTTGCTCAAATATTGCCATTTATAAAATGCCACATTCCAATTAAATCTCTTACCTCTTAATTACACATCAAATTCATAAAAATTAAAATGGTTCATTTTACTCTATTATTTTTGCATTAATTTCCTATCTTTTTTTCTTCTATTTTTTATAATGATAGCATAATAATATACTAATATTTTTTATGGGAAAAATCTTTTTGGCCAGAAAATTTGGCCAGAATGATATTTATTTATATTATTTTACCTTTTAAAACATTTTTACCCTTTTAAATTTAATATCTTTTAACTAAAAATGGATAAAAGATCAGTTTATTTTTAAAAAAACATAAAAATATTATAGTTTTTTAAAATTTTCTGACCAAATTCTGGCCATTTAGCAGTCTCCTTTTTTATGTATAAAAAATCAGCCCACGTAATAGTAATATATCATGACTTTATTATTGAGTTTTAATTCTTCAATAAATTGAATAATTAATGGATAGTGACTGTCTATGTTTCTTCTTCTTTCCCCTTCCTATAACCCCCGTATATTCAACAATTACTCTTACATTTACTTTTTGCATTAAATCTTGGGAGCAATGATCTTTGAGTAATATTTTTGCATATATATACTTTTCATTTCTTTTCAACAATAGTGTATGTTATGATGATTAATAACATAGTGTATATGTTATGCTGATTAATAAAAGAAAAGGTAATGCAAACGGAGAGTCGATTATACAGGTATGTAATTCTTCTGTCCACTTTTAATTAATTTATTTTTTGATGAGGGAGGATGAGACGATTGTATAGGTACGTAATTCTTCTGTTCAATTTTAATTAATTTATTTTTGCATGAGGGAGGATGCTTTTATGATGATTTGAAATTTTTGATTAATATCTATTTGGTATTTTTTCTTGTGATATGTCGTGGATATTTATAGAATATTACACCAATTGAATAAGAAGTTTTATAGGTACGTTATTCTTTTGTCCACTTTTAATTAATTTATTTTTAAATGAGGGAGGATGCTTTTATGATGATATGAAAAAATTGATTAATATCTATTTAATTTTTTTTCTTGTGATATGTCGTGGATATTAAATTTACATATATAGACAAGCATATAATAGTTGAAATTAAATTTTGAATATGTGACTTATTTATAATTATGGTTATGAGTTTTGTGCTTTTTTAATTATTTTTTTGTTATGATGAATTTTCAGTGATAGCCATTTAATATCATCTATTTTTTCTTCTGGAATAGGAACAAATGATTCTAAACTTTTGGCTTGCTTTTGATAGGGGTGTGCATTCGGTTTTTCGGTTTGGTTTTACACTATTCGGTTTGGATTTTCGGTTTTTGGTTTTGTAAATGTGTAACCCAATCCAATCCAAAATAAATTTGGTTTGGTTTGGTTTTCCTCTATTCGGTTCGGCTTTTTTCGGTTTGGTTATTCGGTTATGTCAATAATTAATAACATATATAACCAAAGTAATAATATTTAATCCCTTAAATATTCTTTCGAATATAAATCATAAGTAAAACTTAAAACACAATACTTATAAGTATACCTATTATAGATGTAATTCAAACATAAAATATAAACGTAATCATCATGAAAGACAATAACCAAAAAGGGACAAAAGTGGTTAACTCCAACTTAATTCTAAACCTAAACATTATATATATATATATATTATAATTCGGTTTTTCGGTTTTTATTTTTTAAAATCCGAAACCAAACCAAACAAAGTAATTTATTAATCCAAATCCAATCCGAAAAACCAAAAAACCAATCCAAATAAAAATTCGGTTTGATTTGGTTTGGTTATTCGGTTTAATCTGAATAGTGCACACCCCTAGCTTTTGATGTCATGGTAATTTGATTGATATTGTGGTCATTTTAGAATTGTTCACAAAAAAATCAAATATGAAAAAAACAATTGCTATATTTAATAGCCGTTTAGCCATGTTTTATTGTAGAAATAGGAAAAATAATTTTATTGTCAAAGTGAAACGCCACCTTATTTCATTTTAACTAGTAGCTAACTATAATTACAGTTATTTATGTGTTTAAAATTAATTTAACATTAAGAATCTCAAATGTTTAAAAATATTTGTCTAAAAGAGATGTTAAATCACTTCTCCATTAATTAATTTATAGATATTGACAGTTATTTCATATATAATATATCGATACAAATAATTATTCAAGAGTTAATCTGATATGCTGAATTTATAGGATAGAATAATGAGGAGTTAATATCTTAAAAGGTCACTGAACTATGAGAAATTATCTTGTAAAGTCACTAAACTTTATTTTGTATCACTAAAATCACTCAACTTAACACTTTTATCTACAAAAATCACTCAACTTAACACTTTTATCTTCAAAAATCATTAAACAATATTTGTCACCAAAATAAATCTGACATGGCAAAATAAAATATATTTTATGCCATGTATTCATGGCCCCACAAATAAATAAAATCATAAAATATATTTATTAATAATATACCCACCCACCCACAAGTTGTCATAAAATATATTTATTAATAATATACCCACCCACCCACAAGTTGTCTTCTTCTAAAACACTAAAACCCTATTTCTTTTGCCAAATCTCCCGCTTCCTTCTTCTACTTCTTCTCTATTTCTCCTAAAATTCTCATCCACAGAGAGGCGTTGTAAAGTCTATTTTAAAGTTATTGATACTGAAATTTTTCATAAACAATGGATTCCTTCACTTCTTCGAGGAATAATGTGATGAAATCTGCAAAAGAATGGCCCCCCACACCCACAAGTTTCTAATACCGACGAAAGGGACCACTACGAGCTTGCTAAACCAATCCTACTTCAAAACGAGGTAAAAAATATAAATTTTTAGCTATATTATCCTTTTATTGTAGAATCTCGAAATGGGTTTAGGGCTTTTTGTATTCTAATTTTTTTCCCCTGTATTCAGAGGAGGTTTGTTCATACTTCTAAGAGAGGCAGACTCTTTAAGAGAAAAGTCATGAAGGAGTACATTGTTGAAGTTCAGAAGAAGAAGAAGAAGATTGGAAATCATAGCAAAGTATAGAAATTATCTTTGTAATTTTTTGTGGTTATGTGAAACACCTATTACGACACAATATATTGTTGTCTTTGTTTTTTTTTTTTTGGCTAACAATGGTGCTCATAACAGCCTAGTATGTAATATATTTTTAGAAATGCTCTAATGTTACTTGTGTTTTGCTTATTTTTAAATTGGAATTGATGTACATGGTGGGCACGGTTGAGTTTAACATTTATTTCCAATGTTGATTAGAATTTTTTTAAATGTTGTTGATAAGAAAGAAATTTTGATTGTTGGTAATAGTCCCAAAAAAACGTTACGAATTTTATTGCAAAAACAGATTTAAGAGGGGAAGACATAAAAATAATAAATTTTATAATTTTGTTTATTTATGGGGTCCATGATTACATGACATTAAAATAAATAAATTTTATAAGTTTATTTATTTGTGGGGTCCATAATGACATGGCATACAAAATAATTTAATTTGCCATGTCAAATTTGTTTTAATGATAAATTGTAGTTGAGTGATTTTAGAAGACAAATGTGTTAAGTTAAGTGATTTTAGTGAATACAAAATAAAGTTAAGTGACTTTACAAGATAATTTTTTATAGTTCTGTGACCTTTTAAGATATTAACTCGAATAATGAGACATTGATATAATAACAAAATTAATTTTAAAAAATCAAAATTATTAAAAAAAAAGTTGAGTAAATGAAGGGATTTATTTGATTAATGGGATGATAGATGGAATCCAGTACTTTGTAAAGTATGACTGCAACGAAGGAAGAAAAAATTGAATAAGATTCAGCATTGTATGACCACGCAAGTAATTGATACAGTGTTTCTATATTGACACTTATATTTATTTGTTATTTTTTTAATTAATATATTTTTAATTATGATATTAGTTTATGGATAGTGAATTACATTTGTTCATGTTTGTAGATAGAAAAATGTACAAAACAATAGTAAATTAAAGTAAACATCATGTTTAATATTTTCAAATTTTATTTATAGGATAGAATAATGAGACATTGATATAATAACAAAATTAATTTTTAAAAATCAAAATTATTTTTAAAAAAAGTTGAGTAAATGAAGGAATTTATTTGATTAATGGGAAGATAGATGGAATCCAGTGCTTTGTAAAGTATGACTGCAACGAAGGAAGAAAAAATTGAATAAGATTCAACATTGTATGATCACGCAAGTAATAGATACAGTGTTTCTATATTGACACTTATATTTATTTGTTATTTTTTTAATTAATATATTTTTAATTATGATATTAGTTTATAGATAGTGAATTACATTTGTTCATGTTTGTAGATAGAAAAATGTACAAAACAATAGTAAATTAAAGTAGACATCATGTTTAATATTTTCAAATTTTATTTACTTTTATGCCTGCGCAAAGCGCAGATGAGTTTACTAGTACAACAATAAATAACGACATAATCATAGGGAAAAAAAGAAAGCAATAAAGTTCAAAATATCTTTATCATGAAGAAAAATCGAGTTGGCCTTTAGATCTGTCATGAAAGTTTTTTGAATTTTTTTTAAAAAGTAGAAACTCAAATTGAAGAGAGAGAAAAATACGAAAGACGATGTTGTATTTTTAAAACTATCTACGTTAGATGATGAAGTACAAATATATTACGAGTTGTACGTAGTTATGCTTTCAACTCATTTTTAGCCATTGACTTCATATTAATGGGTTTATTGTTGGGCAAACAATATAAATCGTTAAATTATGTATTTTTTCGTGAGTTCTCAAAATTGTCATTCGTGTCAGATTTTGATTCCCAAATATATGTACTAGCGCGTCTAGATACATGGATCAAAATTAGGTATAATTTGTCCAGATACACTATATTCAAGTGGATTCGCATGTATCTGACTCTCTCGCTCGCTTCTCTCTTATTTTGCTCGCCTCTCTCCCCTTTCCCTCTCTCGCTCGCTTCTCTCCCTATGTATTTGTACTTCAAAGTGTATTTGACTTGAAGTTTGATATGAAATTAATTAGTGAGATAATATATAATTATTTTAAATTATAGAAATAATTAGTAAATATAATAGAAATATTGTCTAATTAGATAGTTTTTCATTTATTGTTCCATCCAAAATGTGAAGAGGGTATTAATGTTTCTCAAACCCACAATGTTAAGGGGGTAATGTGATTTTTTTATGACAAATCATTAAAAAAAAAAAAAGATCCAGATCTATTAATGCTGTGTTTGTGCCGTTGGATTTTGCTTTTCCCCAATATTTCAACTAGCCGTTTAATTAATTAATTAAACGGCTAAATACATTATCAAATCACTTATTTAAATACTCCATCTTTCTACCTCCAAAATCACTAACAATTTCTAAAATCCATTCAAAATTTCAAATTTCTTCATCAAAATTCAATTCAATGGGTGCTCTTCCCATCGTCACTTCAACTGAGTTCAAGTCTCACTGTCATCCATCTCACCAAATATTTCGTTTAACCAATTATATTCTCTTAAGTGCATCGTCTAGTTGTATCTTCCTTACCCTCTCTTTACGCCTAATCCCATCGTTATACGGTGGCCTTTTCATCCTCCTCCACATTCTCACAATCGCGGGTGCAGTGCCCGGTTGCACGGACACTGCAACCCTAGCGGGGTCCAATAATTGGTATGCCATACATATGGTATCTACCGTTTTAACGGCAATATTTCAAGGATCGTCTTCTGTGCTTATTTTCACAAAGAGTTATGACTTTTTAGGGGGATTAAAATCTTATGTTAGAGAAGAAAATGGTGTTGTAATTTTGAAATTGATTGGTGGATTGTCCATCTTGATATTTTGCTTGGAATGGGTTGTTTTGTTATTGGCATTTATTTTAAGGTACAATGCCTTTGTGGAAGGGAATAATGGTACAAATTCTAAACAAGAAGAGACTTTGAAAGGCTATCCTTGTCCAATCGAAGTATAATATTTTTGAAAGGCAGCTCGATATACAAAATATATTTCGAAATGGAAGGATCGATGTAGATACAACTTACTCGAGTACACGTATTGGTGCAAGTTGTTTCCACAATTTGAATACGCGATTTATAGGTCACACAAGAAAACAATTTTATCATTATTCCAAGGCTTCATGTAAAAGTATAATATTTTGTAGTTACTTTATTCGTGTAGAATCACCATGTTCCAAACCTTGGAGCTCTATGGTGAATTATTTATTCATACTAAAAATAAAGTGTGAGATCAATTTTATTTATTTATTTCTTATTAGGTTTGTGTTGATGATCAACATTTTCTGAATTGAGTTTTACTAATTGTGATTGAGCTTCTTACTCAATTTTTATTTTCTTAATTTGGTTTGATATCATCATAGGTTTTATCGATTGCAATTTTCAGTATATCGGTCATTAAATATAACGAAATAAAAAATGATAATAATGATGAAATATATAAATGATACAAGAAAATATTGTCTTGAGAATCTCGATAGTAAAATGACAATGTCTTTGATGATTTGTGGTCCAATTCTTTTATGTCACGTTCGATTTTCTTGGTGCCCTTTTGGAGTATGATAGGTCATTAAGGAAGACAAAGTTACATGTAGATTTTATGCATTCGATCATTTTATTTATTTATATATTATAGTACAATTTCACATTAAAAAAATTAGATTTTTAGGGTAATTATAGTCGGTAAAAGTGTTTGTATCAAATCAATACAATTTATCATAGTTTATAAGTTGATTAAATAATAAATATAATAAAATACATATTTAATTAATTATGACAAAGTAAAAAAAATTTTATATTGAAACATTAGATCGTGAATTTTGTTTCTATAAAAAGAATTAATTTATCATATATGCAAAGGAGATTTATAAATAGCATTCAGAGAATGCCTTTATTCTTCTATCTACTATGAGGGTATTTTTGACATTTATTTGTATTATTTCTAAATAGGTCTTGTAAATTGAGTAATCAAAAGTTGTACCCTTATTTCGATTGACGGAAAAACCAAATGACATTTTATTAATCACACTTATGTCCCTATTGCAGTGCAAGCCATTATATTTTTGCCCTTGCTTTTTCAATTTTATTAGAATAGTTATCTTGTACTCCCTCTAGTTCATAATAATTGATTTTTTTTTACATTTTTTTGAGTTCAGTATGAGTTAATTGTTGAATATTCAAGAGAGTCGTAGAAAATTTCTTCTATTTTTGTTTTTCATTTACATTTTTGAAGTGAAAAGTCCAAAAGAGTTATATTACTCACATTTATAATTTTATTTTGAATCATTTCTATTTTCAAGAATAGCTTGAGAATAACTAAAGGCAAAGG
Source organism: Solanum okadae (assembly GCA_036553675.1). Classification (NCBI taxonomy): domain Eukaryota; kingdom Viridiplantae; phylum Streptophyta; class Magnoliopsida; order Solanales; family Solanaceae; genus Solanum; species Solanum okadae. The sequence continues at coordinate 7,942,332 of CM071685.1, read as the reverse complement.
TGAAAAGTTATGTTTAATTGTGTCCTAATTTTTTTCGTAATGAGTGTGCATTGCCTCACAAATTCACATAATATGGACTAGAGATAAATAGAGCTATTGAAGTGACAAATACCTCAATTGTTATATATATATTCGTTGCCTCAATTTATGTGACATGTTAAAATATCGGGAGTTAATAAAAAAAAATTAACAATAAAATCTTACTAGAAAAAATCCAATAAAAATTCTAGGGAAAGAAGAAGAATACATATATTTGGTAATGCGCCTTTTTAGTTGGTAGCCTGCCTCAATAAAATTTTTACCATGAAAACCTAATGGGATAAAGCTTGATTAACGAAAAAAGAGTGCAACACATATTTTATTTCTACAGATTAAAAAAACACTAAGTTTTTGAGATTATATACTCTGATCTTAAATATTAACGTATTTCATATTGAGATTGACAACGCCTTTATGATCAAATCTGTCAACTCATTATTTGAACGAACTGGTAGATCACCTATGTCGTCGTTCTCTTGATAGAATTGACTCGTTATCATATAATACTGTTTGAATTGCGTCAAGTATATTCTTGCTTGCTCAATAAACTGTTATTAACTTATCATGTAGAATAACATGTTATGACAATAATAATCCCTCATGAAATTATGAACATATCAAATGTTTTATTCGTTTTTGTTTAATCCATTTCCCACCCGCCCCTTTACCACTTCTAGTAGTGACAAACTTTTTTCCTAATTTTACTTATTTTTCGGTAGTATCCTTGAGGTCTAATGTCGAGGGTTTTGTACCTTCTATAAATTGAGCTAACTTGCCAAAATATTATGAGTTGTTGTTGATGGTGCTAATCTTAAGCTTTAGATCATGACTCAATGATTAGTTTTATTTAAGTACATGTTTAGGGGAATAAAATTGTTAGCTATATCTTTTACTAATAAACAAACAACTGATAGGAAATATCTTAATATATAACGTGCAATATTAACTAATAGTTTTTTATACCTAAAGCCAACTTGAATGCACCAAAACAAGGTCATATAACCATCTAAACAGTAGGATATTTCTTCAATTATTTGTGGACCAACTCTTTAAATAGCTACCTTCAATTCGTTTTATGCCCTTTGGGATGTGATAGGTCATTTATGGCCAAGACAAGCATCTGATTCATTTAATTGGTACAATATTATTCTTTATGTTATTATATTCAGCAAGAAGAAAAAAATGGATAAATAGTTTGATTCATTATAAATATTATTTTAGTACTATAACTTTTTTAAAAGTTGATAAAAATTAATAAATGATACCAACAAAATACAAGAGACTTTTGTAGAGTTGTTTTTTATTTTTATTATTATTATTTGATCATGGGACATCAATCAGATCATTAAAAAAAATATTATTTTACAATAATAATTCTATAATGAATTTCATTGATATTCTAAAGTTATATTTCCAAGGAACGTCAAAAGATTATAATTATATTGATCGAAATAATATAATTATTCAGATAATAATGAAATAATTAAAAATCGCATCATATAACTCTAAGCTCTTACAATTTATGCAAGTGGTTGAACATGATTTAGTTGAAATTTGATATTTGTTCTTGGGACGAGTCGAAAATTGGGTCATGGGTTGAGTTGAGATCGAGTCGGATATTTGATCGGGGTCGGGGTTGGAAGTTGAGTCAAGGTTGGGGTTAGGGTTATGGTCGAGACCTCAACCTAGATCCCGAACCCAATCCAAGCCCCGACTTTTAACCTTTGAATCGTTACCCCCAACCTAACTCAACACCTAAATACCTCTCAAATTGAGACTCGACCCCGACCCATGATTCGACTCTAACCCTGACTCTTAACACTAGTGTTGATTCGAGACCCGACCTCGATCCCAACTCAGAGTAGTTTCTCTGATAATAACATTTTAGGTTTGGTGTCATAATTATTTTTCAAATTATACCTAAATGCTCTAGGGAATAATATTCTTCTTACTAACCAAACAATCAAGAAAATATTTTCTAGGAAAGCATTTTCATTCCGACCAAAATAAAACAATGATACATATAATAATTCAAACAAGTAACAATTAACCTTATATTTGATAATTTGAATATAAATAAATCAATTAAACCCTCACTATGTAACGGTTTAAGTAGTAGATTTTGAAATACAATGAATATATACTCATTAATCATTATTGAGTATTTAGTAAATCTATTCTCATATAATAATAGGAAAAATATTTATATGCACAACAAAAAATATATTTTGAGGAAAATTCCAAAAAAAATAAAATGACATAGAGATAAATATGGTAACAACATTGGACATTTTTTTTGTGTTATATAATCCCTTTGTGTATCTATCCTGAGAAAAAGGGAAGATAGGGATAGCAGCAACAATGGCATCTTTCATCAACAATCCCTTAACTTCTCTCTGTAACACTAAGTCTGAAGCTAATAATCTCTTCAAAATTTGCCCTTTAAGAGCTCAATCACTGGGTTTTTCCAAGTTTAACGGCAACAGAAAAGTTGCTTTCCCTTCTGTTGTTTGCAAAGCAGTATCTGTGCCAACGAAATCGAGTACAGAAATTGAAGGGCTTAACATCGCTGAAGATGTTACACAGGTGATTTTATCACTAAAACTTTATCTGGGTCGGTTTTATTTTATTGAAATGTTGAAATATTTGAAACCCCTTTTGTAAATCTTGTTGTTGATAGTTTTTATCCGTGTGTGTTTGATGATTTGATTCTATTGGTGGATATATGAATTGGGTTTTGTGTTTGTTTGTCTAGACTTAGTGAATTTGTGTTAATTTCTCGTTAAAGGGTCATTTTCTTACTATAAAGACAAAGTTATAATCCTGGTACTGATTTATTCCACCGTCTAGATGGGATAAAATAATATCAAGTTGAATGAGATAAGGCGGGATACATCAACTAAACAAAGTATAATTTTTATCTCAAGCTTAATGGTGGGATGCCCCACTTTATCCCGCATACTAAACAACCCCTTAAGGTGCGATTTCATATTCTTGAAATGTTAAAGGCTTGATTGTTGGAGGATATATGGATCGGGTTTCGTGTTTGCTTGTCTAGAATTGGTGAATTTGAGTTAATTTCTCATTGAGGGCCACTTTTCTTACTATAAAGGTGTGAGTTTGGTAAGGAAGGAAGGTGTCTTGCATGGAGATATTTTAACTTGGGAAATCATTTTCTGCATTATTATAGTGTGTTTGGTTGGGTAGTGAAGTTAGTATGGGAACTGTACAGGGAGTAGTACAGTGTGTAGCAATAATGTTTGAAATTTTCGATGATAAAAGGTTAACAATGATGTGTTGAATGAATCAAGTGATAAGGAGTTAGACTTGAAATATTTGTAAAGGAAAATTACTGCTGTGTATAAGTGATGGAAATTATTTTTCCCTTTTAGAAAACATTTCCCCAATTAAATTCTTTTGGTATTCCCACAATTCAATTCAAAGGCTGGAAAATGATTCAGCAAAGAAAACATTTTCCCAGAGTTGTATAAAACACACCCAAGTGTAAACTCTTTCAGTAAATTTTTTGGTCAAGTTCTGTTCAACTATGATATTCCAAAATGGCTTTACAATTTCCAGTTTTCAGTCATTTTCCTCTTCTCTGGAGAGAGTCGGGGAAACTTACTTTATTGAATAGCTGACTTTTTAATTGGCATTGATTTTAGTTTATTTTCAGTTACATTGCTCCAGACTAGTCCACTTATAAAATTTTCCTGCTGGTGGATAGTTTACTTCCTGTATTTCTCCTTTAGTCACGGGCTTTTTGATGTTGCTGATGCATTTCCTATGTTCCATTGTTAGTTTCAAGCTTTGTGACATGAATACTTAAAAAAAGTTAGGCTTCTTTGATTATTAAGGTATAGACTATTTTCAAGGAAGTCAACATTTTTTTTAAAGATAATATATGGGTGTATTTAACTTTAGATCCTTACAATATTTCCAACTCTGAACTGTATGAAAGACTATTAGCAGGAAAGATTCATTTAGTTCTTGTTGTATTGCATGCCCTCTCTCTCCTGATGTCTATTCTATTTGTTTCGTCATACTGTTATGCTAATTTTGTTATATCATTTGACAGCTTATTGGGAACACACCAATGGTTTACCTTAACACCATCGCTAAGGGTTGTGTTGCAAACATTGCTGCTAAACTTGAGATTATGGAGCCATGTTGCAGTGTTAAGGACAGGTGAGAGAACTTTTTGCTTGTATAGTGATATCTGAATTTCCTTCAACCTAGAATTTTAAACTGAAGAATTCTTTTAATTGGTTACTGTTTTTCTTTTTAGTAAATTATCCTGTTTCATTATACTGAATTACTGATAGTTTCTCTCAGATTATAGACATCATATCTTATGTCTGCATTCCGGGGAATATGTTGATATTATACTTGTGCATGTAGTTACTCCCTCCGTCCCAACTTGTGTGACAATTTTTCCATTTTAGTCAGACCCAAAAAGACTGATAGTTTTTGATATTTTGTTACATTTTAACTTCAAACTTCCCATTTTACCCATAGCCACAAAATATTTGTGGCTTATTTTAGACCACAAGCTTCAAAAATATTTTATTCTTAAACTTGTGCCCAAGTCGAACATCTTCACATAAATTGGGACATAGGGAGTAATATATTTCCTTCGGTTACTTTGAGCTCTAGAAGAGAAAATAACATTGATGACCATCATACTGATGGATATATTGTAAAATTTGACATCAGTCATGTTTTGTTCCATTCTTGGGTACATCTACAATTGAAAATCTTTATCTTAGACGAAGGTATTTCTTGTGAACAAGCTAGTTCAGATAACACCATATGCTTTAAAACAATCTCTGAAGTTTTTCCCTTACATAGTACTTTTGGTTTCAATGCCGCCTACATGAGCTTCACAAAGCCAAGCCATAGCTGTTCCAAGAATAGATAAATGGGGGTTGCATTAGGTTCTTTCCAATGTAAAAACAGTCTAATTACGATGAAAGGATTGAGACATAGTTTTTCGATTGATTGATATTTCTGTTGCATTTCAGGATAGGGTTCAGTATGATAGTTGATGCCGAGGAGAAGGGACTTATATCTCCGGGGAAGGTAAGTTGGCCAATCAGCTAATTGTCTCTCTTGGTACAGACTTGATATATGTCATTCTGAATCAAAGGAATAAGTCCACGATGTAATGTTCAAATGCTGAAATTTCTTTATTTAACATATTGTGAATGCTCTGTCAGGTTAAAGTCTATTATGCATTTGTTATACACTTCTGTCTCGTGTTGGTATGACCTGTAAACATAAGAACATCATCTTGTACCTGATATCAGTGTGACTGAGTGCTATTTTCTTCTGATTGACCAGAGTTCTTCCTTCTTTTTGAGGACCAAAAGGTTTTGGTAGGAGGAGAGATATAACCTAGTTCTTTTTGGTTCTGGTTTTTGTCATCTTATTTGCTAAGTCTTTTGTTTTTACTGTCCTTTTAGTATAGTCAACTTGCTTTCATCAGTCTTGGTCTTTCAACATGGCTGTTTATGGGTCTAACAAGTCTGGTAAGCCATTAGGTTTGGTTTCTAAAATGATGACCTTACTGGGACCACTTAGGTATGCGTTTTGAGCATGATGGCCTTGATTTCCATCTGAAGTTCTGCGGCTTTACTGTCTCACAGGGCTTGCTCTTGACATGAGTACACAGTCATCATAATGAATTAATGATGAACATGGAGGTTTTTCCCACATTATAGAGGCTCTGTGTGTTTGCTTGTATGCTGAATTGTCATATTTCCTTCTTCCTAGTATATTTTACTTTTTAGCGTTATTTCTTATTGTTTTTCTACTTGTCTTAGACTGTTCTAGTTGAGCCTACAAGTGGAAACACAGGCATTGGGCTTGCCTTCATTGCTGCTTCCAGAGGATATAAGCTCATCTTAACGATGCCTGCATCAATGAGTCTTGAAAGAAGGGTCATTCTAAAAGCTTTTGGAGCTGAACTTGTTTTAACCGACCCTGCCAAAGGGATGAAAGGAGCTGTTTCAAAGGCTGAAGAAATATTGAACAACACACCAGATGCCTATATCCTTCAACAATTTGACAATCCCGCTAACCCCAAGGTTTTTCGGCAAACAGTTCACTCTTTATTTTTAATTGTGGCAATTTATCATACTCCATAAGTGAATTCTTATCATCTGTGACTAAATGACTTCTACAATTTGCCTTAATCAATTTAAAGTTCTAATGGCCATTGTGGTGATTAATTCTCCATGTTGCCAACCCCAATCATTGTATATTTAATGTAATTGTTAAGACTTAAGAGTGAATAGTGACTAAAAGAACTCTATATGCATGTCAGAGTGGATTTCTAACTATCCTCACACTCCTCTTCCATTCTCATCAGACACAAATCTCTGGTGAAGAACAAACCGAGATTCATTTCCCAACGGGTCTGCAGAGCTTCATCCCATATTTTTCTCTGTTTGGTATTTGCTTTTATTAATAGTTACTCTAGTTTATCGTCATCAACTTTGAACAAGAAAAAAGAAGAAAAAACCGGAGTACTAAACTGCCACCAACAATCAGCAAGTAATTGATATATGCTGGATTACAAATGCAACAGTAACGTGATTAAAAGTCAAATACTGTTTTCGTCTCTACTCTGAATTGTTAGCTGAACTTTCATATGCTTAGCATGTAAGTTGAATTTAAAAGCATCCATTTTAGCCATTTTATGGTTTCCAATTAGTGCAACCAAAAAGATTCAAAATCAAACTAATGCTTCCTTCTTTTCTATTATCCTTAAGACATGAAAGAGGAGGAGGAAAAAATATTCAGAGGTTGGAGCGAAGTTACCCGGAGGAAAACATTGGGTGGAGTTCAATGGGGAAAGAAATAGACTGTACCAGTAGCTGGAGAAGGAAACAGAGAGGGGCTATATGCCGGCAAATAGGAAAGTTAATTATGGCGGCTGATTCAGAAGAGGAAGTTTTGGGTGTTTAGACCTTTTTTGTTGAAAAGATTTGAAGTCTACTCTTAAAAAGATGGGAAGGTTTTTAAAATGATATTTAAGGAAAATAGAAAAGCTAACTTACTGCGTTCATGTAGTATGCCTTCATGTAGTAGGTTAGCAGGACCCAATAGACACACACACACATGCCAACCCTATTACCTCTCTCCTCCCTCCCCTCTTCTCTCTCCCCAGGACTTTTTCCGTGAAGTGGACAATATTCTTGGGTTTACACATTAGGACTTTATTTGCTTGTATGGTGCAGATACACTATGAAACAACGGGTCCAGAGATCTGGGAAGACACAAAAGGCAAGATTGACATACTTGTTGCTGGCATTGGAACTGGCGGAACCATTACAGGAACAGGCCGATTCCTTAAAGAGCAAAATCCAAACATTAAGGTATTAATAGTGCTTGAAAAAAAAGTAGCATTCTGCAAGTGCTCTGAAGTTCATACGTATGTCAGTTCATTGACTTCTAAAATGTGAAAGAAACATGGGATGGAGCAAAATGCTGAGAAAGTATCTCCACACAGTTGATATTAAGTACTCTTAACTCTTTTTCTATTGCTTTTTGTTGCCTTTATCAGATTATTGGTGTGGAGCCCACAGAAAGTAACGTTCTATCAGGGGGCAAACCTGGTAAGATGACATTCAGATGTTGATCTGACTTTTCGCTTTTGAAGTTAAATCCTGTTTTGTTCTACTTGCTGCATTGTGAAAGTGCAGGCCCTCACAAAATTCAAGGGATTGGAGCAGGTTTTATTCCAGGAAACTTGGATCAAGATGTCATGGATGAAGTGATAGAGGTCGCATTCTTATCCATCCCCCTTAAAAGCATTTTATTTCATCTTCTTTGAACTTGTGAAAATTGAAAACTATTAAAGATTTCATGTCTTATGCATATACTCATTTTTATGATATACCCGCTTAGAATCTTCCACCTCAAACTTGGTGTACCTGTAATTGAACGTGAATCCATATTTCTGTTGTTGTGCACCAATATGCCATTTCAAAGTAGTCTTACCTTTTACTATATGTAAACCTTTTCTTTCTGGCTTCTAGGGGGTCAAGATATTTTTTGATTCTCAGTCAATTTGTTAAGTCTGCCTTCCCGTCCAAGTCCAACACTACTTCAGTTTCCCTTGTGTTATCCAACATCCGTTAGAATCAAAATTGAATGGAATATGTATTTCTTCCGGTAAAACAAGAATGGAAAATCTATGGCATACTCTGCCAAGATAACAACTAATTGAGCACATTTAGCTTGTCAAACAGTTCATTCAGCTTTATTAGCCTGGCAAATGGCAACATAGTTTATGTAGCTATAGTTCATTCATTTGGCACACTTACACTCTGTGCTACTCTGCTAGAACATTTCTTATCCCTTGTTAAATTCCGTTAGGGAACAAGTTATCCCGATTGTCTGCTATATAATCGTGTACAAGCCTATGCAATTTTAATATTGAATAAATAATTGTTCCTTGTAAGTTTTGCTCCCTTAGTTATAGGTGAACTATTTCTGTATCCAATTAGGTGTATGAGCTTAAATCTGAATGTCCTTCTATAAAAAGGTTCAACCAGAAAATATTCTCTATTATGCTTGTCATAAAACCCAATAACAACATACCTAGTGTAGACAAGTGGGGTCTTGGGAGGTTGGGGTAGAGAGACCGTTCCCAAAAGACCCACGGCTCAAGAAAAACGTTATTCAAGAAATCTGTCATCTTCCAGTGTATTTACTCATTTTCTTGAATTTTCAGATATCAAGTGACGAAGCTGTTGAAACTGCAAAGCAATTAGCGCTACAAGAAGGGTTGTTGGTTAGTGCTTTTTCCCAATCTTCATATCAGCTGATTTTTGAGACAGTTTTAAATGAAGCTAAACTTCAAATGTCCATTAATTCATCTATGTTACAGATTGTGGATGCATTATAGAAACCTTATAAGTGGTCGAATTTCAAGTTGTCATGCTCCAAGTTTAATTGATATATACATTTTTATTTGAACCATGCTTTGAATGATCCCCGAATCAGAATATAGTAGGTAATCTTTTTCTACTTTTGATAATCAGGTTGGGATTTCTTCTGGAGCAGCTGCCCTTGCTGCCATTCAGGTTGGGAAGAGACCTGAGAATGCAGGAAAGCTTATTGGGGTAGGTTCAATCTTAACTTCTGCATTTTTCCGACACGTGTGTTTCCGTGCTCCTTCATTTCCTTTTTTGTCTACCTCATCAAACTTTAGTATTCGTTTTTTCCCTTCATTTCTTACTAAGTAAATCATCTTTCCATTCATTTTCACTGAAGTTTATAGATTTAATAGCTCTGCATTGTTAAAAATTTCCTTCGAGTTGGTTGCATGTTATCATAGGTGCGTCACTTGTTTAGATGGTTTGAACTTCTTCAACATTTCTCTTGTAGGTTGTATTTCCAAGCTATGGGGAACGATACCTCTCCTCTATTCTTTTCCAGTCAATACGAGAGGAATGCGAGAAAATGAAGCCAGAATTGTGAAGATCTTCCTTTTTTTGAGCTATCTTCTGATTCTTAATAATGCTATCTGGCTTTTCTAGCTGCCACACTTTTGTTTGTTATATTTAGTTGGCTGCTGGTGTATACAATAGATCAGGTATTAAGATGGTTCTCATAACAAAGATTAAACAATCTCATCGATTCGGTTTGAGGATTTTTTATTTGAATTGATCATGAAATTTCACTGCTGTTTGAATCTTTCAATTTCATTTTTGGTTTTCCCTCTGTGAAGATGAAGATGTACTTTGCTACCTGGACCTGCAAGTTGGAATCCTCTTAAGACCATGTTCTTTAGATCCTGCAACAACTCTAGTACTCCCTTCTTTTAATCTGTTTGTCAGGTTTTGGCTTAAAATAGAGTTTTAAGAAAGTGAATAAGACTTACTTTGAATCTTGTGATTTTAAACGAAAGATATGTAAAATGTATCAAAGTATTCTTTAATCTTGTGGTTTCTAACTCTATCTTAATGTGAAAAGTCAAAACTAAAGAAAAGAAACAGATTAAAATGGAAAGTAAAAAGGACGAATTGACATAGCGACATTAGTCATTTTATATGCTTATATAAGATATACAAGATGTGACAACTTGTATATACGTCCTTTGAAACATGATTTCTGACAAAACAATATTATAAAAAGAACATAAAATCAGAGAAAGACATAAAGTCATCATTAAAGTTATTTCGGACTTTAAAAAAACATCTTAACTTTGCAAGCGTCTTATTATCCCACAATTTTTTTGAATATCTTTGTACAAGGGTCATTTTGACTCATTCCCTCACCTTATTTGTGAACACGCATAACACGCGCGTGAAACAATGTTTTTGTTGCAAATAACCAATTAAAAGTGTTACGTTTCGGTTATTTTCTTTATTAATTAATTATTTACTTCTTTTACATCATCCTCTCCAAAACAAAGCTCAAAAGAACCATTGCTACTCTCTCTTGATGATTTCATCATTTTCCCCAAAACAAGGTCAACATTGGTACTTTCTCTGACGAATTCATCATCTTACCCAAGCGCAATAAGGTAGGAATTCATTTTCTCTTTTAATTTCCAGTCGAAAAGGTTAATTTAAAGTTTTTCAAGAAGAGAACAAAACCCTAACAATAACAATTAGTCAATAACATTACGAAACACATGGAAATCCTAATAATAGCAACTATAGTAAGTCGATTCTAACACTTTTCAAACTATAATAATCCCTAAAACAGTAGTAATATGATCTTTATCAACTAATGTAAGAAAACTCTAACTTGTTAACCTTCAATTCCTTGTTCCTCCAAGAATTGTGACCAAGAAACGTCAAAGAGGAAGCAGATGATCACCACACTATCATTTGACCAAGAACACAAAGAGACATGAAAAGTTGAGACAAAAGAAAAAGAGTTTTCTATTATTGAAACGAATCGGGTCGGGTCTAGACTATGGTAACTCGTGATCATCACGCATGTCTAACCAGGTGAGGAAATGGATCAAAATGACCCTTTTACAAAGATATTCAAAACTTTTGTGGTGTAATAGGACGCTTGCAAAGTTAATTTTTTTTAAATATAAATTCGGACTAACTTCAGTAGTGACATTATGTTTTTCTCATGTATCTATGTAAAAACATGTATATACATTTCATCGGTATCTGTGTGCAAATACAAAGACTCGAGCCACTGATATGGAACAATACTTTAAATCCAATTAATAACAACGTGCCTAGAATAGTCTATAAAGTGGGGCTTAAAATGATAAAAAGTACGAAGACCTTACCTCATCTCAGAGGTAGAAAGACTATTTTCAGTAGATCTATTTGGCTCAAGAAATATCTTTCAAAGTAGTTTAGAGAAAAAGTAACATACCTACATGAAATTGCAAATAGTAATGAAAAACAAATAGTAACTACAACAAAACATTATGATATATAGTCGAAGTAATTAAGCAGCCACAAACAATAACATAAATCAAAGGACAAGAAATTACAATTAGGAATTACTACAACTAATAGTATGGACAGATAAAAAAACATCACACTTCTATCTACTATCCTTCTAGCCTAATTGTAACACCCCTCGTATCCGAAAATAGAGATTTCAGATTTCTAGTGTTACAGGTGGCACTCACGGACACCATCCACGGACCGTAGATGGACTCACGGTCCGTCCTGCAGGTCCGTGGTTCGTGACAGAAAACTTCCCCAGAACTCAATCAGAAAATTTGGCTAAGTGTTGACCCACAACCGGACTTACGGTCCGTAGGTCAGGTCACGGACCGTCGTTCGTGTCCGTGGATCGATGCCCCAAAAGCCCAGCTTCAGTCCCGATTGATGGGTGACCAGCACGGACCATCAATAGATCCACGGTCCGTAGGTCTGACCGTAGATGAGGATCAGCAGCCAGTTAGTTGAAAATTGTTGATGGATCAACTTCAGATGGTCATAACTTTTAGCACAAAAAGAATTCTGTGTACCATGACCTATGATATGATAAATAATTTAATTATCTTTCCAACGCCACCGAGTTTGCTAAAATCCGACCTTCGAGTAAAAAGTTATGCTCGTTTTAGTGAAGCCCTATCGGGCAGACTCGACCTATGGACCCAATTGACGGATCGTAGGTCCAATCCGTCAGTCACTCCGACAGCAGTTAAGTCAGGGGTCTTTTGGTCTTTTCCTTTTTCGTTTAACCCCTAAGATACATTGTTTAGACCCTAAATCATGAGATTTTAGTCAGTTTAAGCCTAGAAACATAACTAGAACTTACCTTAGTCAAAATCATTAATCAAAACTTAGAAAATTAGAAGCAAGAGAGGAGAAAAAGGTCAAGAACCCTAGTTCAAGAACGCATCAAGGTTCCATCAGTTCCAGCCCCGAAATCGAAAGATTTCTCTGTGGAATTCGTCACCAGGTATGTGGGATTTCACTAGTGGGTTCTTTTCGCCCATTAGGTCCCTAAAATTCAGTCAGATTCTTGATTCCATGATTATGAACAGACCTAGGGTTTCTAGAATTACAACAGATCATCATGAATTAGTTATTTAAATGTTTCAAATCAGATTATCATGTTATTGCTCAGTTTATCGCATGAATTTCAGAACCCTAGCTATGTATTTCTTCAGTTCTTGAATTACACATGCTAGGTCAGATATTTCAGTATTCAGTTTTACATGCCTCAGTTTATGAATGCATCATTATCAGATTAATTTTTGCATTCTCAGTTTGCATGTTCAGTTTCGAGCTATCCAGTATTTACAGAAATTCATTCATAACCAGTTAACCACTTAATTCATTGGGAGTAGCATAATACCGAGTTGGACTAGGGTTCAACGTACCCATATAGTCCCAGAACTACGAGCCACGTAGGTGTAAGTCCCCTCTGTGGGCAACATTAGTTTAGTGATCACGCCAGCATGCCTCTATACCTCTGGCAGGGTATATTGGGTCCTCTCGATGGGGCGTATACATCGGACTCCACATTTAGCTTATGTGGTTTTATGTCGGTTATTAGTAGCTCCCACAGTTCAGTCAAACTCTTCTGCATTGACCATATTTCAGTACAGTCAGTATTCAGTCTCAGCATGTTATAAATTTGGTCATTGCATCAGTTAGCTCAGTATTCAGTATTTTCAGTATCTATATCATGTCCAGATTATTTCATTGCTTTATTGCTTTGTTCAGTTATATGTTATTTCAGCTTTACTCTATCCTGCATGATCAGTACCTTTCAAGTACTGACACATACGTGCGCTACATCTACTCGTGATATAGGTTCAGGTTCTCAACATCCAGATCACGCTTAGATCAATTCATGATCTTCAGTTCAGCAACATCAGTGGTGAGTCCTCATTCTTCAAGGACTAGTGACATATTTACCTTTATCGCTTTTAGTTTTTAGTTTCAGTTTTTGCTAGATCTAGTTGGGGCATGTCCCAACATTTCTAGTCAGTTTAGAGGCTTATTTCAGACATAGTTAGATTCAGCTTAGTATTGAGTTAATAACTTCTTTATATTAAACTCATCAGTTTTCATATATCTCAGTTATAGTATATAAGTATTCCCCATCTCTTCAATTTATTTATGATTTAGCTTCCGCATCAGTTTATTATCTTTAGTATGCTCATGATCATGCCAGCAAGGTTAGCTTGGGATCACTTGTGGTCCTAGGTCCCATGTTCGCGTCTCGGGGGTAGCTCGGGGCGTGACACTAATGTGTGTCATCCACAAACTCTTATCTAAGGTCATATCTTTGATAAATTGAAATTGCATGTCCTGTCTAATGACCTCACTCAATACTTTATTGATTAAAATACTTTGAATCTAAGTGATGTATTTTGTCTTTTTTTAAACCAAGTGAAGCTTACATTATTTAGGTGAGTTCTTTAGTATAAAATTGTATCCTAAGTTTGACATTAAGGGCATAAATAAAAGGAAAAATTACCTATATACACACCTTTATTTTTCATAATTTCCATTATTCCCTATCATTTTAAAATATTTCCAAAATTTCTTATTTTCCCCCAATTCTCAAGTCAGCCGGATACATCACTCCAAACATAACAAACCCACGTTTCCCGTCCTATTTTCACTCCTTCAATCTCTCTCTTATTTCACTCCCATAATCTGATCAGTTACATCCTTCATCCCAATTTGAATTTCAAAAGGTTTCTCTCTCTAGTCAATCAATTTCAAATCATTGAATAAGTAGTTTTTATTTCTCCATTCTACTGTTCTTTGATTTTATCTTTTTTGAAGTTTTCATCTATTCCATCTAACATTGATTGAATTAAACTCATCTAAGATTAACAATACTAGTGCTTTTGAGAACGACGTCGTTCCTAGTTTCTCTACCATTACTGATTTCAGTTCCTAAGATTAGTCTTATTTTTCTGTCGAGGTGAGTTTTTTTGATTTATTTTTTGTGTGGGTATACTTGGATATTCTTCCAATGGTACATGAGAGACATAAAAGACTGATGATCAATCTAAGATAAACAATATTAGTTCATCAAGTTGTAATGAGTATTAGATACAAACTTTCTATAAATGTTTGATATTGCCCTTTGTTAATTAGTTGTTTCAAAAATCTGATATATTAATGACAAAGTGTTGTTCTCATATTGTCATGTATCATAAGTTAAATGTACTATATAGATACATAAGATCCTAATTTTGTTCTCGTTTTTGAATAGGTGTTATGAATGTATCAAGTTATAAAGTTCACATTGTAGAATGGGATGTAATATACATAATGTTGTATCATATACAATATAGTTATACCTGATACATAAATATTACATAATGAGTATATGAAGTTATAATTAGTATCATATATAATTTTTTGATACATTTACACTTTAACAAGTAGTATGAGTATCAGATACATTTTTATATCACTATATATCAAATACACAATTAAGATACTTTATAATTGCAATTATGTATCATATACTTAAATTTTAATAAGTATCAGATTCAAAAAATTATTGAAATGTATCAGATTCACACATAAGATACATTAAAAGTTACTAATTTAACTGTTTGTCATTTCGTTCAGATTATTTGCGTACACGATATGCAACCCTATTAGGGAAAAACGGTACTGAAAAGGCTAAGGCAGGATACGCAAGTGAGAATAAGGATCCACCAAGGCCTAAGAGTCAATTCACAGCACCAACTCAAGACGATTTGGTTAATATTGAATAGAGATTATCTGAGTTCTTAGACACTTTTTATAGTGTTATTATTTTTGAGATACATTAACTCTAGTTTTAGAGTTTTTTGTTTTTAATTATCAAATAGCTAATGATGCATTATTTTTTTTTAAAAACAGAATATGAATCATAATTTGTTACAAAAATGAACACAAGGTTGAAAATCTTAACATTTCAATTTACTTATCAGAATTTCACCAGCTAATAGTAAATTGTAATGTTTTATCAAGGTAAAAGTGGAAAAAGCAAAAAATCAAAAATCTATAATCTCAAAATAATGTATCTGAATCATAACAATAGTCAGAAAAAAGAGTTTGTCAATCTTCTTTCGGAAAGAAAATACAAGTTCTTCGATAGTGACCTTACCTGCGCACATTTGAAAGTTAGAGATACATCACATATCAATCAACTCAATTTAAGATACACAATAACCTAATGAAAACTAACTCTAGATACGCGATATTTTATAAATTGATACATACCTTCATATATTGATAAAGAAATTCATATGTATCTAATAAGTTATAGTAATAACACACTGACACACATCTATAAAAATCCATTACATACACATCAAACTAGAATTGAATCAAGTGGAAATCAATAATGTATCATGATTTATATATGCATATACAAATTTAAAAATAAAAAAAGAAATTCACATGTATTTGATACTTTATATTAACAGTACACAGTAACTCACAGATCTACAAACCCATAACATAAACGTCAAAATTTTAATGTATCAAGTTCTAACCAGTAATGTAATATGACTTATCGATCAATATACAAATTCATGAATGAAAAAACAATGATTAAAGCACACAAATATGTGTTGCATACCTTTTGTTATCAGATCTTTCAACTCGAAAATTGAAGCTATGATAAATAAACATAACTATTTTTGCCCAAGCTAATTATAAAATAATAACTTTCAATTTGCCTTCATATTTGGGATCTGCCATCACACAATGGTAAGCAATCACCAACACAAAAATAAAGATGCCAAGAAAGTTGGCAAAGAAACCCGGACCTGATCGTCAATCATAGTAAGATTTGTATAGAATTTGAAGAACCCAAAAGCTACGATCTTTGATTTTTTCTTCCTTCGAGAGCGATCAAAAATCAAAATATTCATTATGTATCTTATCAAATTTCAACAAAAGTTTTGAATCCTACTCGAAAGTTTCTTCGTTGAAATAAGGACAAAGATGAACAGAGATTTTGAATTTTAATTGATTTGTTATTTTAGGATTTACATATCTCTGATTGACATAGTAAAGAGGAACTGAATAGCATAAATTATGGGATTTTTATATGATTTTCTGTTTTGTTTCCTTTTTTAAGTGCAACAACCACATATATAATGTATCACAATTAATGTATCCGGACAACCAATTATGTATCTGGATGACCGATATTTTAAGGGATTTTTGTAAAATAGAAAAGAGTAGGGATATGATGTAATTTAGGTTTTACACTATGAGATAATGTAAGTTATACTAAATAAAACAGTACTACATTAATATTTTGAATCAGATTATTAATAACTGTCATTGTTTTTTCTTTTATGGCTTTAACAATGTTAACTTCAAACCACACAGAGACTGTAAATGGGTGGGCAACTCATGATCCTTCCGGCAAGATCACACCTTATACTTTCAAGAGAAAGTACAATCTTCATGCTACACCATGCATTGTTTTAAAGAAATATATCTTCTCGACAGAAAATTACACTGTATATATAAGGTATTATTTTATGTATATAAATAGGTTGTGAATTTCCTGAACCTAAGACTAGAAGTTGGCTCGGTGATTTCGAGGGTTCTAAATTTATCTTGAGATCCAACTTCATACTCAAAGCAATACATTTTTATTTTTGAACCTCTTTAGTGAAAATACTCGATATGTCATTGCTCATATAAAGAGACTATCCATTCCATTTTCATCTGATGTGAAGGAAAATCTTTTTTACTTATAAACTCAAAGTGTCATGCCCCAAACTCAAGGGGCACAACTGGCTCCTAATGCCAAAATTGAGGCCCGAGCCGACTCTGTTGAACCATTTGCTACTAGCTCATGGCAGCCACACACAATCAAGAAAACAAACAAGTATATCTCGGCTTAAAACTAAGCCTTCGGCCAGCAAGACCCTTGTCAACATATCTATAAAAGAAACAGCTACTCCCAAGAGTTCAGATAAATAAATAGCCAACTAGCACAGAAGTCATGATTGGGCCGTCGAGGCCACCATGATATCTATACCAAAACTGAAAGCAGGTATATATCAGGATAATACATCAAACATCTCACAAGCTTCAACAAACCAACAAACCAACAAACTAGGCTAGCATGGCCATAACGTAGTTATACATCCCACACACTAGTCTGCAAGCCTCTAAGAGTAGTAAAGATTGGCGGGACAGGTCCCCAGCCTACCCATAAAGATATATACAACAAAAGCTAACAAACCTCCCAACTCTGGCAGCTCCGGAGAAAAGGGGCTAGCCAATCGGATAGAAGTCAATCATGTTGCTGAGGAGGTCTACTGGGTCATCTGTCGGGACCTGCATGCATGAATGCAGCGTTCCCCAGGCAATGGGGCATCAACACAAAATAATGTATAGAGTATGAAATGCTATAGACTAAATGAGAAAGTATCATAATATAACAAAAGCAATCACATAAGGAAATCAAAATTTAGATAAGCATGCTAACCCACTACTGAATCTAAAAATACAAAAATGATCAAAAAACAACCTAACCAAGCCCCCATAAGCTCAGCAGGTACAAACAACATACCACCTACCTAGGCCCCCATAAGCCCAAAAGGTGCCAAATCAATCTACATACCCCTATCGATAGCCCTTTGTCTTTGTAAGAAGTCACATAGCCCTTTTTGACAATGATATAGCCCCGTAGGCAGCGCATAGCCCTCTTAGCTCTGTGGGCTGCACATAGCCCTCTTTTTGCATCAACTTAGCCCTGCAGGCAACATATAGCCCTCTTTAGCGTCAAAATAGCCTCGTAGGCAACACATAATACTCTTTGGCATCGATATAGCCTCGTGGGCAACACATAGCCCTCTTAGGCAACAACATAGTCATATTAGACAACATCATAGCCCCCATAGGCAATTCATAGCTCAACAACTAACCACAAAAGCCCCAAGGGCGACAACAAACAATTAAACAATATATATGAATAATCTCTAAGTGGTTCCTAACTTAGGGTCGTTCTTAACAGATTATAAGTCCCTAAAATGAGGGTTTATAACCACTCAATCAGCCAACCACTCACAATTACATCTACAAGATCACCAACATTAACTATCCTATTATATCACTCCCAAGCTCTAAGGAAACATGTCGAACGAAGGGAATAGCCTTAACATACCTTTCCAATGAACGCTCCAAAGACCGTAGTTCCTTCACGAAAGTTGTTCCTTATTTTCTAAGCTTCACAAACACTATATATACACAGCTGGTACGCACCTTAGTTAACCAAGTGTAAACCTTGAAGAAACACCAATAACTTCATCATGCAAGAACTCCATAGGAACCCTCTCTTAAGCTTTCTTTCTGGTTTTGGAAGTGAAAAGAAATGTTTTCATGGCTTAAAACATTGAGTATGCCGACATACCACATTTTTTACCCGACCAAGATTCTGCCCCGGCAGTCCGTAGTTAAACCCTCTTAACTTTTTACTCCGATGTCGGTTGGATACGGGGTTTTGTGCGTTGCAAACTAGACTCGTAGGCCTTCAATTTAATGGGTGATAGGACTTCTAACTCTTTAAATATTAGGAGAAAACATCCAAGACATTTGACCCAAATTTCAGAGAAATCTTTAAAAAGGAACTTACGATAACTTTCCCCAACTTTTATTTTGCCACTTACCTAACTTTAAAACTTGAGATACAACCCTTGAACACTTAAAATATGACATACCACATCATTCTTAATTTATTACCCACCCTCCTTGTCTTTCCATGAAGCTACGAGTTAATTTAGACGTTTTGAAAAGTCGGGGTGTTACACAAAGGTTCTTGAATCGTACTGTAAGTTCTATCTATTCTACGTATGTTTTGTGTATTTCTATGCTTTTTATATTTTTTGTATATTGAAAATAACTAACAACATCCATATTTATAAAAGTAAGAAATCAAATTAAACTAGGACTAGGAACCACTATAACTAACAAATCCTAATTAAACATGAATAAGTAAATACCATAAATAATAAATCCTAAACACCTAGGATTCCTACTCCAACTTTGAATTATTGTTTCCAACATTCTCCTGCAATTCAAAGTTGTATACTCTTATCTCTTTCTTCTTGTCATTGTTGTTGAATTGGAGATCTTCTCTTCAGTCTTCAATCTTCAATCTTCAATTCTTGGAGTACTTCTCTTCAATTCTCTTTTTTTTTTTGTGAGTTAGAGCACCTTCTCTCCAACTTCCAAGTGTTGGAGCACTTTCTCTCCAACTCACAATATTTTTTCTCTTGGTTGTGTTGAAGCACTTCTCTTCAACTTCCAAGGTTGATGCCCTTCCCACCAGTGCCTTTTTTTTAATTTTTTTTTTTTTGGTGTTGGAACACACTCTCTCTAACTCTCGTTGATGCCCTTCCCATCAACTCCTTTTCTTTTTGTGTTTTTTTTTGTATTGGAGCACTCTCTCTCCAACTCTTGTTGATGCCCTAGTTTTTTTTTTTTTACTTCCTCTAACTTTTTATTTAGAGAAAAGTTTCTTCCTCTTGTGTGTGGTTGCACTTCTTTAAATATGCAATATTTTGTAAGTCTTTCCTCCTAGCATGTCCTTTTCATGCATATATTATTCGCCCAACTTTTGTCAATATGATCATTGGCCAGACGGGCAACATATATGGGTCATAGCCGCCCGCCGGCAGCGGAAACTCGAAAATCTTCTACCAGGATCGTAGAAGCTTTGATACCAATTTGAAGGAAAATCTTTTTTATTTATAAACTCAAAGGTTTTTGAATCTTACTTCAAGTTCTATCTATTCTACGTATGTTCTGTGTATTTCTATGTTTTTTTATATTTTCTGTATATTGAAAATAACTAACAACATCCCTATTTATAAAAGTAAGAAATCAAATTAAACTAGGACTAGGAACCACTATAACTAACAAATCCTAATTAAACATGAATAAGTAAATACCATAAATAATAAATCCTAAACACCTAGGATTCCTACTCCAACTTTGAATTATTATTTCCAACATGATGTGATGCGAGACTCTTCAACACCCCACTTCACGCTCAGGTCTAAACAATCTGGAGCGTGAACAATTTAATACTGGAGTCCAACATTAGTAAAGAGTAATTGAGATGCGTCTTACTCTGATATCAGGTAAAGAAATAGATGTTTGGCCTAAAATATTATTTTTAATGATGTCAGAGAAAATGGAATTAGTGATGTGACAATCAAGATCTTGTACTGTGGCGTGTGTCGTACTGATGTCCATTTTGCCAAGAATGATTGGGGTGCACCATATACCCTCTTGTTCCAGGTAATTATTTTAAAAAAATATATTTTTTACAATTATATGATAATTTTCTAAATATGCTAATTTGTGACATTTGAAATATTAATTTTACAGGTATGAAATAACAGGAATAATTGAAAAGGTGGGGAAGCAAAGTTAACAATTTCAAGATTGGTAAGCATTGCACATCTTCTCAAGAAAATTATTGTGAGCAATTTGTTTCTGTATACAATAGCATATTTTGGGATGGAAGCATTATGGTGGTTATTCAACTATGTTGGTTGCAGATCACAGGCATGTCAAATTATATACATAGTTTTTTATGTATGTTATTTTAAGTTGCCACGTCTCATGTATTGAAGTGCAGAATGTGATCAATATAGAATATTTTATCGTGAAAAAATCCTTGCTAAAGAGAGTAAAAGAATCACGACCTAGTATTTATGTAGGATATGTCTCAATTCTCTACTAAAATTACTTCGAGTAATTTTAGGTTATAACTTTATAATCAAAGGAAATTAAGTCTAGTATCTTACTCTTTTTTCAGAACTCTACCATAGTATTTAAATAAACGTAGAGAGTATTTTTTAATCATCAAAACTTTGATTCAACCTAGCTCAACAACTCATTAATATATAATTCTAATTTTGAAAATGTTAATGTTGATTTGTCCTATTAAATCTCCCTCTTTCCAAGTCCTCAATTTTTTCTTGATTTTAAAAAATCTGAATTTGTTACATTTATCATGATTTTAGATTATGTAATACATATGTCAAACAACCTTGGATAGAGCAGCACCATTATTAGGTGGTGGGTGGCTGGCTTAGGAGGTTTGGGACATTTGGCTATCAAATTTGGCAAAGCATATGGTCATCATGTAACTGTCCTTAGAACCTTTCCATCCAAAGAAAAAGAAGCTAAAGAGCTATTAGGTGCACATGATTTTGTTGTTGCCACCAATTAATGAGGATGAAATGAAGGTAATTAATTTTATTGTTTCATATAATTAAATGGCATAATACATAAACATGACGCTTAACTTGGCTTCAGTGGATAATTATGCCCTCCAACTTTGAGTGTGCACAAGTAGACACACATGTCCTACATGATATAATACATGTAGGATGCCATGTAGGACGAATGCGTCAATTTGTTCAATTTTATACAAGTTTAAGTGTCTACTTGTGCACACCCAAAATTAAAGGTCATAGTTGTCAGCTGACGCCCAGTTAAGGGGTCATGTTTATGTATTATGCCTCATTAAATCTTGTATTTTTGAAGATCTTGTATAAACATGTACATGATTGATAAGAAAATCATCTTTGAAAAAGAGAGTACATATTTATGTATTATGCCTATTCATTTCATTTCAATTTATATAACGATGTTTAATTGTACACGAAATTCAAGAAACACTTTTTCAGAACTTGGGAGTCGTTTGGTTTGAATTCAAGTTATGATGAAATAGTTATGATAAGATTAGTTATGATGAGATAAGTTATGCTACGATTTTTTTTTTGAGAGTTAGAGAGATATTTTTGTCATTTATTTGTAAGTTATCACGAGATTACTATACCACTCAAGGAGAGGGATAACTTATTCTGGGACAAAAGAGTCAACCGTGAATTTTGCTCAGTAAAATCCTCAAAAAATGATCTTTATACAAAGATTTTTTTTTGTTGAGACGAACTTTTGTTGTCCATCAGACATAAGTTCTAGATATTGCCCAGAATTTGTGATCAATTGAATAGGTACTGAACATTTACCTTATAGTTAGAACTTATGCCTAATGGACAATGAAAGTTTTTCGAATCCACATGATGTATTTAAATGTTGACAAAGGCAAATAGAACTAATTAATGTTTTAATTCATAGATGAGGAAGAGAAGCCTAGACTTTATTATTATCAACAAAGCATTCCCTTGGGCTTTACTTGGAGTTGCTCAAGGTTAATGGAACCCTAGCAATTGTGGGTGCACCTTCTAAGCCTTTGGATTTTCCAATATTACCCTTGATATATGGTATGTGTTACATTAATTATTAACCTTTTACCTATTTGTTTATTTATATTATATAGTTTCTTAATTAGCTACTATAATTCAATAATAAAATGTGTTGATGATCAATATATAGGTAAGAGAACAGTGAAAGGAAGTATTATAGGAAGCATAAAAGAGATTCAAGAAATGATGGACTTTTGTGGAAAACACAACATTTTGAGTGACATTGAAATTGTATCAACATATAAAATTAATGAAATGTTTGATAGGCTTGAAAAAAATGATGTTAAATTTCGTTTTGTTTTTGACAATACTGGAAAATCAAAACTAGAGTATTAGGAAAAAAAAAAAAAAAAACTCTCTTTTTTTGTTTCCATTTAATTGTAATAATTCATATATTGGTTATCACTCTCATCTTTTTTTACCTTTGTTTTCTTGTGACTGTTGCTTACCCTTAAAACGGTACAGTTGAATTTAAAATGCTGAGTCAGTCTTTCCTTCCATGTGAGATCTCCTAATTCGACACGTGTCCAATTTGGTTTTTTACCCATACAACTATATTGTATTGATTTTTCTTTTCTAGTTTAAAGCTAGGGAATACACAACATTTTCTCACTTCCAAGCTTGAGTGTGTATGTTTAAGATACACTGCCTTTTTTTTTCTTTTTCTTTTTTTGACTCGAATTTACAACCTCATGATCAGAGATGGAGGGTGCTTACCATCAGAGGGACTTCTCTTGTCACCAAACAAATAGGCTTCAGATATGTGATAGATATTTGTGTTACAGAAGCCGAATATATAGAGAGTGATGAAATCACAACTACTACATCTAAATGTAGCTATTAAATAGTAAATGAGACAACAATATAAAGAGCACAAGGAATTTACAAGGTTCGGCAAAATTTTATTTTCTTTTGCATACTCCTCAAACACAACCAACCAATATTTATTTCACTCCAAAAGAGTACAAGTGAAATACTACAAGAGAGAAAGAAGATCAAATGTCTTAGAAGATGAGAAGACAAGTGAGAGATGTGTTACAAATGAATTAAGAGCTACCTATTTATAGGAGTAAAAATTCTTCGTATTGATGTCATCCATGACATCACAATATGTCAAAATATCAAGGTTTAACTTGTGAAATCATTTTATGATTTACCTAATTAAATTTCACCTACAAAGTTGCTATCTTGACTTTTGTACCAATGAAGAATTATCTTCCTAGCTACCAAATCTTCACATTAATTCATGTTTGAATCTTGTCAAATTTAACAATTTGTTTGTCCATCCCAAGTTTACTTGCTGTTGTAATTATACAACAAAATTCTGAGCATGGTTAACAACTACTAGTACCAGATGAAATGCAAGAACCACGATAGCGATTTTATTAGTTTTTCTTGTGACATTGTTTATAAGATTAATACACAATAAACCAGTAATATCTGATGTTCCTGCTGCACTTACTAATTCATTACTCTTAAGTCTTATCAAATGAAGCTTTGAAGGCTCAAAGCTTGGCCATCAAACCGGTGGTAGTGTGTTTTGCTACACTACTATTATCCGTGACTTCGCTGTCTCTGCTTTCTGAGTCGAATCCAGAAGGCGGAGGGACATCAACAGCCGGAGAGCAGTTAAAGAATCCATGGGGCTGCACCAACACATACACGAAATAAGCAACAGATAGTGATAGAGATATGTAACATAACATGCATTCTCAAATATATACCTGAAGCATAAAACCAATGTGTTCCACTGGCATAACAGGCCAATCTTCCAACCGAGGAACGTGTGTGATTCCAAAAATGTACCTGAAATAAACATTGTTGATCCTTACATAGGTTTGTTAACATAACATTTCCACGTCTACAACGTTTTAAATCATTTGTTCTAATCTGAAATGTTCATTGCACTAACGTAGTATTATAACTTGTCGTCGAGAGAGAACTAACCAGAGGACAGTATCACTTTCTTCCAGAGGACGGTCTTGCTTGACCCAAGAAGCTAATCCTTCACCAGCACGGGGATTTTGATTAGGAAACTCTCCTCCTGGAAAATCTTCTCCTGGTGCATACTGTGTAACCCATAGATTGTGCTTCAGAAATGCAGCCCTTCGTAAAAATTTTGCCTCGGGACCAGCCAATGGCAAACAGTTTGGACCAGGTACAAGTTTGTACCCTGTTAGTTGTCCTGTTCTATTAACTGTTCTGGTATTCCGAACCTACAAATCAGAAAGTTCATAGTCAAATCTCACATATTTTGGACGTTGTGGCCTCAGTTATCTAGCTACATTCTATTGCCCGGTTGCCACAAGAGGACTATCCTCCTTCTCAGTTCTCATAGTGTGCGACAAAAATATTAAATAAAGGATAATACAGTCAGGTAAAGACTCTTACAATCCAATGACGAGCAGAGAATGGATCACAATTGCGCATTGCTTGCAATTCAGACCTAAGCAATGTTTCTTCAGCATAGAATGCATTATTATGAACATTTTCCTTCCCAGGTTCTTCAACTTTAACATTTACTTCAACAACCTAAGAAAATAATTATAATTACCAAAAGCATGTTACTGTTGGAAAAAAATCATGATTGACCATTTAAATCACACTAACTAGATACCTGATTGTGTGCTTCTCCTGGCTTACAATCAACTGCCATATTCATTCGTGCTACGAAGAAATGTTGATGAACTGGTGCATACAACCCCGGTGCAATTGTGGTGCCATATTTGCGATATTCTCCAGGTTGCAATGCTCCTAAACTAAGAATTCCCGTGAGTTTAACTTCTGCTTCAATTTTCCCATCCTGAAATTTCATATAAAATGTTCAAAGTGAAAGGTATTAATATTTCAATCCTCGTGACGATTTTTCTTTAACTTGCCTGGTAAAAGTGCCAATAGAATGCATATTCATAATTGGCAACTGTACAAACAAAAGACACTGTCAGTCGTCTAGAACGTCTAACTTCAGCAAGGCCAGTTCTCCAATCTTGATGCTTCCAAAGCATTCCATGATCTTCTTCATGCAAGCATACACAATTCTCTGTTGTTTCAACTCCTCCTGTGAAATTTGTAAAATGGGAATCGAAGTACTTTATGTATCCTAAACAATCACATCCCTGCAAAAATTATTTTGTTGTAGTACATAAGCAAGTAAGTACAGTCGAGAAAATTGAAAACGTGTGATTTTTTAGATCATAGATTAGTAACTTACTCTCTTTAGTGAATGAGCATTCTTTCCGAGGCCATCTTCTCCTGCATCAAATGCATTCTTTCTATAATGCGGATCATTTGGATCTCCATAGGGGACAACCATCTCCACAAAACTCAATCGATGTGCTATGGGTCTACGACCTCTGCTACCATCAAGATATGCAACAGAGTGTATAACTAAACCCTCCCTCGGGGTGAAACCTATCCGAAAGTTCCACTGCCACACAGAAATGAACAATGTCAATGTGATATTTTGTAAACGATCTAGTTTACAAAATATGTGCACAGTATCGGTCATGTTTGGTAAACTAGATGGGCGAATGATATATATTGATAACTATCCTGTCAAAGAATGCTTTATGGCAAGTAAGCCAGAAAATATGAGAATACCTTTTGCCATTCTACATAGTTCCCACTAATGCGAAAGCTTGGACCCTCGGGCTGAATAATATGCAGGGGTTTCACATCACTTCGATCAACCCCTCCTCTTGTCTCACCAGCTGTATAATTCCTCAATGGATCAACTGGAGGTAACGGGACAAGTTTTCGATCTTCAAATTCTATGATCTCCATGTTTTGCACGTCAACAAGCACATGTATTCCTTCAACTGGTCTTGCATATCCATTTTCCATTGGGCAATCGCTCTCCGATCTGCAGAATACTAGTGGTTTTGCAAGCCTCCGGCTAGGAGCATCCGCCTCACTATGATAACCAACACACCTGTCGGAGAGTATACATTCATGATAAGAAACTAGAAAGCACAGAATTCTTAATAGACGCGGATTTTAACTAACCAAGGATCAACCATCACGAGATCCATGTCATCAATACCCCTTCTCTTCATTGCTTCTCTAAAGGGCGGATAATTCTTCACCACAGCTTCACATTCAGCATATTCTTGAGCATCCTAAAATTAAACATTTCACTTAATTGACACACAACACTAATTGGACAGGATGACTTCGTCTTTATTGTTTTTCTAAAACATCAAATATTTTGAAACAAATTCAGTTTGCGAGGCAAAAGTATTTTCCAAGTTGTAAACATGAGTTCAAGTGCATACTATAGGTGGCTGAACATCTGGTACAACATTAGATGAGATAACTTTTCCCCTATGATGTCCGCCACGAGCAGCAGCGTGTACTTCAGTTAGCTCAACAATCCATATGCTTGTCTCATTTGTTTTCTTATTATAAACAATAAGCCTAGATCTCCTTGGAGGAAGTTTAGTTGGAATCAGAGATCCTCCTTTGGTTCGGGGCATCAACGATGATTGGAAAGGTGGAAAGAAATATGCATCTGCTAAAGCAACAATACTTTTATCTGGTTCCAATAGAACCACCTCAATAAATCGGATTCCATCTCTGACCTGAAATATTGTAAGTCGCAAAGTGGCCTTAAGGATCTACGTACTAAAAATATGTTGCACGTACACAACTTATCGATGTATAATAAATCGATTAAGAACCTCAGGCGTTTCACCGGCAGCTCTAACGGTTGCAACAGCTACAGATATCTCAGCAGCAGATAAAGGATCCAAAGGATGGCAAGTTTGAGCCCTTAGCATGATTTGGATACCTGCACCATGAACATTGAATCTTTAAGTTTACTATTTTCAACATCCTCATGTTATATTTCTAAGATAGTATTCTCTTGGTTCAGTTTTACTTGTCCACGTTTGATTTGGCACACACTTAAAAAGTAATTAATGACAATTTTAATGAGCAATGTTAATAAGGTAAATTAGGAACTAAGTTTGACATATTCATTTGACATATTTCTAAGATAGTATTCTCTTCGTTCAGTTTTACCTATCTATTTTTACTTGTCCAGTATTAATTTGACATATTCATTAACGAGCAATGAATAAAATGACATTTTACTATATCACTTTTGCAATATAATAAATTTAATACTTTGAAAAATAACTATAGTTAATAAGGTAAATTAGGAACTAAGTGTTCATTTGGTACAAGGGATAACTAATTGCGGAATTAATTTTTGGATGAGCTTATCCATGTTTGGTTGGGACAAAATTGCAAGATAACTTATTCGGGGACACTAATCCTAGGATTGTAGTGTTACTTTTATTTCACATTGAGGGTGAAGTAATAATCGCGAGATAATTTGTCCCCCAATCATACGTGAAGTGTTAAATTATCTCTTGATTTTTTAAACTGGACAAAATAAAAGTAGAGTCTAGTAAAAGTGAATGGAGGAAGTCTAACACCCTTTAAATATATCAAATTCAATGTTTCGTAAAATACATTGGGAAAGGATTATAGTTAATAATAAGGATTAATAAATAATGTCTTGATTTTTCAAATTAAACAAGTAAAAATATACATTTATTTTTAATATAATAGACAAATAAAAATAGACTGAGATAGTATAATATATCTAGTCATAAAACTTCACATCAGTAATCTTGAGTGTGTATATATGGACTACCCAGTACTCCCTTTTTTCCATCTCTTTGTCTTTTTTCTTTAATCAGTTTTAAAAAAATGTTTTTATTTTACAATTCTTTAGTTTTAACTTTACACATTGACATATGTTTAAGACTGTAAGATTATCAGATATTTTGATACATTTTATATATTTTTAATTCAAGATCACAATATTAAGAAAAATAATTGTAGTCTTAATTTTCATATTAAATCAAATGACAAACTAATTAAATGGAAGAAAACATATATGATCCCTCGATATAAAAAAGAAAATGATCAACTAATATAAAACAGAGAAAGTATTATATACCTTTGGTTGATGTATTGGAGGGAAGAGGTTCAGTATTACTTGCTAATGAAGCTATAGCTGATGAAGTTTTTTTCTGCTTATTATCATCCACAGATGGGATGACGGTCCACTTCTGCGGACCGTCATCCACCATGACAGCAGTCGCTGCTGTCACCTCGCGACAGAGATGGAGGGAAGTGGAAGGACAACCATCAGTTAAAGATTTTGCCACTCTTTTTGAAGTAGTGGCCATAATTGTGAGTAGTGATTATTAGAAAAGGAGGAAAATGGAATATATTATGAAGAGATAATTTTATAACTTTAAAAAAAGACTCTCAAAGACCAAGAGAGACTTATTTGTATGTTTAGATTTTATAGAGTTGAAAGATGGATCTAAGCAGACATTTTTAAAATAAAAATAAAAATCCTGCAGCACTGATATTATTTGGAAACATGTGCAGGAAAATTTTCTGTTAAATTTTTTAATTATTGTCTCTTATAAATTATAAAATTATGTTGGTTATATATGTATATTACTGTCAGAGGCGGAGCTAGATGGGGTTTGTGGATTCGGACGAATTCACTAGCTTTTTTATAGACTCTATATTTGTATTAAAAAATTAAATAAATATATATTTATATTAATTTGTGACCCCCCTAACAAAATTGATTGAGGACAGTGAAAATATCTTTCACACTAGTGTTGTGGGTTCAGACAACACTATCAATCTTCTATCTTAAAATTTAAAATCTCTAAATTTCTAATCCTGACTCGCTCTGATTATGTTGTATAGGGGTGAATACTCTTTTTTTTTAGTCCTGAATCATGTGATTTTTTCTTCTCTTTTCACCTCTAATTAATTTCTTTTATGACTTTTTGAGTCCTCACGCATTTTGGTAAATTTTAAGAACTTGACATGTCACTAATAATGTCACGAAAAAAGTGATCATGTATCTCAAAGTACACTCATATATATTTGAGTCTTTGACAGAGTTCAAATTTTGAAGGTAAAATAATTTAATTTTGATCATAAATTTGTGTAACTATGATTAATATAATAAATAATTATTCCTTTATTTACTTCAAAAAAAGTTGTCAATTCCACAACTCTAGCTAAAAATTATCTCATTCACAAATATATCTAAAATTTCCCCCCTTTCTTATTAGTGCAAGGATTTTTTTTAACTATTAGGAGAATTCTGTTGCTATTTTGTTTTTAAAATTCTTTGAAACTCTAAGTTACATAGCCAAAAAAAAAAAAAAAACCAACATCAACTCGAATATTTTTTAAAATTTAGAATTTGTAAATATTCTTTTTTACTTTTATTGCATCATACATTGATTGTTAGCTACAAGAAAGTGCTAAAATTATAACTATTCTCTATGTTTGATTGGAATATAAATAATTACGGGACAAATAGTAACTGTAAGAAAAAAAATTGTTAAAAAAAAATAAAGAGCTCCTAATAAAAATGGAAAAGAGTGAATTTTTTTTAAATATGTGAATGAGATAATTTTTAGCTTTGACAACTTTTTAGTGTAAAAAAAGGAATAATTATTTGTTATTTTGATCGTAGTTCGGACCTTGATTTAAATACGTAATTCTCAACTTTTAATTTTTAATTATGACATGTGGCTTTCATCTAAGTAGGAACTTGGAAAAATGGAGAGAATGAGTAATGGAGAGGAGCCTCATCTAAAACCTCATATTCAGTTAAACTAATAGGCTCAAATTGGGAAGGAAATAATACTAGGATCATTTCCAAGTTTGGCTAAAATAAGTTATTCATTTATAAGATTAAAATGATGTTTGATTTACAATTTAGAAATGTATATAACTTATAATACATGCATATAAATTATAAAAGAATTATATTGGTCTATTATCTTATGTAGAGTTAGACATGAAATAACTAATATGTCACCGTTCTTAAAAATAAATAAAAAAATTTCGTTAAAATAAATATAATTATAAAATTATTAGGAATTTAGACTAATGGTGTATCACTATGTTCCCTTGAAATAACTACTCGATTTCCCAATTTTCTCAACCATAATTTGCATTCAAGTACTATTTCCTTCGTTTTTTTATTATTCTGATTATCAAAAATATTTATTCAATTATTTGTCAATTTACAAAGTTAAGATAAAATTAATTATTCTCTTTAGAGTAAATTTTAGGTTTAGCAAATGATTTTACCACTATCTTATCTAATGCTATTTTGGTTATTATTATTTGAACCCTAATAATGTAGTACTGATCATATGGTTGGAGGGTGAGCTTTTAAAGTTTGATAAATGGTAACTATAATATCAGAATATTGTATATATACCTTTTTAATTTTTTTTATTTGTCACTTTTTAGCATATTAAAAAAAATTATTTAATTTTCAAATTAAGACTATAAATTAAGTATCAATTATTTATTATGATAATTGTGATAATATGCAATTATTATTTAAAAATTGTTACCCCTCTTCAAGATCTTCCACCGTACTTTTTTGGTGACTCAAACTCACCAGAAATGGTTACCATTTAAATAATTCTCTTTCGTCAATAATATGTAATTATTATTTTTCCAAAGGGTGTGTAAAATCTAAATTGGATAATGAATGGAGAAAGTAATAGTTCCATAAGTTACGGATAATTATAAGTTGTTAGGGGTCATTAGGTATGGGGATGGGGTAGATAAAGTTATCCATGAATTGGGATATCTTGTGCGGTTAGTTATTCCATCATATACATATGGGGTCGTTTGGTTTGAATTCAAGTTATGATGGGATTAATTATGATGGAATAAATTATGATGAGATTAGTTATGATGAGATAAGTTATGATGGGATTATTTTTATTGAGTGTTTGGTTTGTTGTATTCAAAATAATAAATTTTAATAACAATTTATTTGTTTACAAAAATGTCCTTCATGAATGTAAAAAGTGATGTAACAAAAGGGTTGAAAGGGACATTTTTGTCATTTACTTATTTTATCCCGGGATTACTATACCACCCAATGGGAGGATAACTTATCCCAGGCTTGCCAACCAAACAACAAATTAAGTGGTACTATAATTTAATCTCAGGACTATTTGGTATTATCCTTCACACCAAACGACCCCATATAGAATAACTTATCCCATCATTATAGTACAAATGGTGGAATAAATAATTCCGGAATTAACTAATACTCTTAATCAAACGCAAGATAAAATAATCATTCATTTTATCTTTATATTATTATCCATTATCTCTCACACCAAATGACACCTTAGTATTGACTTTGCGTTGTTTATATATATATATATGATTTATGTCATATATATTTGAAAAACTCAAATAATATACTATAACTATAACTTTTATTATTATTATTATTATTATTGTGTTAGAATATCATGTGATTCCTCTCCTGTCATATATAATATATTGTTGCTGCTAGGGTCATTCTGTATACATTTGTCTGGTTTTGAACTCACAACCCTCACCCAACAATTGATACATTTAACCATCTGAGTTGCACGTCATTTACATTAAGAAATATCACTGTATAATATATATATATATATAGTTTTTTTGTCATTTAATTATATATATGTATATATTTAGCAAATTTTTCTGATGAAGTCATGTCTCGTGAAGAAGAATATTGCAGAAAAAGATAAAGAGAAGATTATTATTATTTTCGGGATCAAATATAATGAATGGAAATTCTTTTATTTGTAGAAAAAACTAATGTAATCCTAAAGTAACTAACTAGAAATTTAACATAATACAAATATATATTAATAACATTAATAATAGTTTAAAACTCCAAATTTGACTACAACGATTTTATATAATTATTTATTACTAAGAATATATGTAAAAGAAGTAATATACTATTTAAAATGAATAAGGAAAAAAATAATAATCTATTTTTAGTAAAGCAATGATCAAAAGTATAAATTATTTTATTTGATTTCATAAGCATACATCGTTTCTATTAAGTATATATATACTTTTTCCATAATTGTGAAAATATGTATTACTTTTCATAGTTGAAAAAGAACTATGAAAAATTTGATTTTATTACCTTATCCATCCATCCTTCTTTCTTTTTTTTCTTTTTTTTTTTTTGCAAAGAAAAGAATGAAAATACAATCCATTGTATTATTATCATAAATAATTTTATCATCTCAAAATAACTAAAAAAAAAACTAACAATTTGTTCACTCATTTTTTTTCATAAAAAAAAAAAAGTTGACAACTACAGAAGAATAACATCAGAAAGCTTAAAAAAATATATGAGAGTAAACAAGAAAGTATGGATGAATTTTAAGCTTATCAAGCGCCACCCCCGAATGAGCCCTGCAAAGCGCGATCCGGATTTAGTCGGAGCTCCAATGTGGGCTCCGAATACCGGGTGGAAAACCAAAAAAAAGT
Organism: Solanum okadae; assembly: GCA_036553675.1. Lineage (NCBI taxonomy): Eukaryota > Viridiplantae > Streptophyta > Magnoliopsida > Solanales > Solanaceae > Solanum > Solanum okadae. Next base: position 7,909,202 of record CM071685.1, on the reverse strand, counting down.
CTCATTTTAAATAGAGTTTGGATATGTCTTTTTAAAAAAAAAAAATTGCTAAAACAAATATTACATACTACATATAAGTTAAATCAATTACAACTATGATAAAAAAAATGTAAAATATCTAAATTAGTGTGTTATTGCTTGTTTTCATCAACTTCTTTTTTGCACGTCATTTCAGTTACTCTTTTTTTTCACACGTCATTTAAGTTCCAAACTCTCATTTTTTTAATTGACAATAAATGTCAAGTCTATATTAAGTAGTTAAATCTTTCGCCATTAATATTTATATATATGTTATAAATAATTTTAGTTAATATCAAAATTAAATACTAGATAATGGCTTAGTCATAAGAGTCAAAAATCAAAACATATTAATTTCAATTACAACATGAAACGCTTTAACCTCTTGTTGTTGTTTACCTTTGTTCTTTTCCTTGTTAGTACATCAATAACAATCGAAGCCATTCGAGTCGAGAATCTTTCAATCAAATCAATGAAAACTAAAGAGATTTTTCGATCTTTATCAGTGTTGAGAACTTCAGAAAATTTCAGATCATCGTTGAGAGAAGTTCCTACGGGACCAGATCCACTGCACCATCGTACCCCCCAAAGCTCTAAATTTAATACAGCAAGAAGTTAGCCTTCAAGGAAACAAAGAAGTAATTAAGAATTCGCATTTATTTCACTATTTTAAGTGTTTATTTACATGTTATCATTGTATCACATGTGAACTTTATAAAATGCGAGTCACTTATAATATTATATGATTTTTTCATAGCTTTTTATTTTTACTTGATTGATTTTTAAAATGTTACTAATATTTACATAACTAATACTTATAGTATCAATATCTACAAAATTAATACTTCTATTACTGACACATACTTAACTAACATTTTTATTTAATTTTGTTGCAATATAGCGAAGTGAATTTGATATAAATTATATGATTTGCTTTATGGTATATAAACATTGGGTATCAATTTTAGCTAGCATTTAGTAAACACAGATATAACAAATAATATAAGTGCTATTATATCATTGTAACCACTTAATAATAAAGTATGTGTATGTATATTTTTGGCGCATTTGAAATCTTGAAAAAAATAATGAGACAACAAACAAACAAAAAAAGCATATATATTATATTTCGCATACTATATTTTTGCTAACTTCCTTTTCTTTCTTATTAATTAATTATACTTGTCCATTCATAATCTTGCGTATGCCATTCACACACTTTTCTACATCCACGCGCGAGATTGGAATTGAAAAAATAATTAAATCGAAGAATTGGATTCACTCTGACATCTGTTGAAGCCAGCATGTGGTAATAGTTGGGCTGAGGTAGCCCTCAATCACTTACTAACTTACTTGGTAAATTAGCTAGCAAGAGACCAATCCTCAAGAATTTTATTTCCAAGATAAATCATTTGAATGCCACTAAACGACAAGAATAGTCTATTTGAACATGACACATGCATCACACGTAAGGAAGACGCCAAAAGACTTACAATGAATTTGTCAGTTTCTTTTTACTTGCCACAATTGATTTTATAATTAAATCATCTTGATTAATTGTTGAAGTTAAATTGAATTAGAATAATTTAAAATTTAGATATTTGAAAACTATATAAAAATACTTTACATTGTAATTCTTTTCATATTAATATAATGAAAAAATATATCTTAAGAGATTGATCATAATATATATAATTTGACTTTTAAAAAATAAAATATGACAAATAAAAAGAAACTAAGTGAGTAATACTAATTTCAGTGTATCATAAGATTTCGTTACTTGGCAATGGCTATGTTCACTTGATTGATACAATTTCCAAAAACGTCATATAATAGTTTTGTACAAGACAAAGCTTACATACATTTTAATATCAATAAAAAGTAATCTTTGCCTATTTTCCATAAAATATTGTCAGAATATCTTGGTCCATTCTAAGAAAGATAACAATAATTTTTGCATAATTATATTACTCTTTTTGTCCACTTATGGTAAGAAAATCCTTCATTATTGGTGGCTTACCTTATTTTATTAGATTTTATCGAATATATTATTGTGATAAAATATGGACTAATTAATTGAACATATGATTAAAGAAAAATTGTTAAATATATTGGTAATATAAACATCAACAAATTGGGGGGGGGGGGGGGCGGGGGGGCGGAGGGGGGGCATAACCTCTCTTTTTTAAAATAAAGTTGGATGAAGACAAAAAAAAAAAAAAAAAACTGTGAAAGATATGATGATGATGAAAAGGAGATTTTGGAAATGGATGAATTTAATATGAGATTAACTTCTATACATTGAGCTGCTTAACTCACAATGATTTATTTAAAAATAAATAAAAAATAATAACAGTACTTCACTTAAATATTAATGACTTAATTTTATTTTTTATTAAAATTGAAAAACGGGCATTTAAATAGTCGTTATTAATTTAGATAAGTCGCTTTACGTCTGACGACTTGATAATGTGAAAAAGTAACTGCCTGTTTATGTATTTTAGAAAAGAAAAATGACCTTTTCATAATTCCAGATAAGATTATATTATCTTCATTCATAGAATAATTTTCTGCCAGAAATGTGCTCAGTTGCATTTAACCCTATGTCATTTTTCATGTCCCTATTTTAATTTATAAAAAAATTAAGAAAGTGAAAAATATTTTTGAATCTTGTTTATTTAAATTAAAGATAAAATATTGTATCAAAATATTTTTTAATTATTTGATCTTAAATATATTATGTTAGAAAGTTGAAATTAAAAAATTATCAAAAATAATAATAATATTATTTTATAAATAAACTAAAAAAAGTAATACAAACAAACTGAAACCCCGAAAGTATTATTTACGCTTTTGACGTTTTAGACTTGTATGGATTTATTTATTGTATGAAAATGAGTTATTAGTAGGGTAATAATTTACTCATTCCCAAGTAGAGCCGTCAATATGTGCTAGGCCCGTTAGGCTGGTCTGGCCTAACCTGTGATTGATAGGTCTGAGCTACGATTTTTAGAGCCCGTTTAAGAAAAATGTTTTCTAGCCTGACCCAAATAAGTCTGCCGCTTTGTGGGGCTTGAGAAATATGAATAGAGCCGGCCCGTGGACCAAAGAAAAATTAATTAATTAAAAAATAAAAATAAAATAGAGTATTAAAAATAACAAGAGTGTAAACTCAAAATTTGTTTAAAGTTTGAAAATTTTCAATTTAAATACAAATTATGTTTATAAAATATGTACTACATAAAATAAAAATTTCCTAAAATTTCTAGGAAATCACTACATAGGCCGTAGGCAATGGACTATTTTCATACTTTTTGTGTGTTTATTATGATCATTGAAAAATAATTAGGTTAATATTTGGGAAACTTACATAAATATACTATAATAAAAAAATATTTACCATTTATAACAATAATATTTTTTTTTCACTCGAGTTGTCACGACCCAAATATACTATAATAAAAAAATATTTACCATTTTTTGTCTGTCAATAGCCGCTTGAAGATGCCCTGTACTCAACAAAGAAAGAGCAAGTGCAGTATCAGTACACAACCACAATGTACTGGTAAGATCACGCGGCTATCCCACTAAGTGAGACATACATAAGTCAATACAACAATATAATCACATGCATAATATCGAACATATACAATATCATCATCATTTAAGAATAACGAATAACTTCACATTTCTCAAGATACACAATTATGACAAGTCATTGGTCCTCTCATGGAACCCAAACCCAAATAGTTAGCATACCGGAACGTGGTACCCGATCCAATGATTATGCCGGAACGTGGCAACCGATCCCATAATTGTGCCGGAACGTGACAACCGATCCAAGTTAGTGTGTCAGAACGCAACACTTGATCCATTCAACAAGCCACAATAACAATCACACAATCATAGAATCACAACCATCACCTACCTCGAAACAAGCTTGAACCCTAAGAAACTTGATCCTTCCCTTTCCAGATTCGATTCGCTTGTTCTTGGGTCTACAAACAATCAATATAATATGGGAATCAACAAACAATCACTAATTACCTGAATTACTAACAATCCTATGAACCCTAGATCAAACTCATGATCCCAAGTATCCAAATTAGGGTTGTTTCCACCATAGATTCTAGATCAAAACCCTCCCCATCGATATTTACCTAATAGATTACGTTCTACGAATCGAAAAATGGATTCAGGGAGTTAAAATCTTACTTTTAGCCTCAAGAATGGTAAAAAATGTTCAAGAACTCGTATGGGGTCGTCTCCTAGCTCTCAAAGTCAAAAATTGCAGAATAAAATATTTTTGAGGTTTATTTACGACCTTAAGTCGCGTCTGGCGCGCCATAGCGGCCCTCACCCCGCTACAGCGGACCCGCTAGAGTGACCAAAACCACCACCAAAGCAGCTTGCACGAAACAGTGAGCTATTTAAAGAATTTTAAAACCCCCATTTTACAACACACCTTCAACCAACAACACTCAGAAAATACCGTTCACGCTAAGATCAATTTCGGAAGTTCTACTCACCCGAATTTAATTTCGTAAAGTCGTACGGATTCCTTAACGACTTATCTAACTACTCATGTAATCAAAATCATAAAAAAGCCACCCGATTGCTACCAGATTTCCCTACACCTTAATGACTCCGATTTCATCCAAATCTGGACTAGGTTGGGAAATTCCAAGTTACTACAAAAAAGTTTTCCAACCCAAAATTTTTCCTCGTTGGCTTTTCCATAACGATGAAATCCGGTTGCTACATGAGCACTTTTAATACATTAATAATACAATTTTAATACATGTTGCAAAGAATAATTTATTATTCACATATAATACAAGTTTTATTGATTATAATACATTTATCACACATTTTAATATACTTATAATACAATGTGTCAATTTCTTACCAAACAAGCATAATATATTTAAAAAAACAATTAAAATACATATATATTGCATACATAATTCACTTTTAATACAAATTGCAGATTTAACATAGTATTGATATGTATTGCTATAAATGGTAATAAATAAAAAATTATTGCTAAAACAGTAATTATTTATTAAAAGGTACCAATCCAAGAAATTTTTTCTTAATATTTCTATTTAGCTATTTACGCTTTTACTTCAAATCAAACTTAATATATTATAAAGATAATTTTATTTGTGAATTTGATTAATAAGTAGTAACACTAACACCATGCTATATTGTCTTGTTGATATTTATGATAATATTTTTAAATTATAATTTAATTTTAAAATTTTTAAGAAATATACTTTTGAGAAAAGAGAGTTGGCCCGGCAAAGCCCGTAGTCCACGTACTTGTGGGTTGGACCGACCATATTCTGGCCCACACCAAAATGGGCTAGCCCAACCTAGCCCGTTAAATTTCAAAGTCTGTATAGATTAGTCTGGATGAGGTGGGTCAGCTTATATTGATAGCTCTATTCCCAAGTGATGACGTTTAGCGTTACACCTTAAGCAATTTGATTGCTTTTATTTTTCTATCTCATGTATTAAAACTAGACACCATATTACCCTTCAAATTGCTAGGTAGGCATGTTGACCTCCTGTCTGGTTAAGCTGCTTCAACTACCTCTTATAATATACTAGATGGGAAAAGCCCGTGCTTAGCATGGGCCCAATATGAATTTAAGAAACAACGAAAAGGAATAATGAAATTAGTATAACAAAAAGTGTAATGTTGGTGTTGATTACGTTGAGTCAGCCTGCGGTTTTTTATATTTCTCTCTTTCATTTTTCTTGAGTCTTCATGATGTATTGTGATTGTATATATTTGTAAAAGGTAAATACTATAAAGTTAATGTTTTTGTTCCTTTGAGATATTAATGGGGTGAATTGGAAGGCACACATCATAAGTTGACCATGGAAGAGGAGCTGGTTACCGCTACACTGAAAAATTTAAGGCAAAGAGTAGGCTTACCTGTTTTGAAGATAGTGAGTGGACTACGTACTTGTTTTCCTTTGTCTAAATTGTCCAGAAATTGAGCCGCATGAATTTCATGGTTGGAAGCTAGCAACTAAAACACATGAGAATGTTAAAAGGTTGAAATTAAAATGCAAGTAGGTAAATGTAATAGTGGAGAATATACAGTAATGCGACTATATTAATATCCCACGCGGGGGGAACATAACGGAAAGAGCAAGCTTACTTGTTTGGGACATGGTTAGAGGACTGTATACTTGTTTTCTCTTGTCTAAATAGTCTTGGGGTTGACTCAGTTGAAGTTGGTGGTTGGCAACTGCAAACAAAATACGGAAGATGTCTAAAAGCATACTTGGTCTAAATATGTTGGCAGAGGGAACACGTTGGTAGAATTAAGTTAATAAAAGAGGAAACCTTTTTCAGAAAGCGATGGAGATTTTCAGATGATAAGTGGAGCCTGTTTTAAAAAACCGCCTCTGTAGGAAGATGATGTTGGCTGAATTGGGGTGCCAATAGTGGAATTTTCAAGAAGGTTATGTCTTGTAGCATCTATTTGTTGACGACGACATAGCAACAATGCCTCCCTTTTGTGAGCAGACACTTGGCTGTATGTGTTGCGTCGTTTCAGTTGCATAACAGCCTTTCTTTTTTCTGCATATGAACAATCATTCGCTTCTTTGGAATCCATCAGCTATAGAATGTAAGTTCTATTTATAATTGCAGATGTTTACAAGGAGAATTTTTTGTGAAGCATTTAGAGAAGAGACAAACAATATTATATGTTTTAAAGAACAACAAATGTGCAAGTGTAACCACCAAGATCCTTTATTTATAATCTTATTAGAGGAAAGTGTATATATTTTAGTACAGACATGGTATGAAATGTTTGGCAGGCTCAATTGTTAGTGGATATCACTGAACTTCATATAAGGTTAGTTTTAATTTATTGCTGCTCCCATTTTCATGAACATTTATGATAAAAATCATATATATATAGTATGCATGTTTGGTTATATTTAGCTGCTCTTCGCATGTGCTTGGTCACAGGTATGCAGGGTAATCCGTGCATAGCGTGAATTTTAGTGCACCGGGCTGCCTATGTGTGTTATGGAATGAAATAGGTCTAATGTGAGTAGTGACGGAATCAAGATTTTTATTGGGAAATCAAAATATAAAAAAGTAAACATACCAAGAAAGTAAGGGTTCAATATCTATTATATATAGATAAAAAATAATTGTAACCTTGTATATGTAGTGTAGTTTGTATGAACCTCTTCTGGTTCCCTAGCTCTGCCCTGAATGGGAGATGAATGTGAATGGAGGATCCATCTTGCTGACCCCAATTAAGGTTTAGTTAATTGAGTAATTGATATCGATGTTTTGTGATTTTTGGAGTACTGTCAGAAGAAACAAATTATGGTGAAATTCAGGATTGAGGTTAACTTGACATGAAAGCACGACGTATTGATAGGTTTTGGGTCTTACTCGATGGGGTAAGTTACTTTGTTAGCCATTGTCATGTGTTGTATATGATTATAATTGGAGATTGTAAGCCTGCGTAAATTTGATTTAACCAAGAAGGGTTTGTTTGTTTGTTTGATTACTGTCAAGAAAAATTCATACAGGTATTCTGATGTTAAAGGATAATTGATTGAGAATTAGACAAATTTGGTGGCAACATTAAGTTCTCATTACTTTGCTGGACCTAGTATGTACAATCAATTCCTAAAGTTTGGAACATTGAACAAAGTGTTACCTGGGTCCAACTTTATAATTAAAATCAATTCGTTTGTTTCCTATAATGAAGCAGTCCAAAACAATGGAATTAACCAGAGGTAAATACAGAGCAACTACAATACAATGGAATGCGCGTAAATGGGTTAAAAGATTTTCAAAAAGCACATACAAAGCAAGGCTCTCTCCCGGACACAAACCGAATTCTCGAAAAGGTGCGAAGAAGGTAAACAGTAAGAGAAAAAATAGAACACATATAAAAAAGACAATAAACGACAAACGATGAAGAGGAAACAGAGAATTCACAGTTATATAGAGGCACAAAGAAGCAAAGAGCTCACTCGAAAAATTTCTGCACAATGTCGGAGTTGTCAAGAGGAAGACGAAGCGGCGAAAATTCTGAGGTACGCGTGGCTGGTGAGGGTTTTGAAATTGAAAGGACCGTAATGCCCTTTTTTTTTATTGAGGAGCCAAATTTGGGCTACACGTGGCAGAAAAAGCTCTTGAAAGTATTTTCTGATGACACAGACATGTTGAAGAGGTGTTAGCTTATTGCCATTTATAATATAGGAGAATATATCATTCTATAGAAGTGGTGGTGCCCTTGGACGACCAAGAGTGCTCCCGTAATTTTCCTTCTCACCTAACCTATTCACACACTCCACCTGCTTCTTCCTTGGGTTTCCACGTGGGTTAAACTTAGAATGCCCTTCCACGACCAAGGGTATTCTAGACATTTCCTTCCAAAAAAGAGATCTTATCCTGCTGACCCTTTTCTGCTCCTGGGATTGTTTGCCGCGTGTCTCAGCGGCCACGTGAACCGATCGAGGTGTTTCCCAATTCACACTACAACTTTTCCTATATGGTTTTCACGGACAAATTTACTTCCTCCGTGGTTCCTCCTTCGAAGACGAAGAGCTCTGTTGGAAGCGGGAGACTTCCTCTCCGTACAGTTTTGCTGCTTCTGCGAACTACGAACCCAAAGGTACGCTCTATTTCTTGCATTTGCACATTATTTCTCCGCTTTAGACAACAGGGATGATCCCCTGCTTTTGTTGGACGACCAAGGGTACTCCCGTAATTTTTCTTCTGAGCTGACCTATTAACACAGTCCACCTGCTTGTCCATTGGGTTTCCACGTGGGTCAAACTTAAGAACTAACCTAGCTAGCTCACGCGTGCCCCTTTCCCCCCTGAAGTTGTACGTACCTTCAATCTTTTCCACATATTTGGATCTTTTGACTATATTCTCATCTTTTTCTTCCGAGTTCTTTCAGGAATTCTCGGTTACTTTTTTTTAATTAATATTCATGTCAATAATTCTATCTCATCTACACATGCAAAGTTGTTACATGTAACTGTATATTATTTTGGATTATTGATTGTAGATGTTTTTCCTACTTTTGGAACTAATTAATTACTAACAATCTAATTATCTGTGCAGAATTCTGTAATATTAAATTTACGGTTTAAGATTCGATCTTTAGTGCTTAATTTTGTCTTCTGATATCGATAGTAAGCTATTTTGTAAACATAACTTTATGGTGGTGTTGTATTTCATAGTCTCTGACATTTTTTGTTCAGATGGTTCTTCTCTCTGTCTTTTCTTTTTTTTTTAAACTTTTCTCTATTTTTTCATTCCTTGCTATGAGGGTTTAGGCTATGAAGATGGATGAACCAAAGGTGTTCGATGATATGTCCGAAATAACTTAACTATTTGGTAAGAATCTCTATAGTTTCTCTTTTGCTATTAGCGAGTACTTCAATGATGTATTGAAAGTTAGGAGTTCATTCAATTTTATTTACTATTGAATTTCACAGGCTCCTCAAAGTCAAATTTGCTCAACGTGAAGAAAGCGGAAAAATACATCACTGTTACAAGTAAGTTTTGAACTTTTTTAGTCTATTATTATTTGATAATGTATAATATTGATAGTTGTTTGTTGTGCCTCCCCTGCAATATTACTTGTCTATCTAATGTGATTTTTGGCACTCTCCTGTGACATGGACGTTATCGAACATTTTTAATATCCTTCATTGGCTTGGAGTATCAAGTTTGGTAGCTTTTCTAAAAAAATATATGTATATGTCCTTTGAATTCTTTTCTTACTTCTATCTATCTATGTTCTTTAAATTTTTTTCTTATTTCTAAAATTTTTTGTGTATCAGAAAGCAAGCGCAACTTGAACCAATACTTTTTATCTCTACCATGTTTCATGGACAGAAAAAAGGGAATGTTTATGGGGATTTCACATTTTCAACTTCAAAGTTACCCATGGGAATTGGTAATTTGATCAAACCTAGATATTAGGAGTAATATTTAATCCTTTGTTGGTTTACGTGGTTTTAGGTTCTGATATAATCAAGTTATTTAGAAAGAGAAGACAATACGAGGACCTTAGATAGCTGCAAATTCTATCGTCGGAGATATTTCTTGTGTACATGATAAATGTCATACAAAAGAGTAACCAATTTTAGCAATTAAAGATGAAATGAAGGATAAATCATGCTCCATCTTACTACTTCTCTCTGGTTATGTACATCCAATAAATCATGTCAAAATTATGTGACTCTCCTTTGTGAGAAGATTTCAGTATCTCGTTAGTTTTCAAATGTAGCTTAGACTTTGGATTGGAGAGTTGATCTCTTAAGTGGACATCTTAACACATTTATGTGATAGTATATTCGCAAAGCTGATTTTTACTTTCTTTATAGCTCAAGTTTTAATTGTAAATAACTTCGTTTCCTCCATATTTATGTTCTCTCAACTTACAAACTGGACGTGCAAGTATAATGTTGATTATGAAACTTCCATTGTCCACTGATAGCTGCACAAATGGAGAAAGAAAGAAAGAATCAGGAAGGTCTGGTAACTTCTCATCTAACTTCAAAATCTCTCTAAACCATATTTCTAACACTATCACAGTAGGAAGGCTCAAACAAGATATAGAGCGCACACCTGAATAAAAAATATTGGCACACGAAAGCCCCCAACGATGGCAACAACATATAGCAAAGCTTGTGTAGCAATCTAGCTAATGGGGGATATAAGCCCTATAGAACTAGAAAGAATGTTTCGAGAATCCAACACCCAAATTTTAATCCAGAAGTTGTATGTCTTTTCCCATAATTGAGATACTTACAACCTTTCTATACAATTAAGCACGGTGAAAACTATTATTTCTGGAGGACACACACATTTACTAGAATATCATTCTTCTTTGCATTTTTCAGTTGGAGCAGTTCAACACCAAAATTATGCATTGTAAGCTCCTGCCTTAGTTTATGCACTGTAAGCTTTGTAATCCTCACCATTTGGTTATGTTGTTCACTATGATCATCGTTATCTCCCCTTGATATAGAAACTCTATATTCTAGGAAAGTAAACTTCAGGAGACTGGTTGTATACTCGTGGACCTCTTATTTCCTCTGATTGGTCTATCATTTGTATCCATATGACTGCTTTAAGAATATTTTGTATTTTTATTATCACATCTAATTTCCTAATTTCATTCATGTAAGGATACTTCCTTTCATACAATGAATCACTGTTAGAAACATGTAATGAATAGTATACCTTACACTGTTGGCTGAAGCATAACATGTGTGGTTCAATTTTTTCAAATATTTGTTTTCAATTCATTTGTCGATGTTTTGTGTATACTCCTAAGAATGTGTGGGAAGTCGTTAGGGAGACAAACTCTGATGTAGAAAATGTCTCTCAAATTTTTCAGTTATCTCTCCATATTTCATGCCCTTTTTGTCTAAATTTCCAAGATTTACAGCATTATAGTGCTAGGGGACTTGTGTTAGTTTTGAGATATCTCATTTTCTATTTTCGATGAGTATTTGGTGACTTCTCTCTGCATAATTGCTAATGAATATCTCAATAAATTGCTACATTAATGTTTACAAATTGACTAGATTCTTCTGGTGTTTCTCCCCCCAAATAATCCCCTCAACATCTCTCTGAAAAAATTGCACCTGGAGGCATACTACAAAGTCAAGTTGGTGGAAGCCGGCAAAGATGCATTCCGATGTCGAATCAAACAAATACAGTAAGAAACACACCCCTTCCTTCTCCATAACTTTGTATGATTTTAGATGAATAAGCCTTTTCATCCCACTTCTCTTTTGCTATTTCTTGATTTGTGTTGATTTATTCCTTTAATTTATAATTTTTTTTGAGTCATAAAAAGTCTCAACCTGGAAGAACTACTTTGTTAAGCCTTGGAGATTCCAGAATTCAGAAGCTACCAGATTCAACTACCAGGCCAATGCAACATATATTAAACTGCCTATAATGTCTATGTCTTGACCGTCATAGAAAGCTATAAGCCTCTACAATATGAATGTAATACACTATGAAACGTGATATATTCATAATTAATTTGATCATGTTGCATAAGCTACTAAGAGTTACTATAAGTTTGTACACGCATATGCATATTTATCCCTCTGTGAGATAATTGTATTAGAGTTAATATTTCATGAATTGCTCATTGGTGAAGCTTTCAATATATTACGTGGCAAATTTACTTTTCTGCTGATGAATAACCTGACTAGAGATAAGTTGCAGGGAAATGACTCAAGGATTTCATTCGTTTTGTACTTGGCTTTTGTTTGCCTTTCGTGTTTATGATTAGTGGTAATTATAATGTGGTTTATGATTAGTGGTAATTATAATGTGGTTTCTTCCCAGTTAAATGTACTAGAAAGTAAAGATTCCATGAGAAGCTTATATTTTTTCCATTTTACCCATACAAATAGTTGTGCTTAGTAGTACTTTGTTTGTTCTTATTGACTAGCTAATGTGGTTGAAGTTAATAGTTCTCTTTCACTCCTAACAAAGAAAAACCAACTGACTATTTCTTTGTGTTCAAAATATATAAGTGAATGGAAACAACATAATAAAATCGGAGAGATAATTTCTTTTATGCTCTTGTCAATTGGATTTTCCTGAAATTAAATAACTTATCTCCAAAGTGATGTGTTATTTTGTGTGCAATTTCAGCTTTTAGATGCATTTCCACTGCAAACTCTCTTATTAGTAATGATATCCCTTGAATTGTGTTAATGTTCACTCCTTTAATTTATTTTCAGGTAATAAAGAAGTTTCAACCTGAAAGAACCTATTTTTATTCAGAAATTTCAGAATTCAAAAGTTATATATCTGTTTTAACCTTTTTAGAAAGCTCCATGTAACATTCTCCAAAATATTTATTTATTTTAATTATGTTGCATATTTACAGGCCTTTGTTTATAACTACTTTTATCTCCGTAATATGCCCGTGCCTTGCACGGGCACCCTTATCTAGTATATATATAGGATAAACTACTTTATTAGACGTACATTACTATCATATATACTAATATTATCTCTACTTTCAAACAATTACATATAGTACCACTTTTAATATTTTATACCATATATTATTGAAGATACAATTTGATACTCACATCCCTTAAAATTAGAATTGATTACTTATCCTTACATTTAAACTTCACAATTAACATTTTAATAACAATTAAATATATTTCTCTTTCAACATCTCCTCCAATCTCCAACCCTAATCTCCCCCCACCCACCTCCCACTTATTAACGAGCATCAACTGCCGCAAACAACCTGATTCAATGCAAATAATGTAATAGCTTTAGAAAATTATATTTTATTGTATAGAGGATGCTACAATATAATGGCAATTAGTGTTATTTGCAAGTAGTTTGTTTGTGCCTTTTTGCTGCCAAATTAGTCACAATTTTTTTTCTAACAATTTCAAGTTGACTCAAATTTCATCTCTGACGATTTGAGGGCCTTCTTCTTCAAAATTTTATTAGTCGGAGGGACGAAAAAGTGAAATTTGCAATGGCTCTGCCGGAGGTCCGTCAGATCTAGGCAAAGCGAGCAACATCGACAAATCAAAAGGTGAGAGCAAACACCGCCGCGGTGAGATGTCCTGACCAACTATGAACGTAATTAAGATGAAAGAATTACGCTAATCTTTAATTAATAGAACAAATACACCATTAAGTACATATCAAGTGCAACAATGTTGGATACACATTAGGTGTACATGTCTCTAATTAAGAGTTCGTGTATCTGTGTTAAGATTATATGTATCTATGAGAAAAAAGAATGAAGAATTTTGAATTTTTTTACTTTTGTTCTTGATTTAATGATATGACAAATATTGATCTACTGTCGTGATTTGTTCCTAAATTCGTGTGTTTCAGTTACATTTCATATTTAGAACACATAATTATATGTATATGCATACTATGTATCCAAGATACATGTTTTAAATATAATGTATGAAATTGACACTTGATACATCAAATTAATACTAGATACATACAAAAGATACATGAAATTAAAATTAGATCATATAAATAGATACATGAAATTAATATTAGATCATATAAATAGATACATGAAATTAATACTAGACATATATAACAAATACATGAAATTAATACTAGATACTTCTATGATACATATGAATGTACTTGTATGATACTTATGTATCTAAGTATTTGGTTTGTTGTATACATCATATATTTATAATAGATACATTAAATTAATGAATTTATTATTTTAAGAGTAATAAAATGAAATTAATCAAATCACATGATCAAGATATACATATTTTTGTCTTTTCTTAATAATATTAATGAATTTATTATTTCAAATAATAATAAAATGAAATTAATTAAATATAGATACTTCCTTGATTTCCGCCTTATATTAAGGGATTTGATTAATTTAAATTTTCAAAATTAATTGTCTATTCGGTAGATACATGTATCTCGCAGATTCAAACTCATGTATCCTAAGCATGAAATATGGTAGATGAAGTAATATTTGAAACTATCGGGAATGTTAGTAATTAGGACCTAAACTAGTGAGATTTATGTAGTTTGCCCATATATATATAAGAGAAAAATATAAGAGAATGAGAAAATTATAACTCAATCTTTTTTCATTTAAGCCATTGATTTTAATTATTGTTCATGTAAGATATAAACTAGATTTGATAAACTCAGGTTGTCTTGATCATAAGGCTATTAAAGCAATCGCTTAGTATATATATATATATATAACTAAAAAAAAATTATTTTTATGAATTTTAGCTTTAGGCGCCCAAACTTGTTGAGATGACCCTGGATAAATTGTTCAATTTACCTCCTTTATGTTCTTGATATCCCAATTTTAATACCACGTTTCTTGAATTATGACCTTTTATAGGCTCATATGATATTTTGGAATTTGTTGGTATATGTTGGATTAGATTTTGCGCCTAACTTACACCTTAAAAGGCAAAAGTTAATTCAACGGAAGAACCAGAGAAAGATTGTCTAAGTCTTATAAAAAATTCAGGATTCTATTCTTTCATCGATGGGGAACGTTCCATTCATCACCCCCTCTCATATTCGAATATGAATATTCTTTATTCGGAATTTTACTATCTAGTTTGACACGTGTACATTCATGAACCAGGGGGCATTATTTGATTTTTGAGTGAACATGGTGCAAAAGAGGTTTTAAGCTTTGATGAAAAACAATCTCAATTTTTTTTTATACATGAACAAATAAATTTGAATTCTTTTTATATTTAACCTCCCTAAAACTAAAATGACAAAGAAGCTTAATTAATTTTTGTTTCCTATTTTATAGTTTGCCATACTCTTCGTAAATAATAAATTTTCACTTTTTCGACATCAAATTAACCATTTTGGTAACTAGTAAAAAAAAAAAAAACGGACACAATTTGTGAATCAGGAAATTAATTAATACTGATATTTAATATGGAATTCTTCTACTATACGTACATATCATATTTGATGCCCGATAACGTATACTATAGTTTTATTGCAAGCGATATGAAAAATAAAATTACATAAATGAATCGATCTCTAGAGGTCGATATTATTACATATTACAAATAAAGCAAAACTCAAGAATTCCAATCCCTCAACTCCTAACCATCAATCTTGATTCTTTATTTGATTAAGACTCAATCAAACTTCTGGCAAAAGATGGCAAAATAAAAGCTGCTTTATGAATCTGGAAAGAAAAAAATGTTAATTATAAAATTGTATGAGAAGATATAATAATAATTAATAATAAAAGGAAATTAAAAGAATAAATAGTGAGATATAAAATTTATTACATCAGTGTTGTAGAACTTGAGAGGTTCTAATTTTGACTTGACATGGGTTGTATCTTTGTCAATTGGATTCACTGGATTCTTAAAGTCAACTTCTGGTCCCTCAGTAGAGCAAAGCATGTAACCAATTACACCACTATAAAAATAAAAATACAAGAAATATTAGATCTATGTACAATTAAATATCTTTATATCAGCATCGCTTGTTTGAATATCTTTTAATTTAGAGTTGCTATAGCGACGCGTTATTATAGAAAATATGTTTACCCCGTCTAAATTTTTTTTATGTAGTTTGATTGACACAGTGTTTAAAAAATATGATAAGACTTTGAAATGCTTCAAAACTATCCTTAAAAAAGTAACACCTTGAACCTTTTTTTTGTCAAATAAGTGGAATCCTACAGGGTAAAACATTGATACTTGATAGTGTCGTTAAATATTTGTCAAATATAATAAAGAAATATATCACTCTTTTTTGTACTGACTAATACTCCCTCCGTCCCATATTAGATGAGCATCTTACTAAAAATAATTGCCTCATACTCTCTCCGTTCATTTTTACTTGTCACTGTTGACTTGACGCACCCATTAAAAAAATAATTATTGATATAAGTATTTTACCAAATCATCCCTATTAAATGAATGGCGGTTAATTAGTCTTGAAAAATGATTTGAAAAATTAATATTTAATGCTAAGGGTAAAACATGAATTATTATTTTTTGTCTTTTCTTGAAATGTCAAAAAAGACAAGTAAAAATGAAAACTTATTTTAGGAATAAGTGACAAGTAATAGTGGATGGAGTGAGTATTATTTAATCACTTACTAAATCAAGATAAAATTAATTAAATTTTTCATATTTCATCCCTACAATTAATATGACATTTTATATGTGAACAATTCCCAACACTAACTTATTTTTGTAGACATTGACATAAACAAAAGATAAAATAGTAAAGTTAATCAATCTATCACCGTTTTGTAAAATAGAAAGTGTCCATTTAATATGGAATTGATGGAGTAAAAAGAAAAGTATGACACATAAATTTTAATAAATATAGTGGTAAACATAACCTGAAAGTCAATTTTGAAAGAATAGCAGACTGTTACAATAAAATTAAGATTGTTATAGAAAAATCTGACGTTAGATAAACGTAACAAGATAAAGAGAAAGAAAATACATACGTTGGATATGTTGGAACAGTAGTCCAAGCATAGTTAACAGAACCTTTAAAGACTTGTCGACAATTAGCAATAATTTGTTTAATAATATGCATATGAAGCCATATACTTTCAGCTTGTGTGCATACAACTCCTCCTTGCCTAAGAGCTTTGGCTACTGCCTCAAAAAATGGCCTCTCAAATAAATCTTTTGCTGGACCTGAAAATATGATTTTGAAACAAAACATGAAAATATCGATAAGTTAATGATCAAAAATACATTTAAATTCGTAACTGATAACTTAACTACTCATTGTTTGATTTATCTACTTAAATTGGTCGATATCTATATGTAATTATAATTTAGATGATCTAATATAAATATTTTTTTACATCATTAGTATATAAAAGTTAAAATCATTTTATAACCAGATTATTAACCTTGTTATGGTTTAAAATCATTTTATAACCAGATTATTAACCTTGTTATGGTTTATTTAACATTAATTAATTATGTTTGTATTAAATAAATAAAATAAAGTACCAATAGGATCAGAAGAATCCACTATAATAGCATCATAATACCCTGCTTGTGCAGCCATTACAAATGCAGCTCCTGAAAAATAAAATCGAACCAAGAATAAATAAATTAACCAAAAAAATAAAACAAATGAAAATAAAGTAATACTAAATTATACTGCCTCCTCTATTTCAATTTATTTTGTCCTACTTTCTTTTTAGTCATTTTCATAAAAAAAAAAAAAAAGAAATGTTCATTTCCTTTTTTCACAACTCTTTAATTTTAAATTTCATATGACATAAAATCAAAAAATATTTTGATATATTTATCATATCTTTAATCGAATACCACAAATTTCAAATTTTTTTTTTTACTTTCTTGAGTTTTGTGTCAAATCAAAAAGGAGAAACTACCTAATTACACAAATATTCTTACCACATTACTAATTTTCTTTATAATGAAATAATTACATTTTAGAAGACTAATTAATAATTTCATACTAAATTTCAAGTCAGATACACCTAGATACATTGTAATAGGAAGAGAGATGACCGAAAACCCGAGGGAGGCCGGCGGGATTTGTCTATATATGTATTTGAGATACATGTGAATCACAGCAGGTACACACTAGATATATGTATCTGGTGTGATTTATATGTATCTCTCAAATACATAGGAGAGTAACAAGCGAGATGGGAGGGAGGCGAGCAAGATTTGTTTGTGTATCACAGATATATGCAAATCTACTTTGATACAATGTATCTAGAGTAAATTATACCTAATTTTGATACTATGTATCTCGAGATACATATATCTGGACGTATTTGAAAACACTAAATTCTGGTAAAATTCATAATATTGCAAAGTAGCATATATCTAAGCAATTATTTTCTAAATTAATGAAATTTTATATATTATCCTATTAAAAAAGTAAAACAATCAAATTGAAATGACGAGAGTAATAATACACATACCTTCGCCGAGAACCAGAGTTACACGAGGATCATTAAAATTAGCCGCAAGGTAGGGGAAAAATTTTCTAGACACCTGTATAAAAAAAAAAATATACATTTTATTTTCCTTTCAAAAATGTTTTTTTTCAAGTATAAAAAAATAATCACAAAGAGTAAGGTTTTGTATTTTTTATTTTTTTTAATTACATCGACCACCACGTCATCAATCTCAACAATATCTATTTTTTCTATGGTAGAATAACGAAGAACTTCGAATAATGTAAAACCAATTCCTCCGCCGATGATCAACACCTATTAAATGGAATAAAACAATATAAATATCACTTTAAAAAAAATGTATAATAATTAATAATAAATTTAAAATATATTAAGATAAATAAATTAAAACGAATCGAGTAAATAAAAACCTTCTTGGGACTTGGAATTGAACCAAGTGGTAGATGAACAATCATTTCAGTATATGGAAATCCACCATTTTCTGTGTGTTGAATTGCTCCATCCAATGTAAGAACCTTACCATAAGTTGCTGACTGTACACATATTGCAATATAAATATAAATAAAAGTAATTTAATTTACAAATACTTTATGTTACAACTTACATATATGACTCAAATATATTTAAATATTTATAACATAAGGTTGAGTATTTATATATTACCTCAAAGAGCATGACATCTTGATAATCAGACTTCCCTTGAAATAACAACTTCTCAATTTTTACTGAGAATGCTTCACCTACAAGATTTGATAATTTCTGTAAATTAGAATAATATAATACGTGTTACACTATTAAAATAAAATAAAAATTACATCGCGAATTAGTGGGAAAATTGTGTTAAAAAATATAAATTTATTTTACACTTTTCTCATCGAACCAGTTTGCTGGAGAAATGCATGTTGAAAAGCAAATTCTCATTGAAATAGTGAGAGGCTTCCTAATTATTTCATATGAAAACATTATTGTTTTTTTTCTTTTTTCTCTTTGATTCAATCAAAAATATCTATAGTAAGTAACAGGGAAAAGGGTCTGAAAAATACTTCAACTTTGGCCGAAATTGCTGTTACGATACCAAACTTTATGGAGGACCTTTTACTCCTGCACTATTTAATAGTGTATTTAAAAGGTATATATGTGCCCACGTGGACACGTTATTATTTATAATTATGCAATATTTATAATGTCCACGTGGGCATTATATATACCCTTAAAATACACTATTAAATAGTGTAGGGGGGTAAAAGGTCATTTCCAAAGTTTGGTATCGCTACTGCAATTTCAATCAAAGTTCAAATATATTTCAGACCCTTTTCCAAATAGCCACTAAACAGTTTTTTAGTAGGAAAATTCATAGTGATTTTTTTAGTAATGTTACTATTAGAGCACTACTTAAATTTCGAACTAGATTCATTCATACCAAACACACTCTTAGTTTTTTAATACCCACTGATCCGCACACCCCATCTCACTCCTCATTAATATTGTTCTGCTTGAAATGTGATAATAATTTTTTGGTTACTTATCCGTCACTAAAAATTAAGTAAGAAACTTATATGTTTAAAATTTCAAATAAATATTTTTTTTCATACCAAATACGCCCTTAATTTTTTAATTAATACCAACCTGGCCATAACGCGCTAAACTCTGAAAACCAACCAGGCTTAATAGAGTTGGAGTTTCCCAATAATAGCTTATTGCCATTGTCATGAGTTGTTCCGCCGTTTCGGTGATCGGACTTGCCATTATTGTGGTGGCCGTTGATGGTGATTGTGATGGCAGGGCCATTTGTGTGAGTAGATATAACTTCCATACTAATTGGAGAACAGAAAGTAAGTAATATTATTGTTTGGGAGAAAGTAAATATTGTTGTATACTCCCTCAAGGTTTCGATGTATTTATAGCAAGTGTTTTGGACATGAACGAATGGAGATAATATATATATTAATACAACGTGATTACATTGAATCAAGGCAGAGGGATTTTTTGGATTTAAAATATATAATGTTGTCTGAGTTCAGATATTTATATAAAAAGATAAAAATTAAATGATGTTACAAGAGGCTAGCATGATATTTTCTCCGAACATTTTTATTTGTTCAATTTAAAAAGTCTAGGATAGTTATTTTAGTAGGGAGTATTTTACCTCATCAATTACTAAGTGGAAACATTCAGGTTCCAAAGAAAAATGGCATCCCCTATGTAAAGTAAGGAAAAACAATTCAAAATTATCTTAACCTTACCACCTGACTCTGATCTGAGACCCAACTTTTCACCCCGACCCGAGACTTGACTCTCAACCCTAATTTGGGACCCCACCCTGACTAAAGAGACCCACTCCTAACCCTGACCTAGGAGTAAACTCCCAGACCCAGCTCCCAATCCCAACTCGAGACCCAATACTAAATTGGGACCCAACTTTCAACCTCAATTTTGGACAAAAATCCCAGCCCTGAGACTCACCTCTTGACCTTGACCCTAAATCGAATTCCTAGGCCTGACCCGCACTTGAATTATAATGTTGACCCAAGATTTAGTTTCCCCAACCCCAACACACGACCCGACTCTCGACCCCGTCTAGGGACTCAACTCCTAACCCAAACCCGACTTCGATCCCCACGCGACACCGAACCCGACCCTAAATCAGGACCAAACTCTCAACCTTGATCTTGACTCGAGACTTGACTTTTGACCTAGACCTAGGACATGTCCTTGACCTACTCCCAACCCCAACCTAGGATACAACACATATACTAACTTGGGACCTGATTTCCCACCCCAACACTAATTTGAGACCCGACTCCCGATCTTAATCTTAACCAGAGACCTAACTCTTGACCTAGACTCGAGACCCAACCTTGATCTTAACCGCTCGACGTGAATCCTAACCCTGACCTCGACCTTGACCTAGGATTTGTCTCCTAGTCCAAACTTGAAACCCCACCTGACCCCGCCATTACTAAGGATGCCCAACTCTTGATCCTAATCCCAACCCGAAATCTGAATTTCGACCCTAATCTTGATCTAGGAACTGACTCCCGACCTATACCTAGGAACAGGGGCAGACCTACATATTAGGTTGTGGGTGCTCGAACACCCATTGACCCGTAAAGTGTATATAGATATACATAAATATCAAGAAAATGGATATAGTGAGCTAGTTTGGGGTGGGCATGGTATGATATATACCGAATTACCATACCATACCGATATTTTAATATCATGATTTTGGTATTATGGTATTTGGTTTGGTATATGGTATACATTTTATTTTTTTTGGTATTCAGTACGGTATTTGGTATTTAGAAATAATATACTGAAATACCAAATACCATACTGAAGTATATAGTTTCATAAATAATATATACTAACAAATATGCAACCTAATATTAGTATAAACTAATTGTTGAAACTTTGGCTACTTTATTCTGATTGAAATGTATTTAATTGTAATTGATTAACAACATGAGTTGTTTGTACTTTATTTTGCATATAGATTTCTACATGTGTAATGTGCTAGTATGATACAATTGAAACCATTTTTTAATTGTCGAAATCATAATACTCTAATATACCATATATATTAGTTGAAGTTAAAAAATATTATGGTTACTGATTTACCATATACCAAAATCGAACTTCAATATATTGAACCATACATAATTAAATTGGTATATATGATCATAGTATAATGTTTTAAAAACTGAAATTACGATATTGAAACTTCCAAATATCGTACCGTACCATACCATGCCCACTCTTAGAGCTAGTGACCACCCACAACATATCAGTTTGTTGTGGTGCGTTGGTTAAGAGTGGATCACTACATCAAAAATGATCTTTAGCGACAATCAATTAACGGCAATAACTTAATTGGCACTAAAAAAGGTATTTTTAGTGGCATTTAGCACTCTTTGTAAATGTCCCTAAAGCCTATAGCGACACTGGATCCAATGACAATTAACTAATGCCGGTATAGGCTTTATATCACTCTTTGTTAATGTGTATATTTATTGCCGCTAAAGGTTATTTTTGTTGTAGTGGGTGTTGAAGGCCAATAGTTTCAGCGGGCTCGAATCCCCCTTACAGCAAAGGTTGTTTTCTTAAGCACCCACTATCACAAAATTTTGGATCTGCTGACCTAGGAACATGACCCAAGCCGACCCCAACTCAAGTCAAGGTTGGGTCATGCTTAGGTTTGGAACTCTGATCAAGTTTTAAAATATGAATCAATTCCCAAATTGGGATCGAGGCTAGGGTTATGTCTCAGGTCAAGTCACGTTTCGTGTTTGGGTGGGGATAGAGATTTGAGTACATGTTAAGTGTTAAAGGGTGGGGTCTGGTGTCATAGCATGTGTCTAAATTATATCGAAATGCTTTGAGATGATATCTTCTTTTACTAATCAAAACACTAATAAATTATAAATAAAATAAATACTTATTTGTTTTATAACAAGGGTGCCGCTCCCCCATTTTTCTTGCCATAAGTGGACAAAGAGAGGTGGTGTAATTAATCATGCAAAAATTATTGTTATCTTTCTTAGTATGGACTATGGACCTTATATTCTGAGTATATTTTAAGGGAAATTAAGCAAATGCCTTATAAAAAGAAAATAATTACAAGTATATATCTTTTTATATTTATATTCCATTAAATAATTGTACTATATACCCAACTAATTTCGCTTAATTGATACTAAATCAATATCATATATCGTATTGGTATCATTAAGATTGATAATTTCGCTTATTTGATACTAAATCACTATATATATATATATATATATATATATATATATATATATATATATATATTGTATTGATATCATTGTTTCTTGTTCAGAAATTACTCATTAGTCAATAATACTATAAGAGTGTGTGTGTATATATATATATATATATATATATATATATCCTGATTTAGTATCAGTTAAGCGAAATTATCAGCCTTAATTATATCAATACAATATATGATACTGATTTAGTATCAGTTAAGCGAAAGTTATCAGCCTTAATGAATGGGGGGTATGTTTTGTAATTATTTATGAGAGAACGGATATTTCAAAAATTATTTTGAGCTTAGGTATGAATTTGTTATTATTTTAGGTTTTATAGTCCATTTATTTAGTTTTCAATATTTAATGGAAAATGGGCCAAGATTACTTTCTATTTTTGATATTAATAAATGTATGTAATCTTTGTCTCCTATTTAAAATATAATTTAATTAATCTAATCTAATGATTCAAAGATTAGATTTAATTAATTAATGTTATTAATAATAAGAAAGAAAAAGCAGCTAACATAAATATAATATAATATAATATAAATTTTTTTCGTTTGTTAGCTTCCTCCAGTGTAAACTGTAGACTGTCCCCTCATTATTGTTCTGAAATCTCAAGATTTCAAATATGCCAAATATACATGCATATACTTTATTATTAAGTGGACAGAATGACATACTATATAATTAATACTTATATTATTTTTATTATCTATGTCTGCTAGCTCAAACTCGTGCCACAATCTAAATTTGGTGAGTCGTGACTGAAAGTCAAGAGGGGGGTGAATTAAAACTTCCTTCAGTCGACTTTCTGTAATGGTCAGTCGACTCACCTGCACGTAGTAGAATAGATAAATAGTAATAGTATTTTACAGTAAGTAAATAACACAATTTTTGTACTGGTTCGGAACATCGATGTGGTGCCTACGTCCAATCTCCTTGGGTTTCAAGGGTTTCCTTTAGAGCTTTGAAGTGAACTTCGGATGTACATGGTTTATGTGATTTGATCCTGTCTGATATGCAAATCAGATGTTCTACCTTGACACTTCCTCTACTTGTAAACCTACACTTAGAATCTTTCTTTCTCTTTTCTTTTCAATTGTTCTCAGTCAAGTGATTACAAAACTTTATGAAAGATAAAAGAAGATTGCACTATAAGCTCAAGTGAAGTTGCGCACTTCACAACTATGACTAAGAAGGGTTTATATAGATGTGGATGGTTCCTGCTCTGTTTCGAAAACCCAAGGGAGTTGTAAATCAAGGATCCTTAAGATGATTCCTTGATTTATTTTAATTGATTTGCTTAATCATGTCCATATCATACATGTGCATGATTAAATCAATTCCTTTCTTTGTTAGATGATCTCCTTGAATCTTGACTGATCTTCAATCTTGAATCTTGGCTAATCTTCAATCTTGAATCAGATTTATTTTAATTGATTTGTTGAATCATGTCCATATCAGATATGTGCATGGTTAAATCAATTCCTTCCTTTGTTAGATGATTTCCTTGAATCTTGACTGATCTTCAATCTTGAATCTTAGTTGATATTCAATCCCTTCCATGAATCTTGGCTGATTGATTTACAAAATATCCTCTTTTCTTCTTCAACTGTTTGTACTGCTTGACTTGAGATCTCCTGCCTTCCATGCGTTGCTTCATGAATCCTGACTAGGATTCTGGTTGTCTTGAGCTTCTTCTTCTGTGTTGTTTTCCATAGTGTCTTCATCATTTCCAGGCTGCTCAATTTATTCCTTGTTAATTCCTGCGAGTTGTCATTATTCAGAATATAACAGGTTAACAATCTCCCTTTTTTGATAATGACAACTAAAACTAATGCGAGTTTAATTTGACTTCCTTGTTCGATGTATCTTGGACTAACGGACACTTGTATGCTCCCCTTTCCTGTGTGCTCCCCTTTCTGTATGTTGTGTATACATTTTCTCCTCCTTTGACATAATCAAAAAGGAAAACAAAAAAACAACCAGGATAGGCAAAAACAAATATACTCCCTTAACGATCACCAATAAAATACTTCAGAGTGTTTAGCACATTTCTCATGACGAAGGTTTCCAACATCGGTGCTAGAGTCCTTGTGCAGTTGTAGCACCCTTCCAAGGGTATCCTGTAAAACTAATTAATAGGAATAATAATACCAAGACATACTCGAAGGAAACAAAAATTTTCCTCAAGCAAAGGTTTTGTAAAAATATCAGCTAACTGATAGAATCAACAAATTCAAGCACGAAATCACCATTTTCAACATGATCACGAATAAAATGATGGTTGATGTCTATATGTTTAGCCCTGGAATAATGTACAGTATATTTATATAGACTAATAGCAATAGTATTATCACAAAAAATAGGTACTCCCTCGAAAGATAGACCATAGTCTAAAAGTTGATGCATCATCCAAAGTAGTTAAGTGCCACAACTTCCGACTGCCAGATATTCAGACTCAGTGGTTTAGAGGGCAACAGAGGTCTGATTTTTACTATGCCAGGAGATGAGGGATTCTCCCAAAAATTGGCATGTTCCACTGTTGCTTTTTCTGTCATTTATATCACCTACAAAGTCAGCATCTGAATATCCAATTAAATCAAAATTCTCAAAAAAAGGATACCATAACCCCATGTCAGAGGTTCCAATGAGATATCGAATAATTCCTTTGGAGTGGATTGAAATCGTGCACATTTGCAAACACTGAATATGATGTCTGGTAGACTAAAAGAGAACCAATCATTCCTCGATAAATTTTTCGTCAACTGCTTTGCATGTTGTATCAAATTCTAGACAAGTAGAGGGACTCATGGGAGTTCCAAAGGCTTTGCCTTTTTCCATTCCAAATTTTTTTATCATCTCTTTTGCATACTTACCTTGATTTATAAAGATTCATTTATCTGACTGCTTAATTTGAAGACCGAGAAAGAATGAGAGCTCGCCCATGAGACTCATTTCAAATTCGCCTTTGATGAGGTTAGCAAAATTCTCACAAAGAGAAAGATTAGAGCTTCCAAAAATAATACCATCAACATAAAGTTGAACAATAAGAATGCAAGAATCAAATTCTTTTGTAAACACGGTAGTATCAATTTTCCTCTTTAAAAATCATTTTTAATAAGAAAGGTGCTCAGTCTTTCATACCAAGCTTTTGGAGCTTGTTTTAGACCATAGAGAGCTTTCGATAATTTAAAAACATAATTCGGGCAAGAAGGATTTTCAAAACCGGGAGGTTGTTTAACAAAAACTTCTTCTTTAATAAAACCGTTTAAAAATGTGTTTTTAACATCCATTTCAAAAAGTTTGAAATGATTGAAAGAGGCAAAGGCTAGAAGAATTCGAATAGATTCTAACCTTGCTACCGGAGGAAAAGTTTCATCATAGTCAACTCCTTCTTGCTGAGAGTAACCTTGAGCTACTAATTTGGCTTTATTTCGGACAACATATCAGTCTTCGTCCAATTTGTTTCGAAATACCCACCTGGTTCCAATTACTGAACAATTCTTAGATCTTTCAGTAAGAGTCCACACTTTATTCTTTTCGAATTGATCAAGTTCTTCTTTCATAGCCTGTATCCATGACTCGTCTTCCATTACTTCATTAATTCGCTTGGGTTCCATTTGGGATATAAGAGCCAATGAAGCTTGTTTTTTGAATGAAGATCTTGTCTGAATTTTGTCATCTGGTTTTCCCAGAATAAAGTTTTCAGGATAGCTGGTATTGTGTCTCCATTCCCTAGGAATGTTGACTTTGTCGGTTGGAGTAGTCGACTCCTCTGCTACGGTAGTTGGCTCGTCGGGAGTGGAGCCTTTTGAATTATCTTCTGTTTGTTTGAATGAAGCAAGTTCATCTTTTCTAGCTTCAGTTTCCTGTACTCATGGATTAGTGTCATCAAATACCACGTGCACAGATTCTTCAACACTTAAAGTTCTTTTATTGAATACACGAAATGCCCTGCTAACAGGTGCATAGCCCAGAAAAATACCTCCGTCACTTCTTGGGTCGAATTTACCAAGATTATTCTTACCATTATTGTGGATGAAACATTTGCATCCAAAGGGATAAATATAGCTGATGTTTGGTTTCTTTCCTCTCCAAAGTTCATAGGGAGTCTTCTTTAGTATAGGCCTGATGAGACACCTGTTAAGAATATGACAAGCAGTACTTACTGCTTCTACCCTAAAATGGTCAGGAAGACTTCGATCAAGGATCATTGTTCTTGTTGTATCTTGCAATGAATGATTTTTTCCTTTCTACTACTCCATTTTGTTGAGGTGATCTAGGTGAAGAGAAATTTCGAGTGAAACCATTTTGAGCACAGAATTTTTCAAAGGCCTTATTCTCGAATTCACCACCATGATCACTATGAATAGTTGTAATGAAGTAACCAGTTTCTCTTTGAACTTTTCTTTAGAATACTTCAAAGTTAGCAAAAGCTTCAATTTTATGAGTAAGAAAAATTACCCATGTAAACCTTGAGAAGTCATCGACAATTACAAAAGCATATCGTTTATCTCCAATGCTAGAAGTTCGAGTAGGGCCAAACAGATCCATGTGAAGGAGCTGAAGGGGTTTAGATGTACTTACAATATTTTTTCCTTTAAAGGATGAGCGAGTCTGCTTACCCATTTGACATGCGTCACAAATATGATTTTTCTCAAACTTTAGTTTTGGTAGTCCAATAACCAGTTCAAGTCTGGAAAGCTTTTCGAGAGCATGCATACTTGTGTGTCCAAGCTTTCGATGCCATAGCCAAGGATCACTTGAAACTGCAGTAAGACAAGTAAGAGATGGAAAATTGACATTATTTAAAACATATAATATTATTAACTCGATCTCCGATGAGAGTTAGTTTTTTCTTATGATGTTTGATGATGCAGCTAGTTGTATTGGAAGTGACTTGAAATCCAGCATCGCATAGTTGACTAATGCTGAGAAGGTTATGTTTGAGTCCCTCAACCAGATACACTGCAACTAGATCGCATGACGAGCTGAGAGTAACAGTACCAACTCCGGTTACTTCCCTTTTAGCATTGTCTCCAAATCTAACACATCCTCCATCAATTCTTTTTACATTTTTGAAGTTTTCTTTCTTTCCGCACATATGTCTGGAGCATCCACTGTCGTCTCGGTTCTGTTTTTTGTCTTGGAGTGAAGAAAGGAAGAAAGGGAGGAATTGTTTGGGTTTTGGATCTGGTGGTAGTTGCCTATTTAGTGGTGGTTGTTTGTGTTTTCAATGTTTGGCTGAAGGAGAAGCTAATGGTGGTTTTTATTTTCTGATGGTGAAACTCACTGGAAAATGAGAGATAAAAAAATGTGAGGAAGATGAGCTAGGGTGGCGGCTATGAGAGCATATACGAGGAGAGAAAGATTACGGTTATTCTCTTTAGAAAAAGTTCCTCCTAACCTAAAATATTTTCCACCCCCTTTATTTTTTTACCTAATCAAAACTTATATAGAAAATAATTTTACAATGGGATCAAATTGTGGGCTTGAGATTATGACCCAAAATTGTTGGTTAAATAAAATATATGTGTATATAATTATTATCCTAATTTAATAGTATTTGTAAACTGTGCTAAAAACACCAAAATTGATATTAATAAAAGTAATGAATAAAATAAATATTAAAAAATGTAATAAACGTAACCAATGACGTGTAAAATAATGCAATTTAACAGAAATAATGAGTTAATCAAAATGAACAAATATTTGAACATATTCAACCGGTTGTGACAAAAAATAACGTAATTAAAATTAATTGATGAAAAATCTAAAATTTTGATAAAAAAGGATAAATATCGATAAAATTATTTAAAATTATATTTAAAAAAATATTTTGAACTAAATAAATAGAACTTGAAACTTATGAATTTTAAAAATGTTAGGCCAAAATTGGGTGTCAACAGTTGTCCCTTTCGTTGGATATGATTGATGAAAGAAATCATGGACAAAGAAAATTGACAAACCCGATTTTGGCCGAACAGATGACCTTCATATAAAGTGTGGTTGAGAATGTGATGGAAGTCGATCCTGGACTTGCCTCCAAAAGGTTCCACGCTGTGTTGCATCCTTGTTGAAGAATTCTGCACCTATGGGTTAATTGAGAATGCATCCTCTTGAATGTTCTCAAAAAAACAAACATAAATCTCATTAGTAGAGACAAAATTAAAGAAAAAAAAGTAGCATCTCTTACGATACGATGAATGAAGATGATACATCGATTGGATATAAATACATGTCCATCGGTAGAATGAATGAGATAATCCATCGATAGAATATAAATTCATGTCCATCGGCGGGATGAATGAGGATAATCCATTAGTAGGATCTGAATGTATGTCCATCGGTAGGATGAATGAAGATGATCCATCGGTAGGATCTGAATGTATATCTTTCAACACCAGCCTCTTCCGACTTCAACGTGGACTAGCTAGGGTGTACATCTTTCACCTCCGAATAGATGCGACTTAAATGTAAATATCTTTCGACGCAAGTCTCCTTCTACTTGAACGCGGAATAGATAGGGTGCACATCATTTACCTCTGAATTGATGCGACTTAAATGTAAATATCTTTCAATGCAAGTATCTTTCGACTTGAACGCGGAATAGATAGGGTGCACATCCTTTACCTCAGAATAGATGCGACTTAAATGCAAATATCTTTCAACGCAAGTCTCCTCCAATTTGAACGTAAAATAGATAGGGTGCAAATCCTTCACCTCCGAATAGATGCTACTTAAATGCAAATATCTTTCACCGCAAGTCTCCTCCGACTTGAACGCGGAATAGATAGGGTGCACATCCTTCACCTCTGAATAGTGCGGCTTAAATGCAAATATCTTTTGACGCAAGTTTCCTCTGACTTGAACATGGAATAGATATGGGGCACATCCTTCACCTCCGAATAGATGCGACTTAAATGCAAATATCTTTCAACGCAAGTTTCCTCTTACTTGAACGTGAAATAGATATAGTGCATATCCTTCACCTCCGAATAGATGCGACTTAATGAAATGACTTTCTCGGCGAATGAAAATGCATTGTCCCTCTTGGTAAATGAAAATTTTAATGACCCTCTCAGGAAATAAAAAATGCAATAGCCCTCTTGGCAAATAAAAAATTCAATGATGAATGAATAGATGATTGTCCACTGTAAGGAGGTGGATGGCTCAATAATTGTCCAACATTAACGAGGTAGATGGCTCGATGATTGTCCAACTGTAATGAAGTGGATGGCTTGATGGTTGTCCAACTGTAACGAAGTGGATGACTCAATGATTGTCCACTGTAATGAGGTGGATGGCTCGATGATTGATTGTGCATTGTAACGAGATGGATGACTCAATGGTTGTCTTAAAAGTGTCATCCTCTCAATGCTTTCACATGATCCTGTACTTGAAAATGAACGATTAGTAGACACAATGTCGCCTTAGCTAGCGACTTAGTCAAGAAACATTGAGAAAAGATTATTTCAAAGTGAATATGTACAAAATGACTGATCACTTTGATACATGTAAGCAACCATCATTTTGCTCTTGACCCCTTTGTGTTTGTTGTGACTCATGTCTTATTGGGGGATTTGTACGAGGAGTTGTTGGCTCGTCATGACAATGCTGGAGATTTGCAAGTTGACTTTGAACTTCAAGCGATGATGGATCATTTGAAGTTGACTTCAAACTGTACTTGTTGGATTTTTAAGGTCTTCCTAAAAAATTCTATCCTTGTTAGAATTTTTGGCAAATCTCAAAATGATCTTCAATCTTGACTTGATGGAGATATCACCTTTATTGTGAATTTTTGAGATATTCTCAAAAATTCTGTCCCAGTTTTTATTACAAAGAGAAAGAAAATCACACTGGGTACATGACCGAGCCGTTATGGCACCTACATATCCTGTTGAGCCAGGAATCAAGTCAAATTTAGTTCCAATCCTATAGATGATGAATACTGCAAAGAATCTGAGATAAGGTTATCAGTAGAAAATGTACAGTATGAACATGATGAAATATGAAAATGATATTCCTTGTGATATTCAAAACATAAAGACAAAAGATGTGTCACATTATTGGAAAGAATGACCTAATGAAGTGAAATAAACGTCTCACACTGATGAGATTTGCCTAATGTCACATTTTACAGTGAACAAACCAAAAGGAAATGCAATTTTTTTTTAAAAGGAAAGAATCTAAAAAAATATGTTTTGCAAAACATTAAAGGTGGGTGCTTGCTCACCTCTTTTTTTTTCATCCAATAAAGCGATTGTCAAGTCTTGACTACAATTGGTACCAGGAGTTAGGATCACATGTAAATTTCTCTTTTCTTTCTTTTTTCTTCTTTTCTAACTAAGATTGAATTCAAGGTAATTCCTACAGCTTCAAGTGGTACCTCAAACATACTTAAGTATCAACAACATTTGTTCATCTTGCTTTAAACAAAGGTTTTGAATTGTACCAATCCTCATGTTTCAAGTGTCTTCACAACAAGAAAAGTCATATTTGACACATATTTGAAGTGTTTGATTTGATGACATTTTTCAAAGTGCACTCACACTCACAAGAATGTTCAATGCATACAACTGTGATATCATATGCTTGGCCCTTATGTAAATCTCCACTAATGTGAGAACATTTGGAATGAGATCATGTAGAGCTTGTCATTGGCTTGTAACATAGGCTTAGGGCCGGGTAGGATATTTATTTGGAATAAGAGTGACTTAATTTCTCCTTAAGCGTCACAGTGATTTTGTGCGTCTAATGATTGATACACTTTTGACGTCTGATCCTTTTTGGTGTCTCCCCTTTTTCCGACTTCTTCTAAATCCTTATTCGTCAGAGCTTTTCGTTTTTTCACCCCTTTGTTTTGAATTTTCTCCTCTTTAGTTGGAGTATTTTCCTTCTTGTTTTTCGTTGACCTTGTAAGGGTGTTTCATGTTTCTTTATTTCTTTCAACCTCTTCTTTTTTCTGTAGAAGTCGTTTTTGCTTCGTTGACTTTGGAGACTTTATATCTTTTGCCTTTGACAACTTCAAATTTGGAGCATCTCTTATAATTTGCACATCTTTGATACACTCAAGAAGGTTGGGCCAAGAGAGAGATAGTGCATGTAAGCATTGAGAAGGAGAATGGCTAAGATGTGGTTGTCCAAAGAAAAGGCTTCAGGCTCAAAGTGGTGAAAATTAGGGATTAATATCATTTGGTAGGCTTTGAAAAGCACAATCGGATCAAAAAAGGCCTACAATCTTTCCCAAACCAAACATTACTCAGGATTTCACCTCGAAAAACATTTAGTCCAAGTTCTAGATCAACAGTGCAATGCAATTGAATTTTGATCTAAAGCTCTCCACACCATGCACATGAAACCATGAGGTTGGTTTTATTCTTATCTTGAATGCCCGCAAGAGAATTTTCAAGCATCGCAAAAGTACAAATGAGAGGGACCAAAAAAGTCTATAGTTTACCACAAAGTCAGCCATCTCCATAATATCACATATTTTTACATGCTCCAAACTGCATTGGTCTCATTTGAGTTGAAGGCATGACTCTTTTATATATACACAATGTTTTTTTCTTTGAAAGAATGAATAAATACCGAACCCAAGAAGGGTTGCCTACGTATCTCATCAAGATGAGAATCAAGTGTGTGTAGTTCATGCATATATGTCTTTGAAATATGCACAAACTATTTGATTATTTTTTTTTGAATTTGAAAGAATCAATATCGAACCCAAGGAGGCTGCCTACGTATCTCATTGAGATAAAAATCAGGTTCGCGTAGTTCGTTCATATATGCTTTTGAAAATATGCACAAACTATTTTGTTTTTCTTTTGACTTTTGGATAAAATAATACCAACCTAAGAAGGGTTGCCTACGTATCTCACCAAGATGAGAATCAGGTAAACGTAGTTCGTTCAGATACGACATAAAATAATTTCAAGATTTAGACAAACTCAGAGCAATTCTTATATCCTCTTAACTGTCGATTTTTGTACTGTTTGTTGAATGTGGCCTTTCAATTTATACAGTAACAACTTGTTGTTGTATTCTTTTTTGAATGTCTCATGGAACTGTTTGTTCTCCCAATTATTCACAAATTGTTATCACCATCCCCGACTGTTGTCGGGGATGGATGGTTTTCCTATAAAAATATAAAAAATGTGTGAAGCCAACATGCAAAATAACAAAAAATAAATGAGTGTGACCTCACAGTCAAAGACTCCCCTAATTTATCTTTGGTTTGATATTAATGTCTGATGAAATCTAAAAACTCAAATTTCGTGAGCCTTCCTGTCCCTTGCAATTTCGAACGAACAATGACCTTCAAATTCTAACATAAATCAACCTCTAGCTTAAAGAGAAGAAAAACTCAAAAGGCAAAAGTGTTAGTTCATGTTCATAATGGATAATGCAAAATATCACACAAAGAATTAATTAAACACATGAACATTATTTTGATTGAAGACAAACTCAATTATAACACATAACATACAAACGATTATTGCGCGTCCTATACAAATATGTGACCTTTTGTGCCAAGAGTAAGCCTATCGATCTGAAGGATGTATTAGACCATTTGACAACATTCCATTGTCCCCCAAAACACTTAGTATAAATTTTATGAATAATTCAAATAGGATTACAAAATAAGAAAAAAAAATGATACAAATAATCAGTCTCACGCAGGGGTACCATCTTAACTAAGCCTTTGTGGAAGGTACTTCCTTTTGAGCTTTTTATCATCTTTGGATGTCAACACCTTTTGGATGAAATGGTAACCTGTAAAGATCATTCTTCGACCTGAGTAAGCTATTAAAATAAATCCCCAACCCCGAGTGACAATGATTTGTCAAATGTCGTATACATCCTTCAAATTTAAACACATAAGTATGATTGTCCTTTATTGACCAATGAGCCAAATAGACACAAGGTGGACTCTAATGGGCCCGACACACCTTGGGTTTGGGTCAACTTAGTTCAAAATGCACTAAATTCGGAATTGGGTTTCGCTCCACGCTAGTTGACAAGAGTGGCTTTTAAAAAATCGGGAACCCAAACGGACAATTTAGTTTGGAACTCACGACAACCATTGAACGCATGACGAACCAATAAATTGCCGATCATTCCGAAAAAAGGATTGAGTATAAAAAAGTCCGACTGCGATTTCGCAAAACCGTTCTTTAATATACTATACATACATGTTGGAAAATGCCATAAATACAATGACAATATACATACCATTAAATGAATAATGAATAAACAACAAGTACGATATACAAACAATCAACAAAATATACAATATACAAGATATAACACAATAAAAGAAAAGTCTCCTCAATTTGAAAAAATGAACTCATAATGGTTAGAACCTCAATATCCCCAGCGGAGTCGACATTCTGTTTACATCCTTATTTTATTCAAATAAGGAGAAACATCGCGGTGACTCAAAAAATAATCAATTAAGTCGATTTTAAAAGAATTTTAAGAATAAATGAGTTTTAAAGAAGTCGCCACCTAATTTTAGGAAAACTAGAAAACCAATTAAAATGTCTACGAAACCATTAGATTCTAGGTAAGGGGTTCAAGTTATTTCAAAGGGAAGATGTTAGACATCTTTCGAAATCCACAACTGTGGTCCCGACTGAATTCATTTTTTCAAATTGAGGAGAAGATAAAAATGATATACAAGTATAATAAACATGCAATATATACAAGTAACAAAATAAAACAACAATATAATAAACGCTCTAAGTTTGCCTAATGTTAATATATACAAAATAATGAATAAATAGTATAATTCGAACTTCATTTGAATAGCTTCAATGGAAAGCAACTCCGTGTACCTGTAAAGACACTTAGTAAAAGTGTTAGTAATAAATAAATATAAATAAAACAAATAATAACTTAAAAATAAAAACTCGTCTTATTAACATGGGATGCCTTGGAAATCGACGGTAATTTCTTCGTCGGCCAATTTTAACATACAAAAATATGAACTTGAACTAAATTTCCGTCTTTTAACATTGGGTTGGCCTCTAAAACTGACAGAGAGATTTTTTCATTGGCCAATTAAACATAAGATTTTTGAATTACAAAATCACAAAAAATTAACAAGGATAAAATAATATCCAATTACTAACCAACAAATCGTATCAAACGGTAACAAGAATATGAATAAAATAGATCAACAATTAGTAATAAATGAAACAAACATGAATTTACGGTCACTATAAAATGGAGAAAACTATATGACATCATTAACAGTAAAGGATAAAAAAAATATTAACAAAATAATATCATATATGGCCACAAAATTAAAATACTTTACAAGAAACTTAAACATTTACAAAATACGTGTACAAGCAATAAAATTCAACATGAAAGATAAAATAACAACTTAAAGCAATCTGTAGCCAAAATAATCAACAATCAGTGAGACAAACTGGAAAATTCAATAACAAACAAATTAACATGAAGATGGTAAAACAACACCCAAAACGAAGAACAATAATAGAGCAGTCCAACCAAATTTTGTCGAAAAATAATAAAAAGAAGAACGAAATTGTCAAATATTCAAGCAATACTAACGAAAAACATTCATCAAACAAGAACACAAACACCTAAAGATATACAAAATATAAAAGGGAGAAGAGTCACCTAAGGAAGCATTTTCCGGCCAGATCTTGTTGGAAACAGAGCTTGGAGCTCGCTGGATTGTTGTTTGGTGTTCTGTTCACTAGAGTTGGAGCTCATTGGTGGTGGGTTTTCATTGTGGTTGGTCGAAGCTGCTAGTGCAAGCTCGAGCTTGCTGATTGGTTCATTGGAGCTCTCTATTCGCTGTGATTTGACCGGAAAAGGGATAAGGAGGTTGTTTTGGTTGCTGGTTTTTTTGTGAGATTCGGAGAGGTGGGGTTATGGGTGGATGTTCGGATGGGTTTGGATGTGAATCTGGTGGTCATTAGTTGGTTGTTTTAGCTTGGGTAATGGAGGTCTGAGTTCTGTTTTTTGTCTTGAAGTGAAGATAGGAAGAAAGGGAGGAAAATGAGGTTGTTTGGGTTTTGGATCTTGTGGTAGTTGGTTATTTAGTAGTGGTTGTTTGTGTTTTCAATGTTTGGCTACTCCAACGATGAGCTTAATCGGAGAAGGAGAAGCTAATGGTGGTTTTTATTTTTTGATGGTGAAACTCACTGGAAAATGAGAGATAAAAAAATGTGAGCATATAGGAGGAGAGAAAGATTAGGGTTCTTCCCTTTAGAAAAAGTTCCTCCTAACCTAAAATATTTTCCACCCCCTTTATTTTTTGACCTAATCAAAACTTATATAGAAAATAATTTTACAATGGGCTCAAATTGTGGGCTTGAGATTATGACCCAAAATTGTTGGTTAAATAAATTAGCAGTGTATATAATTATTATCCTAATTTAATAGTATTTCTAGACTGTAGCTAAAATACCAAAATGATATAAATAAAAGTAATGAATAAAATAAATATTAAAAAATGTAATAAATGTAACCAATGACGTGTAAAACAATGCAATTTAACAGAATGATTTAATCAAAATGAATAAATATTTGAACATATTCAACCGATTGTGACAAAAAATATCGTAATTAAAATTAATTGATGAAAAATCTAAAATTTTGATAAAAAAGGATAAATATCGATAAAATTATATTAAAAAATATATTGAACTTAATAAATAGAACTTAAAACTTTGAATTTTAAAAATGTTAGGCCAAAATTGGGTATCAACACTTGCATCGGAAAATATACAATTATTTTATTACGGAACTTATTTCTTTCGAAAATCTTTCTATTACCTTTTCACTCTATTCTTTCAATGATTAGATTACGTTACGCTGGAGATAGTAGAGGGATTTAGTTAATTTTTCATTCAACTGATAAGAGGTTTAAATGTTTTGCATATCTCCATTTGAAATGGTAGAGTTATTCCTTAAGATTGCAAAAACATTTTCAGAGGCTAGAATATTTGTAACATTATTCTTTTCGGACATGGTTTTTGAAAGGTTACAATCTTGGGTGGATAAAGACAGCGAAAGGAATTTTTCAAGACAAAATAAATAAAACTATTTAGGAATAAATCTAAAGCTCTGATACCATGTGGAATAACATAGTTGAATAATTTCATCCATATCGTTCTATGTCATATACATAACTTTATATACATATGAGATTGTGGAAAGATGAATACATGTTTTGTATTATAATGTGTTATTATAAAAGGGAAAAATAACTTAAGTATACAACTTAAGTACCTTAATTACTACTCCCTCCATATCAAATTAATTGAATTGTTGAGACATGTTTCATTTTTCAAATTAACTTAATTGTTCAATTTTCAAAACTATTTTTAGAATGTTCTTCCAATTTTACCCTTCATTAGTTAGTATTGGAATTAGTTATTGATTAATGTTTAGTTATTTTAATCATAAATTTGACAATAATTAATAAGGGTAAAAATGGAAAATTATGCCTAATTTATGTCTTAATCTTCTTTTCTTAAAGGGTGTGAAACACCTCAACAATTCAATTAATTTGAAATGGATGGAGTATTATATAGCAATAGTTTTTTTTTCCGCATATATGGAAATAATTTTTTTTCAAAGTTAGGTTTTAATATTAAAAAAAAAACATATAATAACTCATCCACAATTTATTGATGTTCCCTTAGTTTCTCAAAATTTATTACCTTCCACGATTTACTCAAATTGGTTATTTATATATGAATATATATATAAATATATATATATATATATATATATATATATATATATATATATTCTCTCCTATCAAAAAAAACTTTCTTAACAAAAATAAAACTCTCTTTCTACTCATTCTGGTTGATTGTTCAATCATGGATACCAACAATTATTCAATCCTAATACAACACAAAGGACATTGGGACACATAAGATATTAGTGATAAATCAATATTTAATTGGTGTTATTTTAAGTGATTTTTCTAATTGATAAATCATGATCGTTATCTTGTAGTATATTATGTTGGATATATGTTTTTGTGTTACAATCAGAAAAACGACGTTTAAAATCACTTTCTCTTTACCCTTCAAATTTGTATCAACAATAGAATCTATTTTTTGTTGAACTTTGTTGGTTGAGGATGAATTAATAACAATACACTCATTGATTCTTTTAGAGCTTTTGTTGTCATCTCTAATACCTACATTTACTGGCGATTGAGTGCACACATTCAACTCAGAGGATGGTTCTGAACATATAATGGGCGGACTATCAACCACTACAACAGATTTATTTAGCCTAGGGCTGTTCCGTGGAGTTCTATCCATCGAACTAAATAAATGGGTTAACAATAGTAAAACTATGGTGAAGTGGGTGGTAAAGAGATGAACTTAATTAATGTAAATGGTTCAACAAAGGATGTGGACAGAAGAAGATGGAAGAGTTAAGAGATATGGACGGAAGAATATGGAAGCGTAAAGACGTTTGACAGATGAAGAAAGAAAGATTAAATTTTCTAAGAACTATAAATCACATATGGAATAACTACACCAACTTTATTGGTAACATAAAAAGTTGTATCAAAAAAGGAAGAAAATAAATATGATCCCTATGAAAGGCCAGTAAACGTAAAAAAAAAAAAAGAGAACAAAATCAAGGAAACGTGTATAGATGAGTCTATAATAGGAGAGATAAGATTGATAAAATTTAATACCCTAATGATACTCCACATAAAAAGGCACGTAATACAAAGAGCATGAGAGAGGAAAATAAAAATAAAATTAATTCACTGAAATACATAACCTAATTATTTTGTTATGTTTGTAATTAAATAGAAGTATATTGATATTTTGTTAATTAAAGTCTTAAGTAGTATATTATTGTAATTTTCACTTATAAAATTTGTTTTCAAAAGATTAAGACTATACCATTTCACTAAAACCCTTTAGGAATTAATGAAAGATTCCTAAGTACAATAGTTGTTTAGTGCACGATTGTCGTAAATGCATTTTGTCATTTTTTATTTTTTTATGAGTATATAAATTGTAATGAATCTTAATCCATAAATTATTTTATGATACACATGACATGAATCTACAAGACCATTGATCATTACTTGATGTAAGAGTACTTGACCGAATCTTTTCCCCAAAAATTGGAACAAACACCGGCATCAAGTCTCACGCTTATTTGCCTTAGTTTGGACGTGAGTTTCCAAACCATTTTTGGCAAGAATTCAACACTGTGTGCTCTCCTTTAGGTCTCCATGTTGACCTCAATTTTTCTTCTTTAGGGTTTGGACTGGAACAATGAAATATATGTAACACTTGATTTACTCTTCGCCATTATTCTTGAGCTCATTTTGGCTCTTATTCGACCATAAGCATCTTCTTGATTATCTATTGAAATCTATTAATTTTAATGGCGGTATGCCACCGTAGATGTTATAATAAATGTTCTTGGAACTATATTTTCTCCTTATAACTAGCCAAACACTAATAAATAAATAAATAAGAACATCACTTATTTTCTAGAAAAATATTTTTCTTCAACCACACACACCTTCATCTTGTCCTTGTTATTATTATTTTATTTGTTTAAAACGGAAGGATTTTATTTAGTTAATAATAAGGTTCATCTATACAAAAAGGAACTGATCTATATGACATAAATAGTTTCAGCAACATCTCTATCGAGAGCAGTTATTACAAAAGAAGGAGACGCTTCAAAAATATAAGGTTGGTTAATGTCCATATATAGATCCTTTGATTTCTTTCTGTATGCTGCTAATAGGTCTCTACTGCATTAGCCTCCCTCGATATATTCTTCCATATGTAGGAGTATATATATATATATATATATATATATATATATAGTTGACTAATTTCATTCATATCTTTCTATGTCATATACATAAGAGATTGTGAAAAAGATGAATACATGTTTTGTATTATAATGTGTTATTATAAAATTTATTTTTAAAAGATTAAGACAATCCCATTTCACTTAAATCCTTTAGGAGTTAATGAAAGATTTCTAAGTACAATAGTTGTTTGGTGCATTCCTAAGTATAGTATGTGACGATTGTCGTTAATGCATTTTGTCATTTTCAATTCTTTTTATGAGTATACAAATTGTAATGGATCTCAATTCATAAATTATTTTATGATACACATGACTTGAATCTACAAGACCATTGACCATTATTTGATGTAATTGTACTTGACCGAATCTTTTCTCCAAAATTTGGATCAAACACGCGCCTATGAAATAAGGAAAAGTGACATTTATTGGCATCAAGTCCCACTCTTATTTGCCTTAGTTTGGGTGTGAGTTTCCAACCCATTTTAGGCAAGAATTCAACACTTCGGGCTCTCCTTTGGGGCTCCCATGTGGGCCTCAATTTTTCTTCTTTTAGGTTTGGACTTGGACCATGAAATGTGTGTAACACTTAATTTACTCTTCGCCATTATTCTTGAGCTCATTTTGACTCTTATTCGACGATAAGCATCTTCTTGATTTTCTATTGAAATCTATTAATTTTAATGGAGGTATGCCAAAGTGGATGTTATCATAAATGTTCTTGGAACTATATTTTCTCCTTACTATCCAAACACTAATAAATCAATAAATAAGAACATCACTTATTTTTTAGGAAAACATTTTTCTTCAACCACACACACCTTTCATCTTGCCCTTGTTGTTATTATTATTTTATTGGGGGAAAAGACATAAATTTCCCCTTGAACTTGTTTCGAAAAGTGAATTTTCTTACCCCCTAAAATTGAGTGGCAAAAAAGTAAAATTAAAATAAACATAGGCGCGTCAATTTGAGAAAAAAAAGTTAGAATCCTCTTTCTACCCCACCCCCACACCTCTTCTTCTTCACACCCCACCCATTGTCTTCTTCTTCATTCTTTATTTTTATCACACTTCTTTATTTTTTTTATCACAATCTAAAAGCACAATTTTTTTAATTTACAATTAGGTTAATTCCCATAAATTTGTTAGTGAATAATTGTATTTTATCTAGAAAAGTTTCGGTTGATTGTTTCTATCTTTTTCATTTTTTTGACTTTGTTAAAGAAATTTTGGTTGTTAATCAATTTTTGGGTTTGGTGGTGATAGCAACTTTATGGATTTGGTGGTGATGGGTGGCGGGTGGCAAATATTAAAATAGGTAATTGAAGGTGGTGAAGAAGAAAAAATCGATATTGATAATGGTGGTGGTGATATTTGGTGTTGGGTGACAAAGAAGAAGAACAAGAATTGAAGGCGATATACTGGTGGTGAAGAACAAAATCAATAGTGAAGGTGGGGAATATGATTTTCCGATGAAATGAGAATTGAAAATGGGTGGGATTTAGTGATGAAGAAGATATAATTATTAAAGAATTAAAATAATTAATTAGGGATTAATTAGAGTAAAATATAGTTAATAAAAGAAAAGTTAATTAATAAAGAAAACAAAATAAAAAATAATAATTTATGACATGATGCTGATGTGGCAGCGAGTGTAATACACCACATAATGTGAGAGTGGTGTTACACGTCTCAGGGTGGTAATAAATCCACTTTTGAATAGTAAAGGTGTGTAATAGGTCACCATGGTAGTTTAAGTGTGTAACTGACTTTTCAGGATAAGTTCAAGGGGGGATCTATGCCTTTTCCCTTTTATTGGCTTAAAACAGAAGGATTTTATTTAGTTAATAATAAGGTTTATCCATACAAAAAGAAACTCATCTAAATGATATATATAGTTTCAGCAACACCTCTATCGAGAGCAATTATTACAAAAGAAGGAGACACTTCAAAAATATAAGGTTGGTTAATGTCCATATTTAGATCATTTGATTTCTTTTTCATATGCTGCTAATAGGTCTCTACTGCATTAGCCTCCCTCAATATATTCTTCCATATGTAGGAATAGTGTAAATATATGAGTAAATGAGATTGTTGTTATATAGAGTGTTGAGCAATACTTGAGAGTCGGTTTCCACCAACAATTGTTTAATATTATTTCTTTGAGCTAGGCTCAAACCATGAAGAAAAGCTAATAATTTTGCATGATGGGGCGTTTTCAATATTTAGGGCCAGATTGAAAAGGCACTTTAATAATTGAATTTGGTGTAATTGAGTGTAATTACACTGTCTGACCTGTTTGATTAGCCATGCAATTACTCTAATCAACGTACTTATTGATTTCACCCAAAATACATAAGTAACTTAAGTCGTACTACATAAATGTCACCCAATACATTAATTATCTTCACATGTCTATTATAGGCAATTGATTGATTTGTTGGATTATTAATATTAATATTAATATTGCATGTGCTATAATTTTGTGACAATAATAGTACTCTAACCTGTCAGTACTCAGTTGTAATCTTGCCAAATACTATCATGTGTTATTATTGAATTTATTAAAAATAGATAGTCATGGGGCATAACATGGACAAATATTCAGTGATACTATAAAATACTTTTTGTGTTTATTTTCAAAACAATTAATTTTAGTCAATCATTGATGTTGCTTAGATCTAAATAAACAAGAGGGACAGTAACCCATTCCCTATTCTTTAATAGTTGAAGTAGCTGTGAGTTGGTAAGATCTTAAAAAATAAATTTTGCATTCAATCAAATTCCCACTCATCATTCATTATATTTTATTATTTTCTTAATTATTTTAAAGATAGGCAGGAAATAGTAGTAATTTTATGGGCAGCATATTTTGACATCATCATTTATTATGTATTATTTTTTAAAAAAAACATTTGTCTATATATCTATCTTAGATATGTGGTGTCTAAAGTTAGGTTTGATAAATTAAAATTTTGTTTGAAGTTATATATGAGTAAAGTTCATGCATTTCTCTCTGAATTTTAGATGAAATGGTTGAACGCCAATCATATGAGATATTATATACATGTGTAGTGACGAGCGTATATACGAAAAATACCAGTGTAATAATGTTATACATGGTTGTATACATACATGATTCATGTATTCCTTTGTGTCATGACTATTTTGAGCACCCTACCATATATACTATATAGTATAATACAAGCCACAAAATGGCTACCAAGTCTGAATTGAACATAAGCTTTTTGACCAGTACAAGTCTTAACATTTTCCAGAAGCAAGATATGAGGTTGAAATTTTATGGTTCACAAAACTGAATGGATTTTCATTAATTCGTCCTTTTGGATTTAGCGTCTATTTAGCTAAAACTACAAAAGGGCATGTATATGGCGAGCTAAATTTCTCTACTCAGTAATGCCGAGGGAAACCTTGAATTTACCAACCAGATGTGGTAATGTCTTGATGTTATCTTGAACTGACTGGTCTACGCAAGATTCCATATCCTTTATGGCGTCACTTTTGTTCTTCTGGAGTTTAGCGGCCTCAAACTTGTCCTGGCAGACCATTAGAGACCTGTTCATCTTTTCCTGCAGTTGATAAATTACATTAAGAAACAATAATGAAATGCTATATTAAATGATGAATT
Organism: Solanum okadae; assembly: GCA_036553675.1. Lineage (NCBI taxonomy): Eukaryota > Viridiplantae > Streptophyta > Magnoliopsida > Solanales > Solanaceae > Solanum > Solanum okadae. Next base: position 7,865,388 of record CM071685.1, on the reverse strand, counting down.
AATAAACCCATTATTCGTTTGATCAAATGGCTGCAGAATATCACACCAATAAATCTGCTGAATCTTTTCAGCAAAAGATTTTAGATAATAGACACCAATGTCAATTAAACACAAGATGGCATCCTCCTCCCGTGGAAATAAGAGGAGGATACATGCGGGGGGGAGTAATATCTAGGCCAAGGAAGGGTTAATTTGAACAAGCCAAAAGAAGGATGGGATCAACCAGCCACTTTTACAAGGCTAGCCACCCCACATTTTGCAATGTTGACTTCGGGAACGAGTCGTAAGTTCAACCAGAACAATCATGCTAATGCAAGTGGATATTACCCTAAATATCCCAAAGGACATGAAAATCATCAAAATGAGAAATGAGTTGATGTTTTTTTTTCCAGAGGCAATATGCTATTGAGATCTGGTTTATATTTCATTTTATTGCAGCAACTTTCTCTTACAGAAATCAATTAAGATAAAGCAAAATTTCTTGTGAAGGTAGAGAGGTTGTTTCCGATAGATCCTTAGTTCTCGAATAGAAAGCCCCAACTAGAGATGGAATTTCAGAACCTAAACAACTCAGTTGAGAGCTCCGTGACTGGTTCAAGAGAAGGTCAACCAATCATAAGTGAAGCATAAAGAAAATAATGGAGAAAAGAACAATAGTGACGACAAATAGTACGATAAACATATTCTAATCAATACTGATTGAAAATGAAAGTCAAAGCTATTAAATGACTCCAAAAGTTTAATAAGTAATTGATGGGTAAATACGAGTATATAAAAATTATTATGGCAGTAGAGGACAAGGAAACCTTCACTTTGTGCTCCAAAAGATATTACTTCTAAGCAACCCAATTCTTTTCAAATGACAAGAGCAGATGGAGGAATCCAATCTTACTAAAAGAAGTATTAAAGGAACATATGTGTACATTGTAGAACAAGCACACCTCAAAAAGTTTCAGTTATAAGAAAGAATAAAAACAACCCTCAAATTGACGACTACATTCTTACACGGCAATGCAGGACCCTGAATCAACGAGCTACATCCCTAAATACTAAATTCACTCAAATTATTCAAGCTTCTCTGACAATGGCTCCCAGCCTCCCACCCTCTTCTTGAAAAAAATTCAAAAGCTTTCAACTAGCTATTTTCTTTCTTCCATCTTTTGTTTTCTTTTCCTCCTTTTTTTTTTGGATCAACTGTTTTCTTTTGCTTTGGAATAAGCAGAGAGAGAGCAAACTTATATCGGACACAACCTAATATGACTTGATCACTCCTCACATACATTAAAGGAATACGGGTTAAACACAAATTACAATCCACCCCCAAAAGAAAAAGGGAACAATCAAACACATAGCACCACATTCTGAACTTACTCCAATCTATCTGGTACAATGGAAAATATTGCTTAACAAGATGAACAAAAAGAGAAGTCGTTTTCCCTTACAAATGCTCCAACTCTTACTTGTTATCACATTGACATTGTTGTTAACCTTAATTACTCAAAAATGTTTATTCCTATACCCTATCAGTCACTTTTGATCAACATATGTTACAACTTTTACACCTAGTTGACCAAAGAGAAAATGAACGAAAAAAGATATTTTACCCCATGGAAAACGTTCCTGAATCCAACTCTTCCCCATCATATAAATGGACCTTTTATTTCATAAACCATGTTCATAGCCCATTTTTCCTGAACTTCTTCTACAACAAGTATGTACTTTCCCTAACTTCTTCTACGTTCATCCAAACACTTTCTCCATATTGTTGTTGACCTTGAATACTAAAAAGTATCTCCAAAACACTATCCTTATAGCCTAAACTACTACATCAATCATGTTCACCTAACTATACACAGGAAAACAATAAACAAGACTGATTTTCCCCTGTTAACATTTTTTGAGAACAAATTTACCACAAAAACATTATTCATGATAAATTCATTCCAAATCTTTAACATATTTCAAATCATGGAAATATAAGCATGATCCAATGAAGCTTGGCCTCAACTGGCAAGTAAGCACAATAACTTTGACACCTCAAACTTAGTCTCAACGGGCAACTAAACACTCCAACTCGTGGACATCCAACTGATGTGGCACAAATTTTAAAATTTTAAAAAAAATCAATTTTTTACCTGAAAATCGGCCATTTCACTCTCAATAAAATTCTGAGCTTTAAGAACAGGAACACTGCAATACTCAACACAATTGTCTATAACCTCTTGTTTTTTCCTTCTATCAAAGCACTCATAGGCACATTTGAAGTAGGCTTGCTGCAAATTTCCCCATGAAACAAAAAAAGATTAGCATAAACCCAGTTGTGGGTAGTCATAGAAGAAATCGTTGAAAAACCTGAAGAGTAAAATGGACATGATCTTGAACACTGGAGAGTTGTGTTTGTGCGGCTGTATTTACTTCGTTGATTTTCTGCCTTATTCTTTCTGTAACAATTCTCTCTTCAGCTGCAGCTATGTCATCCATCTTTTTATCTGAATGATTTTGAAGCTGCTTTTCTCTGTGTGAATTTTTGGGGGTTTAGGGTTTATGATAACTACTCCCTCCGTCCCTTTTTTAGTTGTCTACTTTAGAAATGGCACACAGATTAAGGCAACAATGATTAGCACAGTGAAGTTACAATTTTACCCTTATGATAACTTGTCACTTCAAAATTACAACTACTTCTTTGAATTCAAGTGAAATAAATTGGAGGGAAACAACATACACTTTTACAATTTTCAAGAAGTGTAAACAAGGGTATAATAGGAAAAAATTTGTTGTCCTTTCTTGATTTGTCAAAATGGACAACTAAATAGGGACAACCAAAAAAGGAAATATGGACAAGTAAAAAGGGACGGAGGGAGTATTATTGGGGTTTATTAAGGATTGCTTGGGGAAAGGGAAACAAAATTGGCAAAAATAATGTGCCTATTCTTAATTAATCATTGGGTGCTTTGGTAGCTGAACAACAAACCGTTTTAAAGAAAAGACAGTTATCAGCCTTCTCTTTGGAAAGACAAAGGCTAGTAATTGAAATTGGTGTAATTACATTACACATGTTTTGTTTGAATATCACAGTGTAATTATATATGTTTTGTTTGGACTTTGGATGCACAATTATAATCATGAAATTATATTAAATTTTAAAAATAAAAATTAATTATTTAAAATTTATACTAGACAAATAAAAAACTTTATAAATGATATTAAATTAACTATTTAAAATATATATTAATTAATAAAAATATGTTCTTAACTAATATTATGAAAAATAATTGATTTATATTTTTTCAAATTAATATATTTCAATTGAATTGATCATAAAACTAAAGTATGAAGTTTCTACGAACATCGTGAAATGCATGTTGGATAAAAAGATTAATATATAAATAAAATGTCATAAATTATTAAAATGTTTGACAAAAAGATAATCTAATTAAAAAATGACTTGCAATGTAAATTCAATATTAAGAAAACAAATGAAACTGAAAATATAACATAAGTTATAAATTCAAAACAAAAAATTTAACATAATACTCTTATCGCAAATTTTAACATAGCATACATAAATATGATTTATTATTGTTTTTAAAAAGAAAACACAAGTCTATAACTTTACTTTAAAATAATTTTTATTTTAATTTAGAAATTAGAATACTAATAAAATTATGCTAATGAGAAAAATAAGCATGACATAAAGAAATAGATAATACGAAAAAATTGCATAGAATCACGTGAGTAAGGTTGAGAATGAGAAGAAAATGAAATATAATAATAAAAAATAAAAAATAAACTTTTAGAAATTTTTAGAATAATAAAAATTAAAAAAAGAACTTAAAATAATAGAAATAAAAAATTAAAATAAAAAAATTAAAATAGAAATTAAATAGTAATCAGCTGGTAATTACACGATGTAATTACCAGCAATTCACAACATCTCCCTGTAAATTGGAGAGTGTAACCCCCACCCAATTACACCAATTACCTACTGATCAAGTAATTACCTATCTAACCAAACATGACAGACATTGTAATTACACTCAATTACACCAAATCCAATTACCAGATTGGTTTTCCAAACATGCCCTTATAGTATCTTTAATTTGGTAGTAAAAAATATTGTAGATTGTTTTCAAGAACATCAATTTTTTTGAAACAATTGTAAAATTAGTCAAAATGACCAAAATTTTTTTTGGACATAATAGATTTTTATTTTACTCTTTTTTTTTTTTTTTGGGAAAAGGAGAAATGCTCAATTGGGAAGAGAAAACTTGAACTTGTTACTCACTTTCAAAAATTAAATTTTCATTTTTATTTATCACTAAAAGAGTATTTAGGTCAACCAAAAGTCAAGTGACCTTACAAAACCTCTATTTCTCAACAAAACAAAAACTTCACTTTGTTCACATCAAATGCAAAAATGGAGTCACAAGCGAATCTAACATGCCAAAACCTCCCTACAATCTTCTCCTCTTTCGTTGACACATTTGTCGATTTCTCTGTCAGTGGTGGCCTCTTCTTACCGCCGCCAATAATCCCAAAACCCCAAAATCCATTACAAACAATCTTCCCTTCTCCTACTCGTTTAATTGCTATAGGTGATATCCATGGTGATTTTCAAAAATCCAAAGAATCCTTCAAACTTGCTGGCTTAATTGATGATCATGATAAATGGTGTGGTGGGTCAACAACAGTTGTACAAATAGGTGATGTGCTAGACCGTGGTGGAGAAGAGTTGAAAATTCTTTATTTTCTTGAAAAACTGAAAAGGGAAGCTGCAAAGGTAAATGGTAATTTAATTACTATGAATGGTAATCATGAAATTATGAATGTTGATGGTGATTTTAGGTATGTTACTAAAGAGGGTCTTAAAGAATTTCAAGATTGGGCTATGTGGTATTCTGTAGGGATTGATATGAAAAAGTTTTGTACTGAGTTGGGTGAAAAAGGGTGTGTTAAGGATCTTTTTGAAGGGATTCCTTTAGAATTTCGCGGTGTTAGACCGGAGTATTTTGAGGGGATTAGAATCCGTATTGCAGCATTAAGGCCAAAGGGGCCTATTTCAGAAAGGTTTTTATCGAAAAATCAAACAGTTGTTGTGGTTGGTGATTCCGTGTTTGTACATGGTGGGCTTTTGCCTAAACATGTGGATTATGGATTTGAGAATGTGAATGAGGAAGTGAGGGATTGGATTTGTGGATTGAAGGGAAGAGTTTCAAGGAATTTGGTGAGGGGGAAAGATTCTATTGTTTGGTTGAGGAGGTTTTCGAATGAGTTAGCAAAGGATTGTGATTGTTCTACTCTTGAACATGTGCTTGCTACTATTCCTGGAGCGAAGAGGATGATAATGGGACATACAATTCAAGAAAGTGGGATAAATGGAGTTTGTGGTAACCAAGCCATAAGGATTGATGTAGGTATGTCAAAGGGATGTGCTAATGGATTGCCGGAGGTTTTAGAGATTGATAGGTATAAAGGGTTGAGAATTTTGACATCGAATCCGTTGTATCAAAATGGAAAGGAAGCTTCTTTGGATGCTAAACCTAAGGATGGTCTTGGTTTCCTGCTCCCTGAACTAGGACCAAAGCAAGTCGAGGTGAAGGCATAATTGGATGATTGAACTCACGAGGATCTAATCTTTCTTTTGGAATTCTTGGGGATCGTATTTCTCCGTTGTTGGTATGATTCTTCTATCACTCATATACTAGACCATTGTGGAGTGATAAGAAAAGCATTGTTTTAAACTCGTGTATGGTTCGATTATTGTGAATTAGATATTAGTTCAATTGAAGAATTGGTCTATGAAATATTAGTGATTACTCAATTTGCTCTTTTTTTTTCTTTGTTCTGTGTTATAGTATTATCACCGTTTCATTTCCATTAGATATGGTTATTTGCTGCATAGGGTCCCATGTGCGCCTATGAAGTCCTTCTAACCACTCATAAGGCTCAAATGCATTGTTGTTGTTACAATCCTTGAGGGCCCAAAATGCCAAATGACAATTTTTATTCTTTTGCTGAGTTGTTGAATCCAAAGTAGAGGACTGGTACCTTTAATGATACTCTTTTTTACTAAAAGGTGGTAGAGTTAACGGATTACTGGCAGGAGTTTTGATATACACACAGAAAAGCCTGCTTCATCTATCTTGAAAGTCGAGATCATGCATTGGCTCCAACTTTGTAGCAATTGACGTCATTTTGGAGTTGATCAGAATTGGGATTGAACACTCTTTTAAAAGAAGATGAATACAACATTAAAACTTTTGAACACCAGAACGATATCTGCATGTGCAAAGTATATAATCTTCACTGTGACTTTCTAAGTCTGAACTTTATTTTTTAGCAGGCTCTCAATTATTCACTGTTTGTACTTGATTGAGAATGACAAAGTAATCCATCTATGTTGAAAACTAGCTGAAAGCATTTACCTAATTTCTCCACCGTTAGAAAGATGAGAAATTTTTATGTCGATCTAACATTAATTGGTTCTGCTCTTTAAGGAAATAAAAGTACAGGAAGTCCACATGACAATGGAAGGGAAAGTCAACAGAGGGATGATTTTGGTTAGGTTTGGGAAACTTAAAGGATGTTGCCAGTTAAGCAGGATAGATAGTATAAGGATGTAATGAAATTAGGGTAAACAATAGGGATGATTTTGGTTAGAAACTCCAAAGAAGTCTTAAATAACTTAAGATCTCTTCTTTTTTTCTCAAACACTTTTCTATTTCTCTCGAACCAAATGGATCAAGAAGTTAAGAGATGGACTTCCTCCATCTTTCTCCTTCCCCGCCATTTTGAAGTTAGCTGGAGCTGATCCTGACTGATCAAGATATGATGGAGAAAGCTCTCCTTTTTAACAGGCCTTAAACAAGTCACTCTTTTACCTTTGCCACGGAAATTAGGAAATTAGGGGAACTTATAAAGTGTAAGAATGATGTTACCTTTATTAAAAAAAATGAGTGTAAGAATGAATTCCCAGTGACATTCTTGAACCCACCTTCTGAAGGTAGTTTTGCCAAGCCAGATTTTGTTGGATTACCGGACATGAAGCTTGTCTAACACAGTCAGAATTGCAGAGAAGGGGGATGCTGTGCAGTAGGCGTTTCATGCGTGAAGGAAGTGAAAAAGTGGTCAGTTATATGTTTCTACGCTCAGACAGCAAGGAAGCTGTGACCTGTGGAGTATGTTTCTTAGCTTATATAATAACTTCCTCATGGACCGAAGGATGATCAGAAGAGGACAGAAAGGGATTTTTGCTAATTGACTGGAGAGGTGTTTGGAGGGGACGACAAGTTTTATGCACAAACTTAGATATACATGTTTGTAGCTTCTGGCCTCATTACTATAGTTCCGTAGCTCTTTTGAGTCTGCGTCTTTCTTGACAAACTGAAGAAGCTGTTTCTGTCAGTGTTGTTCTGTTCAAACTCTGCACTCTGCAGTTGCTAAGGTGATGGTCTGAGGTTGAGGTGTTCATTGGCATCATATTAAAAGACACAACAGCAGAGTAATGAGGAACTCAAAACATCAAGTCCTACAGTGGATATGACAAAGGTAAGTTTTCTCTGTAAAACTATGCATCTTCACTCTTCATCGGTACAGTCTTAAAGTAGAGAACTGAGGAGAGGGAAGGGATGTTGGTGACACATAATTGGCTACTGGGAACTTCTTTTGAATCAACACTGCCCCGGGGTATACCTTGGATGATGCTTGCAAGATAGCACACAATCTTTCACGATGCTGAGAGTGAGGAATCGTGTATGGTTAGACGAACTGGGAGAGCACATTTTATGTCAAATTTATTTTAGGAATGTATAGACAGATATACATTAGAAAACCCTTTGATTCACCCTTCGGGATGGTCCAATGGTTTGAGCTTGAGACTTCTATGTTGGAGGTCTCAAGTTCGAAACCCCTTGTCATCGTTGGCAAGGGGTTTGCCTTCTGGGTCGAGCTCGTCGCACCGGATTTGCCTAGTGCTAGTTACCTCTCTTATGTGGTTTGCGAGTTATTGCATAGGAGCGGGAGTTTTACCCTGTGCGCACCCAAAGGATAGCGGCTGGGGGTTTCCCTTGTCATAAAAAAAAACCTTTGATTCTTTGTTGGTATGTATAGACTTGTTCGAATGCATTGTGTGCTATCTTGCAAGTAGCCAAGGGATGCCACCATGAAAGCTGTTGTTCCAAAGATTTAGCTCTCTGAGTGTCGAGTGAATTGAGAAATATGTTTGATTCTGAATAATTCAAAACGAAGCAATTAGATGTCTAACTCGTGCTATATCATATTCATGAACTATAGCTGCATTGGGCCTCTAAAGTTTCTGCACAAACTTTATACACTGTACATTTTAGTTGGGGGAAAATTTACAGTATTATAAAAGTTTAAAAATTAAGGTAAAATTTACCTCTACAAACTATATTTCAATATTCATCAGTGGAAATGTGATTTTCATGTAAAACTTAATATCTAAAAATTAGCAGAAAATAATTAAAAAAAACCACTCGCCAATGAAAATCTCATGCATACATAACCTATATTTTTTATAGGTATAATACATAAATTGGATCCTTAACTTGGCTTCAAATTATAACTTTGATATTTAATTTTGTCACTGCACAAGTAGGCATTTTAACTATCCAATACTTAAACAAAAAAACACTCAAATCCTATTTGGCAAAATGCGTGAAATACAGCCAAATTAGGTGCGTCAGAGGTAAAATTCGAGGGGCCCAACAGTAAAAAAACATTGAAAAGACTATTAAATCATTAATCAATCCTTTTATATATATATTTTATTTTTTTTTAAAATTAAATTTCACTTTATTCTCTTTTTTATTTTTTCAACATCCCCCCCCCCCCCCCCTTTTTTTTTTGCATTAATTATTTTTTGTTTTTGTGAAAAAAAAGCTATAATGAAGTTATTTTATTTTTTCCTACATCTATTGTAAGCAAGATGGGGTGAGTATACACTTGTAAAAATCGAACGCAATCTAAGTCCAAAGACTCTCAATCAACGACTTTGATCTACACTTAAGGGACTCCTTACATTTTGATTAGGTATCAGATTGCTACTCCAACTTGATAAAAATCTTTGAAAAGTTCATTTAGACATTTTATCAAATAGCTTAAGTGCACCATTTTACTTAATAATTTTTAGCATTCTATGTTTATTTCTTAGCCTCCGAAAATTCGTAATTGTAATTTGCTACTCACTATGACAATCATAATACACAAAGCATCCTCTTTTTTCATCAAGTATTTGACAACTTAAAGCACAAAGACACTTCAAACTAAAGAAAAGAAGAAAAAGTTAATTGATTTTCATGTCTTCCTATATTATGGGCTGCTCTGAAATAATTTTGCAACAAAAACATTAGTTTCCTCTAGTGATTCCCATATTGGCTTGAACATCTGACCAACAATATACAATTCTTGTTTGTAAAGTGTTGAACTTTGATACATTGACTAAATTAAGGAAGAAGAATAGGTAATCGTTCAAGTATATGAAATTTCTCCACATATCTTGAACAATTTTTTCTTTGATTTGAATATAAGGGGCATGAATTTTAGAAATTTAGATTAGGACTTTTTTTTTAGAAGAAAGAGGAGAAGAGCGTAGTAAATTTTTTTCCCAAAAATGAATTTGTTTTCACTTTCACCGTATTCTATATTATAATTTATTTTTATTATTTTTAAAATCTAGGTGTATTTATTTTAGTTAGTTGGCAGCAACTGAGTGGTTCACTTATCCACGTCAGAGCATTTGTATATCACGAGTTTTGTCTGAATTATTCGAGTGTTTTTTTGTTTAAATTTTGGATAGTTAAAGTGTCTCTTCGTGCACTATTAAAGTTAAAGGTCAAAGTTATAATTTGAAGTCAAGTTAATAGTCATATTTATGTATTATGCCTTTTTTATATATAAAAAACTAAAATTGTACATGATACACAAAATAGACTTTATAACTGTTATAATTTAAACAAGTTTTTGGTTGAGCAATCGTATTAGAAAAGAGACTAATTTCCACGAAGCAAATGTGACACGTTTGAAATGAACGTTTTGTAAGGTGAAAAGGTAAAGTCGTCGGCCTTCACGTAGTTGTTGTGCCTTTGCTTTTTGTTTTCAAGTCGGAGCTTGCTGGATAGTGAAGGTTAAATAATTAGACAGTGATGGGTCGTTTGATTGGGAATAAGTTATCCCAAAAATAGTTATCATGGGATAACATATCCTACCATGCATATGGTATAACTTATCCCATCACTATGATATAAATGGTGGATAAGTTATCCCAAACATGGCAACCAAACAAGATACAAAATTTTTATCTCATCACTGTTTATTTTTATTCCTCTCACCAAACGACTCCTGAAGGTTAAATAATTAGACAGTGAAGGTTAAACAATAAGACTAAGCAAGCATATGTCGATTATCCCACTTTTTTTTTTGTTATTCTTTTTTTCTTGTAGACTTTATATTGTTTTTGTAATCCCACCTTGAGTCCACGGGCTTTCAGAAACAACCTTTCTACTTCCACGAGGTCGTGATAAGATTTGCGTATACTCTATCCTCATCAAACTCCATTTAGTGGAATTTCACCAAGTATCTTGTCGTTATTGTAAGATATATATGAATTTTGACATTTGACCATCAACGTTTATCATATATCAAAAGTTGAAGATCATTTATTTCTAAGGTCGTTAGGTAGGGCTGCGTATCAATCAGTTTGGTTTTGGAGTTCATCGGTTTGACTTATTGGTTATCGGTTTGTAGAGATGCTAAACCGTTATCGAACCATTAAAATATCGGCTTATGGTTATTGGTTTATCGATTTTTGATCGTTATTGGTTCGGTTATCAATTTAACCGTTAAGATTTGACACACAAAAAAAAAACATTGAAAATCACTTAGAAACAAGATGACAAGTCAAATGAACCATGCACATGAGTTCACAAATTATATCTTGCTCAAAAGCAAACATTTTTACATTGTAGAATAACCAAGTGTTTGAGACAACCAGAAGTAAAAGTAGGAAAACAAACTTTAAGTCAAGAACTTTATATACAAAATGGTATAAATATAATTATTTAATTTACTATCGGGTTATCGGTTAACCCGTTAAGAAAAAACCTCAAACCGTTAAGAACCGATAAAATCAAAACCGTTGTCAAAACCGCTAAACCAATCGTTTTTTTCGGTTCAGGTTATCGATTTTGAACAGCCCTGTAATTCCCGAAAGGTGATTGATTAGTTTTAGAATGGGCCATATTGATCCATATTCCGGTGGGCTATACTGCACACACTTGGGCTTTTTAACTTGAGAAGTGTAGGTCCATTTCGAACTAGGGTTACGTTTTCAGTTCTTCCTGCCTATAAAATCGAACACTTCATCATCTTCTTCGCTTATCAAATACTCGTATTTTGTTGTAATTTCTCTTCCTTCGTATTAATTTTTTTTAAAATTGTTTGGGTTATATACGCAAAAAAGCCAATTAGCAGAGCAAGTGCGTCAATGAAACGATGACGAACACTTGCATTGAAGGTTGGCAATATCAATAAGCGATTCTCCGTGCCTTTCAAACATTACTCATTTTGTTTACGGCCTCGAACAAATCGCTAAATTTTCCCTTTCTTTTTTTTTTCTACATAATTCAATTTGTTTTATTTTATGAATTTTTTATTCCAACATCAATCACTTTTCTAGAAACAAATTAAAATTTTGTGATTTTTTCCATATCTAGATAAGAATTTATATAAATACTTGCTATATAATTGCTCATTATTTGTTTACCAAATTTAATAGACTCAGTTAATTGAGTTAGATGTTAATTCACACTTTCACCTAGTGACTTATGAAGTGGATTGAACAGATACGTATTTAGGATTTTAAGATGATGAGCGAATTATGATTATATAAATTTGATACATTTAGGTTTTAAGTATTTAATATTGAAAATTGTTGAAATTTTAATATTATAGGTCTAAAATTGATTGAATTAATTAAAATGCCTAAAGTGTTACTTGCTCTGTCCAATTTATATGATTTATTTTCCTTTTTAATCGGTTTAAAAAAGAATGACACATTTCTATATAAAGTAATAATTTAACTATAAAATATTCATTTTATCCTTACTGAAATGATTTTTAGCTACATAAATTTTTATCATTCATTTTAGATCACAAGTTTTAAAAATCTTTCTTCTTTCTTAAATTTTGTGTCGAGTCAAAGTATCTCACATAAAATGAAACGGAGGGAGTACTAATTACACTTTGAGAGAAGTGTTATCTAATTTTAGAAAGAAAATAAAACAAGATAAATATAAAATTTAAATTTTTAACCGAGAAATCGTATATGATCTCGAGAGGGGAGGGAAGTATGGATTCATGTGAACCCGGTGATCTTCCTTGGATACGCCTATGGAATTGAGGGATCAAATAAAATATGATGTGAATTTTTTTACTTGTGATTGATAATAGGTGAGAAAAATGAATTCGATTTCGCAAGGAGGAAGCTATATGGACACCATTTAAATAAAGGAAGAAGAAAAACTGTGGAAGAACTTATAAAATGAATAAATGAATGCACTTGGGCACTTTTCAACCAAAGTGCACCAAATAATTACCTTTCAAGTGAAGAAATATTGCATAAGATGTAAATACTTTTGAATTAAAAAATGAATTATGGATTTGAATTGAGGCTATTATTATAAAGCAAAAGCTTGATCCTCTAGAAATTTGATTTTGAAGTTTTCTTGAGAGTTTTTGGTCAAAATCATCGTTCAACTATGACTCAAATTTAATGTACATCCTTATATTATCTAAGTGAGCAAAAACTATCCTTATATTATTCAAAAAATAACAAGAATCATCCTTCAGTCTATTTTTGTCAGAAACTGATTGAACCAATAAATTTTATTTTATTTTTAATTTGGTCATGTTTTAGCCACGACGAGAAGATCAAAGTTACCTAAATAAAACAAGGATATGGATAGGAAATTAATCTTTCATTCTCATAATTTAAATTTTGCGTGTTCTTAGTTTATATGTTTGTTTTTTGCATCATCAAGTAAATTGACTTGCAACAATACATAAGTCTTGAAATGTTTATATGGTATGTTCCAATGGTTAGAAAGATTATGTAAAAAAAAATATTTTAAAACTATTACGCCCAATTATTTAGAGATTTTCTTTAAGAAAATATTGAGTACGTATGTACGTTGTATACAATGCAATTCACATTTTATACAATGGACAAAAATATTGGAAAATTAGTGAAATTACGTGGGGTTTTAGTTATGAAAATTTAAAAAAGATTACTTTATTTGAAAATTTTGAAGTTGGAGTTGTATTTGGCCATATTTTTTACGAAGAATATTTAGAATTTGAATATATTTTGTCTGATTATGGTTTTAAGCTCTCAATTTCTAAAAAAAACAGAAAAACAACTTGACTAGCTTAATCGTGTGTACATATATTCATTCGACTTGACACATTTTTTTGTTGGTGGCGTGAGTTTCTTAAAAAAAAATAGACAGAAGGATGAATCTTGCAACATTTTGGATAGTGTAAGGATATTTTTTGTTCACTTATATAACACAATGATGTACTTTAAGTTTAAGTTATAGTTCAGGGATGATTTTAGCCAAAAACTCTTTTCTTGAAATAATGGCCAAATTTGAAAGCTGATAGCCTATGTTTGAGGATTAATTATGACTTTTTATAGTATAGTTGTGTATTTAATAAAGTGTTAAAGTTTAAGAGAGGTTTTTAACTACTAATTTGAAAAAGTGGTTAGTGAGACACTTTTCCAAAATCAGCCAGTTGTTATTTATAGGTTATTTTGTTATTTATATGGTACCCACAAATTGGAAAAGGATAAAGAATGCACTTAAATTAGGTAAAACTGAACAAAAATGTTTTTAATTAATATTTTGGTCTAAAAATTCTCTATTGTCAATAATTTTGTTTAAAATGTTCCTATTGTTACTTTAAGGGACTAAAAGGTTATTAGAGTGACCTCTTCAAATACAACTTTTCTTAAAACAAGATTCGAACAAGAAGTAATGGATCAGATTGAGCAAACAAAATAGAATTCAGATCTCTTGTCTACTTATAAAAGGAATTTATCGGTAAAAATTTAAATAATTGACCCTCAAGTAAAAAAAATAAATATGTATACATATTTAAGACTTGATATTACGAACTCATTCTTTTCAAGATATTAAGACAAGATGCCACTTTTATAAAAATGATACTTATAAAACTAATTTGTGTGTGAACTATAAAAACCAATTCTTTGATATCTCACTCACAAATTTCAATTTCTTCCATTTTCTCAAACCAAATAGTTGGGACCTAAGTATTGAATCATAGTAAAATGTTCTTATGGTTTCTTCATTATTATACATCAAATTCTATGCAACACAATACAACACTTCATGCACTCATATAACAACAAATAGAATAACAAAAAAAAACAAACAAAATGAACTCCACAAGTTAATAGGGTAACATACAAAGAACAATCACACAAATCTGTTAAATGGTCTCCTCCCACCAACAACCGCGGGCATCGAAACAGTTGAATCCACACTTATATGATCAGCCATGGACTCGTGTTTATCGACTTCTTTTCGAGAAGTTGAATCCTTTCCAGAGCCTTTACTCCATTTGGATGACCATATATTTGGAGTTAAAGGAAATGAAAATCTTTTCTTTGTGTCATTGGATTGTTTTTCTGGATTTCTCTCCTTAGGATTGCTATTTGCTCTGGCTTTAGCTGATGCTGTTTGTGACATGTAATGTGGTACTGAAAACGGAGGACAACTCGTGAGGCTATCATCGTCTTTTAATGGAAGATCAAAAGGGTAGTTAGAAGCACTAGCTCTCGCTCTCGAGTGCTTCTTTAGACTTGAGTTGTTCATTGGTGGTGTTCTAATTGGAGTATGCATCTGTTTTCCCCTCGTTGGAATTGCTGACTTGGTTGACATTGGTGTGACTGATGATTCATTGTTATCGTAATCAGAGAGTATACGTCTGAAAGTAACGTTGTTTAGAGGCGTTGGACTTGGTTTGTGCTCTGAAATTGCCCTTGGTGGTGTTAGTTTGATATCTTTCACAGCAGATGGAGTTTTGTTAGCGTTTCTTGAAGGTAGTTGACGTTCTAACCAATTCCACCACCATGGAAAACCATTAGCTCCCATGTCCAAACCCGATTTTGGATCATTTTTCCATAGCTGATAAAAGAGGTAATTTAACAAGATTAGCCTTGAAAAGTTTGTAAGAGAGCTACTTAACTGTCAAAATGTAGAGAGTCGATGGACCATACGTTGGATGAACTTATCATTTTTTCAACATGGAGCATAGATATATATAGTAAAAACTTTTAATGTTGAATCCACCAAAGATAGAGGTGTTATTGTACCCGGTGAGAATATGCATATGCCATTGCTCTCTCCCTCTTGATGACTGCCTCCACTTTTTTCCTCAGCCTTCCTTCTACTTCTTCTTTAGTCAGCAAACTATCATCCCAATTATCATTGTTACCTGCCTCACACTATACCAACATTGTTCATCAAACATCAACAACTATCGTTTTGGAAATGACGACTTTTTATAAACCACTAAATAGGAATGTAACTTCATGAAGATGGTTCAAACATACCAGTTGAGTCCATTTACTGATGGTGCTCTCGACTTCCTTGTCGTTTCTATATGCTTGGTGTTGAAGTGCTTGGTTTTCCAACATTTGGATCCTCCTCGACTGAATTTGAGTTTGGACTCTAACAAGAAGTTGCATCTGTTTCATGGCATTTGCTGTTTGCTTTTTTACATTACTACTTCTCACAACTCCTTGAAGCCTTACTAAACCCCTCAAAGCTCTGAAACTCCTCCTTGCCTGTTAAAAACAGAAAACACTCAGATTAGAACAACTTCTATTAACAATTGATAAACGTCTAGTGTAATTCTGGGGTCTGAGGAGGGTGAGGTCAAGCCTTACTCCTGCCTCATGAGAGTTAGAAATGTTGTTTCTGATAAACCCTCGGCTCAAGAGAAGTGTTTTCGAAAACAGGTTTGACAAATACAAGAGTAAAAGCTACAATGAAAAATACTGAATAAAGGGAAGTATTGACAACAAAATTAGTACAAATAACCCAAGTAAAATAAACGATAGTCATAATATAATGAAGAAAGAGATAATAATAGAACAATATCGATGATACTGATCAGTAGAACCATGTTCTCCCTCACGAAAAGGAGGAATCACTCGACTATCTACTAACCCTCTACCTCCATGCTTTCTTATCTAGAATCATGTTCTCGTTGAGCTGTAGATGTGACAGTCACAAAACGTTACATGTCTCCACTTTGACATAAGATGTCATTCCTAGTAGGCAATTAGAACAAACTTAGCAATATGATAGAATTCCTCAATGGATGAATGCACACTCCATACTTCCCATTGACTAAGGAGCATAATACGAAGCAGTTGTTGGAATTCCGTATTATATGCAACTAATGCAAGTTCTTGTTGATGGTAAAAACAGGGGGTTGAACGTGGAGCCTGTACTTAGTTGGGAGAAGAATCTGCCCTGAATCGGATTTTTGAGGAACATATTGATTGAGAGAGAATTGGATTGGAATCGATTAAGACAATGTGTGCTGCAGTCCACTCTATCAAATGAATTGCTTTACTCTTTCACAGTACAATATACTAGTATAGTACCATAAGTGGGGTCTGAGGAGGAAAGGGTGCACGCTGACCTAACCCCTACCTTTGCGAGGTAGAGAGGTCGTTTCCATAGACCCTCGGCTCAACAATTAACAATCATTTTCCTCTACTTGCTGCATCAAAAACTAAATCACAAGCTTCTGACAAAATAGAGTTAACTGGCATTTGCAAGGCGAAATTATATTGAAACTTACCATGTAACCTCTGTAGGCTGCCTGTATTTTTGTTGCTGAAAGATGGAGAGTTCTCAAAGTTGGTTCTGGTCTATAAGCATAGCTGATTTCTTTGCGGTTACGACTAACTTTAGGAGAAGGTACCCTTGGAGGATGAGCCCTAGGAGATATAGCTCTTGGAGAAGTAACCCTTTGTGAAGGAGCCTTAGGTGAAGTAATCCGGCGAGAGGAAGCCTTAGGAGAGGCAACTCTTGGAGACGTAGCGCTAGGAGTGGCAAACCTATAAGAAGAGATCCGAGGAGAGACAGCTTCCGCAGGTAAAGTGAACCTTGGAGAAAGTAGCATTTGTTCATCTACTTCTCCAAGTATTTTCTCAATACTACTTGGCTCTCTAAAGAGAGGGATAAATGATTTAGTCTCTCCATGCTTCAGTTTTCCGCGACTCTTCTTTTCCTTAGCACCTTTCTTCTCTGATTCCTGCTACAATCGTCCGATTCAGGTAAGTACTACATGATCCTTCCAGAAACATTTGAGGCATATACATGTTTTACAAGACATATAACACTGAATTACTAACTAAGATGGGCTTAAATGTAGCGACATGGACAATGAGACTTCATATAGCCAACGCCAACTTGCACATGCATCAGAACAAAACATATTATGTGAATAATGCTCCCCTTTCGAACAACTCGATTTCAAATAGTTTTGAGGATTTTAAGTTAACTTCAATAGCTACAGCCTACATACATATATTTTTTCAGTCAAGAGGAAGTAAGACACTACTTGTTGAAATTGGTTCATAGATTAGTTTTGTAGATCTCTATTATCATCTGAATTCTTATTTATGTGAACTATAATAAACATCATTTACATTTTATCTGTCATTAATTTATGGCCAAATACATAAACAACCTCTATAACTTGCCATCAATTGTCATTTCGACACTCCATCTCAACCTTATTCCATTTTAACCCTTCAACTCTATTTTTTAGGAGAAATAATTTCGAAATAAGCAAGTGTTGGTCTAGGCATACTACTAAAAAATGCCTGGAAAAACGATAGCCAAATGCTACAGACTGCGTCGTTTTCTAGTAAAAAACAAATATAATTTTTTTAAAAACGACCAACAGCGTTACATTTGTTGTCACTTTTTTGGAGCAACACACTTCGTAGCTTTTTTGTCTATCGTTTTTTTTTTTACCCTTTTTTTTAGTAATGGTAAGCCCAAAGATACTGTTAACAAGGTGTGATATTGTATGCTTTGGGCCAAACCTGCACGGTTTTCTCCAAAAGGCCTCATACCATTAAGTGATCCTAGTAGTTTCCTTATCAATGTGAAACTTTGTTCGCACGTACGAGAAAAAATAAAGGAAGAGAGTAGCAAATAGACCTTGTGAGAGTGTGAAATAAACTTACATTAGGTAATTTCTCCTTTGAGCTAGGTGTAAACACCCTTTTGATGGCAGAAAACCAACTGCCTTTTTTCCCCATAGTTCTAGCATTACTTTTTCACCCTGAAAAAAGAGAGAAGCAAATTAATGATACTAAGGGTGTGTTTGGTAGGGAAGAAAACATTTTCTCCAATTTTCTAATATTCGATCGTTAAAATAAGTAAAAATCCACTTATTTTCCAAATAAAACATTTTTCATTCATACTGAACACAACCTAAAAGGATAATACTATAGAATTTGGTATGAATTTTCTCCTGTGCAAAACATAGATCTCAAACCTAAATCATAATACCAAAAAGTATTTGTCAAACTTATTTATTTATTTCGTTATTGAAAAGTATTTATGTAACATGGTACTAAAATTATTTATGGGAAAAAATATAAAATGAAGAGAGAGAGAAATTGTCTTAATTGCTACTAAATAGATTCAACTTATACATCAACATCAACAAAAACACAACAAAATTTATAAAACCTTTTGCGGACTCATAATATTAACATGCACACAAAGAGAAAGTGAGAAATACAGGCCATCGGATGGGAAATCAATAATCGAAATCACCAAAGGTTATGTTGAAATGTGTCGGATCTTTCCATCCTTAACAAGAATTTAACCATGGGATATGAAAAAAATTGTGATAAGAAGCATTTTTTTCTTTAGTGGACCTTACTTATGTGGTGCCATATCTGAATCAAGCATGCCACTACAGACATTAGACACCGAGTGAGGAACCAAAAAAATCGAACTAACAGATAAAAAACAGACAAAAAAAAACCCATAAAAATCAATTTGTGGTTCAAAAAACAACAAACAGAGGAAGAAAAAACAGTTGAATTTTTCACCAAAAATAATTTTAAAAAAGAAGAAGAAGAAGGATCCAATTATTGTGAAAAACATACCGAACACCAGATGAGAAACCAAGAAGGGAAATAAAATTCATAGGATCTTTCCATCCTTAACAAGAAATCGAACCTTCAATATGTTAAAAAACATTCTAGACAAGAGAGTATTTCTTTGTAAATCTAGTTAATCGAGCCCAATAAAGACATGGAACACCAAATGAGAAACCAAAAAGACGAAAACAGAGGATGAATTTCCCACAAAAAATCATTTCAAATAAAAGAAGAAAGATGGAATTATGTACCTCAACAGTTGTTGTGAATCTTCCATAGCATAAAGCTGCTAATAAAAACCAAAAGCAAATTACAAATCAAGAACAAATAAGAACTTAACCCTTTTTGCCTCTACACAATTCTCTCTCTCTCTCTCTCTCTCTTACTTCACTTTCAGTTTTTTTTTTTTGCTATTCCATAATATTGGTGTCCTTTTTTAGGATTTTGATTCACCAACTACTTTGAATCTTGTTTCTAGTTGCCAATTTTTTTTTTTAAAAAATATTGTTATATTTTGTTTTCTCCTTTTTTACTTTTCACCTTTTTTGAATTTTTATACTTTTTCTTTTGATATTAATGATCTTTCATGATGAAAGTGAACGACCAAATTTTTATTCAAATTGTCCTTTTTTTATTTTTTTTATTTTAGTACAAGGATAAAAAAAAATTCCATCTTCTTTTAGGTGGGGAAGGAAGTTGGCCACTTTATCACTCAATGCCCCTTTTTTGGCGGGCCTCAACTAACTTTACTTGAATTGGAAGACTATTTTAACCAAGAAAGGAAATTTCACTCGCCCAATATTCGATATTCATATTTAGGTTGAAATTAATTTGAATTTGCGTATTGTAGGGCATGTTCAGTACTAAAACCAAATAAGATTTAGCAACTGACAAATTTTATAGTTAAATCGCAAAATTCGTCGTTGATTCTATTTAGCAATGATTATCGACAGATTTTCGTTAGCTAAGAGCAAAATATCAACAAACCAACGACAAACTTTGTAGCTAATTCTAGTAGTTTTTAGTAGTGGTTTTGAGGGCAACTTTCAAATAAGATGCTTTTTTAAAGAAAAATATTAAAAATTTGAATTTGAAATTTCTGAATAAAGATAGGAGAATCTTAATAATTTTATCACGATTCAGGTCAGTGACAAAGGTAATTCCACCACCTATTTACTTGTTTTAAACTAATAATGATGAGTTTGGTTTTATATCCCTATTTAAAGCCATTCAATTACTATTATGCTTGTGGGAAAATGACACTTATTTAGATTATTAAGTAATCTAATGGCATAAACCATATCATTCTATCTTTAATCAAATCAAATTTTGGATTTGAATTATGAAAATAGAGAAATTTCTTAAAGCCAACGTCTTCTCTTTAATTAATGAACCTACACCACCCACATGAATTTGAACTAATTAGGGTAATAGCAATCATATATATATCAAATTAAATTAAACCTTAAAAACACTATTTTTTGAATATAAGAAGAGAAGTACCATCCATTAGCCTTAACTAATTAGTTATGTCTTTCAACTTGTACTTATTTCATAAAATGATGATGATATTTACAACAATTTTTGGCTAATTTTCTAACTTAATAATTACTCCCGCTTCAATTTATTTAAATTTTCTTTGATTGTTACGGATTTTGTTTTTTTAAAATAATTAAATTTGTAATTTTACATATGAATTGTTTCTAAATATAGAAAAGTATTAATACTGTTTTTAAAACAAACTATAAAGAAATGATATGTCTCATTTAAATTAAAAACAAGGCTAATTTTTTATAAATTAATTTTGAAAAAAACTATACCAAAAAGAAAAAAAATGACTTATTTCTTGAAGACATATATAAATAAAATGTGTCCCTTCTCTAATTGTTTAAGGTGCAAAAAAAAAAGTCATATCCCTCACGGTGGCCGGTGGGGAATGTGTTGCAGACAAATATGTCCGCTCTATAAATATTCTTTATTTCTTGGCTCGCTTCATTTCAAATAAAATATACTTTTTAGTGATACTTTAATTCTTATCTAAAATCATAAATTTTATAAAAAATATGTACCAAAATGTCACCATCTCCTACAACGTGCACTTGCCTAAGCAAATCATACATCACTATCTAACTTCTAAATTCTTCAAATTTAAGTTTACACAAATAACTTATTTCATCAAAAAATATTAATTAATGAAAAGAAGTAACATTAGGTTCATCCACCATAAAAGTTGGTCAACATCCATCATTGTAGTGATAATCTTGGCTTTAATTCTGCTTTTTGCACTAATTTCTTTTTAATCCCAATCATTCAACTAGACCTAAATCTTCAAATCCACAATCAATTTAATAAAATCTTTCTGGTATAAAAACTGATGAAATCTTGCATGAATTGTGTTGATTTGCTTTTTTTAATTTCGGGTACTGAACATTATTTTTTTCCGTCTATTTTTATAAATCCACTATGAGAAAAATTTTGTTTATTTATTTATTATTTTAAATCTATTTTACTCTTATTATTAAGTATTCATTTCTCTACGTATTTTTCAAATATTAAATTAATTTTATTTAAAGAGTGATATAGAATATAATTTGTTACATCTTTGTTAGAACACCACCATCACATAAAAAATGAATTTTAGTGAAAATTAATTAACGATAATAATTTAATTTGTTGCTAATATGTTTTTAGAGGTAATTACTTGTGAATTAAATTTTAGCACTTTTTGTAAATGACACTAAAAGCCCATAATTTGATGTAATGGAAATTAACTAAAGCCTATGCATAATTATTATCGTTAAAGCTATTTTAATGTTGTTGCAGCGAACTTAGACAATGATAAATTAGAGCCGGCTAAATATGTTAAATTTAGACATTTTCCATTTAACAATATGAAAAGATTACAAAATTAAATAAATGTTCATATTTTTATTTTTAATCCGAGGTCTTAAGTTTGAGCGCTACTATTAAAACCATCGCCCTAAAAAATAAACACTTGAAATATACAAATTCAAATTTAATCACGTTTTACTCCTCATTGTCGACAATACTTGTAAGTAAGAGGTACACATGAAAAGGCATTCAAAATTATTAAATGAATTATAAGGGACTAAAATGAAAATATTCAAGAATCCTATTTGATAGTAAAACTTTGAAACTATTTTGGGGGGATACTGTCTTATGTTGGGTAAACATAGTGGTCCAATTTTCTAAAAAAGCAAACTTGAAAGGACCACTGAAAAAAAGATTTCTATGTCTTGTCCCTTGAAGATTTATATATCAACATAAAAAAGATGTGCTTTTTTTTTTTTAGTGGTTACATATAAATAATTGATTCTTAAGGTGAAATAATTAATTTTTAGGTATGTATTTGAGTGCAATAATCCATTTCAATTAAAGATCTCTTATTGCTTGAAAGACATGTGTAATACTGTAATTATCATATATTGGTAGTTCATCATTTCTTTGACATGTTTACTCTCCCTTACTTTTTGTTGCTTTTAACTCATTTTACGCTTGTTAAGTTTGTGTTTGAATATAAGTAATAAAATTATTTCAAATCAGCGTCAACATGTTATGAAGCTCCAGTCTTTGATGATATTTAATTTGAAATTATTATATGTATATATATTCATTTTAAATTTTGTAAAAAAAGAAGAGAGACTTATGTTTGGCGGAAAGATTGTTCGTGTCAACTATCACGTGAAAAGATTATGTTAAAGAATAATTAGTTATTACTATTGTTGACTAGTGAGTCTTTATAAGATTATGTATATTTGAAAGTTTGTAATCATAAATATTTATTTATAAAATAATCATGGCAATATGTGATTTATCAACGTAGTGCGCTTTAGGATATTCTGATAGCTTATTTATGAATTATGATTTGTTTATTTGTAAGATACGCAAGAATTGATTTATGAGCAACTTTCACATATAGCAAACAGAAAAATCATATTTGTATGTTATAGCTATAGTTTGCATAATTGCGCTCCATAGCAAATTTTTTGTTTGCTATGGAGCTTTTGATTTGTATAATTCGCTACAAACATCTAATTTTATACAAATTATTCAGTTTTGTATAAATTCATTTATACATTGCAATTTGTATAATAAAATCTGTATTTTTATAATTATAAGTATTTAGGATGAAAATATCTGTATTTGTATACACTTTTCTCTCGCTTTATACAAACACAAACATATTTTATACATTTTATACCGAAATGTATAAAATGGCTAATTGTATACCGAAAATGACTAATTGTATACCGAATCAAATGGCAAAAAAAAAGGTATGTTTGCTGCGAATTACAATTAAAATAAACTATGGCTATGACATTTAATTTGAATTAATAGTTTGTTATTTCATACAATTTTCCCTTGATTTATTTATAAAGTTTTTACAGCTTGTGGAGGTTTATATTTATGAAATAATATAACTTTTCAAAATTCAAATTGCATGTCTAAACAAAATTTCAACTTTATATCAGTTTGATTTCATATCATGATTCCATATCGCATATTTAAACGGACACAGAAAAATAATAAATACGAAGATATTCCCTTCATTCACTTTTACTTGTCACATTTTGCTTCAAGAGAGAATCAATTAGACTAATCATTAGAGCTAAATTGAATTATGTTAGTTCAGTAGTTTAAGCTTAAAATTTAGATGTTAAAAAACTATACAAAAATATATTATAAGTTACAACCATTCTGATACTAATATGATGAAAAATTACATCTTAAAATGTTGGTCAAAGTTCATGCAATTTGGCTCTCAAAAAAGTAATATATGACAAATAAAAATGGACGAATTAAATAATTACTAAATCTTCCTCATTTATTATATGCTTTTTGTGAATTGCATTATATTAAAAAAACCCATCTTATTTCCTTGCTGCAAAATGAGATCAGGAACCTTCTATAGGTTCTCTTTTATGTAAATAAAAAAGAAATACTTTTCCATTTATAATTTATTATAAGTGTAAATATTAGTATGTTACAGTGTAACCAATTAGCTTAATTAGGATTTAGGGCAACTGGATAGTTTGTTAGGATTAATTATTCTAATTTGTATAAATTCGTACATTGTGTTTGTTAGAATTAATTATTCTTTGTATATTTCTATAAATATGTACACTGTATAGAGATGAAATACACATAAAATACCAGTTCAATCTTTCTTATTTTTGCAATATTTTCTCAAGAGTAGAATTCAAAATAATTGTCCACTTTGATTGAATTTTCTGAAGTAGAGTACTTATTTTGGGACAATATTTTTTTAATTAAAGTGACAATTAAAATGAGACGAAGTGAATATTAATTTCTTAGTTTAACACTACTTGTCGTGTGGTTATTAATTGTTAAAAAGTTTTGTCCTACGAATTAACTTGAAATTCTTCCACTTCTTTGTGATATATACACTTTTTTTTATTTTAATTTATTTGTCTGATTTGATTTGATATGGAGTTTTTTTTTTTTAAATCTTTGAATTTGTGAAATTAAACTAAAGATATGTTGAATGTACCAAAATACCCTTTAATCTTGTGATTTTAAATTTGTCTATGTAAAACTATTTAGAATTAATGGATTGTCAAAAAAGAAAAGCAATATGCTTTTTGAAAGGATGTTAGCAGTTTTTACTAGGACTCTGTTTAACCAAGTTTATTTTACCTAGTGTAGGAGAGAATAAGTGGTAGTAGTTTTCTAGGAATAGATAGAGTTAATATCTCAGATGGTCACTCAACTTGGACTACTTTACTTATAAAGTCACTCTCAACTTTGAGTAGTTTACTTAGAAAGTCACTCAACTTTGTTTTATGACTCAAAAGTCACTCAACTATTGATATTTCACTTAGAAAGTCACTCAACTAATGATATTTTACTTAAAAAATCATCAAACTAATTTAAATAAATTCTTCATTAAATTTTGTTGAAATACAATTTCATTTAAGCTAATTTTAAAAAGTAAAAGATGCTCATTTTAATGATTTTATTGAATTTTGTTGAAATATATATATTTTTAAAAATAATAAAAGATCGCTATTGTGCATCTTTTTTATTACTCCTTTTAATTTAGTAAAAGATTTCTATTTAAAACGTATAGTTGCAATTGAAAAATTAAAATTAAAACCTACAGTAGCATTGCTTATAATTTAATAAGAAATAATAAAAGATTGCTATTTTAAATGTACAGTAGCAATTAAGAGAAAAAATTGATTTTTTGTTCTCGCAATTGTTTTACTGGAATTAAATGTGCTAAAAAATGTTATTGTTCGTTTTTTCAAAAAATTGTAATTAAATAACTAAAGAAGGTCAATAAGATAATTAAAATAAATATCTTATTATATCTTAAAAAATAATTTAAAATAAAAATTATATTTTAACAAAATTTAATGAATAAATTATTTAAATTTGTTAAGTGACTTTCTAAGTGAAATATCAATAGTTCGGTGACTTTCTAAATGAAATATCAATAGTTGAGTGACTTTCTAAGTGAAATATCAATAATTGAGTGACTTTTGAGTTATAAAATAAAGTTGAGTGACTTTCTGAGTGAACAATTCAAAGTTGAGTGACTTCATAAGTGAAGTATGCAAAGTTAAGTGACCATCTAGGATATTATCTCGGAATAGATATTATCGTAACTTTGGATTTCATTGTTATGTTTTCACCCAACATGTTTATTTTCTCCTCTTTTGCGTTTTGCGCTTCTTCTTATCTTTGTATTTTATTCAATATTTGGTATCAGAGGCGAAAACTTTTGCAGTTGCTTTTCTAAACACTTATAATCTTCCTGATGGCCATTGATGCATGTTTTGATGAAAAACTTTTTGAAATCAAAGAACTACTGATATGACAAGTAGTTTCTTCAGAAGATATATAGAGATAGAAGGAGTGAAATTGAAAGATCCAAGAGGAGCAAGTTCTTCAGGTTTCAACTCGAGCAAGTAAGCATGATAAAGAACATGATCAGAGAGAGTCAAAGTGAGGTTTGGAGACAAGTCGAAACTTTCTACAATGGGGAAAGCTAGGTTAGCTTATAATTCAATCAAGGAAATTAAAATTAAATGAAATACATACCATTATGTGGATGCTTGAAGACTAATCTGCTTAGCATTGGACAATTACATGAAGAGGAAGTTTATAAGTTAAATATAATAAAGAATTGAAAGTACTGTAGAATTCAAGATTAACTGTTTCCGCTTGACTTTTAACCATATATATATATTGAGCAATCATGTTTAACTGTTCAATTGAATGAGTCAGCTTGGCTATGACAATTTTTTATATGACCACTTGAATTTTAAAATCCTTCAACTAAAGAACATGCATGGTTACGTACTGGCCTTCCAAAGTGTAACAAATAACTCACAGCCTTTTTTTGGAGCCTGTATGCATTATCAAATATCTTTATATTGTACAAGTGCATAGAGACGTAATATAACATAACTCAAACTATAAGATTCCTACAAGTACTAGACTAGGAATATTGGACTAGGAGTCCTAATATGCCCCCTCAATCTGGACGAGTTGACATTACGGACAGATTGTCACGTAAAAAACAAAATTGAGATGAGGCTAAGCCCTTTGTAAAGGCATCAGCTAATTGCAAACGAGAAGGCACATACTGGACAACCAAATCACCTTGAGCTACTTTGTCACGAACATAATGAAAATCAACATCAATATGTTTGGAGCGATCATGGAACACTAGATTACGAGACATGTATGTTGAGCTAACATTGTCACAAAGCACTCGAACTGGTTCACGAAGATAAAGACCAAGCTCTCGAAGAATATGACGAATCCAAGAGGTTTCAGCTACAGTATAAGCAATAGCCCTGTACTCGGCCTCTGTAGATGATCTTGAGACTGTTGGTTGTTTCTTTGCACGCCAAGAAATCAGATTGGAACCCAAGAAGACAGCAAACCCAGTAGTAGAACGTCGACTATCGGGACAGCCGGCCCAATCAGCATCAGAGTAAGCAACCACCATTGAAATTGAAGAAGAGGCACGCAAGAACAGTCCATACTGAAGAGTACCCTGTAAATACCTGAAAATGCGCTTCACGCAATGCAAATGAGTAGTACGAGGAGCATGCATGAACTGAGATACAACATTGACAGCATAGGCAATATCTGGACAAGTCATAGTCAAATACTAAAGAGCACCCACCATGCTCCTATATTCACTAGGATCTGAAAGTAATTCACCATCCATGAGAGAAACAGAAGTACGAGAAGCAATAGGGGTACGTACATGTAAGTGTGAAACTTAAGAAGCAAATCAGAAATGTACTTCTGCTGAGATAAATGGAGACCATGAGATGAGCGAACAGCTTGAACACCAAGAAAATAATGGAGATCACCTAAGTCTTTCATAGCAAATTGACGGGAAAGGAGACTAATGAACTGATTAAGGAGGGAAGAATGATTGCCGGTGAGAATAATATCATCAACATAAAGTAATAAAATAAGAATACCTGATGAGGAACGGTGAATAAACATTGAAGCATCAAATTTGCTGCAAATAAAACCATGAGAAAGAAGGAATGTACTAAAGCGATGAAACCATGCACGCGGGGCCTGTTTTAGACCATAAATAGCTTTAGCTAATTTGCAGACATGGTGAGGAAAGTCTGGATGTATGAAGCCAGAAGGTTGTTTCATAAAGACTTCCTCTATAAGAACACCATGCAAAAAGGCATTTTTAACATCTAACTGACGAATAGGCCAAGAAAAAGAAATAGCCAAAGAAAGTACAATACGAACAGTAGTAGCACGAACAACAGGACTAAATGTCTCGTGGTAATCAATGCCAGGCTGCTGATGAAATCCCTGTGCTACAAGCCGAGCTTTGTACCGCTCAATAGACCCATCAGAATTATATTTAATGCGATAAACCCACTTACAACCGACCACGTTCATGTTAGGTTGAAGAGGAACAAGAACCCAAGTTTTATTTGTCAAAAGAGCATTAAACTCGTCTGCCATAGCTTGTTGCCACTTGGGATTTTTCACTGCCTGTGAGAAACAAGAGGGCTCGGTATCATGAAAAGTAGCACTCAATGACAACATTGTCTTAGGCTTAGAAATTCCAGATTTTGAGCGAGTTTG
This sequence comes from Solanum okadae, assembly GCA_036553675.1. Taxonomy (NCBI): domain Eukaryota; kingdom Viridiplantae; phylum Streptophyta; class Magnoliopsida; order Solanales; family Solanaceae; genus Solanum; species Solanum okadae. Next base: position 7,837,016 of record CM071685.1, on the reverse strand, counting down.
CATTGCATGAGATGTATTAGTGGAAGTACTGGAAGTAGAAGAATTAGTAGTGGGCAAAGAGAGAGATATAGATGGTGAAGGATATTCAGAGTGGGACTCACTAAGTGGATCAACAGATGGTTGTATAGTGGTAGAGGTTGAACAAGGAGCAGAAGGAGGAGGTTGAGTTACTGGAAAGTCGGAAGAAGTCACAAAAGGTCTAGATTGAGTAGATGATTGTATCGGAAATAAAGGCGACGTAACCACAAGAGGATCAAATGAGGTGGAGGATTGTGATACTTGCGAGGGACAACATAGTGTGGCATACGGGAAAACTAACTCATGAAAGACAACGTGACGACTTACATAGACACGACCTGTTTTAGGATCTAGACACGATACCCTTTAGAGTTGGAAGCATACCCAAGGAAAATACAATGGATTGAACAGGGAAGGAGCTTGTTAGATACTCGAGATGACATATTTGGAAAGCATTCACAACCAAAGATTATAAGAAAATTATAGTCAGGAGGGCGATGAAAAAGGTTTTCAAAAGGAGAAAATCCTTGTAAATTAAGGGTTGGCAATCTGTTGATGGTATAAACAGCGTAATAAGCGGCATCAACCCAAAAGTGAGATGGTAAAGTAGCCTCTGCAAGAACGGTACGCACTATTTCAATAATGTGTCTATGTTTCCGTTCAACAACCCCATTTTGTTGAGGAGTGTCCGGACAAGACTTATGAAAAGAAATACCCGAGTTAGAAAAGTGTGCAAGCATAGCCATGTTATCAAATTCACCACCTCCATCACTTTGAAAAGTCTTTATTTTGGTGTTAAATTTGTTCTCCACTAGCCTCTGAAAGGCACAAAAATGTACAAAAACCTCAGATTTATTTTTCATAGGATAAAGCCATGTAAAACGAGAGAAATCATCAACAAAAATAGCATAATATTTATACCCCAAGTTGGACAAAACTGGTGATTGCCAAACATCTGAATGAATAATATCTAAAGGAAAAGAACTGCAATGATCCACTGAATTAAATGGTAATCGTTTAGATTTTGCTAATCGACAAGGTGTACAATGATTACTGAAAGAGTTAAGCAAAGTAATTGAATTATTTTTCCTAAGGCAATCTAAAGTATGAGCTCCACTATGACCTAATCGACGATGCCAAATATCACCAGGTTGACGTAGAGCAACAAATGCTTGAGGAGAAGAAGACAATGATGAAGATGATAGTGGATAAACGTCACCCTTACTGGAGGCTTGCAGGAGAGTTTGACCCGAGGCTTTGTCCTTAACAGAAACAGAAGAGGAATCAAATATCTTTATATTGTACAAGTGCATAGAGACGTAATATAACATAACTCAAACTATAAGACTCCTACAAGTACTAGACTAGGAATATTGGACTAGGAGTCCTAATACAACGTTCCTGAAATCTTCCAGCTTTTGTGAAGATTAATTATGTCATCGTAAAGCAGCATAAAGAATCTTTTTTTACAGATAGAAATCAAAGAGGTACTAGAAATTATTCATTCTAATATTTCAAATGTGTTGCTTGAGGGAGTTCACTACAAGCAAGCTTACACTACTGCGACAATAGATATCAAATTGAAAAAATTCTATGGTTCTCTACATAATTAAGCGCGCGCACACACATATATATATATATATAGATGCAAGGTATCATTTCTCAAGAGACTAGCATTAATTTCTTTTATGACCAAAGTCTTGAAACACTCACGTTTGCAATTTGTTGGAAAAAGTAAAGACATTCATTTGATAAAGACACAAGTAAATGATTTTTTTTTTTTTTTTGTTTGTCATTAAATATTTCCGTACGTACTTTTTATTTGTAGTATACAAATTTGCCAAAAAATCATTCATTTCAAATTTGCAGAGTATTTAGGAAATAGAGTATCTATATTCTATTTACAATTGCTTTAAAACTAATTTTGGGGAAAAAAGAAGAATAAATGCATGGTCTTCATTCTTTGCCTTTGCTTGTACATAAGACTATGGTGAATAACATAGGCGAACTCAAGATTTAAAGACTTTGAGTGTATTAATATTATCTTAATTTAACTATGAGCAGATAAAGTTAAAATAAAAATATTAACGGAATAAAACTCTAGCTAGTTTCGAACCCAAGCCTCGCACGTGGATCTTTCAGATTGTACCAGCAACACAATGACACTCCTATGCTTTTCATAGGTGCACTTATCATAATTTCTGTCAGTTTCTCAAGATATATATATATATATATATAAATTTTTTCGAAGTTAACAAATGCACGTGGGTGGGTCCGTCTCTGGTGAAGAATATGATTAATTGCATGAGAAGGCTACAAGTTAAACACATCTTACTCGAATATACGTAAAATGAAATCTATTGGGCTAATTAAAGACCTCTCAATTGACATCAAAATTATTATTTAAAAAAAATATTAATTTTTTTTAAAAAAACTAAAAATTTAATGAAAGAAATAGATGCCGGAACACTATAGGCTTTAGCTATCGAAAATTATTCCCTTGAAAGTTACTTATTGAGAACAAAATCAATTTTCTCTAGAACTCAAATTCAAATAATTTTGCTATTATTGTTAGTGTCTTTTTTTAAGTGAAGTAAAATAATAACAAAATAATTTTTATCTACTCTAACAAGTATTCCTGAAATTCTGTTTTTATTGGCACCCAGCCACCGATACCTTATTAAGAGCCTTTTTTTACCATACTTTTAAAAATTGCTTATTTTTAAAAATGTAATAGCTTTTTAGAAAAGTGTTTTTGAAAATAATTATAATTTGTGTTTGACTAATTTATTTGAAAAGTGTTTTTGATAAGCATATTGTGTTGATTAATTTTTTTAAAAGTGTTTTTGAGAATCAAATTACGAAAAGGACAAGTATTAAATGCACTTTCAATATTAATATTATTTTATAAAAAAAATTATTTTAAATATCTATTATAAAAATTTTAATTAAATTTTTTATTTTTGATTAAATTAAAATATACATATTCAAATTTTCAATCAATATTATACACGGATAAATAAAAAATTAAATTAAATATTGATATAATATTAACATAATAATTTAAATATAATTAAAAATATCAAGCAAAATAAATTTAAAATTATTCCACAAATTAAATCACCACATTCGGAAATTCACCACAAAATATATAAATATAGGAGATATATTGGTATATATATATATGGAAATGATTTGAAAAAAATAATTTTTTGTTTCTGTTTCTACATTTTTTAAGAAACAGAAATTTTTAGTTTCTTCGTAACAACAAAAAAGTTGCTTCTGCTTGTAACTAAAAGCAGTTTTTCTGATTAGCCAAACACTTTAATTTTTATTTTTTTTAAAAAAAACTTTTGTCTCAAAATAAATGTTTTTGACCTCCCAATAGCAAATGTCAAACAGGCTTAGAGTCTGTTTGAATCGACTTATTTTAAGCCAAAATAGCTTTTAAGTAATTTCATAATGTTTGGGTAAATTAAAAAAAATGCTAATAAGTACTTATTTTTAAGCTAAAATAAAAAAATAAAAAATAAAAAATCAAAAGCTATAAATTTGAATTTCTAACTTATATTTTTTGACTTATAAGTCAAAAGCCAAAAATCAATCAAACAGACTCACTCAATAATTTGAGTATGAAATTTGCAAAACGGTGAGCTTGGGGGGGATGATTTCAACCTATTCACTTGTTTTATTTTATGTATATTGTCAGTTGAAACTCTTTGAAAAATCTTTTGAACCATGTCATATTCCCCACCCCCAAACTCACCGTTTTGCAAAATTTATTTTCAAATTATTGAGTGAACCTGTCTGGGCTGCTTATGAGTTATGGCTTATAATTTATAAGTCAAAAGTCACAAGTTAGAAATTTTAGCTTATGACTTATTTTTAGTATTTTGACTTACAAATAAGAGCTTATAAGCATATTTTTATTTTATTCAAATACTGCAAAATTATTTAAAGCTATTTTGACTTAAAACACCTAAAATAAGTCAATTCAAACGACACTAAATCCTCTTGAAGCACCTTGAATTCATTGTGCCAAGTGGATTCATATTTAAGAATATTTTTTAATGTCTAATGCCGACTTTCAGCAAATTACCATGTATTCAATCGAAGGAATTTTAATCTAAGGAAAATTATAATCTAGGGAGATAATTGAAACACCAAATAATTTAAATATAAAGATCTCAGAATGATAAGTAATAATTTAGGAAAATTTAAAAACTATTCACTAAAAAAAAACAAAAACAAAGAGTTGGTTAGAATGGGTCATTAAATATAAAAATGGAAACTTGAAACTCCAGCCATTTATTCAGAAGAATGATTCTCTGAAAAGTTAGCACTAGAGATGAATGAAGCATCAATGTTACTAATATATATAATACACTCTGTCCGTTTCAATTTATTTGTTCTATTTTTTTTAAATCTGTTTGAAAAAAAATATCTTTTTTTTAATCACAATTCTTAATTTCAACTTCCCACATGACATATTGAAAGAAAAGAAAATTAAATGACATTTTGATATATTCTGCATATCTTCAAATTTAAAACTGCAATTAAATTTTTTATTTACTTTCTTAAATTTTGTTTCAAATTAAAACGGAGGAAATAATAAATAAAATAAAAAAATCATTTACATTTTTTGTCCACTTTGAATACTCAAATATTGTATAGATATATTCATTGCTTGCTAGGTTGTACCATCATCTTCACACTGTTTTTCAGCACATGAGGCATGTTTAATATTTGGTACCTTTCCCTTTCCTTTTTTGCTCTTAATATAATTTTGGTGAACATGAGATGGAAAGAAGTCCTTTTCAATTATCATGACATTTAAAATCCTTTTTTGGTGAAAAAAAATATTAGTCTTTTTAAAAAAAATATAAATTCATGATAGATTTTATGGCATCTTAAGATTCTCTTGATCTCTAGATATTGAAGCAACAAGTCATAATAATTTGGAGGGAATATATAATTTTTTTATTTAATATGAAAGTGTGGGGAAAAAAAGTTGGAAATATTAAAGAGGTGGGGCATGATTACCTTGAAAGCTTGTACTTGTTAGAATGCTAGCTTATTGATTAATTAATTAAATTGTACTCAAATTAGCTTAGACACCACCAATATTTTGTTGAAAATAACCTGTTAACTTCAACTTGTCAATTATTTTAAAAATAAATTTTTATTTATTACTTTAAACATATCAAGAAAAAATAATATTTTTTTACCATTTGTTTACCCTTAGTATTAATTACTTATTCTCCAAATCTTTTTCAAGACCTAATAATAAACATCAATTAATAGAGATAGTGTGATAATAACCATGTCAATTATCATTTTCTTCACACATTCATAATTGTCTAACTGCATTGATTGAGGTCGATTTCGCAGCCTCTATATTTTAGCATGAATCAAAAGTTAAGAAAAACAAAATATATAAGTACGATGCAAATATCAACTTATCAAGAATTTGATTAGGTGTCCAAGATTGTATGCCTTGTTGATTAAATCTAAATCTGCTCTATAGCTATCTAATCTCTTTTTTCTCTTGTCTCCCTTACGATTACGAAGGAAAGTATGTGTTCCAAAATAAAAAGTGAAAATTGCAAAGCACAATAACTAAAACATTTTTAATTCTTAGACATTGATTTTTCAATTAATTGGAAAGCGCAATGACTAAAAAGAACATTATTATTTAGAGAATCTAATAGTTCTTTTTATTATTATAATTTTTTCATACTTAAAAAAAAACAAATCAATGGCTATGTTTAGTTATGATAATTTTCGTATAATTTTTAATAAAATTATTCAAAGGATAAAATGAGGTGTTTAACTCTTATACTTCGAATTTTCACATAAATCATGGGATATAGAATATATGTTGTTTTTAGTTATTGCGCTGTGCAATTAATTGGAACACATGTACTTTCCTTCATAAGAGAAAAAAGAGATTAAATAATTATAGAGTAAATTCATACCTAACCAACAAGGCATACAATATCGACACTTAATCAAATTTTTGATAAGTTGATATGTGCATTGACCTTATATATATATATATATATATAGGAAAAACTTGGAAGTAATGTTTGATCATACAACTTGACAAATATCCCAAGTTCCCAAATACTAGAAAAACTAGTATTAGGGCCAAGTTCTAGTATTTGAGAGTTTTTAAAAATTTAAAAGTTACCCCAAACTTTTATATTTTATAAAAAACACTCATCATTTATTAATTCCAACTAATATTTATCTACTTCCTCCGGAAAAATTTGAGTTATAATTTGAGTGACAAGGTTGAGAAAAAAGAACAATTTGTTTTTAATGAGTTATAATTCCAACTAAATCAGTGACAAATTTGAGTATGCAATTAATGTATTGCTCTTGCCCGTACTATTATTTGTTGTTGTTGATTGTTATCAATTATGTTATAAAGTCATGTTTAACAGATCATGTTCATTATAAAATGATAATACAAACCTATGAGTATTTTAAATAATTTTTAGAACTTATTAGTATAAATCATATTTTTTGAAATAGTCAAATATTCTTGGAAAAAATTGTGGTCAAATGCATGGTGAACCTTCACCAAAACTTAACCCAAAAATACCTTGCCAAGAATATTTGCGAATTTGTGGCCAAATATTGGCTAAGAGCCTGTTTGGATTGATCGAAAAAGTAGCTTTTAATAAGTAACTTTTGAAGTGCTGAAACTTATTTTAAAAATAAGTAATTATGTGTTTGAATAAAAGTTTTACAGTTGAAAAAAGTGTTTGATGTATTCGGTACATAACTGTTGTTAAACACTTATTATAATCAAAATGTCTGAAGTATCCTTGAAATTGTTAACATTATAAAAAGTTGATTACTTTAAATATTTTATTTTAAAAAATTAAAATAAAATAAATTTATATTTTAGTTAAATTTCAATATGAACTTATTATTTAAGTTAATGTTATATGCACAACTTATTTTAAAATATATAATTTGAATAGACACATCACATGAAGGATTTAAGATGTATTTCTTGTAATAATATTTGAATGGTAGATCACATGAAGGATTTAAGATGCATTTCTTGTAATAATATTTGCCTATCATTCACATACACATGGAGGTAGCACTAGTTAAAGAGGGAGACTCTGTTCAAAGCGGTATGGTTCTACATTTTTGAAAAAACTATAGCTTATCGTGAATCACTTATATCCGTTCGTCCTCCATGGCTACTATGAACCTGAGCCCAAAGAAGGAAAAAAAGGGACTAAAGTGAGGAATTCATTAGCCATACATAGTTAATGAAGATGAGAGATCAGTCTCTCTCACGCACACATAAGATCTTAGGACACACATATTTGAGGGAAAGAGAAGATCTTAGAATTTTTTATTTCAGAAGGGTAAATCTGAAATTATCTAAAAGAATTGAGGGTACAAAAGTAATATCTTTGGTCAAACTTAAATGACTTTTAGGTCAAAAAATAAAAAGTAGTAGCGTTCTACTTTTGAGTTTTAACTTTTTAAAGTCATTTTAAACTTATTTTAAGTCATTTTAAACTTTACCAAACACTTCCGAAAGCTAAAAATGACTTAGAAGTAGGTTTGACCAACTTTTAAACCAATCTAAACATGCTCTAAATCAAGAAACATTAATTAGAATTCTCCTATGTTACCCTCACAATTAACTCTTTTTGAAAGTGTTCACATTTGTTTGTAAAATTTCCAAAATGATTTTAAGTGTGAACTAATAAAATTGTCTTCTTATTTATGATTTCTTAATATATGTGTAAATAGAAAAGTGATCAACTAATATGAGATGAAGGGAGTAACATTTTGTCTGTCTCAATCTATATGTCATTCTATTTTTTAATCATGAGTCCTATAAAGTTTTACACCTTCTATATCTATAATTTATTTTAAGTCAAAATTTTCAAAAATTGTCCTTCCTTTCTTAAATTCTATACTAGCCAAACACCTTATAAATAACACAAAAAAGTGATGTTCTCCTCCCAAAATACAACACTATTCAGGAATCTCTAAGGTGCATCCAACTAGATGAAACTCTTCAATCTCTCAACTGCTTTTGTCGGAATTAGAATGAATAAAGAATAGAGTTAAAAAGGTCAAAAACACATTTAAATTATTTATTTTATTGAGTTTTATAACTAAACAATTGAGAGTATGAGTTTTCTACCTGAACTTTCACTCAATGGTTAGTGAAACATACCCTAGAAGTTGACCATGGTGATAGTTCAAGTAAGAAACTCATACCCTCAATAGTTTAATTATAAAACTCAATAAAATAAAATAATTTAAATATGTTTTTGACCTTTTTTAACTCTTTTCTTTATTCATTCTAATTCTGACAAAAGCAATCAACTTCTAGGCGTGTTTGTCCATAAAATCTTTGTCCACTATGTACAATGACTTTATTTGCTAGATCTCTGGCTCAATCTGCAGGAAAGGGTAAAAATCTTGGTAATGGAGCTCAAAGATCGGATGGAAAGCATGAGGCAACGAGACATGGAGGGAATCGAATCTTACTTGGTTTGTTCGAGCTGGGTGAAGTGAATTCAATGGGATATGTTTCCATGGCATTCGTGAAATGATTAGAGTGCCTCGTGTGGAAACCTCCCGACCACAGCTTGTTGCAGCCTTTGACGACTCGAGGACACTCACCAGCAGATCCGATTTCAATAGTCACCATGGCAGAGGATCTGGAGATTGAAGTTGGAGTTGGGTTCTAGGATGCTTTCTCATTTTGATTTCTGATTTTTTATTTTGTCTTTACACTTTCTAGTCTTGGCAAATTGGGAACTATTGGGCTGTCTTCACGAGGCCTGGCCTCTTTCTTTTTTAAGTCAATAAAGGGCACTGATGCCCAATTTCGATTAAAAAAAAACAAAAAACAATGACTTTATTTGCTGACAAATTTTTATATATATAATTTCTTTAAAATCCTAAACTCTCCCCTTTCAAGTTGGAGATATCGATGCCATGACAGAGACGAGACCACGACTAAGAAGGTGGAGAAGTAGATAGTGGATGTTTATACTGTTATAGTTGTAACCTTTAACTTAGTAATAATTTATCTAGATTTGCTACGGTGAAATCATTTTTTCACGTGGACTGCCACATGACATAATTTTTAAACAAAAGAGAGTGTACACACATCATTAGAAATTAGTGGAGGTGTGTTTCGTTAATTATTGAGTGATAGTTCAGATAGAAAACTCACTCTCAATAGTTTAGATAGAAAACTCACACTCTCAATAGTGCAGATATAAAACTAAAAAAACTCAGATAGTTTAGATGTTATTTTGACCCTTTACTCCAAAGAAAATGAACTATTGAACAGCGTGACAAGTATAAGAAGAATGAAATGATAGAGACAGGAAAACACGAGAATTGAATTCTTTTTTTCCGTGATAAGAACGGGCTAACTATTTATAGCAAGTGAAAAAATAACTAACTTATATTTTAAAGCTGGAAGATGCAAGCTTCTATCTTCTCTCTTTCCAAACCTATTGCGGGCACCTTCTCTGTAAAAGAATGTTTACTTTCAATTGCGACGACAGTGGGCAAACCAATCCGATTAGATCAAGAAACTATTAATAAGACTTAGCCTAGTTGTTCACGTGTGAATGTACTGGTGAATTTATAAGGGACTTATTCCAAGGTGGTGAGGACTAATATTGAAGATGAAAAAACTAGAGAAGTGACAACTACTATGGTAGATATCATATATGACTATGTCCCTAAGCATTGTGGTGAATGCATAATGTAAGGACATGATACTGATAATTGTCAACTAGCTCAAGTGGCAAAAGGTGGAGGATTTGTGGCTTAGGTCGCAGGTTCAAGCCCCACACCATGCAAAGCAAAGCCTGGTATTTAAGTGGAGAAGGGTAGAGGGGCAAACCCATTATCCACCGAGTTTAGAAGGCTGTGATTGGTCCAAAGGGCGGGTCACATACGAATTTCTCGGTTATAAAATAAAATAAAAATACTGATAATTGTCAAACAATCAAGAAGTAAGGAAAAAAGGAGATTTGTCAATAGTGACAATCAATCTCTTCCCATTATGGAGAACCAATTTCAAGCTTTGGTTGGTAAAGATATTATGGAATCAAAATATAGGAGTAAAGGCAACAATAAAACTATAACAGCAAATTAACTAGGAAGATAATGATAAGGGAAATGAAAGAATCAACAAAAGATTGGGTCACCAAGGCATTTGGTCTTACCTTACGAAAGGAAAATGTTTATTCAACGCCAGGTAGTCCTAGCAGACAGAGGAAATAAATCTGCAATAATGAATAATACACATGATCAATAAAAAATCAACACATTAGAGTAATTCAAAGGAAAAACAAATGTTAACATGATTCCAGAAGGAAAAAAAAAACAAGATGCATATTATAGAAGAAAATTTTAAAGACGTTACTAAACAGGTTAGTGATATTTGCAACAATAATTGCAATAATCAGGCAACATAGTCAATCAGATGAGGGGGCAGTCAAAGAAAATCAGAGCAACCCTCAAAATGTATTAATAAGAGCTTTTATATGAAATATAAGATCAGTGAAATCTCTACAAGCTTTTCAGAGAGTGAAAGTGTTACATAAGTTCCATAATTTCTTATTCATTGGCTTAATTGAACTTTTTCAAAATTCTAGACACATCTAAAAATATACAAGGAGATTGAAGATGGCAAATGCTACAACAAATTTTAATGGAAAATTTGATTTTTTAACAAATCATGATGTAGATTCTACAGTTATTAGTGGCACAAATAAAAAATTAATCATGAAGTTAAAGCATCACAGTCATACAAACAACGTTTTTGCTACACTAGTGTATGTTAAGTGCAATTCTGATTAAAGATTGATCTTTTAGGAGGATATATATCAACTGATACAAGAAATGAACATCCCTTAATTGATTGAGATTATTTTAATGTGGTACTAAACTCAGAAGAGAAGATTGGTAGTTTACCAGTTAATATGTTGATTGTGACGATTTTGAGAATTACATATCATCTTGTAACCTGATGTAAGTACATTTTAGGAGGAGTCGTTTCATTTGATGGACTAATAGGGCTAGTAATGAGTGTATATTAATTTGAAGGATTAGTTAAAAATGTAATCAATCGACAGATGCAAGACTGACTTAATCATACTGAGGTGCAACACTTACCATAAATAGATTCTGATCAAGCTCCCATGTTGTTACATTGTTAAGTTATTGCGGACAGACATAGAAAATCATTTAAATTTCTCAAATTCTAGACTGAGAATGATTCTTTTGAAGACATTGTTATAATAAATTGGATCCTAGTGCCTCTCAATTTTTTTTCTACATTTCAAAGATAATATCACGAAATTAAAAGCAAATGGAGTAGAGATATATACTTATGGTGATCCTTTTAAGAAGCATATAATTAGAGGAATATATTGTCAAGATTAAAGAAAAGTTGTTTGATGAGGTGCCCACAACTGAAAATAGAGAAATATTGCAAAGAGCTCAAGTTGAGTATAAAAGATATATTCATTTTGAAGAGATTTTCTTGCAATAAAAGGCAGGATATGACTAGTTTGGGATTGGTGACATGAAATACTAGGTTCTTCCACAATATTGTGTAAGGGAGAAGGAACAAACCTTAGTTACAAAAGATTAAGAGCAATCAGAGGAATTGGTTGGAGGATAAGCAATCCATATCTTTCTCACTAATTATGTGCTTTTTCAATCTATTTTCACTAAGTAAGTCCAATAGATTTAAAACTTATTTTTTTTTCTAAATTAATTACAAAATATTTTTCTAAAATGCCCAATATCTGTTTTATCTCTTCGTTACGAAAAATGTTCAATTTTCATAAGATCTTCTTGGTTGTTATTCAAAAGGTCCAATAATGCATATATATATATTGGACATTTTGTGGCAATTATAGATCCTGGAAGACAATTCTGATTGGTCAATAAAAATCAATTTTAATGCTATTTTTAATTTTTTTTTATGAGTTTAGCATCAAATATGCAGTTTTTACAAACAAACGTAATCGGTTATTGGGGAAAAATCAATATACTTCTAATGTCGAATCAAGATCAACTAGGACAGAAATAAAGCATTGAATCGAACTTTTCTTTGGTGTCAAGGTAATAACTATGAATAGTCATCGACTTCCAAGAAAAAGTAGAAGAATGAGACATATTATAGGACATACAATGCATTGCAGATGTATGATCATTACACTTTAACCGGGTTATTCTATTCCACCTCTTAGAAAGAAAAGAACTTATTAGTATGACGATACATTAATATAAAACTTATACTCCGAGCACATTCAATGAAACCGTAGACAATCAAGTCATATTTGAAATCTATCAGAAAGGAAGAACATTTTGAGCTTTGTAAACAAAAAGATCTAAATGAAGTGAGAAGGGTTGTTTTTAATTAAATGAAGATAGTTCTAGTGACCCGATGGTCTATAAAATTCTATCAAAGCTATTGAACGATTGTGGGGAATGATATCCTTAGATTGGTGCATGATTTTTTCAGGGATAATATTCTTTCTATATCTATTACTCATACAAATTTGATTCTTGTACCAAAAAGAATCATGTGCAATTTTTTTACATATTTGAGATCAATTAGTTTGAGCAATTTCATGAACAAAGTAATTGTATCCAGAATTCTTCATGATAGAATAGAAGCTCTTCTACCTAGATTGATTTCCTCCAATCTAACAAGTTTTATCAAGGGTAGAAGTATCATTGAGAATGTGTTGCTGACTCAGAAGATTGTTACTGATATTAGGAAGAAGGGTAAACCCATCAATGTTGTCATGAAACTTGATATGGCTAAAACTTATGATAGAGTATCTTGTTTTTATTTTAAATGAAATTTCTTAGAAAAAAAAAGTTTTTTTAGAAGTATTTTTTGATTTGATTTGGAGGTTCATATCAAATAACCGATACTCAATTTTGGTTAATGGTCAATCACATGATTTTTTTTTTCACTCCACTAGGAGAGTAAAGTAAGGAGATCATTTGTCCCCTGCTTTATTCATTCTATCAGCAGAAGTGTTAAGCAAAGCTTTAAATTCCTTGTTCTGAAGATAGTCAATCTGTAGGATATGATTTACCTAAGTGGAGTGCTAAGTTAAATCTTTTTGTATATGCAGATGACAATATTATATTTGCTTCTTCTGAAAGTATACTTTAGAGAAATAGTATCAATTTTGTAGGAGTATGAGGTCCTATCAGGTCAGAAGGTCAATAAGGATAAGAGTTTTTATTATCTAGATCAAAATACAAGAGCTGAGGTGATACAACTGGTGGAGAAATGCATAACTTTCCTTTGAAATATTTAGAGTGTCCCACAACTCATGCCAAAAATATGAAAGTTTATTATGTTGATCTTATTAAGAGAGTCAAGACAAAGCTCTAAGATTGACAAAGAAATATGTTATCTTATGGTGGCAAAGAGGTTTTGACTACTAGTGTTCTACAAAGTGTTTCTATACATTTCTTTAAACTATAGTTCCTCCTATGTGTGTTGTTAAGGAACTACATATAACTTTTGCTAAATTCTTTTGGAGTAATAAGGTCACTGATAGGAGTAAATATTGGGTTTCTTGAAATAAAGTTCGTTTACCTAATCAGGAAGGAGGTGTAAGTTTTAAATCTATGTTTGATGTCTCACAAACAATATATGCTAAATTATGGTGGAGATTTAAAACTCAGAACTCTTTATAGGCAAATTTTATGTGGAACAAGTTCTATTATAAGAAACAAACACCTGCCCTGGTGCAATGGAGAGGATGTTTCAACAGTGAAAACATATGTTACAAAATAGGTATTGCATTGAACAACACCTATAGTGGAAATCTAAAGGAGGATTAGTTTCTGTTTGATACGATAATTGAACAATGCTGAGTCCTTTTTACAATTAGCAATCAGAGGTCCTTTCTTGTTATCCAATAACAAGTATTGAAGTGTCTATGAAAAAGACATGATGAGATTATGAGGAAATGCAGAATAAGTTACCTGAACACATTGTGAATCATGTTTGATATCACATGGATCATATTAGGCAATCTGAAATGGGGAATAAATCATTGCCGGACTAAGCTAAGTTATGATAACTTTTGAGTAAACAATGTATGGAAAATTGTGAGAAAAAAAGAAGTTACAATTATTTTAAGAAAATATGTATGCAAGGACTTGTTTTTTAAAAATATTTTTGACTGGAGAGTATGGACTAACAGGGTCCCTGTTTCAACAATGTTAACTTGTTGAAATCATAACATCTCAACTTTGTTCTTGTTGTACAATACCAATTAGAGAGACTACAGGACACATTTTTCTAAAGGTGAAATAGCTACCAATGTTTGAAATTATGTTTCAAATGCATCTGGTATCATTGACATTTTGATGTGGGTGAAACAAATCATGAAAAATTGTTGAAATGTTCATGGAAATTCTAGATAAAAAGAGATATTTCAAGCTATTTCTAATATTGTTTTATGATTTTTATGGAAGAGGAGAAAGATATTATCACATGGTGAAGTTTAATCAGTAGAAAAGGTTTTGTGAGACATTATTAGTAGTTCTTTTAGAAGCTTATTAGAGTAAAGATTCAATATATTGAGATCCCTAAAACTTGGCCCTATCTGGTAGCTCTACTGGAAGGTTATAGGTATAATTTTCCGTGCAAACTGGTTAAATGGTTTCCACCTCCAATTGGTTGGTAGAAATATAACACAGGTGGGGCTTCAAGAGGTAATCTAGGTTCTAATATTGCAACCTTTTGTGTAAGAAATAGTGATGGTGATCTAGTGGGTGCTAAAGGTTTGAAGCTTGATGATTTAACTAATTTGGTAGTTGAGGCTGTTGCAGTAAGAGAAGGCTTGCAATATTGATGGGAGAATAAATTTTTAAATGTCATTATTGAATTTGATTCATTGGCTTTGGTGAACATCACTAATGTAGTTTCAGAAGTCCCTTGGAGTGTGACCATGAAGGTTAATTTCATTAAAAGGCTTATGGAGATTATGTCAGTAAGAGTACAACGCTCTTTGAGGGAGGGGAATACTCTTCCTGACTATTTTGCTAACTTAGTTTTTTATTTTGCAGGTACAATGGAATACAAGAATTTTCAAGAAGTTCTTGTTAAAAGCAAAAAAATTTATCAATCTTGATAAGCTAAGTTTAGCAAACACGAGAATCAGACACTCTATTTCTACCATGTTCACATCTTAGACAGTCATATCCTTTGGTTTATATTGTTATTATGAATACTAATTTTGAGTTAAAATATCTAACCTATTAATGTACTTTGTGAAGTCTGAATTAATTTTTATTGATTATATATCATGCATCTAGTGATAACTTTGAGGTGTTACATATGGTATGAAATCAAAACTCACACGTCAATAGTAGGAAGTTTTATTTAATTTTGTTTAGTATTTATACACTCAAATCACAAATATTACTAATTCTTTCTAGTTTTGAGATTCTTCTCTCAAAATGGTGGTATTAACCCATGTGGGTTCAATTAATTAAAGAATAAAGTGTTAGCATAGATTCGTACCTCTTTGTCTTGAAGATTTCAGCATGATACATATTTGACAAGCATGAGCAGATGAAGCGTAATCGCCCTGAAGCATCTCGATTCCAGCCTAAAAACGTTTAAAATTAGAGATCATTTCGAGGATTACAATGTCAATGCATGGTAGTATCGATCTCCTTTAGGGATTCAACCAGTTGGAATTTAGATCTAAGAAATGATTCTAGTTAATGGTAAACACAATATTTGAAAGATATTTACAAGTTCGAGATGCAACTGTGGTAACGAGGTGGAAGAGGTTTGATGAACAACCCAAATCATTTTGATTTTTTCAGAATGGAACGCATGGATGAAGAAGAACACCTTGTAGCTATTGAAAGTTCACTGTTTTGATACATCATTTCTCTATGCGATTTTGAGCTTGGAAACCCTCCTCCGAGGATGGACTTCTTTCTAGAAACGTCACTTGTCTGTTGAGTTTCATTCCAGGACTTTTACTTTCCTATTTACGTTGCGTATATTTGTTTTCTTATTTTTCTTGGGCTTTGGCACTTTGGGCCACCTGATTGTAGTCATAATTTCTAACATAGTTATTAAAAATATCTACACTTTAAAATAATTATTGAAAATGTCAATATATCAATATTTTAGCAAATATAATGTATCATAATATAATTAATTTACTTTCCTTTTATTTCTAAAATCAGTCCCACATTGGATTCATTTTTACCCTCATTACCCACTTTCACCTTTTTCTAGGTTTTTACTCCAATTCCTCTTTTCCCTCTCTTTCTCTTTTGATAGTTAATGTTTTTTTTTCCAATTATTTTCAGAAATTCTTAAAAATCTCCCAAAATATATTCACAACAATCCATTGATTTAGGTATGTATTTTTTTTAAAATGTATTTTATTGATTTGTATTTGTTTAAAACTTTCAATGTGTTTGCTTATATAATTGCTTAGTAAATCCTCTATTTTCGATTAGGGTTTTTGATAAGGAAAAAATTAGAATTCTTCTCTAATGGTGGCTTCAAAGAGGACTACAAGAGGTATTCCATTTAATGATTGATTTTTCAGCGATTTTTCCGTCTTTTGATCTTTGTATCACTCAAGGACAAGTCGATAACGTAGGATTGACGACAAGAATGGTGGAAGAAAGCAGATCTAAGCATCTACATGACCCTATTCACATGCAAAATCTTCCTCAATTACATTATATAATTATTATCAATAGCAAGGACACAAACAATGAAAAGAAGAGAAAACGATAGGCTCTTCGTCTACCAGTAGTGAAGTCGAAAAGGCTGATGAAGATCAAATGGTGGATGAACAACTTCATCAAGATAAAATTGCTTTATGTGCATATGTATTCCCTTGTTTCCTTTCAAATTTAAATAACTTGGGAATATAATATGTATTCCCTTTTGTAAAAAAATTACTTATGTTTGGATACAACTCATAACTTAAGTACACTGTATGTATGCCAACAAATTTTGTAATCTTATCTTCATTATGTTTTCATACTATAAATTGGATACCATACAACTTTTGTAGTTCATAATATCATTTTGTTGGAATCCTGTGGAATACAACATATTTTTGTATGTTTTTTTGTCTGTATGCTTGTTAGTTTTGTATTTATGTCATCAAATTGTATTCATCTTCAGAAGCGGATACAAACTTATTAGTTCATAATAGTATCTTTGCTGTATCTCAATATCTCTCTATTTAAATCTCAGTTTAAAAGTTTTAAAATGTTCTCTCCCATGATTTTCTCCTTTCTGTTATTAACTAATTGTATTTTTCAAAATTAAACAAATGAAAAAGAAATACATAATCAGCCCTATAACAAAAGAAAATATTGTCATTTTTAATAAATATTGAAAGTGTGGCTAAGGGGTCCTATTAAATGCTAAAATATTGACATTTTGAAAAAATTTCCAAAAAAAACGTAACTTATATTTTCAAGAATTAGTGTATCCTTTGAAGATTGAATCTATAACAATGTTATGTAACCTAACTTATTAATAATTGAGCCATGTGATACAATTAGGTTAAACATAGGTTCAATAGTATTATGAATTCATGACATTAATAATGACTTTATAGTTCACCAGTCTTCCAGATCAAGTGACTCCTCGCTTTGCTTTTTGATTGTTGCATCAACAAAATCAAATGTCATTCTTTCTCTTAAGTCCTTCATCATGGATATAGCCTATTTTTATACATTTCTCTGTTCAATAAGACTTGTGTTATCACAATACTCAGATTGTCATTCGTAATGAGATCATATGGTGTAATAGTCTTCCTTTGATTCTGTAACATCTCAGATTTGGAAAAGAAGGAAAATACAGTTTTTGGGTTGGTGTCAGTGTCTACAGATTCCATCTACGGACCTTAGATGCTTCTACGGACTATATATGATAATCGTAGGAAGTGAGAAAATATTTTTTTTCAAAAATCAAATCCCAGTACCCTTTTTACGATTCACCATGATGGTCTGTCAACCTATGTACGAGTCATAGGTAGGTCTCGTAGGTGAGTCCCAAACTTAGTAAAATTTTGAGGGTCAAAGTTTGGTTCTACGGTTGGTATATACGGTCCGTAAGAAGACCTACGAGATGTACATAGGTTCTGTCAAAAGTGATTAAAATTTGAAGTCCAGTAACCTATCTACGATTGAGTCTGACAGTTATTTTAAAGGGACTTTTGGGTCTTTTCCTAATTGTCTTAACCCAATACTATGTCGTTTTACCTTCTACACTAAGCCCTATATAAACGTTTTAAACCCCCAAATTGCCCATTATAAATCATTCTCCAAAATTCCATAATTCCCTCCAAGTTCCTCCCTCAAATTTCTCTATCTAAAACTAAAGAAGAAGAATCTAGGGTTTCAAGATCAAGTCTCCAATAAATCATTTTTCTTGGGCTCAAAGAATCAAGATATGTTAGTATTCACCTATGGAGTCCTTTCCTTCATAGGGTTCTTAAATTCTCTAATTTTACAAAGCTAGATTACCCAATCAAAGGTAGGATTTTATTAAATGTTCATGGGTTCTTTTCAATCTTGATCAAATTGATTTTTCTCTCTCTATTTATGAATGAATTGAAGCAGTGTTTTAAAAGGCGGGAATGCGAGGCGGGGAATTTTACTTAGTATAGGGTGAGACGTAAGCCTTGAGACGTGGGCGTAGACCCAATGGATCTTTAAATTTTTAATTTACAATATAGTATAGTAATATAATAATATAAAATTATAAAAAATACATCAAAGTTTGAAATAATTACAAACATGATTAATGAAACTCATAGAAAATAAAATTTCTAACATGATTATACAAGTATAACTAATCTAATATCTTAACTTTTTAATAATAAAATAATAATTATTTCTAAAAATATATATTTTTTATCATACTATACAATTCACCCCCCTAAAAGAAAATAATCAATAAAACTTACTAGTATTATAATAAAAACATCACTCCATCATGAATAAAAATAAAATTACTTTCAAATATCTAAATAAGATATGATAACTTTGAGACCAACGATAAGTGAAAAAGTAAAATTTCGTTACGTATTTTTAAAAGAAATGTTACGTAATGTATAATCACCTTCACAATGTTATCAAATAGTAAAGATGTGATACTACAACTTGTTATTTGAGTTACTCTCAATCTTCTTATCTCTATAGATTAAAAAATTATGAAGTATCATTCATTTATTCAAGAATTATGAGGGTCAACAATGTTAACTAAAGATTTTAACGCATAATTTGTCTAAGATCTGTTAGGCGAGCTCCGAGCCTTGGGCGTGCTTAGGGCGTACAGCCGGACGCTTAGGGCGTAAGTCTTATAAAACTAAGCCCCACACTTGAGTCTCGGGGTGTTTTGCTAGAGTCCCGCCTGAGGGCGAGTCCCAACAGAGTCTTTTAAAACACTGAATTGAAGTGACTACATGTTTTGGAGTTAAATTCATATGAACCCATGCATGACCCATGAATTTTAGACTATGAGCATATGATAAAGTTTATGAACTATGAATTATAAATTTATGAAGGTATGCATGTCCTTTCTATGGAATTTATATGAATGATTGAGGTTGCTTTGAGAGTAAAGCATCAATTTTGTTAGTGTGAAAGGTTATTCTCACATGAAGGATTCATAGATTGAAAGGTTTTCTCAACTAAGTTTGAAATAAGATTTAGCAGCTATTCTAAATGAACTTTGGCTTGGATTGGTCACCCAGCTGTGCCTTTCCATGGATAATAAGATGAATATGATTAATGACTATTCGGTGGGATTTATGCTTAGCACCAAGTGGACTAGCGGCGATTGCCCATGTCCCATAACTATGTGCACCATAGGTTTGTGTTAGATATACATTACCTAGTGGATCCACGATAGCTCAAGTTTATGGCTCTTACCTTGGCAAGTAAGGACATCTCTTTTCGGTGTGGGATAGACACCGGATTCCATGTTATAGCTCACATGTTCTATGTCGGTTAATGACAAACTTCCCACAATAACGAACTAATGTTACTTTCTAAAAGTGTCTCACATGTGTTTTAAAGATGTTTAGCTTACATTGACCATCTATGATTACGACTAGTGTTTTCTAGCATGTTATTTTATGATTTAGCTTGGTCATTACATGTCATGTAAAGTCCCTTTTAGCATGATTTCATAACTCTTATACATTGCTATCATACATAGTATATTCCATGTACTAACATATACTTGTGCCTACATTGTTTCACTAATGTAGGGTCCGACGCTCCTATTCCGCACACTCGTGGCTAGTTGATCCTTTTGAAGATTTGTGACTCCTCATGTTCTGATGACCGAAAATCTTTTATTGCTTTATGTCATTTTTGTTTCAGACTTGTATGAGATGTATGTGTTACGTCCCAATCATTTTCCTGATGATGTACTAGATGACTTTGAGACTTATGTTAGACTTCCGCTTTTGTCAACTCTTTATGATATAAGACTGCTCTTTTGCATTCTTTAAATTCTATTATCTTGTATGATGTATGCTAAGTGGCTTGTGTAGGGCCTCTCGGGGTCCTATACGCTATGTTACACTCATAGTACTCTTTGGATCGTGACATATTCTTTTCTTCTTCGACAAAAATCCTCTTTCCATTATCTTTGGTTGTCTTGCTGCCATTTCCTTCCATTGTCTCTCTAATGCCTTTTGTGTAATGCTCCATTTCTTTTTATTTTTTTAAATTCTGAAGTGACTATTTTGCCATTTTCCATAGTGTTTCCATGCTTAGTTTGTATTTTGGGAATAATGGTGTGGTCCCCGATGTGATGAGGTGTGTTTTTGGTGGTTTGACCTCTCTTGAGTTGAGAATTCCTTATAGGGTTGACTTCGAACAACATTTTGATTTTTGAGCGTCGGATGGGAATTTTGTCAGTTCCATCACATCCGGAAGGTCGAGTTTGAACTAGTAGAGTGGTTGGTAAGGTTTTTGAAGCCTTAGGTTGAGAGTTGGGTGTTTAGGCGAGAAATTGAGTTCTACGCCCAAATATAGGTTCATGAGGGTATTTCTGTCAAAACGAACTTTTAAAAAAAATCTAACAATTCCATTGAGTAAAAAAATGTTGAATTTAGTGGAATAGCATATTTGGTTTATTTTTATCAAATTTCGAATGAATTTTGATAATCTGTTCGGAGACTTTAATTACGTTATGAAAATAATTTTGCTGATGTTGACCACGGTCAACAGGTAGTCAACACGGTCAAACAATCTTTTTAATGGCTAAAATCAACTCCTTTCTTTCATTTCACTTTCTTTTCCAATTTTTTTCATATTGGGAGCTTGGGAGGGAGACTTTAGAAGCATTTTCTTAAGAAAAACATGCGTGAGTATGTAACATCTCGCAACTAGAAAGAACTAGAAGGTAGTCTAAAATATGGAAATAGTTATTTTTGGAAAGTATAAGGAAATCTGGAAAATTTTAAGCAAGTTATAGTGAGTTTTTGGTCAACTTCTAATAGTCATAATTCCTAGCTCAGGATGATTTAGGTGTTATTCTAGATATGGTTGGAAAGCCCTTGGAATGATCTTTCCAACGCCGCCAAGTTTGGGCGATTCCGAGTTCGTATGAGTGAGTTATTCACTTTGGAAGTTGGGCTGTTGGATTAAGGAAATGCCAATCCGGAATTTTAAGGGGTATTTTAGTCTTTTTATTGCTCTATTATTTTAATCCATTTTAGGAGTTTAATATGGGTCAAATCATATTTTAGTCAGTTTTAGAATTTGGGATTTCACACTAGGGCTAAGGAGAAAGGAGAAGAGAAAAGGGAAAATTCATCGAGATCGATCAAGAAAGTAAGTGTTTCGCCAAGGATTTACTTCTATCAGGTATGTGAGGCTCTCATAACGTTGGGATCGTTCTCCCACGTGCCAAGCATATTTATTTCAATTTGGATTCGTCCTAAAAGCATTTGAATATTGATGATCTTGATACCTATTCTTGAATTCATATATTGTTCTTGAATTTGACTGAGTTGGGAAGTTTCTGAGTTCGTTACGTCGCATTATAGGGTCGTTTGGAGTTAGGTTCTTAGGTACATTTGCTGGGTATCTGCATGTAAAAGTAATTTGAGAAAAAGAACCGAGTTTGGGTGAATTGGGATTGGAAAACGAAGAAGAAATTTCATCGGATAAAATTAGAGGTTGGCCGTGCGTCGCGCACCTAGTGCCCAAATTTGAACATTTCAGCTTCGCGCCGCAGGGCTGACACGAGGTGTTCTTCCTCAAAAGACGTTTTCGGAACCAAAATTAAATTATGCCTCCTTGTCGCGGACCCACCTTCAAATATTGATTTTTGGTCTTTTCTCATGTTTAACTATCTAGAATCATTCCTAAACATCATGAGATCTTTCCAGTCACAAATCTTAATCCTTGAATCCATAATTCAATCCAAGAATCAGTTAAGAGTCAAATGAAGAGCAGTTAAGGTCAAAGTCAAGAGTCAAGTTAAGATAAGTTCTTAAAGTTTTCCAAGAGTCTTTCACAAATGTTTTACCTTTGTTTTAAGACTTAAGTTTTGAGTTCAGTAAAGATGTGTAGTTGAAGTTCTTTTCTTTAAAGAAGTATATGGGGACTATGTATTCTCAAAGATATTTAAAAATGATTTCACATTTAAATAAGAACGGAAACTGAGATTTCCAAAGAGCCTTCGGGCTAGTTTTCAGAAAAGAGTAATAGCTTTCTAAATGAAGCAAGAAGGGAAACTGAGATTTCCAAGATAGCCTTTGAGCTAAGTTTCTGAGCACTAATCTCAAATCACAGAAGAAGTATGTGTTTTTTAAAAACATAAGAGCTAGTACATTTTGGGAGTAGTATTGAGCATCGAATTAGGGGCGAGCATGAGTTCAGATAACTCACGTCTTCATAAAACCATGTAGCCACCATGGGTAGAAAAGGGTCATACTTTTTAGATGAACTCTTTCCACAATAGACTAGTGGATCCACTTAGTAGTTCAGGTCCTATACCTTTGGCCGGGTATAGGATGCGCTGGTAGCGTGAGGTAGATCGCTGTATCATCACTATAGCTCTTATGTGATGGTTGTCGGTTAGAGAAACTCCCACAGAAGTTATTGTATTTTTATATACATCAGTTTATTGTATTTTTATATACATCAGTTTATTATATTTTTACATACATTTCAGAGTTATGTTGTATCCTTGTATATACATAGAGTTGACATCATGGTTTTAAACAACTTTTCTTTATATTGTACTTGTTTTAAATTGCTTTATATCGAAATGAGTTCAGTAAAGTATTCATGAGAAGAGCCAAGGTAAGTGTTTCTTTCAGATTCCCTTTCAAGCCTATGTTATTTTAGCATTCCATCTCGCATACTCATACATTCAATGTACTGATGCCAGTTGTCCTGCATTGTCTTATGATGTAGACACAGGTAACTAGGATCGGTATTTCAGCACACCGTTGATCCAGTGAGCATTTCAGAGTCAGTCGGTGAGCCTCCTGGACTCTTTTATTCACTTTTTAGTTTAGTTCATTATGAGGTTGTGGGGTTTGTCCTAACATCCATCTCAGTTGTTTTAGAGGCTTCATAGACAGTTAGTAGTTCAGTTGTCTTTACATTATCATTCAGATGTTGTTTAAAGACTGAGTTGCCATTTTGACTAAACTATTATTTCTTAAGTTATGCATGAGTTATATTTTCTTATGTTTAAGTCTTCCGCTGAGTAAATAAACCAGGCCAAGGGTTTGCTTGGGGCCAACAATGGTTCTCGAGTGCCAGCCACATCCAGGGTGTAGGCTCGTGACAAACTTTATATCAGAGCACAGAGTTCAAGAGTCCTGGGGAGTCTATGAAGCCGTGTCTGTAGAGTCCTAGTTATCGGTTTGAAGCGCGCCACATCTATAATTAGGAGGCTGCAACATTTAGGAACTATCTCACTTCTTTCACACTCATTTCGTGCGTTAGAGTTTGATCTTTAAAAGGTTTCCTTCTAATTCATGCCTGCGCATGTTTCAGATAATCATGCCTCCACGAAGAGCAGTCAGAGGTCGTCCAGCTCGGAGGAATGTTGAGGAACAAGAGTTACCCAATGCACCTGAAGTGCAACCGCAAGAAAAGTTACTAATGCTGAGTTCAGAGAGGCTATAAGGATGCTCAGTCAAGTTGTGACCAACCAAGCTGGGTAGCAGAGAGGAGCTCGACAAGAAGAGGCCGACACTTCAAGGATTTGTGAGTTCTTGAGGATGAATCCCCCATGTTTCACTGGTTCGAGCACTATAGAGGATCCAGAAAACTTCATTGAGGAACTGAAAAAGGTATTCGATGTGACGCATATTACTGATACTGTGAGAGTTGAGCTAGCTGCATATTAGATGAAAAATGTTGCTAGGACTTCGTTTGATCAGTGGAAAGGGGGTAGAGCTGAGAATGCACCACTTGCGAGTTGGGCATGTTTTGAAGAGGCTTTCTTGGGGAGTTTCTTTCCCAGAGAAATGAGAGAGTCTAAGGTACGTGAGTTCCTCACACTTAAGCAAGATTCTTTGAGTGTTCATGAGTATGGGTTGAAATTCACCCAACTGTTTCGCTATGCTCCGGAAATGGTTGCAGACATGAGGAGTAAGATGAGTCTGTTTGTTGCTAGGTTGTCACGTCTATCAAGAAAAGAGGATCGGGCAACAATGATTATTGGGGACATGGACATTTTGAGATTGATGGTCTATGTTTAGCAAGTAGAGGAAGAAAAGCTGAGGGATAAGAAGGAATTCAAGAACAAGAGGGCTAAGACAAGGAATGAGTTCGGGCAGCAGAAGAGTAACACCAATCGGTCATCCTTCCAACAGAAGCAGAAGGGACCTACTCCATCATCTGCTAGTGCACCTGCACCTAGGAATAAAGGTGAGTACAATGGTCAGAATTCCAGAGCAAAGCCTGCCTATTCACAGAGTAGTCTGGTGCAAAAGGGTAGTAAGCCTCCTGCTTGCGCCAAGTGTGGTAAGAACCACTCAGGTATTTGTCGTGAGGGATCCACTGGTTGTTTCAAGTGTGGTCAGACTGGGCATTTCATACGAGATTGTCCAAAGAACAAACAGGGAAATGGTAATGGGGGCAATAGAGCCCAGTTTTCTTCAGTTGCTCCACCAGATAGAAATGCCTAGAGGGGCTACTTCTGGTACTGGTTGAGGAACAAACTGCTTATAAGCTATCAACAGTCGCCAAGAGCAAGAGGATTCACCAGATGTTGTCACTGGTATGATTCAAGTCTTTGACTTTACTGTTTATGCCTTGCTAGATCTAGGAGTGAGTTTATCTTTTGTAACTCCATATATTGCTATAAACTTTGATGTTATTCTTGAGCAACTTAGTGAACCATTCAGTGTCTCTACGCCTGTTTGTGAGTCTATTCTAGCAGAGAGAGTCTATCGTGATTGTCCCATTTCCATCAATCACAAGAGTACCATGGCTGATTTAATTGAGTTAGACATAGTAGATTTTGATTTCATTCTTGGTATGGACTGACTTCATGCCTGTTATGCCTCAATTGATTGTAGAACTCGAGTAGTCCAGTTTCAGTTTCCAAACGAGCCAGTCTTAGAGTGGAAAAACAGTTTAGCAGTGCCTAAGGGTTGTTTCATTTCGTACCTTAAGGCAATGAAGTTAATTTCTAAGGGATGTGTCTATCACTTAGTCCGAGTTAATGACTCAAGTGTTGAGGTACCTCCTACTCAGTCAGTTCTAGTAGTAAAGGAGTTTCCAGAAGTCTTTCTAGATGAACTTCCCGGAGTCCCTCCTGAGAGAGAGATAGACCTAGGTGTAGATCTTTTTCCAGAGTATCTATTCTGCCATATAGAATGGCACCATCATAGTTGAAAGAGTTAAAAGAGCAGTTAAATGATCTATTAGATATGGGCTTTATTCGACCAAGTGTCTCACCTTAGGGTGCTCCGGTCTTGTTTGTGAGAAAGAAAGATAGTTCCCTTGGGATGTGTATAGACTACCGTCAGTTGAACAAGGTTACCATAAAGAATAAGTATCCTCTTCCGAGAATTGATGATCTTTTTGATCAGCTTCAGGGTGCTTTCTGTTTCTTGAAAATTGACCTCAGATTAGGCTATCATCAGTTAAGAGTAAGGGAATGTGATATTCCAAAGATAGCTTTAAGAACCCGATATGGGCATTATGAGTTTTTGGTCATGTCGTTTGGTTTGACTAATGCACCAGCAACGTTCATGGATCTTATGAATAGAGTCTTCAAACCTTATTTAGATATATTTGTTATCGTCTTCATTGATGACATATTAATCTATTCAAGGAATGAAAAAGATCATGCTAGTCATCTCAGAATAGTTCTTCAGACTTTGAAAGATAAGGAGTTGTATGCTAATTCTCTAAGTGTGAATTTTGGCTTGAGTCTGTGGCATTCTTGGGCCATATTGTGTCTGGAGAGGGGATTAAAGTTGATACTCAGAAAATTGAGTCAGTGCAAAATTGGCCTAGATCCATATCTCCAAATGATATTATGAGTTTCTTGGGGTTTAGCTGGCTATTATAGAAGGTTTGTAGAGGGGTTCTCGTCTATTTCATCCCCTTTGACGAAGTTGACTAAGAAAACAGTGAAATTTCAATGGTCTGAAGCTTGTGAGAAAAGCTTTCAGGAATTGAAGAAGAGGTTGACTACTGCCCCAGTTTTGACTTTACTAGAAGACACTCAAGGTTTTGTGGTGTATTGTGATGCATCTAGAGTTGGTTTGGGTTGTGTATTAATGCAGAATGGTAAGGTTATAGCTTATGCCTCTAGACTATTGAAAGTTCATAAGAAGAACTACCCAACCCATGACTTAGAGTTGGCTACTGTGGTATTCACTTTGAAGATATGACGCCATTATTTGTATGGTGTTCATGTTGATATATTCACTGATCGTAAGAGCCTTCAATATGTGTTCACTCAGAAAGAGCTTAATCTCAGACAAATGAGGTGATTAGAGTTACTCAAGGATTATGACATGAGTATTCTTTATCACCCAGGTAAAGCTAATGTTGTTGCTGATGCTTTAAGCAGGTTGTCTATGGGTAGTACCACCCATGTTAAGGAAGAAAAAAGAGAGTTATCAAACGATGTGCATAGGCTTGCATGATTAGGTGTCCGACTTATGGATTCCACAGAAGGAGGAATAGTGGTGACGAATGAAGCTGAATCATCACCAGTGTCAGAAGTTAAAGAAAAACAAGACCAAGATCCTATTTTGTTTGAGTTGAAGGCAAATGCTCAAAAGTAAAAAGTATTAGCTTTTGAACAAAGAGGAGATGGGGTATTAAGATATCAAGGTAGATTGTGTGTACCTATGGTGGATGGACTCCAAGAGAGGATCATGGAAGAAGCATATGCATCGTGACTTGAGAGAAGTTTATTGGTGGAATAGCATGAAGAAGGGCATTGCATAATTTGTTGCTAAGTGTCCAAATTGCCAGCAAGTGAAAGTTGAGCACTAAAGACCCGGTGGTTTGGCGCAAAATATAGAACTTACAGAATGGAAGTGGGAGATGATTAATATGGATTTCATCACAGGTTTACCAAGGTCTTGCAGACAACATGATTCTATTTGGGTGATTGTCAACAGAATGACTAAATCTGCCCACTTTTTGCCGGTAAAGACTACCCATTCAGCATAGAATTATGCCAGGTTGTATATTCAGGAGGTGGTAAGACTTCATGGAGTCCTTGTCTCCAATATTTCAGATAGAGGTGCACAATTTACTGCACAGTTCTGGATATCTTTTCAGAAAGGCTTGGGTTCAAAGGTGAACTTAAATACTGCCTTTCATCCTCAGACTGAGGCAAGCAGAACACACTATTCAGACATTAGAAGATATGTTGAGGGGTTGTGTGATTGATTTCAAAGAAAATTGGGATGACCACCTACCTTTCATTGAGTTTGCTTACAACAGCAGTTATTACTCTAGCATCCAAATGGCTTCTTACGAAGCTCTTTATTGAGAGAAGATGCAGATCTCCTATTGGATGGTTTGAAGTTGGTGAAGCAGGGTTGATAGGACCAGATTTAGTTCACCAAGCTATGGAGAAGGTGAAAGTGATTCAAGAAAGGTTGAAAGCAGCACAAAGTCGTCAAAAATCCTACACTGATGTTAGGAGAAGGGCGTTAGAGTTCGAAGTAGATGATTGGATATATTTGAAAGTTTCACCCATGAAGGGTGTTATGAGGTTTGGTAAGAAGGGGAAGCTTAGTCCCCGGTATATTGGACCTTATCGCAAAGTCATGAGGATTGGCAATGTAGCTTATGAGTTGGAGCTACCACAAGAGTTAGCAGCGGTTCATCCGGTATTTCATGTATCCATGTTGAAAAAGTGCATGGGCGATCCTTCATTGATCATACCAAATGAAAATATTGGGATCAAGGTTAGCTTATCTTTTGAGGGGATTCATGTTCAGATTCTAGATCGCCAAATTCGCAAGTTGAGAACAAAAGAGGTAGCATCAATCAAAGTCCTTTGGAGGAACCAATTTGTTGAGGAAGCTACTTGGGAAGCTGATGAGAATATGAAGAAAAGATATCCACATCTCTTTGAATCCGAAGAGAGTGTTGATCAAGGTACTTATTTTCTTCTTAGAGCTCTTTAAATTATTTGCGAGCATGTTATTTGTTTGCACTTGCTTGTTGGGTGTTTTAATTTGATGTTACACCCTAATCCTAGTAAGAGTAATCTTATTTGAGGACGAATGTTCCCAATGGGGAGATATTGTAATATCTTGCAACTAGAAAGAACTAGAAGGAAGTCTAAAATTTGGAAATAGTTATTTTTGGCAAGTATAAGGAAATCTAGAAAATTTTAAGTTATAGTGAGTTTTTAGTCAACTTCTAACATCCATAATTCCTAGCTCAGGATGAATTAGGTGTGATTCCAGATATGGTTGGAAATCCCTTGGAATGATCTTTCCAACGCCGCCAAGTTTGAGCGATTCCGAGTTCGTATGAGTGAGTTATGCCCTTTGGAAGTTGGGCTGTTGGATTAAGGAAATGTCCAATCCGGAATTTTATGGGGTATTTTTGTCTTTTCATTGCCTTATTATTTTAATCCGTTTTTAGGAGTTTAATATGGGTCAAATCAAATTTTAGTCAGTTTTAGAATTTGGGATTTCATGCTAGGGCTAAGGAGAAGGGAGAAGAGAAAAGAAGAAGGATAAAAGGGGAAATTCATCAAGATCGATCAAGACAGTTAGTGTTTCGCCAAGTATTTACTTCTATTAGGTATGTCAGGCTCTCATAACGTTGGGATCATTCTCCTACTTGCCAATCATATTTATTTCAGTTTGGATTAGTCCTTAAAGCATTTGAATATTGATGATCTTGATACCTATTATTGAATTCATATATTGTTCTTGAATTTGACTGAGTTGGGAAGTTTCTGAGTTCGTTACGTCGCATTATAGGGTCGTTTGGAGTTAGGTTCTTAGGTACATTTGCTGGGTATCTGCATGTAAAAGTAATTTGAGAAAAAGAACCGAGTTTGGGTGAATTGGGATTGGAAAACGAAGAAGAAATTTCGTTGGACAAAATTAGAGGGTGGCCGCGCGTCGCGTACCTAGTTCCCAGATTTGAACATTTCAGCTTCACGTCGCGGAGCTGACACGATGTGTTCTACTTAAAAGACATTTTCGGAACCAAAATTAAATTACACCTCCGCATCGCGGACCCACCTCCAAATATTGATTTTCGGTGTTTTCTCATGTTTAACTATCTAGAATCATTCCTAAACATCATAAGATCTTTCCAGTCACAAATCTTAATCCTTGAATCCATAATTCAATTCAAGGATCAGTTAAGAGTCAAGTCAAGAGCAGTTAAGGTCAAAGTCAAGAGAAGTCAAGAGTCAAGTTAAGATAAGTTCTTAAAGTTTTCCAAGAGTCTTTCACAAATGTTTTACCTTTGTTTTAAGACTTAAGTTTTGAGTTCAGTAAAGATGTGTAGTTGAAGTTCTTTTCTTCAAAGAAGTATATGGGGACTATGTATTCCCAAAGAGATTTAAAAATGTTTTCACATTTAAATAAGAACGAAAACTGAGATTTCCAAAGAGCCTTCGGGCTAGTTTTCAGAAAAGAGTAATAGCTTTCTAAATGAAGCAAGAAGGGAAACTAAGATTTCCAAGATAACCTTTGAGCTAAGTTTTTGAGCACTAATCTCAAATCACAGAAGAAGTATGTTTTAAAAAAATAAATAAGAGCTAGTATATTTTGGGAGTAGTATTGAGCACCGAATTGGGGGCGAGCATGAGTTCAGATAACTCACGTCTCCATAAAACCATGTAGCCACCATGGGTAGAAAATGGTCATACTTTTTAGATGAACCCTTTTTACAATAGACTAGTGGATCCACTTAGTAGTTCAGGTCCTATACCTTTGGCTGGGTATAAGATGTGCTGGTAGCGTGAGATAGATCGTTCTATCATCACTATAACTCTTATGTGATGGTTGTCGGTTAGAGAAACTCCCACATAAGTAATTGTATTTTTATATACATCAGTTTATTATATTTTTACATACATTTCAGAGTTATGTTGTATCCTTGTATATACATAGAGTTGACATCATGTTTTTAAATAACTTTTATTTATATTGCACTTGTTTTAAACTGCTTTATATTGAAATGAGTTCAGTAAAGTATTCATGAGTTTAGAAGAGCCAAGGTAAGTGTTTCTTTCAGATTCCCTTTCAAGCCTATGTTGTTTTAGCATTCCAACTCGCATACTCGTACATTCAATGTACTGATGCCAGTTGGCCTGCATCGTCTTATGATGCAGACGCAGGTAACAAAGATCGTCATTTCAGCGCACCGTTGATCCAGTAAGCAGTTCAGAGTCAGTCGGTGAGCCTCCTTGCATTCCGTAGGATTCTTTTATTCACTTTTTAGTTTAGCTCATTAGGATGTTGTGGGGTTTGTCCCAACATCCATCTCAGTTGTTTTAGAGGCTTCATAGACAGTTAGTAGTTCAGTTGTCTTTACATTATCCTTCAGATGTTGTTTAAAGACTAAGTTTCCATTTTGGCTAGACTATTATTTCTTATGTTATGCATGAGCTATATTTTCTTATGTTTAAGTCTTCCGCTGAGTAAGTACGCCAGACCAAAGGTTCGCTTGGGGCCAACAATGGTTCTCGAGTGCCAGCCACGTCCGGGGTGTAGGCTCGGGGCGTGACTGAGTAAGGTCCTTTATCGATTTTATATCATTTTCTTCAAATTTCATCTTCCAAATTATTAAAAATCAAGATTTCGAATGTGGGTCTTGGGGCTTTTTTTCCCAAAATTGAAGAATGAGTAATTTCTTGATTTGGAGCTTGATTCTTGCTTGTTTTTAATGGGATTTTCAAGCACGAAATCCTCTTAACTTGTAGAACTTGATTTTCAACTAAAAATATGATATTCCTCCTTTTATTTTCAAAGTAATTTTTGGACTATTTTACACCCAATTTCAAATCTTATCTATATGCATGGGTGTCAGGACTCCTTTTAATGAACTCTTTCCATTCTTGATTGTTCAGTATCGTTCTGATTAACGTGTGGTTGAAGATTTACTTTGATAGAGTTGTTCGGGTGAAATTATGGCCTTGAGGTAGGCTTAACTATTCCTATTTTAGATTGAGATGAGTAATTAACATATTCTTAGGAAGTCAACTATGAAATGAGTGGTAATATGTCTTTTAGAAGTTGGTAAGTGTTGATCTCCTTGTTTTAATTCGTATGATGCCTTATTGTGATGTTTAGCCTGTGTGGAGGCCTGTGTGATACTGTTAAATTTTATGGGAAGTCTGTGATATTTGAGTAATTGCCCGAGCGAAGGGCTGTGACTTGTCTTATTTTTGACATTGAGATGCCCAAGTTAGGGGGTTGAGTTGATTTATGAACATCTTAAAATGAAAGAAGTGATTTCTATAGTGATAAACATTGATTTCAAATGTATTCCACCACTATCCCTATCATTTGAGAAAATATTTCATGACTTGTTGAATTTGGGAACTTGTTACTAGTAACAACCCTTGATGAACTGATTATGCCTTGTGTTGTATATGTTGTGATGCATTCATCCTCATGCAACATATCATTGTTCATGGAAACATGAGAAAGTGGAGAAATACTACCTTTTTGAGAAAGAAAATGTGGCAACTTACTTATATCCTTGACCACGCTGAGGTGGCAAGTTGATGAGACATTAAGATATTGAGATTGATATATGGACTGTGAGTCCCCCATGAGTCCTTTTGTAGAAGCTTGAGGCTCGGCAAGGTGTATACGACAGGTTGTGCGACGACCTTGGTACTAGTACCACCACACCATCTCATCATCTCATTGCATCGTATTGGCCAATTTTGGTGTGTTGTGTTACTTGTTTATGTGCTGATTTAATTATTATCTTTCCTCTTATTTGTCTACTTTATTCGCGCGCGTTCTATATAAAGTGGCGACACTAATGCTGGAATGGAACTTTTCTACGTGCAGGTGGAAACGTTTTATAATTTATTTCTTAAGTCTGTTTAGTTACTTATACTCAGTTGGTCCAACCTACTGAGTAAATGTGGATTGTTCTCACCCCTTAATTTTGTTATCCCTTTGATGCATATCCTATTCAAGGTGAGACTCGTATCAGTTGATTGGATCCAGCAGAGTTCTGTTTTGGAGTTGTGGTGAGATCTTGCTTTCGGGATTGCCATTAGTCTCCATCACTCATTTAAAGTCTTTATCTTACTTTTCGAAGACTTGAGATGTAGTTCAGATTTTAGAAATGTATTAGATGCTCTTTATACTTATACTACATGCCGGAGTTGACTGCTGGCACAACATGGTGGTGCCTTACCGTACCACAGGAGGATGCGTGGTGGTGCTTTAGGATTCCAATGTACTGCGTCCAAGATCAGAATGAGCTTCCCGGCGAACCATTGTCGTCCCATTAATTGGCTTTCGTAGTCTCTTACATATTCTAAATTAATAGATTCCTGTGAGAGGGTTGAAAAAGAAGCTCGAATGAAGTGACAAGGTGGATGTAATTCAACTCGACCTACATGGAGAGGGAAATTTTTTTATTACGTTCCCGGTTCTCGGCTCTCTCTTTCCCTGTATCCCGTTCTTGGGAAATATATGAATATCTTTCTTCCGGCTTACTACGATTTTTGAGTGGGAATAAAGTCGTACTCTAACCAGGCTTCGAAAAACTTCAAGATCACTGAGTTTCTCGGGAATCGAGGGGTTAAGAGCCTAATCAGGTCCCCTCCTGGTTGTTTTTCTATCACATGGCCTGAATTCCCTTCGGGTGTCTCGTATGTGTGATTATTTCGAGTTATACACCATTTTTGAGGTTCTCGAGATGTGTGTCATGATGACTTCAACTTTTGGTTAGTGACATTTTATTTCCCCCTTGTCATGACTTCGATATCATATAAAATGAATAATGCAGATAGAAGAACAAAAGACAAACTTTTGTAAGAAATTTTCTCTTCTTTCTAATTCAATATTCACGATATCATCTACTTTTAAACAATCCATAGCCGCTCTACTGTCATGTCCCACTAGTTCATTATTCAGATTCGACACTAGAATAGGAAAGAAGAATCTAGAATTGAGGAGAGGCATATGGAGAACTCTAGAACCCTCAAGAATATGTAGAGAATTCTAGAATGGGACAAAAGTATTAATATTGTAGGGACTTGCCAAGTAATTTTTATTTTCACTTTAGCCCCTAGGTTGTAGTATAAATAGATGAGACATTCATTTGTAAGGCATCAACCAAAGTGTAAGCAATCTTCCAAGCAATACAAAGTCTTCTTCCAAAACTCTCCAAGTCTTTCTTGCATTCTCTTAGCGATCTTAAATCAAAAGGCTTACTTGAGCTTACAAGATCTGGAAAGATTAGTGAGTAAGTTATCAAGTGCCGCATGGAGCTTTAGTGAAACTCTAAGTCCGTGACAACGTGGTATCAGAGTCAGGTTTGCTACTAAGGGAATGGCTAATGAAGGAGACGTAAACGCCGCTAGCACCACCAATGTTAGGCTGGATGGTGGAAAGAAGAACCACAAGGAAAATAAGCACCACAAGGAAAATAAGCACCACAAGAGTAGTGAGGAGATACTTCTCGACCCGACACCAAGCGAGACACTAACATCTCACCCACCTTCGACCACCGAAGCAAGTGACGATGAACTTGGCAAGGAGGCCATTGACGTCACCGCCGGAGAGGAAAGGATTGCAAGGGTTGAAATGGTGAGGCAGACCGTGGAGATCTTAGGCTGACGTTTGAACGCGGTCGATGGAAAGTTCAAGACTCTCAAGGACTTCACCCCTGAGGAGACCGACAACATCCACAAGAAGTTGGAGGGACGCTAGCGTGCCGAGTTCGAGATGAAGGAGACCATCACTTCCTTGGAGTGCAGGTTCATGGATGCATTAAGTACAATTGAATCCATGAGAGCCAAGATGAAGGAACTCAAAGAGGGTGTGGAAGCTGGAGGATCTACATCATCCGACCGAGATAGGGAGGCCAGGGTCGAGGCTCCCAAGCCACCTATATTCAAAGGCGTCTGTGATGCCCAAGAGGTGGAGAACATCTTATGATACTTGGAGAATTACTTCAAGTGTAGTCGGGTGAGGATCAATGAAAACATGATCAACACTGCCGTGTTGTATCTTTCGGAGATGGCCATGCTATGGTGGAGACGTAAGATGTCCAAGATAGGGAAGAGGTTGTGCACCATCAACACTTGAGAACAATTTCAAGAAGATTTCAAGAATGTCTTCTTCCCTAACAACGTCATCTATGAAGTTAAATACAAGTTTAGGGAATTGAAGCAAACATTTAGCATTCGAGCGTATGTGAAGGAGTTCACCACCCTCGTGGACGAAGACATGTTGTTCCACTTCATGGATGGATTGCAAAATTGAGCCAAGACGGAATTGGAGCGGCGACAAGTCAAGACCATCGATGAGGCCATCATACAAGCCGAAGCTTTGACCGACTTCAAGCATGACATGCATGACAAGGCAAAGACGAAGGACACAAGGACTAGTAATACTAAAGGTGGGAGAGATCGTGGCCGAGGCAAGGAGCAACAAACACACCCTAAGTAGCACGACTCCTACAAGTCGGATGACTAGTGGTTCGGGCGCCAGAACTACACGGAATGAAATGCGTAGACCACCAAAGGATATGGTTGCTACATATGCGGTGGACCTCATGGATTGCCAGTTGCCCTGATATGAAGAACCTTGGTGCCATCCTACGTGAGCGGAAGGAGAAGGACACACCAGAGCAAGGACAAGATGCGGGCACGATGCAACTAGGCATGGTAGGACTGTGCGGGGCTATAGTCAAACAGAAGGAGAAGTCGGGAGATTATAGCACGCAATATGTAGACATCTCCATCAATGGACGACCAGCTCGTGCCATGGTAGACTCCGGGGCAGAAGCCAACATTATGACCAAGACGACGATAGTGAGGTTAGGGCTAAGTTACAATCCAAGCAACACCCGCCTCAAAATCATCAATGCACCACCGACTTTCGTGTACAGAGTCGCCCAAGGAGTGAGCATCACGTTGGAAAAGTGGCAAGGTAAGACCAACTTTACCGTAGCTTCTTTAGATATCTTTGACATCATTCTTGGGAAAGAGTTCTTCCAAAGGTGCCATACGATGATCGATCCCTACCTCTAACAACTCATGGTCATGGAATGGGAAGGTTCATGCATGGTACCTTTAGTCAAGGTACCAAAGAAGGAAGGACATGCCCAATTGTCGGCCATACAGATCGTGAAGGGCCTCAAGAAAGGGGAGCTGACGTTCATAGCCACCATTGCAAGTTCAGGAGAAGATAATGGTGCTAAAGAGCTATTGCCACCAGTCATTGAGAAGGTTCTTGAAGAGAACAAGAACGTGATGCCAGACGAGTTGTCGAAGACTCTACCTTCTAAACGCGAGGTAGATCACAAAATTGAGTTGGAGGTTGGATCCAAAGCACTTGCGCATGCACCCTATCGCATGGTTCCACCTGAGTTAGAGGAGTTAAGGAAACAACTGAAGGGGCTCCTCGAGACTGGTCATATTCGCCCATTCAAATCACCTTATGGCACGCCGATTCTGTCTAGAAAAATGTAGGATGGGTCATTATGACTATGCATTGACTACCGGGCGCTTACCAATGTAACAATTAAGAATAAGTACCCTATCCCGCTTATTGCCAATTTGTTTGATATGCTTGGACAGGCCAAGTACTTAACCAAGGTAGATCTCTGGAAGGGCTATTACCAGCTGCGTATTGCGGAGGGGGATGAGCCAAAGATAGCGTGCGTGATGAGATACGGAGCCTACGAGTGGTTGGTGAAGCCCTTCGGCTTAACCAATGCACCTGCCACCTTTTGCACGTTGATGAATAAGATTTTTCATCCCTATTTGGATCAGTTCGTGGTAGTATACTTGGATGACATAGTCATCTACGGTAACACCTTGGAGGAACATGTGGAGCACTTGAAGAAGGTTTTCCAAGTCTTAAGGGAAAACCAACTATACATCAAGCGGGAGAAATGCGAGTTCGCTTAACACGAGGAACACTTCTTGGGCCATATCATCAGCCAGGGCAGACTACAAATGGACGAGGCTAAGATCCGGGCGATCTAAAAGTGGGAGGCGCCCACAAAGGTGACCGAGCTGAGATCTTTCCTTGGACTTGCGAACTACTATCATTGGTTGATAAGTGGCTACTCCGCTAAAGCCGCTCCACTGACCGAATTATTCAAGAAGAAGAATAAGCCGTGGTTTTGGAGCGAAGAGTGGAAAAAGGCGTTCGAGAGTCTCAAGGCCGAAGTGACGGAAAAGCCGGTCTTCACGTTGCCCGACTTTTCAAAGACATTTGAGGTACATACGGATGCCTCAGATTTCGCCATTGGGGGAGTCCTAATGCAAGATAGGCACCCAATAGCATTTGAGAGCCGCAAACTCAATGAGACCGAATGGTGCTACACGATGCAGGAGAAAGAGATGATGGCTATTGTACATTGCCTACGCACGTGGAGACATTACTTACTAGCTCCAAGTTCGTGGTCAAGATAGACAATGTGGCCACTAGCTACTTCCAGTCACAAAAGATGATTTTGTAGCTGAATTTGACTATGTCTTGAAGTACAAGCCAGTAAGGGGCAATGTAGTGGCCAACACACTGAGTAGGAAGGCCGAGCTTGCTTCCATCACTACAGCCCATTGTGATATTCAAGATGCGATCAAGGATGGTATGCAACACTATCCGAAGGCCAAGAAGCTTATGGAGTTGGCCGCCCAAGGCAAGACAAGGCACTTTTGGGTGGAAGATGGCCTTTTGCTCACTTCTGGTCGGAGGGTCTATGTACCCATGTTCGAGTCTATCAGGCGGCAAATTATTAAGGAAAGCCACAATACACCGTAGGCTGGGCATCCGGGGCAGCGATGTACGATGGCATTGATCGAGGCAATCTATTATTGGCCAAGCATGCGGGAAGACATAGAGTGCTATGTGCAAACATATTGTCTGGTGTGCTAACAAGACAAGGTGGAACAAAGGCAATCAGGAGGGCTACTTGAGCCACTGCTGATTTCACGTATCAGGACACTTCTTCCAATTCTAAGTGCCAACGATCGTTAGTCAATAATATAACCCAACTAAGTGAGTTGGGGTCGAATCCCACATGAAGTGGTACGTGTTTGAGAATCAAGAGCCAAGTACGAATATGTTCAAGTCAATCATAGGTAAAGATATTTACGAATAGAAGCATAGTTCAAATTAAAGGTGACACAAGTGTCAAATAATAGGGGTTTTTTTATTGTAATTATCAACTACAACAGCAAATAACACGAATAAACAAGTAGATAGACAGGTTCTTGGGATGTGATTGGATTATAGGCTAAGGTAGACAAATAGGTAATTGCAACTGATAGTAAATAGCTGTAAATCAATGATTAAGCTATACTTTAGTGAGGATAAATTTTCTGTCGAACAATTTACCCATAATCGAATTGGTTTCTCTCAAACACCAATAAGCAGCAATTAAGAACAGCCTACGCTTTAGCCATTCACTCTCTCGACCTGAATGTGTGGAAAAGGATTTAGGATTCACTCTCTCGAGCTGAACCCATGACAACCCAATACGCATAGACCATCAAATCAGTAATCTTAGTTTTAAAACCTCTCTGTCGAGCAAGCTAAAAACACGAAGGTAGAGTTGCATTGCAACTACAACCCTTTAAATTAAACCACAATTACTGAATGAAATCACTTTTAAACAATATTTAAACTATCAATTACCAATACCTAGCAGCTAAATCAACCCATAATCACATAATCACACCTTCAGAATTAGGGTTTTAGCTAAACATCATAAAAAGATAGAAATCGTTACCAAATTGTATTTCCATCAACTGGGTACTATTAATTTTGTCTTTACAAAGGTCCAAATTAAAGAATCTTCAATACCCACTTTCAATTTCTCAAAAATGGAAATCTTCAAATCTTCAAAGCTAAGGAAAATACTGTCTCAGTACTCTCAGTTCTAAACTCTCCAATTCAAAACTGATAATTATGATTTTGTATTCAAAATTCCCTCATAAACTAAGAATTAAAAAATGTATTTATAGTCACCAAAAATTGTGTTGCGAAGGACCATTCGGCGCAATAAGTCAGGATCGTCGATCCACTCGGTGATTCGTCCTTTGGTCAATTCCATCGCATTTTTGCTTTGACCTTCAGCATCTTCAAGTTTTGTAACTTTGGGCGATCTAGTACTGCATAGCGTAACCGTTCGGCGACACGCCGACTGCTCCTTTCCATCGCCAACTTGATTTTCTCCTTTAGGGCTTGGCACACTGGAATATTAGTCGAGATCATGGCCATTCGGCAACTCGCCCAATGGGTTAGGCGATCATCAAGCCTTCTTTTCTTCGTTCTTTTAGCTGCTTTGTTCTTTTTTGCTCATTAGTGTCTATGCTTTGTTCCTCAATCCAAATACCTGAAAAATCAAGGATTTACATTAGTTATTGGTATAAAATATGCATTTAAGGACACTAACTCTATTAAAATAAAGCCCTAAATGAGTCCAATTCATGGACTCATCAACTACCTGTAGCAAAATGCCCATGGGAGAGCGTGACCATGGATTTCATCACTTCCTTACCCAAGTCTGACAGGTATGGAACGATAATGGTTGTAGTGGACATAGTTTCAAAATATGATACTTTCACACCCGCCACAGCAGGTTGCACCGCTAAGGAGGCTGCCAGGCTATTCTTCAAGAACGTGGTTAAGTATTAGGGGATGCTAAGAAATATCATCAGCGATCGAGACCCCCACTTCATTAGGAAATTTTTGAGGGATCTATTTGAGATACTTGGCACGGAGCTTCACTTCTCTACAAGTTTTCACCCGCAGATCGACGGCTAAACCGAGCATGTCAATGCCCTACTAGAGTGCTATCTTATGCACTATGTTAGTGTGCACCAGAAGGATTGGGCTAAGATCCTTGACATGGCACAGTTCTCTTACAATTTGCAACAGAGCGAGTCCACCGGGAACACCCTGTTCGAGTTGGCGATTGGCTAACAACCCCAAACTCCGCATTCTCTACCGGCTGCTTTCCAGGGGAAGAGTTTGAGAGCCTACCATCTTGCCGAGGTATGGGAGGAACAACTCGACACTACCAAGTCCTACTTGAACAAGGCAACAAAGAAGATGAAGAAATTTGTGGACCACAAACGTCATCCCACGGACTACGAAGTAGGCGACATGGTTTTGGTGAAATTAAATCCAAGACAGTTTAAAGCAGTAAGAGGCATTCATCAGAACTTAGTGCAAAAATATGAGGGCCCGTTTAAGATCTTTGCCAAGGTGGGAAAGATCTCTTATAAGGTGGAGTTGCCTCCATACTTCAAAATTCATTCGGTCTTTCATGCAAGCGTCCTCAAGCCATACCATGAGGACACGGATGATCCTAGCAGGAACCAATCACGACGGGCACCTATAACTGTCACCGCCTAGCATGACCGAGAGATTGAGACTATCATAGATTATCAAGCCAAACGAAAGCGAGATCAGCAAGCCAGTGCCATGTTCCTTGTTCACTGGAAGAGACAAACTCCGGAAGAGGCCACATGGGAGAGATATGAAGACTTGTGGCAATTTAAGGACCAAATCCGGGAGTTTTTGCAGCAGTGCGTCACGATCGTCGCATCAACAGGTGGAAGAGAGTGTCATGTCCCGCCACTTCACTGTTCAGATTCGACACCAAAATAGGGGAGTAGAATCTAGAGTTGAGGAGAGGCTTATGGAGAACTCTATAACGTCCTCGACATTTTTCAAGAAGGCTTTAGAATTCCCTAGGATATGTAGAGAATTCTAGACCAAAGTGTAAATATTGTAGGGACTTGCCAAGTAATTTTTATTTGCACTTTAGCCCCTAGGTTGTAGTATAAATAGATGAGACATTCTTTTGTAAGGTATCAACCAAGTTGTATGCAATCTTCCAAGCAATACAAAGCCTTCTTCCAAAACTCTCCGAGTCTTTCTAATTAAGTCTTTCTTGCATTCTCTTAGCGATCTTAATTCAAAAGGCTTATTTGAGCTTACAAGAACTGGAAAGATAGGTGAGTAAGTTGTCAAGTGTCGCACGAAGCTTTAGTGAGACCTAAGTCCGTGACACTAGGCTACCTTACCAAAATCAATTATAATACAATTACATAACTATTATAATAATAATTTACCATATGTACTTTTATACCTTGTTCAACTTCATTTTTTCCTTAATGTTTTTTTTTTCCTTCACCAAGTGATCTATTTAGTCTTGAAAGAAAATGAATTTTATCGAATTACAAGTCTATCAATAACACCAATTTGTTTCTAGTGTTTGGAATATATTAATGTTATTTTATATTTGAAATATACC
Source organism: Solanum okadae (assembly GCA_036553675.1). Taxonomy (NCBI): domain Eukaryota; kingdom Viridiplantae; phylum Streptophyta; class Magnoliopsida; order Solanales; family Solanaceae; genus Solanum; species Solanum okadae. The sequence goes on along the minus strand of CM071685.1, from coordinate 7,795,964 downwards.
AATTTGTAGAAATTAAAGAGCACCATCTAGTGAGAATAATAATGTAATACCTAAAGAGATCTAAATAATGTTCTTCTATGATCGTTGTCCTATGAATTAAACGTATGTTCAAAAGGAAGGAATGGTGCATAATCTATGGTTAAAGGGATTTTATTAAATAGCAACATATCTTATCCGACGATATTTACATTAAATCAAACAATTTAACTACAACAATTAAAAATTAAAGTGAAAATACATATCGCTTTACTTCACCATGATTAAGAGACAAATGTACGAATAAAAGACACATTTCTTACCTTAGGATAAACACTGCAAATAAATTTTTACCTTTGAGGGATTATGTGTGGGGATAAATAAAAACTATCCAACGACCACCTCACATTAATTATTTTATTTTTTCTCATATTAATATGATAATAAAAAGAACCTTAAAATATTGGTCACAGTTCATATCGTTAAACTATCAAAAATGAAATTGTGACAAATTAAAAGGAACGGAGGGGTATCATTATTCATGTTTCTTTCTTTTCTTTCTTCCTACTTATAGGCCGTGTCAAATTATAATGATTTTATATAGCATAATTACAAGGACATGAATGTGAAATTAAAGACAAATTAGTGATAGGATAAGAATAATACAATGGGTATTTAAAATAATTAACTTATTAATAAGATATATGCACAATATATAAACATATCCATTAACTTGGTCTAAATTGTCATCTATTCTCAATTTTTTTGGATGTGTAAAAATAGACACTTAAATTGTATAAAATTGAACAAGCAAACATACTCGTTCTATGTGTCATAATACACATAGAACACCATGTAGGAAGCAAATTGGCCACGTAGGATGCCACATATGACGCTTATGTCTACTTGTTCAACTTTATTAAAAGTTTAAATGTCTACTTGTGCACATCCAAAATTTGAAAACATATGTGCAAGCTGAAATCTAGTTAAATGACACATTTATCGATTATACCTAAGATTTATTGTGTTTGGTAATGATGTGGGATAACATCTTTTATGTTTTAAGGACGGTTGATTTTGATAAGATAACCACCATTACTTATTTAACAAGTTCGTAACTAATAAAAGAGAGGTTTTATGAGTGACTTCTAATAAGGTAAATTATTATTACTCTAAAAATGAAAATAAATCGAGGATCCTTGCTTGTAATCCTATAAATAATTACCTAAATAGATGTCGTTGACCTAATTTTAATTGTTTTATTTTTGAACCCAAAAGGCCATCCTTTGAAGTTATCTTTAACTTGACCTCAACTCATATTTATGTCTTTTAACTTTGGGTGTGCATATGTAGATACTTAAACTCGTATAAAGTTGAGCAAATAGACACACATCTTACGTGGCAATTTTCATCCTACATGGTGTCTTATGTTTATTATGTCACGTAGGACTCATGTGTCTACTTGTTTAAGTTTATATAAGTTAAAGTGCCTACATATGCACACCCAAAGTTTAAGGACATAAATATAAAATAAGATAAAGCTAAAATACATATTTATGTATTAGCCTATATTTATTCATTGTGCTCATTGATTGACGGCTAAATTGACATAATTTTAGCTATGTTTTTCCATATATTTAGATCACTATACTTGTGTTTAATTAAGTTGATTTTATTCGCCTTATATTTAATAAGGACAATTTTATATATATACAATAAAGCAATTAGTTTAGAATAAATATAGTCATACTTCTTTTACATTAAAAATAGCCCAAAAAGAAAAAAATTGCGAAAATCGTGGGTAATGTTGTAGTTTTTTGTAGTGAATACCGTTACTATATACACGACTTCTCAAGTTATTTCTCACATTAAAAAATGAAAACGACGTAATGGAGCAAATTTTTACCTCTTCTATTCATGTGACAAAAAATTTCAACAAATACAATTGTTATACATCTAATGTATCGATACGGTATAAATTACCATGCAATGCATCACTATTGTATAAATAGTCATGCAATGTATTGATATTGTATATATAGTGTATAGTCGTGTATATATGATGTATATCTGTGTATCAGAAATATATATACATTTATATACATTGTTTATATAATACATATACATTATAAAAATAAATTATGTAATGTATCAATACTATATATAACATATAGTGCATGTATCGATATTGTACAATAAAAAATGATGTTGTATATATCATATATTGATAGTGTATATATGATGTATAATTCATCAGTACCCTCAAGTAGTTCCACTGATACATTTTTGCTCCAATACAGAGAATAGCGTTCTTACTATTCAATGTCAATCAATTTGAAATCACCTCTAAACAATTCTAAATTATAGATATAAAATCCTCCCGATGCTTAGTCTTTTCATATATAATTCGATTAAAATGATTCACGTTTGCGATACATGGAGTTTTATATAGTAATAAATAACTTATTTTTTTAAGTTGGCTAATTTTTGTGTAATAAATATAATCTAATGGACATATTGTATAATTTTCCTTATTTAATATTCACATTTTTTTGTGCACGTAAGATATGATTTTGCGGAAAAGTGATGATTTGGCTCTAAATTCAGAAAAAAAGGAGCTTTGAAGTATGAGTAAAAGTCGGAGATGTAGGACATGATTTTGGGTTATAGCATGGAGTGGTAAGTACCCCTTTATCCTTAAATAAGAGGTCTCGAGTTCAAGTCCCCTTGGGTACAGATCGCCTTTGTTAGGGAGCACTTTAACCCAATGTGGGACTTTAATTTCCGGTGCGAAACCATATTTAATCGGACTCTAATGTGGATACCGATCATCGAGTGGGAAAAAAAGTCAGAGATTGACCTTCGAATCCAATCTCCATCGTTCAAATCAAACACCAAGATGTTAAAAACACTCAATAAAAAATTTCTGCCTGATCCAACAGTTAACAAATCAGAAAACGCGATCAGAAGGTTGGTGATCGGAGATATAATCTGCAACAAAAAGAACCCTTTTCTTCTCTCTTTTCTCTTATTTAAAGCTCTCAAAGACCTCTTTTATGTCTAATATTAGCCTTTCAAAGACACATATTAATGAGTAATTGAATAATTCTCTCAAATCATCTTATTTATAGAGTGATGTTTTTTCCTAAAAATCAAAACAAACTCTAAATAGGAATAAAATTTCAATCCTTTTCTGAATAGAATTGGAGCCCAAAAAAAGAGAAAAATTTCAATCCTTTTTTCAAATAGGAATAGACCATAATCTTTTGGCTGGAACATGGGCCATAGCCCAACAATATGTACAAATTTTATTTCCACAATTTATTTATTTAAAAAAAAACATAATATTAACAATTGAATAAAGCGAAAAGCACATTCTCTTTTAACCAAAAAGAAACTTGTCATTTCTTTACACTATTTCACAAACACAATTCCCAAATCATATTTTCAACGAAAAATTAGCTAGAATTTGTTACTTTTTAAACAAATATAATTATATATATTATTGAAAGAGACGAAAATATATACTTTTATACCAAACACACCCTAAAAGGATAAAAAGAAAATGTGAAAATGTTTGTAATATTGGTATACTTATTTCTTTTACATAATAAGAAACAATATATAATATGAATAATTATTTATCCGTATCAAATATAGGTGAGTTGTATATTTTTATCTATTTTCATCCGACTCATTTTTCACCCACCCTTATTTGACTCGATCGCCTATTTTCCACTCTTATCTGAACTCATAAATCTCAAATCCTAGCTCCACCTCTGTTTGAATTCTAGCATATTTTATTTTTCATGTATGTATTAGTTTGAATCTCAGATTGATTTTATTATTTATGATGATAGTTTTTTAAATTTACTTGTGTGCTTAATTATTTGGTTGTCTTGACAACCAAGTGATTAGTAAATCATATAAAGGGGAAACTAAGCAAATACCACATAAAAGTAAAATAATTACAAAGATATACCCTATTACATTCATACCCCACTAAATAATTACACTATAAATCCCCTCAACTAATTTTGCTTGACTGATACTAAATTAGTATCATATACTGTATTGGTATCATTAAGGATGATAATTTCACTTAACTGATACTAAATCAGTATCATATACTGTATTGGTATCATTAAGGCTGATAATTTCGCTTAACTGACACTAAATCAGTAAATATATATATTGTATTGGTATCATTAAGATTTCTTGTTCATAAATTACACATCAGTCAATGATACTATAAGAGTATATGCATATTTTTGTGGTATCATTAGGTTTTTTTGTTCAGAAATTACTCATTAGTCAATGATACTATAAGAGTGTGTGTATATTGTGGTATCATTAAGGTTTCTTATTCAGAAATTAGTCATTAGTCAATGATACTATAAGAGTATATGTATATTTTTGTGGCATCATTAAGGTTTTTTTGTTAAAAAATTACTCATTAGTCAATGATACTATGAGAGTGTGTGTGTGTATATATATATATATACATATATGTGGTATCATTAAGGTTTCTATAACGACCGGTTCCCGTCGTTATAGAAAAGTCAACGGGGAAATTTTTTGGGCCTGAAAGCTTTTTGGTAGTATCTTGAAATTTTCCAACCTAATCCAGATTTGGATGAAATCGGAGTCAGTAAGGTCTAGGGAAATCTGGTAACAAATGGGATATCTAATTATGAATTTGATTATATGGGTAGATAGCTAAGACGTTAAGGAAATCGTACAACTTTACAGAATTGAATTCAGGCGAGTAGAACTCCCGAAACTGATCTTAGCATGAACGGGTATTTCTGAGTGTCATGGAAAGAAAGTGTGTTGTGAAATGGGGATTTGAAATTCTTAAATTTTCTCACTGTTTCTGTGCAAGCCGCTAAGGCAGGATTTTCCCCGCCAGGGCGGGGTCGCTGTAGCGGAATGAGGACCGCTGTGGCAGGACAGACGCGACTTAAGTCAGAAATAAACCCCAAAAATGTTTTATTCTGCAAGTTTTGACTTTGACAGCTAAGGAATGACCCCAGGTGTTTTCCTGATAGTTTTTCACCATTCTTGAGGCTAAAGACCAAGAACAAACAGAAAGAATCCGAAAAGGGAAGAATCAAGTTTCTTAGGGGATTCAAGCCTTGTTCGAGGTAGGTGATGGTTGTGATTTCATGTTGTGTGATATATATTTGTACTTGCTTCATTATATTGCATGTATATATGCGAATGTTGCACTATTGATCACATAAATCGTAAATGAGTATGAAAGAATAACTATATGCCATGAATCACCTCTTAATTGTATGATTGTAAGAATGTACATTGTGATTGTGGTATGTTGAATGGATCGGGTGTTACGTTCCAATACACTAACTTAGATCGGGTGCCATGTTTCGGTGAATATATGGGATCGGGTGTCACGTCCGGCACACTAACTTGGATCGGGTACCACGTACCGGTACACTAACAGTTTGGGTGGGGGTTCCATGAGAGGACCATTGACTTGTTATATTGATGTATTTGAGCATGTGGAATTGCACATTGTTCATAAGTGATAATTGATATTGTATATGTTCGGTGTATGCATGTTTATGATGTTGTAATTACTTGCTTATATTGCACTTAGTAGGATAGCCGCGTGATCCTACCAGTACACTGTGGTTGTGTACTGATACTCCACTTGCTCTTTGTTTGTTGAGTACATGACATCTTCAGGTGGATACTGACAGACCTCATCTAGAAGATGAGTGATCAATCGAATTCAAGGGTGAGCCAGTTCTTCATGGCTGCCATGAGTTCTCCTTTTGCTCAGACCATATTATTCGGACTTCGATTAGAACTTTAGTTATTCTCTTGTTTAATTTGGGTTGTACGCATTTCCTTAGACTTATGATCTTTGTTAGAGTTTTGGTACATTGACTTTCAGGTTTTAGGCATTAATTTCGCATTTGGTTGTTAGAATTTTGTTGGAGTTTATGGGAACTCCCTATTTTCCTCTTCTTAGATATCTAAACCTGCTTCTGTATCTTTAAATGCCTTAGTTTTTGGTTGAGTTGTTTAGTTTGGGTAGTAGTAATGGTTCTCCCACCGGAGTTAGTGTAGGTGCCAATCACAATGGTCTGGGTAGTGATAAAGTTGGTATCAAAGCCCTAGGTTCGTTGATATCGATGTATCAAAATGAGTCTAGTAGAGTCTTGAGGAACGGTACAGAGAAGTCTTTACTTTTCTTCGAGAGGCTATATGACTTTAGGAAATCTCTCTATTTTCTCTTGTCTCTTTTCGTACTATAACTTGGTTCTAATTGGCATCTGGTGATCCAAATTGGTACCTAATCTCCTTCACTCTTCTGTCCGTAGATGGTTAACACTCGCTTCAACGGTGTCAGGCTCGTAGCTCCCGTTAATGCGCCAGCTGAGGAATCCGCAGCAAGAGGTCGCTGTCGAAGCAGGGGTAGAGGAAGAGCAAGGGGTAGAGGCCGAAGAAGGGTAGCACCTACTAGGGATGTAGCTCCAATTGAGAGTGCTCCCAAAACTGAGAATCCACTTGTGCATCATGAAGAGATAGAAGAGAATGTGGAGGTTGAGAATGATGAGGATGTTGGACAAAAGGAAGTGGTGCGGCTGAGACTACATGTATCCCTTCCTTAGACCCAGTGTTAGCTGAACAAATTATGTTGTTCCTGAAAGGGTTGGTTGGTCCTAGAGTGCTTCCCTCTGTTCAAGCAACTCAAGCTCCCGCCAATCCCCCCATTGCTATCATTGTCCCCAAGGTGGGTGGAACTATAGCTAATAATGCTTTCTTCCGTCATTTATTGGGTCCTTTTATGACTAGTAATGAGCATGAGATGTTGACTAAGTTCTTGAAATTGAAACCGCCGGTGTTCCATGGTTCTGAAAGAAATGATGCCTATGAGTTCATCCTAGATTACTATGAAAGGCTTCATAAGTTGGGAATTGTCCATCAACATGGAGTAGAGTTTGTGACCTTCCAACTTCAGGGCGAGGCTAAGCAGTGGTGGAGAGCTTATGTAGAATGTTGATCTTCAACTTTACCCACACTCACTTGGACCCAGTTTCATGCTCTGTTCTTGGAGAAGTATGTTCCCCGGACCTTGAGAGATCGCAAGAAGGATGAGTTCATGGCTTTGGAGCAAGGTTGTCTGTTTGTGGCTGCTTATGAGGCTAAGTTCCATGCTTTGTCGAGATATGCTATGCAGTTGGTGACTACTGAGGAAGAGAGGATCCACCTATTTGTTAAGGGACTAAATTATGAGTTGTAGGTTTTGTCTGTCCATATGACCTATACAGAAAAAAGCTTCAATGACGTAACAAATTTTGTGAAGAAAGTGAAGGGGGTGAGGCGAGTCAGGCTAAGGCATTGTCTAAGAAATCCAAGAATTCAGGTAACTTTCAGGGTTCTTACTCCAAAGGTTCAGGGAGGCAGACACTTGCAGCCCGACTAATTCAGTCTGCCATGCCCGCTACTATAGGTAATTACTCAAGAATTCCACCTCAGTATTTGATTCAGGATAGCTAAGGAGCCGCACATTCGGCGGGTAGCAGACCATCTTTTGATCGCACTTGTTATAACTGTGGAAAACCTGGGCATATGAGGAGAGATTGTCCCCACCCGCGCATGATAGTTTCCACGCATCAGTAGACTAGAGCAATGCTACCCGTGGGATATGGTAATAATGGTTTAGGGCGTCCACAAGGTGGGTAAGGAGGAAATCAACGAGGTCGTGGAGGTAGGGGAAATGGTAACGCAGGCAGAGGTACAGTGCAGCCAGGCAGGGAAGTCACCCGTCATGATGACAGGGCTCAGTGTTATGCCTTTCTGGGTAAGATCGAGGCAGAGGCGTCCGACACAGTGATCACATGTACTATTCTTATCTGTGACATGATGGCTAACATGTTATTTGATCCGGGTTCTACTTATTCTTATTTATGTGTGTGATTTGCCTCAGAATTTGATATGATTTATGATATACTTGATGCTCCCATCCATGTTTCTACCCCCATTGGAGAGTCTGTCATCGTCACTCATGTCTATCGTGCTTGTCCTATCTTGTTTATGGTTTTCATATTCGGGCAGATTTGTTGATTTTGGATATGACTGACTTTGATATAATCTTAGGCATTGCTTGGTTGTCCCCCTATTATGTTGTGTTAAATTTTAATATGAAATCTGTGACTCGAGAGATCCCCGATAGGGAAAAATTAGAGTGGGAAGGGGTGTACAAGCCTAAGCTAACCAAGATCATATCCTCCATTCGGGCTAGGAAATTGGTAGGTTAGGGTTGTTTGGCTTATTTGGCTCATATTCGAAATGTTGAGGTTGAGTCTCCCTCTATTGAGTTTATTCCTATGGTGTCGGAATTTAAAGAAGTGTTTCCTACTGATTTGTCTGGTATGTCTCCGGATAGAGATATAGATTTCCGCATTGATTTAGAACTTGGTACTCGTCCCATATCCATTCATCTGTATTGTATGGCTCTGGCAGAATTAAGAGAGCTTAAGGCTCAAATCCAATAACTTCTTGATAAATGATTCATCTATCCATCCTAGTGCTTCCCCGTGGGGTGCTCCTATTTTGTTTGTTAAGAAAAAGGATGGTAGTATGAGGATGTGTATATATTATCGCTAATTGAATAAGGTCACCTTTTGGAACAAGTATCCACTGCCTCAAGTAGATGATCTTTTTGACCAGTTGCAAAGTGCATCAGTTTTCTCTAACATTGATTTAAGGCCTGACTACCATCAGTTAAAGATTAGTCTAGAGTATGTGCATAAGAGGCGTTTAGAAACCGCTATGGGCACTATGAGTTTCTAGTTATGTTGTTTAGGTTGACAAATGCGCCTGCAACTTTCATGAGTTTGATGAATGGTGTGTTCAAACCATTTCTTGATTCGTTTGTGATAGTATTTAAGGATGACATTTTGGTCTATTCAAAAAGTGAGGAAGAGCATGCTGACCATCTTCATATTTTTCTCGGTGTTCTTGGGAAACAAAAGTTGTATGCAAAAAATTTTAAGTGTGAATTTTGGTTGACTTTGGTTGCCTTTTTGGGGCATGTAGTTTCAAAAGAAGGGGTAATGGTAGATCCCCAAAAGATTGAAGTGGTTAAGAATTGGGTTCGGCCTAGCTCTGTGACTGAAGTTAGGAGTTTTGTGGGGCTCGCTAGCTACTATCGTCGGTTTGTGAAAAACTTTGCTTCTATTGCCACACACTTGATGAATTTGACCAAAAAGGAGATACCATTTGAATGGACTGAAAAATGTGAAGAGAGATTTCAAAAGCTCAAGTCTCTCTTGACCACATCACCTATTCTAGCACTACCGGTGGAAGGCAAAGATTTTATTGTTTATTGTGATGCTTCACATTCTGGTTTGGGTGCGATGCTGATGCAGGATAAGAATGTCAAACCTTATGCATCGCGACAGTTAAAGGTGCATGAGAGAAATTATCCAACACATGATTTGGAGTTGGCAGCGATAGTGTTTGCTCTTAAGATCTGGCGGTATTATATTTATGATGTTAAGTGCGAGGTGTTTACTGATCATCGTAGTCTACAACATGTATTCACTCAAAAGGATCTGAATTTGAGACAGTGAAGGTGGATGGAGTTACAAAAGGATTATGATGTGACCATCCAATATCATCCGGGTAAGGCTAATGTAGTAGCGGACACCCTAAGTCGAAAGGCGGTGAGTATGGGTAGTTTAGCTTGCTTGGGTGTATCTAAGCGACCTTTAGTTAAGGAAATTCAAATCTTGAAATCTAAGTTCATGCAGTTGGGCATCTCAGAAAAAGGTGGGGTGTTAGCTAGCATTGAAGTAAGGGCTAGGTTCATTGAGAAGATTAAGGCCAAACAGTTTTGATGATGAAAATTTGAATGAGCTTAGAAAGAAAACTGTGATTAGTAAGACACAAGAGACCACTCTTGATGCGGGAGGTGTGCTCAGTTTTAAAGGAAGAATTTGTGTTCCTAGAGTAGGCGACTTGATTCAGAATATATTGGCAGAATCCCATGGTTCGTGGTATTCTATCCATCCAGGTGTGACCAAGATGTACCAAGATTTGAAGCGAATTTATTGGTGACATGGCATGAAGAAAGATATAACGGAGTTTGTGGCTAAGTGTCAAAATTTCCAACAAGTAACGTATGAACATCAAAGGCCCGTATGTTTGCTTCAGAGAATGCCAATTCCGGAATGGAAGTGGGAAAGAATAGCTATGGATTTTGTGGTTGGTCATCCCAAGACTTTTGGGAAGTTTGATTCTATTTAGGTAGTGGTGGACAGATTGACTAAGTCAACCCATTTTATTCCAGTCAGAATAGATTATAATGCTCAACAATTGGCCAAGGTGTATGTAAAAGAGATAGCAAGGCTGCATGGGGTGCCCTTTTCTATCATCTCAGACAATGGTACGCAGTTCACATCCAAGTTTTGAAGGAAATTACATGTTGAATTGGGTACACAACTCACTTTTAGTACATCTTTCCATCCGTAGACGGACGGACAATCAGAAAGGACTATTCAAGTATTAGAAGACATGTTGAGGGCATGTGTGATTGACTTGGGAGGACATTGGGATAAGTTCCTACCGTTGTATGAGTTCTCCTATAATAATAGTTATCACTCCAGTTTTGATATGACACCATTTGAGACACTTTATGGGAGGGGATGTAGATCACCCATATGATGGTTCGAGGCTGGAGATGTGAAACCTTTGGGGGTTGATTTAGTGAAGGATGCTCAAGATAAAGTGAGGAGTATTCAAGCTAAGCTTTTAGCAGCCCAGAGTAGACAGGAGAAGTATGCGGACCATAAAGTAAGAGAGATGGCATTTCAGACTGGTGAGAATGTTCTTCTTAAAGTATCACCCATGAAAGGGGTGATAAGATTTGGCAATAAGGGCAAACTAAGTCTGCGATACATTGGTCCCTTTGAGGTTCTTGATTGTGTAGGGCCAGTGGCTTATAGATTGGCTTTACCTCCCAATCTGTCTGGAGTTCATCCGGTATTTCATATGTCCATGTTGAAGAGATATCATGGTGACGGGGATTACATCATAAAATGGGACTCAGTTGTGTTAGACAAAGATCTTCAGTATGATGAAGAACTAATGACAATTCTTGATTGTGATGTCCAGAAGCTGAGGACCAAAGAGATGAAGTCCGTGAAAGTCCAATGGAAGCATCGTCCAGTTGAGGAAGCTACTTAGGAAACCGAGAAGGACATGCGAGACAACTATCCCCAGTTGTTCGTCGATTCAGGTACTACTCTATTCTCACTTTAGCACGTTTTTCCTAGTTTGTCACTCAAGGATGAGTGATGGGTAAATTGGTACCTATTGTAATAACTTTCCCGTCGTTATAAAAAAGCCAACAGGTAAAATTTTTGGGTTGGAAAACTTTTTGGTAGTATCTTGAAATTTCCCAACCTAGTCTAGATTTGGACGAAATTAAAGTCAGTAAGGTCTAGGGAAATCTGGTAACAAATGGGAGATCTAATTATGAGTTTGATCATATGGTAGATATCTAAGACGTTAAGGAAACCGTACGACTTTACGAAATTGAATTCGGGTGAGTAGAATTCCCTAAACTGATCTTAGCGTGAATGAGTATTTTCTGAGTGTCATGGGAAGGTGTGTTGTGAAATGGAGGTTTGAAATTCTTAAATATGCTCACTGTTTCCGTGCAAGCCGCTAAGAAGGGATTTTCCCGCCAAGAAGGGGCCGTTGTTGCAGGATGAGGACCGTTGTGGCGGGACATATGCGACTTATGTCGAAAATAAATCCCAAAACATTTTATTCTGCAAGTTTCGACTTTGAGAGCTAAGTAACGACCCCTGGTGTTTTCTTGACAATTTTTCACCATTCTTGAGGCTAAAGACCAAGAACAAGCGGAAAGAATCCAAAAAGGGAAGAATCAAGTTTCTTAAGGGATTCAACCCTTTTTCGAGGTAGGTGATGGTTGTGATTTCATGTTATGTGATATATGTTTGTACTTGCTTCATTATATTGCATGTATGTATGCGAATGTTGCACTATTGATCACACAAATTGTAAATGAGTATGAAAGAATAACTATATGCCATGAATCACCTATTAATTGTATGATTGTGAGAATGTATATTGTGATTGTGATTATGGTATGTTGAATGGATTAGGTGTTACGTTCCAACACACTAACTTGGATTGGATGTCACATTCCTACGCATATATGGGATCAGGTGTCACGTTCGGCACACTAACTTGGATCGGGTACCACATACCGGTACACTAACAGTTGGGTGTGGGTTCCATGAGAGGACGATTGACTTGTTATATTTATGTATTTGAGAATGTGGAATTGCACGTTGTTCATAAGTGATAATTGATATTGTATATGTTCGGTGTATGCATTTTTATGATGTTGTATTTACTTGCTTATATTGCACTTAGTGGGATAGTCGTGTGATCCTCCAGTACACTATGGTTGTGTACTGATACTGCACTTGTTTTTTTTTTGTTTAGTACAGGACATCTTCAGGCGGCTACTGACAGACCTCGTCTAGAAGATTAGTGATCAATCGAATTCAAGGGTGAGCTAGTTATTCCATGCTGCCATGAGTTCTCCTTTTGCTCAGTCCATCTTATTCGGACTTAGATTATCACTTTAGTTATTCTCCTGTTTAATTTGGGTTGTACCCATTTCCCTAGACTTATGATCATTGTTAAAGTTTTGGTACATTGATTTTCAGGTTCTAGGCATTAATTCTGCATTTGGTTGTTAGACTTTTGTTGGAGTTTATGTGAAATCCCTATTTTCCATTTCTTAGACATTTAAACCTGCTTCCGTATCTTTAAATGCCTTAGTTTTTTATTGAGTTGTTTAGTTTGAGTTGTAGTAATGGTTATCCCACCGGAGGGTTAGTGTGGGTGCCAATCACGATGGTCTGGGTCGTGACAGTTTCTTCTTCAAAAATTACTTATTGGTCAATGATACTATACAAGTATATATATTTTTTTGTGGTATCATTAAGATATCTTGTTCAGAAATTACTCATGAGTAAATGATGTTATAAGGGTATAAATATATTTTTGTGGTATCATTAATGTTTCTTGTTAACACCCTACTCATTAGTCAATGATATTATCAAATGATATCTTATATATATATATATATATATATATATATATATATATATATATATATATATATATATATATATATATATCTTTGTATTTATTTTTATCTTTCAAAAAAAGGAAGAAGATAAAATAAAGAAAACAATCAGTAAAAAATAAGAAGCTAAAAGGATAAAGTAATTAAATTAGTTAAGTATAAGTGGGGAACGGAAAAAATAAAGAAATGATAAAAAGGAAATAAAGTTAAATAATAAAGTAATAGCTAAGAATTATCAATTGGGTATGCGGGTAATTATTTACTATTAAATGGGTATTGTTGTAGTTAGATTAAGATAGGTATATTCGGGTCATTAATTTCAGTTTAATGGGTATTTGATGTAGTTTTCCCTATAAATTAATTACTGAATTCTCATCATGGATATTATGTTGCGATATATATTATTAACCATATGTTTAGATATAGTATTTATTATAGAATAATTATTTATTCAGTTTTAATAAAAGTTTTAATAGATCATATATTAGTTTGTGGTGTCTGTTTACTTATATATTAGATGATTTAGTGTATAGAGTTTTAGCTTATACACAGAGGATTAAATCATCGGTTCTTATAAGAATAAAGTTTTTGTTCATAATCTAAAATGGAAATTGGGCCTGTCATCGGTACGATTGTAGCAGAAGATTATATGTAATTTATCTTGATTATGGGAACGATATAGTTCCAACTTCTTGTGCTAGTGCATTTTGTATGTATTGAACGGGACCGAGTAGAGATAGTTGATTTCGACTGACTGACAAAAGAATATTCTCTAAACAATTAAATATACTTATATTCTTAATCCTGATATAACTATTATGATTTATTAATCCTGATATAACTATTATATTCTTAAACTTGATATAACTATTATGATCTGTATATATTAATTATCATTTTGATTTATTAAAAGGTGAGATTCTGAGATGGGTCAATATGCTTGGTTGATTGGATGATAATAATATATATTGGTGAAATAATAAGTAGTTGATGAAATCTATGTCTCAATATAGAGATTGATGATATGCCTTTTTGAGAAGCTTATAAGTTTTCATCGTGTCAAACCTTGCAATTGGATTTTTGAATTTGACACATGAAATAAGTTAAGCAGTGCTCTAAAGAAAATTAATCATTAAATTAAATTCGTCAGTAATTTAATTTATTGATTAGTATCTGTAATTTTAACATGGGGATTACATAAGTGTTTAATGGAGAATTTTGAAATATATATAGAGGAGTGCAATTACGAATTTCTAGTGGAAGATTTGTAATTTATTATGGTAAGAATAATTCAAATTAATTATTTGGAATTATTTCCATAATAGGAAGCCTCCGTAATTAATTTTGTGGTCCCTACCGTGCCCATATTTAACTAGAATTCAGAATCCTATTTCTAAGGGAAAAGGGAAGAGTAACGTGTGTTTTCTTGTTTTTCAAGAAAAGCGTGGATTTGTTTTCTCTTTTTGGATTGAGAAGAAATCACTATAAGTAGGGATTCTCCTAACCTAGAAAAAAATGGCGGTTTCTATACAATACTTGCCCACCCAAGTATTGAGAGAGTTCGGATGTGAACTTGAGATCACTGTAGAAGATCGTGGAACTGTTGTCTAACTAGTTGATTGTGGATTCGCTTGAAAGTATGTGCTCACGCTTCAAGAAGTAATTCTTGAATTAAATTTCAGTAAGCTGATGTGTTCTAGCATGATTATATGTTTTCTAGCATATATTGTTTATCTATTATTCATGTAAGCGTCTAATTGTGGTATGCTTTCGTTGTGCATATAGTTTTCGAACATATTACCCCTTATAAAAACATAAACTATGGTTTAGAGTATTGTAGCCTCCAAAAACCCTAATTAAAATAGAACTCTTCTTGTAGAATCTGTCACGCCCCGAGCCTACACCCCGAACGTGGCTGGCACTCGAGAACCATTGCTGGCCCCAAGTGAACCCTTGGCTTGACTTACTTACTCAGCGGAAGACTCTAAGCATTATTACAATGACCAAATGCACTTACTCAATTGTTAAATAAAATAACTTAGAATGTTTAAAAGTCAACATTCAACTTGGCCAAAATGGCAAATCAAGTCTTAACATATGTAATGATAATGTAAAGACAACTGAACTACTAATTGTCTGACTGTCTATGAAGCCTCTAAAACAAAAAGGGATGTTGGGACAAGACCCCCGATCATCCTAACAATGAATTATTGAAAGCAAAGTAAAAGGAGTCCTCCGGAATGCAATGAGGCTCACCAACTAACTCTGAGTGCTCAACTGGATCAACGAGGCGCTGGGTCATGATCCTGGTTACCTGGGTTTGCATCATAAGAAGATGCAGACCAACTGGCATCAGTACATTGAATGTACGAGTATGCGAGTTGGAGTGCTAAACACAACATAGGCTTGAAAAGAATCTGAAAGAAACACTTACCTTGGCTTTACTCTACTCCTGAATAACTTAACTCAATATAGAGCAATAAAACATATGCAATATATAGAAAGCTTGTAAAACAGTGGAAAACAACATAGTTCGTTAAAGAAAATGCAATAACAAACTCAACTTTACTCATATAATAAAGTAATATAATTTATGTGGGAGATTCTCTAACCGACAACCACCATATGAGCCTAAGTGGTGATACAACATCTTGCCCACACTGCCAGAACTGTCCTATACTTTGCTGTCATATAGAACGCCTTAACGAAGTGGATCCACTAGTCTATGCTAAAAGAGTCTTAAGGCGTCATCTAGAAAGTATGATCATTTACTACCCATGATGGCTACATGGTTTATGGAGACGCGAGTTATCTGAACTCAAGCTTGTCCCCATATCGGTGCTCAATACTACTCCCAAAATGTACTTTAGCTCAAATGTTTTTTTTAAAAAAACTCGTTCTTTGGTTTGGGATAATTACTCAAAAACTTAGCTTAAAAGTTTTCTTGGAAATCTCAGTTTCCTTTCTTGCTCAAATGTGAAAACATTTTACTCTTTGGGAATACATAGTCCCGATATACTCTTTTGAAGAAATGAACTTCAAACTTTACTCTTTACTCAACTCAAAACTCAAGTCTTAAAACAAAGTTAAAACATTTATAAAAGACTTTTGGAAGACTCTATAAACTTCTCTTGACTTGACTCTTAACTTTCCTTGAATTGAATTATGGATTCAAGGATTGTGATTTGTGATAGGAAAGATCTCATGATGTTTAGGAATGATTTCAGATAGCTAAACATGAGAAATGATCAAGAAATCACTGCCTGGAAACTAGTCCGCGACGCAGAGATGTACTTAAATATTTGATCGCAAAATTTATTTTTGAAATAGTGGAGTTCGCGACCTCTTCGCGACGTGGAGAGAAAATTTTCACACCGAAGGAGCAGGTCCGCGACGCTTACCTGGTACATGTTCCTTGTCCGACTTTTTCTTCCTCGTTTTCTAACCCAATTCACCAAATTCTGATTCTTTTTGTCAATCTCTCTTTAGGTTCAAATACCCAGTATATGTACACAAGATTCTAACTCAAACAACTCAAGGAAACAACATTATAACCTCAAGGAACTCCTTAATCTCAACTTAACTCAAGAACGAAGGCCAATTTCAAGAACACCATTCAAGATTCATCAACTTTCAAATTTTTAGATCGAATTTTGCTGAAATAAACATGATTGGCGCGTGGCTGAAAGAACCCAGCGCTATGAAAGACTCACATACCTCTTTAAGGATCACCCCTTGTCCAAATCCACAAGCTAAACCTTCAAGAACGACGAACTTTGCTCTTTTTCCTCTTTTCTCCTCTTGCGTTCTTTCTCCAAAATCCCTAGCGTAAATTTACAGTTGTCTAAACTAAACCAATTCAGTTTAGACCCCAATTTAATTGCTAAAAACGAATCAACTTAATTTGGTATAAAAAATACCATAATGCCCTTCAATAATCCGGATTAGACTTTCCTTATTCGAACAACCCAACTTCAAATGGGCATATCTCACTCATACAAACTCGGAATCGTGCAAACTCGGCGGCGTTGGAAAGATTATTCCAAGATATTTCCTATGATGTCTGGAAACACACCTAAATTATCTTGAGCTAGGATTTATGGTCATTTGAAGTTGATGAAAAACTCAAACTTAACTTAACCAATTTTCCAGATTTTTATTATTTCCAAAAATCACTCTTTCTAATTCTAGCTCTTTCTAGTTCTTTCAATTTACGAGATGTTGCAGAATCCTACAAAATTTCGATGTCTACAAAAATAACTTATTTAACAAGTAAAAAGACGGTTTTAGGAGTGACTTCTAACTTCTAACGTAACCTATTTACTCTAATAAACGGAAATTAATCTTGGATCCCTTGATTGTAAGCCTATAAACTAGTTTTCAGTTAAAGAGTAAATGTTTTCACATTTGAGCAAGAAAGGAACCTTTGATTTCCAAAAGAGCGTTTGAGTCCTAGGGAGTCTATGAACTCTCTCCCATATCGGTGCTCAATACTACTCCCAAAATATACTCAGCTCATATGTTTTTAAAACAAAAACTCTTTCTTTGGTTTGATGTAATTACTCAAAACTTAGCTTAAAAGCTCTCTTGGAAATAGGTGTTTCCTTTCTTGCTCAAATGTGAAAACATTTTTAACTCTCGGGAATACTTAGTTTCCGTATAATCTTTGAAGAAATGAACTTTACTCTTACTTCTTACTCAACTCAAAGCTTAAGTCTTAAAATAAGGTTAAAACGTGTAATATCTCGCTATTTGAAAGAACTAGGAAGAGTTAAAAATTGGAAATAGTCATTTTAGGAAAGAATGGAAAATCTGTAAATTTGGTTAAGTTATGTTTAGTATGGTTTTTGGTCAACTTCAAACTACCATAACTCCTAGCTTAGATTGCTTTAGGTGTTCTTCCAAATACAGTAGGAAATATTGTTGAATTATCTTTCCAACGCCGCCAAGTTTGTGCGATTCCAAGTTCATATGAGTGAGATATGCCCATTGAAAGTTAGGTTGTTTGGATAAGGAAAGTCCAATCCGAATTTTTAAAGGGTAGTTTGGTATTTTCCTTGACCAATTATTTTATTTCGTTTTTGGTAATTAAGTTAGGATCTAATTAGAATTAGATCATTTTACACTTTTACCAAAATACGCTAGGGCTTGGAGAAAAGAGAAAAGAGAAAACAGAAAAGAGGAGAAAGGAGAAGAAAAGTTCATAGTTCGTCGAGTTCTTGGAGATTTTCGTGTGGATTTCACCAAGGGTTAATCCCACACGCCAAACATGTTTAGTTCAGCGAAATTCGTTCAAAAAAAAGGTTGAAAGTTTGATGTTCTTGATATGTATTCTTGAATTTGCTTTCGTTCTTGAATTGGTTTGATACTGCGGAGTTTTAGAGATTAATACTTTGATTTTAAGAGTTGTTTTGAGTTATATTCTTGTGTACATATGTTGGGTATCTGAATCTAAGGAGGATTTGAGAAAAGTAGTCGAGTTTAGGTGAATTGGGGCTGGAAAACGAAGAAGGAAAAAGTCGGGCGAATCTATTAACCCAAAAAATAGTGAAGTTTCAATGGTCTGAAGCTTGTCAGAAAAGCTTTTCGGAATTGAAAAAGAGGTTGACTACTGCCCCAATATTGACCTTACCAGAAGGTACGCAAGGCTTTGTGGTATACTGTGATGTGTCTAGAGTCGGTTTGGGTTGTGTGTTAATACAGAATGGCAAAGTTATAGCTTATGCCTCCAGACAGTTGAAATTTCATGAGAAGAACTACCCAACCCATGACCTAGAGTTGGCTGACGTAGTATTTTCTTTGAAAATATGGCGCCATTATCTTTATGGTGTGCATGTGGATGTGTTCACCGATCACAAGAGTCTTCAGTATGTGTTTACTCAAAAGGAGCTTAATCTCAGACAAAGGAGATGGTTAGAATTACTCAAGGATTATGACATGAGTATTCTTTATCACCCAGGTAAGGCTAATGTTGTTGTTGATGCTTTAAGCAGGTTTTCTATGGGTAGTACCGCCCATGTTGATGAAGAAAATAGAGAGTTAGCGAAACATGTGCATAGACTGGCACTATTGGGAGTTCGACTAATGGATTCCCCGGAATAAAGAGTAGTGGTGATAAATGAGGATGAATCATCATTAGTGTTTGAAGTAAAAGAGAAGCAAGACCAAGATATTATTTTGCTTGAATTAAAGGCAAATGTTCATAAGCAGAAAGTATTGTATTTTGAACTAGGGGGAGATGGCGTATTGAAGTATCAAGGTAGGTTGTGTTTACCAAGGGTGGATGAACTCCAAGAGAGGATCATGGAGGAAGCTCATAGCTCTAGCTATTCCATTCATCCGGGTCCCACAAAAATGTATCGTGATTTGAGAGAAGTTTATTGGTGGAGTAGTATGAAGAAAGGCATTGCAGAATTTGTTGCTAAGTGTCTGAATTGCCAACAAGTTAAAGTAGAGCACCAAAGGCCCGGTGGTTTGCCTCAGAATATAAAACTTCCAGAATGGAAGTTTTTCTGGAAGTGGGAGATGATCAATATGGACTTCATCACAAGTTTACCAAGGTCTCGCAGGAAGCATGATTCTATTTGGGGGATTGTCGATAGAATGGCGAAATCAGCCCACTTTTTGCCTGTAAAGACTACCCATTTGGCAGAAGATTTAGTTATACATTCAATAGGTAATTAGACTCCATGGGGTGCCAGTTTCAATTATTTCAGATAGAGGTGCACAATTTACTGCACAGTTCTGGAAATCTTTTCAAAAAGGCTTGGGTTCAAATGTGAACTTAAGTACTGCCTTTCATCCTCAGACCAATGGGCAAGCAGAGCGTGCTATTCAGACATTAGAGGATATGTGTAGCGACCCTAAAAATAGATAGGTGAAACTAGAGCCTAACGTATGAATTTTTAAAGTTTAAGCATAAATTGGAAGTAGTCACTTTTGGAAAAAAAAACAGTTCAGAATCTGGAAATTGGCTAAGTTCAAAATCTGGAAATTCTGCCAAGTGTGGAAATCAGTGAGTTTTTGGCCAACTTTGAGCAGTCATAACTCCTAGCTCAGGATGATCCAGGAGTAGTTCCAGTTATTTTTGGAAAGCCCTTGGAACGATCTTTCCAACGCCACCGAGTTTTCTCGATTCCGAGTTCGTATGAACGAGTTATGCCCTTTGAAAGTTGGGCAGTTGGCAAGGAGTTCGCCCGGAAATTTAAGGGCATTTTGGTCTTTTCACAAATCTTTTCTTTTGAGGTTATATTATTGTGTTAGGCTGATTGTGGATCATTTTGTTCCATTTTAAAAGAGTAAGGAAGGGTTCTCTTTGGAACACCATTGAAGGCCAAGGTGAAGTTGGAGCTAGGGTTGAAGGTTTTTAGTGCTTTCTTCTTCAATTTTTCGTGGGTTTCAACTTAGAGGTATGGTGACCCTTGATCCTTGATCAATCTTTCTTTCTAGGAGTCCAATCAAAAGTGTTTCAAAGAACAAAATCTCAAATTCTAATCTAAGCATGGGTTCATTGGCAAAACGTTTTCTAAGCCATTATATTGATGAATTAATGTTTGATTAATGTTTTTAAGATGATTTCATATGGAATTCCTTGAAGAACCCATGTTTTCCCTAAATTCCTAAATTTGCTTATGAAGTGGGTCTTTTGCTTATGATTCAAAGTTTATGAGATTGTGTTTGGATTGGATTGTATTAGTGACTCTTATGATTTTCTACATCTATCTATGATGAATTGATGATATATGGATGAATTGTGGCCTTATGGGCAAGTTATGATGAATTCTCTTGTGGTAAGTAAAATGATTGGGACTTGAGTGTTGTTGATTATGGCTTTGGAGGATGGTAAGTTGGCTTAATCTCTTATTATGGATAAAATTGTTCTTGCTTAGTTTGATCCACTTATGGTGGAGGTGTTTAATTATGGAATGTATTATGAACATGGACTTGAAGGCATTATCTATTGAATTAAAGTGTTATCAAGTTATGAAATGTTATTGTACTATGTGAAGGTATTCTTATGGTTATAAGGTGATCTTGTACAAAGTGTTATTGTATTGTATATTATATATATAAATGAGGCTATATGTAAAGTCCTATATGAAGCTATATGTAAAGTTTTATGTGAAGCTTTATGTGTGAAGGTATGATGTGAATGAGTTTACGTGATCTTGTGATGATCCTATGTAAAGTGGATAGCATTATGATTTAAAGTATGATTTTCTCATGATGTATATATATGAAATGATGTTGGATTATGAAGTATCCTTAGATGATAATGTTGTGACTTGGTTGGTAGACTAAAGTGTCCCTCCTTGTTACTTAAAGTCTTGAAGGCATGAATGTGTGAAGTGGGCTAGAACTAAGAAATGGTGCCCTTTCTATAAATGCTAAAAGAGGAATTCTAGGCCAAGACTTGAATCGGCAAAACTAAGAAATGGTGCCCTTTCATAAGTGTCACGACCCAAGCCTAGGGCCTAGACGTGACCGGCGAATGGGGAACCTGAAGGAACCCCAAACAAGCCTCATAGCATATCATTACACATCCTTGGTCGCGGAAGCAATTAAAATGATCATAAGCGATAAGCATAATCAAGGGGGAAATCGGGACTAAGGGAGCAAGAGAAAAAAAGAAGAAATGATACATAAATATCATAGATGAGTCAAACTCAAGCATAATACACAACTTGTCCAACACCACCTCTAACCATGAGTACTTAGCGGGGGCCAAGACAAACTACCGGGCTCACCCTCATAGTCAAAACATAACTAAAAAAGAAAAGTCTTATACATAGCAAAAGATCATGAGCAACGTCCCCGGAATGGAGGACTCACCAATAACCTTGATAGGAAATCGTGTTAGCCACGCGGAGGAGGATGGTCAAACGGTGCTCCGGTCCCTACATGGTGACATCATGTAGGCATAGAGTATGCGTTAGTACGTTTGAATGTACTAAGTATATGGGATGCAATGCAATGCTACAATAGATGGACATCATAGGAAAAATGCATAATCATACCCGATAGATAGCACATTAATGAAATGATATATATAATGACGCTTACATAAAAATCATATTTAGTGGGACGTAGTACATGTGTGGTGAGTGGCCATCAATATAGTATTTTCCAAGGCCTACCACCCCCTTTGAGAGGCGAAAGAGGTACAAACCCCTCAATGTGGTTACCCGGGCCTACCACCCCCCGAGCTAGGGACCAAGGTACAAACCCCTCGATGTGGTTATACGGGCCTACTACCCCCCGTACTAGGCAACCAAGGTACCAACCCCTTGATACGGTTACCCGGGCCTACAACCCCCCGAGCTAGGCTTGGTCGACTCACAACACTTATATAGAGAAAATCATATACATGTATCCCTTTCATCATCATTTCGATAATTATATAATCATCCGACTCATAGGATGTACATTGGACATTCCATTGCCTAAGAATTCTATCAATGGCATTTTATCAAACACATGGTGGGCTATTGTTCATGTAGATAAAATCATGTCTTTCAAGAATACTAAGTCCAACCAATTCCGAAATACATATAAATCAGCCCACCAACAACATACATATATATATCAACCTTCATAATTTGATCATGGAAGCATGAAAACCATAACATCACATAATAATTCCATTTCATGATAATATGCAAAAATAGACCATAATAGAATGTGTAGTAGTAATTCCATAATTCAAGAGTTCATAAATGATCATAAGGACCCATAAACTTGAAGTAAAATAGAGGATAAATGGTTGGACTTGTGGAAAGGAAGGTTTCCACAATCAACCCACATACCTCAACTTGGGAGAATCCTTGATGAGGATTGGAATTGAGAATTGATGCTTGAGATTGAGTCTTGAATTCGGAATTAGAGCTTGAGATGTTTGAATTTGGTTGAAGATCTTGGTGGAATTTTGGAGAGGGATTAGTGAGTATTTTTGAGTGTTTTGAAGCTAGAAAGAAATATAACTAAGTATGGGACAATCCTCTTTTTTATAAAAGAAAAACGTCCAGCCACTACAGTAACTTTAGCTACTGGAAATTGAAATTCTGCCCGGACAGGTTTTACGAAAATGGTCATAACTCCTTCATCCTAACTCGGAATGAGGTGAAACCAATTGCATTGGAAAGCTAACTCGAAGGGCTTTAATTTAATAGCTAGCGGCCCTTCCAGTTCCTTGTGTGCTAAGAGATATGCCCCTTTAAAGTTGACCCTGAAAATCGCATTTTTTGCGATTTCCGAAATTTGATACGGTTGTTCTAAAATTCGGGTTAGACCCATTTCCCACTCAATTTTACCCCCTGAATAAGAATATGAAGTCGAATTTCCGAAATCATGCACGGATTTTGAGATATATGGAAATTACAATTATAGGTGTTTCCGAAGCACATTTTCGGGCATTTTTGGGGTCGTTTCAATAAGTCTAGCTTTCCTAAGTAAATGTATAACATTGAAGGATGGGCCTTAAGGCGAAGTTCCCTTCTTGAGTGAGATGATAGACTTAGAGATGGATGGAGCCGGAACGGCATGAAAATCCTTATCTAAGAAAGTCAAATGAGCTATCCTTATGAACCTTGATTGGCCATGACTAAGAAATGGGGCCTTTCTTGGGAAGAGGTACTATGAGTTGGTTGAACTAGAAAAGGAACCCTCTCTAAGTACATATGTGATTGAATACTCTATGGGAAACAAGGCTAGCACCGAGTGGATGTGGTTAGGAAGGTGGCCTAGTTGAGTATGAGATTAGGCACAATGAACTTCCTTGGACATCCCCTAAACCATGTGCCTACATGGGTTGCTTACTAGTTCTACCTTTGGCAAGTAGAACAACCTCCACGGAGTAGGATAGACTCCGGATTCCATACCTAGCTAGTATGGTCTATGTCGGTTATGCCTATTCCCATCATGTGGGATGTGCACTCTAGTTATTGGATAGGTTCTACAACGTGTAGGTAGTAGTATGGGATGCTATCTACACATGGCACGAGTAGGCTTTGAAGATACTAAAGTGAGTTCCCTAAGTCTAACGACTATTATGTGAAAGTCCCCTTATGTGCTTAAATGTCTCTTAAAGTGGTTCATTAAAGAGTTTTGACTTAGCATGTTATATTGTAATGGTACATTCCTTATCTATGGTAACCCTTAGGAACACTTAGGTGTATATAAAGAGATTGTATGGGCGGTCACTTCATGTTTCACTTAAGTGTGGCTTTGGGTAACTTGAGATAGAGGTCATGAAATGATGAAAAGGCTTACTTGTCAATTATATTCATGTATTGTACATTGGTACTAGTTGAGTATGTCTATTATGTGGGTATTGTCTTATATGTGGATGATGACTTGAAATGTGTCTCTTATAATTGTGATATGAAGGTTTTATCAAAAATGGCATGAAAGCGCATATTTCAAATAAATGTCTTTTTTTTTAGCATGTTTTTGCATGGTCATCATACTTAGTACTTAATTGTGCTAATTCCATATTTCTCTATTTTCTACAAGTGTAGGTTCCGGCAAGTGAGCGGGTTTTGTAGTAAACTTGGGATTTGAAGTTCTTCCTAGATTTTGTGGTATGTCATCATATGTCGAGGGCAAGACTTTTCTATTCTAGTTTTATGATAAGGTTCTTGTAATAGACTTAATAGACTTCTTTTGATTGTAAAGGGCCGTGTCCCTAGTATGTTTTCACGTTTATGTCTAAGATGGCTAAGAGACTTAGTATTCCTCTTATGTACTTTTGAATGATGTTTTTAAAAGTGACCTTTGAATCTTATGGGATTTTATTTAAAGAGTTTTTAAATTCCGCACTATTTTACATACCTAATGTGATGAATGCTAAGGGCTTGTATGAGACCTCCGAGAGGTCGAATACGCATGTTACGACTTGGGGGTGCTCTCGGGTCGTGACAATATGTTGATGGCTTGTGTAATTTATTTCAAAGGTAATTAGGATGATCACCTACCTCTTATTGAATTTGCTTACAACAATAGTTACCACTCTAGCATCCAGATGGCTCCTTATGAAGCTCTTTATGGGAGAAGGTGCAAATCTATTATTGGATGGTTTGACATTGGTGAAGCAGGGTTGATAGGACCAGATTTAGTCCATCAAGCTATGGAAAAAGTGAAAGTGATTCAAGAGAGGTTGAAAACGGCGCAGAGTCGTCAGAAATCCTACACTGATGTTAGGAGAAGGGAGCTAGAGTTTGAAGTAGATGATTGGGTATACTTGAAAGTTTCACCCATGAACGGTGTTATGAGATTTGGTAAGAAG
Source organism: Solanum okadae (assembly GCA_036553675.1). Lineage (NCBI taxonomy): Eukaryota > Viridiplantae > Streptophyta > Magnoliopsida > Solanales > Solanaceae > Solanum > Solanum okadae. Next base: position 7,770,534 of record CM071685.1, on the reverse strand, counting down.
GGGAAGCTTAGTCCCCGGTATATTGGCCCTTACACGATATCAAAAAGGGTTGGTAATGTAGCTTATGAGTTGGAGCTACCATAAGAATTAGCCGCGGTTCATTTGGTATTTCACATCTCCATGTTGAAGAAGTGCATGAGCTATCATTCATTGATTATAGAAACTGAAGATATTGGAATCAAGGATAGCTTGTCTTATGAGGAGATTCCAGTTCAGATTCTAGATTGTCAAGTTCGCAAGTTGAGGACTAAAAAAGTAGCATCGATCAAAGTTCTTTGGAGGAACCAGTTTGTTGAGAAAGCTACTTGGGAAGCTGAAGAAAATATGAAGAAGAGGTATCCACATCTCATTGAGACCAGAGAAATTCCAGATCAAGGTGCTAATTCTCTTCTTAGTACTTTTTAATTTTTAAGTGGCATATTGTATTAGCATTGCTTGTTGGGTGTTTGAGTTGAATGTTATAGGTTACGCCCTTAGCCTAGTAAGAGTAATCTCATTCGAGCACGATTGTTCCCAAGTGGGATATATTGTAACATCTTACTATTTGAAAGAACTGGGAAGAGTTAAAAATTGGAAATAGTCATTTTGGGAAAGAATGGAAAATCTGGAAATTTGGTTAAGTTATGTTAAGTATGGTTTTTGGTCAACTTCAAATGACCATAACTCCTAGATCAGGATGAGTTAGGTATTCTTCCAGATACCGTAGAAAATATCGTTTAATTATCTTTCCAACGCCACCAAGTTTGCGTGATTTCGAGTTTATATGAGTGAGATATGCCCATTGGAATCTGGGTCGTTTGGATAAGGAAAGTCCAGTCCGGATTTTTAAAGGGTAGTTTGGTCATTTCCTTGCCCAATTGTTTTATTTCGTTTTGGGTAATTAAGTTATTGTCTAATCAGAATTAGATTAGTTTACGCTTTTACCAAAATAAGCTAGGGCTTGGAGAAAAGAGAAAAGAGGAGAAAGGAGAAGAAAAGTTCATAGTTCGTCGAGTTCTTGGAGATTTTTGTGTGGATTTCGCCTAGGGTTAATCCCTACGAGGTATGTGAGACTTTCATAGCGTTGGGTTCGTTCACCCACGTGCCAAACATGTTTAGTTCAGCGAAATTCGTTCAAAAAAGGTTGAAGTTTTATGTTCTTGATATGTATTCTTGAATTTGCTTTCATTCTTGAATTGGGCTGAGACTGAGGAGTTTTAGAGATTAATACATTGATTGTAAGAGTTATTTCAAGTTATATTCTTGTGTATATATGCTGGGTATATAAATCTAAAGAGAATTTGAGAAAAATAGTCGAGTTTAGGCGAATTGGGGCTAGAAAACGAAGAAGGAAGAAGTCGGGCAAATCTGGGCTTTGGGCGTCGCGAACCTGTTCCTCAGATTTTGGAAAAGTTTCTTCGCGTCGTGGAGCGGTCACGGACCGTTCTGCCTCAAAAGTTATTTTGCGACCAAATAATTAAATACATCTCTGCATCGCGGACCTGCTTTCAGACAGTGATTTCTTGATCTTTTCTCATGTTTATCTATCTAAAAACACTCCTAAACATCATGAAATCCTTCCTATCACAAATCACAATCCTTGAATCCATAAATTCAAATTCAAGGAAAGTTAAGAGTCAAGTCTAGAAGTTAAGAATCGAGTCAAGAGAAGTTCATAAAGTATTTCAAAAGTCTTTCACAAACGTTTTAACTTTGTTTTTAAGACTTAAGCCTTGAGTTGAGTAAAGAGTAAGAGTAAAGTTCATTTCTTCAAAGATTATACGGGAATTAAGTATTCCCAAGAGTTAAAAATGTTTTCACATTTGAGCAAGAAGGGAAACACTGATTTCCAAGAGAGCTTTTAAGCTAAGTTTTGAATAATTATCTCAAACCAAAGAAAGAAGTTTTGTTTTAAAAACATATGAGCTAAGCATATTTGGGAGTAGTATTGAGCACCGATATGGAGACACGAGTTTATAATAACTCAAGTCTCCGTAAACCATGTAGCCATCATGGGTAGTAAAGGATCATACTTTTTAGATGACTCCTTAAGTGCTTTTTAGCATAGACTAGTGGATCCACTTAGTTAAGGCGTTTTATATGACGGCAAAGTATAGGATAGTTTTAGCAGCGTGGGCAAGACGATGTATCACCACTTAGGCTCATAGTGGTGGTTGTCGGTTAGAGAAACTCCCACAGTATTACATTACTTTATTAATACGAGTAAGTTGAGTTGTTATTGCATTTTCTTTAACAAACTGAGTTGCTTTCTATTGTTTTAAAAGGCTTCCTATATATTGCATGTGTATTATTGTTTTATATTGAGTTAAGTTATTCATGAGTTGAGTAAAGCCAAGGTAAGTGTTCCTTTCAGATTCTTTTCAAGCTTACATTATAGTTTAGAATTCCCCTCGCATACTCGTACATTCAATGTACCGATGCCATTTGGCCTGCATCATTTTATGATGCAGACACAGGAAATCAGTATCCGTATCCAGGGCCCCATTGATCCAGTTGAGCACTCAGAATCAGTTGGTGAGCCTCCTTGCTTTCCGGAGGACTCCTTTTACTTTGCTTTTAGTATTTTTGTTGTTAGGATGATCGGGGATCTTGCCCCGACATCCCTCATTGTTTTAGAGGCTTCATAGACAGTTAGTAGTTCAGTTGTCTTTACATTATTATTTCATATGTTAAGACTTTAGTAGTCATTTTGGCCAAGTTGAATGTTTGACCTTTAAACGTTCTAAGTTATTTTATTAAACATTTGAGTAGAAATGCATTTGATCATTGTAAAAATGATTAGAGTCTTCCGCTAAGTAAGTAAGCTAAGTCAAGGGTTCACTTGGGGACAATAATGGTTCTCGAGTTCCAGCCACGTTTGGGGTGTAGGCTCGGGCCCTTGAATTTCAGTGACTAACTTGGGGCGCTCTGGCTGGCACGGCGCCCCAGAGGTCAAATTTCAGAGCCCCTTTTAGGGCGCTCTGACTGGGGAGGTGCCCCAGACCCCTACCCAGGTGACCTGCGACTTTTCTTCTTCGTTTTTCAACTCTAAACCCCCTATTTAAACTTGGTTCTTTTCCCAAACACTTAAGAATCAACTATACCATCAATATATGTAAGATTCTACTCGAAAACACACCTAAAATGATGAATCAAACTCAAGAAACTTCAACAACAAGAACCCACAAGATTTTAATCGAATTATCATCAAGAACTCATAAGATTCGCTTTTAAACAATACAACTTCACTGAATAGAATCATGATTGGCGCGTGGGTGAACTAACCCAACGCTATGTGATCTCACATACCTCGTAGGGATTAACCCTTGGTGAAATCCACATGAAATTCTCCAAGAAATCGACGAACCTTGAACTTTTCTTCTCTTTTCTCCTCTTTTCTCTTTTCTCCAAGCCCTAGCATATTTTGGTAAAAGCGTAAACTGATCTAATTCTAATTAGACCCTAACTTAATTACCAAAAATGAAATAAAAAAATTGGGCAAGGAAAAGACCAAACTACCCTTTCAAAATCCGGATTGGACTTTCCTTATCTAAACAACCCAACTTCCAATGGGCATATCTCACTCATACGAACTTGGAATACTGCAAACTCGGCTACGTTGGAAAGATAATTCAAAGATATTTCCTATGGTATCTGTAAGCACACCTAAATCATCTTGAGATAAGAGTTATGTTCGTTTGAAGTTGACCCAAAACTCATTCTTAACTTAACTTAAACAAATTTCCAGATTTTTCATTCTTTCCAAAAATGACTCCTTTCAAATTTTAGCTCTTTCTAGTTCTTTCGAATAGCGAGATGTTATACCTTGGACCTCACAACTCTTTGAACTCTTTTCCTTTTCTTTATTTGCGTCTTTTTATGCGTCTTTGAAATTATGGGAACTCTCGAAACTTGAGGATATATCAGTCGATATAGATATATTATTAGGACTCCACAAGTACTAGTTTATTATAATCACTTCTTGAAGCCAGTTAATTAAATAGATAACTCCTATTAGTTTGATTTAATTGATAGTTAATCACAAATCATCATTAGGAACGATACTTCACTTATCATATTATATGATAGAATCCCAAATATGTTTAGTGGCTACATTTTTCAAAGATACTCAATGTTAATAAATTGAGGATATAATAGGAAAATTAAATTGTCTCTTTTTAATTTGCCAAAAATGATAAGTAAACGGAGAAATCAAATTAGAAAATATTTGACAAGTAAATAGGGACGAAGTGAGTAATAAATAAGTAATTTTTCTATCTCAATTTATGCCACGCGTTTTCTTATTTTGATCATGATGAATTCTATAAAATTTTACGTATTCCTATTATTATTAACTATTTGATTTTATATATTTTTATTTTATCCGATAATTTATAAATATACAAACATCTATATTTTATTTATAGCAAACAAATTATCAACTAACAGTTTTCTTGAAGAATAGATACATCCTTTAAATTCTTGATCATTTATTTTTTTTTGTTAACCAAATTCTTAACATTTAAAATGAATACCGACATATTTGAAAATAAAAAGGAAATCATAATCTCACTCCAACAAGATTAAGCAATATTAAAGACATAACTCAAAGTATAAACGAAGAGAGAACTTGGCAGCGGTACCAAGGTGTACTAGTTTATGGTTATTATATTAGGGATGGAAAAAGAGTGTGGGTAAAAATTTGGGGTGGTGTAATCTTCATATTGTATGTTTTCTTCTGAATGCATGTCTGCTTTATATTAGGGTGTGGATTTGGATCGATGGATCTATCAGCATGTGTTGTTTGTACTGATACTACTTGTTTGTGTTGGTACTACTCTTGCTATGTCATTTGACATAGTCGGATTGCAGGACCAGTGATGTCTCATAGGTGATCATAGTACGGTAATCTTTATTTTGTCCTCTCTTAATAGCTCTTGTACCCGTTTAGACTAGTTCCTTTGGGAGATTTTCAAATATTTGTTTAGAGATGATTCTTGGACTTGAGTTTTCTTGGTTATTCCAAATTTTAAAAGAGATTTCTTACATTTTATTTACTTCCACATTTAGGTGTCCGCGTGATTCGATAGGTTGGGTCGTGACAATTTAACTTATTATGTATATATTGTGTTTGGTAATGATGGGGGATAACGTCTAATAAAAGGATGGTTGATTTTGATAAGATTGTTTGCAACAAATTTTAAAATGACAGAAAATAAATTGCAATAAAAAAAGAATCTGAAGAAACTAGAATGTTTTATTGATAAATAGTGCGTGTATAATTATGTTTCTCCCTTGATTCCTCTATCTGAAATTCTCCGTTTTCTCCATTCGAGGGCTGTTTGTAGCCTATTTCTCGAACATAGGAGGTCACATCTTGATCTCTTTGTGAATATTCCATTAATTTATGGAATTTTCAAGATGCCTCTTCAAGAAAATATATTTTCCTTTATATCAACATAAACCATGGTTTAGAGTACCGTAGCCTCCAAGAACACTAACTGAAATAGAACTCGTATTGTAATGTCCTACAAAATTTCGATGTCTACAAAAATAACTACCATTACTTAACAAGTTTGTAACAAATAAAAAAAAGGTTTTAGGAGTGACTTCTAAGGTAAACTATTATGTTTTACTTTAATAAACGGAAATAAATCTCTGACCTATTTAATATTTTATCAAATTAAAATAATCATAAATTAATAAATCTGCAAAACTTGCTAGTACCTTCACAATTCGCATGGTATGCTAGTTGTACCAATTCTAAGTATTCTAATTAAGAATCAGAAATAAATAAACCATGCGCATACTCACAGATAATATCTCAGATGGTCACTCAACTTTGAATAGTTCACTTAGAAAGTCACTTAACTTTGAGTTGTTTACTTAGAAAATCACTCAACTTTGTTTTTTAACTCAAAAGTCACTCAGCTATTGATGTTTCACTTAGAAAGTCACCCAACTATTTATGTTTCACTTAGAAAGTCACTTAATCAATTTAAATAATCTTTTCATTAAATTTTGTAAAAATACAAAAAATAATTAAATTATTTTTTGAAAATAAATAAGATGCTTGTTTTAATTATTGTTTTTTTACTACCTTTTCATTAAAAAAAAATAGTAGAAGATCGTTACTGCCCCTTTTTTTAATTACTTCCTATCAATTTCAATTTTTCTTTTTGGTAATCTTTTAACAATTTATTTCTAGTTTTATAATTACTAGAACCGAAAATTTTTTTTGGAGGGGCGGGGGAATTGTTACTCAACGTTTTTTACATTTTTTTTTAGAAAAATTATAATTAAATAATTGAAGCAGATCAATAAAATAATTAAAATAGATATCTTATTATTTCTTTAAAAATAGTTTAAGATAAAATTTAATGAAAAAATTATTTAAATTGATTGAGTGACTTTCTAAGTGAAACATCAATAGTTGAATGACTTTTGAGTTATAAAACAAAGTTGAGTGACTTTCTAAGTAAACAACTTAAAATTGAGTGACTTTTTAAGTAAACAACTCAAAGTTGAGTGACCATCTGAAATAATATTAACTCCACCTACTCTTAATATGATTTCCTAAAAAATAAATAGCTAAGCACCTACTTTTCCAAATCTCTCAACATCAGAGATTAAACGTCAATTTTGTCTTTGATTATATGGTTTTCTATTCATCTCAAATAATTTTTTAAAAATGAAAAAATAATTAAGGCCGGTTTTTTATTAATGAGTTTTCAAGTGATATTTCTTATATTTTTACTGAATTTTTCAGTACAATTATACAATTTGTGTAAAAGTTAATGAGTTTTTAAAAACCCCTATTTAATAAGAGCCTAAATCCGTCTTTGTGTTCGTTTATGTTGAATTTTTAGGTGATCTGTATTGATTTTACATTGAATTGCTGTAATAAATTATCTTTGATATATAATTATATATCATATATACACAATAATACATTATTTATACAATATCGATACATTACACATACATACAACTTTTTTCGTTGTCAGTATAGTTATGTAAGAATCCCTAAGCCAAAAGTTAAAAATATTAGGATATGACTTTTTGCTTAAGATGCAAATCTACACACATGGTATACAAACCGTGAATTGAGAGACTCAGAATCTGTTTGGATTGACTTAAAAAAAAAAGCTTCTAAGTCAAAATAAAAAGTTAAATTTAAATGACTCTTTAGTCAAATTTAAATGACTTTTTAGACAAAAAATATCCTAATATTTTAAACTTATTTTAAGTTATTTTTATATTTGTCAAACACTTTCAAAAGTCAAAAACGGAGTATTTTCAATGTATTTGACCAACTTTTAAGTCAATCCAAACACTCTCTCAATGTATTTTCTTTCTTTGAGACAATTAACAACAAAATTAGCACTTAAATGACTGTCCTAGAGCTAATTAGCGCCCAAATTTGGCTAATTATTCTTTTTGTATTCGAGTAATTATATAATAAATATCTAATATTCTAATACAGTAAATCTCACTAAATTAATTATAACGGACGAGCCCACTAGTGATATTGTCTGCTTTGGGCCTAGGCATACACGACTTTAAAACACGTCATTAGTTGGTAAGGCGGCTTACTTAAATACCCAGCATCTCTCCTGTGTTTTACCGATGTGGGACTTCTAATCTTAAGTTGGGGCGTCACATACACCCCCTTTATGGACTCAATGTCCTCACTGAGGTTTGCCCCACCGTATGAGATTTGCCGATACTCAATACTGAGGTTTGCCCCGCCTTACCGGGATTTGCCCAAACTCAGTTCAACTCTAGTTCACATTGACAAGACTGACACAAGAGTGACTCTGATACCATTTGTAACGGCCCAACTCGCTAGTGATATTGTCCATTTTGGGCCTAAGCCCACACAACTTTAAAACGCGTCACTAGTTTGTAAAACCTACTTACGTAAATACTCAATATCTCTCCTGTGTTTTACCGATGTGAGACTTCTAATCTTAAGGTGGGGCGTCACATTAATATAGGTGGGATCATAAAATATTATTATTTTGTAGATGCATTATTTAATGGATAATTTAATATTTATTATTTTAAAGAGTGTTTTGAGATTCAATGAAGGTTAATTTTGATTACATCAAAATCATTGTATCTTACTAATTTATGTATCATATTTATTAAATTCACGTAAAAAAATAATTTTATTATACATAACGTACAATGAGTACACTAATAATGTTGATGATGAAGCTGAATATGATACAATATCTTTGGAGCCAGTTACACGTAAGAAAAGGCTTATCACATTTAGAACTCTTTACAATTTTATGGTGCAATTAGAAATAAGCATTAATTAGATTAAATTTTAACAAAAAACAAAATACAATAGAATTATATTTTTTACTATATTGTCTTAAACATATTTGTACTGGCTACCTTCACATGGTATGCTAGTTGTACCAACTCTAAGTATTATTAATTAAGAATTAGAGGCATGTTATCAAATCTCTCAACATCAGAGATTATATGGTTTACTATTCATCTCAAATAATTTTTAAAAACTGAAAAAATAATCAAGGCGATCCTTCACCAACTTTTTACGCAAATCTATACACACGTGGTTAGGGTTTCACTCAAAAAGATAAATAAACTTTTAAATCAAATTTTGAATTGCGAATAATTTTAATAAGGACAAAACGATTGTTACAATACTTATATATATATAACAATAATTTCGTTAGTCTATATATTTTAGGCTCCAATCTTTTCAACTCCTCAAATTAATAGCCCCCCTTGTCCACTCTCTTTTCACACCAAACACATTTCTATTAAAAATTTGGCCAAACACATACACAACTCCTCAAGCTTATCCTCATTTTTTATTTTGACATTATATAGTTTATCTTAACCCTGGTCCGTTTTCACCCTTAAACTCTATTTTTTTTTATGTATCATTTAAACACGAAATACTTTTTTTTTGTGATTTCTTTAATTATTTTTATTTATGTTCTTCATATCGAGTAATTTTTCCCTAATTTTATATCTCAATATGAGTGGCATCAGGGGCGGAGCTACAGCCTAGTAAGGGTGGTCAGATGAACACTCTTCGTCGGAAAATTATATCGTGTGTATAGGCAAACTGTACTGTATTAGATTAGTTATCTGTCTCCACTGCCCTGTTAGAACAGTCTGGTCTGTAACAACACAACCTGAAAGGAAGCCATTCCTAATAGGAAGTTTCCCTGGCTTACCTTATTATTATGAAATGAAAAGGAGAAAGAGCTTTTTTTTTATAGATGTTGAGGTGAGTAAGGGGGGTTTGCTGGCTTGCTGGCTAGCTCGTGCAATCAAGGAAAAATCGCTTGGCCTTCTTTTTTCAAAATGAAAAAGTAAACTACTAGAGGAGGTCGCTATGATCGTTACTGTATTCGTATCGAAGAGTTGCGACAAAGTGTTCGGATCATTGTGCAATGTCTTAATCAAATGCCTAGTGGCATGATCAAAGCCGATGATCGTAAGCTATGTCCTCCATGTTGGAGCGCGAACGAATCTTCCGAGGAAGAGTTTGATGGGTTGGAAGGGCTAATAGTTCGGATGCGCATACGTTTTCTTGCTCCATTTCCTTGGTACCCGAACCGGAGAACTATCCACAAGACCGCTTCAAAAACTGGGATTTTAGTAGTAGGCAGCATCCCCTCTTAGTTTTGAGTAGGCGGAACCATTCTGTTTTGGTCGGATCGAGGGCATGAAGGCTATAACATAGAGTTGGAGGCCTTATTTCTGGGACATCTAGAAAATCCCGGGTCTGTTCAAACAGACCCCGCCAAGAGAATTTTTGTGTTCTTTCGACCGCACTAAAAAAATGCATTATTGTTTTCATAATAGTGTTGGCCTTTTTCCGAGCTATAGCAAAAAGCGATTTAAGCGCGTCATGTACGACCTTGGCATTCATCTTGTTGTTGTTAAGCATATTTTGGAATATGTTGTTCTATGAGTTAGCAGGTGAGAAGGAAAGACTAGTGCTTAGAAATTCGGCTGGCCTGCCGCCTCACTCTGAGCGGAACTCTTTTTCAAAGAATTGGCGATATTCCCTTAACTGCAGATTCAATAGCACCGAATATGAACCTGGAAAGAGAAGAGCACCGTCTACTCATACTGTCACACCGGCAAGGACTTTCACTTTCTAAATAGAAAGGAACCCTTATTTCTTTCTTCATATTGTAAAGGGGAGCAAAGCCCGTTTTTTGCTCCCTCTATTGATAGAAAAAGGGCACTCCTGCCGTTGTCCCAACTCAAAGCAAAAATCAGATTTGGAATTGGAGGTATTTCACGGGATAGCCTTTCTGACAAGCTCTTTTTAGTGAAATCGGTCTGATTTTGACCGAACTAGGCCGCCGCCCCCCTTCTTAGAATTAGAACCCATTGAGGGGGGCCTCGGCCCGGGAAGGGGAGAGTGGCCGAGTGGTCAAAAGCGGAGCTCAACTTAAGTTATACATTGCCCAAGAAGAGAGGTTTGGCTGCACCCAAACCGCTCTTCAACCACTTGCAGCAGAATTTCCAACCAGCCAACACGCACTATCGGATCAGCCCCTTCCTTTCTCTTGGAACCGAAGCGGGAACTGGGAAGATTGTCAGACAACTCTCCGAACTCTTACTTTTCTATCTCGTGTGCAAGATATAGTGTATGACCTGCAACTGGGTACACTAAAGTTTTCTTTCTGTCTCCTCACTCCCTAACTCCATTCTCCGAAGGAAGGGCAATTGAACTCATACTTGCCATTCAGAGGAATCGCTCCTCGGCAGTACTAACTCGACTCTAAAAGTTTCAGTTGCCTCCCTCTCTCCGCCCTATAACTGAAAAAAAGGAGCACGGCGAAAAGCCAACCTTTTTTTTTTGGCGTGATAAGGAATCCTAGAAAAGATTGATTGAGACTCCCTCCACGGTCCCACGAAGATCTCACTTGTACAGGACAAGTGAGATCTTCAGCCTGCGTGCCTGGGTTTGATCAATCATACATGATAGGAGAGAAATCGTCTGATTAAGAAAGAAGGGTTCCGCCTCTCGCTAATACAATACAGGGATAACCCTGACATGACTCAATTCCCGTCTTCTCTAGTGGGAATTCTGATCCCGAATAACTAAATAACAGATGCAGCTAACCAACGGGCAAGCAGGTTCCGCGGGTTAGGAGGCTGCCTTTAAGTGATAGGGGGCAAACTAATGGATGTAAACAAATAGCGCGCCCCTCCACTAAAACGGGTTGGTTCTGTAGAGTAATGGCCCGTAAGAAAGGAGAGAGAGGCAGGCTTTGGCTACAAAAGGATTTTTTTTTAGTGAACGTGTCACAAGCTTACTCCTATTTTTTTTTTGTAAAGTTTTTGTAAAAACGAAGAATTAAATTCTATTTTCTCTCCTATTTACTACGGCGACGTAGGGAACCCGCTCCCCGGTCGTCGCTCTGCTGCGTCTGGCCCGTCCTCTAGGTACCTTTGGAAGGCAGGGAGTGTGACAACGTACACGCTTCCCTTTACTCCATAGGGCCTTCTCATCAGTGCAATCTTTTTCTGTCCGTGAAGATCCCACCAGAGCGCCCTCTACTTCTAATAGGTCATGAACTAGATCAGAATCATTCTCAACGAGTCCATAAGAAGTGATCCCATTTTTTTCATCGGGCACGGATAAAGAACGTTCAATCTAAGACAGCGCTGAGCGCTGATAGCTTGTAGTGAACAACCCCATTATGAAACCAACCGAAAGCAGCCTTTGGTACTTAGAAGTAGAGGCGCTCTGGTGGGATCTTCACGGACAGAAAAAGATTGCGTGAATTGGCCTGCTGAACCGATCTTGCTTAGGGCGGGTGACCATCTTCTAATTGAAGATAAGCACCGCACGAGTACTAATTTGATTAGCATAAATGAGCCTCTTCTGAGCCCTTAAGATTTTACATATCAACTTCAGAAGATTCAATTGGATCATTCTTGGCACAGAAGAATGAGGAAGCAAAGGTAGACATCGAGCTTAGAAACCCGATCTTTTTCATTAAAAAAGAAAGATTTTAGCAATCCTCATCAAGGAAGGGGTCCCATCGCACATCCGATTCATGAACAGGACGGGATAATAGGGGTGATCACCGAATATGTAGGAGTAGTCTCACCCAATAGATGGACAAGCCAGTAGTACCAATCAAAGAACCAATATCCGCCATAAAAGGACCGAGCCATAACAAATGAGAAGTTATCCGACTCAACTCCAACATAATGAAGTCTTCAATGAATACCGGGGAATTGGCCAAGTATTACTTCACTCTTAGTTCAAGCTATTCCTTAGCGATTGTTCATCTTCCACTGCCCGAGGCCTCCAGAAAGAAGGCGTTCTTTTGCATTGCACTTCTTCATGTCTTGGTTCACCGTCGTTCTGAATAAGTCAGATAGTTGATCGAGAAAGCACCAGATTGTGTCAACATCATAGCATTAGGGGCACTTTGTATAATCCGATGTCTTTTCTTCAAATGGCCGAACGCTTTTTTAGAGCATGTGCCTGCTGTTTTTCCGGAGCTGGTGGAACAACGCATTCAACAGCTCCTTAACCAAATTCAAACCCTGGAAGAAGAGGGGATGACCCTTTCCCGAGACAGGGAAGACCTTATTGTTAGGATGGCCTTCCGCATCCGCGGTGGAAACACGGACGAAATTGTCTAATAAGGGGGTACTTTTCCAAGTTGGTTCCCAAGACATTCCTAATTCCAAGGGAATGTTATGAGCAAAAGGGGAGGACGAGGTCGCAGGAGATTCGGTAGAGGAGATAGAGCTGGTAAAGATGACTAGTAGAAGCCTCAATAGAGGAAGAATTCTGCACGAGAGGGCATGAAATGAACCCGGAAGGGAAGCCACAGGAGCAGGAGTGGAGAGAAAGCGAAAGAGGAAAGGTGTTTCCCCATTCGATTGATCGATTCAGAGTCCCGAACCCAAATTGACGGGTTAGTGTGAGCTTATCCATGTGGTTATGCACTCTTTGAATAGGAATCCGTTTTCTGAAAGATCCTGACTTTCGTACTTTGGTGGGTCTCCGAGATCCTTTCGATGACCTATGTTGAAGGGTTGTACTCTAGAGGTAATGCTATACTCCATTCTTCCTCCCGGCTTCCTTTCTATTCTCACTCTCATCCAACTGATGAATGCAATTGGAGTAGAATCGCTTTCCCTTACTAGGTTTAGGAATCCGTAATTCTTCGAGGCATAAAAGTGAAATAATAATAATGAGAGGCTTTTGTCCGTTGATGGTCATCTTACCTGTCTCCTATGCTACGCTCTCAACTGGATCAATCGCTTTGTCCTGATTTATTGAAGAGCGAACGAAGGCAAAGATCAAAGGCTTTATTATTGAGAAAGTAAAATGAGGTTATTCAGTAGCCATCGCAGGTTTCATTACTTTTCTTCCATTCCGCCGAAGAATTGTGTGAAATAAGTGAATTTATCCAGTTGAGGCATTCTTGATTGATTGAGACAAAACGATTCCCTCAATACAGCTTCACTCCGTCAAGCCTGTTCAGCTGCAACAAGGGCTGCGGGAACGAGTGTTGTGCTTGCCCCGACCGATACCACCATTCATTACCGTGAAACAGCTCCTCTTCAGTATAGGCAGGTCTTTCTTTAGAAAGTCATTCTCTCCTTTCTAAAGCTGCGCAAGGCGGCCCCCCCAGAACAAAGCCCACCCCTCTTTTCCCCCCTTTAATGAAGGACTTTTGGCTTTTCGTTCTTTCTACTGCAGCTGTTTAGCTATATTCGTCTCCTTTTCTTAGTCCCCATCAGGAAAGAAAGCTCCTATAGGGATCATCAAATCAATAGCAATAAGTCCGGTTTGAAGAGGCTCATATACGAAACGGCGCGAAATAATACCGGGGGCGGCAAGCTACCTTGATCCGTCTTCAGCTTCGATTCGTTACACTCAGAAGCTCCAACAAGCCCTAAACTCTCTTGCCGCCTAAAACTCTCGGCTAATGCTTTTGTTTCAAATAAAAGCATATGCTCTTTCGGCATCTCTTTCGCTTGTCCAGTAACCTCTTCTTTCTCAAAATGAAAAAGTCAGAACCCGGTCTTGACGCCCCTAAACAATAGCAATAGCACGAATCCTAAGCTACGGCACGCGAAAGAATGGTTCCATGAATCATGGGCGGAACAAAAAATGTAACTAAATAGGCAGCGAGCCGTTCAGATGAGACCCGAAGACCAGGAAGAATAAATAAGCAAAGGGAGGGGCTTCTTCCTTCAACAGAGGTAATGCTTATTCTTCTCCTTCCAGAGTGACTTCATCCTACCTACTGAAACCATCTTCTTTCTTCTTTCTCAGTTTAAAGAGGGGAGGGGCATAAGTTCTACAAATCGTGTATGTTAAGCATGACGATTGGTTCCTTGTTTCAGATAAAAGACTAGAGTAGGCCCCATAGAGATGTTGACATCTGGGTTCATTGATCTTGAAAAACTAGAAAGTTGAATCAGCAAAATGGCATGATTCAACAACTGATGAATTGTTTGTTGAATCATCCAATTCGCGCTCGCTCTAAAAAATAGACTATCCACAGTATAAATAGAGAATCAACAAGAACTGCCATTTGCCAAAAAACTCACACCCTAAGGAACAAAATCTCGACAGAAGAAGGAACTCTTTCACATGAAAGAATCTTTCTTCGTCTTTCTCTACGCAACGGGCATACCTAACATCTCATCGAGCCTAGAATCCACTAGTCTAATATCTGGATATTTATTAATTGAATACTCTTTGAAAAAAAAAGGCAGATGGTCCAGCGGTAGGCACACTTGTTCACCTCATGGAGGTCTGGGGTTCGATTCCCACTACCTGTATTTTTTAATACAAATCTCTTTTTAAACAAAAAAAACACATAAATTTTTGTGCAGGCTACTCATCGGTAAAAAAAAAATGTTTTGTATATCCACTACGCTAAAAAAAAATTATCGACTTTTTAAAGGTTGAACACCCTTGTGGAAATTTCTGGCTCCGCCACTGAGTGGCATAGCCACATATAGTAATGGGTGGCCAGTCGAAAACCATTTGTTGAAAAATTATATATAACTAGATCAAAATTTATTTTTCATCTATATATATATACTAAATCTTAAACATTCATTACTAAACTTTTGACTTCGCGCTAATACCATTGAGCCTACAATTTTTTTTTTGTTTTCCATTCGAGATCTTATACTTACATTGAAGCTCGATTAATATGTATCCATTCGAAGGAAAGTGATAATCACTTAGCCTACAAATTTCTATAAAACCCCACAACCAGCCCAGTTATCTTATTCACTCAGCCAATTTTTTTTTACAAAAAAATGACTACACTCTGCGCAAATTCTACAATATATTCCTTGAACAATTACATTTCATTACATTCTAAAAACATTAGTGTCTTCAATTTTATGCCTCCAATCAAAAGGAATAATGTTTATTCCCCATCTGCTATCCGTTGCTCAAATATTCAATTATCTGACCCTAACTATGTTACAGTTTTCAACACGACGCTTCGTGACGGAGAACAGGCCCCGGGTGCATCCATGACCATTAAACAAAAAATGGACATTGCATCTCAATTGGCTAAACTTGGTGTTGATGTTATTGAGGTTGGTTTTCCAGCTGCCTCTCAGGCTGAGTTTGACCTTGTGAAGTTGGTAGCACAGAAAATTGGTAATCTTTAATTATGTCTCCATCTTATTTAAAATTTAATAGTACTGTATCCAAGTGGATTTGCATATATCTGAGATACACAGCAAATCTCCCGCGCCTCTCTCATATGTATCTAGTATCCCAGATACATGTGAATCACTACGGATACATACATATATATGTATCTTGTGATTCGCGTGTATTTAGCCAATAATAGTATATATATGATAGTGAATTATGTCTAATTATTGAATTATACTATGTCTAAACAGGTAATAACATAGATGAAGAGGGATATGTACCGATGATTTGTGGTTTGGCGAGATCTACAAAGGAAGATATCGATAAAGCTTGGGAGAGTTTGAAGTATGCAAAGAAACCTATGATTCATATGTTTATCGCGACGTGCGATATACATATGAAGTATAAATTGAATATGAATAGAGAAGAAGTTGTGGAGAGAGCAAGGAGCATGGTGGCTTATGCCAGAAGTCTCGGATTCCAGCATGTTAGGTTTACCTTGGAAGATGCTACAAGGTTTGTAATATTTGTCATATTTATATTTTTACCATATGGTGTATGTATAGTTGAATTTGTATTATTTTTGTCAGATCTGATAAGGAGTTTGTTTATCATATTATTGGAGAAGTTATTAAAGCTGGTGCAACATGCATTTGTGTTGCTGATACTGTTGGATGCAATTTGCCAAATGAATTTGCACAACTAATTGCTGACATAAAAACCAATACATAAGGTATCCAAAATGTGATCCTTGCAGTACATTGTCACAATGATCTTGGACTTGCTACTGCCAACACCTTAGTTGTATGTATTCATTAATTCCCAACTACTCTTTCCGTCCATTTTATTTGTCATGTTGTGCTTTTCGAAGGTCAATTTTACTTATATTCAAAGTTAAATTAGATTACATTAATTCGATATTTTAAATAAAAAAATTAGTTATTCAAAAACTATACGAAAAGTACTATAAATTGTCAGTTTTTGCATATCAATATGATGAAAAAATACTTTGTAAAATGATAGTCAAAGTTTTTATAGTTTGACTTAAAAAAGGAAACTATAACAATTTAAAATGGATGGAGATAGTAGTATTTATATAAATTTCATTTCTAAAAATATCGTTAGTTTGAGTCTCATACCTCGATGAAATTCAGGGAATTTGTGTAGGGGTAAGACAAGTAGATGTAACCATCAATGGTATTGGTGAAAGAGCTGGAAATGCTTCTCTAGAAGAGGTGAGGGAGAATAACCTTTAATTATTTATATATATAAAATGTTAATCTATCTCTAGCTAATTAGTATTATTAATTCTATGTTATATAGATAGTAATGGCAATAAAATATCGTGGAGAGGAAGCACTAGGTGATGTTTATACAGGGATTAATACAAAACATATATTCACCACAAGCAACATGGTATGTGTATATATATTATACTTGTTAAAAATTAATTATGCATATAATAATATTGTTATATATATATATATATATATATGCAGGTAGAGGAGTATAGTGGGCTTAAGCTACAACCACATAAGGCCATTGTTGGCGCTAATGCTTTTACTCATGAAAGTGGAATTCATCAGGTGAACTATTTAATTAATGTACTTATCAAGATCTGTTTTAACAATCAACTAAAACCTAAAATGTACTCCCTCTGTACCGTAAGGTAGTTTGACTCGATACGAAGTTTAAGAAAGGAAGGAAAACATTTAAAATTTGTGATCTAAAATGAATGATAAAAATTTGTGTGGCTATAAAATCATTTCATTAAGGGTAAAATAGACATGTTAAAGTTAAATTGTTGCTTAATATAGAAACGTGTCATTCTTTTTTAGATTGACTAAAAAGAAAAATAAGTCAGATAAATTGAGACAGAGGGAGTATGTAATTAAAATTATGGACGAC
Organism: Solanum okadae; assembly: GCA_036553675.1. Taxonomy (NCBI): domain Eukaryota; kingdom Viridiplantae; phylum Streptophyta; class Magnoliopsida; order Solanales; family Solanaceae; genus Solanum; species Solanum okadae. Next base: position 7,752,974 of record CM071685.1, on the reverse strand, counting down.
ACAACAAAAATGATGAATTAAATAAGAACATGTGGTATTTGAACAAAACATTAAAAAAAAAATTCATAATTTAAGTTATAGCTAAAATAAGAAAATCTACGGAAAAAGGCACAGGTACCCCCTAGACTATGACCGAAATCTCAGAGACACACCTTAACTAAACTAAGGTCCTATTATCCCCCTAAACTCATTTTATATATAATATTGTACACCTTTTGGCTTATGTGGCACACCCCGTGACTCCATCCAGTTTAGGCGCGTGGGAGATGTTTGGATACCACGTAAGCCAAAAAGGTGTATAATATTACCAAAAAAAATGAGTTCAAGAGAGTAATAGGACCTTAATTTAGTTAAGGTGTGTCTCTAGGATTTGGGTCATAGTCTAGGGAGGTATTGCTACCTTTTCCCAAAATCTACTAAAAATATTACTGCAATTCTACCTTATTCTAATTAAATAGCATTATGTTCTCAACTAAATAATTTTTTTTGTTTGTGTTATTCTATGTACTTAATTTAGGATGGAATATTAAAGAACAAAGGTACATATGAATTTATATCTCCTGAAGATGTTGGATTTATTCGTGCTAGTGAACATGATGGTATTAGATTGGGAAAACTCAGGTACACACTGTTTTATTAGATTACGTATTTATCATGCTCCTGAAGTTCTTAATGATTCAGTTCGATCGATTATTATGTATCGTATTATTTCTTAGTTATCTAATTTTATATAATCAAAATTACATTTTTTGAAACCATCTCAATAGTTTAGATTTTTTTATTGATATCCATATGGTTCGATTATTGCATTACTGTTCTTTCTTGCATACTGCTTTGCATTTCGCTTTATTTCGTTGTTGTTACTGTTTTCATTTTTGTAGTCTTTTTTTTCAAGTTGCTTTGAAATGTTTTACTTAAATCAAAGGTGTCTACGAGGTAGGGGTAAGGTCTGTGTACACTTTACCTTCCACATACTTCATTTAAAGAATTACACTGAATATGTTATTGTTGGTACGGTTCAATTAGGAATTTGATACTATGGTTAATATTTTGTGCAGTGGACGTCATGCATTGAAAATTAAAATGCTTGAGGTATAGTATTTCAAAAAATTAAATTATGATATTATAATATATGAATGTGCATTAACACTCATTTTATTATGTTATAGCTTGGATATAATTTTGAGGAAAAACAACTTGAGGACTTCTTTTGGAGATTCAAGTCAATGGCTGGGAGGAAAAAGGTGAATTAAATTGTTGATGTTTTCATAATGCAACACTTAATTTTTTTATTATTGGATATTCTTTTAGCTTGGATATCATTTAATTTTCCAATTTATTGATGACTTATTTAAAAAATTAAAGATTTACGAGTGTTGTCGTACTATATATGTGCATGGAGAGGTAGGGAAATGGCCTCCACTACGCTTCTCCTTATTAATAGTATTATTTAGTTATTGCGCTGTTTTTATTTTTTATGTATATATCTATTATTATCTGTTGCTCGCATTTGCTTAGTTACTTCCAATATTGTTGTTATATTTTCTTATTTTCATACTTTGAATTCTTTTCTTTTTTGATGCGCTGAGTATGAGTATCTATCAAAAATAACCTCTCTACTCCATAAAAATAAGGATAAGGTCTGTGTACATTTTACCCTTCACAAATTTCATTTATGAAATTACACTCGATATATATTGTTGTTGTTATATGTTTGTTTTATATCTATTTATCTTTCTGTACATCAATCTTTTCAGAATATAACCGCTGATGATTTAAGAGCACTCATGTTAAATGAAACTATCCAACCTCAAATTGCTTGACAACTTGGAGATACATGTCACCTATTGATGGAAGAGGTTATCTAATGTTGCAGTATCTAACCTCAAATTTTCTTGAACTCTGGTGGATTCAATCTTTTAAGTTTTTAGTATTAAATTCCTTGTACTTTCTAAACCGCGAGTTTAGACTTATGTTTGTTGTGCTTTTAATAATTTTTGTTGGTTATTTTGACATTTTAGTATTAATAAAATGCATCAATTGCATTGTTAGTGTGTTCGTTAGTTATGTGCAGTTTCCTTTTGCCTTTAAGTGACAAGTGTGGTTATTGTTTTAAGTGATATGTGATACATCCTCATTTCTGAGGTGCACTTCATCCTTTGACAGGTTGACTTTATTGCTATTCTTAATGCATACAAACGTTGCTGTGAACGTTGGATTTTTAGACGTTGAGCAACTCTTCATTTTCTGCACGTTAGTGGCATTGGATGCCCTCACATTATTTCACTCATTATTTTTCATTATACCTTGTAACCTATGTAACTCCTAAGGTCATTTATCTTCACTATATACTACCCCATTATCTTCCTATTCATTGCTAGGAAGACTTATTCTAGTATAAATAGTGGTGGTCTTCATTTGGTTTAAAAACAAGAAAAATATAGAGAAGAAAAAGTTAGTCAAAAAAGAGAGTTCTTATTAGTTGAAGGGAGGTGTTCTTTTTGTGGAGTTCTGGACTCAACTCTTGTCCAAAGTTATTGAGTTATACTTTGTGTTAAGGTTGTTGTATCGTGGAGGGGACAAGTCAAGAAGTACTATTGCTGGACCGGTGAAAAACATTTGTTGTAGTGGGCTTGAATCTCCTTAAACAGAGCGAGATATTTGTGCCTCAACCTGAAGAGATTTTATCTCATTTGTTTTCAATCTTAATCTTGTAATTCTGTTATTTTGTAATTTTTCACTAACAATTTTAAGGAGATTCAACATGTCTACAATTGAAAAAAAATGCAGATGTCAAGATGGGAGATCTTAACAAGCCATTTCGGTTCAATGGTAACCATTTTAACAGATGGAAGGGTAAAGTACTTTTCTACTTAAGTCTTCTCAATGTTTTCTTATGTGTTAACCGACAAGAATCCTAATAAAGTTGACATCACCTCTATGAATGATGATGAAACTATTTCTCATCTAGAGAAAGTGGAAAAGTACGATGGTGATTCTTACAAGTGTCGGCATTATATTCTTAATTGTCCGTCTGATAATTTTTATGATTATTATGATAGAACTTACTCTAGTGCAAAGAAAATTTGGAAAGCATTGCAGAGTAAGTATGACACCGAAGAGGCTGGAGCGAAAAAAATATGCGGCTAGTAGATTTTTTCATTTCCAAATGGTGGACAATAAATTAGTGGTAGACCAAACTCAAAACTTTATAATGATTGTTGGAGAGCTCAGGTCCAAGGAGGTAAAAATTGGAGATAATCATATTGTTTGTGGCATAGTAGATAAACTTTCACCTTCTTGGAAGGAACTTCAAAAAACTATGCGCCACAAACAAAAGGAAACCTCTCTTGAAACATTGACAGTGAAAATCCACATGGAAGAAGAGGCAAGGGGCCAAGATGCACTTTTACAAACAGAAGAGAGCAACATCACAACGAAGGTAAATTTAATTACTTCAAATAATGCTACTCTTGAATCTCACAAAAATACTTCTTCAAAGCCAAAGAAGAAAAAATTCAAGAAAAATAATGGTAGATGTCACGCCTCGAGCCTACACCCTGGGCGGGACCGGCACCCGGAGACCATTTCTGGCCCCAAGCGAACCCTTGGCCTGGCTTTCTTAACTCAGCGGAAACCTAACTCAACAGAACTCAATGCAAATGCAAGATTTCAAAACAACTTAACTTATAAAATATGGCCACAAAGGCAACTCGAATCTCAAAATAGGATATTTATATATATATATATATACATAGATGAGAGACTCAAAACTAACTGACTGACTGTCTATCTGTCTATGAAGCCTCTAAAATACTGAGATGGATGTTGGGACAGACCCCGCAACATCCTAATAAAACAAAACTTAAGAACACAAATGACCGAGTCCACTGGAAAGCAAGGAGGCTCACCACTGACTCTGGAGTGCTCAGCTGGATAACGGCGTGCTGAATGCTGATCCTGGGTACTTGTGTCTGCATCATAAAACGATGCAGGTCAACTGGCATCAGTACATGGAATGTACGAGTATGCGAGCTGGAAAGCTAAACCACAACTTAAGCTTGAAAGGGATACAAAAGAGAACTTACCTTGGCTCTGTGCAACTCAAGAATAACTGAACTTAATATAAAGCAATGAGACACATGCACTATATAAAGCTTTTGAAACTATTAAAACATGACGTAAAAAAATCATATTTATAATATCATGAAAATACCATGCTTCCTCTCAAAGTCTACTTGTGCAATGCATGAATGAAGTCTCATACCCCCATTCATACTAAGCAAAACTTATTGAGGAACCAAGCTCTTTCTACTGATGTGGGAGTTTCTCTAACCGATAACCACCACTATGAAACTAAGTGGTGATACAACGTTTTACCTCACGTTGCCCGAGGACCATCCTATACCTTGCCATCAATATAGGACCTTACTTTAACTTTTGCTTAGTGGATCCACTAGCTTAACTTTCGTGGTCATCTAAAAAGTATGACCCGAGAAATCCCATGTTTGGCTACATGGTTCTTATGGAGAATTGAGTTAATATGAACTCATGTCCCCAATTCGATGCTCAAGACTACTCCCAAAAATACTTTAGCTCATAAGTGTTTTAAATACATCTTTCTTTAGTTGAGATAATTACTCAAAACTTAGCCCGAAGGCACTTGAAAACTCTTTCTAAAAAGAACAAATCAAAACCATATTTTTAATATGATCATTGATGACTCGGGATATTCATACTGCTTAAACATTGATGGTATATCTAGAGACCATACTGTTTAAACATTGATGACATACTCGATTTTTCATACTAATCATATTTTAGAAACTCTTTTGCAAAACTCATCTTTTCTTAAAAAGAGATAGTCCTCAAACTTCTCAAAACTCTTTTGGAAATCTCAATTTCTTCTCAACTTAAATGTGAAAACACTCATAAACTTCTTTGGGAAATACTTAGTTCCCTAATTACTTTTGAGAAATGAACTCAACTCTTGACTCTTGACTTAACTCGAAACTCTTGACTTAACTTGCAACTCGATACTCTTTATTCGACTTGAAACTGTATGCTCTTTACTCTTTACTTAACTTGAAACTTAAGACTCTTTACTTAGTTTGAAACTCTATACTCTTTGCTTGACTTGAAACTCTAATACTTAACTTGGAACTTGAGCCTTAGAATGAAGTTAAAACGTTCAATGAAGACTCTTGAAAACTTTGAAGACTTGCTTGGACTTACTTAACTTCTAAGCTTGACTTCTAATTTCACTTGGCTTCTAACTCGACTTGACTTGGAAACTAACTTTCCTTGAATTGGAATTATGGATTCAAGGTGTTTGATCACATGTTATGGAGGGATTCTTGATGTTTAGACGTACTTTGGAGTGTCGGAAACAACTATGAAACATAGGTATAACACCTAGGAACATGCATGAGAAAGTGTGAAAAGAATGGGGGAACTTGGTGTCCTTGGCGCTCTGAGAGGTGCGGAGCGCCTACCCTTGAAGCTCAGAAAGGGACAGCTGGCGCTCTGAGAGACGTGCCACGCCAGGGGTAAAACATCAGAATCCCTGTTGGGGCGCGCTGGCTGGCGCGACGCCCCAGCCTTTTCCCCCAAAAATCCGACTCTTCTCCTTCATTTTTCCAACTCTAAACCTCCTTAACTTCAAGGTTTCCAGCCCCAAACACTTATAACCATAAATCCCTCAACACACAATAGATTTCAACTCACAACACAACCGAAAACATGCCCAAAATCAACAAGAACTTCAACACAATCACAACCAACAACTTCAACAACACATCTAATCTTTTCTCTATAATAAAAGGAGCTTGGTGTGTGGGTAAAAGGATCAACCCACACTATGAACTCACATACCTTAATAGGGATCACCCACCGACGATACCACGACGATCTTCTTGCTTGATCTCCTCTTCTTCTCTTCTTCTTCTCTTCTTCTCTTCTTCTTCTCTCAAAACCCTCACTCTCACTCTTTTATAAAGGTAAAACTGATCAAAAATCAGCCTAACACATTCATATAACCCCAAAAGATAAACTAGGAAAAAGACCAAAATGCCCTTAAAATTCCGGACATATTCACTGCTAACTGCCCAACTTCCAAAGGCCATAACTCACTCCTACGAACTCGGAATCATGCAAACTCGGCGGCGTTGGAAAGATCATTCCACGAGATTCGCAACCATAACTGGAACTACTCCTAACTCATCCTGAGCTAGGAGTTACGACTGCTCAAAGTTGGCCAAAAATTCACTGATTTCCATACTTAGCCAAATTTCCAAAACTTTAAAATTCTTTCCAAAAATGAAAATTTCCAATTCAACTCTTCTTGTAACTCAATGTGCTACATCTATGGACCTTAACTTAACACTCAAGAAATTTTATTCCTCGGTAAAATCTCACTCCACATGAAGGACGGCTCGAGTCTTAGTTCGAAAAATTCTCTGGGGTGTTACAGTAGACCTCCCAAGAAAAATAATAGTGAAAATAACTAAGCACAAAATCAACAAGTTCAAGATAAGGGACCGTGCTTTGTTTGTGGCAAAAGTGGGCATACTGCTCAATTTTGCAGATTCCAGAAATATGGTCCTAACCCTCAGGCAAACGTTACCGAAGAACCTTTTGTGGCGGTCATTATCGACATAAATATGGTTGAGAGTGTTGATGGATGGTGGGCTGATTCTGGTGCAAAAATCGTCATGTTTGTTATGATAAAGACTGGTTTAAACAATATACTCATTTTGAGGAGCCCAAAACCATCATGCTTGGTGATTCTCACACAACTCAAGTGCTTAGAACGAGAGAAGTCGAATTGTGCTTTACTTCTGGAAGGGTATTAATTTTGAAAGATGTACTTTATACTCTTTTCATGAGAAAAAAATTGTTGTTTAATTTTCTTCTTAATAAAACAGGCTTTAAACAGATCATTGAATCTGATCTATATGTAATTGTGAAGAAGGGTATTTTTGTGAGAAAAGGGTATCCTTGTGATGGGATGTTTAAATTGAATGTTGAAATGAATAAAGTTTTGTAACAACCGGTTCCCGTCGTTATAGAAAGCCAACAGGGAAAAAATTTGGGCTGGAAAGCTTTTTTGTAGTAACTTGGATTTCCCAACCTAGTCCAGATTTGGACGAAATCAGAGTCAGTAAGGTCTAGAGAAATCTGATAGCAATTGGGTGATATATTATGATTTTAATTACATGAGTAGATAGCTAAAACGTTAAGGAACTCGTACCACTTTATGGAATTCAGTTCGGGTGAGTAGAACTCTCGAAACTGATCTTGGCGTGAACGGGTGGTTTCTGAGTGTCGTTGGTTGAAAGTGTGTTGTGAAATGGGGTTTTGGAATTGTTAGTTTTGCTAATTGTTCCATGCAAGCCAATATGGCAGGGATTTCTGCCGCCAGGGCGAGGCCGTTGTAGCAGGGTGAGGCCGATGTGGCTGGACACACACAACTTAAAGTTGGAAATAAACCCCAAAAAATTTTATTCTGCAATTTTCAAACTTGAGAGCTAAGGAACGAATCCAGGAGACTTCTTGACAGTTTTCCACAATTCTTAAGGCTAAATGTAAGGTTTTAACTCCCCGAATCCATTTTTTAATCCGTAGAACGTAATATAATGGGTAATTAACAATAGGGGAGGGTTTTGATCTAGAAATTATGGTAGAAACAACCCTAATGTGGATATTGGGATCAAGGGCTTGATTTAGGGTTGATGGGATTGTTAGTAATTCAGGTAATTAGTTATTGTTTATTGATTCCCGTGTTATATTAATTGTTTGTAGACCAAGAATAAGCGGAACGAATCCGAAAAGGGAAGAATCAAGTTTCTTAGGGGCATCAACCTTTGTTTGAGGTAGGTGATGGTTGTGATTCTATGATTGTGTGGTGTATGTTTGGTCTTGCTTCATTATGATACATGTATGTATGTGAATGTTGCATTATTGATCACATTAATTGTAAATGATGATATATGAATGATGAATGTCATGAATCATGACTTGATTGTATGATTATGAGAATATACTTGTGATTGTGATTGTGGCTTATTGAATGGATCTGGTGTTGCGTTCCGACACACTAACTTAGATCGGTTGCCACGTTCCGGCATAATGAGATCAGTTGCCAAGTTCCGGCATAAACATTGGATCAAGTACCAATGACTTGTGGTAAATGTATATTGTTGAGAATGTGATAATCGACATTGTACATGCTTGGTATTTGCATGTTTATGATGTTGTATTTACTTATGTATGTTGCACTTAGTGGGATAGCCGCGTGATCCTACCAGTACATTGTGGTTGTGTACTGATACTGCACTTGCTCTTTCTTTTGTTGAGTACAGGACATCTTCAGGCGGCTATTGACAGACCTCGCTTAGAAGATCAGTGATTGTTCGAATTCAAAGGTGAGCTAGTTCTTCTGGGCTGCCATAAGTTATCTTTCTGTTTAAGTCCACATTTCGGACTTAGACTTTCTAGTTAGTTATTAATGCATTAGTTTGGGGTTGTATCATTTCTTGTTTAGACTTATGGTTCTTGTTAGAGTTTTGGTACGTTGACTTTCAGTTCTAGGTGTTACTTCCGCATTGTTTAGTTGTTAGACTTTTGTTGGAATTTATGGGAACTCCCTATTTTTGTTCTTTTCTTTGCATTTAACTTGCTTTTATAACTTAAATGCCTTAGTATTTTGATTAAAGTTGGTTAGCTAATTAGTGTTAATGGTTATTCCACCGGAGGGTTAGTGTGGGTGCCAATAACGACGGTCTGGGTCGTGACAAAGCTGGTATCAGAGCCTAGGTTCCAGCGCATATATGGGATCGGGTGTCACGTCCGACACACTAACTTGGATCGGGTACCACGTACTGATACACTAACAGTTTGGGTGTGGGTTCCATGAGAGGACCATTGACTTGTTATATTGATGTATTTGAGAATGTGGAATTGCACGTTGTTCATAAGTGATAATTGATATTGTATATGTTCGGTGTATGCATATTTATGATATTGTAATTACTTGCTTATGAAAGAATAACTATATGTTATGAATCATCTCTTAATTGTATGATTGTGAGAATGTACATTACGACTGTTATTGTGATATGTTGAATGGATCGGTGTTATGTTCCAACACACTAACTTGGATCTGGTGCCACGTTCCGGCGCATATATGGGATCGGGTGTCATGTCCGGCACACTAACTTGGATCGGGTACCACGTACCGATACGCTAACAGTATGGGTGTGGGTTCCATGAGAGGACCATTGACTTGTTGCATTGATGTATTTGAGAATGTGGAATTGTACGTTGTTCATAAGCGATAATTGATATTGTATATGTTCGGTGTATGCATGTTTATGATGTTGTAATTACTTGCTTATATTGCACTTAGTGGGATAGCCGCATGATCCTACCAGTAGATTGTGGTTGTGTACTGATACTGCATTTGCTCTTTCTTTGTTGAGTACAGGGCATCTTCAGGCGGTTACTGGCAAACCTCGGCTAGAAGATCAGTGATCAATCAATTCAAGGGTGAGCCAGTTCTTTTAGGCTGCCATGAGTTCTCCTTTTGCTCAGTCCATCTTATTCGGACTTAGATTAGCACTTTAGTTATTCTCTTGTTTAATTTGGGTTGTACCATTTCCTTAGACTTATGATCCTTGTTAGAGTTTTGGTACATTGACTTTCAGGTTCTAGGCATTAATTCTGCATTTGGTTGTTAGACTTTTGTTGGAGTTTATGGGAACTCCCTATTTTCCTCCTCTTAGACATTTAAACCTGCTTCTGTATCTTTAAATGCCTTAGTTTTTGGTTGAGTTGTAGTAATGGTTCTCCCACCGGAGAGTTAGTGTGGGTGCCAATCACGATGGTCTGGATCGTGACAGTTTCTTGTTCAGAAATTACTTATTGGTCAATGATACTATACGAGTATATATATATATATATTTGTGGTATCATTAAGATATCTTGTTCAGAAATTACTCATTAGTAAATGATACTATAAGGGTATAAATATATTTTTGTGGTATCATTAAGGTTTCTTGTTCACACCCTACTCATTAGTCAATGATACTATAAGAGTGTATATATATACTATTGTGATATCATTAAGGCTTCCTATTCACACCCTATACTCATTGGTAAACGATACTGTAAAAGTATATATTATCAAATGCTATCATATATATATATATATATATATATATATATATATATCTTTGTATTTATTTTTATCTTTCAAAAAAAGGAAGAAGATAAAATAAAGAAAACAATCAATAAAAAATAAGAAATTAAAAGGATAAAGTAATTAAATTAGTTAGGCATAAGGGGGGAACGGAAAAAATAAAGAAATGATAAATAGGAAATAAAGTTAAATAATAAAGTAATAGCTAAGAATTATCAATTGGGTATGCGGGTAATTATTTACTATTAAATGGGTATTGTTGTAGTTAGATTAAGATGACGTACATTCGGGTAATTAATTTCATTTTAATGGGTATTTGATGTAGTTTTCCCTATAAATTAATTACTGAATTCTCATCATGGATATTATGTTGCGTATATATATTATTAATCATATGTTTATATATAGTATTTATTATAGAATAATTATTTATTCAGTTTTAATAAAAGTTTTAATAGATCATATATTAGTTTATGGTATATGTTTACTTATATAGTAGATGATTTAGTATATAGAGTTTTAACTTATACACAGAGAATTAAATCATCGGTTCTTATAAGTATAACGTTTTTGTTCATAATCTAAAATGGAAATCGGGCATGTCATCGGTACGATTGTAGCACATATATGTAATTTATCTTGATTATGGGAACGGTATAGTTCCAACTTTTTGTGCTAGTGCATTTTGTATGTATTAAACGGGACCGAGTAGAGATAGTTGATTTAGACTTATTGACAAAAGAATATTTTCTAAACTATTAAATATACTTATATTCTTAACCCTGATATAACTAATATTATTTATTAATTCTGATATAACTATTATATTCTTAATCTTGATATAACTATTATGATCTGTATATATTAATTATCATTTTGATTTATTAAAAGGTGAGATTCTGAGATGGGTCAATATGTCCGGTAGATTGGATGATAATAATAGATATTGGTGAAATAATAAGTTAATTGATGGAATCTATGTCTCAATATAGAGATTGATGATATGCCTTTTTGAGAAGCTTATAAGGTTTCATCGTGCCAAACCTTGCAATTGGATTTATGAATCTGACACATGAAATAAGTTAAGCAGTGCTCTAAAGAAAATTAATCATTAAATTAAATTTGTCAGTAATTTAATTTATTGATTAGTATAGGTAATCTTAACATGGGGAATTATATAAGTGTTTAATGGAAAATTTTGAAATATATATAGAGGAGTGCAGTTACGAATTTCTAGTGGAAGATTTATAATTTATTATGGTAAGAATAATTCAAATTAATTATTTGGAATTATTTCCATAATAGGAAGCCTCAGTAATTAATTTTGTGGTCCCTACCATGCCCATATTTAACTAGAATTCAAAATTCTATTTCTAAGGGAAAAGGGAAGAGTAACGTGTGTTTTCTTGTTTATCAAGAAAAGCGTGGTTTTTTTTCTTTTCATTTTGGATTGAGAAGAAATCACTATAAGTAGGGATTCTCCTAACCTAGAAAAAGATGGTGGTTTCTATACAATAATTGCCCACCCAAGTATTGAGTGAGTTCAGATGTGAACTTGGGATCACAGTAGAAGACCGTGGAACTGTTGTCTAACTAGTGGATTGTGGATTCGCTTGAAAGTATGTGCTCACGCTTCAAGAAGTAATTCTAGAATTAAATTTTAGTAAGTTGATGTGTTCTAGCATGATTATACGTGTTCTAGCATATATTGGTTATCTATTATTCATGTAAGCGTCTAATTTTGGTATGCTTCCGTTGTGCATATAGTTTTCCAACATATAACCCCTTATAAAAACATAAACTATGGTTTAGAGTATTGTAGCCTCCAAGAACCCTAATTAAAATAGAACTCTTCTTGTAGAATCCTACAAAATTTCGACGTCTACAAAAATAACTTATTTAACAAGTTTGTAACAAATAAAAAGACGGTTTTAGGAGTGACTTCTAACATCTAACGTAAACTATCTATATATAATATATAAAGGAGAAACATAGAGAAGGTGACGTGGCACCTCTCTGTGACCTCCATTTGCATTTATCTTTTTTCTCTTCTTTTTTTTTTTGAATTTTTCTTCACTTTTTCTTTTTGTTTTTGTTTATCTTATTTTAATAACAATCTTAAAACTGCCTAGATAATTACTTAATTAAATGAAAAACTTCAATTTTCTAATTAAATTGCACGGTTTTTCGACAACTCATGCCTTTTCATTTTTTATAATTAATGTGGGTGATCTTATCTGCATATAAATTGTGTCAAAGAGTGTTCAACGTTAAATCGCAAATCACAAAGGAAAAGTAACAGACAATAAAGATTGTGTTTTGGGTGTTTGATAGTTAAGGTTTTCTCTTCTATGCAAGAGAAAAATAAGCTGACGGAAAGGGAGGGCATAAATGCTTGCATGTGCAATTGTGCATATATGTGTAGACAATAAAATTTGCGTCGAGAAAATAATAATCAAGAACAAAAAATTATAGCAACAATCGTTTTATTGGTTTAAAGTGCGAGTGTTACAATCTCTATGATTCCTCTGAATTCGTCTTTTCAAATATAATTCAAGGGCTTTAAAGTTTGTTCTTGAATCTTCGATGAATTTGAACTTTATCTTGATCTTGACTTTTACTTGAATTCAAGGGCTTCGAGCTTGTTCTTGAATCCGATGGTCTTGATCTTGATCGTTCGTGAACTTGAATGCTTGAATTCTTAAACTTGTAGCTTTATAGTGTTTAGAATTTTTTCTCTTCTATTCTGAATTATGAGGACCCCTATTTATAGTTTTAGAATAGAGGAGTTGCGATTGGAACATGATTCCCTTTGGCCAATTAGATTTAAGTGACATGGCATATGGGATTTGTGGAGCGGGCTTGTCATCTTTGACACATGTCTTAATTCTATTGGCTTCTTGTTTGACTTGGCATGCCACACCAAAAATGGGCCTCTAGAATGAGATGAATTTGGGCTTAGCAAATTGGGCTCATTTATTGTAGCCCAAATCAATTAATTTGGACTTTAATTAGATCCATATTCATTGGATTTAAATAATTAATTCAATTATATTAATTCATAATATTTATATGGACTAATATATTTATGAATATAATATAAACCAAATCATTTACGAATTTATATTTAATAAATTTTAAATGATTACAAATGCCCCTGCTTCAAGTCTAGTCAAAATATTTTATCATTTGAAGACTAGGCATGAAGTATTAACTTGATATTTTAATTGAGATCAATAACAACTTATATATGTAATTCTTGTATGCCGAAATTGGATGATTACCAAAGATTTAAGAGCATTTGATGGGCATTCAGGTTGTAATAATAATCAACATTACATTGGCCAGCTCATTCTTTAAGAATTATAACAATTTATTTTGGGTTTGTGAACCTAGTTGGAGAAAAATCAATGTCATCATGTAATAGGAGTCTAGGAGAGTACGTTATCACCAACAAGTCCCTTTTCGTATTGAAATTGGCTGCTCCACCGTTTTTTTCTTTGGTAATTTTTTTTAAAAAAATAAATAAACCTAGTGTATTTCTATTAGGATACCTCATATCCCTCCTACTTGGATTTGGACACGGATAGCTAAATCATCACCTTTTCAACTCTATAAATAGAGGTGTGCTCTTCATAATTTAAACACCAACCAACCAACAAGCTCTTGCCTGGAACCGGTTCGTAAGCGGCAGTAGAGGGTAATTTTCTCTTCTTTTCCCTTTGATTTTCATCACCCCTTTTTTTTGTGTGTGTATTTTTTTTTTTGTAGCAATATTTGTATTTTGCGGAGGCTACACAATGGAGAGCTTTATCACAACACAAGAGTTTGATCTTGAGGTGTGAAGGGATGCTTTTAACATCCCCGCCTTGAAGATCACCAACTTGAGGCTTACTAGAATACTGTGTTTAACGTCCCCGCCTTGAAAAAAAAATACTATTCTCAAGGCGTTACAAGGTCCCGAATACTTAACCAACTTGAGGCTTTACTAGAATACTGTGTTTAACGTCCCCGCCTTGAAAAAAAAATACTACTCTCAAGGCGTTACAAGGTCCCGAATACTTAACCAACTTGAGGCTTTACTAGAACAATGTGTTTAACGTCCCCGCCTTGGAAGAAAAAATACTACTCTCAAGGCGTTACAAGGTCCCAAACAATTAACCAACTTGAGGCTTTACTAGAATAATGTGTTTAACGTCCCCGCCTTGAAAAAAAAATACTACTCTCAAGGCGTTACAAGGTCCCGAATACTTAACCAACTTGAGGCTTTACTAGAATAATGTGTTTAATGTCCCCGCCTTGAAAAAAATACTACTCTCAAGGCGTTACAAGGTCCCGAATACTTAAGCATAAGGTGTGAAGGGATGTGTTTAATGTCCCCGCCTTGAAGATCACTACCTTGAGGCTTTTTCAAGATCCATAATGCTTAAATTATTCACCCCTTCTTAACTACCCCTTTTTTCAAGTTTTATCTTCTTTCGTGCATCATTATAAGTAAATATTAACACTTTTTTTTTTGCAGTTATGAACAATGGTTTTCTTCAAGGATTATACTTGCCCATCTTCTCAACTCAAATATCTCATCGTTGGAACATAGGGTAGTACGGTGGAGACTAAATTTTTGGTCCAGGATTCTTTTGTTGATCGTTATGTTGATCCATGGCCACAATTGAGGAATACGCTTCATATGAGAAGTTGGACATCCGAATACGATCACAAATCTAATAAAGCCTCAAAAGTGTGGTATCTTGAGAAACCAATCCTCAACGTACAAACATCGCGAGCACTCTTTCAAATTTAGGTCGCCGCATGATTCTAGAGGAGCTACATTGGGGAGACAACATGGTGCTTGAAGGTGAATATCACTGCATTTCGGGATACTGGGAATGGACAAAAGATGTCTTAAGCAAAAATGGGCAAAGTCTAAACAATGTTTGTATTTCTGATGCTGTATTTGCTTCTCTTTTTACTTATGATCGGAACTCCAATATTATACAAGCCTTTTGTGAGGCTTTGTGCGCTCAAACAAATACATTACTTACATCTACCGGAGAAACATCCATATCTCTTTGGGACTTGCATATTCTAGGTGGTTTGCCAATTAGCGGAGTACCTTACGAAGAAGTGATACCTAACTCCACGGAACTTACAAGTTTGGATGACAAGAGGGAAAGATTTCTTCCTTGAACTTGTGAGTGTATGTTTGCTGCCTTTCATCGTCTTAAAGAGAAAAATAATGGTAATATGAGGGTCTCTTTTAATGAATGGATACAATTTTGGTGCAAGAAAGATCTCAAATATGAGCTAGCTCCCCCAAGGGAAGAGAAGAAATCTCGACGTCTGTCATCTACTCATAATCCAACAGGTGAGATACCTACTGAGATAATCATATGGTCAAGTACTAAAGAGATGGTATTTTCTAAGCTTGGAGCGAAACACCAAAAATATGAGACTTAACTGACGGCTTTTTTGTCATATTGGTTATGTGCCTTTGTATTTCCATCTAAAGAAGGGAATTACATTCGGCCTGAAACTTTCAAAATAGCAAGCTTAATGGCGAGCGGTAAAAGGGTAGCCTTGCGGTTTCGGCCTTAGCAAGCATGTATCATGGCTTAAATAAAATTTCAATTTATTCACAGTTAGACCATATAAGAGTATGTTTTCCCATCCACTATGTTTATGGTTGGCTTGCTTATTATCTCAAGACACACTATCCGCTTCCTAGTGGACCTTCTCTTCCACGAATGGTGGTATCTTCTGGGGAAGAAACTGCAAAGTACTTTGACAAAGATGAGGCAAGAAAGCGTGTTCATCAGGGGGAAAACATTGTATGGAATGCAACCATGCTTAGTAGGCCTCACCCAACTTATTATATTGATGATGGAAAAGCACCAGAGTTAGAGCTAGCTTATTTTATGAGCCTTCGTTTTAATTATCTTTCATTGAGGAGGGGAGGTTCCTTTGTCATTGAGCCATATAGTCCGCACCGATTTAGTCGCCAGTTTGGTTTTCATCAAGATATTCCTGGCTATTTAGAAAATGATATTCGTGTTGAGTCGCTTGATGAAGGCCTTAAATATTGGCGCATTTGCATATCACGTGCAATTATGTCTAAAGCGACATTTCCTCCTGCGGTAACTTCCGCAAATAAGCTTTATACTACCCAATATTCATCTTGGTGGGAGAGATCCTATGGAATGGTTCTTGAGGATAATTTGGATGTTATGGTGGGGAAAGCTGGGTCAGAATTCGTTACCCTTTTAGAAGACAAAAGTCAAGATATCGAGAAGACACTTTCAAAAGTCAAGATACCACTTGCTCCCCAACGTCAAAGTAAGAAGCTTAACTCCTCTAAGGTATATAAGAAAGAAGTAGTTCATACTTCTACTGATAAAGAGAAATGTCCCCAATTTCTCTTCTCTAGTAAACGGGCCTTCAAGAAACAAGCAAAACTAGCAAGGATCGATGTTGGAAGAGGCAAAGGGTTGAACCATCCGGGGATGAAGTTGTTGATTTAAGAGTCGTAGAAGTTCAATGTGTCGATAGTCCTTCAAGATCAATGACAATTCAGAGTGACAAGGTTTACTTTTTTTTTTTTTTTTAATAAAATGACTTTGCTAATCCACTTTTTTTACTTGTAGGTTAACGCTGCCGGACATCCACTAGGATCACCTCATGAGATGCCACAAGTTAGCGATGAGTCTACTGCAATATCAAGACCTAAGCCAAAATCAATTTCAAATACTGAGCAAGAGCAAAAGACATTATCTACTTCTCGTGGCCAAACTTTAAAAGGGTTGACTCCTAATTCAAATGAGCTTTCCCGAGTTCTTCCAAAGAGTAATGGACCTATGTCTGTCATCGAAGGAAAAGGTGTTGTGTTCAACCACAAAAGGAAGTACATCTTGGGTCTTTGGGATGAGATTTGTGGAAAACTTTCCAGAACTTCTCTAGACAATATTTCATCTTACAAATATGATATTTGTGAGAATTTCAAGGAGATGAGTGAGATGAATTTATTAGATCTTTCACCATTGAAGAGCTTGGTAGATTCTCTTTTTGATCATGCTACTTCTTATGATCAAGAATACTTTAATTTTGTTGACAAGGTACATGAAGATAAGAAGATGGAGTTGATTTCCAATGCCAAAAAGCGTCTCCAATTGTTCAAAGTAGAAGAGGGTGAGAAGGCAAAACATGTTTCTTCTAACAAGAAATCACTAAAGAAGGTTAAGCGAAAGCTAGCAACTTTACAAGGAGAGCGAGAGGGACTTGAAGTTGTTTTAAAAGCTGCTAGGAAGAAGGTTGAGGAGATTCAAGCCAAGATTTTAGCTACAGAAGATGAGATATTCTCGTATGAAAATATGATTTTATTAACGCTTGAAGATTCAATTCGTTTGGAACAGAAAAGAGAATGCTTAGAGGCTAGTCGTCAAGATTTGACTAACTACAAGTTACGCTTAGATTAGGCTTTTTTTTCGTGTTTCCCTTTTTTTGTTTTCTTTAGCATTTGATTGATGTTTTAGACAATTTTATAGTAATGAAGTTCTTTCCTTCTTATTTTTTCATACCATGCATTTTTATTGCATAATCCAATTTGAATTTGCTCTTTAATTCTTGATCCCATGCTTTTAGTAATTCAAAGTCATTCCATATTTTGCATGCCAATAAGAATGAATATAGTGCAAGTTCCACATTTTTAAGTTTGCACATTCAAACTTGCCTTATCAATTTTGTGGAATTTAATTCTTCAACTCGTAACAAGTTTTAGGGCCTTAACTTGTAAATTCATAGAATTCGAAGACATTGACTTGTAACTTGGTTGATTTAAGAGTCTAACATGCAAACTTGTAGGACTTATCATATTACTTTGTCGGATTTGAAGACTTCAACTTGTATATATAGAGGATTCAAATACTTCAACTTGCATACTTGTCTAAATTTAAAGACTTCAAGCCTACTGTCAAAGAAGCTCATATTTCATAAGGGTTTGACCCCATCTATCAGTTTGATGGGACAAAAGATAAAACAAAATACTTATCACTTCATGTGACAGATCAAGTGGGAACATGTGATTTTTTGACACTCATGCAACTGAACTTAGAATATATTCTAAGCGCCTACGTACGTCGGTGAAGAGGATCAAGTCACAAGGTAGTTCTGGGGGATTGAGTGAATTTTTTTCCGTTGCGCCGTACACAGTTTATACTCTCGCGGGCCAGGAGTGACATGCAGTTTAGGCTCGTACCTTAAGGAGCATCATCTTACTTCAAGGGTAGTACCTCTTTAGGAATTTTGCATTAATAGGACCGGTCCTTACGCCATCTGCATCAACAAGTTTGTAAGCACCATGTGAATATATTTCTTGTACAACATACGGTCCATCCCACTTTGAGGTAAATTTACCCCCAGACTTGTGCGAAGTAATGATGGGTCTTCTTACTGCGAGAACTTGGTCTCCAACTTGGAAACACCTCAAGCGAACTTTCTTATTGAAAGGATGAGATAGACGAGCTTGATAACATTTAAGGTTTTGTTGGGCTTCTAGCCTCTTTTCATCAAGTGCTTCTAACTCAGCAAGACACAATTGAGCATTTTCTTCTTCAATGAGCCCTTCTTGAATAGCAAGTCTTAAGGAAGGTATTTGACGATCGAGTGGCAGGACTGCTTCAGCTCCGAAAGCAAGTGAATATGGTGTTGCTTGAGTTGGTGTGTGGTATGTTGTCCTATATGCCCACAAAGCTTCTTCCATTCTTTCATGTCTATCCCGTTTGGACTTGGAGACAACTTTCTTCAGGAGGTTGCATAGACTCTTATTGAATGCTTCAGCAAGACCATTGGCGGCAACATGATACATAGAAGATTTACGCTGCTTGAAGCCAAAGAGATCACAAATTTTGTTCATTAACTTGTTATCAAATGGCTTGCCATTGTCCGTTATTATGTAACGAGGGATGCCAAAGTGATAGATAATATTCACTCAGATAAAATTTGCAACATTCTCTTTCTTCACTTTATTAAGAGCAACGACTTCAGCCCATTTTGAGAAGTAATTTGTTGCAGCCAAGATGTACAAATGTCCACCAGAAGATTTTGGTAGTGGTCCCACAACATCCAATCCCCAAGCGTCAAATGGCCAAGATGCGATAGTTGGGTGCAATACTTCAGGCGGCTGATGTATGAAATTTGCATGAAATTGACAAGCATCGCACCTCCGAGCATAATCTAAGCAATCATTCACCATGGTTGGCCAATAATACCCCATCCTCTTTATGTGAAAGTGGAGTTTCGATCCAGATTGATGTGATCCACATACTCCTGAGTGTGCTTCTTGCAGAGCTTGAATTGCTTCTTCCTCTCCCAAACATCGTAATAGTACACCGTCAAATGATCTTCTATATAATGTGTCCTGGTAGTAAAGGAAGCGAGGTGCACGACGACGAATGTCAGTCCTTCTCCTTGGATTTTCTGAAAGTATCCCATAACACATGTAGTCAATAATGGGTTGTCTCCAATCTTCCTTTGCAGCTTCAAAAACGTCAACGATATGCTCAAGCTCATTTTCTATATATTCTTCCTCATGTAGCAGTGGTACTATCCATTTTTGACAAATGGTAACTTGTGTTTGATCAGGGAAGGTTAGTGTTGAAGCCAGGGCAGCCAATGCATAAGCTTTCTTATTTTCCGTTCTACGCACATGTTGAAGGGTTACATCTCCAAGTCATCCTATCAACTTTTGAGCATAGTCATGACAAGGACGCAATTCGGGCTTCTTCACCTCATAACTTCCCAAGAGTTGGTTGATCACCAACTGAGAGCACCAAAGACTTATAAGTGTAATTGCTTCATGTCGACGGCCATCTTAAGTCCAAGTATCAACGCTTGGTATTCAGCGACATTATTAGAGCAACATTGCTTCAAAGTAAAGGAGAATGGTAGAATCTCTTCTTGCGAAGTGATGAACACTACGCCAGCGCCAGCTCCGCCATGATGTGCAGCCCCATCAAAGTACATTTTACAAGGAGGTTGAATTTCAATAGACATCGCATCTTCATAAGGAAGATCATAAGTTAATTCCCAATCGTCGGGTATCGGATGGTCTGCCAAGAAATCCGCTAATGCTTGTCCCTTTACAGCTTTCTGAGGGATGTACAGAATCTCAAACTGTTGGAATTGGAGGTACCATCTTGCTAGTCGATCACTAAGGACAGGTTTTGACATAACAAACTTGATGGGATTTGCTTTAGAAATGAGGCTGACAATACGCGCTTGAAATTAATGCTTCATCTTTTGAATTGAGAAGACAAGTGCCAAGCACAACTTTTCAAATGGCGAATAGTTCAGCTCATTCGGTGTCATTGTTCTACTTAAGTAATAAAGAGCGTTTTCTTTGCCTTCACTATTCTCTTGAGCTAGCAGGGCTCCAACAGACCTTTCTTGTGCCACAATGTAGAGTATCAATGGCTTTCCAGGTATAGGGGCTACCAAAACCGAAGGTTTCGCTAGATACGATTTGATACTTTTAAAGGCATCGCTACATGTTTGATCCCAATTAAAAGGAGCACATTTCTTCATGAGATGACCGAATGGTTGGCATCTTCCCGCTAGATTTGAGATGAATCTCCTCAAGTAGGCTAACTTTCCTTGGAGACTTTTTAACTCATGAATATTTCGAGACTCAGCCATCTTCGATATTGCATCAACTTTGGCTTGATCAATTTCAATTCCTCGATGTCTCACAATAAAGCCAAGGAACTTGCCAGAAGTAACTCCAAAGGCACATTTCAATGGGTTCATCCTTAGTTGATATCTTCGGAGAAACTCAAACACCATTCTTAAGTCTTTCAAATGATCACCCCTCTTTCTCGACTCTACCACCAAGTCATCAACATAGCATTCAACATTTTTATGGAGCAAGTCATCAAATATATTTTGCATAGCCTTTTGATATGTGGCACCAGCATTCTTTAAACCAAATGGCATCACTTTGTAGCAATAAATACCCTTAGGCGTGCGAAATGCGGTGAGTTCTTCATCTTTTGGAGCCATGCGGATTTGATTATAGCCAGAAGAACCGTCCATAAATGACATCGCCTCATAACCAGTGGTGGCATCAATCATCAGCTCCGGAATAGGAAGAGGAAACTCATCTTTAGGGCATGCATTATTAAGATCTCTAAAGTCAACACATACTCGAATTTGACCATTCTTCTTCCTTATAGGAACAATAGTTGAAATCCATGTAGGATATTTGACCTCATGAATAAAGCTTGCCTCAATGACTTTGTTTACTTCATTTTCTATCAACGGAACCAAGTCTGGCCTAAAGCGTCTTTGAGTTTGCTTAACAGAACGAGAACCATTTTTGACTGCCAACTGATGGACTGCTACTTTAGGATTCAATCCAAGCATTTCTTTATAACTCCAAGCGAAGACATCCTTATATTCTTTGAGTATATTCATATAAGTGATTTCTTCATCAACTTCTAGAAAGGCACTCAAGTAAGTTGGCCTTGGGTCTTCATCAGTGCCAAGGTTAACTTCTTTCAAAGGATCTATTGTGATCTTTACTCCTTCTTCAAGTTCCGGTGGAGCATCTCCAGCATCTTCCTCTTCTAAAAGATCATTGTCATTAACAAATATATGACAACACCAGACAATATCTTCTAACTCTTCATCAATCTTCATTTGAGGCAAAGAATTGTACTTATTTTGGATTGTAATATGATTTGAGGAGCCTAAACATTCTTCATCTTCCTCGTGCTCCTTGGTGTAAACCACAGTGTGAATCTTTGCCTTGAGTTTCTCTTTACATGAAACTACAAGTTCCACTCGTCGCCTCATTCTAGAAGGAATCAAACTTTTGAAATCCTTTCAAACCAAATGTGAAGTAGGCGTTGTAACTTTTAAACAACTTCTCAGATTCTTGTTTTTCTTCAATGGATCTAACCTCTCAAACACAAAAGTTCTTGCAGTCGATTCTCCAAGTCGATTAAAGACGGAAGACTTTTTGTTGGGAGTAGCGACATCATCTTCAAAAGTTATATTGTTGTTGCTTGCCCTTCTTATAGAAATGCGAATTGGCGGCGATTGGCTATAGCCTAGGCCTTCACGCGCTTGCCTAGTTATATCTTCTGATACAAGTTTACCTAACATTGATGGCTCATTAGGGTTGTATCCAGCCCTCACAAATAACTTGTAAGCATTGGGATCAAAACCTTCTCTTGTGCGTTTTGTAGGGAGCGCCACATCTCGCACTTGATTTTGAGAGATTGACTTTTCTGGCAGCTTTGAAGACAAGTTTATTGCATCAATCCATCTGATAGGAAGATTTAGCCCTCTCAATACATTTTCTTTAAGGTTAGATGATTAACCTTCTTCTTTCTTCACTTTTGGAACATAGCAAAGTCTAGAAGTCAGCTTCTTTTTCGAAGACATGATCTTCCCTTCATTAAGAATGGGACAAAGTTCTATAGTGTCAACATTTACCTTTCCGACTGTTGCATCAATTCTTTTGCTTATGACCTTATCAAATATGATTGGTTTTACATCATTAGATTTGGCCCCTTTAACAACATAACTTTTCAAATAGAATTTCGCATCGGCAAAGTGTGTCTCAACTTCGGTGAAAGAATTATCATCTACAACTATATTCCTTTCAATCCCGCCTTTAAAATACTTCAAACATTGATAGTAAGAAGATGAGACAATTCTATTCTCATGTACCCAAGGTCTACCAAGTAATATATTGTATGACGTCTTTACATCGATCACATGCATCTATGCGCTTGATCGCAAATCTTTCATGTGGATCTCTAATTTAATAGAGTCTATGGACCTCTGCCCCCCCCCCTTGATTAAATCCTTGTATCAACAGACGACTTTCACTAAGTTCTCCAGTTGTGATGCCGAGTTCCTTCAATGTGTGGATAGGCAGAATATTGACTCCAGATCCTTCATCTATTAAGATTCTATTTATCCTCTTCTGTAACACGTGACCCGTCATATACAAAGGACGATTGTGTAGTGTTTCACTGAATAGAAGATCATTATCTATAAATGTGATTTTTGTATCACATGCATGTGCTTCTTGGGAAGAAGGTTCAATAAGTGTTTCAGAAGGTGAATGAGACATCATTGACGAGATTTCCCTTGTTGTCTTTTCATCATCACTAGGAGACACTTTTGGTGAAGATTCACTCATTGTTCCTTCTTTGTCAGTAGGAGGCACCTTCATTGTTTCTCCTTTATCAGCATTGAAACATGATGTCTCGACATTGTCTTGAGTAGACTTTATGTCGAACGAACTTGGTAAGAATTCCTCTAGAGTCACAGGACGTCGGGGTTTTCGATAGTGATGCACTTCTACCTTTGCCCTCTTTGGGCGCTTGATTGATTTCTGCTTCTCCAATTTCTTCACCATTTTTTTTCTAATCGGTTGCTCGGATGATTCTTTTCGTAAGCTTGACTTGTTGCGTTTTTGCCTAGTTACAAGAATCCAGCCTTCGTCACCATCTATATCAACTTTTTGCTCAAATGACTCTTCTTCATGCTTTTCAGAGATATATATTTGGATCGGATCGAGTGAGCCGAACGTGATAGAGATCTGGTTAGAACTAGCCTTCTCATCATTAAGGACAATTTTCTTTTCGTTAACCAATCGCATCACTCTATCCTTGAAGACAAAATATTTTTTGAGAGGATGACTCACAAGTCTATGATACTTGCAATAATTTGGGTCATCAGCTTTTCCAGCTTCATCGGGTCGTTTTATCTCTAGCAAGTCAATGAGCTTTAACTCGAGCAACTCATCAAAAATCTCAGAAACGTCAGAATCCAAGAAGGGATATTGTTTTTCTTGCATCTCCTTTAGTGTCGACTTTTGATTTGAACGTGTTTGGAAAGCCGTTCTCACATTTTCCTTCATGTCCTCATTCGTGTGATCTTCGCAGGCGACACATTAACATTCATGGATTTTTTATTGTCATTTCTAGGCATAAATTTACTCCATCTCTTGGGTTTCTGCTTGTCGTTTCCTTTGCTAGGGTCTCGGACATACGTCATATCTTTTCCAGCAGAGGACATGCTTAACTCCATATCATGAGCGCGAGTAGCTAGATCTTCGAAGGATTTTGGTTTTATTCCTTGTAAGATGTAAAGAAGCTCCCAGTGCATTCCTTGAATACACATTTCGATTGCAGAAGCTTCACTAAGCCTATCCTTGCAATATAGGCTCGCATTCCTCCATCGATTTATGAAATCTATAACCGGTTCATCCTTCATTTGGTGAGTATTTGTGAGTTCTACCATGCTCACCGTACGCCTTGTGCTATAGAAGCAATTGAGAAATTCGTGCTCTAGTTGCTCCTAACTATCAATAGAATTAGGTTTGAGATCCGTGTACCAATCAAAGGCATTTCCTTTTAGAGAGCGGACAAACTGTTTGACGAGATGGTCTCCATAGGTTCTAGCATTATTACATGTCTCCACGAACTGTGCAACATGTTATTTTGGATTTCCTTTACCCTCAAACTGTTGAAATTTGGGGGGTTGATAACCAACAGGCATTTTGAAGTTATCAATTCTCGCATTGTATGGCTTGGCATACATGTGAGAAGACTTGGTGGAGACTTCATACTTATCTTTGATAGTGCCTTCAATAAACTCTTTCAAGCGATCAAGTGGGATCATTCTTTCAGAAGAAACTGGCATCTCATTAACAAGTGGTGCTTTCTTCGCAGTATCTCCGATCTCTTGAACTTCAACACCCTTTCTAGGCGCATGGCTCGCTTCTCCATCTAAAATTCCTTCCATCCTATCCATCATCTTATCAATTCGAGACTCTTGGTGTTGTACATGCTTTGTCAATCCTTCAACCAACTTTGTCAAATTTGCGAGTTATTCCTCAGGAGAGGAAGAAGCAGTTACCATTATTTGCCTGATCATGGGAGATGTAGGAGAGTAGCATGGATTGTCGTGTAACTTAATCTTCAGCGGACTCACATTACGCCATGCATATGGAGATGATTCATTAGTTGAATCATAGTTCTCCCTTGTGGTAGAATTCTTGGAACCAGATTGCTCAAGTAGAGGCAATGTCTCCTTAATCTTTTCAGCAATACTAATTCCTCCTTCTAAAGCATTTGTGGAGGAGCTTGCTCTTTTTGGAGTTAAAGACCCAAAAACAGGAGTTGATGCAGAAGACACTTGCAGTGTTTGTTGTCCTAGCGTAGCAATTTTGTTTCTCGTAATAGCTCCGAAACTTCCAAAGGTAACATCAAAAATGCCTTCAACTTCAGTAGAGAACTTGGAGCTAGTGGCCATAGAGGTAGTTGATCAAGATTTTTTCTTCATGGAAGTCATCTCGATGTTGTTTGATGCTTGAAAAGTTGAGATGAGAGGTAGAGATTGTCCCACTGGGCGTGCCAATTTGTTTGCAACAAATTTTAAACATACGGAAAATAAATAAACCACAAAAATAAAATCTGAAGAAACATAATTTTATTCATCAAGATAGCGGGTACAATTATGTTCCTCCTTTGATTATCCTCTCCTAAGATTTATCCATGATTCAAGGGTCGTTAGTGGCATATTTCTCGAACTAGGATGATTTAAATTTGACCTCTATATGAATATTCCATGTGTTTTGTGGAATATATAGGTCTTGATCTCTTTATGGAATTTTTGAGATGCATTTTAAGAGAATTTAGTACCCTTTATATAGGCATAAACTAGGGTTTAAGGTTGAGTAGCCTCCAAGTATCCTAATTTGAGTTGAACACAATTAGTAGAGTCCCAACTCGAATTGAACACATCTTGTAGAGTCTCACAAAATTTCAATGTCTACCCCTGCTTCAAGACTTGTCGGAGTGTAGACTTGATGAAACTCAAAGACGAGGCTTGAAGTAATCATTATTTCTTGTTGTGTTGGGTTTTTGATGATTTCTTGAGATCAAAGTGAGTGTTTTAAGGGATGTATTGAGTATATTAGAGTGTACTTATGTTATGTAATCAATTCTAAGTGATTGGGGAAGAAACCGTTCGATTCTAAGCGAGTTAGGGTGAGAAAATGAGCAAAGAAGTTCGTCAGATTTTTTGGGTTAGGGGCCTGGGGCGATGTGCCTACCAGAGCGCCCCAAACCCACCTCTAAAGTTTAGGGGCTGGCGCCCCGCGCCACTCATAGCGCCGGGGTCGCCTGCCCCACCCAGTTTGTCGTCGGTTGCCCCGTTTAAGTTTGTTTAAAATGCACCTTCACTCCTTTTCGATTCTAACTACTCTAAGCTACTTCTAAACACCTAAAATCATTCCTAACATGATCATAACCTTGAATTCATAATTCATATTCAAGGTAGAGTTAAGAGTTAAGTTTTGAGAATTCTTTCCAACATTCTAAGAAAGTCCCTTTGAGTCTTTTTGAGGAGTCTTCTATAACTTCTAGTAACTTGTTTTAAGACTCGAGCAAGTGAGTATGAGGATGAAAAGAATGTATTCATGAGTCTACCTTGTCATGAGATCCTCCATGTCATGAACCAAACTCTTGAATTCATAATTCACATTTAAGAGAAAGTTAAGAGTAGAGTTCAAAAAAAGCTTATGAGTTCAATTCTGAATCCTTCGAGATCAACTATCAATTTGAACTAAGTTCTGAGAAAGTAAGTATGAGAATGAGAAGAGTTGTATTCACGAGTTCCATATTATTAAGTAGACCTCGAGTCGAGTCGTTCATGCTCATAACTTCCGCGTGAACTAGATCAGTTGAGTACCTTTGAGAGGAGTAGTATCTTCAAGTTCTAAGTCTTGAGTAATAAGTTTCTAATAATTTGAGATTATATTTCTAATCATTGGACTATTACCTGTTACCCATGAAGTCTTTGGGTTGAGTCGTTCATGCTCATAACTTTCGCATGAACTTCATCAGTTGAGTATCTTGAGATGAGGAGTATCTTTGAGTCCTTGAGTTGAGTAGTTCATGCTTATAATTCCGCATGAACCCTCTAAGTTGATCATTCTTGAAATGAGTAGTAGCATTGAAGTTCTTGAGTTCCAAGTATTTGAGTTCTATCTATGGTTATTGAAAACCTTGCATTGAGTCGTTCATGTCCATAATTTGGCATGAACCATATTTTGAGAAGTCGTTTACAAACGTTCTAACTTTGTTTTAAGACTTAAGTTTTGAGTTCAGTAAAGAGTAAAGTTGAAGTTCTTTTCTTCAAAAGTATATGGGGACTATGTATTCCCAAAAGAGTTTAAAATGTTTTCACATTTAAATAAGAACGAAAAACTGAGATTTTTCAAAAAAAAGGCCTTTGAGCTAGTGTTTCAGTAAAGAGCCTTTGAGCTAGTTTTTCAATAAAGATCCTTTGGGCTAGTTTTCAGTTAAAGGATAAATGCTTTCACACTAAAGCAAGAGAGGAAACTGAGATTTCCAAGATAGCCTTTGAACTAAGTTTTTGAGCACTAATCTCAAATCAGAGAAGAAGTATGTTTTTAAAACATAAAGAGCTAGTATATTTTGGGAGTAGTATTGAGCACCGATATGGGGGAAAGTTCAGACAACTCACAGCCCCCATAAACCATGTAGCCACCATGGGTAGAAAAGGGTCATACTTTTTAGATGAACCCTTTTCACAATAGACTAGTGGATCCACTAGGCAGTTCAGGTCCTATACCTTTGGCCGGGTATAGGATGCGCTGGCAGCGTGAGGTAGATCGTTGTATCATCACTATAGCTCTTATATGATAGTTATCGGTTAGAGAAACTCCCACAGAAGTTATTGTATTTTATATACATCAGTTTATTGTATTTTTACATACATTTCAGAGTTATGTTGTATCCTTGCATACACACAGAGTTGACATCGTGTTTTTAAACAGTTTGTCTTTATATTGCACTTGTTTTAAATTGCTTTATATTGAAATGAGTTCAGTTAAGTATTCATGAGTTGAGTATTTCAAGTCGAGTATCATATATTTGAAGTCGAGTATATAATCTCTGAGTTGAGTATCTTATCCTTGAGTGCTTCTGAGTTGAGTAAGTTTGAGTAGTTTTGAGTATCCCTGAGTATTCATTTGAGTTAAGTGAGTTGAGAAAAGGTAAGTATGTTTCTTTTTATCAATATTCAAGCTTATGTTTATGTTTTAGAATTCCCCTTACATGCTCGTACATTCCACGTACTGAGCCATTTGGCCTGCATCTTCTCATGATCCAGACACATGTATTTAGGATCATCAACAAAAGATTCGTTGATACATCCGGGAGTTCGAGTTAGCTATGGTGAGCCTCCTTACTTTCGGAGGATTTCATTTACCTTTCAGTTATATCAGTTGTTAGGAGGTCGTGGGTCTTGTCCCGATTTCCATCTTTATCAGTTAGAGGCTTCATAGATAGACAGCAGAGTTTCATAAGTCTTTTCATTTATTTTGTTAAATGTTTTGAAGACAAAAGATGCATTTTTATGGCAAGTTGTATATATTTTATTATACAGAGTTTTCTTTTGAGTTAAAAATTCGTAAAGTTGAGTTCATGAACTTTTATTTCAGTTTTAAGCTTTTGCATGCTTAAGTTAGTCTTCCACTTGTAGTCAGCCAGGATGAGGGTTCGCTTGGGGACCAACAATGATTCTTGAGTGCCGGCCACGTCCAGGGTGTAGACTCGGGTCGTTACATATATGGACTAATATATTCATGAATTTAATATAATTCGAATCATTTATGAATTTATACTTAATAAATTTTAAATGATTACAATATGATTCCTCCTTCTCTTTTCATTTGCTTTTTAAATTGTATGATTTCAACAATTGAATGTAGCATTTCTCCCTTATGATATCTTATGGGCAATCCACATTTGCAATTTATATATATATATATATGTGTGTTTGGCTTCTTCTAATACACGGTACAAGAGTGTAGTCAAAATTTAAAGTTTATGAGTTTGGAATTTTAATTCTTTTATTTTATTAGAGTTTAGTTAAATCAATAATTTGTATAGAGTTGATAGATTTCTTAAGACAAATATAGAGTTTGGATCAAAGTTATTGAATTCACTCAAACTTAACCGAAAGTCTAGCTTAGTCCCTGAATACACATGAAGAAATTTTACTGTGCATGAAAAAATTATATTTTTCTTAGTATTTGCTAGCTCTTTTATTGAATCTCATTTACCTATTGTATCGACATAGTGCATAGTAACCAAATGATTAGGAGTATATAGGTTTCCGTATAGTGCTTCACTGAGGCTTCACTATTACAAATGTCTTTGGCGGATTCAAGATTTTAATATCGTGGGTACTTCCTTAACTATATTTAAGCACAATAGCGAAAAAAATTAATACAAAACTATAATAAATATCTTTTTGGATAAAGGAAAAAAAATTGTTGTTAATAAAAGCTACATGAACCTTAAGCACCCACTTCTGACCACTACGCCATTTTACTACTTATTACATGGGTGATCATCCTTTAATTTTATTACATTACTTCAAACTTCTATAAAAATATAGTTAGTTCAATATGCTCGCACACCCGAAAAGGTCAACATAGATCCGCCCCTAGATTATAGTCATGACATTAAGCAAGTTAATTCCTTCTTCTGCGAATATGAGATAGACAGACAAGTAGTACGGGACTAAGGGACTGGAATTTATTAAAATTTACTTTTGCAAATGATGATTATTTGTTTTTAAAAGAAAGTGTGACTCATCAATCTATATATTTTTGTACAAAAAAACTACTATTCCTATTCATTTGTACATAACCCAATTAAATAATAGTTAAAGATGTCTGTTGTTTTTGTAGTGCATTTATCATGTTAATTATTTGCTTCCTTTGCTTTTCCTAACGTTACTTTTTCTCATGGCTTTTTATATTCATGCCTTAGGATATAATAGGGGTGGTTAGTTAGATGACAAAGATATTTTGGGATTAATTATAATGATATTAATTTTTATTGACAGTTTCATATATTATATCAAAAGTATTTTGATTTAAATACCTTACACCGCGACATTTCAATGGGCATATTTCCAATTCCTTAATATCATCAGTCTTTATATTATATACGGGTACTGTTTCGACAATTTGCAAGTAGATATTACTAAAAATTTTGGCTTAGAAAGATTAAGTAAGAAGGTTTTTAATTAACCTCATGCCTCAAGCATCTTTTAATTCCAATTTTATGCTTCACTTGATTTTCACTAGCAAACAAAAATATAGCACAAGATATTTCAATGAAAGACTACACAAAATATTTTTTTAACTTTTTACCCATTCACACGACTGAGAACAAGAGTGGGTACATTTTTAAATTACGTGTGTCATGGGGTGATAGAAAATATGATGAAGGGAGAAACTTTCGTGGTTTTATGGGCCTCCTTATAACTTATAAAGCTTGACCAATTCTTCTTCTTTTGAGCTTAAGTTTTGAGGGTAAATTAGATTTAAAATATAATTTAACATGATATCATAATCAAATTTTGTATGAATTCTCGGGAAATCGAACTATTGTGGAAATAAAGATATGCTCGATTTATGAATGTGATGTAAGAATTAAATCCATGACCTAATTTAACAAAATAAGTACATTTTTACAAGTAGCTAGGCGCTATGCGATAAGTTCTAAAGAAAAGGAAAATAAGTCCGTATATACATTATGTTAAATAATGTACAAAGGAAAACTATGATTTAATCTGGACATGAGTAGCTCAATTGTTCTTCGAAATCTATTAACACTTTTCAAAGGATGGAAAATTAAAGGAAAGTAAGTGTTAATAATACATTAGATTAAAACTTGAAATTTTATTAATTTAGATTTGTGATTAAAATATTATTATTCAAAGCCTAGAAAGGCAGAAGCGGAAAATCGCTTATACGGAGTTCCCCAACAACAGCTTAGCTTAACAGCAACACGCTTTCTTGAAATTTTATCAATTTAGATTTGTGATTAAATTATTTTTATTCAAGTCTTTTGAAAGGATTATTTTAAAAAAAAATTATTTCCGTGCGAAGCGCGGTTCAATTCACTAGTTTACTCTAATAAACGAAAATAAATCTTGGATCCCTTGATTGTAAGCCTATAATTATCTAAATAAATCTGGTTAACCTAATTTTTAATTATTTTATTTTTTGAAAGGTCATCCCTTTGAAGTTAAATGTAAGCTGCATACAACGTAGACTTTCAATCCCTCCCTCCCCCTCCCCCCCCTGCCCATTTTGTGGGAGTCCGGAGCCAAAAGGGCAATAAAATTAGTTATCAAACTAAAAGGGGCAACAAATTTAGACGCCGTTCAATTCTATTTAAATTAGGGTATCCACCGCAATGCGACTTGTAAGGTGCAACAACTTTTAGCCTTGTAAGGCTCAGCCGCCATGAGCCTTACAAGGCGCATGGATGTCTGCATTTTGCAATTATTTTTTTAAAAAAAAAAAATTATTATCATTTGATGACAAAACTCGAGGCTTATTAAATAAAATAATTTTGTCTTTGTTTGTTGTGCATATGATTTGTCAATTTTACTGTTTGGTCAAGCTAAGTCACTTTCCACTACTCCACATGTCTAGCCCTTTAATTAATTATTTTATATTAATCCAATTAATGTTAATTAATTTATCCTAATTAATCTGTCTTTTTGTGTATTGTGTGAGGTTCAAAACTAAGAAAGGAATAAATAAAAAAATGATAATAAATTAAACAGTATTTTTTATTATAAAAGTTAAATTAAAAACTAAGAAAGAGCAAAACAACTCTAAAGAAACATGGTTTCTTGTCTAGCTGCTCTTTAATTTGTTCATGACATATATATTAATTAAATTAAACTCATTCCTCCTAATCACAAGCAAAAAAACTTCTATAATTGGACAAATACTATGTTCTCTTCTTTTATTTTTTTCTTAAAAGTTTTTTTCTCGACGTCCGATATCCGTTTTAAATTACACTATATAAATAATTATATTTTGACTCTCTTCACAAAAAATTCTGACTAATTAGGGTATTGATTAATTCACACTCGTTTTACGTATAGACCATTAAAGAGAAAAATATTATACCATATTTTTTTTACCAAAACTCAAACTCGAAACTCTATTTAAAATCGATAACTACTTTTGGAACAAAGGAAGTATATTAGGGAGGTTCTTTTATTTTTTTAATGAAATGATAATTGATATGTGGAATTTGGTAGGTAGCGTAATTATGAATGAAATAAAATAAAATAACATGCACTACCAATAGTATGAGTCAGAGTGACTACTAATCATTTGGATTTACAAATATTTAATTTATAACCTTTTTTTTTTGTTTCTTGTTTTGCCTTATTTGGACTGAAATTTGACAATTTTTATTTTTTTTTGGTAAAAGTGTCTCAATGTTATTCTCAAAAGACACATAAGAGAAATGTCATAATTTGAGAGTTTTTATAATTATTTAGTATTAAATCATTTAAAGGCAAACATGATTTGCTCCTACTAATTAAGAACAAAAACGAATTAAACCTCATTATCTTTTTTCTTAAAAATTCATTAATTTTTTGGTCCATTATTACAATGATGATGATAATATTAATATTAATTAAACATTAATATAGTTTAGCTTAAAGTTTTGCTGGAAAAGTACCTATATAAAATTTGGAGATGATGATTAGGCCAACTAATTAATCTTCTAATTAACATACATAACTATATATGAGTCAAATAATAATTATAAAAAGACAGTTTAGTGCACAAAACATTCTACATTCACGTAGGATCTAAGAAAGACTGTCACACTCATCAAAGATGTGATTAATTATTAGTACTCCCTTCGTCCCATTTTAAGAAATAAAGGAAAACTTTTAAAACTTATGGTCCAAAATGAATGATAGAAATTAGAATGGCTGTAAATCATTTCATTAAGGGTAAAATAGACATTTTATAGTTAAATTGTTACTTAATATAGAAATGTATCATTCTTTTTGAGACTGACTAAAAAGGAAAGTAAGCCGCATAAACTGGGACAGAGGGAGTAGTTGCTACCATGCGTGACTCAAACTATAAGTCACACAAAGATAATTTTACCATTGCTCCAAGCTCCAGTAGTCCAATAACAATTTTAACTAGAGGGTTATCATATGACTAATCTTTTGCTTAATTAGTTACTAATTATAACTTACTATAACCTAATAACTAATACTTGTTAAAAAGAGAAAGTGAAGATACCATTTTCATACTTCAAAAAAGAAAAGTGAAAAAGAGAAATTGATCATGTGCTTGTTAATGAAAATCACATGATCATTTGCTAATAAAACAAAGAAATGAATGCAAAAAACAATAAAGTAAATTAAAGCAAAGTTTTTTTGAGGTTATTTTTTTAATTTTATTTCTGCAGTCACTGTCATAAAAGAAACTCATTATATTAGTTTTTTTAATTGCTTTGTCAAATACAGGGTTTAAAAATATTAAAAATAGCACTGTATTGGTTCTTTATAAATATAGTAAGTCATCAACATACCTAGCAACTCATGGCAGTTGAGCCTTGCTAAAAGTTGTTGCGCTTTAAAAGTCGCATGGATATCCGTGTCTTGCGGCGGACACCCTGATTTAAACGAAATTGAACGACGTCTAAATTTGTTGCCCTTTTGGTTTGATAACTAATTTTGTTGCCCTTTTAGAATTTTCAAAAAAATTTGTTACCCTTTTGATGACGACACTCCATTTTGTGGGATCTATTTTCTTAAGATGCAAATCTATACACACGTGGTATACAAAAATACACAAGATCACATGAGAATATATCACTCGATATAGATATATTATTAGGACTCCACAAGTACTAGTTTATTATAATCACACTTCTTGAAGCCAATTAAATAGATAACTCCTATTCAGGGGCGGAGCCACCTTGTCCCCAGGGTGTCCAATTATACGATATATACACGTAAAGTTTTGACTTATATTGGCATATATGGTATTTTGGACACCCTGAAATAACAAAGTGACCCGCAGTGGAGATGCAAGAGTTGTCACAAGCCCACTCGTTGCCCCAGTTCGATTCCCCACATAAGCGTTTTCGTTTTTCTATAATTACTTTGCCTTCTTGAAGTTTGTAAGTAAATCAACATGCGTAACATCAATGTTCAGTAGCTTGATGGTAAATAGTGTCATGCTTGTAAGTAAATCAACATGCGTAAGTTTAACATAAATGTTCAGTAGCTTGATGGTAAACAGTGTCATGCTTGTCTTAAGTGACCCAAGTTCAAATCTCACCTCCAATAAGGATTTTTTTTTAATTAAAATTGAATTATTTCCTTAAATTTTAATACATTTTCCTTGTGGAATAAGATTTTCCTTATATTTTAATACCTTTTTCTTAAACTTTAATACATTTTCCTTTTGGAATAAGGTTTTAATTGAAAAAAAATCCTTAAATTTTAATACCTTTTCCTTGTGGAATAAGATTTCCTTATAGTTTAATACATTTTTCTTTGTGGAATAAGATATTTTTAAATTTTAATACATTTTCCTTTTGGAATAATGTTTTCTTTCTCTATAAATAGGAGACTCATTTACCCAAATTATATCATACTATTATTAAAAATAGAATCTCTATAAATCATCGTTTTTTATAAAAAAAAATACTATTCAAAGTTTGGACCCCCTTCATAAGATTCCTAGCTATGCCACTGCTCCTATTAGTTTGATTTAAATCATTTAATTGATTGTTAATCACTAATCCTCATTAGGAACGATACTTATCATATTATATGATAGAATCCCAAATATGTTTATGTTGACACCCAATTTTGATCCTCCACAATATAAATTAATCATCGAGCTTCTCCAATTTTCAAATGATTTAAATTATTAGTTTTATAAAAATTTCAAGAAAATAAAATAAATATAGTTTGCAAGTTATCTTAAATAGTTTCGTCACTTTTTTTTAAAATTTTTAAATAATATATACGTTTTATATAATTATATATATAATTAATGTATTTCATGAATATTCAAAAATCATCTAAAAAAGATTTTATATTTTAAATATTTTATTAGTGATGGTTATAATTTTGAATTAATGAGTTTTAGGAAATCAAAATACTTTCTAAGTTATTTTTTAAGTAATTTTGTCATTTTAAATAATTTTAATAATTTTAAATAATAAATATGTATATTTTTACAATCACGTTATTTTATAAATGTTTGAAAATCATTACAAAGATTTTTAGTCAAATATTTTATTAATTTACTTTAAGTTATAGTTATAATTTCAAGTTATTCGTTTATAATTGAATTATTTATTTTATTTTGTTAAGATTAAGAAGCTCGTTTTAGTTGATTATATTAATTCATTTTATTTAAGTTTTAGCCAATTTTGTTACTTAAATTCAAATTGGCTATATTTCTTAATCTCAATTGGCTATAATTGAAATTTAAATGACCATTTTCCTTTTATAATTCTAGCCCATTTCTACCCCCACCTTTAACCCATTTGAAGACCAAGTTTTGGGTCCCTTTTTACCTTTTCCAGCAGCCCAAACAAATTTTGGGCCTATTTCCCACAAGACAAACCCATCAGCCCAATTTTCCTCTATTCCCAACCCACTCCCAATTCACAATAATGCATTATACAATCAGCATTCCAATACCAAAATCAACCCCACCCCCTGTGTTTTCTTCTTCTTCCTTGCAAATCCAACAAGCAAATCACGCCAATAATCACCTCACGTCCCCTTTTCCCCCTTTTCTTCCACCGTTTGTCTTTGAAAAGAGGGAAGAAATTCAAAATATTTTGAATTTTTGCTCAACGGATTTCCCCCAAAAATCGTCCAATTTTTCCCTATAAATAGTTCTCCATGCTCAAGTGATAAAAGGGAGACATAGAGCTTGTCTTAGAGATGGGTTTTAGGTGGAATTCTCGACCAAAAAGAGGTTCTGAGAATTGAGATTTTAACCCCAAAGGCACACAAAAAATTCTCACGGATTCCTCTTCTAAAGTAGAGGAATTTTCAGTTTCTTTTCCTCTAATTCGGAGCTATTTTGCTCGCCGGAGTTCATTCGAATCAATAAGGGTGGTGGGAGTTCTTCGTGGTCAAGCTTGTCCTCCCGGTCTCACTGCTCCGAGAAAGGTAATATTTCTCCCCTCTTTCGCGTTTGTTAAGCTTTTAAATATTATGTGATGAACCCAATTTTGTGGAGCCTCTTTATCTCCATTTTTGTTCTCCCTTATGTTGTTTGAAGTATTCATGGATGAACTCTTGCTATTCATATCATTTTAAAGGCATGTGTCATGATTGGTTTATTTTTTAGAACACAAAATTGATAAAAGTGAAAATTATTTAAATAATGTTGGTGTTCAAATGATATTATTATTGATTGAGTTTTGAGTCATAGTTATTCATTTTTGTTGTCGTATAGTTTATAAGAATCATCTCTATATGTAGTATTATTTTCCTAAGCCCTACATGATATATTTGTTTAGAATGTTTAAGTTTCTAAAGGTAGCATGAATGCTTTTTTTTTTTTTCAATTACCATCTTAATATTGTTCATTTTTAGAACAAAAATGTGTGTTAGAATAGTCTTATCGTTTGCTAATGTGATTTTTATTTTTCTTTGTTTGTGGCACCTGCAAATGAGTTCACATGGACTCTTTCTATCATTGACATTTTGAGTGGGGATGAAACCCAACTTGCGTTCTCCTTTATCGAGTCAGCATTAACCCTATTCGATGAAAGGGATGCTGATATTTACGCAAGGAAAACAGATACATAGGGAATAGAAGCGGAATTAAAATGAGTTGTATACGTGTTATACACAAAGGTATACGACTATTAATACAGGTCCAAAAACGGAAATACAGATTTCAGGGGTCGAAATGGACTATAAACATTTGATATACGACTCGATATATAGAAAAATGGACTAAGACGCGACCCGTATACAGCAGTATACACTTGGTGTATACACAGAATTTCAAGGGCGAAATTGGGCCAAAGCCCAAAAAACCAACAGTTGTTGGGCCTATGTTTCTAGGCAGCAGTAGGCCCAAAAGGCCCAATTTCCCCTTTACTCTCAAATTATTTAATTGTGATTACTTATTGTTTTGTTGTTTATTAACTCTAATTTTAGAATTGTTAATTAACTTAATCGAATTCCCCAAAAGATGAACTATTTCTTTGTGTTGTTTTGTTTTAACAAATTTCATTTTATCAACTCTTGTATTTTTTACACACACTTAAATATTTTAGTCAAAACT
The DNA here is from genome assembly GCA_036553675.1 of Solanum okadae. NCBI lineage: Eukaryota > Viridiplantae > Streptophyta > Magnoliopsida > Solanales > Solanaceae > Solanum > Solanum okadae. Next base: position 7,715,547 of record CM071685.1, on the reverse strand, counting down.
TTCACTTGTCTTCATTTAATTTAAAAGATACTCTCTTTAATTAATTCAATTGGTTTAAGTTATTATCATTAAAAAAAGATTCAAATAAATTCTAATAAATCTGATTTTGTTAAAATCTTAATCACTTGCATTTTAATTCAAATGTTTCATTTTAGGTCCCTTTCTCTAATAAAATAAAATGTGTCATTTATTTAATTATTTTCTCAAAGTTAATCAAATATTGTAAATTATTATTTTTTATGTTAAATCATTTTTTCTAAAAAATAGTCAAAAATATATTTAATCTAAGTCGTAGGATAACCGCGTGTTAGCCGACACTTCAAATGCCTTAAAAACCTTCTTGAAGCGTAAATAAGAATCTCTTACCCATTTTCTCTAAATTTATAAAGACTTAATCTGTTAGAGTCTTTTTAAATTATAAGTTTTCTTAATTTCTTTAAAAAATTAAGTGGCGACTCTTTTCTAAGTATTTTTCTCAAATTATTTTATACTTAGAACGTTTCAAAAAGTGATTTTTCTAAAGATAGTAAAATCACAACATAACAGTTTAATGACTACATTTTTCAAAGATACTCGATGTTAATAAATTAAGGATATAATAGGAAAAATAAAATTGTCCCTTTTTAATTTGTCAAAAATGATAAGTAAAAGGAGAAATCAAATTAGAAAATACTTGACAAGTAAATAGGGACGAAGTGAGTAATAAATAAGTCATTTTTCTATCTCAATTTATGTCACACGTTTTCTTATTTTGATCATGATGATTGATGAGTTCTATAAAATTTTACATAGTCCTATATTTAAGGGAAAAATGTTTGAAATATATCCGAACTTTGACCCAAATTGTTGTAACAATACCAAACTTTGGAAAGGACCTTTTACCCCCTGCACTATTTAATTGTGTATTTTAAAGGTATATATGTGCCTACGTGGACATCATAAATATTGCATCATTATAAATATTAGTGTGTCCACGTGGACACATATATACCTTAAAAATACACTATTAAATAATGCAGGGGGTAAAATGTCCCCCATAAAGTTTGGTATCGTAACAACAATTTCGGCCAAAGCTGAAGTATTTTTCAGACCCTTTTCCCTATATTTAATAACTAATTGATTTTATATTTTTGTTTTATCCGATAATTTATAAATATACAAACATCTATATTTTATATATAGCAAACACATTATCAACTAACAGTTTTCTTGAAGAATAGATACATTCTTTAAATTCTTGATCATTTAATTTTTTTGTTAACCAAATTCTTAATCATTTAAAATGAGTACCAACATATTTGAAAATAAAAAGAAAATCATAATCTCACTCCAACAAGATTAAGCAATATTAAAGACATAACTCAAAGTATCTAAGAAGAGAGAACTTGGCAGCGGTATCAAGGTGTACTAGTTTATGGGCATTATATTAGGCATGGAAAAAGAGTGTGGGTAAAAATTTGCAGGACCAGTGATGTCTCATAGGTGAAATCATGATAATCTTTATTTTGTCTTCTCTTAGTAGCTATTGTATCCGTTTAAACTAGTTCCTTCGGAAGAATTTTAGTTATTTGTTTAAGGGAAAAGGGTCTGATATACCCTTCAACTTTTCCATTTAGAGCTGGTATACCCCTCGACCCTCGTTATGAAAGTGGCTCATATATACCCCTACTTATATACAAATGGCTCACATATACCCTTTTCCTCTAACGGAAGTGAAAAAAAATTAATTTTAGTTTAATTTTTTTATTATGGGTATATTTAATCCTCCTCAAACATATTTTTATTTATTTATTTTTGTTTCAATGACTAATTTAGATTTATTATTTTGATGGTCAAATTTATTTATGTTTCACTAATATTCTTGTAAAATTTATTATAGACGACCCAATTTTTTTCTTCAAATACAAAAATTAAATTACAATATAGACAAAAAAAATAGTTTTAAATTATAATATAGCCACAAAAAAATAGTTTTAAATTTTTTTTTCTTTACACTAAGGAATGAAAGAAAAAAAAATAAGAATAAGAAACTCAAATAATGATAATCAAAGAAGTCAAAAAAATAATTTATGTATGAAAGATTAAAATATACCATGAACTTTGCTAGAAGAATCATATATACCCCTAAATGATTTTAAAAAAAATAAAAGTAAAAAATATAAATTTAAAACTAATTTTTCAATTCCGTTAAATATAGGGTATATATGAGCTCATTTTGTAACGGTAGGGGTATATGTGAGCCGTTTGTATAACGGTAAGGGTATATATGAGCCATTTTCATAACGAGGGGCATATCAGCTCCAAATGGCAAAGTTGAGGGGTATATCATGCCCTTTTCCCTTTGTTTAAATATGATTCTTGAACTTGAGTTTTCTTGGTTATTCCAAATTTTAAAAGAAATTTCTTATATTTTATTTACTTCCACATTTAGGTGTCCACGCGATTCGATAGGTTGGGTCGTGACAATTTAATTAACTTATTACGTATATATGGTGTTTGGTAATGATGGGGAATAACGTCTAATAAGTTTTAAGGATGGTTGATTTTGATAAGATTGTTTGCAACAAATTTTAAAATAGCAGAAAATAAATTGCAATAAAAAAAGAATCTGAAGAAACAAGAATGTTTTATTGATAAATAGTGTGTGTATAATTATTGTAACACCCCGGAAACTAGTAGACCAAACTAGAGCCTCAAGTTAGGATTCTAAGGGATGATGTATGTGATTAGAGTCGTAGATAACCGTACTTTGAATGATGGGCTTAGTAGTTGAACGTCAAGATACGTGTTAGATCTCGTAGTTTAGAAGACTATCTATGGAATGATATAGGGTTGCAAGGGCCTAAGCTATCAAGGTAGAAGGAAAGGGAACTTGTTCTCCTAGGTGTCTAGTTGGCGATTGGGTAGCTTGATCGCCCAAGGCACTTGGTGATACGCCAAAGGGCACCTAAGGTAGCCTAGTGGGCTATCCCCTTTGTCCTTAATTCTGGACCAAAGGGCTAGCTAAGTCATAGCTCGCCAACCTACTTGGCGAATCTCCCAAAAGACCTTAGATCGCCTAGTGAAACTGCCCCATTAGGGACCTTGCTAGAAAATGGGCGAGCCAAGGTTCCACTTGGCGAGTCGCCTACTACCCTTGGCAAGCCATGAGGGTGCAAAGGAAGAGCAAGGATGTGAAGCCTAGTAATTTTTAAGTTGAAAACGTTTAGGGTCCTTAGTCTTTACCAAAGTTGACCCTACATTATTCTATTGCTTCCCTAGCAACTATATAAGCTTATTAGACCTAAGTTCACTTGAATTAAGTCATTCTCCCTAGAAATTTAAGAAAACTCAAATCCCTCCTCTCTCAAATATTTCTCTCTCTAAGAAGAACCTTCATTAAAGAAGAATCTAGGGTTGAAGCTAAGGTCAAGAACAAAGGCACCATTGTTGAGAGCTTTCATTAGGGATTTGATTAAAGGTATGTTTAGCTTTTCTTCTATGAGTTGTTCCACCCATAGAGTCCCCTAGAAACCCCCAAGATTTGTGAAGAAGAACCCCAATCTAAGCTAGGGTTACTTACAATGTATGGGTTTTAGATGGGTATGATTCCAAAGTGTTGGATACTACTCATATATGATTAATTTAGTATTGATTCATGATATTATGAAGAATTTATGTGAATTCCTTGTCTAACCCTAATTTTCTAAGTATGTGGGTTTAGATCTTTTGATGAGAAATTGATGGTTCTTGATAGATTTTCTAGAGTTATCACCATGAATAGAACTTATCTAAGAATGGGAATATGAAGTCATGAATTGAACTAGACTTATGTATGTATGATAGAATATGAATTGAATGATTAGAATTGGGACCCTATGATGAATCATGCTTAGAATTGTCTATGATTAAGGCTTATGAATTATGTGTATTGTGATCTAGACTAGTATGTTGATGGTGGAGCAAAGCTTGAATGTAGGGCTTGAAGTCATAATGTTGATCACTAGGGCTTATACAGTAAGTCTAATTTGAGGAGATAGTTTGTATGTATGTAGAGTGTGAAAGGTATTCTCACGTAGAATGATTCTAGATTGAAAGGCTAATTACCTAAAATGAATCATGCTTGTTAGAATAAAATAGCTTGAAGTTGAGCCTTATGATTCCTTCATGTATAGTTGAATTATGTAGCTTGGGATGGTAGATCTCATGGTAGCTTGGGATTGAGGAATTAAGCTCTCCTAAGGTTAGCTTGAATTAGCATTGGTAGGATGCTTTTCTTGGTAGCTTGCATTAGTATAGGCATGGTAGCCTAGGATTGAGGATCTATACTCTCCTATGGGTAGCTTGAACTAGCATTGTTAGAATGCCTTCATGGTAGCTTGACTTGATTAGGCCAAGACCATTTCATGGTACCTAGCTTAGGATTGAGACTCCATACTCTCCAAAGGATAGCTTAGGGTTGAGGATTCATACTCCCCTAAGGATAGCTTGCATCCTATTGAATGATTGCATGGTAGCTAGGTTGGTATACTTGTATCCCTCCTAGGATAGCATGGATTGCATGGTAAGGTGTTTTCCATGGTAGATAGGTCTAGCATGGTAGTATGCTATTCTTTGATAGTTTAGAATGATGAATATTAAGCATTGAGTAAGCTAGCCTAAAGGAGTACTTAGTGTGAGTGGTAGTATGGGATGTCATTCATACATGGCACAAGTATGACTTGAAGCTACTTATGAATTGTCCGCTTATATAATGTATGCCTAGCTTGGATTGTTGCTATAGTTGCCTTCCATGATATGATTGACTTAAGTTGATAGTTCCTTGTCAATACAAAGTAGGTCTATAGTGACACCTAGAGATGGTAAAAAAAATGAATAGGGTGACTTCAAGATATGCTTAGTGTGTGTGGTATTATGGGATGCCCCACATGCATTGCACAAGTGTGCCTTGAGGTTACTTAGGAGTGTAGTGCTCTTATGACATGAAAACCTAGGTCTTGATTATGAAAGTGGACTATGACCAAGAATGACCAAAGAGAGGTACTTAGCTTAGGTAGTTTTATGGGATGCTATATTTGCCTTGAACAAGCATGCTTGGAGGTGGCTTGTGAAGTAGTTCACTTGATTATGAAAGACTAATGGTTGAAGTATGAAATTATGAATGTCTTATGTTGACTTGTGATGTTATGATACTTTATTGGAGTTATGTTATGAATACGTTATTATCTCTTATGATTATGTTTTATGTTGGTATGTTAGCTTTCATACTTGGTACATTTTGTACTAACGCATATTGCCTACATTCTAATCAAATGTAGGGTGTTGGAGATTGAGTTGCTTTGGAGGCTAGGTTTCTAAGTCGTTTGAAGACTTGAAGAATTGGTGAGTCCTCATAGTTTCGAGGACAAACCCACTATGTTCCTTTTATGTCATTTCTTATGTTTTAGACTTTATATGGGCTGCGTCCCAAGACTTTTATTCATGTTATTCATAGATGGTTTTGAGACATAGACTTAGTAAAGACTTCCGCTTTTATGAAATGTTTTTGATAGAATGTTTTAAGGAAAGTTTTAAATTTCCCCTACTTTTCTATGATCGTATGTTATGATGACGCTAAGGGCTTGTCTTAGACCCCTTCGGGGTCGAGTACGCCATGTTACGTCTAGGGGGTACCCCTGGATCGTGACAATTACGTTCCTCCCTTGATTCCTCTCTCTAAAATTCTCTGTTTTCTCCGTTCAAGGGATGTTTATAGCCTATTTCTCGAACATAGGAGGTCACATCCTGATCTCTCTGTAAATATTCCATGAATGTATGAAATTTTTGAGATGCCTCTTCAAAGGAATATATTATTCTTTATATCGGCATAAACCATGGTTTAGAGTACCATAGCCTCCAAGAATCCTAATTGAAATAAAACTCGTCTTGTAGAGTCCTACAAAATTTCAATGTCTATAAAAATAAGGGAAAAGGTCTGAAATATATCTGAACTTTGATCGAAATTGCTATAACGATACTGAACTTTGGAAAGGACCTTTTAACCCCCTGTACTATTTAATAGTGTATTTTAAAGGTATATATGTGCCTACATGGACATCATAAATATTGCATCATTATAAATAGTAATGTGTCCACGTGGGCACATATATACCTTTAAAATACACTATTAAATAGTACAGGGGGGTAAAGGGTCATCCATAAAGTTTGGTATCGTAACAACAATTTCGACCAAAGTTGGAGTATTTTTCAGACCCTCTTTCCTAAAAATAACTATCATTACTTATTTAACAAGTTTGTAACAAATAAAAAAAAGGTTTTAGGAGTGACTTCTAAGGTAAACTATTATGTTTACTCTAATAAACAGAAATAAATCTTTGAACTATTTAATATTTTATCAAATTAAAATAATCATAAATTAATAAATCTGCTAAACTTGCTAGTTGCTACCCTCACAATTCACATGGTATGCTACTACCCTCACAATTCACATGGTATGCTACTACCCTCACAATTCACATGGTATGCTAGCTGTACCAATTCTAAAGTATTTTAATTAAGAATCATAAATTATTCATCAACAATGCACCTACGCTTATATGATTTCCTTAAAAAAATGGTTAAGCACCTACTCTTCCAAATCTCTCAACATCAGAGATTAAACGTCAATTTTGTCTTTGATCTCAAATAATTTTTAAAAAATGAAAAAAATAATCAAGGCCGGTTCTTTATTAATGAGTTTTCAAGTGATATTTCTTATATTCTTACTGAACTTTTCAGTACAATTATACTATCTGTGTAAAAGTTATTGAGTTTTCAAAAAATCCTATTTAATAAGAGCCTAAATCCATCTCTGTGTTTGTTTGATTTTACATTGAACTGTTGTAACATATTATCTTTGATATATAATTATATATCATATACATACAATAATACACTATTTATACGATATCGATACATTACATATACATACAACAATTTTTGTTGTCAGTATAGTCACATAATCCTAAGGCAAACGTTAAAAATATTAGGATATCACTTTTTGCTTTTAAGATGCAAATCTACACACACGTGGTATACAAACCGTGAATTGAGAGCTGTATTTTCTTTCTTTGAGACGATTAACACCAAATTTAGCGCTTAAATGACTGTCCTAGAGCTAACTAGCGCTCAAATTTGGCTAATTGTTTCTTTTTTTGTATTTGAGTAATATATATCAATATTCTAATGCAATAACATCTCACTAAATTAATTGTAATGGCTCAGTCCGTTAGTGATATCGTCCGTTTTGGGCCTATGTAACATCTCACTAAGTAGGCGTTTGGCCATGCGATACCATATCACGATATGGTATCGTGAGATGGAATCAGCGTTTGGACATGCAATTTTACACTGATTCCATCTCATGATTCCATATCATGAGAGGTGATACCATATTCTCCAAAAACCATGATATGGAATTATATGGTGATTCCATATCATGATTTGGGATCTTTTAATACAATAATTGATCCATGAGTTTATATTTTGTTAAAACAACCCCACATTTATATCTACTAACCATTTGTTTTATATGTAAATAAAATTTATAATCACATCATTACTTTTTAAAATTTATTATTCTCACCGACATAAAGTTTATTATTCTCACCAACATATAGTCACTTTAACTCACACCTCACGATTGTGAAACTTTTCAACATTCACTTGAAACAATTAACCGGCATATTAAAATAGTTGCCGAGGCAATTAGCAAGATGGCACCAACATTTATACAACCAAAAAATATGACTGGTGTACATTTCAAAATTCGACATAATACTCAACTTTGGCCTTGGTTAAAGGTTAAATTTCAATCACATTAATAAATTTATTTTATGGCCTTAATAAGTGTACATTTATATTTTATGTGCAAGTTATTAGTATTTAGTTACATATTTCGTATCAACTTTGTTTAAAGAGATAATATTTATTTTATGACTTTGCATTGTCTTGGAAGCACTATTTTTATTACTCTTACAAACATTATTTTTATGAAGTGCATTCTATAATGCTTCCAATTTATTTTATGTTCACTAAACTAATATTGATGTATTTTTTTATTTGGTAGGATTGTGTTGGTGCGATTGAGGGAACATATATAGAAGGGGAGGTTCCTAAAGCGGTGCAACAAGCATATCGTAATCGCAAAGGAGGTTCCTAAAGTGGTGCAACACTACAATTTATGTTCAATTTTTTTTATTAAATTAAAGTTAGATGAAACAATTACTTAAGTGGAGAACAAATAACTTTGTAATAATTTATTATGCGATTTTATAATTTTTTGTGTATTTGATAAGATTGAATAAACAATTGGGGCTATTTTAATATTTTTACAACTTATGGGATTTTTATGTTTATGAGAAAATATACAACACAAAAATTCCATATCGCATGTCCAAACAAACCTTCAATTTCATCTCATGATTCCATATCATGATACCATATCATGATTATCGCATGGCCAAACGGGCCCTAATTGAAAGAACTAGAAAGAGTTAGAATTGGAAATAATAATTTTAGGAAAGAATGAAAAATTTGGAAATTTGTTATGTTAAGTTTGGATTATTTTTTTGTCAACTTCAAATGACCATAACTCCTAACTCAGGATGAGTTAGGTGTGCTTCCAGATACCGTAGGAAATATCTTGGAATTTTCTTTCCAACGCCGCCGAGTTTGTGCCATTCCAAGTTCGTATCAGTGAGTTATGTCCATTTGAAGTTGGGCTGTTCAAATAAGTAAAGTCTAATCCGAATTTTAGAAGGGCTTTATGGTCTTTTCCATACCTTATTAATTTAATTTGGTTTTTGGTAATTAGTTGGGGTCTAAACTGAACTTGGTCAGTTTACGCAATTAAGAAATACGCTAGGGCTTGGAGAAAAGAGAAAAGAGGAGAAAGGAGAAGAAAGTTCAAGATTCATCAAGAATGTGCGAGTTTGGTTGTGGATTTCGCCAAGGATTTAATCCTACCAGGTATGTGAGACTTTCATAGCGTTGGGTTCGTTCACCCACGCGCTAATCATGTTTGTTACAATGAAATTCGTTTCTAGAAAGTTGAAAGTATGATGTTCTTGAATTATGTTCTTGAAGTTTGCTTTAATTCTTGAGATTTGATGGGGTTGTGGAGTTCGTGATGGATTCGTGTCAATTTAAGAGTTATTTTGAGTTAGATTCTTGGGTATATATACTGGGTATTTCAATCTAAAAAGGGATTGAGAAAAAGAATCGAATTTAGGCGAATTGGGGTGAGAAAACGAAGAAGGAAAAAGTCGACTAGGTTTTGGCACGCAAGTCCGCTCCCCCAGTGCACAAAAACAACCTCCGCGCCGCGGAGAGACGTGGAATTCTTTGTTTCAAAAATAAATTTTGCGATCAAATATTTAAATGCATCTCCGCATCGCAGACTTGTTTCCAGACAGTGATTTCTTGCTCGTTTGGTAGGCCCAAGAAGTATTGGGAAGAGGTGATTAGACAAGACTTGGCTATGCTTCACATTACCGAGGACATGACTCTAGATAGGAAGGAGTGGAGGTCGCGTATTAATGTTGAAGGTTACTAGGGTTAGCGTGTAGTCTTCCCTTGCGAGGGTATGGGTTGTTAGCGTTTGGAGTAGTCCTAGCCTTTTGCTGTTTACTGCGTTTCACTCCTCGCATTACTTTCTTGATGTTTTTGTCTCATTTGTTGATTATACGCTTTCTTTTGTATTGGCTGTTACATTTTATATATATCTCTCCTGTCACTTAGATTTGATGTTCTTGAGCTGAGGGTCTCCCGGAAACAGCCTCTCTACCTCCACGAGGTAGTGGCAAGGTCTGCGTACACTCTACCCTCCCCAGACCCCACCTAGTGGGATTTCACTGGGCATGTTGTTGTTGTTGTTGTTGATTTCTTGCTCGTTTCTCATGTTTAACTATCTAAAAACACTCCTAAACATCCTGAGATCTTTCCTATCACTAATCACAATCCTTGAATCCATAATTCAATTCAAGGAAAGTTAAGAGTCAAGTCAAGGAAAGTTAAAAGAAATTCATAAAGTTTTCCAAAAGTCTTTTACAAACGTTTTAACTTTGTTTTAAGACTTAAACTTTGAGTTGAGTAAAGAGTAAGAGTAAAAGTTCATTTCTTCAAAAATTATACTGAAACTAAGTATTCCCAAGAGTTAAAAATGTTTTCACATTTGAGCAAGAAAGGGAACATCGATTCCAAGAGAGTTTTTAAGCTAAGTTTTGAGTAATTATCTCAAACCAAAGAAAGAAGTTTTGTTTTAAAACATATGAGCTAAGTGTATTTTTGGGAGTAGTATTGAGCACCGATATGGGGATGCGAGTTCATAATAACTCAAGTCTCCATAAACCATGTAGCCATCATGGGTAGTAAAGGATCATACTTTTTAGATGATTCCTTAAAGTGATTTTTAGCATAGACTAGTGGATCCACTTAGTTAAGGCGTCCTATATAACATCAAAGTATAGGACAGTTCTGGCAGCATGGGCAAGATGATGTATCACCACTTAGGCTCATAGTGGTGGTTATCGGTTAGAGAAACTCCCACAGTATTATATTACTATATATGTAAACTGAGCTGTTATTGCATTTCTTTAACAAATGGAGTTGTTACTACAGTTTTAAATGCTTTGTATAACTGCACCATTACTCTTATGTTACTTTGCATTGAGTTAAGTTATCCATGAGTTGAGTAAAGCCAAAGTAAGTGTTCCTTTCAGATTTTTTACAAGCTTACATATGTTTTAGTATGCCCCTCGCATACTCGTACATTCAATGTACTGATGTCATTTGGCCTGCATCGTCTTATGATGCAGACACATGTAATCAGGATCAACATCTAGGGCCCCGTTGATCCAGTTGAGCACTCAGAGTCAGTTGGTGAGCCTCCTTGCTTTTCGGAGGACTTCTTTTACTTTGCTTTCTAGTATTTTAGTTGTTAGGATGATTGGGGGTCGTGTCTCGACATCCCTCCTTGTTTTAGAGGCTTCATAGACAGTTAGTAGTTCAATTGTCTTTACATTGTTATTTCTTATGTTAAGACTTGAGTTGCCATCTATGGTTAGTTGAATGTTTATTCTTAAACGTTCTAAGTTTATCTGAGACAGTTCTTTTATAAATGCATTTAATCATTGTAATAATGCTTAGAGTTTTCCGCTGAGTAAGTAAGTCAGGCCAAGGTTCGCTTGGGGCCAGCAATGGTTCTCGAGTGCTAGTCCCGCCCAGGGTGTAGGCTCGGGGCGTGACAAACTTGGTATCAGAGCACAGGGTTCAAGAGTTCTAGGAAGTCTATGAAACCGTGTATGTAGAGTCCTTGTTATCTGTGTGAAGTGTGCCACATCTATAATTAGGAGGCTACAACACTTAGGAAATCACCTCACTTCTTTCACACTAATTTTGTGCATTAGAGTTTGATCTCTAAAAAGTTTCTTCTAATTCGTGCTTACCGTATTTTTCAGTTAATCATGTCTCCACGAAGAGTAGTCCGAGGTCGTCCTGCTAGGAGGAACATTAAGGAGCAAGGGGTACCTAATGCACCTGAAGTGCAACCCCAAGTAGAAGTCACGAATGCTGAGTTTAGGGAAACGATTCGAATGTTGAGCCAAGCTGTGACTAACCAGGTTGGGCAACAAAGAGGAGCTAGAGATGAAGTGGCTTATACTTCGAGGATCCGAGTGTTCTTGAGGATGAATCCTCCAAGTTTCACTGGTTCAAGCACTACTGAGGATCCAAATAACTTTATTGAGGAGCTGCAAAAGGTATTTGAAGTTATGCATGTTGTCGATGTTTAGCGAGTATAACTAGCTGCATATGAACTAAAGAATGTTGCTAGAATTTGGCTCGACCAGTGGAAGAAAGGTAAAGCTGATGGAGCACCACCTATGAGTTGGGCTTGTTTTGAGGAGGCCTTCTTGGGGCATTTCTTTCCCCGAGAATGGAAAGACACCAAGGTACGAAAGTTTCTCACTCTTAAGCAGGACTTACTAAGTGTTTATGAGTACATCTTGAAGTTCACCCAACTATCACGTTATGCTCCGGAGATGGTTGCGGATATGAGAAGCAGGATGAGTCTTTATGTTGTTGGACTGTATCGTTTGTCGAGTAAGGAAGGTAAGGCTGCAATGCTAATATGTGACATAGATATATTAAGGTTGATGGTCTATGTGCAGCAGGTTGAGGAAGTGAAGTTGAAGGATAGGAAGGAGTTTAGAAACAAGAAAACTAAGACAGGAAATGAGTCCGGACAGCAAAGAAGTAATGTGAATCATTCGTCCTTTCAACAAAAGCAAAAGGGACTTGCTCCATCATCTGCTAATGCACCTTCATCCAGAGACAAAAGTGAGTATAATGGTCAGAATTCACAGAACTTCAGAGCTAGACCTGTCAAGTCTCAGGGAAGTGTGGCACAAGGAGGTAACTGGGCTCCTGCATGTGCTAAATGTGGTAGGACCCACCCGGGTAAGTGTCGCGATGGCTCCACAGGTTGTTTCAAGTGTGGACAACATGGTCATTTCATGAAAGAGTTCCCCAAAAACCTATAAAGTAATATGAATTAGGGCAATAGAGCCGAATCTTCATCAATTGCTCCACTAGACAGGGCTGGACCAAGAGGAGCTACTTCCGGTACTGGCGGAGGAGCAAACCGCCTTTATGCGATCACTAGTAGTCAAGAGCAAGAGAATTCTCCAGATGTTGTCACTGGTATGATCAAAGTCTTTACTCTTAATATTTATGCTTTGTTATACCCAGGAGTGAGTTTATCTTTTGTGACTCCTTATGTTGCAATGAAGTTTGATGTTCTTCCTGAGAAACTTTGTGAACCTTTTTGTGTTTCTACACTTGTTGGGGAGTCTATTCTAACTGAGCAAGTATATCATGATTGTGTCATGTCCATCAATCACAAGGATACCATGACTGATTTAGTCGAATTAGACATGGTAGATTTTGACGTCATTCTTGGTATGGACTGGCTTCATGCATGTTATGTCTCGGTTGATTGTAGAACTTAAGTTGTCAAGTTTCAGTTTCCAAATGAGCCAGTCTTAGAGTCTTAGAGTGGAAAAATAGTTCAGCAGCGCCTAAGGGTCATTTTATTTCGTTCCTTAAGGCAAGAAAGTTAGTTTCCAAGGGTTGTGTCTATCATGTGGCCTGAGTTAAGGATTCCAGTGTTGAGACACCTCATATTGAGTTAGTTCCAGTTGTGAGTGAGTTTCCAGAAGTCTTTCCTGATGATTTACTCAGAGTCTTTCCTGAGAGAGAGATAGACTTCGGTATAGATGTTCTTCCCGATACTCGTCCAATATCTATTCCGCCATATAGAATGGCTCCAACAGAGTTGAAAGAGCTGAAAGAGTGGTTGAAAGATCTTCTTGATAAGGGTTTTATTCGACCAAGTGTCTCACATTGGGGTGCTCTGGTCTTATTTGTGAGGAAAAATGATGATTCCCTTAAGATGCGTATAGATTACCGCCAGTTGAACAAGGTTACCATTAAGAATAAGTATCCTCTTCCGAGAATTGATGATCTTTTCGATCAGCTTCATGGTGCTACCTATTTATCGTATTCATTGATGATATACTAATCTATTCGAGGAATGAGGAAGATCATGCTAGTCATCTCAGCATAGTTCTCCAAACTCTAAAGGATAGAGAGTTGTATGCTAAGTTCTCTAAGTGTGAGTTTTGTCTTGAGTCTGTGGCATTCTTATGCCACATTGTGTCTGGAGAGAGAATTAAAGTTGATATCCAGAAAATAGAGGCAGTGCAGAATTGGCCTAGGCCCACATCTCTAATGGATATTAGGAGTTTCTTGGGTTTGGCTGGCTATTATAGAAGGTGCATAGAGAGGTTATTGTCTGTTTCGTCTCCTTTGACCAAGTTGACTAAGAAAATAGTGAAATTTCAATGGTCTGAAGCTTGTGAGAAAAGCTTTCAGGAATTGAAAGAAAGGTTGACTACTTCCCCAGTATTGACCTTACTAGAAGGTATGCAAAGCTTTGTTGTTTATTGTGATGCGTCTAGAGTTGGTTTGGGTTGTGTGTTAATGCAGAATGGCAAAGTTATAGCTTATGCCTCCATACAGTTGAAAGTTCATGAGAAGAACTACACAACCCATGATCTAGAGTTGGCTGTCGTAGTATTTTCTTCGAAAATATGGCGCCATTATCTTTATGGTGTTCATGTGTATGTGTTCACCGATCACAAGGGTCTTCATTATGTGTTTACTCAGAAAGAGCTTAATCTCAGACAAAGGAAGTGGTTAGAATTACTCAAGGATTATGACATGAGTATTTTTTTATCACCTAGGTAAGGCTAATATTGTTGCTGATGCCTTGACCAGGTTATCTATGGGTAGTACCGCCCATTTTGAGGAAGATAAGAAGGAGATAGAAAAAGATGTACACAGACTTGCACGCCTGGGAGTCCGACTAATGGATTCCACAGAAAGAGGAGTAGTGGTGATGAATGAGGCTGAATCATCCTTAGTGTCAGACGTGAAAGAAAAGCAAGACTAAGAACCTATTTTTCTTGAATTGAAAGTAAATGTTCATAAGTAAAAAGTAATGGCTTTTGAACAAGGGGGAGATGGTGTGTTGAGGTATCAAGGTAGATTGTGTGTACCAAGGGTGGATGAACTCCAAGGAAGAAGCTCATAGCTCCAAATATTCTATCCATCTGGGTTCCACAAAGATATATAGCAATTTGAGAGAGGTTTATTGGTGGAGTAGTATGAAGAAGGGCATTGCAGAGTTTGTTGCCAAGTGCCTGAATTGCCAACAAGTTAAGGTAGAGTATCAAAGGCCGGGTGGTATGGCTCAGAATATAGAACTTACAAAATGGAAGTGGGAGATGATCAATATGGACTTCATCACAGGTTTACCAAGGTCTCACAGGCAGCATGACTCTATTTGGGTGATTGTTGATAGAATGACAAAATCAGCCCACTTTTTGTCGGTAAAGACTACCCATTTGGCAGAAAATTATGCTAAGTTGTATATTCAAGAGGTAGTTAGACTTCATGGGGTGCCAGTTTTGATTATTTCAGATAGAGGTGCGTAATTTACTGCACAGTTTTGGAAGTCATTCCAAAAAGTCTTGGGTTCAAAGGTGAACTTAAGTACTGCCTTTCATCCTCAGATAGATGGGTAAGTAGAGTGCACCATTCAGACTTAGATGATATGTTGAGGGCTTGTGTGATTGATTTCAAGGGTAATTGGGATGATCACCTACCTCTTATTGAATTTGCTTACAGCAATAACTACCACTCCATCATCTAAATGGCTCCTTATGAAGCTCTTTATGGGAGAAGGTGCAGATCTCCTATTGGATGGTTTGAAGTTGGTGAAGTTGGGTTGATAGGACCAAACCTAGTTCATCAAAGTTATGGAGAAAGTGAAAGTGATCCAAGAGAGGTTGAAAACAGCGCAGAGTTGTCAGAAATCCTACACTGATGTTAGGAGAAGTGAGTTAGAGTTTGAAGTAAATGATTGGGTATACTTGAAAGTTTCACCCATGAAGGGTGTTGTGAGGTTTGGTAAGAAGGGGAAGCTTAGTCCTTGGTATATTGGTCCTTACATGATATCCAAGAAGATTGGCAATTTAGCTTATGAGTTAGAGCTACCCCAAGAGTTGGCAGCGGTTCATCCGGTATTTCATGTCTCCATGTTAAAGAAGTGCAGATGAGATCTTTTACTCATTATACCCACTGAAGATATTGGTATCAAGGATAGCTTTTCCTATGAGGAGATACCTGTTTAGATTCTAGATCGCCAAGTTCGCAAATTGAGGACTAAGGAAATAGCATCAGTCAAAGTTCTTTGGAGGAACCAGTTTGTTGAGGAAGCTACTTGGGAAGCTGAAGAAGATATGAAGAAGAGGTATCCACATCTCTTTGAAACTGTAGAACTTCAAGGTCAAGGTACTAATTCTCTTCTTAGTATTCTTTAATTTATAAGTTGGCATGCTATATTTGCATTGCTTGTTGGGTGTTTGAGTTGAATGTTAGATGTTACACCCTTAGCCTAGTAAGAGTAATCTCATTCAAGGACGAATTTTCCCAATGGGAGATATTGTAACATCTCTCTAATTTAAAGAACTAGAAAGAGTTAGAATTGGAAATAGTCATTTTAGGAAAGAATGAAAAATCTGAAAATTTGTCAAGTTATGTTAAGTTTGGGTTTTTTTGGTCAACTTCAAACGACCATAACTCCTAGCTCAGGATGAGTTAGGTGTGCTTCCAGATACCGTAGGAAAGATCTTGAAATTTTCTCTCCAACGCCACCGAGTTTGTGTAATTCCGAGTTCGTATGAGTGAGATATGGCCATTTGAAGTTGGGTTGTTCAAATAAGGAAAGTCTAATCCGGATTTTAGAAAGGCTTTATGGCCTTTTCTATACCCTATTAATTTAATTTCATTTTTGGTAATTAGTTGGGATTTAAACTGAACTTGGTCAGTTTACGCAATTAAGAAAAATGCTAGGGCTTGGAGAAAAGAGAAAAGATGAGAAAGGAGAAGAAAGTTCAAGATTCATCAAGATTGTGTGAGTTTAGGTGTGGATTTCGTCAAGGATTTAATCCTAGGAGGTATGTGAAACTTTCATAGCATTGGGTTCATTCACCCACGCGCCAATCATGTTTGTTTCAGCAAAATTCATTTCTAGAAAGTTGACAATATGATGTTCTTGAATTATGTTCTTGAAGTTTGCTTTAGTTCTTGAGATTTGATGGGATTGTGGAGTTCTTGATGGATTCATGTCAATTTAAGAGTTTCTTTGAGTTAGATTCTTGGGTATATATACTGGGTATTTGAATCTAAAGAGGGATTGAAAAAAAGAATTGAATTTAGGCGAATTGGGGTGAGAAAACGAAAAAGGAAAAAGTCGAGTAGGTTTTGGCACGCAAGTCCGATCCGCGTCACGGACTTGCTCCCCCAGTGCATAAAAACCACCTCTGTGTCGCGGAGAAGACGCGGACTCCTCTTTTTCGAAAATAAATTTTGCGATTAAATATTTAGATGCATCTCCGCGTCGCAGACTTGTTTTCAGATAGTGATTTCTTGATCGTTTCTCATGTTTAACTATCTAAAAACACTCCTAAACATCCTGAGAACTTTCCTATCACTAATCACAATCCTTGAATCCATAATTCAATTCAAGGAAAGTTAAGAGTCGAGTTCAAGAAATTTAAGAGTCAAGTTAAGAGAAATTCATAAATTTTCCAAAAGTCTTTTACAAACGTTTTAACTTTTTTTTAAGACTTAAGCTTTGAGTTGAGTAAAGAGTAAGAGTAAAAGTTCATTTCTTCAAAGATTATACAGGAACTAAATATTCCCAAGAGTTAAAAATGTTTTCACATTTGAGCAAGAAAGGGAACATCGATTCCAAGAGAGCTTTTAAGCTAAGTTTTGAGTAATTATCTCAAACCAAAGAAAGAAGTTTTGTTTTAAAACATATGAGCTAAGTGTATTTTTGGGAGTAGTATTGAGCACCGATATGGGGATGCGAGTTCATAATAACTCAAGTCTCCATAAACCATGTAGCTATCATGGGTAGTAAAGGATCATACTTTTTAGATGATTCCTTAAAGTGTTTTTTAGCATAGACTAGTGGATCCACTTAGTTAAGGCGTCCTATATAACATCAAAGTATAGGACAGTTCTGGCAGCATGGGCAAGATGATGTATCACCACTTAGGCTCATAGTGGTGGTTATCGGTTAGAGAAACTCCCACAGTATTATATTACTATATATGTAAACTGAGCTGTTATTGCATTTCTTTAACAAATTGAGTTGCTACTACTGTTTTAAATGCTTTGTATAACTGCATCATTACTGTTGTGTTACTTTGCATTTGAGTTAAGTTATCCATGAGTTGAGTAAAGCCAAGGTAAGTGTTCCTTTCAGATTCTTTTCAAGCTTACATATGTTTTAGTATGCCCCTCGCATACTCGTACATTCAATGTACTGATGTCATTTGGCCTGCATCGTCTTATGATGCAGACACATGTAATCAGGATCAACATCTAGGGCCCCGTTGATCCAGTTGAGCACTCAGAGTCAGTTGGTGAGCCTCCTTGCTTTTCGGAGGACTCCTTTTACTTTGCTTTCTAGTATTTTAGTTGTTAGGATGATTGGGGGTCGTTTCTCGACACCCCTCTTTGTTTTAGAGGCTTCATAGACAGTTAGTAGTTCAGTTGTCTTTACATTGTTATTTCTTATGTTAAGACTTGAGTTGCCATCTATGGTTAGTTGAATGTTTATTCTTAAACGTTCTAAGTTTATCTGAGACAGTTCTTTTATAAATGCATTTAATCATTGTAATAATGCTTAGAGTTTTCTGCTGAGTAAGTAAGTCAGGCCAAGGTTCGCTTGGGGCCAGCAATGGTTCTCGAGTGCTAGTCCCGCCCAGGGTGTAGGCTCTGGGCGTGACAACCTAGATCCACACAACTTTAAAATGCGTCACTAGTTAGTGAGATCTACTTACTTAAATACCCAACATCTTTCCTGTGTTTTACCGATGTGGGACTTCTAATCTTAAGTTGGGGTGTCACATACACCCTTTCTATGAACTCGGCATCCTCGCTTAGGTTTGCCCCACCGTATGGGATTTACCTATACTCACCATTGAGGTTTGCCCTGACTTAGTGGGATTTACCTAAACTCAAGTGAACTCTGGCCTACATCGACAAGATTGACACACGAGTGACTTTCATACCATTTGTAACGGCCCAACCCTAGTGATATTGTCTGCTTTGGGCCTAGGCTCGCACAACTTTAAAACACGTCACTAGTTGGTAAGACCTGCTTAGTTAAACACCCAACATCTCTACTGTGTTTTACTGATGTGAGACTTCTAATCTTAAGTCGGGGCGTCACATTAATATAGGTGGGATCATGAAATATTATTATTTTGTAGATGTATTATTTAACCGATAAATTAATATTTATTAATTTAAAGAGTGTTTTGAGATTAACGAAGGTTAATCTTGATTACATCAAAATCGTTGTATCTTACTAACTTATGTATCATATTTATTGAATTAATGTAAAAATAATTTTATTATACATAAAGTACAATGAATACATTAATAATGTTGATGATGAAGTTGAAAATGATACAATATCTTTGGAACCAGTTGCACGTAAGAAAACACTTATCACATCTAGAACTCTTCACATTTTATGGTGTAGTTTGAAAAGACAACAATGAAACTTTTGAATGCAATAAGAAAAGTTAGACATGAACTTCAATTAGATTAAATTTTAACAAAAAACAAAACACAATAAAATCATATTTCACTTTATTGTCTTAAATATATTTGTATTGGCTACCCTCACCTGGTATGCTAGTTGTACTAACTCTAGCATAAATGCATGTTATCAAATCTCTCAACATCAGAGATTATATGTTTTCTATTCATCTCAAATAATTTTTAAAAAATGAAAAAATAATCAAGGCGGGTTTTCTTTCTACCATTGGACCAAAATCATACTTTATTAATGATCTATATTGATTTTACATTGAACTGTGGTAATATATTATATTTATATTTGATATATAATTATATATCATATATACACGATGATGCACTATTTATCTAATATCGATATATTACACATATATACAACGATTTTTGTTGGAAGTATAGTTACATAAGAATCCCTAAGCCAAGAGTTATAAATATTAGGATATGACTTTTTGCTTAAGATGCAAATCTACACACACGTGATTAGGGGTGGACATGGTATGATACGGTACAATATTTGAAAGTTTTGATATCATAATTTTAGTATTCAATTTTTAAAATATTATATCATTACTATACTTTGGTATGATTCGATATATTGAAGTTCGATTTAGTTATTCAACGATATGGTAAATCGGTAACCATAATTTGTTCAGTTTCAACTATAATATACTCGTATAATAGAATATTATGACTTCGATAATAAATAAAAATGTTTCAATTGTATCATACTAACACATTACATATGTAGAAATATATATGCAACATAAAGTACAAACAACTCATTTTTTTAATCAATTACAATTCAAATATATTTCAATCAAAATATCATAGTCAATTTTTTAAATTTTAAACATTTAGTTTATACTATACTAAGTTGCATATTTGTTAATGTATATATATATATATATATATATATATATATATATATATATATATATACCAACCAAATATCATAATTTCAAAATCACAATATTAAAAAATTTAATATAATATAATAATTCGATATATATAATACCATATCAATCCCTCCTACACATGGTATACAAAAATAGACATGAGAGTGTGGGGTGTGTCAATTCCAGAAAAGAATAATGAATACTCCCTCTGTCCAACGTGATTTATTTTTTCAACGCCAAATCAATTTGAAGTTCATTTGATCTGAATCAGACATCAACCATACATGTGACCAAATCTCTCAATATCACATTTATTGCTAAGCACCTACTCTTCCAAAATAAATAATAAATTATATTATTCGTATATTAATAAGCGAAATATATAAACGGAGTTTTGAAAAAATTTAAAATGTATAAATATAAAATTTGTATATACTTATCCTATTAATATATTTGCAAGCGAAACATACAAACCGACAGAACTATACAAATCGCAGCCTCCATAGCAAATAAAACTATAGCTATAAGTGCAATTATCAAAATTATTGTTATAAAACCAACTTAACAGAGGTTTCATTTGATTGGTCAGTGCAAGTTGACTTTGATAGATTAATATTAACTTGTACACTACCTTCACATGGTAAGTTGGCCTATAAAAGTTAAGCCCAATTATGTATTCATCTTTCATTCAATTTTAGAAAGAAAAAGAAATGACTTCTAAAAACACTCTTGTTAATGGTTTGAGCAAATTCTCAGACCCTAACTATGTTTCAATTTTCGACACGACGCTTCGTGACGGAGAGCAAGCTCCTGGTGCCGCCATGACCGCTAAACAAAAAATGGACATTGCACATCAGCTAGTCAAGCTTGGTGTTGATGTTATTGAGGCTGGTTTTCCAGCTTCCTCTGAGGTTGAGTTCGAGCTTGTAAAGAGTATAGCACATGAAATTGGTAATGTTAAATTAAATGATCGTCTTATTTAAGAAAATGTTTATATATATGTTACCATGCATATTTATATTATATCTGAACAGGTAATAGCAAAGATGTTGGGAGGCTTTGAAGTATGCAAAAAGGCCAATGATTTGTACGTTTATCGCAACAAGTGATATACATATGAAGTATAAATTGAATATGAGTAGAGAACAAGTTGTGGAGAAAGCAACGAGTATGGTAGCTTATGCTAGAAGCCTTGGATGTGAGCATGTTCGATTTGCCATCGAAGATGCTACAAGGTTTGCAAGTTTTACCTAACTATATACTCATCTTTTGATTTTAGACCACTAATTAGCTTGAGCCGTCACTGTCAGATCTGATAAGAAGTTTCTTTGTGATATTATTGGAGAAATTATCAAAGCTGGTGCAACATGCATTTGTCTTGCTGATACTGTTGGATGCAATTTACCAAATGAATTTGGACAACTAGTTGCTCATGTAAAAGCTAATACCCCAGGAATTCAAAATGTGATCCTTGCAGTACACTGTCACAACGATCTTGGACTTGCTACTGCCAACACATTAGCTGTATGTATTTGTTAGCGCGCTTCTAACTACTTCATTTCTAAAAATATAATATATCGTTAGTTTCACTCTCATACGTCGATGGAATTCAGGGAATTTGTGCAGGAGTAAGACAAGTTGATGTAACCATCAATGGTATTGGTGAAAGAGCTGGAAATGCTTCTCTAGAAGAGGTGAGGGAGGATAACCTTTACTTATATATATATATATATATATATAAAATGTTAATCTATCTCTAGCTAATTAATATTATTATTATTTCTATTTTATATAGATAGTAATGGCCATAAAATGTCGTGGAGAGGAAGTACTAGGTGGTGTCTATACTGGGATTAATACAAAACATATATTCACAACAAGCAACATGGTATGTATATATTTTTTAGTTGTTAAAATGAATAATGAATATAATAATATTGTTATATATATGCAGGTAGAGGAGTATAGTGGGCTTAAGCTGCAACCACATAAGGCCATTGTGGGTGTTAATGCTTTCTCTCATGAAAGTGGAATTCATCAGGTGAAGATCGACCAACAACCTTAAATTAAATCTCAATTGTGCCACAGACTTTGTTAATCTGTCAAGTTTTATAGGCCAACATACCATGTGAAGGTAGAGTACAAGTTAATGTTAATCTGTCAAGTCAACGAATCAAATCAAATTGATAAAAAAAAAAAAAATTAAGTTATCATTTGATTTAATTGATTTGTCGTTGAAAAAAATAAATCACATTCGTCATTTTTTTTCTTTCTAAAATTGGATGAGTGAATAGATAATGTACATCAACGTGATATATATTTATATACACTTAGTAGTTATGGTGTATTATGCCTAATTAAAGTTTTAAAGATCATCTCATAGGCTGAGTTAACAAACTCAGTTCCATTATCAGACCTGATAATTTTCACCTTTTGATTAAATTGAGTATCTATGTACCTTAGAAACTGCTGCAAAGACGTGACACTTGGGGTCGTTTGGTACAAAGATTAATAACACAGGGGTTAGTAATGCAGGGATTAGTAATATAGGGATTAATAGTGCAGAGATTAGTAATGCAGAGTTTATTTTTATCAAGTGTTTGGTTCATCGTTTCCTACTTCATCTTGTGTTTGGATTAAAACTCTATAAAAAGCTTCTTTCCAATTATACCCTTGTATTATTATATAATTGGGTCAAGGTAGATAATTGCCGGACAATGTTATTTTTTTTATGACCTTCTAACTAGTTAGGTGAAGAACAATTTTGTTGTCATGATTGCTATTTTTCACTTGAATTATTTGAGGATAAATAATTGTCATTTTAATAAATTTAGCACTCACAAAATGACATTTTTCAATTTAAAAAAGATAAATCATCTACTTTTAAAACCGGTAAGACGGTAAACAATACTTAGTAAAATTGAGTAAACCATCTACATTTACACATAAAAATTGCAAGTTATAGTTTTAATATGTATGCAATTTTATAAATTGTTCAAAATACAAATAATTAGAAAACCACACACACATATATTATACATTCAATTAAGAAACATCATGTGGTGATATATTTACCTTTTTAATTAGTATATGTTAAATTCACATTTCAAAAATTGTATTGAATTTATTTAGTAACAAACAACTCTCTCTAATAATTTATATGCTAATTTATTTAAACTAATTTACTAATACAAATATAAAACATAAAATCAAGAAAATAAACAAAATGATTAAAATGATTTGAGGGATATTTTTGTCTTTACATAGACTTATCTCATGGTATTAAATTCTATGTATTACCAATACCTCCAAATAGAAGGTATTAGTAATACATCCTCTAATACCATGTAGGGTGTATAACTAATCCATGAATTAGTTATACATAGGCCCATGTTCTTACCATACATAGTACTATATAATACCATACATAATACATGGACTATTTCTCCTAATACTTCCTACCAAACGACCCCTTAATATCTAGGTAAGAACCAAGAGAATTCATAAAGAGATGAAAGAAGATGATGAAATCAAATTTTATAAAATCTATTTTAATATTTGGAGTACATGTGTATTTATATACATTTTAGTAGTTAGGAGATAGTTAGTTAATTATAACTAATTTTTAATCCTAACTATTGGACACTAGCCTAATTAACAACCTTAGGCAGCAATGACTAAACTACCCTTACAATGTCTATTTTAGTCATTAACAATATTCATAATTTGAATAAGTTAAAATAAGAAAATCTACTACTCCCTCCGTCCCATTTTATGTGAGGTAGTTTGACTCGACACGAAGTTTAAGAAAAAAATAAAGACTTTTTAAACTTGTGGTCTAAAATGAATGATAGAAATTTGTGTGGATATAACTCAATTCATTAAGGGTAAAATGAACATTTTAAAATTAAACTGTTACCTTATATAAAAATGTGTCATTTTTTTTTAACCGACTAAAAAGGAAAATAAGTCATATAAATTGTAATAGAGTGAGTAAAATCTACCTTCTAAATAACAACATGTTCTCAATTTAAAAAGTTTCATTCTTCTTTTTTTATTAAATTATACGTATTTAATTTAGGATGGAATATTAAAGAACAGAAGTACATATGAGTTTATATCTCCTGAAGATATTGGATTTATTCGTGCAAGTGAACATGGTATTAAATTGGGAAAACTCAGGTACGCATTGATTTTTTTATTTTTTATTTATTTTTCATACAATCATTGTTTTATTATGATGATGTTGTGATACAATTGTTGGATTTCTTTGTTTGTTTGTTCGGTTATGTATTTATTATGCTCCTAAAGTTCTCAATGATTCATTTCGATCGATTATTTTACAAAATTTGTATACATTTTTTCGAAATATATCGTCTCAGTGGTTTTATTTTTTTATTAATATTGGTACAGTTCGCTTTCTACAATAAGAAAATAGTTATCTACTAGTCATGTTTTCTTTCTGTGATAATGCCGTAGATTTCAGGTTCGATAGTCTCGAGAAGGTATTAGCAACCGGTGACCACTTTCTAGCCTTTCGAAAATGACCCTCTCCTTACAGTCAAGTGGTTGAACGACCCCCATCCTCCTTAACTATGTATGGCTAATGAACTCCTCGCCTTAGTCCGTTCTTTTCCGTCTTTGGGCTCGGGTCGTTAGTGTTGTTCGTCTTGTATTCCTAAGATACTTAGAACAAAACTTTGAAGAACTTGGTAAGACACAATAAAGTTTAAGAACATTTTCACAACTAGAAAATTAAAACTAGTAGAGAAACTAGAATCAGAAACAGATTAGAAAAAATATACAAAATATTTTTTTCTTAAAGAAGAATTGTTGTCAATCTGTGTTTAAAGAATCTTACTGATTCCAACAAACTTTGCAGAAATACGAAGTTACCAAAGTTTAATGAACCAGTGAAGAACAGAAGAACATAAATTAATTCACAAATCTAAAATCTGTAACACATACCAGAATCTGGAAAAACAGAAAGAAGATCAAGCCCACTGAATGCACAGTGTCCCCTTAAGGAAATTATTCCCCTCTAGTATCCGAGGATTGATTTGGAATATGTCCTCCCAGGATAGAATGATCTCAATCACCAATGTATTGATACCCAAAACGCTGGTGTCAGCGAACCACTCAACGGCAGTAAAGTACACTTAGAATACTAGATTTAGTAGTAGTAGAAGAAGTCCAGAAAAATTGGTTCTTTTAAAATGAGAGGAAATCCCTCAATTTATAGAAAACAGAGGGTAGTGTGAAAAGGTTCTTATTGTGCCTTACCGGAAAGGTCACAAACCTTTGAAAAGTCACAATCTTTCGGAAAGGTCACCACCTTTCATAAAAGTCGCAACTTTTGATAAAAGTCGCAACTCTTCATAATAGTCGCAACTTTTCATCAAAGTCACAACTTTTCATAAAAGTCGCAAATCTTCATTTTCCATTCACACCTTTTAAAACCCAACAATCCCCCGCATGAATGGGGAATGACTCCAAGACAAAGAAATGGACAAGTATGTGTACTTTACAAGCAAGAATTAATTGCATCTGGATAAGTAGGTTTCCCCTTGGACTTTCCGTAGTGAACATATGTCGGATATACTCGGTCAATCGGTAGATGCAATATCTTTGAACCGTCGAGCTTTGGTGTATACCTAGACAACCATATGTCACACAATTAACCCTTTACCGTTTATGGTTCTTACGGTTGTGTTCGTTTCAGCCATGAACACCTCCTGGTTTAATGAGTGTATAGAGAATAGGCTTTTGACAATAATTCTCTTTGAAGCGGCTTACACTTCACACCCACAGAGGTGATTTCTAACCGTGTTATCGCGTAGATACACTATTTGGTCAAATCTGCCAAACTTAGCAAATCATTAAAAACATTAAGCTTTATTAACTCTATAACAAGCCTTAATGATGTATCCTTGTTCCTGAGCATTGTCTTCATCATGAGAATGGATTGAGTTGGTTGACAATGCCGAACCGTCAGTCACAACTTTGTTTTTCTCCTTGAATCTAGCTCTTGGGATCTCCAGTCTGCTAGATAGAGTTACCGCCATGATGACTTGTCCTAAGCCATAAATCCATTCCCTTAGATGATCTTTCAACTTTTTCTCTAGTTAGGCCTTTTTGTAAGTGGATCCGACACATTATCCTTTGACTTTACATAGTCAATTTTGATAATTCCACTAGAGAGTAGTTTTCGAACGGTATCTTGTCTATGTCCTATATGTCGAGACTTTCCGTTATACATCATTCTCCATGCCCTACCTATTGCATCTTGACTACCAAAGTGTATGCATATTGATGCCAAAGGTTTGGGCCAAAATGAATATCTATCAAGAAATTCCGGAGTCTTTCAACTTGTTCACCGGCCTTATCTAGAGTACCTAGCTCAGAGATCATTGTAGAGCTAGCAATACATGTCTTTTTGGAAAATTTCCAAGAATTGCTCCTCCACAAAGAGTAAATACATATCCACTCGTGGATTTTACTTTATTTGATCCCGGTGATCCAATTTGCATCACTATATCCTTTCAATACTGTCGGATATTTGTATAATGCAAGACATAGTTTTGAGTATGTTTTAAATACCCCAAAACTCTTTTCATTGTCATCCAATGAGTTTAATTGGGATTATTTGTGAACCGACTCAGTTTATTAATAACACATGCTATATCTGATCGCGCACGCTTCATGATATACATCATACTTTCCAATAGTCTAGCACAATCTAATTGTGAGTCACTTTCGCTTTCACTTTTTTTTTTTTTGAAAGGCAAAGTTCACATTTATTGGAGTCTTGACAATATTAAAATCCAAATATTTGAACTAGTCAAGTACCTTTTTAATGTAATGACACCGTGACAATGCTAAACATCTTGGAGTTCTAAGGATTCTTATACCTAAGATCACATCAGCAACTCCACGATCTTTCATATCAAAGTTGCTTTCTAGCATATGTTTAGTAGCATTTATGTCATTAGTGTCTCTACTGATGATCAACATATCACCAATATACAAACAAATAATAACCTTGTGATTTTAATGTAAACACATTTATCACTTCCATCATTCTTACATCCATTTACCAACATAGTTTGGTCAAATTTCTTATGTCATTATTTGGGTGCTTGTTTTAGTCCATAAAGTGACTTAACAAGTTCGCACACTTTCTTTTCTTTACCTGGAACCACAAAACCCTCGGGTTGTTCCATGTAAATTTCTTCCTCTAATTCTCCATTTAAGAAAGGTGTTTTCACATTCATTTGATGAATTTAGAGGTCATATACCACAACTAATAATATTAACATCCGAATGGATGTAATTCTAGTTACTGACAAGTATATATCGACACGCTCAAGACCTTGTTTTTGTCTAAAGCCTTTGACACAAAGTCTTGCTTTATATTTGTCAATAGTTCCATCGACTTTCATTTTCCTTCTGAAGATTCACTTTGAACCCAAAGGTTTATTTTCTAGAAGAAGATCAATTAACTACCAATATGGTTGCTCAAGATTTCATCAATCTCACTATTGACACTATCTTTCCAAAAGGACGAGTCTACAGAAGACACAAGAAATGTTACAAAATCATATTCGAAGGAAGTAAATGTCTTTTGACATTTGCTATGCCTCTGAATCTCTTTATTAAGTACATTCTCCTTTTTCCTTTTTCAAGGTCTTTTAGACCCTTCATTAGACTACTCAATTAGTCTAATTTTACAATCCACAGTCATAGGTCCTATTTTAATCCTTTTAGGAATAGGAACTTGGACTTTGGCTAGACACCCCCACACTTTGAAATATTTCAAGTTGGATTTCCTTCCTTTCCATTTCTCATATGGAATAGATTGTGTCCTGAAAAAACAAAATTTTCCATTGCTTTCTTTATGAAAAGGCAAAACTTTTTGTTGTTCCCTTTTGCATTAAGGATAGTTCCTCCACGCAAGTTTTGTGGTAAATCAAAACTTATAAGTAATGCATTGATCATTTCCTTCAAAGTTCAGTTTTTTTTTTCATTAGATTGAGGTGAATAGGGCAGCAGTTTGATGGATAATTCCACTTTTCAAACATATTTCTGCAAAATGAGATTTATACTCTCCATCCCTATTACTTCTTATCTTTTTCCCAACTGATTTTCAACTTCAATATTATATTGTCTAGACGTTTCTATTGCTTCATCCTTACCATTCAGCAAATAGACATAGTCATTTCTAATGCAATTGTCAATGAAAGTTACGAAATACTTTTTTCCACCATGATGTGGTGTTGACTTCATATCACAAATGTTAGTGTAAATCAATTCTAAGGGATTAGAATTCCTTTCAACAGATTTATAAGAATGCTCAGCATACTTAGATTTCACACAAACTTGACATTTTTTTTATTTATTGCACTCAAAGTTAGACAAAACTTCTAAGTTGATCAGTTTTCCTTACAAGGTTTTGTAATTGACATGTCCCAAGTGTTCATGTCACAAACAATTTGACTCAAGCAAGTAAGAACAAATAAAAAAAAATTGAGTTTGAAAAGCTCTCCGCGAGGTAGCTTTCTCTCACAGATATTTGTTCCTATTTCTTACAATTTTGTATGACACATACATTGTTTAGAGTCATCACCTTGTCAAATGTCCTTTTCAGCAGGACCTTTCCATAACTTTCAATTTGATTGTTATAGAACTACCCATGAACAAAGTTTCATCAAGTCCAATAAAGGCAATATAGTCCAAATGTTTCTTTTACAAAACATAACGAATAACTATTCACCAATATTCATGTCTATGCAAATACTTTTATTATAATAGACATATATTTTCATGAAAACTCACAACATTTTAAGTGACACTTTTTCATAAAAGAACACAATTATTTTGAACAAGTATATATATAATTTGGTAGTTTCATACTAGTCGCATCATATACTAGTAATAGAGAAACTCAACAACCACAATACCGAATATACTCTAAGAATTTTGTGGGTCTAACATAATACAAAAGTATCATTGAATTTCATATCTTTTGCTCCAACATTAAATTAGACACCAAGTCTAATTTTATCTTTATCATAAGCAAAGAACCCCCACATTTTAAATATGATCTCAAAAATATTTTTCAAGTATTTGAAAATAGTTTTTCCACATATATTCCCAGACTATCAAAATGTCATTGGCACTATGAAACCTCTTTTGGAAATATTATTCTACAAAAGAATTATATTGCTTCAATTCTCTTTGACAATATTTACATAGTGTCAAAGTTCATTCATAGAGGCACAAAATCACAAACTCTAAGTCACTGGTATTTTTCCATCTATCACAAATAGACATACCACTTAGTATTTAGAATACTAACAATAAAGACAAAAAAAATTGTACAATTTGTTTCTATATAACAGTGAGTTTATAGAAAGTCAAAAGTACAACATTGACTTATTATGTGAAGTTTTCATAATTTTTCAAACCAATTGCATAGTCTGATTTATCCTGAGTAATAAACTACAAAAAATTTTTAGCCTACAAAAATCAAACACAATCAAATTTCACATGGAGTACAAAACTACAAAGTTTTTTTTTTTTTTTTTTAGTCTCCAAACAGAATTAAACATATTCTTTATCACATAGAAATGTTTTTCTTTTCAAATAGTCTTCCAACTATAACATTTTGACATACTATTTTATCAAACAAAAATGTGCATCTCTCATTTTGCAAACTAAAGAATTTTAAAGGCAATACTATTTGCCAAGAAAATTCATTCCACAACAAATGGTTTGCAGATCTTTTTTCAAAGATACACATGATAAAAAAATCAAAATTGTTAACTCTTAGAAACTATTTTCCTCCTTAGATAAATAATAAGAAGGTTACCTGGTGTAATCTTTAATTGGAATATAGCACCAATTTTTTTTGTACACTCTCACTTCGACCTTGCTAAACAAAGCACCGAATTCTAGAGAAGTAATGCATTAATCTTCTACTTCCATGATCTGTTTCTCTCAATCAGTAAAATACAAGAAATACCAACAGTATAATAATTTCCTTAAGATTGTTGTTCGTCTTGTATTCCTAAGATACTTAGAACAAAACTTTGAAGAACTTGGTAAGACACAATAAAGTTTAAGAACATTTTCACAACTAGAAAATTAAAACTAGTAGAGAAACTAGAATCAGAAACAGATTAGAAAAAATATACAAAATATTTTTTTCTTAAAGAAGAATTGTTGTCAATCTGTGTTTAAAGAATCTTACTGATTCCAACAAACTTTGCAGAAATACGAAGTTACCAAAGTTTAATGAACCAGTGAAGAACAGAAGAACATAAATTAATTCACAAATCTAAAATCTGTAACACATACCAGAATCTGGAAAAATAGAAAGAAGATCAAGCCCACTGAATGCACAGTGTCCCCTTAAGGAAATTATTCCCCTCTAGTATCCGAGGATTGATTTGGTATATGTCCTCCCAGGATAGAATGATCTCAATCACCAATGTATTGATACCCAAAACGCTGGTGTCAGCGAACCACTCAACGGCAGTAAAGTACACTTAGAATACTAGATTTAGTAGTAGAAGAAGAAGTCCAGAAAAATTGGTTCTTTTAAAATGAGAGGAAATCCCTCAATTTATAGAAAACAGAGGGTAGTGTGAAAAGGTTCTTATTGTGCCTTACCGGAAAGGTCACAAACCTTTGAAAAGTCACAATCTTTCGGAAAGGTCACCACCTTTCATAAAAGTCGCAACTTTTGATAAAAGTCGCAACTCTTCATAATAGTCGCAACTTTTCATCAAAGTCACAACTTTTCATAAAAGTCGCAAATCTTCATTTTCCATTCACACCTTTTAAAACCCAACAGTTAGTAGCCGTGGTAGTAATGCCCCGAAGCCCAGCTACCGATGGAAAGATTGAGCATAAAAATATATAGAGAATGAGCTATTACGTGCAAATAATGGAAATTCAATAATAAGAGTCTGATCTTCGATTATTGCATTATCATTTTAGTTCGTTTTTGCATGTGTGCTACTCTCTATTTCACTTTATTTAGTTGTTGTTGCTGCTTTCATTTATGTAGTTTCTTTTTTGAGTTATTTTGAAATGTTTTACTTAAGTCGATATCGAAATCAACCTCTTCATCTTTATAAGGTAATTAATGGTAAGATTTGTGTACACTCTACTTTTTTACAGAATCCACTTGTGAAATTACACAATGTATGTTGTTCCTGATATTGTTGGATTAATTATTATTTTTTTAAGTATATTATGTAAGAGTCACAAGTAAAAGTTAGAACATGTTACAATGCATACTTGCATATACTGAATTTTGACAAAAGCTTTCAAGATATTTTTACTATTTAAAAAGTGATGAAATTAAAAGAACGTGAAAAATGATCAATAGAGAAATTCATTCCACTCTTCTATAGTAATAATGTAAAGAAAATTAACTAAAGACAAAAAAAAAATCACATATGTGTAAAGATATCAAATAAGATAAAACTCAAAAAAAATGAATCTAATAAAGAATTCAATAAGATAAATTTAAATCGTATAAGAGAAAAGATATTCAATCTAAATCTAATAATTCTTTTATTGCAGTGACATTGACATATTGTGACACAAATTGTTCATGTTTTTTCTTGTCGACTTACATATTTATTATGCTCCTTCCATTTTATTTTATTTGATAATATTTTTTTTAGAAAGTATTTAAGAGAGAATGATTATTTCATTTATATTTGAAATCTTTTAAACTTTGAATTTTGTATTCTACCTTTGACAAATTTGATAACATGGTGAATATTTTGTGCAGTGGGCGTCATGCATTGAAAGCCAAAATGCTTGTGGTAACATACATATTCTAAGAGTTCAACAATTAAATTATGATATTTTTATATCGATATGTATTAATACTCAATTTATTTTGTCATAGCTTGGATATAATTTTGAGGAAAAAGTACTTGAAGACCTCTTTTGCAGATTTAAGTCAATGGCTGGTAGTAAAAAGGTAAATTATATTGTTGATGTTTTTTATGGGATAAGGCACTAGTACCCCCTAGACTATGACTGAAATCTCAGAGACATACCTTAACTAAATTAAGGTCCTATTACCCCTCTGAACTTATTTTTTTGTAATTTTGTACACCTTTTTGTCCTACGTGGCCTCCAAACATCTCCCACGCACCTCACTTAAGTGGAGTCACGGAGTGTGCCACATAAGTCAAAAGGTGTACAAAATTACACAAAAAATGAGTTTAGGGGGTAATAGGAGCTTAGAATAGTTAAGGTATGTCTCTGGAATTTCGGTCATAGTCTAGGGGGTACTTGTGCCTTATCCCTTTTAATTTTATATCGATGAAGTTTACTGGAGAAATTAAAGATTTACGAGGTTCAAGAAACTAAGCAAATGTGAGAAACATATAGTAATATATATAGAAGAACGTACAATAACGCGATTACCAAATAATACTACTAACGTGGAGAAGTGTAGAGACAAAGTATGACACCTTAACAGTAGTGTAGCTCCACCCTGGTAAGGATTATGTATATCCTATCCTACATAAACCTTATAAAATTCTACTAGGTATATATTGTTGTTATTGTATGTTTTTCACCTATTTATCTTTTCTTACGTCTGTGTTTTTCTTCAGAATATAACAGATGATGATTTAAGAGCACTTATATCAAATGAAGCTATCCAGACTCAAATTGCTTGAAAACTTGGAGATGACTACACAAATACATGTAAATAATACTTTCTTTATTTTTACTGGTCTTCTTTACTTAATTAACTTAGTTTTATAATATTTATTTATGCAAAGGATTGCTGTTAAATGGAAATATTATTTGATACAGGAGCTTCTCACCTATTGATGGCAGAGCTTATCTAATGTTTCAACAGCCAAGGGTTTTGTGCTACATTAATTGATGTATTAAATTTACTTAAAGGCTCTAAGGTGTGGATTCAACATTTTAATTTTATAAGTTTCAATCTTTTAAAGTTTTTACTTTTTAGTATTGATCTTCTTGTACTTTCTAAACCATGAGTTTAGACTTTTATTTGTTGTAATTTTAATAAATTTATGATCCGCGTTAGAAGTATTGAGTTAAGATAAATATGATATGTGCATGTTGTGTCCGCCAATAGAGTTGGGGTATGCGCCTATATAATATCCTAAAGAGTCTTGAGTTAGAGCCATCTTTTTAATGTAAATATATATATTTTAATAATTTCTACATTATAGCAAAAGTAACTAGAAATATATTAATTTTAAAAAATAAATTTATATCAAGTTAAATAGTGCCACATAAAATGAAACAGAAAAATACCAGCTAGCATATATATGTTCATAATGCACACTTAATCATAAAAGTTAGTAGGATTTTTAAATTGTGACTTCTGATTTATTTTGTTATTTTAACTTGAAAATAAAAATAAATACTACTCCCTCGGTCCCAATTTATGTGACACTATTCGTTTTTCGAGAGTCAAACAATTTAAGTTTGACCGGGAATTTGCGCATAGAATCTTCAATTTTTTTTAAATGAAATTTATATATTTGTAAACTACGTAAAAAGTAC
This sequence comes from Solanum okadae, assembly GCA_036553675.1. Lineage (NCBI taxonomy): Eukaryota > Viridiplantae > Streptophyta > Magnoliopsida > Solanales > Solanaceae > Solanum > Solanum okadae. The sequence goes on along the minus strand of CM071685.1, from coordinate 7,681,807 downwards.
TATAATTCACAATGATTTATAATTCAAAATGTTTAAAAGATCTATGAAAAATTTACGGTCAAAGATAGATTTATTTGAACCTCGAAATTTAAAAAATGCCACATATAATAGAACGGAGGGAGTATAAAACTGCTAAAATAAGACCACAATCCAAAAGCTCTTAGGATATTTTGGTAAGCTAATTATAATGGTCCCTTACTTACTAGATGTACCAATTCTAAGTATTGAAAATGTGTTCTATTTGTGGCATTGGTGAAAATGGTGAGGCAGGATAAACTTTTATTATTTTTTTGAGGTTATATATTGTGAGGAACTGAGGTTAAGCTGCAGCCACATATATGCATATCTTTCACTAACTTTAGTGGAAGAATCAACTACTAGCCCAACTTAATCCATCAAGATAAGTTATGAAAACTAAATTATGAAAGAAAACAACTAAGAAACTTAAAATTTGATAAAGGATCGAGTTTCTATAAACTCAATCAAAAGTCAAAACATTTATGAATCAACCCCTAGAAACTGAAAGTGGTAGTACCCAAACTCTAATTAGTTAATAATGGGGTTGCAACCCCAAATGCTAGGAAACATAAAATTAATAGTCTAAAATCAGTGTCCGAAAAATGGACAAGAAGATGTAGAGAAACCCATGACATCCTAGAAGAATAGCTCGCCCTTGGATTCGAAGTCAAGTGTCTCTCAACTGCGGCCTCGTATCAGCTGCCTAGATATGTCTTATACTCAATAAGAAAAGAGCAAGTGCAGTATTAGTACACAACAATAATGTACTGGTAGGATCACAGAGCCAGTTCCAAACTACGAATGTAAACAAACAACTACAACATAGTAAACACGGGTCAACACTTATAACAACAATCACGAACACATAGACTCCTAGTCACAATATCCTCATGAATCAACCAATAATTGGAAGATTTTCCATATGATCACAATTACACATACCAGTCCTTTCATGGAACCATAAATACTTATACCCAATCCTCCCACGGAATCCACACACAAATTGTAAGTGTACCAGCGTGTACCCAAGCCAACTAGTGTTAGTATTCATACTAGGCATGGTATTCGAGGAAACCGTTAGTGTTGACACCCAATTTTGACCCTCCCCGATATAAATTAATTTTCGAACTTCTTAAATTTCAAACGATTTGAAATAATTGACTTTATAAAATTCAAAATATTTTTCAAGTTACTTTTAATTGATTTTATCATTTTTATAAATTTTAAGTAATATATATGTTTTATATAATTTTGTATATAATTAGTATATTAGTATATTTTATAAATATTTCGAAAATCATCTCAAAAAGATTTTAATTTTAGTAAGTATTTAATTAAATTAGCTTAGTTTAAATTGTAGTTAATATTTTTGAAATTAATTAATTTTTAAGTTAATTATTTTATTTCTTTAAGATCAAGAAGTTCATTAATTAATTATATTAATTTGTCATATTTAATTATTAGCCAAATTTGTTAATTTAACTCAATTGGCTATTTCTTAAACTCCAAGATACAACCCTTTTCACCTTGCCTCAAACCCATTTTCGGACCCATTTTGGACCTATTTAAATCAGGCCCATTATTCAGCACCCAATGACATTTCCTCATATTAAGCAGCCCATTTCCCTTAATTTTTCAACAATAATCCAACTCCAATCCATTACATACAACAACAAATACATTACAACACCAATACCCAACCGATCCACTGCCAGCATCTTCTTCTTCCTTGCGAATAACCCAAAAAATGCAGCAGCAGTACGCTGCAAATCCAGTCCAGAAAAACGGCCCAGCAGCCTCAGCCTTGCGCGTGCGTCTCCCTCGTTCTCTCGGACGGCTCCCCCTCAAAGTTCCGTTATGAAATTGGTACTGGTCCAGCAACAACCTTGTCCTCCATGGAGAAATTCGAATTTGAAAATTTGGAAACCCCAATTCCCCTTCGTTTCCCCCCCTTATTCCAGCCTAAAATCTCCTCTATTTAAGCGTCTTTCTTCTTCTTTATTTGGGTGGGTTTTTTGCTGGTAAACAAAAAAAAAAAAGGTTGGAGATAACTCATAGGGGGGAAATTTCATTTTTTAAGTTTCATTTTCTTTGGATTTCATCTAAGAAACAGTGACTAGAATTACATATAGGAATAGATTCGTTAAAAAAAAAATAGGGCACTCATTAGAACAGGGGCAAAATGCAGTGATATATGTTCTCAAGAGAAATTTCGACTTCTATAGTCATTGAGTTAAGAGCTTCGAATCTGGAGCTCTCGTCCTAAGCTCTCTGTTCTTTTTCGCCGGAACTTCCATTGGAGTTCCTTTCACGTGGTAGTGGAAAGCTTTCAACTCGTCGTCTCAGTTCACTGCCTGGAAGAAGGTAAAAATCTCTCCTCTTAGCTCTGCCTCGTTAACCTCTGATCATTCTTTATTTTTCCGGTTATGCGTTTAAATCGATAGAAATCCTTGTTCGTTGCTTGTTCGCTGAAATTTGGATGGGTAGTTTAGTATTCTGTTCCTTTTCTTTGATTACTGCTAATTCCCATGTGATTCTTTAAAATGTTGAAATCTTCCAGCAAAGTTAGCTTATTTCTTGTGTTTATCTGATTATGTTCGCTGATTGCTCTTTCCTATGTTTTGGGGTTTCAACTGTTGTCAGTCTGCCTTGGTCCAAATTTGTTCATAATTAGTATTGCTCTTGAGTTTAGTCGTTTAGACGTTCTTAATCATGTATTAGTTATCAGTTTAATGACATAAATTTCCGTATCTTGCTTAAAGTGCAGCTGCTGCTTGGGTTAAGAAGTTAAGGTGCTTAGTTTAGCTCAAATATAAAGCCGTACATGTGTTGCATAATACTAATGCACATCTCTTGGATCGTCACTGTTTTAGCTTAGAGTCTCGATTGTTGTTGCTTTCCGCTCTGGCCAAATAGATGTAGCTTTCTTTATTTCCTCTTGATCAAGAATTAATGGAACGAATGTTTGTCTTGAAATGCCATTTGAAAGTTTTGTTTAAGTTAACATTTGTAGTTAGTCCTTGTTTGCCTTTTAATTTGTTTCATTCTAAATATACCAAAAGGGGTAGCTTCATCAGGTGGTTTGGTCTTGTTTCTTGTATTTGCCTTTGTTAGTAATAGCACTGTTACATCTCATTTTTCTTTTCTTTACTTCAATTCTAAATGTAGTATCGATTTGCTAATTTTCATATTTGTCTTTATTGCATGCTCTTTCGTGTGAGTCCACCGGACTCTTTTCCAATCTCTTTTGCATTTCAAAGTGGGCCACAGAGGCCCAATCTACTCTCCTCTCAAGTCAACCTTTCATCAGTAGATCAAGGGGTTGAAAGGAAAGCTGAACAAAGCTGGAAAACAGAAAATGCAAGTGTTCGGAGCGAAATTAAAGGCTGTATACACTCTGTATACAGCAGTATACGTGAAATACGCAGAATATACAGTGATATACAGCAGCGGTATACACTGTATACAGTCACGAAAATGGGCCAAAAGTCCTCCCGAAATTCCAGTTTTGTGTTGTATTATAATTGGGCCAAAGGCCTATTTATTTTTAGTATCATATGCTAGTTTTAGGACAGGTGCAAATGGGCTAAGAGGCCCAAAATAAAAATTAGGCCCAAGTATTGGCCCAGGTGAACAGAAAACCAGACTTGGGCCCAAAACTCAATCTCGTTATTTTATCTGTTTCATATTTGTCTAATTGTTTATTTGCTAGTCAATTTTAAGATTTTTCTAATTCGATTTCCCCAAAAGATAGACATTTCGAGATTTTCTAAAGGCAAAATAATTTTACTTATTTTATTACTTGATTTACTTTGAAATATTTTACTTAATATATCCCTTATATTATTTCCTTTCACCTATAAATGATTTTGTCTTAAAATTTGTCTATCTCTTAAACTCGTTTAAGCATGCCTTTTTTTTAAAAACCGTTTAGTCAAATAGTTAATTATTGGATAACCGCGTGTTAGCAGGCATTTTGGGTGCTTTCAAATCCTTCCGAAATGCTAATATGAATCCTGAACCCCTTTAAATAATTTCAATTGATTTCTGTTTTAATCTTTTGAAATAATAGTTTTCTTGATTTTTCTTTAAAAATTAAGTAGCGACTCGAAACCAGTCTAAATCTATTTTTTTAAAATAAAACAGTTAGTATTCCTATACTAGTGTGGTACCCAAGCCAACCGACAATCACAAAAAGCATGCACAATCACAATCACAATGAATAGTAACACTTGAAACCATAAGTAAATGCATGAGATTATCAACCTGATGTCATTTCATATCCTTCCCTATGTTTTCCCTAACATGCATCACATAAGTGAAACTATAAAGTACTAGACATGCATACATACATAACTTGAAAAACACACAATCATCACCTACCTTGAATTAATTCTTGAAACTCTAAAGAACCCAAGCTTCCCCTTTTTCAATGCCTTGACTTGTCCTTGGTCTAAACAAATAATAAAACATAGCAAGTAAACAAAATTATCCTAACAATAATTGAATTATACACAAATCCTAACCCTGATCAGTTTATGATCATTCTACCCAATCCAGAGCTTTTCCCACCATTAGATCAAGTCAAATCCTCTCCAAGAGCAATATCCTATATTCTAAGGCTTAAGAATCAAATTACAAGATGGGGAGTAATGAACTTACCTTTACCGATGAATTTGGGGAAAATCAAGTAGGAACCACCCTAAATCACTTCTCTCGAGCACAAGATTGAAGTTGCAAAAAATAAGAATTTTTGGGACTTTTCTACATAAGACCCCGACTTACCCCGTTATAGCACCTGCACAAGCACTATAGCGCATGCACAATCGGTATAACACCTGCACAACCGCTATAATGGATGCTCAAATGCCCCACTATAGCGACATGTCGGTCACCATAACGGCTTACACATAATTAGTGTCATACCCAAGGTCTACACTCTAAACGTAACACAGTACTTGGAACTACTAATTTTCTCCAAGTCAACTTTTGACTTGACATAAAACATACAACTCAAACTTAAAGAAAATGTGAAAGCTAATACATGTGTGAACTCATATAGCATAAACAAATACAAAAAGATATTGTGACTAAAATATACATTTATTCGAAAACTAAATACGACAGATTGACTGACTATTTATGAAGCCTCTACAAATACCAATGAGCAACTGAGACAAATCCCCAATCTACTCTACACAACTGGTAAGAAATAATATAAACTATGAACTATGAATAAATTTTCCCTTGAAGAATGAAGGCTCACCATCTATTGATGGGAATTGATGCACCCCACTAGCCACGAGTTTGAGAACATGCATCATAATCTACATCATAAAAAAATGCAATGCAGAGAAAAGTATGCGTTAGCACGTGAAATGTACTGAGTAAGTAAAGGACACCACCTAGTAAAAGATTTTCAAGGTCATATGCATAGTAAAAGATCTTAAGGGTTAACCGTTGGAGTCCATGAATAAGTATCATTAAAATCTCTTATCAAAAGCACATATACATATAGTTGAGTATTTTTCAGTAGCCTTCCATAATCATATACATAAAATGATCCAGGTTGCTACTTGCTAGAATATAAGCATCAAAGAAATTGTGAAAGGATTTTCTCACATATTAAGGAAACATGGTTTGGTGAGAGGTTTTGTCATATATGCTTGATTCAAGATTTAATGAGCTAATCTATGATGTTTTAAGCTTGGATTGATAACGTAATTGTGTTTTCCAATGTATGATGATATGTTTATGAAAATTACTATTCCGTTGAGATCTAACTTAGCACCGAGAGAACTTTAAGGTGGATGATCAAACATGGTAGCGTCTAGTAGCAACCTCTAGTTCCAAACTACTTGCCCCCGTAGGAATGCCTTAAGTGGACTAGCTAGTGGATCCACATATAACATATGATATTATACGGAGTTCTAGCTTGACAAGTAGACTCTCCCTTCTCGATATGGAAGTTACATCGAATTTCATGGTATAGCTCACATGGTCTATTGTTGGTTAAAACTAATATCCCTCTAAACGAACTAAGTTATTTTCAAAGGTTTTATGAAGCTTTCCTTATGATCTAAGATACATCGACCATGTTCAAGTTTTATGATGTTTATTTAAAGGCTTATATATGTTTAGCTTGGTCACACTACAACAAATATGATATATAGCTACAAAATAATTAGCTATGATATCAAATTCGTCACTAATTATTCGCTTTTATTGAAAAAATTTACTTTTCATGCTTAAATATATGAGACACATACTTTTAGTGATGAAACATAAAAATCCGTAGTAAAGTTTCGTCTACTAAAGTTTTCCACCAAAAAATTAATTGGCGCCATTTGTTAAGTAGTGTTAGTCACGAATTTAAAGTTATCGGTGACACATTATTTCGTCATTAATAATGTATCTAATTCATGACAAATTATTTTTTGTCTTAAAATTTATTGATTTTTGGACCCAAAACGACTTAAAATTTGTAGTGAATAATTGAACTATTTGCTACGAAAAAAATTCATAGCTAAATACAATTTTTTTGGCTACAATTGTTCATAATTACAAGTGACAACTTACAAAAAGAATAATATAAGTGCTTCATAAGAAATAGACAGAGTCCTATAGTTAATTGGCGAGGGAAAATATTAAAACCAACGAATTCGATCCATTTTGTAAAAATGAAAAAGTTCAATTCATGAATTTTCTTAAATTACACAATTATAAAATGCATCATTTCAAAAATACAATCCAGGTTATAAGCATCGTGAGTGGGGTACGGTTTTGCCACTAGATCACTACATGAACATTATATTTTCGATTATGTCCCATTATGATCATATTTTGTATTTTTATGCATGTCCCTCATCATACTTAATACATTTCATGTACTAATGCATATGTATGCCTACATTATTTCACTAATGTAGCTAGGGTGTGACGCTTCCTCTCCCTCCGCTCGTGGCTAGTTGGTGATTTCTTGAGGATTTGAAGACGTGATGAGTCCACATACTCCAGGATCATGCCGCCTTTATTGTTTTCTTATGTCTTTACTTTTCTGATGATGTACGTGATGGGTGGGTTACGTCCCAAACACTTCCTTTGATGTACTAGATGACTTTTCATGACTATGAGATTTCCGCTTTTAGATGTCAAACTCTTCTATTCATATGAGATTTAATACTTTTGTCTATTATATTGTGTATATATATGTCAAATGACTTGTATAGGGCCTCTCGTAGTCTTATACATCATGTCACGTCTAAGACGTACTTTCGGTCATGAAAATCATCCTTTAAGATTACAGATTTCGTTTCTTCTCCTTCTGTTAATGGTGGAGGTGTGGAAAAATTTGGTACTGGCATCCCTGGCTAAACCAGTTGTCCTTGTTATCCTATTAAGTGAGTGGTAAAATTTTCAACAAGTTAGGTTTAATTGATTAGGCATGGAAAGAATAATTTGATTTAGAATAAGGCTCACTTCTCATAGGATTTAACTATATTTAAAGCACAAATCTACTCCCTCTGTCCCTAATTACTTGTCCACATTTCCTTTTTTAGTTATCCTTAATTACTTGTCCATTATGACAAATCAAGAAAGAACAATTTTGTTTACTTATTATACCATCAATTGATTACTTTGAAAAAGGTAGAACTTCTTAAAAATATTAAGTTTTTAATTCATCCACTTCATAATTAATAGGGATAAAATGGTAAACTCACTATGTCAATTATTGATTTTTTAATAGGTATGTTAATTCAAAAGTGGACAAGTAATTAGGGACAGAGGGATTATTATATAGTCCCCTTCAATAACCACCTCCCAAATGATTAATTAAATTTATTACTACAATTAAAAATTTGTATGTGTTTCTTTCCTAGTGCTTCAATAGAGCTAATTAGTTTTTGTACAGACTTAAATTAGATTGTAAGATGAATATAACCATTTATGTTTTTGACATTTTATAATCAGAGAAAAAATAGAATTTGTTTTGATTAATGGGTAGCTTGTTACTCTGTTTCTTGTTCTCTGAGATTTTGTATTTTTCTCAGATAATTAATAACGTTCTTTAATACTAAAAAGAATATATTTAAAACAAAATTTTATTTGTCAAATATTTTTCTTATGGGAACGTAAATTAATTATGAGGGAAAAAGAATAGCATGAGTGAACTTTTTCACATTCAATTGTTAATTAAACCTTAGAAGGGTTCATATGTAATTTGGTTAAAATTAGTTAGTGTTACCATCTCAAAACACACAAAAAAAAAAAATATCGCGTTCGAGTCTTGTAATAATCAATTACGAGTAGATTTAGTTAGAGATGGACATAAATATTGAAAAATTTGATTGAAACAATTTTATTCGTTTTCATTTTCCCCCCTAAGTTCAGTTCTTTAACTTGATGTTCAATTTAAGAACGCAATTCTCTGATGCATCAAAGAATAAAAATATACTAAAATACATATAACTTTTATTTTGGCCAAAAAAATTTCGAGATCCAAAATCATATGACATTTTCATTCTAGCAAACAACTCTAACACAATGATTACACACCTATGTAATCTAAGAACTTATAAACTCTAATTCCCAACTACTCAAGACAAAAAACCCCGATTTAAGTCTTCCAAGTTGCTTCAACTTGTTAGACTCGTCCTACGCTCAACACTCAATTTGCAGTCAATAACAATTAACTACAATTTACAACTTTACCTCACAAATTCACAACACCCCAAGTAAATTTCAAAACTCTCTCAAACTCTCTTTGACAACGTTTTGATTGACTCTCTATGTATGTGCGCGCTCTTTCTCGAAGAAGTTATTGCACTATTTATAGATTTGGATTTGAATCCAAAACCTATTTCAACTCAGACTTCTACTTGTACTCGGCTTCCTTGTCACGCCCCAAGCTACCCCCGAGACGCGGACACGGGACCTAGGACCACAAGTGATCCCAAGCTAACCCTGCTGGCATGATCATGAGCATACTAAAGATAAGAAACTGATGCGGAAGCTAATTCATAAATAAATCTGAAAAGATGGGGAATACCCATATATTATACTGAGATATATGAAATCTGATGAGTTTAATACAAAGAAGTTATTAACTCAATACCAAGCTGAATCTAACTATGTCTGAAATAAGCCTCTAAACTGACTAGAAATGTTGGGATATGCCCCAACTAGATCTAGCAAAACTGAAACTAAAGACTAAAAGCGATAAAGATAAACATGTCACTAGTCCTCGAAGAATGAGGACTCACCACTGATTCTGCTGAACTGGAGATCGGGAACCGATCTAAGCGTGATTTGGATGCTGAGAACCTGAACCTACATCACGAGAAGATGTAGCGCACGTATGCGTCAGTACTTGAAAGGTACTGAGCATGCAGGATAGAGTAAAGCTGAAATAACACATAACTGAACAAAGCATACTGAGCAATGAAATAATCTGAACATGATATAGATACTGAATATACTGAATACTGAGCTAACTGATGCAATGACCAATTTATAACATGCTGAGACTGAATACTGAATATACTGATAAATGGTCAATGCAATAGAGTCTGACTGAACTGTGGGAGCTACTAATAACCGACATAAACCACATGAGCTAAATGTGGAGTCCGATGTATACGCCCCATCGAGAGGACCCAATATACCCTGCCAGAGGTATAGAGGCATGCTGGCGTGATCACTAAACTGATGTTGCCCACAGAGGGGACTTACACCTACGTGACTCGTAGTTCTGGGACTATATGGGTACGCTGAAACCTTAGTCCAACTCGGCATTATGCTACTCCCAATAGATTAAGTGATTAACACATTATGACTGAATTTCTATAAATACTAGATAGCTCGAAACTGAACATGCAAACTGAGAATGCAACAATTAATCTGATAATGATGCATTCATAAACTGAGGCATGTATAACTGAATATATTATGACTGGAATACTGAATAGCTCAAAATACTGACATGTAGATACTCATACTTGAAAACTCCTTTTTAGAAAACAATTCAACATCATATTATACTATGATCATTGATGACTTGGGAAGTCATACTGCATAAACATTGATGGTATATCTAGATACCATACTATTCATACATTGATGACCTACTCAATTGTCATACTAATCATGTTTTAGAAACTCTTTCTCAAAACTCATCTTAACTTTCTTAAAAGCTCAATTTAAAACTCAAGCGTTGTCTTAAAGAAAAGCTTCTCAAGATTTATAACTCAAAATAGGGTTTATACTGAAATATACTGATAATGTGGCATAAAACTGGAGCATGTATATGTGAATAACTGAAATATCTTACCTAGCATGTGTAATTCAAGAACTAATGAAATACATAGCTAGGGTTCTGAAATTTATGTAAGAAACTGAGCAATAACATGATAATCTGATTTGGAACATTTAAATAACTAATTCATGATGATCTGTTGAAATTCTAGAAACCCTAGGTCTGTTCATAATCATGCGATCAAGAATCTGACTGAATTCTAGGGATCTAATGGGCGAAAGGAACCCACTAGTGAAATCCCACATACCTGGTGACGAATTCCACGGAGAAATCTTTCGATTTCGGGGCTGAAACTGAAGAAACCTCGCTGCGTTCTTGAACTAGGGTTCTTGACCTTTTTCTCCTTCTTGATTCTAATTCTTCTAAGTTTGATTAATGATTTGACTTAGGTAAGTTCTAGTTATGTTTCTAGGTTTAAACTGATTAAAACCTCATGATTTAGGGTCTAAACGACGTATCTTAGGGGTTAAACGAAATAGGAAAAGACCAAAAGACCCCTGAATTAACTGCTGTCGGAGTGATCTACGGATTGGACTGACGGGCCGTCATTCAATCGACGGTCCGTCGATTGGATCCGTAGGTCGACTCTGCTCGACTGGCTTTCACTAAAACGAGGATAACTTTTTACTCTTACGTTGGAATTTAGCAAACTCGGTGGCGTTGGAAAGATAATTCAATTATCTATCTAACCAAAGGTCATGGGACACATAATTCATTTTTTGCTAAAAGTTATGACCATCTGAAGTTGACCTATCATAATTTTTCATCTAACTAGCTGGTAACCTTCGATCTACGGTCATACCTACGGACCGTGGATCGAACGACGGTCCGTGCTGGTCAACCGTAGTTCGTGTCAGAGGCTGGGTTAAGGAGGTCTTGATCCACGGACACAGACCACAGACCGTGGTTTGATCTACGGACCGTGGGTCTGTCCGTGAGTCGAGACTTAGCCAATTTTCTGATTGAGTTCTGGGGAAGTTTTCTGTCATGAACCACGGACCTGCAGGACGGACCGTGAGTCCATCTACGGTCCGTGGATGGTGTCCGTGAGTGCCACCTGTAACACCAGAAATCTGAAATCTCTATTTTCGGATACGGGGTGTTACATTCCTCTTCCGCTTGGAACTTAGAAGCTCACGCGTAGTCTTCCTACTTCGTGTAGAACTCCTACTTTATTGCGGATACTCTTTTAATTTTCCTTGTCCTTGTCCAAGTAAGACTTGGTAAATAAAAATCACGTTACCACTAACTGTTTCATGCAGCTTTGTCAATCTTCAAAATACAAAAATTATACGATCTCATGATCTAACAAATTCCCCCTTTTTGATGATGACAAACACCTATTTGAACCAGTTAGTTTAAAGATAAAGCATGGAACACAAAGTCACAGTTGAGTTCAAAACACTTCCCCCTTTTGGCATCAATCAATCCTGCATATAAAGTACTATAGTATCCAAGTGATAATCAACCATAGAAGCATAAAAACACAGTTAGCTAAAAACGGAAATACAACTATTCAGAATTTAGGCAGTTCCACAGCAAAACAAGCCATCCCACATCAGGGAGATAAAGTCAGAAATGTACAAACCATGCTAAAACCACATTAAAAAAAAAACTGAAAAGCAAAAAACACACATGACTAGAAGGAGTTGAGTAGTTAAGGAATCTGGGAAGAAGTAGCTAATGGAGAGGCAGACAGAGGAGTAGACTTGAATAGATCTAAAAGGCCTTTTCGATTTGCAGAATTTGTGGATTTCTCAGCTTCAAGGGCAGCTTAGGACTTAGCCAAATCCTCTTTCAACTTTGCATTTTCTTCCACCAACCTGGCATGCTCGAGTCCATAGGAGACATGCAGCTGATCCATAGCAACATTATGAGATACTCTGAGTGCAGTAATTTCCTCATCTTTTAGTGTTAGTTGAGCTCGTAACCTCTGCATAGGAGCATTTGCACCCCTCCAAGGAGCATGTACATCAGCGTGATTCACAGTACCAAGAACATCCTTTGTTGTTTGCACCTCCCACACCTTAACAGGGACTTTAAGATACTCAAAGATCTCGCCTAACCAAAATCCATATCCTAATGCGTGTAACTTGTTGTCCTCAACAAAGATAGAATGTATGTGAAATAACATCAACTGCGGTAGGTTAATGGGATGCCTCGAAAGCAAGAGTTCCATCAAAGTGAGATCTAAGTAGTTAGCCTCAATACGTTTTTGTTTCCTAGGTAAAATGATCTTATGCACCACATCAAACAACAACCTATGTAAAGGAAGCATAGCCCATTTGTCAACTCTAGAGTAATCTTCCATGGTAGGGTCATTCAAAAACTTACGAACAATATCAAGAGCACTAGGTAGACCATCTAAAGGGGGCCAAATTCGTTTAACGTAACGACACCACCTTGTATTAGGAACCCTCAACATCTGAGCAATAATATCAGGAGTAAGATTTATGTGCTTCCCCCTAACTACACTAGAAATAGACGAGGGCGACCTAGTGGCATTAATGTAAAACTGCCTAGTTTCATCTTTACCCATCTTCCTTCTTATGTTACCCTGAGGGAACAAGTCAGTCCACCCTTGAGCGTGTAAGATACTTAGCAATTCCCTCATTTCAGCACCTCCAAACCCAGTAATCACTCTACCCCTTATCATACTTCTTCTTGTGAAATTTAGAATTCTCTTTGTACGACTGTCAAGATTATCATCAATGTTTTCAGATACCGCACCCTCCCCCATGTTTGCTTGGACCCCCTTATTCCCAGACTGATTTTCCCATTCAGAATCAGAAGACACTTCCATCTTCCTTTTTCCCAATTTCTTGTTAATTTTATCCACTGAGTTATGACTCTGTTTTACCTTACCCTTTCGAACCTGTTTCTTATGAGCATTTGAAGATACTTTCTTTTTACCTTTTTTCGTTTTCTCAGATTCGAATGGGTCATCAGGGATGTCAATAGTCTCAGTCTGAGAAGAAGACTTACTTTTAGAGATTCGTTGTTTCTTGGCCGATAAAAGAATGAATTGCTCTTCTAAAGTTCGCTTCACCAACCTAGTCATCCGTACAGGAAACAATTCATAAGGTGTGGATTGAACATCGTCAATGTTTTCTTTCATAGAGTGAACAACGTGTTTTCTCGTGATTTTGCGAAGACACGACCTTAGTTGTTTGGGGATAAAATGAGCGATAGGGGTATCATCATCAGTTAAAGGAGTCGATTTCGAGTGTTCCCCCTACACACTACCTTAGACAAATTTAGAGTTTGTTCCCTTTACTCGATGAAACCCCTATAGTACTGTTGATTTCCTGTATGGGGCTTGCATTGTAAGAGATACCCAGATCATTAATGTACAGTACTTCTGAAGTGTAAACGTAGTAGGGTAGTTCTTGAAAGGGAACAATTGCAAACTCGAGGTTTGTTTGAGATGGTGAGGCCATTTTTTCGAGTAGGGGCAGGGTTTGGGAATGGGTTTCTTTATTAAAGAAGGTTTAGGAAGATGGTAGGATTTCTGCCTTTTTGATCTATGGGAAGGGAGTTGAAGAGTTTTCTTGGGGATGGGACCTGATTTAAAGTTTTGGCGGCTTTTTTGATAGACTAGGCATAATTACATGTTTGGCACGCGGGAAAGGAATAGGTATGTGTGGTTCTTTTTTTTCAATTTTTCTTAAGTTGTAAAGCAATAGTTAGTGTACATACCTGAACAATATTTCCTTGGTGTGCATGTTCGTTTTTGCACCAAATACTCCTTCTTACCTTAATAATTGTAAAGCATATTTTATAGTTTATGAGTTTTTATACTTTCAACATAATATGGTGATTATGATCTTAGTAATGAGTCCTTCCTTTGTGATATAATTAATTGATCTTCATCATCCCTAGTTCCAACCTATTCCTTTCAAAGTGTTCCCTTACTAAAGCCTTAGTAAAGATGTCAGCAATTTGTTTCTCAGTAGCACAGAAATTCATGGAAATTTGACCTTTTTCTACATTGTCCCTTAGAAAGTGATGACGTATACCTATGTGTTTTGTTCTCTTATGTTGGACAGGATTCTTTGTAATGTTAATTGCGCTTGTGTTATCACAAAAGATTGGGACACACTCAATGCTAAGACCAAAATCACTAAACTATTGTTTGATCCATAGTAGTTAAGCACAACATGAGGCAACTGCTACGTATTCAACTTCTGCAGTAGATAATGCAACAAAATTTTGTTTCTTTGATTCCTATGAGATTAGACACGAACCTAGGAAGTCAGCCATACCAGTCGTACTTTTCCTGTCTACTAGATAACCAGCATAATCAGGATCGACATACCCTACCAATCCAAAATTAGTCCCTTTTGGGTACCATAGTCCTAAATCAGTGGTTCCTTTTAAGTATCGAAAAATTCTTTTAACTGCTTGAAGATGAGATTCTTTAGGGTTGGTTTGAAACCGAGCACATAATCCCACACTAAACACAATATCAGGTGTGCTGGCTGTAAGATACAGTAGTGACCTAATCATACCTCTATACAATTTCTGCTCCATAATAGATCATGTTCCTTCCAGGTCTAATTTTGTTGTTGTAGCTATTGGGGTATCTATTTGTTTAGGATCTTCCATTTTGAATCTTTTAAGCAGTTTGTTGACATACTTTTGCTGGTGAATTAATGTACCTGTAGGTGTTTGCTTTATTTAGAGGCCCAGAAAGTAGTTCAACTCTCCAATCATGCTCATCTCAAACTCATTGCTAATAAGATTGGCAAATTCGTTAGTGAGTGCCTTATTTGTGGCTCCAAAGATAATGCCGTCAACATACACCTATACAATTAGTAAATCCTTTCCTTTGTTTCTGAGAAAAAGTGTATTGTCAATTTTACCTCTTGAATATCCATGGCTTAGGAGAATTTTTGACAATCTATCATACCATGCCCTTGGGGTTTGTTTTAACTCATAAAGAGCCTTATCAAGTTTGTAGACATAGTCAGGATAATCATTGTTCTCAAAGCCAAGGGGTTAACACTTCTTCTTTTGGTAATCAATTGAGGAATACACTTTTTACGTCCATCTGATACAAGGTGAACTCCATGTGAGCTGTAAATGCTATGAGCAGTCTTATTGCCTCTAGTCTTGCCACAAGTGCGAATGTCTCATCGTAGTCTATCCCTTCTTTTTGATTATACCCTTCAAATACTAACCTAGCTTTGTTTCTTGTTATTGTACCATGTTTATCTAATTTGTTTCTAAATACCCATTTTGTACCAATTATGGTTCTGTTCAATGGTTTAGGCACAAGATGCCAAACTTTACTTCTTTCAAATTGGTTTAGTTCCTCTTCCATGGATATTATCCAGTCTGCATCTTGAAGAGACTCGCTTATGTTCTTTGGTTCCACCATGGATAGGAATGCGTTAAAGGCACAATGGTTTTTCAGACCTGATCTAGTGGTTATTCCGGAAGTGAGATCAGTAAGTATGTTTTCCAAAGGGTGTGATCCTTGGTATTTGTAATCTTTTAGGACCATGTTCAGTTGTCCTGCATCTTGACCATCATTCAGCTCTGTTTGATCTCTTTCTGGTACCCTTTCTGAGTTCTCATCCTAGTCATTATGGGAGTGGGTGATGATTTCATTATTCTCGTGGGAAGGGTTTCTGATGGTTCATCATCTTCCTTCAGGTTCAGATTGGACATAGTATTGTACTCATCAAATACAACATGGATACTCTCTTCTACACACATGGTTCGTTTGCTATGTGTGGAGTAACCTAGAAAAATCCCTTCATCGCTTCTTGCATTGAATTTTCCAATAGATTCTTTCCATTATTATGAATAAAGAATTTACATCCAAATATTCTTAGATGTGAGATGTTGGGTTTTCTACCTTTTAATAGTTCGTAAGGGGTTTTATCTTGCAAGGGTCGAGACATACATCTATATATAGTGTAGCACGCAACATTGATGGCTTCAGCCCAGAACTGGTTAGTGATTTTGTTAGCAATCATTATTGTTCTAGCCATTTCTTGGAGGGTTCTATTTTTTCTTTCAACTACACCATTCTGTTGTGGGGTTCTAGGAGCGGAGAAATTATGATCAACTCCATGAAGGTTACAATACTGAGCAAATTTTGAGTTTTCAAATTTAGTGCCATGATCAGACCTAATTTAGATCAATCGTTTTTCAAACTTATTTTGGAGTTTTCTTATAAGGGAGCAAAATGCTTCAAATGCATCATCTTTAGAAGCTAGAAAGAGTGTCCAAGCGTACCTAGAGTAATCATCAACCAGAACAAACACATATCTTTTCCCCCTCTGCTTTTGACCCTCATAGGTCCACATAAATCCATGTGTATTAGTTCAAGGGACTTGGTTGAGCTTATAGCATATTTGGTTTTAAAGGATGATTTAACTTGTTTTCCTAGAGTACAAGCCTGGCAAACTCTCTCATCCTTGAACTTAGTTTTGGGAAGTCCTATTACCAATTCGTTAGAGATAAGTTTGTTTAGTTGTACATGGCTTATGTGACCTAGATGTTTATGCCACAGTAAGGGATCCCTGTCCATCACACTTAAGCATACTAAGTTTTCATCAGAAATCCTTGAGGTGTCTACGGTGTATACATGTTTATCTCATTTCCCTATTAGAACAACGTTCTTTGTTTTAAGATTAATAACTTTAACATCAGTTGATGAAAATATTACCTCGTTGCCCTTGTCACATAGTTAAGATATACTTAGCAAGTTGTGCTTCAAACCTTCTACATGATATACTTTGTCTATTGAATGTTCATCCGATCTTCTTATCTTTTCAATACCTTTGATTTGACCATTTTTTCCACCACCAAAAGCTACCATTCCACCTCTTCCTTCTTCAAGTGAGAGAAATTGTGATGTATCTCCAGTCATATGTCTCGAACAAGCACTGTCCATGTACCAATGTTGCTTGCTTTCTCTCACTTTTTCCTGAAAGAATTTTAAAGGTTGTTTTAGGCACCCAGATTAACTTGAGTCCTTTACTAAAATCAAAAGAATGAATGAGATCTCTATGTATACATTTAGGTAGATTAGATTTCTTTTTAGTGTACCTTTTCCTTTGAGGTGTCTTATATGTGCTTTTTGTTTTATTGTTAATGGAGACTCTGGATTTTGGGCAATTGATCTTAGAGTGACCTGAGTTACCACAAATGATGCATAACAAATGATTATCAATTATGGGTTGATCAAAGCCTATTCCAGTTTTTTGATTTCGATTGTGATTTCCCAAGTGTGATACTATCATAGATGATTTGGTCCACTTATTTGCTTGTTCAAGCTCATATTTAGTCCTAGTTAGTTCAAGTCTCATTTTTGTTAAGTTTTCTCTTTCAGAACATAATTCACTTTTGAGCCTTTTAACTTCATGTTCATCTTTTGATTTATGACAAATTTTGTCCTTACCTACTTCTTTGAGTTTTAAAATTTCAGTTTTATTGGATAGATTCCAAGACTCTAGTTGCTGAACTTTCTGTGACAAAAGCTTATTTTTTTTCTGTTAGATCAGCATTGAGTGTTTCCGGATCTATATACTCAAATTTTAAACTGGTTAGGGAGGCAAGCATTTGATTCTTGGTTTTAACTAGTTCTTGAATTGTGTCTATAGATGTGATCATTAAAAAGATAATATTTTCTTAAAGAACTTCATTAGCTTATCTTGAGATAAAAAAGGTTTACCTCATTTTCTTTAGAGTCTGAGTCAGGTTCAGGTTTTGATTCTTCTATGGTCATCAAGGCAAAGTCATCATCATCTTCTTCATACATATCTCAACATGTTCCCCAGGCTGCATACATAGCTTGTTCCTTCTCTTTGTTTTTTCTTTTGCCTGAGAGTTCCCTCTTCTCCTTTTTATCCCTTTCTTTTCTCCATTCTACTTCCCACATAGGAAAATCCTTAATTTGATGATCAATTTTACCACACTTGAAGCATCCTCCACTTTGTGGTTTCTCTTCTCTTTGGTGGGTAGTGCCTTTTTTACCATAGTTCATGCCCTTTTCGAAGAGTTTCTTGAAGTTTCTGCTGATCAGTGCTAAATCTTCATCATCTATATCTGATTCATCACTTTCAGTTGCTTTGAATCCAAGATATTTTTCTTTGTTTCCCTCACTTCTTTTGTCAACATTCATCTCATAAGTTTTGAGATTTCCTACCAGTTCATCTAAGGTCATATTGGTTAGATCCTTGGCTTCTCTAATTGCAGTAACTTTTATTTCCTATGATCTAGGAAAGATTCTAAGAACTTTGTCTATATGTTCCTCAGTGGTGTATATTTTCCCCAAGAAAATTAACTCGTTTACTACAGTAGTGAATCTGTTGATCATGTCTTGAAGTGATCCTCCAGATTTCATCTTGAAGGCTTCGTATTCAGAGCATAGCCTAGCAATTCTGAATTTTCGAACTTGAGTAGTGCCTTCATGAGCATTCTATAGAGTATACCATATTTATTTCGTGGGGGTACAACTTGAGATGCGATTAAACTCATCAGGTCCTAGTCCACATATAAGAATGCATTTGGACTTTGCATTTTTTCCCAGCATCTTGTAGTCAGCTTCTCCGTATTGTTCCTTATGTTTTGGAACATTATTTCCTTCACTATCCTTAACAGTAGGGGCTAAAGTCCCATCAGTGATTCTAACCCATAGTTCATAGTTTTCGGCTTGGATGAAGTCCTCCATCCTTGTCTTTCACGATGAGTAGTATTGACTATTGAATAATGGTGGTCTGTTGATATGTTGCCCTTGACCATGTCTGAGAGGAGGTGCAAAATTCATAGTGATATTTATCTTGAGTCATTATACTCTTGATTAAGATAACCTACTCTGATACCACTTGTTGGAATTGTGACCTCCTTAATTCTATAAAGGAACATGTACTTACTACTTGTTCTTTACTGTTTTGAAGGTTGTAGTAAACGATCTCGTAAAATAATAAATAATTCACAACTTTGTATTATTTATCACAATCTTCAAATAACACAATGATTACACACCTGTGTAATCTAAGGAATTATAAACTCTAATTTCTAACTACCCAATACAAAAAAACTCCGATTTAAGTCTTCTAAAGTCTTCCAAGTTGCTTCAACTTGTTAGACTCGTCCTACGCTCAAGACTCAATTTGCAGTCAATAACAATTAACTACAATTTACAACTTTACCTCACAACTCGCAACACCCTAAGTAAATTTCAAAACTCTCTCAAACTCTCTTTGGCAGCGTTTTGATTGACTCTCTATGTAAGTGCGCGCTCTTTCTCGAAGAAGTTATTGCCCTATTTATAGATTTGGACTTGAATCCAAAACCTATTTTAACTCAGACTCCCACTTGTACTCGGCTTCCTCTTCCGCTTGGAACTTAGAAGCTCACGCGTAGAACTCCTACTTTATTGCGCATACTCTTTTTATTTTCCTTGTCCTTGTCCCAGTCAAACTTGGTAAATAAAAATCACATTACCATTAACTGTTCCATGCAGCTTTGTCAATCTTCAAAATACAAAATTTATACGATCTCATGATCTAACAAACACCTATCCTATTTCTAACTAGATAGATGAACTTTTACCACCTGATCAAGAATATGCTATAATATTAGTGGCAGATCTTTTAAATAATAACATATAAATTTATAATGCAAAAATTCATGAAACCCCAAAACATTGATAAGTAAATATGCTTAACTAAACAACTCCCAATACCTAATCTAGACATGTATAAAAGCCTCTAAATAGGACAATACAAGAAGACATACTTTCACCAGAAAGAGGGACACATAAGTTGAGTGGAGGATTACTCGCTGCTTCATATGAGAGACTTCAAGTTAATCTGCAATGCACTTACGCCCAAAAAAATGTAGTAAGAGTAATATCAGTACAATATACGTGTTAGTAAGAATCATCAATCCACCAAGATTAAATTACGCAACATAACATATAAATTACAAGTTTGACATGAAGTAGCTATACCACCCCATTCACTCTCACTTATCAAACTGAACATTCTTACCCTTCGACCTTTATTTTACAAGATCAATATATGTAGTGATTAACCCATTTATTACATTTTTGATCTACAACACATAGCAACAACATATTAAAACATGTCAAATTACAGGTCACACAACCATCAAGTAACACAACATATCACATAACTCAGAAAACTCAATATTAACTCACATAACAACAGTAAAGTGTATACATACACTAAAAAATTTAGTATGCTCAGTCTATAGTCATGACCTGCAGGAACCAACTTCATCCATGTATTATACCAGCGTGATACACGCTCTATAATTATAAAAATTATAGTATCTACACTGATACAATACTTGATCCACTAAACAATGATCAATTATAAGTATACTTGCATCTCAAGAAATTTAAGGATTTTGCCAAGTGGTAACACATGCAATTTCCAACATCCAAATTCATATCATCAAGTTCAATCACATCCGAAGACCAATCAACAAACATTCAATTTAAGCATAAGTGTGAATCTAAGTCAAGTCTTACTCCAATTAACCATACACATTCCTATTCCCTTATCATATTCAATAGCTAAGAAATGACTAAGTTGTCACACCCCGAACCTATACCCTGGGAGCGACTGACACTCGAGAACCATTGCTGGCCCCAAGCGAACCCTTGACCTGGCTCAACTATCAGCGAAAGACTCACTCAATAGAGGATAAACTCAAAAGATAAACTTTACTCAGCTGTCTCAAAAGTAAACTCAGAATAATTTAGAAATAAAACATTCACCGGACAAAATGACAACTCAAGTCTCAGACATCAATAAATGAAATAAAAAGACTCATGAACTACTTTCTATCTATCAATGAAACCTCTAATACTATGAGGGATGTCGAGAAAGGACCCCCGATCATCCTAACAAACTAAAATAACTGGACAATAAAGAAGGGATCCTCCGGAAGCAATGAGGCTTACCAACAACTCTGGACTCAACTGGATCAACGAAACGCTGGATGCTGATCATGGTTACCTGTATCGGATCATAAAATATGCATGCCAAATGGTGTCAGTACATGGAATGTACGAGCATGTGAGGGGAAATCTAAACATGACTTAAGCTTGGACTGGAACTGAAGAAACAACTTAGTTCATCTCAACTTGTCATGCCCCGAGCCTACACCTGGGTGGGACTAGCACTCGAGAACCATTGCTGGCCCCAAGCGAATTCTTGGCCTTGCTTAACTCTTAGCGGAAGACTTAATTCAGAATAATTGTACTTTAAAAGTAAACTGAAAGCTCAAAAATAACTAAAATGGGAAGACTCAAGAACTAACATAAACTAACTGCTTATGAAACCTCTAACAACTGAGATGGATGTCAGGACAAGACCCACGACATCCTAATGAACTAAAATGATAAAGTAATGAAAAAGGGGATCCTCCGGAAGCAAGGAGGCTCACCAACAACTCTGAAGCTCAATCGGATCAACGATGCGCTGATCCTGGTTACTTGAATCTGCATCATAAAAAGATGCAGGCCAACTAGCATCATTACATTGAATGTATGAGCATGCGATAGGAATACTAAACAAGACATAAGCTTGAAAGGAACTGAATGAACATACCTGGCTCAAGTTAACTCATTTCAATATAAAGCAACAATAAATAAATACATTATAAAGAAAAACTTTAAAACATTGATATCAACTCTGTGTATTAAGAAATACAATAGTAAATTTGTATGTATGCAAAGATACAATATAAACTCTGGATGTATATAAAAATACAAGTAAATATGTGTATATAATAATACAAAATACTTCTATGGGAGTTTCTCTAACCGACAACCATCACTTAAAAACTATTGTGATGATACATCATTTTGCCTCATGTTGCCAGGGTCGTCCTATACCTTGTCGATGGTATAGAATCTGACTACTAAGTGGATCTACTAGTCTTTGCTAAAAATTACTAAGGAATCATCTAAAGAGTTTGACCCTTTTCTACCCATGATGGTTACATGGTTTATGGGGGCTGGGAGTTGTTTAAACTCTCCCCCATATCGGTGCTCAATACTACTTCCAAAATATAATACTAGCTCTTATGTTTAAAAAGTAACTTTTTTCTGTGGTTTGAGATAATTGCTCAAAACTTAGCTCAAAGGCTATCTTGGAAATCAAAGTTTCCTCTCTTGCTTAATTGTGAAAGCATTTACTCTTTACTGAAAAACTAGCTCAAAGATTCTTTTGGAAATCAAAGTTTCCTTTCTTGCTTAAATGTGAAAATATTTTACTCTTTACTGAAAAACTATCTCAAAGTCTCTTTTGGAAATCAAAGTTTTCTTTTTTGCTTAAATGTGAAAACATTTACTCTTTACTGGAAAACTAGCTCAAAGACTCTTTTGGAAATCAAAGTTTCCTTTCTTGCTTAAATGTGAAAACATTTTACTTTGTGGGAATACGTAATCCACATATACTCTTTTGAAGAAATGAACTTCAATCTTTACTCTTTACTCAACTCAAAACTCAAGTCTTAAAATAAAGTTAAAACATTTGTAAAGGACTTTTGGAAAACTCAAGTCTTAACTTTCCTTGAATTGAATTATGGATTCAAGGCTCATGATCTCATGTTATGGATGATTTCATGTTGCTTAGACGTACCTTAGAGTGTAGAAATCAACTAGAAAACATAGGTACGTTTCAAGGGAACTCGTACGGAAAGAAGTGGGAAAGGGTAGAAGACCCGGCATCCCTGGCGCTCTGAGTGGTGCGGGGCGCTAGACCCAAAACTACAGAACTGGGGATGGGGCGCTCTGGCTGGCGCGGCGCCCCAGATCCCAAACTTCAGAACCCCAAGTTGGGCGTTGTGGTTGGCGCGACGCCCTAGACCCCTGCCCAGAAAATCCCCAATTTTTCTTGCTCGTTTTTCAACTCTAAACCCTCTAGATTCAATTGGTTTTCTCCCCAAACACTTTGATTCAACTACATAACCAAAATCTGCAAGAATATACTCAAAACGACATCTAATTTCATGAATTTATTTCAAGAACTTCTCAACAACTTCAACAATCAAGAACCCAATAAAAACTTCCAACAAATCCATCAAGAACTCAATTTCTATACTTTCAAGAACATAATTTCGCTGAATAAAATCATGATTGTCGCACGGGTGAACTAACCCAACGTATGAGATCTCACATACCTCGTAGGGATCAATCCTTGGCGAAATCCACAAGCAAATCTTCAAGAACACGACGATTCTAAGCTTCTTCTCCTCTTTTCTCCTCTTCTCTCAAAACCCTAACTTATTTTTTTATGAAGCGTAAACTGAATCCAATTAGTTTAGACCCCAACTTAATTACCAAAAACAAATTTAATTAATTGGGTAATGAAAAGACCAAAATACCCTTCTAAAATCCGGTTTTGACTTTCCTTATCTAGACAACCCAACTTCAAATGGACATATCTCCGTCATACGAACTCGAAATTGAGAAAACTCGGCAGCGTTGAAAAGATAATTCAAAGATATTTCCTACGGTATCTTGTAGCATGCCTAACTCATCCTGAGATAGGAGTTATGGTCGTTTGAATTTGACCCAAAACTCATACTTAGCTTAACTTTGTCAAACTTTCCAAATTTGATTATTTCCAAAAATGGTTTCTTTCTAATTCTAGTTCTTTCGAATATCGGGGTGTTACACAACTCAACTCAATTTCAATATAAAAGCAATAATAGTAATGCAAGTATAAGAAAATGTTTTAAAACAGTAGATAACAACTCAATGTATTGAAAAATACAATGTAACTCAGTTTGTATATAAAAATACAAAATAACTCTGTGGGAGATTCTCTAACCGACAACCATCACTATGAGCTATGTGATGATACAACGTCTAGACCATGTTGCCAGAATTGTCCTATACTTTGTCGGGGTATAGGACCTACTAACTAAATGGATCCACTAGTCTATGCTAAAAAACAATAAGAAATCATCTAAAAAGTATGACCCTTTCTACCCACGTTGGCTACATTGTTTATGAAGACTTTGAGTTATCTGAACTCGTCCCCATATCGGTGCTCAATACTACTCCAAAAATGTAACTAGCTCATATGTTTAAAACATAACTTTTTCTGTGGTTTGAGATTATTACTCAAAAATCTTTCTCTTAAGAGAGATGGTACTTAAAACTGCTCAAAGCATTTTCTATTGGGAATACTTAGTTCTCATATATCAGCTCAAGTCTTAAAATAAGTTTTAAAAGGTTTACGAAAGACTTCTTAAAAGACTCGAAAGAACTCTCAAGACTTGACTCTTAGCTCTTACCTTGAATTTGAATTGTGGATTCAAGGTTATAATTCATGTTATGCATGATTTCTAGATGTTTAGAAATAATTTAGAATAGTTAGAATCAAAGGGGAGTAAAGTTACATTTTGAAAGAACTCGGACGGACTAAACGAGGGAGAAAGGGTGGGGGCAGACGACCTTGGCGCACTGAGTAGCGCAGGGGGCCAACCCTTGAACTACAGAGTAGTAGTTGGGACGCATTGGCTGGTGCAGGGCGCCATGCCCCAACCTACAGACACACTTCTCTGACGCAATGGTGGGGTGGCGCGCCACACTCTGTCCAAATCTCCCGATGAATTTTCTTACTCATTTTCTAACCCTAATTCACCTAGAATCGAATGGTTTCTTCCTCAATCGCTTAAATTCGAATACCCATCAAAAGTACACAAGAATCTACTCAAAAACAACTCTTAAACTCCAACAATTATCTCATGAAATCATCAAGTCCATCCTAATTGAAGAACGGAAACAATACTTCAAGAAACTAATCAAGAACTCAAACTCTTCAACTTCAAGAACAAAAATTCGCTGAAAATAACATGATTGACGTATGGGTAAACGAACCCAAAACTATGAGAACTCACATACCTCTTAGGGATTAAACCCGTGGCAAAACAACATTCGATTCGCAAGAAAACTTGATGAACGCCTTGACTTTTCTCCTTTTCTCCTCTTCTTGAACTCTTCTCAAAACCCTAAGCGTATATGGGATTTGTAAAACCGATCCAAATCAGATTTGACCCCAAAATAATACCAAAAATCATTTTAAGTTGATAGGTTAAGGAAAAGACCAAAATACCTCTCTTAAATCCGGGTAACTTTCCTTAACTAAACAGCCATATTTTCAAATGGTCATATCTCCCACATCCGAACTCAAAAATTAGCAAACTCGGTGGCGTTGGAAAGAGGATTTCAAGTCGTCCTTTCATTTGATATCTTATGGGTCACCTAAATCATCAAGTTATGGTTGTTTGAAGTTGACCCAAAACTCATAACTTAGCAAAATTCTCAAATTGGCTCTTTCCAAATTGATTCTTTCTATTTCTAGCTCTTTCTAAGGCGGGATGTTACATAAGTAACATCACCCACACCCTCATTCCCTCATAATGAAAACTCCATATCCCTACTAATGGTAATTATGACCAAAACTTAGATTACAAGTTCATGAAAATCCTTTATCTTTACCCACATTTACATATTCATTGGTAATTCATCAAGTAAGTCATATCAACCTAAAACACTCATCAAAGAAGTCATACAATAACATAGTAATACATAATCCAATATCTTTTACCTAAATTTCATATTTTATTCATCCAAACGTCGTATCTGCATGCTTAATCATGATTCTTCCGTCAAATCTATATTATGTATATGTTTTTCTAACCATAGTCCACTACTCATAAACAATTGCCTACCTGGACACCAAGTTGCACTCAAAAAGATAAATATGTTTTTTTAAATCAATTATTTGGAGTAAGGATGAAATGGATTGTTACAATACGTATATACATATAACAATAATTCTGTTAGTCTATTTTAGGCTCCAATCTTTTCTACTCAAATTAATACCCCCTTGCCCACTCTCTCTTTCACACCAAACACAACTCTATTAAAAAATTGGCCAAACATATACACAATTCCTCAAACTTGCCTTCATTTTTAGTTTTGACATTTTATAGTTTATCTTAGCCTTGTTCCATGTAACCCTTAGACCATCTCCAATCTATCTCTATTTTACTCTCCATTCTCTATATTTGGAGAGTAAAATAGAGAATTGGCACTCCAATCCTCCTCTATATCACTCTCTATTCTTCATATTTAGAGAGTTGAATAGTAGTTCTCCAAATTTGGAGAACTACTATATATTCACACTCTCTATTTCACTTTTTCAATATTTTATTGTTAAAATATATTATTTTACATATAATGTCATTAATTAAATATCTAATATTCATAATTCCTTTTAAATGTAAAATAATATTTTAAAAAATATATTATTTCACACATATTACTTTCATCCGGAATTAATAGTATTTTAATTTTTTTTTCTAATTTTTGTCAACAATACAATTTGATTTTATTATTAATTTTCACTATAAAAATACACAAAATTAAAATGATAAGATGAAAAATTTAATTTAAAACTACAATACATGAGATGATAATTTAAATACAAGATAACAATACAATAATAATTTAAATATAAGATAAATTACAATACAATACATAACATAATAATTAATTTATCAAAACAATAATTTAGTAATCCGGTAGGCCGTTTCCAAATTTAGCACTATTCGAAAAATATTTAGGGTATGATCTAGAGAATTGTTGCGATTGTAGTTGTGATTGCGGTTTTGATTGTTGATTCTTTTTTCAATTATTCGTTGTTCTTGTTGCATGTAATCACGTGCAACTGAAATAAGAATGGAATTAGGGTATGATCCAGAGAATTGTTGTCGATTGTGGTTATGTTATTTAGGAATTTAGAATAAAACTAATTTTTTATATTAAATAAAAAATTTGAAAAAATAAAATTTATATCACATAAAAATTATATAAAGTAATTATTTGGGAAAAAGAAAGAAAAGATTTATATTATGAAATAAGAAAATAAGAATGAAATAGAAATAATAATAATATAATATTGAGGAGGAAAAAAAGATTTTTTATAGAAAATAAAATAGAGAATTGGATTGAAGTTGATTGTTTAAAAAAAAAATAGAGAAGTCTATATTTAGAGAATAAAATAAATTTTTAAGATTGGAGATGCGACTGGCTGCAAATTTCTATAAAATCCTACAACCAGCCCAAATATCTATGCACTCAGCCAATTTTTTATTTTTATTTTTAAAAAAAAAAAATGACTTCTCTCTGCGCAAATTCTACAATATATTCCTTTAACAGTAACATTTCATTACATTCTAAAAACATTAGTGTCTTCAATTTTATGCCTCCAATCAAAAGGAATAATGTTTATTCCCCATATGCTATCCGTTGCTCAAATATTCAATTATCTGACCCTAACTATGTTACGATTTTCGATACGACGCTTCGTGACGGAGAGCAGGCCCCTGGTGCATCCATGACTGCTAAGCAAAAGATGGACATTGCATGTCAGCTAGCTAAGCTTGGTGTTGATGTTATTGAGGTTGGTTTTCCAGCTGCCTCTCAGGCTGAGTTTGACCTTGTAAAGTTGGTAGCACAAAAATTGGTAATCTTGAATTATGTCTCCAGCTTATTTAAAATTTAATAGTACTATTATATTGTATCTAAGTGGATTTGCATGTATTTGGGATACATAACAAATTTCGCTCGCCTCTCTCCCATCTCCCTCGCCACTCTCTCATGTATTTGGTATCCCAAATACATGCAAATCACTCTAGATACATGTATCTAGTGTGATTCATATGTATCTAGAATACATATATGAATCTCACTCACCTCCCTCCCCAATCTAGCTCACCTCTCTCCCTATTTTAGTGTATCTGGTAGCAAAAGTACATGTATCTAAGTGTAAGACACGTTAGTAACTCTTATTTAGTGATAAAATATGTAATACTTTGAGAGTCTAGGTAATAATAGTATATATATATGATAGTGAATTATGTCTAATTATTGAATTATACTATGTCTAAAAAGGTAATAACATAGATGAAGAGGGCTATGTACCGATGATTTGTGGTTTGGCGAGATCTACTAAGGAAGATATCGATAGAGCTTGGGAGAGTTTGAAGTATGCAAAGACACCGATGATTCATATGTTTATCGCGACAAGCGATATACATATGAAGTATAAATTGAATATGAGTAGAGAACAAGTTATGAAGAGAGCTAGGAGCATGGTGGCTTATGCCAGAAGTCTCGGGTTCGAGCATGTTAGGTTTAGCTTGGAAGATGCTACAAGGTTTGTAATATTTGTCATATTTATATTTTTACCATATGGTGTGTATATAATTGAAAATGTATTATTTTTGTCAGATCTGATAAGGAGTTTGTTTATCATATTATTGGAGAAGTTATTAAAGCTGGTGCAACATGCATTTGTGTTGCTGATACTGTTGGATGCAATTTACCAAATGAATTTGCACAACTAATTGTTGACATAAAAGCCAATACATTAGGTATCCAAAATGTGATCCTTGCAGTACATTGTCACAATGATCTTGGACTTGCTACTGCCAACACATTAGTTGTATGTATTTGTTAGCTTTTAACTACTCCCTCTGTCCACTTTTAATTGTCACAGTTTCCTTTTTTAGAGTCAAACGATAAGAATTGACTAAAATCTGTGATGTATTTGAAAATTAGTCAATTTGACATTCGAAAAGCGCAACATGACAATTAAAAGTGGATGGAGGGAGTACTTCATTTATAAAAATATAATCTATAGTTAGTTTGACTCTCATACCTCGATGGAATGTAGGGAATTTGTGCAGGGGTAAGACAAGTAGATGTAACCATCAATGGTATTGGTGAAAGAGCTGGAAATGCTTCTCTAGAAGAGGTGGGAGAGAATAAACTTTAATTATAAGGACAAATTATATTAATATCTATACTTATAAATTTGTACTTTCATATATAGATAGTAATGGCCATAAAATGTCGTGGAAAGGAAGTACTAAGTGGTCTCTATACTGGGATTAATACAAAACATATATTCACCACAAGCAACATGGTATGTATATATACAGTGGCGTACGCAAAATTTATCTTAAGCGGTGTCACCTATTTAATATATATATATATATATATATATATATATATATATATATATATATATATAAATTAATCATACATAAATAATAATATTGTTATATGCAGGTAGAGGAGTATAGTGGGCTTAAGCTACAACCACATAAGGCCATTGTTGGAGTTAATGCTTTTTCTCATGAAAGTGGAATTCATCAGGTCAATTTTATTTAGTTAATACTATATTTATCAACTCAATATTTCAAAACTCTTTTTTTTTTAAACCCATCATCCTAGTGTGACACATTTATTTAACAAAACGAGGAAACAAAGTCTAAAGAGTGTGAGTCCGAACAGATAGACTAAGAAATAAATATGAATCCACGGCATCCATATTTCAAGGTTCGTAAGACCTTTTAAAAAGGTATCAAATGTCAATTTTCGATCTAGTTAAGAGTCATCTTCTTCCCCATTTTTGAACAACGCTAGCTACAAACAAAAGCGGTCCTTCAAATTTCATTGCATTTTTTTATTTTAGACTTGTTCCTATTCAAGAAATTTACTTATTTTAGATTTGTTTTAACAATCAGCCAACATTTTAAAATGTATGTAATAAAATTATGGATGACACTACAAAAATGACGAATTAAATAAGAACACATGGTATTTGCGCCCAATTTAATTGTAAAAATAAAAAGCAAAGAAAACTATGTAAAGCCTATTTAACTAATTTAAAAGGTATTTGAATTTATTCTACGTACTTAATTTAGGATGGAATATTAAAGAACAGAGGCACATATGAATTTATACCTGCTGAAGATGTTGGATTTATTCGTACTACTGAACACGGTATTAAATTGGGAAAACTCAGGTACACACTGTTTTATCATGATGATGTTGTGATTCAGTTCGGTCGATTATTTTATAAAATTTATGTCATATTATTTTTTTTGTTATCCAATTTTATATAATCAAAATTACATTTTCTGAAACCGTCTCAATAGTTTTGATTTTTTATTGATATCGGTATGATGCATTATTGTTATTACTATTCTTTTCGCTTTATTTCATTGTTGTTATTGCTTTCATTTTTGTAGTCTCTTCTTCAAATTGTTTTGAAATGCTTTACTTAAATCGATAGTCTATCGAAATCAACCTCTCTATCTCTACTAGGTAGGAGTAAGGTCTGTGTACACTCTACCTTCTACAAACTCCACTTGAGGAATTACACTGAATTTGTTGTTGTTATTGATATGATTCAATAGATATTTGTTTGTTTTTTCTAAAATAAATATCATGCATTCTTATATTTTGTGCAGTGGACGTCATGCATTGAAAATTAAAATGCTTAAGGTATGATACATATACTAAGATTTCAATAAATTAAATTATGATAGTATTATTATATATATGAATGTGCATCAACAACACTCATTTAATTTTGTCATAGCTTGGATATAATTTTGAGGAAAAACAACTTGGGGACCTCTTTTGGCGATTCAAGTCATTGGCTGAGAGGAAAAAGGTGAATTAAAGCATTGATGTTTTTATAGTGCAACACTCAATTTTGTTTTATTGATGAGACTTAGGGTATGTTTGGTGCGAAGAAAAACATTTTTCAATTTTTTCATGTTTGGTTGATTTAAATGTTTTCAATTTTATGCCACCCTTACCCCCTACCCCTACCCTAGCCATCCCCCAAACCGCCACCCCCCACCTCCCTCCTAAAGAGTATTTTCTAGTCTCAAGTCAAAAATGAAAGATATGTTATGGAAAATATTTTTCATTCACCAACCAAACATTAAGAAGTATTTTCTACTCACCAACAAAACATGAGAAAATACGTTAGAAATTCACTTATTTTCTAAGAAATTTTTTTCTAGAAAAACATTTTCGTAGAAAATATTTTCCATCATACATACACACTTACTTAAAAAAAAAAATTACGAGTGTTGCCGTATTATGTGTATCGGAGAGGTAGGGAGATGGCCTCCTCCACTACGCTTCTCCTTATTAATAGTATTATTTAGGTATCACATTGTTTTTTTTATATGTATTATTATCTGTTGCTCACATTTGCTTTGTTTCTTCCTATATTGTTGTCATATTTTCTTATTTTCATACTTTGAATTATTTTCTTTTTTGACGAGCTAAGTATGTGTCAAAAATAATTTTTCTACTCCATAAAAGTAGGCATAAGGTCTGCTTATATCCTACCTTCCAATCTCCATAGATTTCATTATGAAATTACACTCGGTATATATTGTTATATGTTTGTTTTTTTACCTATTTATCTTTCTCTACATCTATCTTTTCAGAATATAACAGATGATGATTTAAGAGCGCTCATATTAGACAAAACTATCCAGCCTCAAATTGGCTTGACAACTTGGTGATATGCATGTAAATACTACTACTTTCTTTCTTTTTTGTTGGTTTTCTTTAATTAATTAGCTCAGATTGAAAAACGATAGTTCTATAATTTCTGTTTATGCAAAGGATTTACTGTTAAATGAACGTATTATATGATACAGGAACTAGTCACCTATTGATGGAAGAGCTTATCTAATGTTGCAGTAGCTAGCCCAGGGTTTTGTGTTACATTTAATTAATTGATGTATTAAATTTTCTTGAACACTCTTTTAAGTTCTTAGTATTGAACCCCTTGTACTTTCTAAACCCTGAGTTTAAACTAATGTTTGTTGTATTTTTTAATAAATATATGCTCTTAAAGAAAAATATGTTGCTTCCACCACTGCAGTTAGGGTACGAACCTATATAAAAGCCTAAAGAAAAATATGTTACAAATGAAACGCCTAAGAAGAGCGAACGTAACACCTCGCTAAGTGAAAGACCTGGAATTAGAAAGAGTCATTTTTGGAAAGAATGAAAAATCTGGAAAATTGTTTAAGTTATGTTAAGTTTGAGTTTTGGGTCAACTTCAAACGACCATAACTCCTAGCTCAGGATGAGTTAGGTGTGCTACCAAATACCGTAGGAAAGATCTTTGAATTATATTTTCAATGCCATTGAGTTTTCTCGATTTCGAATTCGTATGAGGGAGATATGCCCATTGGAAGTTGGGCTGTCTAGATAAGTAAAGTCAAAATCAAATTTTTAAGGGGTATTTTGGTCTTTTCCATGCCCAATTATTTTATTTTTGTTTTTAGAAGTTTAATTGGGGTCTAAACAGAATTAGATCAGTTTACGCTTTACCAAATTACGCTAGGATTTTTGGAGAAAGAACTCAAGAGAAGAAAAGTTCAAGATTCATCAAGTTCTTGCAATTTGTTAGTGGATTTCGCCAAGGATACTATCCTACGAGGTATGTGAGACTTTCATAGCGTTGAATTTGTTCACCCACGCACCAAACATGTTTATTTTAGCGTGAATTGGTCCCAAAAGGTTGAAAGTTTGATGTTCTTGATATATGTTCTTGAAATTGGCTTTAGTTATTGCGATTTGATGGGATTGTTGAGTTCTTGATGGAACCCTGTCGATTTTATAGCGATGTTTGATTAGATTCTTAGGTTCATGTACTGGTATCTGAAACTAAAGAGGATTTGAGAAAAAGAATTGAATTTAGGCGAATTGGGATTAGAAAACGAAGAAGGAAAAAGTCGGGAAAAATTGGTCCCAATCCGCATCGCGGACCTGCCCTACCTTTTCCCAAAATTCTTCCCCGCGTCGCGGAGCAGTCACGGACCGTTTTGCCTCAAAATTTATTTCGCGACCAAATATTTAAATGCATCTCCGCATCGCGGACTTGTTTCCAGGTGATGATTTCTTGATCGTTTCACATGTTTAACTATCTTAAAACATTCCTTAACATCATGAGATCCTTCCTATCACAAATCACAATCCTTGAATCCATAAATTCAAATTCAAGGCAAGTCTAGAGAATTCTTAGAGTCATTTCAAAAGGACACATTACTATTTATAATTTTGCATTATTTTTTATGTCCACGTGGACAAATATATATGTTTAAAATACGGTATTAAATAGTCTAGGGAGGTAATAGGTCATTATGAAAGTTTAGTATCACAACAACAAATCCGACCAAAGTTGGGGTATTTTTCAGACCCTTATCCCTAAAATATATTTAATAAAACATATAAAAAAAATCGATTGATTCTTAAAATTAATCTATCTGTGTCACATAAAATGGAATAGAAAAAGGTAACATGTATTATTTAATTTTGAAAACTACGTAGAAATATTGTAAATCTCAATAATTAACAACATTTGATTGACTCTTGAAATTTTATTTGTGCTACCTACATTGGGATAAGAGAAGTAACATTTATTATTAAAAATTTACGTAAAAAGTACTATAAATTACAATAATCAAAAGAAGTAACATGTAATATTTAATTTGGAAACTACGTAGAAAATATTGTAAATCTCAATAATTAACAACATTTGATTGACTCTTGAAATTCTATCTGTGCTACATACATTGGGACAAGATAAGTAATATATACTATTTAAAAATTACGTAAAAATATTATAAATTACAATAATTAACAACTTAAAATATTTAAAAATCATATTAAAATTTAATTGACTATCTAAATTCTATCAATGTCACATAAAGTGAGACAAAAAATAACATATATCACGGGCACTAGTGTCTAGTAATACTAATAATTTACGAGTGTTGTCGTATTATGTGTATGGGAAAGGTAGGGAGAATATGGCCTCCACTATGCTTCTCCTTAATAAAATAGTATTATTTAGGTATCACATTGTTTTTTTATATGTATTATTATCTGTTGCTCACATTTGCTTTGTTTTCTTCCTATATTGTTGTCATATTTTCTTATTTTCTTCCTTTTTGACGAAGCTAAGTATTTATCACAACTCCACAAAAGTAGGAATAAGGTTATATGTTTACACTTCATAGATTTCATTTATGAAATTACACTCGGTATATATTTTTGTTGTTATATGTTTGGTTTTACCTATTTATCTTTCTCTACATTTATCTTTTTAGCGAATATAACGGATGATGATTTAAGAGCACTCATATTAGACGAAACTATCCAGCCTCAAATTGCTTGACAACTTGAAGATAAATGTCACCTATTGATGGAAGAGCTTATCTAATGTTGCAGTAGTAAGCCCAGGGTTTGTGCTACATTAATTAATTGATGTATTAAATTTTCTTGAACACTCTTAGGAGAATTCAATCTTTTAAGTTCTTAGTATTGAACCCCTTGTACTTTTTAATCTTTTGTTTGTTGTATTTTTAATAAATTTATGCTCTTAAAGAAACGGTTACATCATTAATTTCCCTCGCGGATTCTCCATTAAAACTCTGACTCGATTGAGGACAAGAAGCGAAGTTGAACGAGTATTAAGATAGTAGCCTGGTGCTGAGGCAGGTTATGGATTACTTGAGAATAAAATTTGATTAGTGAGACAGATCAGATATATATACTACAAGAAAAATGGTCAATAACGAAGGGAAAACTGGGCCCTAAAACTGAGATTCATTAGCGATCGGAAATTCTGGTCGCCAACCCGTCCCTATAGCCTCCATCGCTAAATGTCATTTAGGACGACGTATCAAATAGCTGGCCCTTTAATTTTATTTTGCGACCAGTCTTGAACTGGTCCTCAAAATGCTTTTAGGGACCATAAATTTTGGTCCCTGATTTAAGAGATTTTGCGAATCTGGTCCTAAATATATTTTCAGGGACTAGATTCACTGGTCCTTACATATAAGACCAATTGGTGCTTAAAGGTTTTAAGGACTAGTTTACTGGTCCTTAATGTCTTTTTATATAGATATGTGCTTCTTAATTTTCTATATTTGAAATTTCAATACAATTAATTAGGCAATAATCAAATACTTATACAGAAAACCAATAATCTTCTTTCGCGTATATATATAAACCATAATAAATCAGTCACGTTATTGTTTGGACATCAATTTCATGAAAATAAAGAAGAAAAAATTAACATCCTCTATCAAATAATACTAATGTAAATGATCATGTCCTATTAGTTTATCTGCTTAGGCTCTTTGAATTCCAGAACCAACAGTTAGCAGTTCCCGTGTTTTAAGAGTCAGGTCCAGCAACCATTTCGAGTAAATTCAAATCTAATTTGTGTCCAGCCCATGGAGGAGAGCTGATCTTCACACAGAAAACCTCACTACCGCAAATTCCTGCAGTGCATAAGAAACAAAAAAGTCCCAAACTCAGTTCACACATACAGAACAATGTCATGCATAGGTAAAACAAACCTCATGCAAATAGAAACATACGCTATATCCCAATTACGCGCCAAATTGCACATAAGTGAAATAAATCAAACTAAGAGGCAAGATCAAACACAGAAACAGAATTCCAGATCAAACCATCAGCACTTCTATCAGTAAACCTAGAAGACGTACAGGGAAAAAGACATAGAGCAAACCTGAGCAAAAACAATGTGGAATGAAGCACAAACATTTTTCTATGATATTGTTATGGGAAAAAGACATAGAGCAAACCTGCCGAAAGTTATGGGAATCTTCATATATATTTAAAGCTGCAAAATCGCAATTCGTTTTAAAGTTAAACACAAACATTTTTCTATGATATTGCATAAATGAAATAAAGGACTACTAGCTTAAGAAAAATAAAAGGTTAAGAGCAGATGAATGATAAACATGTACTCATGAACTCATACAAGTTTTTTTAAGAAAATAGAACCTTCTTTTAATTTTCTTGACAATAATCTGCAAAATATAAGGTTTTTCTTCCGGTAGAAAAATAAATTTAGGCTACTTGAGCCACATTTAGAGATAAATACAAGAGTTATGCATTATTGTAAATTTTAAGATAACTATCCAACAAATATGAGGTAAATTTTAAGATAATTATCCGCTGAGTTTATTTTTTGACTAATCTAGTGTCTGTAGGAACTGTAAATTACCAAAACAAGATGGGATTTGCCTGTAAAAAGATTATTAGAAAAGTACATCTCGATCAGTTGCAAGATGACCAAGTGTTGCGAGCAGTTTTTCACTAAACTTGATGTTCTCAAATATTTGCCTTTGGGAGATTTCCAATAGAAAGTGGCATACTTCAACTCAGCTGGTTTTGCGAAAAATTACAGAACACTAATGAGCTAAAACCAAATATTTATGACAGAGTTTTCCTCTCAATTGGATTTGGTTCATGTAACATCTCGCAAATTGAAATAGCTAGGAAGAAACTAAGAACTGGAAATAGTAAATTTTTGGAAAGAATGAAAAATCTGGAAAATTGTCTAAGTTAGGAAAAGTGAGTTTTTGGTCAACTTGAAATGGCCATAACTCCTAGATCAGGATGAGTTAGGTGTATTTCCAGATATGGTTGGAAAGCTCTTGGAATGATCTTTCCAATGCATCCAATTTTGTGCAATTCTGAGTTTGTATGAGTAAGCTATGCCCATTGGAAGTTGGGCTGTTGGATTAAGGAAAGTCCAAATCCGGATTTTTTTGAAGGGTAGTTTGGTATTTTCCTTACCCTTTTATTTTAATTTGTTTTTGGTAATTACTTAGGGTCTAAACTGAACTTAGTCAGTTTACGCTTTTGGAAAAAGAGTTAGGGTTTTGAGAGAAGAGAAAAGAAAAGGAGAAAAGAGGAGAAAGGAGAAGAACGTTCAAGATTCGTTAAGATCGTCGAGTTTGGCTTGTGGATTTCGTTGGGGTGATCCCTACAAGGTATGTGAGATCACATAGCGTTGGGTTAATTCGCCCACGTGCCAATCATGATTTATTTTAGCGAATTTAAGTTCTTGAAAGCTTAGAAATTGAGTTCTTGATGGATTTGTTGAAGTTCCATTAAATTCTTGTTTCGTTGAATTCGTTGAGGAGTTGATTGATCCGAATCTATAGTTTTAGGTTCGATTTTGAGTAGAATCTGATGTACTTTGAACATTTAATCGACTCTAAGTAATGGGTGAAAGAACCCATGGGGTTTAGAGCTGGAAAATGAAGAAGAAATTTCGTTGGTCGAAATTTGGCACTGCCTCCGCGTCGCGGAGCCATTCCCCAGATCTGAGAATTTTCGTTTCGCATTGCGGAGCTGTCACGGAGCGTTCTGCCTCAAAAGTCATTTTTTGAAACTAAATTTTAAAAGCTTCTCCGCGTCGCGGACCCACCCTCAGATATCGATTTTTGGTCTTTTCTCATGTTTAGCTGTCTAAAATCATTCCTAAACATCATGAGATCTTTCCAATCACAAATCACAATCCTTGAATCCATAATTCAATTCAAGGACCAGTTAAGAGTCAAGTCAAGAGCAGTTAAGATCAAAGTCAAGAGAAGATCTTAGAGTTTTCCAAAAGTTTTAACTTTGTTTTAAGACTCAAAGTTCAAGTTGAGTAACGAGTAAAGAGTAAAGTTTGAAGTCCATTTCTTCAAAAGTATATGGGGACTATGTATTCCCAAATGGTTTAAAATGATTTTTACGTTTAAACAAGAAAGGAAACCTCGATTTCCAAAGGGCCGTTGAGATAGTTTTTCAAAAAAAAGTAATCGCTTTCTAAATGAAGCAAGAGGGGAAACTTTGATTTCCAAGATAGCCTTTGAGCTAAGGTTTTGAGCACTAATCTCAAATCACAAAAGAAGTATGTTTTTAAACATAAGAGCTAATATTATTATATTTTTGGGAGTAGTATTGAGCACCGATATGGGGGAGAGTTCAGACAACTCACAATCCCATAAACCATGTAGCCATCATAAGTAGAAAAGGGTCATACTTTTTAGATAAATCCTTTTCGCATAGACTAGTGGATCTACTTAGTAGTTCAGGTCCTATACATGTGGCAAGGTATAGGATGCACTGGCAACTTGAGGGAGATCATTGTATCATCACAATAGCTCTTATGTGATGGTTGTCGGTTAGAGAAATGTAACATCGGGCAATGTGAAATAATTGAAGAGGCTTAGAATTGGAAATTTTCATTTTTGGGAAAGGGTTTGAAAATCTGGAAAATTTTGGCTAAGTATGGAAAAGGTGAGTTTTTGGCCAACTTTGATCAGTCGTAACTTCTAGCTCAAGACGAGTTAGAAGTATTTCCAGTTATGGTTGCATAGCCCTCGGAACGATCTTTCCAACGCCACTGAGTTTGCTCGATTCCGAGTTTTTATGAGTGAGATATGCCCTTTGAAAGTTGGGCAGTTGACAAGGAATTCCGTCCGGGAATTTTTAAGGGCATTTTGGTCTTTTCCCTAGCTATTCCTTTTGAAGATATATTGTTGTGTTAGGCTGATATTTGGGTCATTTCTTTCCATTTTAAGAGAGTGAAGGCTAGGGCTTGAGAGTGAAGAAGAGAGGAAGAAGAGAAGAAGGAGAAGAAGAAGGGAAGAAAGAGGAAAATCAAGCAAGTTCCGTCAAGATCATCGTGGATTTTCGTCGGGGGTGATCCCTATCAAGGTATGTGAGATTTTAGTGTTGGGTGATGCTTTCCCCCACACACCTAGTCCCTTTTATTCATTAAGAAAGGTTTGGTTATGTTGTTAAAGTTGTTTGTTGTTGTTGTGGAATTATTGTGGGTTGTGGAACATGATTGGATTGTGTTTTTGAGTGGTATTCTATTGAATGTTGAGGGATATTATGTTTCTAAGTGATTGGGGCTGGAATCCCTTGAAGTTAGAGAGTTTAGAGTTGGTAACGTGAAGGAGAAAGTCGGGCAGCTTGCGAGGAGCATGTCCGCGTCGCGGACTTGTTCCCTCTGTGAACAAAATCTTCTCCGCGTCGCGGACAGGACGCAGACTCCACTGTTTTCAGAATTTATGTTCAAAGATTTTCTTAAGTTTGGCTGTCCCAAATCAGCCCCAAATCATTCCCAAAGCATTCCTTAACACCATGGGGTCCTTCCATACACCAATCAAGTCTTTGAATCCATAATTAAATTCAAGAAAGTTAGGATCAAGTCAAGTGAAGTTAGAAGTCAAGTAGAGTTAGGACCAAGCTTAGAAGTTAAGCAAGTCTTTAAAGCTTTTAAAGAGTCGTTATTGAACGTCTTAACGTCGTTTCAAGAGTTTAAGTAAAGTAAGGAGTAAAGAGTCGAGTCCGTTTCTCCAAAGTTATTAGGGAACTATGTACTTCCCAAAGAAGTTCTAAATGTTTTTACATTTAAGTAAGAAAGGAGCCATGTTTTCCAAAAGAGCCTTTGGGCTAAGTTTTGAGTAATCGTCTCAATCAAAGAAAGAAGTTATTTTAAAAGCATGAGCCAAAGTATTTTCGGGAGTAGTATTGAGCACCGAATTGGGGACACGAGTTCATATTAACTCAACTCTCCATAAGAACCATGCGCCAACATGGGACGTGACGTATCATTCTTTTTAGATGATCACGTAAGATTAGGCTAGTGGATCCACTAAGCAAAAGTAAGGTCCTATATCGATGGCAAGGTATAGGATGGTCCTTTGGCAACGTGAGGTAAAACGTTGTATCATCACTAAGGCTCGTAGTGGTGGTTGTCGGTTAAAGAACCTCCCACAAAAGTTGTATTATGTTTATAAAAGTAAAGTTGAGTTTGTTATCATTTTATCCTTAACGATCTAAGTTGTTTACATTCTTTTACAAGTTCATTATGTATGGCTTGTGTCTTATTGGCTTACTTTGAGTCCAGTTATTTATATGAGTTGTTCAGAGTCAAGGTAAGTGATCTCTTGTTCTCCTTTCAAGCTTAAGTTGTGGTTCAGCTTTTCCAGCTCACATACTCGTACATTCCATGTACTGATGCCAGTTGGCCTGCATCGTTTTATGATGCAGACGCAGGTACCACGGATCAGTATCCTGCACGTCGTTGATCCAGCTGAGCACTCGAGAGTCTGTGGTGAGCCTCCTTGCATTCCGGAGGACTCAATTATTTTGTGTACTTAGTTTTGTTCTATTAGGATGTTGCGGGGTCTGTCCCCACATCCATCTCAGTATATTAGAGGCTTCAATAGACAGTCAGTCAGTCAGTCAGTTAGTTTTGAGTCCCTCATCCATGTATATGTATATATGTGTAAATATTCTATTTTAAGACTCGAGTTGCCCTTTGGGCCATATTTTTATTAGTTAAGATGTTTATGTCTTTGCATGACATTGAGTTATTCTGTTGAGTTAGGTTTCCGCTGAGTTAAGAAAGCCAGGCCAAGGGTTCGCTTGGGGCCAGCAATGGTCTCCGAGTGCCGGTCCCGCCCAGGGTGTAGGCTCGGGGCGTGACAAACTTGGTATCAGAGCACAGAGTTCAAGAGTCCTAGGGTGTCTATGAA
This sequence comes from Solanum okadae, assembly GCA_036553675.1. Taxonomy (NCBI): domain Eukaryota; kingdom Viridiplantae; phylum Streptophyta; class Magnoliopsida; order Solanales; family Solanaceae; genus Solanum; species Solanum okadae. The sequence continues at coordinate 7,641,207 of CM071685.1, read as the reverse complement.
ACCGTGTCTGTAGAGTCCTAGTTATCGGTGTGAAGCGCGCCACATCTATAATTGGGAGGTTGCAACATTTAGGAAAATTTCTCATTTTTTTTTTCATACTCATCTCGTGCGCTAGAGTTGATCTCTAAAGAGTTTCCTTTTAATCCGTGCTTGCGCGTGTTTTCAGATAGTCATGCCTCTACGAAGAGTTGGTAGAGGGCGTCTTCCTAGACGCTATGTTGATGAGCAAGAGTTACCCTATGCACCGGGAGTGCAAGATCAAGGGGAAGTTTCTAATGCCGAGTTCAGAGAGGCAATTAGGATGTTGAGTCAAGCTGTAGCCAATCAGGTGGGTCAGCAAAGGGGAGTTCGACATGAAGGAGCTGACACTTCAAGGATCCGTGAGTTCTTGGGGATGAATCCTCCGAGTTTCATGGGATCAAGCACTACTGAGGACCCAGAGAACTTCATTGAGGAGTTGAAGAGGATTTTTGATGTAATGCATGTAGCAGACACTGAGCGGGTTGAACTAGCTGCGTATCAGCTGAAGGATGTTGCTAGAACATGGTTTGACCAGTGGAAAGGGGCAGAGCTGAGAATGCACCACCTGCGAGTTGGGCCTATTTCGAGGAAGCTTTCTTGGGGCATTTCTTTCCTCGAGAATTGAGAGAGGCCAAGGTACGTGAGTTCCTCACACTTAAGCAGGAGTCCTTGAGTGTTCATGAGTACAGTCTGAAGTTCACACAACTATCCCGCTATGCCCCGGAGATGGTTGCGGACATGAAGAATAGAATGAGTCTGTTCGTTGCTGGGCTGTCTCGGTTGTCGAGCAAGAAAGGTAGGGCGGCAATGCTTATCGGGGACATGGACATATCCAGATTAATGGTCTATGTACAGCAGGTTGAGGAAGAGAAGCTGAGGGATAGGGAAGAGTTCAGGAGTAAGAGAGCCAAGACCGGTAATGAGCCTGGGCAGCAGAAAGGTAATGTGAATCGTCCGTCCTTCCAAGAAAGGCAAAAGGGACCTGCTCCAACATCTGTTAGCGCACCCGCACCAAGGTACAGAGGTGGTCATAATGGCCAGAATTCGAAGGACTTCAAGGCTAGACCAGTACAGTCCTCAGGTAGTGTGGTACAAAGAAGCAGTTTGTTTCCTGCATGTGCTAGGTGTGGTAGAACCCACCCAGGCAAATGTCGTGATGGCCAGACAGGATGTTTTAAGTGTGGGCAAGAGGGTCACTTCGTGAAGGAGTGCCCTAAGAATAATCAAGGTAGTGGAAGTTTGGGTAGTAGGACCCAATCTTCATCAGTTGCTCCCCCAGACAGGATGGCACCTAGAGGAGCTACTTCTAGTACCGGTGGAGGAGCAAATCGCCTTTATGCTATCACCAGTCGCCATGAGCAAGAGAACTCTCCGAATGTTGTCACTGGTATGATCAAAGTCTTTGCTTTTGATGTATATGCTTTGTTAGATCCAGGAGCAAGTTTATCTTTTGTAACTCCTTATGTTGCGAATAAGTTTGTTGTTCTTCCTGAAAGACTTTGTGAACCCTTTTGTGTCTCTACACCTGTTGGGGAATCTATTCTAGCTGAAAGAGTTTATCGTGATTGTCCTGTTTCTATCAATCACAAGAGCACCATGGTTGATTTGTTTGAGTTAGACATGGTAGATTTCGATGTCATTTTAGGTATGGATTGGCTTCATGCTTGTTATGCATCGATAGATTGTAGAACTCGAGTGGTCAAGTTTCAGTTTCCGAATGAGCCAGTCATAGAGTGGAGTAGCAGTTCAGTAGTGCCTAAGGGTCGTTTTATTTCGTACCTTAAGGCAAGAAAGTTAGTTTCGAAGGGTTGTATCTATCACTTAGTCCGAGTTCATGACTCTAGTGTTGAGATACCTTATTTTCAGTCGGTTCCTATAGTAAGAGAGTTTCCAGAAGTGTTTCCTGATGATCTACCCGGAATTCCTCCTGAGAGAGAGATAGATTTCGGCATAGATCTCATTCCAGATACTCGTCCTATCTCTATTCCTCCATATAGAATGGCACCAGCAGAGTTGAAAGAGTTGAAAGAGCAGTTGAAAGATCTCCTAGAAAAGGGTTTCATTCGACCGAGTGTCTCACCTTGGGGTGCTCCGGTTTTGTTTGTGAAGAAGAAAGATGGTTCCCTTAGAATGTGTATAGACTACCGTCAGTTGAATAAGGTTACCATCAAGAACAAGTACCCTCTTCCGAGGATTGATGATCTTTTCGATCAGCTTCAGGGTGCCACCTGTTTTTCAAAGATTGACCTTCGATCAGGCTATCATCAGTTAAGGGTAAGGGATTGTGATATCCCAAAGACAGCTTTCAGGACCAGGTATGGTCATTATGAGTTTTTGGTCATGTCCTTTGGTTTGACTAACGCGCCCGCAACTTTCATGGATTTGATGAATAGGGTCTTCAAACCTTATTTAGATATGTTTGTTATTGTCTTTATTGATGATATACTAATCTATTCAAGGAATGAAGAAGATCATGCTAGTCACCTCAGAACAGTTCTTCAGACTTTGAAAGACAAAGAGTTGTATGCCAAGTTCTCTAAGTGTGAGTTTTGGCTTAAGTCTGTGGCGTTCCTAGGCCACATTGTGACCGGGGATGGAATTAAAGTTGATACTCGGAAAATTGAGGCAGTGCAGAATTGGCCTAGACCCACATCTCCAACTGAAATTAGGAGTTTCTTGGGTTTAGCTGGTTATTATAGAAGGTTTGTTGAGGGGTTCTCGTCTATTGCATCTCCTTTGACAAAGTTGACTCAGAAGGCCGCGAAATTCCAATGGTCTGAAGCTTGTGAGAAAAGCTTTCAGGAATTGAAGAAGATATTGATTACAGCTCCAATTTTGACGCTACCAGAAGGTACTCAAGGTTTTGTGGTGTATTGTGATGCATCTAGAGTTGGTTTGGGTTGTGTCTTAATGCAGAATGGCAAAGTTATAGCTTATGCCTCTAGACAGTTGAAGGTTCATGAGAGGAACTACCCAACCCATGACTTAGAGCTAGCTGCTGTAGTATTTGCTTTGAAGATATGGCGTCATTACTTGTATGGTGTGCATGTCGACATATTCACTGATCACAAGAGCCTTCAATACGTGCTTACTCAGAAATAACTTAATCTCAGGCAGAGGAGGTGGTTAGAGTTACTCAAGGATTATGACCTGAGTATTCTTTACCACCCAGGTAAGGCTAATGTTGTTGCTGATTCTTTGAGCAGGTTGTCTATGGGTAGCACCGCCCATATTGAAGAAGGAAGGAGAGGGTTAGCAAAAGATGTGCACAGACTGTCATGCCTAGGAGTCAGCTTTATAGATTCCGCAGAAGGAGGAATAGTGGTGACGAGCAGGGCCGAGTCATCATTAATGTCAGAAGTGAAAAAGAAGCAAGATCAAGATCCCATTTTGCTTGAGTTGAAGGCAAATGTTCAGAAGCAAAGAGTATTAGCTTTTGAACAAGGGGGAGATGGCGTATTGAGGTATCAAGGTAGATTGTGTGTACCTATGGTAGATGGACTCCAAGAGAAGATTATGGAGGAAGCTCACAGCTCCAGATATTCTATTCATCCAGGTTCCACCAAGATGTATCGTGATTTGCGAGAAGTTTATTGGTGGAATGGCATGAAGAAGGGCATTGCTGAGTTTGTTGCTAAATGTCCAAATTGCCAACAAGTGAAAGTTGAACACCAAAGGCCCGGTGGTTTGGCTCAGAGGATAGAACTTCCAGAGTGGAAGTGGGAGATGATCAATATGGATTTCATCACAGGGTTGCCAAGATCTCGCAGACAGCATGATTCTATTTGGGTGATTGTCGACAGAATGACAAAGTCAGCTCATTTTCTACCGGTAAAGACTACCAATACTGCAGAAGATTATGCCAAGTTGTATGTTCAAGAGATAGTGAGACTTCATGGAGTCCCAATCTCCATTATTTCAGATAGAGGTGCACAGTTTACTGCACAGTTCTAGAAATCTTTTCAGAAGGGCTTGGGTTCAAAGGTGAACTTAAGTACTGCCTTTCATCCTCAGACTGATGGGCAAGCAGAACGCACTATTCAGACCTTAGAGGATATGTTGAGGGCTTGTGTAATCGATTTCAAAGGTAGTTGGGATGATCACCTACCTCTAATTGAATTTGCCTACAACAACAGTTATCACTCTAGCATCCAGATGGCTCCATATGAAGCTCTTTATGGGAGAAGATGTAGATCTCCTATTGGATGGTTCGAAGTTGGTGAAGCACGGTTGATAGGACCAGATTTAGTTCACCAAGCTATGGAGAAGGTGAAAGTGATTCAAGAGAGGTTGAAAACGGCACAGAGTCGCCAGAAATCCTACACTGATGTTAGGAGAAGGGCGTTAGAGTTTGAAGTAGGTGATTGGGTATATTTGAAGGTTTCACCCATGAAAGGCGTTATGATGTTTGGTAAGAAGGGGAAACTTAGTCCCCGGTATATTAGACCTTACCGCATAGCCGAGAGGATTGACAATGTTGCTTATGAGTTGGAGTTACCACAAGAGCTAGCAGCGGTCCATCCGGTATTTCACATCTCTATGTTAAAAAAATGCATAGGTGATCCTTCATTGATCCTACCGACTGAAAGTGTTAAGATCAAGGATAACTTATCTTATGAGGAGGTGCCGGTTCAGATTTTAGATCGTCAAGTTCGTAAGTTGAGAACGAAAGATGTGGCATCAGTCAAGGTCCTTTGGAGGAACCAATTTGTTGAGGAAGCCACTTGGGAAGCCGAAGAGGACATGAAGAAGAAATATCCTCATCTTTTTGAATCCGGAGGGAATGCGGATTAAGGTATTAATTTCCTTCTTAGTGCTCTTTAATATATAATGGGCATGTTGTCGTTGTTGTTTGCATGATTGCTTGTTGGGTGTTTGAGTTTGGTGTTACACCCGTAGTTTTGTAAAGGTAACCTCATTCGAGGACGAATGTTCCAAGGGGGAGATATTGTAACATCCAGCAATGTGAAATAATTGAAGAGGCTTAGAATTGGAAATTTTCATTTTTGGGAAAGGGTTTGAAAATCTGGAAAATTTTGGCTAAGTATGGAAAAGGTGAGTTTTTGGCCAACTTTGATCAGTCGTAACTTCTAGCTCAAGACGAGTTAGAAGTATTTCCAGTTATGGTTGCATAGCCCTCGGAACGATCTTTCCAACGCCACTGAGTTTGCTCGATTCCGAGTTTTTATGAGTGAGATATGCCCTTTGAAAGTTGGGCAGTTGACAAGGAATTCCGTCCGGGAATTTTTAAGGGCATTTTGGTCTTTTCCCTAGCTATTCCTTTTGAAGATATATTGTTGTGTTAGGCTGATATTTGGGTCATTTCTTTCCATTTTAAGAGAGTGAAGGCTAGGGCTTGAGAGTGAAGAAGAGAGGAAGAAGAGAAGAAGGAGAAGAAGAAGGGAAGAAAGAGGAAAATCAAGCAAGTTCCGTCAAGATCATCGTGGATTTTCGTCGGGGGTGATCCCTATCAAGGTATGTGAGATTTTAGTGTTGGGTGATGCTTTCCCCCACACACCTAGTCCCTTTTATTCATTAAGAAAGGTTTGGTTATGTTGTTAAAGTTGTTTGTTGTTGTTGTGGAATTATTGTGGGTTGTGGAACATGATTGGATTGTGTTTTTGAGTGGTATTCTATTGAATGTTGAGGGATATTATGTTTCTAAGTGATTGGGGCTGGAATCCCTTGAAGTTAGAGAGTTTAGAGTTGGTAACGTGAAGGAGAAAGTCGGGCAGCTTGCGAGGAGCATGTCCGCGTCGCGGACTTGTTCCCTCTGTGAACAAAATCTTCTCCGCGTCGCGGACAGGACGCAGACTCCACTGTTTTCAGAATTTATGTTCAAAGATTTTCTTAAGTTTGGCTGTCCCAAATCAGCCCCAAATCATTCCCAAAGCATTCCTTAACACCATGGGGTCCTTCCATACACCAATCAAGTCTTTGAATCCATAATTAAATTCAAGAAAGTTAGGATCAAGTCAAGTGAAGTTAGAAGTCAAGTAGAGTTAGGACCAAGCTTAGAAGTTAAGCAAGTCTTTAAAGCTTTTAAAGAGTCGTTATTGAACGTCTTAACGTCGTTTCAAGAGTTTAAGTAAAGTAAGGAGTAAAGAGTCGAGTCCGTTTCTCCAAAGTTATTAGGGAACTATGTACTTCCCAAAGAAGTTCTAAATGTTTTTACATTTAAGTAAGAAAGGAGCCATGTTTTCCAAAAGAGCCTTTGGGCTAAGTTTTGAGTAATCGTCTCAATCAAAGAAAGAAGTTATTTTAAAAGCATGAGCCAAAGTATTTTCGGGAGTAGTATTGAGCACCGAATTGGGGACACGAGTTCATATTAACTCAACTCTCCATAAGAACCATGCGCCAACATGGGACGTGACGTATCATTCTTTTTAGATGATCACGTAAGATTAGGCTAGTGGATCCACTAAGCAAAAGTAAGGTCCTATATCGATGGCAAGGTATAGGATGGTCCTTTGGCAACGTGAGGTAAAACGTTGTATCATCACTAAGGCTCGTAGTGGTGGTTGTCGGTTAAAGAACCTCCCACAAAAGTTGTATTATGTTTATAAAAGTAAAGTTGAGTTTGTTATCATTTTATCCTTAACGATCTAAGTTGTTTACATTCTTTTACAAGTTCATTATGTATGGCTTGTGTCTTATTGGCTTACTTTGAGTCCAGTTATTTATATGAGTTGTTCAGAGTCAAGGTAAGTGATCTCTTGTTCTCCTTTCAAGCTTAAGTTGTGGTTCAGCTTTTCCAGCTCACATACTCGTACATTCCATGTACTGATGCCAGTTGGCCTGCATCGTTTTATGATGCAGACGCAGGTACCACGGATCAGCATCCTGCACGTCGTTGATCCAGCTGAGCACTCGAGAGTCTGTGGTGAGCCTCCTTGCATTCCGGAGGACTCAATTATTTTGTGTACTTAGTTTTGTTCTATTAGGATGTTGCGGGGTCTGTCCCCACATCCATCTCAGTATATTAGAGGCTTCAATAGACAGTCAGTCAGTCAGTCAGTTAGTTTTGAGTCCCTCATCCATGTATATGTATATATGTGTAAATATTCTATTTTGAGACTCGAGTTGCCCTTTGGGCCATATTTTTATTAGTTAAGATGTTTATGTCTTTGCATGACATTGAGTTATTCTGTTGAGTTAGGTTTCCACTGAGTTAAGAAAGCCAGGCCAAGGGTTCGCTTGGGGCCAGCAATGGTCTCCGAGTGCCGGTCCCGCCCAGGGTGTAGGCTCGGGGCGTGACAAGAAACTCCCACAGTAGTACTTTGTATTTTTATATACATCAGTTTATTTGTATCTTTGCATACACACAGAGTTGACATCATGTTTTAAACAGTTTTTCTTTATATTGCACTTGTTTTAAACTGCTTTATATTGAAATGAGTTCAGTTATGTTGAGTTGAGTTGAGCCAAGTAAGTTCTTCAGTTCCTTTCATATTCTTTTCAAGCCTATGTTGTTTTAACATTCCAACTCGCATACTCGTACATTCAATGTACTAATGCCAGTTTGCCTGCATCGTACGTATTATGATGCAGACGCACGTAACTAGGATCGGCATCCAGCGTATCGTTGATCCAGTGAGCAGTTCAGAGTCTGTTGGTGAGCCTCTTTGCATTCCGGAGGAGGATCCCTTTTGTTTACTTTCAGTATTAGATAGTTCATTAGGATGTCGTGGGCCTGTCCCGAAATCCATCTCAGTTGTTTTAGAGGCTTCATAGATAGTCAGTCAGATGTTAGATCATTCGTCATCATTTTGTTATTAACTTATATTCAGATTTGAGTTGCCATTTTGTCTAAGTTAAATGTTTATTTTCAAAACATTATGAGTTCAGTTTGAGACAGTTAAGTTGTTTAGCATTTGAATTCCTTTCTTATTGCATATAGTCTTCCGCTGAGTAAGTAAGTCAGGCCAAGGGTTCGCTTGGGGCCAACAATGGTTCTCGAGTGCCAGTCCCGCCCAAGGTATAGGCTCGGGGCTTGACAGTTCAGATACATTAGAACAACTTGGGAAAGGTTTCCAATAGAGTTTGGAATTTTCAAATATAAGAATCGGTTCATATGCCGTATAAAAAATTAAAATGCATTTAGATAATGCACTAAAAGTATACCTTATTCCTGGGGTATGAGTACACTGTTTTTGCAGTCAAACTCTTTTACTTTGTGTTGTGATTTCTTTCAAACAATAAGACTGCTTGCTAACCGAATCACAACTGATGAACTTTTCTAGGCGTCTTTGTGTTCTGTTTCCTACGAATCAGGTGCAAAAATAAAACAGTTCTTCAATTACATAGCTCCAAAATATTTTTCCACTAAAAACATAACTATTTGAATCTTAACATGTCCTCTAGATTGGCCAAGTTCAATTCCATATCCTCAAATTTGTAGATACTGAAAAACCTTCTGTGCATCACAAATGAAGAGGAATTCCAACATAACTATTGTAGATTCGATTTTCCTCATTAATTAAACCATGCATCTCACCATTAATAGAAATGCATTGTGCAGATAATAGAGAAAAAACGATTTACAGTCCCCTCCTGATACTGGTTCTTATATAAATTACCATCCCTTTGAAATATCAACCTCAACTTATCAAGAATTCATATATCACAAAGCGTTGTCCATAATATACTCTTCTCCTATTCATCAGTCCAAAATTTTCCAAATTTGTGTTATCCATTACTTCCTATCATACACTTCCTCTACCATAATGGAAGACACAACACAATTACTTCCTATCCTTGCAGTACATTTTCACAATGATCTTGGACTTGCTACTGCCAGCACCTTAGCTGTATGTATTTGTTAGCTTCTAACTAATCCCCTTGTCCAATTTTAATTGTCATGGTTTTCTTTTTTAGAATCAAATTCTACGATGTATTTTGAAAATTTGTCAAATTGACTTTCGAAAAACACAACAGGACAATTAAAAATGGACAGAGGAAGTACTTTATTTCTAAAAATACATATCGTTATAAAAAGAAAAGTAAGTCATATAAATTGGGACAGAGGGAGTATTTAATTAAAATTATGGATGACACAACAAAAATAACGAATTAAATAAGAACACGTGGTATTTGATAAAAAAAATAAATCATAATTTAACTTCTAGCTAAAATAAGAAAATCTACTAAAAATATTACTGCAATTCTTCCTTCTAATTAAATAGCTTTATGTTCTCAACTAAATAAGTTTCATATTTTTTTATTTTTTGTGCGTGTTATTCTATGTACTTAATTTAGGATGGAATATTAAAGAACAAAGGTATATATGAATTTATATCTGCTGAAGATGTTGGATTTATTCGTGCTAGTGAACACGGTATTAGATTGGGAAAACTCAGGTACACATTATTTTATTATCAGTCTTCTTTTTTCATGCTGCTTTGAAATGCTTCACTTAAGTCGAAGGTCTCTACGAGATAGGGATAAGATCTGTGTATACACTCTACCTTCCATATACTTCATTTACGGAATTGCACTGGATATGTTATTGTTGGTATGGTTCAATTAGGAATTTGATACTATGGTTGATATTATGTGCAGTGGACGTCATGCATTGAAAGTCAAAATGCTTGACGTATAATACATATCCTAATATTTCAACAAATTAAATTATGATATTATTATATATGAATGTGCATTAACACTCATTTTATTATGTCATAGCTTGGATATAATTTTGAGGAAAAACAACTTGAGGACCTCTTTTGGAGATTCAAGTCAATGGCTGGGAGGAAAAAGGTGAATTAAATTGTTGATGTTTTCATAGTGCAACACTTAATTTTTTTTATTACTGGATATTCTTATTTTCATACTTTGAATTCTTTTCGTTTTTGACGAGCTGAGTATCTATCAAAAATAACCTTTTTACTCCACAAAAATACTAGAGATCTCATTTATGAAATCAAACTCGATATATATTGTTGTCGTTATATGTTTGTTTTATACCTATTTATCTTTCTCTACATCAAATTTTTCAGAATATAACCGATGATGATTTAAGAACACTCATATTAAATGAAACTATCCAACCTCAAATTGCTTGACAACTTGGAGATACATGCCAAGGGCCGAGGGTTTTGTGCTACAGTAATAGATGTATTAAATTTTCTTGAACACTCTAAGGTGGATTCAATCTTTTAAGTTCTTAGTATTGAACTCCTTGTACTTTCTAAACCGCGAGTTTAGACTTAGGTTTGTTGTGGTTTTAATAATTTTTTATAAATAAATTTATGTTCTGTGTTAAGAGGATTGAATTAAAGAAAATTATGATATATTCATGTTGCTTCCACCATTGCAGTTAGGGTAGGAGCCTTTATAGAAGCCTAAAGAGGCTTGAGTAAGAACCATCTTTTTTTATAAGCATCTATATTAAGGCTGTAGCCTGGCGCTGAGGCAGGTTATGGATTACTTGAGGATAATATTTGATTAGTGAGACGTATATATGTTATAGAAATGATGGAATAAAGTATGTGTCATGCTCCAAGCCTACATTCTGGACATGTTCGACATTCAAAAACCATTGTTGGTCCCAAGTGAATGTAATGATTCGATTGGTCATTTTTGATAGTTTACTATTTCCCCCCTCCCGATGTTGATCCTGAGTTATTTCTGATTAATTTGTGAAAGTTGGTTTGGAACTTTGAGTAAAAAGTTGTGGGTTTTCATAAGTTCTGAGTTTGAAAGGCTAAAGTTGTTAGAAAGTAATTTTTGGTGTCTTTTGGAGTTTCTAGTATCGGAATGAAATTTTGTCGATTTCATCAGTCCCCAAATGTGGAATTTGGTCTAAGAGAGTCATTGATTTCAGATTAGGAGTCTTTTTGAGGATTTGAGAACCTAAGTTGAAAATTTGTGAAATTTTAGCCTTTGGATTGACTTTGATCAACATTCGGAGGATTTTGTGTTGGCTGATTTGCTGATCTGTGTTGCCGATGTCAACCCGCCACGTTTGTGGAGCTTGTGACCACATTTGCGGAGGGTAGTGTATTGGGACCCCACGTTCGCAGAGACTTGGTCGTGTTCGCGAGAGGTCAATGTGTTGACCTCCATGGACCTCCGTGGCCGTAGAGGTAGGGGTGCGTTCGCGGAGCTCTGTTATGAGATGTTCGTCTGCTTTCACAGACAGGGGTTCGTGTTCGCGGAGGGCCCTAGCCAAAATATCTTCCAAAAATCGAGGTTTCAATCCCATTTCACCATTTTGAGTTTTGGGAGCTTTGTTGTAGCCTTTGAACAAGATGTTTGAGAAGAACTATTTGGGTGACGATTCATAATCTTAAATCTTCATTTACCCATTATTATTTATGAATTTAAGTGTTCAAATCAAGGTTTGAAATGATTAATTGAGATTTTCTTCAAGAATCCAAGAATTTAGTGAAATGGTGATTATGGACTCATTGTTAGTCCTTTTTCGAAATGATTTTCACCAATGAATTCCAAATGCCTTGGGTAATGTTTTCAAGTAAAGGTTTTTGGATCTAAATATCAATTTTAGAATTTGGTTTTTGAGTTGTGTTGACCCGTTTTTTCAAAGTGTTTGAATTAGGTATTGTTATTTCCGAAATCTTATTATGGATACTTGATTGAATTAGATTGTATGGTTTTGGACGTTGTTCGGAAGGGTAAGACGGGTAAGACTCAAGCGTTGGGTTGACTAGTCGATTGAATTAAGGCAAGTGATCTCCTAAACCTTATAAATCTAGTAAAATCGTGTATTTTCCTACATTGTGTGTGTTCGATCGTAATGAGAATGAGGTGATGGGTTCATTGTTCCACTTGATAAATCTTAATGAATAAAAGGAGTTAAATGAAAAGGCAATGTGTTGATCATAATACTTTGTGAATTTGTCTTGTTATGAACCCTGATGTGATTATTGATGAAATGTTTTGATGACATTATTGTGGACTTGATTTGCTTAGGTGATTGTCTCTTCCTTATGGTGTGAAATTGCTTACTTTTATTGATTTTTGAGCACCGTGATAAGACTTGTGATGTTTATTGATGTCGAGGTTATTGCCGACGAGTGTTATTGATGCTGAGGTTATTACCGGCGAGTGTTATTGATGCCGAGGTCATTGTCGACAAGAGTGTTATTGGTACCGAAGTCATTGCCAGCTAGTGTTATTGGAACCGAGGTCATTGCCAATGAGTGTTATTGATGCTGATGTCATTGCCGGTGAGTGTTATTGATGTCGAAGCCATATTCGGTGAGTTTGTAAAATATGGACGGTTCCCATGAGTTCCAATTGTTATTGTGCGTGATAAATCTATGGATTTATGTCCAGTGTTCTTGATTATTGCACTTTGATGAACTTGATACTTTTGATTGATCTATGTGACACTTGAGATTAGTCATAATTGTTACTTGATTGAGTTAAAGAAAAATATGATATTTGCATGTTGCTTCCACAATTGCAGTTAGGGTAGGAGCCTATATAGAAGCCTAAAGAGGCTTGAGTGAGAACCATCTTTTTTTTTATAAACATCTATATTAAGGCAGTAGCCTGGTGCTGAGGCAGGTTATGGATTACTTGAGAATAAAAATTTATTAGTGAGATGTATATATGTTGTAGAAATGATGGAATAAAGTATGTGTCACATTGTAGACACACAAATTTTATTAGATTTAATTCATACGAAATTTGGATTAAATCCATGTTTATTTGGGTTGGATGATTAATTTGGGCTTTTTTTTTTTACCCTCCCAAGGAGCTCCCACCCCTTTTTGCTCTCCCTTGGTGACTCGAACTCGCAACCTTCGGGTTGGAAGTGAGGGGTGCTTATCATCCGAGCAACTCCCTCTCGTCTATTAATTTGGGCTTTACAAATAAATCAATCCTTTTTTATTAAATTCAAGTCCAAGGTCCATTTTATCTTGAAGCTCAAACCCATGCCATGTGTCATAGTGACTAGGCATCTAATACCAACGAGGTGACGCCATGTGTCCAAATGAGGTGGTAGTCCTAGTCAAATGCAAGAACCAATTACAATCCGCCAAGTGTCAAAATGACATCCTTTGGCCAATCATAAGCAACCTTGTCCACCCCCTACAACTATAAATAGGAGATGAACATGATATTCTAAGAGGGAAGAAAAATTCTTCAACAAGCATTCTGCAATTGGAGAAAGCTACAACACTAGCTACATAGCTCTTTAAAGGAGTGGTCAACGAAGTTCTTCCCGGAGATCGACTTGCAACGACGAAGTGCTTCCCGATGTTCCCAGAGATCAAATACATCTCAAGGAAGTCTACATCATCCTACATTCGAGAAATACGCTACTGAAGGCCCTCGAATCACGAAGAAGTTTAGGAGAGAAGAATCAAGAGAACAATAGAATTGTACTCACAAGATTCATCAATAAAAATCACATTTTCTTTTATTTATTTTGCTTGCAGTTAATTTTCAGCGCTTAAGAAAATTTGTTGCGAACAAATTTGGCATGCTCAGTGACCAATTTTGCTCTTCATCACTTCCTCCTACAAATCAAAAAACAACAAGTTCAACTTTGCAATGGCCTTCAAGAAGATCAATGATGTTTCATGCAAGGACTCTACTATTTCCACATTTGTTGATTTTAGTGATGTTGATCCAATCACTCGACACAAGTTCAAGACAAGTGCCTTGAATGGATCTAAATATTTCATCTCCTTGGAGATGGCAAGAAAGAGCAAGTTTCAAATGACACTCAAAAGTGCAATCCTTGAGGGCAACATTGCATCTAACTTTCTCACTCTGCCTTCAACTTTGGTGAATCTAAGAATTCAGCGGATTCTTCAATTTCAACAAAGGTTAACTCCTTGATAGTTGAAACGCTCCTTGATGTACGAGCCTAAACTACAAGTTGGAATGCTTTTTGATGTACGAGCCTAAACTACAAGTTGAAGCGCTCCTCGATGTTCGAGCGTAAACTAAAAGACGCACCTCGATGTACGAGCCTAAACTGCAAGTTCAAATACTCCTTGACATATGAGCCTAAACTACAAGTGGAAATTCTCCTCGATGTACGAGCCTAAATTGCAAGTTGAAATGTTCCTCGATGTACGAGCCTAAATTGCAAGTTGAAATGCTCCTCGACGTACGAGCCTAAACTGCAAGTTATAACGCTCCTTAAGGTATGAGCATAAACTGCATGTTACTCCTGGCCCGCAAGAGTATAAGCTATGTACTGCCCAAAAAAATAAACTCATCATCTTGAACTACGATATGACTTGATCCTCTTCACCAAGGTACGTAGGCGCTAGGAGTAATCACTCTCCAAGCCAGATGGGATGCGGTCACTCTTAGCCTCTTTATTGCCAAGACTAAGGGATAAGATGCACCACGTGCTTGCTCGCCAAGAATGGAATGTTTACGCTCAACTTTTTTTTCACAAGGCAGCGATGATTGCCACCAACTACTTACTCGTTGAAGTTTGAAGGACTACCTCTAGTGTTGCCAAAGAGGGGGTCTGACCGCTCCAAGCTCCTTTAGGAAGTGATACATCAAATGGTTCAACATCGATCTACATTGAGTTATATTTCTGCTGGATCAAGTGTCTTGCAATTTCATTGCCCCTACATTTGAAAATAAATATACGTGCAAAGGTGTGCAAAGTCAGAATCGCAAGTTGTGAGGAATGAGAGCTCCATGTACTTCTGAAGAAGTCATAAGAATGGTCTAAGATTTTCTACAAACTGAAAGGAAGATGTCAATCCACACTGAAGCTTGAAGCATAAGATTATCCGTAATCTAGTTCGCTGTTGTTTGAGGGGCTACACCAAGTGTTTTTTTCACCATGCTCACGCCATCTGCTTTCTTGCCAGAAATGAAATGAAAACGCTCCAAATGTTTCTCTTGTGGAGCCGAATAGGGGGATGAAGATGGAGATGGCAAGTTGTCTCTACCAAGGCTTCAAGAAAAGTGAATGCCTCGAGTAAGTTTTCTGTCAATACTGCAAGGATGAGACTAATGGTTCCACGTCGATCGTGTGAAAAACTCGTGCATCTTCTAGGTGTTTAGGCTCTTTTGGAAACATGAAAAGAAAAAAATATTGGAGCCATCGGTGCCAACTGCACAAAGTTTTTAATTTTTCTTGGTTGATCTGCTTCCGATAATTTACGTAGTAAGTACATGACTCTTCAATATGGCATGATAAACATGAGCAGCACCACAACAATCTTGTTCGACATGGTGTTGCCAATAACACGAAGCTTTCAATTGCAGCCAAATTGGATCTTGAACGTCAATATCCCATGTTTAAGAAACATGTTAATGCATAAATAAATATGCAACCACAACCATTACCGGCAAGAAAGAGAAACAAGAAAATCTAAAAGACACAAATCTGTGAGGAAAACGGCAAAATTTGTAAACCAATTTCAAAAAACAATTCCCGTCAATACGGAAGGTTTGACATTGAATTTTGGATATTACATAGTACTAAAAGTCTAGTTTCTCCAGAATAAAGCCTCTCGTCGTTTGAAATGCTCCTACACCAAGAAAAGGGCATTTTAGAGAGATTGCGCATAACTATGAGGAGAGCTTCCAGATTTAGAGACCAACTTCAAAAATCAATGCCCCGTCAATGTGAGATCGTTTTGATGTTTATTATTGGATATGTCGTAGTACTAAAAGTCTAGTTTCTCCAGAATCAATCCAATTGTCGTTTGAAAGCTCCCACACCAAGAAAAGGACGTTTTGGCGAGATTGCACATAACTGTGAGGAGAACTTCCAGATTTGGAAACAAACTTCAAAAATCAATTCCTGTCAACACGAAAGGTTTTTTATGTTGATTTTTGGATATGTTGTAGTAATAAAGATCTTGTTTCTCCAGAAGCAATCTGATCGTCGTTTGAATGTTCCTACACCAAGAAAAGGGCATTTTAGCGAGATTGCGCATAACTGTGAGGAGAACTTCCATATTTGGAGACTGATTTCAAAAATCAATGCCCATCAATGTGAGAGGTTTTTCATGTTGATTTTTGGATCTGTCGTAGTACTAAAAGTCTAGTTTCTCCAGAATCAAACCGATTGTCGTTTGAATGCTCTTACACCGAGAAAAGGACATTTTGGCGAGATTGCGCATAACTGTGAGGAAAACTTCCAGATTTGATGACCAACTTCAAAAATCAATTCCCGTCAATACGAAAGGTTTTTGATGTTGATCTTTGGATATGTCGTAGTACTACAAGTCTAGTTTCTATAGAATCAAGTCACTCATCCTTTGAATGCTCTTACAACGAGAATGGGACGTTTGGCGAGATTGCGCATAACTGTGAGGAGAACTTCCAGATTTGGAGACCAACTTCAAAGAATCAATTTCCGTCAATACAAAAGGTTTTTGATGTTGATTTTTGGAAATGTCGTAGTACTATAAGTCTAGTTTTTCCAGAATCAAGTCGTTAATCGTTTGAATTCTTTTACACCATGAAAAGAACATTTTGGCGGGACTGCATGAAATTGAGAAAAGAACACACCAAATTTGGAGTTACACCTTGATTTGGTTAGGATAATTATTTTTTTCCAATGATTCTTTGATCAATCATATAGAAGTTTCTTTGAACAATATTTATTTCTTGTACAAGGAAAGCTTTGGTAAAATTGGAAGAAGCAAATCATATCAATTCTTACCCATCTAAATGGAAGTTGCTAGTACTCAAAAGGAAAGCAATAAGTCTTGAGATTTCAAGAATGATTCTTACAAAATCAAGCAAAGGAAAGAAAACTTAGTGTGATTATTAAATTACCAATTGTTTCCAAGTTGAAGGTTTGCAAAAAAGAAGCAAATCAAGTTATGATCTTTTATTTGAAATTCAACTTTGGGGACTTATTGTGTGACAGTCTAAGTATTGGTGTCCAAATTCGTATTCAAGTCTATGGTGAAAGTTTTTTGAATTTAAAATTCATACAACTTTGTCACATTGATTTGCTTATCTCTCGAGAGAGAATCCTTCATATCGTTCCTCGAGTGGATTGAAATAACAAAAGTCCTTAGGAGCACATCGAAATGGGATTGCACATGACCGTACCATGCAACTTATTTCATCACAAGAAACGAAGTCAAGCAAATGCCTTAAGAGTGATATTGTTGGATTTGTAATACTTAAAGTCTCGCAATCAAGTGTCGGCAAACCCTACACTTCAACAAGGCTTGAAGTAGGAGGCAACTGTAGACACACAAATTTTATTGGGTTTAATTCATATGAAATTTGGATTAAATCCATGTTTATTTGGGTTGGATGATTAATTTGGGCTTTACAAATACATCAGTCCATTTTTATTAAATTCAAGTCCAAGGTCCATTTTACCTTGAAGCTCAAACCCATGCCACGTGTCATAGTGACTAGGCATCTAAGACCAACGAGGTGACGCCGTGTGTCCAAATGAGGTGGTAGTCCTAGTCAAATGCAAGAACCAATTACAATCTGCCAAGAGTCAAAATGACATCATTTGGCCAATCATAAGCAACCTTGTCCACCCCTTACAACTATAAATAGGGGATGAACATGATATTCTAAGAGGGAAGAAAAACTCTTCAACAAGCATTCTGCAATTGGAGAAAGCTACAACACCATCTATACAGCTTTTCGAAGGAATGGACAACGGAGTTCTTCCCGGAGATCGACTTACAACAACGAAGTGCTTCCCAACGTTCCCGGAGATCAAATATATCTCAAGGAGGTCTACATCATCCTACATTTGAGAAATACACTACTGAAGACCCTCGAATCACAGAGAAGCTTTGGAGAGAAGAATCAACAGAACAACAAAATTGTACTCACAAGATTCATCAATAAAAATCACATTTTCTTTTATTTATTTTTCTTGCAGTTAATTTCTGCGCTTAAGAAAATTTGTTGCTAACACACGCTCCAAGCCTACACACCTGGACAAGTTCGACATTCAAAAATCATTGTTGGTCCCAAGTGAATGTAATTGTCACGACCCGAGTCTACACCCTGGACGTGGCCAGCACTCAAGAACCATTGTTGGTCCCCAAGCGAACCCTTATCCTGGCTGACTACAAGCAGAAGACTAACTTAAGCATGCAAAAGCTTAAAACCTAAATAAAAATTCCTGAAACTTAAATACAAAGCTTTAACTCAAAACAAAACTCTAAATAATATATTATATTCAACTCGCCCCAAAATAGGCAACTTAATTCTTTAAGACATTTAACAAAATAAATGAACAGACTTCTGAAACTCTAATGTCTATCTATGAAGCCTCTAAATGACAAAGATGGAAGTCAGGACAAGACGCACGACCTCCTAACAAATGATATAACGGAAAGTAAAAGTGGAACCCTCCGGAAGCAAGGAGGCTCACCATAGCTAACTCGAACTCCATGTGGTATCAACGAAGCTCCTGTTGATGATCCTAAATACCTGGATCTGCATCATGAAAAAATGCAGGCCAAATGGCTCGGTATGTGGAATATACGAGCATGTAAGGGGAATTCTAAAGCATAACATAAGCTTGAACATGATAAAAAGAAAAGATACTTACCTCTTTTCAAACTTACTCAACTCAAGGAATACTCAAGGATACACAAAACTACTCAAACTTACTCAACTCAGAAGTACTCAAGGATAAGATACTCAACTCAGAAATAAGGTTCTCAACTCTGTGAAACTAAACAATAAGGTACTCGACACAATGAAGCATAAATCAACTCAAGATACTCAACTCGAAATATGCAACTGAGGATAAAGCAATAGTAAAAGATGCAATATATATGGAAAGTTATAAAACGGTAGATAGCAACTCAATGTATTGAAAAATACAATAATACTCAGTGTGTCTATAAAAATACAATATAACTCTGTGGGAGTTTCTCTAACCGACAACCACCACTATGAGCCTAAGTGATGATACAACATCTTGCCCACACTGCCAGAACTGCCCTATAATTTGCCGTCATAGAGAACGCCTTAACTAAGTGGATCCACTAGTCTATGCTAAAAAGCACTAAGGAGTCATCTAAAAAGTATGATCATTTCTACCCATGAAGACTACATGGTTTATGGAGACTTGAGTTATTTGAATTCACGTCCCCATATCAGTGCTCAATACTACTCCCAAAATATACTCAGTTCATATGTTTAAAAACATAACTTTTTCTGTGGTTTGAGATAATTACTCAAAAACTAGCTCAAAGGCTCTCTTGGAAATTGATGTTTCCTTTCTTGCTCAAATGTGAAAACATTTTAACTCTTCGAAATACTTAGTTCCCATATAATCTTTGAAGAAATGAATTTACTCCTACTCTTTACTCAACTCAAAGCTTAAGTCTTAAAACAAAATTAAAACATTTGTAAAAGACTTCTTAAAATATGGTTCATGCCGAATTATGGACGTGAACAACTCAATGCAAGGTTTTCAACAACTATAGATAGGACTCAAGAACTTCACTGATACAACTCATTTCAAGAATGCTCAACTCAGAGGGTACATGCGGAATTATGAGCATGAACTACTCAACTCAAGGACTCAAAGATACTTCTCATCTGAAGATTGTTCGACTTATAGGGTTTATGCGAAATTATAGGCATGAACAATTCAACTCAATGACTTCACGGGTAACAAGTAATAGTCCCCTGATTAGAAATATAATCTCAAAGGGGATTAGGAACTCAATACTGAAGACTTAGAACTTGAAGATACTACTCATCTCAAAGCTACTCAACTGATGGAGTTCATGCGGAAGTTATGGAAATGAACGACTCAACTCAAGGGTCAAAATATAAATAAGGAACTCATGTATACGACTCTTCTCATTCGCATACTTACTTACTCAAAACGTAGCTCAAATCGATAGTTGAACTCAAAGACTTTCTTGAACTCTACTCTTAACTCTCTCTTGAATGTGAATTATGAATTCAAGAGGTATGGTTCATGGTATGAAGGATCTCATGATGACAAAGTAGATGCATGAATACATTTTCCTCATCCTCATACTCACTTGGTCGAGTCTTGAAACAAGTTACTAGAAGTTGAAGAAGACTTCTAAAAAGACTCAAATGGACTTTCTCAAAATGTTCGAAAGAACTCTCAAAACCTAACTGTTAACTCTACCTTGAATTTGAATTATGGATTCAAGGGTTATGCTTTGGAATGTAGGACCTCTCAATGATTTAGGAGGGTTAATATAGTTGATCACAAGAATGGGTGAAGACCCAACTTAAAGAACACTGGCGCGACGCGGAGATGGAATTAAATTTTTGGTTGCTAAAATATTTTTGAGGCAGAGGACTCCGTATCCTTTCCATGACGCGGAGAGGGGGTGACCGACTGGATGCTGAAAACTTAAGCGCCTCCGCGACGCAGACCAAGGTGCAATTATTTGCCCGATCTTTTCTGCCTCTTTCAAACTCGACTCAACTCGCACCCAAAGTAGTTTTATCGACCAAGTTCACAAAAACTTACAAACCCACAACGATTTCAATGAAACCCATATAAAATCTATCAAGAAACTCAACTCGTTTGCAGAACTCACACCTCAAGAACTCAAAGTTATTCAATAATGGCTAAAACTCAAGAACTTAATAATTCAATCTCAAAAACGAATCCAAGGATAGATTTAAACATGATTGGCGTGAGGGTGAACAAACCCAACACTATGAAAGCTTACATACATGAAATAACCATCTTCTTGAAGAACTTGAAGGAAAATCTTGGAAGAATAACCCTAGTCTTAGCTTTTCTTGTATTCCTTGAGCGTAGAATTTTTGGAGTGGATGAAAGGGTTTGATTTATGAAACTGATTTTTCTATACGTTTAGGGCAATTTAGATGACTTCCTAAGGATTTTTAGGACCAAAACACCCTTTAAGAAATAAACAAAACGAGCTGGGAGTTGGAATAATTTTTCACCAGGCAGTGAGGTCCGTATTGGCTCCGTTACGCGGAGCCATCGCGGAGCTGCTGCCATGTTTGTGCGTCGTTAGTAAATCAGTCATAACTTTTTACTCAGAGGTCGAAATTTAGCAAACTCAATGGCGTTGGAAAGAGGACTCGAAGGTCTTTCATTATATATCTGTAGCTTACCTAACGCATCCTGTACTAATAGTTATGGTCATTTGAAGTTGACCCAAAACTCATAACTTAAACATAACTTGCAAAATTTCAGATTTTTCTATTTCCAATTTAGTTCTTTTTGGAACTCAAGGTGCTACATCTAGTTCCCTTAACACTTAGAAAAAAATTAAATTCCTTGGTAAAACTTACTCAATATGAAGAATGGTTCGAGTCTTAACTCAAAAAAATTATGGGGTGTTACATATCTCCCCCTTGGGATCATTCGGCCTCGAATGACGACTGGACTGGGTAGGGAATGGGGTTACTCTTACTAAGGTCTAAGGCTAATGGTACACTCTCACTATAACCCAAAATCCATAGGTTTGGGTTTTATACCTCTCTATAGGGAATCTCATTCCAAGACTATTACTCTTTATCACCACATTGGGCTCATATCAAGAATCACCCAATGTTTAACAACACCACATTCAAGCTCAGTACTCAAACAACTCCCTGCACTCCTACTAACCAATTCCTTAAGAAATTCTCAACCCTTGACTTGATTTCTCATACTATCTTCTCCCCCTTAGGTCTAAAGCTAATACTTGAAAGCTATGGACCTATTCCACATTGACAACTCAATTATGCTATCTAGGCATACATGGAAAATCATAAATTAATTGGAACCTCATCTGGTAACATACCACCTTGGTAGACCTCTTGTTGCTCTTGTTACTATTGTGACTCACCCATACTTCACTACCCTTATCTAAAGGTAAGGGTCTCTCACTTGTACCACTCATATTTATTGCAGCTTATCACCTCAATTCCTCACCTACTCTATGTTAAGTCTTCTAGATCAAATATCAAGACTAACATCATCACCCTCATGTTGCCTTTCTTTTGATCATGACACTTAGCTGAAATTCAAGCTTAGTGTTTGTTACTAAACCGAAATATCAATATGACTGCTCGCCTACTATACTAACTTACAACTACTACATACAAAGTTAATAATCATTCCCCCACTAAAAATTCATGACAAATAGTCAATCCTTACCTCTTAGTCTTCATACTTACAATTTACTATCACACTTCCCTTCACAACTTGAGTACTATTCACTCATTCACTATACATCATTGCCTAATTAGTTCTATAACACTTTGAATATTATGGGCTCTCCCTCCAAATCATAAGTCTAGCTTAGATATATCACCTCACGTATACTCCTGCTCTTCTATTCAGAACTTACACTTAATCAACACCTACACAATGACACTTCATCACAAACTCCTTTCTAGCTACAACACACTCTACCTCATATGATGGAATCTTCACAACTCATCACTTCTTAGTCTACCCATAAGGGAAAACTCCTCATTACTAACTTACTAGATACTTGACTATAGTTTCATAGCTTGTCAAAACACCACCTCCCTTACTTAGGTTACTAAACCTCAAAATACTTTCCTCTAACTCTGGGATCTTTCACTACTATTGCTCATGATCTCGTAACTCATCCTAGCTTTTTGGATGAATATATTACCCAAGCTCTAAACATACCATCCTCTTAAAGGTCTCCGCTAAAAAATGCTTAGAGAAGAGAGTACAACTCGTTTTTAGCTCAAACGCACAATTCATATAATTATGGGTGCATTCCTCTGAAACTCAACACTTAACTCTCTCATGGGCTTCTCTCAAGGCCCTCTGGAGTCTTATGACTTCCTCAAGTCTTTTGTTAAGAGAAACTCATCGATAAGGGACTGACTTTTCTGTTCAACCACCGCTAGTATGATGGGTAGTCGAATAAATCTCTATGACATAGCTCTATTGCACGATTAAGAATATGAAAGAATGGAAACTTTTTCTAAATGTTTGTAGTCCCTCATTTATAGAAGTGGGTCCCTCACAACAAAAAATAAGATCCTACTTGATACGACTTCATAGACACTTAAGGACACTTGAACCTGGCTCTGATACCAAGTTTGTCACGACCCGAGTCTACACCCTGGATGTGGCCTACACTAAAGAACCATTGTTGGTCCCCAAGAGAACCCTTATCCTGGCTGACTACAAGCGGAAGACTACTTAAGTATGCAAAAGCTTAAAAACTGAATAAAAATTCATGAAACTAAAATAAAAAGCTTTAACTCAAAACAAAACTCTGAATAATATAATATATTCAACTCGCCCCAAAATAGGCACCTTAAGTCTTTAAGACATTTAACAAAATAAATGAACAAACTTCTGAAACTCTACAGTCTATATATAAAGCCTCTAAATGACAAAGATGGAAGTCAGGACAAGACCCACGACATCCTAACAAGTGATATAACTGAAAGTAAAAGTGGAACCCTCCGGAAACAAGGAGCTAGGCTCATCATAGCTAACTCAAACTCCATGTGGTATCAACGAAGCTCCTCTTGATGATCTTGAATACCTGGATCTGCATCATGAAAAGATGCAGGCCAAATGGCTCAGTACGCTGAATGTAAGGGGAATTCTAAAGCATGTAAGGGGAATTCTAGAGCATAACATAAGCTTGAACTTGATAAAAAAGAAACATACTTACCTTTTTTCAAACTTACTCAACTCAAGGAATACTCAAGGATACTCAAAACTACTCAAACTTACTCAACTCAGAAGTACTCAAGGATAAGATACTCAACTCATAAATAAGGTTCTCAATGATTTAGGAGGGTTAAGATAGTTGATCACAAGAACGGGTGAAGACCCAACTTAAAGAACACTGGCACGACGCAGAGATGAAATTAAATTTTTGGTTGCTAAAATATTTTTGAGGCAGAGGACTCCATATCCTCTCCGCGACATGGAGAGGGGGTGACCGACTGGATGCTGAATATTTAAGCGCCTCCGCGACGCAGACCTAGGTGCAATTATTTACCCGATCTTTTCTGCCTCCCCCAAACTCGACTCAACTCGCACCCGAAGTAGTTTTATCGACCAAGTTCACAAAAATTAACAAACCCAGAACGATTTCAATGAAGCCCATATAAAATCTATCAAGAAACTCAACTTGTTTGCAAAACTCACATCTCAAGAACTCAATTATTCAATAATGGCTAAAACTCAAAAACTTCTCAAGAACTTAATAATTCAATCTCAAAAATGAATTCACGGATATAATTAAATATGATTGGTGTGAGGGCGAACAAACCCAACACTATGATAGTTTACATACCTGAAAGAACCATATTTTTGAAGAACTTGAAGGGAAATCTTGGAAGAAGTACCCTAGCCTTAGCTTTTCTTGAATTCCTTAAGTGTAGAAGTTTTGGAGTGGATGAGAGGGTTTGATTTATGAAATCTGATTTTTCTACACGTTTAGGGCAATTTAGATGACTTCTTAAGGGTTTTTAGGACCAAAATACCCTTTAAGTAATAAATAAAATGAGCCGGGAGTCGGAATAATTTTTCACCAGGCAGTGAGGTCTGTATTGGCTTCGTAACGCGAAGCTGCTGCCAGGTTTGTGCGTCGTTAGTAAATCAGTCATAACTTTTTACTCAGAGCTCGAAATTTATCAAACTTGGTGGCGTTGGAAAGAGAACTCGAAGATATTTCATTAGCTATCTTGTAGCTCACCTAAGTCATCATGTACTAAGGATTATGGTCGTTTTAAGTTGACCCAAAACTCATAACTTAAACATAACTTGATAAATTTCAAATTTTGCTATTTCCAATTTAGTTATTTTTGGAACTCAAGGTGCTACATCTAGTGACCTTAACACTTGGGAAAAATTTAAATTCCTTGGTAAAAACTTACTCACTACAAAGGATGGTTCGATTCTTAGCTCAAAAAAATTCGGGGGTGTTATAGTATTGACCCGGTTTGTCATTTTTGATATTTTACTATTTTTCCCACTCGATATTGACCCCGAGTTATTTCTGATTAAGTTGTGAAAGTTGGTTTATAACTTTGAGTAAAAAGTTACGTTGTGGGTTTTCGTAAGATCTGAGTTTGAAAGGCAAAGTTGTTAAAAAGTGATTTTCGGTGTCTTTTGAAGTTTCTAGTGTCGGAATTAAATTTTATTGATTTCATCAGTCCTGAAATGTGAAATTTTGCCTAAGAGAATTGTCGATTTTAGATTCAGAGTCTCTTTGAGAATTTGAGAACCTAAGTTGAAAATTTGTGAAATTTTAATCTTTGAATTGACTTTGATCAACATTCGGAGAATTTTGTGTTGGCTGATTTTCTGATTTGTGTTACAGTGTATCACACACCCCACCCCATATTAACAAAAAGTTTTTACCCATAAGTTTCAAATAGTATAAGTATTCAATAGGAACAAGTCCTAATCAAAGTATCAAAGATGCAACAACTTTAAGAAGTTACTTATCTAATATAGTAAAATATAACATATAACAATAAAGTTCTATACTAACATTTCAGGGTAATAATTAGGGTGTCAAATGGGCGGTTGGCTGGGTTGGGTTGTGTTGGGTTGAAATCGGATATATTAGAATGAGTTGGAATAGAAATTGTGTTGGATCTTAACCCGCCCAAGTTTACTTTGGACTAAAATGAGTTGGACTCAAATGGGCTAAAAATCGGGTTGGGTCATGACCTGCCCAATTTGACATACTTGATCTCAATAATTTAAACATATAATTATTTAACTTTTATAACCACAATTTGAATTTCAACTCAAGAAATTTTTTTAAAAAGAAATTACAAACGGATAGATAAATCCTAAAAGATTAAAAAAAAAAAGTAGATAGTAATTCATACATTCAATATAGGAAATACATTATATCAATGCAAATAAAGAGTGTTAAAATGGGTTGAAATTGAAGATTAAATTAGGCTCAATTGAGGATTCTCTTAAAATGAGGTAAGACTTAAATGGGTTGAGAACTTGAGATTGAATCTTGAGCTCAACCCTTAAAATTCTGGACGGGTTACCTATAGTTGAGCTCATTTTTTACACCCCTAGTAATAACTAATGATGCCTTTTTTTTTCTTTTTTCTTTTTTTATGTTCTCTTTCATAGTATTTTTGCTATAGAAACTAAAAAATATCAAGACAAACACTTATAAAAAGAAACGTTTAATTGTAGTACTACTATTATAATTTTTAAGCAAAATAATCTATACATGCAGGGAGTTTTAAATAATAAAAGAGAAAATTACCTTTTATCTTTTCCTCAAATTTATCTTCATCACAATTTTATTAAGTATAGAACATAAAGGTACATAATAAATGGATAACTAAATATTACTAATTTCTCTATAAAAATCTCTATAATACTAATTTTTATTTTACATTTTATGCATAACTATTTATCAGCCAAACAACTGAATTCTGTGTTTTTAATTGATATTGTTATCGTTGAATACAATGTTTTGTCGTTATTTAAGATGGTCATTCTGTTAATCTACTAGATATTACGGCAAAATTTCTACCTTTTAAATATCATTATGTTCTCGACTAAATAAAATTCATTCTTCTTTTTTGTTATTTTATGTACTTAATTTAGGATGGCGTATTAAAGAACAAAGGTACATACTATTATATATCTCCTAAAGATGTTAGGTTAATTCGTCCTAGTGAACATGATGGTATTAGATTGGGAAAATTCAGGTATGGTTGAATTTTTCTTGGTTTGCTCGAATGGCATATTCCTTATGCTCTTGAAAATGTTAATGGTTCAGTTCAATCGATTATTTTATAAAAAATTATCTCATATAATTTTTTCAGTTATTCGATTTCATATATCAAAATTACAATTTTCGAAATCGTATCAATATTGGTTTCAATTTTTATTGATTCCGGTACACTTCAATTATTGCATTGTCATTAGTGTTCTCTCTTGTGTACTGCTCTTCATTTCGCTTTATTTGTTGTTACTGTTTTTATTTCTATAGTCTCTTTTTCAAGTTGCTTTGAAATGCTTTACTTAAGTTGATGATCTATCGGAAATAACTTCTCTCTCTCTACGAGATAAGGATAAGATATGTATATACTCTATCCTCCCCAAACTCCACTTACGAGATTACACTGAATATGTTGCTTTGATTTGATTTTTTTTTTATACTTTATAAAACTAATATCATGTAAGAGTCACAAGTAAAGGTTATAATATGTTACAATGTGTATGTCCAGACTCAACCCTCCGTGAGAGGTACCCACACTAAACCACTGTGGGAGAACCAACTATCTACTAACAAGCAATACAACCAACACTAAAAAGGAAATAATTTTCAAAACCTTCATACAAGTTTCATAAATAAAAGTCATTATCACCAAACTTTCGCAGAAGTAACCCCCTAAAACCTGAAAGTCGTGTACCAAAACATGCATTCTTAATTTAGAATACGAGGATGCAACCCCAAAACAAAAAGAGTCAAAGTTCGGAAAAGGGACCAGAGAAAACAAAGGAATCCATAGCATCCCGAAAGAAGCAGCTCACCCTTGAATTTAGAAAACACTAGAGTCACAACTGAGGTCGCAAAGGAGCCACTGGAATATGTTCTGTACTCAACAAAGAAAGAGTAAGTGCAGTATCAATACACAAAATCCACAGTGAACTGGTAGGATCATCGGCCAGCTCACTAGTTATACAAAATATGAACAAGTAACTACAACTTTGTAAAACAGATAACATATGTAACAAACATGATCAAGTGTTTCACAACAAGCCAATCCAGTCCACTCACGACACTCACACACAAACAATCAATATAAAAGGTGTGGTGCCCAAGCCACCCGTTAGTAATTTGTACTAACTTGATACCTGAGCCACCCGTTTGTAATATGTACAAATGTGATATATACCTGAGCCAACCATATAGATATCTCGTATCAAGCATGGTATTTGAGCCAACTGAATATGTATCAAGCGTAGTACATGAGCCAATAAAGATATATCATGTACCATGCATGGTACCCAAGCCAACCGTTAGTATGTACCAGGCATGGTACCCGAGCCAACCGTTAGTATGTACCAGGCATGGTACTCGAGCCAACCATTAGTATGTGCCAGACGTGGTATCCAGGCCAACTAACAATCACACATCACAATCACAATGAATATAAACCACACTTTGTAATGACATGTTCCTGTCATTATGGAAAATCCAATGGGGAAATAATTTGGGCCAGAAAACTTTTGAGTAGCAACTTGAAAATTTCTAGACTAAGCCAGACTTGGACGAAATCTGAGTCAGGTGAGGTCTAGGAAAATCTGGTAATGAATGGGGATGTAATTATAAATTTGATCATATGAGTGGATATCCAAGACGTTAAGGAGCATGTACAACTTTATGGAATCGAATTCGGACGAGTAGAACTCCTGAAACTGATCTTGGCGTGAAAGGGTAGTTTTAGAATGTCAAGGGTTGAAGGTGTGTTACGAAATGCGAGCTTGGAACTCAAATTCCGAGGTTCTGTCTCTGTGCAAGCCACCAGAGCAGGATTAATCCCATCAGGGCGGGGCTGTTGTAGCGGGATAGGGCCTACCGTGGCGGGCCAGTTGCGACTTAAGTCGGGGAAAAACCCCAATTTCGTTATTTTCTACAAAACTTCATTCTTGAGAGCTAAGAGACGACCTGGGTAGTTTCTTAACAGAGTCCCACGGTTTCTAGTGCTAAAGGTAAGATTATTACTCCCCTAATCCATATTTCGATTCTTAGAACTTAGAATCTTGGGTAACTATCGTTGGAGTAGGGTTTTCGCTAAGTTAATGGTGGGAAAAGCCCTAGTTGAGTATTAGGATCTTGGGTTTGGCCTTGGATTGATAGTTTGATTATTATCCGGGTAAATTAGGTCTTGTTTATTGATCCTTGCGTTAATTACTTGGTTTAGACCAAGACAAGCTGAAAGATTCCAAAAAGGGAAGGCTCAAGTATCTTAGGAGTAATCAAGCTTGGTTTCGAGGTAGGTGATGGTTCGATTTCCTATTTGTGTGTTATATGCCGGTTAATTGCTTCATTGTATGCATGCATGTTTGTGAATAGGAAATTGTGAATCGAATCTAATGAAATGATTATGTGTGAACCATTACATGTCATGAACCTATTACTTGATTGTATGACCATGAGCACTGTTCATTATGGGTGTGATTGTGACTGTGGCTGTGCTGACTGGATCGGGTGTCACGTTCCGACACATATATTGGATCGAGTGTCACATTCGGACACACATATTGGACCAGGTGTCACGTTCCGACACATGTATATTGGATTGGGTGTCACATTCCGACACACTAACAATTTGGGTGTGGATTCCATGAGAGGACCACTTGTGATTAATACATTCATATCTACCTATCATTGATATTTGTAAATGGTATGTTGCTTTTAAATTATAATTGAATTATGCATTCGGTATATGTATGTTTACTATGTGGTAATTACTTGCCTGTATTTCTCTTACTGGAGTAGCTGCATGATGCTACCAGTATAGTGTGGTTTGTATACTGATACTGCACTTGCTCGTTCTTTATTGAGTACAAGGTATCTTCAGGCGGCTACTAATAGACCTCTGTTAAGGGATCATTGACCAAGACCAGATTTGAGGGTGAGCTAGTTCTTTCAGGTTGTCATAAATTCTCTATTTGTTTAGTCCATTCTTTTCGGACTTAGACAAAATAGTTAGACTTATTCGTATGTTTAGTTTGGGGTTGTACCCCCTTTTCTTAGACTTGCTGATTAGTAGAGTTTTGGTACAATGACTATCAGGTTCTTGGGGTTGAATTTTCACAATAGTTATGTTTGGTTGTTTATTTAAACCTTCGAAGTTTATGGGAACTCCATAGTAATTCGTCATTTAAACTTGTTTTCGTATCTTTAAATGCTTTAGTTTCTTTAAGTTGCTTAGTTGGGTTGTAGTAGTGGTTCTCCCACGGGAGGGTTAGTTTGGGTGTCAATCACAGCGGTCTTGGTCGTGACAAAGTTGATATCAAAACCCTAGGTTCGTTGATCTCATTGTACCAAAATGAGTCTAGTAGAGTCTTGCAGACCGGTACAGAGACGTCTGCACTTTTCTTCGAGAGGCTACATGACTTTAGGAAATATCTCTGTCTTCTTCTCCTTTCGCGCTATGACTTGATTCCAATTGGTATCTGGTGATCCGAATTGGTATCTAATCTCTTTCACTCTTCTGTCCGAGAAAGGGTAGCACCCGCCAGGAAGCCCCAGTTGAGAATGTTCCCAGAGAAGAAACCCCTCCTGCAACCCAAAAAGAGGTAGAAGAGAATGTGGGGATAAAAAATGAGGAGGATGTTGGACCAGAGGAGGATGTACATGATGAGACTACATGTCTTCCTCCCCTAGACCCAGTGATAGCTCAGCAGATCATGACTTTACTGAAGGGGTTGGTCGGCCCTAGAATCCTTCCCACAGTGTAGGCGGTTCAAGCTCTAGTAAACCTCCCCATTTATGCTACTGTTCCCAAGGTGGATGGAGCATTAGGTATGAATGAATTTTTCCGTCCCCTATTGGGTCTTGTGATGACTGGTACTGAGCATGAGATGTTGATTAAGTTCCTGAAATTGAAGTCGCCTGTGTTACATGGTTCTGAGAGTGAGGATGCCTATGAGTTCATTCTGGATTGCTATGAGAGGCTTCACAAGTTAGGCATTGTGCATCAGCATGGGGTAGAGTTTGTGACCTTCCAGCTTCAATGTGAGGCTAAGCAGTGGTGGAGCGCCTAGTTGGAATGTAGATCGCCAGTCTTGCCCTCACTTACTTGGACGCAGTTCCATGCTTTGTTCCTGGAGAAGTATGTGCCCCAGACTTTGAGGGATCACAAGAAGGATGAATTCATGGCCTTAAAGCAGGGTGGTATGACTGTAGCTGCTTATGAGGCTAAGTTTCATTCCTTGTACAGATATGCTACACAGTTGGTGACTATAGAGGAGGACATGATTCGTCTATTCGTCAAGGGATTGAACCCCGAGTTACAGGTATTGTCTGTTCAGTTTGCCTTGGGATATGATGTGGTTTGTGATATGCTTAATTCCCCCATCGATGTTTCTACCCAGTTGGAGAGTCTATCATAGTCACACATGTCTATCGTTCTTGTTCTGTACTGTTTATGGGTTTTTAGACTTGGGCTGATTTGGTTATTCTGGATATGACTGACTTTGATATAATCTTAAGCATGACTTGGTTGTCCCCCTATTATGTTGTGCTTAATTGTAATGCTAAGTCTATAACTCTAGAGATCCGGGTAGGGAAAGGTTTGAGTGGGAAGAGGTGTAAAAGCCTAAGCCAGCTAAGGTCATATCTTTCGTTCGGGCTAGGAAACTGGTGGGGCAGGGGTGTATGGCATATTTAGCACATATTCGGGATGTTGATGTTGAGTCTCCCTCTATTGAGTCTATTTCGGTAGTGTCTGAGTTCAAGAAAGTGTTTCTTACTTATTTGGATGATATGCCTCCGGAGAGGGATATAGATTTTTGCATTGACTTAGAGTCGGGCACTCGCCCCATCTCCATTCCTCGTTATCGCATGGCTCTGGCAGAATTGAGAGAGCTTAAAGCTTAAATCCAGGAGCTTCTTGATAAAGGTTTCATCTTCCCTAGTGCTTCCCCGTGGGGTGCTCCGGTTTTGTTTGTTAAAAACAAGGATGGTAGTATGAGGATGTGTATAGACTATCGATAGTTGAATAGGGTCACCATTTGAAAGAAGCATTCGTTGCCTCGGATAGATGATCTCTTTGACCAGTTGGAGGGTGCATCAGTCTTCTCTAAAATTGATCTAAGGCTTGGTTACCATCAGTTAAAGATTAGGCCAGAGGATATACCAAAAACGGCATTCAAGACACGTTATGGGCATTATGAGTTCTTAGTGATGTCGTTTGGGTTGACCAATGCGCCTGCCGCCTTCATGAGTTTAATTAATGGTGTGTTCAAACCATCCCTAGATTATTTTGTTATCGTTTTTTATTGATGACATTTTGGTTTATTCAAAGAATAAGGAAGAGAATGACGACCATCTTCGCATTGTTTTGGGGGTCCTTGGGAAACATACCTTGTATGCCATATTTTCCAAGTGTGAGTTCTGGTTGACTTCGGTTGCCTTTTTGGGGCATGTGGTTTCAAGAAAAGGGGTAATGGTAGATCCCCAAAACATCGAAGCAATCAAGAACTGGGTCCGACCTAGGTTTGTAACTAAAGTTAAGAGTTTTGTAGGGCTCGCCTACTACTATCGACGATTTGTGAAAAAATTTGCTTCTATCGCCACACATCTGACAAGGCTAACCAAAAAGGAGGTGCCTTTCGAGTGGACCGACAAGTGTGAGGAGAGCTTCCAAAGCTCAAAACCCTTCTGACCACAACACCTATTCTAGCACTGCTGGTGGAAGGTAAAGATTTCATTGTTTATTGTGATGCTTCACATTCGGGTTTGGGTGTTGTGTTGATGCAGTATAATAATTTCATAGCTTAAGCATCGCGGCAGCTGAATGTGCATGAGAGAAATTACCCGACGCATGACTTGGAGTCGGCATCGGTAGTGTTTGCTCTTAAGATCTGGCGGCATTACCTTTATGGTGTCAAGTGTGAGGTGTTTACTAACCATTGTAGTCTACAACATAAATTCACTCAGAAGGATCAGAATCTGAGACAACGAAGGTGGATGGATTTACTCAAATTTATGATGTTACCATCCAGTATCATCTGGGTACGGTTAACGTGGTTGCAGACGCATTAAGCCGGAAGGCGATGAGTATGGGTAGTCTAGCTTGCTTGGGTGTATCCAAGTGACCTTTGGCCAAGAAGATTCAAACCTTGGAGTCTAAGTTCATGCAGTTAGGCATCTAAAAATAAGGTGTGGTGTTAGCCAGAATTGAGGTTAGTCCTACATTCATTGAGGAGATCAAGGCCAAGCTGTTTAAATATGAGAGTTTGAATGAGCTCTAAAAGAAGACAGCGTATGGCAAAGCATAAGATGTGACTCTTGACACGGGTAGTGTGCTCAGTTTTAAGGGAAGGATTTGTGTTCCCCGAGTGGATGACTTGACTCAGAAGATGTTGACAGAACCCCATGTTTTGCAGTATTCCATTCATTCGGGTGTGACCAAGATGTACCGAGATTTGAAATGACTTTATTGGTGGTCTGGCATGAAGAAAGACATAGTTGAGTTTGTGGCAAAGTGCCAAAACTATCCGCAAGTAAAGTATGAGCACCAAAGGCCTGCCAGTTTGCTTCAGCGAATGCCAATTCCAGAATGAAAATGGGAAATGATAGCAATGTATTTCGTGGTCGTTCTTCCCAAGACCTTGGGGAAGTTTGATTCCATTTGGGTAGTGGTTGACAGATTGACTAAGTCAGCCCACTTCATTCCAGTCAGAGTAGACTATAATGCTCAGCAGTTGGCTAAGGTTTATGTGAAGGAGATAGTGAGCATGCATGGGGTGCCCATTTCTATCATCTTGAACCGTGGTACGCAGTTCATATAAAAGTTTTGGGGAAATTGCATGAAGAGTTGGGCACTCAACTCACTTTTAGCACATCCTTCCATCCACAGACGGATGGACAGTCAGAGAGGACTATTCAAGTGTTAGAGGACATGTTGAGGGAATGTGTGATTGACTTTGGAGGGCATTAGGACAAGTTCTTACCTTTGTGTGAGTTCTCCTATAATAATATTTACCACTCCATCATTGACATGGCACCGTTCGAGGCACTTTATGGGAGGGGATGTAGATCACCCATAGGGTGGTTTGAGGCTGGAGATGTGAAACCTTTGGGTGTTGATTTGCTGAAAGATGCGCAGGATAAGGTGAGGAGCATCCAAGCTAAGCTTCTAACAGCCCAGAGTCGACAGAAAAAGTATGTAGACCATAAGGTAAGGACATGACATTTTAGGCTGGTGAGCAAGCTCTGCTTAAGGTGTCACCCATGAAGGGGGTGATGACGGCAAGAAGGGCGAGCTTAGTCCTCAATACATCGGACTATTTGATATTCTTGACTGTGTAGGGCCAGTGGTTTACATGTTTGCTTTACAGCCTAGCCTATCTGGGGTCCATCCAGTATTTCATGTGTCCATGTTGAAGAAGTATCATAGTGACGGAGATTACATCATCAAGTGAGACTCAGTTTTGTTAGACAAAGACCTTCAGTAAGAGAAAGAACCAATTACAATTCTTGATCGCGATGTTCAGAAGCTGAGGACCAAGGAGATGAAGTCCGTGAAAGTTCAATAGAAGCATCATCCCACTAAACCCATCTATTCTCACTTAAAATATTTGGTTGTCTTTGTTTTGTGTCTACCTTACCTACTCATAGAACTAAATTTGATCCCAAAGCTTGTCCTTGTGTTTTTATTAGATATCCTTATGGAAAAAGGGTTGCAAAGTTCTAAATCTTCAAACTAAGAAAATATTTGTCTCCAGGGATGTAATTTTTCATGAAGAGTTTTTTCCTTGTGCTAAGCATGTATCATCTGACAAATATTCTCTTCTTCCAATCATTTACCTAATTGTATAATCCTTCTTTTGTTATTCTTTATTTTGATCTTAGTGATGATGATATTGTAGTTTTTGATCCTAGTTGTGATCTTCCTATTGAGGTTATGTCTTCTAATTCTCCTGCGTCTGAGTCTTAGAGTCCCTTTTCAGATGATATTTCCATTATTCCTCTTATGAACTCTACACCCTCGCCAATTATTGAGACTCTTCTAAGAAAATCCAGTAGGGCTCACAATAAACCTGCTTATTTAGAATCATATATCGGCATTGCTATTCATTTTACAGATGTTTCTTCTAGTTGTTTCTTGAGTCCTGTTACTGTTGAGTCTTTTTCTTTTAGTGCTTTATTTTCCACCAATCAAGCAATGCTAAACTCCATTTCCAATATACAAGAATCTATCAATTATATGCAGGCGGCTCATCATCCACGTTGGCAAGAAGCAATGGACAAAGAGCTTTCAGCTTTAGAACTTAACAAAACTTGGGAGATTTTTGTATTACCTGATGGTAAGAGAGCACTACCTTCTAAATGAGTTTATAAAGTAAAGCAGCATGTTGATGGCAATATAGAAAGACTAAAGGCTAGATTGGTGATCAGAGGATATGTTCAAAGAGAAGGTGTGGATTATAATGAAACTTTTTCACTTGTGGTCAAGATGACCACCATCAAGTGTCTATTATCTACAGTTGTGAAACATAATTGGGGTATTTTTCAAATGTCAACAATGCATTTTTGCATGGTGACTTAAATGAAGAGGTGTATATGAAGTTTCCTCCTGGTGTTTCCCCTCCTACTTCGAACCATGTCTGTTTGCTCAAAAAATCCATTTATGGACTTAAACAAGCATCCAGATAATGGTATGCTAAGTTAACTGTTGCCCTCAATTTTAAAGGATTTAGTCATTCTTTGAATGGTTGTTCTCTTTTCTTTAAAATATCAGGTTCATCTATCTCTAGTGTTGTTGTATTTGTGGATGACACTGTCTTGACAGGAAATAATGAGGGAGAATTACAGAGTTAGAAAATTTTTTTAGACACAGAGTTCAAGATTAAGGACCTAGGTCTTTTACATTTTTTCCTTGGAATGGAGGTTGTTAGAGAACCTCAAGGCTTGATTATTACTCAAAGAAAATTCACTTTGGATCTTTTAAGAGAATTTGATTCTTTACGTCTTCAACCTGTCTCTTGTCCTTTGGATCCAACGATCAAGTTATTAGCTAATCATGGAAAGCCTATCACAGATCCAACTTTTTATCATCATTTATTGGGGAAATTGAATTACCAGACTCACACAAGGCCTGATCTTTCCTTCACAGTGCAGCATCTCAGTCAATACA
Organism: Solanum okadae; assembly: GCA_036553675.1. Lineage (NCBI taxonomy): Eukaryota > Viridiplantae > Streptophyta > Magnoliopsida > Solanales > Solanaceae > Solanum > Solanum okadae. Next base: position 7,605,396 of record CM071685.1, on the reverse strand, counting down.
AGCAAGACCCTCGTGAACCACATTTAACTGCTGCTTTGCGAGTATTGTGTTATTTGCTGAATAATCCAAGTCTTGACTGTTTTTCTCTTCCTCTTCCTCTTCCTCTTTCAACTTAACAGCCTTATGCGATTCCGACTGGGGTACCTGTCCAGATTCACGCAGATCTGTTAGTGGCTACTATATTTCTCTTTTTGATGGTTTGGAATATTAATTTCTATACTATATTTTTAAATTTTGGATTCATGTATCATTACTCACCAGATATATGTATCTGTCCGTTTTAAAAGTCGAGATACATGATTTATTAGTTTTAATTAAGGAGCGTAACTTATTTCCTTAAATAAAGGAGTAATTGATGAATAATTAATAATTCAAATGGATTTACATCATCTTTTCAGTATCAACTCTAATAAAGTTTCGTAAAATAACGAAATCATAAACCATAATAATTCTCTAATTGTAAATGTTATCTTCTTTGTAGTATCTTTTTAAGATTAATGATCTTAGATTTACGATTAATGATTTTGTTGACATGTACCTTAATGTTGTTATCATGTATCTCAGAAACATATATAATGTATATCTTCTTAATAGTAATGAAATTAGATGTAAGAGTAATGATGTTTTTATCATGTATATTAGTTTTATAGAGTGTTTCTCAGACAATAATATATATATATCGATATTGTTGCACTTGATGTGTAGCTGGGTGTAATAGTGTATTTATTCTGTTAAGTAAAGCTTGACATAATTCCTCCATTATGATTAGTTCGTTCCTATACTTAGATTTATTCTTGACTTGAATGTGGCGGATGTAGAGTCAGACCATGTAATGACAAATTCATGAAAGAAAATAAATAAATAAATAAATAAATAAAAGGTGTTTCATTTGGTATATTATTATTAATGTATTGTATCTTTAACAAGAATCATCCGATTTTGTGAATGGCCAGCCATTAAAGTAGTTTGTGAGACAACAAAATCAAACAATGTAAAACCTATTTTGTAAAAAAAATTAAAATTGAACTTTATAACTTTAACAAAAATCATCCGATTTTGTGAATGGTCAACCATTAAAGTAGTTTGTGAAACAACAAATCAAACAATGTAAAACTTATTTTGTAAAAAAATTTAAAATTGAATTTTATAACTTTAACAAAAATCATCCGATTTTGTGAATGGTCAGCCATAAAAGTAGTTTGAGAAACAACAACATCAAACAATGTAAAATTTGATTTGTCAAACTTTTTAAAATTGAACTTTATAACAATAAAAACTCTATCTCAGATACATCAAAGGGATGAAAATCAAGATACATGAGAATAATGAAACAAGCGTAACAAATCTCTATGTATAATGTTGATTGTCAAGATTCAGATTTCAAATTTGGATATGCAAACATGTATTGAGAGGATGAAGAAAGAGGGAAAGATGGTGGAGGTGAGTGAAGGTCGTGGGGCGTGGGGGGGGGGGGGTAGGGGTGAAAGATTTAGTCGAGTAATGGGATTGGGAGAAGGAAACCCTAATGTGATAGAAATAATTAGAATTGTTAATGGATCATTAATTAAGGAGTTTAAATTTTAAGATAATTATTCAATACTATATTTAAGGAATTTTTGTATATGATTAAATCTTTTAAAATATATAGTATAAATATTAAAAATGGTAATATGTGTAATTTTTTTAAACTAAAGGTAAAGTAAGTATATATGGTAGTAATGTATATCTAGTTAGGTAGTTTTTCTTATTTAAATTGTACTCCCTCTGTCCCTGATTACTTGTCCACTTTTGAATTGACACACCTATTAAAAAAACAATAATTGACATAGTAAGTTTTCCATTTTACCATATTAATTATGAAGTGGATGCATTAAAAATTTAAGATTTTCAAGAAGTTCTACCTTTTTCATTAATTAATTGCGGGTATTATATGTAAAAAAAATAATGTTTTTTCTTGATTTGTCAAAATGAACAAGTAAAAAGGGACAAACAAAAAAAGGAAAATTAGACAAGTATTTAGAGACAAAGGGAGTATAAACTTAATTTTTAAGGTCTTTAGTATTGAATCTCATGTACTTTCAAAATCGTGATTTTCGGCTATATGTTGTTATTTTAATTTTTAAAATTATATAAATTTATATCCCGCATTAAAAGTATATAGTTCAAATAAATATGATATTGCATGCATGTTGCATCTGCCTTTGAGTAAGAGCCATCTTTTTATTTTGTAAACATCTATATTTCTAATAATTTATATGGTATAGAAAAAGTGACTTGAAATATATTAATTTTTTTCTTAAATTTCATTTTAAGTTAAATGATGTCACATAAAATGCATAAAGGGAGTACTAGCACGTTCGTAATGTGTTACAACTTGTTTATCCCCAAACATATTTGGGAAAAGCTTGACAAATGTTGTTTGGACATACAACTTACCACTAATTGGCAAATATATTTGCCAAATATATATCCCAAGTTCCCAAAGACTGAAAAAACTAGTATTTGGATCAAGTTCTAATATCTGAAATTTTTTAAAAATTAGAAAATTATCCCAAGCTTTTATATTTTATAAAAAAAAATCACCTATCCTTTATTAATTTCAACTAATATTTATATACCAGATTACTTCATTAATAATTAATAATTATTCCTCTTTGCTATTTATATAGAACGTGGCAAAAAAGAACAATTCATTTTTAATGGGTTATAATTCATATCTTGAATCAATGACAAATTTGAGTACGCGATTAATATATTGTTCTTGCCCATATTGTTGTTTTATTATTGCCGATTGTTATCAATTATGTTAAGGTTATTTTTTAACAGAACATGTTCATTATAAAATGACAATACAAACTTAAAGGTGTTTTTAATCATTTTTATAACTTATGAATATAAATCTTTTTTTTTAAAATAGTAAATATTTCTCCCAAAACTTATAGCCAAACGCATGATAAAACTTTAGGCAAAAAAATATTTGTCAAGAATATTTGAAAATTTAGATTCAAACACTGACTTAATCATGTGTAATGAAATGTGATGCACAAATCAAGTAGCAATATATACCGCATATGTTACCTCTTCTCTATATGTATACTATGTTTGTCAGATCTGCTAAGGACTTTCTTTATTATATTGTCGGAAAAGTTATTGGAACCATTGATATTGTTGGATGCACAAGTAATTGCAGACATAAAATTTAAACTCCATGATAGTAACATAACATTTCTTACACCTCAGTGTCCCTCCGTCTCAGTTTATGTGACATCTTTTTGGATTTTGAGATTCAAATAAATTTATTTTTTACTGTTAATTTTTTATATATTTTCAATTATTTTGAATTGTCAATTATTGTAACTCATACTACTTTTTACCTAGTTTACAAATATATAAATTTCATTAAAAAAAAATTAAGATTCCACCCACAAATTTCCGATCAAACTTAAACTATTTGACTCTCAAAAAATGAAAAGTGTCACGTAAAAATTGAGACAGAGGGAGTACGATTTTTAACTTATAACTTTTGATGTTTTTATTTTATTTTGGGTAACATATTTATATATAATGGTCCCTTGTGCTAGTTGTACCAAAGAACTTCAATGATTTTTCTGTGGTACTGAGATTGAATTATTTTTCTGCGGTTTCTTCACACATAATCATATAATAAGGCTATTGGAAACAAAAATATGTTGTACATATATAGAAGGAAAAGAAATTTTATAGGCTAATTCTATTAATTGAAAACATATTTTTGTCATATAATTAGTACATTTATTTCAGGTCATGTGCTTTAGACGTTCTATCAAAAAAATAATAATTTAATATTATATTCATAATCTCTTTCCATCTCAAATTATCTATCGTAGTTTATAAAATAATTATTTTTATTTTTTTGTTTCATTTGGGATGTTCAAGATTAAATTAATTATGTTTCTTCTATTTTAGTTTTAATAGTAATTGTTTTTGAAGATTATAAATACCTCAATAGAGTAGGTAAATATTTAATGAAGAGAGCTTATATCCTTAAAATATAAATAAAGATAGAACACAAAAACTACCTCTAATTAATATTGAAATTTACAAAAAAAAAAAAAACTATTAAAATTATAATAATTCAAAATTATATTAAAAATTTGATTAATTCTCAAAATTTCACATGTATTGTGTAATTAGAATTGTGTGAGTAACATATATTATTTGAAAATTATGTAAATAGTACTAAGAATTCAATCAACTCTCGAAATTTCATATGTACTGAGATTGAGTGAGTAATATATATTATTTGAAAATTACGTTAAAAGTTCTATAAATCACAATAATTAACAACTTAAAATATTTGAAAAATATATTAAAATGTGATTAACTCTCGAAATTTTACATGCGCTACATAAATTGGAACAAGAAAAGTAATATATATTATTTAAAAATTATATAAATTACCTATATATATTGAGGCAAACGAAGTAGCAAACATTGAATCCGTGCTTGCACGGGTTCATTGTGTCTAGTGCATATAATAAGGCCATTGGAATTGACTATTCAGAATCAGAGATATCAATCATGCATGTGACCGACTGACATCAGAGATTCATTGCCATTTTTTGGCTTTTATGATTTTTTGGAGATTTAATTAGTGGTGTGCAAAATTCAAATTGAATTGATAAAATTGCTATTGATTTATTGCTATTGGGTTGTTAAGTTAACAAACTTTTTAATGATTTTATATTTAAAAAAAATATTATCGAATTGTCGATTCAGTTTTGATTTTTAAAATTGAGTTATTGGTTGGATCAATAACCCATTAAGAAGGTAGTGATTAACTTTAAAGTTTGCTTTTTATCCTTAATGAAATAATATACAATTACATAAATATTTAAAGATTGTTTTAGACCATAAATTATCTTGCTTTTTTTTTAAAACATCATGTCAAATCTAACAGTGCCACATAAAATGAAACATAAGGAATGCTAGGCATGCTCATAATGCACGCTTAATCATAATTAGGGGTGTGAAAAAATTCAATCAATCAATAAACTGAACTGATAAAAATGCTATTGATATATTACTATTGAGTTGTTACGTTAATGAATTTTTAATGGTTTTATAAAAAAAATCAAATTATTGGTTCTGTTTTGATTTTTAATATTGAGTTATTGGTTGAATCGATAACTCATTAAGAAGGTGGTGATTAACTTTGAAATTTCATTTTTACCCTTAACGAAATAATTTACAATTATATAAATACCTAAAGATTGTTCAAGACCATAAATTTTAAAAATATCTTGCTTTTTTTAAAACTCCATGTCAAATCTAACGGTGTCACATGAAACATAAGGAATGCTAGACATTTTCACAATACACAACTTAATCATAATTGCATGAAATGTGATGCACAAATTGAGTAACAATATCTCTCTCATAATTCTGCTTGCTAACATATTTTACTTATTTTAAAAAAATTAGAGTTAATTTTTCATATGATCACTTAATTAACATTTAATATTTTAGAAAGTTATTTTTTAATTAAAAAATTGGAATAACATAAAAATATGATTATCTAAGATAATAATTATTAATTGAGTGATTACACGAGAAATCAATCCTATCTTATGTTTGGTTAAATACTAATTGAAATTATACATATATATACTCAGAGGAGTATAGTGAGCTTAAGTTGCAGCCACATATGCATATATATAAGCCATCGTCGGTGCTAATGCTTTTTCTCATGAAAGTGGATCCCTATAGATAGGTCACAGAAATTTCTCGATCTAATTTAGTACCTAATTTTCTTTTTTTCCCTTCATTTTTCATCATTATGAAACTTATGAGGATTTGGACTTCAAATACATATATATGGCGCGCCAAATATATGTATTTTGAATATACTGAGTCAAAATTAGGTGTAATTTGTTATAGATACAGCGTATCCAAGTAACTCGCATGTATATGACTCTCTTGTTGGTCTCTCTCCTGTCTCATTCGTAACTCTCCTCTCTCGCTCGCTTCTCTCTCTGTAACTGGTATTCCAGAGATATGTATGTAGTGTGATTCACATGTATCTATAATACATAGACTATCTTGCTTGCTGCCCTCCTATCTCGCTCATCTCTCTCCTTCTCTCGGTCACCTCTCTCCATATTTTAGTGTACTGGTAGCAAAAATACATATATCTAGGTGTATTTGACTTAAAATCTAGTATGAAATTATTAATTAATGAGACAATATGTAAGTATTTCGAACTATAGGGAGAATTAGTAAATATGATAGAAATGTTTATCTAATTAAATAAGTTGCAAATACTACTCACTTCTTCCGGCTCTATTTTATTTTATTTGTCTAGTTTTAACTTCTTCTTTTCTTTTTCTTTTTTTAACAAAACCACAATCATGGTGAGGAGTCAGGCAGCCCCCGACCTATTTATCAAAATTAGGTGTAATTTGCTATAGATACATCGTTTCCAAGTAATTCACATGTATATGACTCTCTCGTTGGCCTCTCTTCTGTCTCATTCGCAACTCTCCTCTCTCGCTCGCTTCTCTCTCTGTAGTTAGTATTCCAGATACATGTATGTAGTGTGATTCACACGTATCTATGATAAAATGTTTATCTTGCTTGCTTCACTCCTATCTCGCTCGTCTCTCTCCTTCTTTCACCTCTCTCCCTATTTTAGTGTACTGGTAGCAAAAGTACATATATCTAGATGTATTTGACTTGAAATCTGGTATGAAATTGTTAATTAACGAGACAATATGTAAGTATTTCGAACTATAGGGAAAATTAGTAAATATGATAGAAATTTTTCTCTAATTAGATAGGTTGCATATACTACTCTCTTCTTCCGGCTCTATTTCATTTTATTTGTCTAGTTTTAACTTCTTTTTTCTTTTCTTTTTTAACAAAACCACCATCATGGTGAGGGGTCAGGCAGACCACAACATATATATATATATATATATATCCTTTCCCTTTTACTATGAAGAGATATACAATTAGGAGGAGTATTATGCTTGCCTTTATGTGGAGAGTAATGGATAAGTAGGTCCAGGGGTGTCAAAATGAACCCAAATATAGATTATCTATCCATTTTGTCAAGAATTTTATGGGTTGAACTAAAAAAAAATTAATTTAATCAATCTCAACTAGAGATGACAAGGGGGTGGGGCGGGACGGAGTTATACATATGTGAGGCAGAGCGGACTTAGACATGTGTAGGGGCGGAGCGAGTTGGGGAGGGGAAGGGAGGGTCGGGTTAAAACTAACCTTTTAAAGTCTCAAGTGGTGGCGGGACGAGGATAGGTCTTATAGAACCCAAACCACTTAAATTGGGCCAATCTCAACTAGGGATGGTGCAGGGCAGGGCAGGGCAGACTTAGACATAAGTAGGGCAGGGCGGATTTAAACATATGCAGGGGCAGAGCAGGGTAGGGCGAGGCTGGGCAGGTTAAAACTAACTTCTTAAAGTCTAGAGCGGGTGCAGGGCGGAGTGGGTTTGAAAGTGTCACGACCCAAAAATGGACATGATGACACTCGTTTATTTCCACCAAAACAAGTCAGCTTCAACCCAACTATACAAAATAACTGTGAAAAGTAATTAGGAATAACATAATAGCGGAAAACTTAGTCATTCTAATATAACCTCAAAACCTAGTTGTCACGAGTAAGGGCCAATAATATAATAGAATTGAAAGATAAGTACAAGTCTCATTGTCTTTGTCTCTAAAATAGAAAAAAGTATAAAATAAGGAATAAGACATCTGCCTCTCAAAGTCCTTTAAAAGCCTCAGAAATAGAAAAAGAAGCTCATACGGGTCCGAACTCGGAACCTACACAAGTGTAGAAGAAAGGAGCAAGTACCAAAAAATATGGTACTCAACAAGCAATCTGCTAAACAAAGAAAAACTAGCTTGAATACGAGTACTCCTTTCATCCCAACAGAACCTCCTCAAACTACAACTTGCACAGAAATCAACCCTACCTAACAATTTTATAATGCATAAATCACAAGGCTTAACAATCAGAGTCTAATAGCCACGATTCAAAAACCAACAAGTTCAAGTATGTCAATCACAAGTATCAAGTAGATAAATCACAATTCACAAGTAAACCAATCACAAGTAATCAATCTCAAGTATCAAGTTCATCAAATCACAATAATCAAATACATGTCGAAACCATATCCCATCAGCACAATATCACTAGTCATAACCATTTTCCATCAGCTTTATGTAGTATCACTTGCCGAAACCATTTTCCTTCGACACAATATCACTAGCCAGAACCGATTCCCTTCAGGTTTATACAATGTCACTTGTCGGAACCATTTCACTTTGGCAAGATATCAGTAGTCGAAACCATTTTTCTTTGGCTTTATACAATGTCACTTACCGGAGCCATTTTTCTTCGGCACAATATCACTAGCTGGAACCATTTCCCTTAGGCTTTATATCATATTACTTGTCAGAACCATTTCCCTTTGGCATAATCATCACACATCTCATCACGATGCACAAAAATCAATGCAAATAACCAAGTTCAAACCATAAGAAAGACACAACAATTCAAGCAATTCAAGTCCACAATAAGGCCATCAAGGCTCTTCATGAATCAACAAATTTTTGGGTCCACAAAGAGCTAATTCACAAAGCATTATGATCAACACATTGCCTTTTTTCATTAATCTCTTTTTTATTCATTAAGATCAATCAATTGGAATAAATGAAACCATCACCTCATTCTCATTACTCCCCAACACAAACAATGAAGGAAAACACAAGATTCTACAAGGTTGAGAAGATCACTTGCCTCAGTTCAATCAAAGGTCAATCCAAGACTTGAGTCTTCCCTTTCCAAGTCACACAATCAAGTTCAATCAAGTAATCACAATATGATTCCATAAATAACAACACCCAAATCATACATTTTGAAAAATGGGTCAAATCAATTCAACAATTCAATTCGGAAAATGAGGTTTGAATCAAAAAAATCTTTACTTGAAAGTATTACCCAATGCATTTGGAACTCATTGGTGATAACCATTTCGATAAAGGAATTAAAATTAGTTCATAGTCAGTATTTTACTTTAGGACACAAGTTCTTGAAAAACATTGTCATTTGCCAATAAAAATATCAAGTTTTGATGTTAAAATCCATAAATGATAAAAGGAAATGAAGTTTTAGGGTCGCAAAGCCTTACCCAAATGATTTAGCACAAGAAATCTCTTCAAAATTTCCTCCAAGGGTTTTTCAAAACTCAAAATGGGGTAAATGGGGGTAAAACCCCCCAATTGACAAGTCTAAAAACCCCTCAGATGTAGCTTAAGCGAACCTAAAGCGAACCCTGCTTAAAATGGGGGCCTCACTTTTATGAACCAAGCTCCGCTTAAGCGATCGTTACTAAAGTGAGCCCTGGTTCACTTAAACTAACCCAGCGAAAGTCTGGCCTTCGCTTTAGCGATCACGCCTTCGCTAAAGTAGAAGGATTATCGCAAATGTAAAGGGTAGAAAACTCAGGCACATAAAAATCAGTTAAATCTCAAAATATCGAATGAACCTTCGGGATACATTTGAAACCACGTACACATAAACCAAATATTCAAATTGACTAACTGAGAACCTCTAAAAACTCAACCAAGGCCTCAGTTAGGCCTAAAATCATCCCCGAATCTAACAGAACTCTCGAAATTTCTATCTGAGCATGTGAACACCCAATATTGACCAAAGTCAACCCAAAGACTAAACTCTCAAAAATTTCCAACTTAGGACCTCAAATCCTCAATAAACTCTTAATATGAAACTGACAACTTTCTTATAAAAATTCCATATTTTGGGACTAATGAAACTGACAAAATTCTTCCATTTCGACACTCGAAACTCCTAAAAATACCAAAATTACTTTTTAACAATTATAGCCTTTTGAATATCAAAAACTTACAAAATTCACAACTTTCACTCAAAGTTTGAAATCAACTTTCAAAACCCAATCAGAAAAGACTCGGGGTCGATATTGGGAGGGGTAAAATGGTAATTTTATGAAAAAAAATTCAAAAATGACCAATTGAGTCATTACATTATCCACCACTAAAAACTATGTTCGTCTTTGAGCATAAGGTAAAAAGGAAGTATCTGAAGACTCAAAATGCTAGGATATCTGACACGCATATTGGACTCTGTCTTCTAACTAAGTTGCCTCACCAACTGAATGGTGCTTCCACTACATCTTCATTGAAGCAATTTCCTTGGTCTTAAGCTTTCAGACCTGCCTATCCAATATGGTTATAGGCTCCTCTTCAAAAGACAAGTCTTGACCCAACATAACCAAGCAAGCAAAAGCATATATGACTCATTCGGCACGTACTTCCAAAGCATGGAGACATGAAACACAAGCTGCAAAATTAACAAGCTAGGTGGTAAGGCCAACTAATAGGCCACATTCCCGCTCGGCTCAAAATCTCAAAAGGTCCAATGAATCTAGGACTGAGCTTGCACTTCTTCCCAAACCTCATCACACCCTTCATGGGTTAACACTCAGAGCCAAACATGATCATCCTCCATAAAACTACGGCTTGAACTCTTCGATCTGCATAACTCTTCTGTCGACTCTAGGCTGTCAACAACCTACCCTGAATCATATGAATCTACTCCATATCATCTCTAAGCTTGTATCTAAAGAATCCATCTCAACCAAATTTAACCAACCGATCGGAGATCTACAATGTCATTCATACAAGCCTCAAATGAGGCCATCTGAATATTGAAGTGATAACTTTTGTTGTAGGTAAACTCTGCTAAGGGCAAATGTTGATCCCATCGAGCATAAAATCAATCACACAAGTTCAGAGCATATCCTTCAACATCTAAATCGTCCGCTCAAACCAATCATCTCTCTAAGGGTGAAAGGTTCTACTCATATCTAACCAAGTATCCAAACCATGTTGCAAAACCTTCCTAAAGTGAGAAGTGAATAATGTTCCTTGGCCGGAGAGAATAGAAAAAGACACCCCATGAAGTCGCACAATCTGACTGATATAAAGCTAGGCTAACTTCTCCGTCGTATACTTCACTAAATTGGGATGAAATGGATGGACTTGATCAGCCTATCAAAAATAACCCACGGTGGTAGCTAGAACCACAACAAAGTTCATAGTGATCCGTTCCAACTTACAAGGAGGAATAAACATCCTCTAAGATACACCCTTGGGTTGTTGGTGCTCAAACTTGACGTGTTGGCAAGTCAAGCATGTAGGTACAAAATCTGCAATATCCCTCGTCATGCCACACCACTTGTAATGTTGATTAAAATCATGATACATCTTCGTCTCCCAAATGAATAGAATATCGAGAACAATTTTACTTCTGTAGAAACAGTCTAATCAACTCGCCTACCTTGGGCACACAAATCCTACCTCTAATCCTCAAGACACCATCAGCATCAAGGACAACCTCCTTGGCTTCCTGTCACGACCCGGGAGCACCCCCTAGTCGTAACCGACGTACTCGACCTCGAAGAGGTCTAATACAAGCCTCTTAGCATTCATTCATCGCATAGACACCAAAACCATAAGGAATTAAAAACTTTCTTCACACACGAAGATACTTTCAATAAATAGCAAGCGGAAGACTTTCTAGACTTTATACAATATGTCTCAAAACCATCTAATACTTGAATATAACATTGGGACTAAGCCCACTCAAAACTTAAGCAAATACTAGAGAGACATAAAAAGAACATGTTGGTTATTGCCCTCGAATCTATGAGGACTCACCAAGTCTTCATCTTCAACTCTTAAAAACCTATCAAGTAGCTATGACATATCACCATCTCCAAATCCCTACACTTTAGTCAAAAAGCGAAAGAAAGGGGTTAGCACAATTAAGTACTAAGTATGGAGACCATGCAAGAAAATATGCACAACGGACATTTACAAGAAATGTATGCTTTCATGTCCTTTGATAAAACCTTTCATTTACAAGTATAAGAGACATAATACAAGTCAACATTAACATATAAGACCATAGCCAACCATACATATACTTAACATAAATCCATATACAACCCATGCTTAACTTTAGAAGGACACATGTCATTTCATTACCATAGGACCTCTACCTAATATAACCTTAAGACACACTTGAGTGAGACAAGAAGTGACCGCCCACACAATCCTCTTCAAGCACACTTAAGTGTTCCCCAAGATTACCTTAGATAAGGACTTTATAGGCAAAGTGCATAATCATACCCGATAGATAGCATATTAATGAGATGATATGTATAATGATGCTTACATAAAATAAATCATATTTAGTGGGGCATAGTACATGTGTGGTGAGTGACCATCAATATAGTATTTCCAAGGCCTACCACCCCCTTGGAGAGGCGAAAGAGGTACAAACCCCTCAATGTGGTTACCCGGGCCTACCACCCCCCGAGCTAGGGACCAAGGTACAAACCCCTCGATATGGTTATACGGGCCTACTACCCCCCGTACTAGGCAACCAAGGTACCAACCCCTCGATATGGTTATACGGGCCTACTACCCCCCGTACTAGGCAACCAAGGTACCAACCCCTCGATATGGTTATACGGGCCTACTACCCCCCGTACTAGGCTTGGTCGACTCACAACACTTATATAGAGAAAACAATATACATGTGTCCATTTCATCATCATTTCAGTAATTATATAACCATCCGATTCATAGGACGTGCATTGGACCTTCCATTTCCTAAGAATTCTATAAATGGGCATTTTATCAAACACAAGGTGGGCTATTGTTCATGTAAATGAAATCTTGTATTTCAAGAATACTAAGTCCAACCAATTCCAAAATCCATATAAATCAGCCCACCAACAACATACATATATATCAACCTTCATAATTTGATCATGGAAGCATGAAAACCATAAACATCACATAATAATTCCATTTCATGATAATATGCAAAATAGACCATAATAGGATGTGTAGTAGTAATTCCATAATTCAAGAGTTCATAAATAATCATAAGGACCCATAAACTTGAAGTAGAAATAGAGGATAAATAGTTGGACTTGTGGAAAGGAAGGTTTCCACAATCAAACCCACATACCTCAACTTGTTCACGAGTATATCAACCTTAGAAATACAATTACATAACTTATTTAACTTCTATTAGCTCAGTAATGTTGACGTAAAATAGGATCATCATCATAAGTAAGCCTAGCATGTACAAATACAACTATGCTCCCAAAACAGTGAATCTGGCCAGCCTAGTACCTCATGTTGCATCTTAGATTTGAAAAGGAAAATGGCAGAACTAGACTTTATAACCTTCATGAAAGATGTAGATACATCTCTTAGGGTTGCAAAAAAACAAGGATCACCGCAAAATATATTTTGTACAAAAAGATATAGTCAAGACACTAGCCGCTGGTCATGCAGGATTTCAATTCTCGGAATCTGGGCAGAACTTGCCCTATGTTGCGTCCCATATTTCGTATCTATAACAGTTAAATTAGAATTTTACATAAACATAAAAGTTGTAGGTATACGAGTTAGCTTTCCAAATCATATTTATTCACTACAAACTAAGTTCTAGAGCAAGAGATATGCCTAAAATACCAAACACTATCCAGCTCAAAAACAGGTTTCGTCACTTACATCCGAAAGGAATGCCATATCCTATCGATTCATATTCAACAAAGCTTCTAATGTATCAAGAAGAGGCACCTAAGTCTACCAAGTCAAGACACACATCACATTATAAAGATCCTTCACATTCCATCATCATCACATATGAACAATAATAGAGGACACACTTTCAATCACAATACAATAACACTTTAAACAAGATCACCTTGAGATCACATGAACACCTTTATATTCACAACATGATTGCCTTTACTTCATTTGATTCTCATTCAAGTCCTTCACATCACATTCACATATATGATATCATGTCAACACTTCAATTCCTCATATAATGCCTCCAAGGCCATAAACACAATACATTCAATAAGTAAACACCTCCACCATAAGTGGATCACACATCAATCTATCACAATTCTATATCAATTCTACCTTAACAATGAAGTTAGGTCCACTTACCCTTTTTCCCAAGCCACAATCACCATTCCTCAACTCTCCAACAATTCACAATAGATAAGCATAGATAATAATAGAAGTCAACTATTCAACTCAATCCAAGCATACTTCCATCATCATTCAATCATAAATAATAAACCCACTTCATAAGCCAACTTTAGGAAACTTGCCAAGACATGGGTTCATGGAAATTTCTTTCTTAAAACCATCAATAGACACCATTAATAACGTAAATCATCAAAAAAAATCATTTAATGCAAGAACCCATGCTTAGAATCGAAATTAGGATTTTTGTATTTTTGGAAGAACTTTGAATCATTTGAATTGAGCTCCTTGAAAGGAAGAATAATCAAGGATAAAGGATCCCCATACCTCTAAGTTGAAAACCCACGAGAATTGAAGAAGAAAGAACTCAAAATCTTCAATCCTAGCTCCAACTTCTTCTTCTTCTTCTTCCCCTCTTCTTCTCTTCTTCACTCAAGAACCCTAACTCTTACTCTTTTAAAATGGAACAAAAATGATCCACAATCAGCCTAACACAATAATATAACCTCAAAAGAAAAGATTTGTGAAAAGACCAAAATGCCCTTAAATTTCTGGACGGACTCCTTGCTAACTGCCCAACTTTCAAAGGGCATAACTCGCTCATACGAACTCGGAATCGAGCAAACTCGGTGGCATTGGAAAGATCGTTCCAAGGGCTTTCCAAACATAACTGGAACTACTCCTGGATCATCCTGAGCTAGGAGTTATGACTGCTCAAAGTTGGCCAAAAACTCACTGATTTCCCACACTTAACCAAATTTCCAGGTTCTGAACTTTTTCGAAAAGTGACTACTTCCAATTTCAAGCTACTTCATATTCATTTTAAATTGTCGGATGTAACACAATTAAAACGAAATTACATAAAAACCCCTCATAGAACCTCATTATAAAGTCAACACAAAGTCATAGGCTCTTGCTTAACCTATCATTTTCCGAGTCGTTACACTTCCCCTCTCAACACTTTGTCTCGAATGTGACACAACTTCTCATAATTAAATGCCCTCACCGATATGCTCAACTAAGGAAGAATGGGCCCCTATGAAAGCAATCAAACCACCACTCTCCTAAGAAATCTGTAACCGAACAAGATTTTTGGCTAACCTATGAACATCTCTAGCCAACTGTAACACTCTGGAAAATGATAGGGTAAATTAGAGCCTAAACGTGAGGGTAAACGTCAAGTACGAGGGTTATAAGAGACAAGGCCAAGGGGCAAGTACCAAGGCAAAGGGGCCAAGCCAAAGGCCAAGGCTGCCCCTAGCTTGAAGCATACTACCCCACCTTCACGAGTGGAACCACGGATCGTGGTCCACACCACGGCTCATGAAGGTGGCTCGTGAACCTTTCTTGGCCATGGAAAAATGGCTACCAAAAGTCCTGACTACTGCCTCAACTTCACGAAAGGGACCATGGCTCGTGGAGCCCTTCGTGAAGATGACTTGGGCAAGTAGCTTATGGCACAATGTAACCTAGCTACTGCTTTAAGATCCACGAGAGGGACCACGGTTCGTGGAGCCCTTCGTGGTAATGCCTTGGGCTTGTGATCCTAAGGCACCAAGTGCCTAGCCACTTCCCAACCTTCACAAGGGGGACCACGGATCGTGGTCCTCACCACGACTCGTGAAGGAGCTCGTGAAGCCTGGACAGGTTCACTAAGTGAGGGTTATTTAAGTCTTTTTCTATTTAAGTCTTTTTCTATTTAAGTCCAACTAAAGTGAGGTCGTTTTGGGTATTTCTAAGGGTACTATATAAGTTGATTTTAAGTCAAATTCCCAATTCAAGTCATTAATTCACAACACCCAAATAATTCCCAAAATCCTCTCCCTCACAATATTTCTCTCACTAGAAATCCTCCATTGAAGAAGAATAAGAACTTGAAGGCTAGGGCTCAAGAACTCATCTTCTCAACTCCAATTCGTGAGGAAATCTTCAATCAAGGTATGGGGGTCTTGATTCATGGAAAACTTTCTTCCATAAAGCCCTAAATCTCTCAATTTCAATTTAGTAAATTCTTCAACTCTAGGGTTTTCAATCAATGTCACGGGTTTTTTCCTAAAAACGATTTCAATGAGTTAATTGTCTATTATTATGATTAAATTATTGTTTATTGGTGGTTTTATGATAAAATCCCCCATGAACCCATGAATATCCCCATGACCCAATTTCATGAATTGTGATGGGTGTATTGTTGATGGTATTTTAGTTATTGAAATCACGTTATTATTCATTTCTATTGTAGTATTTCTAGCTATGATTGTGGGACATGATTCATGACCCTTGAAGGGTAAATTATGAGGGTTTGTACATGTTGATGAAGATTGAGTATGAACTTATGATTCACTTAGAAAGTGAAGATCCTATGACTATTGTGTAAATTGTGGTATTATTGAAAGATCATTCTACCCTTACCCTTACCCTTAAACATGACTATGTATGAATTGTCTAGGATGATGATAATGTTGTTGTGTTGATTGAAAGGCTAGTCTCACGAAACACTATGAACATAATGTGAAAGGTTTACTCATATGTTAATGATGATTCTAATGTTGACAGTCCATTCTCACCTAAATGAATCTATGAGCTATTTTATGGGTTATGTTGAATGAAGGGTAAGATACTCATTCATACATGTAAATGCAATTCAAAAACTAATTATGTATAATTTGGGAAATAATGCTTAGCACCGAGTGGATATGGAAATGAGGTAGAGGCCCTCCCGTCAATACAATAGGCCAGGTCATCTAAATTATTCTCATGAGATGGAAGCTCCTCCGCCAATACAATAGGTCGGGTTTCAAAAAGCAATCTCCTTATCCCGTTACTATGTGCCCACATAGGTCTTTAGCTAGTGGATCTACCTAAAAGCTATGCATTTAGTTCTACCTTAGGCAAGTGGGACACCTTTTTTCAGTGTGGGATTACACGACACCGTATTCAATGTAGCTCACATGGTCTATTCGGTTAAGGCTATTTTTCCCTACACAACAAGATTATGAATATGACACAAACTATACTCATGACTTCTTAGTGAGCTTTACTTAGTAGGATTGGGGGTATGGGACTTCACTTTTACATTGCACAAGTAGACTTTAAAAGCGGTTATGGGGTGGTTTCTAATGCTATGAAAAGGTATGAATGTATGTATGGATGTTGAATGAATTGTTGCTATGAATGACTTTCCTTATGTTCAAGTTAATGTACATAACTATTTCCTCATCTATGACTATTGACTATGATGAGGTCTATGGATGGTATGTATGACTAAGGTGGCCTCAAAGGGTACTTAGTATGGTTGGTATTATGGGATGCCAACCATACATTGCACAAGTATACCTTAAGGTTACTAAGGTAATGGTTCTACTATGTTATAAGGATTTATATGATGAATATGCTATTACTTGTCTTTTACATTGAAAGTGCATGGAGATTCTCAAACTTGGCAAATGCATGTGTTTCCACTAAATTGTCCTTTTTAGCATGTTTTAAGGATTTTTATTGCATGGCTTCCATACTTAGTACATATTTGTGCTAACCCCTATTTCTTTAACATTTTTACAAAGTGTAGGTTTCGGCATATGAAGTGCATACTTCCTTTCTTGATTAAGGTTTGGATTACTTATCTCCAAGACTTGTGGTGAGTCCTCATGGTTCGAGGACAAGATGTCATTCACTTCTAGTTACTTTCTTATATTCTACTTTTGAGACTTTTGATTGTAAAGGGTTGTGACCCTATTGACATTCTATTGTAGTAGATGGATTATCAGACAATGTCTAGATTCCTTTCGATCTTATGAAAAGACTTCGATTGTAAAATTTTAAATTCTGCATCATTTCTATTTTCTTATGTTTATGTATGCTAAGGGCTTGTATGAGACCCCTTCGGGGTCAAGTACGCTGTGTTTCATCTAGGGGTTACCCTTTGGTCGTTACAAACTTGGTATCGGAGCATAAGGTTTTGGGATTGATTTTTAGGTCGATGTCTCATAAACCACGTCTATTAGAGTCTTGTTCATGAGTGTGAAGCGCGCCACACTTATGAATGAGAGGTATACGATGTTTAGGAAAGTTCACTTCATTTATTACTCCTTAGTCGTGCTTTAGAGTTTTAACTCTATGAAGTCCTTTTCCTAACCCTTCTCTTGTGTTTGTAGGCTATGAATACAAGAAGGGCGAATGCAAGAAGGTTGCAAGAGGAGAATGTGAATGAGGGAATTCCTCCCCAAGGTCCTTAAGCTCTTATTGATGATGGGGTTATAACAAATGTGGAAATAAGGACGGCTCTCCATATATTGACTCAAGTTGTAACTACTCAAGCTCAAGCCATGACAACTCAAGCTCAAGCCATAACAGCCCAAGCTACTAGGGAAATTATTGCTCCGACTAATCCAAATATGAATTCAACTGCTTCTAGGGTTCGAGATTTTTCTAGGATGAATCCTCCAGAGTTCCATGGCTCCAAAGTGGGATAGGATCCTTATGAGTTTGTGGAAGAGGTTCTCAAGATACTTGACATCATGGGAGTGAGTTTGGTAGAGAAAGCAGAATTGGCCGCTTATTGATTGAAGAGTGTTGCTCAAGTTTGGTACACTCAATGGAAGGCCGATAGGCATGTTGGAGCGGGTCCCATAGAATGGGAATCGTTCAAAACTGCATTTCTTGCTAGGTATTTTCCCCGAGAATTGAAAGAGGCTAAAGTTGAAGAATTCATCAATCTTCGTCAAGGGGGAATGAGTGTGCAAGAATACTCCCTCAAGTTCACTCAATTGTCTAAATATGCTCCTTCTCTAGTGTCAAATCCGAGGGACGAAATGAATAGATTCTTGACGGGGGTGTCCGACTCAATTGAAGAAAAATGTCGTGTGGCAATGCTTCATGACAACATGGACATATCACGTCTTATGGTTTATGCTCAACAACATGAAGGGTCAAGGCTTAAGAAGAAGAATAGGGAAGTGAAGAGGGCAAGGACCAATGATGGAAATTCTTCCAAGGGTAAATTCGAGGGTCAAGAAAGACCAAGGTTCAAGTGAAAGTTCTCCAACCAAAGCTCCTCTAGTGCTCCAATGGGTAACAAAGGTAGGGTGTCTAACCCTAAGCCTCAAGGAGGCAATAGTGGTGGATCTTCCATGGAGAGGCCTACTTGTGCCAAGTGTGGCAAAAAGCATGATGGTAATGTCTTGCGAACATGGGTGTGTGTTATGGTTGTGGTAAGAGTGGGCATCAATTGAAAGATTTCTCAACACATGCGGCCAAGGGGAGAGAAGATAAACAAACTCCTCCAAGTGGTTCAAATTTTGATGCTCCCAAGAAAAATCGTTTTTATGCTCTCCAAGCTAGAGGTGACCAAAAGACCTCCCCGGATGTGGTTACCGATACATTGCAAGTATTTTGTATTGGTGTTTATGCATTATTGGATCCCGATGCCACTCTCTCTTTTGTGACGCCGTATGTGGCAATGAGGTTTGATGTTCCTCCGAAAGAATTATTAGAACGTTTTTCAGTTTCTACCCCGGTTGGTCACTCTGTGGTGGCTAAGAGGGTGTATAGAAGATTTCTCATAGAGTTACTCTTGTTGACTTGGTAGAACTTGATATGTTAGATTTTGATGTGATGCGTCGATTGATTGTAGAACCCGGGTGGTTAAATTCCAATTTCCTAATGAACCTATTTTAGAGTGGAAGGGTGGAAATTCTATGCCTAGAGGTCAATTTGTTTCTTGTCTTACAGCTGGGAAAATGATCTCCAAAGGGTGCATTTACCATCTTGTTAGGGTGAAGGATGTTGAATCTGAAACCCTTCCTCTAGAGTCGGTTCCGGGAGTGAATGAGTTTTCAGAAGTTTTTCCCGATGATTTGCCCAGTATTCCTCTCGAACAGGAAGTAGATTTTGGTATTGATCTTATCCCATATACGCAACCTATCTTTATTCCTCCTTATAGAATGGCTCCGGTGAAATTAAAGGAGTTGAAAGAGCAACTAAAATATTTGCTTAACAATAGTTTTATTCAACCAAGCATCTCTCCATCGGATGCTCCGGTATTGTTTGTTAGGAAGAAGGATGGAACTCTTAGAATGTGTATTGATTATCGGCAATTGAACAAGGTGACCATTAAGAACAAGTATCCGCTTCCTAGAATTAATGTCTTATTTGACCAATTTCAAGGGGCTAGCTACTTTTCCAAAATTGGCCTTCGTTCAGGATATCACCAACTAAGGGTGAGATGGGTTGACATTCCTAAGACGGCTTTCTGAACTAGGTATGGGCACTATTAGTTCCTTGTGATGTCATTTGGCCTAACTAAGTCCCCGACGGCATTCATGGACCTTATGAATAGGGTTTTCCTGAAATATCTCGACATGTTCGTCATTGTGTTTATCGACAACATCTTGATCTATTCTAGGAGTGAGAGTG
The DNA here is from genome assembly GCA_036553675.1 of Solanum okadae. Classification (NCBI taxonomy): domain Eukaryota; kingdom Viridiplantae; phylum Streptophyta; class Magnoliopsida; order Solanales; family Solanaceae; genus Solanum; species Solanum okadae. Next base: position 7,584,856 of record CM071685.1, on the reverse strand, counting down.
ACCATACGGACCATTTGAGGATAGTATTGCAAATCCTCAAGGATCATCAATTATTCGCAAAGTTTAGTAAATGCGAGTTTTGGCTAAGGTCTGTAGCATTCCTTGGTCACATTATGTCAAGAAAAGGTATAGAGGTAGATCCAAAGAAGACGAACTCAATCAAGAGTTGGCCTAGACATCTATCACCATCCGATATTAGAAGTTTTTTGGGTTTGGTCGGCTACTATAGGAGGTTTGTTAAGGGGTTCTCCTCTATTGCTTCTCCTTTGACGGCCTTAACTCAAAAGAAGGCTAAATTTGTGTAGTCGAAAGCTTGTGAGAAAAGCTTCCAAGAATTGAAAGATAGGCTTACCTCCACTCCGGTATTGACCTTGTCGGAGGGTACTGATGGTTTTGTTGTATATTGTGATACCTCTAGAGTGGGTTTGGGATGTGTCCTTATGCAACAAGAGAAAGTAATTGCTTATGCCTCAAGGCAACTCAAGATGCATGAGAAGAACTATCCAACTCATGATCTCAAGTTGGCGGCGGTAGTATTTTCTTTGAACATATTGAGACTTTATTTATATGGGGTGCATGTTGATGTGTTCACCGACCACAAGAGTCTCCAATATGTGTTTAGCCAAAAAGACTTGAACCTCCGACAAATAAGGTGGTTAGAACTTTTGAAGGATTATGATATGAGTTTCCTTTACCACTCCGGCAAAGCCAATGTAGTTGCGGATACCCTAAGTCGATTGTCCATGGGTAGTGTAGCTCATGTAGAAGATGAAAAGAAGGAGTTAGTTCGTGATATTCATAGGCTGGCCCGTTTAGGTGTCCAACTAGTGGATTCCACCAAGGGTGGTGTCATGATCCACAATGGTTCCGAATCGTCCTTTGTAATGGATGTTAAGGCAAAGCAAGACCTTGATCCTATTCTAGTGAAATTGAGAGAGTCGGTACTCAACAAGTCCTTTGAGGCTTTCTCCCAAGGGAAAGATGGGGTTCTTAGGTACCAAGGTCGGTTATGTGTTCCAGATGTTGATGGCTTGAGAGAGCAAATTTTAGACGAAGCTCATGGTTCACGGTATTCTATTCATCTGGGAGCCACCAAGATGTACTGTGACCTATGGGAAGTCTATTGGTGGAATGGTATGAAAAAGGATATAGCGGGTTTTGTAGCCAAATGTCCGAATTGTCAACAAGTTAAGGCCGAACACCTAAGACCGGGAGGCTTGTCTCAATATATGGATATTCCCACTTGGAAGTGGGAGGATGTAAACATGGACTTTGTTGTGAATTTTCCTCGTACTCGAAGGCAACATGATTCTATTTGGGTCATTGTGGATAGAATGACAAAATCCACCCACTTTATTCCCATCAAGGTTTCCTTTTCGGTGGAAGACTATGCCAAATTGTATATCAAGGAGATAATGAAGTTGCATGGAGTTCCTTTATCTATCATTTCGGATCGAGGTACTCAATTTACTTCACGCTTTTGGAAGGAATTCAAAAAGGGCTTGGTACTAAGGTTAAGCTTAGCACGGTTTTTCATCCCCAAACCGATAGGTAAGCGGAACGTACCATCCAAACCTTAGAATATATGTTGAGGGAATGTGTTATTGACTTCAAGGGTGATTGGGATGACCATTTACGTTAATAGAGTTTGCCTACAATAATAGTTACCACTCAAGTATTGCCATGGCTCCTTTTGAAGCATTGTATGGTAGAAGGTGTAGATCTCCGGTTGGTTGGTTTGAAGTAGATGAAATTGCTCTAATTGGTCCCGAATTAGTTTATGAGGCCATTGAAAAAGTATGACTCATTAGAGGGAGGTTGAGGACAACCCAAAGTCGGCAAAAGTCTTATGCCGATGTTAGAAAAAGGGATCTAGAATTTGAGGTCAATGATTGGGTCTACTTAAAAATCTCATCTATGAAAGGTGTGATGAGGCTTGAAAAGAAGAAACTTAGTCCCCGGTATGTGGATCCTTATCAAATTTTGAAGTGTATTGGGAAAGTTGCCTATGAGTTAGACTTGCCGAATGAATTGGCTCTGGTTTATTTGGTATTTCATGTTTCCATGTTTAAGAAGTGTATTAGTGATCCGGTATCCATCATTCCTTTAGAAGGTTTGGGAGTTGATGAGAGTCTTTCATATGAAGAGATCCCGGTAGAGATCTTAGACCATCAAGTTAAGAGGTTGAGGAATAAGGCAATAGCTTCCGTGAAAGTTTTATGGAGGAATTATTTAGTTGAGGGTGCTAAATGGCAGGCCGAGGCCGATATGAAGTCCCGTTATCCTCATATTTTTCCTTCTACTCCTATCTAAGCTTGAGGTAAGTAGTTCCCTTGAGTTTGATGTTTAGGGAGTCATGTCTGCTATATGTGTTCTATATGATTTCCTTGTTATGCATGTTCTTGATGAAATTCATGTTTGGTAAGAAAATGAGTTTTATGAATTATGTGTCCCTCATGTGATTGTGCATTTTAGTATGATGATGGCATATTTGAATTCATGAGGTGATTTGATGAACATGTTTTGCTTGTGATAATATGATATATTGGCTCCATAAGGGTGTGTTGAGCTTATTTTGTTGGAGAAGGTAGTTCTTCCTATGATTATGTGAAATGACGAGTCTTAAGATGGGAGTTGATGTTTCCTCCCTTGAATTGTGCATTATTTTGATGTTGCATGCATGATAGGCTGCTAAGTCTTAAGTCTATTTCCGTAAGGTGTCTAAATCCTCATTCAAGGACGAATGTTCCCAAGGGGGAGATAATGTAACACTCCGGAAAATGATAGGGTAAACTAGAGCCTAAACGTGAGGGTGAACGTCAAGTACGAGGGTTATAAGAGTCAAGGCCAAGGGGCAAGTGCCATGGCAAAGGGTCCAAGCCAAAGCCAAAGGCCAAGGCTGCCCCTAGCTTGAAGCGCACTGCCCCACCTGCACGAGTGGAACCACGGATCATGGTCCACACTACGGCTCGTGAAGGTGGCTCGTGAACCTTCCTAAGCCATGTAAAAATGGCTACCAAAAGTCATGGCTACTGCCTCAACTTCACGGAAGGGACCACGGCTCGTGGTCTTGACCATGGCTCGTGGAGCCCTTCGTGAAGATGACTTGGGCAAGTAGCTTGTGGCACAAAGTATCCTAGCTATTGCCTCAAGGACCACAAGAGGGACCACGGCTCGTGGTCTGGACCACGGCTCGTGGTCTGGACCACGGCTCATGAAGCCCTTCGTGGTAATACCTTGGGCTTGTGAGCCGAAGGCACCAAGTGGCTAGCCACTGTCGAACCTTCACGAGGGGGACCACAAATCGTGGTCCTCACCATGACTCATGGAGCAGCTCGTGAGGCCTGGACGGATTCACTAAGTGAGGGTCATTTAAATCTTTTCCTATTTAAGTCCAATTAAAGTGCGGTCGTTTTGGGTATTTTTAGGGGTACTATATAAGTTGATTTTAAGTCAAATTCACCCAATTCAAGTCATTAATTCACAACACCCAAATAATTCCCAAAATCCTCTCCCTCACAATATTTCTCTCACAAGAAATCCTCCATTGAAGAAGAATATGAAGTTGAAGGCTAGCATTCAAGAACTCATCTTCTCAACTCTAATTCGTAAGGAAATCTTCAATCAAGGTATAGGGGTCTTGATTCATGGAAAGCTTTCTTCCATGAAGCCTTAAATCTCTCAATTTCAAATTAGTAGATTCTTCAAATCTAGGGTTTTCAATCTATGTCAAGGGTTCTTCCTAAAAATGATTTCAATGAGTTAATTGTCTATTATTATGATTAAATTGTTGTTTATTGTGGTTTTCTGATAAAATCCCCCATGAACCCATGAATTTCCCCATGACCCAATTTCATGAATTGTGTTGGGTGTATTGATGCAAGATGAATACTATGAATTGTGTCGATGGTATTTTAGTTATTGAAATCATGTTATTATTCATGCTTATTGTAGTAGTTCTAGTTGTGATTGTCGGACATGATTCATGACCCTTGAAGGGTAAATTATGAGGGTTTGTACATGTTGATGAAAATTGAGTATGAACTTATGATTCACGTAGAAAGTGAAGATCCTATGACTATTGTGTAAATTGTGGTATTGTTGAAAGAGCATTCTCCCATTACCCTTCACATGACTATTTATGAATTGTCTAAGATGATAATAATGCTGTGGTGTTGATTGAAAGGTTATTCTCATGAAACACTATGAATATAATGTGAAAGGTTTACTCACATGTTAATGATGATTCTAAGGTTGAAAGTATATTCTCACCTAAATGAATCTATGAGCTATTTTATGGGTTGTGTTGAATGACGAGTAAGATACTCCTTCACAAATGTAAATGCAATTCAAAGACTAATTATGTATAATTTGGGAAATAATGCTTAGCACCGAGTGGATATGGAAAAATGAGGTAGAGGCCTTCCCGTCAATACAATAGGCCAGGTCATCTAAATTATTCTCATGAGATGAAAGCTCCTCCGCCAATACAGTAGGTCGGGTTTCTAGAAACAATCTCCATATCCTGTAACTATGTGCCCACATAGGTCTTTAGCTAGTGGATCCACCTAAAAGCTATACATTTAGTTCTACCTTAGGCAAGTAGGACACCTTCTTTCGGTGTGGGGTTACACAACACCGGATTCCATATAGCTCAGGTCTATGTCGGTTAAGGATATTTTTCCTTACATGAAAATATTATGAATATGACACAAACTATACTCATGACTTCTTAATGAGCTTTACTTAGTAGGAGTGGGGGTATGGGACATCACTTTTACATTGCACAAGTAGACTTTGAAAGGTGGTTTCTAATGCTATGAACATGTATGAATGTATGCATGTATGTTGAATGGATTGTTGCTATGAATGACTTTCCTTATGTTCAAGTTAATGTACATGACTATTTCCTTATCTCTCACTATTGACTATGATGAGGTCTAAGGATGGTATGTATGACTAAGGTGGCCTCAAAGGGGTACTTAGTATGGTTGGTATTATGGGATGCCAACCATACATTGCACATGTATACCTTAGGGTTACTAAGGCTATGGTTCTACTATGTTATGAGGATTTATATGATGAATATGCTATGACTTGTCTTTTACATTGAAAGTGCATGGTGATTCTCAAACTTGGGAAATGCATGTGTTTCAACTAAATTGTCCTTTTTAGCATGTTTTAAGGATTTTATTGCATGGCTTCCATACTTGGTACATATTTGTGCTAACCCCTATTTCTTCTACATTTTTACATAGTGTAGGTTCCGGCGTGTGAAGTGTACTTCCTTTATTGATTTAGGTTTGGATTGCTTATCTTCGTTCTTGAATTTGGATTGAGATTGAGGAGTTCTTCAGAGTTTAATGTCGATTATTAGAGTTAATTTGGGTTAGATTCTTGTGTATATGTTTTGGGTACCTGAATCTAAAGAGAAATTGAGAAAAAAAAACAAATTAAGGTAAGAAAACGAGAGAAAAAGTTCATCAGTTTTGCCTGGGGCAATGTTGCCGTGACGCACCCCCATTGTGCCAGGAAGGCTGGCGTGATGCGCCCCGTAGCACCAGGAAGGCTAGGGCGACACGCCAGCAGTGCTCCAGAAATGAGCCCCAGTAACTTAAAGGCTGGCGCGGCGCGCCAGGAATGCGCTCGGGTCATCTTTCCCCACCCGTTTGTCATCGTTTAGCCCGTCTAAGTCCTTCTAGAGTGTACTAACACTTCCTATTGATTCTAACTACACCAAATGATTTCTAAAAATCTAGAAATCATCCAGAAACATGAATCCTAACCTTGAATCCATAAATTGAAATTAAAGGAAACTTAAGAGCCAAGTCTAGAAACTTCATAGAGTCTTTTCAAGAAGTGTTTTGCAAATATTTTAAACTCGTTTTAAGACTTGAGTTTGAGTTGAGTAAGAGTAACAAATGAAGTTCTTTTCTTCAAAAGAGTATATGAAGACTAAGTATTCTCAAATGAGTAAATGTTTTCACATATTAAACAAGAGAGGAACACCGATTTCCAAGAGAGCCTTCAGCTAGTTTTTGAGTAATTACCTCAAACCATAGAAAGAGTTTTTTGTTTTTAAACATATGAGTTGAGTATTTTGGGAGTAGTATTGAACACCGATTGGGGGACGTGTTCATAACAACTCATTGTCTTCATAAACCATGTAGTCAACGTGGGTAGAAAAGGGTCATACTTTTTAGATGATTCCTTAGAGCTTTTTAGCATAAACTAGTGGATCCACTTAGTTGAGGCGTTTTATAGCCCGGCAACTTATAGGACAGTTCTGGCAGCGTGGGTGAGACGATGTATCATCACATAGCTCATAGTGATGGTTGTCGATTAGAGAAACTCCCACAAAGTTATATTACTTTATTGTATATATGTATATTGAGTTGTTTTTTACTCTTTTAAATGCTTTATATAAACTGCATCTTTATTGTTGCTGACATGAGGAGCATGATGAGTTTATTCGTTGCTGGGTTGTCTCATCTTTCAAGTAAGGAAGGCAAGGAAGCTATGATTATAGGGGATATGGACATAGCAAGGCTAATGATCCATGTGTAACAAGTTGAGGAGGACAAGTTGAGGGATAGAGAAGAGTTTAAGAATAAAAGGGCTAAGACATTAGGAAACGAGTCCGAGCAACAAAAGCGTAATGTGAACCAGTCTTCCTTCCAACAGAAACAAAAGGGACCTGCTTCATCATTTGCTAGTGCACCTACACCAAGGAACAAAGGTGAGTACAATAGTCAGAATTCCCAGAATTCAGAGCTAGACATATGCATTCTCAAGGTAGTATGGCACAAGGGGGTACTAAGACTCTTGGATGTGCTAAGTGTGGTAGGAGCCACTCAGGGGTGTGTCATGTGGCTCCACTGGTTGCTTCAAGTGTGGTCAGAATGGTCATTTTATGAGAGAATGTCCTAAGAACAGGCAGGGTAATGGTAATGGGGGCAATAGAGCCCAGTCTTCTTCAGTTGCTCCACCAGACAGAGCTGCATGTGGAGGAGCTACTTCAGGGGCAGGCGGAGGATCAAACCGACTTTATGCTATCACTAGTCGCCAAGAGCAAGAGTATTTGCCAGATGTTGTCACTGGTATGATCCAAGTCTCTAACTTTGATGTTTATGCTTTGCTAGATCTAAGGGCGAGTTTATCTTTTGTAACTCCTTATGTTGCGATGAATTTTGATGTTCTTCATCAACAACTTATTGAGCCCTTCAGTGCTGCTACACCTGTTGGGGAGTTTATTCTAGCTGAGTGAGTCTATCGTGGTTGTACCATTTTCGTCAATCACAAGAGCACCATGTCTGATTTAGTTAAGTTAAACATGGTTGATTTTGATGTTATTCTGGGTATGGACTGGCTTCATGCCTGTTATGCCTCCATTGATTGTAGAACTCGAGTTGTCAAGTTTCAGTTTCCTAATGAGCCAGTTATAGAGTGGAGTAACAGTTCAGAAGTGCCTAAGGGTCATTTTATTTCGTATCTTAAGGCGAGAAAGTTAATTTCCAAGGGTTGTGTCTATCACTTAGTCTGAGTTAATGATTCTAGTGTTGAGACACCTCATATTGAGTCAGTTCTTGTTGTGAGTGAATTTCCAGAAGTCTTTCCAGATGATCTTCCCGGAGTCCCTCCTGAGAGAGAAATAGACTTCAGTATAGATATTCTTCCCGATACTCATCCAATATCTATTCCGCCATATAGAATGGCTCCAACAGAGTTGAAAGATTAAAAGAGAAGTTGAAAGATCTCCTTGAGAAGGGATTTATTTGACCAAGTATCTCACCTTGGGGAGCTCCGATCTTATTTGTGAGCAAGAAGGATGGTTCTCTTAGGATGTGTATAGATTACTATCAGTTGAATAAGGTTACCATCAAGAATAAGTATCCTCTTCCAAGAATTGATGATCTATTCGATCAACTTCGGGGTGCCACTTGTTTTTCCAAGATAGACATTAGATATGGCCACTATCAGTTACAATGGAGGGAATGTGATATTCCAAAGACAGTTTTCAGGACCCGTTATGGTCATTATGAGTTTCTGGTCATGTTGTTCGGTTTAACTAATGCGCCTACAGCGTTCATGGACCTTATGAATAGAGTATTCAAACCTTATTTAGATATGTTTGGTATCGTATTCATTGATGGCATTCTAATCTATTCGAGGAATGGGGAAGATCATGCTAGCCATCTTAGAATAGTTCTCCAAACTCTAAAGGATAGAGAGTTGTATGCTAAGTTTTCTAAATGTGAATTTTGGCTTGAGTTTGTGGCATTCTTAGGCCACATTGTTTCCGGTGATGGGATTAGAGTTGACACTCAGAAAATAAAAGTAGTGCAGAATTGGCCTAGACCCACATCTCTGACTGATATTAGGAGTTTCTTGGGGTTGGCTGAATATTATAGAAGGTTCGAAGATGGGTTCTCATCTATTTCATCCCCTTTGACCAAGTTGACCCAGAAAACAGTAAAGTTTCAATGGTCTGAAGCTTGTGAGAAAAGCTTTCAGGAATTGAAAAAGAGGTTGACTACTGCCCAGTATTGACCTTACCAGAGGGTACAAAAGGCTTTGTTGTATATTGTGATGCGTCCAGAGTTGGTTTGGGTTGTGTGTTAATGCAGAATGGTAAAGTTATAGCTTATGCCTCCAGACAGCTGAAAGTTCACGAGAAGAATTACTCAACCTATGATCTAGAGTTGGCTGTTGTAGTATTTGCTTTGAAAATATGGCGTCATTATCTTTATGATGTTCATGTGGATGTGGTCACCGATCATAAGAGTCTTCAGTACATGTTTAGTCAGAAAGAGCTTAATCTGAGACAGCGAAGGTGGTTAGAGCTACTCAAGGATTATGACATGAGTATCATCTATCACCCAGGTAAGTCTAATGTTGTTGTTGATGCCTTGAGCAGGTTGTCTATGGATAGTACTGCCCATTTTGAGGAAGAAAATAGAGAGTTAGCGAAAGATATGCACAGACTTGCACAATTAGGAGTTCGACTAATGGATTCCACAGAAGGAGTAGTGATGGTAATGAATGGGGTTGAATCATCATTAGTGTCTGAAGTTAAAGAGACACAATACCAAGATCCTATTCTTCTTGAATTGAAGGTAAATGTCCATAAGCAAAAAGTAATGGCTTTTGAACAAGGGAGAGAAGGCGTATTGAGGTATCAAAGTAGATTGTGTGTACCAAGGGTGGATGAACTCTAAGAGAGGATCGTGGAGGAAGCTCATAACTCCAGATATTCCACTCATCCGGGTTCCACAAAGATGTATCGTGACTTGAGAGAGGTTTATTGGTGGAATAGTATGAAAAAAGGTATTGCTAAGTTTGTTGCTAAATGCCCGAATTGCCAACAAGTTAAAGTAGAGAACCAAAGGCCCGGTGGTATGGCTCAGATTATAGAACTTCCGGAATGGAAGTGGGAAATGATCAATATGGATTTCAGCACATGTTTACCAAGGTCTTGCAGGCAACATGATTCTATTTGGGTGATTGTGGATCGAATGACCAAATCAACCTTTTTTTTGCCGGTAAAGACTACCCATTGAGCAGAGGATTATGCCAAGTTATACATTCAAGATGTAGTAAGACTTCATGGAGTCCCTGTTTCGATTATATCATATAGAGGTGCACAATTTACTGCACAGTTCTAGAAATCTTTTAAGAAAGGCTTGGGTCCAAAGGTGAACTTAAGTACTGCTTTTCATCCTCAGATAGATGGTCAAGCAGAGCGCACTATTCTAAATTTAGAAGATATGTTGACGGCATGTGTGATTTATTTCAAGGGTAATTGGGATGATTACCTACCTCTTATTGAGTTTGCTTATAACAAGATTTACCATTATAGCATTCAGATGGCTCCTTATGAAGCTCTTTATGGGAGAAGATGCAAATCTCATATTGGATGGTTTGAGGTTGGTAAAGATGGGTTGATAGGACCAGACTTAGTTCATCAAGCTATGGAGAAAGTGAAAGTTATTCAAGAGAGGTTGAAAACAGTGCAGAGTCATCAGAAATCCTACACTGATGTTAGGATGAAGGAGTTAGAGTTTTAAGTAGATGATTAGGTATACTTGAAGGTTTCACCCATGACGGGTGTTATGAGATTTAGTAAGAAGGGGAAGTTTAGTCCCCAGTATATTGGTCCTTACAGAATATTCAATAGGATTGGCAATGTAGCTTATGAGTTAGAGATACCACAAGAGTTAGTAGCAATCCATTGAGTATTTCATATTTCCATGTTGAAGAAATGCATGGGAGATCATTCACGTATCATACCTACTGCAGATATTGGTATCAATGATAGCTTATCTTATGGGGAGATTCATGCTCAGATTCTAGATCGTCAAGTTCGCAAGTTGAGAACAAAAGAGGTAGCATCAGTCAAAGTTCTGTGGAGAAATATGTTTGTTGAGGAAGCCACTTGGGAAGCTGAGAAGGATATGAAGAAGAAATACCCACATCTCTTCGAATCCGGATAAGTTCCAAATTAAGGTACTATTCCTTTTCTTGGCTTTTATTTTAAGTTGGCATGTTGTATTTACATTTTGCTTGTTAGGTGTTTGAGCTAGATTTTAGATGTCACACCCTTAGTCTGCTTAAAGTGATCTCATACGAGGACGAATGTTCCCGTGGGGGAGATATTGTAAAACCTCGCTAAGTGAAAGAGCTAGAATTAGAAAGAGCCATTTTTGGAAAGAATGAAAAATCTGGAAATTTGTTTAAGTTATGTTAAGTTGGAGTTTGGGGTCAACTTCAAACGACCATAACTCCTATCTCAGTATGAGTTATGTGTTCTATAAGATACCGTAGGAAATATATTTGGATTATCTTTCCAACGCCATCGAGTTTGCTCAATTTCAAATTTGTATGAGGAAGATATACCCATTGGAAGTCGGACTGTCTAGATAACGAAAGTCAAAATCAGATTTTAAGGGGTATTTTGGTCTTTTCCATACCCACTTGATTTAATTCACTTTTATTGAATTAATTAGGGTCAAAACTGAATTGGTTCAGTTTGCACAATTGAAAATTCATGCTAGGGTTTTTGGAGAAAGAACTCAAGAGGAGAAAGAAGAGGAAAATCAAGATTTCGTCATCTTCGTAACGAATTGATTACGGATTTCGTCAAGGATTTGATCCTACGAGGTATGTGAGACTTTCATAACGTTGGGTTCATTTACCCAGTGCCAAACATGTTTTTTTCAGCGTGAATTCATCCTAAAAAGATTGGAAGTTTGCATGTTCTTGATGGGTGTTCTTGAATTGCTTTCGTTCTTGAATTTGGGTTGAGATTGAGGAGTTCTTGAGAGTTTAATGTCGATTATTATAGTTACTTTGAGTTAGATTTTTGTGTATATGATTTGGGTACCTGAATCTAAAGAGATATTGAGAAAAAAATCGAAATTAATTGAATTAAGGTCAGAAAATGAGAGGAAAAGTTCATCAGTTTTTCCTGGGGCAATGCTGGTGCGACGTGCCCCCGTTGCGCTAGGAAGGTTGGTGCGACACGGCCCCGTTGCACCAGGAAGGCTGGGGCGACGCTCCAGCAATGCGCCAGAAATGAGCCCAAGTAACTTAAGGGCTAGCACGGCATGCCAGGAATGCGCCTAGGTCGTCTGCCCTCACCCATTTTTTGTCGTTTAGCCCGTCTAAGTCCTTCTAAAGTGTACTAACACTTCCTATTGATTCTAACTACTCCAAATGACTTCTAAACATCTAGAAATCATCTAGAAACATGAATCCTAACCTTGAATCCATAAATTGAAATTAAAGGAAACTTAAGAGCCAAGTCTAGAAAGTTCATAGAGTTTCAAGAAGTCTTTTGCAAATATTTTAAACTTGTTTTAAGACTTGAGTTTGAGTTGAGTAAGAGTAACAAATGAAGTTCTTTTCTTCAAAAGAGTATATGGGGACTAAGTATTCCCAAATGAGTAAATGTTTTCACATTTTAAACAAGAGAGGAAACACCGATTTCCAAGAGAGCCTTTGAGCTAGTTTTTGAGTAATTACCTCAAACCACAAAAAGATTTTTGATTTTAAACATATGAGTTGAGTATTTTGGGAGTAGTATTGAGCACCGATGTGGGGTCGAGTTCATAACAACTCAATGTCTTCATAAACCATATAGCCAACGTGGGTAGAAAAGGTTCATACATTTTAGATGATTCCTTAGTGCTTTTTAGCATAGACTAGTGGATCCACTTAGTTGAGGCGTTCTATATCTCGGCAAGTTATAGAACAGTTCTGGCAGCGTGGGCGAGATGTTGTATCATCACATAGCTCATAGTGATGGTTGTCGTTTAGAGAAACTTCCACAAAGTTATATTACTTTATTGTCTATATGTATATTGAGTTATTTCTTACTTTTTAAAAGCTTTATATAAACTGCATCTTTACCGTTGTTTATTTCTGCATTGAGTTGAGTATCCATGAGTTAAGTAAAGCTGAGGTAAGTGTTTCTTTCAGATTCAAGTTCAAGCTTAAGTGTTGTTTAGATTTCCCCTCGCATGCTCATACATTTAATGTACTGACACCATTTGGCCTGCATCATTTTATGATGCAGATACAGCCTACAGGTAACCAGGATCAGCACCCAGTGCCTCGTTGATCCAGTTGAGCACTCAGAGTCAGTTGGTGAGCCTCCTTGCTTTCCGGAGGATTCCCTTTTTATTGCTTTGATTAGTTAGTTCATTAGGATGTCGTTGATCTTGTCCCGACGTCCATCTAAGTTGTTAGAGGCTTCATAGACAGTTAGTTAGTTCAATTGTCATTATCTTGTTATTGGCTTATGTTCATATTTGAGTTATCACTTTGGCTAAGTTAAATGCTTATTTTTAAAACATTCTGAGTTTAGTTCGAGACAGTTGAGTTATCTTGTATTTGAATTCTCTTCTTAATGCTTAAAGTCTTCCGCTGAGAGTCTAGTCAGGCCAAGGGTTCGCTTGGGGTCAACAATGGTTCTCGAGTGTCAGTCCCGCCATGGGTGTAGGCTCGGGGCGTGACAAAAAGACCTACCCTTTATTAATTCCAACTAATATTTGTATACCAAATTACTTCATTAATAACTAATAATTATTCCTCTATGCTATCTATATAGAACGTGGCAAAAAAGAGTAATTTATTTTTAATGGGTTATAATTCATATCTTGAATTAGTGACAAGTTTGAGTACGCGATTATTATATTGTTCTTGCCCATATTGTTATTTTATTGTTGTTGATTGTTAACAATTATGTTATAAGGTTATTTTTTAACGAAACATGTTCATTATAAAATGACAATACAAACTTAAAGATATTTTTAATTATTTTTATAATTTATGGATATAAATCATTTTTTTTAGATAGTCAAATATTTTTCCCAAAATTTACAGTCAAATGCATGATAAAACTTCAACCAAAAATAATTTGTCAAGAATATTTGAAAATTTAGAATCCAACACTGACTTTATCATGTCGCATGGAATGTGATGCGCAAATCAAGTAGCTATATATTCCTCATAAGTCATATATTACCTTGTTTATATATATAGAGAGAGAGATTCATTATCTATATATAGTACTCCAATATATATAGTGGTATTTTGATGGCAACCAGTTTTTTTAAGAAACTATGTAAAAAGGTAAAATATGAAAAAAGCAAATCAATAGAAGTATTTTTATATGTAGAACTTTTTACCTCTTATCTATATGTACTATGTTTGGTCCCTTGCTCACTACCTTCACATGGTATGCTAGTTATACCAAATCAATCTAAGTATTGAAAACGTGTACAATTATTTTTGTGTTGCACTGAGATTGTATTATTATTTTTAGAAAAATATAAAATGATATATAAAGTTGTCTCAAATTTTCAAAAACATATCTTAATTATGCAAGCATCTCATCTTATTATCCTCTAAATAATCTTGAACTGATATTGTTACATTATTTTTTGTCCACCTAGCATAGAGAGTGTATGTTCTCTCTTAAAGAGTGTGAATAAACTAAAATAACGAATACAATTATATTTTTACAAGTATTTTGTTATAAAAATTTATTTTCTTGTTTTTCTTTTTTTTCTTCTTTTTTTTTTTCTTCTTTCTTCTTCAAAAAATCATTGTCATCTCTGTTGAACCTTCTCACTTTCAATGTCAATTTTTACCACAACTCTATCTCCCTTTTTTACTACTAATAGTTTAACTCTTCAATTTTAAAATTATATCTAAGTATTTTTTTTACATTTCAAACAATTTGATAAACCCAATAGATTTCAAGATGATTAGTAGGTATCATTGAGTTTTTTTTTATCCGCATTTCAATTAAGTTTTTTAAATTTTCGGTAAATTCGTTGATTCTTTTAAAATCATCATTTCTAATTTTGAAGTTATATGAAAAAAATCTAAATTAATTGATTATACCGTCAAAAATTTGATTGTTTTGTTACCAATAACTCAACAAAGTCTAGCAAATAGTATGATTTTTTAAATAAAAAAAGTCATCGAAAGAAAGGAATTTGATTGAAGAAGAAGAAAAGGAAAAAAAATGAAGGAGGGATTCAAGTTGACGTGGGGGGTGGGGTGAAGGTGGGAGGTGAAGAAGAAGAAAGAAAGAAAATGGAGGGAGGAGGTAGCATGAAAGTGAGGGTGGAACATGAAGTAGAATTTAAAATGAAATCAAAATTAAAGTAATAAAAATAAAATAAGTCAAAAAGTAAGAGAGAAAAAGATAAAGAAAAACTTAAAATGAAAAAATATATATTTTAAATTAAATTAACATGTCTCACATAATGATTGATGTGTGGTAACAATTGCTTTTTAAAATCTTAAACTAATTGAAATATGATGTAATAATATCAGTTTAAAATTATTTAAATGTATAATAAGATATCCGTATAATTAAAATGTCTTTTATATACGCATATAATAAGGCCATTGGAATTGACTATTCAGAATCAGAGATATCAACCATGCATGTGACCTACTTACATCAGAGATTCATTGCCATTTTTTGTCTTTTATGATTTTTTGGAGATTCACGTGATATTTCCGTAGTGCAATTAGTGGTATGCGGAAATTAGAGTTGTCAATATGGCTGATCCACTCCATTCAAGCTAATTCATACATGTTTTGTAATTTGATGGGCTAGCTTATTTTTTGTGTGGGCCAGAAAATGGTCGGATCAGTCTATAATTATGTGGGCTATGAGCTTCGTCGGGCCAATCCTCTTTTCATAAAAGTATATATTTTATAATTTTTTAAATTAAATTATAATTTAAAAATATTATCATAAATATCGACAAGACAGTACTACATGGGGTTAGTGTTACTACGTGTTAATCAAATATACAAATAAAATTATCTATATAATATTTATTAAGTTTGATTTCAAGTCAAACATAAATAGCTAAATTGAAATATTAACCTAATTATTTTCCAAGGATCATAATAAAACACAAAAACTATGACAATATTAGTGATTCCCTAGAAATTTTAGGAATTTTTTATTTTATGTAGTACATATTTTATAAACATAATTTGTATTTAAATTGTAATATTTCAAATTTTAAACAGATTTTGAGTGCAGACTCTTGTTATTTTTAATATTCCATTTTATTTTTATTTTTTAATTAATTTTTATTGGCCCACGGGCCGGCCCTATCCATTTTCTCAAGCTCCACAAATCGACAGGCTTATTCAAGCCGGGCTAAAAAGCCCTTTTCTTAAATGGGCACCAAAAGTTGTAGCTTCGCCCTATCAAATCACGGGTTAGGCCAGGCCTGCCCAACGGGCCTAGCCCATATTAACGGCTCTAGCGAAAATCAAATTGAACTGATAATGCTATAGATTTATTATTATTGGATGTTAGATTAACGAATTTTTAATAATTTTGTAAAAAAAAATATAATTGATTTATCGGTTGGTTTTGATTTTTAATATTGGGTTATTGGTTGAATCAATAACTCATTAAGAAGGTTGTGAGTTAACTTTGAAATATCATTTTTACCCTTAATGAAATGATTTACAATTAGACAAATACCTAAAGATTGTTTTAGACCAAAAATTTCAAAAATATCTTACTTTTTTTTTTAATTTCATGCTTAATCTAACGGTGCCACATAAAGTGAAATTGTTCAGAATGCACACTTTATCATAATTGCATGAAATGCGATGCACAATTCGAGTAACAATATCTCTCTCATAATTCTTCTTGCTAACATATTTTACTTATTTAAAAAAATTGAGTTAATTTTACATATGATCACTTAATTAACATTTATTATTTCAGAAAGTCATTTTTTAATTTTAAAAAATTGGAATAACACGAGAATATGATTATCTAAGATAATAGTATTAATTGAGTGATTACACGAGAACTCAATCCTATCTTATTTTTGGTTAAATACTAATTGAAATTATGCATATATATACGCCGATAGAGGAGTATAGTAAGCTTAAACTGCAGCCACATATGCATATATATAAGCCATCGTCGGTGCTAATGTTTTTTCTCATGAAAGTGGATCCCTATTGTTAGATAGGTTACAGAAATTTCTCGATCTAATTTAGTAATTAATTATCTTTTTTTCCTTCATTTTTTATCATTTTGAAACTTGTGAGAATTTGGACTTCAAATACATATATCTGGCGCTTTTTTATTATATGGAGTTAAAATTAGGTGTAATTTGTTATAAATAGATCGTATTCAAGTAATTCGCATATATATGACTCTCTCTGTTGGCCTATCTCCGATCTCATTCGCAACTCTTCTCTCTCGCTCGCTTCTCTCTCTGTAACTAGTATTCCAGTTATATGTATGTAGTGTGATTCATATGTATTTGTGCATACATAGACTATCTTGCTTGTTGCTCTCCTATCTCGCTCGTCTCTCTCCTTCTCTCGGTCACCTCTCTCCATATTTTAGTGTACTGGTAGCAAAAATACATATAACTAGGTGTATTTTACTTAAAATCTGGTATGAAATTATTAAGTAATGAGACAATATGTAAGTATTTTGAACTATAGGGAGAATTAGTAAATATGATAGAAATGTTTATCTAATTAGATAGGTTGCATATACTTCTCCCTTCTTCCGGCTCTATTTTATTTTGTTTGTCTAGTTTTAACTTCTTCTTCCTTTTTTTAACAAAATCACTATCATGGCAACCTATATATAAAAATTAAGTGTAATTTGTTATAGATACATCGTATCCAAGTAATTCACATGTATATGACTCTCTCGTTGGCCTCTCTCCTGTCTCATTTGCAACTCTCCTCTCTCGCTCGCTTTTCTCTCTTTGATTGGTATTCATGTATGTAGTGTGATTCACATGTATCTGTGATACTATCTTGCTTGTTGCCCTCCTATCTTGCCCATCTCTCTCTTTCTCTCCATCACCTCTCTCCCTATTTTAGTGTACTGGTAGCAAAAATACATATATCTTGGTGTATTTGACTTGAAATCTGATATGAAATTGTAATTAATGAGACAATATGTAAGTATTTTTAACTAATTAGATAGGTTGCATATGCTACTCCCTTCTT
Organism: Solanum okadae; assembly: GCA_036553675.1. Lineage (NCBI taxonomy): Eukaryota > Viridiplantae > Streptophyta > Magnoliopsida > Solanales > Solanaceae > Solanum > Solanum okadae. The sequence goes on along the minus strand of CM071685.1, from coordinate 7,567,321 downwards.
CCGGCTCTATTTTATTTTATTTGTCTAGTTTTAACTTTTTTTTAAAACATATATATATATATATGTATATATATATATATATATATATATATATATATATATATATATATATAATTAGGAGGAGTATTATCATTTCCTTTATGTGGAGAGCAATGGAAATTAGTCTAGGGGTGTCAAAATGAACTTAAATATAGGTTATTTATCCACTTTGTCTAGAATTTTATGGGTTGAGCTCAAAATAATTTAAATTTAATCAATCTCAACTAGGGATGACAATGGGGTAGGGTGGGGCGGAGTTAGACATATGTGAGGCAGAGAAGATTCAGACATGTGCAGGGGGGAGTGAGGTGGGAAGGGGCGGGGCGGGTTAAAACTAACTTTTTAAAGTCTAGAGTGGGGGCGGGACGGGGATATGTTTTAAAGAACCCAAACCACTTGAATTGGGCCAATCTCAACTAAGGATGGGGCAACGCAGGCCGGGTTTAGACATATTTAGGGCAGGGCGGATTTAGACATATGCAGGGGCAGAGCGGGGTAGGGAGGGGTAAGTTAAAACTAACTTCTTAAAGTCTAGAGCGAGTGAAGGGCGGAGTGGGTTTGAAAATGTCATGACCCAAAAATGGACTTGATGACACTCATTTATTTTTGTCACGACCCGAGCCTACACCTGGACGTGGCCGGCACTCCAAAACCATTGCTAGTCCCCAAGCGAACCCTCATATGAAACTGAAAGACTCTCCAAAATTGTCTATATATGAAGCCTCTACTATTAAAAGATAAGTGTTGAAACAAGACCCACGACTCCTCAAGAGAACTACTACTAACAACTAATAAAACTGGAGTACTCCGAAAGCAATGAGGTCTGACTCATAAGCAGACGAGCGGATGAAATGATCTCAACAGACTATTGTTGAGGATCCTAATAACTTGTATCTGCATCATTAAAAGATGCAGGTCGAATGACATCAGTAGATTGAATGTACGAGTGTGTAATATAGTTGAATAACAAATAACTGAAAGAAAGGGTTGGACTAGATAACAATGTACTCAAGTTGAATGTAAAGAAATAAATGAGTAAATCATTTAAAGCTTTACAAAATACTTTCTCATCTCTAAACTCAACATAATAAATGATATATAAAAATACACTTTAACTTTATTTGGGAGATTCTCTAACCGACAACCATCACTATGAGCTACGTGATGATACAACGTCTCGCCCAAGCTGCCAGAACTGTTTTATACCTTGTCGGGGTATAGAACACCTCAACTAAGTGGATTCACTAAGCTATTCTTAAAAGCAATAAGAAATCATCTAAAAAGTATGACCATTTACCCATGTTGGCATACACGATTTATGGGGGTTGTAAGTTGTCTGAACTCTCTCTTATATCGGTGCTCAATACTATTCCCTATAATATATACTCATGCTCATATGTTTAAAAAAAACATAACGCTTGCTCTGGTTTGAGATAATCGCTCAAACTACCCTCTTAAAAGAGGTAACTGCTCTTGGAATAACTTTTGAACTCATAACTCATTTAGAAATCTCAGTTTCTCTTTTATCAATGTAAAAATTGATGTATGTGGAATACATAGTCCCCTTATACTCATACTTGAAAACTCTTTCTCAAAAATATTTCAAAATCATATTGTACTATGATCATTGATGACTTGGGAAGTCATACTATGTAAACATTGATGGTATATCTAGATATCATACTGCTTAAACATTGATGGCATACTCCATTGTCATACTAATCATGTTTTAGAAACTCTTTCTCAAGACTCATCTTTACTTCCTCAAAACTCAGTTTAAAAAGCTTCTCAAAATTTATAACTTAAGTCATAGGGTTCATGCGGAGTCATGGACATGAACGACTCAAATTAGGGATCTTAATAGCAATATGGAAACTCAGTACTCAGAACTCAAGAACTCGAAACTCAACAAAACTACTCATCTCATGAATACTCAATTCATAGGGTTCATGTTGAAATATAGACATGAACGAATCAACTCAAGAATCTTAATGAATAACATATAGCATTTCAATAATTAGGAATAGAATTTCAAAAAAGAATCAAGAACTCAATAACTCAAAATCAACTTATCTCAAGAATACTCGAATCTAGGGATAGAATTTTAGATTACTCTTTTACTGATTTGAAAGTAGATGTGGGGTGTGAGGACGAACTAGTTCAACAATATGATATCATTACATACCTATAAGAAAAGAACAAGGTTCTTGAAGAATCTTGAAGAAAAACTTGATTAGAAGCCTTGAAACCCTAGCTTGAAGTTAAACAATCAAGAAAACCTTTCTTGAGATTCTTGAATTAGTTTCTTGAAACTCTATGGCCAAGAATTATGATTTTCATTAGTGATTCATAATTGTATGGAGGAATTTGAGTTGAAAAGAATGAAATTCTTGGAGAAAGACTTACCTTGAAGAAGAATCTTGAAAAAGATTGAAACAATCTTTGAATAGAGTCTTCTACTTTGATTTTTTCTTAGGGTTTTGCCTTAGGGTTTGAGAGAGAAGAGAATGATGAATTAAGAGACTAAAATCAGATTGTTTTGGGTCTTTAATTAGTCAAGAAGTTCATTTAGGATTTTCTTAGAGGTAAAAAGACAAAAAATGACCTTTTTTAATGTTTTCCCGTCGGCAAATTCATCACAACACTGTATCCGGTTACAAAAATGGTCATAACGTTTTACTCAAATTTTGGATTGACACAAAATTGGTGGCGTTGGAAAGAAGATTCAAATACCTTTAATTTGATAGGTTATGGGCCACATAACTCTTTATATTCTAAGAGATATGGTCGTTTGAAGTTGACATAAGTTGAATCTTACATCAAAACTTAATCGGTAAGGAAGCTTTCAACTCAACTTTGTGCTAGGAGTTTCTAGTGACCTTAATTGATATCCAAAATCATTCCCACACTAAAGCATTTACTTTTACACATGGGCAATTTGAGAATCACCCGAAATGACCCTACAAGTAAATGAAGAATGGTTCCAGTCTTAACTTAAAAAATTTCGGGGAGTTACAATTTCGACCAATACAAGTCAGCCTCAACCCAACGATACGAAATAAATGCAAAAAATAATCAGGAATAACATAAGAAAGGAAAACTTAGTCATTCTAACATAACCTCAAAACCTGATTGTCACGAGTACAAGCCACTAATATAAATATAGAATTGAAAGATAAGTACAATTCCGAATGTCTTTGTCCCTAAAATAGAACAAAACATAAAATAAGGAACAAGAGGACCCGCCGGAATGACACGAAGCTGCCTCTCAAAGTCCTTTGAAAGCCTTGGAAGAAGAAGAAAATCACACGGGTCTAGACTCAGAATCTACACAAGTGTAGGAGCAAGGAGCAATGAGCAAACAACACGGTACTCAACAAGCATACAATGTCACTAATCGAAATCATTTCCCTTCGACTTTATACAATGTCACTTGTCGGAACCATTTTTCTTCGACACAATATCACTAGTCGAAATCATTTTCCTTCAGCTTTATACAATGTCGCTTGTCGGAACCATTTCCCTTGGCTTTATATAATATCACTTTTCAAAATCATTTCCCTTTGGCATAATCATCACACGTTTCATCACGGTGTTCAACAATCCATGCAAATAAGCAATTTCACACCATATGAAAAAGACAACAAATCAATCAATTTAAGTCAACAATAATGTCATCAAGGTTTTTCATCAATCAACAAATTTGAGTCCACAACAATTCACAAAGCATTATGATCAACACACTGTCTTTTTCGTAATTTCATTTTATTCATTAAGATCAATCATCTGAAATAAATGAATCCATCACCTCCTTTCCATTACTCTCCAACACACACAATGAGGGGAAATACAAGATTCTATAAGTTTTACAAGGTTTAGAAGATCACTTGCCTCAATTCAATCAAAATTCAATCCAAGACTTGAGTCTTCCCTTTCTGAAAAATGTCCAAAGCTACACAATCTAGTCCAATCAAGTAATCACAATAAGATTCCAGAAATAACAACACCCAAATCATATATTTTGAAAAATGGGGTCAAATCAACTCAAAAACTTAATTTCGAAAATGAGGTTCAATTTCGAAAGTCTTTACTTGAAAATATTATCCAAGGCATTTGGAACTCATTGGTGCAAGCCATTTCGAAAAAAAGAATTAAAATCAGTTCATAATTACCATTTTATTTTAGAACTTAAGTTCTTGATAACATTTCCCTTTGCCAATCAAAATCTCAAGTTTTGATGTTAAAATAATAAAATCTATACATGATAAAATGAAATAAAGTTTTAGGATCACAAAGGCTTACCCAAATGATTTAGCACAAGAAATCTCTTCAGAATCACCTCCAAGGGTTTTCCAAAACTAAAAATGGGGAAAATAGGATAAAACCTCAAAATTACAGGTCTAAAACCCTCTCACATGTCACTTAAGCGAACCCCGCTTAAAATGGGTGTCTCGCTTTTGGGAACCAGGATCCGCTTAAGCGAACCCAGAGAAAAGCTAGCCTTTGGTTTTCTGATCACGCCTTCGTTGAAGCGAAGGTTGCTAAAGCGGAAGGCTTATCGCAAACGTGAAGGATACAAAATTAGGGCACTAGAAAAACTAGTCAACTCTCAAAACATCGAATGGACCTTCGGGATTTGTTTGGAACCTCGTACACACAAACAAAATATGCAAATTGACTAAACTTGACGTTTCGGACTCAATGGAACCATCAAAATACGAATCTAAGATTTCCTTGACCCGAAACTTGTGCTAGTCACAAAAAATGAACATAACGCCTAAAAAGCCTAAATCAAGATTGAAACCTCTGAAAATTCAAGCAAGACCTCACTTAGGCCTAAAATTATCCTCTGAATATAACGAAACTCTCAAAATTCTGATCCAAGTATTTGAACCCCGAATGTTGACCAAAGTCAACCCAAGAGCTAAAATTTCAATAATTTCCAACTTAGGACCTCAAATCCTTAAAAAAGGCTCCGAATTTGAAACGGACAACTCTCTTAGACCAATTTCCATATTTCCGGACTAATGGAATCGATAGAATTCTATTCCGATACTTGGACCTCCAAAAGACACTAAAACTCACTTCTTAACAATTTTAGCCTTTTGACTCAAAAAAACTTACAAAATTCACAACTTTCACTCAAAGTTAGAAACCAACTTTCAAAACTCAATCAGAAAATACTCGGGATCGATATCGGAAATAAAATAGTTATTTTACAAAAAGTTTCAAAAATGACCAACCGAATCATTACAAACCATTTATCATTTTAATTTCTCATTTCTATGACTCCCTTTGAGTCCTAAAAAAGCATAAGCTTACCATTTCATTAACATTTTATGATTTAAGTCCAAATCTTTTAATTATTTATGCCAAAAGTGATTTTATTAATCAGAAACGTTTAGTTGTTGAGGTGATAAATAAGATAAAATTGGATGTACTAGAATAAATATCAAAAAGCAAAATTGATTCTTTGAAACAAAGAAGAAAACCAAAATGAGAAGGAAAGAACTGAAATTCTAACTTTTATAAATTCTATAGCCAGGGGAGCATTGATTAGCTTAAAAAACAGAGCTGGGAAACTCCAAAAAAGTTGGTTAAATTTTTTAAAAATTGCTATGTGAGGTAGAGCTGGGTGGTTTGAATTATTCACGGTTAAGCTCAAACCTCCACCCCATCTGATCCATTGTCATCCCTAATATCAACTCATTCAAGCCGTAATTTATTTTTATAGAATATTCAATTGAGCTCAATTTAGTCTCATATTTCAATTCATTTTAAGATTCTTTATTTGTATTCGTGTAGTGTGTGTTCTCATATTGAAGGTATGAGTTACTGTCTATTTTATATCTTCTAAGATTTATCTATTTATTTATAACTTGTTTTTTCTATTTTTTGAGTTGAAATTTAAATTGTGGTTATAAAATTATTGAGATTGAGCGGGGCATGACACAACCTAATTTCTATTTCAATTCATTTTAATATCTCAAGTTTCAACTCAACCCGCTTATTTTACCCCGCTTGTACCCTATCAAACCTTTTTCAAAGTTTATAATCTTAAATTATTTATAACATGATATCAATGTTTTGCTATTTTCTTGCCTATAAAAAAATCCCACACCAAGCACACAGTTAAGGAAAAAAAAACGGCTTCTCTCTACGCAAATTCTAAGAACACTCTTGTTAATGGCTTGGACAAATTCTCTGATCCTAACTATGTTTCAATTTTCGACACGATGCTTCGTGATGGAGAGCAGGCTCCTGGTGCCTCCATGACGGCTACACAAAAGATGGACATTGCACGTCAGCTAGTCAAGCTTGGTGTTGATGTAATTGAGGCTGGTTTTCCAGCTTCCTCTGAGATTGAGTTTGAGCTTGTAAAGTGTATAGCACATGAAATTGGTAATGTTAAATTAAATGATCGTTTTATTTAACAAAATGTTATATATATGTATTACCATGTGCATATTTATATTATGTCTCAACAGGTAATAGCGTAGATGAAGACTCTATGAAAGAATCTAGAGTCTTGTGTACAAAATTCTAGAAGAGGGGCTACTTGCACATATATAGGGAATTGTGTATAATTTTTATTGTAACTTTAGCCCCAAAGTGTATAATATAAATACAGGGGCATTCATTTGTAAATGAACAAAGCAGAAGCAAGCAATCTTCAAACAATACAAAAGCCTCCTTTAAAAACTTTTTTGTGTATTTCTTCATTCTCTTAGTGATCTAAGTTTTTCCCGAAATCTTGACTTGCATGATGATGCTTTGCACTAAAATGATGAGCAAAATAGTGTCATCTCTTCCAAGTGAGAATATTGTCAATGGCAACATCAAGACAGTAGGAAAGGTGACACCACCAGGGCCAAGAAAGAAATTGCAACTAGCAGTGATAGAGTCTGGGTTGGGAAGTGGTGCTTCTTCACCTGACTATATATTGGATAATTATTTAAAGACACTTACACAAAGAGTCAAATATCATCTTGGTAATATTTTACTATTCTCCTTCATTTGATCTTCTGTCTTTCATGTAAATTATTATCTAGTTCATAAATTTGACACATAAAAACATTTAATGAAAGCAAACGTAGGGATTTCCTTACGAACGAATGCAATACATGAAAGGCTTACAGATGTAGTACTAATTTATAATGTGAAAATTAAAGATTAATTTATGAATTATATAATTGATCCTTTTGTCTCTCTAGGTTTTCCAGAGAACATATGTTATGATCACCACGTTGCTTTAGCTCCACTTTTGCAATTTCACTTAAATAATTGTGGTGATCCTTTCACGGAAAACCCTGTGGATTTTCATTCTAAAGATTTTGAAGTGGCTGTTTTGGATTGGTTTGCCAAATTATGGGAAATTGAGAAGGATGAATATTGGGGTTATGTTACTCATGGTGGCACAGAAGGCAATCTTCATGGAATTTGGATAGGGTAAGTATCTACTATCACGATGATAAAAACGATTTTTACCGGCAATAAATATGTACATTAACAAAGAGTATTAAAGTCTTTATCAACACTAGTTAATATTTTGTCATTGGATCCAATGTTGTTATAGATTTTAGGAACATTTACAAAAAATATTAATTACCTCTAAAAAAAACATATTTAACATCAATTAAGTTATTACAATATCTATATCTACCATTGTTAGCATTTCCAAATTCCTAAATGGACCTACATTAATGTATTCAAAAGAGGTTAATTGATACGTCTTTGTACAAAATCTACACTATATATGTAACCACATGGATAATATTGTGCCCAAAGTCACATCTAACTATCTACTTGAGTCTTGTGTGCTTTGATTAATTTCCCTACATATTATCAAGATGTGTCAATTGCTAAATTAGTGGTCCCAACATGTCTTGTGAGGCATTCATATATAAGTTTGTGCTAGCACATTTATAATAAATTGCAAAAAGAAGATCACCAATTTAGTTTTTAAAATTCCGTACTTTATAGCTATTTTGGAATATCAAAATTTGTAGTGAATGGTGACAAAGTAGTAATATTAAGAGTTGATATGACAGAAAGTAAAATATCATAATGTTCTTAATTTTTTAGTTTTTTTAAATTAACTCAATAATATTTTCTTTGTAGGCGAGAGTTACTTCCTAATGGAATCTTATACGCATCAAAAGATTCTCATTATTCAGTCTTCAAAGCTGCAAGATTGTACAGAATAGATTTGGAAATGATCAACACAACAACAAATGGAGAGATGGATTAGTTTGATTTGAGAGCAAAATTGCTTCATAACAAGGACAAACCAGCAATTATAAATATTAATATTGGTAAATATTCATATTTATTTCATTCTTTAATTAATTATCTCATTCTCTTAATTAGAGCTCTAGCCTAGCCTTTTTCTTAATGGTAGGAACTACATTCAAAGGGGCTGTTGATGACATTGATGTTATTCTTCAAACACTTGAAGATTGTGGTTATTCCCATAATAAGTTTTACATCCATTGTGATGCAGCACTAAGTGGACTTATTGTCCCTTTCATTAAAAATGTGAGTTTTCCAACACATGTCCAGCAAACACTTTAAGGATATATACTACAATTAAAAGTAAAATTTTGATTGTTTGGAATTCAATTAATTGAAAACAGGTGATTAGCTTTAAGAAGCCAATTGGGAGCGTCACAATTTCAGGTCACAAGTTCTTAGGATGTCCAATTCCTTGTGGAGTTCAAATAACAAGAAAAAGTCACATCGCTTATCTCTCGAGAAATGTGGAATACATTGCTTCTGTGGATGCCACAATTTCTGGAAGTCGAAATGGTTTAACTCCAATTTTGTTGTGGTATAGTTTAAGCTCAAAAAATCAAATTGGGATACAACAAGATGTTAAGAGATGCCTCTACAATGCTAGATATTTGAAAGATCGTCTTCAGCAAGCAAATATCAGTGTCATGCTTAATGAGTTGAGCACTATAGTTGTATTTGAGAGGCCTCTTGATCATGAATTTACTCGTCATTGGCAACTCTCTTGCGTGAGGGATATTGCACATGTTATTGTTATGCCAAGTATCACAAGAGAAACATTAGACGATTTCTTCATTGATTTGGTGCAAAAAAGAAAAATGTGGTACCAAGATGGAAGCGTTAAGCCTCCTTGTGTTGCAGATGATATTGGTGCTCAAAATTGTGCATGCGCTCTTCATAATGGTCAGTATATATTCCTTTAAGGAAACGAACACCCTATCATGATCTAGACGATGAAATCTCAACATGAATTTGCTACAATTGGATGGAATTGTAGGTTCTTTTCATGTTCTTGTTGTATCTTTTTTTTTCTTTTTTTCTTTTTTTGTCTATGCTACTTACATTGTGATTTGAAACTAGTTAAGTTGGTTGTATGACGTCCATATGTAGATTGTCTAATCAATCAATAAATAAATTACGGACTTCATGTTAAGTTGTGTTGCTTTTAGGTAATACTCCCTCCGTTGGTCTAGTTTAACTTGACATGAAATTTAAGAAAATAAAGAAGACAACAACTATGGAAATGCATCAATGTCTATGGAGGATTATGAAAGCAAACACAATAACTATGGTGATATTGTTGCCTTCAATCAGAACTTTAGTAATGAGCAATATTACAATCAATTGGTTCACATGATCAAACAAATGTGGATGGAAGAGGCAACAAACACAAGTGGAGGACTTATAATTAATGTAAATCAATGACTGGTACAATCTTAAAACATGTTTGCTCATGTTTTTTCTGTTTTACATCCTACTACTTAAACAATAGATTCAGGTGCATCATAACATGTGTCACAATTCAAGCTCTTTCACTTCAAATGGAGGACATATTTGCTTTTTCTATTTTAAATCCTACTACTTAAATAATAAATTTTTATATATATAAAAAGTGTTAAATTTAACTGAAGACCTCACACGGCTAACAAAATTCATCATTATTATCTTGTTTGTAACTCTAAAGACAAACTCCACGAAATCTAACATCATTCTCTTCACTTTCTCTATCAAAATTTACTACTTTCTCTTACTTAAACCAGAAATGGGTATTAGGTCAATGGAATAATATTTTAGGAAAGAGATTATAGTAAAATTTGTTAGAGAAAGTAGAGAAAATGGTGTCAGATTTTATGGAGTTCTTTCTTTGGAGCTAACAAAGAAGACAACAATGGTGAATTTTGTTAGTCACGTAGGGTCAATAGTTACATTTAAGTTATCTTTTATAAACATGTTAGGTTTAGGGTAAAACACCAAAATGAACACCTTTTGGTATACATTAAAGGACCATTTCAAACAAGTGAAATATATATATTAAAGATCGAAATGAACACCTTTGTTATACAATAAGGATCATTTCAATCAACTAAAATACATTAAGGACCAAAATAAAGCATTACACATACATTAAGGATCATTTTGGTTATTTTCTCTTCTCTTAAATATCATTATTATCATAACAAAATGTAAACTTGGATTGTTGAAACTGAACAAATGTAGTTTTCAAGGGCAGTAGCGGGGATACCTATATATATTAGGATGTGGTTCAATCGATTCCCTTTGTTGAAAAGTGATAATATTGTGATATCCAAGCTTAAGATAAGAAGTCACATATCGACAAAACACAGGAGAGATATTGGGTATATATATAAGTAGGTCTTACAAATTAGTGACACGTTTTAAAGTCGTGCAGGCCTAGGCCTAAAACGCACAATATCACTAGCCGGCTGGTCAATTACAAAAGGTATCAAAGTCACTCATGTGTCATCCTTATCAATGTGAACCAGAATGCAACTGAGTTGAGGCAAATCCCGATAAGGTAGGGCAAACCTCAGTATTGAGTCTAGGCAAATCCCATGAGGTGGGGAAAATCTTAGCGAGGACGTTGAGTCCATAGAGGAGGTGTATGTGATATCCCATCTTTAGATTAGAAGTCCCACATAGACAAAACACAGGATATATGTTGGGTATATAAGTAAGGAGGTCTTACCAACTAGTGATGCGTTTTAAAGTCGTGCGAGCCTAGGCCCAAAGCGGACAATATCACTAGCGAGCTAGGCCTTTACAAATGGTATCAGAATCACTCATGTGTCAGCCTTGTCTATGTGGGCCATATTTCAACTAAGTTTAGGAAAATCTCAGTAGGGCAGACCAAACCTCAGTGTTGAGTCTAGGCAAATCTCATTCGGTTGGGCAATCCTCACTGAGGACGTTGAGTCAATAGAGGGGGTGTATGTGACGCTCATGCTTAAGATAAAAAGTCCCACATCAAAAAAATATAATAGAGTGTTGGATATATAAGTTAGCAGACCTTACCAACTAGTGACGCGTTATAAAGCCGCGCGGGCCTAGGGCCAGAGTAGATAATATCACAAGTGGGCTGGACCATCACAAATATATATAAGATAAAAAATTTTGCATATCTATACTTTTTTGAATCTTCCTAAAAGTTGTAAATATTAGATTATTTTTTTACTCCTCATGCTAGAATATCTAACTCGGTTGTTCAAGAAATAGCTCAACTATAAAATAAAAAAAAATAAAAAAAAAAAACACGAGAGAAAAATTGATTTATAGATTGCTTCATTTAATTCAACTTATCTTTTTTGTGTATAAATAAAAAAAATTAGAGCAAAACTAATTAAGTATATTAGTCATTGTTATTTTTCTAAGAAAACTAATAAATACCACCTCTATCACAACTTAATGGCCAACTTAATTTTTTTAGTGAATCACATTAACTTTGTGAGAACTATTTAAATTATTTGGTCAAAATCTATAAATTATAGATATGTGCTTATTAAATTAAATAGTCCTGAATTTGATTGCTCTTCATTAACTTTTTGAGAACGGTTTGAATAGAGGAGTCTACTAGTGTGAATGTGAGATGTAGAGAATATCAAATAAAATTAAAATCAGTTACTTTGAAAAGATGATGTTGCCCAAATTATATCATCAAATGAGAATTTAGTAGTTGTTGTCAAAATATAGCAACCCAATAAGGTTGGGGTTCAATTCCACAAAAAGTGTGGTGAGAGTACTTACAGTTTGCAAACAAAATTTAATCTAAAAGCAGACTATAAAATGAGATATCCTCATTCTCTTCATTATTTCAATTTAATTTCTCAAAAGAATACCTTGGCGTTCAAGATGAGACAATTGAACCAGTAAGGAAACACAATTTTACTTCTTCATTCAATCCAAGTATAGAGTGGATAACTCATCGGTCAAGAGGAATATAAACGTGAAGAAAAGGGTGACAATCTGCTTCTTCATTTTATTAATTTAGTTTTGTTCATTAAGTCTCTTACTAAGAAGGACACAAAAAATGGGTCAAGAACCAACCCAAATCTAAATTTCTCGGGTCAAAATGGATTAGGTAATAAATTATGAAACAAGTCAAGATCCAATTCAAATTTTACTAAGTTTTAATTATTTTAGTACCTAATATTATTATTTTTTTACTGTGGCTATATGTAACATATAAAAAAAAAATTAAAAATAAAAATATTTTGACAAGATTTTGAGTCAATTTGAATTACATATCCACCCATTTTTTAATGGATTGAATTGAGTTAGATTGAAATGGGTTAAGCTAAATGGGTTGGACGGGTTAAGCAAGATAGATTTAATTTTGTCACCCCTAATCTCAATCTAGTTAAAGTTTGATTTAAGTAAAGCACAACGAAAATTAAAAAAAATATCTCCTTTTTATTCCATAATATTTATCTTGTTGTAATTTTATCAAAAGAAGAGGGTGCATGATAAATTTATTCTACATCTTATCATTGTTTTACATAATTATTCTTTTATTTTTACTCTTATTAAGTTATTGTTAGTATTCGTACCCGCGCGTTGCGTGGATTAAATGTCATAATTTTTAAATTAAATGTGATATAACTTATGTAAGATTTAAAATATATAACTTCTTTAATTGACTGGTAATAATGATAATGATTAACTTAAAAACGGTAATAGTTATAATTGATTTCAAATTAAAATTAAAATATTAAATTTATTATTATAATTATTATTGTTAAAATGGTTATATCACGATAATTTTAAGTGATTCTTCAATAAAATTTAATTATTATAATTTTTATATCACGGAGTTACGGACATGAACGACTCAAATCAAGGATCTTAATAGCAATATGGAAACTCAAAACTCAAGAACTCAAGGACTCAAGAACTCGAAACTCAACAACACTGCTCATCTCATGAATACTCAATTCATAGGGTTCATGTTGAAATATAGACATGAACGAATCAACTCAAGAATCTTAATGAATAACATATAGCATTTCAATAATTAGGTATAGAATTTCAAAAAAGAATCAAGAACTCAATAACTCAAAATCAACTTATCTCAAGAATACTCAAATCTAGGGATAGAATTTTAGATTACTCTTTTACTGATTTGAAAGTAGATGTGGGGTGTGAGGACGAACTAGTCCAACACTATGATATCCTTACATACCTGAAAGAAAAGAACAAGGTTCTTGAAGAATCTTGAAGAAAAACTTGATTAGAAGCCTTTAAACCCTAGCTTGAAGTTAAACAATCAAGAAAACCTTTCTTGAGATTCTTGAATTAGTTTCTTGAAACTCTATGGCCAAGAATTATGATTTTCATTAGTGATTCATAATTGTATGGAGGAATTTGAGTTGAAAAGAATGAAATTCTTGGAGAAAGACTTACCTTGAAGAAGAATCTTGAAAAAGATTGAAACAATCTTGAATAGAGTCTTCTACTTTGATTTTTCCTTAGATTTTGAGAGAGAAGAGAATGATGAATTAAGAGACTACAATCAGATTGTTTTGGGTCTTTAATTAGTCAAGAAGTTCGTTTAGGATTTTCATAGAGGTAAAAGACAAAAATGACCTTTTTTAATGTTTTCCTGTCGGTTAATTCATCACAACACTGTATCCTGTTACAAAAATGGTCATAACTGTTTACTCAAAATTTGGATTGACGTGAAATTGGTGGCGTTGGAAAGAAGCTTTCAACTCAACTTTGTGGTAGGAGTTTCTAGTGACCTTAATTGATATCCAAAATCATTCCCACACTAAAGCATTTACTTTTACACATATGGGCAATTTAAGAATCACCCGATATGACCCTATAAGTAAATGAAGAATAGTTCCAGTCTTAACTTAAAAAATTTTGGGGTGTTATAATTTCGACCGAGACAAGTGAGCCTCAACCCAACGATACGAAATAAATGCGAAAAGTAATCAGGAATAACATAAGAACGGAAAACTTAGTCATTCTAATATAACCTCAAAACCTGGTTGTCACAAGTACAAGCCACTAATATAAATATAGAATTGAAAGATACGTACAATTCTGAATGTCTTTGTCTCTAAAATAGAACAAAACATAAAATAAGGAACAAGAGGACCCGCCGGAATGACAAATTCTCTGATCCTAACTATGTTTCAATTTTCGACACGACGCTTCGTGATGTAGAGCAGGCTCCTGGTGCCTCCATGACGGCTACACAAAAGATGGACATTGCACGTCAGCTAGTCAAGCTTGGTGTTGATGTAATTGAGGCTGGTTTTCCAGCTTCCTCTGAGATTGAGTTTGAGCTTGTAAAGTGTATAGCACATGAAATTGGTAATGTTAAATTAAATGATCGTCTCATTTAACAAAATGTTATATATATATATATATATATATATATATATATATATATTACCATGTGCGTATTTATATTATATCTCAACAGGTAATAGCGTAGATGAAGAGGGATATGTACCAATGATTTGTGGTATGGCGAGATCTACTAAGGAAGATATCGATAGAGCTTGGGAGAGTTTTAAGTATGCAAAGACACCGATGATTTGTACGTTTATCACGACAAGCGATATACATATGAAATATAAATTGAATATGAGTAGAGAAGAAGTTGTGGAGAGAGCAAGGAGCATGGTGGCTTATGCCAGAAGTCTTGGGTTCGAGCATGTTAGGTTTGGCTTGGAAGATGCTACAAGGTTTGTAATATTTGTCATATTTATACTTTTACCATATGGTGTATATATACTTATTATTATTTTTGTCAGATCTGATAAGGAGTTTGTTTATCATATTATTGGAGAAGTTATTAAAGCTGGTGCAACATGCATTTGTGTTGCTGATACTGTTGGATGCAATTTGCCAAATGAATTTGCACAACTAATTGTTGACATAAAAGCCAATACATTAGGTATCCAAAATGTGATCCTTGCAGGACATTGTCACAATGATCTTGGACTTGCTACTGCTAACACATTAGCTGTATGTATTAGCTTCCAACTATTCCCTCTGTTCACTTTTAATTGTCATAAAAAAAAAAATTAGAGTCAAATTCTATAATGTATTTTGAAAATTAGTCAAATTAATTTTTAAAAAGCGCAACATGACTATTAAAAGTGTACCGAGGGAGTACTTCGTTTCTAAAGTTACATATCGTTAGTTTGAGTCTGATACGTCGATGGAATTCAGGGAATTTGTGTAGGGGTAAGACAAGTAGATGTAACCATCAATGGTATTGGTGAAAGAGCTGGAAATGCTTCTCTAGAAGAGGTGGGAGAGAATAAACTTTAATTATATAATTATTTCTACTTTTTTGTACTTATAAATTTGTACTTTTTCTATATAGATAGTAATGGCCATAAAATGTCGTGGAAAGGAAGTACTAGGTGGTGTCTAAACTGGGATTAATACAAAGCATATATTTACCACAAGCAACATGGTATGTATATATAGTATTTTAGTTGTTAAAATGAATAATGCATATAATAATATTGTTATATATATGCAGGTAGAGGAGTATAGTGGGCTTAAGTTGCAGCCACATAAGGCCATTGTTGGCGCTAATGCTTTTACTCATGAAAGTTGAATTCATCAGGTCAATTTTATTTAGTTAATACTATATTTATCAACTCAATATTTCAAGGAAAAATTACCCTAGGTATATATTTAAGATTCTAGTGTGACATAATTATTTAGTTCAAAACTCTTTTTTTTAACCCATCATCCTACTGTGACATATTTATTTAACAAAACAAGGAAACAAAGTCTAAAGAGTCTGGGTCTGAACAGATAGACTAAGAAATAAAGATGAATCCACGGCATTCATAATTCAAGGTGCGTAAGACCTTTTAAAAAGGCATCAAATGTCAATTTTCGATCTAGTTAAGAGTCATCTTGTCACGACCTATACCGTTGTGAGTGACACCCATACTAATCCTCCGGTGGGAGAACCATTAATACTAATTACCTAACCAACTCTAATCAAAATACTAAGGCATTTAAGTTACGGAAGCAAGTTAAATGCTAAGAAAAGAGAAATAGGGAGTTCCCATAAACTCCAACAAAAGTCTAACAACTAAACAAATGCGGAAGTAACACCTAGAACCTGAAAGTCAATGTACCAAAACATCTAAAGTTCAACCATAAGTCTAAACAGGAAGGGTTAAAACCCCAAAGTAATGTACTAATAACTAACTAGAAAGTCTAAGTCCGAAATGTGAACTTAAACAGAAAGAGAACTCGTGGCAGCCCAGAAGAACTGGCTCACCCTTGAATTCGAACAATCACTGATCTTCTAAGCAAGGTATGTCAATAGCCTCCTGAAGATGCCCTGTACTCAACAAAGAAAGAGCAAGTGCAGTATCAGTACACAACTATAACCACAGTGTACTGGTAGGATCACGTGGATAAGTGCAATATACATAAGTAAATACAACATTATAAACATGCAAATACCGAACATGTACAATATCAATTATCACATTCTCAACAATATACATTTACAACAAGTCATTGGTCCTCTCATGGAACCCAAACTCAAACAGTTAGTGTACCGGTACGCGGTACCTGATCCAATGTTTATGCCAGAACGTGGCAACCGATCCCATATTTATGCCGGAACGTGGCAACCGATCCAAGTTAGTATGTCGGAACGCAACACCCGATCCATTCAACAAGCCACAACCACAATCACAAGTATATTCTCAATAATCATACAATCAAGAAGTGATTCAAAGCATGTAGTCATTTGTTCATACTCATTTACAATTAGTGTGATCAATAACACAACATCCGCATACATACATACATACATACATACATACATACATCATAATGAAGCAAGAACGAACATATATCACACAACATGAAATCACAATCATCACCTACTTCGAAACAAGCTTGAATCTCCTAAGAAACTTGATTCTTCCCTTTCCGGATTCGTTCCGCTTGTTTTTGGTCTACAAACGATCAATATAACACGGGAATCAATAAACAATAACTAATTACCCGAATTACTAACAATTATATCAACCCTAGATCATACTCATGTGCCCCATACCCAGATTAGGGCTTTCTTCACCATAATTTCCAGATCAAAACCCTTCCCCATCGATAATTACCCATTAGATTACGTTCTACGGATCAAAAAACGGATTCAGGGGGTGAAAATCTTACCTTTAGCCTTAAGAATGATGGAAAACTGTCAAGAAAAGATATGGGTTTGTTCCTTAGCTCTCAAGTTTGAAAATTGCAGAATAAAACGATTTTGGGGTTTATTTCGACTTTAAGTCGCAACTGTCCTGCCACAACGGTACTCACCCCGCTACAGCGACCCGCCCTGGCGCGAATAATCTCGCCTTAGCGGCTTGCACAGGACCAGTGAGTCGATTTAAGAATTCCAAACTCCTATTTCACAACACACCTTCATCCCATGACACTCAGAAAATGCTCATTCACGCTAAGATCAGTTTCGGGAGTTCTACTCACCCGAATTTAATTACGTAAAGTCGTACAGATTATTTAACATCTTGGCTATCTACTCATGTAATCAAAATCATATTTAAATGACCCAATTGCTACCAGATTTCCCTAGACCTTACTGACTCCGATTTCGTCCAAATCTGGACTAGGTTGGGAAATCCCAAGTTACTACGATAAAGTTTTCAGGCCCAAAAATTTTCCCCGTTGGCTTTTCTATAATGACGAGAACAGGTCATTACACATCTTCTTCCCCATTTTTGAACAACGCTAGCTACAAACAAAAGTGGTCCTTCAAATTTCATTGCATTTTTCATTTTAGACTTGTTCCTATTCAAGAAATTTACTTATTTTAGATTTGTTTTAACAATCAGCCAAAATTTTAAAATGTATGTAATAAAATTATGGATGCACTACAAAAATGACGAATTAAATAGGAACACACGGTATTTGCGCCCAATTTAAATATTAAAAATTTAATTGTATAAATAAAAAACAAAGAAAACTATGTAAAACCTATTTAACTAATTAAAAAGGTATTTGACTTTATTCTATTTTTTTGTGTGTGTTATTCTATGTACTTAATTTAGGATGGAATATTAAAGAACAGAGGCACATATGAATTTATATCTGCTGAAGATGTTGGATTTATTCGTGCTAGTGAACATGGTGTTAAATTGGGAAAACTCAGGTACACACTGTTTTATTATGATGATGTTGTGATAACGATTGTTTAAAATTCAGTTCGATCGATTATTTTATAAAATTTATATCATATTATTTTTATAGTTAAATCAATATTACATTTTCTGAAACCGTCTCAATAGTTTTTATTTTTTATTGATATCCGTATACTATTCTTTTCATTTTATTTCATTGTTGTTATTGCTTTCATTTTTGTAGTCTCTTTTTCAAATTGCTTTGAAATGCTTTACTTAGGGCCCGTTTAGTCATGCGATATGGTATCATGATATGGAATCATGATATGGTATCATGATATGGAATCATGATATGGTATCATGATATGGAATCATGAGATGAAATTGAAGGTTTGTTTGGACATGCGATATGAAATTTTTGTGTTGTATATTTTCTCATAAACATAAAAATCCCATAAGTTGTAAAACTATTAAAATAGCCCCAATTGTTTATTCAATCTTATCAAATAAACAAAAAATTATACAATCGCATAATAAATTATTACAAAGTTATTTGTTCTCCACTTAAGTAATTGTTTCATCTAACTTTAATTTAATAAAAAAAATTGAACATAAATTGTACTTGATATGCTCATATCTCTCAACTACTCTTACAAATAACCTATAAAGTAGAAAAAAAACATACATTAGTGAGTAAATATTAACTTAGAAGTTAAATACACTAAGATAAAAATTAACAAACATCACTGACTTCTAACTATTTACAAGAAAAATCAATAGTTAAATATTATAGAATAACGAAATTTTAAAAAGTTACCACAAGTTTGAGTCAAAAAAACACTTCTAATAAAATTTAATCAAAAAAATTATAACTAGTCCACTTGACTAAATATTAATAACTAATTGATCAAATTTTTCCCAAGTCCTCAATCCATTGGACTTGATATTCTTCAGTCATGTGAACGAACATTTTGCGAATACTAAGATTAAGAAAGTGCGACACCGCAAATGAAAATTGTCTTTTATCAATATTATATGCTTAGTCATAAGATTAAGACGTTTTTTTTATTATGAAAAATAAAAAAAGTATTACTCCCTTCGTTCTTATTTATATTCACCAAATGAATTTCTACTTTATCATTTATATTCACCAAATTTAAAGTAATAATAAATTTTATATTGGTGAGAATAATAAATTTTAAAAAGTAATGATGTGATTATAAATTTTATTTACATATGAAACAAATGGTTAGTAGATATAAATGTGGGGTTGTTTTAACAAAATATAAACTCATGGATCAATTATTGTATTAAAATATCTCAAATCATAATATGGAATCACCATATAATTTCATATCATGATTTTTGGAGAATATGGTATCACCTCTCATGATATGAAATCATGAGATGGAATTTGCGTAAAATCGCATATCCAAATGTTGATTCCATCTCACAACACCATATCGTGATATGGTATCGCATGGCCAAACGCCTACTTAAAATCAATAGTCTATTGAAATCAACCTCTCTATCTCTACGAGGTAGGGGTAAGGTCTGTGTACACTCTACAGACTCAACTTGAGGAATTACACTAAATTTATTGTTGTTGTTGATACGGTTCAATAGATATTTGTTTGTTTGTTTTTCTAAAACAAATAATATCATGTAAAAGTCACAATCAGAAGCTAAGGCATGGTACAATGCAAACTTGCATGTATTGGACTTTGACAAAAGCTTTCAAAACAATTTTACTATTTATAAGGTAGAATTGCAGGCATATGGTTAATATGATTAATATTTGGGTGCAGTGGACGTCATGCATTGAAAATTAAAATGCTTGAGGTATAATACATCTACTAAGATTTCAATAAATTAAATTCTGATATTATTATATATGAATGTGCATCAACACTAGATTTATTTTGTCAAAGCTTGGATATAATTTTGAGGAAAAAACAATTTGGGGACCTCTTTTGGCGATTCAAGTCGATGGCTGAGAGAAAAAAGGTGAATTAAATTGGTGATGTTTTCATAGTGCAACACTTAAATTTTTTTCTATTTGATATTCTTTCAGTTTGGATATCATTTAATTTTCCAATTTATTGATGAGACTTATGGTGTGTTTGGTATGAAGGATTTTTTCATGTTTGGTTGGCTTAAATGTTTTGAAAAATATTTTAAATTAAAATGACTTACCTTGAAAAATTTAAGGAAAATGACTTACCTTTAAAAATTAAGGAAAATATTTTCCAAAACTCTATGTCATCCTTCAATATTTTTTTCTTACCCTACCCTGTATCCCATACCCGACCCTTCCTATCCAAAAAAAAGATTAAAAATTAAAATTTTCTTATTTTTTAAATTTCAAATATTTTTTTACCCCTACCCTCATACTAGCCCCTAGCCCCCATACCCCCAAACTAGCTCCCTCCCCAAAACAAAAACAAAAAAAATATTATTATTGAATAATATTTCAACTTTTAAGATATTTTTACCTCACTAACCCCTACCCCTTACCCCCAAAAAAATATTTTGGAAAAATATTTCAAATTTTTAAAATTTCATTTTTTTACCCCACTCCATACCTCTCCCCCAGTCAACTTTCTTTTTAAAAAAATTTATTTCGGAAACGTATTTCAAATTTAAAAAAAAATCATTTTACGCCATCCCTCCATCCCCCACCGGGACCCTCCACCTAGGCCATCCCCCTCAAAAATTATTTTTAAAAAAATATTATTTTTGAAAAATATTTCAAATTTAAAAAAATTTACACCACCCTCACCCATACCCCCCAACCCCACCCTCACCCAAGCCACCTCGTCAATTGTTTTTTAAAAAAGATTATTTTTGAAAAATATTTCAAATTTTAAAAAAATTCATTTACATGGCACCCCTACCCCCGTCAAAAAAAATTGCTTTTAAAAAATATTTCAAATTTTAAAAATTTCAATTTTTACGCCACTCCTACCCCCTACCCCTACCCCAGCCATCCCCAACGGCGACCCACATCAAAATTTAAAATTTCATTTTTACGCCACCGGGTCAGAAATTATTTTCCTAAAGAGTATACTTGTCACAAGTCAAAAATAAAAGATATTTTCTAGAAAATATTTTTCATTCATCAACCAAACATCAAAAAATATTTTCTACTCACCAACCAAACATGGGAAAATAAGTTAGAAATCCACTTATTTTCCAAGAAAATATTTCTAGGAAAACCTTTTTCTTCGTAGCAAACACAGCCTTACTTAAAAAAATTAAAAATTTACGAGTGTTGTCGTATTATGTGTATGGGAGAGGTAGGGAGATGGCCTCCACTACGCTTCTCCTTGTTAATAGTATTATTTAGTTATCACGTTGTTGTTTTTTTTTATATCTATTACTCCCTCCGTCTCAATTTATGTAGCACTTTTCAGATTTCAAGATTCAGACAAGTCTATTTTTTACCGTAAATTTTTCATATATTTTATAAATATTTTGAATTTGATAATTATTATGACTTATAGTACTTTTTACATAGTTTATAAATATATAAATTTCATTTTAAAAAATTAAAGATTTCATGTACAAATTTCCGGTCAAAATTAAATTATTTGACTCTCAAAAAATTAAAAGTGTCACATAAATTGGGATGGAAGGAGTATTATCTATTGCTCATGTTCGGTTAGTTTGTTTTTTTTTTTAATTAAAATTTGGACCAAGTCCATTTTATTAGCAAATAAAACATTCATCAGATACAAACTTGGGGCCAAAAGTGACCCAAGTCCCAAAAACAGAAATAGCACAGCCAAAACGACACTCCATTAGGCAACAAAGGAAGCTCCAGCCGCAATGGCTTCTTCTTCTTCTTCAAACAAATCGACGGCTCCCCTGGAAAATTGAAGCACTTCGTCATTGGAAGATCCTCCTGGCGATCCGTCTACCTCGTCATAGCCGTTGGATTGATAAAGATCCAAGTATGGGTTGTAATCACCTCAACATCAAAAATTCTCACTGATGTCATGATTCAACAGCCATTGAAGACTTCTTCTACTTGGATGCAGACGATCTGAACCTGGGTTGTTAACAAAGCTGAAATACGCCAAAAACAATCAGTGACGGAGTCGTGTAAGATGAATATCTTGTCTTTACTTCATTTATGCAATTTGGTACTCAGTCTTTTGATTAGTCTCCTCAACAGGTTGAACCCCATCGGGATTAATACCACTGTTTAAGGCGACACATCTCGGACGTTGTAACCAATCTATTTATCGCTCGAAGATCAATGGTACATTTTCCATCCCTTATATTGTTGAAGATGCTTTATCATTCTCAACCTGTTGTAATGGTTGTTCTCATCCATTGTAGCTTCTGTTTTGCACTTTCCATCCCTTATATTGTTGAAGATGCTTTATCATTCTAAACCTGATGTAATGGTTGTTCTCATCCATTGTAGCTTATGTTTTGCACTTTCCTAATCCTCAAATTAGGTATATTTGTTTTCTCTAGTTGCAATATTATCCTAGCCTTCTGTGATAGATCTTGAATGTTATGATATTGCTGTCTCTCAATTCCTACACAATGAACAAACGATTTAGTAAAAAAATCAGCTAGGTTGTTTCCCTCTCTGAAAATATGGACCACTTCCACCTCATGGTTCTTTATCAATTGCTTAATGAGCCTGACTTCCCAAACAATCTTCCATGGAACCTCCCACACTTCATTTAGTGCTTTCTGAGCTAATAGAGAATCAGTTTCTATAATCAAGGGTATCAAGGTCTTCTCAATACAGTAATATAGGCCCTCCTTAATTGCTATGATCTCAGCCTCCAAAATTGAATCCTTGGTAACCTCTTTAGATTCTGCATACACCAGATCCCCCACCTCATTCCGGATACAGAAAGCTATGACCCCAATGCCTATCTCATAATCAAATGAGGCATCAGTATGGCACTTATAAACCCCAATTGGAGGGTGAATCCATCTCACAATTTTAGTCTTTATCAGTGGTGAATACCCTTCAAGGAACTGAATAATTGTAGGCCAAGTTTTAGGAATATTCCTTAATCATGGGTATCTAAACTTGGTGAACAAATAATATTCCTCTGAATCTCCAAGAACATTGAATTTTTAGCCATACTTTCACCATGTTTAATCATATTTCTCCTTCTCCAAATTTGCCAAATTATAAATATAGGGACTGCTTTAAATAGTGGCCTAACTTTAGGCACTCCATCAGCCCTCCACCAATCATGTATTATCTGTCTAAGTTGAACAATTGGAAAATGTAATCCTGCAGCATCCCTAAACCATTTCCACAAAGTTTGAGCAATTGTACAGTTAACAAAAAGATGAGAAAATGTTTCAGGGGCATTGTTGTTACAACAACAACAGTCAACATGATCCACAATCCTTCTTCTAATCAGTACTTCCCCTATAGGAATTCTTCTAAACCATAATCTCCACATAAAAAAATGAAATTTTGAAAGGAAAACCTTTCTCCCAAATATTTGAGATATTATTGATAGGATCTCTTCTACTTTTGCATAACTCCCAAGCTGAGATTACTTTAAACTTTTCATCACTTCTTGGCATCCACCAGGTTATGTCTCTACCTTCAGTAACGGTAATGTTTCCCAGAGCCTGGTAAATGTGATTACAAATATCATTGTTGAAATTAGTAATTAATACATTAGTCCTCCATGCATCTTCATTAAATAATTGCCTAGCAGATTCTAGATGACTCTGATCCTGTGAAATAGGCATCAAATAATGTAAGGCTCCCAGTTGTGTCCAGTTGTCAAACCACACATTGGCATGCCCTTCTCTAAGTTCCCACCATATTTCTTGATAAAAAAAAGTCTCTAGATTACAGCATAGCTTTCCAAATTAGAGAACCCCCTTTCCATTCAACAACTTATGGCCTCTGTCTTTTACAATACTTGTTCCATATGTAATTGGACCAAAGAGAATTTGTTGTTCTGAACTTCCACCGTAACTTTGCAAACAAGGCTATAGACACATCAAATAATGATCTAAATCCTAATCCTCCTTCATTCTTAGGCAAACAAATATCACCCCAAGCTAACCAGTGAGTAGCTCTTCCCCCTTCCCTAGCATTCCATAAGAATTTTGCAAAAGTCTTATGAATATCATCAATAACACACTTGGGAGGACTAAGCGCAGATAAGAGATAGACAGGAATATTCTGCAATACATGACTAATGAGAACTGCTTTGCCTCCAAAGGATAACAACTTCAATTTCCACAACTGCAACTTGTTCTGAATCTTCTTAATAAGCTCTTTAAAATGTGATTTCTTCTTCTTTGAGTGGCTTATAGGACACCCCAGATAAGTTAATGGAAAGTTCCCTTTGCAAAAACCTGTTACCTCTTCAACAGTTTGAACAGAAGAGTGAGCAGCTTTGTTGAACAAATAAAAGAAACTATTTTCTTTATTTATAGTTGTCCAGATTGTTCTTCATACATTTTCAGTACATTCATAATCATTTGAAGAGATTTCCTATCAGCAGCAGCAAAGATATTTGTATCATCAGCATAGGCAAGATGATTCAACTGATCAATCCACTTAGGAAGACCATAACTCCTATAACCAACCTCTAGAAACAAACTATTCAAAGCTCTAGAAAGCACCTCAGCTGAAAGTATAAATAAAGTAGGAGATAGGGGATCTCCTTGCTTTACCCCCCTTGACGAATGGAAGAAACCATGAGTTTGCCCATTAATTAGCACAGAGTACCAATTGTCAGCAATAAGTCTCTATATCATGTCTAGCATAATAGAGTTGAAATCCATTTTCTCCATAACTTTGATTAAAAATCTCCAATCGACCCTATCATATGCCTTGGCCATGTCAAGTTTGATAACCACATTGTCTGGTTTTCCCCTCAACCTGATGTCACCAATAATTTCCTGAGCCAACAATACATTTTCAATAATATTCCTCCCCTAAACAAATCCAGATTGATTTTGGGAAATCAATCTAGGAAGAGCAACCTTCAATCTATCATGTATCAATCTAGAAATGATTTTGTTTACAAAATTACTCAAACTAATAGGTCTAAGATTAGAAAAGGATTGAATCAGATCATTTTTTGGTAATAGCACTAGATTAGTGTGAGTGATTGATTTTGGAAGTGTAGCTCCCTGAAAATATGCTATCACAATT
Source organism: Solanum okadae (assembly GCA_036553675.1). Classification (NCBI taxonomy): domain Eukaryota; kingdom Viridiplantae; phylum Streptophyta; class Magnoliopsida; order Solanales; family Solanaceae; genus Solanum; species Solanum okadae. The sequence goes on along the minus strand of CM071685.1, from coordinate 7,541,668 downwards.
TTAATCACATCAGGCCCAACAATATCCCAACAATGTTGATAAAAACATCCAGAAAAACCATCAGGCCCACATGAACTTTCTGCGTTTAACTCAAACACCACATTTCTGATCTCTGCTTCATCATGATCAATATACTGTAATAAAGAAGAATCTGTAGTAACTGCCCCAACAGTGAATTGTTTTGTAAAAATATCAATCCCTTCTTCAGCAATGGCATTTTCTGATTCAATCCATGTACCATCGGTTTTAGAAATTCCTTTCAAATTTAACCTCTTTCTTCTTCCTCTGACCAAGCTATGAAAAAATTTAGTATTCCTATCCCCTTCTTCAAGCCACTGCATCCTTGCTTTTTGTCTCCAAAATTCTTCCTCAAAGTGTAAATATTACTTCAATTTTGCTTGAGCATGTTGAAGGATACCCCTATGTGTGGGTGATGGATCATCTAAAAATAACTTCTCATTTATTTTAACTATCTCCTCTCTGATGGCTAGCTGTTTAAATATATCCCCAAACTTTTCCTTGCTCAATTTTGTTAAAGCCTTCTTAGTTCTTTTCTGCTTCTGCTTAAACTGCACAAAGATATCTTCTGAGTCATTTGCTACCCAATTCTATTATACCACTTCCCTTAAGTCATCTCTCAGTCCAAAAGTTGAGGAACTTAAAAGGTCTTATAATAGCTCCATTGCTAAATTCACAAGAAAGCAGTAGTGGAGCATGATCAAACCCAGTTCTTGTCAAATGTTGTGCCCCAATATTACCATAAAGATCTTGTAACATTTGGTTTACCACCACCCTATCCAGTCTTTTAAATATACAATCTCCATCTGCCCTGCCATTCCACTATGTGAAGGGGTTTCCAGAAAAGTTCACATCCTCCAAACCACTAGAAGTCAAGCATTCAACAACATCCTCATACTCTTGTGGGTAAACTGGTCATCCACTAATCTTTTCTTCTTCACCCAGTATCACATTAAAATCTCCTCCAACCATCCATGGAATAGTGAAATCCTGACTAATAGAGTAAATATCTTCCCATAGGAGCAGCCTTTCAGTAGTAGTGCACTTAGCATATATAGCAGAAGCCAGGATCTGAGCATCATCCTCTAGAGTAAGTTGTAAAGTCAATTGCTACTCTGAATATGATATAACACCTACATGAACATGCTCACTTACAAACACCCAAATTTGACCATTAACATTGTAGTTAACATAATTCATCCCTTGTCTTCTTTTATATCTCTGAATATGCCTAGCATCTTGAAATGGTTTCATTAAAGCAATCAACAAAAACTTATGATGTCTGTGTAGCATTTGTACTTTGTGAAATGCCTGTTGAGTATTAACAGACCGAATATTCCAAAATAGTGCTTTGTAATTCATTTGGAACTTGATTTAACCCCTCTCTTTGCCTGAACCCTTGAAGGTATGGTGCTTGTACTATCTTCTTTGCTTTTACCTTTTTTACCTCTGGTTAGTAACTTGGTGGATATGCCTGCCTCTTTTACATACTTGTAACATGTTGGACTCATTTTCCTCCTCAAAAGAATCTTTTATTTCTTCACCACCACTTGTTTCATTAACTAAGTTATCTTTGTTGTACTCTTGTGGTATCGGTTGTCCATCTTGGTGAGATACTACAGCATATAATACTTTCATTGGTGCTGATCGGCTGACAGGTATAGTTGTGATTTGGTATGGATCATGACCTGATGGACAATCTTCTTCAGCTATCATTTGAAGAGGCACCTGGTATGTTGCATTTACCATCTCCCTCCCCTGCATAACAGTAGGTTCAATATCTTGGGGTAAAACAATGGCCTTTTCTTTACCCTCTTCTCCCTGCATATGTTCATTATCACTAACTTTTTTTATCCCTGTTCCCTGCAATCTGATCAAGCATCCCTTGCAAGTCCCTTCCCTCAGACTCCAATGTAGCATTGTAAACAACCATTGCACCCTCCACTATGTGGTCTTCATCTTCTTTATCTTTCGAGAGTTGTACTAACAGATCTTCTCTTGCAAGCCCATCATGATCTGCAATTGCATTCTCCTCTTCACTAATTCCTCCTTTAGCACTCTCCTTGCTTTCTTTGTTGTCTTTCTGCTTTTTTGTTTCCTTCCCCTGTGTTGCAAATGCTTTTGTAATCCACTCTTTGGTTGTCTCTCCGGCTCACATGTTTTGGTTATTGTGTGTTGCTCATTTTCATTGACTCTCTCCATGTCCTTCCTGTCCCTTCCTATATCGTTGTCATATTTTTTATTTTCATACTTCAAATTCTTTTTTTTTTGACGAGCTGTGTATTATTTATCAAAAGCAACTTTTCTACTCCACAAAAGTAGGGATAAGGTCTACGTACATTCTACCCTCCACGGATCTCATTTATGAAATTACACTCTGTATATATTGTTGTCATATGTTTTTTTTAATCTATTTATCTTTCTCTACATCAATTTTTTCAGAATATAACAGATGATGATTTAAGAGCACTCATATTAGATGAAACTATCGTGCCTCAAATTACTTGACAACTTGGAGATACATGTCACCTATTGATGGAAGAGCTTATCTAATGTTGCAGTAGCCCAGGGTTTTGTGCTACATTAATTGATGTATTAAATTTTCTTGAACTCTCTAAGGTGGATTTAATCTTTTAAGTTCTTAATATTGAACTCCTTGTACTTTCTAAACCGCGAGTTTAGACTTATGTTTGTTGTATTTTTATAAATAAATTTATGCTCTGCATTAAGAGAATTGAGTTAAAGAAAAATATGATATATATTTTGTTGTGCTTCCACCACTGCAGTTAGGGTAGGAGCCTATATAGAACCCTAAAGAGGCTTGAGTAAGAACCATTTTTTTTTATAAACATCTATATTTATAATAATTTATATATAATAATTATGGTCATAGGAAAAATGATTTGGCACCTTTTTGGGGCCAAGAAATATATTATTTTATTATTATTATTATTTTTAACATTTGTATTAAGGCATTAGCCTGGCGCTGAGGCAGGTTATGGATTACTTGAGAATAAAATTTGATTAGTGAGGCGTTTATATGTTATTAAAAAATGATGGAAGAAAGTATGTGTCACGTTCCAAGTCTACACCTTGGACATGATTGACACTCGGAAACCATTATAAGTTGAATTATTCAATCATGAATATGAATAAAGGATAAATATTAAAAAATATTTAAACTATGTAATATTTATGAAATTAAAATAATCATAGATTAATATATCTAAGAAACTTGCTACCTTCACATGGAATGCTAGTTGTACCAATTCTAAGTATTAATTAATTAAGAATCATGGAGACATCAACCATGCATGTGACCAAATCTCTCAACATCATTAAGAAATTATATGGTTTTCTATTCATCTCAAATAATTTTTAAAAAAAAACAAAAAAACAATTAAGGCGGGTTCTTTTTTTACCATTGGACCAAAATCATACTTTATTAATGAGTTTTCGAGTGATATTTCTTATATTTTTACTGAATTTTCAATGCAATTATACAATCCGTGTAAAAGTTATTGAGTTTTCAGAAAACCCTATTTAATAAGAGCCTAAATCCGTCTTTGTGTTCTTTTATGTTGGAATTTCAGGTGATTTATATTAATTTTACATTGAACTGTTGTAATATATTATATTTATCAGCTTTGATATATAATTATATATCATATATACATGATGATACATTATTTATGTATTATCGATACATTACACATACCTACCACGATTTTTGTTGTTAGTATAGTTACATAAGAATCCCCAAAGCAAAAGTTATAAATATTAGGATATGACTTTTAATTTATTTTTATTATTTTAATTTTAAAAAAAATAAAAAAATACTACTTTAAAAGCACTTAAAAGTCACTATATTGGTCATTTTCTCACCTATAAAAAAGTCTTACAACATGTGCACATAGTTAAGCTCAATTATCTATTCACTCATCAATTTTAGAAGGGAAAAAAATGGCTTCTCTCTACACAAATTCTAAAAACTCTCTTGTCAACGGTAAGATCTAAAGGTAAAGTTACATATGATACAAAGTAGACTTAAGATGCAAGTCTACACACACGTGATATACAAAAATACACAAGATCACATGAGAGTGTGGGGTGTCTCAATTCCCAAAAAAAAATAAAAAAAATACTCCCTTCACATGGTATGTTGATTTGATTTGATTTGATTTGATTCGTCAGTTCAAGTTGACTTGACAGTTTAACTAACTTGTACACTACCTTCACATGGTATGTTGGCGGTAACAATTCAAATAGAGAGTTCATTTCTTGAGAAAATAATGCATAATAACAAGTATTTAGACTTAGGTATTGTAACTATAGTTTAATAAAATTGTAATTTGCAGCTACAATTTCTTCAGTCTTGTAAAGTGTATAGCACAGAAAGTTAGTAAGGATAAAGTCGTCTTTATGTGATTTATAGGACACTACCATAGCATCAGGCACTAATATTTTATCAGAGTAAGTTGTAAACCTCTAGGTTTGGTATCGATACTTCACGCACGCCCTTTTATACACCATCTCCTTAAATTTGTATGTCTTAATATATGGTTAGGCAAAGAGTTATTTAGGAATAAAAGAAAGACTTTTAAAACTATGTGAGCTTAATTAATTAAAATATGTCATATAATAAACACTTGCGGGGAGTGCCGTCTTAACCACTAGGCCACTAAAGCCATCGCTTGGGGCTCTATATTTTTTGGGGAAAAAAACGTGTAAGAGGTTTTATAGTTTTTCTTGAAAAATTGTTATTGTTGATATTCTTAAGTATATGTAAATTATTTTAATTATTATTAAAATTTATTCAATTTTAATATGTCAACTAGAAAATATGATTCCCATTTTGCAAAAAGAGAGAAAACTTGAAGAATTAAATAAATCTTAAAAAAGAGCCCTTGATAGATTTTTAACAAATAATAAATATTTCGAATCAAAAAATATTGGAGGATGTTTTTCAAATGAACAAGTCACCAATAGAATTGAGTTAGATGATAATAATATCCAAGAATAAAATCTAGAAGAAGTTGGTGAAAATGTGACATTGTTCCCGATATCAAGAACTCTTAAATAATTTAAATAGTTGCATCCCTAAAAATATATATGATCCAAGTCAGTGGAATAATGTAGAGATCTATTAGTAGAAAAGGGACCATTTAGAATGATTGATGATATAAATTTTTCACGAGATAAATACGTACGACATTTTTCTACAACACGCTATATTCAAAAATTTGGTAAATGAAGAAAAGCATGAAAGAAAATGATTAATCTACTCTAAAGATTTGGATAAAAAAATTTATTTTTGTTGTAAATTATTTATCACAACTTATATTATTTGTAATAGTAAACTAGCTAGTGAAGGTAGTAATGAGTGGAGAAATCTTAGTGTTAACCTCACAGTCCATGAAGTAAACAATGAACATATTATTAATAATATGAGCTCGTGTATTGATTTAGAAATGAGATTGCATTAAAAACAATTGATAAAGTTGTGCGGAAACAAATTGATAGAGATAAAGTGCAATGGAAAAATGTATTGTCCAGAATTATATATTGACGTGATCAAAACTCTTTGGAAAAATAATTTAGCATTTAGGGGAACAAATGGAAAGATCTATCAAGAAAGTAACGGTAATTTTTAAAGCCTAATTGAAATGATTAATAAATTTGTTCCAACTATGCAAGAACATATTTGAAGAATAAGCATGACGAAATTCATAGTCATTACCTTGGACATAATATACAAAGTGAATTATTAAACTTATTGGCAAGTGAAGTCAATAATAAAATTATTAAAGAGATTAAAGAAACAAAGTACTTCTCAAAACATTAGGGCCTCTCTTTAAGGTTTGGCTTTAGGCCCCCGATCTTGTTGAGTCGGCCCTGCTTGCGGGATTATAAGACTCTTGAAATTTGAGATTTCAAACATTATATAACATTTGTGTGGCTATAATAAAAAATTATTATTAAGAATAAAGCAAAAAAGTTTATTTTAAATTTGTTCCAAATTTTAAAAAGTTATTATTTTTTTCATAAAAAATATTATCACATAAACTAGAACATATATATAGAACACACAGCAAAAATACTGTTAGATTTTTATTAAGTATTCCTGACCTCCTACTTGAGTACCATATTGAATTGAATGTTCTTTTGAAAATTTTAAATATGAAATAAAGATGAATAATATTATATCTCAACGTGAGATCTACTAATTAGAAGGATATCAATAGAGCTTGACTATTGATTCAAACGTTTATTGCGACGAGCTAAAAAATGAAAATAAAGAAAAATATATATATTTTAAATTAAATTAACATTAAAACCAGGAACCGATCGAAAAAATATATAATAATATCAATTCAAAATTGTTTAGAGGGGTAATAGAACGCTCTCATAGTTAAAGTGTTTTTTTGAAAATCCGAGAAAACTTCTGTTAATTTATATCTTTTCTCTATATAAATATGCATTCCCCACTGATAGAGCTGCAAATTTCTTACACATCAACTTTGTCAATAGTATCAAAGTTAAAGGAAGATTATCAAAAATGGATAACTATACACTTGTGCTTGGATCAACTTTGGCCTTGAGTTTTCTTTATATTATTATAGCAAAAATATGTTGTAGAGGCAACAAAAAACTTCCACCAGGGCCATCACCATGGCCAATTATTGGAAATTTTCACTTGTTAGGTACAAAACCTCATAGATCACTAGTCAATCTTGCACAAATATATGGTCCAATTATGAGTTTGAAAATAGGACAAACAACAATAGTTGTCATTTCTTCATCAGCCATGGCAAAACAAGTCCTTCAAAAGCAAGACTTAGCTTTTTCCAATAGATTTGTCACTAATGCCCTTCAAGCACTTAACTATTCCAAATTTTCTGTGGCATGTCTTCCTGTTTGTCGTCAATGGCGAACGCTTAGGAAAATCTTGAACACGAATGTCTTCTCTTCCAATAAGCTTGATGCTAATGAACATCTAAGGTCTCAAAAGGTGAAAGAGTTGATTGCTTATTGTGCAAAATGTAGTCAACAAGGTAAAGCTTTGGATATATGTCAAGCTGTTTTCAAGACTAATTTCAATTTGATGTGTAACACCCTTTTCTCCAAGGACTTGGCTGACCCTTTTTCGGATTCAAAGGTAAAACTTAATAACATGATTATTTTTTTTGGTTTCCCACCCAGTGTCTGGAGCCTACGTTGGAGCACCGACTAAATTCAGATCGCGCAATGCATGACTCATTCAGGGGTGACATTCCCAACATGATTTAATTTCTCCATACTTAGGACTTGAACATGAAACCTCTGGTTAAGGGTGAAACAGTCCCTCGGGGCTTGAACTTGAAACCTCTGATTAAGTGTGAACTAGTCCCTCCACTGCATCACCACAACCCATGTGATACCTAATTATGATTTTTCGTGTACTAAACGGTATACCAAACGTCCTGTTTTTGACCCTTTAAAAATTTTAAAGGTTGAGTTGAAGGACATGATATGGGGAGTCATGGAAGAGGCTGGGAAGATTAACCTAGCGGATTTTTTCCCTATACTTGAAAGGATTGATCTTCAAAGAATAAGGTATCGCGTAAACAACCATTTTGGTAAGCTGTTTAAATTCCTAGATGATTTGATCAATGAACGATTAGAGGAAAAACAAAGGAGCCATGGCGAAAAGAATGATGTTTTGGAAGTATTACTCAACTTCAGTGCAGAAAATCCCAAAGAGATCGATCAAAATCATATAAAATCAATGCTTCTGGTTCGTGCTCTTCTCTTTTATCCTTTAAATTTTAGAGATGAAAAATTTCAACATTTCCTTCACCCCCTTCTCGGCCTCTCGACCTCATTATTTTGATTTAAATTGTCCGTGAAGTAAGAAAGAAGAAGAAAATAATAATTGAGAATACACTTGGTTTTGTGTTGCTTGAACTAGTTAACAACGTGGTAGAAGATCAAAGGTTAACTACAACAAATAGAAAAGAAGAAATAACATAAGAATTTAACGAGATTCAGTCAAGTCAACGTACTTAGAACAAAAGTAGATATATAGAGTTGTGCATTATAAATGAGAAGAATAGTACAAACAATTTCTACTTACAACCCTTATTTACAAGTCCCAATTACCCCTAAACCTACGTGAAAATGGCTTTCTCAAACCTATAAGAGTAGAGATTTTTTAAAACCTATAAGAAAACAATGGGTTTCCAAAACCTACTAGGAGAACTAGTATAACTAAAATTCACAAAATTCAAGAAATAAACAAGAAATAATTGAGGGTTTAAAATATCCCTCAATTATTTGAGTTGGTATAAAACTATCTTTTATCCTCATTTCAGCCTTCAAATACGTCTGATGTTAGTCTTTTGGCTCAAGAATATCCTAGATATAAACATTTGGCTCATATTTGCCTTTATTTTTAACAGCTCTCCTAAAGTAAAATTATTAAATATGTATTAATTTATTATGTTGCCTAATTTGATTGGTTCAAATTTAAATTCTTCTCAAATAAATAATAAAAACTACTTATATGATTCGTATTTTTATCCAATACAGTTGAAAATATTATTAATTTCATGATATTTTTCTATTGACATATTTTAAATCAATTCATGTTTATTATAACCCAATTCATTATTATCTTGTGGGGACTTAGAGGGTGTTTGGATTGACTTAAAAGTTGGTTAAACCTACTTTTAAGTTAGTTTATGATTTCTGGAAGTGTTTGACAAATATTAAAATAACTTAAATTAAGTCAAAAATGACTTAAAATAAGTTAGGAAGTGTTTGGCAAAATTAAAAATGATTTAAAATAAGTTAAAAACCAAAAGTAGGTTAAGTTTGACTTTTTTATTTCTGACTTAAAAGTTACTTTTTTAAGTCAATCCAAACGGACTCTTAGTTTAACTGACACCGCCATAATCTGTTTCTATTATTGCCTTATCCCTTTAAGACTGTTTTCTAATAGAAAGATTCATTGAATGTCACATCTATATATGCCTATTTATATTATCCTAGGTTAAGGGATCGAGTTTATTATGAAAAGTCATATGACCATTTTAAATAATGATTCCTTTAAATATTTAACTTCAAGGATCAAAACCACACATTTTGCATAATTGAAAGTTCAAAGAAACCAAAGAGAAATGAATTTGATTTTGAGTATCACAATTCACAAGAGGGAGAACGAATTTGAGGGAATGAATTGTAGTTTATCTAATTTAGTTAATAATTGTAGATTATGTAATTTAATTAATATAATTGTAGATTATGTGATATTTAGTTAATAATTGTAGATTATGGCATATCTTCAGCTTTGACAAGTATATATGAATCTTTCCATTTATATAGTTCATTTTAACCCAACATTTTTCAATCCAAAAAATATTTAGATAGATTATTGACTCATATATTTATCATCTAAATCCATTTTAACTCATGTCAATCTGCTTATACCCTTAATTTATTTAAGAGAATTATTAAATATTACAGGACTTATTTGCTGGTGGTACTAATTCACCGATAACAATATTAGAATGGGCAATGGCAGAAATACTTAGACAGCCATAGATTATGAAGAAAGTCCAACTTGAGCTTGCAGAAGTCGTTGGAAAAGGAAAACTAGTAGAAGAGTCAAATATTCCTAAACTCCGTTACTTGCAATTCATTGTCAAAGAAACCTTAAGAATGCACCCACCAACTCCATTTCTAATATCCCGAAAAGTCGAGCAAGATGTTGAACTGTGCAACTACATCATACCAAAGGGCTCAATGATTCTAGTTAATGTGTGGGAGATTAGTCGAGATCCTACTTTCTGGAAGGACCCTTTGGAATTTAAACCTGAGAGATTCCAAAGTTTAGAAGTGGATGTGCGAGGACAAGATTTTGAATTGATTCCTTTTGGTGCTGGTCGAAGAATATGTCCTGGTTTACCATTGGCAATGAGATTAGTCCAAATAATGTTGGGTTCACTCTTGAATTCCTTCAATTGGAAACTTGAAGGAGACATTGAGCCAAAAGACTTAGTTTCATCTCATCCAAAGCTCATCCTCTGCGAGTTATCCCATCTCCTCTTTTGATATTTACAACAAATCATATATTTGGCATACAATGTTAGTATAATGTAATAATTGAGTGCAGGTAAGATTTACTACGGTTGTTGTTTTTTCAGGTTATGTTTTTTGGTCCTATTTTGCACTTGAAAGTGTCTTTTCTAATAAACGCCCTGTCCGTTAATCAATCCAAATTTTCATTCAATGCAAATACAGATGGAGAAAAGCTACTATATAGAGTTTAATTGATGGTCCTATCCTTCCAGATGGCTCAATTGGCTCAATTGATGGTACTATATAAAGTTTAATTGATCCCCCTCAATGTCTTCTGAATCGACCCTATCACATAGGATTTGCTTGATGCGGTTTACATTCCTTGTGTGGTTTGCAGGCTATTACACAGTGCGGGGTTTACCCAATGCTCACCCAAAAGGGCAGAGATTGTGTCAAAAATTATAGCGACGGCGGATTATCTTGGGGTTACCAAAATAATTGATGGTCCACTTGATATTTAATTTTTCAAACAGGGACATATATTCGTCTCCTTGGGTTATCTTTCATTTCTAGCATATTATTTCTTCCTCTGTTGATGGAAGCTTTTGACTATGTTTCCTTGTCAAAATTGAAAAAAAAAAAAGTTTTTGTTTTTAAAGTGAAAAATGATATTTGAAAATCAGTAATGTTTGGTTATAACTATAAATTAGAGTTGTTTTTGACTTTTTGTGAGTAGTTTGGTGATAAAGAAATAAAACAACTTTTTGTTGTTTATCGATAATTATCTTTATTTATTTTTCTCCAAATGTTAGGATTTTTATCAAGTCAATTTTGATAACATTATTTTTGTCACAGTCGATTGAATATGTTCAAGTATCTGTTCAGTTTGATTAACTCATTATTTTTTGTTAAATTGTATTTTTTATATGTCATTCATTTATTCGTTACATTTGTTAATATTCATTTTATTTATTACTTTTATTAATATTCATTTTGGTGTTATTTAGCACAATCTAAAAATATATTTAAATACGGATAAGAATTGCATACACAAATATTTTATTAATCAGTGATTTTGACCCACAATTTTAAGATCATGATATTGTACAAAGATGTTTTTATCAGTGGTTTTGACCCACAATTTTAAGATCATGATATTGTATAAAGATGTTTTTAGATTTTCTATTTAAATCATTACTTGGTGATAAAGTTAATGTTGATGGATAAAATATTTAAAATTAGGATTGAATAATTTTCTGATTTTCTAATTCCCAAAAAATGATCTCACTATTCATTGAATAATTTGTGTATATTTGTGACGATTTTTACTCTTCAGGTGCTATTGTTTGTTAAACATTATCTCAATTATTATTTGTTGGACCAACTTTGATCTTATTTTAAAGTTTTTTTTAGCATATGCTTATTTTTTCAGGTTTTGGTCTTTTCAATGAACATTACTCCCTCCATTTCATTTTATGTGAGGTAGTTTGACTCGATATGGAGTTTAAGAAAAAAATGAAGACTTTTAAAACTTGTGGTCCAAAATGAATTATAGAAATTTGTGTTGCTGTAAATCATTTCATCAAAGGTAAAATAAACATTCTATAGCTAAATTGTTACTTAATATAAAAATGTGTCATTCTTTTTTGGATTGACTAAAAAGGAAATAAGTCACATAAATAAATTGGGACGGAGGAAATACTATTTTGGCTTTATTTATGATTGTATTTTTGTTGACTGTTGCTTTATTTAGCTCGATTTGATTTTTGTCTTGATTATTATCTTACTTATTTTCTCTATTATTATGTGTTACTAACATGTTTTATCTTTGTTTTAGCTATACTTATCATAATTTAAATTTATTTATTTTTGGCTCTGTTTTGACCATCAAATAAGCTGGACATTATTTTTGATTTTATTTCCTCATTATTTGTTGAGTTGTTACCTATCATTTATTATTGTTTTGGATCATTGTTAATATTATATATTTTAATTAATATTGTGTTCGTGTTTATTTGAAAAGTTGCTCCCATAAATTTATATTATTTTGGTTTCTTCTGGAACTTGGTTGCTCTAAACTTGTATTCCTGAATTGTGGTACTGTTATTTTGTTGATATTAAATTGATTCTTGTTACATGCATGTAGGCTATTTTTATTATTGTTGATGTTAAATTGATTCTTGTTATATGTTGGTAATTTGCTACTGTTAGCTTGTTATTTTATAGTGTTTTTTTCCTTCAACTTAAATTGTTACGAGTAAAATTGACCAATGAAAAAATCTCTTCGTCGATTTTCGAGGTCTTTCCACTTTAAAAAACGGTAAATTTAATTTAAGTTCATATACTTTGTATGTTAAAAATGGTCGATGAAGAAATTACCATTCATTTTCAAAGTCTCCCATGTTCATAAGACGGATTTTTATTTTTAAATTATTATTTAATTCATTTATTTTCACTCGTATTTATTTATTACTAACACATTCACTAAGTTTCTTTTCCAAGAAGCTACTCGAATATCCAATATGCAATTTTTTGAAGGGTTCAATTTTTTTATTCAAAACAAATTTCATGCCTTAAGTATACGACTATTACCATGTCAGTAAAAAAAAATCTACTCTTTATTTTACTTAAATTAAATATGACTTATATCCTTAAGAAAGTAATGTATCATTGGAAAAAGCTGACTCTGGATTTGAAATAAAATAAAATAAGACTTCGCTTTTGAAATAAAATAAAATACAAAGTTGTTATAAAATAACTAAACTTAGCTAACTATATTAATGAACTAATAAACAAGAAGAACAAAACCAAAATTGAGAGGCAAAGCACTTAAAGTATAGAAGAGAGAGTGAACTAGATTGTTATTACCGTGTATCTTTTCTAAATGAATTTGATGCCTTATTTATAGGCCAAGTACATGTGGCAATGTGTGGCTTGCAAAAGTTAACCACACTTTGGCATGAGTTATGCATTCCAAGCATGCGAACTCCACACTTAATCACATGGCATCTACCATTTCACAACACTCCCCCTTGGATGTCCATGTAAAAGAAAAGTTGAAAGAACAAAAATATACATAGACATTCATAATACGCATTACTTGCTACCTCATTAAAAACCTTTCTAGGAAAACCCAGTGGGACAAAATCTAGACTAAGGAAAAAAGAGTGCAACGCGTATTTTACTCCCCTGATGAAGACCACGATTTAGATGATTAAGTTTTCGCATTCCAATCTTGTGTACCATCTTCTCAAGAGTTGAGGCTAGTAAAAACTTAGTGAATAAATCTGCTGGATTATCACCTGAGCGAATTTGTTGTATATCAATATCACCGTTCTTCTGAAGATCATGAGTGAAGAATAATTTTGGTGAAATGTGTTTCGTTCTATCTCATTTTATGAAGCCTCCTCTTAATTGAGCTATGCATGCAGCATTGTCTTCAAAGAACACCGTGGGTACCTTGACATCACACTTCAAACCACATCTTTCTTTGATGAAATGTATCACTGATCTCAACCATATACATTCTCTGCTTGCTTCATGAATGGCTATTAACTCAGCATGATTTGAAGAAGTAGTGACAATGGACTACTTCGTAGATCACCATGCTATAGCAGTACCTCCATATGTAAACAAATAGCTTGTTTGAGATCGAACTTTATGTGGGTCAGATAAATAACCTGCATCTGCATGACCAACAAGATCTGCACTAGCTTTGTTAGTATAAAACAGACTCATATCACTAGTCCCCTTTAGATATCGCAATATATGTTTAACTCCATTTCAATGTCTTCGTGTAGGGGAAGAACTATATATTGCTAATAAATTAATAGAAAATGTTATGTCAGGTCTCGTAGCATTAGCAAGATACATAAGTGCGCCAATTGCACGAAGATAAGGTACTTCAGGACCAAAAGGTTCCTCATTCTCTTCTTGAGGTCGGAATGGATCTTTACTCACTTCAAGTGATCGGACAACCATTGGAGTACTTAATGGATGTGCTTTGTCCATGTAAAATCGTTTCAAGATTTTCTCAGTATAGGCAGATTGATGGATGAAGTCCTCGTCTGCTAAATGTTCTATTTGTAAACCAAGACAAAGTTTTATCTTTCCAGGTCTTTCATCTCAAATTCTTTCTTTAGATATTCAATTTCCTTTTGGACCTCTTCTGGAGTTCCAATGAGATTAATGTCATCAACATAACCATCAAGAATAACAAACCCTGATGTTGTTTTCTTAATAAAAATACAAAGACAAATGACATAATTTATATAATCTTGTTTTATCAAGTACTCACTAAGGCGATTATACCACATGCGCCCTGATTGTTTTAAGCCATATAATGACTTTTGTAATCGGATTGAACATATTTCCCGAGATTTTGAACTATTCAGGCATTTTAAGTCCTTCTGGAATTTTCATATAAATTTCATTATCAAGTGAACCGTAAAGATAAGTTGTAACCACATCCATCAGATGTATTTCAGGGTTTTCATGTACAGCTAAATCGAAGAGATATCGAAAATTTATTGCATCCATAACCGGTGAATATGTTTCTTCATAGTCGACACCGGGTCGTTGAGAGAATCCTTGTGCCACAAGGCGTGCCTTATATCTTACAATTTTATTTCTCTCATCTCTTTTTCGTACAAAGACCCATTTATAGCCAATTGATTTAACATCACTAGGCGTTTGGACTAATGGTCCAAAAACCTTACGTTTAGCAAGTGAATTCAATTCTGATTGAATTGCCTCTTGCCATTTTGGCCAATCACATCTTCGTCGACTTTCTTCGACAGATTTAGGCTCAAGATCATCACTGTCTTGCATAAGATTAAGTGCAACATCATATGCAAAAACATTATCCACTATGATTTTCGATCGATCTAAATTTATCCCATCACCCGTAGAACTTATTGAAAGTTCTTCATTCACTTGAGTCTCGGGTTCACTGATAACTTCAGGAATATCAGGATTAATTAGATCTTGAATCTCTTTGTTGGATTCTTTTATAGTGTCATTTTTCGTACTTCTTTTTCTAAGACTTTTATCCTTTGAACCCAATGGTCTACCACGCTTCAGGCGTATTTGTGATTCAGAAGCCATGACACTTGTAGATGGTCCTTTTGGGACGTCAATTCGGATAGGCACATTAACTGCGGGAATATGTGACTTTGTTATCTTTTTCAAATCAGTAAATGCGTCTGACATTTGATTTGTTATGTTTTGCAAATTGATGATCTCCTGGACCTCCTGTTCACACATAGGGGAACGTGTATCAAAATGAGATAATGATGAAACTTTCCATGCAATTTCACTTTGAAGTTCTTTTTTCTCTCCCCCTAATTACGGAAAAAATGTTTCATCAAATCGACAATCTGCAAATCTTGCAGTGAATAAATCTCCCGTCAATGGCTCAAGGTAGCGAATTATAGAGGGTGAATCAAACCCAACATATATGTCTAACCTTCTTTGGGGGACCATCTTAGTGCGCTGAGGTGGTGCTACTGGCACATATACAGCACATCCAAAAATTCGTAGATGAGCAATATTTGGTTCATGATCGAATACCAATTGTGACGGAGAGTATTTATTATAGTGAGTCGGTCTGAGACGAACAAGTGATGCTGCATGTAAGATAGTATGACCCCAAACAGTAGTAGGTAATTTAGTTTTCATTAGTAGAGGTCTTGCTATCAATTATAAGCGCTTAATAAATGACTCAGCAAGGCCATTTTGAGTATGAACATGAGCTACAGGATGTTCAATTTTTATCCCTATTGATAAGCAATAATCATCAAAAGCTTGGGATGTGAATTCTCTAGCATTATCAAGGCGAATTGCCTAAATGGGATAATCTGGGAATTGCGCTCTTAATCGTATCATTTGTGCCAATAATTTTGCAAACGTCAGGTTGCGAGATGATAAGAGGTACACATGAGTCCATCTTGAAGATGCATCTATTAAGACCATAAAATATCTAAACAACCCATTAGATGGGTGAATAGGCCCACAGATATCCCCGTGTATACATTCTAAAAATTGAGGGGATTCAATGGTGATGGCCTAGTAATCAATTTGCCTTGACAACAAGCAGCACATGAAAACTCATCACTCGTAAGAATCTTCAGGTTCTTTAATGGATGTCCATTTGAGTTTTCAATGATTCGTCTCATCATTATTGATCCAGGATGACATATTCGGTCATGCCAAAGCACAAAAGTTTTTAAGTCAGTAAATTTCTGGTTTACGATAGATAGATTGTGCTTCAACTGTACTTATTTTTGCATAATATAAGCCAGAAGATAAAGTTGATAATTTCTCCAACACATATTTCTGGTTTGAGACAATCTTGGTAATACCAAGGTATTCAACATTCATTTCATTTGTTGTCTCAACATGATATCCATTTCGGTGAATATCTTTAAAACTTAACAAGTTTTTTGGGGATTTAGAAGAGAACAATGCATCTTCTATAACAAGTTTTGTCCCCTTAGGCAAAAATATAGTAGCTCTTCCGGAGCCTTCTATTAAGTTCGAATTACCAGAAATTGTAGTAACATTTGCTTTCCTTCTAAGCAAGTAAGAAAAGTATTTCTCATCTTTGAATATGGCGTGCGTTGTTCCACTATCAAGTACACAAATATCTTCATGATTGATCATTGATCCAAACAAAATTTGAAAGGTATCCATATATTCTTCAAGATAAAAGATATAAACAAAGTAAACATTATAATATTATTACTAAAAAAATATACTACACAACCTTTTACTTATTTACAAGACTAGGAAAACATATTCATACTAGTTCATACAAATGACGAAACTGAAATATATTTACATTATTAGAGACCCATCACCTATCAGGTGATCTATTTTTCCTTCGGGATTCTCAAAGAAATCCGCTACATCTAGATGCATGGGTTCAACATTATCTTCACATATAAAGTTGGTTTCTGCGTTATTTTCACCTCCTTCAGGGAAGCTTGATACAACTCAACCAGGTGCCTTGGTGTACGACAGGTACGTGACCAATGCCCTTTTCCACCACATCGATAACATTTGTTGTCTGAATTTTTCTTCTGCACCACTTCATGCTTTTCATCCTTCTTTTTGCACTGCTGATGGTGAAGGTTATTAGTTAGTGCAAGACGATCACCATGATTGAAATTTCTTCCTCGATCACAGCCACGACCACGACTGGGGCCACGACCTTTTCCACGCTTAGATTGGTGAAAATTTGTTGTATTTACTTCTGGAAATGGCATAGAACCAATAGGTCGGCTTTCATGGTTTTTCATTAGTAAGTCATTATGTTGTTCAGCAACAAGGAGATGTGAAATTAATTCTGAATATTTTTTAAATCTCATTTCTCGATATTGCTGCTGCAGGAGCATACTCGAGGCAGGGAAAGTGGAAATGTTTTCTCCAGCATATCATGGTCAGTGATATTTTCTCCGCATAATTTTAATTGTGAGATGATTTTAAACATGGAAGAGTTCTACTCACTGATAGATTTAAAATCTTGAAGTCTCAAATGGATCCAGTCATAACGTTCCACAGGACGACTAACTTCAAGTGGTCATATCTATCTTTTAAATTATTCCACAACACCAGAGGATCATTAACAGTGAGATATTCCATTTTTAAACCCTTATCAAGGTGATGACGGAGAAAAATCATCACCTTAGCACGGTTTTAGGTTCGATGCCTGATTTTTTTCTTGGATGGTGTCTGCCAGACCCATCGCATCAAGATGAATTTCTACATCAAGTACCCATGATAGATAGCATTTTCCCGATATGTCTAAAGAAAGAAATTCAAGTTTAGAAAGATTTGACATTATTTAAGAAAGGAAAATCTATACCTTCGAGGCTTTTAAAGTCTTTACTTGAACTGACAGAGACTCGTGCTAATAACGTGTTATAAAATAACCTAACTTAGCTAACTATATTAATGAACTAATAAACAAGAAGAACAAAACCAAATTTGAGAGGCAAAGCACTTAAAGTATAGAAGAGAGAGTGAACTAGATTGTTATTACCGTGTATCTTTTCTAAATGAATTTGATGCCTTATTTATAGGACAAGTACATGTGGCAATGTGTGGCTTGCAAAAGTTAACCACACTTTAGCATGAATTATGCATTCCAAGCATGCGAACTCCACACTTAATCACATGGCATCCACCATTTCACAACAAAAGTAATGTATCTCTGCATTGATGTCAATTTTTTTATACGCTCAAGATACATCTCACTTTTGATATAACATGATCGTATGCAATGATAGTAACCTAACTTAGAAAATTAAATGAAATGGTTTTGTTTTTGGTGACACTTTGACCAAGAAAGGGTCAAATCCACTTTAAAATGTAATTAAGTAAATCTGGGACCAAATTAACATTTTCAAAACTTTCTAATCTTTTATAAAATACACAAAAACACTTCATTTTTAAACTTCTATAATTCTATCCAAACCATTTTTTAAAAAAAGTAAAAGAAAATAGACTTGTCTCTTCTTCTTCTCCCAACGTTCTCTCTTCTCTTCTTCTTCTTCCTTAGAAAATCCAAAAATCTGACTATCAAATCCCCCATTTATCTTATCTTCCTCCTCATCTTCGACCGTGACTCTCTCCTCTTTCTGAATTGAAGATTGTGTTCGACTTAAAATGGGTAAGTCATTTTTTTAAAAGATTTTACAATTTTCGAACAATACTAAGTTTTTCTCTTAGGTTAATGAACAATAAATCCTTCTGTAGATGTGAAAATTGAATAATGGTGTAATGGTACCTAGAGCTATCAATTTGGACTTGCCCACCCTATCCGGGCTTGCCCATACATGCTTTGAAATTTGACGGGTCAGGCCGGACTAGCCCATTTTTGGTGTGGGCCAAAAAATGGTCGGCCCAGCCCACAAGTACGTGGGCTAGGGGCTTGCCGGGCTAGGGGCTTTACGTAAAAATATATTTTTTATAATTTTTTAAATTAAATTATAATTTAAAAATATTATAATAAATATCGACAAGATAATATTACATGGTGTTAGTTTTACTACTTGTTAATCAAATCCAAAAATAAAATTATCATTATACTATTTATTAAGTTTGATTTCAAGTAAAAGCATAAATAGCTAAATAAAAATATAAACCAAATTATTTTTCAATGATCATAATAAAACACAAAAAATTATGACAATATTCCATAGGCTACGGCCTATGTAGTGATTTCTAGAAATTTTAGGGAATTTTTATTTTACGTAATATGTATTTTATAAACATAATTTGTATTTAAATTGTAATATTTCAAACTTTAAACTGATTTTGAGTTTAGACTCTTGTTATTTTTTATACTCTATTTTATTTTTTATTTTTTAATTAATTTTATTTGGCCCACGAGCCGGCCCTATCCATATTTCTCAAGCCCCACAAATCGGCAGACTTATTCAGGTCGGGCTAAAAAGCCTTTTTCTTGAATGGGCTCCAAAAATTGTAGCTCAGCCTTATCAAATCCCGGGTTAGGCCAGGACGGCCCAACGGGCCTAGCCCATATTGACGGCTCTAATGATACCCTATTATTTATTATTTTTGAAAGAAAATCAACAAACCCAAAAGAACCCTAATTTTGGGGAAATGTATATGTATTGTTAACATTCAGTGAAAAATCATTTTTTGTTGCTTTTATTGTTCTTTTTGTGACCATTTTGTTCATATGATTTTAGAAATATTGTCTTGTTCAGTTGTCCAACATATATTTCATTTGTTGAAAGATGTGTCGTATGTTGCTACATTTTAGTGATATGCTGGTATATATTCCAACAGAGTTGTCATATGTTGGAACATATCACCTATGTGTTAGGGCGACAAAATGGTCATCTGTAGTAACATAAGATTAATTTGTGGCACATGAAGATTCATCTGTGGTTATAGAAGATTCATTCGTGGCAATAGAAGGTGCATATGTGGCAACAGAACATCAATCTGTCTCAACATAAATATAAATTGCTATCCATTATTATTTTATAATCAATTGTAAACTCTCAACCTTTCTTTATTTACCTTGTAGATGAAACAATACAAGAAGCTTCATCCATGACAACAACTCAATCTTTTATTGGTGTTGCTTCCTCTTCTAACATCAACTGCTCTTTTTATCTATGCGAAGAATGTGAGCAGCAACATGATTATTTTATTAGTTGTGTTAAAGAACTCATTGATATTTTTAAGGAAATGACTTATAATTTTTTATGTCCATACATCCAAGAAGATTTCACAGCCTTTGAAATGTAAGAGGTTGAAAAATATATTTCCCAATCACTATCTATAATTAGTGAAAGAAAAAAATCAATGAATACTGCTCCAGTATCACACTCAAACCCAAAAGGCAATGAGAAGGAGAAGGAGAAGGAGGAAAATAAGAAGGAGAAGGGAGAGGAGGAGAAAGGAGAAAGAGAAAGAGAACAAGAAGGAGAAGGAGAAAGTGAAAAAGAAAGCGAAAGAGAAAGAGAAGAAAGTCGAAGTCGTCAGTTGTGATGTGAAGCAACAATATCCATTTGAAGTTTTTAACATTGACGGCGAGGGTCCAATGAACTAATGTCATCCTTCTCGATGGATAAACGAGGGTCTTTACAAGCATTATATAAAAAAGTAAAGTCGTTCAACTATTATTAGTATTTCTTCTTGCTGTCCACTAAATAATTATTTATAATGATTACACAATTGCTCGAATCTTGAGTTCAAACAACTTGATTTTATAGTTGCATTTCCAAAGAAGAAGGACTGGTTCTACGTAATGTCTCAACCCAATAAGTGTTGGACTGATGAGGTAAATCCATGCCCACTTTTATCTTTTGATTAAGACATAAAAACATACAAATAATTTGATACAAAAATACACTTGTTGATGCATCTGTGCAGCATGTGGATGTCATTTTATAATATTTGCGGAAGAAGTCGAAGCAACAGAGTCATTCTAAATATCGATATACCACTACTAATTATTTTTTCAAAACATACATTGACAATGCAGTGTTGTTCCTGAATATGAGAATAAAATCGTTGGCACTATCAAAGGGTTTGGTATACCTGGTGGACTGCTTTGGCACCTCACAGATAAGGTTTATCGTCCCTGTAAATTGTAATGGGGAGTTTCATTGGGTCTTGGCAGTCGTTGTATTGAATGAACGATGCATAAAAGTGTATGATTCAATGTCCTCATCTAGGTCTAATAGAAAATTATGCTCCGAGATTCAAAAGTTGTCTACATTGTTGCCAAAGTACCTTGAATCCAACGGATTTTTAATCAAAAAGACCGAACCAATAGGTCAGTTCTTGAATCTTACCAATGAAAGAACAAATTTCACCCATTCAAAGTCAAACATGTTACTGGTATTGCCCAACAAACAAGCAATAGTCTGTAAGTATCACATTATTTTTTTGTCTTACCACTATTGAAATGTGATGTTATTATATTTTCTAATCGATGATATACCATGTAGAGATTGTGGACTTTTTCTTGCTGCATACGTTGAGTTTTTGAGTGATGGACTACAAGTACCATTTGATGGTATTAGTTCTGAAACCCTTCGTATGAGATATGCTTCACTCTTATGGAATTATGGAATTTTAAAGCCTCAGAGTGGCTATGTTAGTAACAATAAAGACCCACAGAGGCCTAGACCTAAAAAAGCAAAGTTCGATGAAAACGTTGTGGTTACCACCATTGATTAGATTGATGGTTATGTATACCATTGTGAATTACCTTTTTGTTGATAAGTTGTATAAAATAATTGGTGAAGTGTTCATTTTTGCTGATAATATTAATATTAATGATTATTATTTTGTCGGAACAAATGTTAATTATGATGGAAAGGAAGAAATGTGGTGTCTGTGGTAACATATATAACCTCTGTTGTAAAAAACACCACAAAATTATCTGCATGTGTCCCAACAGAAAGGATATATGTGGTAACATATGTCACAAAAAGAAGATATGTGGTAACATATGTCACAGAAAGGAGATATGTGGCAACATTATATTGTCACCAATTGTTCATTTTTGCTGATAATATTAATATTAATGATTATTAATATTATTTTTATTTTGTTGAAACAAATGTCAATTATGATGGAAAGGAAGAAATGTGGTGTTTGTGGCAATATATATAACCTCTGTTGTAAAAAACACCACAGAATTATCTGCATGTGCCCCAATAAAAAGGATATATGTGGCAACATATGTCACACTTTGAATTGTCAATTCAAAAAAAAAAAAGTTTAAAACAATCGTCCCTTCATTTTTCCATCTCTCCTCTCCTCTATAAAAGATCGTTTCATATTCCAAATTTAATTTATTTTTACTAATTTCCATTTTCTTTTCTCTTCTTTCCTTTCTCTCATTCCGTTATTCCTTCACAGATCAAGGTTGTTGTTGCAATATTTTCTACAATATCAGTGGTAATCTGTTGCGATTCTCTTCTACAACAAGGCATCGTTGCCCTAATCATTTCTAGTTTATCGTTGATATCTTCTCAGGTAAAATTTAATTAGGGTTTTGAAATACCTACTGGTATTAAATCAGGACGTTTTTAGTGATTTTATCACTTATTTGTTTGTAGGATGGTTGGGTTGTTATTCCTTTTGAAATATTATCTGATTTCAAAAAGCTTAATTTGTAGTTGATTGGTTAGGGTTTAGAAAGGATTTTGTGGTTTGTTGGTTGGTTCATGTGTGATATTGAATCATATTTGTTGTTTGTGTTGTTGTGTATTGTGTTGTGTGTTGTCATGTTGTGTTGTTGTTATTTTTGTTAAGAAATATTTGATTTTTGTGATTGCAGATACAAATATAATGCCTCCTATAAAAAAAAAGATTGTATTAACAAATGAAACAACTGACACAAAGATCCAGAAGAGGCCTAGGACTAAAACTTGTAGGAAGAAGAATGAAAATTCGACTACCACTCTTTTAGAAGAACTTGCATCTGAAGCAGTTTCCTCTTCTCAAGTAGAACCAGAATTTTCTCAAAAAGAATATGAAGAAAGAGAAAAAGAAAAAAATAAAGTTGATGATGATGGAGAAAGAGTAGAAGAAGTTGATGAAGAAGAAGGAAAAAAAGAAGATGAGGAAGAAGAGGGAAATAAAAAAGAAGTTGAGGAAGATAAAGGAAAACAAAAAGAAGTTGAGGAAGAAGAAGGAAAAAATAAAGAAGTAGTTGAGGAAGAAGAAGAAAAAATAAATGATGTTGATGAAGAAAAAGGAAAACAAAAAGAAGTTGAGGAAGAGGAACAAGAAAAAAATGAAGTTGAGGGTGATGACGGATCAAAACTATCAATGCACACACTTTCCCTGTGCATTTGCAGCCTAATGTTACTGGTGATAGCATTATGAGGTCAGCCATGGGAAAACCTTTCGACACATTCAGGATCATGCTCAAGCAGAAGGGTTTGAAAGATTTTTTTAGGAATAGTTGTTTTGGTCATTTTCTTGATTTGCGAGAGAAAAATAATGCACGTTTTCAAATGACCATGGTCTATGAACTTCTGAAAAGAAGGTTCATTTTTTAAAATCTTGAAAAGAATGATGAGGTTTTGATTAATTAATGTAGCATGCCAGTCTTGTTTGGTAGAATAGGGTTTGCCATAGTTTCAGGGTTAAAATGTCATCCTCCTTCTGAGCCAATCCCTGAATTCATAGTAAAAAAAAAACCACGAAGACGAAAGAAAGGAGAAAAAGAAGAAACAAAACAGTCAACTGAGGAGCAGGACTTGGTGTCCCTTGTTGGCACAAGTTTTAAAAATCCCGATTTAATATATTTGTTGAATGACGAGGATACATCAAAGAAGCACAAGGAGTCAATGTGCTTACTTTGGTTTGTACATAATGTACTCTTGGCCAAAGAGGTCAACAACAACATATCCCTTAAATGGGTGAATTTATCTCAGGATATTGAGGCTTTCAACAACTATCCTTAGGGTCACGACAACTTTGAATTAACTGTCAAATACTTGTTGAAACCTTTAGGACCAAAGACCAATAAATTATTTGGCTTTCCATGGGATTTCATGGTAAACATAAATGTTCTTAATCTTTTTATATTATATTAAATAATTCAACACTTGATTTATGACATGTTTTCCTTTTTTATAGGCTTGGGCATTTGAAGTCATTCCTTATTTGAGACATCAAGTAATTGCAGAAGAAGAGATCTCATCTCCAAGGATATTGAGATGGTTGAGAAGAAAAACAAAAATTGTCAAAAATCCTCCAGTTCTTTATAACCCTCCTCATAATGCAGTAAGTTATTATTATATTACACTCATATATGTTGCAACATATCACTAATTTGTAGCAACATGTGACCCAAATGTTGTTATAGATGACTCATATGTTGCTACAGATGATCCATCTGTTGCAACATGTGACACAAATATTCTATAAATGACTCATATGTTGCTACAGATGATCCATCTGTTGCAACATGTGACACAAATATTGCTACAGATGCCCATATGTGTCAACATATCACCCATTTGTAGCAACATATGACACATCTGACCTAAATATTCCTATGGATGACTCATTTTTATAATTTTAGGTTGTGCATCAATGGCTTGTCCCAATAGAAAAGGAATTGCAAATGCCATATCTAATTACTCTAGGGTTGGTTGAAACCTTATTTGATCCTGTTGTGGATAGAGTTAAAATGGAATTGGTTGGAGCAAGAACTATCAAAAGAGACACAATTGATAATGAATTAGTTGTTTTTTATGGAGTTGATGGTGGTGGTATTGATGTTGGTGCTGGTGTTGATGTTGGTGCTGGTGTTGGTGTTGGTGCTAGACAAGACCAATGGGCTACCTCTTTGTAGAAGATGCTCTGGCTTTCTCTGTAAGAAGTGCAAGAAACAAGATGAAGATTCTATTATGTATCTTCAAACATTGAGTCAGACTGTCAATGAATTTAAAAACAAGAAGGGGGTCACAGTCAATTCATCAAAGAATGTTCGGCATCCATATACTCCACGAGAAAAGAGGAGGAAAAAATCCTTTATCAACGCAATACAAAATTTGAAGAAGAAGATCTTTGGACAATTGTCAATGGCTGTAGGAGAGGGAGTGTTGAAGTTCAAGCATGTGAATGTTTATAAGCGTATGCCTATAGCTCAAAAGAACAAACTGATAGAACTGATGAGAGGAAAGGAACTGAGTGCACAATATGGCATGCATGATTTTAGTGGAGAAGATTTCAGGACCATGACAAGCATGAAAATTTGGTGGGAAGACTGGTAATTTTTCTCTACTAGTACCTTTAATTTATAATGTTCGTTTGTTTTATCTTTTCAATGATTACTCTTCTTTACTCTTTAATATTATTTTTTATTTCAGTATATTGATGAAATCCTTACCTTCATGCGGGAGAGGCATGTGAGATACCATGAGTACTATGATTCCACAAATAGGATCCTGGATCTCAATTTCTATTCCAACTTCAAACAAAGATATGACAAAATGAGCGAGGAGGCAACAACAGTTGGTGGAAGAAGCTTTACACAGTTAATTAATGAGTTTGAATGGAATGAAGATATGATTAACTATGTCAGGGGAATTAGACCATATCCTGAAAGCATGGATTGAATTGGCGCAAAAAGGATTTTGACAGTCATGAACCTAAACAAAACTCATTTTGTGACTCTTGAGATCTTTTTGCACGAAGGTCGCATGAATGTTTATGACTGCCTGCTGATGGGTATGGAACATGCCAAGTTTTTTACATTCATACAACCTGTGTTCGAGTTGCTGCAAAAAATATTGAAGTAAAGTGGAATAATGAAGCATTTGCCATATAAGTTCCTCAATGAACCATGGGAATTTGAAGGTCGATTGGAACCCATGTAACAAATGAAACCAAAGCCGTGTGCGGATCATATTCGCTTGCATTTATTGAGCATTTGATTACCAGGACAACAATTCAACCTCCCCAAACCTTGTTGTGTGACAATACAGTTGGTCGAATGCAATGGGTTTGGATTGCTGGGATAGTATCTAGGACCTTAGAGCCTTGACAATATGTTTGTACTTAATGACAATGTTTTATTTTATCACTTATGTTATGTTATCTTATATTGAGAGCAAATACATAGTATGTGATGTTATATTGAGAGCAAGTACTTAATCAAATGTTGTTACATAAGGGTGATATGTAGCAACATTTGAGGCATCTGTAGCAACATATAAGTCATTTGTAGCAATATATGTCTCATATGTAGCAACATATGGGTCATCTATAGCAACATATGCCTTAAATGATCAAATGTTGCTACATAAGAGTGATGTGTTGCAACATTTGAGGCATCTGTAGCAACAGATAAGTCATATATAGCAACATATATCTCATATGTAGCAAACATGGGTCATCTGTAGCAACATTTGAGTCACATGTTACTACAAATGGATGATATATAGCAACATATGACTCATATGTTGCGAAATTTGACTCAAATGTTATGTTAAGAACAAGTAAAAATGTTGGAACAGGAGTGCAAAACTACGTTTATTTATTTTCACAACTATGATAATTTTAATGGTTGTACACAACTACATAAGAATTTTCCATCCTCCATAGTGTTCTTCTTGGTAATGCTTAAAAATAGAAAAAAAAACCATAACAAACAACACGAAGATTAGCTTCTAGTTGTTACAACATGTGGTCTTCTTCTTCTCCTTCATCACCCATTTGTTACTTCTTTTAATATGACTTTCATCATCAATTTCCAACTCTTTAATTCTATTTGCCAATCTTAGAATAACGAACTTGGATCGTATATCAACATCTTCACGATCCCTCCATCTAAAGAAGTTGCATGCATTCTCCTAAAATACACACCACAAAGAAATTTAAATTTAAAAAAAAAACAAAATAAAGAGAAGTCTCCAGACTAAGATATAGATATGTACATACACGATAGCGTGGACAAGACCAAAATCTTTGACTTGGATTGTCCTTCGACCATGACGTTTGCATTGAAAGTAAGTCTCCATGTTTGCAACAGATTTTTACACCCAATATGGGATCATTTTCATCATTACAAATTCGATTCAATATTGCATTTGACACTATATCAAAAGTAACAAAAACAAACAAAACTCATTCATTAGATCTAGAGTACTGATCTATATTTAAAGAACTCATTCTTACCCAACCACTATATTGAAAAATTAATGATTTCATTGATTTGACAATACATGACAGTGCTGAGAATTGGTTTAACCAAAGGCCAATTAAATTAGTTGCGTGTTAAAAAACAAAGAACAGAAAAGACTGACAATTTAATTGAATTAACCCCCAAAAGACCATTTTATGATATACATATGTTGCCACATATGACACTTCAAGGATGACTTAATCGATAAATTGAGCGATTTAGGAATGATGTCAAATTAGACTAAATTTTTGTACTTTGGACCATAATTAAGCAATAAAAATATGCTATAACACTTGGAACGAAGATTTATAAGGGTGTTATATAACTATCATATGGAGTTACTTGGTCATTGTATGATGAACTAGTGGGATGATAGTATTTGTAAAAATAATTGATAGAATTGATGAAGGTGGTTGTATTATACCATAATTTTGTACTTAGACATGTTGTAGGACTATATATTAGTATTACATGTTGAATTAGGTGACAATTTAATTGAATTAACCCCAAAAAGACCATTTTATGATATACATATGTTGTCACATATGACATGTCTATTGCGATTTATCCAACAGAACGTGCATATATTGCCACAGATGACACTTCAAGGATTGGTTAATCGATAAATTGAGCTATTTAGCAATGGAAAAATATCAAATTGGACCAAATTTTAGTACTTTGGACCATAATTAAGCAATAAAAATATGATATAACACTTGGAACAATGATTTAAAAGGGTGTTATATAACTATCATATGAAGTTACTTGGTCATTGTATGATGAACTAGTGGGATGATAGTCTTTGTAAAAATAATTGATAGAATTGAATGAAGGTTGTTGTATTAGACCATAATTTTGTATTTAGACATGTTGTAGGACTATATATTAGTGTTACATATTGAATTAGGTGACAATTTATTTGAATTAACCCCCAAAAGACCATTTTATGATATACATATGTTGGCACATTTGACATGTATATTGCAATTTTTCCAACAGAACGTGTATATGTTGCCATATATGACACTTCAAGGATGACTTAATTGATAAATTGAGCGATTTAGGAATGAAAAAATGTCAAATTGGACCAAATTTTAGTATTTTGAACCATAATTAAGCAATAAGAATATGCTATAACACTTGGAACAACGATTTATAAGGGTGTTATATAACTATCATATATAGTTACTTCGTCATTGTATGATGAACTAGTGGGATGATAGTCTTTGTAAAAATAATTGATAGAATTGAATGAAGGTTGTTGTATTAGACCATAAAAGGCAGAATACATTGCTAAAAATGTGAATACATGCGAAGAACATTAAAAATTACCATGCATTTTTTGTATAAGGCTTCTAAATTCTCGATGTTCTGCACATTTCCAGGAAAGAAATGCATTTTTGAACAACTGGCCAAGGCTTACACGGCCATATATATTCAATAAAGTCTACAAATGTTACCTTTTGATATACAGAAGGTTCATTAGCGACTTGATTGAGGACCCTGGAACTGAGAAATCGAATCAAATGGTTAGGAAATCAAATTAAAGAGCGAAAATTGATTAATACATACATCCCTTAATTTAACCCTCATTAAATCTTGGAAGGAGTAGGAAGCAATCCTTTCAACGATTTCAATTAGTAGTTCCCTCGAAAGGGATTCGATGTAGTTTTTTTACTCCTAGTCATTTTTGAAGATTTATTCTTCTTCCTTCCCATTTTGGAGAAAATTAAATGAAATGACCGAATAGTGCAATAAATGGGTCTTTCTCCCAACAAATGAGGTTCTATCACCCACATTCCACCTAAAACATTTCGCAACTGTTGTCGACATCTTCTGACTTTTAGTGGCTCCGTTTTTTTCATGTTGGCAATGAACATTAAGCTTCTCTTGTGGATTCACCGCCCTTGAAGATTGAAATTATGGCAAGGACATAGAATGCACCAATGTGGCCACCGTCTGCTGCTTGATTAATCATTTCCAATGCATTTGGATCGTTATGGTTGAAAAAATCAAACTACAGAAGAAATAACACATTTAAAAGACAGAATATATTGATAAAAACGTGAATACATATGAAAAACATAAAATATTACCACGTCTTTTTTTGTATAAGGCTTCTAAATTCCCCGATGCTCTGCACATTTCTAGGAAAGAAATGGCTTCTTGAACTACTGACCATCTACGATAAGGAAAGTTGACCAGTGTTACCTTTTGATATACAGAAGGTTCATTAGCGACTTGATTGAGCAAGCACCCTGGAACTGAGAAATCAAATAAAATGGTTAGGAAATCAAATTAAAGAGCGAAAATTGATTAATACATACATACCTTAATCTAACATTCATTAAATCTTTGAGGGAGTAGGAAGCAATCCTTTCAACGATATCAATTAGTACTTCCCATGGAAGGGATTCAATGTAATTTTTTTTTTACTCCTAGTCATTTTTGAAGATTTTTTCTTCTTCCTTTCCATCTTGGAGAAAATTAAATGAAATGACCTTCTGTTGTTGTGTTCTTACAAAATGTCAGGAATGTAGATTTTGTGAAAAGTTGCAACTTCTGAAGACGAAGAGAAGAGAAGAGAAGAAAACTTTTGACTTTTCAAATGCAAGTACTTATTTTTTTTTAAAAGGGTAAAATATGAAGAGTTGTAATTAATTTTTTGCTTGAAAGTTGTTCCAATGACAGTAATGATTGATTGATTGTTCACACACCTTACACATAATTATTTATTAGAAATATGTTGGAACATATGCGTTTTTTATTGTACTTGTAACACATAATTGACATATGTTGGAACATATGCAATATTATGTTGTTAAATCTAACACATAATTGTTATATGTTGGGACAGATGCAATATTCTGTTGTAAGTAGCAACACATAATTGGCATATGTTGTAAAAGATGCATCAGTTCAAAATAAATTACACATTTTATTTATATAAATAACATAACATAAGTTGATTCAAATTAAGATAAGAAGATAGGGAACATCATCCTCAAATAAAAAAGAATATTATTAAAGTTCAACAACACTTATGGAGCATTTTGATTTGGGCATGTAGTTCTTTTGTGGCGAAAGTCCCTATATCGGAACACTAATTTTTTCTTGTTGGAAATGATTCACCAATTCCACAGCTTCTCTTATATCCCCTTCTTCTAGGTTTGCTTGGATCAACATAGGTGTCACGACCCGATCCTACACCCTGGACGTGGCCGGCACTCGAAGACCATTGTTGGTCCCCAAGCGAACCCTCATCCTGGTTGACTACAAGTGGAAGACTAACTCAAGCATGCAAAAGCTTAAAAATTGAATAAAACTCATGAAATTGAAATACAAAACTTTAACTCAAATGAAAAACTCTGAATATAAAATTAAAATTCAACTCACCATAAAATAGGCAACTTAAGTCTTTAAAACATTTAATAAAATGAATAATACAGATTTCTCAACTATACTGACTATCTATGAAGCCTCTAACTGATAAAGATAGAAGTCGGGACAAGACCCACGACATCCTGACTAAACTGAAAAGTAAATGAAATCCTCCGGAAACAAGGAGGCTCACCATAGCTAATTCGAACTCCCGGATGTATCAACGAATCTCCTGTTGATGATCCTGAATACATGTGTCTGCATCATGAGAAGATGTAGGCCAAATGGCTCAGTACGTGGAATGTACGAGCATGTAAGAGGAATTCTAAAGCATAAACATAAGCTTGAAACTTGATAAAAAGGAAACATACGTACCTCTTCTCAAACTTACTCAAGGAATACTCAAGGATATTCAAAACTACTCAAACTTACTCAACTCAGAAGTACTCAAGGATAAGATACTCAACTCAGAGATATGATATTCGACTCTAGGTACTCAACTCTGGATACTCAACTCAATATAAAGCAACAATACACATGCAATATATGGAAAGCTTTATAAAACAGTAAAATCAACTTTGTTCGTTAAAGAAAATACAATAACAAACTCAACTTTACTTATATAATAAAGTAATATAGTTTATGTGGGAGTTTCTCTAATCGACAACCACCACTATGAGCCTAAGTGGTGATACAACGTCTTGCCCACGCTGCCAGAACTGTCCTATACTTTGCCGTCATATAGAACACTTAACTTAGTGGATCCACTAGCTTAACTTAAGTGATCATCTAAAAAGTATGACCCATTAATACCCATGATGGCTACATGGTTTATGGAGACTTGAATTAATATGAACTCACACCCCCATATCGGTGCTCAACACTACTCCCAAAAATATACATAGCTCATATGTTTTAAAACAACTTCTTTCTTTGGTTTGAGATAATTACTCAAAACTTAGCTTAAAAGCTCTCTTGGAATCGATGTTCCCTTTCTTGCTCAAAACTCTTTTGAAAATCTCAGTTTCCTCTCATCTTAAATGTGAAAACATTTACTCTTGGGAATACTTAGTTCCCATATATCATTTTAAAGAAAATGAACTTTACTATTACTCTTTACTCAACTTCAAATCTTAAGTCTTAAAACAAAGTTTAAACATTTGTAAAAGACTTCTTAAAATATGATTCATGTCAAATTATGGACGTGAACGACTCAATGCAAGGTTTTCAATAACCAAAGATATAACTCAATACTTGGAACTCAAGAACTTCACTGATACTACTCATTTCAAGAATGTTCAACTCAAATGGTTCATGCGGAATTATGAGCATGAACTACTCAACTCAAGGACTCAAAGATACTTTTCATCTCAAGATTGTTCGACTTAAAAAGTTCATGCGGAAATATGGACATGAATAACCCAACTCAAACTTCATGGGTAACATGTAATAGTCCCATGATTAGGAATGTAATCTCAAATGGGTTAGAAACTCAATACTTAAGACTTAGGACATGGGGATACTACTAATTTCAAAGATACTAAATTGATGGAGTTCAGGCGGAAGTTATGGGCATGAATGACTCGACTCAAGGGTCAAAATTTCAATATGGAACTCGCGTATACGACTCTTCTCATACTCGTACTTACTTCCTCAAAACTTAGTTCAAATCAATATTTGATCTCAAAGGATTCACAGTTGAACTCAAAGACTTTCTTGAACTCTACTTTTAACTCTATCTTGAATGTGAATTATGAATACAAAAGTTATGGTTCATGATATGAAGGATCTTATGATGACAAAGTAGATTCATGAGTACATTCTCATCATCCTCACACTCACTTGCTCGAGTCTTGGAACAAGGTACTAGAAGTTGTAGGAGACTCCACAAAAGGACTCAAAGGGATTTTCTTAGAATGTTCGAAAGAACTCTCAAAACTTAACTCTTAGCTCTACCTTGAATTTGAATTATGAATTCAAGGTTATGATCATGTTATGAATGATTTCTAGGTGTTTAGAAGTAGCTTAGAGTAGTTAGAATCGAAAAGGAGTGAAGGTGAACTTTAAACGAACTCAAACGGGGCAACTGACGACAAACTGGATGGGGCAGGCGACCCTGGCGCTATGGGTGGCGCGGGGCGCCAACCCCTAAACTTTAGAGGAGGGTTTGGGGCGCTCTAGCTAGCGCATCGTGCCAGGCCCCAACCCAGAAAATTCAACGAATTTTCCTTGCTCATTTTCTCACCCTAACTTGCCTAAAATCGAACGGTTTCTTCCCCAATCACTTGGATTCGATTACTTAACATAAGTACACTCTAATATACTCAAAACAACACTCAAATTACTAAATTTCATCACAAAAAATCATCAAAACCCCAACACAACCAGATTTAGAATGAACTTCAAGAACACCTATCAAGAACTCTAATCTTTCAACTTCAAGAATGAAATTTCGCTGAAAATAACATGAGTGGCATGTGGGTGAACTAACCTAACACTATGGAAGCTTACATACCTATTAGGGATCAAACCCATGGTGAAAACCCGCAACAACTCTTAAGAATTTCGACGAACGCTTCGATCCTTTCTCTTTTCTTCTCTTTTCTCTTCTTCTTTTCTCTTCTTGAACTCTCAACTAAAACTCTAGGCGTAAACTAGGATTATAAAACTGAACCTAATAGGATTAGACCCTTAAAATACTACTAAAAATGAATTAAATCTGATTGGGTAAGGAAAAGACCAAAATACCCCTCACTATTTCTGGCTAACTTTCCTTAACTAGACAGCCTAACTTCAAAAGGCAATATCTTACTCATCTGAACACGAAACTTAGCAAACTTGGTGGCGTTGGAAAGATAATTCAAAGGTATTTCCTATGGTATCTTGTAGCACACCTAACTCATCTTGAGCTATGAGTTATGGTCGTTTGAAGTCGACCCAAAACTCGTACGTAGCTTAACTTGCAAAATTTCAGATTTTGCTATTTCCAATTTAATTCTTTTTGAAACTCAAGGTGCTACATCTAGTGACCTTAACACTTAAGAAATTTTAATTCCTCGGTAAAATCCTACTCACAACGAAGGATGGTTCAAGTCTTAGCTCAAAAAATTTCTGGGGTGTTACAATATGGAGAAGGTATTTCTCTCTCTATGATATCCAAAGGGACAATCCAAGAATCTTCAGGTGGCACCGGGTGAATTTCCTCACAATATGTCATTATGTATTTTTCCATTGAATAATATGGGGAGGAATACTGATAAATCTGATTTCCAAAATCGGCACCATATTGGGATCGAAGCGTTGCCATGACATGTGGACAAGGTATTTTGTCCAAGTTAAAAATTCTACAAGTACAAGTTCTTCTTTGTAGATCCACCATAGAAATATCGCCATGACCAGTGACACTGAACTTGTAGTTAGCGATTTGATGAGCCAACAACTTGTTGCCCGCGTTGACATACTTTGATATGACTTTTTCAATTGAGGGAACAAATCTATTTGCAGAGTTCACCAGCTCCATAAGCCTCTGGTGATATAAAAGTGTGTTATGCCGTAATTTTACTATCTTTAGAAAAATTACTATTTTGAAATGTTCTAAGTATAAAACAATTTGAGAAAAATACTTAGAAAAGAGTCGCCACTTAATTTTTTAAAGAAATTAAGAAAACTTATAATTTTCAAAGATTTAAACAGAAAAAATCGTTTGAAAATACCAAAGAGGGTTCATGGTTCAATTTACACTTCGAGAAGGGTTTAAGCATTCGAAGTGCCCGCTAACACACGGTTGACCTGCGACTTGACTAAAATATATTTTGACTATTTTTTAGAAAAAGTGATTTAACATAAGAATAATAATTCACAATATTTGATATGCCACATTTTATTTTATTTTTTATTTCTTAAGAGAAAAGAATCCAAAATGAAAAATTTGAATTGAATTACATGTGAATAGAATTTTAACAAAACTAGATTAATTAGGATTTACTTGACTTATTTTTTGGTTAATCAAAATATGAAAACTATTTTAAACTAATAAAAAAAGATTTGACTAAAGATTATAAATGAAAATACAAGAGTTGATAAAATGAGATTTGTTAAAAACAAAACAACACAGAGAAATAGTTCGTCTTTTGGGGAATTAACTAAGTTAATTAACAATTATAAAGTTAGAGTTAAACAACAAACAATAAATAATCACAATTAAATAATTAAAGAGTAAGGGAGAAATTGGATTTGGGCCTCCTTTTGGGCCAATTTCGCTGGAATTTTTGGGGTTTAATCCTAAACCCGTTTTTGTATACACTTGATGTATATTGGCGTGTATATCAGCTCTTTTCGTGTATCTCATGTATCTTACCTCGTCTCTGTATTTTCGCATTTTTTGACCTGTAATTCGTTGTATAATGAGTGTATACTGATGTATACAATATGTATACAGCCCATTTCTTAGGCTTTTGAACTAATTTCTAGCAGTCAAGCTCTGGAACCCGTAACAACTTCTGAATATATAGGGGGGGCTGACTCAAGAAATAGGGAAAGCAAAGATCAAGCCTTTACGGCTCAACTCGGTAATGCAAGGTAGATAAGTCCACCAAGGACTCAAAGGGATTCACATACACACAAAGAGAAAGAAAAGAAGTAGAGATTAGCAGTTGAAATAATGAAACAAATGAACGTAATTGAATTCAAATAAAAGTGACTTAAATATTTTAAGATAAAAAAATAAAACCAAAAGCCACTGTTAGGTTCATATGACAAGATTCCAAGAATGTGCAAATGAACTAACTATATCTCAACAAGCAAACAATTAAATCTTTAGCAACATATTATTTTGATCAAAACAATTTAAAGTAAGAAAAACAAAGCAACAGAAAGTAGTTGAAATAACCCATATGTCATGTTCATTGTTTTTTTTAGAAAAAAAAAATCAGTAAGATTTTGGACAAAAATATAAGTCCCGTTGGCTACATTGATACATAACTAGAAAGGCCAAAATGTCATCACACATATCTTAGATTATTTAGCAAAATGAGACCAAAACATCTAACCCAAAGATAATACACTAATCATGGAAGTTGAACTAAAATGAGCATGTTGAGAAGTCAATATTTGAAAGGACGTGAAGATGGAAACTTAAACAATCCATGAATTTGAATAAAAAATAGCCCACTAAAAGATATATGCAACAATTGAAATAAGTTTAGCAATGACACCTTTAAACCGAGACATGGTCGACTTCATGAATACAAGCTAAACAAACCACAAGGAGATGAATTAAACACACTGAAAGTATTGGACATTTTTAAAGAACCACAACAAGGCTAAAAGTAACCAAAGAAAAAGAACAAAATGCCAAATATTCATATTCACATATCAATGAACAAACAGCGACCACAATTTGGCCCAGGAAGATAAATCCAGCTAAAACATTATCGATTTTTCCCAATTTCAATTATAAAGAAAACCAAGACATAATTTAGAAAAGTAAATAAATGAACAGTAAGCACAACAATTAAAGATCAAATGAAACAATAGTTTAAGAAAGGATTTTCACCTTCTTCCGGGCAGCGATTGAGTCAAAGAGCTTGACCGTGAAGCTTTTAAGCCACACTCGAGCAAGAAGAGAATCGATACAAACAATAGCTCTCGATTTTAAAAATAAACTTCTATTTTTAGAATGTAAAATCTCTTGTGTTTTTTTTTAAAACTCCCTCAGGCTGTCCTCCTTCTTCTTTTTTACAGTGAACATGGGGTGTTTATAGGCCGAATTTGGGATTGAAAAAAGGGGGAAACGGGTTGAAAAGATTGGATGATTTCCAAATTTGAAATTCAAAAATCTCTTCTCAAGAGATAAGGTTGCCAGATTTCTGCGATTTGGTGGGAATTTCGCGTGAAGAAGACGATATAGGGGTCGTAGGGTATGGCTACTTTTTCGGATTTGTTGGGATTCACTGCGCTGGACTGTTATTCGTTTCTGGGTTTGGTGTCGTAAGGAAGAAGACGAGGCAGTGGGGTCCGGTTGTTTGGTATGTTGTACGTATTGTTGTGTTGGGTTGGTGATATGAAAACAAACTTGGCCTAGGAATTGTTAATTTGGGTATTGTTGATATTGGGCTGGGAATATTAGTATAGTAGGCTGATGATTGGAATTGATTTGGGCAAAGAATAATGTGTCAAAGTTTGGTTCAAGATTGGAGGTGTAAATTGGTTAGGGATTGGAATTTAAGAAATAGCCAAATTGAGTTTAATTTAGAAAATTTGACTAAAACTTAAACAAGACGAATTAATATTAATTAATTAACGAGCTTCTTAATCTTAATCAATTTTTAAAAACTAATTGGCAAAATTTAAAGAAAAACTAAAACCTTTTGAGACGATTTTCAAATAAAAATATACTAATTATATACATAACTATAAAAACATATTTATTATTTTTAAAAATTATAAAATTGACAAAACTTACATAAAAATAACTCGAAAAATATTTCGAATTTCATAAAAGCTAATTAATTCAAAATTATAGCCATCACTTTAAAATACACTAAAAATATAAAATCTTTTGAGATGATTTTCGAATATTTATAAGATATACTTATTTCATACATAATTATATAAAACATATATATTATTAAAAAATACAGAAAGTGATAGACTATTTAAAAACTTGCAAAAATATTTTTATTTTATTTTTTGAAAATTTATGAAACTAATTATCTTAAATCGTTTGAAATTGAAGAAGCTCGATGATTAATCTATAATGTGGAGGTTCAAAATTGGGTGTCAACAAACTGCAAATCTCCTGTTTATTTCATCAAATAGAGCGACAATGGGAAATTTTCTTTCAACATCGAACATAACATTCACCGACTCCACGATGTTTGACGTCATAATGTTATATCTACACAACAAAAAATAAAAATCAATCAAAACACATAAAATTACAATAAACTCAAACGAGATGGTATAGACAATAATGTACCTATTTTCCGGGCACAATGCCCTACTCCATGTGTGGAATCCAATACGTTCAAGAGTTTCAGCCGCCTTTGGTACCAAATCTTTTATTTGATTGAAATGATCATTGAACTCACATCTATCGTACGCCTTTGCTGCTTTATAAAAATGGGACACTACATTTGAATTGTTAAAGTTATTTCGAATATTTTCCCCAAGGTGTCTCATGCAACAACCATAATGAGATGCAGGGTAGATAGTCGAAACCATCTTTTGAATACTTGGATGCCTATCAGAAATAATGCACAACTCATTAGTATCATCTACAAATATACACTCTTTGCTCAAACATATAAGAACATACTCTTTCTCTAATTTGAGATAATTGCTGAAACTAACCTCTTAAAAGAGGTAATTGCTCTGGAATATCTCTCAAACTCATTGCTCATTTAAAATATAAGGTTTTTCTTTGCTCAGTGTAAAAGTAGATTATGGGTTGAAATAATTACTCAAAAGGGGCCTCTTTAAGAGGTAACTGCTCTGTACTCAATCTTTCCGAAAACTCTTATAACTTTTCTTAAAAAAAGTAAGATCTCTTTCTTCATTTAAAAATGAAATATTTGGAAAATACTTAGTTCCCTTATACTCTTGCTTAAATCTTGGTTAAGCTCTTTTTCTTAAAAAAGGTAAGATCTCTTTCTTCATTTAAAAATGAAATATTTGGAAAATACTTAGTTCCCTTATACTCTTGCTTAAATCTTGGTTAAGCTCTTTCTCAAAACTCAGTTTAAACAATTACGTTTTAATTTGTTCAAAAGATTCTTAATAAGAACTCGATGAATACTCAAAAATAGGGTTCATGCTAAAAATAGACATGGACAATCAACTCAAGAATCTCAATGCAAGATTTAACAACTCAATAATCAGGAAATAGAATTCAATAATCAGTAGCTTAAGTACTTAGAACTCAATATAAAATCATCTCAAGAATATTCAAATCTAAGGATAGAACCTTAGCTTACTCATTTACTGATTTGAAAGTAGATGTAGGGCGTAAGGAAGAACTAGTCCAACACTATGATAGCCTTACATACCTGGAAGAACGAAGTTCTTTGGAGAAATCGACGAAACTCAAAGAACGCTTGAACCTTAACTTTTCTCCTCTTAGAACCTTGCTCTAATGACTTGAAGCGTTAATGAACGTAAAAGAACTGATTAACACTTTCTAATCCCTTAATTAGGTGTAAAACATCATGGTTTAGGCTTAGAATAGGGGTTAAAACACGTAGTTTAAGTGTCAAACACATATGAGAAAGACCAAACTGACCCAGCTTAAAAAATGATGAGGTGCCTTAAATGGGAGGTTTCACAGACCGTTTAAGGCTCCACGGTCCATGAAAAACTTCACAAACAGTATAGCCGTCCATGAAACTTCGATCGTCTGACAGGGATTCACTAAAATAGGCATAACTTTTTACTTCAAACTCGAAATGAGGCAAACTAGGTGATGTTGGAAAGAGAACTCAAATACCTTTAATTTGATAGGTAATGGGCTACCTAATTCATTATGTGCTGAGAAATATGATCGTGTGAAGTTGAACCAAAACTTAAAGCTGATGGGTGACCTGTACGGACCCCTAAACAGACCGTTTAGGGTTCCATGAAGGGTCCATGGTCCATTTTGGATTCATGGACTTGCATGTTAGCACTCTTTAGCCTTCTCAAAGTTCGAGGTGTTACACGAACGATTCAAATTTTAAGAGTAGAGTTGCGAGGTGTTATAGAATGATTAGGGTCTTAGCTTAGAAATTTTTGAGGTGTTACAATACTATAAACAAATAACAAGAATAAAGATTAAAAGAAAACATTAACCTACTATGAATGCTGAAAGTTGTTATTTTGTCACATTATAATTCTTAGAAGAATATCATGACTGATTTCTTTCTATCAAATATAGTAAATTGATTGTATTATATCTTTAAAAGATAGTAGGATATTTAATTGATTCTTACTGATTTAGACACCTTTTAAATCTTTATTCCTTTCTTGGTCATCAAGACTATCATGTATATATGTATGGATAACTTTTATCAATAAGATGGACAAGCATTAGCTTTCACTCTTTATGGTATCGGAGCTAACGCCAAAAAGGCTCTCTTGATGCTGCATTTTTTTCTCTCCTCAAACAGTCTCATGGAAGAGACCAATCCTACTCACTCTTCCTCTTTAGTTGTGCCAAATGCATCCACTTCAACGCCTCATATCGTCATGTCTTTTACCTCGACCAATCCTTTCTCCTCAACAAACCCTTTCTCTGAAATTCAATCTTCCGCTGCCTCTCCTGATCTTATGCAACCAGCATACACAAATATTTCTCGTCCATCTACTATTATGGGACCTTTAACTTTCTCTCCTCATATTTCCCAACAATTCCAAGCTATAATTCCATAGGAAATACCACACCCTTCTCGACAGGATCCTTACCGGCTTTCACAAATATAGCTAGATCTAGGTCTCACCATCAACCATTGGCCTATGTTCCTCAAAGTTATCCAGTACCCACTTCCATTAATCCATCCACCCCAACAATAATTCCCTCAACTATCCAAAACAACCAACCAGAGTTTAGTTATGTTCCCTTTCCAGCCTCTCTGACTACTCCTATTAAACTTACCTCCACCAATTATCAGACTTGGTACTCTCAATGGCGTTCAATACTCATTGGTTTTGGCCTTACACATCATATTACTGATCAACCCACTATGTATCATCTGCACAATGAACGATGGTATTGCCAAGATCAATTGCTACGAAGTGCGCTTATTGCTAGTCTGTCTACTGAAGTTGTCTTTTTGGTCAACACTGCTAAAACTTCTTATGATGTTTGGAATACTCTATGTAGTATGTATGCGAAACCATCGCGTGCACGGATTCTTAGTCTCAAGGACTCTCTTACCCGTGCCACCAAGGGTACTCAGAGTGAAACGACCCCAAAAATGCCCGAAAATGTGCTTCGAAAACACCTAAAATTGTAATTTCCATATATCTCAAAATCCGTGCATCATTTCGGAAATTCGACTTCATATTTTTATTCAGGGGGTCAAATTGAGTGGGAAATGAGTCTAACCCGAATTTTAGAACAACCGTATCAAAATTCGAAAATCGCAAAAAATGCGATTTTGAGGGTCAACTTTAAAGGGGAATATCTCTCAGCACACAAGGAACTGGAAGGAGCTCAAACTATCAAAATTAAAGCTCTGTGAGTTATATTTCCAACGCAATTTGTTTCACCTCATTCCGAGTTAGGATGAAGGAGTTATGACCATTTTCGTAAAACCTGTCCGGCAGAAAATGCAAATTCCAGTAGCCGAAAACACTGTTCACCCGCCTCATTTTTTTTTCTAAGTGTTGGGACGTTTTTTTATAAAAAGGGGACATATCCATACTTAGTCATTTAACTTCAAAACATCCAAAAACTTTCTCTAAACCCTCTCCAAAAATTCCACCAAGATCATCAACCAAATTCAAGGATCCCAAGCTTTAATTCCGGATTCAAGATTCAATCTCAAGCAATTCTCCATTCCAATCTTCATCAAGAATTCTCCAAAGTTGAGGTATGTGGGTTGATTGTGGAAATCTTCCTTTCCACAAGCCCAACCATTTATCCTCTATTTTACTTCAAGTTTATGGGTCCTTATGATCATTTATGAACTCTTGAATTATGGAATTACTACTACACATCCTATTATGGTCTATTTTTGTATATTATCATGAAATGGAATTATTATATGATGTTTATGGTTTTCATGCCTCCATGATCAAATTATGAAGGTTGTTATATATGTATATATATATGTATGTTGTTGGTGGGCTGTTTTATATGGATTTTGAAATTGGTTGGACTTAGTACTCTTGAAACACATGATTTTATTTACATGAACAAGTAGCCCACCATATGTTTGATAAAATGTCATTTATAGAATTCTTATGAAATGGAAGGTCCAATGTACGTCCTATGAGTCGGATGATTATATAAGTATTGAAATGATGATGAAATGGATACATGTATATGATTTTCTCTATATAGTGTGTGAGTCAACCAAGCCTAGCTCGGGGGGTTGTAGGCCCGGGTAACCGTATCAAGGGGTTGGTACCTTGGTTGCCTAGTACGGGGGGTAGTAGGCCCGTATAACCGTATCGAGGGGTTTGTACCTTGGTTGCCTAGTACGGGGGGTAGTAGGCCCGTATAACCATATCGAGGGGTTTGTACCTTGGCTCCTAGCTCGGGGGGTGGTAGGCCCGGGTAACCACATTGAGGGGTTTGTACCTCTTTCGCCTCTCCAAGGGGGTGGTAGGCCTTGGAAATACTATATTGATGGTCACTCACTACACATATACTATGCCCTACTAAATATGATTTTTTATATAAGCATCATTATACATATCATCTCATTAATATGCTATCTATCGGGTACGATTATGCATTTTGCCTATGATGTCCATCCCTTGTTGCATTGCATTCCATCCCATATACTTAGTACATTCAAACGTACTAACGCATACTCTATGCCTACATGATGTCACCATGTAGGGACCGGAGCACCGCTTGACCCTCGTCCTCCACGTGGCTAATACGATTTTCTATCAAGGTTATTGGTGAGTCCTCCATTCCGAGGACGTTGCTTATGATCTTTTACTATGTATAAGACTTTTCCTTTTAGTTATGTTTTGACTATGAGGGTGAGCCCAGTTGTTTGTCTTGGCCCCCGCTAAAGTACCTATGTTTAGAGGTGGTGTTGGACAAGTTGTGTATTATGTTTGAGCTTGATTCATCTATGGTATTTATGTATCATTTCTTTTTTTTTCTTGCTCCCTTAGTCCCGATTTCCCCCTTGATTATGCTTATCGCTTATGGTCATTTTAATTGCTTCCGCGACCAATGATGTGTAAGATACGCTATGAGGCTTGTTTGGGGTTCCTTCGAGTTCCCCATTCGCCGGTCACGTCTAGGCCCTAGGCTTGGGTCGTGACAAACTTGGTATCAGAGCACTAGGTTGATAGATCATCGGAGTCCAACACACCGCGTTGATTAGAGTCCGATTCATGGTTGTGTTGTGCACCACAATTATGAGTAGGAGGCTATGAGACGTTTTAGGAAATGTTTCCCTTCTTCATGTTCTAAGTCGTGCGGTAGAGTTGAATTAAGTTCTTTTTTCCCTAACGGTTGTTCTTTGCTATGCTAGATCATGCCTAATACAAGAGGAAGACGAGCCCGCGCACCCGAGGAACAACCGACCAATGGGGATCTTCGGGATGCCCTTACTTTATTTGCACAAGCTATGGCTAATCAAGCCAACCACGGGGCCCAAACCCCTCAGGCTCCTACCCCGGCATCTCGGGTGAGAGACTTCGTGCGGATGAATCCCCCGGAATTCTATGGGTCTAAGTTAAATGAAGACCCTCAAGAGTTCATTGATGAAGTCCTCAAGATATTAGCTATCATGGGCGTGAGGTCAGAAGATAAGGCGGAGTTGGCGGCCTACCAACTAAAAGGGGTGGCCCAAATATGGTACAACCAATGGAAGGAAGAGAAAGGGGTAAACTATGTGGTGCATTGGGAAGAGTTCAAAACGGCTTTCCTTAATCGATTCTTTCCTCTTGAGCTTAGGGAAACCAAATTGGTGGAGTTCATGAATTTAAAACAAGGGTCTATGAGTGTGAGGGAGTATGCCCTCAAGTTTAACCAACTTTCAAGGTATGCTCCACACTTGGTTGCCGACTCACGGTCTAGAATGAACAAATTTGTGATGGGTGTGTCCGACCTAGTGAGTGAAGAATGCCGATCCGCAATGTTGATTAGTGACATGGACTTGTCCCGCTTGATGGTCTATGCCGAACAAATGGAGGAGGAGAAGTTGAGGAAGAGGAGGGGTCATGAGGCCAAGAGGGCCCGTTTTGAGGGCAAGTTCCAAAGTAGAACGGGAGGCCGGTTTCATCAAGGTCAAGGGTCTTCTCATGCGCTCCATAAGGGGTTTGCCAATGATGTTCCAAGGGCCCAAGGTGTTAGGGGTATGGGTCCTATTGATGTATGTCCGAAGTGTGGTAAGGGCCATGGTGGCCCGTGCTTGAGAAATACCGGTGCTTGCTATAGTTGTGGCGAAATGGGGCACAAGGCAATGGATTGTCCTCGAAATCGCAACAAGGGTAAGGAGGTCCGTCCACAAGGTGCCAATGCGGTTCCTTTGGGGAGAGGGGGCCGACAAGATGGTGCCCCAAGGCACAATTGATTTTATGCTTTGCATGGGAGGCAAGGGGTCGATGAAGTCCCCGACGTCGTTACCGGTATGTTGAAAATCTTTGACTTTGATGTATATGCATTAATTGATCCGGGTGCCTC
Organism: Solanum okadae; assembly: GCA_036553675.1. Lineage (NCBI taxonomy): Eukaryota > Viridiplantae > Streptophyta > Magnoliopsida > Solanales > Solanaceae > Solanum > Solanum okadae. The sequence goes on along the minus strand of CM071685.1, from coordinate 7,497,656 downwards.
TCTTTCTTTTGTCACCCCCTTTGTTGCCAAAAAGTTTCATGTTGAGCCCGACTTGTTGCATGAGTCATATAAGGTGTCTACTCCTATTGGTGCATATATGGTTGCTAGGAAGGTCTATAGAAATTGTCCTATTTGCATCTTGCATAAAATATTGCCTTGTGATCTTGTTGAGTTGAACATGGTCGATTTTGATGTTGTTCTTGGGATGGATTGGTTGCATGCATACTATGCTTCCATTGATTGTAGAACCCGTAGGGTCAATTTCCAATTCCCAAGTGAACCCATTCTTGAGTAGGAGAGCCAAAATGTGGTAGTCAAGGGTAGGTTCATCTCTTGCATTAAAGCCCGTAAGTTGATCTCTAAGGGGTGTCTCTATCACCTTGTGAGGGTTAGGGATGTGGAGTCCAAAACCCTTCCTATAGAGTCGGTTCCGATCGTAAATGAATTCCTTGATGTCTTTCCTAATGACCTTCCCGGTGTTCCTCCCGAAAGGGAAATAGATTTTGGCATAGACCTCCTCCCCGATACTCAACCCATTTCTATCCCCCTTATCGTATGGCCCCGGCGGAGTTAAAGGAGTTGAAGGAACAATTGAGGGACTTGTTGGAGAAGGGTTTTATTAGGCCTAGCCAATCACCATGGGGTGCACCGGTGTTGTTTGTGAAGAAGAAAGATGGGTCCCTTAGGATGTGTATTGATTACCGGCAACTCAATAGGGTCACCATCAAGAATAAATATCCTCTTCCTAGGATTGATGACTTGTTCGACCAATTGCAAGGGGTTAGCCACTTCTCTAAGATTGATCTTCGGTCCGGGTATCATCAAGTGAAGGTGAGGGAGTATGACATTCCCAAGACAGCCTTCCGGACTAGGTATGGGCATTATGAATTTGTGGTCATGTCCTTTGGGTTGACCAATGCACCGGCTATCTTCATGGACCTAATGAATAGGATCTTTAAACCCCACCTTGATTCCTTTGTTGTGGTCTTCATTGATGATATTTTAATCTATTCGCATAGCGAGGAAGAACATATGGGTCACTTGAGGGTTGTGTTGCAAAGATTGAGAGAGGAGAAGTTGTATGCCAGGTATGAAAAGTGTGAATTTTGGTTGAGGGAGGTTGCCTTCCTAGGTCATGTGGTGTCGGGGGATGGTATTAAGGTAGATCCTAAGAAGACCGATGTGATTAGAAATTGGCCTAGGCCATTGACCCCGTCGGATATTAGGAGCTTCTTGGGCTTAGCGGGTTACTATCGGAGATTTGTGAATAGGTTTTCTTCTATTGCTTCTTCCATGACTAAGTTGACACAAAAGAAGGCTAAGTTTGAGTGGACCGACGAGTGTGAAAGGAGTTTTCAAACCTTGAAAGATAAACTTGTGTCCGCTCCTATATTGTCACTACCGGATGGGCTTGAGGGATTCGTTGTGTATTGTGATGCTTCTAGAGTTGGCTTGGGTTGTGTCCTAATGCAAAATGGTAAGGTGATAGCATATGCGTCTAGACAACTCAAAGTGCATGAAAAGAACTATCCTACGCATGACCTTGAATTAGCCGCGGTGGTGTTTGCTTTAAAGATTTGGCGTCATTACTTGTATGGGGTACATGTTGATGTGTTCACCGATCACAAGAGCCTCCAATATGTCTTCACCCAAAAAGACCTCAACTTGAGACAAAGAAGGTAGCTAGAATTTCTTAAAGATTATGATATGAGTGTGCATTATCATCCCGGTAAAGCTAATGTGGTGGCGGATGCTTTGAGTAGGGTGTCTATGGGTAGCCTAGCTCATGTTGATATTGGTGATATGGAAATGGCTAGGGAGGTGCATCGGTTGGCTAGGTTGGGGGTTAGGTTGGAAGAAATTAGTAATGGTGGTGTGGTCGTTGTTGATGGTGCTAGGTCTTCCTTGGTTGATGAGGTGATAGCAAAACAAGATCTTGACTCTTCCTTGTTAGAATTGAAGGCCTTGGTGAAAGAGGGTAAGGTGGAAGTTTTCTCCCAAGGGGGAGATGGTGCCCTTAGGTACCAAGGTAGGTTGGGTGTGCCTTGTGTTGATGGTTTGAGGGAGAAAATTCTTGAGAAGGCTCATAATTCTTCCTACTCCATTCACCCCGGTTCCACCAAAATGTATAGAGATTTGAGGGATGTGTATTGGTGGGGAGGCATGAAGAAGGACATTGCCAAATTCGTCTCCGGTTGTCATAGTTGTCAACAAGTCAAGGCCGAACATCAAAGGCCGGGTGGTCTAACCCAAGATATAGAGATTCCTACTTGGAAGTGGGAAGAAATTAATATGGATTTTGTAGTTGGTTTACCCAAGACTAGAAAAGGTTTTGATTCTATTTGGGTGGTGGTTGATAGGATGACAAAATCGGCTCATTTTCTACCGGTAAAGACAACATATGGGGCGGAAGATTATGCAAGGTTATATATTCATGACTTGGTAAGGTTGCATGGGATTCCTCTATCCATCATATCGGACCGTGGTACTCAATTTACTTCACACTTTTGGAAGTCCTTTCAAAGGGGTCTAGGTACGAGAGTTAAGTTTACTACGGCCTTTCACCCGCAAACGGATGGACAAGCCGAAAGGACTATCCAAACACTTGAGGATATGCTTAGGGCTTGTGTATTGGAGCTTAAGGGTAGTTGGGATAATCATCTTCCATTGATTGAGTTTGCTTATAACAATAGCTATCATTCTAGCATCGGTATGGCTCCTTTTGAGGCTCTCTATGGGAGACGTTGTAGATCACCGGTTGGGTGGTTTGAGGTTGGTGAGGTGGCCTTGTTAGGACCAGATCTAGTCATGGAGGCTCTTGAGAAGGTTAGGATGATTAGAGAAAGGTTGAAGACGGCCCAAAGTCGCCAAAAGTCCTATGCCGATGTGAGGAGAAGGGCTCTTGAATTCCAAGTTGGTGATTGGGTCTATTTGAAGGTGTCACCCATGAAGGGTGTGGTTCGTTTTGGTAAGAAGGGCAAGTTGAGCCCAAGATACGTGGGTCCTTATAAGGTGATGAGGAGAATTGGCAAGGTAGCTTATGAGTTGGAATTGCCTAGCGAAATGGATTTGGTTCATCCGGTATTTCATGTGTCTATGTTGAGGAAGTGTGTGGGTGATCCGAATGCCATTATGCCTCTTGATGTTGTGGGTGTTGTTGAAGATAATTTGACCTATGAAGAGGTTCCGGTCCAGATTTTAGAGAGACAAGTGAAGAGGTTGAGAAACAAAGATGTGGCTTCCGTTAAGGTCCTTTGGAGAAATCAACAAGTTGAAAGTGCTACTTGGGAGGCCGAAGCGGACATACAAAGGCGATATCCTTATCTTTTCCACTCCACTCAAGCTTAAGGTATTGATCTAAACCCTTTATAAAATCTCAGGTCTTAAGTTCAGCCACCATGTCATTGCATATATCCATGTTTAAGTTAACAAGTTCATTGTGGTTTTACAACTATGTTGAAGTTTTTGAAATGAAGTGTAAGTGCATTGTTGCATCCCTATGTGGGCTGAATTTGCCATGTTTGTGTTTCTCATGTACGTTTCTTTGACATTCGGGGACGAATGTTCCCAAGGGGGAGATATTGAAACGACCCCAAAAATGCCCGAAAATGTGCTTCGAAAACACCTAAAATTGTAATTTCCATATATCTCAAAATCCGTGCATCATTTCGGAAATTCGACTTCATATTCTTATTCAGGGGGTCAAATTGAGTGGGAAATGAGTCTAACCCGAATTTTAGAACAACCGTATCAAAATTCGAAAATCGCAAAAAATGCGATTTTGAGGGTCAACTTTAAAGGAGCATATCTCTCAGCACACAAGGAACTGGAAGGAGCTCAAACTAACAAAATTAAAGCTCTGTGAGTTAGCTTTCCAACGCAATTTGTTTCACCTCATTCCGAGTTAGGATGAAGGAGTTATGACCATTTTCGTAAAACCTGTCCGGCAGAAAATGCAAATTCCAGTAGCCGAAAACACTGTTCACCCGCCTCATTTTTTTTTCTAAGTGTTGGGACGTTTTTTTATAAAAAGGGGACATATCCATACTTAGTCATTTAACTTCAAAACATCCAAAAACTTTCTCTAAACCCTCTCCAAAAATTCCACCAAGATCATCAACCAAATTCAAGGATCCCAAGCTTTAATTCCGGATTCAAGATTCAATCTCAAGCAATTCTCCATTCCAATCTTCATCAAGAATTCTCCAAAGTTGAGGTATGTGGGTTGATTGTGGAAATCTTCCTTTCCACAAGCCCAACCATTTATCCTCTATTTTACTTCAAGTTTATGGGTCCTTATGATCATTTATGAACTCTTGAATTATGGAATTACTACTACACATCCTATTATGGTCTATTTTTGTATATTATCATGAAATGGAATTATTATATGATGTTTATGGTTTTCATGCCTCCATGATCAAATTATGAAGGTTGTTATATATGTATATATATATGTATGTTGTTGGTGGGCTGTTTTATATGGATTTTGAAATTGGTTGGACTTAGTACTCTTGAAACACATGATTTTATTTACATGAACAAGTAGCCCACCATATGTTTGATAAAATGTCATTTATAGAATTCTTATGAAATGGAAGGTCCAATGTACGTCCTATGAGTCGGATGATTATATAAGTATTGAAATGATGATGAAATGGATACATGTATATGATTTTCTCTATATAGTGTGTGAGTCGACCAAGCCTAGCTCGGGGGGTTGTAGGCCCGGGTAACCGTATCAAGGGGTTGGTACCTTGGTTGCCTAGTACGGGGGGTAGTAGGCCCGTATAACCGTATCGAGGGGTTTGTACCTTGGTTGCCTAGTACGGGGGGTAGTAGGCCCGTATAACCATATCGAGGGGTTTGTACCTTGGTCCCTAGCTCGGGGGGTGGTAGGCCCGGGTAACCACATTGAGGGGTTTGTACCTCTTTCGCCTCTCCAAGGGGGTGGTAGGCCTTGGAAATACTATATTGATGGTCACTCACTACACATATACTATGCCCTACTAAATATGATTTTTTATATAAGCATCATTATACATATCATCTCATTAATATGCTATCTATCGGGTACGATTATGCATTTTGCCTATGATGTCCATCCCTTGTTGCATTGCATTCCATCCCATATACTTAGTACATTCAAACGTACTAACGCATACTCTATGCCTACATGATGTCACCATGTAGGGACCGGAGCACCGCTTGACCCTCGTCCTCCACGTGGCTAATACGATTTTCTATCAAGGTTATTGGTGAGTCCTCCATTCCGAGGACGTTGCTTATGATCTTTTACTATGTATAAGACTTTTCCTTTTAGTTATGTTTTGACTATGAGGGTGAGCCCAGTTGTTTGTCTTGGCCCCCGCTAAAGTACCTATGTTTAGAGGTGGTGTTGGACAAGTTGTGTATTATGTTTGAGCTTGATTCATCTATGGTATTTATGTATCATTTCTTTTTTTTTCTTGCTCCCTTAGTCCCGATTTCCCCCTTGATTATGCTTATCGCTTATGGTCATTTTAATTGCTTCCGCGACCAATGATGTGTAAGATACGCTATGAGGCTTGTTTGGGGTTCCTTCGAGTTCCCCATTCGCCGGTCACGTCTAGGCCCTAGGCTTGGGTCGTGACACAGAGTATGTCAACTTATCTTCAACATATCAAGCAACTTGCGACTACTTTTAATTCAACTGGAGCTGCTATTACTTTTGATGATGTCACTCTTTATGTTCTTAATGGCTTGACATCGGAATACAAAGGTATTTCCGATTCTATTCAAACTCGAGACACCTCACTGTATTTTGATGAACTTTATGAAAAGTTGTGTGACTATGAGCAACAACTCCAACGAGATCCCACTCCTCCTACTTTTCCATTGACCGCCAATTTTGCGGCCAAGACCAACTCTTTCAACTCTCGGAACAAAAGGTCTAATACTGGATCTAATAAAGATACCACTCAACAAGGCAATCATCGTTCCAATGGCAAACAAGGCAATCGACCGATCTGCCAATATTGTGATAAGCTTGGTCATGTAGTCAAGCAATGTCGTAAACTCCAAGTGGCCTTTCCTTGGCTAAATCTTTTTAGCTCTAACACTGTAGCTTCAGGTCCGAATACATCTACTCCACAACCGAATGCAAACATGGTTGCTGTAGGAGAAAATGGAAATCCAAATTGGTTAATTGATTCAGGGGCATCCCATCATGTCACAAGTGACCTGCAGAATCTCTCGTTGCATTCCAATTATACTGGTGATGATTTGATGTTGGGTGATGGTAAAAACTTATGTGTCACACACTTTGGTTCCACTAAACTTTCTTATCCTAGTCGTGATTTGAACCTTTCTAATGTTTTATGTGCTCCCAGTATGAAAAAGAATCTTATTTCTATTAATCAGTTGTGTGCCTCTAATAATGTATCTGTTAGATTCTCACCATTCTGTTATGTTGTGAAGGACTATCGAACGGGGGTGCCACTGGTATGTGAAAAGCCTAAGAATGGACTGTACGAGTGGCCAAAGAACCTATCCACTTCCTTGAAGAAAACCATCAATCCTTCTGCTTTTCACAGTCAGTTCTCGTCTATTTCATCATGGCACAATAGACTTGGTCACCCATCTTCACCAGTATTGTGCCATATCATACGCGCTCTCAACCTTCCAAATTGTTCTGTCTCCTCTAAATTCTTCTATAATTCGTGTAAGTGCAATAAAATGCATAAAACACCATTTGGGGTTTCATCAATAAAATCATTTTCACCGTTAGAGTTTATATATTCTGATGTTTGGGGTCCTGCACCTATTTCTTCAATTGACGGGTTTCAATATTATTTAATACTTTTCAATCATTTCACTAAATATGTCTGGCTATATCCTATGAAAAAGAAGTATGAGGTTTCTCAAATCTTTCCTCGATTTAAAGCCTTAGTTGAAAAATATTTCAATAAGTCCATCATTTCCTTTTATTCGGATAATGGTGGTGAATTTATCCATCTGAAAGATTTCTTTTCTTCTAATGGAATATCTCATTTTCTTACTCCACCATATACCCCTAAGCATAATGGTGTTGCGGAAAGACGTCATAGACATATTGTTGAAACCGGTATTACTCTTCTTCACAATGCCAACTTGCCTCTCTCATTTTGGTCATTTGCTTTCCAAACTGTTGTTTATTTAATCAACCGGTTTCCAACACCTCTACTTTAGTATGATTCACCATATCTTAGAATTTTCAGCGAGTCTCCCAAGTATGATAAATTACGTGTGTTTGGTTGTCTTTGTTATCCATGGTTACGTCCTTATTCTCGCAACAAGCTTGAACCTCGTTCTAACCCATGCATATTTCTTGGTTACTCCAATACTCAAAGTGCCTACAAATGCTTTGATCCTCAAACACACAAAATTTATATATCTCGCCATGTTGATTTTATTGAGCATGTTTTTCCATTTTCTGGTTCCACCCCCCATGAGCCCATTCCAATAGAAGAAACTTTCAACAATTGGTTTCCACGTCTATTGGCCTCATCAACTTTTTCTTTGGCTACACAACCAGATTCTAGTAAGAGTGCTTATCCCGATGTGGCATCTCCTGTTAATATTCCTTCCTCATTGGATACATTGAGAATTACTACACAGATGTCAGGTATGGGCATATCTCCTGCGACAGATTTAAATTCTTTTTCTTCACCTGCTTTTTTAGCTTTACAGGATTCATCACCTGTCCATAACACAGAGCCAAGTGTTCCTATGTCATCTTCAAGTGATCAACCATTATCATCTACATCAAATAGTGAATCAAATATTGACACCTCACATGAACTATCCACCACTGAATCAGTTTCTTCACCCATCATTAACCCGCTCTCCATTTTTCAGCATGAGACCTCTAAGTCTTTAACCTCTTGTTGTCCATCATCCACACCATTATCTCTTTCTTCCACCAATAACACACATCCTATGATTACTAGGCTCAAAAACAACATTACCAGACCAGTCCAAAAACTTTGTCTTCATGTTGCCACTACTTCGTCTACCTTAGGTTCCTCTTTGTCAGAATCTACAAGCATCAAAACATAACCCAAAAGGATTGATCATGCTTTAAAAGATCCTATGTGGAAGCAAGCAATGATTGATGAGATTACTGCCTTACACCGTAAAGGTACATGGACGATTGTGCCACCTTCTTCGGGTAAGAATATTGTGGGATCAAAGTGGATTTTTAGGGTAAAGACAAATGAAGATGGCAGTTTAAATAAATATAAAGCAAGTAGTTGCACAAGGCTTTACTCAGAAACCTGGACTTGATTATATTGAAACTTTTTCTTTAGTTGCAAAACATACCACTGTTCATGTTATTTTATCCATTGCTCTGTCTAACAATTGGTGTCTCAGACAATTGGATGTTAATAATACTTTTCTTCATGGTACTTTGACGGAGGAAGTTTACATGTCTGAGCCTAAGGGTTTTGTTGATTCAACTCAGCCTACTCATGTTTGTCGTCTCCGGATAACAATTTATGGCTTAAAGCAAGCCCCTCGTTATGACGAGTTCAGTGGCTATCTACTATCTTTAGGATTCAAAGCTTTCGCAACAGATTTGTGCCTCTTTATTTTCTCAGTTGCTGGTATAATCATTTATCTCATAGTTTATGCGGATGACCTCATTGTGATCGGTAATAGTGATTCTGCTATTTCATTATTTATTACTAAGCTTGGCACTCAGTTTTTATCAAGGATTTGGGCAATCTTACTTACTTTCTTGGAGTTCAAGTCATTCGTACATCGAATGGTCTCTTGTTATCTCAAAGAAAATATATAGAGGATTTTGTGGATCGTGCTTCCATGGCTGGTGCAAAATCTTCTTTGACCCCACTCGCGACCACTAATTCTCTTATGTTGGATGATAGTGCTCATCTACATGACCCTAAGGAATATCAGGTTCTTGTTGGTTCCCTTCAATATTTGTCACTAACACGTCCGGATATTGCCTTTGCAACACATCGTCTCTCTCAATTTGCGCATCACCCCACAACTAACCACTGGACTGCCTTGAAGCGTGTTATTCGCTATCTTATTGGCACAATTGATCATGGATTATTTCTTGACAAAAATTCTCCACTTGATTTACATGCCTTTTCTTATGCAGATTGGGCAGGAAATAAAAATGATCGGACGTCCACTAGTGCTCATGTTATTTTTCTTGGTAAGAATCCAATAACTTGGAGTGCAAAGAAGCAACATTCTGTGGCGCGTTCTTCAATCGAGGCTGAATATCGTTTCGTTACCACAACAGTTGTAGAATTGTGTTGGCTTCGAAATCTGTTTCGAGAACTTTCACTTAGCTTTCTTCGACCTCCTGCCATTTATTGTGATAACTTGGGATCCATTTATTTGGCTGCTAACCCAGTGTTACACTCCAAAATGAAGCATTTGGAAGTTGATTATCACTTTGTCCAATCTCTTGTTCGTCAAGGATTTCTTCATGTTGTGCATGTCTCTACTAAAGATCAGCTTGCAGATGCACTGACGAAACCATTAGCTCGTCCAGATTTTCAAAGATTGCGATCCAAGATTGGCATTCTTGCTCTTGCCACTAACCACAATCTTGAGGGGGAATCTTAGAAGAATATCATGACTGATTTCTCTCTATCAAATATACTAAATTGATTGTATTATATCTTTACAAGATAGTAGGATATTTAATTGATTCTTACTGATTTAGATACCTTTTATATCTTTATTCCTTTCTTGGTCATCAAGACTATCATGCACATATGTATGGATAACTTTTATCAATAAGATGGAGAAGCATTAACTTTCACTGCGACTGCTTTAATAATTACATTGTAATTACAAATGTATTGTTTGGTTGCACAATTGCAATCATAAGGTTATATTGAATTTTAAGAATATAAGTTAATTATCTAAAATAATAAAAGAAATTATTAGAAAAGTAAGAGACTTTATAAATGATATTGAATTAAATATTTAAGATATATATTATCTTTTGAAAAATATTAATCAACAAACATATGTTCTTAACTAATATTATAAAATAATTGATTTATGTTTTTTTAAAATTATATATAAATTAATTAGATTAATAATAAAAACTAAAGTAAAAGATTTCTATGAACATTATAAATTACATGTTTGCCAAAAAAATTAATATTATAAGTATAATGTCATAAATTATGAAAATATTTGACAAAAAGATAATCTATCAAGTCTAACTAAAATAAATAAATGACTTGCAATTTAAAATATCAAGTCAATACTCCTAAAAAAATGAAATTGAAAATGCAACATAAGTTCTAAATTCGAAAATAAATTTAACGTAATACACTCTTATGTCAAATTTCAACATAACATACATAAATGTGATTTAAAAGAAATGAAAAACGTAAATCTATAACCTTATTTAACAATGAATTTTCCTTCAATTTAAAAATTAGAATACTAAGAAAGTTATGCTAATGAAAAAAATAAACATAGAATAAATAAATAAAATTGATAATATGAAAAATCACATGAAAGTAAAGGTTGAGAATAAGAAGAAAATGAAATATAAATAATATAAAAATAATAATATTTTTTCGAATAATAAAAAAAAGAAATTTAAAATAATAGAAATTAAAAGAAATTAAAAAAATAAATAAAAAATAATCAACTTGTAATTACACCATGTAATTATCAGCAATTCATAACCCCTCCCTGAAAATTGGAGAGTGTAATTATCTCCTACCAATTATACCTAATTACCTAATGACCAAATAATTATATGACCAACTAAATATGTCGGACAATATAATTACACCAAATTTAATTACTATGTAACAATTATACTAAGCCCCATCAAGCCATTTTTCTTTTGGTTGAAATAATCTTTATCACAAACTAGAAGGTCGTGTAATTTTACAAAATAAAAATGTCTTTATTCAATAGTCTAACTTGACTTGCTAAAAAAATATAAAAACTACTTTTTTTAAAAAAAAAATTCCACAAGAGCCAAAAGATATAAATTCCACCAAAACTCACGTGGACGGCTTTTTAAGGAAAAAAAAAAAAGGATAAAACTTTTCTACTTTGAGTTCCAACTTTTCTATAAATCCTCTAATCTCCAAAATACCCCTAATCCTCATCTGTTATTCAAATTCAAAATAGGGGTGTGTAAAAATTAAATCGAATCAAAAAAAGTATTACTGATCTATTGCTATTGATTTAAGGATTTTATAAAAAAAATTATCGGGTTATGGGTTTTAATTTTTTAATATTGAGCTAACCGATACCTCATTAAGACTATAATAATTTACTATTTTACCTGTACATAAATAGTAAATATTAGTCTCAATACCTTACTACTTACTGTCTTTATCATTTTAACCTTCGATTCACACTATATAGTAACTTTGAGTTTACAACTTCATATTATACAAAACATCAAAACCTAAAGTAAAAACTATATTCCTCTTAATTTCTCTTTGTGTTACACTTATATAATTCTTTTTATGTTAGTTATTACTGTTTTTATTTTATAAGCATTTGTAAAGTTACATTATTGTCTTATCGCATTAAATTATTGGAGAAGTCATATATTCATTTTATAAGCTTTCTCTTACTGATTAAACCGATAATCGAGCTAAGAATCAAAACCGATAAAAAATATCTTATTGATTTGGTTAATGATTTAGCGTATTTAAAAATCGAAAATCGATATACCGAACCAATAATATATAAAATCGAACCGAACACACCCCTAATTCGAAAACCCAATCAATCATTACAGAAAAGGGTAAAACTGTCATTGCACTACCAACTATTTAATTGTCTTTCCACGCTACTAATAAACTTTCAACAATGGCCAATTTAGAATTCTTCATTTTTTCTTCTTCTTCTTCTTCATCATCATCCTTTCTTTGACAATTGGCATTGACCCTTCTCTTTCACACACTAACACACTTACTGTGTGTATATATACATAAATATATATACTGCAGGAATGTTTGTGTGCTTAAAAATCTTGAATATTTTGGTTTGATCCAGCATTTTCAACTATATATTTGTACATTTTTGTGGTATTTTTCTTACAGATGATTGTGGAAACGGCGTTGGAAGTACTGGTGCCGTCGTGGTGGGAGGTGAAAGTCACCGTTGCCGCCACGGCATTCGTCATCATTTCTTACTGGTTCTTTGCAGTCGGCGGCGATGCTAACGCCGGTGGTCGTGTTGCCGTCGATGATGATTCTGGCGTCGTCGATGATAAAGACAAGGTATTCTGAATTTCTGTTCTTGCTTTTGAAAATGTTGAAGAAATGTATATGAAGAGAATTTTTGTAACCGCTTGTTGTTATTGGATTTGATCTATATACTGGTAGTATAGTGATGGTGTGGCTTAGAAGGATGTTACGGGTTCGAATCCTTAGCAAACAAAAACCTACTATTTAAGTGGAAGGGAGTATTGAACTGTTCGCGACTGGCCATTGGGAATTTATAGGTTAATAAAAAAATTTGGGCATTGATGATGGGATTTTGGGGCTAATTTAGAAGCATTATGCTAATTGAATGTGATATCTTTTGTGGGATTACTGTAATGGTTCTGTTTCCGTATCAGTTAGTTACATGAAACTCTTTTGAAGTGATAGAAAGTGACTTTGTTATTGCGTGACAGCAATGATATAACAAAAGGTGAAGAATCATACTGCATTAATATCCTAGTAATACTGATTACTGAATCAGGAAAGTTTTCCTTTGGAAGTAGAAGGCCACTGGGCAGAGAAGGCTTCTTTGGGATGTTGCTGGTTTTAGAAGTAAAGTAAAGTATTTCTAATTAAGCTGCTCTTTTGAAAATGCAGAACTTTGCCTCCATATGTATTATCTTAGGTAGGATAAGGCCGAATTCACTTCAGTTTTTGTTTGTTTCCTACTTTAGAGCCATTGCTTACTTGAGTATTGTGGTAATGAAAAGATGCCAAGAATCAGGAAACACAATTGCAATACTGCTTGACTAACTTCTTTAAATATAATATTTGTTATATTCTAGTCAAAATTGCTGCCTCATAGGGGTTAGGCTAGTGAATTGTGGTTGGTGATCACTCAGTCTCCTACTAAATGCCAAGATGTGTGAAATATGACATGTTCTATGATAAGTCTGGTTTAAATGGCTTATGATTGAGGCATAGTACTAGTAGTAGTGATAGTATATTATAAGAGAGGAAGGGCAAATTTACTTTGGTTTTTGTTTATTTGTTTCTATTATATCTTAATAAAGAGCCATTGTCCTTCTCAATAAAAAATAAAGAGCCATTGCTTACTCAGTGTCTTGGTAATGAAAAATATGCCAAGAATCAGGAAACACAGTTGCATTTATGGTTGACCGGCTTCTTTAAATGTTATATTTGTTTATATTCTAGTCGAAATTGCTGCCTTGGAAGGGAAGTTTCAGAAAAACATTGCTGCTTGGAAGGGTTAGACCAGGGAATTGTGGTTGG